>OY730482.1:28066448-30675781 GCA_963422695.1 Xylophagus ater
TAAAACTGTGATAAATAATTGTAATAATCAAATTATTGAAAGACAAATATTTTTAAGACTAATTGTAACGCAGAAATAATTATAAATAAACCTTATACACTAAATTCACATAAATAAAAAGTGTTATCATTCTAATAACATCGAAGCGAAAGAATAACACGTCACATTATATACTTCGTATAGAAGATAAATATTAAAGCGATTGGATACAAATAAGTGCATTAAATAACACTTGCTGCAAATAGTGTTTTCCGTTGTAAACAAACTGTGATTAATTAATTTTTATGGAAATTAATTATCGATAGACAAATATTTTTAAGACTAATTGTTATAGCAGAAATAATTGTAAATAAAGATTACGCATCTAATTCACATAAATAAAAAATGTTATTATTTTCAACAATCAAACCGGAGTAACGGGTAGCAATATTTATTTTTCAAGGAATAGCTATTTTTACATTTTTTTATGTAAGACTGTAAACTTATCCATGTAATCATGTAGAGAGAGTTAAAGTAATTCTTTGCTTTTGAATTTATTTCACAAACTAAAAACAAAATCGGAAATCTTGCTTGTTTCCCGGGGCGCGAGATCCATAGTTTGAAAATAGCTGCTGTACACAACTTACACTTGAAACTATTCTGCGATAATTTTTCTATGTGTTACAAATGTAGAGTGACCAGAAAGTTTTGACTCCTTTTTTTCATGGTTTTCGGGATTTATTTAGAAGATTTGCACAGCAATTTTAAATTATTTATATACGTTGGGTACATAATGATAAATTTCAGTAAAATCGATCGCAGGATAGTTGAGAAGACTAAAGTAAAGCACAAAGAAAAGAAAAGTCTTTGTGTACACATTTTTGAATAACATTGCAGCGTTGCAATGTATGCTTTTTGGTGAAATCTACAATATTTTTCGATACTACAAATAAAGATTATTGATTCGAATCATAAATAAATGGTTTTTATTTAAACAATTGAAACGTAATACTAATTGTTTAAATCAAAACTAGAAAATACGAATATATATATATGTTACATTATATTAAATATATGAAAAAGTTAAATATCACTTGAAATTTTTTTATTAAAAAATACGGGCTTTGTCCCCCCTTTATCGAACGTGATCAACTTTTCGAACGTTTAGACCTCGATTTAGCTCGTTCTGTTGGTTTTGTGATTCTGGTTTTCTTCCAGAACGTTTTCCATGGGTTCTTGGAATTCTGAAGAAGACTACAACTGTAATTTTTTAAATTTTTTAAAAATATTTTAAATTTTTCAATAAAAATCCAAAACGTGAAGTTTCCTAATGCCGACCTTTCTAATTTGTATGCATAGCACTTTGGTTACGAGCCTAAAAAGCTCAACGCTACATTAGGAATAGTGTCGAATTTAAGACACTTTATATTACCTGTACATCATATCTTCCAGACACTTCTGTAATTTCTTGAACTATTCCTTTGACGGTGGGTGCTATTTTCAGATTTTCCATTCCTACCACTAAAAGAGAGGTTATTGTATTATATGATTCAGACGCCATAATTTTATAATTGAAATTTCAAAATATTAGTCGAAAATAAATTTAAAAAAAAAAATGGTTGACTATGCAATTTGACTTTTTCTCAATTGAATGAAAAACAAACTTATAAATTATTTATTGATTACTATGATTCGGAATTTAAATACAATTTTTGGATCCAAAGTACATTATTCAACTGAATAATAGAAAAATTAGCAAAAAGAGGAAAATTGTACGGCTTGTGCGAATAGTAACTAAACTGGCTAAAGGAACTATTAAGGTACGGTGGAACACAGGCGCGTCCCAATGCTAGTTACCACTCGAGTGCGAGATTTTTTGCCACAATATGAACTATAAAAATACACAGGAACTCTAAAAGTTTCGACAGACAGAGAAAATGAAATTAAATAGAAAGTAGTTTTCAAAGCAAAGATTCTTTCATTAAAATTTTACGACAGGAGGTCTAATTTAACGACAGTTATTTAGTACTTACTATATTCCTGATAATAGATCGCACAAATCAGAACTTTTGATTTTTTTATTGCAGTTTTGAAATTAGCAAAAATTAGTTTGATTTTTGAATCTTACATGATTTTGGTATTTTTTCTATTACTTTCATTGCTTTTTGTTTAATTTGGTTAAAACAATACTTCAAATAGCCGTCTCGAAAAATTTTATTTGTTTTGATTGCACTATTTGTCCAAAAAAAAAGAATTTTTAATTTTTTGTAACCTCTGAGGGCATGACTGAAGTTGTCTGGGTGTTCCATCAAATAATTCCAGTCGTACCAACATCCGAAATTAAAATTTATAAAAGCAGATTAAAAAAAATTTTGTTTGAGAAATTCAAATAGTGGCCGATAAAAATTCCCAACAAAAACAAAACTGCTACTATATATCGGATGTCTCCATAATAGCGTCAGATTTAAATTGCTCACTATTTTCGTTTTATTAAGTTGACAGTACTAAAATCTTGATATCTGTCATTTCCCATTATTGCAATTAATATTCATGGAACTCTGCACGAACGAACGATATTATTATTGACAGTTTGTCAAGTTTCGAGCGCTTACTGTGATCAAAATGACAGTTCCACAAAATTCAAATTATGCGTTTCTTTCGAAGCATTCTTTATTTAATTATTTACTAAATTCGCCGTCGAATGAGATATGGATCATATCTGTAGGATCCAGAATACCTGCGGTATACGTATACCTTCGTAGTAGAGAATTTTTGTATTTCCTGTCCTAAACTGGAATATTTTTGAAAACGGCGAATATCATTTAATTCCTTATTAAATTGAGCGTTGAATGAGGTATGAGTCGTATCTATAGGATGCAGAATAGCCGAGATATACATATACTTTAAGTTATGCAAATTAAAACTTGCACTTCTTATTGGGACACCCTATACATAAATCTGTCGAACGGCTTATTCGATGTAATTGAAATTTGGTGAAGAATTGTTTTTGGTATTGATTTAAATTGATAGAATAAACTGAAATTCAATTTTTTCTTAGAAACCTCTTAACCCATTTTAATGAAATTTAAAAATTAGATGCCTTAGTTAATTTTTTTATTTATTTTATTTTATTTATTTATTAATTAGAAACAATCAAGGCCACAGCCCATACAAGATTGATAAGTAATTCACAAATTGTTCAAAAGTAATATGAATAGAAAATTTAAATTTAAATAAAAATTAAAATTAAAAAGAAGAATAAAAAAAAAAAAAAATTTAAAACCAAAATTAAATAAATTAAATTTATCTGCTTGCATTCTGTCTCCCTATAAGAATCCCCAGCCGAAGTCTTACCACAACGCTATAAATTTGATAACAAAAGAGAAATAAGAGCTAGGCCACCGACAACCACCCAAAGCAGAGACTATAATTTGTCAGATTATACTTATGAGATTGAGAAGACATCCTGTATAGCCCTTCTAAACGTCAGCACACTAGAATTAAAAGTTCTAAGAGGCCTATGAATTTCATGATTCCAGAGTTGACTAACTCTAACTATGAATGACCTAAACATGAGAAGAGAAGCATGGATTGGAGAAAGCAGCATTCTGGCTCTAGAAGAATTAGAAAATTTGAAACGCGGGAGCAAGTAATCAGGTCATTGATACAGAGTAATTTTATAAAATAACAGGCGCAAGCGTATGGATATGAATCTCTCAAAACTAGTACCCAGTAGGCGCGAGCATACGGGCTCACATGCTCACGAATTTTTAGTGCAAACACGAAGCTCAAAACGCTATTAAAGCATTTCCTTAGATTACGAAGGTTATATCCACTGGTGCCGAAAAAAATTTCAAGCCCAAAGATAAAAATTGGCATGATAAGAGACTGTGCTAACCGAAACCGAACACGAAGTGGTAAATAATAGTTAACATTATATAGTCTACGGAGTCATGCCAACTTTACAAACTACACCAGAGATATGATCATTGAAGGAAAGGCGAGCGTCCAAGATAATTCCAAGGCTTTTGACCTTTTCAAGATAGGGAATAACAGTTCCGTTCAGGATAATAGGGGCAAGCAAACTGAGATTAAGGGAACCAGAGTGGAAAATAATTGCTTGTGATTTTACTGGGTTTAGATCAAGATGATTTTCCATTGACCAGTCAGAAATATCCTTTAAATCATTATTAATCTGTGTAATCATATTAGTAGTGTTATCAGCAGTTGAGGAGTGAAGTAGTTGAACATCATCAACGAACAGATGCAATAAAGAGTAAGGCACACAAGACGGTAAATCATTAATGAAGAGAGAGAACAAAAGGGGCCTCAGGATTGATCCCTGGGGAACGCCTTTACAAATATTGGAGAAGCACGACTGTTTATCACCCATGCTGACACACTGTACCCTGCCAGTTAAATAAGAAAAAATTAGATTGCATGCACTATTGGAAAAACAAAAAAATCTTTTAAGTTTAGAACATAAGATGCTATGATTTACCGAATCAAATGCTTTTTTGAAGTCCAATAATACAAGAAGGGAGATTTTTTTATTTTCTGAATTTGATCTAATTTCCTCAGTAATGTCCAGAACTGTTGTGACTGTGCTATGGCGTTCACGGAACCCAGATTGGTTTGGATGAATTCTCGCGTCATCAATAGCAAGAGAGGATTTAATCTGATTTTTAATTACGACTTCACAAACTTTGGAAAAGGCGGGCAAGATACTTATTGGTCTAAAATCAGAAGCTGTTGAAGGATTGGAAATTTTGGAAATAGGAATAATCTTAGCACATTTCCACATTGACGGAAATTGTCAAAATAGTATGTAAGAAATGCAGCAGGTGCGCTTTAAGAAAAGGGAAAACTAATTTGATGAACCGAATCGGGATTTCATCTAGACCAATAGCATTAGACTTAATATCATAGAGAGCTCTATATAACTCATAACACGTCGGTCAATAAGTTCGTGGACTAACATAGAAAAAAATTTTTTTTTGTTAAAATTCGATTTTATTCTTCAATATAGTTGCCTTCGAGGGCGATACAGCGATTATAGCGATCTTCCAACTTTTCGATACCATTTTTGTAGTACGATTTGTCTTTTGCCTCAAAATAGGCCTTTGTTTCGGCAATTACTTCTTCATTGGTGCTAAATTTCTTTCCAGCGAGCATTTTTTTGAGATCTGCGAACAGGAAATAGTTGCTAGGGCCCTAATCTGGAGAATACGGTGGATGGGGAAGCAATTCGTAGCCCAATTCATCCAATTTTGCCATCGTTTTTATCGACTTGTGACACGGTGCATTGTCTTGGTGAAAAATGACTTTTTCTTCTTTAAACCAGGTCTTTTCTTACGAATTTTTACATCCAATTGGTCCAAAAGGTTGTAATAATAATCTGACTTTATTGTTTTACCAGTTTGGAAGTAATACACTAACAAAATTCCTTTTGCATCCCAAAAACCTGATGCCATAACCTTCTTCACTGCTCTTTGGGCCTTAACCCGTTTTGGAGCCGAATTATCGGTTTTTTGATTTTGCTTTCGACTCAGGATCATAGTGATAGACCGAAGTCTCATCCATAGTGTGAATCGGCGCACAAAATCCACTTTATAGTTTCGAAAATGCTCCAAATGTTGTTGAGAAAGTAGCATTTGCATGTGTTTTTGTTCCATTTTTCGGAAATGCGGCACCCACTTTGCACAGAGCTTTTGCATACCCAAACATTCGTGAACGATATGTCCAACATGTTACTTTGATATTTTTGGAGTGTCAGCTATCTCGATCAACTTCACTTTACGGTCATCCAAAATTATTTTGTGGATTTTTTTGATGTTTTCGTCCAAACCAGTCTCTTTTGGACGTCCACTGCATTCATCGTCTTCGATGCCCATGTGGCCTGTACGGAATTTAGCAAACCATTTCTCAACGGTTGATTTTGCTGGCGTAGAGTCCGGATAACAATTATCAAGCCAAGATTTTGTTTCAACGGTATTTTTTTTGGCCATAAGGTAATGTTTAATCAATACACGAAATTCTTTTTTATCCATTTTATTTCAATAACAAAAGTTACGTGACGTTCAGAGCAATAACTTTAGAACCAATGGTCCGATTGCTGTCAAATTTTGACAGTGGCACCACCTATGTGTCAGTCCACGGACTTAATGACCGACGTGTTATTAATTAATATTCGCAAAAGCAAAGGAGTTAGAAGCTTCGGCTATAGTTTCGTGAACACGTGAACATGACGGACCACTCTGATTAGAGACAAGATAAGAATTTAAAATATCAGGATTTAGATCAGCAGGATAAGAATCTTGAGTGTCTGAATTAGAGGCTCCCATACGTTTAAGTCGCGTCCACAGCTGCTTGCCAGAGAGATCCGGCCTGAATAAAAGCTCACCGTACCTACGTTTAGCATCACGGATAACACTTTTAACCTTATTCCGATATTTAGTGTAAACTTTCCAATTTGTAGAGGTCATATCGTTCATATAAGCTTGGAAAGCCAAGGTCCTAAGAGATTTGGCCTTAATAATTTTAGGCGAATTTAAAGCACTAGCTGGGGATTTAGGTTTGATCTTTTTCAGTTGGACACAGGAGTTAAAAAGATTTAAGATCAACTGATTGATACACTGCAATTGCAAGTCTACGTTATCGGTGGAATATAGGGGCGTGAAATCAGTAGACTCAGCTTCGAGACGTAACTGGTCCATATTAATACCATTATAATCTCGAATGAAGAATTCTTTAGAAATCGGGAGGCAAGGTGTATCATAGGATAGGTAAATGAAGGCATGGCGAGAAATAGGTGGGGCCCAGAACCGATTACTGAGTTTGACGGAATTTTGGTTACTGACCATAAAAAAATCCAAAAGGAAAGGGAATTATTTGCCATATCGAAGTGAGTTGGCATATTATTGTGAATTATATTCATATTCAGGCTACTACAGATCTTAGAACATACTGCGTTCTTCCGTTGATCCAACAAATCATAGTTGAAGTCGCCCATAACAATAACATGTCCGTACCGGGAGGCAATCTTAGCTAAATGTGTTTGAATCATAGAAATACCACCAGAAGGAAGGTAAAAAACAGCAAATGCCATGCTAACGCCACCAGTAGAAAGTTGAGCAACAAGCACTTCACAACCTGGCTCGGAATGGCTAAAAATTATCTTTGCAGGAATATTCTTGTTAATATAAAATCCAACTCCACCACCTCTCCTAACACAACGGTCATTCCTAAAGATTTGTAACCAGGAATCTCAATAGCTACATTCGATATATAGGGTTTGAGCCATGTTTCTGAGACTCCAATAACATCCAGAAGATTTCCATGGAGGACATGTCTAATCTCGTCCAATTTAGAAGATTTAGACCCTCCTCCAAGACTTTGTGCATTAAAATGCCCAATATTCAGAAATATTCCCATTGTATTAAGATGCGCCTCAAGAATTGAGTTGTTGCTAGTAGCCGGCCCAAGCCTGTCATGTAGCATATACTTTGGAAGACAATGCCTGATGAACCATTGAAAGAGAGGACCATGGAAACAGCAAATTTATTACACTAAGAGAAGAAAAAAAAGAGAAAAAGAAGAAATATCAAATAATAATAATAAAAAAGTAACAAAGTAAATTAAAATAAAATTTTGCTTTGCGAACGTTGTGTTTTCTGCCTAGTAGCCACACTAATTCGGTCCTTATTTTGGTGGACAGTTGCCATTTTATTAAAACCGATTTAATTTGGTGAAGATTGAGAAAACAGAACAATCAAAAAGATCGAAAAGAGCTCATAATGCCGACTAAAAAAGGTTCACTTCAATTGAAATTAATTCTCTGGATTTATTTTATGTATTTATATATTACCACAGAGTAACTAAACAGAGAAACCAACATATATAAAATTTGTGTACGCTGTGTTTTCCTATCCGTGTGTAAATTCAAACAGATGTAATTGCAGTTCACGTGAAGCCGAGAGAAGTCTTGCCAGGTAAGGAAAGGGCAGGATATGTTAGTGAGAAATTTGTAGATTTAGAAAACAGCTCAATAAACTATACAATACAATACACTATACAATACAATAAACTATACAATAATATTTTTATTGACCTATTCCAGTTTTAATTGTTGACTAAAGGCTGATTTACATTTAACAATATTTTAAATTTTATTGGAATTGTGAGGGAGACAACAAATCTCTATGAGAAATTTAGCGAGAGTGAAACAAGCGGCTAGCTTTGACTGTTACAAAATATTGTCACAAAATCTGCGATGGTGTGAGAAATATTGCTATAAAATTGTAAAAAAGTTCTATCAACTAGAACTTTTATAGCAATATTATATCAACAATTTTTCTCACTATGAAGATTTTTGAATATTTATTTTTCGCGCCAAAGCTAGTCCTATAAAGAATCCTATGATAATCATATGTTTATTTTTTATAGAAATGTCAGTTTAAATTTAATATTCAAAGTGGGATTATTAAAATGGATATAATATGAGGACCGACAATTTGTAAAAGCTCTTTAAATTGTGCAGGCATTATTCGCATATAATTTTTGAAAAGATTTGGGTCTGAAATTGCCAAAGGACTAACTACATTCGCAAATGCACCAGAAGCGCTTCTATCTGCATAAAATTTTCGTACCCACATCTTTCTTTTCTTCCTGGTGCGTGTTGATACTTGTGATTCATCCTCACTGTTACTAAATATTATATTTAATAATAATATATTACGAGTAATTTCCATATTTTCGAATTTTTTTCAAGTCATTTTCACTTTGAAACTTTATTGAAAGAGGTTATGTTTTGTTTTAAATTTTTTTTCTTGATTTAATTGTCACTTTACTATAAAAAATGGTGGGGTATATACGTGTGAGGCTTTTTCGTTGTCTCTTTTTCAGCATTATAATTCAAATCGCACTATCCCCCTCACAATTCCAATAATTTAAAATATTGTTAAATGTAAATCTGCCTTAAGAGAGATTTTCCTCATAAGTCTTAAGAAAAATATTTACTATATATTTCCCGATATTGCAATTTATATGCATTCCCTAAAAAAATTTTTAGATAGCAAAAAAAACAAAAAACATAAAATCGCTTAAAAAACTGACCTTTCCTAAATTTGTTTTAAAGAAAATGTATTCACACATCGGCACATTGATTTTAAAATTTCTTTAAATAAAATCACACACACGATCTGTGATAATAGAACACATAAAGAGTATTTCCAAAAAATGTATTCCCCTCTGCCTTAAAACATCACTTGTCCAGAAACTCTACCAGAAATTGTATTGAAATATATTTTTCATGGAATCAAATCACAAAAAATATTTTCATATTGCCGAAAAATCAAACCCCTTTGTCTTACCAAATGTTGTCCCCCTCGTCTTTGAGATTGCATTTAAAAGAAATATAGATCAAATAAAAGGAACAAATTATTTGTGTTTGAACCTCTCTCCGTTTTCTCTTGTCGTAGAAACTATGTAGCTTAGAATCAGAGGGCTCAACCTCCTAATTTTTTTCTCGATAATTATATGTACATATTTGGAAAAAAGACAGGGGGGCGCAAAATGTTGTATAGCGAATTATTGATAATTTTTTGTTCAATTTTTTTAAAAATGTTATTTCAGGATTTTGTAATGGGGAATGTGAAATGGAACAATACACAATCGAACAACGAACCAAAATCATTGATCTTTATTTTGAACATAAACGGTCCATTGTTTTAACAATTTGATAATGAGCGTTGAAGCCCATTTCAAGTTAAATGGCTTCGTAAACAAGCAGAACTCCAGAATATGGGCTACAGAGAATCCAAAAGCAATTCATCAACGACAATAACACCCACTTATGTGTACTGTTTGGTGCGGTGTATCGTCTGGGAGGATCACTGGTCCAAATTTCTTCGAAAATAAAGACGGTGTTGCAGTTTCCATTAATAGTGCTCAATATCGGAAGATGTTGGAAAATTTTTAGGCCAGCTGTGGAAAACCACCATTTGGTTCCAACAAGATAAAGCCACGGCGCATACTGCAAGGGACTTAATGGCTCCTAAGAAATACTCTCGTTCATTTTGTGTCACCCTGTATAAGACCATATTTTTTAAATAAATTTTTTTTTTTTGCTTTTGAAAATGAGCCATGGCCTTTTGTAGTTATGTAACATATTTTTTTTAATCTCTGTTTTGATTCGTCCTTCATAATTATTTAGAAATTTTTTGGGAGAATATCAGAATAAAAATGGCGTCCCTTTTAATTATTTTATTCAAATTATTTTGAAGAGGTGGTAATGCGATAAATCACACACACATTCTCAATTTTGACCGTTCAATACTAATGAAACTCCCGGGGCAAACTGTTCCCGTACTGAGATTGGATTTTCCAATTCTATGTCTTCCTTATTTTATGATATTACTAAAAAATGTATTCAAATGAATGATAAGTAACATGGCAAATGTTTTGCTCAATATAAGTCCTTTTTTCTAATTTAAATGAAAGAAAGCATTCTTAAAGTAGTCATTCGCAATGTATAAGTTTATAAGTCGCAGGGCCGAATTTCCTATTAGGCAACTTAGGCTGCAGCCTAGGGACCCGCGCCACAAAGGGGCCCGAACCACAAAAAAAAATACTTTGTTTTGGTGGTATACATTTATAGATATTCTTAAAAGAAACCTCGTCTTCACTCCATCTCCATTCAATTTAAGTCACATACACTTCGTGATTCTTGATCAGCAGAACTTAACTGAGAACTGAATAGACACTCGCCGCAGTCCCCACTTTCTCCTTAATTTTACGAGCAGTTTCCACAGAATTCGATGCTTCCCGTAAAATGGCCCCAAGTTCTCGTTCGGTAGTTGCTTTGGATATGCGACCTTTTCGATTTTTCCGTAATTTTCTTTGTTTTTAATTAGATTGTTTATAGTCCAAAGATCTCAACCAATTCTCATGGCAATATCGCGATTGAAATAATTTTTTTCATTCATTTCAACAATTTTGCGAACTTGTTTCGGTTAGTGATTTACCCCGCCCCATTTTTGTCAAACTAGAACAAAAACTTCACTAAGGTAAAGTAGACAAATAACACACTTGTTTTTTAACAATAAATTGTTTTTAGAAGATCACCGTTCGCCTTGCAAGCTTGAAGTAAACTGGTGCTAATCAAGTGTCTCGGTGCAAGTAGCCGAAAAAGGCAAAATTGAGAATATCCACTCAAGCATGGGTTATTCCGACATCTGGGTCATCAGGTAGAACAGAATAATGGGCAACGAATATTACAGAATAAGTTTCTAAGAATTAGCAGAAATACTTCTATTAGAATTAAATATAAGGAAATGAATTTTGAATTTGTTTCGTTAAAACATTAAAAATCTTATATGAAATTAATTTAAAGAATTAGAGATCAAAATCTCCGCATATAAAATGCGTTAAAATATATATTATAATGTTCTTAATTTTGTTACCATTAAGAAATTAAAACACATTTTTTACAAATTTATTTCCTTCAAACCGTACTGACTCTACCAGTGGTTCCCAAAGTGTGCGCCCCTGCACCCTAGAGAGCCACTGCGTTTTTACAAGGGCGCCGCGTAATATTGTAAAGCCTTTCACAAAAATTCTTTTCGTTTTGAATGAATGAATTTGTTCAACGATTCAGTTGTTTGACGAGTTCATTATATGTACATTAAGGCCAATCTCCACCCAGCCGATGTCCTATTCTGACAGAAAACTAGAAAGAGATGGATTTTTCCAATTTTCGCTAGGACTAATCGAATAAAAACATCAGTCTCCCCACACAATTTAGAAAACTTTGTATTGTTCGACGGTATCGTGTGTGATTATTGTGACAGTATGCAGATGAAGTGCCATATAAATCAGATGTACATGATCATCTGTTTTGAGGGGAATCATCTGCAGATCGAAAATCAGTTGGGGAAATGAGAAATGCAGAAGCCGACAAAATTTGTGGGATGATTGTTTTCTCCCTTTCTGTTTAACCAACCTTTGTATAGTGTATCCTATAGTTGCATCAGGAGTAGGCTGTATAGAGATTGGCCTTTACAATTTTTTCTGGTGTTATACGTATTTTATTTATTTTTATTTGTAATTTAGGAAACGGCGCAGTGAGAAAAACTTAGTTCAAAAAGGCCGCCGGATACTTCCGATATTAAATTTTTCATTTATTTCTCTTACTGCTCAATTTCAAATTTTAATTAAAAATGAAACCCTTTTATAATTCAAGAACTTTTGTTCGTACTCCCATGTTTTGTTTAACTAGAATTCGGTTCGCCAAATATTTCTCTTAAACACATTGTTTTTTTTTTCTTTGTTGTATTATACTTCAATTTTCATGAAGAATTCAATTGTTTTCGATATTACGAGTAACTTGATATTGCATACTCCGAAGATTTTTGTATGAATTTCGAAATTGACATCTGACAGCTCAACATTGTGATTAACTTTTCCACCTAGTGTCAGAACTTTTCTGTTTTTATATTACAAGGGATCCAAAATACTCAGCATTAATATAAGTATAAGTAACGGGTGTTTTTTTAGAGGTTTGTTTTTCGAATTGATAACACTTTTTCCAGGGGTAGCCAATTTGATAGCTGATAGATAATTTATGCTCAGTTTGGGTTGCCATGTCTCAATAAATAAACTCACGGTTGAGGAACGGTCAAGAATTATTCAACATTGCTTTGAAAATCGGCCCCGTTATTTTATGACAATGCCGAGGGTCTTTTTTTTCTCAACGCGCCAAGCAGAATTGCTGCTTCTGGAGTGAAACCAACCTAAAAGAGATTCTAGAGGTCCTAATACATCCAGAAAAATGAGATTTACATGCCGGTGGCATCATTGGTCCTTACTTCTTTAAAAATGAGACGGGAGCTCGTTTTTTGGTCAATCAGACCGTTACCGGGCCATGATCAATAAATATTTTTTCGAATATATGTATGACCGTGATCCTGCCGAGATGTAGTTTAAACAGGAAAGCGCTACGTGCCATGCAGCGACAGAAACCATCGATTTATTGAAATTACGTTTTAGAGATAATGTGATTTCGAGAAATATCCCTGTAAATTGGCCACTAAGGTTGTGTGATCTGACATCTCTGGAACATATTCGATAGGTTTACGTGTAGTCACTGGTTTGGGCTGATAGACCAGTTACAATTTGCCATCAATGTTGGTGTTATTCGTGACATACGGTCGCCATTGATCGAAAATATAACCAAAAATTGGACTGACTGTATGTGTTTCGTCAAGAACAGTCACGGTAGCCATATGCCCAAAGTAATTTTTAAATATTAATGCCATGAATAGGTCTTTCTAAAAAAAAAGATTTGTGATTAAAAGTTAATTGTTTTTGTTATTTTTTTTAATTTAAAGTTCATTACGCTAAAAAATCACCCTTTATTTGTTATCATCACAAAATATCGATTATGATAAACCACCCAACTTTTTTAGACAATATACTTACTTACCATATATTATTATTGTTTCTAAAGGGTGTCCCAAAATTTACGCAAGATTTGAATTTTGCACCATTTGTGCGGTAAAGTGTTGCCAACGAAAAAAAGGCAGCCTGGCAACTGACCGTTCAGGGTTATTTAAAATGGAGTGATACACGAAAGAACAACACATTATCATTGTTGAGCAATATTTTAAAAATAGTAAGTCATTTCCTGGTCGTGAAATTTCCCGATTAGGTGATCAGAATTACTTCTTGTGTGAATTTTGGGACTCCCTTTATGTTAGTTATGTCTAAGAAAGTAACCATACGACTCCATTGGACTTATTTCAAGACATATTTTCAGCCGGACTGAAAAAAAGTCTAATGCAGACTAAAATTTGGACTTTTTTATCAGTCCGACTGAAAATATGTCTTGAGATAAGTCCAATGGAGTCGTCGGGTAATTATCGCTTGAGTTTTAAGGAAACTTTTTCCGTAATACAAATTTTGATCAGTTTTTGCCTTTTGCTTAATGAGTAAAAAAATGCATGGGACGAGTGGAGAGGTGACAATGTGAAAACAGACAAAATACTTTGTTATTCAATTGTTTTTTAATGATTTCTGAAAATTACTTACTTTACAAATCATCTCATAAGGGGGCCCATTACTGAAACACTTTAAATATGAATATAAGAAAATACTTGTCTACTTCCATACCATATAAAAATTGTGTTTCCAAAGTAAATTAAAAATTACAAAATTAATTAAATGATTTAAAACTATGGTATTTTTGGTTTCCTTTTCAATCAAAATAATTATCATCAACATTGCATCATCACTTTTATTTATTCGACAAATATATTAATAAATAAAATTCTTGAGATAAAAAAATATATTTTACGCATTTTTATCAAATTTTTATATCATAACAATTTTAAATATTAATTTGTAGTAAAGTTAAGTATTTAAAAAAAAAAAAATTCAGATAAGAAAAAGTACAAAAAAGCAACACAATATTTTTTTAATAATTTAATTTCTGTTCATAAAATTATCTGGTATGGCAAGCCACCCAACTTGGTTAGACGAAATACTACGATTTTAATGAATTATTAATTATGTATCAATGTCATAATAAAAACACTTATACTTTAGCCAAAAAATTCATTTCATCTAATTATTATAATCGGTACTTTTTTTTAACAAAATTGATTAAGCGGTTCTCCATATATTCGTAGTGATAAAAATAATGTCTTATCAATACATTTTTTCAAAAGTAAGGTGAGTTCTAGTAGAAATATAGTAGCATACAGGGATACGTAGTCAGCACTCAAAACCTCCAACTGCGACTCTGGATCGTCTTTTTCCTGTCACTGATTCCGACTCCTGCATTTATAAGCCAGGTATGGCTGCGTATTAATAACAAAACACAATCAAATATTGGCAAGATCAAGTAGCATAAAATCTAAAAGGGAATTTTCATTTATTAATTTTTGATGATATTATATTTTTGCAAACAAAATTTAACTCGTTAACTCTATAGTTTGTAAAAAAGACTGTAAGTAAGTACATGTATTTTTATAGGCACCGATTTTTTTTTTTAACAAATACTAACAACGAGTTAAATTGTTTGCATACCGAGAATGCTGACATTGGAATACAAGTTCAGAAGTATGTTTACTTTCTCCAAGTCCGGAAGGAATTACGTTATACAACTTAAAATATGACCAAATTTTAATTTAATACGTAACTACATCCAATTCTTTTTTTACACGCTTTTTTTTACACGAATTTCTGATTAACATTTCTACCGTGTAAAAAAAGAGTTGGGTGTATATAAGTACTTTAAAAATGATATTGTTTCCGTTTAGGAATTCACCAATCCGCTTCTAACAACATGTATGTAAAGTATTTCAAAATAATAAAAAATAACATGGAATAGTTTTAATAAGCCGTCAAAGTACACAGTACCTATTTTTTTTTTTTTGGTAATATATTCAATTTCTACGAATTAGAATCATTACTTCTTATCAAAATCAATTTGTAGCTTCGTGGAAATAATAAAAAACCTCATTTTCATATATATATATTTTTTAATTTATGAATCAGTGGCGAATTTGATATTTTGATTTTGAACTTGAACCAGAACCTCAATTTCATGATAAGAACTTCTTGCGATGTTCAAATAAAATGTTTTGAGAAAAATTTACACGAAAAATTATTTACTTTATTTCATATTTAAAAAAAATTTTTCCTCTTGTCTTAAAATTATTTATTATCATAAACTTTTCTTTAATATCGGAAAAAATATTACATGTTGAGAACCTGTCTTCGTTGTGCCACAAAATTGTTACCGTCCGAAAATGTATTCAATACTCAAACCAATGCATTAATATCGGAAATTTCTACCTAGTTCAAAATTAGTCATAAATTTTGTAGTTCAATGCGGTGTGTTATCCGAATTTTTGATAGTACTTGAAAAAAAAAAAATAACAGAAATAAAGTATTTTTACAAATTGTACGATACGAGAAAAGTTTTCGAATTTTCACTTTCAGGCATCTCGTATTTTTCATTCAATAATTCAGTAAGTCGCGAGTATTTGGCTTGCTTAGACGTGTTGAGTAAGAGTATCAAGCGTTTTAAAAAAAGAAATCCCACGATAGTGAACTTTTCGTATTCAAAACTTTTATGATAACAGAAGTAGATTTATCTTACCAATATTTGGGGTATCCCAAATTCGGTTCGTGGTTCACCGATCTCGATTAGTGCAGAGGTATATACCAAAAGATCGACAACGGAATGCGATCATTGGTTTGTTTGTGCAGTTGTGATGAATCCGTGCGCATTTCATTCAAAACGTTCATTTAAGCGGTTGGTCAGTGCATCCGTGGTTTTGTAATTCTTTTTCTGTTAATAAAGTCGTGACTGAGTTTTATTGATGTTATTTTTTTTTTTTATTAAAATTGAGTTTTTATTGCTAATTGTATAGATTTTTTTTTGTTTTTAATTTTCTAGTCAACGCCAGTGAAATAAATAATATTTTTAAAAAGAAAATAAATCATATCTTACCTATTTTTAGTTTGTTTTTTTTTAATCGCTTCGAAATTTTTGCGACGGGACTTCAGTGTTTGATCTCCTTACAAACAATTCTATTCAATTCATTAATTTGTTTTTAATCAAAGCGAAATTAAAATTATTTTATTAATAATCAGTGTTTTTAATTAAATTTTATTTTAAGAAAATATTTTCTTTATTAGTGAATATTTTTTGCAGCCAAATCTGTGATCTTTGGAAAATTATTATGAAAGTAAGTTGATCTTTAAAAAATTTATTTTAGATAAGACTCTGTAATTTTTCTTCAAACAAATTTGAAGCGAGTTTTGTTTTTCTTACAATATTAACTTCAATTCAAAAAAATATTTAAAATTGTTAATGTTTAAGAAATGTTCTTTTAAATATAAAATTATATTTCATTTGAATTCCTCCTGTTCACAAAGATCATTTTAAAATTGTTAAATCGATCATATCAAGATTCGAAACTTTTAAATAACTAAAAAGGAACTCCATTCATTCAGAAATTTTCTCGGGAATCCATGATAGTACGAATAACCAAAAAATTCAGAAGACTTCACATACTATGTGCAAAAATCCCAATCTCTAGTTGTTTGTTCGATAACACTAAAAGTTTACAATTTGAGAAGTAAAATATCCTTAATTTTATATTCTTAAATAAATATTTGATTCGATTCACAGATGCCTGAAATATTTAACTTATTATTGAACTTCTTAATAAATCTTTAATGGTCAATATCGTTTTTGGTGTTCATCGTGACTTGGTTGCCAATGTGATTAATGTTGCGCAGATTCAAGACGTTTTTTTTTGGTTAACACAAATGTACCCAGGCTTAATTTCTGTTCAAATTTTGTTTCAAGTCTATAAAATGCTATAAAAATTCGATACATGTTTCACTAAAACAACCCACTGAATCATTTCTTGGTAAATTGAAAAAAAAAAAATAAAAAATTATGATTTGATGAAGCTTTTGTTTTGGGTGTTTTATTAAAAAGACTTTAGATGATTAATTTAATTAATGAAAGATTTAAATATTACGCTGTATTGACCTCAGAGGTATTAATTACTCACAAAATAAATTAAACCATATATATTCATTTAAGCAGTTTTTTTTTAAACAAAAGCATCCTTCTTAATTATTACAAGCGGGTCTCGTATTGGCCTACACACAAAATGCAATTGTAATTTCGCTGATGAAACACATCCGGCTTTAACGTGCGATTTGGACGATTTTTTTGTTTCTTTTGCAAATACCGATTAATTTCTAATTATTTAAGCAAATTATGTTTTTTTGTCATTTGATCTCAATTAATAATTAAATATGAATAAACAAAATGAATATTTGAATTAAGAAAAAAGAAGTTATTAAAATAAAATTAATCTTTTGAAATTCTAATCAAAATTCGAATTATTTTTCTTCATTTTAAAAAATTCCTAAAATCTAATTCTGTTTAGAAATTTTGCAGATTATTGAATTCGATTTTTTTTTGTCCATTTGATTCGATCGACGTTCGATAAATTGATAATGATCGTGTAATTCGATCATTCTTGAAAGTAAATGTGTTGATTTTTGATCGATAGGATCGTATATTTATCGAAAGCGGGTTGTTTTAACATATCAAATAAATTAAACAATTTAACCGATAGTAAATTTTGAAGTCATAACCGATGTATGACAACCCCCAATCGTCATAGAAGAAATTGGCGTATTTTTAGAGATACCCTAAATGAAACTTTTCAAATCTAGCAGGCTTTTTTAATACGTTGAGATTTGATGCTAGGAAGAAATGTTATAGAAACATATGAATTTGTAACATAACTCCAAATAGTATTAAGTAATGGTATGTATGTACAAAGAAAGTGATGCAATGATCTTCAATAATAGTTATTTGAATTGCAAGAAAAAAAATTTTTTTTGTTGACAATTCTTAGAGAATAAATTTACTATTCAATTCATTAGACTTTTTGTTTTTTTCTCAAATGTAATATAAACGAGATCATATTATAATTTCAAATTCTGCCTACAATATTGGATTAAGTTTTGAATTTCGATCGCTTAATTGAACTTGTCCTTGATTTAATCTCATATAATTGTTATAAAATTAAATTTTCTATCGTCATCGAATTCAAAAGTAATTCATTTTATTTGTTTTAAATTTATTCCTATTTTTATTTACTTACAAATAACATATTAGAACAAATATTTATATCGATTTTTGCTATTTGAATTTGAATAGACATACACCCAACTAGAATTAGGTATTCACAAAACTTTTTCGATTCTTATATTTAACATTAAATTGGTATTAAATTGTCAACGCCTGCCTATCATACCAAAATTATACAATATTTAATAATGGACATGGTAAAATCCAAGATTACACGTGTGTGAGTGTATTTCTTTTTAATAATAACAATTATTCTATTTCAGTTTAATAAAAGATCGCGATCATAAAAATAAAAATTTTAGTAGTACCGAACTTTTGTAAACCTGACCCTATGTGGTTAATAAAGTTCATTTTGGCGTCAAAAACTCAATCTTTTGAATACCATCGCGATTCTGTTGATAAGAAAGAAAAACGCGCTCGTTTGAGTAGTGATCGCAATGATAAATAAATTTAATATAATTTTTCTTCAAGAAATTACAATTTTTACGATATGGTAATCAAGATACTTTAAAGAACAAGTTATAATCAGATTTTCTTTTTGATAATCCCAAAATACGTGAATGAATATCGTTTTGTTTTAAATTTTTGGTACTTTTGACTTCCGAAATAGTGCTAAGTTTGTACATATTCACTAAAGAGTTCATAGAATCATGGCATATAATTGTACTCATTACAGTACAACCAAAATTTATAAAATTTACTAAGGATTCCATTGATGCAATCCGAAAATGTATTAGAATCAGCTCTGCTACGGAAACTTGAAAAGATTAAGGGAAGTTGAATGCAATTTATTAAATTTTCGTTCGCAAATATTTGCATTTCTTACGGAGCCGATGTACGTCGTACGAGTTTGGAAAAAAATGCATTCATTCTTATGACATCATTTTGCCGGTTTTATAATTTGGATTCGCACATAAATTGTTAAGACATCACTGAGCTTTGTGAGATTCTATTTTTGATGGTAAACACGGAAATTTATTTTAGAAGCGGTATAATTTATTATTTTATGTTTGTTTAACTTTTTTTTCACAACTTTTTCAACATGTAATTACCTATACTCTTCTTATGGGTCTTTTTTTAACCAATTTTATACGTTCACCAGTGTGGGCCAGACATATCGTCACATATTACCACATATTACACACAACATGTAATCTTTTCTTATCTCTTTAATTTGCAAAGTTTTTCGTAAACAATATTTTTATTTAAATTATGTAATCTCAACAATGCGGAATTTATATCTCTCTCCATACTGTTGATATACAACTATTTCAAAATATATTAGGAAATTGTTTGTATTAATTGTAATATGTTATGTTAATGAATAATATAATACTATATACTATACTATGTTAGTAGCTAACAAGTATGTTAAGAACGAAGGAATTCTTTTTTAATTGTATACTTTTTCTAAGTAATCTTTCATCGAAATTTTATGATTTTTTTTTTTTCTATTGTGAAAATGCAATAAACATCAAATGTTTTTACGAGAACAACTAGTTCATAAATTTGGAACAATTTCATGGTTTTATTTCTAGAAATCATATTAAAGACAATTTATAATTAAAACATGTAATTTCTTAAGAAAAAAAAATCAAAAATTCTGCAAAATATCTCATAAAACCAAGAATTACGTGAATTTGTTGAAAATTATTGTATTTAAAAATGTTTACTTGTTGAAATTGAATTTGTATGAATTTTATTACCACGCCAAAAAATGCCATCAGTATGTTATATTTAGAAATGAAGTTTTTAACGACCAAAATATTTTGTTTTAGATCTCTTATGTGTTTCATAGTAATATCATTTATTATCATAATAATTATTATTCATCTCTAGTTTAATGATCGTAATTTCTCAGAATTCCGCCAGCCAAAAATTATGCTGATTTCAACTGAATATGATAGAAATTTGAAAATTCTTTCTTTTATGAAATTAAGGACGGAAATTGCTTTACATTCATACAAATTTTGACCTTTAATTTCTGATTAATCAGAATATATGAAGTCATTATAAACTTTGTCTGTCACGCTGGAATCAGTGTATTTATAAGTATGTCCTGCATACGCCCCAAAGTTCTGAATTAAGACAATTGTGCAGAAATTGTGCATAAAAAATAATTTATATTTAAATTGCTAATTTGAATTCGTTGGAGAAGAACTATTATAAAATTTATCGTAAACAACCACCTTCTAATGCGTTATAAATAATTTCTTTGAAGATTCGAACATTCCATAAAGAGAACATACATATGGTACATAACATAAGAGATTTAAGCTGGGGGTTAAGGCAAATGGCGGTTACATACCATTCGAATAATTGTAAAATTAACTAAATTTCAATAAAACAGACCAATAAACAAAAAAAAATACAACGTTTTTACTGTTTGACACTTCAACTACCGGACTCGGTAGTTTTATTATTATTAGGTTTTATGATATTATCCGCGAAATTATTTAAAACAAAATTATTTTAATTAAATTAGTCTAAATATTAATACCTTTAATTAGTTTTATTATATTGTATATTTTACTAATGAAATGCTTTCTATATGGATAACACGGAAATTCCTTGTTTATTAATTTCAATTGAATAAATTATATTAAAATTATAATATTGACTTATTTGCACTTTGATTAACGATCGAACCCGAATTAGATAATACCTGAGAAAAATTACTGAAAGAAAATGCATTATGAAAAGAGGTGTCCTAGAAAATCGATTCTGAAGGTGTAGCATAATTGTGGCAAGACGCAATATACCCAATCAAAGAAAAAAAACAAAATTGCGAACTCAAATTATAATATGTAAACAAAATAAAATCGAATATATAAATATACACAGGGTGCTACCCGTTAGAGTTAATATAAATCGTGTTATTCAAACAGCCGTTTGATTTGCATACTAACAACAAGACCTAATACTTTGTACTTACTAATAGGATGATGATTTGTTCGTAAGATTATTTTCTGTTTAATTATCAAAAAATAATAGTTTTAATTATTTTTCCTATGTTAGTTTTAATTACCTTTTTTTTGGATTTTGTTAAAGAAAATGTAATTTTAACATACATTTTTTCTGTAGAACCTGTATCAAAATAATATGTTAAAATTCCCAAAAACGCATTTTATTTAGCCTTTAAGAATTTTCTTTCAACATTTCCGAAAATTTAACTTTTATCAGTTACGTATGTTTAAAATACCACGATTCATAAAATAACTTTTAGGTATGAGAATTAAAAGTCATCGTTTTCTATTAGGTGTCAGTAGTACTTCTTAAATGCGACCTAAACCGTTAACAGATTTAATTTGAAGTATTGTTAACAAGCTTTAACATTTAAATTTATATGATATTTAGGTAAAGTGTAAAAACTATAGTTTTTTATTGAATTGAAAATGTCAATTTTTGCGCCAGCATTTGCAGAATTTGTGGAAAGTAAACATGCTTTATCTGAACTAACCTATACAAAATGGTTTCGTCGCTTTAAGAATAATTTAAGCGTGGAACACAAAGAGTGCCTAGGATAACCAAAAAAATTTCAAGATAAAGAATTGGAAGCATTAGTAAATGAAGATCCATGTCAAATACTTCAAGAACTATCAAGAATATTAAATGTTGATAGGTCCACTATTGGCAAATATCTACATACCATGGAAATGGTTTAAGATTGTTTAAATTTGAATTGAATTTTTATTCCCATACCCAATACAGTGTCCGCACAAGATGTTTGAAGACATTTTAGATTTTATTAAATGCATCAAATTTTTGAAAAAAGTTGTTTCGAAATCTTTCTCCAAAAGTTCTTAAAATAGTTTTTTTTTTTAAATCAAATGAAATGATTTAAATTGTTATATCTCATATATATTGTATTTAAATTCATATACACCCTGTACAAAGGCAGTAAAATATAAACACAATAATAAAAACAATATTGCATTACTTCGTTCAAACATTACATTTTAATAAGAAAAAGGTAATTTTTGTATAAAATCTTTTGTTGTTTCAGTTTCTGTACAAAGTGCATTTACAGACCTTTTCTTCTTTTTAAGAAATGCTAACAAAAACATGCCTATAAAAAGGCGTTCGGTTTACAGAAATCACATTTTCGTACTTTAAAGAAGAAGTATCGTCACAACATGTGCAATTCGATGTTTAAAATGTGTTAATAGCAATCGATGTGTAGTACATCTGCAAATGGCATGAGCCAATTTCTTTAGAATAGTAAATTTTCTAAGAAGAGAATTATGACTGAATGACATGTGTATTTTATTTTGTGCCAAATTGAATATATATATATCCAAATTACATATCAATTTAGCAACTACTTTATGACATGAGCACATCACCTCACAATATATCTTACAGAAATTTACTAAATATTAGGATATATTTTTTTATGTTGAATGTGACTTCTAATATTTTCACTTTTAAGTAAAATGTTTCAGGTGAGTGGAAATAAATAAAATTGGGTTTATTTTTAATGAAAACTTTTAATACAAATTTCAAAATGTTTTCATAAAAAAAATTGTTCAATAATTTTCTTTTCGCCCACTTAAATTTCATAATCATTAGAGATTTTCCTCATTAAAAAAAAGATGCTAAAATAGCTAATGAAAGTTTCTTAATAAGTATCGGATCGAATCTCATATAAAAAACCAACATGATTTTTTATTTTCATCATTTTAATTCGAATTATTATTAATGAATTAATCTTAATCCGTAGTTAATCTCAGATAGAATCATATTTTGCTATATACTTGAATCCGGGAACATTCATTTCTCAGGCATTAGTTTTTACCAAAGCCAGATTTTTTTTCCTTTCTTGTTTTATAAAAAGAATATAAAGTATAGTGAATAAATACATCACTAAAAGTGTTGACCATATGAAGAACAAAAAAAAAAAACCCAGAATCCAACAAAACAACATCTTAAAATTGCAGCAGAACCGTAAATGGGTTGGCAATGTACATGGTACAATACAGAAGAGAGGGCTATAGAAGTACATACAAGATTGTGAAAATTGGTTATATTCTTGAAACTTCAATTTGTTGATCAATTCCCGACTGATTTATTGAAAATTAGTATCGAGAAGAAATTCACATCACAGCTATATCAAACGCGTCGAATTTACCTTATATGTTGTTAAATCTTGAATTATCCTAATTTGGAGTTTGGTTTCTTGGAAAACAAAAAAAAGAGACAATCTTTCCGAATACATTTGATGAGAAATATGTATTTTATATTAGTTAAGAATCAAAATATTCCAACATCAAGAATTAATGTTGAACGCTATAACCGGCAAGGGCATAGGAATGGACATGAAAAATACAGCTATAATACATGGAATGGACCTCTTTTTTCCAGTTATAAATTTCAAGTCGATATCACAGGTTTACCATTGTCACCGAACTTTCAACTTTTGCATAATTTTGTTACGCCACTGGTGTTCTCCCTTAAATATTTGATAATATGTTTTTTTCTTTTATGTAAAATTCAATGATTTCAAAAACAATGGGCCATAACTTTTTTTTATTGTTGGCGTCTAGTTTTGTTGCAGTTTGCCCAAGCAAAGCACAACCAATGTATAATTTCATTGTTAAAGAATTTCATTCCTTCTTTGGCTGAATTGCAAGCAATTCTGAATCTTTGAATCTGTATTTCGATTCTTCTTTGAATTCCTGATGACATTTTTATGTTGATTTAATGTTTAACCTACCTTTGCTTTAGCGAAAAAAAAAAAACAGATCCAAATGGAATTTCTTATATACATAAATCATGAACATAATCGGAAATATTATTATATATTTATATATGTAGTATAAAAACGATTTCTGGCAAAGTCGCGATTGTTTCGAAATTGAATTCAATTCGAATTGAAATTTTCCAAATATTAAATTGATTCTTTTTAATGTTTAGATTAAACTGCAAACAATTCAAGAATGCACTGAAATTTTTTTTTTGTATGGAAAATTCATCTGGAAAATTCAATTTGGTTTGTTTGGACTTTTGGTATTTTGTTGACCCATTTTTTTTTTATTCTGCATCCAAATTGTCCAAATCTTTTTGTATGTTTTCTAAATGGAACTTTCAGAGGTGCGGCAATTCTACAAAATAATATACCAAAAAAAAAAAAATTCAATTCAATATTTTTAGCGAATTTTTTTCAAGGCAGGATCTTATTTGGATGCTTCTTCTTCTAAAATCTATTTCCACAAAATTTAATGGCCCTCTGTAATCGATTGCCGAATATTTAATTTATTTATCTTTTCTATTTTCAAAAAAAAAAAAAAAAAATTTATCGGAGGCCAATTTTTTCGGGTTTTTTTCATTCAAAATACAATAATTTTTTTCCGGTTTCTAAAATATATTAAATACCACAGAAGCAATGTGGAATTGTTCGAATTGATTAGAAAAAAAAAAAAATAATATTCTCTGACCTAGAATCTGGAAACCTTAATTGATATTTGGGTGCGTTTAAATGTGTATTTTTTCCTGGCCAATTTTTCGGAAAAGAGGATAAATTATCGCATTGATTAGGGTGGTGACGACTGAATGATATCATCTTTAGAATATGTAATACATCTTTTTCAAATTAGATTTTATTTCATATTTTGTTTTTGGTCTTGCTTAATGGCCCTTTGTATTCCGTTGTCCTTGGTTCGAGAACATTATCGTTGTATAACAGATTTTGACCGTGATTTTTATCACCTACTAGTTCATTAACGGATGCATATTACTTAATTATAATCAAATGTGACCTTTGATACAAATTGTGTAAAGGAAAGAACAGGTTAAAAAAAAATATTCATCTACAATATATAAATTTTAATGAAAAATTTCACGAAAGTTGATTTCACTTTTTTCCCAGATATTTCACTTTTTTTTAATTTCGCTTAAAATGCGTGTATTTTAAGAAAAAGTTGTAATTATTAAGATTTTCAAATCACTCTCAGCGTGGTATATTTAAGTAATTTAATATTTTCGACTCGAAAAGAAAAATTAAAAATAATTGTATAATAGCCGAAAAATGAATGAAAAATATTTTCACTATTTTTCAGAAAGAAATCGAAAGTTCTTATAAGCTTTTATAAATTTAATTACAAAATAATTTTCATAGATTCTTTGTGTGTTTTTTATTTTTATCCATTAATTTGTGTATGCGGTTCCAGTCAATAAATTTCTTTTTTTTTTCTTTTTTTTGGTTGTAATTTTTCCTTTAATTGAATTTAATCGCATTTTATCGCGAACAAATAAAACCTTAATAAAAAGAGAAAATTTATTTGTTGATTTGTTCAAAAATGAGCATCTATAAATATTTTTCCCGAAATTAGGTGGGGTTTTAGTTTGTACTGTTCACTATACTATAATTTATATTTTAACAATTTATTCAATGGAAAAAGTCCATTATAAAAGTGAAGTTAACGCTTTTTGGTAAAGTTTCGCTAGACTGACGATTTGATCATTGAACCCATTTCTTCTAAAATATATTTTGCTTCCGGTTCATTCAAGATAATAACTTTTAAACTTGTTACTAAAAAAATTTAATATTCTTTTTGTAACAATCAGAACAAAATCAGTCGAACATCAATTAAACGCAAGTGTAAGGTAATAAATGTACGAACAATTAGAATTGTAATAAATATCGAATTTGATTCTTTTCAAATTGCATATTTTTGCCCTATGGTGAAAATTAAGTTTGTCACCACATTTTGTAATGTATTGAAACACTCTTGAAAGAGAATCCAAGTTACACGATAACTCCAAAACATTTGACTGATTTTAATGAAATTTAGAATAATAATTGGTCATGGAATAATTCGACCTGGTATCTGATATGAGCAAAATCTGTATAGTGGCGGCGATTATCATGAAATTTTGTGGAAAAGCTTTCGGACAAATCATTTTCTATTTTTTATAATTTTTCATTGTGTATTAAATAATGAACTATAAGCTTCACAAACATCGTTTTAGTAAGTACCAACTACCAGACCTACCTTCCATGTTATTAAGATAGCAGCAAAGCGGAAAATAGAAAACTAGTGAGTTACGCCTGTTTAAAAAAAAGCACGTTTCGTTTACACAATATGAGTAAGCTTAAGTTTCAAGTTCCTTTTAAGTTAGAGAAAAATTTAACAAAATGAAATGAATTTACCCTGAAAGAAATATTATTAAGCTCGAATGGAGTTTCTAAAAATCAACTCCCATTTCTCACCACACTATATGAAAAAATTTTCTCTTAGACGATTTCAAATTGCTTTATTTGTTGTTATATTTTTTTACTAATACATTTTTTTTTGTTTTTGTACTTTTTTCCAGATAACGTTATCTATGTTCTAATTAATATCGTTTAAAAACGCATATTTAAGATTAAATGCATCGACATTCTAAAATCTACGCAACACATCATTCTTGTCGACAGAATGAATTTTGAACCTGTTGTAAAAATTATCAACATTTTATTAATATTAGAAATTTTTATTGGAATTCAGGTGAGTTGAAAATGATTTGTTAACCCCTTTTAAAAAAAAAAACCTTTAAACGCTAATAAAATACTATCGTCTTTCCCATTTGAATTTTGAATAGGGAAATGTTCGTACCGTATATATTTTCTGTCGTAAGAGCGAACCAAAAAAAAGGTATAATGGCAAAAGGTCGCAATCGCTATGATTTGAGAATAATTGAATTGAATTGGCGAAGATTTTTACCTTCCTCGTCCTCGTCCTCGTCCAACTTCATTTGAACATTGATTTGATCATCTGATTCTATTGTTTTTTGTACACTTATGTTGTTGAATAAGAAAATGTTTCAAATAAGGAAATAATCCCGATTTGGAGCTTATTAAAAAGCTAAAAAAAAAAAAAACGAATTCAAAAAACCCATAAATCTTAAATTAATAATTTGTAAAATCTCCTCCACAAAATAAAATATTAATTTTTAGGAAATTATATGCAAAAATGTTAAATAAATATCACTCACGCCTACTCCTGCTCGTTCGAAATTACTTGCGAAATTGTCTTATATTAATCTATGTTTTTTAACAAAAATTTTGACCAAAAATTAAAAAATTTTGGATGAGTTTAATTAAACGATTTTCCATATTTCTGAAATACGAAATTTTTAATTTTTGGTTAATATATAGTAGAATGCAATATTTTGAAATTTAATATTTTAGCGCAGAATCAAAGACGAGCAATATGATAGCTCGATTCGCTTTTCACTTTGTAAATATTAAATTTGAAAATATTGTATACTGCAGACTAATTTGTTTCTGGAATGTGTGTCTGGCTGCAATTAATCGAATTTTATGAGAACAATAAACACAATCAGAATTAAGTCTAATTTTCAGTTAATTCCTTTAAGACGCGACTTATGGTAAATAGATGCAGTTTTTCGCAAGCCTTTTTAGATACGAAATTTTCAGTTGAATCTTAAAAGCTGTCAGAAGTGTAAATAATAGGAGTTTTTCCAAATTTGAAAAGCAAAATATATTAAAATTATTATAAATACAATATTGAAGATCTTTGCTTTCTATAATTTATAAAAAAAAAGATTTTTGGTGCCAAACATTTATAAGAAGAGAGGCGAGTGTAGTACTTTTTTTTTAATTACGTAAAAAATCCTAATGAAGTTAGAAATTTTTAAAAATATTTCGTCAATTTTAGTTTGTTTTTCAAAATTCTAAGTAAATTGTAATTTTTCTTTCTAATAACAGATGTTAAATTCCTAAAAAAGACACACCCGTGTTTTAAAAAGTCCCAAAACATCCTAGCCGTGGCTAGTCCTTTTTTATTGTTAATTACAGTGTTTTGATTAGTTGAAATTTTTTTAAGACGAATCCGTGTTCTAAAAGAATCAACTGAAAATTCAGCATAACAGGATATTAACGGTCAGTTAATTGTGACTCTTGTCATATCAAAAACAATATTTACAAGCAATGTTTCTTATAATTCAAATTTTTTCTACGTGATATGTACTTACTTTATATTACCTTAGAAATAAGAAAATGTTTTTTTTTTAAAGAAAATCTTTTAGCTAATAAAATTTTAGGGTTGCCATAAAAAATTTCAAATTTATATTTGTTTAACTTTTGATTATTTTAACAAGGCAGGGATTCACATTGATTTTTTGATTAAAGACTTTTATCATTTCCATAAAAAAACATTTAAAAAAAAAAAAAACATTTATCACCTTCCATTGAACTTGTTCTCCACTTTTTCATTTCATTATAAATTTAAAAAATACAAAAATTTCTACTTCAAGTTCTGGGTCTTTTTCAAAGTCAATTTTTGGTGTGGAAATTTGAAAATAAATTAATGACATAAAATTGATTTAAGAAATTCTTTATCAAAAAAAGAATTTCTGTTGTTGTTTTTTTTTGTTTATTGTCGGCCACGTTGCATTAATTATTGTCGGAGAAGTCGAGACAAGTGTTTTTGATATTTGTTTAAAATTTTAACGGTGGTATTAATTAACGCCTCATAATTATACTATATACATCTGTTTGTCATCATTAAAATATTTCGAAAATTTCAACTGAACGTTTTTTTTTTTTGTAAATGTCATAGAAAAATGAAGCTTAATTATAAAAAAATAATATATATTGTTATAATATTAATTAATATTAATATTCTATTAAGTAGTTGAAAAGCCCATTTGAAATGGCTTTAGTTTTGAAGACCATTTCAGACATAATACTGACATTCGAATTATAGGAAATAATAACAAATTAAGTAACGACTCGACGTTATTCGATAAAACTGCAATTGCTGCAAAAAAAATTTTCTATTAATAAAATTCAAATTTATTATGAATTAAAATAAACTTTTTTTAATTAAATTATTGATTGCGTATAATGTCAATCGAATTGTTTTAATTAAAAACTATATCACTGGATCTAAGCTTCCGATTCTTTATAACAGAGATCTGGCAACCTTTTATTTTTTAGATTAAAAGGACATCGCAGAATCTGCTATTCTGGTTAAAAAGTTTAAGTGTTTAAGTGTTTGGAAAATTTCGAATTGTTGCCTTTGATATAATAATAATAATGAGAAAGATATATCAAAAATTAGAGATTTTGGAAATAAATATTAAAATTGACTCATTTGCACAAGACATTTATCCACCGAATAAAGCTGTATGTAATTTGAGTAAAATTCTTATTTCGTAAAAAAAGCATTAAATGAAGAAATCACGAGAGCGTTTGTTACACTTCATAATCAGACAGAAATTCGGACAAATGTCAGATATAAACGACGCCTTAGAATTGAAGGCATATGATATTTTTTGAAAATGGACATATGCAATTTCAGTTCTAAGCTGTTAAAGCATTATAATATACTTTTTTAATATATAAGGTAACTGCTCCAATTATTATCGACCTAATTGATGTATAAATTTATATATAAAGATTAACTCCTATTAGAGATAACAGAAAATAAGGAGATCTATTATTCTGGTTTAGAGATTTGTGTAGACGTTTTATGATTAAGAAGATTAAAGTGTTTTGGAGGATTTCGAACTATTGCTTTGGTTATAGTAATATTTTTGCCAAAAAAGAAATTTATGTCCATATTATTATTATTATTATATTAATTTTGAATTTATAGTTAATTTCTAGAATTTTCAATTGAATAGTTTTGAACTGAAAATACTTATATGATATTTTGTCAGAATAGACATGTACAGTTTCAATTCTAAACCTTTCAAAAATTTCATATTTGTACAAAAAATTATTATTATTTTCTAATCCCATGATATACAATAGTATGGACAACGTATATATGGAAAAAATTTCTCCATCTTCAGAAAATTGTGAATGGTTTAAAGTTTTAAGTTTAAAGTTTGGTAAGATTGTTGATAAGAAAAAATTGTTTTTTCTTCCTGTAACGATGGATCAAAATATTTTGCAAAAAATTTCCGAAACCATTTACTGAAAAACATAATATTTTTTTATAATTCAACTGCATTTTGTTTCCCTAATTTGTATTCCTATCAGAAATATTTTATAAAAAAATATGGAAAAGAAAATATTCTACAATCTAGTAATATATTGGAAAAACTGTAATATATTAGAAAATTTAACAATTAATTAAATTTACGTGTGTAACCGCGTGAAGAAGAAAATATATTTTTGATCAAAACAAAATGTATCAAACTTTATTTTATTCCATACACAACAGGCAGGAAAAAAAGCAAATTCAACCCATCCTACTATACGAGTAATATTCATTTCCATAATCATATCTTTCATCATTTCAAACTCACTTATAATATTTATTATAATAAACATTTTATAAAATCCATTACCTTCATAACTACTCGTAACAAAATGACTCAAAGCATTTCATTCGTCACTCAAAAAGGACACAAATTGCAAACTGAATTCCTTAGTGAAATTATTAAGAGCTAATACCGATATTCTTAAGAATTTTGTAAGCCTTAGTAAATTTTGTGATTTTAAAATTTAATTTCTTTTTTAAAATAAAGAATGAATACATTCAAATTAGGTACGATGAACATTTTACTGACTCCAAGATCGATAATGGAGAGAGCGCAAACATTTAAATGGTTGTTTTTTTTTGGAATCTACAATAAAATCAGCATATTAAAATATTTAATTTTTAGATATTAAATGGAAATTTTAGTAAATTGATTCCTTACCTTCGCCGATGAGAACATCTTTTCAATTTCATTGAATATACCATATTAATATTTATAGTTTAAATAAATGTTTAAAAAACTATATGGAAAGTATTTTCACGACGTAGGTTAATAGAATAAGACAAAATCTAAAGTAAAAACAAATCTGATATTACCAATGACACAGTATAGTAAATAGGGGCGGAAACAAAATTGGGCATAATTCTACAAAAAAACGCAAAAAAACGTGAGGTCACTCGTCAGTTTTCACATTTTCTTCGCCAAATTTCTTACTGTTTACTATACTGTGTACTATATGTATACTATACATATTCTCACTCGGAAAGAGGTCATAACCTCAGTATAATAAACAGACAGTAATTTGACTGGGAAATGTAGAGAAATTAGACGCGATCTTCCCAATACTTCCTCTGAGAATGACAGAAAGAAAAAATTCCGCACAAAATAAGGAAAGGAAATTAAAATTTTTCATTAGAAAGAAAGAAGTAACCTATAAATCAAATATATTAAATTTGACCACGTGCTCCCTATAAGATAATTGTAGCAAGGGAGACCAATAATAGTCTTATAATAGTCTTATGCGTTTTGGACAAAAGAATGAATGAAACAAAGAAAGCAATCGAAATTTTTTTTAATTTGACAAGTCCCAAATTTTGTAAACAAAAATCATATGTTTTTAAGCGCCAATTTGAAAGTCCCAAATTTTTTCAAGTATTGGTGCCTGTATGAATAAGCCTCGACACGATTTTTGATAAGCTCGTGGTTTTTTTTGTAAGTAGAGGAATTTTTTGTTATGAATTTTTCAAATATTTTAAGTGTTAGTGCCTGTATCAATTATTATTTACATAAAAGTTAGAACTGTTTATTGAAGCTAAATGCATATTCATCTCTGTTCCACCAACATACCGTAATCTAAAAAAAATGATAGAGCATAAAAAGATGGCGGTTTTTTTTATATACATTTTTTATTGAGAAAAAGTACACATGCATGGAAAATAAAGATAATAGGTGGCAAAAACGGGCGTAAAATTCTAAAAATACACGCAAAATTGGCGAGGTCACTCGTAATTTTTCACATTTTGTTCGCCAGTTATCTTACTGTTTATTATACTGTGCCATAACTGAATCAAAAAAAAATGCATGTTGCATTTTGAGAGCAGAATTTTTGTACCAAGAAAGTAAACGCCATTCTACTATAAAAAAAAAGCGTGTAGGGTCTAGTTTTCAGGTACTAAGTTGCCAACCGCTTTACCTACGAAGATAAAAGTTTTACATCGCTGTGTGAATAGATATTTCGAAATTTTTTTTACCAATATTTTAAAGGGAATTAGCATTTTTAAGTTAATGAAATAGAAATTAACGTGGAATTTCAAAATATATTTGTGGGAACTGGCCCACTACGAAATATGCTGTATGGTTCCTAATATCTTTGGAATGCGAACTGCTTTTAATGTAATTTACTTTTAATCTGACTAGGTACTTGAATTGAATGAAAATTTAAATATAAATTTTCACACAACTTTATATACCATACTATTATGTTGCAGAAACAAAAGCAATCATAAAAGATCAAAAATATTAAAATTTGTTAGTGTTCTTATTATGAATTAGTTTGAAAAATATATTACAGAAATCTTCATATATTTTGAAAACTCGTATTCTATTTCCAAATGCATTTATGCACTTTACTAGAAACTCTTCAACTCTAATAAAACCATTAAATGTGCATCATTCTGTCAGTTTTGATCTGTGCAATAGCAATTTAATTATTGCTCTCAGCATCTTGTCCGACAAAATCATTTGATTTTTTTTTATATATTGAAAAATAGTGAAGGAAATCTGCTTAAAACATCGAAAACAATATCTCTTTTAGAATTTTTATAAAAGGTCGGATTTTAATTTTCTATATAGTTTTGTGCCAGATCCCAAAGCCATTATCAAAGATGTATGTGACTCGGAATATCTTCACGCTTATGTGAATCGCTAATTCATCGAGATGAAATGAAGTCAGTTAAATAACCATCAAGCAACATAAAAACTTATACCGCGCGCAGACCAAATTAATTAGTTACGCTGCACTCTTTTTTTGTTTTTTTGAAAACGTTTTCTTTGATTTTTTTTCTTCTGTTTTTCGATCTTTAAAAGCGAGTTAATCTTTTTAAGATTTTCATCTTGTTGCCTTTACAGACTCGATTTTAGATTTTTTTTCAAACTTCGAGTATATAGGAGAAAAAATGTGTTTCTTTTTATACCCTATGGTAGTATATCAGAGAGTATACTACCTTTGTTAATACGTGTGTAATGCATCGAAATTATCATCGGAGAACGGTCTCAAATCACTATAGACAATCAAAAGTTATATCAATTTTTCCATACCCGCCCGTCCATTCGTCTGTGTAGACGATAACTCAAAAAAACGCACTATCTGATTATAATGAAATTGGGAATAAAAGGTGATTATTCCTTAACTGCAATTGGTGTTGTATTTCACCAAAATTGCCGGTGGGGAAACGTACTTACAAAGCAAAAATCGAGATAGCAACAAGGTTTTGCCATTTTTTTATGCAGCAATTTCATTCAAATTAATTACATATTTTACTTACATTATTCCTCGCTACCAAAATGAATCTTGGTACAATCGATTCACGGATAGTGCAGACGGAAATATTTATAGAGAAAAATTTCCCTTACCATAAAATTTTGTCGTATTTATGTTTAGTTTTTCCAGATATACTAAAGTGTAGCAAATGTTTACTGCGCTAGATGCAAAAGATACAATTTTATGACGATACAAGATCTATGACCACATACAACGAAGTGTGAATACCCATAATATTATTGGTTGGGCTATAGATTTGCTATCTACTGGTCTCATTTCACTACAGTATAACAAAAATCGGCTCTAAACCAATTTTAATTTTCTTTTTGTTTTTCCTTTAATTTTGAAGGAAAATGATTTACTTTTGACTTCAATTGCCCGGAAAAAAACAAGAATTTTATATGTTAGATTATTTGTTTTTGTTTTTCAATAAGACGTCCGTGTTGTTAAAATAATAATATGCAAAAGCATATCAATCAATGAAATTCTGGAACTGGAGACGAAAGCGACCAAATGTGATTAACGCAAATATGGATCAATCATCGCTTTAATCCAAAATAGAATTGTATTCTTATACATAAAGGTATTTATCGAATTACCTACAGTTTTCCGGTATATAATAAAATGTTCGACTAAAAAGATTTTCAAGCATAATTTCGCCTTACAAAAAATTTTAGTTAAAGAAATAGAGTACGTTTTTTTATGTATTTAATGAATTAAATTTTTATAGTTGTTTATTTATAAATAAAAAGAAAAAAAAACTCATAAAAAATAGATAACACTTTAAAACTATTGGATTTATGCCAATAAAAGGCCCACGCTAATAATTTTATTATTTCGCTTTAAGATCGATTTTAATTTCGAATTATGTCATTATTTTTCAATGAAATCACAAACGTTAAGTAATAAATTTTTTTTTTCTTTTATAATAAAGTGGTTTTGAGAAAAAAAAAATTTATTTTAATTTTTTAAAATTCTTCATAAAAAAATGCCTTCAATAAAATTATGTTTCATCAAAAATGTATGGCAAGAATATGATACATATTTGAAAATATATTCTTAATATTTGTATGCCCCAAGGTAGTATATACCAATAGGGTATATTAGCTTGATCCCAAGGCGTAGAGAATTGGAAGTTATTTCGATTTCTGCATGTTCGTTCATTCAAAATTTATTATATAGGTTGGTCATACAATATGTTGATACAGGTTTCTAATTGGGCAAAACCCGCGGACCCAAGTTATAAAAGTATAAAGTGAACCTATCCAAAATTTTGGGTTTCTTTGGATTTAATTGGAAAAGTTGTAAACCAATTTGCCTACAATTTAGTTTATATACACATCGGTTGTAAAAAACCCGATGTCATGTTGAGTTTTCAAATCAATGCAAAGATAGTTACTGAAAATTGGTGTGTCCATAAAGTTTCCTCTTTTTTTGTTTAGTTTTCCAGATTTAGGTAAATCTAAATAGCTTCTTTTTTTTTAATAAGCCTCAGGTTATATATAGCCAAGATATACACCTGATTCTGTGATCCGACGTTGCGTTCGTTTATTCGATTTTCGTTCGCTCGAATCAAATTCTTATTTCTTGGATTCGCCGAACACTTCCCTTGTTCGATTGCATGAAATGTGTAGCAACGCATAGCAAAGTCTCAGTATAATAAACAGACAGTAATTTGACTAGGAAATGCAGAGAAATTAGACGCGATCTTCCCAATACTTCCTCTGAGAATGACAGAAAGAAAAAATTCCGCACAAAATAAGGAAAGAAAATTAAAATTTTTCATTAGAAAGAAAGAAGTAACCTATAAATCAAATATATTAAATTTTAACACGTGCTCCCTATAAGATAATTCTAGCAAGGGAGACAAATAATAGTTTTATTATGGTCTTATGCGTTTTCGGCAAAAGAATGGATGAAACGAAGAAAGCAAAAAACCCCGCGTGCTTCTTAAGCCCCTAATCCATGTCCTGACACTTTTTTCAAATTGTACTAAAGTTTTTTTCAAGTGTTAGTGCCTATTGATAAGCACGTGGGTTTTTTTAAGTAGAAGAAATTTTTTGTTATGTATTTTTCAAATATTTTTAGTGTTAGTGCCTGTATGAATTATTATTTACATAAATGTTAGAACTGTTTATTAAAGCTGAATGCATATTCATCTCTGTTCCACCAACATAGCGTAATCTAAAAAAAATGATAGAACATAAAAAGATAGCGGTTTTTTTTTATATACATTTTTTATTGAGAAAAAGCACACATGCATGGAAAATAACAAGAATGGGTGGCAAAAGCGGGTGTAAAATTCTAAAAATAAACGCAAAATTGGCGAGGTCATTCGTAATTTTTCACATTTTGTTCGCCAGTTTTCTTACTGTTTATTATACTGTGGCAAAGTATTCGAATCTATTCGATTTTTGCTATTCTGTGATTCGGCGGAAAGACATTTTTGAGGTAAAATCACTCGCTGTAATTTTCTCGCGTTTGAAATTTATGATGTATGAAGTTTTATGATAAATTTGTTTTATTAGATTTATAATGAATAAAAAATAAAATGCTTTATTTAAAACCATAATTTATTCAAAAAAATATGATGAATATGACTTTTTTTACATATTTAAAAGCAGTTTTACTAAGCCGGAAGCTAAGAAAGTTACTTAAAAAAATTTTGAATTTTTTGATTTCTTTTACTCTTACGTTTCTGTGGTTAATTCCATTATATCGGATGAATCTCTTAAATAAATTCTTCTATTGCAAAGTGAATTGATTTTTTCACACCATTTTTACTTTGAAAATAATAAAATCTCTACAAAATACGAGGAAATAAACTGTTTGACAATCCATTGGTATACGGCGCTTATCATGTATTATGCGTTGCAAATGTGAGATAAACTTCGGATTTAAGAATAGCGATTGTATGGCGAATCGAATCGAACGCGTTTGGTTTTAGCTTGAAACGTCGGATCACAGAATAGGGATGATAGTCTGATAGTCTAGGCAAATTATTTTGATTTAGATTTTGAGACGTCAATAATCAAAAATATTTTCTTGCTAAAGGCCAATCTCCACACAGCCGACATCCTATTCTGATGAAAGTATGGGATACATTTATGCAAAGTTTGGTTAAACACTACTACTTCTGCATTTCTAATTTCCCCATCTGATTTACGATCTGCAGATGATTCCCATCAAAAGCAGATAAACATGTTTATCTGATTTATATGGCACTTCATCTGCGTTTGCATACTCTCACAATAATCACACACGATATCGTCGCACACTACCAATTTTTCTAAATTTTGTGGGGAGACTCAGATGTTTTTATTCGATCAATCCTAGCGAAAATTGCAAAAGTCCACCTCTTTCTAGTTTTCTGATTTTTCTCGTCAGAATAGGATGTCGGCTGTGTGGAGATTCGCCTTAAGAGTTTTAAAAGGCAAATATGTGTTGATAAAATGGTGTTCGATGTTCACACTAGGCACCCACAATAAAGTTGACTTGTGGAAAGAGCAAACCATTATCTATATGTGTATCAAACTTACCAATTGGATTTCGAGTTGCAAATTGTAGTGAGTTGACCAAATTTTTTAAAATTATGTTGGCCGATTGCATCCATGCAACTCAATTTCATCAGCTATACTTGGATCAATGTCCTTCCTACCTATACCATTTACGCATCAGATTCTATTGGCAATCGTTATAAAATCAAATTACAGTTTAACAGTTTATGAGATGTTTTCTATTTTTAACATTTAAGTTAAGATATTTGTCTTAAAATGTGAACAATTTAACATCACGAAAACAAGCTCTAATTTATTATAACTTTCACATTGAAAAATTACAATTTATTTTGTCATGTTTTTGAAAAAAAAAATATAAACAATCTTAAAATGTCACATTTTTAATAGGTTAACGTATTTTTAACATTAATTATTAACAAGAAATTTATTTTTTTGCACAAATGCAAAAAATAAGACAAATTTATTTTTTATTTTTTTATTTAAATTTAATAAATAGATATTTGTCCTCCTAAATTTTGATTTTTTTAAATACTTTTGTCATATAATCGCTTGAAACGAAACTATTATTTCAAATTATTGAAATTTTATTATATTTTCTTGATCTCAAAGTTAATGGCCTTTCAAATATAAATCTTTGTTCATTGCTAAAAATTGCGATTTTCAAAACATTAAAGATCATTGCTTGCTCTCTGTCGATTTTTAAAAATCACAAATTTATTTATTTATGACCATTCAAATATGTTCTAAAATTATTTAATTAATAAATATAGTCATATAAAATAATGATCGATTTTCATAAGACATTATATGGTTAACAACAACTTCTCGGCCTAAAGATTGACACTATTTAACAATTTGAAATCGATCAAACAATTAAGAAATTATGAAATAAAAACATTTGTGTTTCATTGATGACGATCAGTTTGTCATGTTAATGATCGAAGATTCAATTTTCAAAAGTAAATAGACTAAAGAATGATAACGACCTATACAGAGTGTTTCTCAGAGAAATACAGAAATTTTGAAAAAGTAATTTATCGACAAATACTGAAGAATATTGGAAAAAAGTTTTAAAACTGCCGAAATACTGCTTCTCTATGGTACTCTTTTACATTAGAAGGTGTCAGTGCTTTTCAAAGTATATGTTCAAGTCGGTTCAAATATGCATCTTAATTTTTTTTTCTTTTAATTGGGCTTGAGGGTATGTAGTGAATTGAAAATAGTATTTGACTACATAATTTTAGAAATTCGAAATCGGCGCCGGTTTATAAAGTTTGAAATCTTCTTATAGTTCACTATCTCTCCTATAGACGTAAAATATCACTGATTTCACGTTGAAGTTGAAAATTGAAAACATATCATGTGATTTTCCGATCTATATTCACTCTAGCTTGATTCATAATGGCCACAAAAATATACATTATTAAAATAACTTCATAAATTTCGAAATACTCTGTATATCCTAGTTAAAAGGCATTTTCTAAATCACCGAAATAAATTGATTTTATTGATTATCAATTTAAAATTCCGTTTAAAAGTTCATGAAAAAATGTCACATATCGCAAAATTTTTTGTATTTACTTCGCGTGTGGTTAAATAGACACCAAAAATTCTTAATCGATTAATCAGTTTAATTCAGCAGTTTTTAATAAATTGTTTAGTGCGTGAAATAAAGAAATTTATTATCGTTGATTTTAAGAAACATTAAAAGACAATTTCAAATTTTTTAAAGCCTTTTAATTTGTCATCAAAACAAAATGAATAAATGAATTTATCGAAAAAATTAATTCTAAATTAATAATTTATTACATTTTATTTATTCATTTATCATTAATGATCAATTTAATTGAAATTTCTATTTTGTTTGCTTTTAAGATCTTTTTATAAAACACAAGAAAAAAATCCTTTACTATTTTATACACGCAGAAAAATCTCCATGTTAAATTAACTTGAAACACTGATTAAAGCAAAGAAATACGATTTTCAGCTTACCGAGTATTGGGTTATTATATACGTAATGAAAAGTGCTCGGAAATTTTTGATGAAAGCATGCAAATTTAAATATGAGCATGGTAAGAATAAGATTCCAAGTTTACTTTAATGTAGTTACTAAGTTATTTAAACCAGCAACCACTAAAAAGATTGATTTTTTAAATAATATTCTTACAGGAAAATTTCTGCAGAGCAAGAATATGAATGAATTCTAGGTACAGGTTTTCACATTTTTTATTATAGAAAAAAATGCTTTTCTATAATAATAGGTAGTTTTTGAATCGTGAACTCAATTAAAATTAACATGAAGTGTTTATTTTACCAAAGCTTAAAGTAAAAATTAGCAACCTTTTCTTAAGATTTAAGGTTAAAACAGAAAACGCCATTGACATACATTTTTCTTAGTCTTATCAAGAAAATTTTATTTTTCTACAAAATTGCAGTGATTAGAATCATAGGCAATTATCCTATAAAGTAGTAGTTTCCCAATCCCTAATTTCATTTTTTGAAAACAACCTTTCTTGGATTAGATCAAACTAGTACTTGACAAATATTTTCGTTATAAATTTGAAGTAAACAGCTTTCGCTGTTTCAACCATGTACCACAAAAATGTAATGCTAAATTTTCGAAAAACTATAATAATATCTGTTGCCCAAAATATTAACCAGATCCCTTTTACTTGTGTTTTTCTCAGTGTATAACATTATATGAAGAATACTGGATTGTACTATTTTTAATGAAAATTATTATTAATGATAAGAAAACCATTAAAAGCATTTAAAGCCAATAAAAATCTCATAAACAAATTATGTCAAGAATATTTTTAAAAAAATCATATACCCAAAACTTTTTGACTACATTAAAAGGGTTTTCTATACACTGGCGACTCAGTATATTGAATCCCAAGTAGAAACTACATATATCCGAACTGTAGGAGTTTAATAATACAAACTGTATCAGTTAAGTCATTAATATGTCGATTATCGGTAGCAACAGTATAATAATATCAAAACGATGACTCAATAAATCAGAATGAAATATGTATGGAAGCTTCGAAAATTGTTGGAGCGTTATTATCGAAGAACTCATTCCAAATTGATATGATAATATTTTTATTGACATCTTTACGACATGTTCTTTATTTGTTGAATTTTTATATTAAAAATATAATATAAATCATATTGAAATTTTTTAATTATATTTCTTTGAACTAAATATTTTCCATATTCCATATAACTCTTTTTGTTTTTCGTGTGCTATTCAACCGATTTTTTGATCAATCACACATACAAAAGAGAGCCCAGCTAGCCACTAGTGACAATATGTGAATAAGCAGCTGACACGTAGCGGTTACTAATAATGTTACTAGGGAGCAAAAATAATTCTCATCATACAGAATGATTCGTTGGTCATTTGAAAGAAAATTCGTTCAAGATCCGAGATTTGTCGAAAAAAGTTTGCCTATCTAACACCAACTGTATTCTGGGCTAAAGGCAGGAAAAACAAAGTCTAAAATCATTATGTAAAGTATAGAGGAATACTAATAAAAGCCATGGATTGAAACATGGTGCTAAATTTAATATGGTAGTATTATCACTTTTATTGTCATTTCTTTACCTATTTTGTATTTATTACCATAAATACGTTGCATTCAAATTGATGACGTTGGACCCACAAATATGGAACACTTCTATTTATTGGAAAGTTTTTAATGTGATTTTTGAAATTTCTCCACCCCAGTGTCTATTAACATGGTAATATTTCGAAGCAGCATTAAAATAAGGCAATATTTTAACGATTATTTTACAATTACTTCTCAATTTCCCGCTCGCTAAATACCTAGATAGTGTTTCAAATGCATTTCCGTAGCAATGGCTGATATAGCAAAATTTAAATAAAATGTTGATATAACAAATAATTTTGATTAATAACTTAAATTTACCGCTTAATCAATGATATTGTGTCTACACGTATGCTCTTTAAACAGAAAACCGAAAATGCACACAAGACGGAAACTTCAAAATCGTGCTGTATTCCATGTTAACAAATTTTCTTTGATCCTCTACTACACATTACATCAATATTCAGGTTTCAAATTTGCTTCAAGCATTAATCAATAAATCAACCAAAAAGTAATATAAAACTTGATTGAAATATTCGCGACAGGCCAAGTTACATTTTTTAATCTATAAAAATATAAAACATATGCATATAAAATTTGATTCTTATTGGACTGTACTTATATAAATAAACAATATTTTTGATAAACATAATTTAAAATAAATGTTTTCGATGAAAATTTTTAGTAAAAAGAATATTTCACGAGAATTCATGGGAAATTGAAATCTTCAATTTTTTATGTTTCTTTTTGAAGATTCTGATATTTCTAAGTAGAACACATGTTCTGAATTTAAAACTATATGAACAAAAAAAACATGAATTCTAAAAACTAACAAACAACCTATCAAACTAATAAAATCTCATATATATAGAATTTCGATGAGAATTCGAATGCACATAATTTGAAAACAAAAACTAAATATATCATACATCTCGAAACATTTTCCAACCTAAGTTACAGTCCCTACTCAAATATTTAACCGCATGAAAATTTCCACTTACAAATGATACCATCGAAGGTCCAGAAATCGTTATATTATTATATTTTAGAAAAAAACAATTACCTGAAGAGTTTTTTTTTTTTTTTTAAATGAACTTACCATGGCCCGATAAGTCACTACGCTAGAATGCAAATTCTAGGGAAAGCGTATTATAAATAATAAGTTTTCTGTGGTTTTTAAATGTAACTAGAAATTATATTGGTTTGTTATGAATAACCGAAGTTGATGAGGCGAAATAAAGACAGAACAAACAAATGTTTACTGTTGGCTTAATTAGTGAAGCCTAAATTTTACAGGTTCGAAGTTCAAATCCCAGGCTAAAAGATTACACATACTCTCGGTTTTTCTATTCAAATTGCTTATTCTTTAAAATAATCCCACAGAAGATGTTTGAAAAGGAAATATTATAAAAACTTGTAACAAAAATTCACATATTGAGGAAAAAATCGATTTTAAGATTTTAAAGTACGCTCCGAAAAGGTCATCCCATAATATTAGAAAATTATAAAAAATTATTATTTTTCGAATTAACATTATTTATTCTAAAATTCATGTTTTCATGGATCCTTTTAAAACATTAAAAGATAACAAAAAATGGACATTGTGGCTAATTTATTGAGTTAGGAACTGTTAACCATGCATCTGTGAATATTTTCCAACATAAATTAACTCAAATCTATATGAAAATAGATGACAAGAAAAACCTACAAATGAACCTTGTAAGTATTTAACTTTACTAACAAGAAAAAGATACTTATCAGTTCAAATGCAATAAATCACATTCGATGTGTATTTTGTATGCACTCACATGCAACAAGGTTTTTATTTTTGTTTTGAAATCATTTGGATATAATAATAAACAAAGTCTGAAGATTTTCATGGAAGACTGCATAAAAACTATTGAAGATATACATAAAAAAAAGATCATTATGCAACAACATTTATGGATCATTCTTATGATATATTTTAATTAAATCTTAACCACTAAAGATGTTAAAGTCTCGTAATAAGTGCATAAGACTTATTTAAGAAGAAAATCATAAGAATTGTTCTAAATGAGTTTGAGTTGCAAGGTTCACAAGAATTAAGAAAGCCATCAAAAATTCAGTTCAGTCTTAGAGGCGGTAAAACTGAGAAATGATAAATGTTTATGTGACCACAGAATTTTGATAACAGTTATTAAGCATATATTGAAGTAAAAGTTTCAGTTAATTTTTCTTTTCTTTTATAGTCTACTACTTTCCCTTCGAAAACTGTTGAGGCATTTCATAAATCACAAAACTCTTGTAAAAAGTTAAATGCGACATTTTTTAAAATTATTTTTAAGGTTTCGTGCAGAACAAATGAGTTACAAGGTTTGTTAACTTAAAAAAAAAAACATTAAATTGCATTTGTGATTGATGTACTTAAACTTTGTAACTAGATAAAACACATTGTTAAGGTATAGTTACACTAATGAAATTATGTTGCTTCTTGATTGGTATTTTGTTGTAGTTAGCCAGCGGAAAAAGTTAGTCTCGGTAATCACCTTTCAAGCATATATTGGAGTAAGATACTGTACCCTACATTATTGTCGTTTCACATCATGTTATTAGTAGGATGGCTTACAATACCTTGAACCAGAGAAATTGAGGGCGCATACAAGTTCAAGGGAAATAACTTTGTTTCTTTTAGAAGAGCATAAAACATTTTTTTTTTATATGATTTGGCGATTTAATTGAAATTCATAAATTCCAAAATATTAATTTCAGCAAAAATTAAATTAGGATTTATGAAAACCATAAGCGAAAAATAACTCGAAAACAATTTAAAGTGTTCTCTGAGTATTCACAAAGCACATCTACCAACGTTTTTAATATGTACGCTTTTGGAGTTAGAGAACACTTAATATAATCTCTTGATTATGTTCTGGAGTTCTGTTGTCGATTTTCTGTCATAAAATTTCGATATAAAACATTATTGATTTGATACGAGTAATTACTGCCTCTTAGTTATATTGTCTTTTATACTATTGCATTATGTCTAGATTAGATTGTACGAATATTTTCAAGATGACATGAGGAAATTCCATATATTCGGACATTCTATAGTAAAATTCCAAAGCTTTAGACCCAAAGAATCACTTCTTAAATATACCACTGAATAATTGAGCGATATAAACATTTTTTATTTGGTGAGAACTTTTTAATTCGTGTAGCATGAAAAATAATATTGTATTTAATTTTTATAGCTTTTTTATGGCAACATATTTCCAAATAAACGTTATTTTTTTTAATCTATGTTACGTCAAAATTTTGAAGAAATTTTTTGTTATTATTAAATTTCCTCGACATTTAAAAAACAATATAAACATTATTCTTATTGTTTATATAAACTAGCTTTTCTACCAGGTTTCGGTTCCATTATTTCTGCAGCACGAAATTCAGTTGAATAGTTTGAGCTAACTTTACTGCTCAGCAATCTGATAAGATGGCATATTGGTACAGAGCCTATCCTGTTTTCTTAGGAGCCTAGTTTTTATAACAATAAAAACCCGATCAACAAACAAGCAACCAGGCAGACGAAAACTTTGATCTTTTTCGATCTTCAAATCATAGTTGCTTCAAGAAAAACATAATAAAATGTTCAATGTGCAAAGGCAGCCTTGAATTTTATTTATTAAAAGTGAGTGCAAATGATAAATTAGAAACCTTGTCAATAGAAGAAGATATTAAACTTTTTACGCGTTTCATGATAAAAATTAATAGAACTGGCGATATTTTAGTAAATATGTACTTTTGATTTTGGAAAATATAAACTTTGATTAGATAGCGAGCCAATTAAAAAAAAAAAAAGAAAAAAAAACGAAAAACTTTCTTTCGATAAAAAAGTACTCAGCCAAATTGAGGAAACTGATTATTATTTTGATATTAAAACAAAAAGTGATATTGCAATTGTACAAAATAAGAATTGTATTTTCCAAAAATTTTCATAGTTCAGTAACTATGAAAATTTATGATTTTAGTAAAATTTTATAAAAAAAATATATAAAAAACTTTCGTTTAGATTTTAACTTGAAATAATTAGAGAAGAAGAAAAAAAAAGAAAATATTTTTAATTCAATAAAATGCAAAATTTATTTTGATTTTATTTCATGGAACATAATTTTTGTCTATTTTATTCAAAAAATACACAAATATGATTGTATGTATTTTATTAGTACCCGATAATAAAAGGTTCCTTCAGATTGTTTTGCCATAGGTTAAACTATCCAGTAAAAGGGTCCCTTAAACAATTTCATCTTTCAAGTTATATAATATAACAAAAATATAAAAAAAACATATAGTAACTGAAAATCGGCATATAGGTGATATTTTAATGCCCTATGGCAGAAATCGGACAGAGTCAAAACTAAGAATATTTCAAGCTTTTTTTTCATAACTTTGTTTCCTCTCTTTTCTCTAATTCGCAGGTAATCTGGAACATAATAGCATAAATCTATTCAGCAAATTTTATCCAAATTGATACATTAATTTTTAAAGTATATATAAAAAACACCTTTTCTTCTAGGATTATTGCTTTCCCCATTATCTTTGGATAAATTTTTCTGAAATGTAAATAATTTAAACAAAATTGCTTCATAAATTTTTCAATTAAATTTGGAAAACGATATAAAAACGACAAAATTTTCTGGACACCCTGGTTTTTTCTTTATAACTTTGCTCTTCCTGGATCGATTTTGCTCAAATGCAATACCAAACCAAGTTAAGGAGTAAGCAACTCACATTGTAAATTTCATCAAAATCGGATAACACGTTTTTAGTTACCTTGTATACGGACGGACGGACGGATATGCAGAAATCGATATAAATTTTGATTCACTACACAACCATATACTTGAAATCTGTCTACGATGATTATTTCGATGTGTTACAAATGTAATGACAAAACTATTATACCCTCTGGTAGTACCTACCATAGGGCATACAAATTTTCACTTTTCTTCTCGGAATTGGAATTTTCCAATTCATTTAAATTTATGTTTTGTCTAGTCTAGATCTTCATTTTTTATTTATTCCATTTCATTCGGATTTTGGACTACACGAAATTTACTAACTAGCATGAGGCTAGCTAATTACTGGGGATAGGGTATCTACATACTAGTTGTTTTGTCATATGTTTGCCAATAAATTTTGTACAAAATTAAACATTATATATCTCTAAACATTTCTTATTTCAAAAAAGGCATAAACTTTGTCATATGTCATTGTACCAAAGTGTCCTCTATGAGTTCACACCATAACTAAGTGGACAGTTTTAATAAAATCTAATAATAAAATCTGTTTAAAAATTATAAAAAAATGTGTATCCAATAATATATTATATATTGGAGAAATATTCATTTTCCTTGTTAGAATTAAAATTGTTCCGTCCATTTATATGTATCCTGATCTTCATTTCTTTATTTTTACCACTTCAGTCAGTTGTTGGTCCTCAAAAAATTTAATAAATGTAAAAATGGCCAATTACTAGAGTTGGACAAATAATTCAAATTAGACCCAGTAATTGCCCAATACTATTAGCTAAAAAACTTTCCCTCTCAGAACTCAATAGTTGGCCGATTGTAATCACTAAAACTTGACTCACGACTTTTGAAAATGACAAAAATGAAATATTTAGTAAATAAATAACACCTAATGATGAGGAAAAAATACTAAAAGGTTTCTTTAAAAAGAAAATACTCAACTCTAATTACAGACGTAATTAACTGAGGGCCATTAGTAACTGGTAGTTTACCCTATGCTATAACTATATGATTTTGTTTTGTGTTTTCATATGTTTTAAGCAGATCTTAGCGTTCTGGATTCTGTCTTGTTCACAACTATCTGACAAACCATTTGAGTGAAATTTCAAAATTTCAGCATGCACGTAAAAAAAAAATAGTTAATTAATGATGAATTATACTAAAGGGGCTTTTATTAAGGACATAACATATCAATTGTAACGTGTGCTGTGTGGCTTGTAGCGCCGTCTTGTTGAAACCTCATATCGCCGATATCAATTTCATCTAATTCTGACCAAAAATATTCCTCCAACATGGCACGGTAGCGCTCTCCATTGACGATAACATGGCGATCGTTCGCATCAACGAAAAAATACGGCCCAATCACGCCATCCGGCATGTAAACCGCACCATACAGTGATTTTTTGTGGATGCAATGGTGTCTCTTGAAGCACATGTGGGTTTGTTGCTGTCCAATAACACATATTTTGCTTGTTGACAAATCCGTTTAGCCAAAAATGAGCCCATCGCTGAGGATGATTTTTCGCTCTTAAAGTTGCGGCGACCGACTCGGAATTTCGGTAGTAATTTTTAATAATTTCCAAGCGTTGCTCGTTCGTGAACTTTACCATGATGAAAATGTTGACTTTAATCTACGTTTTGACATTGACAGGTCATTATTAATGTTTAAGGATGCGTTCATATAAAGATACAAAATTGTTATGTCCCTATTAAAAGACACTATATAACAGAAATCTGAACAATCCACCATAAAAATAACAAAAATGAAAAAATCGGCGAAGGATTCAATTCCTAGATGAAATTAGAAAAATTCCTAATATCAACAAATGCATATATCTTCTCATATGTCTTTGTCATAAGTGTCGCATTTATGAGGTGTCATTTTTGACAAAATAAATGAGAAAAAATATAACCAAGTAAAATAGTCTAAGTGGTCTTTAGTCCCACCCTATTGAACTAGTCATGTGTTATCAATGAGATAATTCAGTTCAACATAAATTTAAAATTGTATCAAATCACCCTGTATTCTAATTAGGATCTGATGTTTTTTTTAACCGGAAATTTCAATTAATGATTGCCTTTAAAATGTTTAGTTTCTATCAGATTATTGTAAAAATTGTTTTATGACAATCCACAAAATCTAATTAAGAAATAAAATACAATTTTAATTAGAAGTTCCGGAGATGACAGTGTGTAACCGATTTCATAAATATTTTTGTAATTAACACAAAATGAAATGTGTGTGAAAATTATATTTTTCCAGATAGTACTTAAATTTTGATGCATACTTTATAAATTCATTCAATTATAATTTCAAATACATATCTTTTAAATTCTATTACTTTTTAAAGGTATATCGGTTTGATAAAACTTGTCACATTTAAACTAAACATATAATTGCATTGCATTCATTCGAGTTCAATTATAAGATCACAAATAATCCAGTTTGTTAGGTTTAAATTTCTTCCAAATGAATTGGATATCAAAATTCTTTTTTCTTTTTTTTTTGTTAGATTTAACATGATTATTGGTTAACTAATGATAATAATCATAAAATACCTAACCAACCAAAATACTGTTGTGTGAAGCACATCGAAAAGTGAATGCATTCCACACAAATTTACTCGGTTTGTTCATATCCATGTCCAGATGACCATGCAGTTGGTCAATCCTATGGTGACTATTTTTTAAGTATGCCATAAATAACATTTTTGTGTGTTTTTTTCTTCTTTTTTTTAAATTATAAAACTTATGGCAACATGCTGTGGCTATCATAAACATGCAGAACAGATCTCTGATATTAGTAACAGTTGCGAAACGTAATCCAATATAAGTAAGTCATTTATATGATTTTAGAGAGTGATCTCTTCTCTTCTCTATTTCGATCACACGATCATTTCACATGTAATTTAAGTGTTATAAAAATTTCCATTTCCATATTCCCACGGTGTGTTCGACGGTCTTCAATCAACTTTTGGACAACTCTCTTGAATTGGAGGAAGTTTGAAAACTTCCTGGTAAATTGTATTTCGGAACGATCCTGTTAAAGATAATGCGTAAAAATATGAAAAAAGAGAACATCATATTATAGAATTACCAACTAAAAAAAAAAATGTAATCAGAAACATCAACGATGTTAATTTTAATATAGTTCAAATTGTAAAAACCATTTTTAGTGGCCGTTAACGATCATATTTGGAAGTCATCAGTCCATCATATGCTTTTAATAGTCAAAATTCAAAATGAAAAAAAAAAAAATGTAGGAGTTTTCCTCTTCTTCTCTTTTAAATCAAAAAAAAAAATGTTGTAGACATTTATTTATGTTAATAAAATATAGTCGTAAACTCATAACGATCGAAGTTTTATGAATTCCTAATGATATGATCGAGAATGAAATTGAAACGTAAAATATCGTGGTTTATGAATTTATTATGGTTATTCAAGTCACAATCTTGATAACTTGGGAAGATATTTTTATGAACGAATTGTGATTAAAAACTTGACGGACGACAAGCGATTGTGATTGGGAAATATTTACGATCAATACACGACTTTTTTATGATATCACAACTGATAATAACTTTTGACTTACTGTTTACTAATAAAATAATTTCAAACGGCGAAATACACGTCTTCGATGACCTTCTCGTTGGATAATAATAATAGTTTTGAAAATATAATAAAATTTATATGCAAAGTGAGGAACATTTGGAGATGAGGAAGAGCTTTTAGAGAAGAATATTTCAAGATGTGCATCAACAAAATCTATCATGGGAATAATGAAAATATTTTCCAGTTTCTTATCCTAGGTAGGTAGGTAGGTAGAGTAGGGGTACTACGCACCAGGCACCTTAATGGGACCATTGTGATCCCTACGAGACCAGGAGTTACCCTGGGGGAATCTATTCCTCTTCAAAGCATTTAATTTTCCTACAGAACTTCATTAGACTTCCCATGTCGGTCGCCTGAAGCGTTCCTAAATTCCCGAAGAAATGGTTGCCCAAAAAGTTGTTACGAGCTCGAGAGAGAGCTGCGCATTCGCATAAAATGTGCTTGATGTCTTCAGCCACCCTATGTCTTCGCAATATCGACAGAGGTCGGTTTGCACCAAGCCCAGTCTTTTAGCGTGCTTCCTCAACAAACAGTGTCCCGTGAGTATCCCAATAATCGTTCGTAGACGATTCCTATTCCAGTTTATTATGAGCTTCGACTTTTTCTGATTCATTTTCGGCCACAAACTTGTTGACACTTCGTGCCCACTAAGATTGCGCCATCGTGTGTTGACTTCCCCGAAAATTTTGTCCTTGATACGTGCTTTAAACGCCGAGAGGGAAGGCAGTACGTCAGTGATTTCGTATTCTGAATCATCTGCTCCTTCCTTTGCCAGCCTGTCTGCCGATTCATTTCCCTCGATTCCGCAATGGGCTGGAACCCAGCATAATCTAACCTTATTCTGAACGCAAAGTGTCTTCAACACCTTGCGACAGCTACTGACTATTCCCGAGTTAACAGCTACCGAACTAAGCGCGTTCATGGCTGCCTTGCTGTCTGAGTAGATCGAGATATCCCTGGAGGATATCTTCTCCAGACTAGATGTTTCTGCAGCCTTTTGAATTGCCAATATTTCCGCCTGGAAGACGTTGCACTCCAGTGGAAGTCGGAAAGATTTCGCTATACTGAGATCTTCCGAGAATACCCCCGAGCCTACGCCGTACTCTGTTTTAGATCCGTCTGTATAAATGGCAATTTCGCCTTCGATAGGAACCTTATTATCATCCCAGTCTGTTTTGTCCGGGTATAACATCCTGTAAGGGGTATCAAAGTCCAATGTTTCCAATATGGTGTCCGTTGCCGCCTTGGCACCGCCACCTAAGGTCCAGTTTAGGATCTTTCCATGACCTTTGTCCAGTCTCTTATCCTAAATTAATATGAAATTAACCTATAATCAAATTAATAACAATTATATACGGAAAACATCTTTGACTACATTATGTTTCACAAATCATAATCAGTGTCCGTATTCAATTTTGTAAATGAGACAGTTGGCTTCTATTTCCATCTTTTTGCATCTGTTCAAAATTTTTAAAAAGAAAAATGAAAAATTTTCACACGGAATTTTCCACCTTCTCGCCATAAATCTCAATTTTCTTCTATTTTCAGTTGTCATATCATTATTTCATTTTCATGCATGAATTTTCTTCTATTAAAAAACGAGAACAAAAATTTTGTGTGAATTTCTGATATCGAAGTCACAATTTGTGTAATAATATGATAAAATCTCATCGCGATGTTCGGGCCATCATACACATCTCCAAGTTAGTGTATCAAAATTTGACATCAATTTTAATGTTGTTTTATTGCAAAAAAAAGAACATCAAACAAACAAACTCGAAAACATTTATATAAATATTTTTATTTCCTCATGTATTAGGTTATATCGAATTTTACGCAAAAATAGGGTCTAAAAATAAAAAATATTCGTTCCGGGAAAAGGGCTATAAAGGTCGAAATTAAAAAATATATATATATTGTACATAATATTTTTATAGTTTATTAGGCTACACAGTTGTCTAGTAATAATTTTTTTTTATGATATAAATTTCATCTTTCCAGGCATCCCATATACGAGATGCAAAAACACGAATACGAGAAGAAATTCGGCATGCAATTGGACCAGATCGAATACTACCACGTAAAGAAATTTCCGAGATAGAACATGATGTAAGACAACCAACTCATAAAATAGAACAACGACGATGGAGTCATAGACGACGTTTGGGTGCACAGTTCACACCATGGACGGAATGGAGTGAATGTGATACATTATGTCGAAAAACTCGTGAAAGTTACTGTAAAGTCAAAAGAAAATGCGGTGATACAAAACATGTAGAAGAACGAGAATGTAGAAGGTAATAAAATACATGATTTAATTTAAACTTAACTTAATTAATGAGATCTCTTTAGATGTCATATTAGACATCAAACCCATTCAAATGATCATCTATATCATACAAATGTGAATTATGGAATAAATGAACAACATTCACTTCGATACCATCATCATGAACCAAATACTAATGGTATTAGTTTACCATATAATCGTCTTCGCTTACCAGTTTATCAAGAAATTTATGAACCAGAAGATGATCGTGACTATTATGTGATCAAAAAACGTCCACGTTATAAGAAGAAACGAAAACCAATTCTAATCGAAGTTGATGACTATGAAGATTTGGAAGATGAAGATCCAGTCGAAGAAGTTAAATACAAAAGATTTAAAGTGAAATCAATACGAACAAAAAATTGGAATCGTGATATTCTTCATAAAGAAGATTTGGGTGATCATTCGATTCGAAATTATTATGATGACATTAGTAAACGAAGAAATTTATATCCACAAACTGGTTCGCCCGGTTACGAAGACGAAGAATATGCAGAATCAAAAGATAATACTGGACCAATATATGTCAATAATGAATATGAAGATGAATATGAAGAAACATATTTGGGACGAAATAGTCCACCGTTTAAAGGCGCCAATAATACAATTGTTGGTGGTATCACATCTACAACACCCACGACAACTACAGCAAATCCAAATAATGCCCCTAGAGAAAAAGCGGTATTTGAATTACCACCTCGTTATAAGCGAGTCTATTCTAGATGGAGTAAATGGTCGAAATGTTCACCAAAATGTACAACACGACGATATAAGTAAGTAACATACGCCCTCGATTTTAATTAAGCCCTCTTTGCTAACAAATGTTAATTTTTAAAGAAAATGTCGAATAAAAGATATTTGCGGAAAGGAAGTTCTACGTGAAATTGCTTATTGTTATACTGAAGGAAGTTTTTGCCAACAATGGTTAGAAACGCAGGCACATAAAACTCCGCCTTATGATCTAAAACCTGTGGCTACTAGTCGTAAAGATGTTGTAAGCCCAAATGCTATAGAAAATGATTTTGTCCTTACCGGAAGAGGATACCGCGGACCTGAATATACCCCTTTAAAATTGAAATGTGGAATACCTTCGATTCGTAACAGTAGAAGAAATAATATGAATAATATGCTGAAAATAATTGGAGGCCGAACATCTCGAAAGGGTCAATGGCCATGGCAAGTGGTAATTTTTAATCGATTTAAAGTAAGACTCATTATGCCAATTTTAATTTAGTTTAAATTAAGAAATAACAACGTTTGTTTTTAAAGGAAGCATTTTGTGGTGGAACTCTGATCGCACCTACATGGGTTCTAACTGCAGCACATTGTGTTCGAAAAGTACTGTATGTACGAATTGGTGAACACAATTTAGATGTCGAAGATGGAACTGAAATTGAATTTCGTGTTTTAAAAAGTATTAAACATCCAAATTATGATAAGAAAACTGTTGATAGTGATGTCGCTTTATTAAGGTAGGCATAGACTGAATTCGATGCCAAATAAACGACTAACTTTATTCATATAATTATAGGTTGCCACAGCCAGTCAATAATACCAATTGGATTGGTTTTGCATGTATGCCACGTCCTTATCAATCGTTACCAAAAAACATACAATGCACAGTAATCGGTTGGGGTAAACGACGTAATCGCGATCAAGCGGGAACTAGTCTATTACATCAAGCTGAAGTACCAATCATTCCAATGGATAATTGTAAAGCCGTTTATTATGATTATACAATTACGAAAAATATGTTCTGTGCAGGGCATAAACGTGGCCGTATCGATACGTGTGCTGGTGATTCTGGTGGTCCGTTATTATGTCGTGATGGAACAAAACCAAATCATCCATGGACAATATTTGGTATAACAAGTTTTGGTGATGGATGCGCGAAAAGAAATAAATTTGGAATTTATGCTAAGGTACCGAATTATGTTGATTGGGTTTGGTCAGTTGTGAATTGTAATGGTAATTGTAAATCGACAAATCGAAGAACATGATTCCCTTTTTATTTAGATTTACTTAAAATAATATTTATAGCACTTGATTTTTATTTCAATTCAAACAAAAAAAAAAGATGTCTGTGAATCTCAGAAAGAACAAGATTTTGTGTAATTATTAGAAGACACTCTTCGACGATGAACATTCTTAATATATTTTTATTACCATTTTACATTTCCAATAATAATATTTTTCTAATTATTCACATTTTTTTGTAAAATTAATTAGAATTAATTAATTTTTTTTTTCTTTTTGGTTCTGTTTGTTTATTATTAATGATTTTTTGATTTTGACTTTCAGACTGTTTGTAAATATATACGTAAATGATTAAAAACGAAAAGGAAATTTTTTCTTTTACAATTTTTACGAAAAAAATAAAAACCCTTTTAAAACAAATCTTAATAAAAATAAAATTTATTAGTATTTTTTTTTGTTCTTAAATAAATAAATTAATTAATAATAATTCTAGTTAGATAGTTTTTAGAATGAAACAAATTTATTGTATTTATATGTAAATAGTTTTAATAAAAATTTTAAAACTTACGAGACTCTAATTTCTTGGAATTTTTTTATTTCATTAAATGCATATTAACTTACAAAAGCGACTAACACCTTATCCGTTCACTGGGGACTTTTGATGACAACCGTTTAATGCATTTAAACGTGATCACCAAAGCGTTTGTAACCATCCAGAAGGTCTATTCTCGACTTAGTCGAGTTTACTAATAAACGAGTCCATCCTTCCTATTCGTACCGGTTTAATATATCGTACTTTCCTACCAAAAGTTTCGTATACGAAAAAGGTAAGTATAAAATCATGAAACCTGAACAGCGATTCAGGCATACATTTGTCGACATTCGAAGTCACTTTTCCAAGACACCACATATGGTTGATAAAATGCGTCAGTGTGGGTGCAAGTAAATGTGTATTTAGTCATTGAGTTCGAAACATATGTTTTTATTATTCGGAGAATACATTGTCATTTTTTGTTAATTTTTTTGTTTATCTAAAAATTTTTTTTTTGGTAAAATTATTATTTTTCTAAAAGAGAAAAATAATTTTATTTAGTTTATTGCTAAATAGTACTAAAGTAAAAATTAATTTAATTGAGAATTAATCGTTAAACAGAAAAAAAATGTTTGATTTAAAATTGACGAAATCTTTCATACAATTTACTAACGGAAAAATACTGACTAGCTCCAGAGGACGTCAGAAAAATTGGTGAGAAAAAATTTCCCGATGGTAGAAATAATTTCCTTTTCGAAATTAGATTTAGCGAGATGGCAAACCCTTTTTTTCATATTAGGGAAATTTTTCAAAAAAGGTGGCAATAAACGTCGACAAATGTATGCCTGAATCGCTGTTCCGATTATGCTGAATATTTTACTGTAAATTTTTGCATGAATAGTTATTTAGATCGTTGAAGTTTCAAGTTTCATATATAGTACGTACTCGGAAAGGGTTATCATTCTTAATATCCAACTTGTAAGTAAAAAAAAATTCATTATTTTGATCTCATTGTTTGAAATCCTGATTTGTGAACATTTTCTTGTACTAAATTTTAAAAGTTTTTAAAAAAAGAATTGTAATATAAATATGTGAGACGTCGCCAGTAAACAAACAGCGTTAAGAATTTCAAAACCAAACTAACAGTTTTATTTTATTTTATTTTTTTATTTTTTTTAGGGTTTATAATTAGTTATTTTCGGAAAATTGCTAAGTGCAAACGCCTGGAAGAGTAAAAAATTCATTAAAAAATAGAAAATTTTTGGTTTGTGGGATCAAAAATATTGGAAAAAAACCACATTTCCGGAAACCAAGGAATTCGTTTTCGGCTGGATAAAAAAAGTCGAATAGTTTCCGTATTATAGCGATACGAATTCGCTTTCATACGGATGTCCGACTTTTTAAAACTCAAATATATTTTGCATATTTCCGTATACCAGTGAACTCGATTGAGCTCGAGATAGGCACCTACCATAAGTTGAAATGACTGGGAAAATCGATAACCCCTTTTCTAGGGTTGCCAACTATCGAGTATGCGGATCGATTTAAAAAAAAATAAATATCGGATATTAACGAAGAAATTTCGCCAATTATTTTTTTTTTCTTTTGTGTTGGCTCTCGAGCATTATTTGTTTCCCTTTGTGGTATTCAGAAAAAATCATAGAAATTAATTACAATTTTATATTATTTGTGAACTAAATTTTTTGACAGATTTTGATTTCTACAATGGACAAACTATTCTGAAGATTTCAAAATTAAAAGAAAACTGATTATTAAATCTTCTCAAGGTAATATAATCGTCTTAGTTATCTTGATTTAATCGTATAATGTAGTATTAAAAGATATTTTCGAGCCCAGTTGTGACGAGGTAAGATATACGCATTGAAGGATCTAATAGTGGTAACAGGGGCGGTTTTGGTTGAACAATGTTTCAATAATCGTATATATCATTAATGTGGCAACCGCTTACGTACCTATTCCTTGACCGTGTGTAACAAAATCTCTACCATCAGTATCTCAGTTATAAAAAATATGTATACCATATGTTTATTAGGATCTGTCATCCTTATAATTTACAATATTTCTGAGCATTGAACAATCAAATAAAATATCAATCAAATTTTTTATTTTTTCAAAATTATGAGACATAAAACTATTCTCAGCAGTTTTGCATAAAATTTATTTCAAATTTCATTTGAAATTGGCCTAAATACAATAGTTATTAGCTGTAATTGCAATATGGATTCGTTTTGATATATTGAAGTTGCCTACATCTGTGAGCACAATATTAACATAAATATAATACAATATTCTAAAAATTCATCTGGTCTAAATTAGAATGAATCAACGAAGTATATTTAACTTTCGATTCTTATTTCAGAAAATTTTAATATCGCGTTTTATAAATAAACAAGTAAGTCCATAAAATTTACAATGAAAACTCGAAAAATTTTTATCAAAGCAACATTTTTATTGCTCATATTAGGAATTGCAATTTCAACAACAAAAATAAATTAGTTACTTAAAATAAAAGCCGACAGAATCGTTCCACCTGTCTTTGTTTTTTTTTTCAGTTCAGCAAATCAATGCGAATTCAGTGATTTTTTTTTTTTAAATAATCGAATAGAGACTACAAAACTTCTTCGATCAATAAACTTAAATGCGTAACGATCTTTTATGAATAAACAACAAATTCTTTAAAAAGAAGAAAAAAAATTAACTAGTAAACACAGTTTTTATTATACCAATAAAAATTTACTTTAATGGAGAGACCGCTTTGGGTTGGTATCGTATCGCGATCGAAAGTACTCTGTTTTATTAGTAATAATCGAAATAATTTAGGCGTGATATGATAACAATATATTGATTGCCTTTCATTTTTAAATTGAATCTTAAATATACTTGGTATGGTAAACGAATCAACTTTCTTATACACAATTCTTCATGTTTAATTGCAAACTGTAGGATATATGAAAACTTTTATTATGAACGGTATACATATATAGTTGTAGTACTATCCTAAAACGATATTCGGAAATGTTTCGAGACGAGACAGAAATAAACTATTTCTCTGATCTGAAATAGTAAAGTATCGTTTGTGAGTTTGGACGATCTGACAGAAAATATTTATATAACAGTTTATTACAACTTCTGGAAATTACATCAAAGTATCTACCTAAGAAGATATTTTTAATTCCATATTTAGTGATTTTAAAAAATGTAATGAAGACAATCTGAGCAGTTTTTATAAATGCTTACCAAAATGTTCATACCCAAATTCGACTGACAAAGCTACTCTTTTTGCTTCATAATTTATATATTTGCTAGCAAACATTATCCATTATGAACATTAACAAATCAGAACAATGAAATCAATTTATTGATGGTAATCTACATGCAATATTACAATTAGATACCACAAATTTGCAATCCAAAACTTGTTAGAGGCTTCTAGTACCTTTCGGAAATGTTTCCAAAGTTTGGACATGCTCTCGTATGTTGTAATGTATAAGAAAGTGAAAACTAATTACGTCAGACGTTTATCATAACGTGTTCTTTTCATCGGGGTCTGGTTCAGGGTCTGCTTCATAACACGTAAAAGCAACAACAACATAACCCAAATATTTATCTGGGTTAGTGCCTATGACCCCAATAGATTTTAGTTACGTAAAATTGCAAGAGATGGCGCAACCATAGTTTTCCATATGTAATTTTCAAATGTCATAATAAATCTCATAAATTTGTGAACAAAATTATTCATTCAATAAAGATTTTTGAGAATTTGCTAGTATTTATTTTATTTTATACTTAATTTATTTTAAAAATGAAGGAAAAAACTGAGTTTTATTCAAATCAAATTTTTTTCTTCTTCTAGACACCCAGATCGTTTTTTTACAAAATAGACCCAGACCCCGATGAAAAAAACACACTTTTTCTTCGACAAGAAGCTATGAAAACAACAGTACTAAATTTGCAAAAATATTAAAATGAATATAATTGCTTTTAATTTTATTATATTTTTATTTTATTTAAGAACATTTCTTTTTAAATTGTATTAAAAAATTCCAAAATGATTTTTTGTTAGTTTTTAATTTCTTAATAAACTGAAAATATTCCCACAGAACCGAAAGAAAAAACAAATTCAGTTTCGGAAAATATTCATGATTGTTTTCAATTTAATGTCATTTTTATTAATGAAACATTTCAATATTTAAAAACGATTTTTATGATTTTTAACATAACATAACATAACTTTCTCTGTACCTACTAGTATTTGACAAATGAGTTTAAATTCAAACTTTCTATACTACGAATATAGAGAAAGAAAAATAAATGAAGAACTAAATTTTTATCTTAGAAAATGATCATAATCATTAGGGTTTTTGTTTATAAAAATTACGACCGCCTAAAGCGGTCAAATATATCAAAAATTAAAGAAAGGTAATAATTCCAAATTAACGCGGTAAATTTAAGATCTACAAATATGAAATGTAGAGATCGTTAAAAAACTAGAAATCCGCATGATACACACGGTCTTAAAATATTGAAAATCTAAATAATGATGGAAAACTTTCTGACGAACGATTTATCATTAATCTGCGAGGAAAGCGAAATTCATATCTACGAGTGTGTAGCGATCTTTCACAATGTCCAATTCTTGTTTGATAATTCGCCTGCGGAACTGTTAAAAATGTTTCAGCAACAAAAAAAGAAAAAAGGTAAAGAGATTATTACCGATCCTGATCGTTTGGTCAAAGAATATGACTTTTTTTCTGTTTTGCTTAAATTGAAAATAATGATGATTTCTTTAGATTTACGATCATTAAGATTTTTGCTTTAGTTCTGCCCACACACAACATGTTTTAAATTTTCGTATGATCATTGATTATTATTATTGTTTTCCGTAATGTAAACTCAGACCGAAATTCATTTGAATTTGATGGACTTCTCTTTCCTATGCTATTTTTCTGGTTTTAAAAGAACATTAAAAATTGTACATCAATATTCGAAATATGACAATTGAACATAATTTATTCATTCTAGACACTAACTTATGGTATTTTTAATAGCATATTTATTCAGTGGCTACTGAAGCTATTGTTTATTTATTTGGTACTCCAAAATCATTTTTTTTTTTTTTACGGATTGAAAATGCAACTCTTAAATATTATCGATATAACAAGCAATAATTTTGGCAAGGAAACTTCATTTATTAAAAGGCACGTGTCTGGCACCATACCATAATTACCGTGTTTTAATTAAAATATGTTTTTAAAGGGTCAATAATGTACAGAGTATTTCACAAGTTTATCTTTTCTGAATTTTTAATGAATACGGAATACTTCACTTAGTAAATAACGTATAAAGAAAGTATGAAAAATATTTTATAACATCCGGGTTGAATTGGCTTTTGATTTGTTTAGATGCGTATTTAAAATAAAATATTTATCATTATTTTTAAAACATTAAAAAATATGACTTCAATACAATAATAAATAATATTAAAAGATAAAAGATATATTTTCTTTTTCAACGCAATCATTGGAAATTTCGCGTATAAAACCTAATATTTAGTCATACATTTTTTAACCTATTGAAAAAATGGAAAACCGTCTCACCTTTAGATTTTTGTCTAAATTAGAGGTAGTCTCAGGTTGTTTTTAAATTAATACGAGTACTATTATTTTACAAAATTCTGAAAATTTCAATAAAATCAATCAAGTTGTTTTTCAATTAAATTAAAAAAACGACGAAACTTTATGAACATACCAATTCACGTTTACAACTATCTTTTTCTGCACTTTAGATCGATGTTATTATAAGTAAAATCGATTTATATAAATAACTTTAATAGGTATATAGTAAATTTGGATGAAATTAAATCAGCAGATCATGCTCATATGTACACAGAATAGAAATTTTGATTGTGATCGTTGCATAGCAATCACAAAATTTGTTTGGACATCGATAAAGAAATTAAATGACTGCAAATCTAGATAAACTTTTTTTTTCCTCCACAAGTCCTAGCTACGCATATGTTATGTTCCGCTTTCAACTCATTTTCGAAAATCAGCGCGTCTTAATAAAAAGGGGTGTTTTGAGTCTGTTTAAGTTTGTTTGACCCTATTAAAACTCAGGTTCATTCGCATGAATTTTCATAACTTCAAATAAGGTTATTTTTAATAAATTGTGTAAAAATAGATATTTTTTATGAAAATAATTTGCCTAACCAAAAAAAAGATTATAGATTAGTAGTTTTGTAACCTAGCACACAAAACTACTAATCTATAATCTTTTTAAATTTTAATTATCCCCTATGGTAGGTACTACCAGAGGGTATATTAGTTTTGTCACTAACAAAAACGCGTTATCAGATTTTGATAAAATTTACAATATGAGTTGCTTATACCTTAACTTGGTTTGGTATTGCATTTGAGCAAAATCGATCCAGGAAGAGCAATTATTAAAGAAAAAACCAGGGTGACCAGATAGTTTTGTCGTTTTTTTGTTTATGGTTTTTCGGATTTAATTGGAAAATTTGTCAATCAATTTTGTTGAAATTAATTACATAGGTTAACTACATAAATAGACGATACCATGTTAAATTTCAATCAAATCGGTGTAAGGATAAAAGAGAAAGAAATATTCCTAGGAGAAAATAATCCTCTTTATAAAGTTTTTTGGAAGTACTTTAAAAACTAACACACCGATTTTAATAAAATTTTCAGATTAGACTTATGCTATATAGGGTCTAGGTTACCTGTAAATTGGAAGAAATTTTGAAAAGAGGGAACAAAGTTATAAAAAAAAACCTTGAAATAATGTTAGTTTTGACAGTTTTTCTCCCCATTTATACCATAGGGCATCAAAAAATTTTAAGTTACTATCTGTTTTTCGTTGTAGTAGCCTACTATTTTTCTGTAAACTAGTACTGCATGTTTACAATTACAAATTTACATCTAAATTTATCTCCTGATTATTGTAGTGAAGAAGATGATAAAACTACATCGCGGCGTGGCGCCTAATTCCACAACATGGCATAATAATGGATTAGTCATTAGGGGTTGGGGTTGATGAAGAAGCCTAGTTTTCTATATTATTATATCCATTAAATAATGTACTGTATACCGAATAATTAAAACACTTGAAAATATTTTTGTTTCTACTTTCGTGAACCATTATCAAACCAAACCGAACCAACTTTAAAATTATTCGTTTAAATCGAACTGAAAGCAAACTAATTGGATAAGAGTTTTCAGCGGTTTGGAAAAAATTAATTTTTTTTAAAAAACAGCGTTTTTTCTCAGCTATGTTACTTTAGTCAATTTTCTGAATAAATTTAGTAGTCTCTCTCTCTCTGAGTGCGTGGATATATAATGCGGGAAACAGAATGACGGATTCACGGTCGGATTTCAGATTTTATTAAAAATAGTCCGTCGTGGATCAGTCGCGTTCTGTGTAGTTTTATTGAAAACGTATATGTACCATATATTTAAAATTCTAATGCGTCGTGAATCCGTCGTGGATTCGTCATTCTGCTTGGACCCTAAGAATTAATGGAAAAAATTTCAGAAGGAAAGAAGAAAGCTATCATTTGAAATATTGATGTAAATATGAATCGTAATATTACTAATCACTGTGATTTAAATTTAAATGTGGTTACATTAATAAAAGATAGAATCCAATATTCTGAAGATATTGTTAAAAGATTTCATGAAAATGCCATCATTTGGCGACGCTAGTAAAATCATGACAACAAAGAATTTTTACGTTAAAATTTGAATTCTCCGATAAACGAGATAATGTAGAAGAGAGCTTATTAAAAGATATTTTACTTATTACTTTGAACTCAAAATTTTTATTATAAAATAGAAAAACAAACTTATTTCCCTAATACAGCATCGTTTGCGTGTGAAATCAAAATCCTGAAGACTGAATTATGATATGAAGAACTAAGCGTAGACAAATTGTTAAATTCTTTTTTTCTAATTTAAAAGTGATTTTAAAAAATTGAGAATCGTTTAGACAACAAATTTTCAAAAAAACCAAATCGTCGAGTCATAAATCACGAAACTGTAAAAATTTGCTTAAACAACGAAACAGAAATCCAATTTAATGAAAGCTCAGCTATACACATTATAATCGCAGTATACGATTCATGAAGATTAGTACATTTCCTGAAGTTTAGTTATGCTTGGCTCTCTTCCCATTGTAATTGAGCGTTTTGATGGCGTACTGTCAAATGCTTATCCTTGCTTATGCACATTATAATCGATTGCACTGATTTGACATGCTAGCCTTCAGTTTTTTTTCCATGCTTGGCTCTGCTTGTTATATTGGCTGTATTTTTTTCATCGGGGTCAGGGTCTATTTTGAAAAAAAAGGTCTGGTCTCGAGAAGAAAAAAATAATTTTCTTTAAAAAAAATTCAACTTTTTCGATGATTTTTTAAATGAATTATGCGTAAATAAAATAAATACTAGCAAATTCTCAAATATCTTTATTTAATGATATTAAAAAATCTTTTTTTTTCGAATTTATGAAATTGATTATATCAGAATATCCACATTTATATGGAAAATGATGGCTGCGCCATCTCTTGCAATTTTAGGTAACTAAAATCTATCGAGGTCTCAGGCCCTGACCGCGATAACTATTTGGGTTATGTTGTTGTTGCTTTTACATGTCATGAAGCAGATCCTGACCCTGACCTCGATGAAAAAAACGCACCTATTATTAAAGAATAAGAAATAAATAACATTTTTGGTTATACCTAAAATTAGTATTCAGTTAATTTAGATTTTTTTGAACCATAAACCGAACCAAAATTAAAAATTTAAAGCTTCAAAAACCGAAACCAAACCAGTATCCAATCTTTAAGGAAAGCTTGAATCAAAACCGAACCACACCAAAATAAACTTTGGCTTCCATCACTGCCTTTAAGGTAGGCTGACCATCCCTTACTGATTTTGTCAGTACAGTACTGATTTTTCAGCTTCTGTACTGAATAAAAAAGTTGTACTGATATTGTACTGATTTTTTTTCCAAGTACTGAATGTACTGATTATTTGATAATACTGTGAAATTTCGTTCATTTCGTTCAACGGAAATTCCAATTAAATATTAATTTTTAATTATTTATGAATTCGAGTTGAAATTCCAAAATGAATGAAACGATCTCCTAAAGCTTTCTAAAGAAAATGTGATTTTTTTAAATAAATAAAATGTTTTTGTTACTAGTTTATCAAGGTTTTTTTGTTTCACTAATGTCTATAAAGGTTTAAGCGTTTACAGTTTACATGAAAAGTTACAAAATTTTTTGTACTGAATTCACCGCGGAAATAAATCGTCACCCTACCTTAAGGAATATTTTTATTTAAATTCTATCGTTCTGTTCGTTACATATATCGAAAAACTACTAGAAGAACATTTAAGAAAATGCTTGAAGTACCTATTTGTCCTATGTATTTAAAGGGTCAAATTACCACTGAAAATTTATATACGTAATCTTCGATGGTTTTATTTTGAGATACATAATTTCTAAGTTTTGTAGACTTTGATCTTGTAGCCTATAAATTTTAAATATGTGCATTTAACTTCATAATGGCAATTCAACTGAATTACAAATTATTCAAACTAATTGCATTACAATTACTTTAGCTATTCAAGGTTTTTAATTCGATTCGAAACAGAGTTTTTTCAAAGCGATTTTCCCGCATTACTTTCGCGATTTTTATCTTTGAAACGATGAAAAGCTTATTTGAGTTTTTGCCTTTCCCATTAAAAAGCTATTAATGTCATAATTTTTTTTTTTGATCCGATATATGAATAATAAAATCTTTCAATTCACAAAATTCACCAATTACAAGTCTTTAGGTTCCTTTTATGGTTGGAAAATAATTTGTCGACGCTCCCTCAATATCAATATTTCAAAGTTATTTGCACTTGTTTCACAGGAATCAGAATTTATTCACTATTAAGGGTACTTTCCGGTCTAGTCATCAGAAAGATACTTCATTATTATGACTTTTCCAAGGAAAGCTATACAAGATATGTTTAAAAAAAGGTTTAAGCTTTATCGTAATATAAATAAATAATATATAATAATAAATATAATAAATTTCTATCAGTTATTCCCGTTGATAATCAGCATTCAAGCACCGCTACAGATACCGAAAAACGGGGTTTCGGAAAAGCAAGTGATCTAAAATTAATATTAGTAGATTAAACCCTAATTACAAAGTGAATACCACAACTAATTTCAAAATCTGTCAATATTTTTCATATGGGAAAAACATGCGTGCCGAGAAGAATGTCTTTATCAATCTTAATTTAATATAGTGTATGTGAATGGGAGCTTAGGTCGTTTACTGGTGGTACAATCTATTCCATTTGCAGATTTTGTTCTGAAACCTTCACATAATCTTGATATATTGTCCTATAGCAGGCCTAGGTAACATAAATAGGAGATCAGGAGATCCTATTTAAAATTTTTGAATTTAGAGAGCCCCGCAGAATTTGTTACTCAAATTCAAGTAAGACTACAGTCTATAGTATACTATATAGTATTATTAAAAAATGTTCCTTCATCTTGTTCAATGAAAATAGAATTATTAAAAATGCATTCTTCCATTTAAACTAAATGAATTAATTTTTTTAAATTGCTGAGCTTGTTAAGTTAACTTTAAGTGCAGCTGTGTGTGTATTAATGATGCTGACTTTCATCGCTTATCAAAATGCGATACTTATTTTTACATATCTGTATTTTAGAGAAGAATGATTGGCAAAGTCGAGTTCTTCCGAATGGACTTAAAGTTCGACCGATGATATCAATCATATCAGAAATGGCTGGTTTTAATTCGACATTGGACAGTAATTAATTTGAAAATGACGAGATACTGTAATAAGACCAATATTGAAGAGATACGTAAATATTTCAAAATGTTTGTCGTACTTAATTAGTTTTTCGAATCTAGTTTCAAAGACTTTAGACAAAACGTAAATATTTTCTGCGCATTTCTTAATTCGAAAAGCATTTGTAAGCCGCAGTAGAAGAGTAAATAGAGAACATTTGGGAGCTGCAAAAAAAAATCAGTTGAGCCGTATACGGCCCATTAGTAACAAATTGGCTAGGCCTGTCCTGTAAAAATTAATAAAAAATTAAATTCATAAAATTATAAAAGATTTTTTGAAAAATCTTGACCGAAAAGTACCCTTAAGAATAATTTTCTACATTGTACAAGAGTTCTAAATGCATTTGCAGTTTTATGATCACATCACAGATTCGAATTAAGACCTTTTGAATGACATACAAAAATTAATTAGAAAATATTTGCGTGAATTATATTAAATTTATGTTTTTATGTCGTTAAGAATTTTATGATGTCTTATTTAGAAAATGAAAACTTGGTGAATTGAAGCATATGTTAAATAAAATTTTTCAATTCAATTATTTTTTATTGCCGGTTTTAATAATAAACATGATTTTTTACAAAAGTTCTTAACATAAGTTTCCCTGTGTTCGTGTTAAATACATTTAAAAAATTAAATTGTGAATTATAATTCCATTCACAAATAGAATAGTTATTGTTAATGACTCAAAACTTAACTTAAAACATGTGTTTACCTTTCTTAGGTGTAGTGTGGTACAAAAAGCTAACTTAATATAAAATAAAACAAAAATAGAACATAGGACGTTAAAATTAGATAAGAAAAGTAAATAGCTATCACCGCGAGAGTTCAATTCTCAATAAAATTGTTTAAAAAACATATAGTAACTTAAAATCGGCCTATAGCTGATTTTTTAATGCCCTATGGTAGAAATGGGGCAGAAAAACAGTCAAATCTAACAGTATTTCAAGGTTTTTTCTTCATAACTTTGTTTCCTCTTTTCAAAATTTCCTCTAATTCGCAGGTAACCTAGGCCCTAATAGGATAAATCCAATCCACAAATTTTATTTAAATCAGTATGTTAGTTTTTAAAGTACATCAAAATAACTTTATGGACAAACTTATTTTCTCCTAGGATTATTTCTTTCTCCACTATCCTCGGACCGATTTTGCTGAAATTTAACTTGGTATCGTCTATTTACGAATTTAACCAATATAATAAATTTAAACAAAATTGATTCAGAAACTTTCCAGTTAAATCCGAAAAACTATATAAAAAAAAACCACAAAACTTTCTGGTCACCCTGGTATTTCCTTAATAACTTCCCTCCCCTTCGGTCGATTTTGCTGAAATGCAATACCAAACGCAGTTAAGGAATAAGCAACTTACATTCTAAATTTCAACAAAATCGCATAACGTGTTTTTGAGTTATCTTGTTCACAGACAGACGGACGGACGGACGGGCATGCATAAATTGATATAACTTTTGATTCCCTGCAACAACCATACCCTTGAAATTTTTCTGCGATGATTATTTCTATGCGTTACACACTTAGTGATAAAACTAATATACCCTCTGGTAGTACCTACCATAGGGCATAAAAATAATATAAAGACTAATATTTTCCAGGTCCTACATGACAGACAAAACTATGAATTTTTATAAGCCTTTTAAATTTAGTACTATAATTTCAGAAATACATAATTAAAACACTATAGCTTCACTGCGGTCATGGCTAACTTCAGGAACGCACATTTATATATACATATATCAGTATTTTTCATTGAAATTTTCTGGCTCTTTTACTGATGTGTGTGACCCCAGAATATGTAGCGCATCCGTTAAGGGTTAATTTTAATAGCAAAATTAAATAGCAAAAATTTATTGTAGGATTTTTATCTAATTTTGATTCTGAATGCGTTTTACAGAAATTCGTTTAGTTTAAGAAGAGTTCCATAAATGGAAAGCACCGAAATAAATAGTGAAAGAATTGAGTGGGTTATAATTTTTGCATTTCAAATTTGTGGTAAAAGGCGAACAAAAGGAGTTATATCTTATATCTAATTCTGTATTCACGTAGAGTTTTACAATGGTGACTTTTTCTAAAATAATAATTTTTTATTTTGTACAAATTTGGTTATACTGTTTTATTTGAAAATAATAAAATCAAATAATTTTTAATACGTGTCTTTCAATTGAATTAAATTTGTATTTCTAGGAATCTTTTTTTACATTTGGATTATTTCAACATAAAATTGTAACAGGCTTGACCAAATACAGTAAAACTCTTGCATAGCACACGGTTTGCTACCTTGATGATGCCCAAAAAACTTCAATTCAATGCAAAAATGGCGAAAAAGGGCATCAAAGGACGTGCTTTTCTTAAACCAAACTACCAACTTTAAAAAAACATATAGCTAGTAGCTTAAAATCGACCCAAAGTCTATTTTCTGATGCCCTATCTATAGTAAAATTGGTACTCGTAGTTAATAAACAAACAGCCAAAACTAATAATATTTCAATTTTCTGCATATAACTTTGTTTCCTCTTTTACAAATTTGCTCTAATTCATAGACAGTCTGCGCCCTAAAAGCTTAATGCAAATTTTATCGAAATCGGTATATTAGGTTTTTAAAGTAAAAATTTGATGTACAGGCTTATTTTTTCTTACGACTATTTCTTTCTCAACTATTCTTGAAGCGATTTTATTGAAATTTAACATGGTATCGCCTATTTATGTAACCAACGTATACAGTGGCGTACCTAGAACTTTTGCCGCCCGGGGCGATCTCCAGTTTGCCGCCCTTTCTATTATAAGTCAATCAAATAGTGGTTTTTATAAATTAATACACATAAATAAATTATTAAGTTATTTAATCAATATTAATTAATACACAGAGTAAATTTTTTTAGACATATTTGTATGCACTCGTAAACATATTTATATAATATCTACTCTTCTAGCTTTCATACTAGAAAAATCGTGTATAATGCTCTCAAAATTTATATTATTTGTAATTTCTTGTTCTATTGACAATATTGCAAGATTTTGTAGTCTTAATTGACTCATTGTAGAACGAAGATAATTTTTTATCAACTTCAATTTTGAGAAGCTTCTTTCGCAACTAGCGACACTGATTGAAATTGTTAAAAAAATTCTTAACAAAATTACAATGTTGGGAACAGAATTTTCCAACCTATACTGCTGAATAAATTTTAGCAGATCAAGAGGGCCCTTCTCCCCGTTTTTCCAATGTTTTGCCTCTTCTTTTAGTGTAGGTACAGCCATAAAAACTTCGTCAGTATTTTTGTTTTGTCTCGTTTAGATTTTGTTGTTTGAAAAAGATAGTTCTTATGCCGGCGCCCTAATGCTTTGCAGACCTAGCAGACCGCCTTCCGCCGGCCCTGCTTTTCAAAAGAAAAATCGATGATTTAAAAAAATATTGATATATCACTTCAAAGTAATCATATAAACTTTTCAAAAGAAAGGACATTTATAAACTGATATCAAAAAATTTTAGTTAGGAAAAATTGCCGAACAAAATCGTAAAGATCCTTTTACGAATTCAACGAATTTTAATGAATACAATAAAATAAAATTATTATCTTGTTCTTGAATTAGAATTCAAAATTTACACTAAAATGCATTTATATACACCGAGGAATAATATTCGAAATCATATAGTTAATCATAATTTATATAAATCAAATATTAAACTTATAATAATCATAATAATCATTTATTATTCAAGAAAGAAAATAAATATGAAATGAATAAGTTGCTTTTTACAACTAAAAGTAAATATAAAAAATGCCGCCCCAAGGTAAGTGCCGCCCGGTGCGGACCGCACCCACCGCCCCCCCCTAGGTACGCCACTGAACGTATATAAATAATTTAAACAAAATTGCTGTTCAAATTTTCCAGTTAAAAGTGAAAAGCGATGGTCAGCATGGTTTTGGCTTTATAACTTCACTCTCCCTAGGTCAATGTTCCTAAAATGCAATACCAAATCGAGTTAAGAAATAAACAACTCACGTTGTAAATTTGATCAAAATTGGACAATGCTTTTTTGAGTTATCATATACACGGAGACGGACAGATATGCATAAATCAACTTAACTTTTGATTCTCTACACCTTGAAAATCGTTCTTTGATGATTATTTCTATGCGTTATAAATCTAGTGGCAAAACTGTATTGTACCTACCATAGGTCATACTAATTACAATAAAAGAGTTGACTATCATATCATATGATACCTCTTTCACTTGAATATCAATAAAAATCAATGTATTGCCTTACAAAGCTCATACTGATCTGTTTCGTAATTCGAATCAAAATTATGATAGAAAAAAAATGTTGCAGATCTAATAATTCATCTCATTGAATATCAAAAAAAAAACGACGATAATTTAAACTATTGACGTGAATAGAGTTGAAATTTGAAAACTGTATGAGAATCCTCAATAGTTTTTTCCTTGACAAAAATATAATATCTTATTCTATAAATACTTTTCAATTTCTGTTTACGCGCTTTTCCGTTTCCCGTCAACTTCCAAAACATATGTAAAAAGAAACAAGAAAATCTCAACACGATAGAGACATGGACACTTCAAAGTCAATCGCACAGATCCCTAAAATAGATTGCCATAAGTTGAAGTTGAATTCTATCGCCGGAGAATATAATACCTTCTTATTCCATATTTTATGTAATTTCGAAGTGCAAAAATATAATATAAAAAACAGCCACTGCTTGAGTTCATTAAAACTAAATCGAAAAGAAGGGGACATATAGAAGCAACCATATTTGAGTTTCGAGATTCATCCAACGGTATTTAAACTGAAATTTTGTTACATACAAAAATATAATTTTAAGTTCTTCATCGAAGAGAAATCTTTAAATAATTCTAATTTATCAAGTCATTCGATAGTTTGGTAAAAAAAGGAACAATAAAAACAAGCAGTCTTTAAATAAATATAAATCCTAATTGAAACCAAAACAAACAATTCTAATTCTGGATTTTGTAGCGACACGATCGGCTTCCCTTTAAGATTTACGTGGTTGTTTTACTTATTTATTTTCTTCGTCACAATTTTTAAATGATTACAAAGTAAATTAACAACAATTATGTGGTCTCGGGCAAAGACCAAGAAGTTAATTTTGTTTGAGCATAGATTATTCAAATGTTCGTAAAGCGGGCGCAAATTCACGGTCTACTGAAAATTTTCATAGTGACGATGATCGTTAGGGCGTTGATAATATTCATTTTATTCTAATGTTGATGTTTTGGGTGCCTTTCAAATTGTTTTATAATTATTTATTGTTATTATAAAGAGTTTAATAAGACAATTTTCAGTCGTTCAGCGAAAACTGTTAAAAAGGTTAATCAAACTGCAAATTGGTAAAATATTATGATTATTTCTAACATTATCACTATTAAAATTATGTTGAAGTATGTTGTATGATTATTTGGTTTTATATACGTTAAGCTTGCAATCCCTGGAAAAGCGGCGAGACGTGGCAGATGTAATTTTCGTTCATCAAATTTTCAATGGGGCCATTGACGACCCCAATATTTTATGCAAAATGTACCTTAATTCTAACATTTATACCTTGAGATCCGTGGACTTGTATAAAATCAAATTCCACCTGACGGACTATGGAAAGAATGAACAGGTATCCCGAATGTTGAGCGTGATCAATGCCAATGCACAAATTTTGGACTTTTGCCTCAGTAAACATGAACTGAAGAGACTTTTATATAATTCCTAATAATCAATGATTTTATTATTTATTAATTTTTTTTAGGCCCGGTTTGAGCTGTTACTGTTACTATAATAATACTTAATGTTTTTGCAAAATAAATATTTTAAACATTTATTTTGAAATTTTTTTAAAAATTCACATTTTCTTTTCGTTTAGCTAAACAATAATAGATGGCAATATATTATAAACATTTTGAACTGAAATATTATTTATAATATTTATCGCCAGAGACGCTATAATTGTGTCTTGGATAATTAAATATTTTTACCGAAATTTTTAGATTTCATATTTCGGAATTCTCTCAACGAAAACTGTCAAATATTTTACGAAGTGTCAAATAGGCGAAAAAACACACGTCGTCGAAATTTGGAAATAATAATTTTTAATTAATATTAAAATGGGTCGAGTAGCAATTGCAAATCGCAAACTAGAAAAAAATCTGCAAAAAATACTTGAAGATAAGGATTTAGTATATGGTTTAATAATCGGTCAGGTAAATGAAAGTATTTTGATTATATATAATTTTTTATTCAATTTTAATATTTTTAGCCAACTATCCACGGAAAGGACTACATCATTCACTTAGCTAGAACTCCCGAATCTTCAAAAGAGATTTTGCCTGAGCTTGGGTTGCCTTTGTCAAATTTGCCTGTTGATTCAGTTACCAAAATTGATACACAAACTATTGTCAATCATGCTTTAAGTGTGACTAGATTGATCCCAGGAAGTTTTTTTGTTTTAGGCATTTTTGTGGCGAGTAAATCAAACTTATTCGAAGATATTGAAGCTTCTAAAAAAGTGAAAGATTTATTATATCAGATTTTTAAGTAATAAATTAAGTTGTTCCTAGTTTTTAAGTAATTCAGCTGAAAACTTTATGGTTTCGTTTACAGAGTTCTTTCTGATCATAAATTGTTTCACGCCAATCCAATCGAAATTGATAATGGAGAAAAGCTAGTTCTATCGTACACAACATTAAACAAAATGGCAATTTGTAAATCGTTTAATTGTACGTCGTCGTAAGTTTATATTTTATAATACACAAAATTCGTTTATTACAATTTTACAATCTTCAGGACAGGTTCATTCAATCCGGCTGATTGGAAGTTCGTGGATAAAACAACTCATTGGCATATGTTTGATACAAGTTATGAAATTGACGAAATTTTTCCAATAATCAAAACACATAAGTCTGTTAATATTGAACATAATTTATCGGTACTAAATATAATAGCGTTTTCATTTCTTGCATAAAAATTCTCCTCGCGAAAATGAAACATTTTTTTTTAGAGTTCTGCAATAGAAATTTGTAAGTTGACTGTGATTACCACTATGGTCATCTACAAAAACGATGGCTTCAACGTAAGACTTTAGTTAGAATATCGCCTAAATTTTATTTTAAAGTGCCATATTGATAGCGTCGTCTGCCTTGAATTTATCACTTTCAAGCAACAAATTGCCTTAAAAAATCTTATGCAGAAAATTTTACATTATCGGTCAACATTCTTTAGAGAAAAGCAAAATTTTGAGAGGTCAAAATTTATTTCGGAGAAAACAAAAGAAAAAATTGTGACCTCTCTTAATAACGTGTGAAATATATAATTTTTTTGTTTAGAGAAAAGAAAACGTTATAAATCTATTTTAATTGTAATTTTTTAAAATATCAATAAATTTATAGGCCTCGTTAGAATCAATCGAGAATTGGGTACAAAATAGTGTAATATTCGTACAAAATGAATATGTGGATACTTCAATGCTGCTTGAAAATTATATTAAAGAAAGGCAAAAGAAAAAGGAAAACATGAACAATTTTAAGGCATCTATTTACTTACCGGCAATGATAACAGATCCGAAAATGTTAGAAATTACGAAATTTCATGGAACCATGCATTATTCGGGATTAGTATACTCAAAAATATGGGCCCAGCCAAAAAATACACTCGAAGATATACAAAAATTTATACGAAACGATGTACTTCGATCATTAGCTGCCAGAGTTCAAATTTATTGTGATGCCTTAAGTGAACCGATTAGTCATATTGACGATCTAGTTATAAGTGAACCACCACGAAGAATATTCTTTGAAATTCCCGAATGTGATAAAATAGAATTTTCGGAGTATATTTTCCGTGGTGAAAATGTTGAGATTGCTGTAGAACAAGCAAAAGAATTGTTAGATTTAGAAATCGATTCGGAAAGTCTGCAAACTGATTTCGAAAATGTACCAGAAGTTGATATTTCAGCAACTGAAAGTTCCAATGGCAGTCAAATTACAGTTGCACCAAAAGAATCTACTAAATCAATGTACATAGCTGGAATAGCTGTTACAATTTTAATTGTTATTTTGGCAGTACTTTTACATTTTATATTTCGTTAATTTTGATTTAATCATTTTATAAAATACTTTTATTATTTTTATTCACTTGCATACATGTTTTCTTTTCTTTTTCTTTTTTTTTGTGTTTCGGAACCTTTTTTATCAATATTGTCTGCTTTACTTTGAATAAAATTATTTTTTATACGTCCATACTAGAGGTTTTTTTTTTTAAAGTATTAGAAGCCCATATTAAGTGGAAAATTAGATGTTAAGAAAATTTTGGAATTAAATTGTTTGCAATTTTCTCGAATAAAAAGCCCCATTCATAATAACTTTTAACGTTAGTTGCGCCAACAATATTAACAAAAGTGTGTCATCAAAGATTATGTGCTACTGAATATGCCATTTATAAAAGTTAATAACCTATGGGGCCACACAGCCATCGGGCGTCGTTAATATTTATTAATTAACTACATATTGTATTATTGATTTCGACAAAGATCTTCTCAGAATATGGTATTTCTAATTGTATATAAAAATAATCAGTTAAAATGTGGAGAGAATCGACATTTAGTCAATATTAATGAAGGTGTGTACACGAATCATAATTACTAACAAATTAATAAGGAGGCGCGCTCGAAAGACTCATTTGTCTAACAGAAAATTGAAATGGGCGCGCATTTCATTTAATAATATAATTTATTATAAACGATCATCACAATCGACGTGGATGAATAAGATTCCGTTCTCAGATTGAAACAAAAAAAAAAGAACATCTCGTATATAAGAAAAAAAAAATGATTAATTAGTTGCTTTTACTCAAATTCGTTGAACAAAAGTCCATGCATTTTTAAACATATTCATAGAAGATTTCTGATCGATTGGCTGTTGACGGGAATTTGAAGTGACAATGACCATGTTACTGGTCGAATATAATACTTTCAACATTTTGTCATTCGTGTTAAAGAAGCTATAAGATCAATTTCGTATTACAGCTAAGTTTAATGACTTGATGTCCCGAGGGTATTTAATTTGATCAGTTCATGAATGCGGATATTCAAGGTAATAAATATTACACTTTTTTCTCAATAAGTTCATCGGGTTTCGATGGTTTCAGTTTTCCCAGAACGAAATTAATTCTTTTCTGTATGTTTTTTTTTCTTTCTTTAAATAATTGTAAAAGATTCTTGAAAGTTGAAGAATATTCTTTTACTGTTATTGGAAAGGTGTTTCTCATGCACAAAAAAAGGCTTTCAACAAAAAGCTTCTGACATGAACCGTTAGATTGCAATTAGAAGTGCTTCTTAATTAAAAAAAAAAAAAAAAACAAATTCTAGTTAGTAGAATATTAAATATTTGATTTATATTTTATTTCAATTATTAGACCTTCACAATAATTGGGACTATCAATCTTGGAATTTTTTTTGTTGTCGATTTTTAACATGTAATTCCCATAAAATGATTAAACTTTATGAACTTCATTAAACGTACTAAAGCAAGTAGTACTTAAATTCATTATATTTGTACTTGGCCGATAATTTAGAGACCTTCTACAAATAAAACAAAACTCTTTAAAGTTCTTTTTCATTATAAAAATTAGATATTTTTGAAGGGCTGCTGTTTGCCCTAAAACAAGTAGTACTAATTTTAAATGTTAGTTAATTATAAAACAAAAATTTTTAATCGTTTAAAAACAACGAAAATAGGAAATTTGATTTTTAAAGTAATTATTTAAAAAAAGCCTTCACCTAAAAAATTTAACTAAAATAGCAAATGTTTAAAGACTTTTAAATCAAGTATTTTGTCTTAGAATTTTTAACATTATTGGCTTTTTTTTGGAAACTTATTGATACATACTTACTTTATTTATTAATCGTTTAACAAATTTAATACATTCCAAACGTTGATTCTTTTTTTTTTCAAAAACAAATATAATAATAATTTCTAATTCGAATCATGCTTTTTATGAACTTGAAACGATAAACAAATTAGATTTGTGTTTATTTGTTATAAGAGAAGAAGTTCTATGAATAAAACGCCTGACATTGACCGATAAAACGATTCAATTTCAATATTATTTTTAAAAGACCGCAAAATCAAACAGATTCAACAATAAATTACGATGTCACCGATTATAGTTTGTACGATTAAAGAATGCACAATTAAATTGATAATAATTGTAAAAAAAAAAAAAATAGTAATAATAATAATAATAGTAATAACATGGAAATAGTGGGTGGAATAATGAAATGGGGGGAGTTGCTCATCAAACTTAAAACATACCATGTAATATATATGTGTGATATCGATTAGACATAAGGCAATTATTGACCTAGGTTATTAGTCCCAATCATTAAATACCGGATAAAAACTTAAAATACCTGTAATTAGGTATAAAGAATAATTATATTTCCAACTGAACAATTGCAAAATCTTAATGTAAATAAGACTTGAAATTTCAGTTAGATTAAAGAGTAGCCTTTTTAAATACATGTTAACCTACCTCTTTCGTTATTACATTCTATTTGGGATTTAATACTTCAGAAACAACGAACATAATCATTTGAAATAAATGATATTCCGCCAAAGCCAGATGAACTAGAATGTTTTTGAATAGATTTCTAATAGAGCTGTTTTGCTATAACGCTCGCGATTCAGGAACTAAACTAAACTAAACTAATGAGAGATATGCCTGTACTCGTCTGTCTATGTATAGCTAGAACATGTATCAAATCCTTGTTATTAACTTATTTCATTTAAAAAAAAAAATCTTTCTGTTTTCTGAAATCTTAAAAATTTATAAAATCTATAAATAAAAATAAGTACTTAAATTAAAACTGATTATATAATTTTCATTCAAAATTATTTGAATGGCATAATAATTGATACGATCATCAATTAGGTGCATTTATGATTATTATATCATTACAGTGCAAGGTTGATGAATCGCGACAAACAATCAAAAAAGAATTCAAGTACAACAAATTCAGGCAATAAACATAAAATCACAATAAAATAATAAAATGAAACAACAATAATATAAAAAAAACATTTCACATAAATAAGAAAATTTAAATAAACGTACAATTATTATTAACTTGAAAGTTTCATATGAAATACCTTCGATACGATTAACATTTCTTGTTTTTCGTGTCTTTTACATGAAATTCAAATCTAAATCAAATTATTATAAAACACATTTATTTTGAGAAATTAATCATAATTTGTATATTAAACTAGACATTGTCAACGTAATCGTGTCAACGTAACAATCTAAAAACAACATGAACAAATTCCTGGCTAGCCATATCTCCATTAGTTAGGACCGCTGACTAGAAGAAAATTTTGATTTAATCCTAGGCAAACATTTTTAACTTCTATACGAAGTATATAATTACTGGAATCGAGATCGATGCAAATCTCCACGTTTCATAAGATTCTAAATCGTTTGCAATCATTTTTATCCAATGTCCGTCTGTCGTCTGTCTGTCGGTCCGTCTGTCGTGTACAAGATTGCGTCCGCATTTTTGAAGCAATTTCCATGAAAATTGGTAAGAGCGGCTTCTTCCTCATGAGAACCATTCTATCAGAAGTTAGGTTTGATCGGACTAAAACTTCGGGTAGCCGCCGAATAAAAGTTCGGTTTTTTGTGTTTTTACACAGTATTGTTACGTTATTTATGGACCAATTTCAATGAAATTTGGCATGAGACACTTGCTCAATGAAAGAACAGTTGTGTCCAAAAAATTGAATCCGATTACAACTTCGGGTAGTTGCCGAACAAAATTCAAATTTTTTGTATGAAATTTGGAGCATAACTTTGGGTGTTCGGACGAAACTTCGAAATTTTTGTACAGAATAAATCATAAATTGTTGTACGAAATAATTGTATAGAATTCTATAGAATTGTATAGAAGTTCCCATAGTGGTTTGTGCACTATAGCTTGTTTTTTATCAATTGTTTTTAATTTTTAATTTATATTAATAAAATGCCTGTTTTTTTTTATATTGCACTGGCATAGGGGCTTCCAATTTTTATATAGAAGTATAAAATTTGTTCTATAAAAATATTTCATTGTGCACATCTAATGAACTTTAGTAGGTAAACAGTACTCGTAAAATTACCAAGAAATTGAATGGAACAATTTTTATTCACGTCACACGATCATTGATTATCGATCTTCATAGTTCGGTATATGAAGATAGATTTGAATTTATCGTGTTAATATTATTTATTTATAAATTATGCTCTTAACGAAAATCCGAAAACTCATCATAATAAATTGAATAATTTTGCCGGGATCTTAATTAAACAATTCTTGAAATTGAATTGCATAATTGAAATTAAATTTTCTATGATTTGGATCATAAATTTTCAAAATACATAAATAAACTTTGAATGAAGTTATTAATAGATATTCGTGGTCAACAAATCATATCATGTGTCCATGAATATGAAATTCTAATTATTAACTATGGGAGATACAAAAAATTATTATAAATAATAAATATGGAGAATTTAATTCTACCTAAAAGAAAGAAGAAATAAATTTAAAAATGCTAACTTTATTTAAATATGTGTTATTAAAAAAAAAAATGCCCCACTTACCATCGGTCGCTGGCGATCAAAACTAATCAGAACATCTCTTCATTCAATTCGATATAAAGGGTTTTTTTAAGTTTACTTAAGTATACTTCCGATAGCAATAACTGGCAATCCGACCTGCCATTGTGACAGTTCTTTTTTTTTATTTATTCATGTTCAGTATAGTTTGGCAATCATGAATAGACTCACGCTTAAAGAACTGTCAAGAATTATCCAAATTAACTTAGATTCGCGAAACCTGTAGACGGCTTCCTGCGTTTTATGGTGCACATAATCGTCTATCGGAGCAAGCCACCCGTCGAACTGTGTATAGATTTCATACCACATACTATCTGCATGATGCAACAATACAAACGCGTTATCAGAATGTGCGTACTAACAGAAATATTGCCGTTATATACGAAAGTGTGCAGGAGGATTTAAATTTACCGATTCGTCGTCAGTTGCAGCAATTTTCTAATAGCATTTGTGAACTTTTATGTCGTATATAGATCTTAACAACGCTTAGCCAATTGTATATGATCGCTAAGATCTATATATACCATAGAAGCTCAAAAATTTTAATCGAGTTGGGACTCTGTCCGTCCATCACGTGGAAAATTTGGTGCTGCCATAGAACGACAAAAATTATCGATTTCAAATCACGATTTGTCGACAATGTGATTTCGAGAAATGGCCCTGTAAATTGACTGCCAAGGTCGAGATCTGACATCTATCTATTTCCTCTATGGGGTTACGTGAAGGGACTGGTTTGTGCTGATTAACCAGCAACAACACAACATTGTTTGTGTTATTCGTGAGATACGTTCGAAATTGCTCGAAAAAGTGACGCAAAATTTAACTGACAGAATGCCCGAAGTCATTTTTTAATGGATACCATGAATTAGTCTTTCGAATACGAGAAGATTTTTGATCAAAAGGTAACTTTTTGTGATATTTTTTTAAATTTAAATCTTTATGGGGCATAAAAAAATACACTTTATGTATCAACAGATACATATATTTTTCAAATTTTATCGAAATCGATTCACATGTTCTTGAGTTATGAAACCGACAAAGAAAGTTACAAACGCAGACACACAAACACTACAGTTTTAATTTAATTTAATAAAATGTTCAGATTTTCACTTATATTGTTGCACTATCGAAATTACCTCCCCTAGTGAATTCTTGCAACAAAACTAATCAAAGTGTGTACATTTAAAGTTGGACTATACCAAATTTACGTTACAAATTTCATTAAAATGTGTCTAGTCGTTTTTATGTGTGATGCGGTAACAAACAGAAATCTTAAATAAAAGTTATATTTAGTCCGGTTTAAATTTTCATCATCCCACTGCGAAATCAATAACGAACAAATTCATCATTAACATTTTCATATTAATCATCATTTTTTGTTTTCTGAAACCCGTAATATTAAAAAAAACAATTTTCAAGTATATTATTTTGAACTGTTTTCATTGAGATCCGGATTTAGAAAACTTATCGAGCTCCAGCAGACTGTATTGTAGTGAAGCACCTGTTTAGTAGCTCAACATAATGATTTATTTATTTAAAACGAATCACAACATTTTATTATGTAAATAAATTTGAAACTAAATTTCGTCGCAGAATTGATCGAGATTTATTTATAATTTTGTTAATAATTTGATAGCAATTTGTTTTAAGTGATGAAACCTACACGAAATAAATATGGTGTTAAACCAGATTTTAGTTTTATTGACACAAAACTGGATAAATCTGATAATATAATATATTTACATTAGATCAATACAAGATCAATAATGCCGATTCTTTGATTTTAAGAGAAGATTAATACGAATATGTAAATATTGCACACCCTTGCTACGCATGAGAATATGTGCTGTTCTCGCTACGCTTTAAAAACCTGATGTATGTTAATAAAGGCTCTAACTAATGGAGTTTTTTTTTTGTTTTCCCATAAAAATTTAGATTTTTTACGAAAGAGCAAACTATGATTTATATAGTACATATGTACACCGATTGTATTTCATTTTCGAATTCAAAACATGAATTAACTTCATAAAATTATTCTGTGAACTATATAGTCTGTACTCTAGATCTGAAGTAAATCAATGTAATTCTTTTCAAATTCATTGCGTTTATTTTCTAAATACAAACCGATTTTCATATGAAAAAAACTACACTTTCTTCAAGAAAAGAAAATGGTTTTAAAAAAAATGTTATAAGCTTTTCCTTTCCCTTTTGTATTAGCTAATTATTTTTTTATAGTATGCTAAATGATATCCGTGGCATTGTTCGCGTTTTATATTTTCGCACCCTGCGACCCCTTACCGAGTGAAGCCCTATCAAGAATATACATTCTAAGTTTCATGAAAATCTTCCCACTACTGACTGAATTAGGGGCGGTAAAACTTTATGCGAATTTCAAAAGAGACATTTTCAGATGAATACAAATATGATAAAACTCTGGATGAAATGTATTAAGATGGATTCTTTTCTGGAGAATATAATGTCCAAAATACTTGCAAAGAGCTTTCGAATAAGAAAAAATGCACATATTTTTTCAAGTGCAAATTAATATAAATCTGAAGTAGTTACGAACAATAATCTTTATAGCCTTCTAAAATTATGGGAATTAAGCTATTCACGAAGTGTACCTTGAAAATTTTTCCGTCTATTTGCAATGTTTAATAATAATAATAGACCTACAGCTCAAACGTTGTCTATACTTCTTTGACATTGTTTGATACTTTGAACTTGACATTACAAGAATGTTGAACCTAAACGTCCTACATATTATTTCGGTTCGACAAGAACCTAATTTCAATTTAAAACTGGGCTATTCATAAAAATCGTGCATGTTAAGCCCACACTGAATAATCAACCTTGTCCGAAATTTTAATTAAATTATTATTTTTTAAGTAACGAAATGCGATTTACTGGTGACTGAAAAGAGGCTTTCGAGGTTGATTCATTTCTAATAATAATTTGGGGAATGGTGTTAATTAATGATAGTAGAAGAAAATAATGCATTAAAAAACATCGACAAAACAAAAAATATCACTGAAAAAGTGTTTTTTAAGCTTTAAAAAAAAAGAAAGAAAAACTATATTACTTCTCACGAAAAAGCATGAAAACATATTCTGAGATCTTGAAAAATTCATTCACAGTAGAAAAATTTTAACAAATTTTCACTCAATTGTTTGTTAATTTTATTTTTTATGTAAAAATTACATTGTTTTGAGTAAATTTCAAGGAGAATATAATTAATTGGGAAAAGACAATTTCTTATCCAAATTTGAAATTTAAATTCATAGAAAGAAAAAATGGTGAAAATTCAGCCAAAATTATATTTTACTATTCTAGAAGTATATGTTTTAATAACAACTCGTGAATACCGCTTTCATATTAATCACAGTGATGCCCTGACCTACGAGAATTATTGTTCCCAGTGAAACATCTTGTATCTTGAAAGAAAATTTGGTTTAAAAGCAAAATCTTGTTGGTTTACCGAAAACCTTACAAATCGAGATCTCGTAAGTTGAGACACTACTACATACCATATTGAAATTTGAATCAAAAGCTGTGTGTTTTGGGAAACATAAGAACGAATACCATACATTTTATGCTCGGATAGTTATTATCGGGGTTTATTTTTAACAACAGATATTTATTACCATATTGAAGATATACCATAGACGGCACAAATGGAAACTTTTGTTTTCGTATTTCAGTATGTATTTGTAATTAACAGAAAATTTGTTTGAATTTTGAATCTTACCAGATTTTGGTCATTTTTTATTTTATTTTTATTGTTTTCAGATTTATTTGATGAAAGCAATATTTCAAATGGCCGCCTCGCAAAATATTATTTGTTTTACTGTCACCATTTGTCTAAGAAAAGAATTTTTAACTTTTTTCAAACGTAAAAAGACATGGCTGAAATTGGCTGTGTGCTCTTCCAAACATATGTAAGTACTGTACATTGTATTGTATTGTATTGTATTGTATTGGAGGGGTCCGCACAGTGCAGACCTTAGCACGTAGGCCTGACTGGCCCATTGTGCCTCCTCCTAAAAAGGTTGGTTGAGAGGCTAGGTCTCTTCCCCGAACCGGTTTGTTCTTCTAATGAAGGTTAGCACCGTAGTTAGGTCCAAGTACTATACATAGATTTTATTTTTTTTTTAAGAAAGTGAAATAGTTGTGGCTAAAACCTCAAACACCTGAAATACACTTTCACTTAATTCGTGTCTAATATGAATTAATTAAATCAGAAAATCATCTGAGAAATATTCCTAGAATTGTCATAACATAATCAGTAATAATATATTAATTGGGTCAAGTACTTAGATAGAGCTTTGAAGACCTTCCCAAATTCGAGAAAAATACCGACAAAACTAATAAAAAGAACAATTCACGGTGTCAAATCTTTTGGGGTCTTGAAACATTGACGTTTTGAAATGAGAGACAAGTTAAACAAAAATGACAAGAAACAATCAAAAACAACAGCAAAGATTTAAACAACAACCACAAAAAAAACATGCACAAATTGCACACGAATCGGTTGGCTGTCACGATTTTCGCTATTCTATTACATTTTGTTGTTGTTACATTTAATAAGATATGCACTTATACCTTTCCGATAGTGTATATAAACGCGAAAAAGCAAAATAAATAAAATCATGACATTAAACGAAAATATAAACAATAATAAATAAAAACATATAGTAACTTAAAATCGGCATATAGCCGATTTTTTGATGCCATATGGTAGAAATGGGACAGAAAAACTGTCAAAACTAACATTATTTCAAGGTTTTTTCTTCATAACTTTGTTTCCTCTTTTCAAAATTTCTTCTAATTTGCAGACCCTGATAGAATAAGTCTAATCTGCAAATTTTATTCAAATCGGTGTATTAGTTTTTAAAGTATATTAAAAAAACTATATGAAGAGAGTTATTTTCTCCTAGGATTATTTCTTTCTCCATTTGACTAAAATTTAACACGGTATCGTCTATTTGTATAGTTAACCTATATAATTAATTTAAACAAATTTGGCTCACAAATTCTCCAATTAAATCCTAAAAACCATAACCAAAAAAACGTCAAAACTTTCTGGTCACCCTAGATTTTCCTTTATAACGTTGCTCCCCCTGGATCGATTTTTCTGAAATACAATACCAAATCAAGTTAAGCAATAAGCAACTTTCATTGTAAATTTCATCAAAATCGGATAACGCGTTTTTGAATTATCTTGTATACGGACGGACGGACGGACGGACATGCATAAATCGATATAACTTTTGATTCACTACACAACCACACCCTTAAAACCTTTATGCGACGATTATTTCGATGTGTTGGAAATATAGTGACAAAACTATATATACCCTCTGGTAGTACCTACCATAGTGCATAAACATATAGTAACTTAAAATCGGTATATAGCCGATTTTCTGATGCCATATGGTAGACTTGAGACTCGTAGTTAACAAATCGACAGTTCAATGAATTAGCTCTGAGAAAAAACAACGAAAATTAATAATAATAAGATAGTTTGGGTCTTAATAGCATAAATATCTTCTGCAATTTTTATCCAGATCAATATTTTAGGTTTTAAATGAGATCAAAAAAACTTTCTGAACAGGGTAATTTTTTCCTTCAACTATTTTATTCTCCCCTAGATGGATTTTAATGAAATTTAAACAGTATCATCCTTATTATGTAGTCAACCCATGTAAATCATTTAAACAAAATTTCTTCACAAATTTTGCAACAAAATCCGAAAAACTGCGGTTTTTCCACTCCCTCTCGGCCCTTTTTACAAAACCAAATCAAGTTAAGGAAGATACAACCCTCAGTGTAAATTTCATCAAAATCGGATAACGTGTCTTCGAGTTATCGAGAATACGAACGGGCAAGCGGACAGACAGGCAAAAATCCGATATAACTTTGGATTCTCTACACAGCTATAGCGTTTAAACCTTTCTCTATGCGTTACAAATGTAGTGGCAAAACTAAGATTCATGTAGTAATATCCTACCATAGGGCATAATGACGAGATAAAAAATTATAAACAAAACCTGAGTAATTAAGTTTAATAAAAATTATGTTCAAGAACAAATGAACACCTTCGCTTATATAAAGTAGGCACCCTTGTCAAGACTCCTTTCATATGATTTGGAATTTTTTTTTTTTTTCGTTTTAATTTATCCATTTAAGACAATAATTATTAGATAATTGAAGACGGATACCCACATTCCGAACAAATAACTATGAGGAAAAGGAAGATTCTATTTGAATTGAGAAATCCAGTTACAGAATATATGTTTTCTAAAGGTACCAGGAAAGGTGCCAGGAAATAAAGTACAAAAATAACAAAATAATTAATGCATTCATGTTTCCTGTTACGTTTTCTTTCCTGTCGATTTAAATTACTCTTTAAAAATCTTTTCTTGTAAATATAGTACAGCATTTCATTCCACAGAGCAACAAAAAAAATGGCAATATTGGACACTTTCCAAAAAAATAAGATCACGATTGGCATTGAATGTCATTTGGTTTTAAAATTGGTAAAATGCGACCGCGTTTCTTTAAATCATATTTCTTGGAGGTAAAGTGGATAACAAATATGTATATATCCAGAACTTGTTTGCAAGTCGTAATTCTTATGGAGGAATTATAAAATGCAATGCAATGCAAATGGGAGGATGTCTAAACGCGTTTACAGCAAGAATATTTAAAAGATCAGGAAAGATTGCAAATACAACAACAAGTGTTTGGCGAAGGAATGGCCAAACGAGAGCAAGAATTTAAAAAAAATTTATTTGGGTATTTTCTATGTGCAGGAGCAATGAAAAGTTATTTGTGGGACTGAAAGTTTCTTATTTTATAACAAATTAAAAAGATTAAATTAGTTAGTATTAAAAAAAAAATATTACTTATATTTTTAATAAAAATGAATTATTATTGTTAATCCTTTCATTAAAAAAATGAATTACATATAATAAATATATGATTTGTTAAAAAGAAAATAATTTTCTTATTGTTACTAATTTACACAAATGCTTACGGATATCTTTTGCCATTCGTTTAGCACACTCGTTACAAATTTTCTCATTTAATTGGTAATTATCAGGATTTTGCGAAGCGATATCTTTATTTTCAACCACATCAAAATGACAATTTTCTGTTAAATTATGTAAAATTCGACAAGCTGCCACTATTTTTTTCAGAATATACACTTTTATAAAACTAATCATTTGTTTGTAAAATATTTTCACAATTGACAGCAGCGATTTGAATAAAAAGTAGGGTTAAGGTAAAAGCGCATATAAACTCAACAGCTGCAAGGACCGAACCAGTCCACGCGTATCGGTTCGGTCTGCGCATAAACATGGTGATGTAAGATCGCGTTCAGTGGACAGCTATCGAAAATCTCTACGGAACCCATGGATGAAACAATATACAGATTACGCCATGCGCATGTCGGCCATTTTAAATATTTATTTTGATACTTTTTTGACATCACGTATTTCAAGTCCCCTGTGACGTAGGTGCTCAGAAAAAACCAATTCGAAATATGGAAAAGCGTAATCTGTATACTCTTTCATTCATGTACGGAACCCGTTTTTCTGAAACCATGACAACATGAAGTCAGTCATGTTCAGACTACTGGAAGCCAATGATGTTTTTCTATTTGTTTTCCTTTCTTTGATTTCTGTAAGCTTTAAACAAATAAAATTGTAAATCAGTGATCATTAATCTAAAGGAAATATACGTTGTTACAGCTACTTGGTTTACATGGCGACTTTAGAATTGACTTGAGATCGATTTGAAACTTAATCGACGTTTTCTACTTTACAGGATTGAAAGATTGACTTGAAATCGACTTCAAATCAACGTCAATTTCATACACGGCAGCAAACAAATTTTTATTTTTTAGGTTATGTTTCCCCTATTTTCATACTCCATTGTAAATTTTCAATTCGATTTAAAGTCGATCTGGGTTTGCATGCAAATTTCAAGTCGATCAGAAAAATCTTTGTGATCGGATTGAATCAAGTCGATTTGAAATCGATCTGGGTATATATGCACGATATTCGGATTGAAGTCAAATTCAATCTGATCATGTAAACGAAGTAAAGGCCAATCTCCACACAGCCGACATCCTATTCTGATAAAAGTATGGGATGCACTTATGCAAAATTTAGTTAAACAGAAAGGGAGAAACAACCATCCCACGAATTTTATCGTCTTCTGCAGTTCTAATTTCCCCATCTGATGCTTCATCTGCCAGATGATTCCCCTCAAATGCAGAAGAACATGTTCATCTGATTTATGGCTCTTCATCTGCGTTTGCATACTCTCACAATAATCATACACGATATCGTTGCACACTACCGAATTTTCTTATAGGAAGTTTTTCTATGACGAATTGATTTTTATAGTTTAGTGATGAAATACGCAAGTTAAATTTTTAACTTCTATAAGTATATAAAAAATAAAAAAATTTGTTTTGCAAATCTCCACGTTTTATAAGATGCTAAATGGTTTGCAATCATTTGTATCCAATGTCTGTCGTCTGTATATCACAACAAATGTTGTGATTAACTAAGGACTACGTTCACTCTGAATTCCCATATTCATATAACTTTCTTTTAGAAAGGCTTTCGGAAGGTAACGTGATTTGAACATACGTATAGAAGTTTCGTCGTTTTCCACTATAGCTTGTTTTTAGATGTGATAGGAATTTAAGCCTTATGATAAAGTCTGAAAACATAATTTGGTACTACATGTACCTATAAAATGGAAGGGAATGTTCTTAAATTTCCCATAATATTATAAATTGTGTGGGGAGAGACCCTGATGTTTTTATTCGATCAATCCTAGCGAAAATTGCAAAAGTCCATCTCTTTCTAGTTTTCTGATTTTTCTCGTCAGAATAGCATGTCGGCTATGTGGAGATTGGCCTTAAGTGACTATCTTTTCGTTTCAATTTTTTGACGGAAAAGCAAAATAAGAGCAGTTGAAAAATTTAACGTGTTGAAGGGAGTTCTAATCACAGAACTCTCTCGGAGGCGGCATTTATAGCCCAAAAAAATAAAATATAATATTCAGTTTAATATTTGAAATATTTATTATTATTATTATTACTATTATTATTATTACTATTATTTATTTTATTAATTTGTACATGGAAATGATAACAAGAACTATGAGTTATATACTAAACAAAAATATCTATCTAATATATAAAAAAGTTTTTTCCGCACATAATTTTTATAAATTTTGTAGTAGAAAAAAACTTAATAAATAATTTTATAACTAAAAAATTTTTTGGCTCGGACGGGGATTCGATCTCGAGCACTTACAAAGTTAATCTGCTGCTACCCATGCCGTCGACCTCAATTACAAAAGTGAATCAGATTCGTTAATAAAAAGTCAATACTGAATAAATAATTTAATAACTAAAAATCTATTATTAGCTATCTATTATAATAATAATAATAATAATAATAATAAGTAAATAATAAAATAATAAAATTATAATAAAAACGTTTTTCCGGAACATTATTTGTAAATTTTGTAGTAGAAAAAGCTTAGTAAATAATTTATAACTAAAAAAAAAAAATTTCGGCACCGTCGCGGACTCGATCCCAAGCACTTGGTCTTACAAAACTAACCTTTTGCTATCCATACCGCCGAGTCCAATTAATAAAGTCGGTCAGATTCGTTAATATAAAATCAGAACTGAATGATTAATCTATCTACATGAAGTCTTTTTTACAAATACATACTATTAAAAATGAGGAGAAATGATCACATGTGCTATTATCTATTATTTATACTATACGTATACACATTTTTATCCCCTATGGTAGGTACTACCAGAGGGTATATTAGTTTTGTCACTTCATTTGTAACACATCGAGATAATCGTCGCAGAAAGGTTTTAATGGTATGGTTGTGTCGGGAATCAAAAGTTATATCGATTTATGCATGTCCGTCTTGGTTTCGTATTGCATTTGAATAAAATCGATCTAGGGGGAGCGAAGTTATAAACGAAAAACCAGGGTGACCAGAAAGTTTTGTCGTTTTTTTGTTTATGGTTTTTCGGATTTAATCGAAAAATTTGTCAATCAATTTTATTGAAATTAATTATGCGGATTAACTACCTAAGTAGGCGATGCCATATTAAATTTTAATCAAATCGGTCCAAGGATAAAGGAGAAAGAAATAATCCTAGGAGAAAATACCCCTCTCTATAAAGTTTTTTGATGTACTTTAAAAACTAATACACTGATTTGAATAAAATGTACAGATTAGACTTATCCTATCACGGTCTAGGGTACCTACAAATTGGAAGAAATTTTGAAACGAAGAAACAAAGTTATGAAGAAAAAACCTTGAAATAATGTTAGTTTTGACAGTCTTTCTATTCCATTTCTACCATAGGGCATCAAAAATCGGATATAGGCCGATTTTAAGTTACTATATGTTATATTTCCTGGAATGATTGGGAGAAAATATAAAATGTCACATGGTCAACTGTATGTCGCTCTATCACGATGTAGAAGCAGAGGAGGTATAAAAATAGAGTGCAAGCTAGAACAAAAGGTCATAAAAAACTTTGTATTTGAAGAAGCAGTGAAATAAATCACAAAAGCAGTTACATACTTTTTTTGCTTCTTACTCTATTATGCTTTATTTGTTACCATTACATTACACGAAAACTAACATCTACTCGAATTCTAATCGGGACCCGGGGTTGGCGAGCGAAGCGAGCAGGGGCGGAGCCCCCTAGTTAATTATATAATAATAAAGTAGGCCAATAATAACTAAGTAAATAAATCGTATGCTGTGTGGGAATAGTTGTAGATGCCACAGTATACTTCTTGTGCTGTGTGGGAATAGTTGATGACGACACATTATTGTCCAACATGAAATACCTACTTGATGAAAAAGGTTCAAACTTTTACGTTATTGTTTTAATATGTAAACCCAACAAAAAACAAGCTATAGTGCAAAACCACTATTGAAACTTCTATACGTATGTTCAAATCACGTTACCTTCCGAAAGCCTTTCTGAAAGAAAGCTATATGAATATGGAAATTCAGAGTGAACGTAGTCCTTAGTTAATCACAACATTGTGACAGACAGACAGGCAGACAGGCAGACGGACAGAGAGACAGACAGACAGACGACAGACGACGGACCACAGACGACAGACGACAGACGACAGACGACAGACGACAGACGACAGACGACAGACGACAGACGACAGACGACAGACGACAGACGACAGACGACAGACGACAGACGACAGACGACAGACGACAGACGACAGACGACAGACGACAGACGACAGACGACAGACGACAGACGACAGACGACAGACGACAGACGACAGACGACAGACGACAGACGACAGACGACAGACGACAGACGACAGACGACAGACGACAGACGACAGACGACAGACGACAGACGACAGACGACAGACGACAGACGACAGACGACAGACGACAGACGACAGACGACAGACGACAGACGACAGACGACAGACGACAGACGACAGACGACAGACGACAGACGACAGACGACAGACGACAGACGACAGACGACAGACGACAGACGACAGACGACAGACGACAGACGACAGACAGACATTGGATTGAATCCTGGTGTAAGATTTCAAAAAGCTTTTTGTGAATTTACTTCCGCAAAAAACCATTTCCTTCTCCAGGACCTGTATTCTTTCTTAGATCCTGGCAAGAAGCAACAAATATCTATGCTTACGTACAACCAATGTACTAGCCAAATTTCACTAAAATCTAGTAATACGTTTGTGAGTTATCCTAGCTGCAAATTATGTAGAAAATATGTAAGCAAAGTTTGAAAATCGTATCATTTCATACAAAAAATCCGAATTTTGCTCGGCAGCTACCCGAAGTTGTAATCGTATTCAATAGATTTTTGGACACGATCGTCCTTTCATTGAAAAAGTGTCTCATGCCAAATTACATTGAAATTGGTCCATAAATAACGTTGCAATACCCTGTAATGTAAAAACACAAAAAACCGAACTTTTTTTCGGCGGCTACCGGAAGTTTTAGTCCGACCAAACCCAACTTCTGATAGAATGGTTCTCATGAGGAAAAACCGCTCTTACCAAATTTTCATGAAAATTGCTTCAAAAATACGGCCGCAATCTTGTACACGACAAACAGACCGACAAACAGATAGACAGACAGACATTGGATAAAAATGATTGCAAACGATTTAGAATCTTATAAAATGTGGAGATTTGCAAAAAAACTGTTCACGGAGTAGGAGGAAAATGCGAAAAGAAATTCTTAGCGAATTCAGTTTTCGTATATGTTATGTACAAATTACATTATATTACAAATAGTTTAGCATTATCGGAATAATAGAAATACTTTTAAATATGAAGTAATTTATTACTTTCAAATTAGAAAAAATATATAATTGAATTTGGAAGTATAGGCAACCCTCGTATACGATGGTAGCTGCGGGAAATTATAAGCAGAACACAGAAGAATTTTAATAAATTAGCTTATTGTGCTACTAGAGAATCCAACGACCACAAAGCTTCCTTAAATTCAATTATTCATGCAATATTGCCAAGTGATAATCCTATCTCACGGTATACACATGTCCATTTATCAATATCATGCGCACAACATTGATGTTTTCTGGAAAAGAAAAATCGACAGTATTGAAGAAATCGACTGTTTTCATTCTTTTTATCTTGCGAAAAAGATTTAATACTATTCTCCAGAGATGCAAACCAAGACTTTTTTACAGTTGGTTCGGTTTTGGTTTAAGCATAAACCTTCTTTTTGGTTTTTGGTTTGGTTTTGGTTTCTAAATATTTCAAAATTTGGTTTTGGTTTGGTTCTGGTTTAAAGACTACATAATTTTTGGTTTTGGTTTTGGTTTGGTTTTGGTTTTGGTTCTGAACTAATATGTCTTTTTCCTTAGTTGTTGTGACAGAAATGAAGGAAGCCAATGTAGATTTGCTTGGCAAATTTTTTTCAGCCGTTTTATTTGTTCGTTTCGTGTGAATTATGTCGTAGGATTCGGAGTGCTTTTTTTAAAGATGCGGCATTATTGTGTGATTATTTGTCATAACAATACAGCATTCACTGTACTTACTGCTATTTGTTATTGAATCACAAACAAATTTTTTTAAAAACCGGGTATTTTTTATCTTTGATGCCTGACATTTTCTTTTAGGAAATACTAAAAAAATTATTATTAAACTCAAAAATATACAGACTTGCTTGCATTTGTCTTCTTGTGTTTGTTTCTGTTTTGATTTTAATTATGATTTCACTAAATGAAAAACTATATCGTGTTTGATTACTCGTTAAAAACAAATTTGAAAACTGGCAAACTGTTGAATGTTGATTAACCATTGTTTTTATAAGAAAATGTAGTAGACTTTTTTAGTTTTTTTAAAAGAAAAATGTAAATTATAGGACAATTTTTTCTGTTGAACCGAACCATAAACCAATAGAAAAATTTCGGTTTATGGTTCGGTTCTAGTATTAATTTTAAAACTGGTTTGGTTTTGGTTTGGTTCGACCGAATCATTTTAAAAGTGGTTTGGTTTTGGTTTTGGTTTTGGTCCGGAAAATTTCGATGGTTCAGTGGTTTTGGTTCGGTTCATAGTGGTTCAAAGAAACCGGTTTGCATCTCTGCTATTCTCTTATCATATCTCTCATTAAATTGCTTCATTATTTTCAAAATTTTTTTTTCTACTGAAAAATTAGTTGATCTCTAATCGGATTACCGAAATTGAAACCTTGCGGTGGCTAATCAACTAGTCTGTAGTTCCTATACGAAATTGCCGGGACCCGTTGAGTACTTTGAACAACAAAAAAAAATTAATAAAAATTTATACAGGCAAATATGTATTACCAAAATTTTAATTGCCAGAACTATTTTAAACAAAAACCAACGAATTTGTCTGCTATGGACAACAACTTTGGATGTGTGAAATTATCATCGGCATCTTAATCATAGTTCTCGTACAAATGCGGCCTTATATAAACGTAATTAATATCGTGTCGAAGTATTTTTATCAGTTGGTGATCACTGATCAATAAACAATAAATTAGACGCGTGCCACGGGCATAAGTATTACCTTTTTCGCCGAACATATATTAACATCATAGCTTCGCCATATATATAGTCTCCCATCTCTTCATAGTAAGAGTACTTTTGATCGCATATGAGTTTTTTCATATTGCTTATGTTACGGTCACTGAGCATCGAGAACACTGGAATGTGAAACCATTGATTTTGTCATAGCATACTATATAGTAATGCTTTATGCTGTCCATTTTTTTTTAAATGAATATAAATCTTATCGTATTATTTAAATATTTTGTTTAATCCTGAAGCGAAATGTTTTCTATTTTTTCCGGTGTGATTGATAATGGTTAATACAATATATTGGTTGGATCAAAAAATAGTTGAGTGTTTTTTCGTGTAAATGAACGGCAAATTTTTCACATTTCGGTTGATGACGTTTTGTCACTTTACTGGCAGGACCTTATCCCGTCACTCTACAATTTCGGAGTTTTTTGATCAAAACTCCAGACAAATCATTTTCAACAAAATTTTAAAATATTTTAGAAATTGAATTGTTTTTTATCATTGATGAATCATTTCTTGTTGTTTTAGTAGTTTGGTGGTTGTTTTTACTAGCAATGCGGTACTAAGATCCACGCGCGCCCGCTAACGTAAAAGTAAACGGGGCAGCCACTCACTCCTTGATTAAAAACTTTTATTATTGGGTAGTCAGGTAAGCTCTTTTCAGTTTTTTACTATGAAATAAAAAGCAATTTTTCTACAAAGAAAACACTTTAATCTCTAATACCATATATTGGACATTTTTTCCATCTTTCAGACAATTTCATGAAAAGGTTTTCCCAACCAAAGGGTTTTCCAAAGTCAGGGCTATATGATGAGTGTAGTATCAGATTCCATCCGAGTTCCAGTAATTTTTGCCAAACGAGCAAAGAAGTTGTCATATGATAGAACACAACACCTCTACGATTTACCAATTCTGGACGTTTCTGCTGTTAAGAATCGTTTAATTCCCTTGTAATCCCACTATAATGATAGCATAACCCTCTATTGATGATTTTTAGATTTCTTTTGAGTAAAAATTTACGACAGTATATAATTTTTTTCGAAAAATTAAGTCTTTAAGTCTTCTCAAGTGGTCATCAACAGTTGTTGGATGAATTTAACTTCATTGCAATACCACCAACAGTTACGTGTCAATCAGCATCAATCAAGGCCTTTAATTAGTCCTCATTAATCTCAGTTGGCCTACCAGGGCGCGGTGCATCTTGAACCGAGAATTTTCCATAAAAAAATGTTGCAACCTTAATTCTGACATGTGCGTTTTGTTGGTACATCACAATCATAGACACCACATATGAGTGCTTCTGCATTTTAAAAATGACGCCAAACAAGTAGAACACAACTGATCAATATTAAATTTTGTTTATAATTTTTTTTTTTAAATAATAAATGTTATATACTACCTTGATCAGAAACAAAACGGAATGGCGCTAAAAAACCATTACGGGGAACGCGTTTCAGCAGCCGAGAGGAAGTAATGGAAAAATCGCCAACACACACAGAGATAGATGTACTTTTGGCTACGTAACTTTTGCAAATGTCAAGCTACGACGCTAAGATTTAGAGAGAATATCAATAACAGATGTACCAATTTAACAAAAAAAAAACAGAACTCAAATCGGAACGATGGGAGCGCCATACGGCGGCCATTCCGTTTTGCTTTGATCAAGGTAGTATACATATGTAACATTCAAACACATATAAAAATTATTACTATTATTACTTGGTAAAAACTGAAAGTACTTTCCGGACTACCCAATACAATCAATTTCAAACTAGAGACGAACACTTTAGGGTGGTAATCATCCTAAATCAAGGTAGTTAATGTTAAATATTTTTATTATTATTCACTATGATCTAAATTATGTTTCATCAATGTTTGTTCAAGAATTACACTCATTGAATGGGCAGAATTGCATGACACATTTTTCCAAAAAGTAGTCAAGGATTTTGCGTAATCCGTAATTGTGTACCGTTTAACAAATGGACATTCTTTTTTTTTGTCGAAATAATAAATTATAGCATAAAAATTGTTAATATGGTAATTATTAGGAGTATAATAGTCGCAAGGTTATTAAGTTTATTTTTTCTGGAATGCGAGTATTAAGAAATTCGTCCTTAGTGGGAATCATCAACGTAGATTTATAAAACGATTTAATTTTTAGGATAATAATAAAATAATTAAATTGCTTTTTCTAAACTAATTATAGTACTCGTATACGAGTAATTACATGAAATTCTCATTAAATTAAATTATTAAATTATTAGTTTTTAGATAGAAATTATAACTTGTAATTTTAATTCTTGAAATTACAATTCGAATTAATTAAAGACCATAAATTCTGGATTAAAAAAATTCTCTAACCATTCGGTAAGCCTTCCTTTTAAATACTTAAAAAATTGATGACTTTGAAATTAATTCATTCGTTCGTTTCTTATTTCCAGGATATTTCATAATACCAACCAACTCCACCCCAGTAGCGAATTAACTGCTAATTTTGAAAAAAAGAAAAAATTATTTAAAAGTCAAAGAAAAACCAAAACAACAGAAATTTTTTCTTGAACAAAATCTATGCTAGGTAATTTTTAATGTAATTATGGCGCAACCATAACCGAATAATTGTTCAATTGGTCAAGGTGAATTATAACTCGGAACATTCTCTACAATCTTTGCACAAAAGTTTTTGTTTTTTTTGTTTTTATGCTTCCACATTTTTAATAAGTAAAGAAAAGAAAAAAAAAAGACTTATAATATTAAAAAAAAATCAAAAGAAAAATTTAATTTGGAAAAATCAAATTCTCAAGGAATTCATTTAAACATCTTTGAGATCTAGATTTATTTATAAATTTTCCCTTAAGTAGCGGGCGGATGTAGAATAATTTGAGAGATCCGTAAACTTTTTTACACGCAAAAATACTATTAAAAGAATATAATTTAAAAACCGTACTAAATAGTTATTCTAAATCTTGATGTAATTTCTTCCTTAATCAAGAACTTTAATTATGTTTTGTCTTGAACATGAATGCCTCCCAAATTCTTATATCAGATCGAGAAATCTGAATAAAAGATAATCTTGTGTAATTCTAATTCGAATGAGTCAATTATTAAAATCCGGCAAATTTTATTGCTGCTATTATTTAATTAAAAACGAAACAATTACGTCATTACTAAAAAATCATATTCCGGAAGTTGGATACACATTATACCGTTTAAAATAGCCTCGGGTCAAATTATTTCGGAGTTTTATCGAATAAAAAAGAGGTAGATATAATATATCTTTGGTAAAATCACGTTCGCGTGTAATATATGAGAATTTGTGCAGTGAATTCAATTTGAAAGCTCAGGTATTTTGAGTATATACTATCAAATAAAAGCTTTTCAGTCGGACAAATTTTCATCCCTGAACGGTGAAACATCCATAAAGAATTCCTTTTGCAGATTATTGAGCTATTAAAAACCTCTTGAGACCAAGAAATACTATTGAAAAAGCTTTCTATAAAATGGTAGATTAATTTTTCGTGTTCATGACTTAGCTTCCTCTTCTTTTGCAGCGTTTTTTTTTTCAGTATATAAAATCAAAAGTGGATTACAACTAAGTCAAGGCCATTGAAGGTCGAGCGTTCAACGAATTAATTTCATTTAAAAACAATAATATTATTTTTTTGGGGGGGGGGGGGGGTTCCATATCATTTTGAGGTCTAATGTTTGTGATAATTGCAAGTTTTGTGAATTCCAAAACCAAATAAAACCGACAAGACGCCTACCTTCGTGCTCAGTTGTGACTCTATTTCTGCCAGTTTTTTGATGTTTTCAAGTGCTCCTAACTTGTTCTTGTTTTCTTTATTAGTAGATAAACAGTCTACCTTGAAATTTAGTAAGTTTTCGCAATTTCAGTAGCAGAAATTCCACGCTCAAATTTCGTCAGAATGGTCGAACGGTCTTCCAAATTGATTTCTTTTGTTTTTACCATTTTGAAAGTTGTTATAAAAATTTTTTTTAAAATATCAAAGATTAAATATTAAAATATGTGTTTCTTCAATAATTTTATCTTACTCGCAAGCAAACGGTACCATAAAATACATACTGATCAAAACGGAAGATTTGCGATACTTATACTACGTTTAAAAATATTTATGGCGTACGCCAATGAAAGTTTACATTGCCCTGTATAAAAAGCCACCACCTCTTTTCGTCTGTTTTCTTGGTATTGCATTTTGAACATAACATTGCTATATCTCCAAAAAAAAAAATGTTGCAAATTCTAATTACAACCCAATAAAGTCGGCATGAAAAGAAACGTTTTACTAAAAATTTCAAATGTAAAAATATTTACTTATTCCGATCCTTGTAATCCAGAAACAAAAGTCCCAAATTAGCATAAATAAGAAATTATAATTGGAAATCATTCCGAGGAGATTCAACTGGTAATAGCTATATGTGTTATGAATGACCAGTAGCCATAAATACATTTCGTTAAAAATATGCGTACAAGATGGTCAATAATAAAAGACGTGATATAATAAATTTGGTCACAAATTCGTAATAACTATTTATGGTGGATGTTTAAAAAATGGACAATCACACTTTATTATATGAGTGAACATTTATAAAGTCAATGTTATTTGGAATTTACTCATAATCCGTCCAGTAAACCGAAATTATAAATATGGGTAGTTAAATTGTTTTTTAGCCCTAGTTAAGGTTACTTTTTTGTTCAGGGGCATAAATACTTTCAAAACAATAATAATAAAAAACATTTTTTGTATGAATAAACGTGTTTTTGACAATGCTCTTGCGCCAATCTGGTGCCTAATTATTCATAAATAAGGCCAGTTTAAATTCAATGCAAATTTTAAAAAGACTACAATTCAATGAAATTATTTCAAATTATGTATTTTTCCGGAGTGGTGCAGATTCTTATGTTTTTCTTAAAGAACACATATATACTTAGTTTTAAGACTCTTACGAATTCATTGAAAAAGGCGGGATAGTTAATTATTTATGCTATTTAGCTATATGAACTTAATTATATATTGACACAAACAATTCCAACGTTAACCTTTATAAACTAGTCAATTTTTAAAATCATAGTAAATTCGTTTAAAAAATAAGTCTATGTAGAGACCGAATTTGCAAAACAAAAGGCAAACTTCCCTTTCTTGCAATATTTTTTTTAAAACGTCTTTTGTCTATATGGCCTTTTTCATAATAATGTTCATGTCTTTACTGGTCATCATTTTTTTTTTTTGCCCTATGGTAGGTACTACCAGAGTTGGTTGAGTTTGTTCTTCCTTAACTTGGTTTGGTATTGCATTTCCAGTAAAACCGAATTTTTATTTCCAAGAATTTTTTTTTTGAATACTTATGATTAAACATTTTTTACAAGTTTTCGAATAGAATAAACCTTTATTTTATAGTTTTTTTTAAATGCCTTTTGTAATTTGTAAAGTTCCCGTCTATGGTTCAAATTAAACATGTAACATCGACTTTAACTTCATCGAATAATTACTATTCATTTATACGATTTAAAATTCTCATAAAATAGTAGAACCAGCGAAAGAACCTGCATAACATGGAAAACCGGATGGAATATTTTCCTAGGCTGTTCTTGAATTTGTGCAAAAGAGCCTTTTCCTTCTTAGGTAGGTTTGACTGTATACCAGCCAAACCCAACAAAGTGTCTGAAACAATTTTCAACAATTATAACTTTAGGGTAGATAAGTTTATTATGAATTCATTACATTCTGGGCCAAGCCTGTTTATTAATTGATTTTTTTCTTTTTTTAATAAAGTTACACTCATTGAAGTAAATAGTTATTTTCCTTTAAGAAATAACTCCACTAAAATCAATTTTCCGATAAAATCTTTTGAAACATTTTATTTAATAGGTTTAAAATGTTGTTTATAAAAGGTATATACAAAAATTTATAGATATTATATTTTCCATGGATTTATGTAGATAACCTAGACAAAAGGTCTTATATATCAAAAGATTTTAAATGAAGATTTAACTATGATTAATTGGTATTAACGAAGTCATAATATTTATACATTTCCAAGCCATATTACAGTTCAATAAAGATTTATATTATTTCTAAAATAGAAATAGGGTAGAATATTTATCCAATAAGTGTGATAGAACTTTTGATATGAATTGTAGCTATGTTTAGTTAATTAATATTTTGACAGCTGTCATTGATAATTGTCTCAGTATAGTCAGTCTTCGATTCGCCAAACCCAACGTGCATTTCATGAATTTTATTATCGACAAACTATTTGTCCAATTGTGGAAAGGTTTGAAAATAATTATTAATTAAATGATGTGGAAACCCCGGAATGTACATACATACATATGGATGTACTTTAAAAAATCATAATAGATTTTGGAGAACCAGACACATAAAACTCGGTTACCAATTCGATTGCAATACTTCCAGAGTGAAGAAGATTTGCATTAGGGCATGTTAAAAATAACTCATTTTCGAATGTAAGTAAATAAGAGTTATTTGAATAATTATTTAAACAATTCCTTCCTATATTAAAAGATAGAAATCAAAATTTTTAAGGAAAAATGACTGATTACGAAGAGAAATAAATTATTATATGGAAGGAAAAGAAATAAAAAGAAAATAAGAAATATTCTCTTAAAAATGCATATGATTCTATTTAGCTATCTATCATTTTTTCAGATTACATTATGTTAGTGCAATAAAGATAAAAATAGATTTAGCTTTAATATAAAAAATAAGAATTACTATTCATACAGAACTAACACTTAAATTATTTCTAATATGCATAACAAAAAATCTCTTTTACTCGTTTTGATGCCTCAAACGCGCGGTTTTTGTTTACAAAAACTGAATTATAAAAAATTTCGATTACTTTCTTTGTTTCATTCGTCTTTAGTCCAAAATCTATAAGACTATTATAAGACTATTAATGCTCTCGCTTACTACAATTATCTTATATGAAGCACGATAGAAAATAGAATATATTTGATTTATAGTTATTTCATTCTTTCTAATGAAAAATTGTAATTTTCTTTCCTTATTTTGTGCGGAATTGTTGGGAAGATCGCGTCTAATTTATTTTTTTCAAATTCATTTCGTTGTGTTTCTCTTAAATGAAAGAATTATTTCATTTATGTTTGAACAGTGAAAAATAGAACATGTTCTGTTTGCTCAAGTATTCAATTATTCGAACCATGCCCTAATTTGCATGAATTTGTTTACAATATTAGAATATTAAATGGCTCTTTTAGACACATGCTAAATTAGTCTTCACTTCCATAGATAGTCACGAGCAGCCACTGAGAATTAATAATTTTTTTAATTAAAAAGCATATAATAAATCAAGTGCCCAACTTGTATTCTCATGTGGTACAGATTTTCAATCTGCAAACAAGATATGTCGTTATTTGTATTTGCAATATTTAAATCTAAAGAGTTCTAAATTAGAGCACAAAGAAAAGAAACACAACTCTTTGTGTATACATTTTTAACACCATTGCAGCGTGTAATATATACTTTTTATGGAATCTAGAATATTTTTCGATACTACAAATAGAGATAATTGATTCGAATCACAAATAAATGATTTTTATTTATACAATTGAAAAATAATACTAATTGTTTAAAATAAAACTAGAAAATACAAATATATAAATATATTATAATAAATATTGAAAAATTTAAATAACACTTCAAATTTTTTTGTTAAATAATTACGCAAATTATTGTTTTCTTGGGCTTTGTGTCCGGTTTACTGACCGTGATTTAGCTCATTTTGGTGATTTCGTCCTTCTTTTTTTTCCGATCAATATTTATTGTGTCCATTTTTTCTTCTTCCTTATTAGTATTGATCGCATTCATATTAACCACCCTATGTTTGTCATTATTTTTAGCAATGAAGAAGGTGTGAAGTTCTTCCAGAACGTTTTCCATGTTTTCTTCGAATTCGGGTGAAGGCTGTAAATATAAATTGGAAAATGTATATTAAATATTTAAAGTTTTTCAATAAAAATATAAAATGTAAAGTTTTCTAATGTCGACCTTCCTAATTTGCACGCATAGCAGTTTGGTTACGACTCTAAAAAGGTCAACATTAGGAAGAGCGTCGAAATTAAGACACTTTAAATTACCTGTATATCATATATTCTGGACACTTTTATAATGTTTCGAGCCATTTCGTTGACGCAAAAATAAGAAAAATGGTTAACTATACAATTTGACTTTTTCGAATTTAATGAAAAATAAACTATTAAACTATTTATTGATTACTATGATTGATGAATTTAAATACAATTTTTTTGATGCAAAGTACATTTTTCAACAGAACAGTAGAAAAATTGGAAAAATAGGAAACTTTTACGGTTTGTGCGAATAGTAACTAAACTGACTAAAGGGACTGTTACGGACAATAAATGTAGAATTCTTTTTTTTTAATAAGGCATGTGTAAAATTCTTAATCTAATTTAATGATTTATGTGGCAAGTGGTGGTTGTGATTTCCAAATACTCAGAGATTTAAATTATTTTTGTATTCATTATCGAAACGAATGTTTTTAGCAAATAGAAAATAAACACAAATGTCGATTCAGCAAAAGAAATAATACCAGAGAGAGAGCTGAAAAAACAGATCCGCTCTATAGTATTTGTCAAACGGTCACCCACTGCAAGACTCGCAAAAAGCAACCATAAACAGAAAGCATGATGTGTCAAATAAAACACAAATAGGCAAAAAAAATTTACTTCGGGGTCAATATGCAACGGTTCCGATTCGGTTGGAAAAGTTTCAAAATGTCGATGTTTGATTTTAAATTTTGCGTTTGTATATTTTCTTATAGTTAGGACTTCTTTTTATTTAGTTTTAATGTGCAAATTTTCATTGTCTAATCATTTTATCAAAATTAAAAAGCAAGTGACAACACTTAATACCTCAGTAAAAATGTTGTAGGAAACAAAAGGCGAAACTTTCAGGCTTAAAGCATTATTTTAAGCAAAAGCGAACATTAGTAAAGTAAGACAAACATTTTCCATTATTCATTTTAGAAGCATACGTAGTATGAATAGCCGATTGTAAACATTCGTCAACACATGTATGTATGTACGTATTGTATTGTATTGTATTGGAGGGGTCCGCACGGTGCGGTGCACGTAGGCCTGACTGGCCCATTGTGCCTCCCCCTAAAAAGGTTGGTTGAGAGGCTAGGTCTCTTCCCTGAACCGGTTTGTTCTTCTAGTGAAGGTTAGCACCGTAGTTAGGTCCAAGTTTGCTAGCGCCTCCTTACTGAGGGTGCACGCACCCAGTGTAGCAAGTCTGGTTCTAGAAAAGGCCGGGCATTCACACAAGAAATTTTCAGCTGACTCATTTTCTTCCAGACAGGCTCCACATAAGGGACTCCCGGCCACCCCTATTCTCCACATGTGTTCGTTTAAGGAGCAATGTCCCGTCACAATACCCACAATGGTTCTGAGGGTTCTACGCTCGAGAACCATCAACATTCTCGTCCTTCTGTATGTACGTACTTTAATAGACTTTTGGAGAACCAAACACAAAAAACTCGGTTAGCAATTCGATTGCAATACCTCTAGGCTGAAGTAGAAACTTGCATGAATTTGTTTAGAATATTAGACTATTGAATGACAAATATTTAATTAGCCGTGCCTCCGTAGATAGTCACGAATCGCCACTGATTCGATACTTTGAGTACTCAGAAATTATCCAGCTGAATCATAATTAATAAATAAATTGCTTCAATTATTTCGATTACATTTTTTATGATTTTATATTTTAAGATATCTTAATTAACACCATATTTCTTACCTTGATATTCAATCCCTTTCTGATATGTATTACGTGCGCTTCGTGTCTCTTGTTAAATTGGGAAAACAATATTTTTTCTTTTTACCAATTACAGAAGAAATAATAGCAATATTAAGATCCTGAGTTCTTAAACACACACTAATTCCATGTTCAGTGTCACATAAAAAATTTTGATTTGCATAATCTACGCTGGAATTCATTATGTCCTTCTAGCGAGTCATCAAGTCCTCTGGCATAGTAAATCATTTAGTAAACCATATAATATCGTTGTACAATTCTTTATGTGATATTTTTGTACTTATCCGAATTGCATTTTAATGAAATTCCAAACAATCAACGAAGTGAAACGACAAAATACTTGCAGCTTTTTATAAATCCAATATCAATAACAAATGAATTAACAACAACAAAGTAATAAATTATTTTTCGGGTAAAAACTCTGATTTGTTGAATTTTTGTTGTTAATTTTTTTTTTTTTTTATGTTGTATGGAATTTCATTGAAGATCTGAGAAAGGTTTCTTTTGATTCCGAATCTCAAGTACTTAATGAACAGTTTATTTTTACATTGATTGAAATTGATTAACGAAATTAATTTTAAAATTAATGTTCATCAATTTAATAATGAATTATTTTTGTTTCTTAATGGATTTGAGTTGTAATTTAAATTTTAGTAATTTAAACAGATTTAACGCAAATCTTAATTGCGTGTGTTTTAATTAAATGAAATCAATTAATATTAAAATTTACAGTTTTGTCTTTTTTTTCCTTTTTTTTTGATACCTGTGAATTCTACAATCAAATTGATAAGAAATTAAAAGCTTTGACTTGTTCTTATCAATGATGTCTGTATTTTCTCATGAGCTTATATGTATATATTTTGTCCACACAAGGACCTCACAAGATGCCAAAACAGAAACGCATATAGGAATTTTCGTTTTTTTTTTGCAAATATTTAATTTATACATAAATCATTATATTATAATGTTCTTCGGAAATCATTACAATTTCTTTTGCTTTTTTTTCTTTTTTTTTGTTTATTCGAATTGATGTTAATATCAATTCTTATTTTCATTGAGACATTTATTGATTTTCGATTGGCCGAGTTATTATATGAGGCGAATGTTGTTTTTTTTTTTTTTCTCAGCCCAAATATTAAATCCAAGTACAGTGAAGGGTAAAAACATCCGAAAAAAAAGAATTATATTTAAATTAAATAAAGACAAGTGACCTTACGTGAAGTTTGTAGTACAATATGAAGCAATTGTTTTATTTTTTTTTTTTATTTTATCAAAATTATAACGAATTTTTGTCATGTGAATGAGATATCAATGACATAACATGATATTATTATTATTATTTATTTTTATTTAAGAAAACAAAGCAAAATTTAAACATATTTCTTATTAAAATAACCGCATGATACCTTGTCGTTTTTTTTTACCTTGTCTTCGATTTCAATTTATCATAATCTCATCATAAATTTTCTTGATACGTTATTAATATTTTATATTTGATCCTTAAAAGTTGTTGAACATAAATTCATTAAATTAGAGAAAGATTCAAGAAAAGAAATCATGAAGAATATTAAAAATTAACTTTTTGAGTTTCAAATTATTTTAGTAGTTAAACTCTGGCACTGAAATGATGACTCCAACTCCAAATTTGTTCAAGGAACTTTTAATGAATACACGATTTAATTTTCTATTTCAGTAAAATCGATCATATGATGTGCAGAAAGACGATCATAAAAAAATATATATACCTACATGCATAAAAATTGGTCGTTTTTCTTCTTCTTTAATTTTATTTATTTAATTGAAAATTTATTTGAATGATTTACCAAATCACAGAGATTATCCCTAAATTAGACCAACATCTAATGAAACGAATTTATGCATAGCACTCGTATATAAGTACGAGTATGAAAGTTGCTTTACTTTCTGGCATTAGTTTCTTCAAAATTTCCAGAAGATAAGGCAATAAGTGTTTTTTTAACGAGAATTTTTTTTAGTGTTAAAACTATTTTTAATACATTATTATTTATACACTGAAGTTTATAAGCTTTTAAGATGAATTCTTTATTCCTTGTTAAGAATAATATCTTTTGGAAAGCATGACCCATGTCAAAAGATCTGTGAGACGAAGAGTAATGCATTCTATCATTTTAGGGAAAATATGAAATCGGGATTAATGAACTTCATTCAATTTTTAAACTATCATTTTAAGTCGATTCTATTGAAATTAAAAAGCTTTGATCTCTTGTTTTGTAAAGAACCAAGTATTCAGTTGAAAATTTTGAACTATCCCATTACAATATTTCCCATATAAATACTCTCTATACAATTTACAACATAAATCATCACGGTATACAAATTGAACATATATGAAAAAAAATATTTATATATATACATATATATATTTAATACCTAAGCGACTTTTGAATGGCACATCAAATTTACCGACAGTATAATAAATTTCAAGAAAAAAAAAATACTTTCTGAAGAGATCCGTCTCTAAATGTTCTCAAAGTACATCGTATTCATTTCATACAGTTCAAGATTCTTAAAAGACCTACAAAACAAAACAAAAAAAAATAAATCCAATTTGATGACAACTGATCATCTTCATTAGGCATGACATGCAATTGAAGCCTTTTAAAAATCATATAGAAACAGGGTTTTCTTTTGAAGGCAATATGAGCAACAAAAATAAATAAATATATAAAATAAACTAAAATATACAAATGAATATGATGGAAAGAACAAACTCACGATTTCCATGACTAATAAACACCGCGAATTATACTAAATTGTTCAATCATCATAATTTAAAATTGAATTATATTTTATTTTAATATTTTTAAAAAACACCAATAAAAGAAATTTAAATTGTTGATGTATCGAAATAAATCTTTAAGTATAGTCAATTAAATTTTAGATAACAAAATATTAATGGAAAACCAAAGCCATATAAATCTGAACAAGTAACTTTGTTGACAATACGAAATCAGTAACATAGTACTATAAATATTCTTGATATAACTGTCATACTTAAGGATGATTAAACTTAAAGTCGGGTACATGGTATTATTCTTGATAAAATGAAAATTGGGAGTTTATTCTATAAATCTCTTTGATATTCTTGTGTCCATTACAGCGTCTAAAAAGTTTCCTCACTACTTGCTGCACTAATCTTCTTGAATAATTCTTGAGAGATCAATTAGTTGTAATTTCCACTTTCAGTTCTAATTTTAAATAAATTGGATTTCTATGTAAAGACTTTCGATTATTTAAGAAAAACACTTAATTTGACGAAAGCAACTATCGATCGCGTTTTGATTAAAAGAAATTAAGAAATTTCAAAATTTCGTGATTAGTAAAGACTAACTCTTGTGTTGTAATTTCTTATACAGTGAAGAATATTGAGAACTAAAAGCAGATTATTTGATTAAAATTGTCTACATCTGAATCAATACAATCATTGTTAAAATTTATTTGACCTAAGTTACCGTGAATATCAATGTGGGTTGAGATCTGGATGATCAACTACAGATCAAATATTTGTACTGCGCTAGTTACTGGAGAAAACGCGTCAAACAAGTTCATAGACCTATGTAGAATGACAATGTCGAAAGTTCTATGCTCAGTAAAAATTCAGTGTCACACATCTGAGCAATTTGAAACAAAGAACGGGTTAAGGCAGGGAGATACATTTACATACCTCATCTTCAATATTACTCTGGAAAAAATGATCCGGTATTCGGCAGTCAACACCTTATTCCAATATTTCACAAATCGGTGCAATTATTAGTATATGCCGACGATTTTGATATCAAAGGTAGATATTTGATACCAAAGAAGCATCCGCTAACATCGAAAAAGCAGTGAAGAAGATGAGACTGATGGTAAACGAAAAGAAAACCAAGCTGATGGTTTCATCAGTATCGGAAAACAGAGCTCGCAACATAGGTCAAAACTTATCCCTAGATACTATAAAGACAGTTTTGAAGTGGTCAAAGAATTTATATACTATATCTACGATCATCTCAAACATCACAAATAACACAGCGGGTGAGATATAATAAAGAAGCAGGCTAGCCAACAAATGCTACTTTAGCCTAGTTAAACATTTTCGAAGCCAAGCTGGGTAATTTTCTTATTTTTTTTTATATAAGTATATGTTTTATTTGCATTTATCAATAACTATTTCCATTGTAAGAAATCATAAAATAAAAAATATAGCAAATTAATGCAAGACCATGCTTAGGTACTGTACCCCAATGGCGAGAGTCATCAACCTTTATCGATTACCGGATTCGATTACCAGTTTAGAATGCTAATCTAAATTATAGAATTCCCAAATTTCTTTAGTATTCGCATTACTAATTATTATTATTTTTACAAATAATATCGAATGATTTGTTCATCCAAAAGTGTTTCGATGAACGCGTAATTATGTGACTAAAATCGTGACTTAATTGAAATTTTTTTATTCAGAAGACAATAAGCAAAATAAACCACAAAAATGTTAATTATATAACACATTATTACTTAACTAATCAGATTAAAATCCGTTCTTTTCGAACAGATTTTAGAATATAAAAATAAAAAGAAATTCCCAAGAAATTTTACACGGATCTTCATCGGATAATATCGAATTATTTAAATTGGGTTAATCCAAAAAAAAGAACACATAAAAAACTCTCAGAAAAAATGTCTCTAAATCCAGTTTGAATAATATAAAACCTAATGACTTGCATTCTAAAATTATTCGTAATGAGTAAAATTACCAGACGAAAATTCGGTAGCTTGTTTTTTTGGTAAATTTTGGTTTCTTTTTGAAACCTTAAAATTACGTGTTATTAAAAGAGGGAACTTTTGTCATTAAAACAATGACACTTGCTGCACAAAAATGCCGTGTTTTTTTCCAGTATTTCTTTTTTTTTAACCAATTTCTATTTAATTTATATGATAATGATTATATCCTATGGTAATATGTAACACCTCGATCTAAATCAAGGGTGTCCAACCTTTTTGTTTCTTTGGGCCACATTGGAAGAAGACATGGTGTTTTGGGCCACAAGTATATTACGCTGACGAGCGAAGAAAATGTAAAAGTTTTCATGTTTAAGTAATTTAAAATTTATTAGTTTATGAATTTTTTGATTATAAAAATGGAGCATGAAATCCATTTAATATTACTTAGCCGCCAGGTGACAAACAACAAAACAGTGTAGCTGAGCGAGCAATGCAAACAAAAAGAGAATTTACTATAGAACGAAAAAGCTTTCTGTTCTGTTCCTGTTTTCATTGTTTGTTGTCACTTGGCAGCTTAAGCACAAGAGCGCACACAACGCACACATCATTCCTCAGAAAAATGGGCAGGCTTCAGTAAATTTAAATATTTTCAGGCCGCATTGAAACTTGTTTTGGGCCGCATGCGGCCCGCGGGCCGCGTGCTGGACAACCTTGATCTAAATGTTCGTCTATCCATTTACACAATAAATGAAAACGATTTGATTGGAACTTTGGATCAAATTTGTTATTGTGAAAATTTATGTAGAAAGAACCAAATGACAAACCTAGGTCAGATTCTGCGCTATTGAAAAAGAGAAATCAAGAATTTTAGCAAAATCCTCGTATAAAGTTATGTTTTTCTCGTTTTTTAGTGGAATTTTTCGGTAGTCCGCTGTATTCTAATTTTAGTATATTTTAATTGTGTATGTACAAAAAAAAAAATTGTTTCAAAGAAATTGATGAAAACACTTTAACTAAAGTATGGTGTAAATTGGAATGTATTTGATTATTGGCAAAATAGGAACGATTCATAAGACGTGACCGGGTCTAAATTGCACGTTTCAAATTAATGATTACATCACCCCAAGACTGTTTTTATTACACAATGATTATTCACAAAAAAGAGTTTTTTATTTTCATTATTTTCCAATTAAAATTTAATAATCATGTTCTATAAAAATTAAGACAGATACGAAATCTTCTAAAAATTTATTTAAATAATTCTCGTGAAATAGAATTCTAGATTTTAGAGTAGAATTATTTAGGAAGCAGATGAGACCTTCCTTTGACCGTCATACTCTTGTGTAAATTGTAGGATGTGGGCGTTATTCATTTCATATGCCAATAAAACTCTAAATAGTTAGAAATGAATTTAGAAATTTTATGAAAATTATGTTCATTAAAAAACCTTCTATAATACGAAATTTTTAATTTTGTAGAACTCAAACTAAGAACCATTATTTCTATACCTTTTCAGTTTCAAAATGAGAATAGTAAACTTCAAAGTGGAATAGCAAACTTCAAAATGAGAATAGTAAATTTAATTTAATTTAAAACAATGAATATTAATACAAAATATTTTAAATTAAATTTATTAATATAGCATATTTTCTAAGTTAAGAGCTGCAGTGAATTTTCTTTGAATGCTTGCGATGCAATTGGCACATGTTGTTGGTGTAATTGTCTGCAGACCTTCTTCCATAAGGTTTTCTAAGGCTCTAACTCTCTATTCTTTGACGGATAATTCGTTTCTGCTGTTAAGAATACTTGACAACTTTCTTGAGAGCTGTCTTTTTACTATTCTCATTTTGAAGTTTACTATTCCACTTTGAAGTTTACTATTCTCATTTTGAAACTGAAAAGGTATAGATAAAAATTAATTAATTGAATACGTCTTTGATTCAAAAATTTTAACTTTTGTATTAAAAATTCATCAAAACTAAAATCCTGATGAAGTTTTTTATAATTTTATTGAATCCAAAAAAACAAAATACCAACATTTTCTTTGGGAGGAGTTTAAAATCAGACTTAGTTTATGTAATTTATGAACCATGAACTGAAAAATCTTTCACCAATAAACACGACAGTTTTAAAACTGTCGCCCCAAAAAAAATAAAACTTTGGTCCAGCAAAAACGGAAACTTTTTTCCCCTTCAACCAATAATATCCACCATCTGCAAGATTTGCTTTATGATTTCAATAAATTATGCGTTTTCATATACCTATATAGATGTTATTCGAAAACTTACAATTTCATGTTTTATGTATTTTGTGTTGACCATTTCTGATGCGATTTTTTGTAAATGATGTTACACGCCCGCTACGAGTTTCATATGAAAATTGAGGATTGGATATGTGTATTGCCGTTTTGTTACCAATTTAATACTTACAAATACTTCACAATAAGAAATTAACAACATATCTGAAATAAATAATAATGTGCAATATTGTCCGTTCGGTAATTGTTATTCAAGCGCCGCATTGATGGCATATCATGTGAGCTTAAATATATACGAAATTAAATAATAACGATTACAAAAATTTGTAAATGAATTATTTTTAGTTTGATTGTTAATAGTCGCGGGCATATCACGGTCTACAATATACTATTGTAACCGAAACTTATAGAAAGCGATTACTCGGTAGTTAATCGAAGACATTATTACTAGATGGATGTGTTTAAGTCGTATAAAATTGAATAATTTAAATAGCCCTTTTTAAAGATAAAAAAAAAATCCGAACTTTAAATGTTCTTAGCGGATTAAAATCTTTATATGTGGAAGAAAAAAAACTCCAAAAAAATTTCGAGTGAAAATTTTCTTGATATCTGAGTTTTAATAAAAAAATGTGAACAATTTTGAGTGAAAATTCAAAGTAATTAGTTTTTTTTTTTTGCTCATTAAATATATTGATTATACAGAATTATACATTTTTTTTCCAGTGACAAGGTGAGTGGTATTTTCATGGGCAAATTAGAATTATAAAAATTTAAATAATTTGAGTATTTTAATAACAAATTGAAAAGGAAACAATTTTTATCGGAATTCATATAATTAAAATCATCATAAAGTGATTAGATTGGATTAAAGGTCATACGAGATGGTTTCACTTTCAAAATTATCGGAAGGAAATATAATATGATTTAAAGATGAAACAGTAATCAGTATCGAAGTGACATTGATGCACAAGTAAATTATACCTAATTTAATAATGATTATAACTTTTTTATTTACGAACACACAAATGTTGTCTGTGGTTACAGCATTTATGATATCTGCCATTCCTTAGTCATACTTCTCCATGACTAGGACCGACGTTTTAAATTTTGGAATGAGTTACATGAGTTAGCTAGAAAAGATGCGAAAACTTGAAACTTGAAACTTGAAAGTCTCAAAGTGAACTATGATTAAAAAAAAATACCTACATCTGTGTTTTACATATTTTCTACGCAAGATATCCTTCATATACAATATATTGAAAGTTATTAAATTCTGAGGGCTCTAGGCTTCTATACTCATTACTGCTCGCCATAGTTATCAGCCCTTTTTATGATAGTTTGAAGAAAGATTTAAAAAAAAATTGTATTCCCTATAGTACATAAATTATTACAAACAAACAGTTTATACTCAAAAGTATGCAATTCATCAATAATTTCAAAATTTACAACCATTTCGTTTAATTTAAAAATACCAAACGTAATAATATTAAAACAAAACAAAAAAAACAAGACCTTTGCATGATTGTTAGCACTTTTTATTTGTAGAATCATTCTAATTTGATTAAGTGCTACAAAATACCGCTTTTTTGGTTCCGTTTCGAAAAATGGTTTAGCGTGAAAATTACTCAGAATACAGATATTTTAAAAATCTTGTTTATCTACAAATTAAATTGTATCAGATGATAAATGTTTAAAACATCAACCAAAGCTGTATCTAAGAGCTAACAATCTAACGCCTGCAAAATATGAACTGAAAAATAACTAGAAAAACATAATAAATCGTAATAAATCAAACTAATTAATTATTTAATAAAAATTAAACGGAACTCTTATAAAACATAAGAGAAGTAGCTTTAGAGGGCCATTGAGAATGGCGAAGTGGTTTTACGTACATATCATTCATATATTAAAGTTTGGAGAAGTTTCACGTGTTTTCTTTAATTATTTTTGATGATGTATAGTTAAATTACTTGAAACTAGTCCTAACAAACAAGCTTCTTAAATATTTTGCGTTTTTTAAATTGTTTAATGATCATAAAACATATTTAAAATGTATTTATTTGATTCTGGCATGTGTTTCTATTTTTAATTTACATAAGCAACAAGGGGCTTCATCCCATGCTCTCTTCTTCTTACCATATGGTTATTAACAAAATAACAAGTACTTCACTATTTGATCAGACTTTTCTCCATATGAAACTTTATATTGTATGTAAAGGTATATAGTGAAGATAGCCCATTTTCAATTTAATTTAAAAAATTATTCACACATTTTAATGAATTTCTGTGAGATGGTGAGGTAGTGTACCATATATTCATGTCAAACTTATCAAAATATCAATCTTATTTAAAATAATCAATGTAAAAACTCAAAGATAAAACTAATATTTTCTTGATCATCATAGAATTTGCAATCAAGCTGGTAATTTTTTTTTCAATTATTATTTATTAATTTTTTTTTTTAATAAAATCGCCTGTGCCAAGGGTTCTAGTATATAAAAATTATATACTAAAAACTCTTCACTAAAACTGTTATACTCCAAAAATTGTGAGATTAGGTGAATATATTTTGATTAATTTTAATAAAAACTGATCTCATTAATCAAAAGAAATTTAAATTATGAAAAAAAAGCTTGGAATTTTTAATAAAATATTTTTATGACAAATTGATTTATGAGTTTCATCGATATTCTGATGTGTATTGACGATTTTCCATTGAAAATTTGGCGCCAATAATATATCATATTTGTCGAGCTTTCTGCCGAAATTATTAACATTTATTATTTTAAGGTTAAATATTTTTCTTTTGGAAACAATTTAATACTATAATCATTGAAATTTTATTTAGGCACTATTTAAAGTATTTAAAAATTAAATATTATTTTATAAATCATTCAAATAATTGTTAAAAATATAGGAACATAAAATTGGGCTATAGCTGCTAGAATTGATATACCAAAAATTAATTCTAATTAAATTTTAAAATATAAAAGATTTAAGAGTGAAACCTGATTCTATACTTTGTAATTCAAAATATTCTTTTTTCACAGGTAAATTTATTGCAAAGCAGCAAATATTAAAAATAGCACAAAAACATGAATGTTTATTATTTATAATTATTCAATATTTAACTTTGACTAATTACTAGTTTATTTATTCATTTATGTGATTGATGCAATCATAATTCATACAATCACAATACTACACTAATTTGCATTTGCAATTAACTTCCAATATTTGTAACAAGTTTTTTTTAAATAACTAATCCTGTTTCTCGATTCCAAGATTAGCAATAATACTAATTAGAAGTCAGTAATTTATTAGTATATAAAATAAAGGAAACCAGTGTTTCTTTAACTGACATATACTGCTTTATGGGGGTATGAAAAATTTCTTGTTTAACAGATTAATTTAAGAAATATGAAAAATAATATTTGCGTCTGTTAATTTGTAGCCAGAAAGCACACAAGAAAGTAATTCAGTCATGTCGATGACCTAGTTGTAAGGCACCTTTCAAATCATGAGGTCCTCGGTTCGATTCCAGTGACGTTAAAACTTCACTCAGCTTTTACTGAAAAAATTACTTACACAATATTTATATAGGATTTTATACATACATAAATACTTATAACCGATTTTCATTGCTACGATTAATGACGATGAAATCACTGCAAAATTGTTAGCTATCTATATTTCTTGGCAAATGTTCCATGTTTTACAATGATGTAAAATTTTACATGTACCATAAGTTTTATGCAAAAATATTTGGAACCGAAAGTAGATGCAGAAATCTACTCTTACTTATTGCGTCCATCTCGGAAATATTGTTTATTTACCTTTATTCATCAATAGGTATTAGAAGGAACCAAACTACCGCATTTTCCTCTATAAAAACATTTGCTTTATGTTGAAATGTGCATAATTCGAAAAAATTTATAGGCATATACATAACATATGTATCATAATTATTGACGTATGTTAGAAATTAGAGAAATCTCTTGTTATTGCACTAATATACTGGCGGACCTCCAATTGCCTCATTAATTGTTTTTGGAAAAGTGCTACTGAAGATGAAAAGAAAAATAATCTTTGAAATAGATTAAATTTCTCTTTAAAAATGTCTTCTCTTGTCTTCAAGCGCTTGAAGATCCTGTAACTGATAATATGATCTAAATTGTTTTCAGACGTACTAAAAGCAAAAATACGTAAACCGAAGAGACAGATAACACGACTCGCCTGTATTTTCAACCAAAATTTATTTATCGAGAAATTAACAATTAACAATAAATTATTGCGACTAGAATTCGCAACTAATTTATAATATCGCGCTTTGGAATTCGATGCGGATTAAGGTAATAAAATAATATTAAAACAGTTTTCTGTAATTATAAATTGAATATTATTTTTCTAATTGATTTTTAATTAACTTCAATGTACAACCAACGATGGAACATAAAGCAAATTAAAAGTATTTAATATTCTTTAAAAGTTGAATTTTTAACTTCTATACGGTATGCAGAAATTTGTATCTTTCGAATTTTAACGTTTAGAAATATTCTGAGTCTTTCATTAGGTATATTTCGCTCTGTTTGAATGTTAGCCAGTAATCGAAAGAATTTGAGTGAAATTTAAGATGAAATGAAATAATGGCTGCATCCAGCACTACTAAGCGCTTAGTCAAAATTCTTAATCTAAGCAGTTAGAATTTTTTGAACTCCTGGATGCGTTTTTTTTGCTTGAATTAGGCGAAAAATAATTGAATGGTCTGTGCTAAATGTCAAATTAGTTTTATTTGAATAAATTTTAAAAAAATATATTTTTTTTTAACGAAATAAGTATCGAAAGTAAATAAAAATTGAGAATAAAGTGAAATAAAAATTTTATAGGAAAGTGGAAAAGTTTTAACAAACTTACTCCAATTAAAATTGAATAAAGCTAAGATCACACACTGCAACTTTTATTGCAATGCAGCATAAAAAGATGCGAAACTAGAGTACTGCATAGTGTGAACAGCATTGCAACACAAAAAGTTGCGATTCTTTTTTGCTGCGTGACTAGATTTTTTTATTGCCTGCATCCTGGAAAGTTTCAACGTGTGAATAGCAAAAAACAAAGTTTCATATGCAACAAAAAATATTAAAATGGTTGAAACTTTTGCTGCATGCTGCATGCAAGTTTTTTGACAGTTCAGTGTTATTTTTTCTGATAAGTTTTTAAAATGTAATGAAATTCACATGAGAATATCCTTTTTTTTATTATGGGTTTCAGTTTTTCCAAAAGATAATCAAAATCAGATGCTGATATTTACAAAAAAGTTTAAAAAATAACACGTAATTCGCGTAATAAATTATGGACAAATCCGTACTGTTCACGTTCTTTAATCCATTTTTTTAACCAGCATTTTCTTTTACTTTTTTGACGCCGTCGTCTTTCTTTTCTCAACAAAATAAGTGCTAAACGGGCAACAGCTTGTTCTTCTTCATCATAAAACATATTTTATTGCATTAATTAAATGCTAAAATCAAAACAAGACGCCAAATTTTTAACACATACATACACGAAAAAACTCCCAGGAAGTTGCAAGCAAAAAAAGCTGCATGCTATGTGTGAACACCTTTGCAACTTTTTTTTATGGTTGCAGCATTTTTTGTTGCAGCAGCATAAAAACTTCAGATTGCGCGCCAATTTTGCTTACATGTGTGAACAAGACTCGCAACTTTTGCAGCTGCAACTAAAAAAACCCTGATGCAAAAGTTGCTGTGTGTGATCTTAGCTTAATCCAGAAACAATTTTCAAAAATTCCTCTCAATTTATGCTTTGCACACATCATTTCTTAGTGTGAACAACAACCTCAAATGCGCTGTTCGAGTTAGCAAAAAATTTTTTATGCTGGAATTTTACTAAGTGCTTAAAGTTAGAATTGCATCCAGCCCTCTTGCTAGATTTAAGCGCTTAGAACTGCTGAATGCGCTCAATATATAATATTGCATATTCAGTGCTTTATATACAGGAATGGATTCACAAACCACTCATCATCAGTGATTGTGAACATTGTCCTATTTTGAAAATAGTATTATGTGCCAGATGTAGTAGCCCACATATTTGCAAAATCGAGACAATTGTGAATTATTTTCAGTATATGACATAAATTATGTATTCCATTACATTTACTCAATTTACTTATATTTTACATTTACTTATATTCTTAAGTAAAAGACCTTAATTCCTATGTATAGAAGTTCGATTACTGGCTTCTTTTTTCTATAATATATTTTAATGAATTCGGAATTTAAAAATTATCAGACATTTAATTAAGTTGATTTTTCTCACTTTTACAAAAAAAGAAGTAATAAATCGGTTTTATAGAAAAAGTATTTTTAAAATTTTCTGAACGTTTAAACATTATTTATTATTTTATTTTAATTGTCCATTGTATGAAAATAATTAATTAACAGCAAAATAATTAAATATTTAAATCCTTTAAAAAACTAACATTCCGGTTTTCTTCTAGAATCTTAAATAAAATATAGAATTTCGTTTTGTTCTTTTTTTTTTAATATTTATTTTAGTTTGGTCGTTAATTTTCAAAAAACTTAACAGACTAAGAAACCACCTTACATATGGTTAATGAGCTGAATTTTTCTTCCAGCATGAATAATATATCTTTTTAATAATTGTTATTAAAAAATAATGATATTTTTTTTTTTTTAAATACCAAACTTCTATGTTATAAATTACATTAACAAAGAAAAACATGAAATTCTTGTAGACATGATTTTGAGCATCTGCAATTGCTAACTTAATGGCCTTGCAGACATTTTTGAACAAAGTGAAGACCACCATCAAGATAATATTCAGATTGCATCACGAAACGTGAAACATTTTATAAAACACTTAACTTTAAAAATTATTAAGCTGGCAATAAAATTCTTAAATCGCGAAATTATCACATTCCTATAAAAATAAGTATTCTTTGAGAAGCGTTAATTACAATTTAAAAATTGTGTTAATTTATAAAAAATAGCATGCTAATACAAAATAGAATACTTGCAATTAGTGAACTGATTTTTTAGGCTTCTGTACTATAATAAAGCATATAGGAATGTAAAATCAGCGTAAAGCCGATTATTGGTTGAATTGAGACTCGCAGTTAACAAATCTATATTCCAATGATTTAACTGTGAGAAAGAAACAACTAAATCTAAAAATATTTTAATGCCTACATACATATACATACATTTTCGTCTTCTTAGAATTTTCTCTAATTTAAGGGAAACCTAGGTTAAATAACGTAAAACTATTCAGAACATTTTTATTCAAATCGGACAATCATATTTTGGATGAAACCAATTTTGTCCTATAACTATTTGTATCAGTACTATCCTTCGAGGGATTTGACTTACATAATGTATTATACCAGTGGCATGCGGTGGGTTATCAGGCAGGGTGTGCAGAGAATAATAATAAAACCAAACGAACGTGCAGAATTTTTCCTGCGCATCTTGACGATTATAGTGCTTTAAAAAAAAAAAAAAACTGGCCATATTGTTTTACAGGTTAATTTCTATACTCTCTGTAAGACAAATTTAAAGTTAAAATTTCAAAACCATTTTTGTAGGAACTCTCGTGTTCGTTGATAGTAGAGTGATGTGTTTAAGATAGGCTACGATGTAGTATTATTAATTTTTCTACTACTGTTACCTGAAATTGTTCTGTTGAAATTCGTTTACTCTTTTTCTGACTCAACAATTGTTTTTCAGCCTATTATTTCGAACAGATATTACGCTTTCATAGATATTTCTACACGCTACGAGGTGCAGAAGGTAGGGTAGCACGCACTGCCGGAATACAGACAAGCGAATCGGCACAATATCTGAATGTGTAGCCTTATAAAAAATTTGGTTATATAAAGATACATAGGTGCAGAAAATTATTGTCTCTGACAATTTTTGTAGGGTGTGGAGTGCACGCGACGAACGGAATATCCACACATCTAGTACCTTGAAATCATTATTTATTTGCGATTGCGATGTAAATCTAGTTACGAAACTAATAGACCCTCACGTATATTTTACCAAAGGCTCTAAAAACTGAAATATTTTATTTCATTTGAAAGAAACGAAAATATTTTAAGTAATTTTTTGTGTTAAACATAATTTAATTAACAATAATTTGTTTTAATTGGAAAAAACCCCGGGACTGTAAATTTATTTGATTATTTTTTTTAACAATATTACAAAAAAAAATATTTTTACTATATAGAAACAATTTTCTCTGAGAAGCATAAAAAAACGATGAGACATGATTTTAATTCTATTCATATCGAAATTAAGTTAAATCAATATAAAAATAATTTTATTACGAAAAAAACATTTTTTGTCTAATACCTAATCTAATTAAGGAAATTCCATGTTATCGAAAGCTAAAAGTCGGGAATAAAATATAAAAACTATTTTTCTCTACACTAAAAAAAATTGTTTTGGGAAAATATCCGACTTGGAAAGCTTTAAAAAAGTTATATAAGACCGTTTGTTGAACTTATGTGCTAATTAAAATCGTTTCGTTTAGAAGAGTGCATAATTTTGAGATATAAATATTTTCAAAAAACAGTTTGAAAACACAAAGAATCTAAAAAAAAAAAAAAAAAATAGAAAATAAATGTTTAATGAGCTTAGATTTATCTTATTATGATCTGTTCATCATCAAAAGATCATCAATTTGTCAAGACGAATGAACTCCTTTGAAAGAGGAACTACAAATCAAGTTCGTAAATTGAAAAAGATTCTTAAATTCGATGATCTCATCATGATAATTTTTCTAGAAAAGAAAAAGGTTTTAAAAAGTTATTCTACAGAACATAAAAAAAGAGAACGGGTGATAAAATTCTAGAAATACAAGTCTAGAGACAAAGATCAGGATTTAAGAAACCGAAATAAAATACAAGCAATTTAAAAATCTTGTCCTATTTTATGAGTATATCAAACGATCAAAATACAATTTGAACTTTTTTCTAAAACATTTTACTGGACTCAATTAAAGGATCAATTAAAAAATCTGATAGAATTCTAATCAAAAATTAAACCTCTTCTAATAGTAGAATTGGGAACATACGAAATATATCTTTAAACTGTCCCAACTTACAGTTTCTGAATAAATTGGTCTTACTTAATTAGGTTTTCCTCTAATTTAATGGTAACTAGAGGCTAAGTAATATGAATTCTGAAAACTTCATTCAAATTGGTTAAATAGAGCAGCGCGTTATGTTATCCTAGGAGAACTAGGCAATTTAGAAATTTATGGCCCCTAATTTTTTCTATTTAAAATTTTTACAGGGAATTTCTTACGCGAAATTATGTACCATTTCCTTATGCTACTCAAAAGTTTTCCATCTGGAATTTCGCCTTAATAATATTTATGAGGAGGGACAAGTCTCTTATAAATCATTTTTGGGGCAAACTGATATTTCTGTAGTTAAAAATGGGAGAATACTAAAAAACATGATTTAAATATTTACAAATAGGTGGGCAAATCCAAATCCAAATTAGCTTTACACTAGATTTAACTTGTTTCTAGAAATATTTTGTGGATTTGATGCTTCCTAAAATTGGCTGCCCTAGGTAATTGACTTATTTGCCTCTGTGTTTTATGACCGAAAGAAACAAAATTAAATAAATATTTTAAATTTTTTACCAACTAACAAATTGTATGCATTTTGGATACTTTTTGTGTATTGTTAGTAAAGTAAACAAACCAAAATATTCTGCACTAACCTTTTCAGAAGAAATGCCGCTTTTAGAAAGAAGCTCCTATAAGAAAAAGAAATGATTTTAATTAATACAAACGAAATTAAATAAATTAAAATAAATTTAATTACCTCTCCTTTCAATTTTGACCAACGATGGTGTTTCTACTTCATTCTTCCAATGACGCTGCACACAAGTCCAATTCTTTTCAAAAGAAAAACCTCAGATCCAGATAAAAAGAAAACTTTTTATATATATGTACAACTCGATGGGAGCAAGAAGGTCGTACACACAAAAAACGGAAGCAAACCGCTTTCATATCAAAATAAATAAAAATATTCAGTAAAAGAATTGATACCAAACTGATCACCGACGTCACGCCGTATGTATGTTCATTTTCAAATCTTATGACTTTTTTGCAGGGTTCGTTGAATCGAAACTGAATCGGAACTGAAGTTAGACTAAATCGGAACCTAAACAAAACCGAATCGGACGGAATCGGAAACAATCTTTATCTCATATTCAATCCATATAACCAACATATTTACCAATTGGTTTCTTTTTTGCTCTTCCTTCTCCTCCTCAAATACAATAACGGATGGAGGTATTCTATGAATATAAATCAATGTTCAAAATTTCATTAAACTTGTTCAATGCGCTTTTGAGTTTAGTGTCCACAAAAGAGTTTTGCGATAACTTGATTCCTGCGATAATTTATAAAAATTACCTTCTGCTCAGGACTTGCTCATCATATTTAAGAACTATTTAGCAAATATTTGCAGAATAGACTTCCAAAAGAAGACATAATCGATTGGCAAGCATTGAATCAAAATACCTCACAAATTCAAATGATTTTAAATTTGAACAAGATTGTGTGATAAAGCTGGTAGACAAATTTAAAAATATTATTCCCTGATCTGACGTTTTGATGTGGCGTGACGAGTAAAGTTTTAAGTTTAATGTTGTTAATAAACTAGTATTATATTCCGTCTTGGGACAGTTGAATCTCTTTTTAATACTAGTGATGAAAGAATTATAAAGTCTCATAAGGCCACAATCTTAGATCAAAAGGCTTATAGAAATTCTAGTATGTTTCCATAAAGTTGCATCAGAAAATTAAAGAATTGCATACTTTTAGGTACACGCTAAAATGTATTGATGATGGCAGGCAGACATTGAAATATTATTTATCAGGTGTGGTTTTACCTTAATGCGCCAAATTCCCCACCGACCAAAACTACTCTACTTTACTTTTAAAACTGAAATTTTTCAATCAAAACTTATTTTAAAAATATATTGGAAAATTGAAATAGTTTATATTTTAAAAGCTATATTCTAAAATTTGAATATAAAAATGAATTCAATGAAAACCCTTTCTTTACTTTGTTATTTAAAAAGAAACGAATCGAAAGCAGTGTATGGCTAATTTCAGTTAGTGGAGGTATTATTCCCAAAAAAAATTGTCCAGTTCAAATTTCGACCATGAAAGTGAATATCTCCATATAATTATTCGCTCTTTTACTCTCAATTTTTACACGTATTTTAAACACCATTATCAGAACTACCAGCCGAGATTTTGCCATTTTTGTATGAAATTGATAATTTTTTTAAATTTTTCAATACCTTCGATAAAAAAATGATAATTTCTTTTGATACCTTACTTTATAATGAAAACAGTAGAAAAATTTCAATTATTTAATAAATTTCGATGAATTTCATTTAATAAACATAAAGTAATGTAAAATCGGCCTATAGCCGATTTTTTGATGCCCTATGGTAGAAATGGGAGAGAAAAATTGTGAAAACTAACAATATATCGAGGTTTTACTTCATAACTTTGTTTGCCCTTTTCAAAATTTTCTCTAATTTGTAAGTAACTCAGACCCTAGTAGCATAAGTCTAATTTGCAAATTTCATTCAAATCAGTGCATTAGTTCTGAAAATACATCAAAAAAACTTTCTGAACAGGGTTATTTCTTCCTACGACTACTTCTTTCTCCACTATCCTGAGACCGATATCACTGAAATTTACAATGGTATCGTCTATTAATGTAGTCAATCAATATAATTAATTTAAACAAAATTGCTATACCAATTTTCCAATTAAACCCGAAAAACTATATAAAAAGAAATGACAAAACTTTATGGTCGCCCCTGTTTTTCCTTAATAACTTCGCTGCCCCTCAGTCGATTTTGCTGAAATGCAATACCAAAACCACTATAGCAATAACCAAGTAGCGTTCTAAATTTCATCAAAATTCCATAACGCGTTTTTGAGTTATTTTGTCAACGGACGGACGGTAGTACCAAACATGGAGCATTAATATAGGGAATATTTTTCAGAATTTTGGCTCATTTTCAAAACCCAATTACCCCAATTTGTTCTGCCAGAATTTCACAATTTTTTTTTCCAAGTATTCTATAAGATGTCACCTTTTCAGCGCGCTATAACACAACTTGATAGGATTAGAACTACTAAAGTTATACGATTCTAAAGCCAACTATTGGAAAAAAAACGCCACGAACTTTCTGCTTAATTGAATATTTTAAGGTTTTTCTCTCCATAACTTCGTTTCTACAATCTCGAATTAGCTCAAATTCACAGGTATGCTGGACTCTAATAGCATAAACACATTTCGTAAATTTGATTGAAATCGGTATATAACTTTTTAAAATACATTGGAAAAACTTTATGAACAGGCTTATTTTAGGCTACAACTATTTCTTTCTCCAGTATCCTTAGACTGATTTGACTGAAAATTAACTCGGTATCGTCTATTTATGCAGTTAACCTACATAATTAATTTGAACAAAATCGGGTCACAAATTTTCCAATTACATCCGAAAAACCATAACGAAAAAAACGACAAAACTTTCTGGTCACCCTGGTTTTTCCTTTATAACTTTGCCCCCCGTGGATCGATTTGGCTCAAATGCAATACCAAACCAAGTTAAGGAATAAGCAACTCAAATTATAAATTTCATCAAAATCGCATAACGCGTTTTTGAGTTATCTTGTCTACGGACGGACGGACGGACGGACGGACATGCATAAATCGATATAACTTTTGATTCCCTACACAACCATACCTTTGAAATTTTTCTCCGATTATTATTTCTATGTGTTACACACTTAGTGACAAAACTAATATACCCTCTGGTAGTACCTACCATAGGGCATAAAAAAATAGGACGACCAGAAAGTTTTGTCGTTTTATAATGGCTTTTCGAATTTAATTGGAAGATTGGCACAGCAATTTTAAATTGTTTATACGTTGGCTACATAAATAGGCGATATTAAGCTAAATTTTAGTAAAATCGATTGCAGGATAGTGGAAAAAGAAATAGTCGTAGGAAAAACTAAGTCTGTTCATAAAGTTTTGTCGATGAACTTCAAAAACTAATTTACCGATTTGAATAAAATATGCAGAATAGATTTATGGTATAAGGACAAATATTTGTTGAAAGTGTGGTTAGAATATCTCGTGTTCGTACAAAAATCTTTTCCATTATTCGCTCTAGAAAGCGTAGTATAAACAGTCAATTGCGAAGATTCGTCAACGTATGAACTATGTATATATTTTTAGCTATCGTGCTAGACTTTTGCGGGACCAAACACATAAAACTCGATAAACAATTCGATTGCAATACTTCCAGAGTGAAGTAGGAATTTGCATGAACTTCTCTACAATATTAGAATATTGAATGATTCTTTTAGACACCACCTTCCATAGATAGTCACGAGGAGCCACTTGCAGCAGCGCTGCAATATATGCTTTTTATGAAACCTAGAATATTTTCGATACTACAAATAAAGATTATTGATTCGAATCATAGATAAATGGTTTTTATTTACACAATTGAAAAATAATACTAATTGTTTAAATTAAAACTAGAAAATACAAATATATAAATATATTATAATAAATATTGAAAAATTTAAATATCACTTGAAATTTTTTTGTTAAATAATTACGCAATTTATTGTTTTCTTGGGCTTTGTGTCCGGTTTACAGACTTTTCCAACGCACAGAATGTTTAGACCGTGATTTAGCTCGTTTTGGTGATTTCATCCTTCTTTTTTTCCGACTATTATTTATTGCGTCTACTTTTTCCTCTTCCATATTAGTATTGTTCGCATTCATATTAACCACCCTATATTTGTCAATATTTTTAGCAAAGAATCTATTCTTTACACCTTCTTCCAGAACATTTTCCAGGTGTTCTTCGAATTCGGGTGAAAGCTGTAACTATAAATTTGAAAATTTATATTATACATATATATAAAGTTCAACATTAGAAAGAGTGTCGAAATTAAGACACTTTAAATTACCTGTACGTCATATATATCCGACACTTTTACAAGGTTTCGAGCTATTTCTTTGACGCTGGATGCTTTTTCCAGAGTTACCATTGCGACCACTAAAAACGCGGGATTTATGTTAAATGGTTCAAATGCCATAATTTTAAAATTGCAATTTGAAATTATTAGTCAAAAATTAATTTTATCTAAGAAAAATAAATAAACTATACAATTTGACTTTTTCGAATTTAATGAAAAATAAACTATTAAACTATTTATTGATTACTATGATTGATGAATTTAAATACAATTTTTTTGATGCAAAGTACATTTTTCAATAGAGCAGTAGAAAAATTGGAAACTTTTACGGTTTGTGCGAATAGTAACTAAACTGACTAAAGGGACTGTTACGGACAATAAATGTAGAATTCTTTATTTTTAATAACGCATATGTAAAAATTTTAATCTAATTTAATGATTTCTGTGGCAAGTGGTGGTTGTGATTTCCAAATACTCAGAGATTTAAATTATTTTTGAATGCATTATCACTTAATGTTGTCCTTTTCACTTTCCGATAAAATGACAGTTTTTAACAAATAACAAATGAACAAAAATATCGATTCAGCAATAGAATTAATATCAGAGAGAGAGCTAAAAAAGGACATCCGCTCTATTGGTCTACTGGTAACCTACTGCAAGACTCACAAAAGCAACCATAAACAAAAAGCATGATGTGTCAAAAAAAAACAAATATAAACAAAAAAAATTTAGTTCGGAGTCAATATGCAACAGGGTTCGGTTCCGATTCGTTTCCGATTCGGTTGGAGGGATTTTAAGGCCGAAATATATTGAATACAGTAGTGCCGCATAATTTGAACGCTTGTTTTCTTATGGCTCATTGCAGCACGTTTTGCTGCAGTTATTTATTTGCAGCAAAAAAGTTTGAGAAATTTTGAATTTCGCTGCTACTGCATCAGATCAACCAACATAAGCATGAATGGTCAGAATGACCAACTTTAACTTTGTTGTTAATTTTCTGAAACATGAAATGCCGTCAAATGACAGAATGGAAGAGCGATTTATTACTTTAATTGAAAATCATAAAATACTGCATGCGTTTTCTGCTGCATTGCTGCATTCAATGTATTTCGGGCTTTAATGCGGATGTTCGATTTTAAATTTTGCGTTAATATATTTTCTTCTAATTAGGACTTCTTTCTATTTAGTTTTTTCTGATAATTTCAACAAAATTAAAAAGCAACATTTAATATTTCAGTAAAAATATTACATGAGACAAAAACGTGTAACTTTTTTTTTCTTAGAAGTAAAAGCGAACAATGAAAATATAATTAAATACGCCCAAGCATTAAATAATCTTTTGATCCTTCCATAAGGATCAAAAGTTCCATTGTTCGCTCTAGATAGCGAAGTATGAGCAGTCCATTGCAAACATTCGTCAACGCATGTATGCATGTATAGTATGTACTTTACACTTCAAATATGCTTATTGCAAGCACCCGAAGTATGAGTAATGATAAAGTATGGAAAGTTCCTGTTCCCTACCGTGACGACGTTTTTCATATTTTAACTGTAATTTTTCAAACAGTTTTTTATCCACTGCTGACATACGACGTTTTACCAAAGTCTTTAAGCCTATAAGTTTAAGGCGAGCAGTATAAGACGGAAGGTTGTTTGCATCAATCAGGGGAGACCTCTTATAGCGAAACGGACAAATCTACACTCAACAGCCTAGATTCTCTCGATATGCACTCTGTGATGAGGAGATCAGACCTAACTAGCATACTCTAGAATAGGTCTAACGAAGGCCACATAAAGAGATTTAGTAATGCATGGATCGGAAAACTCTTTGGGCCAACGTTTTATAAAGCCCAGCATAGAATTTACTTTATTGACTAAGGAATCAATGTGGAATCGAAAATTAAGTTCAGATGACGCCTAAATCGGTACAGGATTCCACTCTTTGAACAGAATTACCAGACGACTTGTAGTCGAAAAGAAGCTTTGATCGAGTACGAGTGAATGTAATTAATTGACACTTATTCACGTTAAGTACCAAGTTATTTAAAGCACCATTTGGCAAAATTCGAAAGGTCCAATTGACGCGCATAACAATCTGGTATAGAAGATGTCATTTTAGAAATTTTTTTAGACGGAAAACCAATATATTGTAATTTCAGTAAAATAATACTGTGAGATAATTTGTCAAACGCTTGACTAAAATCAGTTTCAATGGTATCAGTCTGCACGCCATGTTTCATTGGTTATATATCGTTCGATATAAATTCCGTCAGGTTCGTAGTAGTAAATTTACCTTTAGGAAAACCATGCTGCTTCGGGGAAAAGAAGGGTTTGCAATGAAAATAAAAAGAATCGTAAACAATGCGTTCAAAAAGCTTTGGTATACAAGAAAGCTTAGCAATAGGCCTATAATTTTTAATATCTGATTTCATACCTTTTTTGTGAACCGGGATAATAAAAGAGTCTTTCCAAAGATTAGGAAATATACCGGTCGACAGTGATTTCTGAAAGAGGATAGTAGGTGGGACAGATAAAATATTATAGCACCTTTTAAAAACTATTGCGGGTAACTCCAAGAGTGGCCATCTTTAATAATATGATTAACACAGTTTCCGCGTCAACATTGATCGAATTGAAAGTGGTCTTTAGATAATCATTCAAATAACTCAAATAATTTAAATCAGGTTCGAAGTTTTCCCCCGTAAAATCACCGCCAAAAAAAGTAGCAAAAAGATTGGTAATTATTTTAGGGTTATTAGAAGAGTCATTCAAGTACTTCATAGTAGATGGGTATTCGGCAGATTTTCTTTTGAAATTAACGAACTGCCAAAAACGTTTAGGAACAAAAAGTATAGTCGAATTGCATGCTGGATAAGAATGCGGCGTATTTAACATATTGTGAACAACGAAACTTATCAAGCAAAAACTGATAGCTCGTATAGTCGGAAATATCTTTTAAGCCATGCCTATCGTACCATGGAAGAGACGAAGTCAAATGTTTTTGAGTTGAAAAAAGGACCGCCAACACAAAACATTCAAAAAGCACTGAATAAAATTTAGCAATAGATGCATTTATATTAACATGGTTGATAACTTCGTCAAAGTCGACATTAGTAAGAAGAGTATTTAACAAATCAAAATTAGTTTTTCCAAAATTAAACCTGGAAGGATAGTGAATGCAAGATTTATTGCTAATGGCACCATGCGAAAAAAATAGTGGTAGTGGCGAATGGTAAGGACTAAGGGTCAACATTATAAAGACTGGTTTCCGATTCTTCAACCACGCAAGTTCCAGAATCGGAACAAAAACAAGATCAAACTGATGGCCCAAATTTATCTTGATAGAACTAATTTGTCGTAACTCACAACCCATTAGGTTGTCTGTAATGATACCCTCTTGAATAGACTTGACATTAGAAACGACAAGGTATATGCCATCATTTGATAGCGTCCAGGACAAGTTGGGTAAATTAAAACCAGCTAAGATAATTAAAATATCATTAGCATTTATTGTCTCGTTAATAAAATCAATAGTATTGGCGAAAAGTTGGTAAAGCTCGCTAGTACTAGATGGGGGCAGGTAACAATTCAATACACAAATGTTGTCGTTTTTAAAAGAGATATTAACACGGACAATTTCTGAGGAATCAGTATTAGGGATATCAAATAAACAGCTGTCAAAAATGGACCGAACTGCAATTAGTACTTCTACTCCTAAAGATCTTAGATTGTTTGAACCTGAGTATTTCTCACTACGGAAAACTTGAAAGTCGTTAGTAAATACCTCATTGTGATTGATACTAGAGTTAAGCCAAGTCTCTGTCAATGCGAAAATATCAGGAAGGAAGAGATTGCGCTTTAATTGTACTTTAAACTATCGTAATAGACTTTGGGGAAACCAATCACGTAAAACTCAGTTACCAATTCGTTTACAATAGCCCTAGAGTGAAGTAGAAACTTGCATGAATTTGCTTACAATATCAAAATATTGAATGACTTTTTTGGAAAAATACTGACCGTACTGATACTTTTCTCGTTGAAATGTAATAACTGAAATTGAAATAGTTTATATTTTAAAAGCTATATTCTAAAATTTGAATATAAAAATGAATTCAGTGAAAACCCTTTCTTTACTTTGTTATTTAAAAAGAAACGAATCGAAAGCATTGTATGGCTAATTTCAGTTAGTGGAGGTATTATTCCCAAAAAAAATTGTCCAGTTCAAATTTCGACCATGGAAGTGAATATCTCCATATAATTATTCGCTCTTTTACTCTCAATTTTTACACCTATTTTAAACACCATTATCAGAACTACCAGCCGAGATTTTGCCATTTTTGTATGAAATTGATAATTTTTTTAAATTTTTCAATACCTTCGATAAAAAAATGATAATTTCTTTTGATACCTTACTTTATAATGAAAACAGTAGAAAAATTTCAATTATTTAATAAATTTCGATGAATTTCATTTAATAAAAAAATAGGACGACCAGAAAGTTTTGTCGTTTTATAATGGCTTTTCGAATTTAATTGGAAGATTGGCACAGCAATTTTAAATTGTTTATACGTTGGCTACATAAATAGGCGATATTAAGCTAAATTTTAGTAAAATCGATTGCAGGATAGTGGAAAAAGAAATAGTCGTAGGAAAAACTAAGTCTGTTCATAAAGTTTTGTCGATGAACTTCAAAAACTAATTTACCGATTTGAATAAAATATGCAGAATAGATTTATGGTATAAGGACAAATATTTGTTGAAAGTGTGGTTAGAATATCTCGTGTTCGTACAAAAATCTTTTCCATTATTCGCTCTAGAAAGCGTAGTATAAACAGTCAATTGCGAAGATTCGTCGACGTATGTACTATGTATATATTTTTAGCTATCGTGCTAGACTTTTGCGGGACCAAACACATAAAACTCGATAAACAATTCGATTGCAATACTTCCAGAGTGAAGTAGGAATTTGCATGAACTTCTCTACAATATTAGAATATTGAATGATTCTTTTAGACACCACCTTCCATAGATAGTCACAAGGAGCCACTTGCAGCAGCGCTGCAATATATGCTTTTTATGAAACCTAGAATATTTTCGATACTACAAATAAAGATTATTGATTCGAATCATAAATAAACGGTTTTTATTTACACAATTGAAAAATAATACTAATTGTTTAAATTAAAACTAGAAAATACAAATATATAAATATATTATAATAAATATTGAAAAATTTAAATATCACTTGAAATTTTTTTGTTAAATAATTACGCAATTTATTGTTTTCTTGGGCTTCGTGTCCGGTTTACAGACTTTTCCAACGCACAGAATGTTTAGACCGTGATTTAGCTCGTTTTGGTGATTTCATCCTTCTTTTTTTCCGACTATTATTTATTGCGTCTACTTTTTCCTCTTCCATATTAGTATTGTTCGCATTCATATTAACCACCCTATATTTGTCAATATTTTTAGCAAAGAATCTATTCTTTACACCTTCTTCCAGAACATTTTCCAGGTGTTCTTCGAATTCGGGTGAAAGCTGTAACTATAAATTGGAAAATATATATTATACATATATATAAAGTTCAACATTAGAAAGAGTGTCGAAATTAAGACACTTTAAATTACCTGTACGTCATATATATCCGACACTTTTACAAGGTTTCGAGCTATTTCTTTGACGCTGGATGCTTTTTCCAGAGTTACCATTGCGACCACTAAAAACGCGGGATTTATGTTAAATGGTTCAGATGCCATAATTTTAAAATTGCAATTTGAAATTATTAGTCAAAAATTAATTTTATCTAAGAAAAATAAATAAACTATACAATTTGACTTTTTCGAATTTAATGAAAAATAAACTATTAAACTATTTATTGATTACTATGATTGATGAATTTAAATACAATTTTTTTGATGCAAAGTACATTTTTCAATAGAGCAGTAGAAAAATTGGAAACTTTTACGGTTTGTGCGAATAGTAACTAAACTGACTAAAGGGACTGTTACGGACAATAAATGTAGAATTCTTTATTTTTAATAACGCATATGTAAAAATTTTAATCTAATTTAATGATTTCTGTGGCAAGTGGTGGTTGTGATTTCCAAATACTCAGAGATTTAAATTATTTTTGAATGCATTATCACTTAATGTTGTCCTTTTCACTTTCCGATAAAATGACAGTTTTTAACAAATAACAAATGAACAAAAATATCGATTCAGCAATAGAATTAATATCAGAGAGAGAGCTAAAAAAGGACATCCGCTCTATTGGTCTACTGGTAACCTACTGCAAGACTCACAAAAGCAACCATAAACAAAAAGCATGATATGTCAAAAAAAAAACAAATATAAACAAAAAAAATTTAGTTCGGAGTCAATATGCAACAGGGTTCGGTTCCGATTCGTTTCCGATTCGGTTGGAGGGATTTTAAGGCCGAAATATATTGAATACAGTAGTGCCGCATAATTTGAACGCTTGTTTTCTTATGGCTCATTGCAGCACGTTTTGCTGCAGTTATTTATTTGCAGCAAAAAAGTTTGAGAAATTTTGAATTTCGCTGCTACTGCATCAGATCAACCAACATAAGCATGAATGGTCAGAATGACCAACTTTAACTTTGTTGTTAATTTTCTGAAACATGAAATGCCGTCAAATGACAGAATGGAAGAGCGATTTATTACTTTAATTGAAAATCATAAAATACTGCATGCGTTTTCTGCTGCATTGCTGCATTCAATGTATTTCGGGCTTTAATGCGGATGTTCGATTTTAAATTTTGCGTTAATATATTTTCTTCTAATTAGGACTTCTTTCTATTTAGTTTTTTCTGATAATTTCAACAAAATTAAAAAGCAACATTTAATATTTCAGTAAAAATATTACATGAGACAAAAACGTGTAACTTTTTTTTTCTTAGAAGTAAAAGCGAACAATGAGAATATAATTAAATACGCCCAAGCATTAAATAATCTTTTGATCCTTCCATAAGGATCAAAAGTTCCATTGTTCGCTCTAGATAGCGAAGTATGAGCAGTCCATTGCAAACATTCGTCAACGCATGTATGCATGTATAGTATGTACTTTACACTTCAAATATGCTTATTGCAAGCACCCGAAGTATGAGTAATGATAAAGTATGGAAAGTTCCTGTTCCCTACCGTGACGACGTTTTTCATATTTTAACTGTAATTTTTCAAACAGTTTTTTATCCACTGCTGACATACGACGTTTTACCAAAGTCTTTAAGCCTATAAGTTTAAGGCGAGCAGTATAAGACGGAAGGTTGTTTGCATCAATCAGGGGAGACCTCTTATAGCGAAACGGACAAATCTACACTCAACAGCCTAGATTCTGTCGATATGCACTCTGTGATGAGGAGATCAGACCTAACTAGCATACTCTAGAATAGGTCTAACGAAGGCCACATAAAGAGATTTAGTAATGCATGGATCGGAAAACTCTTTGGGCCAACGTTTTATAAAGCCCAGCATAGAATTTACTTTATTGACTAAGGAATCAATGTGGAATCGAAAATTAAGTTCAGATGACGCCTAAATCGGTACAGGATTCCACTCTTTGAACAGAATTACCAGACGACTTGTAGTCGAAAAGAAGCTTTGATCGAGTACGAGTGAATGTAATTAATTGACACTTATTCACGTTAAGTAGCAAGTTATTTAAAGCACCATTTGGCAAAATTCGAAAGGTCCAATTGACGCGCATAACAATCTGGTATAGAAGATGTCATTTTAGAAATTTTTTTAGACGGAAAACCAATATATTGTAATTTCAGTAAAATAATACTGTGAGATAATTTGTCAAACGCTTGACTAAAATCAGTTTCAATGGTATCAGTCTGCACGCCATGTTTCATTGGTTATATATCGTTCGATATAAATTCCGTCAGGTTCGTAGTAGTAAATTTACCTTTAGGAAAACCATGCTGCTTCGGGGAAAAGAAGGGTTTGCAATGAAAATAAAAAGAATCGTAAACAATGCGTTCAAAAAGCTTTGGTATACAAGAAAGCTTAGCAATAGGCCTATAATTTTTAATATCTGATTTCATACCTTTTTTGTGAACCGGGATAATAAAAGAGTCTTTCCAAAGATTAGGAAATATACCGGTCGACAGTGATTTCTGAAAGAGGATAGTAGGTGGGACAGATAAAATATTATAGCACCTTTTAAAAACTATTGCGGGTAACTCCAAGAGTGGCCATCTTTAATAATATGATTAACACAGTTTCCGCGTCAACATTGATCGAATTGAAAGTGGTCTTTAGATAATCATTCAAATAACTCAAATAATTTAAATCAGGTTCGAAGTTTTCCCCCGTAAAATCACCGCCAAAAAAAGTAGCAAAAAGATTGGTAATTATTTTAGGGTTATTAGAAGAGTCATTCAAGTACTTCATAGTAGATGGGTATTCGGCAGATTTTCTTTTGAAATTAACGAACTGCCAAAAACGTTTAGGAACAAAAAGTATAGTCGAATTGCATGCTGGATAAGAATGCGGCGTATTTAACATATTGTGAACAACAAAACTTATCAAGCAAAAACTGATAGCTCGTATAGTCGGAAATATCTTTTAAGCCATGCCTATCGTACCATGGAAGAGACGAAGTCAAATGTTTTTGAGTTGAAAAAAGGACCGCCAACACAAAACATTCAAAAAGCACTGAATAAAATTAAAGCAATAGATGCATTTATATTAACATGGTTGATAACTTCGTCAAAGTCGACATTAGTAAGAAGAGTATTTAACAAATCAAAATTAGTTTTTCCAAAATTAAACCTGGAAGGATAGTGAATGCAAGATTTATTGCTAATGGCACCATGCGAAAAAAATAGTGGTAGTGGCGAATGATAAGGACTAAGGGTCAACATACTTGTAATAAAGACTGGTTTCCGATTCTTCAACCACGCAAGTTCCAGAATCGGAACAAAAACAAGATCAAACTGATGGCCCAAATTTATCTTGATAGAACTAATTTGTCGTAACTCACAACCCATTAGGTTGTCTGTAATGATACCCTCTTGAATAGACTTGACATTAGAAACGACAAGGTATATGCCATCATTTGATAGCGTCCAGGACAAGTTGGGTAAATTAAAACCAGCTAAGATAATTAAAATATCATTAGCATTTATTGTCTCGTTAATAAAATCAATAGTATTGGCGAAAAGTTGGTAAAGCTCGCTAGTACTAGATGGGGGCAGGTAACAATTCAATACACAAATGTTGTCGTTTTTAAAAGAGATATTAACACGGACAATTTCTGAGGAATCAGTATTAGGGAGATCAAATAAACAGCTGTCAAAAATGGACCGAACTGCAATTAGTACTTCTACTCCTAAAGATCTTAGATTGTTTGAACCTGAGTATTTATCACTACGGAAAACTTGAAAGTCGTTAGTAAATACCTCATTGTGATTGATACTAGAGTTAAGCCAAGTCTCTGTCAATGCGAAAATATCAGGAAGGAAGAGATTGCGCTTTAATTGTACTTTAAACTATCGTAATAGACTTTGGGGAAACCAATCACGTAAAACTCAGTTACCAATTCGTTTACAATAGCCCTAGAGTGAAGTAGAAACTTGCATGAATTTGCTTACAATATCAAAATATTGAATGACTTTTTTGGACAAATACTGACCGTACTGATACTTTTCTCGTTGAAATGTAATAACTGAATGTATAAAAATTTGAATTATATAATATTAAAGCTTAATTGTGTATTGCCTACAATAAATTAAAGATACACAGAGAGATAAAAGTCATAAACTCCTTTTGAAATTAATGTATTTTTTTCATACGAAAATGTGTCGAATTAAGTCCGGAATTTTTTTTAAAAATAAGGTATAAGAAAGCAAGTATCGATCGGTTTTTCTATTGTACATAGATATGTATTTTCTTATTACTGCACACTATATTTCCCTTTCACTATATTCGAAAGACTTCAATAGTGTAAAATTTTGCAAAATCAAGTTCGTCGCTTAAGTCTTTTGTTTATATCACTTAACAAAAGCAATAACAACCTGTTCTAAAGCAACGTTCGTAGACACATAATTTTTGCCTCTAATATATATGACAGAAATAAATCTATTTTGTTAATAATTTAAATTTTATTTGTTTTGCTTGAATTTTTGAAATATTCACGTGCAGGAAAAATAAAAAAAAAAGTTCCCAACCCACCATCTTATATATGCATTCGCGATACAAAACTCTTGTGCTTCTCTCTCCTCATAGATAAGTCTAAAAATACGATTTGCATAAAATAAATGACTCAACGAAATATTTTACAAGAAAGAAAAAACCATATAAGTCTGCACTTATTTAGACAATGTTCAAAAAAGTTATGCAAGCTTCAAGTATTTATTTATTTCTTTTGATTTTTAAGAATTTACACAAGAATTCTTAAAAAGGTGCGTTTTGTTTTTACCAAAAAGAATCAATTTGCGTCGACGGTGATTTTTCATTACGGCTTATTAAATTGAAAAATGCATTCTTTTCAATTCTAAGATATGTCTTTTTTGGATTTTGTATGAGAACAAAGATCCAACAGGAATAATTGTAATCTCTATAATGAACCATTTAGAATTATTATAAAAGAAACAAGTTCGTTCAACCTTGGCCTTTACAAGGTTTTTGTAATATCTGTTGAAAGATATGTCTTTAAAAAGATGTTATATACCTTCACTTGCCTACATTCATATATGGGTATTTATGTCAGATCTTTATTCTTCTTCCGCAATATGATGCGATTACTTAAATAAATCGCGTAAAAACCGTTTATAATTAAATTTTATAAAAGGTTAAAAACGAGTTCGAATTTAAAATTGCATGTTCAAAAATGGCTGTTTTTTTTAATGTAATTTTTTCCCCGTTCTGAATATTTGTAAATTCTGAATTTGTAGGACCCAAATATCTTTCTTTTTTTAGAAACTTTTAAAAATATTCCATTTTAAAAATAGAAAATCCCAAAGAACTTTTTTAAAAAAAGCATGATTTATTTAAGAAGTAAACAAATTTACGGAAAGAAAACAAAAAATAATTTCGTTTCAGACGGATTTTTGGGGAATTCCCAAAATTAGTAATTAGTAAAGCGAAATGAAGAAATAGTAAATGCAAATAAATTTATTGATGATAAGAAATCAAATATTCGAAGGATATAAGGAAATGAAAATAAAAGTCAATGGCCACCGTTACTCACATGTTTATGAATTCGAGGCTTTCATGGCTTCGATTCATAAAATGTATACGCGTCAAATTCAGTCTTGAACTTCAATCTCGGAAAATTTCACAACGGAGACAGAAATCTTCCAAAATCAACTGATTATGTGCTGAATTTTTAATTAACCTTCAGATTGCGGATTATTAACTAATTAAGTTGGTATAAAAAAAAAACTGTTGAATAATGACTAGTCGATTTTCTTGGGAAGAATTTCATTTTGTTAAGAAATTCTCTCTAATTGTTTTTTTTTTTTTTTGGTTTTGTTTTTTACAAATAAAATTAATAAAATTCGTAAATTTTTAATATCGACGCAAAAAAAAGTAACAAATCAAAATCGAATTTTAATCGATTTGAATGAAATTAATTTTCAAATTGTTTTCGGAGAGTTTTGTTAGGACTTTTCAATATCACCCTATTAATGGGCTTTTTAAATTTCATCTTCATACTTCATTCATAAAAAAGAGAATGTCCCGAAACAGTTATTCTTGACAAATAATAAAAATAAGTTTTTCACAATCAAAATATTATTACAATATATAAATTTTTAAGCAACAAATTTGGTTGACGGTTTTGCGGTTGAGTTTCGCAGATTTACTGATAGGAATAAACTGCTGCCAAAGTTATATGAAGGGAGAATGTAAATTTCGTTATCTTGATTACGACGTGTTCAATATTTCTTAAAGAATAATTTCACGTACGAGTTCTAAATAAGACGAAAAAACGAAATGTCGAGAAGAAATTAATGTGACTTCGAAATGTTTGAAAGAAAAGAAAATAAATAAGAACAGAATATCAGTTAAAAGAAATTGTATAAATAAATTTAACATAATGAGTTTAGAGATAACTGGATTAAAGAAATTTGAAAAAAGAAATTGTGAAATTATGTGTACAGTGTGTTTCCATAAATATTTGGGCTAAGGTTTTAATCGCTTAATTTTTCTAAAATTCTGTACAAATATATTCATACTCTTTTCTGCGTCGTTTGGACATTGATTTTGAGGTATTTTAGATCCTGTAATTGGTTTTGTACTTATGAAATATCGGACGTACACATTATACTAGTTATACTAGAAAAGTCGTTCTAAAATAGACTTAATTTTGATTAACTAACATTTTATATTATGAAATAATACCAAATTGTTACCTTTTGACTCTGGTGAATGACTTCTGAATTTTCCTCACTTCAAATACGTCAAGTAACCATTTACCAAGTTTCATTACTGAAGTAAATTTGCCAATAAAATTTAAATTGTAATTTTGTTTGAGCACAATTGTCGATCGCATTGTTCAAATTTAGAACTATAACACTGGTGCATGATCATAGTCTAAATACACTAATTTAAGCATGACAAACGAAATCTAAATACATTAATTTAAGTATGATAAATGAATATTTTTAACTTTTTAAATATGTATTCTGAAAGTAATTCCCATAAATTTGAAATTTGAAATATTTCCCATTACAACAAAAAACATCCCACATTTAAAATTGCCTTTCATTACATTATCATCCCGGATCAATTTCAAGACTCTATTTACATCCGGATTTATTCTCAATCAATTGTTGTGACATATTTAATCATTAATCCTTGAAAATCTTTACTTGGATATCACAGATCAAGTTCAAATTGCCGGAACATTGACAAGTTATAAGTAAAATCAAAAACGCGTGCGCTAAGTAATTATAGTACATACGTTCTTTTCGACTGTATTATATAAATTTTATTGTAAATATTTGAAATCAAATCATATAAAGATTCTTAGAATGGTCAAGCTAATCAATCAATTATGTTTTTATAAATTATTGTGTATCAAACCATATTTAGATCGTTTAAAACTTTATTTGGATTGGGTCACCTCTATTTCTTCAAGAAAAAATTAGGTACTTACTCGATAATTATAAAAAAAAAAACCAGAATGAAAGATTTTAATTGACAGCATAATTTTCTTCAATTGACTAAGCTTAATAAATACTACAAACTTATCTTAACAAGGGCTTCTAAGCTCAATTTTATTTTGTTTATGAGTTGTCTTTGCAAATTTAAGAGAAAAACTTCAAGATACGTGTACATGTTTAGTATACTTAAGGGGGAATCCCAAGTGAAACGATGAACATAAAGTGACTTCAAAAGGAAACTACTCCACCTGTTCTTTTTAAAACGTTTAGGTATGTTACTTATGAATAAAAACTGACAATATACATTTTTATTGGTATGAAAAAATTTCTTTTATAACTATTATAAATATCTTCGTTTGTCGGCGTACAGTCTACCCAAGCAGCACTTTTAACGTGCATACGACACTTTTTAGCGTAATATGTAGTCGCGAAGCAGTATTTAAAATCTATATTCGCCAAAAGTGCTGCTTGGATGGTATTGTATTGACGGGAAACACCAAATTTATATTGATTGCCTTTCTCAAGGCAAGTAATGAACATATTTTTACAAAAAAACGTAAAAAAATTACAACAATGTTGACACATAAAAGAACATTGTAATTTGTAGCGAACAATTTCGTGGCAATTTAACAATATCAATATAAATTTAGGTTCAAGTTATTAAGAACGTATTTATGCAGATGTCCGCCAACCTGTGAAATGTAAATTTGCAAGAAAAACGTTAAAATGTTTTTGATATACATGCGTAATGCGCGTTAGTCAAACCTGCTGTAGGCACGTTAAAGCCAATCTCCTCACAGCCGACATCCTACTCTGATGGGAAAGATCAGAAAACTAGAAAGAGATGGATTTTTGCAATTTTCGCTAGTATTGATCGAATAAAAACATCAGAGTCTCCCCATACAATTTAGAAAAATTGGTAGTGTGCGACGGTATCGTGTGTGATTATTGTGAGAGTATACATCTGCAAATGAAGTACCACACAAATCAGATAAACATGTTCATCTGTTTTTGGGGGGAATCATCTGCAGATCGAAAATCAGATGGGGAAATCAGAAATGCAGAAGCCGACAAAATTAGTAGGATGATTGTTTCTCCCTTTCTGTTTAACCAAACTTTGCATAAGTGTATCCCATACTTTCATCAGAATAGGATGTCGGCTGTGTCGAGATTGGCCTTTATTTGTTCGAACTTCGTTCTACTAATTAGTTGGTATATTTTTAACATGATAAACTATTAACTTATACAAAAATAAAAAAAAACGATTCTTTTCTTCATCACATGGGATTGCCCCCTTAAGGTACTTTCTATAAATTTACCTTTAAATCATTTACACATGCGTGTACTTCAATATAAAGCTTTCCTTAGGTATACTATATTTACTTCTCTTCTTATGTTGTTTTTTTTTCAAAAAGCTCGTCGTTACATGTAATTTTTCTCTTATTTCTGTTAAGCTTTTCTTCAGTTAAAAACCGTTGCATTTCGATTAAACCAAAACTAAAAAAAAAAAAATTGTTTTTTTTCTTTTCTTTTCTCTATATATATAACTTAGCCGGCATTTGGCTGGCGCTAGTTAGTTGAAGCACAGCCTCATTGGAGTGTGCACATTTGTACAGCTTTTATAAGTTTATACAAAAAAAAACAACATCAGAAAATCGAATACCAAAAAACCAATAACAAATAAATTTGATTATTTGAATTCGCGTGTTTGTGTATAAAAAAAAAAGTCGAAAATAACAAATTTATTTCTTTTAAGAAAAAAAAAACTATTTTTTAATTAATTATTATTAATTTTCTTCTTTTTTTTGTCTTTCGATAATTATTATAAAAGAAAAAACAAAAAAATTTCATTTGGAAATTTTTACACTTGAAAAAGTTTTGTGTACAAATTGTCATTTTTTTTTTTTTTTTGAATTTTTACTCCCAAATTGATGTAATTTTTAACTACAAAAAAGAAAAACGTTAAATAATAAAAAAAAATTTTGTAATCGATTTTTTTTTTTTTAAATAAAAAATAAAGTCATTTTTCGCGAAAAAGTGTAATTGTGAAAACAGTTCAAAATTTACAACCGATAAACAAGCCAACGGCCGAAATTTGATAAAAAAAAAAAACAATAATAATAACAAATAAAATAAATTACAAAATTTTATCAAAAAAAAGAAAAAGAACTACAAAAAAAATATTACAAATTTTTAATGTGAGATCAATTTTATGCGGAAAAATCGTATTTTCTTTTAAATAAAAATAAAATTAGTATCGATAAGAAAACTTGATTGATTTTTTTGGGATATGAATTATTACTTAAATAGTCCAAGTACAATGCAGGTAAATTGCTATTTTTTTTTTTTTCTTATTTTAAAATTCTTAAAAATATAAACAAAAACTTATGAAAAATCATTTTTCCTGATTACATTCCGTAAAATGAAAATAGGAGATATTTAATTAAAAATATGAAAATATAAGAAACAGGAAAATACTTTTAATCGACTTTAAAATAATTTCTTATTAAATGTGGTAATTTAAAAAACAATAAAAAAATATAATAATTTGCTAATAAAATCAATCAAAATATGATTTATTAGAAATCATTTACAATAATTTCACATCGAATCCCAAAAATCAAATAATTACAAATTTTATTTTAATAATCGCACTTTTAATCTAACTCTTTCAAGTTAAAGGGAATCAATCAAAATCTGATGAAATAGTTTTAATCAATAAGTATATAAGTTTTTAATAACAAAAAGAAAAACGAAAATATAGTTTAAAAAAAAAAACAACCGAAATGGAAATCAGACTTAATAATGAAAAGATAAATAATTATTAATCTTGAAATTATCGATTTTAAATGTATTTTCTAAAAATAGCATGGAATTCAAAAGAAATTCACGAAAAAGTTCTTCAATCCCGAATTTTAAGTTTTGCTTTCGCAGCCAGCGTCTTTGACCGATTGTTATTTTCATATATAAGAAACACGCCTTTTTAAAATGAATTCAATTTTATCAGTTTTTAATTTTGTTTACTGAGAAAATCTTCCTATTCAAATTTTTAATCTTAGAAGACTTTCTTAAAATGTTACGACCTTTGAACGTTATTTTAAAAATAAATTTTTAAAATGAATCAACTTCGAATTCCTGAAATCACGATGATAAAGTGAAATTCTTATTTTCAATCGATAAGATTAATGAAATTAAAAAGAAAAAAAAAACGATCTGACCTTCATCCTCATTTCACCATATTTGTAGAGATGTATTCAATCACCTACGCTTTTTCGACTCATTCATAAAATTCCAATCATGAAATATAAAATATTAATTTCGTCAACAGGCTTGTTTTTATTGCCTTCTTGTTCTACTTCTTTGAAAGTCTTATTATTTAAAATGCTGTGACTTTGGCATTAAATCTATGAAAAAAAAAAATTAGTAAAAATGAAATTTTCTTTTAAATTTTTTGGAAACGATTTATTATAACAAATCAAAAATACAATTACAGCTATACCTCGTTATACGGCCACTCTTTGTATAGCATTTCGGCAGAACGGCCTTTTTTAATTATGGCACTTTTTCGATGGACGTAAATCGAAAAAGTACCCCAATGTTTCGTTATACGGCAAAAAAAATATGGTACATACTGTTAGCGACCTTCTGTTTAGTTAAAGCTTCTCCCTTTAGGCAATTGATTCGTTATACGGCTTGTTGCATTACGGCCAACTTTTCCGGAACGTATCTAGGCCGTAATGCGAGGTATGGATGTATATGATATGATAAATCACTTATCTTTCCTAGGCATATCTTTGAATATATATATTTTTTGGTGTCGAAAGAACTACTTCCGGTTTAGAATTAGCAGTTAAAATGTATCTTTGTACTTAATTTGAACAAAATTGGGTTATTCTTTCTTGAGTTAATGTGCATACACACAAAAATTGTAAGGGTAAGTAATAGTTGTGACTACTAAATTTTAGTTGTGACAACTAAATTTTAGTTGTGACAACATTGGTCACAACTAGGCACTTCACAATTATGTGCACAAAAAAATCAGATATTACTTACACACATCATTACGAAAATAGACAATTCGGATCCAGGTGAAATCTAAACATGTATTTCCGTTTAAGACCAGATAGCAAATTTTCGGACGATTACAATACTTTAGTTAAACCAAAGATATAAATGAGTAAAAATATGTAAAATTCTAAAAAACTTTCTTTTAACATGAGTAAAATGCATCAGATGTAAATTACTCATATCTTTATTAACATCTTTGGTTAAACTATAAGCAAGTACAAATTATTCTACATTTCAACTTTAAAGATCTTATTTCAGTACCGAAAATTAAAATTATTGTAAACGTGGTAATTAAAAAAAAAAAATCAAGAAATATTATTAACAAAAAATATGAATGAATCCGAGTTGTCTTTAAATCTGAATATCAGACAAAACTTGTGATTAATTTTCTCAAGAAATGTTGTTTATTTATAAATTTCAAATAAAAAAAAAAAATATAGCTACTTAAAAAAGCACAAGCGTTTATTCCTTGCCCAGTTATTGTCTTATCGGATAAAAAGTACAGCACAAAGGCATCGTGACGTTATAAATTGGGAATTTTTTGGGAAACTTTTAAAATAGATCCCAAAAAATGATAAATATTGCCCGCCAGCAATTACTATATACCACAAAAATTACCCGCGAAATTAACGTAAAACAAAACCTTGTCTACCACTATCTTATTTAATGGACTAACAAAATCAGATATCATAAAAATCTAAAACGTGACAATATGATAACCAACCTTAACACAAAATTAATTACGTTCGCGTTCTACACCGAAAAATATAGCAATCCAAAATGAAATATTTTTTATAATGTTTCTTATCAGACTACAAAAAGTTAACCACCAGAAAGTCCGCCATACTGTAATGCAAGCGGTACGGTCTGCAGAACGGTTTTTGCCAATACCAAAAAATAACTCTACCAGCTGAAGCGGTTCTACACATTATTTACTCATACGCGAGTATCGCAATAATGCATCACATTTTGTAATAATATCATTTCTTTTTTTTTTGTTCTACTAGTTGTTTTCTTTTTGCATAACAAAACATAAAAACTCGCAGCATTTATGACGTCACAAGTATATTACAATAAATTATGCAAAAAAAATGAAAAAAACGTGTAATGGCGAAAAATTCGATTATATTTTCTTATATTGAAAAAATACATTTGTGGTTTATGCCCTATGGTAGGTACTACCAGAGGGTATATTAGTTTTGTCACTAAGTGTGTAACGCATAGAAATAATCATCGCAGTCAAATTTCAAGGGTATGGTTGTGAAGGGAATCAAAAGTTATATCGATTGTGCATGTCCGTCCGTCCGTCTGTAGACAAGATAACTCAAAAATGCGTTATCCGATTTTGTTGAAATTTATAATGTAAGTTGGTTATTCCTTAACTGCGTTTGGTATTGCGTTTCAGTAAAATCGACCGAAGGGGAGGGAAGCTATTAAGCAAAAACCAGGGTGACAAGAAAGTTTTGTCTTTTTTTTTATATAGTTTTTCGGATTTAACTGGAAAATTTGTGAATCAATTTTGTTTAAATTAATTATATTGGTTAAATACGTAAATAGACGATACCATGCTGAATTTCAGCAAAATCGGTCCGAGGATAGTGGAGAAAGAAATAATCCTAGGAGAAAATAAGTTTGTCCATAAAGTTTTTTTTGATGTACTTTAAAAACTAACATACTGATTTAAATAAAATTTGCGGATTGGATTTATCCTATTAGGGCCTAGGTTACCTGCGAATTAGAGGAAGTTTTGAAAAGAGGAAACAAAGTTATGAAGAAAAAACCTTGAAATACTGTTAGATTTGACTGTTTTTCTGCCCCATTTCTACCATAGGGCATCAAAAAATCGGCTATAGGCCGATTTTAAGTTACTATATGTTTTTTTTTATGTGATTGCTTTGAGCTAGTTTTTAAGCAGTTAAGAGTAGAGTGCAGTCAAAAAAAGCGATCTAATGCATTATAATTTTCGCGAATTCTTTAACGAATATATATATATATATATATATATATCGCAGAACTTGTAACGTGTAGAATTATTAATGTCCAAGAAAAATGTTTTTTCTTAGTGCACCACTAAACACTGCGATCTAATCCACAACAATTGACCTGAATTTCAAGTGATTATAATTTTATATATATAAAGCAAAAACAAAAATATATAATTGAAAAATTCGATTTTTTTGTTTTGTAGTTTCGGAAACACCCCCCGTGCGGAATTTATTGCTCCACCCAAAAAAAAAAATAATAATAAAAGAAATTATAACAAAATCAAAAGAAAAAAAAAATAATAATAAAAGACCGAATATGTGATCTTGAGATCTTGTTATTGGAAGCCAAAAGAAAAAAAAAACACATATTGTGTAATATTTGTAAATCGATGACCTTTCCAGTAATAATGATTTTTGCTAACACATCAGGAATAAATAAAAAATTGCGAAAAAATTCGGTGATTATCAATTAGTGCCCGGATTCAAACAATAATCGCTTTTTTCTTTCTTCTTTTTTTTTACAGTTGGCTTAAAGTTAACACTATTAAAAAGAACAACAACAACAACTGCAGAAATTCAAAGAAAAACTTTTCAAAGTTGCACAATTTTTCATATTTTATTAAATGTTGTGAATTAGTTTTTCAATATCAAATTTTTGACCTTTCACACTTTTTTGTTGTTGTTGTTGAATTAAAAAATTTTTAAGGAAAAACTAAATTTTTTTTTTGTTCTCTAATAATTTGAAAGAGTTTTTTTTTTATAATTCCCAAACTTTTATTGCACTCATATCTGATTTAGAATTAGAGGATTAATTGTTTCTTAATTCGGCATTTATTATATTCGCGATCTATAACCAATAAGAATTATACTTAATTAGAACAGAAATTCGCTATTGGTTTTAATATACTTCGTTTTTAATACAATAGTCATGTGAAGGGACGACTACTGGGTTCATTCTGAATGTGATGATTTTAAGATCGCCACAAAGATTTGAAAAAAAAAGTCCTTCAACTAGGTAATCACACACTAAAAAATATCAATAACTTCTTAACAACTAGTACTAAAGCAACCAAATCAGGTTTAGTCTTTTTAAGTAAAAACTAAAACTTAAACTTTTGGATATTTGAAGGGTTTAAATGCAAATTAATTGTTTGCACCAAAAATTGTAAGACCGTCAAATTCAATCTATTATATAACTAATTTTAAAGACAGTATAACCACACGACTCCATTGGACTTATTTCAAGACATATATTCAGTCGGACTGAAAAAAAGTCCAATGGAGACTCTAAAAATTGGACATAATTTCAGACATAAACATAGACTTTTTGAGGAAGACTTTTTTCCAGACTAATTTTTGACGTATTGAAAATAAAAATGGTAACAATGAATTGAATGCATTGAATGTATGTAATTGTAATAGGTTTTTCTCGATATTTCAGATATTTTTAATTTATAGACATTTTTTTTTTAGAAAAAATTATTTTGGCGCCTTCATACGACAGCAATAAAATGTTTACAATTTAGTGAATTTCATTTAAAAATAAATTTGATTTAAAATTCGTATCATTTTATGACAAATGTACTAGAAATATTCGTAATGATCATGGAATGAATTTTAGAAAGAATCTTTATTGCATTGACGTACTGCAATGCATTTTTCTGAGAAATTTTTGATATCTTGAGTCTAGTTTCTACTAATTACAATTCCGGGAAGGATTGATATTTCAACAATTTTATTTCAAAATAATTTTTTGTATGAAAAAATTTTAGAAATATTAATGATTTTAGTTGGAGCCTTTTTTTTATAAAAAAAAAAAAAACATTCATTCCTGTCAACCGTAACGCATTTTTAGTTGAAACAGCATATATAAAATATTTTTATAATAAATTTTTGCAGCAAAAGTTGCATTGTTTCTTCGTCAACGGCAGTTTTACAAATAACATGTCAGGACATCAACTGCCCACCTACAAATTTAATGTCTTCAAAATGGCACCCGTAGACTGAAATTAAGTCTTGAAATAAGTCCAATGGAGTCGTGGAGTAAAGAATACTGACTAACCTAGATGTAGTTAGCATTAAAACCATTTTTAGGTTTAAGACATTTTTTACTATTTACGAATTCGATTAAATAGTTATAATTATAAGAATACCTGACAATATCCTTAACTTGTAGTAGAATTGATTATCTGTTCGAAATGTAATTTTTGGACTTGATTAGCTTTGCTTCTAATGTCCAATTTTAGAATGAATGTGATTAGGTCTAATTTAAGTTAAGCTAGGTCAACTAATGCTTCACTTAAGTTTTTGCTATATTTCACAGTAAGAGGAAAAGTAAGTTTAAATAATTTTCACAAGTAGATAGATATTCGGAATTTTTGTATGTAAATTGGCAATTGTGAATAATTTGTTGAAAATATCAAAATAAACTAATTTCTTACTTTTTTTAAAAAGATTCATTATTATCTAGCTTTTGAATTATTGGAATATTGAGAAACTTTTCCAGGTTAAAATAAATAAAATATTAATGTAAACATTTCCCAATATTTTGTCTGTCGAATTGAGTTAAAAGAAAAACGTAAGTTTCATAATAGAAGACTTAAAGTCCATACACACGGTCAAATCTAGTGTCCGATTTTATGCGACAAACCATATTAGAAGAAAATTTTGTTAGTAGTTTCTGCGTACACACGATCAAACTATTCATCCGTCTTTGCATCAGTATTCTCTGTTTTTATAGAAATTGCTTATATGAAAAAAATGCATGAAAAACAAAGAAACAACATTAAAAAATACTAAAGAAACTCAAATGACTATTTCTTATTAAAATTTCAATGTAATTTGTTGGTAAAAAGCTAATGGTTTGGCATTTTTGCATACACACGATCTGTATTGATTGCTGCTACCCAATAGGTTTTTTCGTAATTCGATGATGCCATCACTTTCGTAAAGTATTCCGTTAAGTTTTCTATACACACAATCAAATCATACGTTAGCGGTGGCTTGTCATTCCAAAAATGGACGCTAGATTTGACCGTGTGTATGGGCTTTTAAACTTCATTTAAGCTTTGCCTATGAAATTTAACGTGCAGCTTATGCTCAATCCTCAATTTAAGTTACAAAGTGAGCTTTAGTTCTAAATGTGAAATTGGACCTAAATACTTAATTTGTTATGCCCCAGTTGAACATACATATTTTCAAACTCGATAAAATCCAGGATTAATAAATCCCTTTTTGATGCCCTATGGTAGGTACTACCAGAGGTAGTGACAGTTTTGTCACTCTATTTGTAACACATCGAAATAATCGTCGTAGAAAGGTTTTAAGGATATGGTTGTAGGGAATCAAAAGTTATATCGATTTATGCATGTCCGTCCGTCCGTCCATATACAAGATAACTCAAAAACGCGTTATCCAATTTTGATGAAATTTACAATGTGAGTTGCTTATTCCTTAACTTGATTTGATATTGCATTTCATCAAAATTGATACCAGGGGGGTAAAGTTATAAAGGAAAACCAGGGTGAACAGAAAGTTTTGTCGTTTTTTTGTTTATGGTTTTTAGGATTTAATTGGAAAATTTGTGGACCAATTTTGTTTAAATTAATTATATAACATAGGTTATTTACACAAAAAACAAAAAATCGGCTATACGCCCATTTTCAGTTACTATATGTTTTCTTATATTAATTTAATCCATCACAATTTATTATTTGACTGTGAAATTTGACTAAAAAATTGTTTCCCAAGTCATATATTTTAATTTATTTACTAATTAAATATTCGAATGCAATTTAAGAAATATGAAAGTCAGGGTAAGTAAAAACCTATTGTTTTAGTATCGGTTCATGTAAATTAAATAAATCTTTTGTTTATTCTCTAAAATTCACAAATTAATATTAATTTTAGAATAATTTATGAAAAATTTCTTGAATAAATCTCTTAAAATTCTGTGCACTTAAATAAATCCAGAAAAAGTGTTATAATTTTAATTATGAAAAATTTCAATTCAAAAATTTCTAAATAAATTTTAGTTTTGCATAATCTTTGATCTTTCGACCATGATGGTGTCAAATAAAACTCATTAAACTCAAGAAAAAGTAATAATAATACTAATAATATTAATAATAATGGAATTAGTAAGAAAAAAAAGTACTAATTGTAATGCATTTGAAAATTTCGAAAGATTCACACTTTGCAGTGAATGGAAAAAAAGATTAAATACGATAAAGAAATTCTTCGACCTCGACATGAAAAGCGATCGATCAAAATAATAAGCAATAATTTTAATACAAAAAAATATGTTTTTTTTTTGTAATTTGGTTTTTCGGACATACAAAATGTTAGTAAAATGTTAAAAAATAAATAAATCTGGTAAAGCGTATCTTCTTAGTTTCTTTTCTTTCGAAATTTTTTTTTAAAAGAACACCTATGAAGAGTTTATTTCTTAAAAAGAAAAAAAGAAAAAATGCTGAATAATATTTGTTTCTATTGAAATAAAAATAATCTTCTGAAGAAATATTTTTATTAAGACGAATATTGGAAATTTTCGCGAGGTTACAAATATTAGAAAACTACAAGTATTAAAACATCGAACAGTCCGAACTATGTCCGAAGGTCTGTTATTAACAAATAAGAGTAAAGACGACTTTTATTCTTTGTTTTTGTTTTTAACATTTTTAATGGAAATTCAAGTCAATTTTATTCAAGGTTTCATTTATTAAACTAATTATAAAAACATAAATAATATCTTATCTTAAAGTTTTAACTGATATTTAATTAGTACTTTGCTTTTTTTCTTTTTCATTCATAAATTTCATATTACAAAAATTCAATATATTAAAAAGTACAGCCCAAAGAATCTTATAGAATTAAAATTTCAAATTAATTCTCATTGGAATTAAAACAAAAGAAAACTTCGTGCAATAACTGAATGCGCATAAAGGGGTAGGGCTGTAGTTAGACGGAATTCATTTCCATTTTTCGGCCAGAATCAAGTCTAGTAAAGAGCTTCTTATGATATTTAAAGGAAATTTTTTTGCTGGATTTCTGACGTTTTTCGTATGTGATGGATAGATTTTATTAGAAATTTCAACCGAGAAAAATTTTCCTAAAAATTTGGTAAGCCCATGAGAAGCTCTATTCATACCCACTCTACTGCCAGAAAAAAGCTATGCCGAAATGCAAAGCGAACGAAGTTTTTTATCTTTCTCACATTTTTCATATATTTCCATAGAAAAGTTAAATAAAAAATTTTAATTTTCTGAAAACTATGTGAAAATAGAAATAGAAATTTCTTTTTCTTAGGGCGGCAGCACGAATGGAGAAGGGTTCAGCGAGGTCGCGTGAACACAACAAGATTAGTAAACTTTGGTTCTTAACGGTATCTGTGCGCGGAATAAATAAGCTAATTCAGTCATGTTAGGTTAAGATTTTCATTTTCGATCACTTCTCTCCACACTTTAAGCAATGAACGAGACACTAGATATCCCTTGTTAAGTAGAGGATAAATGCATTTCATTCTACAGTAGAGTGGAGTAGAATCACATAATTTGATTGAGATAAATCGAACTTAAAAGTCGATTTATGCTTATCATTTGTCCATCATGCATCAAATCAAAAACATAAAGTGTACTTAAAAACATGTTTCTTGAAATTTAGTATTCTTAAAAACTAATAAAACTTTTCCGGTAAATATAGTTTTGAAACATTCTGCAAGGGCAAAATTATCAAAATAATCCACAAAAACATAACTAATCGAAATAATAATAATAAAAAAAAATGTACTAACTCAAGTTACTTAATCATTGTCTACCGGACATTGACCGTACTTGCACATAAGACGAATCTACTTACCTTCGCAGGTCGCGGTTTTATCATCTCTCAATAGGAATATTGCTCGTCAAGGTGGACGACATTTGTAGATATATATATTTCGTAGTCTTATTAAACAATTTTTAATTATTAACAACTTAATCGTGTTTCTAAATTGAATAACAAGAAAAAAATCAATTTTTGGAAAAGCCCGCAAGATAAGAATTCGTCAATAACAAGAAAAAAAAACAAAACAACTGAAATTAGTTCTAAAAAAAAAACTTCAAAATACAAAAAAAAAGTCTTTTTTCGAGGTTGTAATTAATTTCTTACAGAATTTTCCTAAATATAATTTTTTTCTTTCTGTCTAAATCTCGACTTAAAAAATTGTGGAATTTTTTTTCTTATTACAAAAATCTTGGAAACAACAAAATGAAAAATCAATACAGTTATATTAATTAATTATTTGTCTTAAGATAAAGTGTGAAAACTTCTCAGAAATCATATAAATACTATAAAACTGAGAATCACATAACTTACAAATCGCTAACAAGCTACTTAATTCCGGCTCGCGAAGTCCATTATCATATAAATTGGGTCAAGGTGAAAGGAATTCATTTCTATTTAGAATTTTAAATTATTTTTTCTAAAACAAATTGAATTTAATTAATTTATTCCTGTGAAAAAAAAAAGATAAAATAAAAGAAAAAAAATTCACCTGTTGGAAAGTCCATAAATAAAAGTTAAATAAATCTACGAAATTCCCAAATTCTGTCATATGAAGAATATTAAAAATGTTGTTTTTTTGTTTTGTTTTTGGAGCAAACTGTGCCAAACATTTCAAATTCTTATTCTGAATGAAAAGAACAAATTAAAGATGAGAAAAATAACAAGACAATATTTGATGAGACACAAATGTCTATACCGGGTGTTTCAAATGAGAAGAATTACAAATATTTTTAAGATTTAATCAAAACGAGCTCAAATTAAATCCATTTAAAATTATTCTAAACAAAATGTTAAACTTGTTTTAAGCTTTGACTATGATGGAATTAAGTTGACTGAAAACACGTTGCAATTAGAGATTATAATGAAATTTAGTGCTATAACATGCAGAATCAAGTTTAGATTGGGATAGAATCGAGTTAACCTAACATTACATGAATTGAATTGAGTTTAAGACCCACGCCTTCATAGCACAGAATTTGAAATGTCAGATTGAAATTTTATGAAATCACATTCTATTGTTTGAATAAATATCGAGTTTATAGAAAAAGCCAAATTAAACAGAACAATAATGACAAAGATTACAATCAATTATTTAAAAATTCAAAAATTTAAATTAGCCATAGATTAAAATTTGACAGATGCATTGGAAAACATTGGAAATCCATTAGAAAAATGGAAAAATCTATGGTTTGGTTACCAAAGTGAAAAAAATGTGAACAAACGCATTTCGTTAACCACAGATTCATAACCATGGGTTAAGCAAAATCTGTGGTAACCTAACCACAGATTTAACCAAGAGTGGTGAACAAACCGGCCCTTATAAATACAGTGTGGAATGATTGAGTTGGTTTACCTTGTTTCTAGAAACTAATGATTCAGATTTCTCTAGTTTTCTTTGCGTACATTTTCCTTTTCGGTTTATAACCTCTCAACTTTTACCCAACTCTTTGATTCCATGTACTAATCGTAATTTATCCCGATAAATATGAGTGGAATAAAGTTAACTCAATATAAACCTAATCTTCTGATTAATTGACCAGAAATGGTGTAAATTTCAATTCATATCAATCAATTATGGCGATAGTTCATCATGTTATCCTCAGTTTCAACCCACCAAATTGAAAAAAGGACTTAAAGAGAAGCATTTCCTATTGAATTGTATTTACATGCATTTGTGTCTTACGCATTTATCCATTTAGTACGTATGCAAGATTCTTTAGCTTACCTTTCCTAATTGTAAAAAATTACAATTCAAGCTAAGCTTATTCATAGATGGTACATACAAGTTTTAAGCCAGCACAAAACCAAAAATTCAAAATTTAGAAAAAAAATTTTTTTAAAGTGTTTTCTTTATACGTACACTGGCGTTAAATTCCCTGTTTATTATTTCCCCTAATGGAAAAATTCTTACCATAAAATTTAAGATACCTTAACATTTTTTCATTTCATTGAAACACCTTGTATATTTAATATGTTGTACTGGCACAAATTTTTTATAGTATAATTTAAATTCATGTAAATTTTTGATGATGCTTTAAAATATTAATGATTTTAATGTTTTATTAAATGATGAAAACGTATAATCTTCGATCTTCATTAACTGTTTTGCGACGGGTCAATTTCTTATTGATTCAAGAACCGTGTGTGTTTCTATTTCGAATGAGGTGAATTGTCTATGATTATGAAAAATTAGGTAATGATCGACGCAACTCAAAAATTGATTTAATTATGAAGTTTTTTTTTTTTTTTCTTCCAAGTAAAAAGTAATCATAGCCGAGAACCAATTCAAATTTTATTTTAATGAAGTAAAAATTCAAGTTTAATGTATTTTTTGTTTTGGTTTTGCAAAAGAATATATTGAAATTTCTTCTTTTTTAGTGAAAACATCGGATATGCTCTAAATGCGAAATAGAAACATGTTTTTTTTTTTTCACTTCCATTGCCATTTTAATTGCCGAAATAATCTCGTATTATGAATTTATAATGCAAAAAAAAAAACATTGATAAAACGAAAATTTTCCCAACTAATTAATGTAATTTTTTTTTTTTAATTATTTTATGTTATTATTTTTGGTTTCATTTTAATGAATGCATGTTTTGGGAAATAAAGTTTTTGACTTTTGTAATTAGTAAATTATGAATTATAGACAATGGAGTCTATTCTACGATTTGCTGTTATTTTATGTTATGTTAAGTTATTTATTTATTTTATTTGTTCATAACATTTTTCCAAACTTCGTGTTCTGGAAAATTTCTTCTATGGGTTATTTTAGATTTAGAAACCTAATAGAATATCTCAAATTTCTACTATATCAGGAATTAAAATTTAAAATTGTTATCGAATGATGATATTTAACTTACAATTAATATTTTTCATAGAAACGAATTGAATATTTCTTTTCATTTTCGTTATTGAAATTAAGATTTAAAATAATTTTAATTGATAGAAAATACTAAATGTGTCTCTTTTTTAGTCAATGTTCGTTCAAATCTCTAAAAAAAAATGTTCTCAAATTGTTAATAATATATTATGAAAACTCTTATTTGGATCCTTTTAATTTTACTCTGTATAAAGTACGAAAATAACAAGAAATTACATAAAATTGCCTTGTAGAATATCATGAAAAATAGTATTTTATGTGAAATTTAACGTAACATAACATAAAATGTGAATAGACAGAATAGACCCCAATATTTCAGTTGAAAAAATGTTTGTAATTCTCGTCTCTGTCGATACGAAACGAAAACTGTTGTTAAGTATCCATATCTACTAGTAATATCGGAATAATTTGTATAGCCTAGTAATACATCATTAATAAAGTATATTTGCTTTCTTACTACATTTGTAATGTAGAGAAATATTCATTGGGAAACAATTTTAAGACACTAGATTTGTTAGAATTCAAAGTTATTTCATTTTCTATTTTTTATCACATATGTATGTTGACTAGTATATAAATACGCGACATTGTGCACTAAATTTCAGTAAAATCGATCTAAGGATAGTTCAGAAAGAAATAGTTATGGAGTTTAAATAGATTTCTGTTTTTTTTTTAAACAAATATGCCGGTAAAGTTGTTTGATACAAGTTTATTCGTACCCAGCTGTGAATTTTTCAGTTCAACTATCAGACTATGAAAATTTTTATATATATTTTCTATTTCCAGCAGTTTTTCAATTCTGCCATAGTTTTAAGCCGATTTTAAATTTCTGTTAGTTTTCTGAAAAGAGTTTCCCGAATATATCTTAAATATTGATTTGAAGATAAGTAAAGTCGATTTCTGTGTCTCACAGTTCTTATAAGTGACTTATTAGTATCATTATATCCTATTTTAAAACACATTCATACATTTTGGTTATTCACAAAGGGATGTGATCATAATTAGTAAATTCAGTCGACCAACAACACGAGCTTTTCTATCTTGAACGAGTTTTCCCTTTTTCAGTATTTTTTTTTTTACTTTAATTAAAGTTAATTAAATTTACATCAGTACTCAATATTTTCATTACAATACATACTTTGAACATTAGTATATCAAATATTTTTACTTTGTTGTAATATTGTATGTGCCAAGAAAATCGGGGTAAAATGTCCATGACCTTGGCACAATTATGCAACCATACAATCGAGATAAAGTTGTTGTTTTTTTTTTCTTTATCTTTTTCAAATAAAATGATGGCTTTATATCTATATTCAAAAACCTCTTAGCAATAGTAATTCTTATAAAACTACATTATAAACAAAACGAATTACAATAATGTTGTGTTTGTCTATAATCTCGCACGCGGTTTCTTATACACTTGTGCTGACTTACTAAAACTCTTGGAAAAACCACTCTATATGAATATATTCTGTAACCTGTAACTTTTTGTTGTGAAATTATACTTACAAAGTATGCGAGTTAAGAATTACATTTCAAACAATAGCCGCATTTGAAATGCATTAAAAACTCATATTGTTGTAAATTTTAAAAAAAAAAAAAAAACGTTACAACAAGTGAAATACAATACTTTTGATAGACAAAACAAAAAAAACACTATATAGATATTTTAATCCAAAGTTTTTCATTTAAAACTTTTAAAACCACGATTTCCACCTGACAACCGTTTGACAGAGGCCTCGTGTCCGACTCTATGTACTTATACCATTAATTGACATAGAAATGGAGAAAAAATCAACTCAACTCAAAAAAAACAAAAAAAAATTGTTGGCATAAAGTTATAAAAATCTATACGAATTGCGGATGGACTTGAACTCAATTTAATCTGCGCGAAAGAAAAACTCTTTTGTGCGGAGGCGAATTCATTTAAAATGAATGTGATTTTTTTTTTTTAGATAAATAATTATTTAAAAGCAGTTAATTGAAACAAATTTGAATTCAATATCTATAGAAACATTATGCTTTTTAGCCAGAAAAAGACATGACTTTACGGACCATACCGAATTTAATGTAGTCTACGAGTAGAACAAATTTAAATATGTACAAAAACATAAAACGCATTAAATGAAATAATATAAAGAATTTGTACTTGAGTTAATATATTAAGAAAATAAGTATTTCTTTTATGTTGCGGAAGGAAGCTTTTGGTGGAAAGAAAACGAAAAATGGACTTAAAAGTTAATTAATTGTAAATACCTAAAGGAAGTTGACTTTTAACAGAAAAAATTTTAATTACAACCTTTTAAGAATTAATTAAGCTTGAGTGTTTAATATGCTAAAATAACAATGAAAACATTCAAGTTTGAACCGAAATTAAACGAAAGAGTTTACTATTTTGAGTATAATGATGAAAATATTTAGCATTTACTTTGAATTCGTCTCAATCCAAGCGTCAATAAAATAAATTCTAAAATATCTCGTTATACAATATTATGCAGCCAGCATATGGGATGCCTGTGACTCAAAGCATGTAAACAATTTTACAAATAGGGATACAAAACTCGATCAGAAAAGATCAATCATTAATCGATTATTAGTAGCAAGTTTTATTTTAAGATCGCTTCTATCAACTTCTGCATTCATAATATTGTATTTAACAACAATTATTAAAAATTGACTTAATTCTTTGTTCATATTTTAAAATTTATGTTCTTGAAAGTAACACAAAAAAAAAGAAGAATAAATCATATTCTAAGTTCCTGAACACGGATGCTTAACCAAAAACCCGATCAAAACCCAACAGTATGATGCGCGGTCTGTTATAATAAACAGCTTAACAAAAAAAAAAAAAGAAAAAAAACTCCAACAAAGAAAATACGCGTGATTATGCGATGTCGCGCTTTCAAGATCCGGGTTCTTTGCCTTCTTTTAATTTTTCAATGCAGAAGAAAAGAATTCTCAAATGCTGTTTTAACAGTTCCTATACTATATACCTACAACAGTTCTTAGCCTTTTCTTTTTTTAGAATATAACATGATAATTTGATATACATGCCCGCCTATATATATATATATATATCGACTTTTAAATGCATAAAGTATTTTTAGCCCTTTTTCGTAAGTATTTTTCTTCGATTAAATCTTCTCCAGGCGAGTTTTTTTTATATTTCTTCCTTATAGCAAATCCGTTCTTAAGTGGTATTTTTCCTTCCTTTTATATTATGATCATTATATGCTATTGTATATTTCGTTGCTTTGTTTTAAATGAAGAAACATCAAAATAATGAACGTTTCCACCATTTTGTTTGTTTTTTGTTTGATGAATTCAAAAAAATTGGGAAAAATCTCAAATTTGATTTTCAGTTTTTCGAAAGTCAAGAATTTAAAATTCTTTCATATATGTATGCCCTATGGTAGTTATACCAATAAGGATATATTAGCTCCGTCACTACTTTTAGCGCATAAAAATAATCATCCAACTTATGGTCTACGTCTACACAGGACTTATTTCAAGACTTATTTTCAGTCAGAATGAAAAAAAGTCTTATAGCGACTCAAAAATTGGACATAAACTTGGGCTTTTTCGAGGAAGTCTTTTTAACAGACTTTTTTGTACATATTGAAATTAAAAATGGTTGCAGTGAACTAAATGCATGCCTGAATAAGAAATGCCCAACTAAAAATTTAATGTATTTAAAATGGCGTTGTTTGTCTGAAAATAGGGCTTTAAATAACACAACGACTCCATACGACTTATTTGTGTAGGAAATTAAAAAATATTCTGCTTTTTGTATGGCTGTCCGCCCGTGCATTTAATTACACGATAACTAAAAACACGTTGGCTTATCTTAATTTAATGAGTAGTATTTGAATAAAATCGATAAAAAGGTAACTGAAAAAAAAACACCACAAAGTTTTGTCTTTTTGGAGTTTATTGGAAAAGTTGTAAAGCCATTTTATTTAAATTTATTACATACGTTGACCACGTAAATATCATGTCAAATTTCAGTAAAATCGATCTAAGGCTAGAAAGATATACTTATAGAGAAAATTTGTTCTCGTTATAAAGTCTAGTCAATTTTTTTTTTGTTTAGTTGTTTAAACTGAATGGCGTGTTCGATTCTCGAGAAGAATTTAGAACTTAAACTTACAAAAAGGAAAAAGCTTATAAATAATTATAATCCATTTTCTTTCAGAAACAAAGAAATTATTATTGAACTAATTTTTTGGAATAAAATTTCCAGAATGAATTTACGTCATTAGAGCCCAGCAGCCGCGGTTCTACCTTAAAGGATGTTTTAATTATTATTATTAAATGCAAACGGCAAAATTAATAAATAATTTGTAGTATGATTTCCTACAGGACTGTTAATCCTTTAACTCTTTTATATTATTATTAATGTTCATTCTTTCTTTTCTCCGAGTTAATTCATTCCGCTAAATATTTATTAATTACGAGTCAAATTTCTTTCATAGAGTGTCAAATAATCGGCTACATGCCGATTTTAAGTTTATATATGTTCTTTTATTAGTTTAATAATTTTAAAGGTAAATTTACGATGTGTACTGTAAATAAGTACAAATTATTTTTTTTTTCTTTAAAATATGGCCACTAAAGAATCTTGTTACATGATATTTTTTCTTGTTGTATTTAAATTGTTCCAATGATAAATGAAACCAGTTTAAATATTTCAGGCAAGTGCATTTCGACGTCCAATTTTATGAGGTTTTTGTGATTTAAGAGCTTATGCAGTTGTCACAAAAATGTCCTAAAAAAATGTTGCTGTTTTTTGTATACAAAAAAAATGTTGCTAAACATTTGTTTCGGTTTATTAAACATTTTTAATAAATCTGTTTTATTTGCTTAGACTCTATTGAATGCTAAAATTTAAAAGTAATATTTCACAAGATTAAAATAAAATTATGAGAAGTTAGTTTAATTTTTCTAAAAATTTCGCTTAAGGCTATGCCATATTTTTATGATTATTCTTTTTTTTAAATAAGTTTTTTCTTTCTTAGTAAATAAATTCATTAAAATTAATATGAATTGATGAACCTGAACCGCGAACATAATTTCGAAATTATATCTTTTTAAAATGATATTTCAGATTCTTTGAAAAAGTTGACCATTATTTGTAATTCGCGATTATTTCTTTTATTACAATTTAAAAATTTGCAATCATTTAAATTAATTATAATAATTCATTTGACAAAAGACTAAGATTACTAAATTACTTCTTTTTAACGATGATTTATAAAAAAAATTCCAGATGTTATATTACGTCTGTTTAATGTTAACAATAAAATCTAGATAATAATGTTAATAGCATAAAAGGGAAAGTCGTCCAAGAATATATCCTTGATTTTATAACGACCTTGATTACACTAACTAGACTCACGTTCATTGGCACCATAAATTCTGTAACTTCCCGCAAAATATCTTCTTAATGTTGCCGTAGTTCAGAAAGGTGTGTACTATACGCTGTCCAAAATCTTACCAGACCTGATGTTACTATTGTATAGCATTGACATTACCATACGCTTTAATAATATACGAAATATGTTTGACGTTATAGAATTGGTTGAATACCTTGTCTTTAAAACCAGGTTAAAAACAAGAACTGGATCAGGTTTTATGCCATTTTCAAATTGAAATTAATTTTCTGGTCGCAAAGGTAAATTCACCTTAACTGTGATAATTTTTTTTTTCGTCCATTTTTATAACCTATAGTAATATATACCAATTAGAGTACTTAGTGACTTTTGTCATTAGATTTATATATGTACCACATATAAATAATCATTAGAATGGATAATCATCTCAAGACACTAGATGTTTAAAGAATCACAAGTTGTTTCGATTTCGTATGTCCGTTTATGCGTTTTTTGACACGCTAACTCAAAAACGGGTTAACTGATTTGAATGAAATTTAGAATAAATTATATTTGAAGAATTACTTCGTTTACATTATTTTTCAAAACCAATTTCATACGTGTTTTGATATAGTTGCATATATAAATGAAGTTAACAACTCGATTTGGTATTAGGAGGTAACATATGACTTCAGGGGTTTTTTCATAAAAACAACACGTTCATCCTCTGTTACCTCCTAATATTGTATTTGAGTAAAATCGCTGAAAGTAAAATGAAGTTATAGAAAAAATTAGAATGTCTACAAAACTTTGACATTTTTTGGACTTAATTATAAAAGTTATAAACGAATATGATCCAACTTGCTAAATATGTTTGTTATATAAATACACGATTTTCAGTTAGATTTCAAAAAAATCGGTTTGAGGATAACGAAGGAAGAGATCTTAATAGAGATAAATTGGTTTGTCCATAAAGTTCCATCGTTTTACTATTTTGTTTTTTTTTTTTCAGATTTAATTCAGAAATGATTTGAATGTTTTGAACAAATTTTTCAGAATATTACATTAGTAACTTTCAGGTTATTATGAAATTAGTGTAAAATTCAATAAGTTCAAACCAATTTATGCTAAATTTAAAAATTTGGCCAATATAAACATTTCTACTATAAAAAATTAAAAATTCGGTTATATACCGATTTTAAGTTTCTCTATGTTTTGATAAATGCAATTATACAAGCTGATAATTAAAGTTTAATTACTCTAATTTAAATTTTATATTTTTTTTTATAATTATGGTGTGAAATTAATTGCCGAACCATTAAAAATCGCTTGAATTTATGGAATTTTTATGAGAATGATGTGTGATATTTGATATTATTCTTTTTTTTTCTGCACGAAAATATGTCATTAACATAACATTAAAATTACAATATTTAATGTGACCCGAAAACCAACTCTAGTTACTAACAGAAGTTATATTAAGTGTCATAATTTCGCTTCAAAGTTATTATTTCATTCAATTACGCTAATAAAGCTATCGAATTTCTAAAGAATTATGAACTAGAATGAAATATGTTTCCATGGGCTTATTTGTTCAATCGTATTTAACCGATTTCGATTTACGACATTTAAGTAACAAATAATATTGTTGTACAAAAATTTCGTTATTAAAAATTCTTTAAGTTTTCAAATTTTGTAATTAGGTAATGGATTGATCTCTAAAAAAAAAAAAAAAAAAATTAAAAATATGATACAAATTTGTCGGAATTTGTAGGAATTACACAATTTCTATGAAAATCAATAAATAAATTTATGTCAGCGATTCTCCATTAATCCCAATGCACTTAATCCAATGCTTTTATTTTTTGATAAAAACCAAATTGAATTAGCTCGTTTGTGCACAAATTCTAATTTCATTTCAATTTCAATTAATTTGATTTGAAATTATATTTAACTAAAAAAAGAATGATTGTTCGAATTCGATGTTATTCAACCCGTCATAAAATTTCAAAGTTAAGTAAAAAAAAACCTTGGAAGGTCAAAAAAGTACATTACCCAAATGGTATTATTACTAACTGATCTGATGAGGGTTTTAAAAACTATCAAATTTCGGCTTTCTTCAAAAAAGTTTAAAGTTAAGTTCAGTTAATATAAAACTTTAAAATTACGTTCTATTTTATTATTCTTTTAATTAATGTTTTGATAAATATTTTTATTTATAATTAATAGAAAAAACTAAATTCCTAATTAACCTTCGTAAAGCAATACAATTTTTGTCACTAAAATTATTTTAAAATTCGTACAAAATTCTAAAGTCTTGACGCAAAATATAAGAAAACCTGACAAAATAAGAAGTTATTACATAAAAATGGATTTTTTTCTTTCAGTTAGAGCTTGCAACTTTTTTACATTATCATAATTTTTTTTTTTTTGTCTATTTCTCAAGGTTTCCCAAGTTTACCATTTTATTAAAAATTCAGAAATTATTTAAATAATTTATATAAAAAAAATTGTTTGTTTGTTTTCTTTTTTTTTTTAAGAATTAAATAACAAAATTCATATTTGAAGAAAATATATAAACAATATGTCTATAAACAAACGTTAACTAACACGCCTCATAAGAACTAGAAATAAAATTATTAAATAAAAATTTCCATAATTCATAGAAAACGAAGAATTTTTACTAAGCTCTCTCGCTTTGAAGAAACCTTTCTAATAGTAATAAAATTAAGAACTAAAAATTATAAAATTGGGTCGGTAAAATGTTCAGAAACTAATTAATTACTAATTTAAGCTTATGTGCTTTTTTTTTTTGTTTTTGGAATGAGATTTATTTTAGACAGTTTTAGGACAAGATATTTATTTTTTTGGTACAAATTTTTTTTTGGCGAATAAATTTATGTAAATCGATCAAATTTTTCGTTTTAGAAAGTTTGTTCTTAAATCTGTCTATAACAAAAATTAAGCAATTTTAGAACATTTATGAAATTAAAAAAAAAGCACTTATATAGGGTAAAGTCTAATCAAATCGGACACCTACAGGGCAAATGGTTAAATTAGTTATGCTTTTTCTTCCTCAATTTTCTTTAAAATTCAGCTTTTATGTATAAATATGCTAATAAATTAAATTATAGGCAATTATGCTTTCAGAATGTATCCGAATTTTTTAATTATTAAATTCAATTTTTTGTTTATATTCACATAAAATTACTGATAATTACATTTTTGTAGAATTTCTGTACAATAATTAAGTTGGAAGATAAAATACTTTAAAATCACGAAATATTGTAAAATTTTTGGAGATTCATAAATAAACATTTCCAAAGTTTTTTATGCAAAAAAAAAGTACAATATAACCAAGAATGCTTTTAAAAACTCTTGAGTCTAGTCGCATTTTTAGTGCAAAATGAAAATTTAAATTGCGCAAAAAATTTCACTAAAACCATAAATTCAAATTGAAAACTCATTTGTCAGGAATGTTATTAATTGTAAATTCACCAAGTCATTTCCAAATCAAGTGCTATTAAGTATGTAATATTTGGTTTATTCTTTTGGTCCATAGCTATTTAAGTACACACTCGATTATGCACAAGAATCCCAATTGAGTTCGTAACTACTACTATTTTCCAAATCATTCAAGGGTAGTGTCAACATGCTATTGTAGAAAAATTCTTATGTTGTTTAAATTACCATCTTTCTTACAATGGTAATATTTGGTAATTTAAACGATAGTAATTACTGGAAAATGCACAATTTTCTTGCTAGATAAATTTTGTATATGATTTCATTAATTGTATTTCATTTGACGGTGGTTTTCCCTAATATTCAAGTACTTCAAGTGGGCAGAATGGAAAGCTTTCAAATTTTAAATAAATCGGCAAGATTTTAGAAGATTTCTAAAAATAAAATAATTCTTAGTAAAAGTTCTTTTGAAAATATTTAACAAGAATCTTCTTTTATTTCATAATGTTATAACAAAAGACGGAAATAATGATATGTTGGCGTCTTGAAGTTGAACACAGAAATAGTTAAAATATTATTTAAGAAAATTCTTGAAATTCTTGTTTATTATAATACAGTTTTTTTTATTTTATTGACGTAGATATATTAATTTTTTTTTTTGTCTTATATTTTAATTTCAAATTATATTCTTTTATTGAAAAAAATTTCAATACGCGGAAATTTCAATTCAAAAAACTAATAAATAAATTCAATCAACGAATTATATTTATAAAATAGTACAATATCAAAAGTAAAAAACCCAATTCCTTAAAAAATAATAAATTGATAAAAGTTTTATTAGAATTCATATGACGAACGCGTTTTTCATCAAAATCGCGTTATAAGAAATTCCAAATTAATCATAAATTCTTTATAACGAAATTCAAATTCAAATCAAAGAAAAATATTTAATATTAAAATTACATAAAAAAAAATAAACAAAATAATTATGTTTATTTTTCAAAATTTCCAAAAAAAAAAACAAAATAATGCTTCTGAAAATCTTGAAAATATTTTATTTATTTGTGAGAATTTTGTTGGTAATTTTAAATATATTATTTAATATAACCATTTATACTTTTTAGACAAGTACATGGCTACCTGTCGATTTTCAAGAGATTCCATTAATAATTCAAAATATCTGCAAATAATAAACAAAAATATTGAATAAATATAAATAAACATAAAATTTCTCTCTTTTCTGAGTTTTCTTTACAAAAACAAAAATGTAATCAAATAGCATTTATGTAAAAAAGAAAAAAAATTTTATTATGAAATTTTCCGCATAGAGTGGAAAAAATCATAAGAAAATAAACATTTACATAATATATGTTATATTAACATAAAAACCATTGATTATGCATTTTGCTTTGTAAGAAAACTTTTAGAGTTTTCAGGAAATTTTTAAAATCACAGAAAAGAATAATACTAAAAGTACTAATATGCACAATATTGACATCCTCTTATGTGCAGTGTTGGATTAAGCGATATGCGGCATGATTTTCTATGCTTCAGAATTAGATTTAATTATTACTTGTAAATAAGTGCAACATTTTTAAAAATTCCGAAGTTGGTATATTATTATATACGTGTTGTACGTACCAAAGAATACATAACTAACAAGTAGTTTTCAAAACAATAATTTTAAACGCAAAATGATGGAAAATAATTTAGTTTCTCTTAGAAAATTTTTCGATACAATTTAGAGATTTAATTGAAATTCAAACATGTCAAAAAGAACATTTCATTTAAAATTAAATTCTGAAAACCAGAATCAAAAATTAACTCAAAAATAATCTAAATTGATCTCTTGTACGTACCAGCACACAATGACACAAATTGACCTTTTTCTCATATGTGCGCTTTTGAATCTGGAGAAAACCCTTAATTGCACAAGACTTGCTAACCATGGGTTATGTTCTGTTAACGCAATACGTTTTAAAACACCTATGGGATCTATTGCTCAAGTTTCATTGACCATATTCATATAAAAGTGAACTTTTACATAAAGTAAAGTGAGATGTACAAAAATATCTGTAATCTCCGGGAAAACAAAAACATATAAGTCAATTTTTAAAATTTTGACAAGAGACAATTTCTTCGGTTAAAATGGCCTAAAAAAATTTGTTTTACCTAGCTCTTTACTTACTTTACTTATAAACAATAAGTATTTATTTGTCGAATAAGTAAAGCCAAATCAAACTATTCATCAATTTTATTAATCAATTTCAATTAAATAGATCATCGCCTCGAAAACTTTTCAAATCGACTTATGCTCGCTTTCACTGAGACCCCAGATATGTAAATATTTATCAAATTTTATAATGATCGGTGTTAATTTTCAAGTTAAAAAACAAAAATTAATTTCTTAAAATTATGTTGTTCATTGGTCTGCACTACAGACTATGTAAGCACACTGCAAATCGCAAATTCCAGTGAATAGAATTAATTTTTTAAAATTAATTTCGCCTATTATCAGAAAAACTGAATCAATCAGATAACTAAAAGGAGGGTAAAAACTGACCTCTATTTTTTGATTATAATAAAGATCTCTTGATTATGTTCTGCTGTTCTGTGGTTGGAGTTCTGTCGTGAAACTTCCTAGTTCAAAGTTATTGTTTTCGAAACTGATTTATCATAGTTCTATAATCTTTCATAATATAGTACTTTTAATCTTGGGCCATTTGTAGCAATAATATCACGATAATTCCCGTTTTCTACGTTCGCCAATATAACAATGTATTCGCCCATGTAGAAATTCGTTCAGCCCTGATAGGCCTATTAAATATTATATAACAGAAGAAAAGCAAGAAAGCCGTTACAACGAAAAAAATTTCCGAATACATAATTAATGTGTGTACTTTATTAATAGATATGTGATATTTTTATTTCATAATATTTTTTTATTTTTTTGAATTTTTTACCGGCATCATCAGCATTCATTTGTGATATCTGGCACGAATTTTTGTTTACGAACTACAAAAAAAAAAAAGAAGAAAGTATTAGGTAATCTCAGTTTGACCTAAAGTTAATCAGTTTCATTACAATAACAACATTAAAAAAACCTGTATTAATTGAAATAGTCTCCAGCAGTTAGGCCAAGTTCAAAAATTTTATCATATATGTATATTTCATGTTGATCCACGTCTCACCAGCAGTTACCGAAAATATCTTGAAATAACACCATATATACTATTAATGATGATGATGGTGACACGTTTATGGTGAGAATATCAATCTCTATTAACTAATCAACAGTACAATACAATAAAATTGTACAATATGAAATTTTCACTTTTATATTGAAATATTTTTTTTTTTTTTGCGTAATCAAATTATTAGCCCGCAAGCGAAACTTGATCCCAGAGCATAAGATTTGAAATACTCACATAAAAAATATTTTAAATTTTGGCGGTTTTATTTTTTTTTATCATTATTATAAAAGCAAGTTCATGTGCTATCCTAGCTCGAGAGTTGATGTGTAAGGTAAGATGACACCAAAAAATACTTGGAATTTCCGAGATAATCGTAAATATGAAGATTTTAAAAACTTTCGCTCTGCTTATTCACACATTTTATTGTAATTAATTTATTTTCGTTATATCACCTTATTACGTGCGATATTGCATGAATAAATAATTCAAGACAAAAATAGCTTTTATAAAGGTTCTAAAAGTCCTGGTTTTAAAAAACATAAAAAGGCCACAAATCGACCACAAAATAACGACATTTTTAAATATTGGACCACACCTAAAATTTCCAAATAATTTTTTGTACGAATTTAATATAAACATCTTAACAACAACTGCACAAACTAAAATATTAAGTTTTTGAATGGATTGTTCGATTTTTCTTATTTAGAATGGTCAACAGTTTGTCAACCAATTTAATTTCTAACTCTTAAGAAGACATTCAACTTTCTAGGTTAAAGTACTAAGAAAAAGATGAAGATGGAATTTTTTTTTTTGATTCCTATGAACAAAATCTGAAGTGGAATTTTGTAATTCGATTGAGACTATATCGTATCGAAAAAGCAATACTATTCTTATGTCTTTTCGATACGATTTGGTTGAAATCGAGTTACGCGATTATACTCCTGATTTATTTAATTTTTTTCATTTACTACCCTTAAAATTAAGAATAAACACTTTTAATATATTTATTCTCATATTTAAGAGTTACTCTTTAATATAAATGTAAGATGGCTAAGGAACATGTTTGATTATAAAGGACTATTGCGAATGCAACCATGTAGGCATAGCTAAATGGTAAGATTCCAAATAAGTCCTATGTAAAGATGAATCATGTAGATAAGATGTCTGCATGATAAAAGAAAAGAAGAAAAAATGAGGATGTTTTAAGCGGTAGTTGAGAGACAACCGCGATTCAAACAAAAATAAAGAAAGAATCGAAAAATTAACAAAGTGTTTTTATTTTAAAGTAATCAGTATCGTTTTTTCCTACATAAATGTTATGTAACAATTAATACTACAAGTAACGAACAGAACTACAATATATCAAAAACAGTCAGTTGTCAGTTTGTATGAGATTGATTTTTCCGTTTTTATTTAACTTTTCGATATTTTTTATTTAAAATAAAAAGGAAAAATTATTTAATCTAAAAATAATTTAAATGATTCATAAAAAATTCTTCGAGGCAAATTTTTATACCAAGTTAAGATTTCACAATTTTCAAGTGCATATTTCGAAAAGCTTTGTATGAAGCTTTAATGAAATTATTTGCAATTTAAATAATTCGGAAGAATTAACCGCCTTTTTACATAAGTACTTTGTTCACATACATTTTTTTTTGTTTTTAGAGAAATATCCACAAGAATAGTAGGCGCTTATTTTTATAATGAAATAGATTTAAATCTGTTCAATCAAACATTGTGTTTTTCAATTATGCCCAAAAAAATTAGAAAATAATATATTGGAAGTGATAGTTAATACAGTTCTAATTCTAACATTTACCTTGTACCTGGCCGTAATCCATTACCAGAGTAACATTTCCTTTCTTATTAGAAAATATTTTCGATCTTTTTTTTCCGACCAGAAGGCCACTAGTCTGTTATAAAATTCTTACGGCTGATCGATACACGCGCCTAAAAGTTCCTCAATGTAGAAATCTAATCGAACATAAAAAAAAGTCTTGTTCGTTTCCTACAAAAAAAAAAAAAAACAATATCACTTTTCGGTACTTTATTCTTATTCAATCTTGTCTCTAACCCAGCTTACATATGTCAATCTAGGCTACTTGAAACATGACCAAATAATTATTTGTTTATTATTTAAATTAATCACATTTATTGCCATGTTAACTACTCCAAAAAAAATGACAAAATCGATTTTAGTAAAGATCACATAGAAAACACATATTTATGTAACAATTTAAAAAAAAGGAAAAACCTAATTTGGAAATTTAAAAACCATTGGCATGGATTGCTTTACAATTCGGTCTGAATGGGGCAATTTTAGCCCAAATAAATTTATTAATCTATTTTAAATCAACTCGTCCACCTTGCCTTGCGTTGTGATGCAGATCTCTATTAATTTCTATCAAGTCTCTTTGAGAACATCATAAAAATCTGTATTATTCCGAATGTAGAAAAGTATGCCTTGATTACGTAGAAGCGGCAGTAATGTCTATTTTACTACCACTTGACTGGAATTCTCAAGGCAATCGAAAGCTTAGAAAAAATTTTATAAAAATAATAGATAAAGGTTGGACTGAAATGAAAATCATATGAAAAATTAAATTGGGTTTGTTATATTAGGTCTGTTTTATTTGCCATACCCTACCCTGGAGCAGGGTAAGTGGCAAATAAAACGAGCAGGAGTAGTAAAAAGCTTTAATTCAAATGTTTGTAGCGTTGCTTAGCAACCATATTGTAATGAAATGAGACACTTTTAGCTAATACACTTTTTATGGTAGAAAACTGAACTAATTCGGGGGTAATAGTTGCACCTGGTCTGAAAGTAGTGTAGGATTTGCTCTTTTGTTGTTTTTGTTTTCAATGTAAAAATTTGCTCTACCCCAGAGCAAGTGGCAAATAAAACAGACCTATTGTGATTCTATGCTTCCAAGACGAGTGAAAGAATTTTCTTAATTACAATAAATTCGATCGACATATTTTCGATTTATCGTATTCAAACTACAAAAAAAAATAGAGAAAAAACCGTACAAATTAAGTTTTCAAAAAATACGCGGCTTCACTAACAAAAGGGATTTTTTGTTATTCCAAATTTAGACAAATATATTTCTATTCCGATCTAGGCCCCCCAACTGTGAACGCCCGTGATCAACTAAAGAACTCTATTTACATACTTACAAACCAAAACGGTGGACAGACAGGTGTGATGAGATGATCTTTTACCGATCCATTCTTGTTCAATATTTTATAATTAATATTTTTTCGTGTTAAAATTTTTAATGAAATAAAATAAAAAAAAGTTGGCTTAAAAACAAAACCAGTTTTTTTTTTTTTTGTTATCGTTTCGTTTTTTTTCGATTTTTAACCTGTCAAATATTTAAAAACAGGTGATTTATAAAATTGAACTGATTTAATTGGTTTTTTAAAAATCATTTGAATTTTTATAGATCTTTATTTTATCATTAAAATTGACAAGAAAATTGTTTTCTGTTTTGTTTTTGAAATGATTTTATTGTTTATTTTTTTATCGGAAAAATATTAATTTTTTTTAATTTTTATGCAATTTTAATGTTTGAATAAATTTTTTAATTTTAAAAATAACATTCTAAAATTAAAATCTACACAAAAAAAACTTGTTTTTTTATATTAATTTTTTCAAATTTTTAGAATAATTTTTCATATTGGCTTTTGTTTTTTTTTTTCACGGATGTGAAATACTTTTTCTTTTATAAATATTTTCAATATTAAATCATAATTATTTTAATTAATTAATTTGTCGGTTGATTTATAAAGCAATTATTTTAATATAGAAAAAAAAAACTTTTAATTTTTTCTTAAAAATACTATAAAACTTTTTTTTTTTTAGTTTTAAATAACTAAAACAAATAATTAAGAAAAAAAATCAAATACGAGAATGAATTACGATCGTGTCCACCTAAAGACCAAAAAAAAAACAGTCTTAAAAATTAAAATGTTTTTCAAAGGCCGACTTGTTTTTTAGTTAATATCTAATTTACAAAAAAAAAAACACGTGGTTTTTAAAATATCACATTTTTTTTAATGTAAATAATTCGAGGAATTCAAATAAATTCCGATTATATAATTCACAAAGTGCAAAAAAACGAATTTAAGTTATTTTGTTTGCATGAATATTTTAAGAAATTTATTTAAAAAAAAAGACAGCGAAACCTAATACTTCAAACACAAATTCTTTACCAAAACAAGTTTTTAGATTCTAAATATGTGCCCCAAATTTAATTCAAATCAAAAATTTAAGGACATTTGAGTTAAATCCTTATTTCATTCATTTCAGGAAAATTTTAAAATAAAAAATAATAATAAAAACGTTTAGAAATAGTTAAAGAAATATTTTTGTAAAGGTCAGTGCTACTGCCTTGTGATAGTATTCCAGGCACGTCGTGCTCTTAACATATATATTTTATTTAATTGTTATGAAAAAGCTGAACAATATATTTTAACAGTAAAATGTTTTATTTGAAAATTGAATCCTTTTAAATTCTAAAATTAGATTTTTAGAAATCCTATTACACTTTTTTCCCATTCGAACAATTTGGTGCCATTAGATGCAAGAAAAATCCCTGCCGATATTAAGTTTGAAATGTCAATAACGAAATGAAATACTAAATCCTTTAATTAAATTTTCTCAATAACATTTGCAAAACTTTTATACCAAAACGTTTTAGTGCTATGAATAATATTATTAAATTAATTTACTTGGATTTAAAAAACACAAAAATAAAGATAAAATAAAATAAAAAATTGTCAAAAGCATAAACATCAACTTATAAATTATATGAAAGCGAGAAGGTTTGAGCTGTTGCCTCAAATTCATCGCTATGCGGCGATATCGCCTTTCAGAATGCCAGAATGCGACAAGCGATAAGTGAATATCACATGGCAGAATGGCATTCCAAGTGTTCTTGGCATTAGAGTGAATTTAAACTTCGCCCATTCGATCGTTTTCATAAAATTCATTCTTGTTAATATGAAAAAAAACACTATATGCATATCATTTTTACTATGTATTGGTATTAGTAAAACGTTACCATCGAAGAAAACTTTTTTGTGTAATAGAAAGCCATATATAAATTGGGTTATTTTTCCTCATTTTAGCTACGGTGAAATTGAAAGTCGATCGTCATTTACGTTTACTGCTTCGCGGAAAGGATATCTACTAACTTTTCTGCGTTATGCTACTACTTTCCCCATCGTGGATTCAATGTTAAACCATTTAGATCTGTCGTCTCATTTATGGTAGTTTATTTTTAAAAAAATCTTGTGAAGTCCCATCTCCGGTTTCAATATGCGTTGGCCTATTGTAGAATAGGTGAGCAATATTCTTTAGGTGATATTTGAAGCTTCTTAATTTCATTTATGATGAAAACTTCATAAAATTCTAGTCTAAATGGGTTAGAAATAATCATTTGTAAAATGATCTTTAAAATTACATCATAGTTTTTTGTATCGATATGTATAATCGACACTCGTACTTATTAGGCATCTATTCTTTTCTCTTTTCTAAGGATTCTGCTCTAATTTATTTATTTTCTAATCAAAAAATTTAAATACCAAACGAATTACTAGTTGAAGAAAAAAAAATAACTTAAAAATTGTTTCAATAAATTTTCATAATTTATGTTTTTCAATGGAATCACACAAACAATATAAAACTAGTTCAATGACTTAATCAACAATAAATCGGGTGACATAATAGGAAAACTAGTTTTTTTTTTTTTTAAGAGATTCTTCATGATCGACATTTCTTTAAAAAAAAAAAAAAGAAAAAATCAATAAAATCGATAATCTAATAATGCGCATTTTTTAATTAATTGTATTTTTTTTTTTATTATTATTATATAATTTTATTCTTTAAGAAATGTGATTTTTCTAGTTTAAATAGTGTTTACATCATCACTGCTTATCCTTGAACATTTTATTCCTTTAATTTTTATAATTAGTTATTTTAATTTATTACTTTCTGTTGCAAAATTGCATCGAGTCATTTTTTTAATTTCCATTTCATATTCTTAAAAGCAATATTTTTTTTTTTTGTTTTTTTTTTTTAATATTATTGTTTAAACTAAAAACCTTGATCATTAATTACTGTTTATTAAAACCAGTCTAAAAAAAAGTGTTTTTTTTTCTGGCTTAAAAAATTTTGTATCAAAAAGAAAAAGAACTTACATCATAAATGTGCTCCATAAAAATTAAATTGTTCTTCATGACCTTAAATAGTCACCCAAATGACAAACGAACATAAAATCAAAAGAATTAATTAAAAAAATTAAATTTTTTTTTAATTAAATAAAACAATAAACATTAAATTACAATATTATTTTTTATTAGCTAAATGTACTTTTGACCTGTATTAAATTTTTACTGTTTAATCAAAATATATCATAAATCTCTTCGTTTTATTTATCATTTTAGAAAATCTTAATATTCGATAATTTCTAAACTTTAATCTAGATCAGCGGTTCCCAATTGAAATATTTATAATCATCTCAAATTATATTTTTAAATTACCTCCCAATATGAATTAATTCCAACTTGGAAATTGTAAAACGATTTTCACACGGAATTCTGAGTGCAAAATCGTACGCTACAGGCTACACCAACACACACATAGATTAGGTATAAATCGTGCATAAATAAATAGCAAACGGCTAGTCAGGTTTACATTTTGCAAAACAGATGTTCACGTATCTGAACGCACCCCATTTTGAAATTTCGAGAAAAAAAAACAAATCGTCCAATGATTTTTTGGATTGTGGTTAATTTTTTTTGGGTCGCGAAATTTACTTTAAAAAAAAAAAGTGGGTCGTGTTGGAAAAAGTCTAGGAACCGCTGATCTAGATTATACGAAAACAATATTCTAGATGAAATTCTATTTTCCACTCGCCCCTCGTCTCGCTCACATAAAATCGAAAACTTTTATCAAAATATAAACAACAAAAAGCGAATTTTTCAAATATGGTCGAGAAGAATTTCACATCCGCTTTAATGATGACTAAAATAAACAAAAACTAAGAACTAGTTTTGTTATTTAGATATTAAAGGTAAAATGACCGCCGCCAAAAAAAGACGAAGAAACAAACTTTAAAGATTCTGACGTCGGAAAGAAACTTGAACAAGTTCCGATGTCATCATGAAGAATGATGGGTAGTAGTCTACTGACACATTTTAGTCACGCGACCTTCTGCTTCCATTTAGATTGTATCGAATTTTTTTTTTGCTTTTTTTTTTTACGATAATATATGCCATATTTTTACTACTGTTTTTACGTTAATGAAATTATTAACTTTTTTAATATGTAACTAAAAAATTACCCCAAAATTACCCAAACGAATGCAACTCACGTACAATTATAATTGAGTTAGAATCTATGAGCTTCTGTGTTTTTGCTATCAGGAACTTGGCAATAATTTACATAATCATTTGGGATTTCGAAAAAGAACAAAACAAAACATAATTTTTAAATTTAACCTTTTTAAATATTCATAATTTTATTTCGTTTTTTTGTTTTATTATTTTAAATCATATTTTTGGCATTTTCGTTTAGTTTTAAAAATTAATTTTTTTTTATCATTAAGATAAGTAAAAACAAGTTTCTCTAGAAATTGTCTTATCACTATGGTCTTCTTGTATCGAAAAATTCGATTAATAAAAGGAAATTTGTTAGTCGACAACTACGGAATATTTTTTTAATGAAAATTTTAAAACTCGAATCGCCCAGAATCATGCCCGAAAAAAGAAATTCTGTCCTATTGTAGAATTGCATACATTTTAGTGTTTAGGGTTTCCAACATTACAAACTTTGAAAGGACAGGTTTAAAAAATGTATGAGTTAAATTTACTTTTATAAACCAAAAAAAAAAAGTAGTGTATGTACTACATAAACGACATTTTTCTATTCTCAGTGATCTCATAAAAAGCGCTCGCTAATCATAACGCCCAAGTAACCGTCAAATTGGCGGCTAGGCAGACTAAATTCATAATGTTATCAATAATGTCTTGCAGAGCAGGTCTGAGTTCATGAATCATACTCGATTGATTCAACAAAATCTATATATTAACTTTATAATTAACCAACAAAATATTATCAAGAAGTACGGCTTAGTCACTGCATAATTTCTAACAAATTGTAATTGCTTTTTGGTCGGGATTTTAACATTTAGTGATGAGTTTTATAGCGACATAAATCGCGTTACTAAGTGTTTATAAAAAAAATTGCTGGATACTAAATAGATGCAGGGATCTGAAAAAACAACGAAAAGACAAGGATAAAATGTTTGAAAAACGGTAGTCCTTTATAAGGACAAGAAATGCACACTGTACGTATGTGTCCACGCCTTTTGTCACGCTTCTAATTTCAATGTGAACCACATTAGGTCTTCTCCTTCTTCATGAAACCGTAAAATCTTTCTAAAAATATGTTTCCATTCGTGTCGATTTCACGTACTTTCCGAAAGAATTGGAAAAACTCAAAAAGTGCAAAAAAAAAAAATATATGATTTAATACAGTTTTTATTTCATAATTTTATGATCTAAAAAAAATAATATATTTAAATAGCAATTGATCTTCTTTCCTCACTGATTTTGTGTTCAGATGACGAAACAAAAAAAAATGGAATTCCCGAAGATTTGCATTTTAATTGAATTTGCATTTGGAAAAATCCATTTCTGGATGTTGTTTCATGAATCTGCCACAAAAAAAAAGAAGAATTTTAATATGTTAGATAAATAAAATAAAAAAAAAGTCTTTGCAACGAACTTTTGAAGAACATCTTGTTTTTTTTGATCCTCGCTTGTTGGTAGACCTAACTCTTTTTGACGTTGATCGTACATCATTTTTTCAACAAGACTTCTAGTTTCACCATCTAAGTCGGACAGTTTTGATGGTTCTGGATTGATTTTTCTTGTTGATATTTGTGGATCTGTGAGCATTAAACGATCCCACCATGACGTTGTATTAATCTAATGATATAACAAATAACTATTAGAACTTCATTTTTTTTTTTAAATATATGATTTTTCTTTATTTTACCTTTTCCAATGTAAGTAAAATTGTTTTCTGATCCTGAATAACCCAAACAGAATCTTCGACTTTTATTTCTCCACAAATTTCACCTGAAATAATTGGTGGATGACCTTTTAAACCTACTGTAAGTGATTTTTTTCCTATATTCACAATAACATCTCGTGATCGTAGATTGAATTTAACATCGAATATGACTTTAACCTAAATAGATGAGAAAAAAAGGAAATTTATTTAAGTCGGTAATTTTGTAAGGTTCATATGATCAAAAGTTAGAAGGAAGCGAAAAAAAACACATGTTTGTGGAAAAAACATGATGCTTATCTATTTTGGTTTTAATATCTGATTTATTGTCATAGTAATGGCACAAAAAAAAAAAAGAAAAAGAAATTGGAGTCTATTTTGCATTCACATTTTATGTTATTTAAATTTCGCATAAAATGATATTTTTCATTAAATTAGTTTTCTATGTTATATTATTTTCTTACTGTACACAGTTCAAAATTAAAAGGATCTTAATAGGAGTACTTTTACAATATGGAATGAACAATTTAAAACATTTTTTAGAAATTTGAGGTAACACTTACTAAAGAAAAGAACTATTTCTAATCTTCTATCATTTGATGCATTTTAATTGTCAAATATTCTAAAAGACATACCCAAAAACCTAATAAAAATAAAATACAGAAATAAAATAAAAATGTCATCGTCGATCATAGTATTTGTATTAAATGTTGATGGAGGTTTAAGAATCGCTTACAATTCTTAGTATTCTTGAGGAAAAGACCTGGGTGTTTATGTATATTACCTAATAACGTCAAAGAATCAGCATGGGTTTTGCAAATCTTTGGTATTCACATCCACGAAAATACGACTAAAGGATCTCGATGCTGTCGAGCTTGTTCAAATCGTCATGGACTTATTCGCAAATATGGTTTAAATATTTGCCGGCAATGTTTCAGAGAATATGCTAATGATATCAGTTTCAAGAAGCTCAATTAAAATGATCGACGGATGGAACTCGAGAGTGAGAGAGGGAGAGGTGTTACAGTATTCACCGAATAATTTAAATAAGCTTAACAAAAATGTTTTAATTATTTGAAATTCATATAAAAAGAATATATATTTATAAAAGTCTAGCTTACTTGCACTATTCGATGAAAACAGAGAAAAAAAAGAAAAAAAAATATGTATATAAACAGAGAAGTGCGACCCTTTACTGAATTAGGGAATTATATCCAAATAAACAAATAAAATCACTAATAAACATTTGAAGAAAATAACATTCGATAACATTTCAAAAATCTTAATATACTAAAATTTTCAGAAATTCTATTACGATTTTTAAACATAAAATCTTCCATAAGAGGTTAAAAGCAAATGCCAGAATAGACCCGATTATCAAGCAAACAAACTTAGGCAATAAACAATATGCCACACTAAATTTAAATTTGGGTATACTTATATTTATTTTTTTTTTTTTTAATAAAAACTATGAATAAATTTAACAGCTTCTAGATAACATAAAATTTTCTAGCACGGCGCCAAATATTTTATTTCAATGCCACTAAAATAATTCGCAGTAAAAAAAAAAAAATAATAATAAACTAAAAAGAAAAACACCTTAGCAACATTATAATTAAAAATTTAACTTCCGTTTAATTTATTTGTTAACACTTCACATTAGTTTGCGGAGTTTTCATTAACAGACACGGATGATATCGGCGCCTGTTCAGGTTTTATAAATTATTGCAATTATTCTTTCCAATTAGATCAATACAAACAATATTGTGTGTATCTTTTCGCAATCAGCAGCTTCTGTAGTAAAATTTCCATGAAGGATGGAAATACTGTTTTATTGCTATTAAAATTTCCAAAAATCAACACATCTTTGACCTTTATTGGAATTTTTGGCCGAAAATATCGACAAAAAAAAAATATAAAAATAAACAAAACAAAAAGCCAACTTCTTTTTTGTTAAAGAAAGATATTTTTTTTTAAGAAAAAAAAAAATCTGATGAAAAGCTTCCCAAAAATGATTCAAGTTCGTTGACCATTTTTCTTGGATATATTTAGCTTTTATATGTTCTTTTTTTTTTCTTTTTTTTAGTTTTATTGTTATTATTATATTTACTTCCACCTTTTTCCTTATAAATGTTTAAAAGGAATTTAAGGCAAAAAAAAAAAAAAAAAAATACCACAAAATTAAGATAAAAGAGTTTTATCAAATTTGTATCAAAAACCAAAGACACCAGTAAAACCAATGATTCCTGAAGGCCGAATATTTTCGATGATCAGACAAAATTAGCATGAATTTGTTATAGAGTCCGCGGCTTATACTAGAGGCACACATAGGGTATTCATACGATAGTTTAAAGATACCATGTGGTATACCATATGTGTGTCGTCGAATACTAGCCGAATACAATTTCAACTACGCAGCATAAATCTGGTATTTAAATTCGAAAAAGTACGTGGTATTTCCGTTTTTTACTTAATTTTTTGGCCACTGTAATCTATTCTTTAGTGATTGTCGCGCCTTTTTATTGAAGCGGAAAATAGCGAATGGAATTTTGCAGGTAAGCTGAGCAATTGACACATGTTTACACTTTGTTTTTGAAAATTTTATTTTAAAAAAGTGGAGAAAGTAGTTAAATATGCAAAATTTTATGAGTTAATGAAACCTCAAAATTTATAGATAGTTTGTAGGAATCATATAGAGGATTTAAGAGGAGCGAAAAGAAATTCCCATATTCTCGCTGAAATGGCAGAATTTCAAATATCAGACAAATACTATGTTTTATGTGTGCCAACCCCTTTTTATACCATGGTACAAGGCTATACTGTAGTATCGATATTAAGGTATGAATACCCTATGTGTGCTCTTAGTATTAGGGTGACGAAAATTAAATAACTCCAATTTATATATCAAAACCAAATATTGCCTAATAAAATAGTAATTAGAGGTTAATTAACTAATTAAATGTCTAACAAAAAGTTTTGTGAAAATTCTTCAACACACAAAAGTAGATTCGTTAAATTAAACTTTATCGATATTTCTTATTGTTGTGATATTGATTGGATTCGAATTTTATATTTTGTCATAAAATAACCATCAAATAAGAAGAAGAAGAAGAAAAAAAACCGGTGACGATACGCGATTGTAAAGTCTCATCAAGTTTAGCAAGATATTATTTGTGTATACATTTTTCTTTAGCTGTTTTTTTTTTATGGGGAAGTTCTTGGAGAATATTTTAACTTGGTTTATCCCAAAAAAAAAATACTCACTGTTTAGCTTACACAATGGTTAAGCGGCCAAGTTTAAAACTTTCATCACGGATTTTGATAATGTCTAGAATGATTTTTTTTTTGTTTGTTTTTTGTTCGTTTGTTAACTTTTTAGATATATGAAAAACTAATCGATTAGATTCAGTTCAATTCTTGATGTCGGTTAGGTCGGAACAAATATTCTTTTTTACATAATAAAATAATTAAAAAGTGATCGAAACGAACTTGATTTAGTAACCAAAAAAAAAGAAAAGAAAAAAACAACAAAAGATCATATAAGAAAGTGAACGATGTCATAATTATAATTATTAATTAGTTGTAAATATAAATAAGAAAATAATTTATATGAATATGTTGGCGATTTTGAATTTTTTAATTCTTTAAATAAAAAGAAACAAAAACCATATTTGTGTGTTCAGAAGTTTTTTTTTAATTTTTACTTTTGTTTTGTTTTTTAAATTAATGTAAGTGCAAATCGAAAAATTCTTATTTTTTATTTTTTATTTAAAAAAATTATACTTTATAATTTATATTCGTCTGGAATGAGTTGAAGCATGGAATCGTGAGATTTAAAAAAAAAGAAAAGAAAATAAAGTGAAAACTTTGGTAATTTAAAAATGTTAACCGAAATTGCATATCCAGCTTTAGAGAATGAAAAAATCGATATTTAGTTGGAGATCCTTTTATATTCAACGTGTATCAGGGATATTATTTAAACCATTTCTAAATATTAGATTGATTTTATAAAATCTATTAGTTGCAATAAATCCAGACTCGAAAGGTCATAGTGTGTACATGAATTATTAGTGAAGAAACCCATTCGATCTTGTTTTTAAAAAAAATACGTTACATATGTTATTTTCAGTGATAACTAATACAATTTTTTTTTGTATAAATTCTATTATCAATGATAGGCAACAAACCGGATCGGCCCTACGTTCTACTATCTAGTTTTTCTATGAATATAACCTTTACAAAATATTGTTTATACAACTCGCACCTATAATGTTAATATAGATTTTAAGGATTTGTAAGAACGTAAGTGAACTTTCACAATAACGTCGATAAGGATCGAACCAGGACAGGAAACCAATAATTCAAAAAACTACTTTAACACTATCGACATGTACTTTTCTGTTCTTCTGTAGCATATAACTTTTATTAATACTAGAGGCACACATAGGGTATACCTTAGTATCGATACTACAGTATAGCCTTGTACCATGGTATAAAAAGGGGTTGGCACACATAAAACATAGTATTTGTCTGATATTTGAAATTCTGCCATTTCAGCGAGAATCTGGGAATTTCTTTTCGCTGCTCTTAAATCCTCTATATGATTCCTACAAATATCTATAAATTTTGAGGTTTCATTAACTCATAAAATTTTGTATATTTAACTACTTTCTCCACTTTTTTAAAATAATATTTTTAAAAAAAATGTGTAAACATGTGTCAATTGCTCAGCTTTTCTACAAAATTCCATTCGCTATTTTCCGCTTCAATAAAAAGGCGCGACAATCACTAAAGAATAGATTACAGTGGCCGAAAAAATTAAGTAAAAAAAGGAATACCACGTACTTTTTCGAATTTATATACCAGATTTATAGTAGTTGAAATGGTATTCGGCTAGTATTCGACGACACACATATGGCATACCACATGGTATCCTTAAACTATGGTATGAATACCCTATGTGTGCCTCTAGTATAAGTCAATAAACTTATATTTCAGATGCAAAATAAATACAACGAAATTAATTGTTTTAAATTTCATATTAAAACAGATTCTAAAGTAAGAAAATTCTTTACAATCCGGATTTGCAATAATATAATAATTTCTAGTCGATTGAAATTTTTACTTCGTGATGAATTACGAAAATCTGAAAACCAGCTGACTGATTTAATTATTCGCGAATAAAAAAAATTTTATATTTAGTTTATTTTTTCGTTTTTTTTTTGTTTTTAAACATTGAACCGGATCAAAAACTTTATATTTTTTTTTTTTTGTATATATTTCTATTTTAGAATTATTTTGTATATTTATTGGATTAACTTGATTTTTAAGATATTTTCTTGAGAAAAGATCAAAACGACGATAAATTTAATAAATTTTAATTAATTTTGTAATAAATTTATTAATTTTTGTTAATATTTAGTTTAGTTTCGATTAAAGAAAATCAAAAAATGCTAAAATATTTTAGATTTCATTTAGAAAAACAACTAAAAAAATAGAAAAACACTTTCACAAGAAAATAGAAAATTGATTCCGCGTGAAATTGTTTAGTTGCCAAGGTTATATGCAACAATCTCTTTAAAATAAAATAAAAAACTCTTGAAAATGTTTTATCGCAAATATTGTTGCTATTTTTTCAAAATAACAAGTTTACAAAAATATTTTAAAAGAGGTGTTTTTCTGGATTTCAACAAGTTCAAAATCGATACTTGATAGTGAAAAAGTTTTCCATCATTATAAATTTAAATGACATCAGAAGAAAAAGAAGAAGATATTTCAATATTATGGATTTTACAACCAACAGAAAAAAAAAATAGTAACCATTTGTCTTGGATATTTTATGTTATGGAAAAAAAAACGGAACCAAACCATAGTGATTTGTGCACCTCGAAAATGTAGATTTTGCAAGGTGAATCTGAAAAGCATCTTTCTAATTTTCTGGAGATTGCATTGTTTTAAAGAGTTCTCATTTGCATTAATGTAGTTATGCTATCGTTGTTTTCCGTATATTTGCTTATTTTGCATGATGTTCGAGAGAAAACACAGGCGCAAAGGCATATTTTCAAAAAAGCAACTAAACAAAGGAAATACGCATATGGCTGGCTGGTTTTGAGACTATGCCGAAAGAAAAAGAAAAGATTTTTTTATTATCGATGATGATATTCCTCGTGACGATTTAAAGCAAGGCTGTCCAACCCGCGGCCCAAAAATATTCAAAGTTACTGAAGCATGTCCATTTTTCTGAGGAATGTTTGTGTGTTTGCGCTCTCGTGCTAAAGCTGCCAAGTGACAAACAACAGAAACAGGACCAGAACAGAAAGCTCTTTCGTTATGTAAATTCTCTTTCTGTTTGCGTTGCTCGCTCAGCTACACTGTTCTGTTGCTTGTCACCTAGTGAGTTAAGTGTAGAATGAAACATACTAAGTGTAAAATTAGAACCAACATGTTGGATGAACACCTTGAAAACTTCCTGACAATTGCAACCACGTCAATCGAACCAGATATTGACGGTTTAGTTTCTCAACTTCAATGCCAAGCATCACATTCATTTTATGACATGGATTTATACATAGTAATATACTCGTGGCCCAAAAATCTTCTTCCAATGCGGCCCAGGGAAACAAAAAGGTTGGACACCCTTGATTTAAAGTATTATTCTTATTATTTTCCCAGCACAAATTTAACAGCTTTTGTTCAAATGCAAGAATTTGTTCAAAAAAGTAAATTGAAATAGGAGTTAATATGATTTTGCGCTGATTGCAATCTGATCGGAAGTTTATCGTCAGTCAGGAAAGCAACTATGCAATAATAATAATAATAATAATAAAAAAAAAAACAAAAAAAAACACCCTATATCGCTATCAGATAGAAATCCCTCCTCGATTCTACATAACAGAAAATTCAAAGATCTGTTAAAATTCTAATTTTTAAAATAAGAGCACATAGCAGAAATTGATATTCTGGCTAAGAGATTTGTATGTTTCAGAGGAAAGGAGTGTTTCGAGAATTTCGAACTGTTGCCTTAGGACTTAGGTTATAATAATAATAAGAATAATAAAAAATTTATGTCAAAAATTAAAATTTTTGCAATTATAAAACTTTTAAAATAATTCAATAGTTTGGAATTTTAAGTATTATGATATTTTGTAAAAATTGACATATGCAGTTTCAATTCTAAACCATTCAAATATTCTTTTTTAAAAAAAAACTGATTTACCATAATGAGCGCTCATTAAGGTAAAAAAAAAAAAAATAAAATAAATTGTATAAAATCACATAAATGGACAATATAATATTTCCAAAACATTATCAGCTATAAAAAATCAATCATTGAATCTTTAGGAATTCAAAACGAAAAAAGAAAAAGAAAAAAAAAACCCTTACAATACTGGAAAAAAAATTTGAATTCAATGAAAACTTTTAGGGAAACCCCAAGATGATGAATAAATTCCACACAAATAGTGTTAATAGTTTTTACTAGACTTTAGAAGAAAAAGAATTTACAATGATTAACATTTTTCAAAAGTTTTATAGTAAAAAAAAAAAAAAAAAGTTATTGAACTTTTCTGTCTAAAGGCAAAACATTGATGAAATGATGGAAAACATAAAAATTTTATTATGAAAAAAAAAAAAAAAAGTATTTATAAATTATTTTGCATTTTCATTGATTGGCAATGAAATTAATTTTATTCAATCATCGCCATGAATATGTATGATTAAATAAATTCTGTGAAAACTTGTACTCCTCGCATCGAATCGCAGCTGAGTTTTTACTTTAAAAACTTATTTGATATTTAAGAAGGAACCAGAAAGAACAAAAACTTTAAATTCAACGTCTAAATCTCATCAACATAATCAATTTCTTATTTATGTATTCAAAAGAAATCATGACGAAAATTAAAATGATAAAACAGTTATGAAAATATTAGCGCAAAAAAAAATTAATACTTTTTTGAATTTTGAAGACCAGAGAAGGTGTGTCGTAGTCGTCTTTGATCGAGAATAAAATGGTTTAAAAAACTTGAATATTTTATTTGAGTTCGAAAAAATCTTTTATGAATTCATATTGTTATATTATCATCATTAAAAAAAAAATACTAGCAAGAGGTGTGCAATATATTTTATTAATACCATATAGGGTATAGATTTCGTATTGCTCCCGCTATAGGTCTTTAAAAACATATCTACCTTGATTAAATTGAGATCTATTTGCCAAGTTTCTTTGCCCAACCATATTAAAATATATCAAATAACGATTGGATTGCATCTTCAAATTAAAAAAAAAAACCAATCAAATTCGTAAAATTCGATTGTAAATTGATCACAGTGAATCGACCAATAATAAAAATCAGCTCAATTAGACAACTAAAATTAGAGGTTTTCTTCAAAAAAGGTGTTGAAAAATCAAACGTCTTAATAAAAGCTGAAATCCATTTTTTTGCTATAAAAACTTTTATAGAAAAGTTTATAAAAGTTTTTGATTCTTGTAAAAGTATTATTTTATTTCAAAGCATAATTATTATGGTAGGTACTACCATAGGGTATATTGGTTTTGTCACTCCATTTGTAACACATCAAAATAATCGTCGTAGAAAGATATTAAGGGTATAGTTGTGTAGGGAATCAAAAGTTATATCGATTCATGCATGTCTGTCCGTCCGCCCGTATACAAGTTAACTCAAAAACGCGTTATCCGATTTTGATGAAATTTACAATGTGAGTTGCTTATTCCTTAACTTGGTTTGGTATTGCATTTCAGCAAAATCGATCCAGGGGGAGCAAAGTCATAAAGGAAAAACCAGGGTGACCAGAAAGTTTTGTCGTTTTTCTGTTTATGGTTTTTCGGATTTAATTGGAAAATTTGAGAACCAATTTTGTTTAAATTAATTATATAGGTTAACAAACAAATAGACTATACACCATGTTAAATTTCAGTCAAATCGGTCCAAGGATAGTGAAGAAAGAAATAATCCTAGGAGAAAATAACCTTCTTCATAAAGTTTTTTGATGTACTTTAAAAACTAATACACCGATTTGAATAAAATTTGCAAATGGGACTTATGCTATCAGGGTCTGGGTCTGCAAATTAGAAGAATTTTTGAAAAGAGGAAACAAAATTATGAAGAAAAAACCTTGAAATAATGTTAGTTTTACCAGTTTTTCTGTTTCATTTCTGCCATAGGCCTATTTTCAGTTACTATATGTTTTTTTTATCCTTTTTTTTAATGGATTTTGAGACTTCTACATTGAGTAGATTTTATTTTTATCACATTTACAGAATTAATTCGACTAGAACAATTAATTTTTTGGATTTTTACATGAATCAAAAATCTTAAAATAATATTCTTAAAATCAAAACTTTCAGAGCATGTAGATAAAATGTCTTTAGAAGAATTTAAAAATGCGGTACAACATTGCAAACCTTTAGTCTGGCTATTTTAGACATTTTTAAAGTAATTAATAGAAAATAATTTGTCAATATATTAGAATTCCAATTTTACCTTGACCTATACTTCATTCGACAATTGTGCAAACAATATTTATTTAAACGAGAATAGTAAGAAAAATTTAATATATTAATATCCGGATAAAAAAAAAAAAGAAAAGAAAAAAAAAACTTAATAGCTTGTAATTATTATAAATTATAAGTAATATAATTGAAAAAATTTAATATTAAAAAAAAACACAAACAAATCACAGCAAAATTAAATATTTCTTTAAGATTTAGTTAAACTAATGACGGCGAAAAAAAAGGGGCTTCTTTAAAACACTGAAACCGCATTCAAAGCTTAGTGTTAATTGACATGTGTGTATATGTAATTAAGAAACAAATGCTTTTAAATTATTAGACAAAAAAAATCTTCCGCCTGGTTAAATTTAAAAATAGTTGAACAACTCCATTCTCTTTACATAAAATCCATGTTAAATACTTTATATTTATTCTTTTTTTTTTTTTTTTTTTTTAATTTAAGAATTATTACAGTTAAAACTATAGAAAAATTTATGCAACATAAAAAAGACCTCGCCATGCCTGTCAACGGACTTTTAAAGAAAAACAACGAACCTTGAAAGAAAAAAAAAAAAAGTATGCTTGCAAATTTTTATTTAAAATAATTTATAATTTATTTATTTTTTTTTGGCAAGCATAAATGATTTCTGTGCTGTCATTGCGGAAAAAAAAAAATAAAAATCTTTGGAAAACTATTTTTAAAAAATTCTTAAAAATTTTTCAAATCGATCGATTCTTGAGAAGAACTTCGATCAAAGTACACGGTTTTTGCTTGCCATTAAGCGTGACATATGAAATATAGTCAAAAAAAAAAAATAATAATAATAATAATAATAATAAACAAAAAAAAATATTGATGAATTCATAGTTTTTTTTTTTCAATAATTATGCAAATTGTAAAAATTTATAGTAAAATAAATTCTCACAAAATTCATGTTTTTTTCTCTCAAGGTGTTTATTAGACAGGGTCGTATCGTGGCATGATTGACAAGAACCAAACAACCAGACATTCACATTATTTTAATCATTTAGGGCGAGGAGTTCGAATAGTAACTAATGTGACTAAAGTGCTAAAGTGACTGTTACTACATAGATTATTTGCACGAAAAGTTTTCTCACGCGAATGACTTTTCAGACTTTTTACTTTAAAGCAAGGCTGTCCAACCCGCGGCCCGCGAGCCGCATGTGGCCCAAGGCAAGTATCAATGCGGCCCGAACATGTTCAAAGTTACTGAAGCATGTCCATTTTCCTGAGGAATGATTTGTGTATTGTGTGCGCTCTCGTGCTAAAGCTACCAAGTGACAAACAACAGAAACAGGACCAGAACAGAAAGCTCTTTCGTTATGTAGTAAATTCTCTTTCTGTTTGCGTTGCTCGCTCAGCTACACTATTCTGTTGTTTGTCACCTCGTGGCTTAAGTGAAGAATGAAACACACTAAATGTAAAATTAGAACCAACGTGTTGGATAAACACCTTGAGAACTGCCTGAGAATCGCAACTACGTCAATTGAACCAGATATTAACGCTTTAGTTCTCAACTTCAATGCCAAGTATCACATTCATTTTATGATATGAATTTACATATAGTAATATACCTGTGGCCCAAAATAACATGTCTTCTTACAATGTGGCCCAGGGAAACAAAAAGGTTGGACACCCTTGCTTCAAAGTGTGCGTAAAAATAACAACCTTTGTACTGAGATATATAATAAACAATAACTAGCTGTCTCCAAACGACATAAAGTTATAATCAGAGCAGGTGTTATGTGTGCTGTTCTATTCTGTGGAGATGAAATGTTATCAAAAAATCGACCCACCAACGTTCTCACCCAATTACTAACATAACATCTGACTAAATTTATATCGTGTGGAAATGGGGTGTAAACATACACCTATAATTAGACTGTAATCCCAAGCGGCTTTGATTAACATACTGTCCTATATAGGACTTTTTTTTCTGTTAGCGAAACTGTTCTATTTGACAAATGTCGTGTGTAGACCGCGTATGTTAGGCAAAAATATCTGTTCAAACATTTCTCTTAGCAAAAAAATCCTAACAGAAAAAGTCATAATTTAAAATGGCGAGATTCAAGAGATCACGATGCGATGTTAGCTAAATAATATTTATCGTGCTTTAATAAAGATGGATTTATTTAACCCAATAATATAATTTTCATCAAATTCTCTTAATTTCTTAAATTTGGAAACATTCTTACGGTACATTTTAAACCCAGCAATTGATTTAGTTTTCGTTTCTCGTTCAACGAAATCTTTCCAAATGAAATGTTAGAACATAAATAATTTGCTACGAAATACTGCAAATACCGAAAAAAATGCCATTTTACCGTCACCTGAATTACCTCCATTATTATTTGTTTCAAATAAACCAAGAATTTGATTAAACAATACTGTTCTTGTGAACAAAACTTTTAAATCTTATCTTATAGTCATCCACTTTTTTTTTACTAACTCAAATTGTTTGTACCTTTGAAGATTATTAGTTAGATCCTTTATGGTCTGGAAAAATCAAATTAGAACATGTTTCGGCTCACAAGAGACCAAAATTTGTTCTCGATAAACTCCGTGGGATTGATTTAGCACGATTTTTAATAAAAACAAAATAAAATTGCATATTCTAAGAATAAATAATTTAAAATTTTGGAAATAATGTTATTGCTTTTACCATAAATAGAATAAAAACATTAATTTTTACTACTTTGTTGTCTTTAAACAAAAAAAAAAGAAAAAAGAAAAAAAGTGTCTTGTCGATCACGTTCATCATGCCAAGAATCGAGGTTATTTAAGTTTTGGTTTAAGGAAGCCAAAAATGTGTACTCAAAAACATATCAAATTTGGTTCTGCTGTTAGTGAAATCTTAAATTTATTACTTTTTGTTAAAATTTATTTGAGATAAAATATTTATCTGATTCTTTTTTTGACTACTTCTTAAACTACTTCCATTTAACTTCTTTCAAATCAAACAAATCTTTCCATAAATGTAAATTCTGACAATTCCGGCTTATAAAAAAGCATTAAATATTTTTGCAAACAAAACGTATTCACGAAAAAGAAAATTTCTTAGAATGTGAACGAAACATAATAATTTAGCATCTTCAGAAGAAACCTGTTCAAAAAGAAAACCTCTTAAAAACAGAAGTTCGCTTTAAACAGGTTAATCTGAGAATATTTTTTTTGGGCATATTTTTTGGTTAACTCTTTTAATCAAATTTAAAATTTTCTGTTTTTTTTTCTTTTCTTCTTCTTATTCAACCAAATTAATTAAGACAAATTATCTGACAATTTTGTGTCAAAAGCGTTGTCAACTTCTTCAAAATTTCGATAATCTGATAGGAAATGTTCTTTTGTGTAATAAAAATTAAGACAAAATATATCAATTGGTCAGAAAATGTATACAAAGACATAATATTTAGTTTTAGAAATGATTTAATGGTAATTTATCATTTATGTTTTCAAATTTTGGTCGGTTTCAACTCATTCAGACTCAATGGACAAATTAGTTTTGTCGCAAAAATACAAATCTGATCATATATTTTTTTAAACCTTAAAATGTCTACAATTGTAGAATTTTATAAAAATTGATTTTTTTTTGTTTTAAGTAAAAATTATTCATTAATTTGATGGAAAAAATAATCATTTTATGATCGAAATAAAACAATAATTTTTTTAGGACAAGAAAATTGGATTTTAATATTCAAAATTCCAAAAAAAAAAAAAAAAAACATCATGAATTGAGATTATTATATAAAACAGTTCGAATATTTAGTTTAACACAAATAGGCTTTGCATTCCTCGCGCCTAATTCGTTTTACATTTATAATGTTTGCATTGACCAGGAATCCCATCTCTAAGCAAAGGCCAGTCGCAGATTTTAATTGCTGTTTACATGTATTATTGCAACTCACCAAGTTTTATTGTAAAGAAATTATTTTGTAATAGAAATAAAAAAAAAATTTACCAAAAAAAAGAGGGGTACCCACGACTGAAACAACTAAAAATTTAATTCTAATTTACATACTAAGCCCAAGGCAACAAAATTAGATTCCTTTATTAGGCATTTTCTAGTACACAAAATACCAGTAACCAGTAAAATAAATGTCTACAAAAATATTATAGACAGAAATGCTGAATATGACTTTAAAAAAAAAATCTTGACTAAAAAAGCTCAAGAACTTGTCGTTTTTTGTGAGATCAGAACCGATATTCTTTTTTGATCAAGTTGTTTAGAATTGTTAAACATTAGAAAAACGATTTAGAAAAGATTTATTTGCTGCTTTTATCTCGCTATCAATATTTTTGTGTTAATAAATTGCGGTCAAAAAGCATAACATTTTGTCATTAATTTGTAAATCTTTTCTTTTCAACAAAACAATTAGAAATCCTGTTTGAAATAAACTTTGTTCAAAAAAAAATATATATATATATTTAAAGAAAAATTAATAGCTTCCGGGTTTTTGAAAGTTCTTATGGAAAAATGAAATTTATTAAACTTTTAGTATTCTAAACAAAAAAAAAAATATTTATAAATATATATATAATAATATATAATACAATTGTCATTTAAAAAATTTCAGATGAACGAATCATGGCATATACCACGTGCCTCATTAGGTGGCTCATCACAATCCGGTTCATCATCGAATAGTAGTAATAAATCACAATCAAATCCACCAACGGTATCGAAACATTCACGTCAATTTCATCATGTAGAAGGACGTTCAAATTTAGGTTACACAATCGGTAATCTTGATGTTGTGGATAAACAAATTCCGGGAAATATTTATCCGAATTCTCATCGGAAATCATCAGCAGTTAATAAAGGAAAAAACAAACTGAATGATGAATTAAATGTTAATGGTATAAAACGAGGATCACGATCATCACAAGGCTCGACTGATAGTAATAACAGTTCACATGTAAGTTTTTTTTTGCTATTATTATTAAAATAACTTAATTTGATTGACATAAAAATTAAATTTCTTCTTTAGAGTGCCTCATCCGGTTCATTATTATTAACTGCTGCAAATTTGGAAAGATTCGCTGCAATTCATAAGAATCAAAATGAACTAAAACAATTAAATACGATTGAATCGCATCAAAATTACAATTCGAATATACAAATATCACAAATCAACGAAGAACAAATTCAAACTCAAGTAATAACCGAAGGCTTAGAAAGAAATGATACATTTATAACGATCGATCCAAATTTACATTTTGTTAAAACCAAAGATGTTGACACCATGTCAATAGCCAGTTCAACACATTTTACCATGGTTAATGGTATTGGAGGACCACAGAGAAAAACTAAAAGTGGCATTTGTAGTCGTGGACATCAAATTACTGTTCTAATACTCAGTATGAGTATGCTTTTCTTAATCGGCATTTTAGCAGCCGTTTATTTACTTGAAAGTAAGTGTTGATATTTTTCGAAAAAAAAGGAAAAATTCTAATTATAAATTCTATTTTTTTTTTCTTTTCTTTCCAGTGCGTGCCAAAGAAATGCCACAATAAAACAGTATCAAAAAAAAGACAACATTTAATATGCTTACTAAAAACATTGAAAAAAAAAACAAAAAGTATTCTATTATATAAGATTTTAACGATATTTAAAAAATAAATATATAACTGATAGCCTTCTTGAAATGCTCCTCTTTCATCCAATTAAATTAAATTAAAAAAAAAATTATCATTAAATTATTAAATATCATCGTTGCAAAAAATACAAAAAAAAAATTATTAAAGCTTTTTTTTTTAGCTTAATTAAATTATTCAAATTTAAAATAGTTAAGTTTTTATTAAAAATAGGAATTATCGAAAATCGAATTTTAAAAATATCTCTTGGAATACCGGCCGAGTTTGGCAGTATATCAAGAGAGTATTCTAAGTAAATACATTTAAGTATTGTTCCGTTTATATTTCATTATAATTATTATTATTTCTTATTTATATTACATTTTTATCTTTTCACGTAGTTTAAAGATTTTAAGTTGCTGAGAAAACTTTTAAATATGTAAAAAGAAAAAAGAAAACAAAAGAAAATGTTTATTTATCCCTGTGATATTAAATAAAGAGAAAAATGTTAAAATTTGCATTGCCTTTGATTTATTCTTTGCTTTCATAATGTAAAGCTCAATTCCTGTACTCCTAATATGAGACATACATATAGTATTCATACTATGGTATCGACACCATAGATACCATTTCATTATCATATTTATACTTCATTTATGTGGTATACTACGTAATCTTCTTAAAACATGGTATTTATACCATATGTGTCTCTAGTATAACTTATGGTCTCAGTATAATAAAGGAACAGTATACGAACTGAGAACAGAAAAGAAATTAGACGCGATCCTCCCAATATCGCCTTTGAAAATGACAGAAAGAAAAAATTACGCCCAAAATAAGGAAAGAAAATTCATATTTTACATTAGAAGGAAAGAAGTATTTGGTTTATAGCAAATATATCATTTTTTACAACGTGCTCCCTATAAGATTATTGTAGCAAGGGAGAGCATAAATAGTCTTATGGATTTTGAACTAAAGAAAGAATGAAACAAAAACAGCAATAGAAGTTCTTTTTAAGTAAATTTTTGTCAACAAAAACCACGTGTTTTTTAAGCGCCAATATGATTGTACCAAGTTTGGTACAATCATGTATGAATAAGCCCTCGCCACCATTTTTGATAAGACGTGACTTTTTGTAAGTGTTAGAATTTGATTATTAATGCTAAATTTATATTTTTCTCTGTTGCACTAACCCAGTGATTCCCAAAGTGGTCTATATCGACCCCCAAGGGTCGATGACGACCTGCAAGGGGTCCATGCAGCGAAAAAATAATTTGGGGGTTCATGAAACGGAAGTGGGGGTATTCATTAGTGGATCTCATATTAGCAGGTCGTGACATTAAATACCTATTTACTTACATATCACTACCTTATAATATAAAGACATAATTATCTACATTCTACATAAATTAAAAAAGTACCTATGAAGTAAAAATTTTTAAAACATAAAGGTTCATGGAACGTGATGAAAAATTATATTGAAATTTAAGTTATAAGGTATATTTTCTGATATATGGAACTGTTTAAGAATTACACACTACTACGGTTTTCTAAGTTGTAGGCATTCGCTTTGTGGTCGCCATACAATTTGAACTTGTAAAAAATTGCATATAATGATATACCAGATCATCATGTTACACACATACGCGCAGTAGAAAGTCTTCCCCATTTCAATATATAGAACGTTGCATAGTATCTTTCATATATATCTTACATTATATTTATGATTTTGGGGTAGTATACCCACTTTTATCCCTTTCAAAATGAGTAGCAATATACCAGGCTGTCAAAAATACACTTGAAGTTGATGAATTTGCAAAAAATCAATATCGGGTAAGCAGGGAGTCTACCCAAAACCGAAAAACATGGCAAGTGGTCTACGAGGCAAAAAAGTTTGGGAACCTCCGCACTAACCTAATGAAATCTAGAAAAAAAAATGATAGCTAAAATGAATGGGATTTGGATCATATCTCATATGTATTTTTACTGAGAAAAACCACACATCCATTGTATTTAAAAATGTGGGCAGAAACAAAATTGGACATAATTCTACAAAAAAAATGCGAGATCACTAGTTTTCACATTTTCTTCGCCAGATTTCTTATTGTTCCTTTATACTGAGCTATGGTCTTCACTAGACTTATTTTCAGTCGGACCAAAAAGTTTTGTGGAGACTCTAAAGGCAGATTTACATTTAACAGTATTTTAAATTTTATTGGAATTGTGAGGGAGACAACAAATCTCTATGAGAAATTTAGCGAGAGTGAAACAAGTGGCTAGCTTTGACTGTTACAAAATATTGTCGAAAAATCTGTGATGATGTGAGAAATATTGCTATAAAATTGTAAAAAAGTTCTATCAACTAGAACTTTTATAGCAATATTATATCAACAATTTTTCTCACTATGAAGAATTTTGAATATTTATTTTTCGCGCCAAAGCCAGTCCTATAAAGAATCCTATGATATCATATGTTTATTTTTTATGGAAATGTCAGTTTGAAGTTAACATTCAAATTGGGATTATTAAAATGGATGGTAATATGAGGACCGACAATTTGTAAAAGCTCTTTAAATTGTGCAGCCATCATTCGCATATAATTTTTGAAAAGATTTGGGTCTGAAATTGCCAAAGGACTAACTACTACTCACTACTACTAAATATTATGTTTAATAATAATATATTACGAGTAATTTCCATATTTTCGAATTTTTTTCAAGTCATTTTCACTTTGAAACTTTATTGAAAGAGGTTATGTTTTGTTTTAAATTTTTTTTCTTGATTTAATTGTCACTTTACTATAAAAAATGGTGGGATATATACGTGTGAGGCTTTTTCGTTGTCTCTTTTTCAGCATTATAGTTCAAATCGCACTATCCCCCTCACAATTCCAATAAAATTTAAAATATTGTTAAATGTAAATCTGCCTTAAGACTTGGAATTTTTTTATCAGTCGAACATAAACTTGGAATTTTTTGAGGAAGACTTTTTAAGAGACTTTTTTTGAAATATTGAACTTAAAAATGGTTGCAATGAACTGAATGCAAGCGAATGTATGTAATTGCAAGAGAATTTTTCCAACATTATTTTTATTTGAAATATTTTTATTTCGTAGAAAAAATAATTTTGGCACCTCTATTTTCATTTAAAAAAAAATTGTTTGAAATTTATATCGTTTTATGGCAAAAATATTGGACATATTCATAATGATATTTTATTGGGATAACTTTTAGAAAAAATCTTTATTCCATTCATCTATCGTAATGCATTTTTCTAAGAAATTTTCGCTTCGAATTCAGAGGTTTCTACTAATTACGATTCCGGGAAGAATTGATAATGGAAAAAGTGGCATGATGATGTTGATTGAAGATGATTTCTAAGTCAGTTAAAAAAAAAACAGTCTACAGCAGTTAAACCGTTTTCGTTTAATTCTAAATATTAATTGGGAAAATAATATACATTGAATTTGTCCATTATATAATAATATATAGAGATGGACCACTTCAAATTAAAGTGGACAAAACAAAGTATTTTATTCATAAATTAAATTGAAGAAAGTTTTTAATAAATTTTAATTTATCGCGTTGTAAAGAAATGTATTAGAAATTAATTACCATTCAAGACATGACAAAATGCTGATCCCGACTGATTCCCGACAAATCATGTTTTGGAAACTTAATTCGCTGTATATATTTCACTTTTTCAGCAGCTTTGTGATTTGTCGATTAATTTGCCATCTAGAATAAAATATTAAATGGACCTCCTAAATAGTCATTGCGTTGTTGATAACGAAAGAATAAAGGCATTGATCGTATCTAATCTTCGTTTAACGATACGAGAAATTGCTCGGAACCATTGAAAAACAAACAGAATCGTCCAGAATTGGTAAATCACAAAAGGATTGTGTTTCATCATAATCATGCTAAATCACTTAATTTAACAAACAAGGTTCCAAAGTCGCCAGACAAGTTCGCATTTCATCGTCAAGTTTTAAATGTCTTTCTCGCTTTTTGAACTTGATTTCTGCCAATGCTGAAAATCCAAATTCACAGAACCATGAAGATGCAAAAGGCAGAAGAAATTTTAATGACTTTCAAGCTGAGAGTACAAATTTTTGACAGAAAGCCAAAACTTATTCAAATTTTTCTCGAAGAATGTTGAATGATAAAACTTCTCGTTTCTCGAATCAATGATCCGTTCTTTTTCTGTGGTTGTCAAATTTGGTGTCTTACAAATTACATATGGGTTGATTAACCATTCATATTCGTCAACTGAAAGCGAAGGAAAGTAACTTTTAAATTAGGTTTGAAGTTCGTCAATAATGCTTATAATTTCGTCTGCAATTTTTTTTTTCGACACCTGGAAAGCAATCAAAATTTCCTTTTGATATTTCAGATTTTCAGTGCTAATTTTTCTTTAAATGACATAAATTTTGACGTTGATGTGATGATATTCTCGCATTGAAATTGAACTTTAAGCCACCAAATATCGTCATGAAGAGAAAATCGAAAAGACGTTTTTTCGACGTCTAAGAACAAAATCACCTCTGTTTTCAGGTGTATGAGTCGTTTCGAAACCTTTTCCTTCGAAAGGCAACGCACTTCGGTATAATATAAAAGTTTTGTAGTCGGAATCAATTGCGTCGCATAATTCATAGAAAATTCGGGACCTAATAGGTCGGCTCTTGATGAATTTGACTACTTGGATGATTTGATTCAAAACAATAATTTAAAATAAAAACGCGAGAAAACTAAATTTAAAAAGATTTTTTTTAGAAATCGTTGAGGTAATTATAAATACTATTTCAAAGTTACAAAACCCATGTAATTTTAATTATTTGTCGAAAAATCTCGCGGCACATTTGACAATCTCTCGTGGGACACTGGTGTGCTGCGGCACATAGGTTGAGAAACACTGTGTTAGGGCGTAAGCGTGTAAGTCAAGAAAAAAGCTCAAAACATGAACACTTCCAAGTTACATTTTTAGGGAACAATTCAGACACACAATTTATTAACTTGCACCCTACCGTACGCCCTAACACGTTAGAATTACTTTCTTGACCAGATTTCACTGAATTAAGTATAAACTGTCGTATTGTGTACAGTTTGTTAATATCTGTCGATGTATACTTCCCGTTAAGCCCATAAGTTTATTGTTTTCGTTGATCGCCTACGGCCTGCTAATAATTTTGCACTAACCCTTGATTTATAAGTATTGTAAGAAAAGTAAGGATTTCGGTAGAAAGTTAAAATTACTTTAACTTTCTACCGAAATCCTCATACCGAAACTTATAAATCACTTGTATGGATTTCATATATCTTAACTTCTTACTTTCTTACCATACTTATAAATCAAGCATAAATAAAAGAATTCCCAGAAACTCTCAAACTTGCACTAACTACTCTTCTAATTCCACTTTATTAGGTAGTAATGAAGAAAGAGAACATGCAATTTTCTGTTTTGTTTTCCTACTAAATATAATATCAGCTTATTAATTTAATGCAATATAAATTAGGAAAACATAGACATGATTAAGTCGCAACTAAATAAAATATGAAATTTGTACTCACTTCTACTTCTGTCAATGTTTGGGTCCATCTATAATTTTCTAAATTACAACCATTTCCTTCATTAGGTTTCAACTTCAATTTCTCGGCCTCATCTTCTTCTTCGCCTCCTTCCCCTATTGGTTGTGACACTTCGGTTTTTACTTTCCTTATAGTGAAACAAAATATAAAATCGTTAGTAACCTTTAACATCAGAATATTGAAGTTACATACTTTTCAGCTTCAATTTCTTTCTGAATACGTTCGGCCTCTTCATCCGTAACTTCGCTAATACATGATTCATTTGATTTTGTTTCGGCTTCTTGTTTTTTCTTTAACGCTTCTTTCCGTTTTTCTTCAGCTTGTTTCTTTTCCGTTTGCTTTTTATTATGAATTTCTATAGCAGTTTCAGCTTCTTTCCGAAAAGCCATCAAAATCATCTAAAAGAAATTCGTCATTTCCATCATAACCTCAAAATATTTGAAATGTTTTTTTACTACCTTTTCCCAATCTCCATCTTTTCCGCCAACAAAGAAATCTGTTTTACGAGCTAAAAATCCAGCAATTGTTTGCAGAAGCTGGAAATTTTAATGAGAATTATTTTAATATATATAAAACCAAAAAAAACCTTTACCTGTGGAACACCTTCTCTATGTTGTTCCGCTAATGCTAATAAAATATTATCAAATCTTTCAACTTGACTTTCATCAAGACCCATATTTAGTTTATTTAAATTTATTTAGTAAGAAAAAAAACACCACAAAGTATAATTCGATTTTTCGAGAAAAAAACAAGTTAAAACTTATTGATTGTTGTAAAATGACAATGTTGAATTGTATAAAATAACCATGCAGCTTAGCAACCTGTCAAAACCAATCAATAACTTCAGAATGAAGTTAGTAACGAATCGACACAAAAGTTTAAAGCTACATCTAGTGAGAAGAAGATTCCATTTCAATAGAAAAATATTAAAAAACTTAAAATTATTGTATTGTATTGTATTGTTTTATTGAGGCTTTAACAAGTGCATTGAAATTTTACAAACGTATTGATTTTACTGATACTAAGATTAAAATTAAATGATAATACGCTGGCTTATAATTTGCCTAGCTAGCAATTTAATAGAGTTCAATATTTTATACATTAATACAAAAGTCGATTTTAAATTATTATGTTTTTAAGAAAAGATAAATGCAGAGTGCTTGCTCAGCTGAGGTATGCTTGCATTTTTTCGAATTGGTTATTGATTTGTATATACTTAGGCCAAAATACTTGTAGCTTTTTGAGCAGATCCGCTAATGGCATGCCAAAAAGAACATTTGATTCACCTAGAAAATCATTCATTAGTATTCCATCTGATGGGTTACCCACAGAGGCTTTAGGCGCAACAACGTTGGCAAAAGTTAGGTTAGAGTTAATTAGGTTGTTAACAGATTTGTTAATAAAACTACGTTTATTTTCAATTTTCAATTTAAACTGTTCTTTTCTTTCCAAAAAGTTTTTGTATTCCGGGCAACCCCTATAGCTAGCTGGGTGTCCCTCTTGCATACAATTTGTGCACACGGCCTTCTGAGAATTTGCCCTAGGGCAATTGTCCTTGACATGATTGGATCTAGGGGTAGAGAAGGGAGAAATTTTAAAAATTGCAACAGTTGGAGCTTTTTCCTTAATACTTGCAAGTATCTCCACAGGAGTATACTCAGACGTAATTCCCTTTAGAAGCAGAGTGTCCTTCTTCAAAGCCTTTGGTGTGAATGTGAAACCGTTCACTTTCACTGATATCAAAGTGTTCAAAATACATATATCTATGTATCGTTGAATCAGACACAAAAACTTTAAATTTACCTATTCCAGTATTTTGTACTTTTAAATTTACTTTATTGGAGTAATTAAGTGTAATGGAATCAATCACTCCTCTTGCATTTCCCCCATGAACATAAATTGGAGGACACCAATCTATTTTTTGCCTAAGATTTTCTGCAGATTTGTTATTATTATGTAAATTATTGTTATTAACGTTAATATTGTTATTATTCTTATCTTTTGATGTTCTTCTAAAGTTAGTGTCCACTTCCTTGTCTCCTAACTCCTCCAGTACTTTGAAACGATTCTCGGAATTTTTCGTTGACGTATTTTTCCAATTTGAGTTATCCAGATGAGCACTAGATTCGTCCATGCTGTCTTCATTACTCGGATTTAATTTTGGATAAGTCCAGCTATCATTTAAACCAGATCCAGAAGCTAATGGATCCGCACCATTGTCATCAACCAAATCATAAGTAAAAGGCAATCTTAATTTAGCCATTGCTTCTTTTTTTGTTTTTTCGACATATTGTTATCTGGGTCCATAATCTTGTCATTCACAATTTTGCAAAGGAAAATTAACCTATTTCGAAGATTATTTCTTTAAAAAAATAATACAAAACATGGGATATAGTTTAATAAATAGATTTCAGATACAAATCTTACGTATGTAACGTATTTTGCTTTTATGCCCTATGGTAGGTACTACCAGAGGGTATATTAGGTTGTCACTCCATTTGTAACACATCGATATAATCGTCGTAGAAAGGTAATGGTATGGTTGTGTCGGGAATCAAAAGTTATATCGATTTATGCATATCCGTCCATCCGTCCGTCCGTTCGTATACAAGATAACTCAAAAACGCGTTATCCAATTTTGATGAAATTTACAATGTGAGTCGCTTATTCCTTACCTTGATTTCGTATTGCATTTGAGCAATCCAGGGGAAGCAAAGTTATAAACGAAAAACCAGGGTGACCAGAAAGTTTTGTCGTTTTTTTGTTTATGATTTTTCGGTTTTAATCGGAAAATTTGTGAATCAAGTTTATTGAAATTAATTATGCAGGTTAACTACCTAAATAGACGATATCATGTTCAATTTAAATCAAATCGGTCCAAGGATAAAGGAGAAAGAAATAATCCTATGAGAAAATAACCCTCTCTATAAAGTTTTTTTGATTTGCATTAAAACCTATTACACCGATTTTAATAAAATTTACAAATTAGACTTATGCTATCAGGGTCTAGGTTACCTGCAAATTGTAAGAAATTTTGAAAAGAGGAAACAAAGTTATGTAGATAAAACCTTGAAATAATGTTAGTTTTGACAGTTTTTCTGTTCCCATTTCTACCATAGGGCATCAAAAAATCGGCTACAGGCCGATTTTAAGTTACTATATGTTTTATAATTGTTTTTACAACCACAATAATGAAAAATGCTTCCCTTGATCAGCTGTTTTTCTAACAACGTTTCAAATTCCATTCATTCTAATAAAGAGCTGTCTATTGGTTGTTTTCATTGAACAATTTTCGTCCATTTTTAAAATTGAGAATTAGTTTTAAATTTCACTGACAGTCGTAAAACCGCTATTCATGCAAAATCAGAATAAAGTTCAGGTTCCACTTATTCAACAATTTTCTTCATTATAATGATGAAGCTAAAACCGACGCCTTATATGGATTAATATTTTTCAATTTTCACTTTTTCAAAGCTAGAATCAAAGATCAAAGACTCCCACGATGGTAGACACCTTGACGTGGTGTGGGGGCTTTTGTTGCGAGGATCATCCAGGCAGGCCCATCCTGCAGGGTGCTCCGAGCAGCGTACTAAGAACTACCCCCCCCTAAGCCAAAGGTGTTATGCGACCCGTGCCCAGTGGACTGGTTGGTAGTCGGGGGGTATACCGACTACCGTGAACGGAGCCTCTCTGATACCTGGCGACCTCAGAGAGTATTTAGCCTTACCATGGTATGCAGGGCTCTGGCATGGTGAACCTATTTTCCCGTGCTTTTCGTGGGACCAAACATGAAAAAGAACAAAAACAAAAATATTAAAAACATGCGGGATGTTACCGCTACCCAGGCTGTGAATCTAATGGAGACCATCCTCCGTGATGATGATTCAAAGCCTGGAAATAGTAGAAAGGAGCCAGTGGCTAAGAGTACTCCAAAGAGTACTCCTACGGTTACGAGCACTCCTAAACCCAGCACCTCTAAACCTGGAGAATCAAAACCTCCGGTGCAAGAGGGGACAAAGAATGCGGGAAAATCAAGAACCCGCAATTTACCAATACTCCCACCGCCTGGCCAACCAGGTGGTCGAGACGACCTACAGAGGAAGGGCCTTAGTGGGGCGGGAGTTAGGTGGTATATCCGCTTCCTCGCTCAGGGACTTTCACCTGAAGAAGCGAGGAAGAAGGCGGAGGAGAGAAAGGTTGTAAATCAACCAGTCGTTATCCAAAAGAGAGAAAGAGGAGAATCCTCCTCAACCACGATTTCGGATAACAGGTTCGCCAAAAGGGCGAAACAGAATACGCCACCGGCTAAAGCCCCTGAAGGGCAGGGTAGCAGTGGAGCTAGGGCAATTCCAAGCTCCAGCTATGCCGGTGTAACGAAAGCCGTGAGGGTAGCAGTCCTCCCGGCTAATTACCCTCATGAAGGTCTCAGCACCAAGGACCTTACGGCACTTGAAGAGGCCATCATTGAGGAGGTCTCACAGGGGTGGCATACCAAACTCCGGTTTGAAGGAATACACTTCAAACCTGGTATGCTTCTCATAGACTGTGAGAACAGTGAGACAACTGCATGGCTTAGGGAGAAGGCACCTAAGCTTGCAAGCTGGTCAGGTATCAGCCTCAGCACTAGGGTAGGAGATGATATCGCGAGACCATACATCGTGACGATCTACCTAACCAGAAGCTCAGGTCAAGAACCGAGCAAAGTTATAGCGCTTTTGGACGCGCAGAATTCCGGACTGGAGACCAAGGAATGGAAGTTCCTCTCCAGCAGGAATGAGGCAAGCGGACTGGTGCTTAAGATTGGGGTGGACCAAAAATCTGTCGACTCGATCGTCAAAGGGGGACACACCCTTTGCTACAGATTCGGCAAAGTTGAGGTCCACGGACTCAAGAAGAAGCGCCAAGGAGAAGATCCTCCTGTCCGTAGGGGAGTAGAAGATGCAACATCGGCTAAGGAGGGTATCACTCCACAGACCGATGATGTGGTACGGCCGGAAATGGAGCTGGAGGAGGAAGACTTTGAGCTAACTCCTCTACACCTCCTTTCATTGGCAGAGCCGATAACGCCAGAAAACGAGGATGCGTTGCTGGAGGGTGCTATTCCACCCTGCAATGCGGAGAACCCAAAATAAGGGGCAAAGAGGGAAGCACTAGGGTGGCCCAAGTGAATCTCCATCATGCTAGGGCTGCATCTGCAGTCATAGCACGGACATTCACGAGACAACAACTTGGGCTAGTGCTTATCCAAGAACCCTGGATCTATAGGGGACAGATCAAAGGACTGTCAAGCAGTAACGCAGAGGTTATTTATGATGTAAAGCAGGAGAAACCAAGAGCCTGCATTCTCATAAAGAAAAATATTAATTATTGTTTACTTACAGAATATATGACCAGAGACCTGGTCCCAATTAAGATCTCGGTGGACCTAGGCAATAACAAACAGCGAGACTTCATCGTTGCATCTGCCTACTTCGAGGGGGAAGGAAATCATCCGCCACCAGAAGAGGTACAGAGACTGGTAAGATACTGCCGAAATAAGCAAACACCCATAGTCATAGGATGCGATGCAAATGCGCACAACCGTGCATGAGGAAGCAGAGATACCAACAAAAGAGGTGGGTGTCTATTAGAATTCCTAATAAAAGAAAACTTAGAATTATTTAATGTGGGGAGTACACCCACCTTTATCAATAAGATCCCAGAAGAAGTCCTGGACATTACCTTCGGAAGTCCAGAGGTTAAATAGTTTGTGAAAAAATGGAGAGTCTCTAGTGAACCCTCATTATCAGATCACATGATAATCATGTTTGATCTGGAGGGGCTGAGTGAAAAGAAAATCTCTATAAGAAACCCAAGGAAAACCGATTGGGTGCAATATAACCTTTATTTAAAGTGCAATTTAGAACAAGGGAGAGTGAACAAGGTGGCGAAAAATCATCTCGAACTCGAACTTGCAGTAGAAGAACTAAATGGAGCGCTTATCAACGCCTTTGAAGAGAGCTGCCCTCTAAAAGAGAAACAGACAAGCGTTGATGCTTCATGGTGGAATAGGCATCTATCAGAATTAAGAAGCAGTGTAAGGAAGCTATTCAATACGGCTAAAAGAAGTGGCCAGTGGGAGGTTTATAAAAGGGCACTCACCGATTATAACCTTAAAATTGGAGAAGCAAAACGGAATAGCTTTAGAGCATTCTGTGAAAGCATCTCGACCACTCCGGCCGCGGCGAGACTGCACAAAGCGTTAGCCAAAGATGGCACGAATATGCAGTGTACGCTGGTAAAAGCAGACGGCAGTTGCACGCAAAGTGAAGAAGAGAGGATACTTCTCCTTCTGGAAACTCACTTTCCGAACTGTCATCTCATCACAGAAGATAACAACAGTGAGAACATCACAAGACCAACCCCGACTGATTGGAAGCAGGCCACAGCCATCTGCTCTGAGCAGAGAATTAGCTGGGCAATTGACAGCTTCCAACCATACAAATCAGCTGGGGTTGACCAGATAGTCCCAGCCTTACTGCAAAAAGGGAAGAAGGTAATATTACCACACTTAATAAGAATATTTAGGAGCAGCCTGGCACTCGGGTACATACCGAAGCTATGAAGAAGGGCCAAGGTGGTATTTATCCCTAAGGCGGGCAAAACCGGCCATACCCAACCTAAAGCCTTAAGACCTATTAGCCTAACATCATTCCTGTTAAAAACAATGGAGAAGCTAGTAGAGAATAACATAAGAAACACGGTCTTAAAGAGAAAACCTCTACACCGAGATCAGCATGCGTATAGAGTGGGCAGATCAACAGAAACCGCTCTATACGAACTAAAAAGCAGCATTGAGAAGCACTGGACTATAAAGAAATAGCTCTATGCGCCTTCTTGGACATTGCAGGTGCATTTGATAACACCTCACATGAGGCAGTCAGGGAAGCACTAGTAAGGAGAGAGGTAGATCGCACAACCTCAAAATGGATGTGCGAGATGTTGAGAACTAGGAGTGCGGAGACCTCGATGGGACATAACACCATAACGGTCAAAACAACAAGGGGATGCCCGCAGGGAGGGGTACTGTCACCTCTTATGTGGAGCCTAGTTGTAGACGAACTCCTAGAAAAACTAAATAATAATGGCATAAAATGTCAAGGCTATGCGGACGATATTGTCCTCATAGTAAGAGGTAAATTTGAGGAGACCCTATGTGACATACTACAAAGGGGCCTAAGAATCACCCATGAGTGGTGCTTGTCTGTGGGACTGAGACTCAACCTAAGTAAGACCACAGTGGTACCATTCACCAATAGGAGAGAGCTAAAACACATGCACCCTATTTGGCTAAATGGGGCTATAATAGATACAAAGCGGGAGGTAAAATACCTGGGACTTACAATTGATAGTAAGCTCCTATGGAATAAACACACAGAAAATGTGGTAAACAAAGCTCTGAGGGCTATAATGGTATGCAGGAACATATCAGGACAGAACTGGGGATGCAAACCAGACACACTGAGATGGATGTATACCATGATGATAAGACCTATCATCACATACGGAGCAATTGCTTGGGCTGGTAGAACACAGCTAACCACTGTAAAAAAGAAGTTGGCGAAAGTGCAAAGATTGGCATGCGTATGCATCACAGGTGCCATGAGAACCTGCCCTACCGCAGCGTTGGAGGTGCTTTTGGAACTCACTCCATTACACCTAAAGATACAAAAAATTGCCAAGGCGACAGTAATCAGACTTGGCAAAGAAAAATCGGAGATAGGAGCAAATATAAGAACTAAACATTATAGCTCTCTATCGAAAGAAAACCCATGGCTGACAGCCCCAAGGGATGACACCTGCAGAGAACTCAACTTCAGAAGGAATTTCACTTCAGAGTTGAGTAGCAAAGATGAATGGAGAGGGGAAACAACCCACTACCAGATTAAAAGTCATGCCATCAAGTGGTATACAGATGGCTCCAGAACTGCCGAAGGAACAGGTGCCGGAGTATATGGGCCCAGAACCAAATACTCTGAACCTATGGGAGTTTACAGCAGTATCTTTCAAGCAGAGGTACACGCTATCAAAAGATGTACGGAATTCAACCTCGATAGAAACTATCGCAATCAAAATATAGCGATAATGGTTGATAGTCAAGCGGCCATCAGAGCATTAAGCTCATGTTCAATAAGATCCAGGATGGTAGAAGAATGCGTGACCAAACTAAATAAGTTAGGCACAGCAAACAAAGTTACCCTATACTGGATACCGGGTCATATGGGTATCGAGGGTAATGAAGAAGCCGACAAACTTGCCAAACAAGGGGCGGGAACACCCTTCATAGGGCCAGAACCCTTCTGTGGAATCGGACCACACATAATCCGAGAAATTTTATCAAAAGAAGACGTGACAGAAAGAACCAAACACTGGGAACAACAACCAGGGCAAAGACAGGCCAAAGATCTCCTAGGGGAATACAACCCAAAGAGATTTAAAGCCTTAATCAGCACAAATAGAAAGAATATGAGAGTTCTGACAGGAATACTAACAGGTCACTGCAGGCTCAAAGCACACCTAAAAAAGCTAGGAATTGCACTAGACAGCAGCTGCAGATTCTGCGAGGGTGAGGAAGAAACTCCAATGCACATCCTCTCTGAATGCGAAGCACTATTCCGCAGAAGAAGGAAATACTTGGGGGCATACTACCTCCCCCCAAATGAGATACAATCTCTTGATCCACTCCGGATTATAAAATTCCTAAGAGAAATAGGTCTGGAGGAGGTGCTTTAGAGTGGGAGTAACCAAACGACTGCACCAAAGACAAGGGGGTACAATAGATCTTAAGGTCGCAGTACAAGAACACCCTTTAACTAATTTAATCTAATCTAAAGATCAAAGATCCTACTATAGGATCTTTGGTTTAAGCTTTGCCTTTTTTAAAAATGATACGAAATCTTTATGCGATAGAAAGGAACAAAACGTATTTTGCAAAAGGTGCTATAGTACAATATATAATATACGATCTTTGCTACTACGCTTTTCATTCCTGAAGCACTGAAGGAAAATAATACCAATAGCAATAGCATGCGTTCGATTTCATAATTTTTTGGACTCGAAGCCAGAACATTGCTATTTCAGGAATGATTATTTTTATGCCCTATGGTCATGAATGAAAGAATATTAAAGATTACGCCTTCCAATATTTCAAATTGGTTTTTTCTGCGCACCTACGTCATCCGAGATTTTATATGAAAATTTTTTTGTATGAAAAAAATTTTGTATGAACATTTTTTGTACGAAAAAATTAAAATTACAATAGTATTACAAAATATTTTATTTACCCATTTCAAATTGTAAGTTCCTCTCCATATCATTTGCTGGAAAATGATCGTTACAAATTCTCGACGTTTTCGTATTCAAACAGTCACTTCTTCTGCAAAAATGAACCCATTTTTGTAATAATGTTTGTTCTTTTGGGAAATAATAAAACCAACATTTATTTTGTTTTTTGTCATTGTTATTATTGCAAAGAAACACGGCACACCTCATTTTTTAATTTAAACTTTTTTTTAATTCACAAACTTTTTTAAACGTTTATTATTTATTTTAGTTTTTGACATTTTGAATTTTTATTTTCATACTTTTATGACGTCAAACGGGATTCATAAAAGTATGAAAATAAAAATTCAAAATGGCCGACATGCGCGTGGCGTAATCTTTATATTTGTTCATTCATGCCCTATGGTAGGTACTACCAGAGGGTATATTAGATTTGTCACTCCATTTGTAGCACATCGAAATAATCGTCGTAGAAACGTTTTAAGGGTATGGTTGTGTAGTCAATCAAAAGTTTTATTGATTTATGTAAGCCCGTCCGTCTGTCTGTTCGTCCGTATACAAGATAACTCAAAAACACGTTATCCGACTGATAAAATTTACAATGTGAGTTGCTTATTCCTTAACTTAATTGGGTATTGCATCTCAACAAAATCGATCCAGGGGGACCAAAGTTATAAAGGAAAAACCAGAGTGATCAGAAAGTTTTGTCGTTTTTTTGTTTATGGTTTTTAGGATTTGCTAACCAATTTTGTTTAAATTAATTATATAACTACACAAATAGACGGTACCATGTTAAATTTCAGTCAAATCGGTCCAAGGATAGTGGAGAAAGAAATAATCCTAGAAGAAAATAACCTTCTTCATATAATTTTTTGTACTTTAAAAACTAATACACCAATTTGAATAAATTTTGCAGATTAGTTTTATGTTACCAGGGTCTGGGTTACGTGCAAATTAGAAGAAAAGAAAAGAGCAAACAAAGTTATGAAGAAAAAACCTTGAAATAATGTTAGTTTTGACAGATTTTCTATCCCATTTCTACCATAGGGCATTGTCTATAGGCCGATTTTCAATTACTATATGTTTCAGGATGTTTTCATTGATTTTTTTTTCTTGGGTGGTTAGGTTCATATAAAACAAATTTAAGTTATATTAGAATCGTATAAAGTGACGATCTCAGTATGCTAACACGTGTGCCGTGTGGCCACGATGAGCAGTAAATTTAAATACGTGCAAAATGCCTAATGTATTTTCGCCGATTTGAATTCATTTTCTTCGATCCTAGTCTGTCAAAACTTTTAGATTTCCTGTGTATTTTATATTTCATTTATTGTGGCAAAATGTCTCGGCTGGCATTTGAGTGGTAACTAGCATTGGGACGCGCCTGTGTCCGACTGTCTCTTTAGCCTGTTTAGTTACTATTCGCACACCCCGTAAAATTTTCCTCTTTTTGTTAATTTTTCTACTATTCTGTTGAAAAATGTACTTTGGATCAAAAAAATTGTATTTAAATACATCAATCATAGCAATCAATAAATAATTTAATAGTTTATTTTCCATTCAATTGGAAAAAGTCAAATTGTATAGTTAACCATTTTTCTTAGCTAAAATTTATTTTTGACTAATAATTTCAAATTGCAATTATAAAATTTTGGCATCTGAACCATTTAATATAAATACCGCGTTTTTGGTGGTCGCAATGGAAACTCAGGAAAAAGCATCCAGCGTCAAAGAAATGGCTCGAAACATTATAAAAGTGTCTAGAATATATGACATACAGGTAATTTAAAGTGTCTGAATTTCGACACTCTTCCTAATGTTGACTTTTTAGCGTCGTAACCAAACTGCTATGCATGCAAATTAGGAAGGTCGACATTAGAAAACTTTACATTTTATATTTTTATTGAAAAATTTTAAATATTTAATATACATTTTCCAATTTATATTTACAGCCTTCACCCGAATTCGAAGAAAACATGGAAAACGTTCAGGAAGAACTTTACACCTTCTTCATTGCTAAAAATAATGACAAATATGGATTGGTTAATATGAATGCGAACAATACTAATAAGGAAGAAGAAAAAATGGACACAATAAATAATGATCAGAAAAAAAAGAAGGACGAAATCACCAAAACGAGCTAAATCACGGTCAGTAAACCGGACACAAAGCCCAAGAAAACAATAAATTGCGTAATTATTTAACAAACAAATTTCAAGTGATATTTAAATTTTTCAATATTTATTATAATATATTTATATATTTGTATTTTCTAGTTTTAATTTAAACAATTAGTATTATTTTTCAATTGTATAAATAAAAACCATTTATTTGTGATTCGAATCAATAATCTCTATTTGTAGTATCGAAAAATATTCTAGATTCCATAAAAAGTATACATTACACGCTGCAATGTGTTAAAATGGTATACACAAAGAGTTGTGTTTCTTTTCTTTCTGCTCTTATTTAGAACTCTTTAGATTTAAATATTGCAAATACTAATAACGAGATATCTTGTTTGCAGACTGAATATCTGTCCCACATGAGAATACAAGTTGGGCACTTATTAACTGTCAGGGGTTCCTCGTGACTATCTATGGAATTGGGGGTTTACTCAATATTTGTCTAAAAGAATCATTCCATATTCTAATATTCAAAGAAATTCATGGAAATTCCTACTTCATTCTGGAAATATTGCAATCGAATTGGTAACCTAGTTTTCCCAATAATTAACCAATAGTTGGCGGAATCTAAAAAAAATATATGTTTAAAATAACTCTTCAAAATTCGTATGAAAATATATGAAACTGTGATAGCTGGGGATACCATAATAAAGAAGAAATATAAAATCAATAATTAAATGGTAATTTTTAATGAGATGAGTGGGCTTGTTTATTGGAGCAAAGTAAACTAAATCTTGGCTCCGGTCATCAATATTACATATTGATAACCAAAAATTACCAACTGTTTGTTTTGAAAATAATAATTTTAAAATTCAATCAGTAAATTCTTCTTGTGCTTTAATTTCGAGATGGTGCAAAGTTTTGCAGTCTATATTGAATGGCTGCAGTATCCATTCCTAATTTGCGATATTAAATTCATAAGGATAATATTGCTTGAACTGTGTCTCAAGTGCTGAACGATGACAACAATTATATCTATATTATTATATATTGAAACATATAAATATTGATTTTGTCACTAGCTAATTTCCACATTTTGATTTTTTTAACTAGTCCATTTATTTTACCATACAAATTCAAAATATTCACATTCTCACCTTGCAGTGTTAAATTCAATTCGTTAAGTTTGTCAAATATTTCGGCCATATAACATAACTTCATCGTCCAGCTTTCGTCACAAAAAAAATTAGCCGTGTCTTGATTTTTTGTTTTAAAAATATTATAATCTCATCTTTCAATTGCAATACTCTTCGTAAAGTGCTGCCTCTGGAAAGCCACCTAACTTCGGCATGTAGAAGAAGGTTTTCATAATTTAATTTGATCCCATATTATTGGAGAGCTGAGAAAAGAGACGGCTTTTTATAAAATTTTTCACAGTTACAACCTCTTTTAAAACTAACTTAAATCTAATTCAGGGGAAATTTTTTTAGCTATCAATGCTTCCTTATGTATCATGCAATGAGTGAATTTAATATTTGAAGTATGGGTTAAAAGGTTTATTTTAGCAAAAAGCCTATTTAATTTTCCAGTCATTGCAGCAGCTCCATCACTGCAAACCCCAACACAATTTATCCATAAAAGAAGAAGTTTATCAAAAAAACCCTTTAAAATGTTAAAAACATCCTAACCTGCAGTTCATGTTTTGAGTGGGCAACAAAACATAAACTCCTTAACCAAATGATCTTCGAAACAATATCTTGCGTACGTTGAAACACATTTGTAAACATATAAGTAGTTAGTTTAATTTAATTGGAAATTTTCAAAAGTTCCTCCGACCCAAAAAGGAAGACTCGCGACCCTACTTTGGGTCGCGACCCATAGTTTAAGAACCGCTTAAAGTTCATACATACATGCGTTGACGAATGTTCGCAATGGACTGTTCATACTACGCTTTCTAGAGCAAATAATGGAAAATATTCCTCTAGGAACACGAGATACTCTGACCACACTTTCAACAAATATTTGTCCTAATATTCTAGACAGATTTCCGATTTTAATGATCATTATTGCCCAATCGGTCATTAAAACTCGATAATGACCTTTAATTACGTAATAATGATCAATTTTAAGTATCTATTTCAAGCATCATTATTTTTTTAATTATCAAATGAAATTGTGAAGAGGTCCTAAATTTTTGCCTCACACTATTTGCAGGGCCATCGACATTTGAAAATTTTAAAAAATTTATCTGGTTTTGACATGTTTCTTCTTTCACATAACCTTAAAACGAGAGAAAATTCTTGTTACTCCAAAAATTTCTTGAAATTTTGTTAAAAACAATGAGAGAAAATTAACTTCATTGAATCATAATTAATAAACATTGTGTAATGCTGTAGACAGATCTCCGATTTTAAATACAATGATTATTTTTTAAAGATACTTCTGGATGACCCATGACACATCTTCGTTTTTCACAATGATCATTATAATTGTCATTTCAAAATTTTCATGAGTTTTTTAATATTTATTACACAATGTTTATTAATTATTATTCAATGAAGTTAATATTTTTTTATTGTTTTTAATTCACAGCGTACAATTCAATTTAGAACTGATGTTGACAACCATGTAGTCAACTTCTCTACAGACGATACAACATGATCGCCAACATCAGACTCCGCCCACCGAATATCCGATGTTTTCCAAATTTTTTCAAAACATCCAACATTGTTGACAACATGAGATACCAAGCACCAACATGCCCACAGACGACCAATATCGACACCAACATGGCAAGTTGACCACAAGGTTGACAACAATGTCTATCGTCTATGGGCCCCGTAAGAAAACTTAGATTTTGCTTAGTGTATTTTCTAGAAATGCTGTATTACTTCGTTTTATTTAATAAAAGAAATCATAGAACATTTCTGCTAAATTCTAGTGCAGTGTAGTGCAATATAAACTATTTATTTTCATTTTACAATATATTGTATATGTTGGTTATATAAGTTTGAGGCGTTTTTTGCAATAGATGGCTTTAGAACCGCATAACTTTAGTAGTTCTAACCCTATCATGTTATATTATAGCGCGATTGAAAGGCAACATTTCACAGAATATTAAAAAAAAAATTGTGAAAATCAGTCAGAAGTAATGGCGGTAATTGGGTTTTGAAAATGAGCCAAAATTCTGAAAAATTCGCTGTATTTTACAATATCACTTCGACCAAGGCGATAGAGCTTCGCAGGTTTTAGAAAAATTTTGTAGTGTTTATGGAGAACATGCTCTATCAAAATCAGCAGCAAGTAAATGGTTCGCTCGTTTCCGCTCTGGAAATTTCGATGTTAAAGATGCGCCGCGCTCTGGTGGGCCAATCATTGAAAAAGTCGATGAAATTCTCCAAAAAATTAAGGAAGACGGACAGGATTTATCTGAAGACATTGCTGAGGACCTAAATGACCTAATGATCAAAAAACAGTTTTGAACATTTGCCGAAGGTTGGATCCAAAAAACGCTCGATATTTGAGTTCCACATGAATTAACAGTGAAAAATTTAATGAACTGAATTTCCATCTGCGAATCGCTGCTGAAACGAAACGAAATCGTCCGATTTTTGAAAAGATTGATAACAGGTAATTAAAAGTGGATCACATACGACTATAATGTGCGAAAAAGATCGTGGTCCAAGAAGAATGAAGCTGCACAAACGGTGGCAAAGCCAGGAACAGGCCAAGAAAACACAACACAAATAATCATAATTCAGTTTGACAGTTTGGGAAATAACAGGTGAGCTGAAAAGTTCGTATCGTTTCTATGACAGGGCGCCACTAGAATTAAATCCATATCATTTTTCGTTAGTACCAACCTTCAAAAGATACGTGTATAAATTTGACAGCTGTCGGACTATTAGTTTGTGAGATATAGCATTTTGAGTGAAGCAACTTTTGTTGTTTTGAAGAAAATGGATAAAAAGAAATTTCGTGTGTTAATGAAACACTGTTTTTTGATGACAAAAAATGCTGCTGATACCAAAAAGTGGCTTGATGAGTGTTATCCAGACTCTGCACAGCCCACCTTATTTGGTATGTTTCCATGAACATTCTGGAATATTGAAATTAAGTAAATTCAAGAACCTTTCCATGATGGTATATTAGGTGAAAATACTGCAGAACCATATAGTTGTAGGTCGACTTCAAAAGTGATTCGATCGAAGTGATTATTAAAGAGATTTTGAGAAGTGATTATTAATAGTGCGTTTACACTATGAACAAGCTATAGTGCAAAACCACTATTGGAACTTCTATAAGTTTGTTCAAATCACGTTACCTTCTAAAAATCTGGTAATACGTTTGTGAGTTATCCTACCTGCAAATTATGAGGAAAATATATAAGCAAAGTTTGAAAATCGTATCATTTCATACAAAAAATCTGAATTTTGTTCGGCAGCTACCCGAAGTTGTAATCGGATTCAATTGATTTTTGGACGCAATTGTTTTTTCATTGAAAAAGTATCTCATACCGAATTTCATTAAAATCGGTCGATAAATAACGTTACAATTACATATAAAAACACAAAAAACCGAACTTTTGTTCGGCGGCTACTCGAAGTTTTAGTCCGATCAAATCCAACTTCTGATAGAATGGTTCTCATGAGGAAAAAACCGTTTTTACCAATTTTCATAGAAATTGCTTCAAAAACACGGCCGCAATCTTGTACACGACAGACGGACGGACAGACAGACGACAGAGAGACATTCGATAAAAATGATTGCAAAAATTTTTCTTTTTTTTCGATCATGATTCCAGTAACTTATATATTTCGTATAGAAGTTAAATATTAAAGCGCTTGGATACAAATAAGTGCATTAAATAACACTTGCTGCAAATAGTGTTTTTCCGTTGTAAATAAACTGTGATTAATTAATTTTTATGGAAATTAATTATCGATAGACAAATATTTTTAAGGCTAATTGTTATAGCAGAAATAATTGTAAATAAAATTACGCATCTAATTCACATAAATAAAAAGTGTTATTATTTTCAACAATCAAACCGGAGTAACGGGTAGCAATATTTATTTTTCAATGAATAGCTATTTTTACATTTTTTTATGTAAGGCCTAAGTTATACGACGATCATTGTAATGAAGGAAATAATTTTAGAATGGAAAATTAACCTATTAAAAAGATTATTTCTTTAAAAACAAATAATGCAAAACATGGAAAATAGTTTAGTAAATCGATTTTAAATACAAAATCTTAGGATTATCACGTAATTTGTTTTTTATAATTATTTTTATAATTTGAATAACGAAACATGTTTTAATCGATCAGCTGTTTTGTGGATTGCGTTGCAATTTCATTTGATTCCACTGGAGAACTGCCAAGTTGATTCCTTCATTAGGAATTTTTCGTCGATATTCTAACCTCAAACTTCAGCGTCCCAATAAGAAAATAATAATATATAAAAAAAAAATGGAGAAAATTTGTGACTCATCGGTAAAATAAGGAAAGGGAAGAAATAATCTAATTGGATTCGATGACACGACGACACGACTTATAGGCCCATTACACTACACATGCACGCATGCGCAATCACTTGATTGTGCAGTTTTGCTTTGCCCACACACAACGCATTCTTTACGTCAAGTTGACGCAGTCTTTATTTTATAAATCAGATTATTTTCGCAGTTTGACTCATTATGTCGGATGCTCGCCCATTAATTCTAGTAGCGTTTGCTTTACCTATCGATAAAGTGACCAGACGTACTGATTTATTCAGTACAGGTACTGATTTTCATGGTTATGCACTGATTTAAAATTTGTACCGAATATTGTACTGATTTTGAAAATATTTCAAATATTATATTGAAATTCGGTCAATTTAACGCTAAAATGCTTGGAGTTGAGTTATGTATACTTGTATATGTAAAAAATTCTAACGTTGACACGCTGCTTGATTGGTGGCGCGGTGTTTCAACACTAATCTAAATAAAGACAATATGCGCTAGGAAATTTGATCTGTATTTCTTATATCGTAGAATATTCTCATTTTTTTTTCATTTCATAAGGAATAATTAATATAAATACATTAAATGATTTAATTTTGCTGTTTTATTTCATTAATAGCATAAAATAAAAAATGTACTGAATTTGTCCTCAAAAAATCTGGTCACTTTACGTGCCGACAACTATCGTTAAACTGCGTAAATTTCACCACACATTACACATGCATGCATGCGCAGCAGAAATCGAATCAAAATAGTTTTGATTTAGGCCTAAGTTATACGACGATCATTGTAATGAAGGAAATTGTGGAACTAGTGGAAACCGAGCGTTTTTCTTTGATTTTCAATGAAAGTTGGTTATACCTCTTTTACGAATGTCAGAGAAACTTTCAGTCAGATTTTCGTTCATAGCTAAGTCGTATAATGGTTTTTTTCATCAAATCCAATTAGATTATTTCTTCCCTTTCCTTTTTTACCGATGAGACACAAATTTTCTCCATTTTTTTTTATATATTATTATTTTCTTATTGGGACGCTAAAGTTTGAGGTTAGAATGTCGACGAAAAATTCCTAATGAAGGCAGTTCTCCAGTGAAATGAAATTAAATAGAAACAAAACACACAAAACAGCTGATCGATTAAAACATGTTACCGTCATTCAAATTATAAAAATCATTATAAAAAACAAATTACGTGATAATCCTAAGATTTTTTATTTAAAATCTATTTACTAAACTTTTTCCCATGTTTTGCATTATTTTTTTTTAAAGAAATAACCTTTGTAATACGTTAATTTTCCATTCTAAAATTATTTCCGTCATTACAATGATCGTCGTATAACTTAGGCCTAAATCAAAACTAGAAAATACGAATATATATATACATTATATTAAATATATGAAAAAGTTAAATATCACTTGAAATTTTTTTATTAAAAAACTAGCGGCCCCTCCCGGCTTCGCACGGGTGGAGATTTATTTTTTAAACATTAGAAGGGTCTTTGTGCATGAAGTTGGACTACAGAGAATATTAGACGCGACAGACATGAATGTGAGGATCATTAGATACAGATGTATGCGGAACAAATCTTTCCTCTTTATAATATTTCTATAGATTATATTATTTAAGTTTAAGTAGGGATCCCTAATTTTTTCTAGTAATAAATATAGCCTATGTTACTCAGGGATAATGTAGCATTCTAATGGTGAAAGAATTTTTGAAATCGGTCCAGTAGTTTTTAAGTTTATTCATTACAAACATATAAAAATGCAAATTATTTAAGTTTTAGTAGGGATCCCTAATTTTTTCTAGCAATAAATATAGCGTATGTTACTCAGGGATAATGTAGTATTCTAATAGTGAAAGAATTTTTGAAATCGGTCCAGTAGTTTTTGAGTTTATTCGTTACAAACATATAAAAATACAAATTATTTAAGTTTAAGTAGGGATCCCTAATTTTTTCTAGTAATAAATATAGCCTATGTTACTCAGGGATAATGTAGCATTCTAATGGTGAAAGAATTTTTGAAATCGGTCCAGTAGTTTTTGAGTTTATTCGTGTCAAACATCCATACAAACCTTTCCTCTTTATAATATTGCACTACACATCACTAGAAATTGCTGGAAATATTTTGATTTAATAAATAAATCAAAATATTTCCAGAAAACTCCAAAATTAAATTGTTCACACGACCGGAACAATAGCAATGACTCATGTCATAAAAAAAGCACATACAAAAGATATTTTTTTAGAAGTAAATAATAATAGATCATTGGCACAAACCTAAACAATGAATAAGAATTTTCGAGAAACTATTCTTTGTGTATTGAATAAGAATTTTCGGGAGATCTTCTTTGTGTAAACGTTGCCACCTAGTTTTTAGAAAGCCAAACGACCAGGCTTTTCGAGAATATTCCGAAACACACCAATTTTATATAAAAGCAGCCCTAGAGTCGAGGCGAGAATCAATTCAGATCAGAAGCTCAAACTGTGTACTTGAAATATTCGGAGTAAAACAGAAACTTTGAAAGTAATTAAAATAGTGAAGCTCTAAAACTGTGATAAATTAATTGTAATAATTAAATTATTGAAAGACAAATATTTTTAAGACTAATTGTTAAGCGGAAATAATTACAAATAAAGTTTATACACTAAATTCACATAAATAAAAAGTGTTATCATTCTAATAACATCGAACCGAAAGAATAGCACGTCACATTGGTGTCAGAAGTGAAATCATTTATTGTGAATCAGTGCGGGAAAGACAATTGTGCTAAAAATTTCTGCAAGAGAATTCGAAATTAAACTAGAAACTTCTGTGGGGAAAATTTCGAAGAAATTCGTTATTAAGAAATTTGAGTGTATAATAATTTCGACTGTGTAAGAAATTTCAGGGGCGTACAAGAAATTTTGTATGAGTTGTATAAAAATTTCGATTGTGCGAAATTTGAGGTTATACGTCGGGTATCATGTGAAAATTTCGATTGTACGAGAAATTTCGTAGAAATTAAGATTATACTGGGAAATTTCGTGGTATTTAGATACTGTGCGAGAAGTTTCTATAGAACATAAGAATTTCGTGAACAACTAAAAAAATATTTGAACAATGGAAAGTAAACTATTAGACAGCTTGAGTACATGAGAACTATCCACAGTTCTGCGTGTGTGGAAGTCAGTTTCCACGGGAACTAAAACAGAAAAGAAGAAAAGAGTAATCGCTGAATGTGCAATAAGAGAACTAGACATTAGCACATTCGACTTTAGTGAAATTCTGAAAGAGGAAAAACAAGAAGAAATCAACAACGAAGAGGGAAACCAAGAAGAAATTATCAGAGAAGACGCGGCTAAAACAACAGCAAGTGTTCAAGATAATTTAAAGACGCTTATGACCATGATGATCGGTCTTCAGACTAGTCTGCAAGAAGAAATGAAAACAAATGCTTCTAGTCTTCAGACTAAAATGGACTCAACTGCTTCTAGTCTGCAAGAAGAAATGAAAACACATGCTTCTAGTCTTCAGACTAAAATGGACTCAACTGCTTCTAGTCTGCAAGAAGAAATGAAAACAAATGCTTCTAGTCTTCAAACCAAAATGGATTCAACTGCTTCGAGTTTACAGAATAAAATAGATTCGACTTCTGCAAGTCTTGAAAGTAAAATTAAGTCGAACGTTTCTGGACTAGAAACCAAAATGGAGTCTAGTATGGATGATTTAAAATCTCAAGTTGAATCCAGTGTTGCGAACTTAGAAGACAAAATTACTACAGAAGTCTCTACAGTTCGCACAGAAGTAAGTAAAGTTGAACAGAAATTGGAAGACAAAATAACTACAGAAGTTACAACAGTTCGCGCGGAAGTAAGCAACATAGAAGAAAAATTGGACCAGAAATTGGAACAAAAAGTAGCAGAAATAGAAGCAAAAATGGCTGACATCAAAGAAAATAAACCAAATATTGAGTCATCAGGTAAAAGGATGAAGCCACCAATATTTGACGGCAAAACTTCATGGCCAGTATACAAACGACAGTTTGAAGCGGCTGCTGGTGCGAACAACTGGTCCGATAAAGAAAAAGCCACAGCATTAATTCTGGCTCTACGGGGTAACTCAGCCGATTTATTGCGGACAATCTCACCGGAAAATGAGAAAAATTACAATTACATTGTAATGCAATTGGATAATCGGTTTGGGGACAACCACATGAAGGATGTATACCGGATCGAACTCATCAACAGGACGCAGAAATCTGCGGAAACGCTTCAAGAATTAGCGGCGGAGATCGAACGTCTAGTATACATGTCCTATCCCGATTACCCTGTGGAGATGCGGTGCGAGATGGCCGGAGAAAGATTCGTTAGCGCCATACGGGATACGGACATACAAAATAGCGTCCGGGTTAGCGGAAAGCGAACGCTACAAGAAGTATTGGCGTTTGCTTTGACATTAGAAGGTGCGAAGAAAGCTACGAGATCAGTCCCACGGATCAGGACTGCTACAGTTGCTGAAGGGTCACCGCAACTGGATATCAAAGACCTCAGGCAGCAAATAAAAGAAGTACTGCGGTCAATCCAGAAAGAAGGGGACAGAAACACGCGCAGGAAAATCACTTGCTGGGGCTGCGGAAAAGAGGGGCATGTGCAACATAAGTGCCCGAACCAAACAACAAGACAAAAAGGTTCGGGAAACGAAACGGAGCTAACTTAAAGGGGGACAAGTTAGCTCAAAAGAATAATGCCCCCAGCATCGTTGTATCTGTCTCGCTTATGCACCACAACAACAACAGTCTAACGGTACAGGGTGTAATTGCTGGTCATCAGTGCAGAATTATCATAGATACAGGCGCAAGTAAATCCATCATTAACAAGAGACTTATCAATCATAAACACATCAGTGAAAGCAGTAACAGGGTGCTTCAAACCGTTACGGGTGAATCATCTCCGATTCTTGGGGAAGTCGATCTAGCATTGGAGCTAGATGGGTATGTGTTCCGGCATACATTTTTGGTGGCTGATATAATGGACGATTGTATCATGGGCCTGGACTTCATGAAAAAGAATGGAGTGAGTGTGAATGTTGAAGAGGAAGTTCTGCGATGTGGAAATATTGATTTCTCGCTAACGTTGGAGGAAGCAGGTTCCAGTGCCAAAGTAGAAATTCTACAAGACCAAACAATTGCGGCAAATACTGAAGCTGTTGTAGAGGCGAGACTGGTCGATGGTACTGGGAGGCCAGCAATACAAATTATTGAACCTGACAGACAAAACTTAAAGGATGGACTGATGATAGCGCGAACAATAGTAAAAGTGAACGAAAAAGGGACAATTCCAGTCAGAGTGGCGAACTTTTCAAAAATTGACAAGAAATTGAAAAAAGGAACCATTGTCGGCAGTGCTGAAGGGGTTTCGTCAATAACAAATGAGGACTGCAGAGACAAAGAAACTCAACGGGAGGAACGGGTTCTTCCGGAAGCCTTGAAACCACTTGTCTCTGATATCACTAAAAGAGTATCAGAGTCGGAAGCAGCTAAGGCTACAGGTTTATTGAAGGAGTTTGAAGATGTCTTTGTATGCAGTAAGGGGGACTTTGGACGAACGGACCAAGTGAAACATATAATTAATACCGGCAATGCAGATCCTATTCGTCAACCACCAAGGAGACTACCATTAGCCAAACAAACAGAGGTTGCTGACATGATCGAGGAAATGCATCAGGAAGGAGTATTTGAACCATCAAACAGTCCATGGGCATCTCCGGGAGTCTTAGTACGGAAAAAGGATGGGACTACAAGATTTTGCGTAGATTACCGAAGACTGAATGACGTAACAAAGAAGGACAGTTACCCTCTTCCCCGCATAGACGACACGTTAGATACACTCTCAGGGGCAACTTGGTTTTCAACACTTGATCTAAAAAGTGGCTATTGGCAAGTTGGAATTGAACCGGAAGACAGAGAAAAGACAGCGTTCACAGTAGGAACAGGCTTATGGCAATTCACAGTGATGCCATTTGGATTATGTAATGCACCGGCAACATTCGAACGACTAATGGAACATGTCCTACGGGGCTTAACATGGAAGACGTGCCTTGTATACTTGGACGATATCATCGTAATCGGGAAAACTTTTGATGAACATCTCCAGCGATTACGAGAAGTATTTGGACGTCTTCGTGCAGCTAATTTGAAGTTAAGTTCGAAGAAGTGCGAACTATTTCAACATGAGGTGAAATACTTAGGACATGTTGTGTCTGCAGAAGGAATTGCCACCGATGAAGACAAGATAAAAGCAGTTCAACAATGGCCAGTACCAAAAGATAAGCATGAAATCCGGTCATACTTAGGCTTGTGTACTTACTACCGACGTTTCATAAAGAATTTTGCTAATATAGCCGGTTGTTTACACAAGCTAACAGATAAGGGAAAACCATACGAGTGGACCAAAGAATGCCAGTCAGCTTTCGAGGAGTTGAAACATCGACTATGTTCTGCTCCGATATTGGCGTATCCAAAATTTGGAGAAAGATTTATAGTGGATACGGATGCTAGCAATATCGGAATTGGAGGGGTACTCTCTCAACAGATCGAAGGTGAAGAAAAAGTGATCGCATACTTCAGTAGGAAACTTTCCAAACAAGAGGTAAACTACTGCGTCACCCGGAAAGAACTCTTGGCAGTAGTTGAAACTGTTAGGCATTTCAACAAATACCTCTACGGGCAGGAGTTCCTACTTCGAACCGACCATGCGGCACTTAAATGGTTGCTACAATTTAAAAATCCAGAAGGTCAAGTGGCAAGATGGATTGAGCGACTACAAGGGTACCACTTCAAAATAGAACATAGAAAGGGGACATCGCATGGTAATGCTGACGCCTTATCTAGAAGACCATGTGGTGAGAATTGTAAGCACTGTGGTAGGCTAGATGAGAAGGAAATAGTCATGGTCAAGACAACAAGAATAGGTAATGATGACGAGACTAGTATCAGAAATGAACAGCTAAAGGACAAAGATATTGGACCAATCCTTGAATGGAAAGAACAGGATCAGCGTCCGGGACGGAGCGATATTGCAGCTTATAGTAGTATAACAAAGAGTTATTGGGCTCAGTGGGACTCGCTGGAAATAGAAAATGGCGTTCTCAGTAGAAGATGGGAATCTTCTGATGGTAGAGATAAACTAATGCAGTTGATTGTGCCCAAGTCCAAAGTACATGAGGTACTTGGTGAAGTACATGGTGGGACTTCAGGGGGACATCTGGGAGTCAACAAAACATTAGAAAAAGTACGAGAACGATTCTATTGGATAAATTGCCGAGCTGATGTTGAAAGTTGGTGTCGAAAATGTGACACATGTGCAGCGAGCAAAGGACCACAGAGACGAACTAGGGCAGCAATGAAGCAATATAACGTTGGCGCTCCATTTGAACGAATCGCAATTGATGTAGCTGGACCATTTCCTCAGTCTAAACAAGGGAACCGATACGTGTTGGTTGTCATCGACTATTTCAGCAAATGGCCGGAAGTGTATGCCATTCCGAATCAAGAAGCTACCACAGTGGCAGGAGTGATAATTGAAAACTGGATAAGTCGATACGGGGTTCCACTAGAACTACACTCGGACCAAGGACGGAACTTCGAGTCAGCGGTATTCCAGGAAGTATGCCAATTGCTGGGAATACATAAAAGCAGAACAACACCCCTGCACCCGCAATCTGATGGTATGGTGGATCGTTTCAACCGAACCCTGGAGGAACATTTATCAAAGGTGGTAACATCAGACCAAAGAGAATGGGACAAACACATTCCATTGTTCCTAATGGCATATAGGACTGCAGACCACGACAGCACAAAACATACTCCATCGGAAATATTGTTTGGACGCAATATACGGCTTCCTGTGGATATAATGTTTGGTAGACCAGAATGTGACAAAATGGAAGTTAGTGACTACACCGATAAACTGAGGGATCGTCTAGACGAGATACATCACATAACAAGGGATCGGATAAAAATTGCTGGCGACCGGATGAAAATAATGTACGACATTGCTACGAATAGCTGTGGATTCCAGGATGGTGACTTGGTATGGCTTTACAATCCACAACGGAAAAGGGAATGTCACCTAAGTTTATGCCAAAATGGGAGGGTCCATATACCGTCATAAAAAGGATAAATGACGTCGTATATCGCATCCGAAGATCTCCAAGGGCAAAAATGAAAGTTGTTCATTTAAATCGGCTAGCAAAATATCACGGGACGACTTCAGAAGATTCTGTTCGGGGCGAACAGATTTAAGGAGGGGGTAGTGCACTACACATCACTAGAAATTGCTGGAAATATTTTGATTTAATAAATAAATCAAAATATTTCCAGAAAACTCCAAAATTAAATTGTTCACACGACCGGAACAATAGCAATGACTCATGTCATAAAAAAAGCACATACAAAAGATATTTTTTTAGAAGTAAATAATAATAGATCATTGGCACAAACCTAAACAATGAATAAGAATTTTCGAGAAACTATTCTTTGTGTATTGAATAAGAATTTTCGGGAGATCTTCTTTGTGTAAACGTTGCCACCTAGTTTTTAGAAAGCCAAACGACCAGGCTTTTCGAGAATATTCCGAAACACACCAATTTTATATAAAAGCAGCCCTAGAGTCGAGGCGAGAATCAATTCAGATCAGAAGCTCAAACTGTGTACTTGAAATATTCGGAGTAAAACAGAAACTTTGAAAGTAATTAAAATAGTGAAGCTCTAAAACTGTGATAAATTAATTGTAATAATTAAATTATTGAAAGACAAATATTTTTAAGACTAATTGTTAAGCGGAAATAATTACAAATAAAGTTTATACACTAAATTCACATAAATAAAAAGTGTTATCATTCTAATAACATCGAACCGAAAGAATAGCACGTCACATTGGTGTCAGAAGTGAAATCATTTATTGTGAATCAGTGCGGGAAAGACAATTGTGCTAAAAATTTCTGCAAGAGAATTCGAAATTAAACTAGAAACTTCTGTGGGGAAAATTTCGAAGAAATTCGTTATTAAGAAATTTGAGTGTATAATAATTTCGACTGTGTAAGAAATTTCAGGGGCGTACAAGAAATTTTGTATGAGTTGTATAAAAATTTCGATTGTGCGAAATTTGAGGTTATACGTCGGGTATCATGTGAAAATTTCGATTGTACGAGAAATTTCGTAGAAATTAAGATTATACTGGGAAATTTCGTGGTATTTAGATACTGTGCGAGAAGTTTCTATAGAACATAAGAATTTCGTGAACAACTAAAAAAATATTTGAACAATGGAAAGTAAACTATTAGACAGCTTGAGTACATGAGAACTATCCACAGTTCTGCGTGTGTGGAAGTCAGTTTCCACGGGAACTAAAACAGAAAAGAAGAAAAGAGTAATCGCTGAATGTGCAATAAGAGAACTAGACATTAGCACATTCGACTTTAGTGAAATTCTGAAAGAGGAAAAACAAGAAGAAATCAACAACGAAGAGGGAAACCAAGAAGAAATTATCAGAGAAGACGCGGCTAAAACAACAGCAAGTGTTCAAGATAATTTAAAGACGCTTATGACCATGATGATCGGTCTTCAGACTAGTCTGCAAGAAGAAATGAAAACAAATGCTTCTAGTCTTCAGACTAAAATGGACTCAACTGCTTCTAGTCTGCAAGAAGAAATGAAAACACATGCTTCTAGTCTTCAGACTAAAATGGACTCAACTGCTTCTAGTCTGCAAGAAGAAATGAAAACAAATGCTTCTAGTCTTCAAACCAAAATGGATTCAACTGCTTCGAGTTTACAGAATAAAATAGATTCGACTTCTGCAAGTCTTGAAAGTAAAATTAAGTCGAACGTTTCTGGACTAGAAACCAAAATGGAGTCTAGTATGGATGATTTAAAATCTCAAGTTGAATCCAGTGTTGCGAACTTAGAAGACAAAATTACTACAGAAGTCTCTACAGTTCGCACAGAAGTAAGTAAAGTTGAACAGAAATTGGAAGACAAAATAACTACAGAAGTTACAACAGTTCGCGCGGAAGTAAGCAACATAGAAGAAAAATTGGACCAGAAATTGGAACAAAAAGTAGCAGAAATAGAAGCAAAAATGGCTGACATCAAAGAAAATAAACCAAATATTGAGTCATCAGGTAAAAGGATGAAGCCACCAATATTTGACGGCAAAACTTCATGGCCAGTATACAAACGACAGTTTGAAGCGGCTGCTGGTGCGAACAACTGGTCCGATAAAGAAAAAGCCACAGCATTAATTCTGGCTCTACGGGGTAACTCAGCCGATTTATTGCGGACAATCTCACCGGAAAATGAGAAAAATTACAATTACATTGTAATGCAATTGGATAATCGGTTTGGGGACAACCACATGAAGGATGTATACCGGATCGAACTCATCAACAGGACGCAGAAATCTGCGGAAACGCTTCAAGAATTAGCGGCGGAGATCGAACGTCTAGTATACATGTCCTATCCCGATTACCCTGTGGAGATGCGGTGCGAGATGGCCGGAGAAAGATTCGTTAGCGCCATACGGGATACGGACATACAAAATAGCGTCCGGGTTAGCGGAAAGCGAACGCTACAAGAAGTATTGGCGTTTGCTTTGACATTAGAAGGTGCGAAGAAAGCTACGAGATCAGTCCCACGGATCAGGACTGCTACAGTTGCTGAAGGGTCACCGCAACTGGATATCAAAGACCTCAGGCAGCAAATAAAAGAAGTACTGCGGTCAATCCAGAAAGAAGGGGACAGAAACACGCGCAGGAAAATCACTTGCTGGGGCTGCGGAAAAGAGGGGCATGTGCAACATAAGTGCCCGAACCAAACAACAAGACAAAAAGGTTCGGGAAACGAAACGGAGCTAACTTAAAGGGGGACAAGTTAGCTCAAAAGAATAATGCCCCCAGCATCGTTGTATCTGTCTCGCTTATGCACCACAACAACAACAGTCTAACGGTACAGGGTGTAATTGCTGGTCATCAGTGCAGAATTATCATAGATACAGGCGCAAGTAAATCCATCATTAACAAGAGACTTATCAATCATAAACACATCAGTGAAAGCAGTAACAGGGTGCTTCAAACCGTTACGGGTGAATCATCTCCGATTCTTGGGGAAGTCGATCTAGCATTGGAGCTAGATGGGTATGTGTTCCGGCATACATTTTTGGTGGCTGATATAATGGACGATTGTATCATGGGCCTGGACTTCATGAAAAAGAATGGAGTGAGTGTGAATGTTGAAGAGGAAGTTCTGCGATGTGGAAATATTGATTTCTCGCTAACGTTGGAGGAAGCAGGTTCCAGTGCCAAAGTAGAAATTCTACAAGACCAAACAATTGCGGCAAATACTGAAGCTGTTGTAGAGGCGAGACTGGTCGATGGTACTGGGAGGCCAGCAATACAAATTATTGAACCTGACAGACAAAACTTAAAGGATGGACTGATGATAGCGCGAACAATAGTAAAAGTGAACGAAAAAGGGACAATTCCAGTCAGAGTGGCGAACTTTTCAAAAATTGACAAGAAATTGAAAAAAGGAACCATTGTCGGCAGTGCTGAAGGGGTTTCGTCAATAACAAATGAGGACTGCAGAGACAAAGAAACTCAACGGGAGGAACGGGTTCTTCCGGAAGCCTTGAAACCACTTGTCTCTGATATCACTAAAAGAGTATCAGAGTCGGAAGCAGCTAAGGCTACAGGTTTATTGAAGGAGTTTGAAGATGTCTTTGTATGCAGTAAGGGGGACTTTGGACGAACGGACCAAGTGAAACATATAATTAATACCGGCAATGCAGATCCTATTCGTCAACCACCAAGGAGACTACCATTAGCCAAACAAACAGAGGTTGCTGACATGATCGAGGAAATGCATCAGGAAGGAGTATTTGAACCATCAAACAGTCCATGGGCATCTCCGGGAGTCTTAGTACGGAAAAAGGATGGGACTACAAGATTTTGCGTAGATTACCGAAGACTGAATGACGTAACAAAGAAGGACAGTTACCCTCTTCCCCGCATAGACGACACGTTAGATACACTCTCAGGGGCAACTTGGTTTTCAACACTTGATCTAAAAAGTGGCTATTGGCAAGTTGGAATTGAACCGGAAGACAGAGAAAAGACAGCGTTCACAGTAGGAACAGGCTTATGGCAATTCACAGTGATGCCATTTGGATTATGTAATGCACCGGCAACATTCGAACGACTAATGGAACATGTCCTACGGGGCTTAACATGGAAGACGTGCCTTGTATACTTGGACGATATCATCGTAATCGGGAAAACTTTTGATGAACATCTCCAGCGATTACGAGAAGTATTTGGACGTCTTCGTGCAGCTAATTTGAAGTTAAGTTCGAAGAAGTGCGAACTATTTCAACATGAGGTGAAATACTTAGGACATGTTGTGTCTGCAGAAGGAATTGCCACCGATGAAGACAAGATAAAAGCAGTTCAACAATGGCCAGTACCAAAAGATAAGCATGAAATCCGGTCATACTTAGGCTTGTGTACTTACTACCGACGTTTCATAAAGAATTTTGCTAATATAGCCGGTTGTTTACACAAGCTAACAGATAAGGGAAAACCATACGAGTGGACCAAAGAATGCCAGTCAGCTTTCGAGGAGTTGAAACATCGACTATGTTCTGCTCCGATATTGGCGTATCCAAAATTTGGAGAAAGATTTATAGTGGATACGGATGCTAGCAATATCGGAATTGGAGGGGTACTCTCTCAACAGATCGAAGGTGAAGAAAAAGTGATCGCATACTTCAGTAGGAAACTTTCCAAACAAGAGGTAAACTACTGCGTCACCCGGAAAGAACTCTTGGCAGTAGTTGAAACTGTTAGGCATTTCAACAAATACCTCTACGGGCAGGAGTTCCTACTTCGAACCGACCATGCGGCACTTAAATGGTTGCTACAATTTAAAAATCCAGAAGGTCAAGTGGCAAGATGGATTGAGCGACTACAAGGGTACCACTTCAAAATAGAACATAGAAAGGGGACATCGCATGGTAATGCTGACGCCTTATCTAGAAGACCATGTGGTGAGAATTGTAAGCACTGTGGTAGGCTAGATGAGAAGGAAATAGTCATGGTCAAGACAACAAGAATAGGTAATGATGACGAGACTAGTATCAGAAATGAACAGCTAAAGGACAAAGATATTGGACCAATCCTTGAATGGAAAGAACAGGATCAGCGTCCGGGACGGAGCGATATTGCAGCTTATAGTAGTATAACAAAGAGTTATTGGGCTCAGTGGGACTCGCTGGAAATAGAAAATGGCGTTCTCAGTAGAAGATGGGAATCTTCTGATGGTAGAGATAAACTAATGCAGTTGATTGTGCCCAAGTCCAAAGTACATGAGGTACTTGGTGAAGTACATGGTGGGACTTCAGGGGGACATCTGGGAGTCAACAAAACATTAGAAAAAGTACGAGAACGATTCTATTGGATAAATTGCCGAGCTGATGTTGAAAGTTGGTGTCGAAAATGTGACACATGTGCAGCGAGCAAAGGACCACAGAGACGAACTAGGGCAGCAATGAAGCAATATAACGTTGGCGCTCCATTTGAACGAATCGCAATTGATGTAGCTGGACCATTTCCTCAGTCTAAACAAGGGAACCGATACGTGTTGGTTGTCATCGACTATTTCAGCAAATGGCCGGAAGTGTATGCCATTCCGAATCAAGAAGCTACCACAGTGGCAGGAGTGATAATTGAAAACTGGATAAGTCGATACGGGGTTCCACTAGAACTACACTCGGACCAAGGACGGAACTTCGAGTCAGCGGTATTCCAGGAAGTATGCCAATTGCTGGGAATACATAAAAGCAGAACAACACCCCTGCACCCGCAATCTGATGGTATGGTGGATCGTTTCAACCGAACCCTGGAGGAACATTTATCAAAGGTGGTAACATCAGACCAAAGAGAATGGGACAAACACATTCCATTGTTCCTAATGGCATATAGGACTGCAGACCACGACAGCACAAAACATACTCCATCGGAAATATTGTTTGGACGCAATATACGGCTTCCTGTGGATATAATGTTTGGTAGACCAGAATGTGACAAAATGGAAGTTAGTGACTACACCGATAAACTGAGGGATCGTCTAGACGAGATACATCACATAACAAGGGATCGGATAAAAATTGCTGGCGACCGGATGAAAATAATGTACGACATTGCTACGAATAGCTGTGGATTCCAGGATGGTGACTTGGTATGGCTTTACAATCCACAACGGAAAAGGGAATGTCACCTAAGTTTATGCCAAAATGGGAGGGTCCATATACCGTCATAAAAAGGATAAATGACGTCGTATATCGCATCCGAAGATCTCCAAGGGCAAAAATGAAAGTTGTTCATTTAAATCGGCTAGCAAAATATCACGGGACGACTTCAGAAGATTCTGTTCGGGGCGAACAGATTTAAGGAGGGGGTAGTGCACTACACATCACTAGAAATTGCTGGAAATATTTTGATTTAATAAATAAATCAAAATATTTCCAGAAAACTCCAAAATTAAATTGTTCACACGACCGGAACAATAGCAATGACTCATGTCATAAAAAAAGCACATACAAAAGATATTTTTTTAGAAGTAAATAATAATAGATCATTGGCACAAACCTAAACAATGAATAAGAATTTTCGAGAAACTATTCTTTGTGTATTGAATAAGAATTTTCGGGAGATCTTCTTTGTGTAAACGTTGCCACCTAGTTTTTAGAAAGCCAAACGACCAGGCTTTTCGAGAATATTCCGAAACACACCAATTTTATATAAAAGCAGCCCTAGAGTCGAGGCGAGAATCAATTCAGATCAGAAGCTCAAACTGTGTACTTGAAATATTCGGAGTAAAACAGAAACTTTGAAAGTAATTAAAATAGTGAAGCTCTAAAACTGTGATAAATTAATTGTAATAATTAAATTATTGAAAGACAAATATTTTTAAGACTAATTGTTAAGCGGAAATAATTACAAATAAAGTTTATACACTAAATTCACATAAATAAAAAGTGTTATCATTCTAATAACATCGAACCGAAAGAATAGCACGTCACAATATTAGTATGATTACGGGCTTTGTCCCCGCTTTATCGAACGTGATCAACTTTTCGAACGCGCAGAATGTTTAGACCTCGATTTAGCTCGTTCTGTTGGTTTCGTGATTCTGGTTTTCTTCCAGAACGTTTTCCATGGGTTCTTGGAATTCTGATGAAGACTGCAACTGTAATTTTTTAAATTTTTTAAAAATACTTTAAATTTTCAATAAAAATCCAAAACGTGAAGTTTCATAATGTCGACCTTTCTAATTTGTATGCATAGCAGTTTGGTTACGAGCCTAAAAAGCTCAACGCTACATTAGGAATAGTGTCGAATTTAAGACACTTTATATTACCTGTACATCCTATCTTAAAGACACTTCTGTAATTTCTTGAACTATTCCTTTGACGGTGGGTGCTATTTTCAGATTTTCCATTCCTACCACTAAAAGAGAGGTTATTGTATTATATGATTCAGACGCCATAATTTTATAATTGAAATTTCAAATTATTAGTCGAAAATAAATTAAAAAAAAAATGGCTGACTATGCAATTTGACTTTTTCTCAATTGAATGAAAAACAAACTTATAAATTATTTATTGATTACTATGATTCGGAATCTAAATACAATTTTTTGGATCCAAAGTACATTATTCAACTGAATAATAGAAAAGTTAGCAAAAAGAGGAAAATTTTACGGCTTGTGCGAATAGTAACTAAACTGGCTAAAGGAACTGTTAAGGTACGGTCGAACACAGGCGCGTCCCAATGCTAGTTACCACTCGAGTGCGAGATTTTTTGCCACAATGTGAACTATACAAGTAAAAATACACAGGAAATCTAAAAGTTTCGACAGACTGAAAAAGAACTTTTAATTTTTTCTAACCTCTGAGGGCATGACTGAAGTTGTCTGGGTGTTCCATCAAATAATTTTAGTCGTACCAACATCCGAAATTAAAATTTATAAAAGCAGATTAAAAAAAATTTTTTTTTAAGAAATTGAAATAGTGGTCGATAAAAATTCCCAACAAAAACAAAACTGCTACTATATATCGGGTGTCTCCATAATAGCGTCAGATTTAAATTGCTCACTATTTTCGTTTTATTAAGTTGACAGTACTAAAATCTTGATATCTGTCATTTGCCATTATTGCAATTAATATTCATGGAACTCTGCACGAACGAACGACATTATTATTGACAGTTTGTCAAGTTTCGAGCGCTTACTGTGATCAAAATGACAGTTCCACAAAATTCAAATTATGCGTTTCTTTCGAAGCATTCTTTATTTAACTATTTACTAAATTCGCCGTCGAATGAGATATGCATCATATCTGTAGGATCCAGAATACCTGCGGTATACGTATACCTTCGTAGTAGAGAATTTTTGTATTTCCTGTCCTAAACTGGAATATTTTTGAAAACGGCGAATATCATTCAATTCCTTATTAAATTGATCGTTGAATGAGGTATGAGTCGTATCTATAGGATGCAGAATAGCCGAGATATACATATACTTTAAGTTATGCAAATTAAAAATTGCACTTCTTATTGGGACACCCTATACATAAATCTGTCGAACGGCTTGTTCGATGTAATTGAAATTTGGTGAAGAATTGTTTTTGGTATTAATTTAAATTGATAGAATAACCTGAAATTCAATTTTTTCTTAGACACCTCTTGGCCTTCAACGTTTTAGTTTAGTCTATCCCCTGTTCATCAAGGAATTCATTTACACTTCTTATTGCTGTTAAGGTAGCCGTTTTGGCCTCCTAACGACTAAATTATATGCATTTTCATTATTTTTTTACACTTTTCATGCAAGAATTATTAATACTGAGAGGTGTAAATATGAAAATCCCTACAAATTCGTAAACTAGATACGTCAGATGCAAGGTTTGATAGTAAATTTTAATTCGTAGTCAATAGTGGGAACAAAACAAGGAGCAGAATATAGTAAAACCCTCTTTAGAAGAATTTCGTAGAAAAAAGTTATGGATTTGGATGTCCTATCGAAGATTTTTGAGTACTTACTGTAGGGCTTCTCGTGTTCATATAACACATGTCAACTTTGGGCATCGAATTGTGTAGTCGAATTTGGATCCAGGCATACGCAAGTAAGGTAATCGAAAGTTCAACTGTAACGCCCCAATTTTAGCCGGGAAACTCCTCTGTAAATAGTTAAACAATATTCCCAAAAATTTGGGTATGACACCAGTATTTGTCGTACACAAATTCTTTTTTGCCTTTTACCCTTAATGTCTTTCTATCTATCTATATCAGGTCACTAAGAAATTAGGCTTAAGAAGAAACTATCTTTGTCGCCATTGCGATTCTTTAGGTGTGGCCGAGGACACATATCCTTTCTGAATGGCCAACTATTTCTCGGAAATGTTACGACATTTTAGGAGGTTGTTTCTCTGACGAATTAAAAATGTTTTTAGGAGATGAATTTGAACTGTTTACATTTTGTGGTTAAATTAAATGCTTGCTAGAAGTATGAAACAGAAAAGAACAGCAAAACGATTTCAAACCATTTGTGGTTATACCCCCTTATTCTTTAGTGCAGTATTTTAGTTATATTCCCATTCTAGAGCTCCACCTCCATGCGTATTTTCCTAAGAAATTTTAATATCTGAAGTGGGTCAAGAGATTGTCTATGTCTCTTATGGGGAGAAACAGTATGCCCTTCTACAAAGTAATACTTCGCAGACGGAAAGAATGTGCATTGGGGTCTATTCGTCACACCCGCAGAATCTGCCCTTGTTATCTAGTGCCAGTCCTAGTTTTTCAAGGACGACTTTGAGTCGGCGATGTCCTGTTCACAAAACTCGTTAAATTAAAACTTAAAACAGTTTCATTTTGTATAACTTAAACAAAACTCTTCACTTTGCTGAAATCAAAGTTGTCCAATTGTTTATTTTCCTTCAAAATTGTTAAAGTTCTTCCTTTTATTCGTCCAGCCCGATCATGTTTCCAACTACAAAAAGGAACAGGAACGAATTAAATCTGATTTATTTGGTTTTGTAATCGATTAATTATTAGCTGATATTTTCTGAGGCATTTTTTGCTTTGGACAAGGAATTATTATTTTCAGGTCCGAGTTCTTGTCTCATCAAATCCATATGTAAAAGCACGAAGATTGTTCAAATGGTTAGATTAATTGCTTCCTCATGGCAGCCGCATTCGGGTCCCATCATATAAATACAATTTTATATAATTAAACTTCTATACTACTGTTTTGAAATTCAAACATTTTAGAAGATTTAAATCTGTAAACTGTTAAAAGGTTTAAAAATCAAAATAATATTTTTTTCCGTTTGTTTAACATTCGCAAATTAATTACGTAAATTATTTAGAATACATTTTATTTAAAATACAGAATTTTCCGTGGCTCGATATTCAAGGATATCTCAAAGCTTAAGCTTTTGCACAGCACTTAAGAGTAACTGGAATGATTTTAGGTTAATAATAGTTGATATTAGTTACCCTTTCGTAAACAAAAACGGTTTTGTATCTTAAATGGAAACAATACTTCATTTCGTCTGCGAAATAAGGGTTTATTAAAGTCTCGATTATCTAGCAAAGTTGCGCACTGTAAGTGTGTAAGGCCGCTACTCCTCTCGATAGAAAAACCACTTTTATCGCACAAATCACAGTTAAAAATCTTTTTCAGCTCTCTTGATGTTTTCAAATATAAGATTCATACAAAGTTTAAAATTATTTACTGTGTTATATGTATTTGTTAAATATTTAGAAAATAAGCTTACAAAATTTTATATATTTGTATTTCTTTAATATTAAAATATAAAATTAGTTCATAAAATTCACTTTGTTGACAATAATCGGGATTAGCTCGTTTATTGTGTCCCGTTTGGATGTTTATAATCCCCTAAACCCCTCACAGAGAGACTGTATTGCAATCCTTGAAGTTATCTTGTGCAGGTAACCTTTTTTGCAATGTTTTCTTTTTGTACTTAAGTGAAAATTCTATTGACATGAAGATTTCTGATAGGAATATTTAGATATTACTCGAGGTTAGGTAGAGAATGGCTGCTTGTATACAACACCAGGTAGCTTACATAATCGCTATGAGCCGAAAAATGGTTGGTAAAACGTTCTCCTGTACTGTGATACATGTGCGGCGGTATAAAAAGATTCTAGGCAATCTCAAGCAGTATATTTGACGTATATTGGGTCTAGAACTATTACTTTGCGACTGTATGACTATGATATCAGACGTTGTTAGGTTTTAATATATGACAATTGTGCTGCTTGGGATATCACGTATCATTAAATCTCGATCACCTTGTCGGAAATTTGTTTATTCATAAAATAATATTATTTCCTACAGAACTAAAATCTCTATTCTACATTCCTACGGAATTTCGAAGGTTGTTATTCCAAACTCCGTAGGAATCGAAAAATTGACGTTTTTTTCTCCGACACAAATATTTTGTAGGAATTTTTGAATTGCGGACATAAAATTAAAAAGTTTGCTATTAAATTTAGTTTAATTTAAGTAAATTTTAATTTTTTAAATGTTATTAAAATGTTAGGTCGTTAAATTCAACAAATAAAAAGCAATACAAAAGGCTGATTGAATTGCTTATCGAATATACAAGTACTCCACAAGGATTTACAAAAATTGAAAACGGAAAAGTAGTTAATTTCTGGAAGATAGTTACTAACGAGCTAAATGCAATGGGTTCGCATAAAAAAGGCTGCACTAGTTGGACAAAGTACCAATAATTGATATAAAAAATCGTTTTTTTTTTATTGGTTTCGTTGGACTACAAGGCTTATGTAAAGAAAGAGCTGAGCCATAACAAAAGAGAAAATGCAGCAACAGTTTTTCAGATTTGGGAGAAACTTGAATACCTTAAACGGCCATGGAACAATGTGTTCCTGGTACTTCACAAACACATTGTTTTTGGCCTTAGACGAAATGTCCAATGTCCAATGCTATTGAAGTTAATGAATCTCAATCTGAATCTCAATCGAATTTCGTTTCGACGGAATATAATTCCGTCGGAGTCTGGAAGAGGTCAGATTATTTAATTTTTGATATCTTTTAGCTAGTTTTATTCCTTCTATTATGATTATACAAAGCTATAAAATATTGAAGTTCCAATAAACTAATTTAAGTCATTTTTATACGCATTTGTATTGACAAATAAGAAATTTTTAGAAACTTTCATTTTTATAATCCTTTTTCATACATATTAAAAGGTATCTCAAAAAGTTATCGTCATGGCACTACGTCCTTCTTAGAGACTTGCCCACGTTTCTTATTTTCATCCTTTTCAGATCACGTAATCTTACAGCATTTAACCATCTAGTTCTTGGCCACCCTTGAGCCTGTTTCCCTCCGGTTTGTTTGTTTATTAGGTAAATTGGATGTTTTGATTTATACATGTGCTGCACATAACCCAATCACCTTATACGGCCATATTTTATGTGTCCTATTATATTCTTACTCTCTATGAGTTCATTCTGATTCTAAAATCTTGTTCTACACGATCTGGTTCATATAGTCTAACTCTTAGAACTTTCCTTTTGAACCGAAGTGACCACTATTCACTACCATATGTGAGTTTATGACTTATGTGATAATAACAGCACCGGATTGAAGTCACGTAAATTGAAGTATGTTTGTATCTCAAGTTTTCTTGGTGCTACAAATATGACTTATACCTTATTCGATGGACAATTTAATTACGATTTAAATAAAAATGAACTATTTGAATTTTATGGACTTTTCTTTTTGTAGGCGCTTCTAACAGTTGATCTAACAATTGTCAATAATACTGCCCATTCTTCGTGTATAGTTCCATGACTATTAATCGTAACAATGCTAAATGGCAAATCTGAAAATTTTAGTATTGACAACCTTAATGAAACTAAAATCGGCCGCTGTTTTAATCCGGCACTCTTACTGGGACACTCTTTATTATATTTCTTATATGAACATTTCCGATGATCATTTCAAAAACTCCATGCAAAAACTTTTTCCTAATTGATATTACTTGAAAGTGTTTGAAGACCTATGAGAAAGACTTACCCTTCTCCTCATCCAGGATGAAGCATATCTTCAAGCACATGAAATCTCCAACAGGAAGAGTTATAGAGTTTAATCTGATTAAATTTCAAGGCACAAATACACCGAGAAAACTCGGTAATTGAATTGACTAATTTGGTAGTTAAATCTATTACTATAGTAATTGATTTTCAATATATAATATATATATATATATATAATAAAAAATACTACAGATTTACTACTCAAAACTTGTAATTATTCCGTAGTAAATTATATTACGTTGGTTATAATTTTTATTACTACAGTAGTAAAATTTCCTACAGGGGTGTAATATTATTTACTACTGTAGTAGTAAAAGTCACTACTAGGGTAATATAAACAACTACTGTAGTGATATTATTTATTACTGCGTAGTAATGAAAGTTACTACTTAGGAAGTTAAAATGACTACACTAGTAATTAAATTTTTATTGTTGAGGAAATTGAAATAATTTAAATGAAACTGCATTCTAAAATATCGTAATCCAATTTTTATATTTTTATTTTATAATGATATTTATAATTATAATTAAGTACATATGAGTCTGCAATATATGTTGCCATTAGACATAGTGTGACCTAATGTTGGAAAACAGTCAAAATTTTCTATTTTGTTACAATAATATAATTTTAGGTCACTTTCTATTTTATATGAATTTAAATGTGAAATTTTAATTATTCTAAAAATATTGGAAATAATAACTATTAAATCATTTTCTATTAATATTTCTTTAATACGGCAAATAAAATTTATTTCATTATTTTTCAAAAGAAAGTATCCCGATTTATAAAATGTTTTCTTATATTGTATATGCTTAGATACTATAACATGATTAAAATTCTTAAAACTAAAGTTTTCAAGCATACTGGCATATTCTTTAGTACGCAAGTTTTGATAATTTCCTTCTAAGACCAATAACTTTTCAAAACCACCATTTTCGATTAAACGGAAAGCAAATTCTAAAGAAATTCTAATGCAAATAGAGAAACAAAGATTAACCCTAGATGTAATTGAATTGGCATATGCTTTCAATTCCTTATGTTTTCCCTCATTTCGTAAAGCCCAAAAATATTTGAGAGGACCACATCTTTTTATGACTGTAACATAATGTGTAAGTATGTGCGCTTTTGGCTTTAATGGTTCGTTAAATAATTCCATATATAATTTATTATGAGAAGCTACAATTTTCTGTAGAGATTCAAGGATTTCAGGGGAATATGACGACATTAAACAGATATCTAATAAACTCTGCAATACTAAGAAAAAGCCCCAAACTGGGTCATTTTCAGGAATCTTGTCTCCAATCATTAATGGGAAAAAGTGTACAAAAGACCACATTTCCACAGCGGACATTTTCATTTTTCTTGATTTTAAAAGTTCTAGCTTTAAAGGAGGAGATATATCACCTATGTCTTTTTCGCCATAATCAAAAAATTGCTTGCGGTAATTTAAACTTTCCAAAGTAAAATATTTCTCTGTTAGCATAAAGTGTAATATTATTAAGCACATGTCATTTTTGAAAACACTTTCAAACAAATCATGCATAATATCAACTGAACTATTTTGAACCACATGAAAACTTTGCAGTGTATTTAAAGAACTATCCTGCATTAATCCGGTGGATTTTGGATCATTGAGTTCAATATCCAAGTTATAATTTTCTATAGTTCGTAATTTTTCGCTATTCTCATACAATGCACCTTTTAGTTTCCTGCATTGAACATTTACATATGCAACAGAAATAATGGGCAGAGAAGGATTTGGAAAATCATAAGTATTTAGGCCTAAATTATCACCCATCACTAACCCTAGAACGAAGTAAATTTTTTTTTCTCCCATCGAGGTATTTATAATAATGCCATCCTTTTCCAATGTAGCCAGTTCTTCTACCAATTTATAAATATATTCATCGTGCCCGTAGTTTTTTATAAGTTTGGACTTTACCAACATTACAACTAAAATATTTTCTAATGAAGAAATTGTATATTCAGGTAAGGTTGGAAAGTTTATATAAAAAGCTGAAATCGAGTTTTCACCTGCGTTCGAGCCTAAACTATTATCTGGTTCAAAATCGTCGTTATAAAGAAAGTACGGAATAACAATTTTATCCTCGGCTTCATAGCTTTGAGAAATATGTTTCCAAACACTGCTATTTAAAAAATAAGCTAAAGATTTATTTGACATAATAATTTCCATGTTTTTTAAGGTTTCAGATAAAATATTTGGAACTTCGAAAAATTTTTGTATTAAATGCTTTATTGGCATAAGAACCCCCTTATTTTTTTTTATCAGAAAATGTTGGAATGCCCTTCGTAATTACGTGGGCTGGTTGACTGTTTATAACGAAATTTTGGGGCTTTTTTAATATTTCCCACTCAGAGAGTTTTTTAAAAAGTTTATATTCTGTGTTGATATCATTAAATGGATTCTTGCAAAATACCTGCAGTTCCCGATTTTCAGTCATTGAAGCAATGGGAAAAGTGATGCATTCAGGGGTGGCTCTACCATATAGGCGAACTAGGCGGCCGCCTAGGGCGCTAAGCTGTTGAGGGCGCCACTTATAATTTTTTTTGTTCATTCTCATAGAAAATCTAAAAACAATTGATTGATCACAAGTTTAACGTAAAACTTTCCAACGGAATTTAAGCCAGAACCAATTCGCATTCGATTAAAAAAAAACAATTTTCATATGAAGGCCAAGATAATTTCATTCTGAACCCCCAGCAGAAATTTAAAGTGCATTTTTACTTGACAGTCCTTGATACTGCTATTAACTCCGTAGATTTGAGCAGATGCAAAATCTTGAGTCAATTTTTGGATTTATTTTGGACATTCATAGCCTACAAAATGTAATAACACAGCATCCGTATGCATGTACTAAGCTAGAGTCAGCACTAAGTCATTACGGCTCTAAAGACATCGAAGCAGTGGGCTTATGAATTAAGTAAATTTTCCGCCAGTTGAGAATTTACTTGATTTGAGCACAATTGGATCATTTAATTTGAACAGTTACCCGATACTTTATTTTCTGTTATTAAGCAAAACTTTACTACATATATTGATACATGCCTTTTACTTGATATAAAGAAACATTTATTGTTATTAGTTACATTTTAAGAATAAAATTGGTAAGTATCTAGGAAATCCGTTCTACATTCCATTAAATAAAAGACTTAATCCTAGCGAATTTGGAATGAAGGCAGTAAATTTATAGAATATTGCAAAAATTCATTTTTCCTGAAATTTTTTCCCAGAAACCAAAAATCAGATATTTTCTGGAATCCTTTTTTCTAGAAAAAGAAAAATTCTGGGCTACCGCCCCCAATGAGATTCGAGAACCCGCGACTACTAAAGCTTACGAATCCCTTGCCTTATCCCACTCCAAACACTCGTATTGGAATGACTTTATGAAATGTCCTATATATATATGGTATTATATTACAGTGTTAGGGCTGGGTGCTACCAATGGAGGGATACCTGGTTCGACTCCCCTTGACTGCACCTTTTTTTGCAAAAATTTATTCAATTTTGCAAAAATTCATTTTTCCTGAAATATTTCCCGGAGGAAGTCGGAAAAAATTCAGGAAAACATTTTTTAAATTATTTTTCCAGAAAAAACCATTTTGGCCGGCCTGCTCTAATATGCAAACCCTGAACTACCGGGGCTAATGACTCCAACGCCTTACCACCACTCCAAGCACCCTTATAGGCAGCATTTTATAAAATGTCCTGTATATAAATATAAAAGAAATACAGACAAGGGAATTATTGTATTATACCATACTCGATACTCGTATAGTGGATGTTTTTTATCCAAGAAAATTCGTATGAGATCTTATAAAATGTATGCAAAGATTTCGAGGAAAGATTTTTTGAACATTTACTGTTACTTAGTAATTGTGCCTTGAATTAAGTAAAAAAAGCATGGGATTATTACTTTAGGGATTAATCTTTCTTTACTGAAAATCAGTTCGAACATTTTACTAAAATACAGAAATGATTCCTGTATTTAATAAAACGAATGATGAATCCGAACATAGTTTACTTGATTGCAGTAAATGACAGTCAGTAAATGATTTGCTTGATTATAGCAAATTATTTCTTTCCGTGAATCTATTTCAACACACATTGAACAGAGTTCGAAAGATGTCCTATATTTTATTTGTGAAAAAAAGCTGTTAGATATTTATCCAAATATTTTTATCACCTTTAGAATATTTTTAACATACAGGGAGGGCGCAACAAAAAAATTTGCCTAGGGCGCGGGGTGTTAAAAAAAAATTTTGAGCCACCCCTGGTTGTATTTAGAAACATAAGTTAAAATTTGGAAAACCAATTTTCGAGATAAATTATTTTCATTATTCAATTTACAAACAAATTCTAATGCATTCATTTGCAAAGAATTGGTATTACTATTCACGTTAGAACATAATGGCTGACAAGATTTTGATTTTAATTGTATTTGATCAAGTTTTATATCTGCATTATGGTTATTACTGTAATTATTTATAATATTGTTACAATTATTAGAAAACAGTGGTTGATTTTGTTTCACTTTAGACTTATATGATCTTTGTTCGGTTAAAATACATAAGGCTTTGTGGCTATTTTTTAAATGCTTTTTTAAGCTATAAATATTTTGAAAAGATTGGGGACAATTATTTCGAGTACATTTATAGTTATAATAAGAACTTAAAAGATGTATAAATTTTAAATGAGTTGCATATATATCAACAGTGCTGAAAAATTGCTCGCATAAAAAACACGAAAGCATAATGAAAATATAAGAAATACTTAATATTTATTAAATGGAAAATACTATTCCTGGTTTTTTAATTGCGTTATAAGAGATATAATGCTAGAGGATGCAGATTTTCCCAATCCCATTTCGATGTCATATACAAGTATATAAGTTTGTAGAAATAGCCAAAAATTGTACGATTCTTTCGGATATTCAACATTGAATACATAAAACAATTTAAAAATAGTGTCTATAGCAGTTAAAAAAGAAGGTATAAAAGAAATTATCAAAAATAATAAAAAAGTCCTTGTCCATGACAGTACCAATAACAGGTTGACAACGTAATTTGATTGTACGATACCTTTCTTTTAATTCTTCATATTTTATTTTCAAACCAGCATATATTTTTACTGATATCAAACAGCTGTTGAGTGAATCCTGTATAGATGGATGCCAAAACCTTTTCTTGTTTTCATCCGGTACTTTAATTCGTTGCGTTGGTGGTAAAAGAAAATGTATTAACTTAAATACGCAATTATTTTTGACATCTGTAAAAAAAAATGTTTTTAAAATCGAAAAATTTACACATTTGAAATATATTACTTTCATTTTGATCTGTTTCATGAAAGATTTTTAATAGGCTTTTGGCTTTTCTATCTTTAAGTTTTTCTTCGAATATTGGTAAAAGCTTATGTACAACAGCTTCCCATTTTTCGAAAAGATATAATGATGAATTATTCAAGTCGTTTAAATAACTATAATCTAAGTCAATCTATAAGAAATATAATTGTTAAAATTGTGTAGACATATTTATTTGAATTTAAAAAAATATTTTACCAATCTTATAGCTTTTTCTTGTGTAAAAAGGGGCCAATCTGAAAATATTTTGCCAGAATCTTCTTCGGTACTAGCAAGAATTTCATGCCTTCGTTTGGGCCACGTGCACTTCCATTTTATTTCAACAATTTCCCAAGGATCAGAAAATTTTTGAAGCCACAACTTGTCAGCTTCTTGACCGTCAGAATTTTCTATAAAAGAAAATTTAAATCTGTGAAATATAACAAAATATTTTAGGTAATTATGTTACTGTAACTATCTGGTAAGCAGGAGACATCAAATGCCGTTTCCACTACACATTTCCTTTTCGGGCAACTATCGGCCAAACCTTTGCTTCTGTATAACTTTAACTGGTAGTGGTATTTTGTGTATAAAGCCCCTTTGGCATGGGCGCTTTTCTCTTTAGGTATAAAATAGCTCAGCTAAAAGAATATTATTATTCATTCAATAACAGGCTTAATTGAAAAATAAGAAGACATTACCTTGTTTTCAGAGGGAAAATCCTGTAGTATTTTTTCGACCAAAATTTCAATTTCACTCGTTCCTAAAATCGTTTTTTTGCTAATAAAATAATCCACGATTATAGATATTAAGCATTTTCTTGCATATGCATTCAAAAAATTATTTTTCTTATAAAAATTTATTACTTCTTCTCCTTTTATTGACTCATTAAGAATCTGCTGTATATCCTAGATCAATGCTAATTTAGTTACATTTGAAAAGAGTAATAAGATGTAATAATAATTACTAAATCCGCAATTAAAACTGGATTTGCAGAAATGGAGGATGCTGAAGATGTCGAGGGTGTTGGTGACTGAATGTTTGAAAACCACTCTTGTATATTTCTATTTATGGAAGAATTCATTGACAAGGTGTCAGCAACTGATATAGAAGAATAACCCTACAATTTTTTCAATATATATCACTTATTTATTATAAAAAATGTGTATTTTATTTTATTTATACATTTTTTATTCTCCACTCTGCTAATCTTCCCTTAAACTTAATTTTTTCACTAAAATATTCGTCGGGAATTAGTTTCTCAATATCGCCTTCTGTTATATACTTCAAACATTCAATATCTAGGTATATTCTTTTCTAGAATTTCAAATTTAAAATTTGTTTGAATTTTGTATTTCAGAGAAACAAATTTTAAACTTACCAAGAAAGATGTTCGTAAGTTTTAGCAAATTCCACTCTGAAAGGATATTTAACACCGAATTTTCTTTATTTGAATCACATAAAACTTCAACACTTTCTAAATAGTCCACAAATTGTACATCCACTTCTTCTAAATTTTTAAAATTTTCCATTTTTGAAATAAATAAAAGTAAAATAGATTTTAAAATATACTTTAAAACCTTAAATTGAAAATTCATAGGTAACACGCACAGATATTTATAAAAAAAAACCACTTTTCTAATTAAAATACTTTGGAGAATGACGCTTGAATCGTTCTGCGTTTAATTTGAAGTACCGGGAGACCGAGCTTTGCTCGGAAAGGCAAAGTTAAAGTATGCCGAAAAATTGTGAAAAATTTAAAATATAGAAATGTGAAGGTTCCTACATATCCATATGTTTCAATTTTCGGTAATTTTTCAACAAATTTTCGGTAACCTTGATTTCGGATATTCTTTCTTTACTTCTGGTCTTAGCAGCACGGTTAGGTTGAGTTGAAGTAGTCGACTGCTCATCAAAATGTAATGGGTCGAGCAATACGTCAGAGTGCAAAGGCCCCGGTCGCGATGAAACTGGCAAGTTATACTGGAGACAGTTTGAAATAGTAATTACAATTGGCCATGAATTGTAATTCCTAATGCAGTCTGTCTCAGAGTAATTGAATCCGATTGTAATTGCAACCTGATTCGTGAGTGAAAAGTGAGGTTTGTTGTGGGAAAATCGAAAGCCCTTAGGCACCTTAGTAATACTGTAAAATTTCATTAAGATCGGACCACCCAATTCGAAAATACCAAGCGAGAGGTATCGGGGGGAGGGAAAAACGAATTTTCTCAGAGATGAGACCTATCTAGATCAATTTCTAGTCCCAGAAAACCCTTAACTCCCAAGTTTCATAAAAATCGTTAGACGGGTTTTCGAGATCGTTGTGCAAACCTTCCTCGTATTATATAAGTAATTTAGTATTTCATCGCATCTTGCAATTCTTTCTTACGCATTATTTTGTCGAGAAAATGGAATGAATAAGAAATACATACGATATATTCAATTTTATTACTTCGTAATGCTTTTCACTACCGAAATCTATTACATGTAATAAAATCGTTTGGACAAAATAATTTAAGAAATTCAATTACTAAGTAGTATAATCACCTACTAAGTAGTAAAATCAATTACTAAGTAGCAAAATCAATTACTAACGTAATAAGTTGACTTTATTTTAATTCTAAAACCGTTAATCATAAGCTTATTACCTACGGTAATCGAATTTACTACCTACTTTTCTCGTGTACTCCTCTTTATGCCGTTGACACTATTCTAAACATTAACTAATTTTACAAAAGGCTAGGTCAGAGGTGGGGAACCTGTGGCCTTAAGGCCATGTGGCCTTTTTGAATTTCTTATGTGGCCTCGACGATTATTCTAGAAAAAATTGATATCTTTTCATTGCATACTGCACCAACAAAATCTTTGCGCAAATCCACCATTTTAGAAGACGTCTTGGAGAAAGCTATTGCCATTGTCAATTATATTCGTGTAAACGCAATGCGTCATCGAGAATTTCGGCAGATGCTAAATTTAGATTAGGAAACGTACAGTGTTGATCTGCCCTACTACTGAAAGGTTCGCTGGAATGAAAGATTTGCAGATTTTGATGAGCATATTCCTGCTATGAAGCTGGTATTTGAGCTGCATTTAGTATATATATCTGAGGCACCTAAAGAACTACAGATGGAGTTATTTGAGTTAGGTGAAGACAGTATTCTCAAATCCCTTTTTGACGCTAAAAAGGATCCAATAGAAATCTGGAAAAATACTTTTGAATAACCATGCCTACGAGATAATGCACGCCGTTTACTTTCCTGTTTTGGAAGTACATACAATTACAAGTCAACATTTGCTTTAATGGCAAAAATTAAATCTAATCTAAGAACCCATTTTACAGACATTCATTTAGAAGATCAATTAAAACTTCGCGTTACGCAGCTTCATCCAAATATTGAACTACTTTCAAGCAAGAAACAAATGCAAATATCTCACTAATACTTGAATTACATAATGAATAAATAATGAATAAATAATTTAAAGTTTTTTATTTTTTGTTATTTATATACTTTGTTTAATTATTTACTTTTCATTGAATTAAATTTTTGGTTTGTTTTATTAATTTAATTTTATTATTTTTTGTGTTTATTGAAAATATGTATAAAAAAATATTGAATTTGAAATAAAAAAAAAAATAAATTTGAAATAAAGAAAAAATAAATTTAAAATAAAAAAAAATTGAATTTGAACAGCAATAACTTTACAAAAGTTACATTTAACGGTATTGAAACTTATGTGGCCTCCTTTGTTACTGCTATTTTAAAGGTGGTCACTCAGGGTAAAAAGGTTCCCTACCTCTGGGCTAGGTGTAAGTTATTTACGCCATTCGGCGGGGACACAGTACGATATCAAAGGTATTTGAATCCAATCTGGAAGACAAACGTAAAATAAATGTTTTATTAACGAAGAAGTTTGCAAATATGTATGTATTTAAAGATTCTATTAAATAAAAAATAACAAAATATCGGTTTGATTGTCTAAAAACAATTCATTTCATAAATAATTAAATTTTCAAAACAAATTTTTAAAAATACTCTTGGTTAGTGTATTGAATAATAAAAGGGTATTTGTGTCTTCACTATTTTATTGTTTAAAAACTGTTATTAATTGACATTTGTTTTTCAAAATAATTGACAGTTCATTCGGTTTAATTCAACAAATAAATAAAAATCAATAAATTAATTAATTCCATATCTCAACCGTATTCTGGTGTAAAAATCTTTTTAAAATAATTTTGTTAATTATTGCCTTCGTAAGTAAACTTTCGAAACAATAGAAACATTTTTGAATAAAATTTATTTTGATAGGAAAAATAATTAGGAAAATGACGGAGGAATTCTTGGAAGTCAAAACTACTTTATTTGTTGAAAAATGCTGTGAAGAAAAACAAACGCCGGAATTAATTTTAACAGAAGTTTCAATTAAACAAGAACCGGAACTAATAATCGAAGATGAAATTGAAACTGATAAAATTCGTAAATATTTACACAAAAACGATATAACCCAAGAAGACCGATCAAATTTGGTTTGGCAAAGTTGTATAACTTGTGAAGAACGTTTTTTAAGCTCCGAAGATTTATCAATGCACGTTCAAAATCATGAGGAATCTGAATTTAGTGAATTCTGCGCGACGACGATGGATGAGGCTTCAACCTCGAAGAAAGATTTTCAATGTGCAGAGTACAAGAAAAGATATACTTCGAAACGGAAGCTGGATAACCATTTGAAATTTCATAAGCGGAAACGCAATTTTAAATGCAATAAATGTGAGCGATCTCATTATCACGTTCATGCTGATCGAAAACTATTCAAATGTGACAATTGCAATCGTTCATTTACACGAAGTGGTATTCTTAAAATCCATATGAGAACGCATACTGGTGAAAAACCATTCAAATGTCTTCACTGCAATGTTTCATTTGGACAAAAACCACATCTTCAAACGCATATGAGAACGCATACTGGTGAAAAACCATTCAAATGTCTTCACTGCAATTTTTCATTTCGACAAAAATCACATCTTCAAACGCATATGAGAACGCATACTGGTGAAAAACCATTCAAATGTGATCGCTGCAATGTTTCATTTTGCCAAAAATCACATCTTCAAAAGCATTTGAGAACGCATACTGGTGAAGAACCATTCAAATGTGAACAGTGCAACCGTTCATTTAGACAAAGTGGTATTCTTAAAATCCATATGAGAACGCATACTGGTGAAAAACCATTCAAATGTGATCGCTGCAATATTTCATTTGGATTGAAATGTAATCTTCGAAGGCATGTGAGAACGCATACTGGTGAAAAACCATTCAAATGTCTTCACTGCAATGTTTCATTTGGACAAAAATCACATCTTCAAACGCATATGAGAACGCATACTGGTGAAAAACCCTTCAAATGTGATCACTGCAATGTTTCATTTCGGCACAAACCTTCTCTTCAAAGGCATATGAGAACGCATACTGTTGAAAAAAAAAAACCATTTATAAAGTAAATACTAATTTTTTTTTTTAGAAAATTTAATAAAGGATTATTCATAATTATTCAATTTAATAATTTTTGATATTCCCTTTTTAATAAAAGCTTTAACCTGCGCATAAAATTTGGCTCTTTTTATTTCAGTATTTAATTGCTGATTTCTTTGTTTATTAGTGTTTTCTTTCCTTGTACATCACTTCTCTGAAGTTTCCTTTATTTAAGTTTTTGAATCATTGGTGTTCATTTTATTTGACAAATCTTGAAGAAATATGGTTTTTTCCTTTTCCACTGATCCGTTTTTAACGTATTTTTTTCTAAATATATGTCACTTGCACCTGTTGGCCTTCAACGGCTTAGTTTCTAGACTATTCCTTGTTCATCAAGGAATTTATTTACACTTCTTAACGCTGGTAAACTAGCCCTTTTGGCCGCGTAACGACTACATTATATGGATTTTCATTATTTTTTTACACTTTTCATCCAGGAATGATTATAACTGAGAGATAAAAATATGAAAATCCCTTCAAATTCGTAAACTGGATACGTCAGATGCAAGGTTTGATAGTAAATTTGAATTTGTAGGCAATAGTGGGAACAAAAGAAAAAGCAGAATATAGTGAAATCGTCTTTAGAAGAGCTTCGTAGAAACAAATTTTAGATTTGGATGTCCTATCGAAGATTTTTGAGTACTTACTGTAGGGCTTCTCGTGTTCATATAACACATGTCAACTCTGCGCATCGAATTGTGTAATCGAATTTGGGTCCAGATATACGCAAGTAAGGTAATCGAAAGTTCAACTGTAACGCCCCAATTTCAGCCGGGAAACTCCTCTGTAAATAGTTAAACAATATTCCCGAAAATTTGGGTATGACGCCAGTATTTCTCGTACACAAATTCTATTTTGCCTTTTACCTTTTTCTATCTATCTATATCAGGTCACTAAAGAAACATGCTTAAAAAAATTAGGCTTGAGAAGAAACTATCTTTGTCGATATTGCGATTCTTTAGTTGTGGCCGAGGATGCATATCGAACTATTTCTCGAAAATGTCACGAAATTTTAGAAGGTTGTTTCTCGGACGAATTAACGATGTTTCAGAAGATGAATTTAGGAAAACTGTTTAAATTTTGTGGGTAAATTAAATGCTTGCTAGAAGAATGAAACAGACAAGAACAGCAAAACGATTTGAAACCATTTGTGGTCTCGTATATAGGCCACAAAAGGTTCCTTGTGCTGTATTCTATTTAATCACCCCTAACCTATTATCTGAATATTGTTCCCGGAATGTCAATGCAAAAATTAAGGCTTACTACAAACGACTTCAAGGATTGGATTGCAATTATCCTCTTGGTTTGGAATTATAAACAGATTAAGATTAACTTGTACTGCGGTCTTTCAGGGCTATTGTACCCCCTTATTTGAGAAATGGTTTATCGATATATTATTACCAAATTTAAATGATTCATCTGTTATTATATTAGATTCCGCTGGAAATAATACAAAACTTATTGATAATATACCATCATTAAATTGGCCACGAAAAGATCCAATTGTTACATAAAGAAAATATCAATTATCGTGCTGATATGTTAAAAATTGAATTATTAGAATTACTTAAAACCTCGTCAAATGAGAATCATTATAAATTGAATGAAATCGCTACAAAAGCCGGACATCATTTATTACGGATACCACCAAAACATTATAAATTAAATCCAATTTATATGGTATGGAAACGTTTAGCGACTTTTATTACTATTTATATTAAACCGGATCATGATTTTAAAAGAACTAATACAAAATGCTTATGTTGAAATTTCTAATAAATGTTGGTCAAAATATCTAAATAATGTTCAAACTATTGAAAAACGTATGTGGATAGCAGCCGAGATGCAAGATAATTTAGTTGAAATGATTGTAATCGATTGATAAACGTTTAAATATTATTTGTAATTCAAAATACTTAATAAAATGTATTGATCAATTCTTTATTGAAATAAATACAAATTAAATGGAAATCTGCATTTTTCCACTAAAGTGTGTAATCTTTAAAACTATTGCGACGAACTACTAATAAAAAAATACATATAGTAACTGAAAATCGACCTATAGCTGATTTTTTGATGCCCTATGACGGAAATGGGATAGAAAATCTATCAAAACTAACAATATTTCAAGATTTTTTCTTCATAACTTTGTTTCCCCTAATTTGCAGGTAACCCAGACCCTAATAGCATAAGTCTAATCGGTGTGTTAGTTCTTAAAGTATATCAAAAAAACTTTATAAACATACCTGTTTTCTCTTAGGATTAGGCATCTAATTTTTAAATTTCATTAAAATGGGTTAAGAGGTTTCTAAGAAAAAAATTGAATTTCAGTTTATTCTCTCAATTTAAATCAATACCAAAAACAATTCTTCACCAAATTTCAATTACATCGAATAAGCCGTTCGACAGATTTATGTATATAGTAGCAGTTTTGTTTTTGTTGGGAATTTTTATGGACCACTATTTCAATTTCTCAAAAAAAATTTTTTTTAATCTGTTCTTATAAATTTTAATTTCGGATGTTGGTACGACTGAAATTATTTGATGGAACACCCAGACAACTTCAGTCATGCCCTCAGAGGTTAGAAAAAATTAAAAGTTCTTTTTTTGGACAAATAGTGAAATCAAAACAAATAAAATTTTGCGAGACGGCTATTTGAAGTATTGTTTTAACCAAATTAAACAAAAAGCAATGAAAGTAATAGAAAAAATACCAAAATCATGTAAGATTCAAAACTCAAACTAATTTTTGCTAATTTCAAAACTCCAATAAAAAAATCAAGTTCTGATTTGTGCCATCTATTATCAGGAATATAGTAAGTACTAAATAACTGTCGTTAAATTAGACCTCCTGTCGTAAAATTTTAATGAAAGAATCTTTGCTTTGAAAACTACTTTTTATTTAATTTCATTTTCTCTGTCTGTCGAAACTTTTAGATTTCCTGTGTATTTTTATAGTTCATATTGTGGCAAAAAATCTCGCACTCGAGTGGTAACTACGCACCTGTGTTCGACCGTACCTTAACAGTTCCTTTAGCCAGTTTAGTTACTATTCGCACAAGCCGTAAAATTTTCCCCTTTTTGCTAATTTTTCTACTATTCAGTTGAATAATGTACTTTGGATCCAAAAAATTGTATTTAAATTCCGAATCATAGTAATCAATAAATAATTTATAAGTTTGTTGTTATTGAGAAAAAGTCAAATTGCATAGTCAACCATTTTTTTTTTTTTTAATTTATTTTCGACTAACAATTTGAAATTTCAATTATAAAATTATGGCGTCTGAATCATATAATACAATAACCTCTCTTTTAGTGGTAGGAATGGAAAATCTGAAAATAGCACCCACCGTCAAAGGAATAGTTCAAGAAATTACAGAAGTGTCTGGAAGATATGATGTACAGGTAATATAAAGTGTCTTAAATTCGACACTATTCCTAATGTAGCGTTGAGCTTTTTAGGCTCGTAACCAAACTGCTATGCATACAAATTAGAAAGGTCGGCATTAGGAAACTTCACGTTTTGGATTTTTATTGAAAAATTTAAAATATTTTTAAAAAATTTAAAAAATTACAGTTGTAGTCTTCTTCAGAATTCCAAGAACCCATGGAAAACGTTCTGGAAGAAAACCAGAATTACGAAACCAACAGAACGAGCTAAATCGAGGTCTAAACATTCTGCGCGTTCGAAAAGTTGATCACGTTCGATAAAGGGGGGACAAAGCCCGTATTTTTTAATAAAAAAATTTCAAGTGATATTTAACTTTTTCATATATTTAATATAATGTAACATATATATATATTCGTATTTTCTAGTTTTGATTTAAACAATTAGTATTACGTTTCAATTGTTTAAATAAAAACCATTTATTTATGATTCGAATCAATAATCTTTATTTGTAGTATCGAAAAATATTGTAGATTTCACCAAAAAGCATACATTGCAACGCTGCAATGTTATTCAAAAATGTGTACACAAAGACTTTTCTTTTCTTTGTGCTTTACTTTAGTCTTCTCAACTATCCTGCGATCGATTTTACTGAAATTTATCATTATGTAGCCAACGTATATAAATAATTTAAAATTGCTGTGCAAATCTTCTAAATAAATCCGAAAAACCATGAAAAAAAGCAGTCAAAACTTTTTTTTTTTTTTTTTTATTTATTTAGCTTAATACAAGCGAGAGTCAAAATAATATATATAAATAAAAAATAAAACATTAACTTTTATGATAACATTTTCTGTTATATATATAGAACCTTTTTTAGATTAGTTTTGCTCTGGCAAAAGTCGAAGTCCTTCGCGTTAGCATTAGCAGCACGTAACATCCGGGAGATCGGTTCATTTTTACCGTAGCCCGTCCTATGGTACTTTATTTTAAAAAGTTCAACGGACCTCAAAGAGCGAGTATTGATGTTTAAATTCAACTGGTTTAAAAGGAGAGGAGCGTCAATGTTGCTGTTAATAATTTGGTGAACGAAGACAACATCAGCCACATCACGCCTCTTTTCTAAAGAATGAAGCCCAATCAGTTTTAGTCTGTCCTCGCAGGGAGGCAATAGAAAGGGGTCTTTCCAAGGAAGGTCTCTTAGTGCGTAACGAACGAATCTTCGTTGAACAGACTCAATCCTACTAATTTGGTACTTGCAGTAGGGAGACCATACCTGGCCGGCATATTCGAGTATCGGTCTGACTAGAGTAATAAAGAGGGCTTTGGTAATAAGAGGATCCATAAACTCTTTTGACCATCGTTTAACAAAACCTAAAGTCGTATTGGCTTTATGCACCAATGAGTCTATGTGTAATTTAAAATCAAGTTTACTGTCACAGGTCACACCCAAATTCTTAATACTATTGACTCTATTTAAAGGCAGGTGGTTAATAATGTACTGATGGGGAGCAATATTTCGCTTCCTAGTAAAAGTAATAACCTCGCATTTATCACAATTGAGCAATAAGTTATTATTGAGACACCATGTAACAAAATTATGTAGGTCTTCTTGGAGAAGATAAGGATCGTTAGGTTTGGAGATTTCTCTATAAATAGTCATATCATCAGCAAAGTTGGAAATTTTCGAGTGCTTAATCACGGAAGCAACATCATTTATCGATAGGACAAATAGGATAGGTCCTAGGTGACTACCTTGAGGTACTCCTGAAGTAGCCAGATAAGGATGTGATTTCACTGAGCGGAAAGTCACCTGGTAACTTCTATCATACAGATAGGATCTTACCCATTCAATCAAGAAGTGAGGAAAGCCTAGAGAACTAAGCTTGAGTAGAATCAGACGGTGGGAGAGTTTATCGAACGCTTTACTGAAATCAGTGGTTATGCAATCCACACTATTACCCTCTTCCATAACACAGGTTGAGAAAGATACTAATTCAACTAAGCTCGTGATTGTGGATCTACCTTTCAGAAACCCATGCTGATTGTTAGTGATGAAGGGTTTACATCCAAAAAGTATAAATTTATGCATAATACTTTCGAAAAGCTTGGGAATGCAGGACAATTTGGCAATTGGTCTATAGTTCCCAATATCGTTTCTACTACCTGTCTTGTGAGTTGGAATAATATATGATAATTTCCAAATCTTTGGAAATATTCCGCACACGAGGGATTTTTGGAAAAGTATTGCCAGCGGACGTGCGAGGACATTACCACATCTCTTCACAACTATAGCAGGGATACTATCAGGGCCAGACGAAAAGTCGTCTTTCAATTCATGAATATGGTCAGACACTAAGGATTCATCAACATTGATGTTATTGAGGACACTCTTGGGATATTCATTTAGATATTTAAAGTAGTGCGTATCAGGAATGAAGCCATCATCGTTAAAAGCTCCTGCAAAGAAGGAGGCAAATAGGTTAGAAATAATGAGCGGATCGTTTGATGAGCAGTCCATATAATTAAGTGAGGAGGGATAGCCATCCGTTTTCTTCTTACTGTTGACAAAATTCCAGAATTGTCTCGGGTTCGTAGAAAGTTTACCACTCATTTCATAGATGTATGAGTCATATAGTTCCATGGATAACAATTTGAATTCAGTGAATAGAGCAAAGTACTCAGAAAAATCCCTGTCATTACGCGTAATTAAGTAATTTAACCATGCTTTATTCCTCCTATTACGAATGGAGCGTAATTCTTTGTTGAACCAAGGTGGCGAGCTTGTTGAATTTTTTACTCGGGCATAAAGAACTGATGACTCAAAGATCTTGTATATAGTGGTATAGTGGTATAGTGGTTAGGAACAATGATAAGCGAGCTTTTATGATTCCTATGAACTGCGGTCAGGACGCCTCCACCCATTGATCTCAAATTAGAGGTATACCGATCATTCCGAAACACTTCGTAGTCAGGCGAGAACAACTCAGTGTTAAGAAAGCTGCAATTTAGCCAAGTTTCAGTCAGCACAATAATATCATGTGAGAATGAAACACTAGCAAGGAGCAGTCCCCTTAAATTTTGGTAGTAAAGGGACAAGCACTTGCGTTTTTTAAACTCGAGTTGTTCACAATATTTCTATGCGGAAGTGGTTTATTAGGCCCTCTTCGCTGAAACTCCTTAACAAAGGCGAAAGGAGGCCAAAACTCATAGGAGAGCAGAGGTGTAAATAACTGTGAAGGAACGTTAATTTTAAATGACGCGACGAGACTAGTTTCTTTGTTGATTTTTTCGCACTTTATATAATTAACGTCAATTTCCTTTGACTTGATGAAACTGAGAATATCATCCACAGTTGTCTCGGGAACGAGGCGAGAGAGGAAGATATTCTTTGGGGCAGGAATCGTTTTTAAGATCGTAGAGATACTATTTCTGGTCACCCTACATTTGTAACACATAGAAAAATCATCGCAGAACGGTTTCAAGTGTAAGTTGTGTACAGCAGCTATTTTCAAACTATCGCACCCAAAGTTTTCCCCGGGAAACAAGCAAGATTTCCGATTTCCGATTTTGTTTTTAGTTTGTGAAATAAATTCAAAAGCAAAGAATTACTTTAACTCTGTCTACATGATTACCAGGGGTGGCTCTACCATATAGGCGAACTAGGCGGCCGCCTAGGGCGCTAAACTGTTGAGGGCGGCAAAAATACGGCGCTTATAGTTTTTTTGTTCATTCTCATAGAAAATCTAAAATCAATTGACTGATCACAGAAGTAATTCGCATTCGATTAAAAAAACAATTTTCATATGAAGGCCAAGATAATTTCATTCTGAACCCCCAGCAGAAATTTAAAGTGCATTTTTACTTGACAGTCCTTGATACTATTAACTCCGTAGATTTGAGCAGATGCAAAATCTTGAGTCAATTTTTGGATTTATTTTGGACATTCATAGCTTACAAAATGTAATAACACAGCATCCGTATGCATGTACTAAGGTTGAGTCAGCACTAAGTCATTACGGCTCTAAAGACATCGAAGCAGTGGACTTATGAATTAAGTAAATTTAGGAATCATTTTGCGCCAGTTGAGAATTTACTTGATTTGAGCACAATTGGATCATTTAATTTGAACAGTTACCCGATACTTTATTTTCTGTTATTAAGCAAAACTTTACTACATATATTGATACATGCCTTTTACTTGATATAAATAAACATTTATTGTTATTAGTTACATTTTAAGATTAAAATTTGTAAGTATTTAGGAAATCTGTTCTACATTCCATTAAATAAAAGAGTGAATCCTAGCAAATTTGAAATGAAGGCAGTAAATTTATAAAATATTGCAAAAATTTATTTTTTCTGAAATTTTTTCCCAGAAACCAAAAGTCAGATATTTTCTGGAATTCTTTTTTCTACAAAAAGAAAAATTCTGGGCTACCGCCCCCATTGAGATTCGAGAACCCGCGACTACTAAAGGTTACGAATCCCTTGCCTTATACCACTTCAAACACTCGTATTGAAATGGCTTTAATAAAGTCAGATATATATATGGTATTATATTACAGTGTTAGGGCTGGGTGCTACCAATGGAGGGATATCTGGTTCTTGACTTCACCTTTTTTTTGCAAAAATGTATTCAATTTTGCAAAAATTCATTTGTCCTGAAATATTTCTCGGAGGAAATCGGAAAAAATTCAGGAAAACATTTGTTAAATTATTTTTCCAGAAAAAACCATCTTGGCCATGTTACTATATAGTTTACTTGATTGCAGTAAATGACAGTCAGTAAATGATTTGCTTGATTATAGCGAAATTATTTCTTTCCGTGAATCTATTTCAACACGCATTGAACAGAGGTCGAAAGATGTCCTATATTTTATTTGTGAAAAAAACCTGTTAGATATTTATGCAAATATTTTTATCACCTTTAGAATATTTGTAACGCTACTTGTTACAGTAGCAAGCGGTGAAAGAAGTTTTTCAAAACTGAAATTAAGAAAAACTTATCTTAGCTCAGCAATGACTCAAGAACGGCTTGTAGGCATGGCAACAATCTCAATCGAAGATGATATAGCCCTACTATACCTACAAAAAAATTAGGAATTGGAAAATTTAAGTTTTTTTAATGAATTTTTCTTCAATTTTTCTATACTTTTTTTAATTAGAAATAATTATATTTACATTATTTTTGCTCATGCTTAATAAACTATAACTAAAAGAACAATTTCACGAAGCATTTTTATTCCTTGTACAAGGAGGGCGCAACAAAAAAGTTTGCCTAGGGCGCAGGGTTTAAAAAAATTTTTTTGAGCCACCCCTGATGATTACATGGATAAGTTTACAGTCTTACATAAAAAAATGTAAAAATAGCTATTCCTTGAAAAATAAATATTGCTACCCGTTACTCCGGTTTGATTGTTGAAAATAATAACACTTTTATTTATGTGAATTAGATGCGTAATCTTTATTTATAATTATTTCTGCTATAACAATTAGCCTTAAAAATATTTGTCTATCGATAATTAATTTCCATAAAAATTAATTAATCACAGTTTATTTACAACGGAAAAACACTATTTGCAGCAAGTGTTATTTAATGCACTTATTTGTATCCAAGCGCTTTAATATTTAACTTCTATACGAAATATATAAGTTACTGGAATCATGATCGAAAAAAAAGAAAAATTTTTTCAATCATTTTTATCGAATGTCTGTCTGTCGTCTGTCTGTCCGTCCGTCTGTCGTGTACAAGATTGCGGCCGTGTTTTTGAAGCAATTTCCATGAAAATTGGTAAAAACGGTTTTTTCCTCATGAGAACCATTCTATCAGAAGTTAGGTTTGATCGGACTAAAACTTCGAGTAGCCGCCGAACAAAAGTTCGGTTTTTTGTATTTTTACATGTAATTGTAACGTTATTTATGGACCGATTTTAATGAAATTTGGTATGAGACACTTTTTCAATGAAAGAACAATTGCGTCCAAAAATCAATTGAATCCGATTACAACTTGCGGTAGCTGCCGAACAAAATTCAGATTTTTTGTATAAAATGATACGATTTTCAAACTTTGCTTATATATTTTCCTAAGATTTTCCGGGAAGGATAACTCACAAACGTATTACCAGATTTTTAGAAGGTAACGTGATTTGAACAAACGTATAGAAGTTTCAATAGTGGTTTTGCACTATAGCTTGTTCATCGTGTAAACGCACTATTAATAATCACTTCTCAAAATCTCTTTAATAATCACTTCGATCGAATCACTTTTGAAGTCCACCTACAACTATATGGTTCTGCAGTATTTTCACCTAATATACCATCATGGAAAGGTTCTAGAATTTACTTAATTTCAATATTCCAGAATGTTCATGGAAACAAAACAAATAAGGTGGGCTGTGCAGAGTCTGGATAACACTCATCAAGCCACTTTTTGGTATCAGCAGCATTTTTTGTCATCAAAAAACAGTGTTTCATTAACACACGAAATTTCTTTTTATCCATTTTCTTCAAAATAACAAAAGTTGCTTCACTCAAAATGCTATATCTCACAAACTAATAGTCCGACAGCTGTCAAATTTATACACGTATCTTTTGAAGGTTGGTACTAACGAAAAATGATATGGATTTAATTCTAGTGGCGCCCTGTCATAGAAACGAGACGAACTTTTCAGCCCACCGGTTATTTCCTAAACTGTCAAACTGAATTGTGATTATTTGTGTTGTGTTTTCTTGGCCTGGTGCTGGCTTTGCCACCGTTTGTGCAGCTTCATTCTTCTTGAAATGTTGCCTTTCAATCGCGCTATAATATAACATGATAGGGTTAGAACTACTAAAGTTATGCGGTTCTAAAGCCATCTATTGCAAAAAACGCCTCAAACTTATATAACCAACATATACAATATATTGTAAAATGAAAATAAATAGTTTATATTGCACTACACTGCACTAGAATTTAGCAGAAATGTTCTATGATTTCTTTTATTAAATAAAACGAAGTAATACAGCATTTCTAGAAAATACACTAAGCAAAATCTAAGTTTTCTTACGGGGCCCATAGACGATAGACATTGTTGTCAACCTTGTGGTCAACTTGCCATGTTGGTGTCGATATTGGTCGTCTGTGGGCATGTTGGTGCTTGGTATCTCATGTTGTCAACAATGTTGGATGTTTTGAAAAAATTTGGAAAACATCGGATATTCGGTGGGCGGAGTCTGATGTTGGCGATCATGTTGTATCGTCTGTAGAGAAGTTGACTACATGGTTGTCAACATCAGTTCTAAATTGAATTGTGCGCTGTGAATTAAAAACAATAAAAAAATATTAACTTCATTGAATAATAATTAATAAACATTGTGTAATAAATATTAAAAAACTCATGAAAATTTTGAAATGACAATTATAATGATCATTGTGAAAAACGAAGATGTGTCATGGGTCATCCAGAAGTATCTTTAAAAAATAATCATTGTATTTAAAATCGGAGATCTGTCTACAGCATTACACAATGTTTATTAATTATGATTCAATGAAGTTAATTTTCTCTCATTGTTTTTAACAAAATTTCAAGAAATTTTTGGAGTAACAAGAATTTTCTCTCGTTTTAAGCTTATGTGAAAGAAGAAACATGTCAAAACCAGATAAATTTTTTAAAATTTTCAAATGTCGATGGCCCTGCAAATAGTGTGAGGCAAAAATTTATGACCTCTTCACAATTTCATTTGATAATTAAAAAAATAATGATGCTTGAAATAGATACTTAAAATTGATCATTATTACGTAATTAAAGGTCATTATCGAGTTTTAATGACCGATTGGGCAATAATGATCATTAAAATCGGAAATCTGTCTAGAATATTAGGACAAATATTTGTTGAAAGTGTGGTCAGAGTATCTCGTGTTCCTAGAGGAATATTTTCCATTATTTGCTCTAGAAAGCGTAGTATGAACAGTCCATTGCGAACATTCGTCAACGCATGTATGTATGAACTTTAAGCGGTTCTTAAACTATAGGTCGCGACCCAAAGTAGGGTCGCGAGTCTTCCTTTTTGGGTCGGAGGAACTTTTGAAAATTTCCAATTAAATTAAACTAACTACTTATATGTTTACAAATGTGTTTCAACGTACGCAAGATATTGTTTCGAAGATCATTTGGTTAAGGAGTTTATGTTTTGTTGCCCACACAAAACATGAACTGCAGGTTAGGATGTTTTTAACATTTTAAAGGGTTTTTTTGATAAACTTCTTCTTTTATGGATAAATTGTGTTGGGGTTTGCAGTGATGGAGCTGCTGCAATGACTGGAAAATTAAGTAGGCCTTTTGCTAAAATAAACCTTTTAACCCATACTTCAAATATTAAATTCACTCATTGCATGATACATAAGGAAGCATTGATAGCTAAAAAAATTTCCCCTGAATTAGATTTAAGTTAGTTTTAAAAGAGGTTGTAACTGTGAAAAATTTTATAAAAAGCCGTCTCTTTTCTCAGCTCTCCAATAATATGGGATCAAATTAAATTATGAAAACCTTCTTCTACATGCCGAAGTTAGGTGGCTTTCCAGAGGCAGCACTTTACGAAGAGTATTGCAATTGAAAGATGAGATTATAATATTTTTAAAACAAAAAATCAAGACACGGCTAATTTTTTTTGTGACGAAAGCTGGACGATGAAGTTATGTTATATGGCCGAAATATTTGACAAACTTAACGAATTGAATTTAACACTGCAAGGTGAAAATGTGAATATTTTGAATTTGTATGGTAAAATAAATGGACTAGTTAAAAAAATCAAAATGTGGAAATTAGCTAGTGACAAAATCAATATTTATATGTTTCAATATATAATAATATAGATATAATTGTTGTCATCGTTCAGCACTTGAGACACAGTTCAAGCAATATTATCCTTATGAATTTAATATCGCAAATTAGGAATGGATACTGCAGCCATTCAATATAGACTGCAAAACTTTGCACCATCTCGAAATTAAAGCACAAGAAGAATTTACTGATTCAATTTTAAAATTATTATTTTCAAAACAAACAGTTGGTAATTTTTGGTTATCAATTAAAAACGAATATCCTTTGCTGCCCGCACCATATACTTATGTGAATGCGCCTTTTCAACTTTATTATATATCAAGCCAAAATACCGCAATCGAATATGTAATATTGATGACCGGAGCCAAGATTTAGTTTACTTTGCTCCAATAAACAAGCCCACTCATCTCATTAAAAATTACCATTTAATTATTGATTTTATATTTCTTCTTTATTATGGTATCCCCAGCTATCATAGTTTCATATATTTTCATACGAATTTTGCAGAGTTATTTTAAACATATATTTTTTTTAGATTCCGCCAACTATTGGTTAATTATTGGGAAAACTAGGTTACCAATTCGATTGCAATATTTCCAGAATGAAGTAGGAATTTCCATGAATTTCTTTCAATATTAGAATATGGAATGATTCTTTTAGACAAATATTGAATAAACCCCCAATTCCATAGATAGTCACAAGGAACCCCTGACAGTTAATAAGTGCCCAACTTGTATTGTCATGTGGCACAGATATTCAGTCTGCAAACAAGATATCTTGTTATTAGTATTTGCAATATTTAAATCTAAAGAGTTCTAAATTAGAGCACAAAGAAAAGAAACACAACTCTTTGTGTATACATTTTTAACACCATTGCAGCGTGTAATGTATACTTTTTATAGAATCTATACCTTTTTAGTTTCAAAATGAGAATAGTAAACTTCAATATGAGATTTTTTATTTTAATTTAATTTAAAACAATTAATATTATTACAAAATATTTTAAATTAAATTTATTAATATAGCATATTTTCTAAGTTAAGAGCTGCAGTGAATTTTCTTTGAATGCTTGCGATGCAATTGGCACATGTTGTTGGTGTAATTGTCTGCAGACCTTCTTGCATAAGGCTTCCTAAGGCTCTTACTCTCTGTTTTTTGACGGATAATTCATTTCTGCTGTTAAGAATACTTGACAACTTTCCTGAGAGCTCTCTTTTTACTATTCTCATATTGAAGTTTACTATTCTCATATTGAAGTTTACTATTCTCATTTTGAAACTGAAATGGTATAGAATATTTTTCGATACTACAAATAAAGATTATTGATTCGAATCACAAATAAATGGTTTTTATTTATACAATTGAAAAATAATACTAATTGTTTAAATTAAAACTAGAAAATACAAATATATAAATATATTATAATAAATATTGAAAAAGTTACATATCACTTGAAATTTGTTTGTTAAATAATTACGCAATTTATTGTTTTCTTGGGCTTTGTGTACGGTTTACTGACCGTGATTTAGCTCGTTTTGGTGATTTCATCCTTCTTTTTGTTCCGATCATTATTTATTGTGTCCATTTTTTCTTCTTCCTTATTAGTATTGTTCGCATTCATATTAACCAATCCGTATTTGTCATTATTTTTAGCAATGTTTTCTTCGAATTCGGGTGAAGGCTGCAAATATAAATTGGAAAATGTATATTAAATATTTAAAATTTTTCAATTAAAATATAAATTGTAAAGTTTTCTAATGTCGACCTTCCTAATTTGCATGCATAGCAGTTTGGTTACGACGCTAAAAAAGTCAACATTAGGAAGAGTGTCGAAATTAAGACACTTTAAATTACCTTTATATCATATATTCTAGACACTTTTATAATGTTTCGAGCCATTTCTTTGACGCTGGATGCTTTTTCCAGAGTTAAACGGTTAACTATAACATACAATTTGATTTTTTCGAATTTAATGAAAAATAGACTATTAAACTATTTATTGATTACTATGATTGATAAATTTAAATACAATTTTTTTGATCCAAAGTACATTTTTCAACAGAACAGTAGAAAAATTGGCAAAAATAGGAAAATTTTACGGTGTGTGCAAATAGTAACTAAATGTTTAAATGTTCGCCAGTCGATTAAGTCTTCTTTTGGAAGTCTATTCTGCAAATGTCTGCTGAATAGTTCTTAAATATGATGAGCAAGTCCTGAGCAGAAGGTAATTTTTAAAAATTATCGCTGGAATCAAGTTATCGCAAAAGTCTTTTGTGGACACTAAAATCAAAAGCGAGTTGAACAAGTTTAATGAAATTTTGAACATAGACTTGTTCATAGAATACCTCCAGCCGTTATTGAATTTGAGCAATTTTTTAAGTCAAATGGTTATTCTTGCTTATGCACATTGTAATCGGTTCTACGGATTTGATAGGCATAAGCAAGCATTCGATCAGTTTTTTTGTCTTTCCTTATTCTCTGCTCTGCAATTGCAATTCAGCCTTAACAAATTCTTCATATGATGTGCTCGCCTTTATTTGTAATATTTTAACGAATATGAATACAAAAATATAAATTTTATAGCCAAGAATTATTTTTTGGGATCTTTCCATTCTAAAATTTTTTTTTTCGAACTCTAGTAGTTTTCAGAATTGTAAACTTCAAATGAAATCTCGCTGCCAGATGGAAACGCTTTGAAATCTCTTTCTCAAAATCGCGAGTTTTCAGAAAGATGGAAACATAGTACATATTATTAGTCAAAACACTGGATAACAATTGAGACCAGTGAAATACACAGCCATTATTTTCGATTCGTACAAACATACTACAAGCTTAGTGATGAAATAATTTGAATGTGCGTATTTTGTATATATCTGATAAGCACGCAGAATCAATTACATTGTTTAGATGCGTATTTCAAATCGATTTCAAACACGTTTCGTATACATATAAACTTAAATCGATTCGATTTGAAATGAATCGACTCAATCCGATCGCAATCGATTTGAAATGGGATTGAAAGTAAGCATGTAAACGCAGATCGAAAATCTAGTAGAAGGAGGAGGAATGTAAACGAAGTAAATAATAATTTTGATTTTTGTAACTATCGGTTTCCAATTAGATCAATTTGGTGCCTACAATATACGATTTGCGGACAGCCTTAGTTTTTTGTTACCATTTGAAGAAAAACACGGTAGAATCTCAACAAATGCTTGAAGAAGCTTATGGTGATCATGCTCCATCATTAGCAACATGCAAAAGATGGTTTCAACGGTTCAGAAATAATGTGAGAAATGAAGAACGTGGAAGATCGCCGAAAAAGTTTGAAAACACCGAATTGCAAGAAATATTGGACAAAGATGACACTTTAAGCCAACGACAAATGGCAGAAATATTAAATGTTGATCAAGCAACAACTTCTAGACGTTTACATGCTATAGGAAAGATTCAAAAGTCACGAAAATGGGTGCCACACGAATTGACTGAAAGGCAGTGAAATTTTGCTTCAACGGAACGAACGAAAGTATTTTTTGCACCGCATTGTTACTGGTGATGAAAAATGGATTTATTTTGAGAATCCAAAACGTAGAAAATTTTGGGTTGATCCAGGTAAAACATCAAATTCTACTGCAAAACCGAATCGATTCGGAAAGAAGAGAATGCTCTGTGTTTGGTGGGATCAGAAAGGTGTGGTTTATTTTGAGCTATTAAAACTATTAATACTGCACGGTACCGACAACAAATGATAAATTTAAATCATGCCTTGATCGAAAAACGACCGGAATGGGTCAGAAGACACGGTAAGGTTATTTTGCTACATGACAACGCCCGTCACAAAAGCAGAACTGGTTCAGGATACGGTGAAATCACTTGGCTGGGAACTCTTGCCCCACCCGCCGTACTCACTAGACTTGGCTCCTTCTGATTACCATTTGTTTTCGATGGGACACGCACTTAGAGAGCAGCACTTCAAAACATCTGAAGAACTGGAAAATTGGGTCTCTGAATAGGTTTCATCAAAAATGTTTTTGGAGTGGTATCCACAAATTGCCTGAAATGTGGTTAACATGTGTAGAAAGCGATGGACAGTATTTTGAATAAAATATACTTTGCTTTAAAAAATAGCGTTTTATTTTCCTATAAAAAGGCTCATTTCATATGCATAGGCCTGGTAGTATAAAAAGTACGACAGACATAGAAGGGAAAATGTTGCCGAGATATTTTATGAATGTGTGAGGTAAATCGTGTATTAATTTTGTCGTATGTAAATTTATATTAAACTCACTCACATTGTTAGTAAATTTTGTATGCTTCGGTAATGTAAATTGGGCATTATACAAAAAATGTCAGCCCAACAGATGTGGGGGCAGATTTTGTAATTTTGCTCTCCCTCGACCGATTTTGCTGAAATGCAATACCAAACTAAGTTAAAGAAGAACCAACTCATATTGTAAATTTCATCAACATCGGATAACGCGTTTTTGTGTTATCTTATACACGAACGAACGGATGGACGGACGGACATAAATCGATATAACTTTTGATTCTACACATCTATAGCCTTGAAACCCTTCTCCGATGATGACTTCTATGTGTTACAAAAAAGCATACCACTTTGATTCTAATTTGGGTACGTCTGCACACGACATCTCATTAATAGTATTTGTTTAAAAGACTCTATGTGATATAAAAATGCATATATTTACAGTCTTTTTACAAATCCTATTAAGAAGGAGGAACGCTTTGCAGCACTGCAATTGTGCCAAAAATGTAGACACAACGAATACTTTCTTCTTCTTTTCTCTGCGGTGTTACAAATGTAGTGACCAAATTAACATACCCTCTGGTTGTACCTACCATAAGACATAAAAATAGTGGTGACTGTGACGTCACGCTATGCCAGTCAGAACTTGTTATGTCGTCGCTTAGAATAGATATGTTAATCTTTATAAAATATTCCTTCAACAATCTAGGATGAGGTCACGAAAGTGAAATTTATATCAAAGAAACCATGCCATTGTTGTTGTCCAAAATTTGGATGCTCAATTTTAAAATTGCGTTGTTACATTTTCTTCTAGTTCGGAAGTATGACTTACAGGACTTTCTCAAGGGTATGGGAATTACATAAAGTATTGATTTTCATCTCTCGAGCAACAATTTCAAGGTCTTCATGAGAGATTTTTAAACATTCAGCATTGCAACAATAAACCAAAACATCCTTTCATCCTTTCAGAATGCATTCGTTACCCCCTTCTTCAGTTAACGATTTTCAAGGCCGAGATTTGTGCGGTAAATCGAAAACTACGTGGTTTTAATTTAGAAAAGGATCTCTCTATTCAAATATTTTATTAAAATTACGTAATCGACTTTTATCAGAGTTTTTGTTTGGATTCAACAACCACTTGACGTTAAGTTTTATATTACTTTATTGATTTTTTGAAAAGTGCTAAAATTGAAACAAGTTTTCTTGAAAATATTTTACTAAGTGTCTTTCAAAAAGGAATTATCCTTTTTTCTTCTTCCGTAATCCTTACAAATATTTCTCATTTTATTAAATTCCAGTCAGTTGAGTACGAACCGAAAATATTGGATTGGAATAATACTGGAACAAATTAGATTCAGAATCAAATTCCCAATAAGAGATTAAAATAAAAGAGAGTAGAATTTTAAAAAATAACTAAAGAGAGAAATGTTACATAAAAATTTACTGGAAATTTACCTTCCATGTTCCCTAATACTATAGACATATTACACGCTTCAACCCAGTAGATTATTTTTAAATCTAGATTAGTAAAACAAACAATGCGAAACATTGGGCGCATCCAGCAGTTCTAAGCGCTTAAAGCGCTTAAATCTAGCGAGACGACTGGATGCAATTCTAACTTTAAGCGCTTAGTGAAATTCTAGCATACAAATTTTTTGCTAACTCGGTGTCGAAAAATGTAATTTGTTTGCGAGTGAACGGTCGTAGTCGTAGTCGTAGTCAATTAGTGTCATTTCGAAATGTCAATTGATGAAAATGCGCATTTATAGGTTAATTAATGTACTGTAATTATTAAAATTACTTTCATGAAATCCATTTATTTTTAATATTTAATTTAGTAACAAATTTTTATATAAAAAAAATATTTTATGATTTTACTTTTTTTTATAAATTTAATATTTTAAATTTTTTTCGAATATAATTCATCGAATTGAATATAAACTTATTACTAAAACTATTATTTTTCTATAAATTTGCCAAAAAATAAAAAAAATACTGAATTCATAAAAATTTGTTTTGAATTCAAAATCAAACTGACGAAATAGAAATGACAAGTAACGACTACGCCCCATGACATTGGTCGAAAAAAGTTACTCAAATCGACAACGATGTAAACCAGTGAACGATACAGTGTCTGCGTAATGACGTCATCGTAGTCAAAAAAAGTTGACCAGTGAACGCAAAAGTGTAACTTTTAGTTGGTGAGTGAACGCAGCGCAGATGAAAAAAGCGAAAAGTTCTCAATTATTCAATAATTGAAATTAAAACACTCGATTAATTATTCTCAATAATTATCCATTGTCCATCTTGTCCATTATCGAATTTTAATGTAGAATCGTGGGATAATGTACACTATTGCTGCTAATGTGTCTTTAGCATAAGCTGTGAATTAAAGGTTGCTTTAAAAGTACGTACTTTTGGAAGGTGAACGAAAAGTTCAGTATTTTCCAATATTTGCATGATCCAAACTGTCAAAGTGATGATGAAGAAAACGGCAAATTATTTCCAATCAATAACAAAGCCGCCATAGTAAAATTTATTGTTCTACAGGTACAACGTCTAGGTCTAGACAACGAGTATTATGAATCTGCACGAGTAGCATCAATACCTACATATTATTTATTCTTAAGGAAATGATAATACCGGTATGGCCGGCAATATTAAATTACAATACCAGAATACTGGTATTTATAGGTATTCCCAACTCTAGCTTCAAGGGTATAGTTGTGTAGAGAAAGTTATATCGATTCTTGCATTTCCGTCCGTTCGTCCGTGTACAAAATAACTCGAAAATGTGTTACCCGACTTTGATGAAATTTACTATTGTATATTAGTTATACCTACAGGCCTACTTTGGCGTTGTGACGAATCTTATGTCATAACAAATTATTCCATATTTATCAATCAACTCACTCAGAGAACACATTAAATTTCGTTATGATGTAAAATATTTTCGGTCATAACTTGTGATAATTTTTTATGATAATTGTGAGGTATCAGCGCGTCGGAATACGAATTAGTCTTTTGAAAAAAAGTTATGACAGTGACATCATGTTATGACCGTTATGACTGGGCTCAGAATTAAGCATGCTAGACTCGATTTGGTATTGCATTCCAGCAAAATCGGCCGAAGGAGATCGAATTTATAAAGTTAAAAACTATGGTGACCAGAAAGTCTTTTTTTTTTTTTTTTGAGGTCCCCGAAGTCAAACAACCTATTTTTATAAAATATGGTATTTGCGTGTCTGTCTGCATGTTTGCTGTATCAAAATTTGTTAGTTTGTGTACGATATCTTTCGAACGCGTTATTCGACTCAATTGAAATTTGGGGAGCTGATCAGTTGTTATGAGAGATAGATTCCTATTTTTTCTAGCGATCTAACAAGGGGCTTATGAAATCTGAGGCTTTTTTTATTGGAAATGAATTAACTGATGAAATTTACACCACTCTTTCCTTCGATAATTTCGTTAGAGCAGAATTTTAATCCTTTTTCTTTAATTTACTTTAACTTTACAATGTGAACTGTTACAACTTAAGGACGAAGATATATTGTATAGCGTGATTCATTCTTTACTTTATTTTTTAAATAAAAATAAAACACTTAGAATTGAATGCAAATATCAAATCTTTATTATCAACTTTAAGCACATAGTATGGCAATTAATGTTTGAAAATAATTTCCTTCAAATGTTGGCCGGCACTACGTTTCAGCTCGGCCAGTCTGGCGGTCCAATTTTCGATCACTCTCTCAAGCATTTCGACCGGAATCTCATGAATGACACGTGTAATGTTCGCTTCCAATGCTTCAATTGTCACTGGTTTATCGGCAAAGACTTTTGACTTTACATAGCCCCAAAGAAAAAAGTCCAAAGGTGTGCTATCGCACGATCTTGGTGGCCAATTCACTGGGCCAAAACGTGAAATTAATTGCTCACCGAAATGATTTTGCAATAAATACATTGTAACACGGACTGTATGGCTCGTAGCACCGTCTTGTTGAAACCAAATATTGTCGAGACCACGGGCTTCAATTTCAGGTACCAAAAAGTCCGTTATCGTGGCACGATAGCGCTCACCATTGACGGTAACGTGGCCGCCGGCCGCATTTTTGAAGAAATACGGACCGATGATGCCCCCGGCCCATAAACCACACCAAACTGTTGTTTTCAATGGATGTAATGGTGGCTCTTGAAACTCTTGTGGATGCTCATCATCCCAAATACGGCAATTTTGCTTATTAACGTAGCCATTAAGCCAGAAATGAGCCTCATCACTGAACAAAATTTGGCTTGAAAATTCTGGATTTACAATTGAAATACAATTGAACGATTTGTAAACGTTGCTCAGATGTAAGTCTTGACATGATGAATTGCCATACAATACTGAACAAAAATGACAAATCAGAATGACACTAGTCACGCGTGATCTGTCAAAAAAACCCTATTGAAAAAAAGTAAGGTTTGAATCACACGTTATAATATATCAGGAAATTAATGCAGAGTAATTTGTGTTGAATAAAGTATTCTTTGAGTCAGGAGCATATTACTCCGTAGAAAGAAATGAAATTTAGTGTAAAGCAAATTTTGTCAGTCATATTGTCTTCTGCTTTCGGTCGATTTTTAAAAGCCGACATTTCTGCATAAAAAAAGTCTACCAATTTGTTCTGATTTTTATATCACTTATTAGATGTTCTCACTTTTTTGGAAATATTTAAATAATTTTTATAGAATTCTCATATTTTTAATTAAACAAATATCAGTTTGCTAGAAAATGATCTATAATAGACCTGCCCCTTCTACTAAATATTACTAGGAAGAAATTTCAGACGGGAAACTTTTGGGTAGCTTCAGCAAGTAGTACAGAATTCCGCGTAAGAAATTCCCTGTAAATATTTTTAATAGAAGAAATTATGGTCCCTAAATTTGTAAATTGCCTAGGGCCTCAGACTACCACAACGCGCTACTCCTATCAGTATATGCATTGGCATTGAATTTTCTGTGGACACAATAACCGCATTATCAATAAGTTTGTAAAATTATTTATTTAAATCATGAAGCATTTAAAACATAAAATTATATGTCCAAATTTACTTTGAAAATCGGTCGTCGATTCGTGAGACTTATTTTATCACAAAAATGTGTTCAGTGACGAGGCTCATTTTTGGCCTACGAAGCAAAAATATCGCCTCTGGAGTGAGACCCATCCAGGAGAGACATTAGATACCCCATTACATCCAGAAAAATGCATGGTGGCATAATTGGTCCTTATTTCTTTAAAACTGAGGCAGGAGCTCGCGTTACGGTCAATCAAATCGTTGCAGTATCATGATTAATGAATGCTTGCTCGAAAATATGGATGACATTGATCCTGCCGAGATGTATTGCCATCGATTTATTGAAATCACGATTTGGGGATAATGTGATTTCGAGAAAAAGCGCTGTAAATTGACATCCAAGGTGTTGTGATCTTACATAGCTCGACTATTTTCTATGTGTTTACGTGTAGTCACTAATTTAAGCTGATAAACCAGCAACAATTGGCAAACATTCTTCGTGTTATTCGTGCCATGCGGTCGACATTGCTGGAAAATGTGACCCAAAATGGGACTGAGAGAACAATCGCGGTAGTTATATGCCCAAAGTCATTTTTAAATATTAATGCGATGAATTGGTCTTTCGAATAAAAAAAAAGATTGTTAATTAACAGTTAACTTTTTGTGTTATTTTTTTTAAATTTAAAGTATAGAGTGTCCTTTTTAGGCGTGATACTAAAAAGGACACTCTATACCATGGGTGGCCAACCATTTCAGCAGGCGGGCCAAATTTCAGAAATAATATTTCCTGCTGGGCCACGCACCCAATATATTTTTTTTCTGTAATGAAAGTCAACAAGCAAGTGTGCTACAACTTCCACCACATCGTCGCTTGCCAGTAGGTGAGATTTTGGTCAAACGCTTGCCTGGTTTAATGTGAAAATAAAGAAATAGGTACATTTATTTTTTTGAAGCGGATAAAGCATAACTGAGAATCTAACATATTATTTATTTAAAAAATTGCAAATATTTAAAAGCGAGACATCTGACTTTGTTTTGCAGAACTAAGTGCATCTAAATTGATCTGTATCAGAAACTCTCAAACATTTTCAGGCGATTCTCGAAGTATTGCCTGAGGTATAAATACGAGACGAGATTTCAAGTATCTATCAATCTGAATTGAAAAGTGTACTTCAAATATAAAACCTAGTACAGAAAAGTAACTTTGCTCCTAAACATAAAAATTGTGATAATTATTGAAAATAGTAACTGTTCTATTGCAAATAAACTGTGATAAATTATTTTGTATGAAATAATACACAAATATTTTTAAGACTAATTGTTAGCGCAGAAATAATCGTACACCAAATTCACATAAATAAAAAGTTATTATTTTATAACATCGAACCGGGATATTTGAAATAGTTAAAATCTGCGTATTTTTCTGAAAATACGGTATATTTAAAAGAGCTCATAGCAATGAATTTCTCCAAAAATGCGAGATATTTCAAATTTCTTTTAGCTATAATTTAAAAATATAGGCTAGTCAAAAAGTTTTCGGGGTCGATAACAGAATGTGCTGCTAGCAGCCCAAATTTGTTATGTTGGCATATCCTTCATAGGAACGTGTGTGAAATTTAATTTCGATCTGTTAATTCATTCTATGTTTACAACCCATTTAGTGTGGATGTGTCACAGTATTTTTTAAAATGGAAAAAATTGAATATCGTGGAGTGATTAAATTCTTTGTTTTGGAACGTTTAAAAGTAAAGGAAATTTATGAACAATTATTAAAAGTGTATGAGGACTCTTCACCTGCGAAATCCACCATTGAAAAATGCGCTGCCCCTTTTTAAATCTGGTCGTACAAGCCTTGAAGACGATCCACGTCAAGGACGTGCAATAAGTGTATCAACAACAGAAAAGATACAAAAAATACAGGATATGGTTTCGGAAGATAAACGAGAGATGGTGGATGAGATAGCTGAGGCCATAGGCATCTCGCATGGATCAACATATCAGATTTTACATGAACTTTTAGGTTTCAAAAAGCTTTGTACAATGTGGGTGCCGCATTTCCTAACAATGGAACAAAAACACGTGCTAATGCGACTTTCTCAACAACATTTCGAGCGTTTGTGCGTTGATTCATCGCTGCGACTGAGACTTGGGTTTATCACTATGATCCTGAGTCGAAAGCAGAATCAAAAGGATGCTGTGAAACCGATAATTCGGCTATAAAACGGGTTAAGGCCCAAAGATCGGCGAAAAAAGTTTTAACCTCAGTGTTTTGGGGCGCGAAACGGGTTTTGTTGGTAGTTTATCTCCAAACTGGTAAAACAATTAATTCTAAATATTACTCGAACTTATTGGACCAGCTCGAAACAAAAATTCATGAAAAAAGGCCCGGATTAAAGAAGAAAAAAATCATTTTCCACCAAGACAATGTACCAGCTCACAAAAGTCAAAAAATTATTGCAAAAATCACGGAATTAAAGTAGAAATTGTTAGAACATCCACCGTATTCACCAGATTTGATGCCTAGTGACTTCCATCTATTTCCGAACCTGAAAAAATTCATGCGGGGAAGGCGTTTTTCGTCAAACAAAGAGGTGCTAGTTGCCGTACAGGGGTATTTTGCAGACCTTGCAGATTCTCACTTCAGGGATGGAATCAATCGATTAGAAAACCATTGAAACAAGAGCATTGAGGTTGAGGGAGATTATATTGAATGATAAAGCATATTTGGAACCATTAAATTGTGTTTTTCTTATCGAGCCCGAGAACTTTTTGACTAGCCTAGTATAATGCGAACGACTCATGACGTAATGTTCTTTTCATAATATGTACAATAAAGTTAACATTTTTGTTAATTTGACTTAGCTCCGCGGGCCGCGGGCCGCGGGCCTCGCGATGGCCACCCATGCTCTATACAAAGGCAATATCTTGTTTTTGCGATTTATTTGAATTTTAACCAATTTGTGGCATTAGTTCCGTCATGTTCGCGTCAGTGTGCACAGTTCAATAAAAAAAGCATATATGTAGTTTACATATGCTCGAATTTGTTTGACAAACCACATTGCGCTCAAACCTGATTCCGATATATGTAATCCGTTTCCCATTCCGGAAGTATGTTCCTTTTTAGGTTTGAGGGATATTATTATTATTTTCATGTTCTTAGTTGTTCCAGTGGTTGAAATCTAATTAGAACCGAAATTATTGAAGGGGTTTTGATTTAATAAAAAATAAATAAAAAATTAAAATTAGAAATTATAAAATGAAATATATTTCAACGAAATGACAAAACAATCTAATTTCTAAATTACTCTTAAATTCCAATTTTTGTACTTTTAAAAAACGAGATTCAGGGTGCAATAAGTATAAAAGACAACGGACAGTTTTCAAAGGTAAAATGTATCAGGAAGAAGAAGAATGAAATTTCTTTAAAAAGTCTGGTTAAGCACATGGCATGACGTCACTCACTCTTATGAAATTTCAATCACTCTAACCGTTTCTGTGGTACTTAAATTTCAGCATGTATTTGTTTGTTTACAATTTCAAATTAAATTAATTATAGAATATGCGAGTCAGGTGTTGTCTCCGCAACACAGGGTGCATATCAACAGGCTGGAATCCGTCCAAAGTAGGTTTTTACGTTTTGCCCTGGGTAACATACCATGGAAAGATCCTTTACTGTTGCCACCTAATGATAGGCTGAAGTTGTTAAATTTGCAATCTCTGGAAAAGCGCCGAGAAGTGACAGATGTAATTTTCGTTCATAAAATTTTTAATGGCGCCATTGATGCTCCTAATATTTTAAGCAAAATGCAGATTAATTCCAACATTTGTTCGCTGAGATCTGTGGTCTTTTTTAAAATCAGTTTCCGCCGAACGGACTACGGAAGGAATGAAGCAATCTCCTGAATGCTGTGTGTGGTAAACGCCAATGCACAAGTTTCTGACTTTTGCCTCAGTAAGTTTAAACTGAGAAAACTTTTATATAATTCCTTATAATGAATGACTTTATTATAGATATTAATCCACATTTAGTCTCGATTTGATCTGTTATTATTATTAAATTAAATATGTAGCTCTATCTAATGTCAGCAATGGATAAAAAACGGATACAAAAAAGGATTAAAATTCTTGTAAAAATTGTGAAAATCGTTCTTAATGGATCTGTTGAAGCCTACCAAACCTTGAATTTTATCAGGATTTAGCAGAAATTTGTTTTCGGTAGCCCAAATTGTTACAGTTCAAATCTTAAAACACGGCAGATATAGGAAGTTAGAATAAAGATACAATTTCATTTTCATAATACATTTTTTTAAGAGACACATATTTAAGGTAAACAAGTAAAAAAAAGGCTTAAGATTAAAACTTGGTGCCGTTGATTTTTGGTTTGTTACACCTTAATATACATGTAATACTGAGAAACATTTTGTGGGAAACAATTTTATTCGATTTAGAAGACACGAGAAATTTTCATGTAAAATTTGGGGCTTCTTTACAAAAAAGGTTTCCCAGCACTGTGTCCATTCCACAAGTTTTTCTTTCTCATTTGATATTATTCTTATTATTTCTCTTCTTTTAAGTGAATTATACCAGCATAAAAGGCGGTACACACGGTCAAATCATCCATACGATTTGCCAAAATAAATTTGAAAAATGTTTGTTACTAGTTTATGCGTACACATGATCAAACTGGAAACACGCAAAAATATGGAAACAAAAAAGGATTTTGTTGTAAATCATGCGTTAACGACGGCTTGTCAAATTTAAACCAAACGCATGATTTCATTGTGTGTACCGCTTTTAAATTTGATTTTCTTTGCATTTATAAAATCTCAAAAAGGGTGCCAGCTGTATTGTTCTAGGATTCACAAAATAGAAAAACTTATGGCAGGAATAATCACATCTTCACATCCACTCTTCTGTTTTCAGTAAGAAATGGTGGAAAAATAGTATTTACAAAAATAAAACAATGTAATTTAAGATTTCGGTAAAATATGATTTTGTGTTTGGTTGCGATTCTTTCTTTATAATAGATTCCTTACAAAATGCAGATTTAAGGTTAATTTACACCTTCGAGGAATAAAATTCTTACTAACGACAAACATTAATGGTACAATTTTGGTCTAGATATTTTATGAGTGTTCCAAAGCGAACAAATTAAATTAAAAATATTAAATCACATATATCAAAAAAAAAAAAGACGTTACATTTTCACAAACCTGGCATCACTGAAACAAAGAGTTTGTGATAAAAATATACAGAGAAACTTATTGCATTTTCTCTGTTATTCTCTCTTTCCAATTTCCAATTTCCAATATGAAATTTGAAATTTTCATATTCAATTCAATTCTGTTAGTTCATCTCGGGCAATCACTTGTTAAGGTGGCATAAAGTATTAGCAGAGTTTGAAAATAATTTTCAAAAAAAAGTACAATAATAAAAAAGCGAGAAAAATTAAAACTCCATTAAAAAGTGAATAAAATTCTTATGTCAGAAGATCACAGGTATTTTTGCTTTGGTGAGGAATTTTGTTAAGAATTCTTTTTAAATTGGCGCATTTTTTTTTTTTTTGATAGTTTTTATTTTTAATAAAAAGAAAATTCGAAAAGGCAAATGAAGAATTTCTTTTGCTTTAAGTGAGAGAAATTGCATTAAAAAAGAAAAAAAGGTTTTTTTTTGACATTTTGGTGAAAGGACAAATTTTTTTTTTGTGTTAAGAAATTGCGCAACGAAAAACACTTGCTAAATAACTGTTTTAAAGGATTTTAGCAAAAATTTGAATAACGGTGAGTAAATTCCTAAAAACTAGAAAAATTTTTGTTAACATTTTAGGGATTCAATATGGAAGAAGATGAAGAAAAAACAAAAAAACCAAAATGTTCTCATTAAAATTAAATCCAATAAAGTTTAAGAAGAAGTGAAATTGGTTAAATAAAGAACTGTCCTCCAAGAACACACGGTGTCGCTCGTTTCCTGAACTCTCTCCGAGAAAACTTTTCTTTCTTCCCACATTTGTTCTGCTGGAATTTTTGATATTCTTTATATTCTTTTTCACGTTTGCGTGCGTGGGAAAAACATTTTTTTTTTTTCAAAGAAAATCCCAGTACTTTTTTTTTAAAATATATTTTTTTTTTATAAATTTTTCCATTACGTAGGAAATTACCGGCGAATATTTGTTTTTTTGAAAACAATTTTTTTTAATTTACGATGTGTTCATTGAAGTGATTAATTCGTCGTAAATATTATTATCTAATTATGTCTACTAGTGCTGTACTTTTCCGCCCGGTACTCTCTTCTTGCTGAGTCTATGGCACTCTAATCACATTCTGATATTCTTAATCAGTCGTTCGCGCCGCCGTGGCTATTTTTAGAAAACTGCTCGAAAAAAATGAATTTACACAAAAAAATGATGAAAAAAAAGAAATTTGAAACGTGTTTTATTCGTCATCATTGCTTTATTTCGAACTTTAAACTGTCGCTCTTTTTCCATTCTTCGAATATTGATAGTACGTCTATGCTTTGGTTACAGATTTGTTAATGGAATCTCGTATCTTGTCAATGTCAAAAAGAAAAGCATAAATTTTAAATAATTAAATTAATTAGAAACGAGCATAACAAGTAATAAATATTCCGCAAAGATATAAAAACTTTCAAGTTACGAAAGCTTTTTTTTTTTATTCCTATGGTAAAACATCAAAGTGAAAGTATTTCTGTTGTACAGCTGCGAACAATGAAAATCCTAAAGTTTACCGTCAAGACTAAATTAAAAAAAAAATACAAATGATTAACTATTAACAGTCCAAGTAGATTTCTTGTATTGAAAATTCCAAGTAGCAAAGGTGAAAACGCCCAGAAAACTTGTCAACAAAGATCTCAAGGAGAACTCTGGAAGAACTTCGAGGTATCAATAGCAATAGTAATTACTTCGTTTACATGATCTACTTGAAATCGACTCTAATCCGAAAATCGTCCATGTAAACCCAGATCGACTTGAGGCGATCCGATCACAAAAATTTTTCTGATCGACTTGAAATTTGCATATAAATCCAGATCGACTTCAAAATTTAAAATGGAGTATGAAAACAGGTGAAACATAACCTTAAAAAAAAAAAATTTGTTTGGCAGCGTCTATGAAATTAACGTTGATTTCAAGTCGATCTCAAATCAATTCTGAAATCGCCATGTAGACCAAGTAAATGAATCGTACTCGATCTATGCTCCACAGAGAGTGAAAAAGCACTAGTAGTATAGTACATAGTTGAAGTAGTAATATAATCCTAAAAGCACAGTATTTACAGTGTGCACTAGGCCCAACGGATAAAAGTTTGTAATATGTTTACAAGGGCGACAATCCAAAGTTATTTTGACCGGCTGATCTTATATGTACCTTAAAATTTGGAACATTATATTGAATTTCAGAAAATGTACTGGACGTATAGTAATAAAAAAAAAAAACGTTAAATTTATGGATGGTTTAGAAAATAATTATCGATTGTATTGTTTAGTTTAAAGGTTATTTGGTAAAATGAAAAAAGACCAACAACGTGATAGTAATACGTTGTTTGTGAACCTGCCTACTTCAAACAGCAAGAAGTTGAGACAATATTTACAGATTTTCATAATATTTTATATCAAAAAAAATAACTATAAACCGATTTTAGTATTTAGTAAAAGGTCCCCAAAAAAAATTGTCAAAGTAATAAATAAAATCTCTTTTTTTTATGGTCCAAACTTTTGGATTTAAACTTTATCCAAGTGCTGGTTTTTAAAATTTTTAAATCAGTTCAATGAACGACTCCGTCCATGGTTTTCTTATGAATTGAAGACGTGGAAGTTTTTATTAACCATAAAATCAGGCTAAAAGAATTAAACGAAGCCTGTTTAAACCAGATGTGAAATATACCAAAGAAATGCTAGAATTTGCGGTATGAGGAATATTTAGTTTCGTGTGCACACGGAAGTTTCTTTAAAATTCTGAGATTATAAATTTCATAATGGAAAAATCTTCAAGATAACAAAATTAACAATTTCCGTTTTATAAAGTGTGTTTTAGGTAACCAAAGCTTGGGTTAAATAAAACAAACAAACTTTTTGTTCAGGTTTTTTTTATCCTCAACTTCTAAAATTGCCAACTTATCATATTTCACATAAAAATGAGATTATTTTTGTTTTTCAAATCCAATCTCGTTTCAATTTACAAATGTGATAAGAAATTCAATAAATCAATTAATATGAATTTCTTTTAAAGACAATTTCGTTAACAAATGTTTTGAATTGAAACGAATAATCGCCGAATCGTTATTCATATGAGAACTATTAATGCAATTTTTTATCATTTTACATTATGCTTATCAGGCCTTTTAATCAGACCAACAATTCGAATTGAAACGCCCGATTAAAACATGCAAAATGATTTATAATTTTTTGTTCACGTTTTACACACGTGCTTTTTGAGCCGAATATTTATATGAGGTTACTGCGTGTTTGGTTTTCTGTGTTAAAATACGATTTAGGCCATTATTCCGAAAAAAATTGCATTGACCAAAATTTCAAATTTTTTAAATATAAAAATTAATATATTTATTTTGGCAAATTTTCAAAAAGAAAATCTGTTGTTGAACATTTTTCTTTAGAGAAGCCAAAAAGAAAATGAGTTTTTTTCTTTTTTTTTTTTAGATTTTATTTTCAATGAAATATTCAAAATCATATTTTGTTCACTCAAGTTTCACTGTAGAAGCATTTTACAGTGAAATCACAAGAAAAAATTGTTTTTCGCTAAAAGTCAGAAAGTTAAAAGAGAGAAATAGGTTTCTCCCTTTTAACCCATTGCTTTTATATTATAATACGACTTCTCTACATTGATGACATTGGCTTTAAGCGTTTTATATAGTTGGCATTACCAGCGTACTCTGCGATTGAATTAGGACCAAAGAAGTAAAGATATTAACTGATATCATCAATACGAAAATTAAGCTTTTTATTTAATACGAGATAATATAGGGGTTAAAGGATTTCTAACAGATGCCGCTATTAATAAATCATGACATTGTTTGAAATGACAGCTATTGTGTTTGAGAGAGCTTTCGAGATAAGCTAAAATAAGCAGTAAGTCATTTTACATTCGAGTGTAAACAACATTGTTTTTTATTCGAATGAAAATAAAAGGTTTACGTTCCAAGAAAACAGCATTCGCTGGAAGTTTTACTTGTTTGGTTTATCTTGAAGGAAAATGCAGCTGGAGCGCATCGATGAATAGAAAAAGCTTATGGTGAACATGCTCCATCAATTTCAAATTATGAATTTTGGTTTTCAAAAATGGCAATTTTGATATGGTCGATTAAAACGATGGAAAACCGCCAAAGAAGTTTAAAAACGAAGGAGTTATTGGACGAAGTTTCATGTCAAGCGCAAGAACAACTCCCAACTGCATTAAACGTTAGTCGCATGTCGATTTGCAGTCATTTCAATGCCATGGGAAAAATTCAAAAGAAAGGAAAGTGGGTGCTATATAAACTGAAAGAAGAAGCCGTTTGGCCATGCGCGAAGTTTTACTGAAAGGTTCAAAATAAAATTATTTTTGCAAGGAATTGTTACTGGTGAGAAATGGATTCTTTTTGACAATCCCCAATGGAAAAACCATGTTGCGACCCCGGCCGGCTATCAATATCGACTGCAAAACCGCATATCCATGCAACGAAGGACTAGCTTTTCATTTGGTGGGACCAGAAGGGTGTGATCTACCATGCACTTTTGGAAAGGGGTGCAAACAGGGGGCCGCGACCCTAAGTTGGGTCGCCTAGATTTAAAATTGGGTCGAGTAAAAAAGTTTCAAAAAGGTGTAATAATTTTAAGAAGTTTTTTTAAACGCAACAATCATAAAATCTGTAATCATGTCGGAAAAATGTTATAACGGCAAACCTGAGCAACACTGTCAAGACTCATTGAAATAATTCTTGACTGGGTAGGAAATAATTTTTCAAGTAACACTTTCTTTACGGGGATTTTCGTATGACAGACGGCATTTTTTTTTTGTTGAAAAGGGTCGCGCTGTAAAAAGTCTGGAAAGCCCTGTTATAGACAACAACTGAAGGAATTGAATTACGCTTTGAAGGAAAAGCGAATAGAATGGTTCGTAGAGACGGTAAAGTGAAACGGGCTGGGAAATGTTACCCAACCCGTTTCACAAGAAATTACTCCCTCCGATTACCATTACTTTCAGTCGATGCAATATGGCCTTGTTGATACATACATGCTCAATCTTGAAAGACTGCGAAAATGGCTTGATGACTGAATTGCCTGGAAAGATGAACAATTCTTTCAGCACGGATTTCGTGCCGTACCTGAAAGATGGACTAAAGCTATAACTAATGATGGAAAGTATTTTGATTAATATAAAACACTGTTTTCATTCAAAATAAACTTGTTATTTTTGATGAAAATTCCTTTAAGTCGTATATTATCTCCTAATAAATGCTAGTATTGCTTTTTCGCAGTAGTATTCCCGTCACGTCGTGCCTTAGAAATACTTCTCTTTCTACTTTTATGAAGAATTGCCCAAAGAATCTTATCAAAAACAACCTAGAAATTTGAAAACAAATCCAATATCCATAAATGAAGTTTTAAAACGAATTATTGAATTAACATTTCTTTATTCCATAATTCTATTCTGTTATGTTCTTTAAATTTTTTTTTTTTGTGGTTTTTACAGGAAACCACAATAAATTTCAGTTTTTTCATTTAAAATATCAGTTTTTATTTTTTAATACTAAACTTTAATATTAATATAGCAAAATTTTATAAATGTCCTAGGTTACTCAATAATTTCTCAGCTTTGACAAGAAAAACACTGTTTTTGTAAATGAAATATATTTTATTATTCAGTAAAATTTCCCTGAACTTCAATACACTTGTTCCAACGATTTTCCAATTTCAGGATTCCATCCCTGAAATGAACATCCGGAAGGCCTCCAAAATACGCCTCTACAGTTGCTATGACCTCTTTTAGCTCCTTATTTCGATTCAGGATCATGGTGGTGGACCCAAGTCACATCCATAGTGATGGATCGACGTACGAAATGCATTTTATCCTTAAAACAGTCCAAATGTTGTTGAGAAAGTCGCATTTCAAGATGTTTTTGTTTCATTATTAGCGAATGCGGCACCCTTTTTGCACAAAGCTTGTTGAAACCTAAAACACTTAAGGTCAGACATGTTCAAATATAGTTGATAGCACTATGTATGGCTGATAAGACGAGCAATTGATTAAATATTGTGAGCTAATATTTAGTTTACTGATGCCAATATGTTATGTAAATGTCATACGGAATGGGTAGGTAAAAGCTATCTTATAAGGTGGTTCCCCAGTAATTACTACATTATAGCAGTGTGCAGTGCTGCCTAATTTTTGAAGTGTGGTAAAAACGTGAATTTTTTGATACATTGGTAAAGACTGCAACTTGTACTAGATCGGTCATTGTCACGTACATAATTATAAGACAATATGACTTTGAAATCGTGTTAGATCAAATAAAGTTTAAAAAAAAGAGGACTTTTTTGAACCACCTACCTTCAAAATCGTGTAAAAAAGAATTGGGTCAAAAAATTGAAGAATTAAGAGCCGGTGATATTTCTAATGATGATTTCAAGTATTTTTATTATTTTCCCAGTACAAATTTGGCGGGTATTGTTCAAATCCATGAATTTGTTATTAAGAATGATAACCCTTTTTGTTTTATGTAAAACTTAAAACTTCAAGGATTTAACAATTAATGCAAAAATTTACAATATTTACCATAGGTGAGTTTCAAGACTTTATATTTACCTCTTTCGTATAAGAAACTTTTGATAGGAGAATACGATATATTAAACCCGTACGAATTGGAAGGATACGAATCAACTAGTAAACTCCACTAAAAGCCGAATTCACAGTCATGGCTGAGCTTAAGCCTTAAACTTAATCTGGGCTTAAGTGACGACTATGAAATCGGCCATATGCAAGTTTATCGTCAGTCAGGCAAGCAATCATGTAATAATGAAAATGACCTATATGCGGCGGCGCACGACGCAAATGAAGCAGTTGCTTCGGGCGGCACGTTTGGGTGGCGGCAAAATTGCGAGCGCACAACCATGGGCCAAGAACGATTGAACTTTCAATTGAATCTGAGCTACTGGAATCAATTCCAAAAAAGATAATTACCGAAAAGTTCGCAAATGCCAAAGTGCGACAGGTTATTTTTAATTCAACAGTTGACACTAAACAAGTCATAGTTAAACTTGTAATAAATTAAAACATTATTGATCATTTCAAAGTTAAAATTTAATTCAGTCTTTAAACTATTAACTTAACAGGTCAATTGAAAAGTCCCCGGCCTTCCATAGTAAAACACATTTTTTTGCCAAATTCTTTTTTTTTATTCAACATAATTCCCTTCAAGGGTGATACACTGATTATAGCGACCCTCCAACTTTTCGATACCATTTTTGTCCTTTGCTTCAAAATAGGCCTCAGTTTCGGCGATCACCTCTTCATTCGACGAAAATTTCTTCCCAGCAAGCATTCTTTTGAGATCTGAGAACAGGAAATAGTCGCTGGGGGCCAGATCTGGAGAATACGGTGGATGCGGAAGCAATTCGAAGCCCAATTCATGGATTTTTGCCATCGTTTTTATCGACTTGTGACACGGTGCATTGTCTTGGTGAAAAATGATTTTTCTTTTTTAAACCAGGTCTTTTCTCACGAATTTTTACATCCAATTAGTCCAAAAGGTTGCAATAATAATCTGAGTTTATTGTTTTACCAGTTTGGAGGTAATCCACCAACAAAATTCCTTTTGCATCCCAAAAAACTGATGCCATAACATTCTTCACTGATCTTTGGGCCTTAACCCGTTTTGGAGCCGAATTATCGGTTTTTTTATTTTGCTTTCGACTCAGGATCATAGTGATAGACCCAAGTCTCATCCATAGTGATGAATCCGCGCACAAAATCCACTTTATCCTTTCGAAAATGCTCCAAATGTTCTTGAGAAAGTCGCATTTGCATGTGTTTTTGTTCCATTTTTCGGAAATGCGGCAGCCACTTTGCACAAAGCTTTTTGAAACCTAAAACTTCAGCTAAGATGTGATGTAGTGGTCTATATGACATGCCTAGGGTGTCAGCTACCTTATCCACACCCACTCGTCTGTCTTCCGAAACCATATCCTGTATTTTTTGTATCTTTTCTGTTGTTGGTACACTTTTTGGATGTTCTTGACATGGATCGTCTTCAAGGCTTGTACGACCAGATTTAAAAAGGCACCCCATTTTCCAACGGTGGATTTCGAAGGTGAAGAGTCCGGATAATAATTATCAAGCCAAGTTTTCGTTTCAACGGTATTTTTTTTGGCCATAAAGCAATGTTTAATCAACACGCGAAATTCCTTTTTATCCATTTTCTTCACAATAACAAAAGTTGCTTCACTCAAAATGCTATAATTCACAAACTAATGATCCGACAGCTGTCAAATTTATACACGCATCTTTTGAAGGTTAGGGCTAACTAAAAATCATATGGATTTAATTCTAGTACCGCCATCTATGTGTCAGGCCGGGGACTTGTCAATTGGCCTGTTATAATATGCTAAATTCATATTTCCTGCTTATTTCACGTGCTTCCGTTGTAACAACTGATTTTGATACAATAAATAGAAGTGAATATTGAAATCGCTCAATTTTTTATGTTGTGAAGTAAATTATTTATATTTCATGTTTGTATAAAAATTGAAAGTAAAAATGCAGCTAAAGTTAATTTCCATTAAATCATAATCAATGAATTTTCAAGCCTTTTTGTGATTTAAAATTTTGGGGCGGCATTCTGAGGGTTTGCTTCGGGCGGCTCATTTGCTTTGCACGCCGCCGCCTATATGTATTATAAAATTCAAAAAAAAGCCAAATTTGAGTAATTTTGATTGAACAATTAACAATTTTTGATCTAAAATACATATTTTGTAGTTTCAATTTCAATTACACAACAAGTTCAGTAATTATATAAAAGACAGCTATCCACCTGTTTAAATAAGTAAGAACACGATCACAGAAGCTGATCAAAAATGGTTCCAATTTCTTCAATAAAATAATAAATAATTCTTTTTATATTTCTCACTGCGTTTTTTTTTTTTTGATTATTAGAGAGATAAAATAATAATTGTTCGCGGAAAATAAACAAATTTTATAATAGAAACGATTAATAAGACTCAATTAAAAGGTAAAATTACATATTGAAAAAATAAAAAGAAAATATTAAAATATTGAAAGAAAACAAAATCGCAGGAATTCGCTTAATCTAAATTTAATTTTTTCGATAAAAATTGTAATTAGACACTACGTATAGAAATTTGAAACTTCTGTTTATAATTGAAACACAAAACTTGAAAAAACAAAATACAAGAATTTCTTGAATTACGAAAATTCCGTTTTTAATGTTTATTTAATATTAATTTTATTTATTTCTAAAAGTATTTGATATTCTAGAATCTAGAACAAGATACTGCATAATATTCACCGTCCAGAATTTAATTAAATATAATTATCTAATTGGGTTAGTGATTGGAAAAGAAAGTATACGCGTTCGTATATTTGTACCCAATCGTAGCACCGAGTGATTCATCGTGGTGTACTTTTTCTAATCGGGATTTGTTTACAAATCACGCATGAATAGTGTGAAGCTGTTATTGCAGTTTGACTCAGTAGTGAATACCATTTCATAATGGAAAGACTTACTCCGGCACAGTGTCAGTGAATGTGCTCTTGAATACCTTAATGATGCTCCGTTGTTTTATCGCAGAATTTTGTTTAGCGATGAGGCCCTATTCTGGCTAAATTGGTACTTCAATAAGCAAAATTGCGATGTTTGGGCTGATCAACAATTCGAAAAGTATCAAGAGCTACCGTTAAATCCAGAGAAATGCACGGTTTGGTGTGGTATGGCTGGCGGAATTATCGGTCCATATTTGTTCAAAAATGAGGATGGCGATATCGTAACCGTCAATGGCACTCGCTATGACGCCATGATAACGAAGTAATCTTCAAATAAAGTTTTCACCATCACATTCAGTTTTATGTGTTTTATTTTAAGATATTTTCTTGAACATAACAATGAATCACCGGTTATATCCATTTATAAGGGAGTTGCAGAGTTGATTTTAGGTTGATTTAGAATCGAGGAGTAAACCCCTAACTTTGCACTAAATTGGATTAAGATAAAATATAAAAAATTTTTTCCTTCTTCTTCTTAAAATCCATTATTATTATAAAACTTTAATTATTAATAATAGAATGTAAAAATTTAATAAAAAAAAAATTTTCAAACTTTTCAAATTAATTTTTGGCATTTCAAAAGTAGACGGCGAATTAAATTTACGAGAGCGAAATAGCAGAATAGCAATTTAGGTACTTAAGTAATTTTGCTTTCAGAATTCTCTGTATGTAAAATTACGGTTACATAGGCATACGATTTGAGAATAGCCCAGTTTGTCTTCTACAACGCAATCATCATTTTTTGAAGCGTCGAAACCACTCAAGTTGTGTTCGGATGAAGTACATTCCGCTGTAGATTTCTTTATAATAAAATAATGAAGTAAAACTTTCCGCAAATGCTGTTTATTTGGAATAAAATTCAATTTTCTTGTTTCCTTCTATGAAAATTGATAGTGCCCCATTTTATCTGGTGCGCCCGTTTTCCACCACCTTCAGAAAGAGATTCTTATGAATGAAAAATTTGTATGTCCATAAAGTTTTTTCTGTTTTTCGGTTAGTTTTTCCTGGATTTAATTTTTTAAATACATTTAAACATATAGTTCTTAATTCGAAATTTATTACGGCGAAATGAATTTGTACAGATTTCATTGATAAGGCCATATAGAAAAGTTTCCATCACTTTCATAGACTTTGATTAGAATTACAAACGAAATGTCATTTCTTCCGCGATATAAATATTTTTCCTATTATTTTTATCGTTATGTAATTCGTTGTATAATATGATTCGATTTCTACGGACCGGATAGTAAATTGAATAAAGTCTGAAAGTTATAGATTATTAAATCAATGTTAACCTTTGAAGGGCAATCGTGTTGTTATTTTATAATACTTATTAATTGTAAGTGCATTATGTACTTTTTTTTATATCAAAATCATATAAAAATTGTTATGCGTCACTTGAAATGCGGTTTTCTACCAATATCGAACGATCTTACATGATGTGTCGTTTAAAAAAAGTGTATAACAACGTGATTGAAGTTAAAACATTTCTTAGTCCGTTTTGCATGGGAAGATATTCTTTTATTTCAATTTTAATTTAATGAAAATTCTTTTTTAATAAAAACAAATTTTTATATTGAATTTTTTTAACAATGCTTTCGTAAAAATAATAAAAATATTTCTTTGGAATTTATACCGCTTTTTACTACTCGTACAGCGATATCATAAATGATAAGAACGCTCACCTTCAGAAGTATTACGAAATTCAAAACTTTTATAGATAGGGTAAACTCGGGTCATATGGTAGCAGCCGATATGGCATACTTTAAATGCTTTACATGAGCCATTTACCTACATATCGTTTTCAACCACCAGTTTTTTTTTTGTGCACAACAAAACGACTTTTTTTCAAGCTACACTACTATTTACATGCAAAGTTGAAAGATCAAGAGTTCAAATTGTGAAATAAGTTTTTTATGTTTTCAACTCTAGTTATGGAGTTAATTACAAAGAAATAACAAAAAATCAAAACTGAATTCATCGCCATTATATATACAAGAAGTGGTAACATACATAATTCTTTTTCACATTTTGTCATGAAGCTTTTACCGGAACAATAACATGAAGAATGTGCCGTATCATCTTTGAAGTGGAAAACATAGTATTTTGGCATATAAGTTAATAACAAATTATTGGCGTGTTTTTTTTTGGTAAAAATAAGCACGGTTACCATGTTATAGTATGTTTTTTTGGGGATTCTATGGGTCTATGGTAGAAAGTGGAATCTCAAAAGAAAAAAAAAAAAGATTTTTTAAATCTATGTTCTTATAACTTTAAATTAAGGATGTTGGTATTGTAGAAGTTCGGGGTTCGATAATATTCACATTTTTTTCAATTTCCTACAGTATCACGGAAATTATTTAATGGAACGCATAAAATATATGGTAATCCTGCTTAGTTTTCCCAAAACTACATACCATATATGCTTTTTCTTCTCAATGGTGAAAATATGTGCCTTTGGATTTTTATTGAAAAGCTCTTTTTATTTTGTAAGTTATTCTAAAAATAAAAACGATATTCCATATCTCTCAAATTTACCCTACTTGAAATATTTTTTAAGAAAAAATTGCATACAACTTTTTAGTTTTAAACCGAAAATTACTCGCGATGAATTTTTAATGATATCACTTTTTTTATAACGATTTTTAAGATAATTTACCCGAAAAAAACGCTGTCCTTCAATTGACTTTTAGAACATGGAATATTTTTTTAAATTTTTATATTGTTAAACAAATTATGTAGAAAACCTGACTTCTTATGTAATTTAAATTCCATCCTAAAAAATGACTTTTTTTCTGCCGGCAATACCGTTTTTTTTTTTTTTTTTTTTTTTAACTATAATTAGAAATAACTACAATATTTAAAATAAAATATGGCAATAAAAACAGCTGTGTTGTTATGTACTTGGTAATTAATTTTTTTATTGACAATGGCGCACATAAATCAGAAAGAGGGATTTCTATAACAGAAGAAATTATATTTCGTTTTGCACTAAATCTCAAGTATTTTCATAAAGAAAAAGGAAAGTAAATAAAGATATTAACAAAACAACACAATAGTAGACAAATTACAATTTCCTCTATTCTCCGTCCGTCTTGACCGCTATGGAACTTTTCCGAGAATATTGGTAATAACGGTTTACACTTTACAATACTTAATAAAATAAGATGCAAACATATACAATCAAACCTATTTTTATGCGGGGGATAGGGATCGCATAAAATAAAATGCATAAAAAAAAATATTGTGAAACTTCATAGGTAAAATATATTGTTTGCAACATATTAAAAAAAAAATTTTTTTTGCGGTAAATAGGGACCGTATAAAAGAAGTCCCACATAGGAAATAACTCAAAATCTCATGATGTACATAGCCAGAAATTGGTTTTCCAAATAAGACAAAAATTAGTTTACACACGGGAACATTTTTAAATGTTTTAATGTGATTCGATGATGCAATACTAGCGTTTTTTTGGGAATTCTATCAGCCACTATTTCACTTTCACAAATAAAAGATTTTTTTAAATCAATGTTCTTAGAACTTCTAATTTCGAATGTTGCTACAACTGAAATTATTTGATGCAGTCATCTTTTTAAAACTTCTTTTTTTAGACAAATAGTGAAACTAAAACAAATAATATTTTGCTATTTGCGATTTGAAGTATTATTTTATATTATTTTTTATATCGCATAAAAAAAATTCGCACAAAAAAACCACGCACAAAAAAGGAGCGCATAAACACAGGTTCAACTGTATATGTATGCATATCTTCATAGGTTGTATTTAAAAATAAATTTGTACTCAGTTTTTTCCAAAAATAAGCGTGTAACCCCAAATTTTATGAAAATTTCATTGAAATCGGACCAGCTGTTTAGTTGCATATTAGATTTAAATTACAGGACTGACGGACGGACATGGAGTTAATTATTTTTCATGAAACAAATTTTGCACATACTCCTCTACGAAAAATATTACGTTTTCGCATGAATGTAATAACTTACCTTAAAATATTCGATTTAGTCTCGAAAAGTAAAAAAAGAAAATGCGCACCAAATTGTTGCATTTTTGAGTCCAAGTTTCATGAAAATTATTTATAACAACGCAAAAGAATATGTTTATGTGAAAATCTTTTATGTAACTTTGTTTTATTTATTTTTTTTTTGGCCTTAAAAACTGTTCCATAAATACAATCAGATTAAAAAAAAAATAAAAATAAATCCGAAAAAAATTAAGAAAATTTTAAAGAAAAAACAAATTCTTAAACATAAACAAAAAAAAATATGAATAGTTGTTGGAATTGTTTTTCGAATATTGTTTATTTATAGTTTTTACAGTCGGGCATTAAAATAGTGTTCCAACACAGTGGAGGTCAATAACTAGATGACATGCGCTAAAATCCTATTTTCAGAATTGAAAAACACTTTCACTGGTTTCTGTGTGGCGCAAATTTTTACTTACTTAAATTTCTTTTTATTTCCTATGGTTGGTACTACCAAAGTTACAATAAGGATTGCTTATTTCCTTAACTACATCGACCAATGGGGAAGCAAAAACCAGGGTGAACCGAAAGATTTGTTTTTAAATGGTTTTTAGATTAATTTAGAAAATTTGTGACGCAATTTTATTTAAATTATTTACAAGGGTTAACTACATAAATAGACAATACTATGTTAAATTTCAGTAAAATTGGTCAAAGGATAGTGAAGAAAGAAATAATTCTAGGAGAAAATAAGTCGGTTCATGAAGTTTTTTTGATATACTTTATTAAGGCCAATCTCCACACAGCCGACATCCTATTCTGACGAGAAAAATCAGAAAAGTAGAAAGAGATGGACTTTGGCAATTTACGCTAAGATTGATCGAATAAAAACATCAGGGTCTCTCCCCACACAATTTATAATATTATGGGAAAATTATGAACATTCCCTTCCATTTTATAGGAAAATGTAGTACCAAATTGTGTTTTCACACTTTATCATAAGGCTTAAATTCCTATCACATCTAAAAACAAGATGTAATGCAAAACGACGAGACTTCTATACGTATGTTCAAATCAAGTTACCTTCCGAAAGCCTTTCTAAAAGAAAGTTATATGAATATGGGAATTCAGAGTGTACGTAGTCCTTAGTTAATCACAACATTTGTTGTGATATACAGACAGACAGACATTGGATAAAAATGATTGCAAATCATTTAGAATCTTATAAAACGTGAAGATTTGCAAAACAAATTTTTTTATTTTTTATATACTTCGTATAGAAGTTAAAAATTTAACTTGCGTAATCCATAAAAATCAATTCGTCATAGGAAAACTTCCTATAAGAAAATTTGGTAGTGTGCAACGATATCGTGTATGATTATTGTGAGAGTATGCAAATGCAGATGAAAAGCCATAAATCAGATGAACAAGCTTATCTGCGTTTGAAGGGAATCATCTGGCAAATGAAGAACCAGATGGGGAAATTTCAACTGCAGAAGACGACAAAATTCGTAGGATGATTGTTTCTCCCTTTCTGTTTAACTAAATTTTGCATAAGTGCATCCCATACTTTTATCAGAATAGGATGTCGGCTGTGTGGAGATTGGCCTTAATATACCAATTTGAATAAAATTTGCAGAATAGATTTATGCTATTAGGGTCTAAGTTACCTGCGAATTAGAGAAAATTTTGAAAAAGAAGAAACAAAGTTATGAAGACAAAACTTTGAAATATTGTTAGTTTTGACAGTTTTTCTGTCCCATTTCTGCCATAGGGCATCAAAAAATCGGGTATAGACCAATTTTCAGTTACTATGGTATATGTTTTTTTTTTTTCATTTTTAATAACAAAATTTTAAAAATGTCTTAAAAAAAAGAAGAAAATGTTTTTTCTTTTCGAAGAAATTTTTTAATGAAAATATTAATTTGATTAAAAATTTATTGGCATTATTTCTTTATAGTTAACAAATATTTAATTTTAATTTTTTTTAGTAGTGCTAAAAACAATAAAACTGACTCCATCAGATGGGAAGTGTGTGATTTTTCAGAGAAGCATGCGTTTTTCGACATGCATTTGATTGATTTGCATATTCAAATAGACTTTTCTCACTTTTAATGCAAATTTAATTAGTATAGCTTTTCACATAAGTACATTAGATAAACATGTTTTGTTGTTCAATTAAATAGTTCTTAAATAGAGGGTTCACATACGTAAAAGTGTGTGACGTCGAAACCAGAGCCATTGTCGGTTATTCGAGATCAACGTAAATGTGCTCTTTTTTATTTCTTTTTTATTGAGCCTAATCAAACTATTTGTCTCGACATACGTCAATTTATTTCTAATTTTTGTACAGAAATAAAGTGCGATTTCGTGGTCAGTAACTGAAAATAAATTAATTCTTTTAGTTTTTATTCAATTTTATTCCTTCTGGAATTAAGTTCCATTATTAATAGATATCGTATAGAGGGAATTAAACGAAATGCCATACTAAAATAAAAATTGAAAGACGATAATAATATATTTTCAATGAACATTATGAAATCTTGAAAACAATTATGAGCTGGGATGTTTAAGTCTTAACACAGTTTATTTAGTGTACTAAGTTTTATGCATTTACGAGTTAAGTACCCATGTAAATGTTTACAAATCTATTGCCTTTTATGCTTCCATTTTTGTGCTGGATTTTCGTTTCGAAAAGGTAATCAAATCGCTTTAATTGAGAGGAAAAAAAGAAAAGCCCAGACGATAATATGGTATATAGTAGTGTGACTTTATAGGAATCGGGTGTGCCTTTTTAAAAATTTATTAGCTTTTTTATTTAAAAAAAAATGCCAGCTGAATTTATTGTAAATGTTAAAAAATCAGACTTTAATCGACGCAGTTTTTCATTTGCCTCTTCATGGAATTTTTATGGCGTAATTGCAGACCTAAAGAAAAAAAATGTAATCGCTTATTCTTATAAATGTTTTGCACCTAATGTGTTTTCTTTCTTTTAGAAACTGTAATTTTAATAACTTGAACAATTTTAATTACTTTTGAAATGTTGAAAAAAACCTTATTGTTCAATTTGGCAGCGGAAGTTGCTGAAAAGATTTGCCAAAAGGCACGTTTTAAAACGATTAAATTTAATCTTTAGTTTTTAGTTGATTCTTTTAAAACGCGAGTTAGCTAGACACAGCTTTTTACACAAGTTGAGTCTTTAAAGTTTCAGTCGTCAGAAGGGTAAACAATTACAACTTTTTTTTAAATGAAAGCATAACCAAATAAAATTTTTAAAGTTATTAAAATCTAAATTAGGATCTTTGCTTCCTAAATATTATAAAAAAAAATAAAAAATAAAAAAACAGCACAGCAAGAGTGTGCTGTTCTTTTTCGTTGAGTTTCGCAATTACGCAAAAAACAAATAAAAGCTGCAAATTAAAAATTTACGCAAATTACATTCATTTTAATGAATCTTTTTAAGTTTTAACAAAATTCTACTTTCGCTTTCTAAAAAATTGCTACTAAAAAAAACAAACCCAATTCTTAATAGGTTACACGTTAAATCCAGCATTATTCTTCTAAATTTTCTAAAAAATGTTCTACTAATTTTGATAGTAAAAATAAAACCCATTTTAAGTTCTATTCTTTCAACAATAAATATATTGTACAAGCTCTTTCTTTTATGCCCTATGGTAGGTACTACCAGGAAGGGAGTATATAAGTTTTGTCACTAAGTGTGTAACACATAGAAATAATCTTCGTAGAAAGGTTTCAAGGGTATGGTTGTGTCGGGAATCGAAAGTTATCGATTTATGCATGTCCTTCCGTCCGTCCGTCAGTTCCGTGTACAAGATAACTCAAAACGCTTTATCCGATTTTGTTGAAATTTAAAATGTTAGTTGTTTATTCTTTAACTGGAAAATTAACCGAGAGGGAGCGAAGCTATTAACCAAAAACCAGAGTAATCAGAAAGTTTTGTCGTTTTTTTAATGTGATTTTTCGGATTTAATTCGACAATTTGTCAAGCAATTTTGTTGAAATTAATTATATTCATTAAATACATAAATAGACGCTACCATGTCAAATTTCAGTAAACTCGGTCAAAGGATAGTGTAGAAAGATTCTAGGAGAAAATAAGCCTGTTCATGAAGTTTTTTTGATGTACCGAATTGAATAAAATTTGCAGATTAGATTAGATAATTGTTTTTTTGGGTGGCCACTTTTATTATACATCTACTGTATTCAAATGATTTGTTCATTTACTTTTCTAAAAATAAATTTTTTGAGAGTCTTGTTTTCATAATATGTATTTGTTGTCCTTGTAAATTGGAAAAAATGTGCTAAATAGACAAATTACATAAATTGAAGCTGACCGATTAATACTTATATTTCATAATACATATTTCCTGGACTACAACTCCAGGAATTTATTTTTGATAAGCGTATTAAAAAAAAACAATTCTAAATTGATAATTTACGTAAGATAAGCATATAAAACACTTGTCAGCTGAATTTTACGTGCTTAACTGTTTGTCTTTTCTGGTAACATAAAAATCCAACAAACATAAAAGAAATAGTATTTAGCAACCTTCACCTTGAAATCCGTATTAAAATAATTTCATAATTTCAGCCGGTCACAGAAACTATTAGAGAGATTGAAAACTCTATATTTTCGATTCGATTCTCTTCTGCTACATCTACGAACTTAATCGCATTTTCAATGTCTACAAACATGTTATATGATTTTCCAAAGAATGTGGTCTTATGCAAAAAGCCTGATAAATAACTTACTAATTAGTGATTGCGTGGAATTAATATAAATATATAAATTTTAGTTGCGCAATTATACATTTTTTTTTATTACGACACTGCACTTGCTTGGTAATTTTCATGTCGGATTTTTCGTCTTATAAAGGCTTATTCAATAAGAACTTCAATAGGATTGTATTTGCTTAGTTTTTAGACATAATTGCAGTAGAATGTTTATATTTTATTAAAACGAATTCAATTTCGCTCGAAAATTGCATAAAAATAATTCAAATTTATTATAAAATAGGGAAATCTGTAAAAACTACATTTCTTAAAATCGTGGATATTTTCGATCGATCAGAGCCTGCAATTAAGGATTTAGTCATTCCCAACAATTAGGCTTGTCCACGAGCCTCACATGGCGTATTTTGCGAAAGGATTTGGTTCTAAAGCCTTGTAAGGTACAATTGGTGCCAGAATTAAAGTCACCAGATCATTTTCAATGTCGACAATTTGCCGATTGGATCATTGAACATGGTGATGGATTTATAGAAAAAATCATTTTTTCTGACGAAGCTCATTTTCATTTGAATGTCTACGTTAATAAGCAAAATAGTCGCATTTGGGCTTTTGAAAATCCTAGAACGATTGTCGAACAATCATTAGATTTATTTCGTAACATTTTTGGTGTGCTTTATGGGCTGGCGGCATCATTGGACCGTATTTTTTGGAAAATGAGGCTGGTTGCAGGTATGGTCAGAGACATGATAATCAATTTTTTAAATTAAAAATAAAAAAATTCTTATTGAAAAACCCTGTATTTGAGCCTAGTATAAATTAATTACGTCCTCTATAATTTTTCGAAGTCGGGAATTTCATGCTTAATTCACGTGAATACAAAACTGGTTAATTGAAGCAGAAAAATGTCAATTTATTTAATTTCTCGAGATCTTTAATATTCAAAGTCATTAACAAGCTTTTTTTTTACCTCGGTTAGAGTCAAGATCTCATCACAGGTTTAGGATTATTAATCAAAAAACTAGTTTAATTTTATACCCATTTCATTCCCAAGAATAAAAGAGTTTAAAAGTCCTGTTTAAAGGCCTTTCCGAATTATTTTTTTTTTTTTTGGTTATTCACATGACCAAAAGTACCTAAGCTGGTCTTCCAATAATTGGATGATCTTGATCCGATTAGATTCATTCGCATATAAGTTTATCGTTTTTTTTTTTGAATTCAAACTTCCATTATTAGATGTTATCCGAATATCAACCGACCGACATAAAAATAATTTGTAGCAATAGAGTGAAAATGATTTTAGCTTTGATATTCACACTAAATTTCTGTTAAGGTTTATTCAATCAAAAAATCAAATCCGACACGACTTTCAAGAAATTCTGAAGTTCAATTATATTAATTAAAATTTTAGTAAAAAATGCATTAAAAGTGAAAACATTAATCACTGTGAAAGTAATTAATTTTTCAACCTTTAATGCGTTTTTATGCCCTATGGTAGGTACTACCAGAGGGTATATTAGTTTTGTCACTAAGTGTGTAACGCATAGAAATAATCACCGCAGAAAAATTTCAAGGGTATGGTTGTGTAGGGAATCAAAAGTTATATCGATTTATGCATGTCCGTCCGTAGACAAGATAACTCAAAAACGCGTTATCCGATTTTGATGAGATTTATAATATGAGTTGCCTATTCCTTAACTGGGTTTGGTATTGCATTTGAGCAAAATCGATCCACGGGGGGCCAAGTTATAGAGGAAAAACCAGGGTGACCAGAAAGTTTTGTCGTTTTTTTGGTTATGGTTTTTCGGATGTAATTGGAAAATTTGTCAATCGATTTTGTTTAAATTAATTATATAGGTTAACTACATAAATAGATGATACCATGTTAAATTTGAGTCAAATCGATCCAAGGATAGTGGAGAAAGAAATAGTTGTAACAGAAAATAAGCCTGTTCATAAAGTTTTCCCAATGTATTTTAAAAAGTTATATACCGATTTCAATCAAATTTACGAAAAGTGTTTATGCTATTAGAGTCCAGCACACCTGTAAATTTGAGCAAATTTGAGAATCTAGAAACGAAGTTATGGAGAAAAAAACCTTCAAATATTGAGTTAAGTAGAAAGTTCGTGGCGTTTTTTTCCAATAGATGGCTTTAGAGTCGTATAACTTTAGTAATTATAATCCTATCAAGTTATGTTATAGCGCGCTTAAAAGGTGATATTTTATAGAATATTTATGAAAAAAATTGTGAAATTCAGGCAGAAATAATTGGGGTAATTGGGTTTTGAAAATGAGCCAAAATTCTGAAAAAAATTCCCTATACTAATGCTCCATGTTAGGTTCTACCGTCCGTCCGTGGACAAGACAACTCAAAAACGCGTTATCCAATTTTGATGAAATTTAGAATGCTACTTGGTTATTGCTATAGTGGATTTGGTATTGCATTTCAGCAAAATCGACTGAGGGGCAGCGAAGTTATTAAGCAAAAATAAGGGTGACCATAAAGTTTTGTCGTTTTTTTTATATGCTTTTTCGAATTTAATTGGAAAATTTGTAAAGTAATTTTGTTTAAATTAATTATATTGATTGACTACATAAATAGACGATACCATTGTAAATTTCAGTGATATCAGTCTAAGAATAGTGGAGAAATAAATAGTTGTAGGAGGAAATAAGCCTGTTCAGAAAGTTTTGTTGGTGTACATTCAGAACTAATACACCGATTTGAATAAAATTTTCAAATTGGACTTATACTACCAGGGTCTGGGTTACTTACAAATTAGAGAAAATTTTGAAAAGGGCAAAAAAAGTTATGAAGAAAAAACCTTGATATAGTTTTCACAATTTTTCTCTCTCATTTCTACCATAGGGCTATAGGCCGATTTTAAATTACATTATGTTTTTATTTAATAAATTTTAAATTAAAGAGAACGTATTTAATTTTTAGATGTTATTTATTTCCTTTTTAATACTAATTATTTTCAACTTCTATACTGTGAAGTATATAAATTACTGAAGTCACAAATATATCAAATCACCACGTTTTGCAAGCCTCTAAGTCGTTTCTAGGTACATACTTTCATACAATCATTAGAACGAGCATTGAACATATAAATTGTGTTTTTTGGAAATTCTATCGGCCACTATATCACTTTCTCAAAAAAAAAAAACGGTTTTTTAATCTATGTTCTGATAACTTTTAGATTTGCGTAACCAACTGCAGTAATCTTTTTTGAGGTTAAAAAAATTGTAAATTCTTGTTTTTTTTAGACAAACAGTGAAATTAAAACAAATAATATTTTGCGAGACGGCTATTTCAAGTATTGTTTTAACCAAATAAAACAAATAGGAAAAGCAAGTTTAATGAATTAACTCTCAAAAAAGAAACAACCAAAACTCCTAATATTTCAGTATTTTTTCGGCACAACTATGTTTCTTCATCTTAAAATTAACTCAAAGTCATAGGTAGCCTGGCTCTAGTAACGTAAATATATTCTACAAAATTGATTCAAATTGGTAGATCAGTTTTTAAAGCACATCGAAAAAACTTTATGGACAGGCTTATTTTTTCCTACAACTATTTCTCTCCACTATCCTTGGATTGATTTCATTGAAATTTAACATAGTATCGTTTATTTACGTTAATAACGTATGTAATTTAAATGTATGCTATTTAAGCAAATTTAATGCACAAATTTTCCAATTAAATCTGAAAAATGAAAACAACAAATCTTTGTGGTTAGTCTGGTTTTTGCTTTATAACTTCGTTTGTTTCCCCTAGACCAATTTAGCTGAAATGTAATACTAACTTGAAATAAGGAATATCCCCACCCCACATTGTCATTAAAATCGGAGAACGCATTTTTAAATTATCTTGTACACGGACGGACGGACGGAAATACATGAATCGATATAACTTTTGATTCTCTACACATCTATAGCCCTGAAACCCATCTCCGAAGATTATTTCTTTGCGTTATAAATCTAGTGACAAAACTAATATATACCCTTTGCTAATACTTAGAGCATACAAATCGGTAAGATGATTTATTGACATTCGAGAACGTTTCGGGTAACTGCCGAATAAACTTTTGGATTTTTTATATGAAACGATATAATTTCCTTATTTTAGAATGAATTTCATCGAAATTCGAAACAAATAATTCTGCCAGATGATAAAGTCGATGAAAGTATTACTTGGGATCCTAGCCGAACATAAATTTGAAATTTTGTTACAAAATACAATAATATGCCATGAGTTATGAAACGATTTGTATGAAAATTAGTGAGAGTTATGTCTCATGATACGAGATTAATTTTGCCAGATTGGTTCAAAAGGACTAAAATTTCGTGTGCCTGCCAAAGAGATATTCGTTGTTTTCAGGAGTGCTAGCACGTAAGTTGTTTCACATCGTGTGTTTCGACTTTTCACAAAAATGGCAGCACGTAAGTTGTTTAGACTACATTGAAGTTTGTTTCGACTACGTTCGTAGCATATAGAGTGTGTTTTTTGACATTTGAAACAGAATATTTTGGTCGTTTGGAAATTATTTGTCAACTGCGTATCTTTAGGTGAATTATCACAGGCTTTATTAAAAATTATTTGAGCATGTACAATTAAAAATTTGCAAATTTTGTAAAATAAATCTCACTCTCTGTTGAAAGTGCAAAATTTAAATTTATAGTACGCAATGTTATTCTTTACGATTATTTTTTTTAATATTGTTATAAAAAAAATCATTTTAACACGTTAAAATTCAATTTTTAAATTAAATACACATTTGAGAACTAGAGTTGTGCCATTCTAATGTTTATTTTGTGTGAGATAATAATGGAAAGCGTTTCAGCATACGTGCTACCAAATCAAAGTTGAAACGACTTTGGGTTTGGTCGAAACACGATCTGTGACACAACTTACATACTAGCTTCCCAGCTTTTAAATGAGTCAACAACATTATTTATGATCTAGTTTATATAAAACTTAAAATGACTACGAATATTTTAAATAAAAGAATAATTATGTGCGAGGATGAATTGAATCCAATTTCAACTTCAGCGGAAATAATTTTTTAAATTTTTGTGGAACGGGCTAAGCACAAAATAAAATACTATATTGCGCTGTTATTTATGAAGCAATTTATTTAAAATTTTTATGAAATCAGTTTTTCAGTCAAATAATTTGATCCGGGACGCCACAATATATAAAAAAAACTAGTGGTATTAATATTAGCTTAGCTTGAGATGGTACACTCACAAAGTTCACCAAGAAGAGAGCCACTAAAAATTAACTAATATATTCTTAACGAGAGATGTTAAAATATTTAACACTATCGATCATAAATCTGGATAAGGAAATGTAAGACTTAGTGGTAGCTGGTAAGCTATTCCAGAATCTAATTGCACTAACCATAAAAGATCGATCAATTGGTAGCGAGGAGATACGAGGAAGAGTGAAGTTTCTCGCCCGGGAAGATTGATCATATACCAGTGAATCAAATAAATAAAGGCGGGATTGTTTTTTTATTATTTCAAAGAGGATAATAAGAGCACGATAGTAAAAAAGGAGTGAAAAGATCAGTCAAGTAGGTTTGGAACTAGAGGATATATATGGTCCCTGCCTTTTAAGGAGTAAAGACCTTAACTAAAGCGAACCGCTATATTAATAATAATTCGGAGTCTAGATTTACACTCTGAACTGCAACCATTGAAGACATCGCACCAATAGAGAACTATAGATTATTTATACTATAGTCAAATACGGGAGATATAAATTTATTAAAATAATTTCATTTTAGGCAAGAAGAATTAATATGAAGCCAGAAATTGGGCTTGAGCTCCAAACGACGTGAACCACATTTTGTTTGCCTAATTATATTATTTGAATGTTATTTAAATCATACAAATGCTAATTATTTGCATAATGACTGAAAAGTCTTCTACACTATTGATTTTGGGTAAATGTTTGCATTTTTTATGAGTTTCAGAATCGACTTTAAATAAGTCGAACACCGAAATCTTCTCTTTTAATATTCATATAAAATCATTATTATATTTATGCTTCATTATTATTCAACAAATTACGTAAATCAATCAATTACATTTGATTTGTGTTCGAAATTATACTTTTTTATGAAATACGATATTTGTGTTGATAAGTTAATGTAATTTATTGGAAACTTCCCTTAAATATTAGTTTGTTCTTTAAGGGTATGGATATATAATATTTATTGATTTAAACGGAATCGTTTGTATCAATATTATGATAATCATGATTATCCAAAAGAGTTATTGCTTTTGTAGTTTGTAGGTATTATTTTTTCATAAAAGTTATATTGTGCGAACGTATAATGGAAAAATCTGTACTTAAATTGAAAGTTAGACAAAATATGGTAATTAAATTGTGTAAAATGAACTTGTAATAAAAATATAGGTGCTTTAGAAATTCTTACTTTTGGATCTTATCCTCCCGTATTCATAAGAAACTTTATTGATAAAGATAACTTTTCGTTTGAATTAAAAAAATAAATATTTAATTAATCCCAGAACCTTATAAAATAATTATGTATATTAAAATTGTTTCTTCGTATTCAAGAAAACGTCAATTCCATGTAATTATGGTTAAACATGTGAATAAGTTTACAAATAATTCATCTCTTTCTATCTTACGATTTTTTTTTAAAATAATTGATTACTTCTGTTGAAATGCGCAAATGCATTCGATTAAATTATTTTTATTATTTCTGATCAGACTTGACTTACCATATGTTCTTCGGGATAAAATGATCGCGTTTATGCGTATATCAAACTGTTATGACTAATAAGTAAATACATACCATACATATGATAAAACAAATGGGGTTAATCCACATGAAATCGAACAAAACCATCTGTGCACACATAGTCATTTTTGCCTTACCAGAGAATTATATTACACAAAAGTTAAACGTATCCAATCACTTTTATGAAATAAAACAAAACATTTCCTATGAATGTTTTGAAACATCAAAAAACATGTCTATTACAGTTCGAAGGTATCATGGCAACTGGACACTGGGAAGTTTCAAGTTTAAAAAAGAAAGAATTAAAATACTAATTCTGTTTTGGTAATGACCACACTGATTAGGCAAAGTATTTAAAGCATTTATTATAATTTTGTGTTTTTATCGTGAATGTGGTTAAGAAAAATTTTTCGTTGGGCACGAACCATTAAAACCATACGAATCAAATTTCTTCGTACGTTAAAAGAAAATGAGCTAGAAATTTTTAAATAAATCAGGCATAAACTCAACAATTGAAAAACAGAACCAAACCAATCCAATCGCACCAGTTTGGTGTTTGGTGTTTCCAAGAACAGAAGTTTTACCACCACTGCCTTAATTATGATAAATCTGTTCGTCGAATTAAGTAAATGCAAATTTTATACAAACAACGACATTTATTATTTTTATTTTGTTTTTCTTTTTTTTATAAAGAAAATCTTTCGGAATTATATTATGAAAAATTCTGGTTTCATTCATTTCGTTGTGAATCTCTGAGAAAGTCGTTCGTTGCCGTAAATTCTTCCGTTTATATCGATGGACAATTTTTTTATTTATATTTTGTAAAGGCGCCAAAATTCAAAATAATATTTTTTATTCGTTTATTTTCATAAAAAAAGATTTTTTTTCTTTTTAATAAAACTATATTATGTAAGTCATACTATCTGATTAATAATTTATATTTATTTTCATTACTTTCAGCTAAGAATAGAAAAGAAAAGGAGTCCATGAGAAATAATTTTTGTTTTCCTTTGCAAATAAATATATAATTAAAAAAACGTGTAAAATATAAAAATAGAAATAGTCAGTTTTTGTTTTCGCATTTTTAATCATAAAAAATTATTAATAATTAAATCTTAAGAAATCTTAGTGGCATATCTTATAAATAATTAAAAGTTTTTTTTTTTGTTACCTTTAATTAAACTTATTAAAAAAAAGAACGGATTTAATAAAAAAGTGTTGTAATTCGTATAATGGCACCAGAAAATTCCTTGGATTCCGGATGTGAAGTTGATAAAAAGAATAAAACAAATAACGTGTTGAATTTTGAAGGAAATGTTAATCGGGATTTAAGTGTGGAACAAGAATTTTCTGAAAACATCATTGATATAGAAGGAGAAGAAATTGTTGTTGATAATGAACATAATATCGATATGCCATGGAAAGGACCATCGGCACAAGGATTATACGATCCACAAAATGAACATGAAGCTTGTGGAGTTGGTTTCATTGTTGCCATTGATGGTACACGTTCTCACAAGGTACACACAAATTTCTCTTCTATAAATGATTTATTAATTTTTTTTTTTTTATATAATTTAGGGAAATTTTCTTTATTTACAAAATAAACAATTATTTTTATTTATAGATTCTTCGTGATGCCCAGACCTTGTCAGAACGGATGAAACATCGTGGTGCATGTGCATGTGACAATGACACTGGTGATGGTGCTGGCGTTATGGCGTCTATACCACATAATTTGTATGCCAAAGAAATGTAAGTTACAAAATTATACATTAAACGTGAAAATTAAAATTAAAAAAAAAAAATATTTGGAAATTTTCATAAGATTTTGGGCTCGGTAAAAATATTTCATATAAATTGTCTCAAGTAATAAAAAATAAAATATTCGATTACACAAGTTTTATGATTCAGAAACGTACTTTCAACGCCGCCAAAATAAGAAATATTCATAAAACAAATTCATTTATTTGCGAAATCGGTATTTTTGGTGTTTTTTTTGTTCAATTTGCATATCTCGTTAGAAAAAAGTTCGGTGAACTTTCTTTCCAAAAAATATTTTGCATAAAAATCCTATTTATTTAATTACTTGATTAGCAAAACAAACACGAGCGGACTTACAAAACCAATTCTTAAGCGACTCAAGGTTGCAGTTTTTTTCGTTTGTTGAAAAACAAGAATCAAAAATAAGATCTCGATTGACGTAAACGATAAAAGTCCAACCTCAGACCCCGTTCGAAATAGTAATTTTTTGTGATATAATTTTTATTTATTATTTATTTATTTATTTCTTATTTTCATTTTGTTGCAAATTTCTCTAAACGTAAATTCCTTCATTTGAATAATTTCGCACAATTTTTGGGTAGGTCTGGTGCTTGGTCTTTCAATAACGCTACTATAGAAAAAACCATATATATATATTTGAACCGTTTTTTTAAGTAATATAAGTCCAATTTAAAAAAAAAAATAAGCTAAGGGGGGCCTAATCTATCTGATTACGAATGAATAGATCTAAGTTTGAATTTATTTGTCTAAGAAAGTTTTAGTAAAAAAAAAACTAACAAAATGGCGACAAATTGAATCACAAAAATGAAATTTCCATGCAAAAAGTCGTATTTTTTTTCGTATTCATTCAAAAAGAAAGATCGTCAACGACCTCTAAATGCTTCTCATCATACTATATCTGGTAAAAATTTCAAAATGATCTATATATCGGGATTTTCAATAAGGGCACTACAAATATTTTTTTAAATAAAACAAAAACGGTTTGAGATATCAATGAATTTTTTATTTCATTTTAAAGCACATTCTATGCCATTATGTATGGAATTCAATTTCCTTCGCATGACCACCACGGGCACGTTTGCAAAACTCCAGTCGTTGAACCCAATTTTCGACCACTTTTTCGCATAAATCGGCCGATATTCCAGCAATTTCGCGTTCAATATTTGCTCCGAGCTCTTCTAACGTCACCGGCTTATTGGTATATAGGCCAATGACTTCACGTGACCCCAAAGAGTATAGTCGAGAAGCGTCAAATCGCATGAACGAGGCGGACAATTGACGGAAATAACACGCTCACCGAACTTACTTTTCAATAAATCGATTGTAACGTTCGCTGTGTGGCAAGTGGCACCGTCCTGTTGAAACCACATATTGTCCAAGTCCATATCACGCAATTCATTCCAAAAATATTCAGTTAGCATGGTTCGATAGCAATTTCCATTAACTGTAACGTGGCGGTTTTCAGCATCAACGAGAAAATATGGCCCAATGACACCTCCAGCATGTAATCCACACCACACAGTTACTTTTTGGGATGCAATTGTGTCTCTTGAAGAATGTGTGGGTTGCGGCCTGCCCAATAACGCATATTTTGCTTGTTAACAAATCCGTTTAGCCAAAAATGAGCCTCATCACTGAAGATGATTTTTTGAAGAAAATCGGCTCTTAAATATGCGGCAACCGACTCAGAATTTTGGTAATAAATTTTAATAATTTGTAAACGTTGTTCAAGTGTGTATTGCTCCATGATGAAATGGCAACTATTCACGAGCATAAATGTCAAAGGAACAAAAAAAATATTGCGTGGTCCGCCGTCGCTATTGGAAAACATTTGTAGTGCCCCAATTGAAAAACCCTTTATTTAAAAAGTGGAGAAACGTCAAAATCAATTCACATTTTTGTTTACTGGGTAGATGTAGCCCCTTAAGCACATTAGAATGGTCACCTATTTATCGAAAAAAACTGTAACTTGTTTTGGAAGCACTTTGCAAAACTTTTCGTAATTGACTTTTAAATCACTTTCAAAATGAAAATAACTGGCAAAATGACATTGTTCTATTTTTGCTGTCGTATAATACGCTAGACTTGTTCTGAAAAAGAAAAACCAAAGTAGGTGATACCATCAGAAAGAAAGTACCATTTCAAATTTTTATAAGGGAAACTAGTCCGATTCTACATTATATTAATTCGATGGAAACTTATACGGGAAACAGCATGACGGTTTTCGGTTTTCAAGTTGTATTAAAACTAGTCCGTCGTGGATCCGTTGCGATCTGTGTAGTCTCATTGAAAACGTGTATAAAGGGTCTTTCATTAAGGACATAACATAACGATTGTAACGTGTGCTGTGTGGCTTGTAGCGCCGTCTTATTGAAACCACATATCGCCGATATCTGGCCAAAAATAATCCTCCAACATGGCACGGTAGCGCTCTCCATTGACGGTAACATGGCGATCGTTCGCATCAACGAAAAATACGGCCCAATCACGCCTCCGGCATGTAAACCGCACCATACAGTGATTTTTTGTGGATGCAATGGTGTCTTTTGAAGCACATGTGGGTTTGTTGCTGTCCAATAATGCATATTTTGCTTGTTAACAAATCGGTTTAGCCAAAAATGAGCCTATCGCTGAGGATGATTTTTCGCTCTTAAAGTTGCGGCGACCGACTCGGAATTTCGGTAGTAATTTTTAATAATTTCCAAGCGTTGCTCGTTCGTGAACTTTACCATGATGAAAATGTTGACTTTAATCTACGTTTTGACATTGACAGGTCATTATTAATGTTTGAGGGTGCGTTCATATAAAGATACAAAATTGTTATATCCCTATTAAAATACACTATATTTGAAATTTTAATGCTTCGTGAATCCGTAGTGGATTCGTCATTCTGTTTGGACCTTAAATCGAAAGAGAATTGCCATTCTTATGCTTTTCCAATATGATTTCCTTCAAATCGAGTTATACGATTCCAGTCTTGCTAATCTTTTAGTACATATTTAAAATTCGAGAGCAGGACAGAGACTTTAATTCGTTCTGGTTAAGAGATTTCTGTAGACATTCTAGGCTTAACAGGATGAGAATTTCAAACTGTTTTGGTCATATCTCCAAAGCATGCCACCTCATTAATAGTACCATAGTGCTTAGGAGGAAGACTATAAATATATGCATTTTTATATTTTGGTTCTATTTAATATTTAAATGTTGACAATTGAATAATTTAGAATTGAAAGAATATGATATTTTGGCAAAATGGACATGCAATTTCAATTCTAAACTATTCAAATATTGTATTATAATATTTTTTTTTTAATAAATAACATTTTTTATGTTCTAATGCTATTGTATTATAACACGTGGGTCAATAAGTTCGTATACTCTCAAATAGATGGTGCCACTAAAAATAAATCGATACGATATCTCGAATCAACCATCTTTTTAATGATACGTGACAGCAATCGGACCATTGGTTCTCAAGTTATTGCTCTGAACGTCACGCGTAACTTTTGTTATTGAAAAAAAATGGATAAAAAAGAATTTCGTGTGTTGATTAAACATTGCTTTATGGCTAAAAAAAATACCGTTGAAACAAAAACTTGGCTTGATAATTGTTATCCGGACTCTGCGCCAGCAAAATCAACCGTTGAGAAATGGTTTGCTAAATTCCGTACAGGCCATATGAGTATCGAAGACGATGAACGCAGTGGAAGTCCAAAAGAGGCTGTTACGGACGAAAACATCAAAAAAATCCACAAAATAAGTTTGAATGACCGTAAAGTGAAGTAGATCGAGATAGCTGACACTCTAAAGATATCAAAGGAATGTGCTGGACATATTGTTCATGAATGTTTGGGTATGCAAAAGCTCTGTGCACAGTGGGTGCCGCATTCCCGAAAAATGGAACAAAAACACATGCAAATGTGACTTTCTCAACAACATTTGAAGCATTTTCGAAAGGATAAAGTGGATTTTGTGCGCCGATTCATCACTATGGATGAGACTTGGGTTTATCACTATGATCCTGAGTCGAAAGCAGAATCAAAAAACCGATAATTCGGCTCCAAAACGGGTTAAGGCCCAAAGTGAAGAAGGTTATGGCATCAGTTTTTTTGGGATGCAAAAGGAATTTTGTTGGTGGATTACCTCCAAACTGGTAAAACAATAAACTCAGATTATTATTGCAACCTTTTGGACCAATTGGATGTAAAAATTCGTCAGAAAAGGCCTGGTTTAAAGAAGAAAAAGTCATTTTTCACCAAGACAATGCACCGTGTCACAAGTCGATAAAAACGATGGCAAAATTGCATGAATTGGGCTACGAATTGCTTCCTCATCCACCGTATTCTCCAGATTTGGCCCCCAATGACTATTTCTTGTTTGCAGACCTCAAGAGAATGCTCGCTGGAAAGAAATTTAGCACCGATGAAGAAGTAATCGCCGAAACAAAGGACTATTTTGAGGCTAAACCAAAATCGTACTACAAAACCGGTATCAAAATGTTAGAAAATCGCTGAAATCAGTGTATCGCGCTCGAAGGCAACTATATTCAAAAATAAAATTGAATTTTGTAAAAAAAAATACGAACTTATTGACCCACGTGTTATAACTAGAGTTTAGTAATACATATTGTTGGCCAAAAATATATATTCTTCTTCTTCCGGCCTACGAACAAAAAATGTTTCCAAATTATTTCCGAAACTGCTCACTGGATTGGATAATTTGTGTCTGTAAAGTTCCTATAATTTGAGTGTATAACATGAAGTTGTCCAAGAAATTTTGAATATTGCGTAAATATATTTGTAAATATTTAAACTGGGAACAAACTACCCAGTAACTTGTACGCATTTAAAAACTTGGTACACTGTGTAAATTTTACTAAGTACTGGACATCAATCATTATATTTTCAAATAGCTATTTAGATCTATTTTATAGTATGATTCATAAAGTTGAAATTTTTAAAAAATGAATTTTTCTGTCCTGAGGAAGCAGCTTTCAGGAAAGTTTAATATTTATATCCAAATTCGATCCACCCTACTATAGGTACATATTCGTCTTCTTCATTATCGTAATTTTTATTAGCAAATCCGTTATTTAAAAATATTTATTACGACGAGAATTACAGAAGATCAAACAGTAATTTTTTCAGACCCATCCTGTAAAGTCTATATATTTTTTCTTTAAAAGAGAAAATCTAGAAGTCTCGTAAAATTAGAGAAAATCTTATTCTAGACGTCTCGTAAAATTGAATAACCAGAATACCAACATCTATTAACTGACAGTAAAAATCCATAAGAGCTCTTAACTGCCTATGTAGAATCGGATATTATTGGAAGCTTAAAAAATTAGAACGCTAATATAGTCGTTATGATTTTTTAGCTATTAGCTATAATATTTACATTTTTGATAATTGATGAATTTTCAAAGTCCCGAGAAAGGTACTCAGAAAATAAAATATATGAAAATTCACACGAATTTGCTATTAAATCGTAAAAAGCCATTTTGAAATAATTAAAAGTTTAAAAAGTTTAAAAGTTTCCAAATTTTTGCTATGGGTCATTGCGCTAAATAAATTTTATAATTAAATTACATCAATAAAATTTTTATTTGCACAACAATTTTTTATTATCTTAAAAAAAAATGGAACTCTGAACTGAGAATGGCCAATATTTTTCTTGCAATAACAACTTATGACGAATTAAATTTTGTACTTTATTATATTATACACTACCCACAATACACAATACAATACACGCGTAAAACCCTCGTAAATCGTGTAAACTGCATAATTTTCCCACCTCGTAAATGAACTGTCAAAATTCCTATGGAAACTCCAATACACAAACCTCGCAAATTTCCGCGACAATTTTGGTGGTAAACTTACACATATGTTACTTTGGCAATTACTATAGGAGGAAAAAAGAATTTTCTTGGACAACTAAAGAAATACTACAAATTTTTTGTTAAAAATATCGGCGTTAAGTCGAAACTAATCAAATTTAACAATTAAATTGACAAAATTATATTTATGAAACCAGATTTACACAGTTTATACACGAACCCGTTCATGCAACACTCCTCGGAAAAATATACATTTACGCGATCGGTAAAATTCCCAGATTTCATGAATACCCTTAATAAGTATATTGTTGTTAGGCCGGGATAGTTTTCCTCTTATCCTATTTATTGGGATTTATTGTGCTAGATTATTCTGCAAAGTGGTAATTTCAAGGCAGGTAATATGGCGTCTGTTCTTGTTCTCACCAGACTTTCGCACTATTTTTTTTCAGTACAACTTGTACTTGTACAAGTGTCCTGTATTAAAAAAATTAATAAAAAGGAGTTCGCAAGTGGATATGCTAAGTGAAAACGATAGGCAAAATTTCCACAAATTTTTGAAATCAAATTAAATTTGAAAAATTGTGTATAAGAAACTTGGAGCCTCATTTCAGATAATTTTGTTTTTAATTAATTTTTATTTTATTCATTAAATTTTCCTATCAAAGTTTTTTTTTTTCTTTTTTTTAATTTTTTTCATTTTTTGCGTAATTTCACATGAACCTGACATGATCACATTTCGTGGCGTTATCGTTTTCTAATTTCTTTTCCTATTAGAATATTTTCAATTGATTAATTAATTGATTGTGATAATGTTTGATAACTTTCAATAATTAAAAATTCCCCGCCAAAGATATTTTATTTTATGTATAAAAAGATGCACAGGAAAAGATTATGGCTTGTGTGAAGTGCACTTTACAGGTTGTTTATGGAATTAAGCCGCTAATATTGAATTCTTTAAAGAAGTTATATATCTATTATCAATAAAAAAAATTGACATGCGTATTTTTGAGATAGGGCTTTATCACTTTATAATAATTTTTTTCTTTTTTTATGTTGATTTAGGCATTAATTATGAAATTTAATTTCTAGGGCAGCACAAGGTGTTACATTGCCACCATTTGGACAATATGCAACTGGCATCTTTTATTTAGATGAAAAGACTCAAAAGGAATCTGAAAAGGAATTTACAGAATTGGCTAAAAAATTGGGTATTGCATTACTTGGATGGCGTACGGTACCGAAAAATAGTTCAGCTATTGGAGGTGTTGCTATTAAAAGTGAACCAGTATCGCGGCAAGTATTTGTTACTTGCCCTAATTATGAACCATCTAAATTAGCACGCCAAATATTTTTATTGCGTAAACGTGCATCACATGAATTATTGAAAGAAGGTCGACGTTTCTATATTTGTTCGTTATCAACGAAAACTATTGTTTATAAAGGACTTTTCACTTCTGATCAACTTTGGGATTATTATACGGATCTTTCAAATCCCGAATTTGATTGTTATTTAGCCCTGGTCCATACTCGTTTCAGTACAAACACTTTTCCTTCATGGGAACGTGCCCATCCATTACGTGTATTAGCTCATAATGGTGAAATCAATACTGTCCGTGGTAATGTGAATTTCATGAAAGCTCGTGAAGGTGTCATGGAAAGTACGGAATTTGGTGATCAATTGAAAAAATTATATCCGGTTGTTGAACCGGGACTATCAGATTCTGGAAATTGTGATTGTGTTTTGGAATTTCTTACAATGGCTAGTGATAGAACATTACCAGAAGCTGTTATGACAATGGTTCCGGAAGCTTGGCAAAATGATAAAACAATGCCACAAGAGAAACGTGATTTTTATCAATGGTCATCTTGTGTTATGGAACCATGGGATGGTCCTGCATTGATATCATTTACTGATGGTCGTTATATTGGTGCTGTACTGGATCGTAACGGCTTACGTCCATCAAGATTCTATGTAACAAAAGATAATATATTGATTATGGCATCTGAAGTTGGTGTTTATGATGTGGATCCAGCTGATGTAACATTAAAGAGTCGTCTTAAACCTGGTCGAATGTTGTTAGTTGATACCGAGGAGAAAACTTTAATTCAAGATATTGAATTGAAATTGAAAATTGCAAGATCTCGTCCACATACTGAGTGGTTAAAACGAAAGGTGAGTTATTCTTAGCGGTAGTTCTGTTATAAACACGAAAATATACTATATATTAATCACATCAATACATTATGTTGTCGTATGTCTTATATTCTACTAACTGTGTATATATATATTTTTTTCTTTTAATGTGATGCCCAACTGACGATATTCTAGTTGGTAAGTCCTTCCTCCTTCTGTGTTTATTTGTTTGTACATTGTTTTAAATGAGTGTGAATACGGTTTTGTTTTCATCCTAATGCATTTAGTTTATTTTTATTTTTGCAAACTTTTTTGAAAATCTTTATATAATAAATACATTATATTTTAACACTAAATAATACTCTACAGATTTCTATGGATGATATTCGTCAAGATGATATTTTAAATGGTAATCATTCGCGGAAAGTAACTAATGGAGTTAATGGTGTTAATGGAATCGCCATTCCTTCTGAGAAACGCGGTATATTTGATCCAAGATTATCACTTTATGGTTATACGACTGAAATGATTAATATGCTGCTAGTTCCCATGTTTCAAACTAAGTAAATTATAGCTTTCTCCAAAGTTAAATTGATAAAATACTAATTATATGCACAATTGTTTTTTTTTATTTTACTTTTTTTTTTATAGAAAAGAGGCTCTTGGTTCTATGGGTAATGATGCACCCTTAGCATGTCTCTCATCATTCCAACCACTTCCATATGAATATTTTAAGCAATTATTTGCTCAAGTTACTAATCCACCAATTGATCCATTCCGTGAAAAAATTGTTATGTCTCTACAATGTCCAATTGGACCAGAATCAAATTTATTGAAACCGTCTGAAGAACAAATTCATCGATTATGGTTACCAAATCCGATCTTAAGCATTCCCGATTTAGATATTATAAAGAGAATCAAATATCGCGGATGGAAATCAAAAGTTTTAGATATAACATTCCCATATTCAGAAGGTGTCGAAGGTTATACTCATGCTTTGCAAAAAATTTGTCACGAAGGACATCAGGCTGCACAAAATGGTTATCAATTTTTAATACTATCTGATCGTAATGGTGGTCCTGGAAGAGTACCAGTTTCAGCTCTGTTAGCATTGGGAGGACTTCATCATCATCTTATTGAAACTCGACAACGGATGAAAGTTGGTATAATAGTAGAAACAGCTGAAGCTCGTGAAGTACATCATATATGTGTATTATTGGGATATGGAGCTGATGCTATTTGTCCCTATTTAGCTTTTGAATTGGCTGGTTCTCTTCGCGATGAAGGTGTTATCGAACAGTCCGTAACCGATAAAGAAGTTTATGCAGCATATGCACAGGCTATTGAAACTGGTATATCGAAAGTAATGGCGAAAATGGGTATAAGTACTTTACAATCGTACAAAGGTGCCCAGATCTTCGAAGCTGTTGGCTTGGGCTCTGATCTAATCGATCTTTGTTTCCGCGGAACCGCTAGTCGATTGGGTGGTGTCAATTTAGAAATTTTAGCTCGTGAAAGTTTTGATCGATATAATTTCACTTACAATAATATATCACCTGATATGAAAATTTTGCGTAATCCTGGTCAATATCATTGGCGTAACGGTGGAGAAGGGCATATTAATGAACCGGCGTCAATTGCTAATTTACAAGAAGCTGCCATTAATAATAATCAAAGTGCTTTCGAAAGATTTAAGACCACCACCATGGAGAGTGTAAAACAGTGCACTTTACGAGGCCAGTTGGAATTTATAGCTGATTGCAAGAAAATAGATTTATCAGAAGTTGAGCCAGCTAGTGAAATTGTAAAAAGGTAATTTACTAAAGTAGTAAACTAAAAAAAATTGTTTTAATTTGATATGCTCTGGTTTACAGATTTGCTACTGGTGCCATGAGTTTTGGTAGTATTTCATTAGAAGCTCATACAACTCTTGCTATGACTATGAATCGAATTGGAGGCAAAAGCAATACTGGAGAAGGTGGTGAAGATGCAGACCGTTACCTAGGTTAGTAATATTGAAATGTGGAAACTTTCGAGGTATTTTATTAAAAACTAACTTTTTTTTTTTAGATATTGATCCTGAAAACAATAAAAGATCAGCCATTAAACAAGTAGCTTCTGGACGTTTCGGTGTTACAGCATCATATTTAGCTCATGCAGATGATTTACAAATTAAAATGGCTCAAGGTGCAAAACCAGGTGAAGGTGGCGAATTACCTGGTTATAAGGTAACAAAAGATATTGCATTTACCCGTCATTCGGTACCTGGAGTCGGTCTAATTTCTCCACCGCCCCATCACGATATTTATTCCATTGAAGATCTTGCTGAACTTATTTATGATTTGAAATGTTCAAATCCAAAGGCACGAATTAGTGTTAAACTTGTTTCAGAAGTTGGTGTTGGAGTTGTTGCCGCCGGAGTTGCTAAAGTGAGCTGACTTCGAATTCAGTAATTAGAGAAAGAACACATTACAATTTTTTTATTTCCAGGGAAAAGCTGAACATATCGTAATTTCTGGACATGATGGTGGAACTGGTGCTAGTTCTTGGACTGGTATTAAATCAGCAGGCTTGCCATGGGAATTGGGTATTGCTGAAACACATCAAGTTCTTGTTTTAAATAATCTTCGATCAAGGTAAATTGTTCTCAAAACATTTTTATATACACTGACACCTGGTTATCCAGATCGTGAAGCTCGTGAAATAGCTAGAATACTTGGTGATTGAATTGCAAATTTTACGGTGAAATGAAATTGTGGTGGATTTTGTTGGATTCCCATACATTTTGTATTTATCGAAAAATATATATATATAAATATAAATGTACTAACTCTAGTCAAGATAGAGAACGATGTTCTATCTTAAAAGCAATCCATTAAAGGGGATTTCTGTGACTACCCATGTTGTCTTTTGAATCTGTTATGAACGTGTACATTTAACAAATCCATTTTTCATAGTGTGTGTCTTGAAGTATCCCCAGTTCGCGTGTGATTCGTTGTGTTGTATTGTGTTGCCAGCGGTTCTATATTATAGTAATTTGTTTTTAATCATTACCTTAAAACAAGGAATCTGAAATTAAACTAACAAATTATTTCAATGTTAGGGTTGTTGTCCAAGCAGACGGGCAACTCAGAACTGGATTCGATGTTGTTGTAGCCGCTCTGTTGGGAGCAGATGAATTTGGTTTTAGTACTGCTCCATTAATCGTAATGGGTAAGAAAATATTGCTTAACATTTAGTTTAGTTTAATTCTTTCAAACTTTATTTTAGGTTGTACAATGATGCGTAAATGTCACTTAAATACATGCCCTGTTGGCATTGCAACTCAAGATCCAATTCTACGTAAGAAATTCTCTGGCAAGCCAGAACATGTTGTAAATTTCTTCTTTATGCTTGCTGAAGATGTATGTAAACATATCTTATAAAAGTATGTATTTTTTATTAAATTGAATATTTTAGATTCGTCAAATTATGGCCAATCTCGGAATTCGTAAATTCCAAGATTTAATTGGCCGAACAGATTTGTTGAAAGTTTCGAAAAACTGTTCTGCAAGAGCTTCTTATTTGGATCTTTCATTGTTACTTAAAAGTGCACTTGAACTTCGACCTGGTGTAAACATTGTTGGTGGTTCAATTCCACAAGATTTTGCACTCGAAAATAGAGCTGATAATGATCTACTTACTAAATCACAAGGTGTTATTGATGGTACTGAAGATAGTGTTACTATTGTATCGCGAATTAATAATGAAGAACGAGCTTATGGTTCTACTTTAAGTTATCACATTGCTTGGTGAGTTTTATACATAATCTTTGATCAATGGTGTATTATTTATATAATTTATTTTAAAGTAAATATGGAGAACCGGGTCTACCAGAAGGCAAAAGTATAAATATCGAACTAGAAGGATCTGCTGGTCAGAGTTTTTGTGCATTTTTGGCAAACGGGATAACTGTAACACTTAGAGGAGATGCAAATGATTATGTTGGTAAAGGGTTATCTGGCGGTAACATTGTTATTACTCCACCAATTACCTCCAAATTTGAAACACATCTTAATGTTATTGTTGGAAATGTATGTTTGTATGGAGCTACACAAGGAAAAGCATTTTTCCGTGGTATTGCAGCAGAACGTTTTTGCGTTCGTAATTCGGGTGTAATTGCTGTAGTCGAAGTGAGTAAAATATTTGTTATATTTTATTTAGTCTTCATATTTAAAATGGTATAATTTGTATTCAGGGTGTTGGAGATCACGGTTGTGAATATATGACAGATGGTTTAGTCGTAATTCTTGGGCTAACTGGTAGAAATTTTGCTGCTGGAATGTCGGGTGGTATTGCTTTCGTTTACGATATTGATGGTTCCTTCAAATCAAAAGTAAATCCACAGTCTGTTGAACTCCTCCCTCTTGAAAATGAAAAAGATGTTCAAACAGTAAAATCCCTTTTGAAGGAGTTTATTGAAAAGACAGGTTCTGTGGTTGCCAAACAAATTTTAGATAATTGGGCAACAATTCAAGGTAAATTCGTTAAAGTTTTCCCCTACGAATACCAAAAAGCTTTGAAAGCAATGAATGAAGAAAAACTTGAGAAACAAATTAAAAAGGAAGTTAAAAGCATTGAAAATGGTGTCCCAAACAAACCTGAACCATCAATTAAAGACATTGAGGAGGCTATTCAAGATTTGGCTTTAGAGAAGAAGAGAGCCGATAAAATTTTGGATAAAACACGAGGGTTCATTAAATATAAGCGGGAAACATCAATTTATCGAGATGCAACAATCAGACAAAAAGATTGGGAGGAGGTTTATAATTTGCCTCATGTGAGGCAAACTTTAAAAGTGCAGGCAGCTCGCTGTATGGAATGTGGTGTGCCATTCTGTCAATCAAATGTACATGGTTGTCCCTTGGGTAATATTATACCAAAGTGGAATGATCTTGTATTTCATGGCTCTTGGAAAGAAGCTCTGAATCAATTACTTCAAACAAATAATTTCCCAGAATTTACTGGACGTGTTTGTCCTGCACCATGTGAAGGTGCATGTGTTTTGGGAATATCAGAACCTCCTGTTACAATTAAAAATATTGAATGTGCTATCATTGATCATGCATTTGAAAATGGATGGATAAAGCCGGAGGTATAGTTTATATGTTATATACTTTGAATTATTAAATTATTCAAATATTTTCAGATTCCTGAAAACCGTACTGGTAAACGTGTTGCGGTTGTTGGTTCTGGTCCATCTGGACTAGCGGCTGCACAACAATTAAATCGTGCTGGTCACTTGGTTACTGTATTCGAAAGAAATGATCGCGTTGGAGGGCTCTTACAATATGGTATTCCAACAATGAAATTATCAAAGAATGTTGTCAAGCGAAGAGTTGATTTAATGGCTGATGAAGGGATCGTGTTTAAAACAAATGTTCATATTGGAAAAGATATTCAAGCAGAAAGTCTTGTTAAAGAGTAAGTTATAATGTGATAATGTTGGTGAAGAGACAGTTAAATAGCCATTCTCTATAGTTTCGATGCTGTCGTATTAACAACTGGTGCAACTTGGCCGAGAGATCTTCCTCTTGCTAATCGTGATCTGAGTGGAATTTATTTTGCTATGGAATTTCTTGAATCTGGACAAAAGAAACAATTGGGGGGAAATCCAAATAATATTTCCGCAGAGGGAAAAGATGTATTAATTATCGGTGGAGGTGATACTGGTTGTGATTGTATCGCAACATCTTTACGACAAGGTGCCAAAAGTATTACAACATTTGAAATATTACCAGTGCCACCAAAAACTCGTGCTGATGACAATCCATGGCCTCAATGGCCAAAAGTTTTCAGGTATTTATACATATATATAAACTATTAACAGATAAATATTTTATAATAAACATTATTTAGAGTGGATTATGGTCACGAAGAAGTTCGTGTTAAATTTGGTAAAGATCCACGACAATATTCGACAACAACAAAAGAATTTATCGGTGAAAATGGACATATTAAAGGTGTTAATACTATTCAAGTTGAATGGACACAAAGTCCAACGGGTCAATGGAGTATGAAAGAGGTTCCTGGAAGTGAGAAATATTTCCCGGCTGATTTGATTCTTTTGGCAATGGGTTTCTTAGGTCCGGAAAAAACAGTTCCTACCGAACTTGGTTTAGAACTGGACAATAGAGGAAATATTAAAAATGTTAATGGACAATATGGCAGCTCCAATCCTAAAGTTTTCGCTGCAGGAGGTATTTATTTTTTTTTTTTTTTTACCATATATTAAGGAACAGTTTAATATTGAATGAATTTCTAATATAGATTGTCGCCGAGGACAATCGTTAGTAGTATGGGCTATAACAGAAGGACGTCAAGCAGCACGTCAAGTCGATTCATATCTTATTGGTGGTCCAAGTGGTCTTCCAGGACCAGGCGGTATTATTGATCCTTCCCGACAGGCATAAATCTTCTATATACACATAATGTATCGTTTAAAATTAATTCAATTTATTTTTACACTGTTAGTTAATTTATTTTATAAATTTTTTCTTTTCCTTTTTGTAGTTTCAAAGAATGTAAGTAAAGATTTACAAATATTTGAGAAAGAAAAAAAATATTATGTGATTTATTTTTATTATGATTTTTATTTCATTTCGTATCCCTTTTTACTATGATTTGTACTTTTAGAAATTACTCGTTCATGAGAACTCGAGTCTAGTTGCTGATATTGTTAATATTTGTTTAAAAAAAAGAAGAAAATTCATAAAATTAGTATTGTTAAAAGTTGAAATATAAAAAACAGCTTTGGAGCCAAATTAAATAAAATATATCAAACTAGTTGTGTCTAGCAATAAAGACCTCTCATCTCTGGTCTCTTTATAAATTATCGTCTTTTCAATAAAACAAAATAAGAATTCTAAAAAGTAATGAAAAATGTTTAAAAAATTTGTCAATTACAAATAATTGAGACAATAATTAGATGTGTAAGGAAAAATTCTCCCTTCATTGTTACAAAAAAAAGAAAAAAGAAAAACTTCGTTGAAAATTTGAAGAAAAAAAAAGTTATATTCTGTAATGTGTAAAAACAAAAAAAAAATTGTTAAGTGTTTATTGTAAAGCTAAATTCCAAAAATTAAAAGCATTATAAATGTTGAGCAAATCCTAATGTTTTTAATTTGTCTAAATTGAGTTGTTAGGTCTTTTGTATATCAGGCAAGTTTTTACCCTAAGAAAGGTATCAGAGTAAGGATGTTTTTATTATTGCATGGTTGCTTGTTTGAGTGATTATAAACTTGCGATTAGATTGCAGTCAGCAAAATCATATTAATTTGTATTTCCATTTGCTTTTTTTTTTGTAGAAATTCTCGCATTTTTGAACAATATCTGCCAAATTTGTACGTGGAAAAATGATAAGACCAGAAATTTCATTAGCTCGTAATGCTTTCGTTTCACAACTACGTATATAAACAAAAATAATTCTTCTTTTGCCAGATGCACAGTTCAGATATATGCTTAAACCTTTAATCACATATTATCATTCATAACGCAACGAATAAACGAAGCATCGAATGTAGTATCATCAAATACTCCATACCTTTATATTCAGCCCTTGGCAATATTTCTCATACAACCTGTGCCTGCAACAATTGTAAATGGATTCTAAAAACATGTAAAATTAGCAACTAAATATTCAATTGTTAATTGTTTTAAGTTTCCTAAATGTTAACCCTTTGCACTACTTCAACGGTGAGTGTTACTCACCACGCCGTCCCTTGGTACAACTCCAAAGGTGAGTCTCATTCACCGTCTTTATTTACTTTAATAATTTAAATAAATTAATCAGAAAATATGAATAGTAATGTTTTTCTTAACTGTATTTGCCTGTAGGTCGAATATGGAATGCGGTGCTGCGCTTCGTATTCAATCCGCTTTAAAACACACTATCGCTAGTCCGCCCGAAACCGTCACACAAATAGTAATCGTACTTAAAATATCGAAAATATGAAATACGCTTTCGCTTTTCATAATAGTGTAAATGCGAAACAGGGGAGGTGGAAGCGAATTCAAAGGTACGGAAAATGCAATGCTCTAGGTCAGTGACTCGCAACCAATGCTCCGCGGCACTTTTGTGTGCCGCCAAATTCTTGATGTGTGCCGCTAAATTTATCCTTTTACACTTATTTTATTGTTAGTGTGCCGCCAAATTTTTTGAAATTGTTAAAAGTGTACCGCAACAAAAAAAAAGATTGAGAATCACTGCTCTAAGTAAAGCGATTCGCCGCCCATTCCTTAATCGGTCTACAGGCAAACTAGAAAGTTTTTTTTATTTTCTTTTTTTCCAGTTTTTCAGGTTTAATTGGATAACATGTACAATTTCAGTAAAATCAGTCTAAGGATAGTGGAGAAAGAAACAGTCGTAGGAGAAAATAAACTGTTCATAAAGTTTTTTTTTGATATACTTTAAAAACTAATATACCAATTTGAATAAAATTTGCCGAATAAATTTATGCTATTAAGGTCTAGGCCAGAGGTTCCCAAACTTTTTTTCTCGTGGACCACTTGCCATGTTTTTCGGTTTTGGGTAGACCCCCTGCTTACCTGATATTGATTTTTTGCAAATTCATTAACTTCAAATGTATTTTTGACAACTGGTATAGTGATACTCACTTTGACAGGTCTAAAAATGAGTATACCACCCCAAGATTATAAATATATTGTAAGCTACTATGCAACGTTGAATATGAACAGCACAAATTGTTTACAATGAAGTAATGACAATTATACGGTTCATTATCCACAATATTTTCCCTATAAATTGTTTTCTGTTGGAAATAAAAGGGGAGGTAGTATACTCACTTTTAGCCCTGACATAGACCCCTTGTATGTCGTCGTCGACCCTTGGGGGTCGATATAGACCACTTTGAGAATCACTGGTCTAGATTATCTGCGAATTAGAGAAAATTTTGAAGAAGAAGAAACAAAGTTATTAAGAAAACACCTTGAAATAGTGTTAGTTTTGACTGTTTTTCTGTCCCACTTTTGCCATAAGGTATCGGCTATAGACCGATCTTCAGTTACTATACGTTATTTAAAGAAAAAAGTACGTTCAGCTAATTTTTTGCAATAAACAGTTTTTATTAAGTTTTTTATTTTGTACTAAAAAAAAACATGGATACAAATGAATATATTCATAGCAGCGAAGATGAATTTAATTTCACATTCTTTAGAGAAAATATCGATAGCATTATGGGAGAGATAGATGAACACGATTGTGCTCCAGATAGCAATAGTGAAGGTAGCGGAAACATTCAAATAAAAGGGCTAATTTCAATTTAAGTATGTATATATAATATAAGTGATGTTCTTTTACAAATACTCTGGAATTGCTGGAAACCCTATAGGAAAAAGGCTTGGAGTGCAAAGGGGTAAAGCAAAGCTCCACAACCAATGTGCCCCGAGATGATGCTAGACGTGTCATTTTTCAATGCCTCCGAGGTAATACTGCATAGAGTTGATGGTGGACACGTGAATATTACATGTTTTGAGGTTGCTGAATCCGAGTTGATTATTTTTGCAATGATGTATGATTGGGTGTGTGTGTGTTAATTTTGTATGATAAGATTTTGATTTGAAGTGTTAAGCCTTTTTGGCCCAAAATATACATTTTTTTTACCTTTTCTGGTGACGGTAATTCGACAATGTTAAAATTTGGAGCACAAGTATTCTGGACGAATAAGACTAGTTTTTTAAGTGGTTCATTTTGGGCTAAAATTTAACTGCTTTCGAACCACTACTCTGCCTCCTAATTTACATCACCGAGGCATGCAAAAAAAAAAAGAAATGCTTTTTTTTAAAACCCTGCGCCCTAGGCAAATTTTTTGTTGCACCCTCCCTGTACAAGGAATAAAATTTTTTAAAAAATTCTTGCTCCATGAAATTGTTCTATTAGCTGTAGTTTATAAAGCATGAGCAAAAATAAAGTAAATATAATTATTTGTAATTAAAAAAAGTATATAAAAATTGAAAAAAGAATTCATTAAAAAAAACTTAAATTTTCCAATGCAGGTAGCGTTAAAAATATTCTAAAGGTGATAAAAATATTTGGATAAATATCTAACAGCTTTTTTTCACAAATAAAATATAGGACATCTTTCGAACTCTGTTCAATGTGTGGAAATAGATTCACGGAAACAAATAATTTGCTATAATCAAGCAAATCATTTACTGACTGTCATTTACTACAATCAAGTAAACTATGTTCGGATTCATCATTCGTTTTATTAAATACAGGAATCATTTCTGTATTTTAGTAAAATGTTCGAACTGATTTTCAGTAAAGAAAGATTAATCCCTAAAGTAATAATCCCATGCTTTTTTTTACTTAATTCAAGGCACAATTACTAAGTAACAGTAAATGTTCAAAAAATCTTTCTTCGAAATCTTTGCATACATTTTATAAAACCTCATATGAATTTTCTTGGATAAAAAACATCCACTATACGAGTACGGTATAATACAATAATTCCCTTGTTTGTATTTCTTTTATATTTGTATACAGGACATTTTATAAAATGCTGCCTATAAGGGTGCTTGGAGTGGTGGTAAGGCGTTGGAGTCATTAGCCCCGGTAGTTCAGAGTTTGCATATTAGAGCGGGCCGGCCAAAATGGTTTTTTCTGGAAAAATAATTTAAAAAATGTTTTCCTGAATTTTTTTTAGCACCCAGCCCTAACACTGTAATATAATACCATATGTATATAGGACATTTTATAAAGTCATTCCAATACGAGTGTTTGGAGTGGGATAAGGCAAGGGATTCGTAACCTTTAGTAGTCGCGGGTTCTCGAATCTCATTGGGGGCGGTAGCCCAGAATTTTTCTTTTTCTAGAAAAAAGGATTCCAGAAAATATCTGATTTTTGGTTTCTGGGAAAAAATTTCAGGAAAAATGAATTTTTGCAATATTCTATAAATTTACTGCCTTCATTCCAAATTCGCTAGGATTAAGTCTTTTATTTAATGGAATGTAGAACGGATTTCCTAGATACTTACCAATTTTATTCTTAAAATGTAACTAATAACAATAAATGTTTCTTTATATCAAGTAAAAGGCATGTATCAATATATGTAGTAAAGTTTTGCTTAATAACAGAAAATAAAGTATCGGTTAACTGTTCAAATTAAATGATCCAATTGTGCTCAAATCAAGTAAATTCTCAACTGGCGCAAAATGATTCCTAAATTTACTTAATTCATAAGTCCACTGCTTCGATATTTTTAGAGCCGTAATGACTTAGTGCTGACTCAAGCTTAGTACATGATGCATACAGATGCTGTGTTATTACATTTTGTATGCTATGAATGTCAAAAATAAATCCAAAAATTGACTCACGATTTTGCATCTGCTCAAATCTACGGAGTTAATAGCAGTATCAAGGACTGTCAAGTAAAAATGCACTTTAAATTTCTGCTGGGGGTTCAGAATGAAATTATCTTGGCCTTCATATGAAAATTGTTTTTTTTTTAATCGAATGCGAATTGGTTCTGGTTTAAATTCCGTTGGAAAGTTTTACGTTAAATCTGTGATCAATCAATTGTTTTTAGATTTTCTATGAGAATGAACAAAAAAAATTATAAGTGCCGTATTTTTGGCGTTCTCAACAGTTTAGCGCCCTAGGCGGCCGCCTAGTTCGCCTATATGGTAGAGCCACCCCTTATTATATCATATGGTAAGAATTCAAAAAATACACAAGAAAACGACTAGTTTCCGTTTATCAGGTAAAAAGTATCCCGTCACAATTTTTTATTTTTAATGATATTATTTAAATTACACATAACATACTGGAGAATGATTCCAGAATAACAAATCTATCACATTTTACGGTAAAGCTCAAAAAAACACAGGCCAAAAATTGCTTGTTTTGATTCAATTCGATTCAATATTAAATAAAAACACACTCGAATGCAAAAGGTTGATAAAATAAAGTTAAACTACGAGTATCTATTTACTTCTTCACTCTTTGTTTTATGTATTATATTTTATTATTATTTTTTTAATTACCACTTTTATACGAGTACACCGTGTGTGTGCAAATAACTGTCGCGTAGACTAGTTGATTTTATTGATGCCAAGCTCTTATACACTTTCTTAAAAATTTAAATTTATTAATATTTCACCAAGCAATTCATGCACTGTAAATTAGCTATTTGACGTCGGATATGCTTATTACCATATCGTTCAATCCAAAAAATTCAAGTCTGTGGCGTGGACCAATGGCAAACTTCTTCCAAATAGTACTTGGTGGTAATTTTGACCAGAGGTCATTAAAAACAAATTCCGACTGCAGAAACTTTCAAAGTCCGACTTCAACTTTGAACCGGTTGCAATTGAAGTATAGTATTAGAATTTCCACCATGTTAAAATGAACGTAAATTGTTCGAACTTCTCGACACCGAATCCACAGCTCTGATTTGGACCTCTTTCAAATAATTTTACAGCAAGCAAACCCCTTTTTATAAATTCGATTAGTTTTTACTAGTTTTATACGCTTTTGATCAGCGTGCAATTATAATGTGGTGTAGGGGAAATGACAAAACGTTAACAAGTAAAATGTTTCAACCATATGAAAAGCCCAATTAATGAAACAAATAACTTTTTGGTCGAATCAAAATTGTGATACATTTTACGTGCTAACCCCCCGAATTGGTATTCCTTTACCGTTGCAAATCGTACAGTGTCGTATAATTTTCTATAGAAAAATACCGAATAATACAACGATACATCACGATTTACAACAGTAATTAAATGTATGTTGATATACTTCAAGGTAATAATAGAAGCGTAGGCCAAAAGCAGGATTTCGCCAATTAATCTTCGCCAATCTTGATTTGCAAATTTCTTCATCAATTAAATGGTAACAATTCTTCAAAATAGTGTTCCTTTTAAGATTTTCTTATATGTACAAACACAGCGCTTTTTGTGTCAAAACACATTACTTTATTTTTAGTTCAAATTTGATATTTCTTTTATTTATGCCATTATAAAAGGGAGCGATATTTTTCCAAATATAATTGAATTGAGGTGCAAAAACAAACACTAAAAATTCCAGACGAAAACATGAGGATGTTTTGAATTTATTTCTGAAATAAATTCTGATATTAAATGCTTTTAGATGAAGGTGTCTTCAAGTGTTACAAACAATATCAGACATCATCTTTTATGATGAACCTTTGTTATTTACTCTTGGTAAACAATTGCTTATATAAAATGAATAATTTTTGGAATGAAATTGTTTACGTGGGTCTATTCAATGCCAACAAATCTACATGTCCTTTTGGGACGTTATAGCCATTCAAGTGTAAAAGCTGTTACGACGACAACAAACAATGAATAAATTTTCCGAAACTAAAATTAACTTGTTTATTCGTACGTGTTTATTAGGATTTCATATTAAAAGTTGGGTAATTGTATTAAAGATAAATCTTATATATTGAAATTCAATTTAATCAAATATTTACAATTGATTGAATTAACGAAAACATAACTTCTTAAGTGAAGTCTTTGGGTAGAAAATCTAGTTCTATGTTTTTGGAAAGAAATTTATTAGAATTTTCGATAAAATTTATTAGATTTCAGGTTTTTTTATTTTTGAATATATCGAAATTTACGCATACATGCACTACAAGTGAAGATTCTTATTTAATTTTAATAAAAAAATATATAAAAACAAAAATTTAATTTCCTCACAACGTTCCGATACATTCTTTTGTTTATCTTTTAACATAATTTAATAAATAAGATAAATACATTACAAGCTTTAAAATACCCTCTTTTTTCTTGCGCATACACTTTTTTGAACCATAAAAATGTCTATGGTAACAATATTCCAACTTTATTATACACAGTTTTACAAGCTCAGAAGCACTTCTTGAAACACGTTGTATATACAATTTTTGTCCAGTAACAGACAACGACATGATGGAAAAATTGTGTGTTTTATGAAATATTTAGTAAAAAGTAGCATTTCGAAGAGATTTTGTATGCAAACAATTTGAAAACTTTCGAAACGTATGCTACGAAATGTTTCATAGTGTGAATGCATCTTTATAATTGCATTCTTAAGCGTATTGTCCACGTTACAACTAATATGTAATATCAAAAAGAAGATACAATAATATAAAAAGGAATTTTCATACATAAATTCTTGGTCCCCAATTTTTTCTGATAAATTTTAATTTCGAATGTTGGTACCATCGAAATTATTTGATAGAACTGCAGGATTGCGTTCACTAACCAACTAAATGTAACTAAAATTGATTAAAAGTTACACTTTGGCGTTCACTGCGTATCTATTACTTCGTTTACATGATCAACCCGAATATCGTGCATGTATACCCAGATCGACTTCAAATCGACTTGAGTCAATCCGATCACAAAACTTTTTCTGATCGACTTGAAATTTGCATGTAAACCCAGATCGACTTCAAATCGAATTGGAAATTTAAAATGGAGTATGAACTGAGACGAAACATAACCTAAAAAGAAAAATTTGTTTGACAGCGTCTATGAAATTGACGTTGATTTGAAGTCGATTTCAAGTCAATTCTGAAGTCACCACAGAAACTAAGTAAATATGTATTTGACTACGATGACGTTACACTGACACTAACTGACATTAACTAACTAACTAACTTTTTTCGACCAATGTCATGGGGCTTAGTCGATTATTGTAATTTCGTCAGTTAGATTTTGAATTCAAAATAGATTTTTTTAATTTACTATTTTTTTTTATTATTTGGTAAATTTATATATAAGTTATAATTTTAGTAATAAGTTTATATTAATTTCGTTAAAATATAGTCGAAAAAAAATTTAAATTGTTAAACACGTGAAACCATAAAATATGTTTTTTATATAAAAATTTATTACTAAATTAAATATAGAAAAAAATAGATTTCATGAAAATAATTTTAATAATTACAGTACATTAATTAAATTATAAATACGCATTTTCTCTAATTGACATTTCTAAATGACACTAGTTGACTACGACTACAACTACGATTATCCGCTCGCAACAAATTTACTTTTTTTGATACCGACTTTTTTGACATTTATTTACACCGGTGTGATCGAGTGAACGGAACCCCAGTCATCTTTTTTGAGGTTAAAAAAATTAAAAATTCTTTTCTTAGACAAATAGTGAAATTAAAACAAATAATATATTGCGAGACGGCTATTTGAAATATTGTTTTAACCAAATAAAACAAGCAATAAAAATACTAGAAAAAAAATACCAAAATCAGGTTAGATTCAAAATTGAAGCCAATGTTCTGTTAATTTCAAAAACATCTATTATCTGGTATCACATGTAATCTTTTCTATATAAATTGTTGAGACGTTTGCAGCGCTGCAAATTCCCCTTCGTTTTTAATAGTATTTGTAAAAAAGACGGTAAATACATGGAATTTTATATCACACAGTCATTTCAACAAATACTATTAATAACGTGACGGTTGCAGACGTGCCCAAATTGGAAACTCTCCTTATTGTATGCTTTTTGATAGTATTAATAGACAGCGATATTATACATTCATTAAATAAGCGGTTAAAAAAACTATGGTAACCGTAATTATTTTTCCCAAAAAAACACAGCTTTTATGTGCTTCTTAGTAATATTTTTTAAAAAAATTAGCAGATCTACATTAAATGTTTAAAGCAAAACTAATGGAATGTATAAAAACCAAACGGACAAATAAAATGACCAGAGCTTTTTTTTACTATACAAAAAATATTTAATGTTTACCTAATGTCGGATATTAGCTTAGCATGTTACGTGCATTAGTTGAAAATATGATATGCTATAGAATGACAATTCTATCTTATAAATATTAGAGGGCTTAAAAGCTTTTTTAGCTTGTTCATGGAAACTTATTTTAGGATTTTTATTTATGCATTACATTAAAGTATAGCTTAAAGTATAAGAAAGTAAAAATAAGCAATATTTCATAAAAAAAATGCTTACAGAAACAGTAACTGTAGCTTCTATTACAGGTCTGTCTTCTCTCAACAACCTATACCCTTTAATTTGAAATTTTTTCCAGAAGTCAATCATTTTCGTTTTTCATATTGCTATTTATAGTAAGAACAAAGATTGTAACTAAGTACTTAGTCAAGAAATGAGATACTATAGAATCAAATTTTGAAATTTTGTTGTTGAAATCGAGAGTTGATTGTAATGCAATGCGCAATGTTATTACTGAGCCTTTTATATAGATATTGCTGTAAAATAATATAGTATGAGGACAATAGGGCTGGAGCGGACTAAAAATCATATATAAATAAGAATGTAAACGCCATTCGATAGTTACATTGTGTTCAGGATTCTCTGTGATCACACAATTCCTTAGCAGGTCGTCCTTTCTGTTGGGAAGTCTCTCAACACAATTCTATTTTGTGACAGATACGAAAATTGTTTTTAAATATATATAATTTCTATAATTTCTTATTTTAATTTTAAAAAAGTATTTAGTGCTGGTTTTTTTTTTTCTAAAAACGAAATTAAATTAATTATTTAGTAAATTAAGTTTGCGTTCCTAAAACTACTAAGTTTGTAATGAATTTTAATCATTTTCGAGTGTTAACTTGTTTGTGTAATTAAATTATTTAAAAAAAATTGCTTAAATATCTTTATTTTATAATTAAATATTCTAAGATATGTTTTTTAATTATTTCATGTGAAAATTAGATATTTTTGGCGATATTAATTATTCACAGAATTTGTGTACATTTTTATGTCCTTTTTAATGAAACTGGAATTAATTGAATTTTTTTTCAATTTGAATATATTTCATTTAAATAAAGAAAGAAAATAAATCAAAAATTTTAAATAAAGAAATTATTTTAATAGAAATATTCAAAAATTTAATATAAAAATTAATTAAAACGACTTCAAATAAATTTATTTGAAATTAAATTAAAATTAAATCAAAAGTTTAAAAAATGACACGATCAAAAAGCGAATCTTCAATAAATGAATTAAAAATTATTAGAACTAATGAAAACCCGAGAGCACAGGAACTGCAAAGAAAATTTAGAAACTTTAAAAATAATTTCCAAAATTATTTTCAACAATATACTGGTCATAATCTTGAAAATTTTAATTCTTTAGAAAGTTTTATCGAATGGATGCACCAGCCAACAGACGCTGCAAGTCTTGGAGTATTTCGTTCGTTATTTGGTAAAAGAATATTTTTTTATATTACCTATTTAAATAAAATACTTAGGTATCTTTATATATTAAAAATTTGAAAATATCAAACTGAATACATCCGCGGATACGCATGTAAGAATCATTTAAGCCCACAGGAAACCGAAAAAGTAAATTTAGTAAAAGCTGGTATTATTGAAATTTTTTTTGTCAACTTCACCCCACTTTACGCTATGTATGATGTGAACAGCGAAATATTTATCTCACTATAGGTGCGTTTTTTTCACAAGCTGCTCCAGAGCAGAGTAAAATTTTACATTTAATACAACAACAACGTACACCAGCTTTTACTTGGACCAAAAAATTGTTGATCCATTGTTGTTTTGCCAAGAGATGGATCTGTTTTATGTTTATTTTAATACTGGAATGTTCTCCTCCTGATGATTATGACAGTTTTTGTTTGAACATATGAAAAGTATAAATTGAAAAACCTTTCAAATCGATTCAAAATTCCTATAATAAATTTGCATTTTCTTAAATGGTTCTTTAAAACCTTCAACTATTTTCTACACAATTTATTTACAAATTTTTGCTCTTGCCCCTTATGCTTATCGTTTTTTCAAATTCTGCTTTGATCCGAAACAGAACAATGTGAAAAAACGCACATTATGTGTTTTCCGGATAAACTCGAAAACTTCGAAACCAATTTTGATTGGGTTTTCCAACACACCTACATATTTCGAGTCACGCCATTTCACTTGAGAAGTAACGTGACTGTGAATAAGATTGAATATTGTCATAGAGAAAACTCTATTAACATTTAAGTTATGTATTATCGCTTCAGCTGGCTTAGCATCAGTGGTAAGGTCAGATGTATCCACAGACAACCACAAATAACACTACCGAAAACAAGTGATAAATATCTTAATTAATACAGCCTTAGTCATTTCGATCGGGCAAACAGCGGGATAATGTTAGATTTATTTTCTACATAAGTTAATTATTTGTCTTACTTTCTTTTGATGCTGGCGAATGTGTTGTACAACAAAATATGCAACAAGGTCTTATTTTAATAACTCAGAAATGACATTATATAATATTAAGGCATAGAATCTAATAAGATGTATGTTTTCGTATAGAATCAAAATAGTTAATCGAAAATCTTGTTAATTGCGGAATAACTTTTCTTAGAAATATCAAACTTCTTTTAATAATGCTATCTTAATTGTTCAAATGGAGTTCTACCATAAAATTCTCATTTGTTTTATTTTTACAGGACTATTAATGTTAATTGATATTGCCGAAGAACGTGGTGGAAGTAGTCTGGATGTACGTTTTGGTGAACCGAAAAATTGTCATTTTCCACTATTTGATTTTATTCAGCCAACATCATTACCAGTAATGGGAATTATTTATTTAATCATGTGGCTTGGTGCTTTAGGAATTACTTTGGGATACAAATTTAAAATCGCTTGTTTAATGTTTATCGTGCCTTATTGGTACATATTTTGGTTAGATATAACAGCTTGGAATAATCATAGCTATTTATATGGATTATGTGGATTTTTATTAATTTTTACAGATGCAAATCGTTTTTGGTAAGACTTTACTTTATAAAGTATGAATTAAATTTTTAAATATTATTTCACTTCGAAAATATATAGTTCTTTGGATTATTTAAAAATGAAACGGGAACAACAAGTTGTACCATTTTGGAATTACTTCCTAATAAAATATCAATTTTTTATTTTATATTTTATTGCTGGCTTAAAAAAACTATCCATAGAATGGTTATCAGGATATTCAATGACAAATTTAGGTTATCATTGGGTATTTACACCATTACGAATAATTTTCAGTGTTGAAATGATTGAATTAATTATGATACATTATTTTGCTGCAATATTTGATTTTAGTATAACATTTTTTATGACCTATGAAAAGACACGATGGCCAGCAATCCCATTTATGCTTAGTTTTCATTTGATGAATACCAGATTGTTCACTATTGGTAAGAATTAATAATTAATTTAATAAATAAAATTTAATTGTGGCAATATATTAACAAAAAAAAAAAAACAGGAATGTTTCCATGGGTCTGTGTAGCCGAAATACCAATGTACTTTAAAACAAATTGGCCACGTACTGTTTGGAATAAATTTATAATTCATAATTTCGCTATTAATGAAAAGAAAGAAAATATAGAAAATTCTTCAAAAGAAATAATTGATGATGTCATTTTAACAAATAAAACTGGTCAAGAAATTCGTCTACGCCGAAAACGTTCTACAACAAATGAAGATAAGAAATCCTTAGAGATTACATCAAAAAATTCTTCTTCTACAGAATCCACAAACAATAATTCATCGAGAAAGAAAATTAGAATAATTTGTATATTCTTTTATTGTTGTCTTCAATTATTTCTACCGTATTCACATTTCCTAACGAAAGGCTATAATAATTGGACAAACGGTTTATACGGTTACTCATGGGACATGATGGTCTATTCATATGATACTATATTAACTTCCGTTAAAATAGTCGACAATAAAAATCATGAAATTCATTATTTAGAACCATTTGCTTTTTCCGAATCGAATCGTTGGACTAAACATGCTAAAATGGCAATACAATATGGCAAATGTATTGAACGTAATCTTCTTAATGATTTTCAACGTAATCCAAATTCAGTTTTAACATCAAGTAATATTTCAATATATTTTGATTCGTGGTGTTCAATGAATGGACGTTTTCAACAGAGATTCTTCAATCCAAATATTGATATACTGAAAGCACAATGGTCACCGTTTAAAGAAACCGAATGGATTTTTCCATTATTAGATGAATTTAATTTTATGAGACCTAAATTAAATAAAATTGCCAATAATGTGTTATCGTGGAGTAATTTTTCGGATGTATTATTTGTAGCAGATTTTCCAGATATGATTATGGATAATTTTATTGCTCCAGAATTAGATAATATCACGTTAACAGTTCTTGATGGTGTGATTTATTTCGAAATTGAAAATAAAACTAAGTATTCACAGACACTTAATGCTGGTCAAAGTTTAAGGCTTCCAGGCGGACAAATACATAAAATTAAGACAATTAGTAAATTACCATCTTGTTATATGTACACGTTTATAAATAAAACAATGCTAGACATGAATATTGAGGTGAAACCAAAAAATTATTCGAATCATTCGATTCTACCATTATGGAATGAAACCGTCGAAAGATTAAATAATTTCCGGAATTTCTTTTATCAAATTGGAAACTCATTGTTATTCTTGACTTACGGAGTTCCGATGCCAATTCGAATTAGGGAAAGAGATTAAGAATATGTTTTTAATGTTACTATTTCATAAGTGTTAATATGATGTATTTAAAAATTGATAAAAAGTGTACTTAAATGTTTTATAATATGTAATATAATAATTAATAAATATAATTTGATTTTTGAATTCAGGGTTTTTTTTAAATTTTTTTTTATAAATAATAATTGTTTCAATCATTTCAAGATTAAATGTTTATTTTACAATTTTATTCCATTGTTTAGTATTATGGGTGTAAGCATCGCTAATCTACGAAGACGAACGGAATTACAACCAAACCTGCGGTGTCAAAATTCAGACTCCTCTTTTTTTGACCACTGACTCCAACTCCTGCATTTATTATTGTATACAATAGATTGTTAACATACTCATACATACACAGCTTAGCAGGCTTGAATTGTTATAAACATTTTTAACGTAGTCGGCAAATTTTGAAACTATTTGAAACTCTTTTGAACTCCACAACCCTGATCAGAGTCTGTACGATGGGTAGACAAGCGCTGCTCCTACCTAAGGCAAAATATGATAAATGGCGAAGAAACAAGAACTTTTTTTTTAAATTTTCTTTTAAAAAAAGGTGTAAATTTTGTTTCTTGTCTAGGGCGAGAGTTTGGCTAGTCCTGCTTCTAACACTCATTACAACAAAAGAATATTTATGGTAGCAATAATTCGGAAGTGACATCATAAGTAAGTAAGAGCTCTCCTCCTATACTAATCAACGTCTAATGTCCAGTTCGGGAACATAAACTGTAAGGTAGAGATTAGAATGATTTGACACTTGTAATGTTAATTATGTGTTAATCTTCATGCCAATTGTTACTGGTTTATCAGATTAAACCAGTAAACATATAGAAAATAGTCGAGAGATGTCAGATCACATCACCTTGGAGACCAATTCCTAGGTCTCTTTTTCGAAATCATATTATCACCAAATCCTGTTGAAACCACATCTCAGCAAGATCAATATCATCTATATTTTCTAACAAAACATAACGCGTGGTCCTGCCTCACTAGCGTATAAACCGCATTTTTCTGGATGTAAGGAGGTTTCTAGAGTTTCTTCTGGATTGGCCGTACTCCAGAAGCCTGGTCACTGAACAAAATTTTGCGATAAAATAATGGGAACGATTTTGAAAGTAAATTTGGGTAATTCTTGATCGTTCCTCAAGTGTGAGTCTATTTATGATAATTTGCCAGACTATACTGAACATAATTATCAAAAAGAGCTGTGAGAATGTCAGATCATATTGGCAATTATCGCCATCGGAAGTTCTATTACGCTTAAAAAAATACCCTATTCTTAAATTTACAGAAAAAGTCAAAATTGTGTTTGAAAATTTATATATTAGGTGAAATATTTATCAATATAATACAAGTTTTTTAAATTTAATTTTAATTAGAATTAGATTTTTTTTGCATAGGAATTTATTTTTTAATAAATGATTTTGTATACTTTATTGAATGAGAAGTAGTTTCTTTAAATTCATTAAGAATTGCAATAACTTTTTTATTTGATTGAATAAGAATTATTTATGTCTTTTGTTTAATTAATTTCTTCTTTAGTTATTTATTATAGAAAAGAATATATATTAATCGTTTTATTATTTATATATATTTCTCATTCGCTTAATCGTTCTTTTTTCCTACTGTGATATTGAATAGTAAAATATTGAGTGATAAAGTACACAATTAAAGTCTGAAGACCTTAACATAACCTGATCTGGAAGGAGTGAGGAGCGAAGCACACAGGAGGCTAGCCCTCCTTGTTTTAAAAAAAAATAATATATACACCAGAATCTCGTATGCCCTCGAATTTTATAAACAAGTACGAAGATATGTTTATGTTTCAATTTTTGAAGAGATTCTCGAATTTAGAGACTGAAGTGGACAAAATATTTAAACGATTATTATGATAATTCATATGCCATAGTGAACATATGAGTATATAATCACTTGTTCAATCTAAAATTTTAAACTTTGATGAAATTTATATTTATCTGAAATTCTACACTTAAGTACACTTAAGCGAGTTGCATTTATTCCGTTTGTTTAGCAAGTTGCCTAGCCCTATATGCCCGCATCCGTTCTGCACCAGTCATAGCCGTACTCGTCGAAGCCTTGTCAACGAGTTGTTTTTGTTCCGCTTGTTGAGCAAGTTGCCTAGCCCTACATGCCCGCATCCGTTCTGCACCAGTCATAGCCGTACTCGTCGAAACCTTATCAGCGAGTTGCATTCGTTCCACATGTTGAGCAAGTTGCCTAGCCCTACGTGCCCGCGTCCGTTCTGCAATAGTCATAGGCGTTCGCGTGAAAGCATTGTCAGCGTGTTGTGATTGATCAGAATTGTTGACTCGCGAACGTTTTTTACTCGGAGTCATTGTAGCTGTAGTAAGAAGCAATGCACGTTAATGTATGTAAGATGCGCTGACCGCTTTCGGCTATGCAATATTCGTATGCCCCAGCCTTATGCATAGAAACGACGCGGTTGTTAGTCAGCTTACACTGATGTGACATGTGACGCTGCGTTACAAAGTTAGCGTTCCAAAATTTTTTCCATATAAAAAGTTAAAAAATTTGTATCGACCACAGCGCCAATACGGTGGCAGATAGAACTATTTCGTCTGTGACGGAAATATTACTCATTACAACCTCCACAATATTGCCGAACATTGTAATCTCCTAGGACGTCCATATAATAAGATATTTTGTAATATAACGTTTCGCCAAATTGTTATTGAATACAGCGCCGAAGTGGTGGGAGATAGAACTATTTGGCCTGTGACGGAAATATTACTCATTATAACCTCCACAATAATGCCGAACATTGTAATCGTCTAGGACGTCCATATAATAAGATATTTTGTAATGTAACGTTTCGTCACACAAAATCGTTACATAATTTTTGCTAAACGCCCCCATAGAAGTATTTCACTTCAAAAAATTCGTTTTGAATATGAAAAACTGTATTTACACATATAATAAATGGCATTTTAATGTCGTTTTCAACCCTCTATTTACGCGAGTTGGAGTTAACCGAAACCGCCTGTATACTACAAGCTGTGAAGTAACATATTTTACTAACTCATTGAGGTGGTAGGAGGTCTTATATTTTGCCATTTTGGTATGAAATGCATGATTTTTCCTCATTTTTCAATTTTTCAACACCTTTGATTTAAAAAAAACATATTTGGCAATTTATTTTGAAACCTTATAATGAAAACATAGAAATCAAAAAGTTTTAACTACTACATATAGTATAATAAATTTGGATCAATTTAATTCGTTTTTATTATTTCGCCTACATTTTCATAGAAAAAAAGAATTCCGAAATTTTCAATTATTTGTATCAATTTTGTATGAAAATTTGGTCCGCAGAACTTTCTATGATTTCTTCAAACTTTTTGCAGCTTAAATAATTCAATTCTTGATTCTTATGTGTTTCTTATAGCTACCAAAATTAATTAACAAACAATGGAGCGTATTATGGAATACGGCGTTAGACAAGTTTTGAAAAATTGAGTTAATATTGAAAAAAGACGATAAAAAACATATTGCACTACACATCACTAGAAATTGCTGGAAATATTTTGATTTAATAAATAAATCAAAATATTTCCAGAAAACTCCAAAATTAAATTGTTCACACGACCGGAACAATAGCAATGACTCATGTCATAAAAAAAGCACATACAAAAGATATTTTTTTAGAAGTAAATAATAATAGATCATTGGCACAAACCTAAACAATGAATAAGAATTTTCGAGAAACTATTCTTTGTGTATTGAATAAGAATTTTCGGGAGATCTTCTTTGTGTAAACGTTGCCACCTAGTTTTTAGAAAGCCAAACGACCAGGCTTTTCGAGAATATTCCGAAACACACCAATTTTTTATAAAAGCAGCCCTAGAGTCGAGGCGAGAATCAATTCAGATCAGAAGCTCAAACTGTGTACTTGAAATATTCGGAGTAAAACAGAAACTTTGAAAGTAATTAAAATAGTGAAGCTCTAAAACTGTGATAAATAATTGTAATAATTAAATTATTGAAAGACAAATATTTTTAAGACTAATTGTTAAGCAGAAATAATTATAAATAAACTTTATACGCTAAATTCACATAAATAAAAAGTGTTATCATTCTAATAACATCGAACCGAAAGAATAGCACGTCACATTGGTGTCAGAAGTGGGATTATTTATTGTGAATCAGTGCGGAAAAGACAATTGTGCTAAAATTTTCTGCAAGAAAATTCGAAATTAAACCAGAAACTTCTGTGGGATAAATTTCGAAGAAATTCGTTATTAAGAAATTTGAGTGTATAATAATTTCACGGTGTGAGAAATTTCAGGGGCGTACCAGAAATTTTGTGAGTTGTATAAAAATTTCGATTGTGCGAAATTTGAGGTTATACGTCGTGTATTGTGTGAAAATTTCGATTGTACGAGAAATTTCGTGGAAATTAAGATTATACTAGGAAATTTCGTGGTATTTAGATACTGTGCGAGAAGTTTCTGTAGAACATAGAATTTCGTGAACAATTAGAAATATTTGAACAATGGAAAGTAAATTATTAGATAGTTTGAGTGCATCAGAACTATCCACAGTTCTGAGTGTGTGGAATTTACCTTCCAAGGGAACTAAAACAGAAAAGAGGAAAAGAGTAATCGCTGAATGTGTAGAAGAGAACTAGATAGCAGCACATTCGACTTTAGTGAAATTCTGAAAGAGGGAAACCAAGAAGAAATTACCAACGAAGACGCGGCTGAAACAACAGCAAGTATTCAGGATGATTTACAAACGCTTATGGCCATGATGATCGGTCTTCAGACTAAAATGGACTCAACTGCTTCTAGTTTACAAGGCGAATTAAAATCAACTGCTTCCGGACTCGAGAACAAAATGGATTCAACCAATTCCAGTCTACATAGTTTACAAAGTAAAATAGATTCGACTTCTGCAAGTCTAGAAAGTAAGATTGCAAGTGTATCTGACATGCAGAATAAGATGGAATCCAGCATGGGTGAATTAAAATCTTAAGTTGAATCCAGTGTTGCGAACTTAGAAGACAAAATTACTACAGAAGTAAGTAAAGTTGAGCAGAAATTGGAAGGCAAAATAACTACAGAAGTTACAACAGTTCGCGCGGAAGTAAGCAACATAGAACAAAAATTGGACCAGAAATTTGAACAAAAATGGCAGAAATAGAAGCAAAAATGGCTGATATCAAAGAAAATAAACCAAATATTGAATCATCAGGTAAAAGGATGAAGCCACCAATATTTGACGGCAAAACTTCATGGCCAGTATACAAACGACAGTTTGAAGCGGCTGCTGGTGCGAACGGCTGGTCCGATAAAGAAAAAGCCACAGCATTAATTCTGGCTCTACGGGGTAACTCAGCCGATTTATTGCGGACAATCTCACCGGAAAATGAGAAAAATTACAATTACATTGTAATGCAATTGGATAATCGATTTGGGGACAACCACATGAAGGATGTATACCGGATCAAACTCATCAACAGGACGCAGAAATCTGCGGAAACGCTTCAAGAATTAGCGGCGGAGATCGAACGTCTAGTATACATGTCCTATCCCGATTACCCTGTGGAGATGCGGTGCGAGATGGCGGGAGAAAGATTCTTTGGCGCCATACGGGATACGGACATACAAAATAGCGTCCGGGTTAGCGGAAAGCGAACGCTACAAGAAGTATTGGCGTTCGCTTTGACATTAGAAGGTACGAAGAAAGCTACGAGATCAGTCCCACGGATCAGGACTGCTACAGTTGCTGAAGGGTCGCCACAACTGGATATCAAAGACCTCAGGCAGCAGATAAAGGAAGTACTGCGGTCAATCCAGAAAGAAGGGGACAGAAACACGCGCAGGAAAGTCACATGCTGGGGCTGCAGAAAAGAGGGGCATGTACAATATAAGTGCCCGAACCAAACAACAAAACAAAAAGGTTCGGGAAACGAAACGGAGCTAACTTAAAGGGGGACAAGTTAGCTCAAAAGAATAATGCCCCCAGCATCGTTGTATCTGTCTCGCTTATGCACCACAACAACAACAGTCTAACGGTACAGGGTGTAATTGCTGGTCATCAGTGCAGAATTATCATAGATACAGGCGCAAGTAAATCCATCATTAACAAGAGACTCATCAATCATAAACACATCAGTGAAAGCAGTAACAGGGTGCTTCAAACCGTTACGGGTGAATCATCTCCGATTCTTGGGGAAGTCGATCTAGCATTGGAGCTAGATGGGTATGTGTTCCGGCATACATTTTTGGTGGCTGATATAATGGACGATTGTATCATGGGCCTGGACTTCATGAAAAAGAATGGAGTGAGTGTAAATGTTGAAGAGGAAGTTCTGCTATGTGGAAATATTGATTTCTCGCTAACGTTGGAGGAAGCAGGTTCCAGTGCCAAAGTAGAAATTCTACAAGACCAAACAATTGCGGCAAATACTGAAGCTGTTGTAGAGGCGAGACTGGTCGATGGTACTGGGAGGCCAGCAATACAAATTATTGAACCTGACAGACAAAACTTAAAGGATGGGCTGATGATAGCGCGAACAATAGTAAAAGTGAACGAAAAAGGGACAATTCCAGTCAGAGTGGCGAACTTTTCAAAAATTGACAAGAAATTGAAAAAGGGAACCATTGTCGGCAGTGCTGAAGGGGTTTCGTCAATAACAAATGAGGACTGCAGAGACAAAGAAACTCAACGGGAGGAACGGGTTCTTCCGGAAGCCTTGAAACCACTTGTCTCTGATATCACTAAAAGAGTATCAGAGTCGGAAGCAGCTAAGGCTACAGGTTTATTGAAGGAGTTTGAAGATGTCTTTGTATGCAGTAAGGGGGACTTTGGACGAACGGACCAAGTGAAACATAGAATTAATACCGGCAATGCAGATCCTATTCGTCAACCACCAAGGAGACTACCATTAGCCAAACAAACAGAGGTTGCTGACATGATCGAGGAAATGCATCAGGAAGGAGTATTTGAACCATCAAACAGTCCATGGGCATCTCCGAGAGTCTTAGTACGGAAAAAGGATGGGACTACAAGATTTTGCGTAGATTACCGAAGACTGAATGACGTAACTAAGAAGGACAGTTACCCTCTTCCCCGCATAGACGACACGTTAGATACACTCTCAGGGGCAACTTGGTCTTCAACACTTGATCTAAAAAGTGGCTATTGGCAAGTTGGAATTGAACCGGAAGACAGAGAAAAGACAGCGTTCACAGTAGGAACAGGCTTATGGCAATTCACAGTGATGCCATTTGGATTATGTAATGCACCGGCAACATTCGAACGACTAATGGAACATGTCCTACGGGGCTTAACATGGAAGACGTGCCTTGTATACTTGGACGATATCATCGTAATCGGGAAAACTTTTGATGAACATCTCCAGCGATTACGAGAAGTATTTGGACGTCTTCGTGCAGCTAATTTGAAGTTAAGTTCGAAGAAGTGCGAACTATTTCAACATGAGGTGAAATACTTAGGACATGTTGTGTCTGCAGAAGGAATTGCCACCGATGAAGACAAGATAAAAGCAGTTCAACAATGGCCAGTACCAAAAGATAAGCATGAAATCCGGTCATACTTAGGCTTGTGTACTTACTACCGACGTTTCATAAAGAATTTTGCTAATATAGCCGGTTGTTTACACAAGCTAACGGATAAGGGAAAACCATACGAGTGGACCGAAGAATGCCAGTCAGCTTTCGAGGAGTTGAAACATCGACTATGTTCTGCTCCGATATTGGCGTATCCAAAATTTGGAGAAAGATTTATAGTGGATACGGATGCCAGCAATATCGGAATTGGAGGGGTACTCTCTCAACAGATCGAAGGTGAAGAAAAAGTGATCGCATACTTCAGTAGGAAACTTTCCAAACAAGAGGTAAACTACTGCGTCACCCGGAAAGAACTCTTGGCAGTAGTTGAAACTGTTAGGCATTTCAACAAATACCTCTACGGGCAGGAGTTCCTACTTCGAACCGACCATGCGGCACTTAAATGGTTGCTACAATTTAAAAATCCAGAAGGTCAAGTGGCAAGATGGATTGAGCGACTACAAGGGTACCACTTCAAAATAGAACATAGAAAGGGGACATCGCATGGTAATGCTGACGCCTTATCTAGAAGACCATCTGGTGAGAATTGTAAGCACTGTGGTAGGCTAGATGAGAAGGAAATAGTCATGGTCAAGACAACAAGAATAGGTAATGATGACGAGACTAGTATCAGAAATGAACAGCTAAAGGACAAAGATATTGGACCAATCCTTGAATGGAAAGAACAGGGTCCGGGACGGAGCGATATTGCAGCTTATAGTAGTACAACAAAGAGTTATTGGGCTCAGTGGGACTCGCTGGAAATAGAAAATGGCGTTCTCAGTAGAAGATGGGAATCTTCTGATGGTAGAGATAAACTAATGCAGTTGATTGTGCCCAAGTCCAAAGTACATGAGGTACTTGGTGAAGTACATGGCGGGACTTCAGGGGGACATCTGGGAGTCAACAAAACATTAGAAAAAGTACGAGAACGATTCTATTGGATAAATTGCCGAGCTGATGTTGAAAGTTGGTGTCGAAAATGTGACACATGTGCAGCAAGCAAAGTACCACAGAGACGAACTAGGGCAGCAATGAAGCAATATAACGTTGGCGCTCCATTTGAACGAATCGCAATTGATGTAGCCGGACCATTTCCTCAGTCTAAACGAGGGAACCGATACGTGTTGGTTGTCATCGACTATTTCAGTAAATGGCCGGAAGTGTACGCCATTCCGAATCAAGAAGCTACCACAGTGGCAGGAGTGATAATTGAAAACTGGATAAGTCGATACGGGGTTCCACTAGAACTACACTCGGACCAAGGACGGAACTTCGAGTCAGCGGTATTCCAGGAAGTATGCCAATTGCTGGGAATACATAAAACCAGAACAACACCCCTGCACCCGCAATCTGATGGTATGGTGGAACGTTTCAACCGAACCCTGGAGGAACATTTATCAAAGGTGGTAACATCAGACCAAAGTGAATGGGACAAACACATTCCATTGTTCCTAATGGCATATAGAACTGCAGACCACGACAGCACAAAACATACTCCATCGGAAATATTGTTTGGACGCAATATACGGCTTCCTGTGGATATAATGTTTGGTAGACCCGAATGTGACAAAATGGAAGTTAGTGACTACACCGATAAACTGAGGGATCGTCTAGACGAGATACATCACATAACAAGGGATCGGATAAAAACTGCTAGCGACCGAATGAAAATAAGGTACGACATTGCTACGAACAGCTGTGGATTCCGGGATGGTGACTTGGTATGGCTTTACAATCCACAACGGAAAAAGGGAATGTCACCTAAGTTTATGCCAAAATGGGAGGGTCCATATACCGTCATAAAAAGGATAAATGACGTCGTATATCGCATCCGAAGATCTCCAAGGGCAAAAATGAAAGTTGTTCATTTAAATCGGCTACCAAAATATCACGGGACGACTTCAGAAGATTCTGTTCGGGGCGAACAGATTTAAGGAGGGGGTAGTGCAATACACATCACTAGAAATTGCTGGAAATATTTTGATCTAATAAATAAATCAAAATATTTCCAGAAAACCCCAAAATTAAATTGTTCACACGACCGGAAAAATAGCAATGACTCATGTCATAAAAAAAGCACATACAAAAGATATTTTTTTAGAAGTAAATAATAATAGATCATTGGCACAAACCTAAACAATGAATAAGAATTTTCGAGAAACTATTCTTTGTGTATTGAATAAGAATTTTCGGGAGATCTTCTTTGTGTAAACGTTGCCACCTAGTTTTTAGAAAGCCAAACGACCAGGCTTTTCGAGAATATTCCGAAACACACCAATTTAATTTTATATAAAAGAGTCGAGGCGAGAATCAATTCAGATCAGAAGCTCAAACTGTGTACTTGAAATATTCGGAGTAAAACAGAAACTTTGAAAGTAATTAAAATAGTGAAGCTCTAAAACTGTGATAAATAATTGTAATAATTAAATTATTGAAAGACAAATATTTTTAAGACTAATTGTTAAGCAGAAATAATTATAAATAAACTTTATACGCTAAATTCACATAAATAAAAAGTGTTATCATTCTAATAACATCGAACCGAAAGAATAGCACGTCACAATATAGTAACCGAAAATCGACGTATAGCCAATTTTTTGCTGCTCTAAATAGGGTGACCTGCCAATTCCACTCGCACAATTCCACCCAGGCACAATAATTTTTTTCATTATCTAGGTCTCCTTTCTTTTTAATTTTTTCAATGTTATCATTTTGAAATCAGTATAATAATATATAATTCTTTGTAATTTAATTAATATTAATTGGTATGGATAACTCTTAAAAAATAATAAGAACTGAGAAAGGAAAAAATTCAATTTTAAGAGCTGGATATGTTCATGAAAAAAACCGCGAGTTCCATTACCATTAGTATACGCTCTTTTGCGTGGTAAAACTGGTGCAATATATACAAAAATGTTTAATATATTAAATGAAATATGTCCATTGAAGCCAAAAAAAGTCCACATCGACTTTCAAATGGCAATGATCAAAACTTTGACGAAAATGTTTAATGGTGCATAGGTAGTCTGTTGTTATTTTCATCTGCAACAATCTTTTTACCGTCACTTGTGCAATATTAGATCTAAAGTTAAATATGATACAAATGTTAATTTCGCCTTTGAGGTCAGAATGGTATTATATCTCGCATTTCTTCCAATCGAACATGAAGAACGATATTATGTACATAATACTGATCAGAAATAATATGTTGAAGGAGGATTTAATCAATTTTTTTCAGAGTAATTAGTTAGATTTACTTCGTCCTGATGGCATGCGCAGAAAACCATGGTTTTGTCGGGAGCTATGGAATTATGAAAAAGCGCGAAACAGTGGACATAAAACCAATAATATTGCAGAAAGTTTCAACAATTCGTTAAACCACGTAATTAATATTTGTAGTTCAAACATTTGGCAACTTATTCAAGGATTAGAAAAAAACAAGGTGGAATAGCATTCCAAAAGGATCAGGAGAAATATGTGTTCCACAAAAAAAGAAATACAAAGATCTCTCCGAACATTTATCTCGGATAGCAAATAACATCAATAATTATGATCCGTTTGAATATATGAAGGCTATTGCGGCAATAACAAGAATTGAGTTTGTCAAATAAAAAAAAATAAAAATTGTATTCGTTAACCTTATGTAATTTATATTTAATTTAGAATTTACGTACGAATTAAATTGCTCCCTAGTCGAATTGTGTCGAGTGGAATTGTCCGAGTGGAATTGCCCGAGTGGAATTGTGCCCGAGTGGAATTGTGCCCGAGTGGAATTGTCCGATTAGAATCGGCCTAGAATACTAAATGGGCATCAAAATGGGACAGAAAAACAGGGCCTAATAGCGCAAATCTATTCTGAAAATGTTATTCAAATCGGTATATTAGTTTTTAAAGTACATCCAAAAATTGTATGAAGAGGCTTGTTTTCTCCTACGACTATTTCTTTCCCCATTATTCTTGTACCGATTTTATTGAAATTTAGTACAATATCGCAATATTTATGTAGTCAACGTATGGAAATAATTTCAATAAAATTAGTGTACAAGCTTTCCAATTAAATGTGAAAAACCATTAAAAAACGATAAAACTTTCTGGTCACCCTGCTTTATGCTTTATAACTTTGCTTCGGCCGATTTTTCTGAAATGCAATACCAAATCGAGTTAAGGAAGAGTCAACTTACATTGTCAAATTCATCAAAATCGGAAAACGCGTTTTTGAGTTATTTAGTACACGGACAGACATGCATAAATCGATATAACTTTTGATATGTGTTCATACTTAGTGACAAAACTAATATACCCACCAACCATTCTTGACCTTGTCGGATGTCCGGAATCTGAAGGTGGAATCTTTAATCGATTACCTGAAGAAAACAGAACTGTTTCCAGAGTTGGGACAAGCTACCACTCCGTAAACGGTATACAGGTAATTAATCTTTTTCCCACAGGTTTTCTTAGAAAACTTGTGCGATCCCAGGACATATGTCCAGATTCTCCCCAGGGTACAATGGGTACGGGGTGCTTTGGCACCCACCTCCTTATAAAAAAAAAAAAAAATATATACCCACTGTTGTAGTACCCCCATTGGGCATAAACGTCGATCTCATACAAAATGGGGGAGAAACCGGCCAACCTGCCTTCACATTCAAAATCGGCTTGTTGTTCTAAGTAAATTTTAATCAATAATGTCATTCGAATCAGCTATTCCCTCGATGAAGTTTTCGAAACTGGCATTGATAGAAAAGGTATGTAAAGGTATGCATATGTTATAAGAAGTGATCAACATATCTGTGCATGTCAAAGCATGGAGTAAAATATCGGAACGGCTTATTTGGAAAATCTCTTGTTTAGTAACCAACCCCTGGCTGCGTTAATTTCACGATATTAAGTTTTTCGGTCTAAAAATAAATATCTTTGATTCTATACAAATGAAATTTTACAAATAAATGCTTCCATCGTTTTTTTTTCCATTGATGTCATAATGCATTCTCGGCATTACAGAATGTAACCGATGTAGGCTCTCGCCTAAAACATCGCTTTGTTAAAATCATCAATGGCAGAACTCAGAAAATAACTATAACTACTTCCCGAGTCATAAATGCAGCATCGATGTTGATTAAATTCCATTTACTGCTGGAGCAGAATTTATAGTAGGTTTCGCTTTAACGCATTTAAAAATTTATTACCTATACGTACATTATATTTGGGAGTTCATTTTACAATTTCACTGCAGTATTTTAAGCGACAAGCGATTGTCGCATTCCCGTAGATACTTTACAAATTTGTAAACGCAGTTGAGTATTATCATAGAGTAAATATAACCATAGAGTAAATATAACCTTTATAGAGTGTAGAAGTAGAAGCAATTTTTTTTCAGATTTTTCTGATTTCTAGGTGGATAAAACTACGCCATCTCTTATTAAAAATATTATTCAAAAGTTTTTGGTGTTTGTATTCGGATAAATTCTTTAAAATTTTAAATTCTTTTGAATCTTCTTATTTTACTGGCATTTGTTAATTCAATATTTTTCTCCTTTTCTGGCGAAAATGTATTTAATATTTTTTTCATTCATATTGCTATAGGAAACGTAAATTGTGGTATTTTCAACTTAGAATCGCATTTTTTTTTGTGTACACAACTTCTTATAGAAGAATTGAACTGAATTTTTTTTTGTTTTTATGAAATTCCAAATAATGTGTATGTGTGTAATATTTTTCAATATTTATTATCAGGACTCTCTGCTGTGTTCAATTGGGTTTAATAGCTATGATTTTAACAAATTCAATTTCAATAATAACTTCTTGGCAGCATATAAAATTTTAAGACCATCGAATGTTGCCAAATTTTGAAAAAACAAATAATTGATTTCAGTATGGAAATGTAAATGCGTTGTGTACTTTTAATTTAGAATTTCGATTTCTTATTTGAATGAATGAAAATTTTTACGATAAGATTCACTATCGGCGATAAACTTCCTTTCTTCTTATTGCAGTTTTGGATACGTTGTTTTGATCATTTATCCAAATACAATTTTTTCCAATTAATAATAAAAGTAGAAAATCAAGAATTTTAATTTTATGTTCTTTAACTAATCCGGGAAATGTTGATTAATATTAATATTAATATTAATATTAATATTAATATTTAATGTTAAAAGCAATAACGCCAGGTATTTATTACGATATTTTGCATCAGCTGAAAGAAGTTTTCAAACATAGTGATCCAAAAGTAAGGCAAACATTGTTTTTGACGAAGTCCGCGTTCGTCGAGGTATGGAATATAATTGCAAACAAGACCTAATTGAAGGTGTTATAGACAATGGATCTGAAAGGAAAAATATTCAAACAACTGAGGTGTGTACGTTTCTAATCAGAGGCTTATTGTCCAATTGGACCTATATAATAGGGCATATATTATCGGCAGGTCCAATCCATGGATCGGATTTGAAAAAATTGATTCTGGAAATTTTAAAAGAATGCAAAAATTCCAATATTGAAATATCAGTTCTTGTATGTGATCAAGGATCTAACAACAAAAAATGCTATACATTGCTAGGAATTTCTTCAGAAAACCTGTTTTTTTATTTTTCAAGTATAACGTATTTTTGCATTATTTGATATCGTTCATCTAATAAAATCATTTAGAATCATTCTTTATAATAAACATATAGTAACTTAAAATCGGCCTATAGCCGATTTTTTGATGCCCTATGGTAGAAATAGGGCAGAAAAACAGTCAAATCTAACAGTATTTCAAGGTTTTTTCTTCATAACTTTGTTTCCTCTTTCCAAAATTTCCTTTAATTCGCAAGTAACCTAGGCCTTAATAGGACAAATCCAATCCGCAAATCAGTATGTTAGTTTTTAAAGTACATCATAAAAACTTTGTGGACAAACTGATTTTCTCCTAGGATTATTTCTTTCTCCACTATCCCTGGACCGATTTTGCTCAAATTTAACATGATGTCGTCTATTTGAGTATTTAACCAATATAATTAATTTAAACAAAATTGATTCACAAATTTTCCAGTTAAATCCGAAAAACCATATAAAAAAACGACAAAACTTTCCGGTCACCCTCGTTTTTGCTTAATAACTTCCCTCCCCCTAAGTCGATTTTGCTGAAATGCAATGCGAAATCCGCTATAGCAATAACCAAATAGCATTCTAAATTTCATCAAAATTGGTTGGCACGTTTTTGAGTTATTTTGTCCACGGACAGACGGCAGTACATTTAGCATTAATATATGTTTTCAGAATTTTGGCTCATTTTCCAAAACCAATTACCCCAATTAGTTCCGCCTGAATTCCACAATTTTTTTCATAAATATTTTATAAAATATCACCTTTTAAGCGCGCTATAATATAACTCGATAGGGTTAGAACTAGTAAAGGTATACGATTCTAAAGTCATCTATTGGAAAAAAAACGCCACGAACTTTCTACTTAACTCAATATTTTAAGGTTTTTCTCTCCATAACTTCATTTCTTCATTCTCAAATTTGCCCAAATTCACAGGTAGGCTGGAGTCTAATAGCCTAAACAAGTTTCGTAAATTTGATTCAAATCGGTATATAAATTTTTAAAATACATTAGAAAAACTTTATGAACAGGCTTATTTTAGGCTAGAACTATTTCTTTCTCCACTATCCTTGGACCGATGTGACTGAAATTTAATATAGTGTCGTCTATTTATGTAGTTAATCTGCACAATTAATTTAAACAAAATCGATTGACAAACTTTCCAATTACATCCGAAAACCCATAACCAAAAAAACGACAAAACTTTCTGGTCACCCTGGTTTTTCCTTTATAACTTTGCCCCCCGCCGATCGATTTTGCTCAAATGCAATACCAAATGCAGTTAAGGAGTAACCAACTTACATTCTAAATTTGAATAAAATCGGATAACGCGGTTTTGAGTTATCTTGTCCACAGACGGACGGACGGACGGACATGCATAAATCGATATAACTTTTGATTCCCTGCACAACCATACCCTTGAAATTTTTCTGCGATGATTATTTTTATGCGTTACACACTTAGTGACAAAACTAATATACCCTCTGGTAGTACCTACCATAGGGCATAAAAACTTATCAACTCAGGATGGTGAAGTTTCATGGGACGTTATCAAAGAATTGTACGAATTTGATAAAAATAAAACCACGAAATTGTGTTGTAAACTTAAGGAAGAGCATACACAGCCAAATAATTTCCAAAAAATGATTGTTAAACTGGCTGTACAAGTCTTAAGTTGGTCTGTGGCTGCAGGAATTCGAGCAATAAATTCATTAAAAACGTTTAGCGAAAAGAGTTCTTTGATAGCGGAATCAACAGCTGCTTGTTGCGAAAAAGAAATAATTTTTTTGATGTCGCTAATGTAAATTTTATTGGCTCGAATAATCCATTTAAAAAACCATTGAGCAAAGGTAATGTCGGGTCTATTAATATACAGAAAAAAATGTTAAAATATTTTCAAGATATTTCAGTAAAATCAAAAAACCGCAGCGAAAGTTTATGCTCTTGATGATTTGGTGCAGTATGCAAATGGAGTTTTGTTGTTGATTGACACAATTTCCGAGCTTGAAGGATTCAAATTTCTATTAACAGCTAAGCTACAACAAGACGTTTTAGAAAATCTGTTTTCTGTAATAAGATCCATGGGTGGATTTAATAGATACCCTTCAGCTAAATAGTTCTCAATACATGTAAAGTATCTCATTTCATAAAAGTATATTCGAGCAGAAATGGTTGCAGAATATTCTAATTGTGAACCAGCTTGTGACTTCATTTATGATGAGTGCCACGCGGAAACGTTTAACAAATCCATAGATATAAAATAAAAGTCCACAAGCAATACATTGGAAGAGGATGACGATCGGATACTAGAGGTGTCATATGTTGAAAACTTTTTAAAAACTAACGTTGTACAGCAAAATACAATTTCATACTTTGTAGAATATATTGCTTATAAAATGACATCGAAAGTTTCTTGTCAGGATTGTCATGATTTGATAATGCATAAAGAAAAAGTCCTGGACATGCTAAGGCAGTACTTAATTTCGCATAAAAATTGTAATCATGGTATTTATTTGAAATGCCCTACAGAGACTTTCTTTCTCGTATGTGAAGTGCAAATAAAGTGCTTCGAGAGTTATTTTAAAAACAATCTTCATAATAAAATGTTAAAAAAGAATTTGTGTATAAAATGTATCGAGCACACTAATCAGCATTTCCCGGATTGGTTTGCACTAAATGATTGTAGAGAACATAATATTAAAATTCTTGATTTTAATTAGAAAAAATTGTATTTGGATAAATGATCAAAACAACGTATCCAAAACTGCAATAAGAAGAATGGAAGTTTATCGCCGATAGTGAATCTTATCGTAAAAATTTTCATTCATTCAAATAAGAAATCGAAATTCTAAATTAAAAGTACACAACGCATTTACATTTCCATACTGAAATCAATTACTTGTTTTTTCAAAATTTGGCAACATTCCATGATAAGTTATTATTGAAATTGAATTTGTTAAAATCATAGCTATTAAACCCAATTACACACAGCCGAGAATCATAATAATAAATATTGAAAAATATTACACACATACACATTATTTGGAATTTCATAAAAACAAAAAAAATTCAGTTCAATTCTTCTATAAGAAGTTGTGTACACAAAAAAAAATGCGATTCTAAGTTGAAAATACCACAATTTACGTTTCCTATAGCAATATGAATGAAAAAAATAATAAATACATTTTCGCAAGAAAAAGAGAAAAATATCGAATTGGTAAATGCAAGTTGAATAAGAAAATTCAAAAGAATTTTAAATTTTAAAGAATTTATCCGAATACAAACACCAAAAACTTTTGAATAATATTTTTAATAAGAGATGGCGTAGTTTTATCCACCTAGAAATCGGAAAAATCTGAAAAAAAATCTCTTCTACTTCTAGCCTCTAGGTTATATTTACTCTATGGTATTATCTATCATACTTGGTGGCTTTTTAACCTTACCAACTTAAATTAAACGAAGTCTGGTAATGACAATTTCCTGTTATCTTCAAACCCCATTTTCAAACAAGAAACTGTCTAAGTAGACAGCCTTCCTTTATGCGGACTATTCCAATGCAATATTAGTGTTATAATAACAAATACCCTAAACCGGGTTTTGGATTTAGTTTACACTTCCCATTGCAACTACATTAGTGCCGAACCCACCAAATTATGTCTTCTGCACGTTGTTTCTATCATCCCTCGTTGCTAAAATAAATGTTCCCCACATTGAATGATAAACATTAGTGTGTCACCAAAAACGTAGCACAGTTTGAATTACTTCTTTAATTGCCGATATTGATTTTGATGAAGTTCTTGGGGTGAAGGAGGACAAATTAAATGATTATAAAAAGAATAATATATAGAAAATATAATACTGTATATATCTGTGCTGTGGCAAAAATAGTCATGTTAACGCTAGACCATACACATTTTTGATTACCAATAGCAAAAATTGGTTAGGAACTGTTTATGTATTCACTCTATAGTTCTGACTTTGCAAATATGAGTCTAAAAGGAGTTTGTTGTCGCCTCGAAATTCCACAAGTTTCAGAGTGATGGAATAATGGGACTGCCAGGAAAATGAGAATTGTTATCGACAAAATGTTTGTTTTCCATGAAAAATGCACCTTTCAAAGAATACAACTACTTTTTGCCCTATCCAATATTTATCGAAAAAATTTCATCTTAAAAAGGGATTGATGAAATTCTTGATGAACTTTTGATAATGTTTAGAATCAAAATAATGATTATAAATTACATACTTTATAATATAAAGTATGTAATTAATTAATATCCCATTACATATAAAATACATATATATATTGTTGCGTGCTACCCGTTTGGTTCGATGTTATGAAAATCTTAACACTTTAATTTATGTGAATTTAGTGTATAAACTTAATTTATAATTATTTCTGCTTTAACAATTAATCTTAAAAATATTTGTCTATCAATAATTTAATTATTACAAAATTATTTTATCACAGTTTATTCGCAATGGAAATCACTATTAATCACTTTGATATTCAAATTACTTTTGCAATCCCTTTGTAAACCAATCACAAAATAATCACGTTTCAAATCTCTGTTTTGAAACAATCTCGGACGAAGTTTAGACTTCAACTGTGTTTGTTTCAACGATGTTTCTCCTTATATACTCATTGTTTTCAACTCGAGAAGCTTCTCAGTCTTCATCGAAACGTGTTTTCTATAAAATTCAAGAAACGTCAAGTGAAAGAACGGATGTCAATAAATTTGTTGTTTTTCTTAGAATGTTTGATGATTCTCGAAGATCATCAAACATTCTAATTCGTTCTTTTTAATTATTTCAATTAATTTTAATTAATTACCCGTCAAAGTGTTTAAATAAGTGAAACAACGAATACTTTTGAACGAAAGTATAGAGCCGACATAACCTTATCGAAAACAATAACTTACACATAGTAATTGGCTAATCGAAATGGGACGAAAAAACCTATCACCGATTTTTTGATGCCCTATGGCAGAAATGGGTTAGAAAAGCTGTCGAAGCTAAAATAAGGTGTCAAAATAAATTACGATTTTTTTATCTCAGGTATTCTAAAATTTAAAAAAAATTATCAATTTCATTCAAAAATTTCAAAATCTTGGCTACCAGTTTTGATAAATGTTATCATATAATCTATGTAAAAAATGAGAGTTTGATTTCTAAACAGAGAGAGCGAAGAGAGATATAAATATGAAGGTATTCATTAAAATTGTCAAAAATTGAACTGCATACTTTCTTACGCGAACAATACTTCCACTAATCATCTCTTTGGGGCTGATTTAAATTAGCCCAAAATGTATGAAATTTTAATAGACAAAAAAGAGAACAAGAAAAAAAAACTGAGTAGTGTATGTTACCATATAATGATTTTGTTGTTGGATTGGGACTAAATTTGTTCTAGCCCTTTTTCGCATGATTTTTAACTTCTATACGAAGTATATAAGTTACTGGAATCATGATCGAAAAATCTCCGCGTTTTATAAGATTCTAAATAGTTTGCAATCATTTTTATCCAATGTCTGTCTGTCGTGTACAAGATTGCGGCCGTATTTTTGAAGCAATTTCCATGCAAATTGGTAAGCGGTTTTTTTCTCATGAGAACCATTCTATCAGAAGTTGGGTTTGATCGGATTAAAACTTCAGGTAGCCGCCGAACAAAAGCGTTTTTTTATGTTTTTACATTACAGGGTATTGTAATGTTATTTATGGACCGATTTCAATGAAATTTGGCATGAGACACTTTTTCAATGAAAGAACAATTGTGTCCAAAAATCAATTGAATCCGATTACAACTTCGGGTAGCTGCCGAAAATTCGGATTTTTTGTATGAAATTTGGAACATAACTTTAGGTGCTCGGACAAAGCTTCGAAATTTTTGTACAAAATAAATCCTAAATTGTTGTATGAAATAATTTTATCGATATGTATAGAAGTTCCCATAGTGGTTTGCGGACTATAGCTTGTTTCTTCTGTTCAAGCTCATGGAAATTTTCGATTCTGATGGTTTTCTTGTGTTTAAGCTAGTTAGATTTTGCGTTTATTTTCAATGGTGTTTTGCTGTTTGTGTTTACGCTAGCGAGATTTTCGTTTCGGTTTCTTTTAAATAAGAAAATAAAGGAAAGGTTTTTTTTTTATTTTTGTATTTAAGTTAATATAATATATATGTATATAATATATAGCTTTTCGTTTATATTTGAATTTTCCAATATACTTATAAAACAACTTTTAACTGAAAAATTTCAGTAGTTCGATAAATTTGTTAGCCCCTAAGGTAGAGCCGCGCCTGAAAATTTACCTTCATTATCAACAAGCTGGTACGCGTGGTTTTGTTAGCGACAGTCATAGAATATGAAAGTAAATTTTATTTCTGCCCATTATTGATCATTTTCTATTTTCGGAACCCCCCACCAAGTGAAGACATATTCTATAATTTTAGCTGGCCTATCCAGAATGTACATTCCAAGTTTTACGAAAATCAGCGTATTATTGGCTTTTTCTATTTTGGCCCCCTACCTAATGAAGACATATATTGTATTTTCAGTTGGTCTATCCAGAACGTACATTCCAAGTTTTATGAAAATCGGCCTATTATTGATCAAATTCTTGATGCGTTTTACTTTTCGTTACACTCCCAAAATGAAAAACCACTATACCGAGACAATTTTATATCTTAGCAATTCATTACGGATATTTTATTGGTTTAAACCAAAATTATTCAATGATTATGATCAAATATATTTTATAAGTTCAAATGATACAATTGTAACTAATAATAGTAAAATAATAATAATGGTTGTAAGGAAATACTTAAATCATCGATAGAACAATAATAAATTGAAAAAAAATGTTAGGGGTGAGGCTTATTAAGCTCCACACAGGCCTCAAGAATATAAATTTGAATAAATTTTCAGTTTATTTATTAGCAAATATTACTTAACGTTTAAATTACATATATATTACATATTTATAATAAATTCATACTCTGAACATATTACATCATTATTTTATGTTATTATTTACAAAGTTTTTTCTTTATACACAATTTTATTTGAAATAAAACATTTTTAAAAATATACCGATTTCAAAAAATTCTTTTTTCGCGTAATTCTATAAATATTAATCTTACAGTTTATTTTGTGTGTCCCATAATCGCGAATACAGTCCATTCTGCTTCAGAAGCTCCGCATGTGTGCCACGCTCTCCAACTTTTCCATCTTCTAACACAAGAATTTCATCGGCATCCATTACAGTGGATAATCTATGAGCTATACAAATGCTGGTACGTCCTTCGGTAGCTCTCGAAAGTGCTTGTAAAATATGCTAATATAAAAATTATAATAATTATTCATTTTGCAAAAAATTATTTCAAATTTACATATTCTGTAATTGAATCTAAACTGCTAGTAGCTTCATCAAAAATTAGAATTGGCGAATTTTTTAAAATTGCCCTAGCAATAGCAACCCGTTGTTTTTCGCCTCCGGATAATTTTAAGCCACGTTCTCCTACTTGAGTTTCGTAACCCTTTGGCCAACGCAGTATAGATTCATGAAGCTCAGCCATTGTCGCAGCTTTCTCAATATCTACTTGGCCTTTCGATAAATCTCCATAATGTACATTGTGTCGAATTGTATCATGAAATAGAACGGAATCCTATAAGGGTTCATTAAAATTAATGTATTCCAAAATCTATATGTACAGATTTATCTTACTTGTGGAACGATTGCTACAGCTTTTCTTAAACTGTCTATATCAACATCTCTTATATTTTGTCCGCCAATTAATATATCACCTGATTGTGGTTCAAAAAATCTATATAATAAACGAACCATTGACGATTTCCCTGAACCTGAACCACCAACGAATGCCATCTTCTTTCCAGCAGGTATAGTAAACGACAGATCAGTAAATATCGGTTTACCCTTTTCATATTGAAAAGTCACATTTTTAAACTCAATTGACGCATTATCACGACTTAAGGCTAAATGAGGAGCAGACGGCTTATTGGTAACTGCAGTTTCAATATTCATTAGGGTAAACATAGAGCGCATATCAATCAATGCTTGTCTAACTTCACGATAAACACTTCCAAGAAAACCTAATGGAATGGACAGTTGAAATAGTAATCCATTAACCATTACTAAGTCTCCTACTGTCATATTTCCTTTAACAATTTCATTTGCAGCTAGAATCATGATTCCACTTAAAGCGATACTAAATATTGCATTTTGTCCAAAATTAAGAAGTGCTAAACTAGTACTAGTTTTTAAACTTGCTTCTTCATATCTTTTTAATACATTATCGTATCTATTAGCTTCATATTTTTCATTATTAAAATATTTTACAGTTTCATAATTAATTAGGGAATCAACAGCTTTATTGCCAGCCTCATTTTCAGCTTGATTCATATAAACTCGGAATTTAGTTCGCCATTGTGTCACTGCAAGGGTGTATGCGGCGTAAACCCCAACACATCCCATTGAAACTCCGGCAAATGCTAGACCGCACTAATGAAAAGTTTATAAGTTTTATTTATTTTATTCCAAAAGAAAATACCTTTAAGCCTAAAATACTAGAAACAAGTGCTAATTCAAAAACTGTAGGCACAACGTTAAATACCATCGCATTTAAGACAAAATTTATACCACGAGAACCTCGATCAATTGTCTGATATAATATATCGATTAAAAAAATTTAATTCAATAAGAAAATTATTTTTTAAATACTTTCGATAAGGCACCAGTTTGTTTGTTTAAATGAAACGCTAAATCTAAATTATGTAAATGAAGAAAAACATTTGTTGCAATTTTTCGAATTGAATGTTGAGCTACCTTAGCGAAGACAGCATTTCTTAATTCATTAAAACCAGCCGCCCCAGCTCGTGCAATACCATCTATTACGAAAATAGAAAGAAGTTTTAAAAACATAAAAATATCAAAAAAAGTATTAATTTACATCCCAGCAACAATGACACGGATAAAGTTAAAGCAGTTTCTGGGGCTGAATTCATATTCAAAACTCCTAAAGTATCGACGGCACCCTTAAACAAGAATGGAACACATACGCTTAACACTTTTGATCCAACTAGTAATCCCAAAGCAATAGAAACTCTGTTATTCAAAATCATTATTATAGAATCTTATTTATAATCCACGTTGATATTTGCGCACTCTTACCTTTTTCTAACTGCAGGATCTTCTTTTGGCCAAATGTAAGCCATCATTGCTTTAAGCATATCAGTTGCTGTTACTTCGGGGGCATTCACTGCGCCTAGTGATTCTCTTGCTACGGAAGAAGTTCCAGGATGAAAACAAAACCGTACTGGCTGCCATGGACCTAAGGAATTACTAATCAAGCGTAATATCCTCAAGGGTCACACAACAAGCCACAAAAAAGGATCATTATTACAATTCAATCATAAGACTTTTTTGATTGCAACCACTTTGAAATGGTTCCATCAATAAATTCTTAATCAATTTGAATATTGTAAGAACGACCATAGTGAAAAATATTAGGCAAACAAAAGTAATAATAGTATAAGTATTCGGAATTTATTAGTAACAGTGTAAGTGTATGCAGAACAATGTTTTATACGCGTGATTGAAAGATCGAGAATTGTATTTATATCAATTATGAAAAAGATTTTTTATGTTTTCAATATAAGTAGTAGCGTAGGTATAAAAACACCGCTCTGCTGTGAATGTACACCAATAAATAGTATTGAAAAGAGTAATATTTGTTTTTCATTCATTTCAAATTGAACAGAAAATAAGAAATCCATTTAACTTACGGATTAGAAATTTGATCATTTCTTTAAAAAAATCCTTCCTAAAAAATAAACAAAAATCATTGTACTTTACCTGTTTTCCGTTTTCTACCGAAAACATTTCCAAGTGTATTAAATCCGCTTGGTATGTTCTTACTTTGTTTATCCTTTTTCAACTCATTATCTGAAGATGAGATTACTTTTGTCGAAAAAAGCTGTAAAATGTGAAAGAAAATAAAAACAGATTTATAGAAAAGGATGATAAAAATGTTTATGAACAAAATTTATTTAAACATTCATTTAAAAATTCTTTACAATATATTAAGTAATTTAATATAACGTGTGCGCTTCCAGATAACTCAGATAAATCATGAAAATTGTTTATAAAAGTCTCATATTCTGTCATTTTAAATAATAAAAGTAATTTTGCATCATCTTGAATGAATTCTTCAAAAGTCTTTTCTGAACCGAAAGCTATTTGATTCAAAACATTAGGAAAATGTGATTTTTCTTGGAATATCAAATAAAGAACTGTTTTAAAATTATGAGAAAATCCATCTGATAAATTCACAAACATTTGCAAATGTAAATTATGATCTTTTATAAATTTGAATTTATTTCTATGAATTGGTTTCAGTTCGTGATTTTTATTTGATTTTAAAAAATATTCAAAATCTAATAAAGAAAATTCAAAAGTATCAGATTCATTAGATTTCAAGAAGAATCCGTATTCAACTAAAAGTTTAAGATTCGATAAATTTCCATAACTAATAAATGCTTGATTATATTTCGATATTCTTTTATTGCTATATAATTCATACAAATACTTATTTTCGCCCGAATCTAATTGCAATTTTGCTGTAATCTTAGCGGAATCAGAATGATTGAATAAATCTAGAAATGGTGCCAATGCTAATCGTGGTTCATCTTTAATGATATCCAATAGTTTACCCTCACATAAAGATTTTATAGTACTTGGATCAACGTAAACACATCGTGAGTTAACTGCAAAATATGCCCATTTGAAATCATCCAATGAGAATATATCAGGAAAATATAGACATTTACAGCAATTGCATTTAAGAGATTTGAAAATTGACTTGAAAGCATCATACCCTGTTTTAATGTTTCTATTTTGCTCAACAATTAATTCCAATACATTTTCCGGTAGAATACAAAGTTCTTTAAATGTACAAAAGAATGGGTTTGTAAATTCTAATGGAATCGACTTTATATATGCTTCATTCTTGGATAAAGGCAAATGCTTTTGAAACAAAATGAATATTGTTAATAAAATTTGAAATTCAATTTCGATCTGAAATTGTTCGATGATTGGTTGTAAAAATTTCATAAAATTTTTATCTTCTTCTAAATTTTGTAAAGTTATTAAAGTACTTAAAGGTAATTTAATTAACAATTCCTCTTCGTTGATTGTTTTTTTCGAGTATAGTCCACGTCCTGTATCCTGGAAAAGTTTTGGTCTGAGTAAAGTTTCATTCTTCCAACCCATAGCGCCCAAAGATCGATATAAATTTAATATATTATTTTCAAGAGTTTTCGCGGGAATAGTGTTTCCAAAACTTTTGTGCTTTCTTGCTCTGGATCTACCTGTGCGCCCCATTTTTTTTAATGAAGTTGACTCGAATCAAAATAAAATTACGTAACTGCTCAAAATGTAGTTTTCCCCCTCAATCAGTGCCAATACAATGTCTGAAATTATAAAATTTCATAACTTTAATTAATGTCTCGAAAGTAATAATTAAATCAAATTAGAAAATAAAAAACACGAATCACTTATGAGGGGGAAAAACATCAAAATGTCATGGCAGATATACGATTTGAGGTTATTTTAAAAACAATGGTTTAAATTGAAGGGTTTTAAAACTAACCTGTTTTGACAATTGTTGTATTTCATGTCTTTTTGATCCAATTTCCTTTTGAAATCCACAATAATTATAATTTCTAGAAAGATGTTGAACAAAAATATGATTTTTCTGATAAGTAAACTTGGAAAATCTGACAAGCGCAGCCATGTTATTAATGTGAATTCATGCTGATTCTGAAAAGTAAAAAGACAGATTCGCTCTTTTTTTGTCTCTAAAGGTGCGTATCCATTAAACCAAAGTGTAACTAATAATAAAGTCGGGAAACTTCCTATCCTTACCGTACCGCCGTTTTTCAAAATTTTGCATGTTCATTTTCAAACAATTTTCTATCCACTGCTGACATAGATAGAACTAAAAATTTTACGTATGGTGAAAGAGAAACATTATAAAAAACATCCCATTTCTTGCTTTTGGGTAATTTGAAAATGTAAACAAAGAAACACAGGCAGAAATTTATATACAAATGCACACACCACAAAAAAAAATTTGGCGATAATTTTTTTTTCTGGTTGTGTGGGAAATTTATAAGATTTGGTCCCATATTTAAGATTTCAAGGGTAATTTATAAGATTCCATACGTTTTTTTAAGAACATTTCATTCTCTCTCTTCCTGACGGATTTTGCCTATGAAAACTGTATGTACTCTTGCCTATTCTTTCGCACTTATTGACACGCGCTTTTTCTGGCTACTTCTCTAGCTTTCCAAATTTTATTATTACTTTGATTAAACGCAGACACAGAACACGCCGTAATTGAGTGTTGCCAGCTCGCGATTAGATTACATGAAAGCTTAGTGTGGACGTGTGAAAATTTGTCTATATGCTGAAGCAACGAGTGCGTGAACTCGTCAGAATTCAGAGATAATAATTTTAATTAAAGAAAACTTTTTTAACAATATGCCAAAAAAGATTCTTTATTTAATTAGTTATTGTTGTACTAAAAATATATGAAAAAAAACTATGAAATGTTTATTTTGGCAATATTGGAAAATTTTTGGATTATTATTTCCCAAATATTAGGAAACAACTGGCAATAAAATTTAGCTAAATATTTTCCAGATTAAAAATAAAAAATACAAAACGCGAAGCAAACGCGTACTGTGTGGTTTGATGAATATGTACCTTTAGTTGAAATATAGAACTGTCAAACCCTCTTGGTTTTCAGAGAAAAATTATTTGTTTACATTTCTCTATCCAAGAGAAACTGACGTATTTTGTACTAGATGAATAATAATTTTAAATTTAAAACAAGTTCGTTATTAACTTGTAAAATTTGTTTTACTTTTTTTCTTAACGAATTTTATATTTATGTTTAAATTGCATTACTACTCTTCTTCTTCTTCAAAATCATAGCTTACTGAAGGTAAAAACAATTGATGGCTTTTATTTAAAATAATTAATTTCTAATAAGTTTTGCCTTTGAATTTAATGTCAACATAATTACACAAACTTTTTCGAAATCATGAATAAAATTTCTTTATGTTACGGTCCAGACGTGTCCCAAGGAATTCTTAAACATCGTCCAACGCGACTGGAACATCTAATTGGTAAGGAAATTAAATTCGAACATTATTTTATATTAACAGATTTTTCTTAATAGATGTCCTCACATTTCTCGGCTTTCATGTTTCACTCGAAAGAATTCAACCCATAAATCGATTAGTAATAAAATTAAATGGTTTTCAGGTATTTCGAAGTCGACTTGATTATATAAAGTAAGTACACATATTTTGTAATTTTTTAAAAATGTCTAAAAATTTTAATTCATAATTTCATTTTTACAAAAAGATATGAGAAAATTCATAAAAAATCGTCAACTATAGACAAGGCAATTTGGTCCGCATTAGAATCTCGCACAAGATTTGCGTTATGTTTTTTAAACTAACTTATAAATTATAGAAAATATATTTTGTTAAAATTTACACGAGAAATTTTTTTTTACAATCCTTTGTGGAATTAGATTAAATTACTTCTTTGGAGTTTTGGATTTATTAGAAAATAAACAATCTATTGTTATGTCTTGATTTTTGCTATCTTTGCAATCAACTTTTGAACTATTGAGGTCTTTACAATCTGTGAATAACAGAAGAGTTTTTGAGTTTTGTAATAAAATTATCAAAGCTGTCAATTTACCAGCCTTTTTCTTATCGTTTTTCGAATTGTCACTTGAACAAACGGATTTTGAGGATTTTTGATTTTCTTTTCCACATTCATTTTTATTTTCATTTTTTGGATCTTTTGGACTTAGACCATCAAAAAACTGATTAAAGATAGCATTAAATTCTTTTGTATGCTGAAATTTTGAACCACAAGATGTGGCGGCTGATGGATTTCGACCATTATACCTATAAAAAAATATATACATATGTACATTAAAGAACATTATCGCAAAGCTATATTTAAAAACATATAATAACTGAAAATAGCCTATTTTTAGGCTACCATAGTACCTACCATAGGGCATAAAAATGAACTGGCATATTCTCGAACCATAGCGAGTGCGCCTATTCGCAGTTAGATTTTTATTTTTCGACCTTACGACATACAACAAAAGAACGGTATGTCCTGTTTTAACAATCAAATTTTGTGATCAATTAATTTGTTTACGACTTCAATCGACTTAAGTTGAAAATTTAAAATGTAGTATTAAAAATTGATCTGACAATTTGTAGCCGATTCAAGCCAATCTTTCAAACTCATGAAGATAAAAAAACTCGGATTTAGTTTCAAGTCGATCTCATGTTAATTTTCAAGTTGTAATGTAATGATGAAATTAACACACACAAATCGTGAAAAACTATTTCTAAGAAATTTTGAATGGACTAATATTAATTAATCTGGGCTTCTAGACTAGGACTAAAGCCCAATTTACATAAGCGCACCATGCAAAATTTACTAACATTGTGAGTGAGATAGTTTAATTTAAATTTATATGCGACAAAATTATTACACGGTATACCTCACATATATTCACTAGGGCTTCGAATAATTGAATACTTGAAACAGAACATGTTTTATTTTTTCACTGTTCAAACAGAAATGAAATAATTTTTTCGTTTAAGAGAAAGAAACGAAAATAAATTCGAAAAAAAAAGAATTAGACGCGATCTTCCTAATACCTTTAATGAAAATGACAGAAACAGAAAATTCCGCATAAAATAAGGAAAGAAAATTACAATTTTTCATTAGAAAGAATGAAATAACTATAAATCAAATATATTCTATTTTACATTGTGCTTCCTATAAGATAATTAGTAGTAAGCGAGAGTATTAATAGTCTTATGGATTTTGGACTAAAGAAAGAATGAAACAAAGAAAGCAATCGACATTTTTTTAAACTCAATATTTGTAAAAAAAAACCACGCGTTTCCTTATAAATATTGTATTTTCCCAACACTTTTCAGGTATTGGTGCATGTACGAATAATAATAAGTAGAAGAGAATTTTGTTAATATTTTAAGTGTTAGTTCCTGTATGAATAGGGATTCTTATTTTTTACATAAGTGTTAGAATTATTTATTAAAGCTAGATTTACTTCTATCTCTGTTGTACTAACATAATGTAATCTGAAGAAAATGATAGATAGCTAAAGAGAATCATATGTATTTTAAGAGAATATTTCTTATTTTCTGTTTATTTCTTTTCCTTCCATATAATTTATTTCTCTTCGTAATTATTCATTTTTCCTTAAAAATTTTTTTTAACATAGTAATTGTTTAAACAATTGTTCAAATAACTCTTGTTTGCTTACATCAAAAATAAATTATTTTTACCATGCCCTAATATTCACACGCACTCACAAAATATCTCGCGCAAAATTTTGCCTTCAATGTTTGCCGCACTTTTAAAACTAATTGGTTTTTGCAAAAGCGATCGTTTATCTCACTTACATTGTTAGTTTATTTTGCATGCCTCGGTGATGTAAATTGGGCATAAACCGTATGGGAAATTTCATTGCCTTTCCTATACTTTTTCAATAAGATTTGGTTCAAATCGAATTACACAATTCCACTCCAGAATGTAAGTTTTATACAAACGGTGGAGCCTTTCCTCCTTTTTTTAATACTTAAAAAGTAATTGATAGCCTCTTTGCGGTAGTATGTCTTTACGTGTGTCCTCACAAATTAATTTGTTGAATTCCTCTCAATTACAAATTCTTTTGGTACAAAATTTTTGAAGACACAATACATTTTAAATTTAAAAATATTGTTTTGAGACTAGTCCACCATCCGTTTGATTAACATATCGTACAACACATCGTCCGAAAACAATTCTCTCATCAATTGAAATGAAAATATTCTTTTCTTGGTATCGAAATAGAATTTTGCGCCTCTTCTGTCTGAACATGTAATAGGTGGATCGAGGGAGGAAAACTTATAACATAAATAAATACTTGTTACTTTGCTACCTAAATGAAATCTCAGTGTTTTCGTTCACTCTAGCCGATAGTATTTCTAGACTTCAAACTAGCTAGAATTTGGCGTTTGTTCTAAAGACGACGTAATATATTTAGTTTGAATATTCTTGAATTATAAATAAAATAAAAAATAAGCTAAAATAAAATACTATAGCAATATTAGAATAAAAAATAAAATAGTACAGTGGTAGTCGATTTTAAAAATGTTTACTATTTCAAAATATGAGCGGCGCAACCGAATTTTAAATCTGTTCAAATTTTATAGTTTTTGTTTGGAAAAACATAAACAAAAAACAAAAACCTAAAATAAAAATTTTATATTTTTGATTTTTGTTTTTTCTTCAAATAATTGCGTTCAATTGAAATTTTCGTTCTTTTTTAAATTTTAAAATTTAATTTTATGTATTTTTATAAATAAACAAAAATTCGCGTGAGGTTCACGAACATTTTCAAATTTCAACTAGAGGTAGTCTATTCTATATTTTCAAATGAATTTCAACGCACCGCTACTGGTAAAAAGTTAAAATGAAACAATACAAATTTTCTGAATGTTGTTTTCAATTTTCATAAAACAATGTAGGGATCTCGTTTGTTGTGTTGTATAACGTATTACTTACTATACTTGAGAGAATTAAGACATTTTTTCTTCAAGATAAATTATTTTAGTGTATCGAATACGAACTTGCGAAGATTAACAAATTTTTAATATCAGCCCAGAAATATCATATTGAATCAAATTAGTTTTGTAGCGTTGGTGAAAAATTTAGTTAAAAATTTCCGTTTCAGTTTGAATTTTCATAATGAATTAATTATAGTGATTCTTTTTCCTCTTTATGATGATTCATAGTTAAATGTTTATTATAACAAATGTGAAATTTAAAAAGTGATACTTTATTTATAATAAATTAAGATCAATATAAGATTCAAAAACAAAAACAAAAAAGAAAAAAAAACTAACAAAATTTTTAACAATAAATGATGACGCAAGAAGAAAATTTGGAAATTAGCCATCGAGAAGCAAATAATTCCGTATGCGCTAAAATTTATGACTCTAAAAATAATTCCGATAGTAATTTAATGAATGGTATTCGAAATAACACTTTGGACGTGATTATGAAGAATTCGGATAACATTTCTGATATAAAATTAAATGCCGTCGCGATAGAAACACGAAAAACGGTTGATGAAAGTGGTGTCGTCGAGGTAATAACTAATAATAGTGATAAAAATATTTCAAATATGAATTTGGTTAACAATCATGAAACAAGTACTGGAAATTTATTACAGATCCAAATAAATTTGGATAAAACAAAAAAACAAGATCAAATTGTTTATAATAAAAGTGAAAATGAAACTAAAAACAAAGCGAATGAATTAAATAATAGAATTTGTGAAATTAATCCAGAAAATGAAGATCCAATGGCACGTATAAATAAATTAAGAGCTAATATTGCGAACACATTGAAAGAAGTTAAAGCGGTACTTATTCAACATGGTGAACAACCTAGTGCTAGCACGGATCCTGTTTCTATAGCATGTGAAACCAGTGATATTCAACCGGAAGAGGATAAAGTAATTCGTTTTAGATTTGTTAAAAGAATACGGAAACGTAGTCAAATTGATTTGGAAGAAAATGATACACCTTCATTGGAAATTAATAAAGAACAAAAAGAATTAAATAAAGATAAAATTCAATGTGAAATTAATGTTCCTTCAATAAATACTGGTAAGCAAGAAAATTTGAAAGAATCATCATCCTGTAACAAAGAAAAAGATAGCAAAATTCATGAAAAACCCACTGCAACCGAATCCACGACAAATAAGCAAAATTCAAATAAATTGTCGGATATTCAAAATCATACGAAAAGTTCTATGCAAGAATTGCCTAATTTAAGACAAACATCAGAAAATGAAGAGAAAATTTCTCAAATTAAAAATATCAAAAGAGTAGAAAAGTTACCGAAGAAAATTCAAGAAAAGTTGGTTAAGGAAATAGTGAAAACTAAAGATGTCCAAGAAATTACCAAAGGTGTTGTTAAAAAGCCACTTAAATCTTTAAGTGGGAAAAAAGAAAAATCAGATGTAAAACAAATTGCTAATTACTCGGAAACCAAAAATTGTATTAAAGTGGTTGTTCCTAAATCTAAAAAAATAGGACAGCAGAAGTCCAATGATTCTAAATCAAACATTTCTGCATCCAAATCTGATGTACTAACAAACAAAAAGTTAAACATAAATATTAAAAAACCAACTACAACAAATGCATACAAAAAAGACGCTAAAAAATTACCCACTCAAAAATCAGTTCCGAATATCAATGAAAAAATGTTACTAGACACGTTTAAAGGTTCTCTGCCTTCGCCGAATATATCTTTGAAATCGAATCAAGTGACTATTATTGATAATATGGAAAAGAGTTGTTCCACAGGACCATTGAAAACTACAAAAGAAAAATTGGAAATTGAGTTGGAAAATACTAAAAAGGACACTGCAAAAGTGTTGATAAGCCAAAGTTCAGTGAAAAATAAGGCTGAACCTAAAGATTTGGAACTAAAACAAGTGTTAAATGATAAAATTAAAATAGACACTTCTAAGGGGCAATCAATAGAGCCTGTTAAAACTAGCAAAGAACCATTGAAAATTACAACAGAGAAATTAGAAACTGGGTTGGAGAATATTAAAAAGGACACTGCGAAAGTGTTGATAGATCAGAGTCCAATGAAAAGTAAGGTTGAATCCAAAAATTTGGAATCAAAACAATTGTTGAATGATAAAATTAGGACAGATACTTCTAAGGGGCAATCAATAGAGCCTGTTAAAACTAGCAAAGAACCATTGAAAATTACAACAGAGAAATTAGAAACTGGGTTGGAGAATATTAAAAAGGACACTGCGAAAGTGTTGATAGATCAGAGTTCAATGAAAAGTAAGGTTGAATCCAAAAATTTAGAAACAAAACAATTGTTAAATAATAAAATTAAGACAGTTACTTCGAAGGATCAATTAAAAGTGCCTGTTAAAACTACCAAAGAAATTCGAAGAACCTCCCTGATTAATGAAAAGCAAAATTCTGTAAATACATTTAAACGGCATTCTATAGCAACAGTTTCTGACAAAATCAAAGTAAGTACTAACATTTTAAGTAAAGAGCCAATAACGAAATCAATGAAAGATGCAACTATATCTCCTGTAACAAAACCTCTTAATCGAATGGACAAATGTGATTCATTACAAAAAATTGAACAGGAAATTAACAAAAAACAACAAAATCTTAAAAACGCTTCATCAGCAACGAAAACAAACCTTGAAAATATAAATGAACCATCGAAAATAGTACGTGTTAATAATGAAAACACGTCTGTGGGTGGACAGGCGATGGTACATAAAGTTTCATTGAATCAGATATCTAACAATGAAATGAATAAAGAAATTAAAACTGAAGAATGTGTTTTGAAAACGAACATTCAAAATAATATTTCAAAGTCTTCTTCGAGTATTCAAGTTATTCCAGATAATTTGAAAAAATCAGTCGTTCAACAAAAAATCATAAAACCGATAGATTCAACAGTTTCGAATGAGCCTACTAACAAAATTCAAATCGATCCGAAAGGAAGAAATGTTTTGGAAAATGAAAAGAAAATTATTCCTACAGAAATGCCAGTGCAGCATATAAAATCAAAAATTATTGATAATAAGATTATAGAAACTCCTACAAATGTCATTGAAAAGAAATCTCAAATGAATGCTCTTACAAAGGCTCTAGCGATACTATCGGGAACTGATAAGCAAATATTATCAAATGTTGAAATAAAACCAATTCCTCAAAAAGAAAATATTGATTCGAAGGTAAACATACCAATAAAAACGGATGTTCCTATACAGCCTAGTACCAGTAAAACTTCGGATATTTTATCCACGCTAGAAAATAAAAATGATAATAGAATGATCGAATTGTCGAGTAATAATCTCGATAAAAAACGATTTAAATCTGAAAATAGTAGCAATTTAAAAGAAATTAGTTGTCAACAACAATCGTCTGACGAAAAATTCATTACGCAACAAATAATGAAACCTAGCCAAATTGAAAATCGAATGATGAAAACTTCGAAAACATTGAATGAAATTGAAAAAACTATTAAATCTCCCCAAGATAAAATTTTGAAAAATACCGAAAATAATAGTATTTTACCTGAAGGAAAACTAGAAAAACTTTTCAATAAAATTGATGTCGAAAAGAAAATTCAATCAAACATTTTTGTAGATAAGCCAACAAATAATTCACAGACGACACAAATAGTAAAAGATTCTTCTGAACTAGTTAGATTTCAAGGAAATTCTGAAAATAAAACTACTTTGGCAATTGAATCGTCATCAAATGTTGCATCAACAGTTGTGCATTGCAATGATTCGAAAGTGGACAAGATTTTAAAGATTCAAAATCAAAACGAACAACAAGAAACTGGTAGCTGGTATCAAAGCACGATCGGACAGCAAAAGACTGATTTATCAGGTGACAGTGTTCAAACAATTTATAATACAGAATCGGATGAAAAACTTCTAAATATGAGATCAAAAAATTATAATTTACAATCAAAATTAATATCTGATAATAGTGTAAATAAAACGAAATCGATTCAAACAAATGGAGCTTTAACAACGGCTAGCCTTTTGGCATTATTACCGGCTGCATTGGGTTTAGGAAGTTCTGTGTTAAAATCTGAAAGTGATAACATTAAAGAAAATGAAAATCATGATGAAAATGTATCTGATCAAAAAATAAATAAACATAGTGAAGCATTCAAATTGACAAATACAATCCAAAATACAAAAGTTTCATCAGAATTACAAGAAAATTTGACCGAAATAAATTCCACTGTAAAGGTAAAAAGTGATGTTATTAATCCAGTAATTACGCCAACACCCGAAATTCATATACCTGCAAAAATCTCTGACTCAGAAACAGCAAAAGAGGATAATTTGAAAATTTCTACTGGTGAGCTTCCAGATGGCACAGATCTTAAAGAATCTATTACTATTTTAAAACCAGATTTAAAAGAAGATTCAGCAAAATCAAAAGAAACTGTATCCGAGACTGGAACCATTGAGAAGTCATTCAATCAAATTCCTACGATTTCTGATGAGCATGATGATAAATCTGATAATGAAGGTGAAATCAAGTCGAATGAAATCACAATTCCAGAAGAAAAAGGTGAAAAATCTGATACTACTACGAAAAAACGGAAAATGAAGAAAAAAGTAGTTATTCGACGAATTAAGCGAAGACTTTCAAAAGATAATTCGGTTGATGAAAAGACGATAATTGAAGAACCAGAAATATGTGAGAAAGAAATTGAACCGAAAGTTGATGATGATAAATCCGAAGATATACCGACACTTGAACGTCCACCAGAAAGAAGATCCTGTTTGAAAATATGTTCCTATGAGCCGGGTGATTTAGTTATGTATGCGGATCGTATACGAAAAATTGTGAAATGGAAAAAGGCAACTGTTATTGATAGAATCACAAGTATTTCATATACATTGGATATCGAAGGGGATGAAAAACCGGCTCATATCAGTTATATTAAAAAATATACTGATAAAAAAGTTAAATTTGGTGGCAAAGAATATTTAGAAATTGATTATGCTCAAGACGATGAAAGTGATGGAGACGATGAAGAGCAGGATGAACAAGTCCATGATATATGGGCTGAATATAAAATCTCATTACATTCATAAGTTTTGTTCCATTTTAGGATTACTTAATAAACTAAAAAAAATTTATATAAAATTTAAATTAATAGAAAAATAAATAAAGTATATTGTAAATAAAATTATAATTAATTTTATTGAATTCGTTCATCAATATAATAATTCCATGCCATTGTTTTTATTGTTGTAGGTCCTGCGGGAACTGATAAAATAAAGTTATAGTTTTCATTACAAATAATTTTTACTTTAAAATTAAATTTTTTTAATTTTATTTGTAAACGTAATAAAAATTGTATTTTAACACAATTTATTTTAAATACAAAAATTCCTCCAATTGTTTTGGGGGCCACCTTGAAATTTTAACGCTAATTTCTTATTTCGTTTACTTTAATTTACATTCACACAATGAAAAAGTATCACAAATTTGAAACGAAAAGATGAAAATTTTCTAAAAATAAAAAGTTTTTCCCGTTGAGAAAGAAAAACAATTAAATCGTATTTTATTTTGCCTTATTTTACGAGTGTCAGAGCAACAATAATATGAGACGTTGTCAGTTTAAGAAATTAGAACGAAGTATAGGCGGGCCACACTAAATTATAAGTTTTTAATGATAACGAGGAATGCAAACATTTTTCACACACGACACGACAAGAGTATAATCATTTCAAGTTCATAACGACATGTCGTTAAGAAAATTCTAGTCAAGGTTGAATGTGGAGGAATCCCCTTGAACTTTTTTTTTTTTTCTTTTTTATAGAACATTTTCAGACTAGCATTTTGAGTGAATTACTTAATTGTGATGAGTAAATCAACACGGTGAAAAGTTAGATCTGTGTATTTGAAGTGAAGTAGAAAAATTTATTTTATATTTAAAAATAAAATTATGCTTTAAAAATTTTTGTGAATCGGAACTAATTAAAATTTCAAATTAAAAAATTTACCGGAAACAGGATTTGATCACGAAAGTATTTGCATATAGTATGTTTAGGTATTAAAATATTTTATAATAAATAAAAATAAAATCAGTAATTACGAAAAATTACAAAAATTTATAAAACTTAGATGGTTTTTGGCGTCACATTTAATTCATAACAAATTCAAATTGATTTAAATAAAACTCTTTTTAATTAAAGTGAAAAACCTAAATTAGATTGTCATTTTGGCTTTCACGTTAAAAAAAAAAAAAAAAACAAAAAAAATGTTTCTTTCAATTTTTCGATTTGATTGACAAACATCACCCTTGAAGAAATTTTATCTTTACGTTCTTAAAACACCATCATATTGGCTTTTCTTTTTTGTTTTCAGGTCAAATGTCATATCTCATTTGGCAAATATTCATTGCCAACAAAAATTATGCTGGTATTTAGCCAATTGCGATCATGAATGATACCAAATTAGATCAACACTTTATGTTACAATTGTTCTTGACTTTTGTTATATTTGGTCTCTGGTCATAGAGTACCATAAATTATAATGCGATAAAATTAATCTGAAATTGTATATACACTCCCAGACACTTGATTAGCAACACTTTTATTTTTAACGTCATAATGGTGCAAATTCTTAGAAACTTTTTCCGTAATATTCGTTGCCCATTATTCTGTTCTACCTGATAACCCAGATGTGGGAAAAACCCATACTTGAGTGGAAATTCCCATTTTTGTCTTTTTCGGCTACTTGTCGGCTGTGTGGAGATTGGCCTTAAATCTCCAGATGACCATTCTTCACTCTGTGGAAGCACAGAACACTTCAACAAACTAATAACTAATTTTATTTTTGGGTAGATATTTCATTTTGGTGAATTCTTTTATCTCCAATCCTTTCTTCGACAGCCATAATTTCCCGTAATGATTTAGTTCGAATTTTGATTAATCAATTAATCAATCTTCACATTCTTCTTTTGTGCTTCACCGCAATCTTTTCGAAACCCATTACTCATCCTAAGTCTTCTATCTTGAATTTGAATATGGCTGTTTGACTAGCAAGATTCGTATTAAAGACAGGGAATATATTGGATGGGATTTTTAAATAAAACAGATCAAAAATATATGTTATTCACATAATTTATGTATATTTTCATTGGTGCAAATATAGGTACATGATTATTTCCAAAATGAAGTTCTATTATACTTCGTTCGTTTGTTCATCAACCCTCTCGAATCACAGAAATAATAACAACTTTCTAATATATTTGGAGTAAAATGGTTTCTAGAATATGAGTGCATTTTCTTATTTCAAAAATGTTAACAAAAAAAAAGTGTAATAAAAATAACATTAAAGCGATTTAAAATTTATCACGATTTTTAATAATCAAATTTTTTTTTGTTTTTGTTTTTTAAAAACCTTTTCTTTCTTTTTTTTTTAATTTATCTATTTTCTTTTTCAACTTATTTCAATAATTATTAATTTTAATAGCATTTCATTGTAAATTATTTCTAAAAGTTGCATAAATATGACAACTAGGTTCAATAATGTTTTAATTATTTTTTATTTTTTGATTTGATATATTTTAACAAGAAAATAAATTTATATTCCACATTCCATAAAAATACAAAATATTTTTCAAACAATTTTAAATGTGCTAAAAAATTAAAGCACTTCAATTTTTGTTTTTCATATTTGAAATATAATAAAAAGTCATTAAAAATAAATAAGAAGAAAATAGTAGTAGTAAAACCATTTCTATTTTTACCGCATTGAAATCGTGTGAATAATAAACTGCTAATGTGAGAAATTTGGAATAAAGATTGGATTCGAAACATTTAAAAAAAAAAAAAAATGTAAGCAGTTTTATAAGAAGATTTAGTGATTGAATCGTTGGAGGAAAGAACTAATGCCTGATTTATAAGTATGGTAAGAAAGTAAGAACGTAAGAAAGTAAGAAGTTAAAATATATGAAATCCATACAAGTGATTTATAAGTTTCGGTAAGAGAAGTAAGCAAAAACGTAGAAATTCTAAATTATTTTAACTTTCTACCTTACTTTTCTTACCATACTTATATAAATCAAGGGTAAGTATTTTGAAGTATTTAATTCAATATCTGCCGCTTTCGAAAGTTCAAGTTGTGACTCACCATGATGGTGAATTATTGAAATCACGGTACATAATTGATCAATAATTATCATTGTAATAAGATCAGACAGCATTTATAAATCATATAGTTTTTGCATCCAATGTACATTTTACTACCTAAGCATAGTTCCAGTGAATATATCTGAACTGATTTGCTTAAAAATACATTTTATAAGCATAAAATTAGAACTTTATTAAGCAGCCTTTAAACGAAGAAACGTGTTGTCACACCGTCTGCGGACTGTCGTCAAATTTGGCTAAGTTTTATCGTCTGATTGATTGTAGTCAATCACATCGACCACGCACAGTTGTTGAAAAATCAAAACGACTTTGAATACTTGAAAGCGTGATCAGCAACAAATTTGACAACGTCTTTGAAAAAGTGCTTCCTCGTTTAAGGCCTCCTTTAGACAAGAAATGAATAAAAGAGTGGTATTAAGTTTGTACATTAACAAAAAAAAAGAGAGATCAAGAAACAATAACTCTTGGGCGCTTCAAGATGGTAAAAAAAATCACCTTTAAGAATTCAAGTGATTGATTCGCTTTCTCTACTTAGCTGAATTTTTGAGTTACTCTTTATGAAAAGAGACATCTTCAAATTTACTATATAAACATCTGTGATATACAAAAAATTAAATATAAAGTGTACTGACCTAGTTTTCCCATTCACCGATTCAATTAAATCATTTGTGTTACATATTTTAATCCATCACTCATATTAAAGGTAAAAATGGCTTAGACTATTTTCTTTAATCGATTTGTAATTATTTTGAATAAAAAACAAATGTACATAATAAAAATATAATGAAAGTAATTAATACAATATCGAACAAGAGGTATATTTTAATATATATACATATATATATATATATATATATATGTTTTTTTTATATATCTAAATTCATTTTCAAAATAAAATAATAATTTAATAAATTAGAAATAAACTGACTTTAATGATGATGTTTTTCTATTTTACTAAAAAAAAAAATTTCCTTATTTTAAATATAACAGGAACGCTATTTATGCGCCTTTCAATAGTAAAACTTTTTACTTAATTTATTTTTAATTTAATAAATCACTTTAAACTGATAACGCATCATTTAATAGATTTGTTAATTCACGAACATGTTGAGCCTTTGAACCGGTTGCAGTTGATGCTCCACAAGCACGACCAACATAACTAATGAAAATCCAAGAAAAACCGGCAAAATGTCCACAAGACAAAAAATCGTCCGATGATGATGATGATGAAAGTAATAGATTTAAGGGAGAGAAAATGTTTTTTTTTTTAAATTTATTCAATTTTCTTCTTAAAAAAAAAATATTTCAATAGAAAATTCTAATTTCCTTAATTATTTAAAATGATTTTTTAAAATGTGAATATGTGCACATGAAATTCGAAATTTAAATATTTATGTAAATGAAAAAAAAAAAAAAAAAAAAACATGCATCACGAAAGCAACATTTTTAAAATAGAATATTTTGATTAACTAGAATTTTGAGTTGTTCCAAAAATTATAAAACTAAAAACAAATTTTTCATAAAAATAATAAATCTAAGTTAAAATAAATTTGGCTTATCTTTTTATTATAAACACACACACACAAACAAGTAGTAAAATTAATGAAAATGAGATCAAAAATATTTTAAAAAGGAATAAAACGAGGAAATTTTGAAAAAAAAAAATTTTTTTTTCTAATTTTTAACAATCCAAATGAACGCGGTGGCGATATTTTCATGAAAAACTATGAAATCGATTTGAACAAATATATTTTATTAGTTCTTTTTTTTTCACAATATTGTGAATTGATCTTTTGACTATATTATTTTATCGATTGAAAAGGAACAACTGAGGAACTCTCCACATTAAAACTTATCAACTGCATTCAACTTAATTTAGTTGGGTGAGTTTTGATATGGAGGATCATTATCACTATTATAATTTTTTCTATTTACATAATTTAATAACTAATTATTTACGAAAAACAAACGAAAAATGGTTGTGTAATAAATAAAGTTTTGCGTGTGAATGTTAGTTTTGTTTTCAACTCGGTTTCTTTTGTTGATTATTAAATGCAAACCAAAAAAAATATTGATTGATTGATAAACGAAATAAATTAATGAAAATAAAAATTTCACCAATTAATTAGAAAATTTTAAAAAGACAAATAAAAAAAAGAATATTGTTAATTAAAGAAAAGATAAAAAAAAATCAAACGAATTTCTTTGTAATCCCACCTCTGTTTTTTTTTTTTCGTTTATCAATTATAATTAATTATTATTATTATTATTATTATTATTATTATTATTATATCAGTAGAAAGAGAGAGGGACGGGGTTATTATCATGGCAAGATAGATAAACAATAAAATGAAAGAAAAGTAATAGAAAGACAGACGTGTACTTCACAAAAATAAAGTGAGTACACCAAAAATGTTAAAAACGAAAGAAAAAAAATGCAATTTTTACATAAAAATATAAAAAAAAAAAAAAAAAAATTATGAAGAAACATAAAAATAATCCATAAAAAAACAATTAAAAAAAAATTAAGATGATTACAAACCAAAAAACTCAAGCCACAAATAAAATACTTGGCAGTAAAAAATTTTAAGCGCAAAAATTTATATACGAATTTTTTTTTTTGTTGTTTGTTTATAAATTATTGTGGATTGAATATGATTTTATACTGCTAAATTATGGAAGCATAAACAAAATAATTTCATTAAAAAAGCGCTACCTTTTTAAATTCATTATAAAAAAAAAAAAATATATATATATATATATATAAATATTTGTTTGTACCAAGTTTTATTTTTAATTTGAAACAGTACTTTTGCATTTTATGATGTAACACACATCAGTGTTACACAATGCTTTTATTACAAAAAAAAAAAAAAAAAACACTTGTACGAATGAAATTTTAAAAGATTCTAAAAATAATAGAACAATCTCTTAAATAAAGAAATTTTCCTTTAATTTAAAAGAGAAGGAAAATTTCTTTATTAGAAAAAAGTAATAAAATTTCCATTCCAAAATAATATTAAGGTGGAAACAGAATGACGGATCCACGACGGATTCACGACGCATTAAAATTTTAAATACATACGTTTTCTATTAGACTACACAGATCGCGACGGATCCACGACGGACTGTTTTTAAAATAATCTGAAAACCAAAAGTGTGGAATCCGTTGTAGATACGTCATTCTGTTTCCACTATTAGTCGTATTCTTGGTTTTCTATGTTATATTTTCAGTTTAACCTTTTTAGTACAAAACCAGTTGAAAAGCCCATTTAAAACGGCATCAGTTTTGAATAATTTAATTAATTAATTAAAAAGGCAGTTGTTTATACGGATCTAAACGGAATACAATTTTTTTTTTTTTAATAAATTGGTATATCTGAATAATTCAACTACAAGAAACTTTTAAAAATTCAAATTATTCATAAAATGACGTAACATAACATAACATAACATAAAATGTGCGTCTAGAATAGATCATGTTTGTAATCCAATTCGATCTGTGAATTACGAATGAATTTATTTCAAGAAATAGATATTAGGTCTGTTTTATTTGCCACTTGCTCTAGGGTAGAGCAAATTTTTATATTGAAAACAAAAACAACAAAAGTGCAAATTCTACACTACTTTCAGAGCAGGTGTAACTATTACACCCGAATTAGCTCAGTTTTCTACCATAAAAAGTGTATTAGCTAAAAGCTTCTCATATCATTACAATATGGTTGCTAAGAAGCGCTACAAACATTGGAATTAAAGCTTTCTCTTACTCCTGCTCGTTTTATTTGCCACTAACCCTGCTCCAGGGTAGGGTATGGCAAATAAAACAGACCTATTGAAATCTACAAAAATAACCAAGTAACTTCCATTCGTATTATTCGCGTTTTCTTATAAAAATTGTAATATCTCAACTTAGTACAAACAAAAATATAATAGTCGCGATTAAATATAAAACTTGTTTTTTTTTTTTTTTTTGTTTAATAATAGCGAAATAAATTGTGAGAAAAAAAGGAAAAAATTAAATTTAAATAAAATCAATGTTTTTTTCGAATTATTTTTTTTTTTTTAGGCATAGATAAAATATATTTTATAGAATATATTATTTATTTTCCCGTCCCTCACCTAATTGGTCTTCCAGTTTTAGAACTGCGCGATTTAGCCGCATTTCCATCTGACGGTCTATTAAAATCGTTTAAATTAATAAACGCATTATTTTTATCAAAATGCTTGTCACTAGCGTGTGGTTCATTGGAAGAACTATTATTTTGTGCAAACATTCGTTTCAACCATGTTCCGTCGTTTTCAGTATTACTAGTACTAGAAGTGGTAGTTGGATTAACATCTTGTCCTTTTGGATCATTGGGGCTGTAACACAAACAAGTAGTTACACGGATGGATATTTCACGCATGGGATGGGATGCAAAAGGAAAGGGAGAGGAGAAAAGAAACACAAACAATTTGAAAAATTTAATATTTTTTAAATGACTTTTTTTTTTTTTTTTTTTACTTTTCACGAATTTATCCACGAACTTTTTTTTTATTTTATTTACCTTTAAAGTTAATTCGTAAAAAGTTTTAAAAAAAAAAAAAAAAAAAAATATTAATATTAAATTTAAAATTTTTTTTTTTTTAATTTTAAGAATTTTTTCTTGTTAAAAAGAAGCAAGACTTGATTAAATAAAACTTTTGGGAAGTATTAGGCTTTTTAAAATGTTGTTTTCTGAATATTATAGTTTCTTTTTTTTTTTAATTATGAAATATTTCCTTACATAAAGCCAAAACTAATTCAAATAAAAGGGATAAACATTACAAAATTTAAATTAATCATAGTTAATAAAATCAATTCACTTCCAAGACAAAAAAAAAAAAAAAAATTAATGAGAACAAATAATTTTAGCATTTGGAAATATAATATTTTAGCTAAAGATAAGATGCCATAAATAGAAGATGATTTTTATTGAAATATTTGTGAATAATAAATTTTGACGAAAATTTTCTAAATTGAAAATGAATAATGATTGATTTCTAGGACACCTTCTTCTTAAAGCACCTTCTCAATATAATAATTCCAGGTAAATTTACCACAAAAAAAAAAAAAAAAAACAAATAAACAGGCTGAATATGTTTGTGCTTCGTTGAAATGTGCGGAAGAGATAGTATATTTTTTTTAAAAAAAAAAGTGATTTCCTTTTTTTTTGCTTTTCATTTCAAATTCCCAATCACCAAATTTAAATAGAAATTTTAAATGATTTTTCTTGAATAATAATACAAAACAAAAACTATTGCCAGAAATTGAAACAAAATACGAAAGTTATAATTTCAAAATATTCGCGTAATTATTAAATAAATTATGCATATTTTAAAAGAATTTATTCATTAGATGAAGACACACAATCTTCATCAATTATTATTTGTCAAATTTGTTTTCATTTTAAATCCATTTGTTTCTATCATTATATCTCAACGAAATGAAATTTTAAGAAGCACATTGTTAGAATTCTTTAATTAGTTGTAAAAGTTTTAAACAAATTTCATTTTTTAATTAATTTTCTTTTAAAGAATGCCAAATAAAAATATATCAAAACTTTTGGCACAAGATAAAAAAAAAAAAAAAGAAAACAATTAAAACTTAAAAGGTATAAAAAAAAACTATATATATATATATAAGAACCGATACTAAAACTAAAAGGAGCAATAGTTTTTGTTTATGTCAATCAAATATATATATTTTTTCAACCATAATATAGAATCCTAATTAAAATACGAAACCCGATTTATTTTCAAAATTCTTATTATAACAAATTACCTGATATCTTTGGATGAGTTCAGTGCTGTCATGAAACGTGGTTGAATATAACACCATGCACCTTGATTTTTATGTTCTTCTTGTGCCCAAACTAATTCAGCATTTTTATATTTCTCGCACTCTTTCTTAACCAAATCGAATGGGAAAGGTGAAATCTGTAAAATTTAATAAAAAACAAACAGAAATGTGTAGACCTGAAATAATTATTAAGTTAAAAAAAAAATTAAATTACTTGTTCTACTCTTGCAATTGCAACATCACTTTCTAGTTTCTTTTCAGTTCGAGCTTTTGTCAAGTCGTAATAAACACGTCCAGTACAGAAGATCAATTTTTTAACATTATTTGGACTTTGTGATGCTGATCCTGTTTCTGGAATAACTCTCAAAAATTCAGTTTCTTCTGTCATTTCATCGAAAGAACTTTTAGCTTCTGGATGTCTTAATAATGATTTTGGTGTCATAATAATTAATGGTTTACGGAAAGGTAATGCAATTTGTCTTCTTAAAATGTGGAAATAATTTGCTGGTGTAGAACAATTAGCAACAATCCAATTAATATCATGTAATTGTCGAATGGCGAACTCATCTGATTCTGGTGGGAAATAATCTGGATCATCGGCTGACATTTGTAAGAACCGTTCAAGACGAGCAGAAGAATGCTCTGGTCCCATGCCTTCCATGCCATGAGGTAATAACATTATAAGACCAGATTGTCGTACCCATTTTGATTGACCGCATGATATAAATTGATCAATAATACATTGAGCGGTATTTGCAAAGTCACCGAATTGACCTTCCCAAAGAACTAATGCGTTGGGATTTGTCATTGAATAACCATGTTCAAAACCAAGTACAGCTATAAAATTTACAAATTAAATGGAATTTTTATTAAAAATGTGTTATGAAAAATTTACCATATTCTGAAAGGGAACTATTAGATACAGAGTATGGAGCTTGATCAGGATACAAATGACACAATGGTGTGTAAGTAGCTTTGTCAACAAATTGATGATGTAAAACATGATGACGATGAGAAAATGTTCCTCGCTCGACATCTTGCCCCGATAGTCGAACATGAATACCCTCTTTAAGTAACGAGCCGAAAGCCATTGCTTCACCAAGAGCCCAGTCCACAATTCTTTTGTCAACCATATCTTTACGGGCGGCTAAAACTCGCATTAAACCTCTGTGTTGAATACAAATTCATTATAAACCTTTTTTTTTTAATTAAAACATAATTTACTTGTGAATTACGAATTCAGCTGCATTAGGTGGTGGTAAAGCGAAACGATTTCCAATATGTACAAGTGTTTCTTCTCTCACACCTGTTGGGCTGACTTTGAGTGGATCTTTGCCTTCAAAGAAACCGGACCAAGGAGAATCAAGCCAATCTTTATACTGCATATATATTCTCCGTATTAGTATTAATATTCAGATTATTTAAAAATTGTACAACTTACTTTAATATGAGTTTCTTTTTTAGCTAAATCAAATGCTTCTTCACAAATTTTGTCATATTTATCAGCAACTAGTTTAACATCTTCTGCAGTTACACTTCCTTCATTAATTAATTTGTCTGCATATAAATCAAGTCCTACAGATATAGGATAGGGATAAGTATTTATATCACTTACAAATGTGTTTATGTATATATACCATTTTTATGTTTCCTGATTTGTTGATACATCAAAGGTTGTGTAAACATTGGTTCATCAATTTCGTTGTGTCCATTACGACGGTAACCCACCAAATCAACAACAACATCTTTATGGAAAGTAGCACGCCATTCAGCTGCTACTTTACAAACATGCATTACAGCTTCAGGATCATCGGCATTAACATGGAAAATAGGAGCATTCACAACACGAGCAACATCTGTACAATATGGTGAGGAACGTGAAAAACGAGGATCAGTTGTAAAACCAATTTGATTGTTAGCAACAACATGAATAGTTCCATGTGTTGTATAATCGGGTAAATCAGATAAATGCATTGTTTCATAAACAACGCCTTGTCCACAAAATGCGGCGTCACCATGAATTAATATAGACATAACTTTCTTTCCTTCTCCATCTCCACGATAGAATTGTTCGGCACGTGTTTTTCCTTGTACAACAGGATCGACAGCTTCCAAATGAGATGGATTTGCAACAACAGCTAAACGAATATTTTTATTTGTAACACGATTTAAACGTTCGATATATGTTCCTAAATGATATTTTACATCGCCAGAGCCCTAAAATATATTTAATTATCATATTTATTCCGATTTTTTTTTTTTTTAATTCAATAATTTACATCATCTGCTGCCTCTAAACCGGCAAATTGTGTAAAGATTTGGTGAAGTGGTTTTCTGCAAACATTGGCTAATGTATTAAGACGACCACGATGAGGCATACCCATAATTATTGATTCAACTCCCAGTTCTGTTGAGACATCAATGATTTGTTTCATTGCTGGTATCATTATTTCACAACCTTCAAGTCCAAAACGTTTTTCCGATGAAAATTTCTTTGCTAAGAATGCTTCAAATCTATTTGATATAATTATATATTTGAATAAAAGAAAATGTGAAATTTTTTAGTTTAACTATTAACTACTCACCCTGTAGCTCTTGTCAAACGTGCTAAAATTAATCGTTTCTCTTCAGTATCAATATCCATAACGCCGGGTGTTTCAAAACGTTTTCTAATCCAATTACATTGTTCTAGTGAATTGATAAACATAAATTCGATTCCAATTTTATTACAATACACTTGTTCAAGACGATTTAAAATTTCCCTAAAAATTATATTATAATTACAAAAGCTTATTCGAAACAATATTATAAATTAATTTACTTAAGTGAGAGGGCTTTTTCGTCACCACCAATAAATGTTGTACTTGGCAGCTTAAATTGACGATCCATATCATGTTCGCCTATATTATTCATTCGAAAATATGTTTCAATAAAAAATCTTGTTGGAATTCGATTTTAATAAATTTTAAGCATTTTAAAATAAGCAACAAATATAAAGCAATTAGAAAATATATTTTATTTTATAATTATTGAAATTCGGAGATATTTAAAACAAAAAACAAAAAAAAAAAAGTTTAGTAAACATTGCAAACATTTTTTTTTTGATTCTGGAAGCAATAATAAAAAATTACTAAAAGAAGTGTAGAAAAATTTGTAGAAAAACAAGAGAGTTATTAGAAGAGTAGTACAAGCGCTTTTAGATGATATTCGATTGTTATTTATTATTATAAAGAATATTAAGTAATATACATTTTTTTTTTAATTAAAATTAATATTTACCGAAAAATGTGACAATAAAAACACATTCTCTTGCAGTTCAACCTTTATTAAAAATATAGTTTTTTGTTGTGGACAATTTGAATAAGAATAAGTTCTAAATGTTCGCCAATAGAAAAGAATATACTAATTTAATTACCTAATTGACTAAGCAAAACTAAATATAGCTTAATAAAAGTGTAATAAGTACAAAATTATAAAACCTTTCTTAGAAAGAGTGATTTGATCTAATACAATTAAGGATTAGACATTGAAATTAACAATTGATTGTGCATAAAATATATGCAACTAAATCACGAATTCGAAAAGAATAAATAGTCGGTTTGAATTTTAAAAATTTGTATAAATCCAACTTTGAAAAGTTGGAGTGTTTGTGAATAGAAAAAAATTCATTAGAAAAAATTTATCAATTCTTTAAATATGATTCTCATCATTATTTTTAAAAAGGTGTTTTTATTAAGTGCAATTCTATAAAAAGAAAAAAAGTGCAACAATAATAAATTTAAAGCTTTTGAAAATATTTTAATTAATAATAAAAATTCTAAATAAATTAAAAGGAAAATATATATAAATAGGGAAAATCATATCAAATGCAGGATTTTTTTTTTTTTTTAATTAAAGAAAAACTAAAAACATCTTAAATAAAAAAATAAAAAAAAAAAAATAAATAAATCAAACTCAAATAGGACTACTATATCGATCAGTAATTAAAAAAAATAAAATTTGTATTCCATTCGATTACTCCGGAATACTTAAAAAAAGAAAAAAAAGAAAAAACTATAAACCCAACATGGAATATGATAGAGATCCATGTTTCATGTATATTTCGAATTCAGGAGGAAACGAATGGAAAACATATTTACATTTAATTTTGATTTAGTTCTGAGTTACTTACCAAAGTTAAAATTGGCATAAACAACTCTCGTTGTACAGTTACCAGGTATTTCAGCACCGTTTATACCAAGCGGATCGAGGTTAGCAATGTTATGTCCTCGAATCTACATATTTCATACATTAATTTTTGTCGTACGCCAAATTTTAATTGCTTTTTTTTTTAAATTATGTTTTTAGCATATAACTAATATATAGTTTCGTTTTTTTTTTTTGTTTAAAGAAATAAATAAATGTAAAATGAAATAAACAAATAGAAAAAAACAAAACAAGGAAACATAAAATAATAAAAATAATGTTTTCAAGAATATAAAATTCAATTTTGTAATAAGAAAATTTTTCGTGTGTATGTCATGTGCTGTTTAGTATTTTTGGGAGGAAAATCAAAAAAAAAAAAAAAGAAAAGATATAAACGTGAATATATGTGGCGAAATTTTAAGATTATATTAGAGAGCTTAAAGAATTGTAGAAGTTCTGTAAACGAGTGCTTTTGTTTTTTTTTTTATCTACAAAAAAAGAAAAAAGAAAAAGTGTTCTGTAACAAGAAAAAATTTTGCAAAGAAGAGAAATGAATCTAATTAATTAAATTATAATATTAATTGATTGATTAAAATTGAAAAAATTTCAAAATTTTGCTCCATTCCTATATTCTCTAAAGGGTAATTTCTTAAAATTCCTCTTCTTAGCATTAATTGTTTTCTTAGAAATTGTATGAAAAGATAAACATGCAAAATCACAAAATAATAGAGTGCTCCTCATTACCAAAAGTATTAAGTTTTGTGTCTTTTTTAATCAATTGTTTTTTTTTTTTTTTATATTATAATTTAAAAAAAAAACTCCTAGCTGCTGATATTTAACTTTTATTATCTTTTTTTAAAGCGGAATTATTAAGAAAAAATCTCCTAAAACTGCGAAAGAATAAAAATAAAAAAAACTCCGAATTTCAATTTTTTGATTGAGATATGTACTTTCTTTTTTTCATATAAATATATTTAAATATTTTATTTTAATTTTACTAGCGAAATAAAATAATTATATTGTATATAAAAAAAAATACATGACACAAAAACAATAATTAAAAAGAAATTACCAAGCATAAACCAATTATGTTGTCGAAGAACAGCTTCATTTGCACGACGTTTAACACCATCTCGACTAACAGTAACTTCTTGATTTACAATTCCTAGTGGATCCAGTTCAGCTGCCAAATGGCCACGTGACTAATAATGGTTTTGGGGGTTTTGTTTTTTTTGTTTTCGATTTAATTCAAACATGAAAAATTCGAAACAAAACCATATAATAAAATGGATACAGTTTTGTTTCGAATTTTTTTTTTAAAGTAAATGAAAAAAATTTTGATAATATAATTATGACATGAAAGTAATTTATTGGCTTCTATAAATTTTTCAAAGTCATCCACAGTTGCAAACTAAGAAATCGTATCAACCTGTTTAGAGTCTATTCAGAAAGTACTATAGTAGATCTCACATTGATTAGTCATGACTGTCAGAGTCGTGTTTGATAGAAAGCTGATTGCTTACGAAAATTTCGAATAATTATTGAGTTTGACTGACAATAAACCATCAGTTTTTAAATTCACACTAGTCAGTTTTCTCTCAGTTAATCAAAAGATAACTGATCAATGTGAGTTCTACTTAAGTAATCATATTTCTAAAACTATCCAGCCGGAAAGTGTAGACATATATATTTAATTTTTAGAAATAAACATTTTTTTTGCACCGTAATTTAAATAATTACAAAAATTTGAAATTTTATCATCATTATAATATTTCACGGTGTTAGGTAACTCTTATCGCAGCGATAACTTTTATTAGGTTTTATTTCAATATAAAATTTGAAAAATATTGTTATGTTACATTCTTTACTAGATTTGATTAGAAAAATTAATCAGAATAAATAATGAACTGCGCATTCTTCAACAAGGTATTTTTAAACTATATTAGTGGCAACGAAGAATGAAGAAATCCGTTTAGACGGCCAACGGATTTATCCATCTTTTTATTTTGTATTAAGGTTTCCGATTTGAATGTGATACTTTTCGTTTGTGAATCTTAAGTAGATTAGAACAGAAAAATATGTGAAACAGATTAAATTTTTGTCAAAAAACTGATGAAAATTTACCATATGTCGTGGTCCCCACATGAGTTCTATGAGTTCAAACTATCTGAGCGGGCATTTTTGATATAATTTATGCTAAGACATATGAAAACAAAAAAACAGATAGTCTGAAGCCACATGTAAGTAAACAACAGTTCTATTCTAAACTAACATTTTTGTATTCAACACCTAAAAATCGCTAAAATGATTTATTACCTCCTCTCGGCCGGTCCCAAATCAATATTATTCTCGCTATTTTCAGGTTTCAAAATTTCTCAATAATCCTTCTTTTTTATTTTTTATTAGGGTTTGTTTTAAATCATGCATTATTTTTTTTTTGTAGAAAGTTTTGTCTTGTTTTTCATTTAAAAATTAAAAATTAAAAAAAAAGAGAAAATTGTTTTGATTATGAAAATATGACACAAGAAAATTGTCAAAACTATAAATTTTCATGCAAATAAAAGGTAATTTAAACAATCAGAGAGCACAAAGGAAATGATTGAGTAGGTATGATATAAACTCGGAACTTTATCAACAATGTGTATCTTCCCTTTTTCCTATTTTATTTATATGAACTACATATTGTCGTCTCTGGTACTTAGTTACTAAAATTTATATCATGAACTGTGCTCAACACCCGAAGTGTACAATATTAAATATTAATGAAGTGTGGTGACATAATTTCTAATTCACAAAAAAAGAAAACTTAGAAGCCAAATAAAAAAAATAAAATAAAATAAAAATTAAAATTCCCAAACAGCATTAAAATGATTGGATATAATTTTTTTTAAAAAAAAAAAAACCATCCAATATAATGGTTTCTTCGTTCTTCTTTCAAAAATAAACACGAGAAAATGTTATGATCAGAAACTAAATTTTTAACAACAATAAAAGTAAGACTAACAAAAATCATAAAAAATTTTTTTAAAAAAATATTGACCACTGGAAAATCATAAAATAACACAAAAAAATCAATTTTGATAAATAAATAATGCATGATTTCCTTTCTTTAGTTTTAAATAGATTTTTACACCGAATTAATATAATTTATGATTATTAAAGCTTTATAAGATTTTCCAAAAATCAATACCCTTTTTTCAAATATAATATATTGTTGTATAAAACAAAACAAAAATGCATGAAAACAGAAAAATTACCTGATAACTTCTAATAATTGCTTGAACAGCTAAATGATCATCAATTGTTTTTTCGTCAGGTTGGCCTATACTTTGAAGTGCCGAACCACCAACATATTGAGAAATTGGAACACTATGTCTTTGGACTGGTGATAAACTTGGAGGCGCTACATATGTGTTACTTCTGAAATATGCATCCCATGACTAAAATCAAATTAAAAATAAATAAAATATCATAAATTTCATTTTAATATTTTTTTTATTTTACTGTGTGAACTGATGTTGGATCACGAAGCCAGGCATTATATATTTCTTCAACATAATTTGATGTGGCTCCATTTAAAAATGGTTCAGCAGCAGCAGCAGAACTGTAATTTCTTTTAACAGATGATGCGGCTAAAAACTCTTTCGCTAACTGAAAAAAAAATAAAATATGTATTTGAACATGATAAAACAAAATATATGAAAGATTTATCATCTAAAGAAGAACACACTTGCAAAGAACCACTTCAGCAAATATTGTAAATGAATATATAACATTATTATGATCAACTAATTGTATAACCATAACACTAAATTAAATTAGAAAATTTTTAAAATTCTAGAATTTATTGTAAATTATAATACTTTTGATTTGGAATCATTCCAAAAGTTATGATAAAAATAAATAATCTTTAGTATTGTTTTAGTGATTAGAAAAGGTTGAATTACTTTTTTCTTTAAATAAAATTATATTACAATGACCTTGTAAATGTACTTACTCTAGTTTTAGAGGGACCTCTCAAAAGCCATGTCGCGAAATTTTGATATCCCATTGGAGTAAGAGCCAATGCGAATGCTGTATTTGCTCGATGCATTTTTAATATTTAATCTGAAAAAAAAAGAAAGGGATGTATTTAGTATTTACTTATATTGAACAACAAAATTAAAAAAAAAAAAAAAACTTCTCGTAGTTAACCAACTAATTTTCTTATAAAAAATTAAAGCTACAAAAAATTATTGTGTTCAATATGCATTAAAAAATTCAAAAACGAAGGAGAATTTTATAACTTGGGCCAAACTCAAATATATCTGGTACATATGTAATTTCAAAGCAACCTGTAATGAATTCTTCCTTTTAGTTCAGTTTAGCGCCAGTGTTTGTTTAAAATCGTTCTCGACTAATCATTTACACAAAATTTCAAAACAAACGTCTTTTCGGCTAAAAAGAACAATTACTTCTGCAGTTTCAAATGCTTTCACACCACCACTTATTTGGTACAACAAATTGCGCAACATGCTTTGTCGCATAGTGTGAACGTAAAAATCACATGTTGAAATGTTTCATCAAAAAACAGCACTTTCATGCTATTTTTCACGCAACAAATTTGTCATATTGCGCAATTTGTTGTACGAAATAAGTGGTGGTGTGAACGCATTTTTAGAATCTCCCCGTCAAAAACTAATCAGTTCAAATTTTTATAACAACATTGCCCGGACCAAGTTTCATCAAAATTGGATAAGTCATTTTCAAGTTTTCGTGTGCACGAAAAAAAAAAAGTTACACGATTTGGAAAAAAAAAATAATTTCGAATTCAACGGATTCAAAAAATGTATTTCCGTCGACAATCGGGATGCGATTTTTGAACGAAAGCAATACTTATACTTTAGTTAAACTGTAAGAAAGTAAACATTAGAATTTTATCAATAGCATTTCCTACAAACTTGTTTTGAGGTAATTATCGTTAAAAAAAAACTTATCAAAAAAAAATGTTATTCACAATATGTTGGATAATAACAATTTTAATTATATATAATTTAATTTATTGAAAATTATCAATTAAGCTTTTCATTTTGTTTTACGATAGCAATATTTTATAAATGTCATTTCCATAGAAAATACTAATGAATTTATTTCCGGCCTTAATAACAATTTACATCTTATTAAAATAGTCTACCTTCTTTTACATAATTCGAGGCAGTTACTGACACCGAAATGATTGTCTTTTGTATGATTTCTAATATGTTAATTTAACCTATTTAAAATATTATGTCAAACTACATAGATATAATCAAAAACATATATTAACTAAAAATCGGCTCATAGCCGATTTTTTGATGCCCTATGGGAGAAATGGAACAGAAAAACAGCTAAAACTAATACTATTGCAAGGGTTGATCTGCATAATTTCAGTTTTACATTTTCAAATTTGCTATAATTCGCAGATAGCCTAGTATAAATCTATTCTGCAAATTTTATTCAAATCGGTATACCCAGTTTTTAAACTACATCCAAAAAGCTTTATAAACAGGCTTATTTTCTCCTACGACTATTTCTTTCCCCATTATCCTTGTACCGATTTTTTTGAAATTTAGTACAATATCACCTATTCATGTAGTCAATGTATGGAAATAATTTAAAATAAAGTTGGTGTATAAACTTTCCAATTAAAACATAAGAACCATAAAAAAAACTTTCTGGTCACACTAGTTTTTGCCTTATAACTCCGCTTCCCCTCGGCCGATTTTGCTGAAATGCAATACCAAATCGAGGTAAGGAATAACGAACTTACATTTTGAATTCCATGAAAATCGGATAACGTGTTTCTGGTACCTACCATAGGGCATAAATATGACGAAATTATTAAACATTAAACGTCATTCATCTGACTTATTAACATATTTTGATGTCTTTATGAATATGAATGAAGTGATAATTACGAAATGTAAGCCCCAAAAATTGTTTTACAATGCTACTTCGTTTAAAAAATTTGGAAATTTATTATATAAAACACAAACTATTTATTAATTTTGTCGCCTACAAAGTAATCCAGTCTTCAAAGGAGCGATGTAAGTCGATTTGTAGCATTTGTAACATTAGCTCATTTAGGGAATTTTCTACAATTTTAAATTAGCAAACATTAAGTCCATAAAATAGAATTCACGTGAGAATAAGTAAACCAGACAGGAAAGCGGGTGAAAAAAATTATTAATAAAAAAAATAAATATTTATCATTTTTTATATCAAGTTTTGTCTACGATAATAAAATTAGCGATTCATTGCAAATACAAAAAAAAAAAAAAACTTTTATCGTCTGAAAAATGTTTAATTCCAATTTAAATTCACGCCGATTTATGGAAATTTCATTTATCAGGTCGGTCTATAAAGCAAATTAATTATGTCAACGAGGCTGTTCAACTTTTTTTTAAATAATATAATATAGAATGTCCTCGACTGAAAATTTTAATTTGTAATATTTTCTTAGAATTTATTAGAATGATTTTTGCTAAATCAAGTACAGTGGTGGCTCCGACAAACGAGATTATTTAGAAAAAAAAAATAAATAAATATTATATATATATATAATTGTGAGGTTTTTAACTCATGTCATATCTTGCATATTATTATATATACAGAAAAAAGAATCCTGTCAAATTAATTACCACCAAAAGTAATATATCACAAGCGTGAAATCTTATAAATTGAGAACTTGTAAGTCGCCACATCACTATATTTAATATACAAGTTTTAAGTTTTTAACACTTTATTTTACAACAAGAAAGTATAAACTTTTTAATAAGTTTATCACAATCGATAAAAACACCTTCGATTTTTAAATTTTTTGAATAAATACAGTTAAGTAAGTCTGATAAAGAATGGGATTAGAAAATTATTTTGGGGATTACCCACAGATATGGTAGAAATATTTCGTTTTTAGCAAATTTACCAAAATAATCCGCTTCCGGTTTAGTATTGCCGCTGAAAATATTATCAGTTCTTATTATCAAAACAACCTTTTTATAAACTCAACTTCATTATAACCATACTAGTGGAAGGTTATAACATTTCAGATCAATAACAAATGATTTCATCCTCTGATTACAAACTTATCGCTTTGTCGGTTATCATTAAAATTGTATAAGTTGTTCTCGAAGTATCGTGCCCACAAAATATTTTCAACACACAGTGACACAGACATCATTGCGACAATAGTCAGTCTCGAAATATATTGTATATTTCCATTGAAAATCTTAGGTTGAATTTTTAGTCCAAAATAATAATTATACTTTATTATATAACAAATTTCGACTGCACAATTATCTGCCAAGATTGTATTAAACAGTTTAATTGATAAATCGATTTATTGATGAAATGCATCGTAAAAATCTTAATCAAAATCCATGAAAATTAACCTTGGCCTTCAAAATGAGCTTTCCATACCATGTTTCGTTTAATGTCAGAAGAGAAGAAGAATAAATTATGGAAAACATTAAGAAAAAGTAACCCAATAATAAGAAAGCTTATAAGAGAATTTCTTAATGAAGAGTTTACTATTTTCTTTTTTTGCGTATGTCCCTGTGTAAATTAATTCGCGATCTAAAACAAAAAAATTTATTTAAAATGCAAAAAAAAAAAAAATTTGTAAATGTAATTTTTGTTCGTGTCAAGAATCCGAAAGACTTGAAAAAGCTTTTAAGATTTTGTTGTTGATCTTCTGTTACATAACTCACTCACTCGATTAAAAAGCGATGGAACAAATAAGAACAAAAATAAATCAATTATATGAAAAAAAAGAAAAGACGTAATATAAAAATTCTAAAATTTACTTACAATAAATTTCGTTTAAATTCCAATCCTTTATGAAAATATTTAGTTATGAAAATTCAAATTAAAAAAAAATCACAGCCTTTTTAGTGAAAAAAAAAAACAAAAATAAAAAACAGGTCTAAGGCTAAGCCTTATGTAATTACACTTTGATTTTTTAAATTCTAGAGCTTTTTTTTGGAACTTGAAAATGAGGTCACAAAAATATTCGAAAATTTTATACAAATTTCTTTTATTCGTCCGTTATTGATTGATAAGCACCACGCGATTTGTTTTAGAAAAAAAAATATTTTTTTTCAATTAATAAAAAATTAAATTTAGTTTTTTTTCTATCAAAAATAAAAAAAATTTTGTTCGTTTCGAATTCTCATCAAATTCGCTAATTTTAGAAACCACCGAAATTTTGTGAATAAAAAAAATATATATATATACCGATAGGAAAAGCTTTTAATGTTGGTGTTTTTCCGACTCGATAGTTTCCCAGTGACTGAGAGAAACAGAAAAGAAATTTCGTGAAAATTTGAAATGTTCATAAAATTGCCCCTTCAAAACGCTTTCAAGATTTTATCTTCGGGTAAACATTTGATTATTATATCACAGACTCGATAGAATAAAACTGTGCTTGTGTTCGCTCGCTCAAGCTAACATGAAAAGTTGCAGAGCAATTGCAGTAAACATTGCGCAAATTCAGAGATTGAAATACGACCGAAAGTTTTTTTTCAGGTTTTTCCACAATTTTCGAATACATACTGGGGAGGATCTGAATTCTTTAGAAAATTCCTGACCATTCTTTAAAAAGATTATTGTACGCAAAATTTAATATTTTCTTATAAACATTTTACGAATCTTTGTAATCTAAACTAATATTATAAAGAGGAAAGATTTGTATTTTTGTTTGTAACGAATAAACTCAAAAACTACTGGACCGATGCTACATTATCCCTGAGTAACATAGACTATATTTATTATTAGAAAAAATTAGGGATCCCTACTAAAACTTAAATAATGTAATCTATAAAAATATTATAAAGAGGAAAGATTTGTTCCGCATACATTTGTATCCAATATGTATCCTCACATTCATGTCTGTCACGTCTAATATTCTCTGTAGTCTAACTTCATGCACAAAGACCCTTCTAATATTTAAAAAATAAATGTCCACCCGTGCGAAGCCGGGACGGGCCGCTAGTTATATATATATATAAACAAGTAAAGTTCATAAACATTTTACACGAACCTTGGAGGCTTGTCATTTTTTGAGTTGGAACATGAGAACATTTAAAAGTTATAGTAAATACTCGATTAAAATGATTTTGTGGGCACGTCTAAGTGGAATCACACATTAATGAAGGGAGTACTCTCGAAGATATTTTGTAGTTTTTATCAAATAAAAATTATTTATTTATGATCGTGACATTTAACATTTAAAAAGAAAAAAAATGTTATCTCAATATTTCAATAATTTATTTGTTTATTCGGATTGCTGTATAGAAGAAAAAATAATAATTCGTTTTATCTATACAGCACATGTTAATTTTACATCCTATGGTTGAATGCCAAGGGTAGATTAGTTTTGTCATTACATTATAACACATAGAAATTGATCATTGCAAACGGCCCCAAGACACTAGATGTGTTGAGCATCAAAAGTGGTTTCAATTTCTACATTTCTGGATAGGTCAAAAAGTTGTTGCGTTTGTAGAATTTTTACATTTTTCTTAGCGCAAAACCGAAGTAAATCATTTCCATAGGCTTCTTTTGAACTCACATTTACACCATTATTGTGCAGAGACTGAAACAATTAGTAATTTAATGGTAGAAAATCAGGACTATACAATGGATGTATCAAAAATCCTCAGCTAAGCTTTCTCGATTTTCGTTGGGTTATCAAAAATTTCTTTAGTCTATGATGAAAGAAACAGAACACTTTTGCGATTCACTAATACTGAACGCTTATGTTGCCTATCCAATAGATGAAGTTCTCAAAAATATTGTTGTTACAACTTTCGTTTATAATTGTATATGGATTGTGAACTATTATATGAAACATTTGCAAGAACATATTCAATTGTTGTTATGTGGTCTAACAACTTTATTATGATTTCACCGTTATTAGCAATGATAAATAATTGCAGGTATATTTTCTTAAATAAAAGCTAAATTCAAACTAGGGACTTTGTGATTCGAAAGACTAGTGCATATCTTTGTCGCTTCCTATAGGATGAGACACAAATGATGTAACGATGGCCATGGGGATTACTTTGTCCATTACAGCAATATTTGTACCGTGTCATACATATGCGAAAATCTAAAATCAATTGCATATTTACCTATTTTTTTTTCAACGCATGTCAGCTCATGGTCTTTAATTTTAAACGTTAGAAATACCTGTCCTTCAATTAAGCTTAGAGCATTATAAAAATCAAGTAGAACTTTTTATTAAACTTTTATTGTGTAATATTTTAAATTTTGAATAATGTTTTTTAAATTAGAAAAAAAAAACAGATGTTAAAACAGCTTGAAGAAAATCTTCGTATAACACGATATTTTAAAAATATTTTGTAAAAACGTGTTAAGCGAGTCTTTTAACTTTTGAATTAAATTCAATTTTATTATACAAGGTGGAGTCCAAGGTAATCAGGACTTTAAAAAAAAAAACAGAAAAAATGGTTTTTTCGGCAAAATCAATTGATTTTAGTCAAAATAGTCTCCTTCTGCTTCAATACAGCTTTTTGCACGGTCCAAAAGCATGTCGAACGAGTGTTTTAGCTCGTTGGCCTGTATGGCCGCCAGTATGCCGGTGCAAGCCTTTTGAATGGCCTCTACGTCTGCATAACGCTTTCCTTTCATCGGCAAATGCATTTTTCCGAAAAGGTAGAAGTCGCACGGTGCCATATCCGGTGAATACGGGGAGTGGTTGATGGTTAAAATGTGATTTTTGGTGAGATAATCGGTCAGAAGCGTCGATCGATGAGACGGCGCATTATCGTGCAACAAACGCCAACTTCCATCTTCGCGATATTCGGGCCGAACACGTCGAATACGGCGCACCAAACGCTTCAAAATTCCTAGGTAGAATACCGCATTAACGTTTTGACCGGGTGGAACAAATTCTTTGTGGACAATACCCTTGGAATCATAAAAACAAATCAGCATTGTCTTCACTTTTGACTTCTCCAGGCGCGATTTTTTGGGTTTCGGCTTGTCCGGCGCCTTCCATTCAGCACTCTGGCGTTTCGTTTCGGGATCATATTGAAAACACCACGTTTCGTCATCAGTCACAATGTTATAAAGGAAGTTTTTGTCCTTTTTGACCTCTTTAATGATGTCCTTCGAATGTTGAATTCTGAGCAATTTTTGGTCGTCGAAGCTCATTTTCGCACCGATGACACAAACATACTGACACTTAAAACGCAATAACTTCACTTTCAATAGATGAAATGTCATGAAATTCTCACAGGAAGTCGATAAAGAATAGCAGATTCTAACGCACCAGTCGACATATACATGGCGCCACTAGGGGCGCTAGATTCAAAAAGTCCTGATTACTTTGGGCTCCACCTTGTATATGTAACGATTTTGCCCAGAACGCGTTACGGATTGGAAAATCGTGAAAATATTTTAAAAAATGTAATTCATTTTTTTTCAAAGATTTGTGCATTAAAATATCAAAAAATGCAAAAAATTACTACATGCATGCTAAGCTTGCTTCGCTCGCTAAATTTTTTAATCGGTAACGCGTTCTGGGCAAAATCAGTCTTTGGCTCCAATATATTATTATATTAAAGAAAAAATGTTCATGAATAAAAACCATAAAAAGTAGGTTAAGGGCGATGTGCTTCAGTAACTAGTATTTGAAAGCCTCGAACTTGAAATGGACATACTTCAATAGTAAGCTGTTAAAAAAAATTTCACCTGAAACTCAAATTCTTTAAATGCAAATTAACAAATACTCCCGCTGTCCCGAAGTAAGTATCCGATTTGGATTTTATGAGAAATTAATAAAAGCATGCCATGTTTACTGACAAGTAAATGTTAGATTTGCGACTAAAAGGGAGATTATTAATTTATATGCTGTATTTTATTGGGAATTCTATCGGTGCTTATCATACATTTATATGTTCTTAATTAGCGCCGGATAAAATTGGGCGCCAAATTAGCGATGGATAGAAAATATGTACTAAGCGACATCTGCCAGATGGTAGATGACGCAAATCAAAACTTTGTTTTTTATAAATTGGCGGCCTTGCATGCAACAAAATAAATGTCAAATTTATTTACACAAAAAATATAATGGATTTTTTTAAAAATTTTATTAAATTGAATGTGAGTTTGAAATGGAACCGGAGTATAAAAGAACGTATTATTTGTCGTTTACAAAAAAAAATTTTTTTATTTATTTAAATTCAACTGCTGTCAAATAATATCAGTAGTACCAATATCCGAAATTAAATGTTATAAGAACATTGATTAAAAAAAATCGTTCTTTTGAGAAAGTGAATTAGCGCCCGATAGAATTCCCAATAAAATACAGCAATAAACAGTTTAAATTTTGCCACGCTATTTGTAAAATAAAGGTTTTACATAACAGTGTTTTTTTTTTAACGAAAAATTCCAAACTCGGTATTCTCCCAAGTATGGACCATGAAAACAATGTTTTGGGTGGAAATGCTCGGAAGAAACCTAATTTGACTCTAAACATTCACCAAGTTGTCTATCATTCATCGTTAGAACTCAGCAGTATTGGCAAGCTAAGGCATAATGTAATCAAAATTGTTGCCAATAAATACAATGTATCGAAGAAAATTGTGACAAAAGTTCAAAATTTGGTAGAATAATTAAATTTCTATATTAAATAAGCTTAACATTTTTTTTAATGAAATTTCTTCTTTAATTTATGTGAAATAAATAATTTTTGAGAAAATAGATACTTATTTATGGACAAGAAAAATACCAAATCGGACACCTATTTCTGGACAGAGGGAGTATAACCTTACTTTAGATATAAAATTACAATCTTGTATTATATAATACTGTACAACATACAATTTATTTAGAAAACTAAAGATAAGACAAGTAGTCGGAAACCGAAACAGAGTTTTCTCTGTAGTGGCAACATGAACTAAGTATGACGTATGCCAAGGACTCACTATGTTGTCTATTTTCATTTGTCTCATTACATTAATTGGATAATATTTAAACCATACAAATGATAATTGTTTTCATACACCTAAAACTTAATTACCATATCACTTAAGGAACAACACTTTAATTGAGGTATTATTTTGAAAATATATTAATTTGTTAGTACCATTTTCGCAAATTAATCAATATTTAGAAATATTATTTAAGTAGCTTTTTTATATAAGAAAAATAAGAATTTAACTCAAAACAGATGTGGATAACGAGCCCGAACATTTGTTTAATATTTATTATCATGGAATTGATAATTTCTTTAGAAAGAACATTACTCGTATGACTTTATCCGAAGTCAATAACTAATACGGGGTGTTTCATAATTTCAATAATAATACATAAAAAGCAGTTGATTTGAAGTCTATTTCAGATGAAAATTTTAAATAAAATTCTGTTTATTTAGTAAAAAATAAAATTATAAAATTGCATAATTATAAAATTGTTTAAATTATTATTTTTTCTGCCTAATAAGCTTTTTATTGTTTTTGACTTAACAACACAAATAAAAATTATATTTCGAAGCAATTCAAAGGTAATTATTTGAATACAAACGCGAACAACTGTCGCTAGTTCATGACTTGTTATAGAATATAATAAATTTTAACGTTTTAAACGGTTTTAATTATAACATTTAAACTTACACCTCAGAGAAAATAAAGAGAGAATTCTTTGTGAATAAATGGTTGGTACTATTGCAGTGCTGCAAAGCATTCCTTCTCGTCCATATTATTTGTAAAAGTGTGTAAATATGGTACATGCATTTTATATCACACAAAGTTTTTTTTAACAAATGCTATTGATGAGATGGCATGTTTTGCAGATTGCAAACTTGACCAAATCAGGGTCCAAGTTGATAACTCTATTTATTGTATGCTTTTTGCTTGTATTGAATCATAGGGGCCCGCGGAGTTATGGGCCCAATGTATCTCCTCTTACTCTTAAAGTTTGGTTGAGAGGCTAGGTCTCTTCCCCGAACCGATTAGTCCTTCTAATGAAGATCAGCATCATAGTTAGGTCCAAGTTAGCTAACCCCTCTTTACTCATAGTACACGCACCTAGGGGTAGCAAGTCTTATTCTAGAAAAGAATTTTCTTCTGACTCATTTTCCTCAAGACAGGCACCGCATAACGGACTCTCGGCCACCCCTATATTTTACATGTGTTCGTTTAAGAAGCAATGTCCTGTCATTAATATCCACAATGGTCTTAAGGGTTTTCCGCTCGAGTTCCAGCAACATTCTAGTCCTTCGGTAATCCGGGCCAATCAATATCATTTTAGACTGCCCTTGCCATCTCTGTTGGTGGCGATGGTTTAGTTGCCTACTGAGGTCTTGTTTAAGACCCGAATACAACCACCCTACCGAAGGTTGAGGACCGTAAAACGTCTTGGACCCCTGTGTTTTGCTTACACTTAACCAGATTTATCGCAGCTATTATTTATGTTTGGATATTATGAAACACCATGTACATTTCTTATTATTAGCTATTCTTGACATTGAAATGATTATGATGAAATAAATTAGAACAAAATATTTATATATTTGACAATAATAACAATATTGAGAAGATTCGCAGTATTTGTTTCGTATGTGTTATTTGTTTCCATCGTTTATAATTCTCTAGAATTTGTTACGTAAAATAAAAAATTTGCCAAACTAAAAATGAGAGAAATAAAATATTCGATTTTTACACGAATTTAGTAAAATATTAAAGAAAATATCTTCGTGAAAACGCTTTAATAAAAATTCATCATCGAAACAGGAAAATTTAATTACCAAAATTAAATTAAATTGTATTCTTATAAATTCGGGTATAATGTTCAAAAGTCAACGAATGTTGTCTTATCATTCTTTTATACTACAAATTTTTTTTTTTTAAATGAGAATTCCTGTTGTTTGTCTGAATAGATAATAAGTACTTAGTATTATGGTTTTCAGTAAAAAAAAAAAAATTGAATTTAATGATTAATTAGAATATTAAAACCAAAATGTTCAAGTAAGCGTTGTTATTATTGTTATTAATATTTATATACAAACGGAAAAATGTATGCGTATTAAAAAATAGTAGATAAATACATAGCATAAAATCTTCTAAATTTTTCCAAAGAAAGAACATTTCTAGAGCTTGCAAACCAATTAACATTTTATGTAAAGGCGGTAATATTTAAAATATCCTTTAAATAGTTTAAGTCCACTACGAAGTTGAAGCACAAATGTTGCTACAATGACGAATAAGCCGTTCATGCTTAATAAAATTGGTTTGTTTACCTACAGTCGATGATTTAATAAATAAATCAGCAGATCGATTCTGGTTATCGCTATCTAAATATTTCCATTGCTAAATGGCTAATTTTAAATTGGCGACTTTGGTCATAGAGATTAGTCGCGAAAAGTTTCAATTTACGAATATAATTACTTATAGAGGCGCTATTTTGGAGATTGTCAATTAAAAATATTATTTTTCGTTTGCAATACAGTGAACACTTTCTTGAGTGAACAATCAAGGAACGAAAAAATGTCCGCTCATTAGGGATGTCCGATTAAATTAAAATGTTATTAGTTGCATATTTCAAATAAACCCAAAAAGCTTTTCACAGCATTCTGTACGTATAGGAAAAATATGGCTTTATTGAATGTGCCCGTTAATTTGAGGAAATTGAATTAATTTTAAAATTTCAAACGGAAAATATGGTGTTTAGATTGCCAATATAGCAGCAGGATTTTTTCTTCATTAATTAAATATCCTCTATTTCACATTTACTAATTTGCATTGCCACAAAATCTACACCATTTTCAAAACCCATGTTACACCTGAGGACCTTCCCTTATTAGATAAACAAAGTCACTTTTAAATTCGTTAATAATAATAATAATAGGGCTCAAATCGAGGCTGAAGCGGGGAAATTAATACAATATATCATTGATAGGATATTATAAATTAAATAAGAGCTTTCTCAGGTCATACTGAGGGAAAAATCAAAACATTGTGCATAGGCATTTACCACGTGTAACATTCGGGAGACCTGTTCATTCTTCCTGTAGTCTGTCGGGTTCAAACTGATTTTAAACAAATCTACGGATCTCAACGAACACATATTAGAATTTAGGTGCATTTTGTTTAAAATATAGGAAACATTAAGTTGACGGACTACGTTCACTGAACTAGCTCCCATTCAACACATATATAAAATAGATTTTAGTTATTATGTTAATATGAAAGAAATAAAAGGAAAATTAAATAAAACTAGGCAATAAAAAGGAAAAGCATTCTAGTTGAACCAATTCAAGTTTTATTAGCTCATGAAAATAAAGCTAGTGCAGTCAGTGTTTAAAAGTAGGTAGTAAAAAATAAACTGAAATATTATAACCGGTTTTAATGGAATGAATTTTCTAAATATTTTCTTTTGTAATTGAATTAATAATTGTTTAAAAGGCCTCCAAAATAAAAAATAAATTTTTGCCATCCAATTTTGGTACATATATTAAATTCAAAACTTTCAAAAAAAAGACCAAAGATCAAAGACCTCCGATGACTTACTTTCACTGTTTTAGACGTTTACCTTGTACCAAACTTAAGGATTTTTAATAGATTTTTAATTAAATAAAACAAAAAATATTCGTACAACAGAACTGGTTCCGTGAAAATTGTTAATTAAAATTTAGCACATGATAAAGATGTTTTTTTTTGTGATAAACAAGATTAGAACAATTTGAGAAATACTATTTGATATTCATTATGGGTGACTCAATAAATTTTCACCCGAACTCCAAAACGCGATGTTTGGCTAGCGTCCCACACCGCCTTTTTAAATTAAAGCCAACCGGTGTGTGTCAAAATAGACGTCATCATTTCGTCAGTTTAAAGCGTAAGCGTATTAAAATTCCTGGAATTTCTTCTCAGGAAAGTTTCATGTTCTTATTTTTGTTAAATCCGAAACTTTTCTAGTTTTCCAAAACAAGTTATGACAAAATATTGATATTTCAGAACTTATTTCTTTGGGGATTTTTGTTTTCTTTTCTTTTCTCTTGTTAATAATGACGTTTTATTGAAAATGGAAACACTCACTTGAGGGAGTTTTATTTTTTCACAAATTCGCAAAAAAAAAATTATATAATAAGAATCACACAAATTGCATCACAATCCTACCTTTTTTTGACGTTTCACACACCACTGAATTTTCTTTTCTTTACCAGGTAAATGCACAAACACTAAAACTTTAAAAATTAATAAAAAATAAAAATTAGTTTTTAAAGAAAACTTCTATTATGTAAATTTAATAGAATTTTGTAAACTTTTGTAATCCAATTTGAAAATTGCATGAACCGAACCCGTACGTTACGTGAAGATAGATCGAGCGAATAAGCAATAAAGTCAGAAATCGAACATTCTTCTGTTTGAAGTTTGTCACGATTTGAATATTTGACATTTTAAAATCTTTTAGTAATGCCAACAATAGTAAAATTATAACTTCGAAATTGCATAATTGTAGGCTTCAAGTAAAATCTATATTAAAGAATTCTCCTAATTCTATCGGTGAGACATTTTATTTAGGCCTTTTTATTTAGTGTTATAGTTAAGTGTATGTGATTTTAAAAAGATTTTAACGAAAATTTACAAATCTACCTACTAGAAAAATGAAACAATAAATTTGTTATTAGAGAGCATGCCACTGCTTTACACTGCATTACATCGTAGGCGAATAAGATATTTGCCTAAGGCAGCTATTCTCAAACTGTGGATCGCTGTCCCAAATGGGGTCGCCAAAATTTTTCCTGGGGTCGCAAGCAGGATTTCAGATTTTATTTTAACGTTGTGAAATAAATTTTAAAGCAAAGAATTACATCAACTCTGTTTATATATTTTGCTAGTTTATTATATTTTTATTGTAAAATAAATTGTAATTAAAATATTTGCTCTTAATTATTCTCTTTTAATATTATTACTTATAAAATGACATTCCATTCATTTATAACTTTAATGATTTCCGTTTATGTACATCATACAGATGTCAATGATATTACAACCTTATCTACATGATTTGGGGTCTCAAATAAACTATACACAGAAAATGGTGTCGGACCAAACAAGTTTGAGAGCCTCTGGCCTAGGACACCCAATTTTAGGGGCATTAAATCTGCAATCTGGATTTCTGTGAAGAAATAAAAGTTAGAAAATTGTGCTATATCTGCAAATATTTATTTCATGTTTTAGTTTTCTGTCATTTATCAATTAGAAAAACATCAGTTTGCTACAAAAAGATTTTTAATATAGGGTGTCCCAATAAAAGCACAATATTTTATTTGCGTAACTTGAAGTATGTGTATATCTCCGGTATTCTGAATCCTATAGATACGACCCATAAGTCATTCGAGGATCAATTTAATAACGAATTAAATCCCATTCGACATTTTCAAAAATATTCATTTTTAGGTCATGAAAGACAAAAATTCTCTAGTATGAAGGTATACGTATATCTCAGGTATTTTGGGTCCTACAGGTATGATCCATACCTCATTCGACAAGGAATTTAATAATTAATTAAATAAAGAATGCTGCAAAAAAAAACGCACGATTTGAATTTTGTGGAATTGTCTTTTTGACAACAGTAGGCGCTCGAAACTTGACAAACTGTCAATAATAATGTCGTTCCTTCGTGCAAGTTCCATTAATATAAATAGCAACAATGGAAGATGGCAAATGTCAAGATTTTAGTACTGTCAACTTAATGAAACGAAAATAGCGCGAAATTTAAATCTTGCGCTATTATGGAAACACCTGGGTTCCGTTCACTCGATCACACCGGTGTAAAAAAAAGTCGGTGTAAGTTAATGTCAAAAAAGCCGGTGTCGAAAAATGTAAGTTGTTTGCGAGTGAACGATCGTAGTCGTAGTCGTAGTCAATTAGTGTCATTTCGAAATGTCAATTGGAGAAAATGCGCATTTATCGGTTAATTAATGTACTGTAATTATTAAAATAACTTTCATGAAATCCATTTATTTTAATATTTAATTTAGTAGCAAATTTTTATATAAAACACATATTTTATGGTTTCACTTTTTTTAATAAATTTAATATTTTAAATTTTTTTCGAATATAATTCAACGAATTGAATATAAACTTATTACTAAAACTATAATTTTTCTATAAATTTGCCAAATAATAAAAAAAAAAATTCTGAATTCATAAAAATTTGTTTTGAATTTAAAATAAAACTGACGAAATGGAAATGACAATAATCAACTATGCCCCATGACATTGGTCGAAAAAAGTTACTAAAATTGACACCGATGTAAACCACTGAACGATGTCATGACGTCATCGTAGTCAAAAAAGTTGACCAGTGAACGCAAAACTGTAACTTTTAGTTGCTTTTAGTTACTTTTAGTTGGTGAGTGAACGCAGCTCTCATATTAAATATCAGATTTAAATTAAAATTTTTTTTAATAAAACAAAAAAATATACGCCCTGAATACATTAAATGCCTACAGTCCCATGCTACAATAACGCGCTAGTGTTAAAGAGGTTTATAAATTATAATATAATGATATTGTATTTAAGCGAAATCGGTAAAGGGTGAACATTTTGCGGATTTTATTGGAAAATTTGTACAGTAATTTCTTTTAAATACATTGGTTATATGTAGTGGTCGAAGTGGCAGGTTAAAAGTGGTGGGATATTTAAAAAAAATTCAACCGTATGTTATTTAACAGCATATAAATTCATCTATCTATTATATAAAAAAGTTTTTTCCGCACATCATTTATAAATTTTGTAGTAGAAAAAAACTTAATAAATAATTTTATAACTAAAAAATTTTTTGGCTCGGACGGGGGGGATTCGATCTCGAGCACTCGGTCTTAGAAAGCTAATTTGCTGCTACCTATGCCATCGACCTCAATTGCAAAAGTGAATCAGATTCGTTAATAAAAAGTCAATACTGAATAAATAATTTAATAACTGAAAATCTATCTTTTAGCTATCTATTATAATAATAATAATAATAATAATAATAATAATAATAATAAGTAAATAATAAAATAATAAAATTATAATACAAACGTTTTTCCGGAACATCATTTATAAATTTTGTAGTAGATAAAGCTTAGTAAATAATTTATAACTAAAAAAAAAAAATTTTCGGCACCGGCGCGGACTCGATCCCAAGCACTTGGTCTTACAAAACTAACCTTTTGGTATCCACACCGCCGAGTCCAATTAATAAAGTGGGTCAGATTCGTTAATATGAAATCAGAACTGAATGATTAATCTATCTACATGAAGTATTTTTCACAAATACATACTATTAAAAATGAGGAGAAATGATTACATGTGCTATTATCTATATTATTTATACTATACGTATACACATTTTTATCCCCTATGGTAGGTACTACCAGAGGGTATATTAGTTTTGTCACTCCATTTGGAACACATCGAAATAATCATCGTAGAAAGGTTTTAATGGTATGGTTGTGTCAGGAATCAAAAGTTATATCGATTTATGCATGTCCGTCCGTCCGTATACAAGGTAACTCAAAAACGCGTTATCCGGTTTTGATGAAATGTAGAATGTTAGTTCCTTATTCCTTAACTTGGTTTCGTATTGCATTTGAATAAAATCGATCCAGGGGAGCAAAGTTATAAACGAAAAACCAGGGTGACCAGAAAGTTTTGTCGTTTTTTTGTTTACGGTTTTTCGGATTTAATCGGAAAATTTGTGAATCAATTTTATTGAAATTAATTATGCGGATTAAGTACCTAAGTAGGCGATATCATATTAAATTTTAATCAAATCGGTCCAAGGATAAAGGAGAAAGAAATAATCCTAGGAGAAAATACCCCTCTCTATAAAGTTTTTTTGATGTACTTTAAAAACTAATACACTGATTTGAATAAAATTTACAGATTAGACTTATGCTATCACGATCTAGGGTACCTGCAAATTGGAAGAAATTTTGAAAAGAAGAAACAAAGTTATGAAGAATAAACCTTGAAATAATGTTAGTTTTGACAGTTTTTCTATCCCATTTTTACCATAGGGCATCATAAAATCGGATATAGGCCGATTTTAAGTTACTATATGTTATATTTCCTGGAATGATTGGGAGAAAATATAAAATGTCACATGGTCAACTGTATGTCGCTCTATCACGATGTAGAAGCAGAGGAGGTATAAAAATAGAGTGCAAGCTAGAACAAAAGGTCATAAAAAACTTTGTATTTGAAGAGGCAGTTAAATAAATCACAAAAGCAGTTACATACTTCTTACTTCTTACTCTATTATGCTTTATTTGTTACCATTACATTACACGAAAACTAAAATCTACTCGAATTCTAATCGGGACCCGGGGTTGGCGAGCGAAGCGAGCAGGGGCGGAGCCCCCTAGTTTATTTAAAAAAAAAATTCGTTACGAAAATAAAATAAAAATACTAAGTTATTTCAACCAGTCACCTGCAATGTTTAATTAATACATCTGAAAATAAAAAGAAAATTCTAAATAAATCATAGTTGTTCTATAGCAAGGGTGTCCAACCTTTTTGTTTCCCTGGGCCGCATTGGAAGAAGACATGGTGTTTTGAGCCACAAGTATATTACTATGTATAAATCCGTATCATAACATGAATGTGATACTTGGAATTGAAGTTGTGAAACTAAACCGTCAATATATGGTTCGATTGACGTGGTCGCAATTCTCAGGCAATTCTCAAGGTTTTCATCCAACATGTTGGTTCTAATTTTACACTTAGTATGTTTCATTTTTCACTTAAGCCACCAGGTGACAAACAACAGAGCAGTGTAGCTGAGCGAGCAACGCAAACCGAAAGAGAATTTACTACAAAACGAAAGAGCTTTCTGTTCTGGTCCTGGTTCTGTTATTTGTCACTTGGCAGCTTTAGCACGAGAACGCGCGGCCGTGGGTTGGACAGCCCTGTTCTATAGTGTAGATTCTATAAAACTTAGAATTCTTAGAATAGTTTCCACTTCTGTTCCTGTTCACTTTTTCGAATTCTAGTTTTCATAATTGTAAACGTCAAACAAAATCTCGCTGCCAGATGGAAACACTTTGAAATCCCTATCTCGAAATCACGAGATTTCATGGATGGAAACATGGTATTAAATTTGAAATTTGCGAAAAGCTGCGAAAATTGGTACAAAAGAAGTACAAAAGTAACAAAAAAAAGGAAGCTCCTTAGTAACCAAAAAAAAGCCTACTTAGTACAGAAAATTTCATTTGCAAATTTTTTATATTCATACGTTACTATAAATTATAAAAAAAATTAAAAATTTAAAAAAAATTATTTAAAATTTAAAAAAGTATGCTCCGGTACGCAATATATGTTCCCCAAGAAGTGGTGGGATGAATTTACAATTATTTAGAAGTACTGGGATGGCACCCCACCCCGTCCCGCCTCACTTCAAACGCTGGTTATATGTATATAACACGATACGGTGTTGAATTTTGGTAAAATCGATTCAAGGAAAAAGAAATATAGCGTCATTCATTCTTTACTTTTTTTTTTAAATAAAAATAAAACACTTAGAATTGAATGCAAATATCAAATCTTTATTATCAACTTTAAGCACATAGTATGGCAATTAATGTTTGAAAATAATTTCCTTCAAATGTTGGCCGGCACTACGTTTCAGCTCGGCCAGTCTGGCGGTCCAATTTTCGATCACTCTCTCAAGCATTTCGACCGGAATCTCATGAATGACACGTGTAATGTTCGCTTCCAATGCTTCAATTGTCACTGGTTTATCGGCAAAGACTTTTGACTTTACATATCCCCAAAGAAAAAAGTCCAAAGGTGTGATATCGCACGATCTTGGTGGCCAATTCACTGGGCCAAAACGTGAAATTAATTGCTCACCGAAATGATTTTGCAATAAATCCATTGTAACACGGGCTGTATGGCTCGTAGCACCGTCTTGTTGAAACCAAATATTGTCGAGACCACGGGCTTCAATTTCAGGTACCAAAAAGTCCGTTATCGTGGCACGATAGCGCTCACCATTGACTGTAACGTGGCCGCCGGCCGCATTTTTGAAGAAATACGGACCGATGATGCCCCGGCCCATAAACCACACCAAACTGTTGTTTTCAATGGATGTAATGGTAGTTCTTGAAACTCTTGTGGATGCTCATCATCCCAAATACGGAAATTTTGCTTATTAACGTAGCCATTAAGCCAGAAATGAGCCTCATCACTGAACAAAATTTGGCTTGAAAATTCCGGATTTTCTTCGATGCGTTCAAGCGCCCATTCAGCAAACAAACGACGATGTAAGGCTTGACATGATGAATTGCCATACAATACTGAACAAAAATGATAAATCAGAATGACGCTAGTCACGCGTGATCTGTCAAAAAAACCCTATTGAAAAAAAAAGTAAGGTTTGAATCACACGGTAGTTATAGAGATTGGCCTGGTTTTCTTTAGCTTTTGGAAATAATTGGAAAATTGAAAATTCATGTTATTCAAATTTATTATATGGCTTGACAATATGAATTTATGATATTGTGCTGAATTTCTATAAAATATAGTATGTAAATTAAAGAAATGGGTGTAGATCGAAATTGGCCTGGCCATAACATTTTGTCGTTTTTTGGTTAGTTTTCGGACATAATTTAAAAACTTATGCACCGATTTTAATGCCAGGCCTATGAAATGAGAACTTTTTATACGAAAATAAAACGCTTTTTTTTTAATAGGAAAGTGAAGATATTTTATTCAAAGTACTGTCCATCGCTTTCTACACATTTTGGCCACTTTTCAGGTTATCGGTGGATAACACTCCAAAAAATTTTTTTTTCTTTTGATGAAAATCATTCAGAGACCCAATTTTCCAGTTCTTCAGATGTTTTGAAGTGCTGCTCTTTAAGTGCGTGTCCCATCGATGAAAATAAATGGTAATCAGAAGGAGCCAAGTCTGGTGAGTACTGCGGGTGGGGCAAGAGTTCCCAGCCAAGTGATTTCACCGTATCCTGAACCGGTTTTGCTTTGTGTGACGGGGCGTTGTTATGAAGCAAAATTACTTTACCGTGTCTTCTGACTGATTCCAATCGTTTTTCTTTCAAAGCATGTTTTAAATTGATCTTTTGTTGTCGGTACCGTGCAGTATTTATAGTTTCACCAGGTTTTTTCTGACCCAAGATTTTTTACGTTTTAAATTCTCAAAATAAATCCATTTTCCATCACCAGTAACAATGCAGTGCAAAAAAGACTTTCGCTTGTTCCGTTGAAGCAAAATTTCACTGGTGTTTTTTCGATTTTCTTGCTGCCTTTCAGTCAATTCGTGCGGCACCCATTTGCCTGACTTTTGAATCTTTCTCTTAGCTTGTGAACGTCTATAAGTTGTTGCTTGATCAACATTTAATATTTCTGCCATTTGTTATTGGCTTAAAGTGTCATCTTCGTCCAATATTTCTTGCAATTCGGCGTTTTCAAACTTTTTCCGCGGTCTTCCACATTCTTTATTTCTCATATCGAAATCATTATTTCTGAATCGTTGAAATCATCTTTTGCATGCTACTAATGACGGAGCATGATCACCATAAGCTTCTTCAAGCATTTGCTGAGATTCTGCCGCGTTTTTCTTCAAATGGTAACAAAAAACTAATGCTGTCTGCAAACCGTATGTTGTAGGCACAAAATTTGACATTTTTAACACGAAAAAATTGTATGTTTTATTACAAATCAAATTTTTAACACTGAACGTTGTTGACAGATATCAAAGTAATAAAAAAGAGTTCACAATAAATATTGCCTATAGCTACAGCCACCTATCGGCAAAGGCTCATTTACATGCATAGCCCTTGATATTCATCAATCAAACTTAAGGAAGCATAATTTCTCCACTCCATATATATGAATTTTTTTCAACTTTATCACCCGAGTATTTGTATTTAAAAATAATGGCTTTAATTATTAAAAACTACTTGTATTAAAAACTAGGAGGTTACCCGTCCTAAGACGGCCTCCTAGACATTTCAGTTTACTGTAAATTAACAAAATTTATTTGAGCGTAGCATCTTAATTCGCATAATTATGGATTTTTTACTCCGTTCCCGTAACACCGCTGATATATTTTATGTCTTAAGTTGAGCTATTCAGAATGCACAGTATTTACCCCGCAACATCCTGAGCGCAAAGATTAAAAAGATCCCATTTCCCCGAGTGGTAAAATAGCTCCCGTTCATCATATATTACGTAAAGTAAAATACCTCGACAGATAGAACTATTGTACCTTCGACAGAAATAATCCCCGTGAAAACCTCCACAACTTAGCTGAACATTGTAATCGCGTGTGACCTCAATATAAAAAGTGCAGAAGTTTTTATTGACTTCAGCGCCAAAGCGGTGAGAGATAGAACTTTTGGTCCTCGACAGAAATAATCCCCATGAAAACCTCCAAAACTTTGCTGAACATTATTATCGCGTGTGACTTCTATATAAAAAATTCGTAAATTTGTATTACCTCCAGCGCTAAAGTCGTGGGAGATGGAACTTTGCCGTGTACGTCAGAATGTCCGCCATAAAATTCTTAATAAGAATCATGTCCGATGTATATTTCAGATTATAAATGACGTTTTCCGAAATAAGCTTTCAAGCTCGCCTTTTGTAACCCCTCCGACCCCCAATCTCCCCGGAAATAAAATTTCTCCACGTTTCAAGTAATTCTCTACAACACATCAAAAAGTGTTTTTTTTTTGCTCATCGATTTTTCTTTGTTGAACAATATGTGCTAGGACGGACAGAAGGAAGGAAAGAAGGATTCGAATTTCATATATATAATTATTGCAAGGAAAGAAATGAAAATTTTTAGTAGCTATCGAAAAAATTGTATACACCATAAAATCTCAGAGCGAACTAAACTTGTAAAACCGCGTCCAAATCGAAAAAGCAAGAACACGCGAATTTGTTGATGTTTCCACTCGTCATCAAAGTGTAACTAATGATAAAGTATGGAAACTTCCTCTCCTTACCGTAACGCCGTTTTTCAAATTTTGACTGTTCTTTTTGAAACAATTTTCTCTCCACTGCTTACATAGGTACAAAGTGTAACTATGATAAAGTCTGGAAAGCTCCTATCCTTACCGTACCGCCGTTTTTTAAATTTTGCCTGTTCTTTCTCAAACAATTTTCTATCCACTGCTGACATAGATAGAACTAAAAGTTTTACGTATGGGTGAAAGAGACACATTATTTTAAAAAACATCCCATTTCTCGCTTTTGGGTAATTTTAAAATGTAAACATTGAAACACAGGCAGAAATTCATATACAAATGCACACATAACAGAAAAAAAAATTGGCGCATATTTTTTTTTTCTGGTATGTGTGGGAAATTTATAAGATTTGGTCCCATATTTTAGATTCCAAGGGTAATTCATAAGATTCCATCTGATTTTTAAGAACATTTCATTCTCTCTCTTGCTGATGGATTTTGCCTATGAAAAATATATGTGCTCTTGCGTATTCTTTCCCCCGTTTGCCACGTGCTTTTTCTGCCTACTTCGCTAGCTTTCCGGACTTTATCATCAATTACACTTTGCATAGGTAGAACTAAAAATTGTACGTATGGGTGAAAGAGAAACATTATTTAAAAAAAAACATCCCATTTTCGCTTTTGGGTAATTTTAAAATGTAAACAAAGAAACACAGGCAGAAAATAAAATTTGGCGCTAATTTTTTTTTCTGGTATGTGTGGGAAATTTTATAAGATTTGATTTGGGACGATATATAAGATTCCAGGGTAATTTTATAAGATTCCGTCCGATTGTTAAGAGCATTTCATTCTCTCTCTTCCTGATGGATTTTGCCTATGAAAACTGTATAGCTTTCCATACTTTATCATTACTTATACTTTGCTCGTCATGGATCATTAGTGAACGCTAGCGAACATACTTTTACTCGCTCGCAAAGGCATCCGCACCAACTGAGCATTCCTAGACAACGTGTTCTGCTCTTGTTCACTCGCTTGGACTGGACACGCCTTTAAAGATGGTACATACGATGCAACAAAACGTACGTTTTAGATAAAGCATGCGCTATACGCATGTTTTTCGTTGAACAATTTTTTAACACGTATATGGGTACATCATTCGTGTAGCTGCTGCTTTAACTAAAACGTACATTTTGCTGCATTGTATGTACCAGCTTTTAGAGTTAATTCATTACTAGTCCCATTTCTGCCATAGGGTGTCAGGGTTCTATATGTTTTTTAATTATTTTCGGAGTATTCGTCGTGTCGGTATATAAGAAAACTGATCGTAATATTCATTAATTATTTTGCTTACAATTAGTGACAACGTTTGCTTCAAATGGAAATATTTAGTCCGATTTTTTAAAAATAACACTTAACATGCGATAAAATTCAAATCATAGGCACAAATAGAAAAAACGCACAATTTGTATACATGGTTCAGGGCAATGAATGCATCTGAAATTAGATTATCTATTGTAATGTGGAATACCACCCAATTTTCTTAGACAAAATATTCCGGTCAACATCGAATCAGGTCATCATTTACTTATCAACTAACTTTGTACCAAATTTGAGCACAATTGGGTTAGTCATTATCAAGTTATCGTGCCAACAAAAAGTAACTGCACAAGTATAAAATGACCTACTTCCGTTTTGGCATTTGCACTGAAAATTTAAGCGATTGTTCCTATAATACCATCCCCTTTGTGTACTAAATTTCAGATACACAGACAAATATTCAGACATTCTCATGAAAAAAGTCTATTTGGATTCTGAACACCCAAAGCATGTATTTCTGTTGAAAACTGTAAAAACAAAAAATATTCTTAATCCGTATTTGTGTAGTATTTAACATCCGGTAGCCGATTTGGTACCTAACTTTTTCTTACAGGATAAACTTATTTCCAAACTTATTTTTAGGTGATATGAAAAGAAGTCTTGTGGAGATTCACAAAATTGGACTTTTTTTCAGTCGGACATAAAATCTGATATAAACTTAGACTTTTTAAGAAAGCCTTTTTTTTAACATGTTGAAATTGAAAATGAATTGTTTGCATATGAATGCACCTAACTGAGTTTTCCCGATATTATTTAGATTTCAAATATTTCTAACTTCTAGGAATTTTCTTTTGGGAAAAAAAAGTAATCAATGTTTAGATGCAATTCTGGTCCCGGTTCTTAAAAACCTAAGATGCAGACCAAATTTTAGATCAATCCGGACTTTTATTCATGTAAATTTGAAACACTTGCTACACTGTGGTTTGTTATTATATAAATGATACATTCGTAATTAATGTATACAAATTTATGCCTCAAAGGATATCTTATTATATTTAATAGCATACGAGTATTTTCTAAACAGGATACATATACGTTAATTATATTTGACTTAATTTAACTTTTTCAAAAATGAAAAGAAAATATATAGTAACTGAAAATGATTTTTTGATGTCCTATGATAGAAATGGGACTCGTCATTAACAAATCTATAGATTAATGAATTATCTCTGAGAAAAACAACCAAAACTGATAATATTTCAAGGTTTTCAATGCATAACTTTGTTTCTTCTTTTTTAAATTTGCTTTAATTAGCAGGTAGCCTTGGCCCTATTAGCATAAATCTATTCAGAACATTTTATTCAAATCGGTACATTAGCTTTTAAAACACATGGAAAAAACTTTACGAACCGGCTTATTTTCTCCTACGATTATTTCTTTCTCCCCTATCCTTGGGGCGATTTTACTGAAATTTAACATGGTATCGTATATTTATGTAGTTAACAATTAATATATAACATAATAATTTAAACAAAATTGCTTCGCAAATTTCCCAAATTAAATCTGAAAACCATAAAAAAACGATAAAATTTTCTGGTCACCCTGGTTATTGCTTAATAACTCTGGTAGTACCTACCATAGGGCATAAAAACCATTTATAGTATGTAAACAGATCAATATTTTTCTTCTATACGTATTTTCTTTTTTTTGTGCGAGGAAAATTTTTATCTGCGAAGAAATTCTTTTCAATTCCATAATTAATGTAACGTTTACCTTGCTCTTGTAATTTATATAACATTTAACATTTCTTTAAGGCTGATAACACACTGAATCAGACAAAACAGCCAAAAACAAATATGTCAAATTTATCGAAACGATTTGGCTTAACCTAACGCACATTAATAACACAAAACGAACAGTATCAGGCATGATTTTTGGCGTTTCGAAACACTCATAACATCTGTTTTGTTTTGATTCGTCAGTATGCGTTGCCTCATTTAATTTCATGTATTTTATGTATTTATGTATTTTTCTGTTAAGCCAAAAATGATGGAGGGGAAATGTTGATAAGTCTGACTGCGGTGGTTTTGTTCTATTTAGTGAGGGTTGCCCGATTTGATTGCGTGTATTTATATGTGGAAACATTCGAGAAAACATTTTGTTTTTCGTAGATGTTTTTGCCTGATTTAATGTGGGTTTGCGCATATACTTCTGTGTATTTATTGGTAACAAAACTGATTTAGTGCTAAAAAACTGTGTTGGTCTGTTTTGTCTTATTTATTTTAAATTATATATACCATAAACATGTTTAAATATTAGGTATTTGAGGCATAACACTAAATAAATAATATATCAAAGGAAATTTTAAGGAAAAGCAGTGCGCCGCTGGTTTATTTATAAACTTTAGGAAGTCGGAAGACTCAATGGAATTTTATTAATTTTAAAATAGCGAATTTACAGAAAATTATTATAAGTCCATATACAGAGGATATTTATGGGCAAATATCGAACGTCTGATATCTCATTTCTAACGAATTCTTCAATGAAAAACTTGTTATAAATTTAGTGAGATTGATTTCCAAGCGAAAGCTTGATATCTTCTGATTTATCCTATCTATGAAATCTTCGATGATCTTATTTATTTTCTTATTGCAATTAACGATACTTATAAAAGACCTTGTAATCAATTAACTGTTGTGATATAGTTACGAGTATGTCACCAACACCTTGAAAATTATCTTTTCCGAAAAGTTTCTTCATTAAACTAGTTTTTCCTGATTGTAAACACTTTTCCTTTAGAAAAAAAATGGAACTCTCTAAGAAACTTTAGTAGTCTTTTTTCTTTTTTTTATTAGTTTTGTAAATAGGTGTATACTAAAGTGAAATTGACCAAACTAATTTCATTTTCAGTTTCATTTCACAATTCAAAGTAAATTGATGTTTCAATTTGTCCAACGTTAAAAAATATTCGTACTTGTGTTTCATTTTTTTTTCTCCATATAATGGATAATTTTTTGATATCAATTATTATTATTTTAATAATAATATGTTCAATTAATAATAATTGCCAATCGTTCAAAACTTCACAAACGGTAAAGCTTAAATTTATATTAGGAAGTGTAATTAATTTTTATTGTCTTCTTTTTGCTTACTCAAGAAAACTAAATGCTTAAATCCACCAACAACAGCTAAAAAAGTCGAAATAAATATAAAAGAATGTCAGGATGAAGTGAAAAATAAAATTGTTAAAGGTGAAATTTCAAATTTATTTAGGGAAAAATATTATTGGTGCTTTTTTCTATTCGATAAATTTTAGAAGCTTTTGAACTCATTCATGAACAATTAGAACACGAACATGAATTTCCGAACCATGAAGAATCTTATCAAACTAATGAACATGAAAGTTACCGAAGAAGTTCATCTTATCATCCAACTTTGGTACCGCATGAAGAGAAAAGAATAGCTGGGGTAAAAATTTAATTCTTTTCATACAACAAATGTCCTTCCTTGAAAATCATATTTTTGAGATATATTTTCAGTTTTTATTCTTATATTATTCATTTTCAATTTAAATTTTTTAGTGTCTACTTCATTGTGTGTACGCGAAAAACAATGCCATCGATAATCTTGGCTGGCCTACGTTAGATGGCCTTGTTGAATTCTATTCGGATGGTGTGAATGAATATGGATTTTTTATGGCAACATTAAGGGGTGCTGATCGTTGCTTGAAAGCTGCCAGTTCTAAATATCATGTGAATCGATTACAACCACCGAAAAATGGTGAAAGTTGTGATTTGGCATTCGATGTATTCGATTGCATATCGGATCAAATAACTGAATATTGCCATGATCAGTACAATTAAACTCATCATGAATGAAGATTCTTGATAATTGTTGCATGTTCTTAAAGGCGGTCATACTCAGCAATAATCATGGATAATTTAATTTTTATATTTTTAATTTGTTTTTATTTATTTTCTAATTTTTAAATAAATTATTATGAGAATGGGAAAATTCTAATTTTGATTTTACATATTTTCTGATAAATCTTTTCAATATAAAATAACTAATTTATGCTTTGTCTAATTTTATCAATTCACATTGTTAAGTACGTTTTTTTTTTCTTGGAAATTACATTTGTTTTGTTATGAATGACTTTCTCTATAAATATATTACGAGAAATACACAGAACTGTGGTGATGTTTAAGAGTTGATATTTCATGACGACCTTCATTGGGCACTGAGATCGTGCGACATCGCGCATTTAGACATTATTTTCTGGGGTACCGTGGAGGGAAAAGTTGATGTTAATAATCGACAAATAATTCCACGCCTGAAAAATAACTTTCGACGTGTTATTGGCGGATGAAAAAGTATGGAAACCAGGGACACAAAAAGAAAAAAAAATCGTAGCTTTACACATTTCGTTATACTGTATGACAATACAACTTTATCCGTTACGTTATTTTGTTATGTAACGAAAAAGTTGTTCAGTATGTTCATTATAATGAGTCTTTTTTACAAATCCTAACTTAAATTCCTTGCAAAACGAAAATGTGACCAAAACAGACTATAAGGCTTTCACGTTATGTTAAAATGAAAATATCAGGGATTTTCATAGAAATAAATCATTTTGTCAAAAAGCATACATAAAACAAAGTACTTAACAGGGATTCTGTTTTGATTACATATTCAGTCTGCAAAGCATGCTACGTCATTAATAGTATTTGTAAAAAATACTCTTACAGTCACTATTACAAACATTATTAATGAGGTGACACACTTTACCAAACCGCATACCATACAACAAAGAGAGTTCTCAACTTGGATTCAGATTTAGGCACATCTATACACCCCATCCCATTAGTAGGATTTCTTAAAAAGACTCTGTGTGATATAAAAGCGCATGTATTTGCAGTCTTTTTCACAAATACTATTAAATAGAAGGTGCGCTTTGCAGCGCTGCAATGTTACCAAGAATGTAGACACAAAAAATTACGTACCGCTTTGCAAAACGCAAATGTGATTATAAATGAATACCAATTGAGGGCTTTGATTACTATGGTGTGGTTTTATTGCAAAATTAAAATGGGACCTTCCGTTGAGAAGTCCTAGACATTCGTATAGAGAAAGTATGAATTAAAAGGCATTGATATTATACTCCACGAAATGTGTGTTTTATAGCAATGAAAACACTTTTGACTAGCATTGTAAAGTAATAGCATAGATTAGTATACCTAGATGTTCAATCCAAATGAGCAGGGTGATATTCAGTATTGTTGTTGTAGGTGAATTTAAAGATGAATGGATGAAAATGGGTTTAATGTGAAAGAAAGAGATGAATGTATATTGTATCGGGATATAACTGTACAAAAAGAATCAGTTGAATGCACAGGGGAACGATGTTAAGGAACTTGATGTAATTTAGACTGTGGAGTAGAGAATTCAAAGTTGGCTGTCTGTCCGCCCATCTTAAAGATAACTCAAAAACTAGTTAACTGTATAACATCGATAAAGGGAAGTGTAATAGAAAAAACTAGCACAAAATTTTGGCCACTTTTCCCTTCGGTTTTTGTATTTAATTGGAAAAGTTGTCAGTCGATTGATCCAAATTTACTATATACGTTATATAAATATAAAATTTTATGTTGAATTCCATTAAAATCGTTTTCACAAAAGCAACTTTGCTTGCATAGTGTTTATGAAAGCAAATGTGGAAATTTTGGAATTTTGGAAATGTCCAAAAAGTTTTGTCGTTTTTTTTGGCTTTTCGATTTAAATAAAAATTGACTTGCCCGATTTGAATGAAATTTTCAAAATAGATTCGTATTTTTACGTATCAGGTTATCCCTAATTTTAATAAAAATCTAATAAAATACAATGAATTTATGCGCGGAAAAGCTATTAAAATAATAATCAGTTTAGGTACTTTTTTTTTCCTCAAAGATTACACATTGGACTATAAGACTTTTTAAATAGGAGACCAATTTTCAACAATCTTAAGTTTCATAATAGAATACGATTTTTGTTCACTGGTGTGAAGTGATTTTGATAGGTTTTTACAAGTATTTTGGTTAAATATTTTTAATTAAAACTTTTTTCTGGTTTCAGATTGTTCAAATCGCATTTAATAAATACATTTCAAAAAATGAAAAAAAATTTTTAAATATAAAAATTTCGGACAAGGCTTTCTCCAAATTTCGTTCTCATTTCCTGTTGCATTGGTGGATTCTTCTTTCAAATATCTCATTCTTAAAATATCGTACTAGACTTGAAAACCCTGAAAAAATAAGATGACCCCAAACTCGTAGTAGTTATTATAATCTTTGTTATTTTTTCTTCAAATTTTAATTATAAATATTTTTTATTATTACAAATTAACACCAACTCCAACCTAAAATTGATGACAGTATTTTTACAATTTTATTAATCAAAATATAAAGTTAAAGCGGAAGTGTGTAAAATCCGCACACCACTTCCAACAATATTTATGAAAATAAATTATGAGCTTTCTTGCGTGCGTGATGTTCCCTACCTCAACTATACTAGCGGTTGTACTCATCTACTATCTAGAATCAAAGATAAGATCATTTTCATTGTTCAGATTAACGTCCGAAAAATTAAATTCCTTAAGTGTGAAGAATATTTTTTATTAATTACCCAACGAAGAAAAACCATTAGAATTTGTTTTGTGGAAATATTAGAGGTGGTCTTGTACATATTTACCTGCAATGCCAAGTTTTGTTTTTATATTGAAAATTAAATTTATAAGAATGTGTTTTATATGGATAATAGCGGTGGTTATAGCACGTTTGGGCGGATGATGATGGTCAAGAGATTCATCATTCTAATGAATGGATGTCGTGGAAAATATATAGTGTGGCTTTTTAATTTATATCAATTCATATCTTAGAGTCAAGGTTTTGTGGAAATTAATATAAATTTTTCATTTTTCAATTATTGCGATGGGATTTTGATTTGTCGAGTTGGGTCATCTTGTTTATTTTGGTTCCCTTTCGTTTAAATTGTTTTTGCTTATGGAACCGATCAATGAATGACAATAAAAACATTTTCGGTTTTTGGACAAAAATTGAATGGCATAATATTTAAATTTGATTTTTTTTTTTGAGGTCAAAAAACATTCACCATTGTTATAGATTTTCTTATAAAAATGAAAAACAAAAAATTACTTATTATAGAATAATTTTGAAGGTGAAAATAATATTGTATCACCATTTATTGAATTTGAAGGCATTATGATGACCAAAGAAATATTCGCATTTGATCCTACGTCGAATAGAAGACTTTAATAATGCCAGGAAATTGTGTCGAATTTATGTTGGAATTCTTTTAAAATGGGCTTTATTTATATGAAAATATCTTTGAGTAATAGTCGGTGATTAAATGTTTGTCAAGACTTTTAATCAATTCGTGTACAATATAAGTCGGACAAATGTTAATTTGGCACTCTGAATGTTTTGATTTCGTTCAAGATTTGAATAGTATATTGTGTAATGGACCAAACGTCGACTTAAATAAATTTATTTTGGCTTATTTTTTACTGTGACCTCTCGATAAGTAATTGACAATGGGCTTGCTAGATAAGTATCTTCCCGGAAAAGTTATAATAATCAAAATCAACTAGAAGCCTGTTCTAGTAATATCTATTTAAAAACGATATTGTATGTTAATAAAAAAAAATAAAAAAAAAACAAACATTAAATAAAAAAAAAAGTTTTTTAGTATTACAGCAGTATTCAAAATCGGATTCTTTGAAGTCGAATAGTCTAAACTAAATTGATGAGTTAAGAAAAATATATCTTATATTTAGTTATGTTAAAAAATTTACGTAGACGATTTACTAGTATAGTAAAATCAAGATCAATAATTTTAGGAATTCAAACTTCCACTGTAAACAGGATTTTTATATACATTAAAAGTAATACTATATTTGAATTTTGCATGCATGGGAAGCATATTTGAATTACAATTTTTGTCAGCTGGTAAGTTTTCCAAAATAACCATCTTTGTAAGACTTATCGCAATTTTCCCTGAGACGACTTTGTAAGATAAACTATATTTTTTAGAGAATATATTTAGTTTTTGATAATTTTGTGTCTTGGAGATAAAGTCGCGTGAAATGGCAGAATTAAAAAAATGAAATTAAATATTATATATTTTAAGTATCGATGGATTTTGATTAGTCGAATATTAGAATTAAAAGGTGACTCATGCTTTAGTGTCTTCCGAATTGATCACATTCATATAGGTTCATAGAGTTGGCAATAAATGATAGGATGTAAAATAAGTACCCATAATTTTTGATGAAAATTAATATTTCATATATTTTTAATTAATTGGTTTGTTTTTGAAATAAAATTATAGAAAAAAAAAACCATTTTAATTGGCTTTTTCATAATGAAAAAATTCAAGGTTAATAAGTTACGCCTTTTATTGTTTATTTTAAACTACATTATAATTGTAACAAATTTTTTTAATTACATATTTAATAAATTCGGTTTTTTTTTGTTTTGGAAAATTATATTATTGAACTTGATTATAATACAATATACGTATATATTTAATATCTCAATTTCATAATGAATTATTGTCTATAAATTTATTAAACTGTATCATATAATTTTGGCCGAATTTTTTTGCAACTCAATCACAAAATCCGGATTTACAATAATTCGTTTTTAACATCTTCGCAAAATAATTACATACTTTTGTATCAACATTTCAACACGTTTTTTTTTTTTTTAAATACAGTATAAACAGAATATTATGAAATTCTGTCGGTATTACACTTTACAAAATATATATTTAGGTACTCAAACAAAATCCTCATAAAAAAGAAGCTGTGATTACTTTTTTAATTTCTATATGAAACTTAAAATCGGCATATAACCATTTTTTTCACAACCTTATGGTAGAAATGGATGTATATTAGTAGTAGGCCGTCCGCTGTAGGCTGGCTATTGATCACCAACGTCCTTAGATCCTTCAATGCTAATATTAAATTCAAATGGCAAGGTCATCAGATAATTCCCTTTACACCTAACAGCAAAACATTTTCTCTATAATATAATTTAGTATCACGACGCTAGATGGACAGTATCTCGCAGTTTTGATGGGGCAAAATTATATTCTAAAGAGATATGTGTATATTAATTTCTAGTTTCTGCATAAATTTTATTCCAATCCGTCAAGCCATTTTTTATTTCAATCTAAAAGTCAACGCCAAAAGTTTATGGACATACAAATTCCTTTCTATTATTATTTGCTTCTTTCGCTATCCTTATACCTAGAATAAACATCAGGATCATTAATACTACAAAATCATTCATGATAAAATTTATCATCAAGGAAGTTCTGTAATGATCAGATTACCTCCAATGAAATTCTTAGTTGATCATTCGAAGTTTATTTTGGAATGGTCAAATGAACTATCATTTGAATACCGGAAATTCTTCCAATATGTTTCCGATTTCTTTGACAACTTCTCGTTTTCCTGTTCAACTCGTTTATTAAATGTTTTAAAATCTAAATTAACATATATCTTTTGCATGATCATTGTAGTGACTAAACTTTCTGATCATACTGATTGGTCTTCTGGTCTTCTTCCGATTGTTCTTAAACGACAAATCTTTATTCTAAATTTTATTATCAGTCAAGTGTAGTTAATTGATATACCATACCATAGGATATAAAAACAATAAAGATCAATTTAATAATAATAAGAAAAAAAGAAGAAAAAACACAAGGGTCCAATTAAAAACATTTACATACTTATCATTAAAAATTGCATTTATGAATAATTTTAGAATAAAGCAAAGACATTGACCTAACATCATCTCCAAAAAGTGTTAAGTGATTTGAACTAATACAGAAGTGAAACAATCAAATTTTCAACTATGCACCACCTTGTAGTTAACTCAACTATGAAACATCATCATCATCATCATCATCATCATCATCATAACTGAAGACAATTGTTTAAAACACCTTCTCTTTCTTTTTGTTTCTGTTTTGAAGGAAACTTTTGAAATTCATTACATCGGTGAATATTGTCTGACATGAATTCTGGTCACCACCCAATGAAGTCCACTATGGATAATACAAATTAAAAACCGATTCGGTCAATTAAACTGTATATGTAAAAATAAAAAAAACTACGTAGTAAATCTATGGGCGACTAACAATTCTTTGGAAGATCATTGAGAAGATCCCTTCCATTATGTTTATGAGATTCTTCTTCATTATTCTACAATGTCTTTCCCATTCATGAAAAATTTCAAAAATTAGAGGGATGCTTGAATTTTCAATGTTTTTTCAAATATTAGATGTTCGCATATAAAAATGATGTTCTGAGAACATTATTCGTCAGTCTACTATTGTTAACGAAATCTGATACAACTAAAAATTAATAATAGGAATTATTCGGTTGGATCTAAAAATTAAAAGAAATATAAAGAGTGATATAGTGATAGAGACTATTATAGTGTCGTGGTGATTTTCAATAAAAATTTTTGGATTTAATAATCAATATAAAAGGACATAATGTGGATTTCATTGTGGATTATTAGTTCAGTGTGTATTTGGTGTATTTTATCAGATGCAGCTTCGGATTACAATCAAATCAATAATGATGGATCATTTTCTTTTGGGTACCTATGTTAAATGTTGTTTTGTTATTATAAAATGCATTATTAATTTTTGGAAGATAATCTATTTGATAAATTTTTGGTATAAATAATTAATTTGATTATTCATTTTTGGAAAAACTTTAACACAGACTTTCAAATGATGATATTGGTGGCCATTATCATATTGCATCAGGAGATTCAAATAAAATAGTTCGAGGACGTTATGGTTCGAGAAGTCCAGCTAGTGGTCGAATTGAAGAAACTGTTTATACGGCGGGACCTAGAGGGTATATTTTTTATTTTTATGAATTGTTAATGGAACAAATATTGCAATCATTCGCAATTGTAATTAATTTGTATATTTGAATCGATATTGTATTTAAGAGATACATATATGTAATCTCACGTGTAAAATATAAATTGCGAAAAATTGAAATCATAAAATCTAAAAACAGAACAAAAAATTGATCTTCCAGATCTCTTTAAAGTATGTGATCAATGCTCTGTATTTCCGGTCCTATATCGCATAATGTTTTTGCTCGCGGTAAACGCTTTCAATATTCATTGTATGTTATTGTTATCAAATGTTTCGTAAATAAAATTACGATATTTTTACGGTTTACTGAAGATTTTTGATCAAAGAAAATTTATTTCAAAGAATAAAAAATTTTTTTTTTTGCTTTAATTTAGTTACCGTGCTCGTGGTCCTCAAATACATAGAAAAATGGATTTATCTCAGTATCCACGTGGTCCAATCGGTACTCCTGAAGATCCTCTTGCAGATCCTTATGAAGATCCTAGTTATAGTTTTAAATTTCGTGCATCAGATCATGAAAGAAGTGAAGATGCTGATAGTTCAGGACGTGTTACTGGTATATTTTAATCATATTTTATCATAACTTTTTAAACAATCCTCTGATTAGGTTTATACTCTTATCTTGATGATATTGGAGAACGTCATACAGTTCGATATGCGGCTGGTGCTGGTACAGGATTTGAAGTATTGAATTCAGTACCTGATTCACCTGCAAGTGTTGGTTATCGTGCACCACTTTACAAAGCACCTGCAAAAACTCCAGGTAAAATGTCTGTACACCGTGGACCGGATGGTCAATACAAATTCATTTTATCTGGACCTGATCAAAGAAGATCTGAAACTAGTGGACCTGATGGTATTGTTCGTGGATCATATTCGTATTTAGATGATAAAGGAATTCAGAGAACCGTACAATATATTGCTGGTGCTGGAATAGGTTATAGAATTGTACAGAATACAGTCGGTAGAGATACACATTTGGCACCTAGACCTGCAATACCTGAACTTGGGATTAGACACCACGAATCAAATGATCTGGCTGATGATGGATACCTGAGAACTGCTGAATCTGGTCTTATACGTCCTAAGGATAAAAGTTCTGATGATGATGATGAATATTATGATGATCGTAAAGGAACAAATTTCCAAAATAATCGTGGTGGTAGCAAAGTTGGCGGATCTGGTTTTGGTGATTTAAATCGGGGTGGATCTAGTACCAGTTCTGGAGGAAGACGTGGTGGTGTAAGTACTAGTGCCGGTGGCTCTGCAGTAGGTACAGGTGTAGCTAGTGCTGATCGTAAACAAACTGGTCAGAATCGTGGTGGAGATAAACATTCAACAAGTCAAGATGGATTTGAAGATGATGAGGGAACCAATGATGATCGCAAAAATTTTGAAGATAATCGAAAAACAAATACATCACGTAAAAATAATAACGCAGATCGTAGAAAACCTGGTCCAAGTGTAGATTTTGATGATGAAGAAGAGGAATTTTACGATGGTCCAAATCGCGGTTCTATATCAACATCTAGTAAAGGAAATCGCGACAAAACATCTTCAGCTGGTGGTCGCACTGATCAACGAAAACCAAGCACAACAATTTCACGAACCGATGATGGAAGTTATAAAAAGGATTATGGAAATTCTGGACGAAAAGATAATTACTTACCGCGAGATGAACCAGAAGAATCTCATTTAAATCGTCCCGGTAATAAAAAAACCAATAAGGATCGTGATAACTTCGATTATGATTATGGAAATGATTTTCCGACAATAACAACTGATCGTCGTCGTTTAGAAAATGATCGTAACAAAGATTGGAGCCTACGGGGTCGTGATTCTACATTAATAAAAAATGTCGGTAAATGGTATGTTGGATTACCGCCAGGTGCCTCTGTGCGAGCTCATGTACAAAGTATAGATTTATTACCACTTGGTGGTCGAATACCATCTCCTTCAGAAGCATTACGACGAGATGAAATTGAAGTGCTGTGATCAAATAATCACAGCGTTTAAAAAAAAATAAACATTACAAAATAATTTACTAAATAACTAATATTTAAATAGGCAGATAAAAAATCTTGTATATTATTGTTCCATTTTTTTTCCATCTCATTAATTTTAATCTGAATTCATCAAATCTAATTTTAATATCAAATTATGTCAATTATAAAAAATAATTGCTTTTAATCATTATTAATTAGTATAAACTTATAAGTAATAAAGATTTTTCTTTTTTTTTAATTCTTATTTGAATTTTTTCATCTCCGTATAAAAGAGGATCACGAAAAGCCTTCAAGAAGGTTGAACGTTTTTTCAAGGATTCGAAAAAAACCGAAATAATTTGTTATTTATTCTCAGGGCCGGATTATAGCAGGGGAAACATGCACTATAGTTTCGGTGCCTCCACATAACAGGAACTTTCACAAATTTCCCAAAATGAATCTCTTTTTTTTTTTTGCTTTTTCTTTATACTTCCACTATAATTTCATGTTTGGCTCAAAAAATCTGATTGAAATCGACTTCAGTTTATTCTATAAATTCAAATAATGAATTTGCTACAACATTTTAAAATTGTTATTAATATTTTAATATCATATCTATCAGAGTTAAAAGTGATTTATTTAAAGTCAGAGAACTTCGTTGAAAGAATTTCCCATTTTGCGTCTAAAAAAGCGTGTAAAATGTTATTAGCTTAACCAAATATTTTAATGGTTACCATCTAGGAATTTTGTTTTCTTTAAATTATTTAAACAATGATGAATTGATCAAAATTTAAATTTGAATTCTTTTAATGGCCTCCAATTAGACATAGCCTCGCGGCTCTAAATCCTTAAATCCGGTTCTGTTTATTTAACAATCTGAATTATAATTTGTAGTTGAAGTTCAACCGTTTCCTTGCCACTGACATTGGAGATCTTCATTGCCAATATAAAAATTACTTCTAAATGGTGTGTTTTACATCCTCAAAATACAAAATATTTACCAAAAAGTTATTTAAATATATTTATTTTTACCACGCATCGATAATTACTAACGAAGAAAACTGGTAATTCGATAAAAATTTACGCGAGGTTAAAGACAATCAGTATTTTTAAAAGATAAAATTAATTCAAATGTAAACTCAACATTCAGGTTTAAAGCCTTTTAGGTGTAAAACTTATGGAATTAAATGCATTTTTATTAGTTATTAATGATTTTATATGCATAATTTTTTAAATTATATTTTATATGATTTTTAATTATTTCTGCAATACGCAGTTTAAAAATAGCAGAATACAACTAAAGCGAAAGATAGAAATTGATGGTTGTACAACCTTCAAATTTTTCAAAACTTGGTTTTTCTTACCAAATTCTATTAAATCTACTAAAACTATAGGGTGGGCCAAAATTCACCAAATTTAGACGTTGCCGATGATTGCGGGTTTTAATTCTTGCACCAATTGCACCTTATATGCGAATAACAGGAAATGGTGAATTTTGGCTCACCCTGTACTACCACGCGTTTTACACGAAACTAATTTTTTAAAAACAATATGTTCTATTTTTCTTCGAAACTATTGATTCGAATCATTTGAAATTTATGATATTATTAGACACAACCAAATGTTTCCTAATAATAATTAAAAAAGATGTTAATTTTAAGTGCAAAAGCCGCATTAATCCTATGTGCAACCTTTTAATTTGATAATTTTGATGTATAGAAAAAATTAGAAACGATTTTTATTTAAATTTTTTTTTTCCAAAAATTACACGTAATTTATAACAGGAATATGGTTAAAGCTGAACATTCTGTATTTCAGAAAGTACCTCAAGTTTTCGTGTAATCAGTATAAATCCTGTAATATATTAAATTAATCATTCCTAATCCGAAAAACCGAAAACTACACATTCATATGCAAAAATGCCATACACCAACACCTCGATTTGGGTCGAAGTTGCGTCGTTCGTGAATTGTCGCAGTTTCAAAGTTGCGTCGTTAATATTTCTATTTGCGTTGTTTAAGTTCATATACATAAGAGCGTTAAATTCGATTTGTGTCGTTTTGAATTGAGTATCCCAAATAACGACGCAAATCGGGGTTTACATGGTGTACATGTCTTTTTTCAATAAAATTTTCACTAAAGCGAATATGAGTAGGAAATACCTAAAACCTGGTAAAATAATGGAAGTTCGTCAGAAACATTTTTGACTACATATACTATAGTAGTAGGTCTGTTTTATTTGCCCTACACCCGAGCAGGGTAAGTGGCAAATAAAACGAGCAGGAGTAGAAAAAAGCTTTAATTCAAATGTTTATAGCGCTGCTTAGCAACCATATTGTAATTAAATAAGAAATTTTTAGCTAATACACTTTTTATGGTAGAAAAGTGAACTAATTTCGGTGTGAGAGCTACCCCTGGTCTGAAAGTAGTGTAGGATTTGCACTTTTGTTGTTTTTGTTTTCAATGTAAAAATTTGCTCTACCCCAGAGCAAGTGGCGAATAAAACAGACGTAGTATTTCGAAATATGTTGTGAAATTGGTACTCGGTTTTACATCAAGTAAAGTTGTATTTACTATGAAAATGTTATAAAAAATAGTGTATTTTGATTTGTTGTGGCAACAAAACTGAATTGATTGAGTTAGTATCTTTGATAAATTTTGGGCTTGGTTTTTTCTTTGGAGTTCGAGTTACAACGATGGCGATTTTTTACATCTTTTCTTTTAGTTGTTCAATTTCGACCTATTACAGTGTATTCGTGAATAAAATAACAAAAGTTTTGATTTGCGCTATCTATTATCTAGACTAGAATATATGTTAGTACAATATTAAATAACTGCTGTCGATATTAGACCCCGAGGATAACATTCCCTAAATAAGAACGTATACATTGTATGGTAACCCAGAAAAAAAAAGCTATAATAGTTGATAAGCTTTGAAAAAATAGTTATAACAACAAATTCGAAGTAGCCTGAAAATCTTTTACGAATATAATTGAATCAGTTTAGATATTGAATATACAGTGACCTAATTAACGGATTTAACTGTTTAATAAATTGCTTGAGTGTTCGCTCATAGATATAAAAGTAAACATTCACCGAATCTTATATTTATTATATGAATTTTTTTTTTATATGAGGATTTTAGATAAACATTAAAAAAATGTATTAATTACATGTAATTTTGTTGTATTTTTCGTATCACAACCGAAGATTTTTATAAAATCACTCCAAATTTAGCACCAGGCATCTTTTAAATATCCTCTAATGCTGCTAACTAAACTAAAAGAATTGTATAAATACAAGTTTTGGACAATTTGGATACGATACAATTTAAAAGAATCCTATTTTATTAAAACTATTGTAGTCTGAACATTTTATACATACTTATAGTATTCTATATCGATTTATATTTACTTCTTCACATCTATAATTATTTGCATTAAAATGGCGTAAATGAGTTTTAAAGTTAATATAGTACATATTTTATGTCCTCGATCTTAATTTCGAAAAAGTTGGCTGAATATTAAGATCATCACTAACGCAATAATTAGTTTATATTTTCATAGTAAAAAAAAATTTTAATAAAAAATCCAAAACCTCAAAATGATTTGTTTCTCACACATCTTGTTTTCACCTGATCAAGATCATACCCCACCCCAATAGAGATAATTATGACAACAGAAATGAGTTGCATAGTGAAAAAGGGTGATAGTGAATATACGAGTACGTTGCACATTTTTAACCGTCAAATTTGAAAAATGATCTCATAGTGATGTAAAATAACATCTCTAGAAGAACTTGGTCTAAAAGATTCTTATATAAAAGCGACAGTATTTCTTATAGTTTAGTTCAGATTCGGTTTAACTGCATTGATAAGCACATGCGATACTAATTTCCATATAAAAGTAAAGTTCTATAAAAGATACTCGTATATTATATATTAAAATAAAATATTTCTTTTATTTAAGTTGCAAAAATGTGGTTGTCTTTTGTGTTATGTTTTTTATATTTGGGATTTTCAACATTTGCCTGGGAAAAGCTACCAAATTTTCCATCTAGAAAACATTCTGAATATTATCTATTAGAGAAAGATGGTGGATATAAATATGGATTTGATACCGGAACAGGTTCATTTGCTAAGCAATCAGCAAATTCAGAAAATCAAGTTAAAGGGCATTTCAGTCATAATTTACAAGGAAAATTAATTGATGTAAAATATACAGCCGGAGTACAAGGATATGTTCCAGAAATAAGCAGTTTAGATTCATTTGCAGATGAAAATGGTGATAGATCTTATAAATTTGCATATGATACTGGAATATCAGCTAGAGAAGAAACATCCGATTCCAAAGGAAATATTCGTGGACGTTATTCATATATCGATGATTCTGGAAAACATGAGTTTAATTATGAAGCTGGTGATGAACAAGGTTATCGGGTAACAGGAGGAAGTTTAGACTCTTCAAATATTCACATGAAGAATGTAAATAGTGATACAAGAAAAACAATGGAGAATACAATGAAATTACCAAATATTAAAGCTGAACAGTTCGTTGATAGAACTAAATTGGGATACGAAATTGTTCAACCTAATTTACAAGGTGGACTAACACTTCCGAAAGTAATACCAAATTCCGCATATAGCTATCAGTTTACAACTTTAGGTGTTCCAAATACAGAAACAGGCAATCATCATAAAAACACTTATCAAAATACAAAAACTGATGGATCTTACAATTTTGGATATTCAACAGATGATTCATCTCGTTCAGAAACTGGTGATGTTGCTGGAAATATAAAAGGAAGTTATTCCTATAAAAACGAAGCCGGCATTCATGATTTGAATTATATTGCAGGTGCAGGTACAGGGTTTGTAGCGAATAGTGGAAGTTTATCAAAACCAAATGGTTTAAATAATAAAAATGGAAAAACACCTTTTTCGAACAGATTCAGAATTAATGTGCCTTCAGATGATGTTTCTTATTTGACTCATGGTGAAATAATAATTTCTAAAGATAAAGCTGATCCAGAACTGCCTAATTTGAATAGGAAAATGACTAAAAATTCGCCCATTTCCTCATCCACAAATACTAAATTATTAGATAATTCATACTCTAATGACAATATTCCATCAGGAGATGCATCATACAGGTTTTCATATGCAGCGGAAAACTCTGCTCGCTCAGAATCAAGTGATATTTCTGGTAATGTAAAAGGACAATATTCTTTTAAGAATGATGATGGTTTCCATGATTTAAGTTACATAGCTGGTGCTAATACTGGGTTTGTTGTGACCGGTGGTAATTTGGCTCCAGCAACGAATTTACAAACAGATACTATCAGTACATCACCCAAATTTAACAAAGTCATGAAAAACAATCCTTCGAAAAACAATAACGACAAATCTGAAAATGATTACATAGATGAAAGTGAAAATCCTTTATTGTGGGACCGTTCCTATAATTTTCAATATAAAAATGACGATTCATCTCGTTCAGAAATTAGTGATCCTTCAGGAAGTGTTAAAGGATATTATTCCTATAAAGATGATGCTGGTTTTCATGATTTATCCTATGTAGCTGACGCAAAATCAGGATTCACAGTAACAGGTGGTAATCTAGCAATTCCAAATGGTCTAAATAATTTAAAAGCACCTGCTAGTGTTTCGAAATTTAATTCTGATGGATCTTACGACTTTTCTTATTCATCTTCTTCAAATATTAATAAAAACGTTGAACCATCAGGAAATCCTATACAGGAACAAATTAACCCAGTGCCACGAGCACATTATGCGCCGTTAAAATTTTCAGAATTTGAAAATGTTCCACAGAGAAGTGTTTTGAAATTGGGAAATACGAAAGTGATTAAATATCTTCCGGTAGGAAATAATCAAAAATTTGGATACATTTTTGATTCCCAATAATTTGCATTATGATACATTTAGTTTGTAAGAATGGCAACCTGAAAAACAGAAATCACAAAAATTATAAAAAAAAAATGTAAAATGTGTAAATAAAAATTCAATATCGCATTAATTGTTTAAATTTTAATTATTCTAGCGCAATGTTTTTTCATTTAATAATGGATGGAAGGCAATTATTATTTTGTAATATATTTGATCTCTAAATATCATTAATTATTATTAAGAAGCCATTTGAATTGATCTGATTTTCTTGGGTTGAGAATTAACACAAAAAGAAGTAACTGAAGACAATTTGTGGTGAACTGGAAATTGATATGCAGACACTAAATTTAGTACAATTGACTATTGACACGAAATATATGATAAGTATTATATACTACAAACGATTATATTGAACAGGTTCAAACTATCTCTACAATAATTTGTTTAAACTTATGATTGCATATGCGGTAGGCGTAATAGAATATATATAGATTTTTTTAGGAGATTCAGGGTAAGTGTAGGAAAAAAACAGCTTTATGAAATTAATAATTTTTGTGAAGTAAGGAAAAAAAATGTTTAGTCAATTGTGAAAACGGTTAAAAAATTCAGAAAATGCCAACTAACAGCAAATTTAGTTACAGTTATCCCTCAAACTATGGTGGATTCTTGTTGCACCATTTTAAATATTTGCTACACAAATTTTACAATTAGCGAAAACTTCAGCTATTGGGTGATTTTGGCCAGAAAAAAAGTTTCATTTAAAAAAAAAAGTTTTTTTTCATAATTAGAGGGCTCTACCCTCTGCTCGCTTCGCTCAACAACTCCCGTGTGTATAAATTGGTATAAACTACAACCAAAAAAAATAATCAATTAAAAAATTTAAATTTGTTTTTTGGATTTTTTATTTGCTTTAGCGGTGAGATTCTTTTTTTCTTTTTCTCTCCGTCTCAATTTTTCAAGATGCTAAATTTTAAATTCTGCGTTTTGAATTTGTGAGTTATATTTAAATTCATTTGTAAAAGTATTTCCTTGAATATATTCGCCTAAAAGTATGCTTACTTTAATTAAAAACTATTTTATATTATAAATGGATTTGCCTATCCGTATCCATACAAATATAAATTATAAATGATTTGCGGAGAAAACTTTTTTATATAATAGATAGATAAGACCACGTTTTGTATTGCGTGGTTTTTACTGTACTGTATTTTTCTATGAATGTAAAAGCCAGACCAATTGTAATCATGGAATATGCTAGCAGATATTGTTTAATTACAGCAGTAGCTACAATAGCATCACCAAATGTAGGGTAACTAAACTTAGATACATACATATCCAAAAACAACATAATTCGTCTCAAACGAGAAAAAAAACTTATTTAATATGTAGCTTGGGGTGGGAAAAAGGAAAGCCGGTAGGTTTTAGTGGGTGCAAATAGAAAAAATAAACGTATTAATATGTTATAAATTGTTAATAAATGTTTAGCCTAGTATTAAGGACATTTAAAATTTTTCCCTTTTTCACGTGAAAATTAAAACCTACGTAATTATTAAGATGAAAATGAATGGCTCGGACTTTTATAAACTTTGAATTACGGAATTTTGTCCGAAATGAATAGGATTGTAGAAGTTTTGAAACGTCGATATTTCCGGAGATTAGTTGTTGTATAAACTATGTCTGAAAATAATCGTTGAGAGTCTGAAGACCAATTTAAGTTAGACGAGCAATTTACGACGGTAGATTATCATTTGCTTGCAAGGAAAGCGTAAATAACGTAAAACAAAGGCATCTACCTTGGACTCATTCAAATGCTATATATCTGAATATACAAATAATCTTATTCATATTTTTCTTTTTCTTCTTTCTCCTATGGTACTACAGACCGTAGCCGGGCCTTGGTCTCTTGATGATGTGCGATGAAGATTAACAGGGTAGACACATAATTGCAACTGTTAAATTCCTAGCCAAGTACTCGCATTAGCTTTGCCAGGTGATCGCAGCAAAGGCTACAAAAACTGAGGTCCTCTTACAAGGGAGTGAATATCTGGCAAGTATTTTCATTTGTAACATTTAAGAAATTACAATGTCCCTAAACCTGATAACAATTAATAGAATTACTAATTTTTCAATATTAATTATACTTACAACAAACTTTGGGAAAGTGCGCTTTCCTTTCTCTACTTTTATGATATAACAAATGTTTTTCATATTTATTTATAAATTACACAAAATTAAATTATTCTTAATTGATAAAAGCTATCTAAATAAAATATTACAAAACATTTTTATTTATATTTTATGTTCATAAAAATTTAGAGCACGAAAATAATTGTAATTTTTACTAGAATGTACAAAACTAAAATAATAAATGTATGAAGTTTCATGGCACATCTTTTCTGTGGTCACTGAAACGACGGTATGTTGAATACAAAATGTTGATACACTTTTAACATACGGATTAAATTCAAGATAATCAAATGAATATCATATTAAAAAAAGAAGCTGTTTTGGCATGTAATGATCTTGTTGACTTAAAGATTTTAGAGGCTGTTAAGAAATAAACGGTTTCTTGGTGATCTTGTGACCTTAAACCTGAACTAAAATAGAAATTTTTAAGAACAGTTTTAATATGATTTCATTTCAATTAATTATGATACAAACTTTTATAACGTTCGTGTTCTAAATTAAATTTTTTAAATGTTAAATGTAAAAATAGATTAAATATCTATTTGGTTTTTTCAAAAGGAAACATAAAAAGTATTATATTTTTTCGGTTACCTGTAAATATTATGACCTTGTACTACTCGCAACTAAAAGTCTAAAATGTCTTTTTTTCCATAAGGAAATAATTCAACAAAATACCAATTAATATCGTTTATGTTGTCTTTTTTTTGGTGATATAATCAATTGATGAAGTTTTTTTTTTTCCAAAATGAATAATTGCCTAATTTCAAGTGTTTTCAATGTCTGGCCTAATAAAGTGCCCAAAATTTACTATGCCCTGCGTGAATAGTATACCATAACTTTCACACACAGTCCAAGGCATTCAATAAACACTTTAACAGAATATCAATTTAACATTATTATTTTAACGCCCTATGGTAGTATACCAATGGTAGTCTTGTCACCACATTAGTAAACACATAGAAATACATATCACAGATCTGTCTCAAGCTAATAGATTTGTATAAAATTAAATGTTATTTCGATTTTTGCATGCCCGTCCGTTCGTTCACAATTAATTGAAATTGAAGCAGGTGAAAAAAGTTGTGCAGAAAAAAAACATTACCATTCTTAGATTCCTTTTTGAACTAACTTTTATGTGACCGCCAATAGCGTAATCAATTACATTTTATTTTCATTTGTGTTGGTTAAGAGGTGGGGGGTATTTTCTACTAACTTCCTTTGTAGACTAGTATCTTCCCTTTCCTCCCTCCTTCATTAGTTTTGGACTAATGATCTGACTTTAAATTACAGTAATCGTCTAAAAATTCGGCCTAGGGTTTTCAACAGAAATACGTGTTTTCAGATTACATGAATTTTGTGTGTTACTGTGTGTTGTTACCTTTTTGTATGTGAAATAGCTTGAGAACTGCTTAATCAATTTTGTTAAAATTTAGTTCAAAGATCGCTGATAGTGGTTATTTTTCGCCAAAAACATATTTTTTTGTCCATAAAATCGGCTGTAGACCGATTTTAAGATTTTATATATGTATATTTTCATATAGATTAAATATTTCAAGTAAGCAATATTGTTATGTAGTAATTATGAATATGGTATAAAAAATCGGTAATAAAAGTAGAGAACATAGAAAAAATAATGTTCAAAATGAAGGTGCCATATATTAAATGCTAATAAAATGTTCCAAAATTTAGTTTAATGTACTAAAATATTGACAGTTTAGTTGTATTTAGTTCAGTCGGAATAATTCAAAAGAAATTATTCATAAGACAGAGTCGGTATGTACATACATAGTATCTTACCGATCTATCAAATTGCCGAAATACTACACATTTCACACGAAAGATGGCAATACGAATTTTAATTTTGTATCGTATCGAAAAATTAAGTAATCAAGTGCTGGATTGGATTAAAAATTAAATATAATTCGCAACAAATACTGTCCACACGTATTATATTTTGATTTTTAAAATTTAAATACTGTTTTTAAATTTTCTGAAAATTATGCAATTTATTTTGTGATCTTCAAAATCCTTTTGTTCCAAATCCAATGTCCATATAGGAACGTCGAATATTTACATTTTAAAATGGATAAAAATTGATCTGAATTACATTAATTTAACCTTGAAATAGAAAAGTTGGAAAAAGAAAACGTGTACTCGCCCTCCTTGAATTCCGGATCTTTTCGAATTGTACTTTTGGCATTCAACTTTATGTTTTTGTTTTCCTTTCTGTATTAAGCGATGTTGTTACAATTTATGTCTGAATTTGAAGAAGATATCAAAAAAAACATACCGCCATTACTCGCCATTTTATATGTAAACTCAAAGATCAGGGTTTTTTTTGCAAATTAAAAATAATAGACAATATTTATTTGGTGCACCAAGAAGCAAATGAATTACAGGAATTAAACATTTAAGTAATGGAAATGTATTCAATAGTTCCCTGACCACAGGGAACCCACGCCAATATATAAAATTGAAAATTTAATTTAAGGTTTTAAAATTGGGCATAAATAAGTTAAATTTGTTAAAGTATTGAATATAGAATTTCTTCACGGTGGGATGTTCTTTTATAATTCATATTGAAGACAGGGTGTTTCTTATAATAATCACATTTCTCATAACTTTGAAAAGAAACTAATAAATAGGCAAGGAGATTTTGTAAACAGAATGATTACCGAACTCATGAAACATATCAAAGTTAATCTTAATCTTAATTTTATCTAAAATTAGTGATCGATGGTGAGAGTGGTTAACATGGAAATGAGTGAATTGATTATTTCTAAATCTACACTAACTTTTAAAGTGTTTATCATAGATACTTACGAATCAGAGTGTTTGATCTACATTCTAGTTGGAAATTTGTTAAATATTTAGATTAAATATATAGTGAGTAATTTTGTTGTCCTAAAAAGAATTCGACGTAGGATAGTAAACCTCTTCCCTGGAAAAAATTATGTTACGAGATCCCAGAATCAGGCTGGTATATAAATAGGCCAAAATCTAAAAAACAGTTGTAGAGATCATGATGATCAAAATGACTTGTCAGAATCTTATATTAAAAAATTCTCCTTTTCTCTCTCTAACATATAATATGCTTGTAACTCTAAAATTTACAAGAAAAATTGTCATCATATATGGCGTTTACATGACCTAATTGAAGGCGACTTCAATCTAAAAATCGTCCATGTAAACCCAGATCGACTTCAAACCGACTTGAGACTGTCCGATCACAAAAATTTTTCTGATCGACTTGAATTTTCCATGTAAGCCCAAATAGACTTCAAATCGGTTTGAAAATTTAAAATGAAGTATTAACAGAGGTAAAGCCTAACATAGAACAAAAAAAAGTTTTTGCAAGCGCCTGTCAAACTGACTTTGATTTGACGAAGATTTCAAGTCAATCTTTCAATCTGGTAAAGCTAAAAAAAAAACCGAGTTGAGTTTCAAGACGATCACAAGTCAATTTTGAAGTCGCCATGTAAACGCCATAGTATAGAGATATGACCACAATAAAGACACACTCTGTACGAACAAATTCGAATAATTTATAGATAAGCTTTGCCTAATCTCTGTTTATAAAATATAATATTTTTGCTAAAACTTAAGACTTTTTTATCATTAAATTATGATTTAAATAAGAATAATTTAATATTCGATTTTCAAAGGTTAATTTTTTTATTCATTTTAATATTATGTTTTTGTTTTTTATTTTTTTGTTGTAGAATAAAAATACTTTACCGTTTAGTATTTGAAATAAATATGCAAATTTTTTAAGGCAAAGTTTAGTTTAAGAAAAAAAATAATAAGAAAAAAATATACAAAACAGTAAGAAAATGGGACAAATAAGTAAAAAGTTCTTTTGAAAAAAGAGTTCTGATCAAAATAAAACCAAAATATACGAAATTTATCCTCTTTTATGACGAAAGAAGAATATTGAATATTTCTTTGGCGTATTCTACTACAAAACCTGACACAATAGCACGTAAAGTTTATTGAATTCGATCGGTGGCTGTGTTCTTTTTTTACATTGGAATTTTTGGTTTATATGGAACCAAAAGAAGTCATCAATATTATATATAAAGTCATATGGTCATATTAACGAAAACAATTACTTGATTTACGAATAAAGTTGTTGGCGAGGTGAAACAACTTTAAATTGAACGCTTTTTGTCTTATAATAATTAATTATTGAATTAAAGATTTCGCGTTCCCATTCAGAAGAGACTATAAATGAAGATTTTTATGGTATTATATAAAAAAAAATTGTACGCACTGAAATACCGGGTCAGAAAAATAACACTTCACAAATATGAATTTAGAAGATATCTAAAGCCGAATTTTCAGTCGATTATTTGAAGACGTTTAGTCTTAAAAAGCTTCAGCTATCGCAGATTGTATGAAAAGTGTTAAAAATGAAAACTATTTCAAAAGCAAAGAAAATGTTTAAATTTATTAGAATTATAAAATGAATCTTGAATTTTTAAAATTTATAAAAAAAAAAAATAAGATTTTGTATGCGAAACCTGTAAAAGCATGAGGTATATTCTTATGCCCTATGGTAGGTATATGTTATACCTGAGGATATATTAATTTTGTCACTAAGTGTGTAACGTATAGAAATAATCATCGGAGTTGGTTAATCCTTAACTCAATTTTGGTTATTCCTTAACTCAATTTGGTATTGTATTTTAGCAAAATCGTTCGAGGGGAAGAGAAGTTATTAGGCAAAAACTAGGGTGACCAGAAAGTTTAGTCGTTTTTTTTATCGCTTTTCAGATTTAATTGGAAGTTTGTACATCAATTTTGTTGAAATTATCTTCATACAATGGCTACATAAATATGCTAAATTTCAATAAAATCGCTCCAGGATAATGAGGAAGAGATAGTCGTAGAAGAAATTAAGCCTGTTCAGAAATGTTTTGGGATGTATTTTAAAAATTAATATAGTATACCAATTTGAATAAAATTTGCAGAAAAACTTTATGCTATTAGCACCTACGTTACCTTGCAAATTAGAGCAAATTTGAAAAAGAAGGAAGACAGTTATGCAAAAAAAGCCTTCAAATATTAGATTTGTCTGTTTTTCTGTCCCATTTCTGCCATCTGCTATAGGCCGATTTTCAATTACTGAATGTTTTTCCCTAAATTGTGGACAAAAATATCCCACTGAAACTGGAAATGAAAGTTTAACAAAATGACATCCATTTTAGTCTGATTTTTAACATTCTAACTAAAAAAAGACTTTTAAGTTTCTTAACAAGTTACACCCGATTCCTAAAATGTCAAACTGTATCCTAATTGCGGCTGTTATTTTGTTAAGTGTCAGAGAGAGCTTTTTGATCGGTTGAAAGTTTTTTTTAAAATAGTTCATGTTTTAAAAGAATCGAGTGAATATCCAGCATTACTGGTATTCCTCGATTTACGACCGTGCAAAATAAATAAATAAGTAGGCCGCAAAGATTCATACAACTGAATACAAAGTATGAAAATAGATATTTATTTAAATCGGTATAAGATTTTTGTTTAGGTGTTTACATATTAGATTGAATATGTTCCAAGCAATCCTGTATTAGCTGGCATTATAAGCATGTTTTGAGTATGATAGTTTCAACCTAGATTGTCTCTATCATATTTTGTCATATTTATGTTTAGCATATCTTAAATAAAATTTATCGATTTACAACCAAACTATCGGAACGGAATCTCATCATAAATCCGGTCTACCTGTACTAGTTAATATAAAATAGTAAAGAATCAATTCTCACTCTTATTTATTTTTAAAACAGACATTTGAAGACATTTTGAATATACAATACATTCACTGATTTCGCATAAACATATCAAATTTCTCAAATTCTGTGAGAAAATCTTTTCTCATCAATTAAATTTCTAAATTCTTAAGATTCTCTTTTGTATTTATCGTGAAATTAATTACTCAACGTTGGTTGGAAAGGATACGGATTTCGATAGTATAATTTATTATTTTACTAATTTCAAATTAATATTTGTCCATGTCAGCGATCGAAAGTGAGAAAAAAAAACAGAAACTTCGAAGATCAGTCACCTTTGCAAAATATTCTTTAGCTTGTTTAAAAGAATTGAAACTAAATTAATTTCATTAATTATTTTTATTATCTTTTTGTTTATTGTTTCATTATGAAAATCTTTGGACGTAGATTAAAATTATTTTTAAAACATATAGAAACTGCAAATTGAGTTTTTGATGCCCTATGCAGAAATTGGACAGAGAAACACCCAAAACTAATAATGTTTCAAGGCCTTTTCTGCATAACTTTACTTCTACTTTTTCAAATTCGCTCTAAATCGCCGATAGCTTAGGCCCTAATAGTGTAAATCTATTCTGAAAATTTTATTCAAACTGATATATTAGTTTTTAAAGCGCACCAGAGGCTCTTTTTTCTTACAACTGTTTTTTTCTACAGTACCCTTTAACAAATTTGAACAAAATTTAACACAATATCGCCTATTTATATAGTCAATGTGTGTAAATAATTTAAAAAAAAATTGCTTAACAAATTTTTCTTTTAAATGAGAAAAACTTTTAAAAAAACGACAGAACTTTCTGGTCACCCTGGTTTTTGCTTTATAACTTCGTTCCCCGTCAGCCGATTTTGCTGAAATGTAATATAAAATCGAGTTAAGGATTAACTCACATCAAAATCGAATAACGCGTTTTTGAGTTATCTTGAACACGGACGGGCGGATTGCCGGGCGGATATCCAAAAACTGGTATAACTTTTGATTTTGTAAACAAACCTACCTTCAAAATTTTTCTACGATGATTATTTCTATGCGTTACACACTTAGTAATAAAACTAATATTTCCTCTGGTAGTACCCACCATAGGGCATAATCACACGATCAGTAAAAGGTTAGATAGTTGTATGAATATTTCCTAACATATAGAAACAAAACCAACCAACTTCATTTATTTACCAACAAAATTACTAACTTATTAGAGTTTTCCAAAACAAACTAACAAAAAAAAAATAATTCAAGATTGTAATTTTCTCATAGTTTTTTCTATCTTGAGCTCTCAAGATCAAGTTCAATGCTTATAAATTATGTGTTATTTGTTGTGAAATCATACTTTGCCTTGTTAGAAAAATATCAATGCCATATAGAAAGGCATTGAGATTCTATGAGGATGTAAACGTGTTAAAGATAAGGTGAAATGTTGACTTCTGCTTTTGATTGAAAGTTTTATAATAATTCTTTGAAATAATTCTTGAAACAATAATATTTGTCCGACTAACCAGCAAGTAATGGAGATATTTGAATTAAACTCACGCCTGAAATTTACCGTTCAAATTTAACATCGTCATCGTTTATCAATATGAAGATAGAAACAGTGAAGAAGTTATATTATTTTCGCGATTAACACAACGTAATGCAATTCAAAGATTTAAACTCCTTTCTTATACTAGCAGTAAGTAAGTGTTATAATCGTAAAAATTGTACATATTTTAAGTTTTGAGAATAACAAAAGTTAAGTTGTTTTGTGAACGACGCTACTGATTAATATAGTAGAAGGTAGAAAAATAAATTTCTTTAATTCTTTATTTTATTATCAAATATATGTTTAATTTATTCCCATTGTTTTTGTATTCTTATTAAGTTTAAGACTCGTGCGGATGGTTAGAAAATTTTTTTTGTTTTTGTTTTGCAAAATGTTAATGTTTGATTCGTTTCCCCGTCATTTTTATCGCGGGTTGCAATAAAACTCTCTTCAAGAAAGACAGGTAGAAAAAAAAAATTTTAAAAAAATATAATTTTACCCCACCACCGATAGAGCCATTGGAATGTCCACTTTTCATTTAGGTATATAAAAAAAAACCGCGAATTGTATATTCAAAACGACTATTTTTTTTTGTTATATATATATATATAAATTATATCAATGATCTGACGATACAGAAACTATCCACTATATTAGTTTTGTCTTGGTTTATGTCTTCGCCTATATATATATATATATATATACTTTTTTTTCTGTTCAAACACTGTGAAATACCATTCTTAGATTGTTAAAAACTGATCGTCGCGGTGCTTCATCGTACAGTTCATTGCATACAGTTGGCGTGATCATATCCCGAAATTCAAATAATTATTATTATTATTAAATCTAGTGAACATATAAAGCGTAGTGGAAATTACTTAATAAAAACATAAATTTATTAAAAGGAACTTTATTTAATCAAGTGATTATAGAAGACATAGTGAACTTTTTTTTTGTATTACTGAGACTGAGATTTTCTTAACATCTCAGAGATTTAATTTTTAAATTCAAAAAGAAAAAAAACGGATTATTATAACGAAGACAATATGAAGTGGTATTTCGTGGTAAGTGTGAAAAATATTATAAATATATGAATGGATTCGCAAAAAAAAAGTAAAAAGAAATAAACAAAACACAAGCATATATTAATATGACATAAATAAGTACAGTTATATCTTAAACCAATTTTTGTTTGCTTTTTTTATTTTTTAAACTCGAAAATCAACTATGTGACACTTTTTAGTGGAATTTTGAAAAAGATATATACTTAATATGTTTGCGGCATAAACTCCCAATCGAAAAAATTCTAACAATTTGGCTAATAAGAAAATATTTACAAAAGAAATTTTCAGATTATTAAATAATAAATGTTATGGTTTCTTCTTTTAGCACAAATATCATAAATTGGGTAATTATTAGCGTGGGAAATGAAGAACATTTTATAAATATTGTAGGAGTTTTATAGATAGTTGATATTATTAATAAAATTAGTGAAAAAAATTTTTTCCTCTTAGCAATTTTTGTTAATATTGAGGAACCATAATAGTTTAGTTAATTATCATAAAATGCTAGTTTAAAGATTAGGAAATTAGTTCACATATTTTTTCTGTTTTTATAAATTATATTATTAATTTATTAATTTATCTCTTTTTATTATGGTTTTCGCTAGACTAAATGTACTCAGGGCATCTTCACTGAATTCATACATTGTTCAGGAACGAATTTATATATACTATGTAAAAATGAATAAATTACTTCGAAACCGATCCTAGCTCTACCAATTTCATCGCAAATCTTATATCGGCAATTGATTAGTTCCCCAGTTTCACATTCTTCCTCTGGTGTCTATAACATACTTATTTTTAATAAGTGGGTAGGAAAGATTCGACTATAAATGAAGTAATTGTCTTTACTATTCTTATTTCAAGAATAAATTGAACTTTATAATGCTTTTTTTTAATTAGCCATTAACTTTTTGTTGTTATTATTATAACTTTTTCTTTCTGATCCGAAGAAATAACTTCTTAACATTCTTAACCTTGATATAATTTAAGGTTTGTGAACTTTACTTCCCCAATATGAATTTTTTTTAGCAATCAATTATTTATTATTAAAATGAAAACATGTTTGGTTTTTATTTCTCTTTACTTTCTGTACAAAAAAGAAACATTTGTAAAAATATGAAATTCTTAATAAACAATTATCGAATAATTCAGGTTCAAGGTTTTTGAAAGTTTCGAAATGTTTCAATTAATTCAATCAAAGAAAATCAAATTCGAAATACTATAAATATTGTATATAACCTTCGAGACTGGTTAAACAAGTTAAAACAAAAGAAGAACCTTTAAAGAAGTTCTACCAATCAGTTTAATATTAATATCTTATTTCGTAGCTGAAAAGCATTAAAGTTATATTGTAAAGTTACGATTATTTACCATAGTCCAATTTTTAAGTACAATTCTTATGCTAGTCGACTGACTTTCTGTTTTATGATTCTCATCAAGCGAATAATGAATAACATTGTTCTTAAGTAACTGAACTGAAAAGATCAAGGTCTGTCTGACAAGATTGTAATCTATTTCAAGAAAATGTATTGATTATAACTATATAAATCAAAAACAAAAATTGTTTTTAACAAATTAACAGCTAAAACCAAAAAAAAAGAGAAGAAAAATTACATTTACTTTGTATCACCTTTTCTTGGATTATAAAATAAAAATATTATAATTCTTAAAGAAATCCATAAATCGAAGAATGTTCTTATGTACGTGTAAAAGCGGCGTTTTATCGATTTCTTCGTGAAATATCATAAAATATTTTATGATAACGAATATAAGGCTAACGACCTGAAAGTATGTCGTTAAATATAAAATTTTCTAAAATGTTAAAATTTCCCAAGAACACAGAATTAATGCATCTTGCGGTTTTTTTTTTTTTGTCATTTAAAAACAACAAAAAAGAAAACATTTCATGTCAACAAACTTTTTCAGGAACTTAAACAAAAATTCGGAAAAAAATCGATTTATAGCCCACACAAAAAGAAAAAAAAAAAAACTAAATAAATCAAAGAATATTTTTACTTAAATTTCCAAACTAAAAAAAAAAAAGAAAAAAAAATCCAGACTATCTAACGGACATCAATTAATATCTTCGAATTTAAAAGAAATTAACAAGAAACAAACGACTTAAGCGACGAACTTGATTAAAATTTTTATTTATTTATTTCCCTTCATAATTTTGAATGCGAATAAAAACAAGAAATTAATTTTTAAATATGTTAAGAAGAAAAATCATTCAAGCCACGAAAAACCAAAAACCTTTCCGCTCTGGTTTGTTAGGCGGACCAATGTCAAGGTAAACGTTTTCGGTACAAGCATTTCAGGTGAAATGTCATCAAGACCGCGAAATATAAAACAAAAAAAAGGGAATCAAAATTTTTTTTGTTTATTAAAAAATCAAAAAAGAAAACAAAAAAAAAAAATGTTTCAGCAATCAGGCAGTTACGATAAAATAACATAAAATGCTAATGGATACTAATTTGGAAGTCGATGAACCCGAAGTTTTGTACTCTGAGGACCTTTATATATGGTTCTGTGAATTTCCGTAATACTGATGCGAAAGTTGTATTACATATTCCCATGAATTTCTTTTTTTCTTATATATTATTGAACAATTTTACCAAACTTGTTTTATATATATATATATATATATATATATATATATATAATTGCAATTAATGACGCCATTAATATGTTTAGCATATAATGGAGATCATGAGTCTTATGATTGATTATGTGTCTTGTTGTTTGATAAACTAAGATTAAAAAAAAACATGACAACATATTTTATGGTTGATATTTAATGTCTAATCTAAAATTAAATAACCTCATTAAATGATGCAAGACGCGCGCGACAACTTTTAACCGTTTTGTCATGTCCAATGATGCTAATCTGCATGAACTTGATTTTATAAGTGTTACGGTAATTCTTCTAATAAAATATTATAATCTATTTGAAATGTAAAGTTTAATTGAACATAATTTCTAGTAAATAAGGTCATGATTCTAAAGTAGGTTATTTAGGATTTTCCAGTGTTAACTATTACGGCTGCCGATTGGAGCTTTTCAAGTGGTTGCAATGAATCGATCCTGAACAAAATATCTACCATATATTATATACATATATTAGAAATGAATATCAAGCCGACAAATTTCTTTTTCATAGCTTTTTTTTTTTTTTAAACAGGCTCCCAAAAAGACAAAAATTACGCGCTTTCTTGCTAACAATTGTTTACCCACAAATTGGCAATTAGAATCAGTTTCGTCGACAAAGAACAATGTAATTGTAATTGGACAATCAATGGACAATCAATGGACAATCAATGGACAATCAATTGGACAATCGCTACTTGGGCAATCATAAAAATGTAACAAAGACCAACTAGATTCTTAGCGTTTTTCGGCCAATTTGCTAGTTAGTCATCTAATTAGTTTGTAGTTGCCAGAATATAAGGAATTCAGTAGAAAAATTCCATTCGTTATTTTAGACAAGACATACTCGCATTTTAGTGCTTACGAGTACGTGCAAAGAATCGAAAGAATATACACCGGACCCTCAATTTATGCAAATATCAGTTCCATGTGGATTCCATTTACGTGAATGAAAATCGGGTAATCAATCGCTGTAGGTTTTTCTCCATCTTCGAATCGATTCAAAATTTTCATTTTCATATCCAAAGACATCCATTTTCTTTTTCTTCGTGTTATTGAACGTTTATTAAACATGTCAGAGTTAAAATTAAGAAATATAAATTATTTCCATAATTTAAACAGTATAGTAAAAAGGTTGCTTACTTAAGTTTGACTGATTATAACGTCTGAATATTTATGAACAATTTTTCCTTATATCGATGCTTTTTTATGCAAGAATACATGTGATAAGTGGCACAATGTAATGTATTTTTGTATACCGAATTAAACGAGAGCAACGCTTTGCTCATTTATAGGGGAATTCCCTAATTGTAACAATTTCTCATTTTGTGTCGACAAATAACGACTTTTTTGACTGTATACACTTGTTACTTTTAAAATTTCTAGGAAAATATATTTTCTGCAGGTTAAATTCAGATCAGGTAAATTAATATCGCGTATAAAAATACTGCGTAAATAGTGTTATAATTTACTCCGTAAAAAAGGACTTGTGTAAAAAAGTTACGCGTAAATTGAGGGCCTCGTGTATCCAAATTAATTTAGCGAATACACTTATTCAGTTAAAGTTATCGTCAATTTTAATTGACTTAAGTAAACTTAATTAAGTTAAGACAATTTTGGTTTGCCAAAAATTTGTTAAGGCTAGAATATTGCGATTATAACATAGTTGTATAATCCAATATATGCATTTGAAATTTTGTAAAAACTATACCCATAGCGATTACCGATTTAACTATAACGTTTTACACCAGAGTCTTTAGTTTCTGTTAAATAATAAGTAAATATAAGTGCATATGTATTGATAGGGGACTGTACACAGCTTAAATCTAAAAGTACAATTGAGCCCACGCAAAGAAATATCAAAACTATATTAATCGTGCTATAAAATCGTTTTGCTATTCCCATTGCACTAATGAATTATTAATTACCTCATTTCAACTGAAGTTATTTCTAAATATAAATAATTACAAATTTTAATGAAGGGATTTATGAATATTTTGTTATCGAAATACATTTAATTTCTTATTTAATTTTAGATCGCATTGACATTAACATTTTTGGACAAATTCCAAGCCCGACCAAGTGATGGTGTCGAGTAAGTTTTTGTTTTATAGAATATTTATTTCTACTTTTATTTTGTCCAAAACTTTAGAAAACTATCAAAAAAAAAAATCATTACTTTTTCATTTGCTTTTTACTAATTCCTAATTTGTATGCCTTTTAACAGTTTTTGACTTTATTTTTACTCAGTAATTTTCTTTCATCTATCATAATAATGCTTTCAACAAACTTTTTGGGGTGGATTTCTTACGCTTAAAAAAATACGAATTTAATAATACTTTATTCAAAAAAAATTTAAGCAAGAAATACTTTTTGTTTTAGCAAAACTCGCCGCGATTTTTGTTTTTATAAGTGTTATATTTTTTCGATATTTACTAAAACGGTTCGAATTTATGATTATATATTAGACACAAACCATGTGCAAAATTGTGTCTTCGATGTGAAAGTGCTTGTGTCATTGATAAAAGTGAATTACATAAAATTTTTCGAATTTGTTTTAAGTATTATTATTTATTATTATTAATTTAAAGGGAAAATCACCCCAAAAATTGTTTTTGTAAATTTTTAACATGTTTTTGTGTGTGTGTTTTCCCCACCGCTTTTTGTTTAATTAGCACATTATTACAACAAAATTTTGAATTTGCTGAATATATAAAAAAAAAATTTTAATTCCAGAATTGAAAAATTACGTTTGGTAAAATTTCCTGAAGAAATTTTTCAATATCAAACCAGTGAACAATCAGATGAAACTCGAAGAATTTTAGAAGAAATTGAAAAAATCAATCAAGCTTTTGGTTATACAACTAAAAGAGATGAAATCCATCAAAATGCACCAACCATACTTGATTCGGAGACATACTTGTTTCCAGGACAAACACATCATCCAATTCATTCGGTTTATAATCATGGAATGTCAATTCCATCATCAATAAGGAAATTACATGATGAGAGTGATATGAATCATGAAAGTCAAGAACACGAAGAATCCAAAGAAGATGAACATCAAGATCAGGCAATTTCTAGAAAAATAGTTCATCAACATTCTGTAATGATTCCTCAACAAGATACATATTATTATCCCGCTCCGTATTTACGTTTACCATTTCGGGATAGTCCAAGAAATTTTAAATCAACTGATGAAGAAGCAAATGAAAGTTTCGAATCCGTTCTGCCAGCACCCCAGAAATTAATGGCAATTAGTAATGATGTTACAAGTATTGTAGAATATGCTAGAGACTTTGATTATGCTGGCGGAGAGGCTAGAAATAAAGAAGAATTCGAAAATCGATTATTAAATGATGTTAAAAAAATCGTTGACGATGCGAGAAGGAAAAAAGCTAAAACTAAACATGATCACAAGAATAGAATCATAGAAACCAGACCCAAAACATCTCAAAATGTCAAGTTATTATTAGTTCCAGGTAAACTACACCATGGCTCGAATATTCAGACACAAAATCTTGGTCAAATTCAAATAAATAAACCTTTGACACAGGATAAACAAAGACCGAACACAAAAATTAAGAAAGTTGCCCAAAAAGGAGAATCTCAATCACCAAATTTACAAAAAACTACATTTGGTATATTCAATAAACCAATCGCATTTGCGAGACCTCAACAAACCGTTACTACCACCGAAGACTATTATAGTGATACATCGAGTGATGAGGAGAAACCTCATGAGAAACATATACTCTTAGCTCATCGAAAGGAAGGTACAGCAGTACAAAAGGACGCCCTAAAAGATGGTGGAATTATAATCCAAAAATTAAGAGTACGAAAAGGTGGTATAGCTATTGCTGGTCCAGGTGGAGTAGCTACTGCTGGTAGTGGTGGAACAGCTATTGTTGGTCCTGGTGGTCTTGCACTTACACATCCGAAGAGTTTAACAATAGCTGGGCCTGGTGCTAGAATAGTATCATTACCAGAATCGTATGATCTAGACAAAGCTATACTTAAATCATCCGCAAGAAATTTACCTCTCGAAGGCAAACTAGTAGCGACAGGACCAACAATATATTACAATGCCGAATACATATAAAATATTGTCTATAATGAAATAGTGTAGAATTTTCTGATAATAGAAAACAAATGTATACATAATGTAGACTAACTTAATTTTGTTTATAAAATATGGACTGTTTGTTATTAATTTTATTTTTATTAATATATTTTTTAAGATAAATATGAATTGCCTTTAATTTGTAATATATTTCTTTGAAGAAATTTTTTCCTCAGGTAAGTAAATTACCTTAAAGTTTTTTTTTTCTTGTTTTTTAATCGTAGCAAATAGTTATAATCTTGACCTTTTATCAAAATTATTATTCATTGCGTAAATATTTGTGATTAACCAAAAAAATTGCCATACAAAATTTAATAGCATGCCTACACACAAACCACCAGAAAAATGATCCTTTTTCAGTAAAACACCTCGTATATCTTCTTAAATTTAGATGGCAAACATCAAATCTACAACCATGGCCATTGTTAGCCCCAAGTGGAACGTTACCACTTCATCAAACACAAATTCTATTACAACCAAACGTCAATTTACCATCAACCAACATATTTCCTGTTTCATATAGTGGAGTTCCAATATATCAGAATACATTTGGTACTCATTTGTTTCCTGGAGAAGTTCCTGTTATAACATTTAATAGTAAACCACAGAATGATAAACGAAAAAATACCGCAGAACCAACAACAAAATCGCCCCAAACAATTAGACCGGAAAAAATTCCAAGCAATGAAAAATTACTAGATGGAAGAATTCAAATCGGACCTCAAGAAAATAATGGTGGTATAACAGTTTCAGATTATAATCTTCAAAGGGCGGTACAACAATCTAATTCTGATTTTATAGTGGAACAAATTATTCCAGTTCCAGCAACAAGTATTTATCAATTTAATTCGCAAAAAAAGGCCGACCAAACTCTTCTTTTGAATGGAGAAACTAACGCTGAAGAACCAGAATCAGAGGTTAAGGTTACTGCAAAAGGTCATATAGATACTAATAAACCTGTTCCTGATATTCCTGTGGATGGTTTTTTTCAACCATATTTTCCATTCGTACAAATCGTTGGAAGGGAAGGCCAAAATACAAAGCAAACATCTTTAATTTTAGAACCTCAAGCAAGAGCTGTAGCTGGCAATGGTGGAACTGCAATTTCGGCACCTGTATCTCGTGCAATATTAAAAAAAGGTGTTTCAGCAAAAATCCTTTGGAGACCGCAATCAGTGGCTATTGCAGGTGTCGGTGGTAAAGCTCATGCTCAAGCTGAACTTATAGTTGATTATGTAGAAAGAAAATAAGTCTTTATTTATAAGTTTTAATGTTTTTAGAAATTTTGAATTTGTGCATTTTGTATAAAAACAGTTGTGCTATTCGAAGAGCATAAGTTTGTAAATAAATTTTTTTTCTCAATTATTGCTTTTGTGCAATTTATATATATATATATATATTATTTTGCTTTTATATTTTCTTATATTCTAGTGCTTTTTCTTCAAGACCATTCTTGGTCTATATTTTTTATAGAAAATTCTAGGTGTTAGTTCCTTCGTATTTCTAAAAAAAAAAAATAATAATATGAACAAAATGAAAATCTTATATAAATATCCACAAACAAGTTCCAACTTTACTTCTCTTTTGACGACTATCCAGTATCTATGTGTAAAAATTTTTCAACATTTTTAGGTAATATTATGGTGTATATAAACGTAAATTCAAATGTTAAGTCGTCGACTGCATAGTTGATATCAAATGATTCTTTTGAAAAAGTCAAACGCTTTGAATTTATTGATATTATCTGCATTCCGACTGATTGAATATCTGAATTCGTACTATAAATTGTATTTTAATTCCTAGAAAAATGTATCAAACAATTACTGATAAACATTGTCATTAATATAGGGCTCGAGCTACAGAAATTGATAGGATTCCATATTATGGTGGCGCAAAAGGTCAAGTATTACAAATTATCAAAAATGATGATGGCTCCATTACGAATACAATAATTAAATCAGAAGATTTGAAAAAATTACAACATTCAGGCGGTTCTTTTGAACATAATTTGCAGAACATTCAATTAGCAGCTTCACGTTTAGTAGCTATACAAGAATCTGCAAAAAAACGTGGAACATTCTCGGCAGCTGATAATAAAATTTATGCAGATAATTTATATCAATTGGGTGTTGCTGCACAACAACTAGCACAATCACAAAATCAAGGTGATACTACTGATTTTCGAAAACTTTTTGAAAGTACATATGGATCTCGGCGACCAATTCAAACGGCTGCAGATAGACTAGAATTAACTAAATTCCCAGAAGAATTAGGAGATCACGTTGGTGAACAAGATGAAGTTTTCAGTCAGAATGATTCTGATACAGTTGAAGTTAATGCACCAAATAGAGATGCACCGGTTGCTGAAGCTAAACCGATTGGTTAGTTTTGTAATAAAACAATTATAAAAAACCATAATATAAAATTTTGCTAAATTTCAGGTTTATCTATTGCTGGAGAAGGAGGGGTGGCTTCTTCAAAACCGGTTGCAACTGCAATAGCCGGTCCCAATGGTTTAGCTATTGCTCGTCCAGTCGCAACTGCTATTGCTGGTATTGCACCATCGGAAGTTTCTTCACTCGGTATTCCAGTTGGTAATAGAATTCGAAATACTGCAGTACGGCTAGTAAAAAAGATTCCAGAAGAGAAATATCGTTTAACGGAAGATGGAAGATTATCGGGACCAATAGAACATTCAACCGAACGACCACCAACGAAAAAAGAGATGGAAGAAGATCTGGAAATTCAAGAATCAACTCCACGACCACCAACTGATGATAGTGATATTATTCATAGCAATGCTAATAATAAAGAACAAGGTATAATGAAATAAAATCCCATGGTAGAAACCCTAGTTTCCGATGATCCTATTCCTAATATATTCCAATTAAAAGTATACTGAATATCCGTGTTGCACTTTATATATATACAATATATAAGTCTAATAATATTCATATTTCAGGTACTCCATTATTGGGTAATTTCAAATCATTTGCTGTACTACCAAATTATGGACCAGGATCTCCAAATATACAACCACAAATTTCCAATATTCCTCAACTTTATTTCTATTGAAATGGAATGCTATAAGCCGGTCCAAAAGCTTTTAAGTAAAGCTCCAAACTCATTGGATTATTAAAATGAACATTTTTAGGAAAAATTGTAATCTCATGCCATTTTATATATGATAAAAAATTGTCGCCTCTTTTATTGCCAATAAATAAATTTGGAACTCATATTTGTAAAAGTTTGTGTTTTTAATTTTTTTTAATAAAATTAAAATAAAGATAATGACACCAAAAAAAACAATTACTAAAAACTAGTGAAGATGGAAGTAATCGCAGAGAATCGACAAGGACAACGTCTCCTCAGGAGTTTCGCAGCTTACGATGTCAAACTAGTTTCATTTTATAAAAAACTTGGAATTTAAACAAAAAATTTGTGTTTTTTTTAAAATTAACTTGTAATTGTTTCCAAGAAAACTAGTTAAATGAATTAAAATATAAAAATTCACAAATAAATATTATAATAAATTTTCAATTTAGGCAGAAAGAAAATTTTATAATTATTCAAGTTAAACCAGATCTTCAGACCTAAAGTGTTGAAAATAGAAGAATTTTCTTATCCTTCATTGTTATTTATATATTGTAGTATTGAGATTAAGATTAGCATATCGCTATCGTTTGCATTTTATTACTTTATATGGACTTGGATTAAGGTTAACTGTCGCATGAGTCACATGTCCTAAAGATTTATTTACGATGGCAAGTATACATAGGTAAACTTTGAGTTACGAAAGAGTTCTGATTTGACACTTTGGACCTAACTAAAATTGCATATGCCATGTAAAGTATAAACAAAATGAAACGAATAAAGAAAACATAAAGTAATTAAAAATCGGCCCATAGCCGATTTTTTGATGCCCTATGGTAGAAATGGGAGAGAAAAATTGTGAAAACTAACAATATATCAAGGTTTTTTCTTCATAACTTCTTTTGCCCTTTTCAAAATTTTCTCTAATTTGTAAGTAACCCAGACCCTGGTAGTATAAGTCCAATTTGCAAATTTTATTCAAATCGGTGTATTAGTTCTGAATGTACATCAAAAAAACGTTCTGAACAGGCTTATTTCCTCCTACAACTATTTATTTCTCCACTATCCTTAGACTGATATCACTGAAATTTACAACGGTATCGTCTATTTATGTAGTCAACCAATATAATTAATTTAAACAAAATTACTTTACAAATTTTCCAATTAAATACGAAAAACTGTATAAAAAAAACGGCAAAACTTTATGGTCACCCTTGTTTTTGCTTAATAACTTCGCTGCCCCTCAGTCGATTTTGCTGAAATGCAATACCAAATCCACTATAGCAATAACCAAGTAGCATTCTGAATTTCATCAAAATTAGATAACGCGTTTTTGAGTTATCTTGTCCACGGACGGACGGTAGTACCTAACGTGGAGCTTTAATACAGGGAATTTTTTTTAAGAATTTCGGCTCATTTTCAAAACCCAATTACCCCAATTAGTTCTGCCTGAATTTCACAATTTTTTTCATAAATATTTTATAAAATATAACCTTTTAAGCGCGCTACAACATAACTTGATAGGCTTATAACTACTAAAGTTATACGAATCTAAAGCCATCTATTGGAAAAAAAACGCCACGAACTTTCTACTTAACTCAAAATTTCAAGGTTTTTTTCTCTATAACTTCGTTTCTACACTCTCAAATTAGCTCAAATTCACAGGTGTGCTGGACTCTAATAGCATAAACACGTTTCGTAAATTTGATTGAAATCGGTGTATAACTTTTTAAAATACATCGGGAAAACTTTATGAACAGGCTTATTTTAGGCTACAACTATTTCTTTCTCCACTATCCTTGCATCGATTTGACAGAAATTTAACATGGTATCATCTATTTATGTAGTCAACCTATGTAATTAATTTAAACAAAATCGATTGACAAATTTTCCAATTACATCCGAAAAACCGTAACCAAAAAAACGACAAAACTTTCTGGTCACCCTGGTTTTTCCTTTATAACTTTCCTCTGCGTGGATCGATTTTGCTCAAATGCAATACCAAACGCAGTTAAGGAATAACCAACTTATATTCTAAATTTCAACAAAATCGGATAACGCGTTTTTGAGTTATCTTGTCCACAGACGGACGGACGGACGGACGGACGGACGGACGGACGGACGGACGGACGGACGGACGGACGGACATGCATAAATCGATATAACTTTTGATTCCCTACACAACCATACCCTTGAAATTTTTCTGCGATGATTATTTCTATGCGTTACACACTTAGTGACAAAACTAATATACCCTCTGGTAGTACCTACCATAGGGCATAACTATCTTAGGGTAAAGATAGCAGTAAACGATGCTTTTATTTTGTATACTAGTTTCAACGCCATCTAGTGGATGATTGTAAAACAACGTATTCAACGTTAAAGCCCATACGGCTACAAAACAATTATTTTTCCTGCCAGCGATATTTTTAGATTTAGAAAAGGTCACAATGCCCCAAATTCGGAGTACATGATGAGTGGGGAAGACCTTACATTCAATGATATGCATTGTTGTGGTGAAATAGAACTGTTTCATTGTCAAATGAGAACGATTTGCTTGGTTTCCTTGTTCAAACAGTATGGATATGGAATATACTCCAGTTATTGTTTTACCTTCTCCAAATAGTCGATGAGTATTGTGCAATGCGCATCCCAAAAATAGCTGCCATAATATACTTGATGAGTTGATGAAACTCTTCATGACTTCTTTGGAGCTTTTTGTCATTGCTTTAAGGCAACGGTTCTTAAACCCTTTTCATACACGATCCCATTTTCAGCACTAGATTCTCGTAACTCCAGGTATTAAATGTAAAAAAAAGTGTTAATATTTATAACCAATAACGACGTAACAACATTGTGCGTGTGAAATAAAATATCAACTGAAATTCAATTAATTTTCGTGACCCCAGCATTTCGCTTCGCATAATTTCAACACCAATGTTTTAAAGATTGTATTTGTCAAAATTTATATGGGGCCTCTTCAGAATTCTTACGGTACTTACTGATTTGGAGACTAACTAACTGAAGCTGACGTTTGTGGAATTTTAAACAGAAAATAGTTACAAATCGATATTTAAGTTTGACATTTGGTCATAGTAAACTATAAAAATTTCAAATTATATAAATAAAATGAATTCAATTTAAATTATAAGTTGTTTGATTTAAATTGAATTACAATTGAAATTTTACAATCTTGAAGGCAGATTAGTTAACAATTATAACAATTGGTAAATATCATTAGTATTTTAGACAGACCCATGGTTTTTATATTAGTGATGACAACTATTAGATTTTTTATGGACTTATCTATCAACTCTCGTAAAGTTATTAATATTTCAAATAGTTATTATAATAATTCCATGTAGCCTTAAAAACGTTAAGCATGTATAAATATATATATATATATATAGGGTGTCTTTTTTTTAGCGTAACGAACTTTAAATTCAAAAAAATAACACAAAAAGTTAACTTTTAATCAAATATCCTTTTTTATTCATGGCATTAATATTTTAAAATGGTTTTGGGAATATGGCCAATGTGATTGTTCTTGACGAAGCGCATATTGTCAGTCCAATTTTGGGTTATAATTATGATCAATGGCGGATGTATGTCACGAATAACACCAGCGATGCTGGCTAATTGCTGCACAAACCAGTGACTACACGTAAACGCATAGAAAATATTCAAGAGATATCAGATCACACCACCTTGGAGGCCAATTTACAGGGATATTTCTCAAAATAACATTATCGCTGGTTTCTGTCGCTGTATGGCAAGTAGTGCCTTCCTGTTTAAACCACATCTCAGCAGGATGAATGTCATCCATATTTTCGAACAAATATTCATTGATCATGGTCTGGTAACGCTCTGATTGACCATAACACGAGCTCCCGCCCCATTTTTTTAAAGAAATAGGGATCAATGATGTAAACCTCATTTTTCTGGATTACATCCAGATCTTTAGAGTCTCTTCTAAGTTGGTCTCACTCCAGAAGCGACAATTTGGTTATTAATAAACCCATTGAGCCAAAAATGAGTCTCGACGCTGAACACAATTTTACGATAAAATAAAGGGACCGATTTTCAAAGAAAATTAGGATTATTCTTGATCGTTCGTTAACCGTGAGTTTATTCATGGTGAAATGGCAAACCAAACTGACCATAAATTATCTATCAGCTGTCAAATTGACTACCGCTGGAAAAGGTTTTGCCAATTCGAAAAACAAACCTCTAAAAAAATACCCGTTATATGTATTTGACTTTGCAATGATAACTAATAAACTAACTAATCTAATAAAAAATCTACATGAACAGATTGGTCAAAATATATTTTCATGCAGTCAGCTTGGGAGGAGTGGACTGTATATAATATCCATTGTCTTGATTAACTTGGAGTTCATCAGAGTTCATGTTTAGTTTTTATTTAGAATTCATTCCAATTTAATGCTTTCATATTGAGAACCGAAATTGTGAATCCTTTTTAAATTTCTACTTTTCTAGTTATGATATTTTTTCCATCTAAATATAGAATTAAAGTTAAGCTCATAAAACTCATAAAATTTCTTGGTATTGCATATGCTCGGGCCGTTTTCCTTATACCAAAATTTTATGAGCATCTTTACCTGAACTGACTATTTTTAGTTATCTATAAAAACCAAAAAAAAAATGTATTAATATTAAAAACAATAATAAAAAAAAAACCATAAACAAGCAACTTTTGATTAAGCGAAAAAAGAACAGGCTCAAAGGCATTTTTTCGTGAAGCAGTAACGATTTAAGAAGTGCATCTACCTTGTTTCAAGTGTAATTCAATACAACGTATAATAACTTTGGGATGTATATGTTAGTCGTTGCTTTGTTTTTAGATTTAAAAAAAACATTTCTTTTTCTTTTTTATAATAAAACGTTTTCGTAATGCATTGGAATAGAGTCAAACCATTCCATAAGTGACATAGAACCTGACTTCATCTTCTTTTTTTTTTTGGTTTGGTCTTCCAGTTCTTCGCCTGAAAAGTACATTCGACATTAAAATGCAAATAGTAAAAAAAATATTTGCAATAAATTCATTATAAAGGGCGAAACTTTTGTATTTTAGTTGCATTTTGTATTTCGTAGCCGATGAAAAAGGTGCGAGCTCATACAAAATTTATAAACTTAAGTTCTTTAAGTGAAGGTGTTGTGCTAATTAATTATTAAAAAAGTGTAAAAATCGAATCTGAATTTGAAAACAGTTTATAATAATTAAAATACAAATTAAAGTGAAAATTTGTTAGAAAAAGGATCAAAAATGGTAAGCTACCGTTTTTTTACAATTCATAATATTTCAGATTGTTAAATACCTTTTAGAGGCTTTTCATTTCTAATGTGCACTTGCCCAGACCCAAAAATAATAAGCCTAACAGTTTATACATAAACTCATAGGCATGTTTTACTTGTTATGTTCTGCTCTGGAGCAAGAACATTCAAATACTTTTCAATCAACCATGAAGGTGCCGTCTTACTACAGTTGCATTTTGCAGATATAGTAGTTGGAAATATCTCTAATTTGAAAAATATAAAGAATTTAGAAGAAGAACGCATTCTACATATCAGAAGAAACATAAATCTGGAACAAGTCTTACGCTAGTTTTGAAATTGGTGCGGGATCGAGTTCTGTTTAGTGTAAATATTTATTCTGCTCCCAAAAAAGTAGTAAATAAAATGCGCTTAATGTGGTTGTTGTTCTTAGATCTGGGTACAGACTGAGAGTACTTATATTTAGTCTACGGTCTGCGAAAGTACATCAGATCCATTTGTCTCAATATATTTAGAAAATTTCTGATTTAATTTAAGAATCTTTATCTTGATTAGTAGTTTTTACAAATTGATCTAAGTATTACTTGTCTTCCAAAATAAAATTACTACATTTAATATTTTAGTAATAAAAATAATTTCATAATTTTCAATTATTTTATTGTAATTGTTCCAAATAGAATTTGTGTAATTCTTAGCCAAAAAATAAGACTTTACGAAACCGTTCCGAAGAAAATTACTAAGTTAGATTGGTTAATTTACCAAAACCAATTCCTGAAATAATTTCCACAAAATATATTAATTCCATAACAAGAAAATAATAATATAATTTTTAATGCAAGAACTTCACATGACCACGAAACTTGTATCTTGAAATGTCCGATCTTGACCTCACTCAATGCAATTCGTTGTGAGTTGGTTAAATTATTGGTTTTATTGTTGTCTTATGCATTTCTGTACCCGTAAACTTGAATGTTCATCAATTTATGTTAACATTTTTGTTGTTCTTTATATAAGCAATCGCCATTAATATCCATTTTCCTCTGATATCTTTTGCTGCTGATGCTATTTTTTCTTCTTTTATTCTATCTTATTAAAAGTCTTGCAGAATTTAAATATGTGCTCTGCACAAAAGTGCATCAATTCCAAACCGGTCTTCTTATCGTACTTTTATATGATATTTTGATCGTGTTGTTTAGTTTTAACTAGTTTTTCTTATGTCTTTTCAGATGTTGGCAACAATTTTCATAGCATTTTTAGTATCTATTAGTGCTGCGCCAATAGAACAATTAACTCCGGCTGGTGTTACACGATTGGAAGAACCTCGACAGTTTTTGGTTTATAATCCGCAATCACAATTCCAATTACAACCGGAATTCAAATTACAACAACCTTTATTACAACCATTAACACAGTTGGGAAAAATTCAACAACCTAAAGAACAACAGATGGTCGTTTTCTATCAAACTCCTTCACTTCCTCCAATACAAAGTTCATCACCGAAACAATGGCAAATTTTTTGTGATCAATTCGAAGGATTCATTAATCAAATTGGGGCGCAAGTCATTTGTAAATTCATTAATTAATTTCACTTCCTTTTTTTAGTGAAATTAATAATTTCAATCTATACTTAGGTGGGCCACCAGCACAAGGAGGCACTGAAGACGGTGATGACGGTAAAGAAAAACCACCTAAAGTTGAAACGAATCGAGATGCCGAAAATATACCAGAAAATATGATGTTACGAACACCAGCTTCAACTATTCCATTATCAGGTGAACGACATTTTTATACAATCGGAGGTCGACCACAATTTTTTGGAAATTTCGATGTTCTTCAAAATCCATTACATCCAATCTTCAGTTTACAACCATTACAACCGATTAAAGCAAGAAGTGTTATCGATCCAATCGAAGAAATTGGTAAAAATGATAAAAATTTGATACATCATCCTGCATCAGAACCAATTTTATTGCCATTACGGGCGAGTGGAGAAGAATCTGTATCTGCAATGGAAAATGTAGAACCTGGTAAAGCTGCTAAAGAATTCGCAGATTTTCTTCTTTCGCAGAAAGCCCTACAACCCCAACCAGATCAAGACCTTATTAATCCAATAGGGGCTGGTGGTCCTGCATTAGAATTTGTCAAATTAATATCAGAAGTAAAACGTGAATCCAAACCAGAAGTTGATATGAAAGATGATAAAATAGAAGATCCAATTAACTGTAAGACTTAATAAACAATTGAAATCTTTTAAGTAAGTTTTAAATCGTAATTTTTATAGATTCCGCAATGGATATCGATAATCCAAGTATTGCAAACGCTCAACCACTTGCAATTGCTATCACAGGGAAAAATGGTTTGGCACAGGCAAATCCTCTTAGTACTGCAATCGTTGGTAAAAATGGATTAGCGATTGCAGCCCCAGTAGCCACATCGATTGCAGGCGAATTTTCGGACGATGAAAACTTAAAAAACAATCCAATTAATAATGAAAAAATTAAAGTGGAATAATTTTTTTCTAATTTTGTAATTTTTTCAAAAAAAAGACAGGGTGTTTTGGTACTATTTCCTCTTTCCTTCTCTTGATTAGTGACAATACTTATGAAGAAAATTTGAATTAAAAATATTTTTTTTTAATTGAAAATTCTTTAGCAGAAATTGGTTTCTTATTAACATAGAATGACTGACTGTATTGGCTGATCTTTTACTAATTTTTTTTATTTTAGGGCCTTATTAAATTCTAACACTTCTAAACACTTCTAAAATCCTCATCATCATCATAATCATCATTATTATCATCATCATCATCATCAAATCATTAAAATAAGTTCCAAACTTATTTATTTCCACCACAAATTTCAATATGATTGAATTGCGAGTAGCTAAGCGAGTGACTTAGTTTTAATAAATACCTTAAGGTACTCCAAATCGAAGAAAATTTGAATGTTTCCACAACAAATTTTGTAAATTTGAAATTTCACAAGTTTTTATCATCTTCTAAAGTTTAACACCTTAAAAAATTCTTTTAAATATATTTTAAAATGAAATATATATTCAACTCAACTAAAACTTGGACTGGTAATAAACGTTGTTTGGAAGTTTATCTCATCAAATACATACAAAAAAAAGAAAACAAATAACAAAAATGTAAAAGACAAAAAAAAAATAATGAAAATAAAAACCATAAAAATCCGAAAAATGTAATTTTAATTTGAAAAATTTTATTATAGGTAAAACGATTTCTCGGTACTTTCCGGAAAGAATATTAATAATACCCTTTCTTTTGAATTGACCCAGTTCCAGATAGTCTTGTCTGAAATCAACAGATTTTCTCTATATTATCGTGTACTTATTCCATATTATTATAATCTCTTCTTGTTTTGAATGTCGCGCAAATATCCATAACTGGCCTAAAGTCAATTATGATCGTGATATGAGATTGTAATGTGCGTGCTTTTTACGGTTAAATATATATATATCTATACACCTAATTCTGTTTTTACACGGTAGATAGGTCCCAGACAAAACCGTGTAAAAAAAAACGTGTAAAAAAAGACATGAAGTAAATACATAGAAAAAAAGGGTATTAGTTCCATATCCTTCAACCCTGTAAAAAATAGTAAAAATAAATGGTTCATACAAAAAAAACTATTATGAGAGTCTTTATAAAAGCCAAATTAAGTTTTAGATTACGGTTAATAAAAATATTTTTCTTTAAAATTTCAATCAAATAGCTTTTTTAAATCGTGTTAAATCGTATGAAATCATGTAAAAACGGAATCAATTTTTTTTTCTAGATCGTGTTAAATCAAAATCGTGTAAAAAAAGACCGTGTAAAAACAGAATTGAGTGTATATGTATATGTATACATACATATATGTAAGATAAGAATCTGTTCAGATCCATCGAATCATTTACTCCAACGAATACCTGATATAGTTATAAACTGTATTTACTGGAAAAATTTTTATTGTCTTTTATGACCACATATCATCTCTCTAACTACAGAAGTAAAAACGATGGATAATTTGCGAAGGAAACTTAATTTTAGTTGATGTCTAACAGTTGTGAATTAAAGTTGAAAAGTGAACGAAAAAATGGTTATAACACCAGGAATTTGTCAAACAATTTTATGTATATTAGTTCCAACATCGATCTATCAGGGACAGACGAATTCATGGATTAATTTGAAAAATAATCGAAATAATGGAAATCATCAATCAACTTCTTTTGTTGAGCAATTTTTAACACAACTTACTTCAAAAAATTCAATTATTAATTCAACAATTAATGATCCGAATAGTATGTTACAAAATACTGATAATCGATGGGTGGCGAAACCGATTCAAACATGGTTAATTACTGATTCGAAATTTCCATTTAGAATTTATGGTCCTGGAACTGAAGCAAAATTACCACCATTTTTCGAATCGATTTTACAACGTATTCAAACTTATTTCTCAATTTATAGAAATACCGAAATCATGCGACCACAAAATTATGTGCTCACTGAAGAGGTAATTGGTAATGAGGTTATCGCACCTTTAGTTTCAGCAAGCGAAACAGAAGACTATATTGAAGTTGGTCCAAATCTATCTGAAGAAGATCCTTTTGGTGATTTTATTGTTGTTGGAGAAGATGATCATGTGAATTAAGTAAAGTGAAAGCAACAGAAAAACAAAGAAAGTGTTTATTTATTTTATTTAATAGTTAAAAATCCGTGTGTTATCCCAAATAGAAACAACAAGAAAAATATGTTCAAATAATTTTGTATTACGCCTAAAAGTACATAAAACTTCAGCTATTAGGGTTGGCCATATTTTAAATTTAAAATTAAATTTTGTGTAATTTATAAAGTTGTTTTTTGAAAATAAATGAAAATGTGTTTTAATTTTTCAATTTCTAATTTTTACTTTAATGTATAAGTAACAACGATTAAACTTTGAGGAAGGTTTGTCTTCAGATAATTTACTCCAAACGTTTCGTTTTTAAATACACTACCGGTCAAAAGTATGGGTTCACCTCATAATTTTCACAAAATATTAACAAAACCAAGGTTTCACTCAATTATTGTTATTTATTAGCATCATTTATGACAAATTTATCATTACGTGAACAAAATATGTCGACTTTTACAAATACTCGGCATTACTTCTTCATATTTTTGATTCTTCAAAATACCCGCCTCCCGCGCGTTATACAGCAGCGCATAGTCTGGGCATCCTTTCGATGAGTTTATGCAATGATTCCGTTAAAAGTCGATCCCAACTAGTCTGCAGGAACGCCCACAGCTGTTTCGAATTGGTTGGTTGCATTTTCCTCATTTCTCTGCCCAATTCATCCCACAGAAATTCGATAGGTGACTGAAGAGGCCATTCCATATATTTTAGTTCTTTCTGCTTCTCTTTGGCTGCTCAGAATTTGGAACTGTGCTTAGGATCATTATCCTGTTGAAAAACGAATCCACGACCCAATGGAATATAATGAGTAGCCGACGAAATTGCGTAAAATTAAAAAATGTATCAAGTGAACCCAAACTTTTGACCGGTAGTGTATAAACTTGAAGAACGATTGTAATGCGGATGCCTTCACCACCATCTATGTCAGTTAAACGGTTAAACTGAAAGTACTTCATCAAATAAGTCTCATTAACTTTGGGTAATGCCGGTATTTTTAGTGAATGTATTCCGTTGAAAACTAATTTCACGTCGGATCTAATTGTAAAAAAATTCTTCAGAAAACAAACTAAATTCGTTTTTAAAGGTTCAATTTTTTATTTGTATTTTTTTTTTATAATTTAATTCTTAGCCTAGGACAAGAACATACAAAAGTTTCTTAAAAAAAAAAGTTGTAACAGATAGTTTGGCACGTAGTGCAAATTTTTATCGTGATGCTCCAAAAGAAAAATATAAGAAGCGAGGAATTAGGAAAACGTCCTTTTAATCATGTTTTAAAACTGGGCGAATTTGATCGTTTTGAATTGAATCCTTTTGGTTGGGATGAACTTGTGCATCATGTACAGCATCAATAGGAATAGCGCCTTCTTGAAGAGCTCTCAATGATACCGAATCTTCAGTGTGTCTTTTCGCAATATAACCTTCTTGGTGTTGTTCTTCATCACCATGAACACGATGTAACAATTGAACTGGATAATCGAAACTATAGAAGAATCCACGTGGTTCACCAGTAGCTTCATCATCACTTGGATGATATTTTCCATCATCATGTTGTGAAGCATAATAATCTTCATTTTGGGATGCACGATAATTACGATTATGTTGAACAGCTCCACCAATAATTTCAAGAGCATGATCCATTTGTGCTCGATCTTCATCAAATTTATTTGCATTACGATTATAGAGATCACTATTCGGATCTGGATTTAAACGGGCATTTTCTTCAGCTTCTTTATATTTTTGGAAATGTTCTGCTCTAGCTTTTTGTACAGCTGGTGTATCGGTGACCGGTTCAAGAACAACTTTTGGTCGATTATCTTCATGATGGAAACCTAAACTGTCTGCCCAATAGTTCGCAATGAAGTCTTTACCATGTGGATCAACATATTTATATGATCCACGAACATCACCGTTAGCATTGATTGCCTCAACACGACCTTGATTCCAATCTGTATAACCGAATAGTGCACGTCCTAAACCATCTTGCCCATGAAATTGATTTGCTAAATAATGCCGTTCAACATAATCACCAGGGTTTTTAATTTTACGTCCCTGATAAATAAAATCACCGTCTGCTGATTTAGTTGCTGGCAATGGATTTTCACCAATTTGTGACGCATATCGAAGATCTAAACTTTGTGATGCAAGATATTTCTGTGCTTCGTCTGGAGTTATATTCAATAAGAAGACATTCTCGCAGAGAATTGATGGAACAACCTAGAGATTGGAAAAAAAAAGAAAAAATTTACATTATACAATACATTAATACTGCAATAGCTAAAGAAATGAAAAGATAAATGCAAATTTTTGATTACATATATTGAAATTAAATATGTAAGGTTGGGCCTATTTTTGGAAGAATCTTATTTATATATGCTTTAAATTCAATTTGATTAACCTTGATTATTCATAATATTTTTTAAATATGTTCATATTTGTCTTTAATATTTATTTAAATAGGGTGCTTCGTGATATCTTAAAATTATTCTCAAAAGCATTTGATACTGAGAAGATGGCAACTATGTTGTTATTAGTTACAAGCCTTTTTATCGAATACATAATAATAATACTACATAATTGAACCAATGATCATGTATTTAAATGAAATTTGTAATGCAAGAAAATGAAAACTCGTTTTTATTATTCTGCAATTAAACTAAATCGCAAAACCTGTCCTTTTTTTGATATTTTTACTATAAATAAACTTTGTTCAGAGCAAAATAAACGACGCAAGTATATGTGGATTTCTTAAGATTATTTTTTAAAAATTTCTCTATTAACAAAATGAACAGGTAACCCTCCTATAAACACGACTACTTTCATTACACGCTTTCATTATAACACGCTCGATTAAAAAATGCGGCAAACCTTATATAACACTGTACTTTCTCTTGCATATAATAGTTTTGTGCACATCATTCATGCGATATTTTGTAGCCTTGTAAACAATAAAATATGGTTTTGGTGCCTTTTTGAACCAGTCTATTGCGTTATACTAAAGCTGAACTAATTATCATTATTAAATTACAGTCCAATTCATTTTCGTTAAGTTTAGCTTCGAACATATATTTAACGAATAATAACAGATGGAGTAGGAAGCGCCTATTTAATGTGCAAATGGCGTTTTTCATTTCTTAGTCTGATCTAAAAAAAGCGATATTTTTGGGTTCGCATTTTTAAATGTTTGTAATCCAATCCTCATCAGCTGCAATTTTGTTTAATCACATTTGACGTTTTATGTTAAAATGCCGAATTTTCAACGAGGAAACGTTTACTTGAAAGGCGGTTGCCCGAAACGTATAGTTCGGAAATAAGAATTGTTTAAATTTAAAGATTCCATATATTTACTAACTTCATCTATAAAACAATTGCTAAAGTTGAAAATGTATTTTAAATTTTTTTACATCGATTATTTATTATCTCTTATGATATGCCATTTTAGGAATTTAAAACTTGTTTGCTATGGCCTAATGTGATCTGAGTTTTATCGCTTTCGTTTCGTTCTGTTTGAGACTAAGCAAATGTGGAATTTGCCATCTGCTTAATTTTTGTTATAAGTCTAATTCCTGGCTATGATGGAATCGCAATGTACCAGTTGTACTGGCATAGGGGCTTCTTATTTAAATATACTTGTTGATTTCTTTTATGGAAATTCTTTTGTCAAACAAATATTAAAGAATTTGTTTTATTTCAAATTCAGTATTAATGAAAAAAAAATCGATTTTAAATTAGAATTTATTCTAAAGTTTTTAAAATACTCGTACATTAAAAATAATTTTGAAATTCGTAACGATAACGTTCTTAAATGTTTTCACGCGCTTAAATAAAAAAGAAAAAATCTAATATAATGAAAACAAAATTTTGTCACACATTTAACGGACTTCTGTAACAACGAATTTTTTATTTCTATGCAAATTTCCGGTTTTTTCATTTTTTTCCAATAAAATTTATTAGAAGAAAAGAAAAAAATAAAAACACATTATTGATTAACCGAAAGAAGAAAAAAATATCTTCTTTAAGACAATTCAGCAAGTCAACCTGGATTCTGTGATTTTGGGTAGACCTTGACATTTGATATTTTTCATCGAATTTTAATAAGGAAGGTGTTGGGTTTTATTTCCAGGTGATTTAAATCAAAGGATGTCAATTAAAATATTAATTAAGATGTGGTTCGACGGTGTTCTTCGAATTAGAGGTGTAATATTTTATTAAATTTCTCACTGTAGAATTTATTATGTCATCAGGAAATTACAGCGAATATTTTACTTTGGAATTAAGATGTCACTATTTGTGTTTTATGAATGATCAAATCCATGATCGGAATTTGAAAATTTTGGGTATAGTTTCATGTGGATGAGTGAATGAATTTTTGAATAAAATTTTAAAAACGATAGTAAATGTGCGCATAACAATAATTTTACATAAATTTGCGCAATTCTGCTCTGTTTTTGGGAGTAGGCATTGTAAAAAATCTTTATACCAGTACATCATCCATTTCAAGTTTAGATAAAATAATTTCTTAAAGACTCAGTTTACTATTAAGTCAATAATTTTAGCAAATTTAACTTGAAAATTTTAGTATTTAAGTTATCTCTGCTTTTAGGGCTACAATAATAAATTTAACAAAGCACAGCGAAAATTACTTTGACTAGAATTAAAAATGCTTTTGAAGGAAAAATATAGGGTTATGCCAAGTAATTTAGACCTAAATAGGTCAACCTGATTTCAGAATACATAAAATGAACTTTACTTTTGGTTGGGTAGGAATATTTTAACCTAAAGTAAATTTTGCATGCACATGCCTCGTAATATTCTACGTGCATTGATATATGGGCCGGTAGGAAAACTGGTGTTAGCGGGCACTTGTGTTTCCATCGTAATTACGAGAAATATATAATAAAATTATATATTTCCTTAGATGAAATCATGAACAAACTAAAATCATAAAAAGAAGCAGTTTCTTGAAAATTATTGTCAAATAAAATAAATTTGTTTCGATCCAATTAATCGTTTTTTACATGCCTATTCTGGTCTTATGATTGACTAACAATCATAGCGAATTATGATCAAACCATTATAGATAACAAATATGATGACTTCTGTAAAACTCCGTATTCTAGCATCCCAGTCATAATTTTGTACGAAAATGTGGATGTAACTGTTTGGACTGTTATTATTCGAGTTTTGTACAAGTGTAATATCTTCTATGCGTGCAATATTTTAGAAATGCTAAATATTTATTTTCATATTTAATAATTAAATATTTTAGTAAAATACCTCCCATTTTGCTGTAATTCGTTGTAATGAACAATGGATATTTCGGATAAGATTTATATGCTGTACGAGTAGGATTGCTTAAACGCTTCAATAAAAAGGGGTTTGATCAAATCTTTTCATCAAAATTATACTTTCTTTTGTTACTTCTTTATGATATTATATAACAATGATGCTCGAGAATTCATATAGTTCTAAGTATTTGACCGGGTATAACTCCTTAAATAAATAGATCGTTATCACAATTAGATATTCAAAGTAGTAGTAGTAGATAGTAGTAGTAGAAGATAGTAATGTGCAAATTAGATACTTTTAAGTAGTCATACTCAATGCGCCGGTAGCAAGGATTCAATATTTTGTGTAATAAATTGTTCAATATTTGTTAGGATTTTCTCTTACAAAAGTATGGAATACAAATTACCAGACATTAATTTTTGAATAAGAAATAACAGCAAACAAAATTACTGGGTAGAATGTATCAACTAACCAAAGTATTGATTAATTACCATAATGGTTTGCATGTATCCCAATACTTTTCATTGAGTACTGGATTTAAGCACATCACTAGTATATGAATTAATTGTCTTACTATAATTTCTACTGTTACTTCTAGTACACTCTGTTCCGATCTCGTCAGAATAAAGGCGTAACACAAATATTGTTGGAATTCTTTGAGATCATCTAAGGATTGTACACTTTATAACAACAGTCTTGAATCTAATGAAATTGTTTCATAATATTAAAATTGATTGTTTGGCTTAATAGATTTATTGTCTACCATGATTTCCCTCTGGAATATATAATAATTATGAATATTTCTGGATTTTATATTTTTAAGTTATAAAAATTTATTCAACAAAAATTTCAAGAATAAAAAATACTATTTTAAAAATAAGTATTTAATTAAATTATTTACAAATTCTTATCGAAAATATGAAATAAATCGGAAAATTATTATTCAGGAAGGAGAATTTTCTTTCATTTTTATTAATTATCGATTAAAAACATATTCAAGGACCTTTTAAAAAAAACGTTAATTAATTTTTAAAGCCACATAAATATTTCTAACGTAATTTCTTAACTATTAAATGAATAAAAAAAAATTTGAAAAATTGATTTTTTTGTCATTTTGAAACAAAAACAGAAGTGCAAGTCAAATTCAATAAATTTTGTAATTTAATTTAATTTATTGATAGAAAATGACATAATCGTGTTTATATAAATTACACACTGCGTTAATTAAAAAAAAAATATATATTTAAACAAATAATCCGTGAACTTGGAAATTTCGATGAATGAGCGATAATTATAACTAATTTGAAATATAAATAATTATTGATATTTTCAAAAAAAAAAAAAAAAAAAAATGAGAAATAAAATTAAGACACACAATTTTAATTTAGAAATAATCACATTTAAATCAAATTTATTTATTTTTTATTTTTTTAATTATTCTATAATTAATGTTTACCATCAAAAATGTTGCAAATGCTAACAATTTCATTTTTAAGTATTTATATAAATCCACTTAAAATAAAAATAATATTTTCACTTTCAAATCAATTGATTTGATAAAAATATATAAATAAAAATATTATTCGAAAAAATTCTAAAAAAATGATTATCACTGTTTCACAACTTCAATAAAAATAAAGTTTTCGATTGAAAATCGTTTGCATTTATATAGGAGTGGCATGCCGCGAGCATCTCTTCTTCTATTTCATCCATACATGGGTTCAGGTGACGAAAACTACTTGTACATATACCTACATATGTATATTGTCTTTTTTGTTTGTTTGTTTGTTGCGCATCTTCACGCGGCTTATATTTAAATATCTGTGACACATGTACCTTGAGCTTGAACATATATATTATTATTATTATTATTATTATATTCAGTTTAATATAGACGAGCTGAGATGCCTTCCAATGGATTTTGGTGTTAACAATACAACACTAAGATGATATTCTTTGGACCATAAAAGACAATGCGAAGTTTTTATGTCAGAGATTTATTGGATTTTAATAAATTCAAAAAGACAAAAAAAAAATAACACAGAAAAATATGAAATAATTTTGAATTTTGAATTCTAGAATTTAATTTTTTAAAAATACTGTATAAGATTTTGGTGTGCTGTTCGAGTTTCTAAGATTTTCTAATTACTTTTAAACAATATTAATTTGTTGCATAAAAATGTGTTTTCCATTTTCTTATTTGTTTATAGCATCTTTAGAGATGTTAATTTTTATTATTATTATTAATAAATTTTCAGAGACGTAATATTTTGTAAAGGAGATCTGAAATAAGAGTTTAAAGCTTAATAAAAGAATTAAATCATCCGCTAAACTTGTAACACGACTTAATATACTCTGTTTTTTATTGTTCATTAAAATAACAATATAATGTTGTTAACCACTAGATTCCTACCCATAAATAAATAAAAGCTGGCTTTTTACCATTGAACATTTTTTAGATATTCTTTTTTATTTTTTGTGAATTAATATCGCTTATATGAAAATTGGAAAACATTTCAACAATATTCTCTGAGTGTCTGTACATTTGTACGGGGCAAACTATGTAAATTTTGATTGGGCTTTTACTGTTAAAAACACAACATCCCATTAGTAAATCTGTATCCCATCTTATAAGTAGGAAATCAAAAAATTTACAGAATCTGGAGTTTTACATAACAAGAAGCCTTATTTTAGTATAATTGGCTTTTCAACCATACTGAGGTGGGATTTTTTGAGACTTTTTTTAGGCTATCCGAATGAATTATTAATTAACTATATACTAAAGCATACTTTCTCGAATTATACAATTCGGACAATTGATTATTTATTTAAAAAAAAAAAACGAAATACAATATTTGCATTTGAAATAAACATTTTCGATTTATATTTATGGTTTGGATATATGCATGTTTCTACGATTTCATACTCCATCTCCTATCCAAAGGATTGTCAGAAGAAAAAAAGGGCTATTATATATACACTAACAGCGTATATTTTATATTTTTATTGATTTCTTTCGTGCCTCTCTTTTTTCTTTTATATATTATATGAATAATATAATATATAAACTTAAAATTGTTCGATATCCTTAAAGTAAAAAAAGACTATTCGCGAAAAGCGTTAGGTATTCAGGTTCCGAATAAAACTCATTGATACAATTTTAATTATAGATATGTTCTGAAACCTACAACAGAATTTCATTATATTAGAAAAATTAAATTTCTTAAATTTCCCATGAAAATTCTTTAAAAATCTCAAGAAATTTGCATATAAATTGGCGAATTCAAGAAACACAAAACTTTAATTGGTTTGAATTGGATAAAATAACATATTCTATGTTAAAAATAAAATGAAAATAGAATTAAATTAAACTAACTAAACAATCATCAATTTTCTTTTGTAGAAAAGTTCTAAGAACTACAATCCAGTATGAGACAGGTTTGAACTTCTGTTTAGAGAAGCGATTTTTGAATATATAAATTTCTTTTACCATTTTTAAAACAAACGAGGAAATCTTTTCCTGAACTTCGATTCTTGTACGTAGTATTCTTTGATACTTTGCTGTCATTAATTTAACGCAATATTGCTAACGTTTTTCTTTTATATCAGATCACATTACTTGAAATTTTAGCTCTACTCGAAATGAAATGAAAAATATAATAAAAGGTTATTGTGAACTTAGCATGATTTTCTCTATACCTATATTATCAAGGTATCCAAATTAATCTAAATTAATTTTTAAGATTCTATAAGAAGTTTCTCTGCTTATAAACTTCTGACTACTTACAAAAAAACGCATAGCTATTATTGTAAAAATGATTAAAAAAATGATTAAAAGCCGGCATTTGTTATATTTCATGAGTATAAAAGCCCATCTTATCCATATCTTCAAGATCGCGGATAATTCTCTCTCTGAAGAACAGGTGCAGTGATAACAGGGGATTAACAAATAGAGTGATCCTGATCGTTTATGCAGCCACCAGAGCTAGTTATATAATTTTTTCATATTTGTTATATAACTAGTTAATGTAGACACTAGTGTGTACGAAGGTCTACATAATAATACTAAATATACAAGTATGCAAGTATTTCAATAAAAGTTAAATAAAATGAAATACTTCTTAATGCCGGAGTATAGAAGAACTTCTAAAGATATGAAAAAAATTGTCTTTAGTTAGTTAAGTCGCCTTGTCATCGGATTCCCGTTCTGCTGTTATTAAAATTTATTATTCAATGGTTTTCTTTTATTATGGTGGACAAGAAGAATATTTTATTATGAAGAGATTTATTTGAAAAGAAGATGTACTACCATTCATCTTTATAAATAGTCGTCTTTTTAAGGAAGTAAAGGTACTATTTTCCATGCATTAAGATTCCAGGGCCGTTACGGGATTAAAGTTATATAGATTCTGGAACAATAAATGAATTTAAATAAAAAGTTTAAAAAGATGAAAGTTCTTCGCTTGTTTTTATTATTAATGCTTAATAAATATTTATTTTACTTTTTTAAAATCAATAAAAAGGCTGAACTAAAACTGAATGATATGACAAAATTCTATTAAAAAAACATTAGCATCTAAAGTTACTCATGCAAATTATTTAGCTGTAATTTACCAATGACTTTAAGTCAACCAAATCTCAAAGATAATGAATTCAAATTATGGTAAAAAAAAAATATAATGGAATCTTATTTATTTTGAATTTAAATTTCGTACTTCAATTTGTTTCTGATCGCAAAATTCTAAAATTTGAGAATGTTTTGCTCTTTCAACATAACGACATTTCGCAATTCAGAACCCAAATCATATATTAACTTGAAATTTATTCGTCTCGACGACAAATTTGGGGATTAGCATCCAAGTCTTATTTTCTTTTTGTTTGGACTTTTTCGGTTCTGAATTCTTGCCAAAAAAAAAAACAAAAACATAGTAATCGATTGATTGTGTTTATGGACAGAGATTATTTAAGAAGCATTATGATGTAACCCCTTTCAATATTTCTTCGCCTCTTTGATATGATTGTGGACTCTTATAGAACAGGTTTTTTTTTTCTTAAAAGGCCAAAAGTGATAACTCCCGATGGATTTTAAAGTCACCAGAATATGGAAATTCATGTTACTGTCTGGATTTGAATTAGTAATTAGTAATATAGGGTGAAAGAAGGTGCTACAAGATATTTGTATACCCAATACGGTACTACATTTCTGTATCATCCTATCAAAAAAGGTTTGTATTCTTTAAAAATGATCATCGAACTTCTTCCTTTGAACTTTTATAATTCTGAATTTCATTTAAGGTAATAAAGAAAAATTCCATTTTGGGACAACGAAAGGCCTTCAAAAGCTACATTTTAAACATATTACCCGGGAAATATGTTTTGCATATTTTTCCGTATTTTACTCTATTGTTCAATTATGTTTTTTTTTTTGCTTTTTTCAGACATCAAAACTGTTATTGAATTTCTTTTAAACATGTCCCAAGGATGAGTATTTAAATTATTTCGACTCAAACATGATCTTAAATACCAAATATAATTTCTTTTTTAGAATATCGCTAAAAAATTCTTAAAATTGAATAATTTTGTGAAAGTAGGAATCTTGTTCGGTGAAGAAACTTTTCCAAGAATTAATTGGAAATAATAAAGAAGAATTTTCTAATACATTAGTTCGTGTCAAAACTTTGATGGCCTAACAAGATTTTACAAAGATGATATCAAATTCTGTAAAAGAACAACATGTCTTTTTTACAATTATTCGTCGTGTGAAAAAATAGATAATCTAATTTTGGAAACTGAACTAGTTCAAGAGTGTGTACCTTTGATTTAAAAAAATATAAATTTTGCGGAGGAAGTAGACAAGTTGTTTCTATCGGTATAAATTTTTTTGTAATTCTTTAGATCTGAAAAGAATGTCCATGCAATTCAAGAAAGTTCTATAAGAGTCCATTGAACTTTTATAAGTATATGTATTTGCTATGGGAGTTAATTTTAAATTTATGTCTTCGAAAAAAAAAAAGGATTTTCAAATTGTTTTCGTGACGACATTTCAATTGTACACCTAGAAAGAAACAAATGATGAAATTTGGAAATTCTGAAATAATGATCTCATTTTTAATGATTTCAAATTAAAATGCATTTTAAGCAAAACACAAGAACAAATTAATTAAAACAAAAATTATCATAAAATTCTGCATCAGAAATTTATGTCCGGGTTTTTATTTCCAAAAAAAAAAAAAAATATCATTTATGCCAAAAATTCTTAGAAAGGATTGCTGCGTGTTAAACTTGTTAAATCGATGACTCAAATGAATTAGAATTTTATGTAAATATTTAATTAAATTACTACAAGTATAAGAACAAGTTTTAAATTAAGTTTAAATATTAAATTGTTGTTCTAATATTTCAATTTCTAAATGGATTTTCCACTAATCTCATATATTTAATTAATTAGAGTTGTAGTTTCATCGATCTTGCATTAGATTGAAAGAAAAAAACAACTACAATATATTCGCTGAAACAGTTGGCTAGGAATAACAAAGTTGTCCTAATGTCGATGCTGCGCATCAATGCTTCAAAGGCAATGAGATAGGCCCTAAGCCAGTTTGTATGGCATTCGAGAGTCAATTGGTATTCACACTTTGAGAGGAGAAAGTAAACTGTTCATAGAAAATGACAAAGGAATTTTTTTAAATAAATTAGACTGGTAGTATGGATCTATAAATGGACACCGTCAGCCATTTTTGAAAAGGAAAATGAAGCACCAATTCTAGGCCGATTCCACTCGGGCACAATTCCACTAGGGAGCAATTTAATTCGTGCACGAGTTAATTAAATTGCTCCCTAGTCGAATTGTTATGTTATTATTCTAGTATATATGAAACCTTCTGATCTTATGTCATGTTTCTTCATAATAATCCTATAGCTCCCGACCAAACCGTGGTTTCTGCTTACTCAATCAGGACGAAGTAAACCGAAGTAATTACTTTAAAAGAAATTGATTAAGGCCTAGATTATGAAAAAAATTATGTCCGAGTGGAATTGTGCCCGAGTGGAATTGTCCGGAGTGGAATTGTTCGCATGGAATCGGCCGGTCACCTGAAGGACTCTTTCATTGGTTATGGGAATGCAAAATCTTGGAGAAAATCAGAATATGCGCTCTTAGTGCCTCATACGACTTGCCGGAACTACCACTACTACGCATGATAATCTCCTTTTACATGAAGATCAACTTGCCGTAGAGAAATATTAAGGAATATAATGATCTCACGTGGACTCTAGTGTACACAACCCGCTTCTAAATGAGAATATTATCAGTAAAAGGAATCGTATTGGATCAAAGTGCATACTTTAACACTATTCTACATTAACAGATACTAAATAGACAGCTCCTTGGAAACCCTGAAATTTGTTGCAAGATTAAGTTTTGAATGATGTCAAAAATAATACAGTGAATTCACAAAACAACTTTTGAGGTCCCACTATCGAATCTAATGCAATCTATTCTAGTAAACAAGTGTGGAAGGACATACTTATGTATCTAGATAGCTAGGAAGTTTCAGCAAAACCGTAAGTAAAAGAAAATCTTCAAGAATTCTTTCCATATCTACGTATGTATATTGAAGTATGGTCTAAAAAGCGATGATATTATACAATCTTTTCCTTACTAAGTTAAACACTATTGATTTTAATAAATATTGAAAATAAATTACTTAATAGATATTTTTAGAATTTTCATTTTTCTAAAGAATATGTTTTTTCAAATAATTTTCTACGTTTTACAGAACCTTTTTTTTGTAAGAAAACATTTTATTTTTGACGTAATTTTCAAATATTTATTTTAATTCTATTTGATTAGTCATTTGGATTTTCCATTAAAATAGAATTTTATAAAATTTAACTTTTAACACCGAAAAATTAAGTAAAATAAAAATCATATCAACATTAAAATTTATGGCATTCGGCTTTTGTTATTTTAATTAATATAATTTCCAAGAAAACCAATAATATATAAAATCAAATAAATAACTAATTAAAATACCTAAAATTTATTTTTGTTTTATTTTTAAGAGGACACGATCGAATATAATTTAATGATAAGAAATACAAATGAAAACATTTTACATGACGTCTTTAATTACAATTAAATGAGAATGAATAAAATTAGTATTTCTATTATTTCCATGTCATTTTTTGATATAAAATACATAAAATCGAAATGTGATATTGTTCAGCGTTGATTCGTGACCAATAAACTAACTACGCAACAAAACTAAAGATTTAAGTGACGAACTTGTTTTCAGAGTTGCATCTTCGTTTGAGTTGTTAGAGCGCTGATAATGAATCTTGGATACCGAATTACATTATCTAGTAAGTGTGAAAAATACCATAGGAGACATTGGGTATGTTCAGTTGTCGCAAAAAGTAGGCTTGGCCCAAAAAGACCGCATTTAGTTTACGTTTACTTCGGTTGGTCTGTAGTTTTCTGTCTCTTACTTTACCCTGATATTTGATTGATTGTTCGGTGTCACTACAACCAACCTTCGGTACGACCGTTTTTGTGGCAATAAATATACCAGACCAAATGCGTTCACTCCGTTTAGGGCAAGCAAACGCGTTCACATGCGAACTTTACTTTTATCTTTCTCTATGTCTTCTTGAACATATGCACATATACCATTTTTCAAAGACATATTTTTAATTCAGAAAATATTTTTCAATACATAACATGAACAGAAAATCAAAATGGAATGAAAACGTCTAAAATTTCAGTTAAAATTGTAGAAAGCCCCGATATTTATTGATGTAATTTCGAAGAGACTAATTGACTGGGAAGAACTAAAATCCAGGTGACAGAACTGATTTTGCACCAATTTCACTGATCTCTTTTTGTTTTAAATAATTCGACTTAATAATTTATGTGATTTTAATCAAGTTTTTCGATTCAGCTAAAGCAAAATTCATCTTGATTTAGAACTAGTTTTCCAAAATCGCATCAGACTTTGAATTCTTTTTAAATAAAAAACATAAAAAAAAACTATCAAAATTTTAAATTATTGTTAAAAGAAATCAAGACGAAGTTCAATAAATGGCCATGATCTCATGATCATACTTTCTGTGAGGAAAAAAACACGTGAAATAGGCATTTTTTCATAAAAATATTTATACTAGTTGAATATTGACTATGTTTTAATCATGAATAGGACATTTGCCTCGATTTTTAGGCAACTATGTTGGAAAAATACAAAATAAAATATTCTATTTTTAATATTGGTTTGTGTTCTAAAAGCCAGCCAAAGATAACATTTTGGATTTTTTTTTTTTGAATTTAAAAAAAAATAAAATAAAAAATACTTATCAAACTGGTCTGATAATGATTATCGAGTTAAATTGAGAAATTTTCATGAATTCAAAGTCAAGGTGGAGACGAAAGTCCAGTTTTAGAGCAAGACATCCAATCTGGTTTTCAATATAATATCATAATATCAGAATCAAATTGTTTAACTTTTGTTGCAAACATTTCAAATTTAATTTAAATACATTTTCAAACATATTGTAAAATGTGTCATATGATATTTTACGTAAAAAAAACAGGCCTAACTCCAAAATAAAAATTTGTCTGAGCTACAATTAATATAAAAGTGTTATACTATAATCCAAATTCAGCTACATATAGATAAGTGTTATACTGTTCATGTTCTGTTACTCAGCTATTGAAAATCTAGATATCCCATTTGTACTTTCTTATACTATACAATGTTATGTACCATATATGAATTATAATCATCTAAAAATGAAACTGCGATTGTATTTTTCCAGGTCCCCTGAATCAGAATTTACTACTTTCATTCCTGCGACCGTTGTTTTTTTTTCTATGGTTTTAAGGATTTAATTCGAAAATTTGTCAATCAATTTTGTTTAAATTAATTATGTTGGTTAAATACGTAAATATACTTTACCATGTTAAATTTGAGCAAAATTGGTCAAAGGATAGTGAAAAAAGAAATAATCCTACAGAAAATAAGTCTGTCCATAAAGTTTTCGAAAAGAGGAAACAAAGTTATGAAGAAAAAACCTTGAAAAATTGTTAGTTTTGACTGTTTTTCTCTTCCATTTCTACCATAGGGCATCAAAAAATCGGCTATAGGCCGACTTTAAGTTACCATATGTTTTTTTATTAAGTTTCTGCTGCTTCTGTAAAAATACAATTCATAATATGTGCTGCGGAATTAAGTGTTTTTGAATACAGTCAACCCTTTCAGTTGGACTAGGCACCAGTGCCCGAAAAATGTGGTCCGATTAGCAGGTAGTTCGGTAATGGATGGATCGGTAAAATTTGTTGCATTGGAGTCTTTTTATCAAACCTATATTGCATTTTTGACGATGAAACCATAAAAGAAGTAATAAACCAATACTCAATGTGTTTCTGGGCTGAATTTGAATTTCTATACTTTTGTGCTCTTTGACGCATACAATAACTACGCGAAATAATTGCGAATTATTAATTCTGAATTCATCCATTTTTGCGGTTCTTACGAAATTTCAGTATATGTATGTGCAATATTTTCCCGAGTTTAATGTCAGTCAAACAAGTAACCAACCATGTTTTAATGAAAACACCCTTCATGTTCAAAATACAGCAAATACCTTCCAATTACAGTTTGAACCAACTCTGCAATGCATTACTTTACTGCATAATGAACTAGTTATTTGATAATTTCTGCATTACTTTTGGCATTACCAGATAACTAGTCCACTATGCAGTATAGTAATGCATTGACTGAAGACAAATCCGATTTTGACGAAATTTACAATGTGAGTTGCTTATTCCTTAACTTGGTTTGACATTGCATTTCAGCAAAATCGATCCAGGGAGAGCGAAGTTATAAAGGAAAAACCAGGATGACCAGAAAGTTTTGTAATTTTTTTGTTTATGGTTTTTAGGCTTTAATTGGAAAATTTGTGAACCAACTGTGTTTAAATTAATTATATAGATTAACTACACAAATAGACGACACCATGTTAAATTTTAGTCAAATCGGTCTACTGGAGAAAGAAATAATCCTAGGAGAAAGTAACCCTCTTCATATAGTTTTTTTGTTGTACTTTAAAAACTAAAACACCGACTTGAATAAAACTTGCAGATTAGACTTATGCTATCAGGGTCTCGGTTACCTACAAATTAGAAGAAATTTTAACAGGTCAATTTCTACCATAGGGCATCAAAATATCGGCTATAGGCCGATTTTCAGTTACTAAATAGTATGTTTTTTCTTCACGTTTAACTCACTGTCGGTTTTATTTCTTTATTAGTTCACTACAAGACAGGAGTTTAACTTGCGAAGAAAATTATAATTGTGGCTCAAGAAAATACATTCTTTGTACTAGAAAATAATAAAAGTCGCGAAACACTTAAACATAATATGTTATAAGTTGAAAGAGTGACAAATTAAGTACAATTCCTTGCGTGAATCTTTGATTCATTTTTAAGTTACGAATAATGGTAAATAGAACTGGTTTTGGAAGTATTCTTTTTCCTACAGGGAAATATAAAAGAGACTACTTAAAACCCGTGAAAATTATAGAAATTCGCAGCAATATTCTACCACATATTTTTATTTTGGATGATAATAGTAATAATAATAATGTGAATTTCACATTGCTAAGTTTCTTTATATTAAATTATTCATTTTTGGACCCAAAAATTGGTCGATGTCCCCAAGACCATATCCTCTAAAGCAGTGATGCCCAAAGTACGACTCGCGGACCAAGCCAGTCCCGTACAGCTTGAATTGTTGGCCCTCTAAGCGTATAATAAACCATGTAATAATTCTCCCAAAATTGCTAACAACGACAAAAAAATAATCAACGAAAAAAATATTATGAAACTGATGCAGAATATCTAACTTCGCTAAGGTTAGAAGACTAAGTAAGGGTTAAGGTATTATTAGATTTTTTCAACTTACTATACGAAAAGAAATAATCGCATTTTGTAATCAAAAAACTATTTAATTCCTGAACTTGAAGATGATGCTTGGTTAAGCAAACTTTTTTATCGGATTTGGTTGATCATATGAAGAAATATATTGCACTATATTTTACTTAGAATACTTGGTGATTCATAAAATCATCAAACAATAACAATAAAACATTGTCACAATACAAGTATTCTATAAAACAACTAACACAAAAAAAACACCACACGAACAAAAAAACAATTCTTGGAAATATTTAAAATTTGTAGAGCTTTCGAGAAAATGCCATCTAGTTTTAGACAGCCAAACGACCAGTCTTTTCGAGAAATTTCCCGAAATACACCAATTTGATATACAAGCAGCTGTAGGGTCGAGCCTGAAATCAATCTTAATAATCAGTTGAAGTCAAAAGCTTCGTCAGAGATTATACAAGACAGAGATTGGAAACGTGATTATTTTTTTGTGGAAGCGATTACAACGGCGATTTGTGATCATTATTAAAGATAGCGATTGTGGTGTATTTTTATAAACTGTGATAAATAATTGTAATAATTAAATTATTGAAAGACAAATATTTTTAAGACTAATTGTAACGCAGAAATAATTATAAATAAACTTTATACACTAAATTCACATAAATAAAAAGTGTTATCATTCTAATAACATCGAACCGAAAGAGAAGCACGTCACAATATTAATAGAATGCAAGGCAATATGAAATTAGTTAGCGATCTATTTTCAAACGTGTAAAACTTTGCAACAACACTAAAACTATTTCACAGACATTATTTCCAGCATTTCAAAATTTGCGGTAATTTAAAAAAATCCGATGAACTAAAATAAAATAATAAAAATATTGATAAGAAATATGGAAGATTTTCAGATTTCGATGATGTATCAATAAAATATGTATCACTATTTGAAAATCCTTTTACATTTGACGTGGATGTAGCGTTTTCAGATGTACAGCTTGATCTTGACCAATAGTTTAAAAGTGAGTTTCATTGAAAAAAAATTGGTAAAATATTAAAAGGACTATCGAAACAAGATTTTCCAAACCTGAGAATTTTTGAATCAAAAATGTTGCCAATTTTTGGCAGCTCACACATATGTGAACAAACTTATTGAAAAATATAAAAACGAACAGAAAAAAAAAACTATCAAATAGTCATTTGCAGGACATTTTAAGAATTCGAACGTGAAAGCACCTAACACAACGGATTTGGCATCTACCAATCAAGCCATCCATCGCACGACTAAATATTATGAATTATCAAATACATATATTTTAATGTACTAGTATTAATAAAATGAACTTCATTTCCATCTTTTATATGATTTAGAACTTATACTTTATACTTAATACGATTGTAAAACAAACAAAAAAAGTTGGCCCCAACTGGTCTTGTAAATTTCGATTTTTGGCCCCCAAAGTCAAAATAAGTTTGGGCATCGCTGCTCTAAAGTGAAAATTAAAAATTGGGCGCATCCAGCAGTTCTTAGCGCTTAAATCTAGCAAGAGGACTGGATGCAATTCTAACTTTAAGCACTTAGTAAAATTCCAGCATAAAAATTTTTTGCTAACTTGAACAACGCATTTGAGGTTGTTGTTCACACTAAGAAATGATGAAGCATAAATTGAGAGGAATTTATGAAAATTGTTTCTGGATTATTCAATTTTAATTGGAATGAGTTCGTTCAAATTTTTCCACTCTCCTATAAAATTTGTTTTTTACTTTATTCTCAATTTTTATTTACTTTCGACAGTTATTTCGTTAAAAAAAATATATTTTTAAAATTAATTCAAATAATTAATTCAAGCAAAAAAAAACGTATCAAGGAGAGTTCAAAAAATTCTAACTGCTTAGTAGGGTTTGCAATCCCGTGTTATATTCCCAATCCCGGGATTTCGGGATTACATTAACTCAATCCCGGGATCCCGGGATTCGTCCCCGGATTAGGATTAGACTGAAAAAAACGTCTAGCGCCTAGCCTTTCAAGTAAGTCCACTATTAATTTACGGCATTTAGTTGAAGAAGGAACAAAATCTATTTCTGACTGGACGTTTCTTATACGATTATGTAATACCATGTTTCCATCTCCCTGAAATCTCGTGATTTCGACAAAGAGATTTCGAAGTGTTTCCATCTCCCTACGAGATTTCATTAGACGTATATAATTTTGAAAACTAGAGAAAAAAATGAATTTTGATTGGAAATATTCCAAAAAATAATTCTTTTAGAGCATATTGAAAAATTTATATATGTTTTTGTGTCAAAGGAGACAAAATTCATGTTTGTTAAAATATTACAAAAAAAAAAAAACAAATTCAAACACAGGGAAAAGGCGCGCAATTCAAATTATTAAAAAGGGTCGTCCATTTGCCAATTTTGATACCGGCTGAATAGCGCGGAATAAGTTTGCAGGGTTGACACAAAAATTTTAGGAGATTTCGAAGGAGATTTTGTTGAAATCTCGAGATTTTGAAATCCTCTATGGGAAATCTAGTAGATTTGGATGTAGATTTGGCGAAATCTAGCAAATTCTCGAGATTTGAGGAAGATGGAAACATGGTATAAGTATTGCAGTAGCCCATTTAGACCTGTGCGGCGTTCCATACGAAGAATAAGAGCTGTACATATATTACTTATAGCACTGTTTGCATCTTTAAGCTTCTTTTTAGCATAAAATTTATGGCTATATCTGCTGTAAACAGATTGCTATCTCTACGGCAGAGTGCTTCAACAGTTGTTTTTACTGGTATAAGAGCAGTAATTGTATCAGATAGAATTTGGATATCATCATGAGATAAATCTAATGGTTTATCTGTATTTTTTATATTTATTAATGCTTGTTGTGTGCAATTTTCAATAAATAGAAAGGTTCAAGCACTAACAAAAGACTGCTCCACCTCGTCTAACAGTCTCTTAATAAGACAATATCCTTTCCAAATTCTGCCCGGATATATTGTTGTAATAAATCATTCTTTGTTGGTGATCGTTTGAATTTTGATATAATTTTTCGTACCTTATTTATCAGCTGACCAATACTTGTTTCAGTGATGTCATGAAGGTTTCTTCCATGACTCTGAATATTATCTAGGAATCCTTCGTTGCCAAAATATCTTGCTCCTCGCACGAGTCACTCTCTGTGAAATAAATTTCTTCTTCATCATATTGCTGATCTGATTCAATTTCCAACTTATTATAAAGGACATCAATAACCGCCAGCTGCGCACCATGTGCAAAGCATAACTGCTGGTCTACAGACAATAGCCTAACTACTTTTGTCATTACGCTTGCTCCATCCGTTATAATTGCTACAATGTCAGTATGCAAACTAAGTTTATGTTTTGCCAGCTTTCTTCCAATAATTCAATACGTCTTTCGACCGGTAATGCGCCATATATCAAAAAATAAAAAATTCTATGCATTTCATAAAAAAAATAAAAATTTTCTGTGAATTAAATTCTTAGAAAATTTTGATGAGAAAAAAATTTAATTCAAAATATGATGCAAACAAAAATTTCAATCTCGGGATTTCAAAATTGGATGAAATATCGGGATCCCGGGATCCCGGGGCTGCAAACCCTACTGTTTAGATTAAGAATTTTGACTAACCGCTTAGTAGCGCTGGATGCAGCCATTAACTTTGTATATGAGAAAGAAAGAAAATAAAATAAGAGGAATATTTTAGGATTTGAAAAATAAAACCCCAATTATTAGCTTTTCTTTTTTTTTGTTTCGTTTCATTATATAAAAACTGTATAATTTCTTTTTTAAACGCTAAAAAATACATAAGAGCATTGAATAGTTTAATTTTATTTGTTATTTTTTGTATTATTTATATTTAATATAATTTTTTTTTTTTTTTGTTTGTTTTGTGTTGAATTAAATTTAGATGTTTTCTCGTTCGAAATCATTTTATTAGAACATATTCAAATGTTATCTTATTCCTACTTATATTAAAATCGAGCCAATTTAATAACTAAATAGAATAGGATAGAGCCCATTTCTTTAATTTTCTTATTTCTTTTTTTTTGGCTATATAAAATATTGAAAATAAAAATTATAATTTTGCGAAATGAGCATTTTAAAAGAACATAATTTTCGGCTAAAAATTCGTTCTACAAAGATGTTTTCTAAACTAAATGAATAATCTAAGTTAAATACTTTTTATTTAATTATAATATGCAATTATGTGTTTTTTCTTTTTTCTTAAATAAGATTTATTTCTATGATAATAAAACCAAAAAAAATTTGTAAACTAAGTAAAAAACAAAAAAAAAGTAGAAAATAATTTAATATTTTGCTAACAGAAAAATTAAAAATTGTTATTTCAAATTACAAAAAAATAGAAATTAGAAAAAATTTTTTTAGTATCGTATAATTGAGTGCCTAAAAAAATGTACTAGAGTGCAAGTATTTATTTAATTTGGGCATTATGCCCAATTTACATCACCGAAGCATACAAAATAAACCAGCGATGTGAGTAAGATAAAACAATTGTTTATGCTAAATTCAACTAGTATGAAAAGTACGGAAAATATTGAGAGCAAAATTTTGCCCGAGATATTTTGTGAGTGTGTGCGAAATGTTACCATAATTTTACTATAAATTCTTTGAATATGTGTGAATGTTTCTATAAAAATATGTTCTATCGAAGACTTTTATAGCAACATTTTGAAAAATTCTTAACACACACTCAAAATTATCGAATATATATTTAAAAGTTGAAACAGATACCAAGCAAATTTGTATGAAAATATTATGAAATATTTTTTTAATATAAATTTTTATGAAATATTATTAATTCTAATTAATTTATTTTAAATAAAAATATGGTTTTGCATAAAAACAATTTTATTTGCATTTAATTTTGAATATGGCTAATTGTCATTATAGAACTAATGTTTTTCCATTTAATACAGGGTAGGCATTCTGTATAGTGATAGGAGATTGTCGCTCGTCGCTTGTTGCTTTTGGGCATTCCGTAACGTGATATCGTCGTCAATATCGCCGCATATTGATGAATTTGAAGCGACAGCTCAAACCCTGTCATTTTCATAAAATTTTATAAGTTGATGTCTATGTTTTTGGCAATTTTTTATTTTATTTCATTTTTATTTCTTTTCTTTTTAAGTGTAAGTAAATTAATTTAATACGATTATTTAAAACATTAAAAATTTTTGTTTTTTTTTTTGAATAATATTGTATTGTATTTTTTTTGACGAACAACAATTTTTTGCTTTTCACAGAACATTTTCGAAATTGATAGCTACAGTGGGCGAAAAAATTAAGCTGGGGCGAAAACGAAAGTGATCGCCCTACGTAATGTCGAAATATGCGGTGATCACTTTCAAATTGGTCATAAACGACAATCACCTGTCACTGTACAGAATGTCAGTCCTGGACAACTTTTTAATTGTGAAATATATTTTTTTTCGATGAATTTTTTTTTTTTTTCGTTAAAATGACAATTGATCATAAAAATTGGCGGGGCTTATACGTGTCAGATATATCGTGTACTACTTCTGCCGTATGTAAATTTGAATTAAGCTATCTCACTCAAACTGTTAGTAAATTTTGCATGCCTCGATGATGTAAATTGGGCATAATTCGAACTCATTTTGCTATTTTAAGAAATAAAAATGTATTGCTAAAATTATAGCACAAGATAACAATTTTCATTGTTTTACAAAAATTTATGGCACATTTAAAATCAGTGGCGTAAAACAAAAAAAAAAAACAAAAAGTTGTAGATTCTTGATATAGAGACTACTACTACTAATTTGTTACACTTCGAAACTACGCCAAAGTTTAAAATCCCAGCCAATTGTTTTGTTATTTCTTAATATTTAGAATAAATTTAATAAAAAATAAAAATCATATCAATATTTTAATGCTTTTTTTTTTTGATAATTGACTCATTTCAAAACTTAAGACGAATTACTTAAGCCGAATTTTTATTTTATCATAAAAAAGATTGATAAGAAAATTGTGGCAAATTATTTAGAACCAATTTTATTTCAATACGTTTATGGTACGTATTTAGCTTAGTTAAAGATCCATTTTAATTATTTCAAAAAAAAAAAAAAAATTATAATGAAATGAGTACCACGAATGGATATTACTGGATTAATTCTGTTTCCGATGATTTCAGATGACAGAGAAATATAGTTTTAAAGATTTTTCAAAAAATTCATTTATAGATTGGTTTTTAAAACGGCAGTGATTATATTTTTGAAATTTAATAAATAAATCCGTAATATTCATCAGTTTTCTTAAGATCGAATCAAATATAAATGAATTTGGATGGATTTTTTTTTTAAATGTCGACATAAAAAAAAAAATAATTAAGCTGACTGAAAATTATGTTTTGAATATAAGATTCGTTTTCTATTACAAACTCACTACTTATTCTGTTCTAAATCAAAATAATCCACGATTAAAAATTTTAATTCCAATCAACAGGCATCAAAGAAAATTATTTGGTGGAAAATTGAATGCCTGTTGTTTTTGTGTTAATTTTGAATTTCATATAAAGTAATACTATCGTTGATTCATTTTGAGATCATTACTCAGCTAATTAAGGGCTCTATTTTTTTTTTCTAAATTCATTACCATTCTCTTAAATATTATCTTAAAACATAAATGAAAAAAAAAAGAAACAAACAAAATGAATGGCATTAATGGCCAAATGTTTTCTATTTGAAATAGGAAATGGCTTTTTTTGGATGGTCTCAAAATACGAATGAAATTTTCGAGATACTAAACATTAATTATATGTTTTTGATAAAAATTTAGTTTAGGGAATGATCTGAATAGCAGAAAAAAATTTTTGCTGGAAAGAAGTCTAACGAAACAATACGAAAAAAAAGTGTTTTTTTGAACGACGTTTTGTCGTAAATTCTGAATAAAATTTAATTAGAATTTTTCTTCTTTTTTTTTACTTTGAATGAAAGCACAAATTTTTTTTAAATGTATCTAAGGCCACTATAACGGTACTATTATTGCTATATGAAAATTTGAAGCAATTGACTCATTAACCAGACTTCTTTCCAAAATTTGCATATTTGTGTTTCGTTGTTTTTTTTCTTTTTCTTTTCTTTTAATTAAATTAAATTAAAGGAACATTTTGAAAAAAGCATTTATGAAGATTAAAATTACAACAAACGAAAAGAAAATAATGATAAAAAAAGTATTGGTTTCTTTAAATAAATTGAATTGAAATCTTTAAAATGGACATTACTTAGAAGAAGCTACTTTTAATTTAATCAGTACATCATTTGATGGTAAGTCCATTCGATTGAGATCCAACTTCTCAACTTCAGTATCGAGATTAATGCAATTTTTATCATATTGAATTTTTGTATCGTCCTGTTGTGATTTATTCAAATTATTCACATTTGCCGTTGATGATTTTTTAAATGAATTCAATAAAGTCTTCTCTTTCGTTTGATTATTTGAAGATTTTGAAGAATCTTTTTCTTTATCCTTATCCTTTTCTTTTTCTTTTTCTTTTTCCTTATCTTTATCTTTATGCTTACTATTTTTAAAACGAGGAAAAATATTGTGGCATCCATTTGGTAAAAAACCTACAAGCTTTTCTTTCTTTGTTGTAGTAGGAATTGTGGGTGTTGGAACAGCTGTTGTTGCTACAGTCACTGGAATAACTGGGATTACTGGAGCCACTGGCATTACTGGAGCAGTCGTACTGTTCGTTGTTTCTACTTGTAATGTATTAATACTATTATTAGATTGTGTTGCTTGATTGTTACAATTACTTTGCGATACACTAATATGAGCTAAATTATTTGTTAAACTATTGGAGCTTTCGTCAAACTTTGAATCGGTTACATCTTTACTGGGTGTATCGCCAGTATTTCCTATCATAATGACCTGATCCAAATTTTGTCGATTATTATCATTTAAACTATTAAAATTATTTTCAGAATTTATAATTGCACTTTGGGCCACCGTTTCAGGTGATTGATTTTCCACCGATTTCTCTTTCAACACTTTTTGTTGAACCTTTTGAAGTGGTGGAAAATTTTCAGGACCCAAATCCATAAATATAATTTTATTGTCTAGTGTTGAGGTTGGATCTTGAATTTGCTGTTGTGCCAATTGTTGCGATTGTGATGGAAGAAAGATTTGTTGCATTTGTGCAGTTGCATTATGATAATGTTGCTGAGATATTTGTTCTTCTCGTTCACGATCGCGCTGTGCTTGAACTGCATTCCAGACATCTTTTAATTCACCAGAGATATCACGATCTTTTAATATGACAGCATTTCTTCATATTCAATAATAAAAGAATTTTATAAAGATAATTAAAATATGAATATATAATTACCTAGTGAGCTTTACGTCTGGGTTCATTGCTTCAACAAAATCACACATTAGTTCAACCATAGCTGTCCTTTCCTAAATAACCCAAACAAATTAAGATTCAATCGATTTAAAACTTATTTTCATAAAAAGAACTCATAAATTTGCGAAAAGAAAAGAACAAGAATACATATTGTATTGTCAAAGAACGAGGTCAATGCCAATAAATCTAACTAAAAATAGTTGAATCGAAACCAAAGGGAAATTACATAATGTGAGAAATATTTGCAAGTACAATTAGAAAAATAAAATAATTTTAAACATTTACAGTAATTTAAAACTTAAACCAAATAAAAAAGTAAGAAAAAAATATTTAATCTCACCTCGGGATCTTTGCTGTGCCTGCCAGAATCTTTTAGAACTTCCGGATTTGCCATTACAGCATACACAAGCGGAGGAGATCTGGGACTTCCCGGTGGAACCTATTTCATAAAGAAAACAAAAGTAATTTCGTAATCTCTTTTAAATTCCAGGAAATATTTATAATTACCTTCATGCCACCATAAAGCGGAATTGGATCACTCGGCTCTTGTGGTATTACAATCCTTGTCCAACTAAGGACATTTATGAATAATTCTTCTCCGTTCAATGTGTTTACTCGGATACACATATGAGGCTGGGGTGGATTTTTGAAATGTCGATAGGCACGTGAATGTCGATAATTATGTGGCGGTGAATTTTGTACGACATTCGTTTCATGAGCTTGAAAAGGAATATGAACACCACCGGATGACGGTGGTGATGATGACCCCATTGATTTCGGTGACCCCAAATTAATTCCATCATTTTCAGAAATCGTCTCGTTCGACATTTTAAAATATATTTCTCCCTTTTGAAATAAAATATAATTCAAAAAATCTCACTCTTAAATTAAATATTTCATATTTATGCTATGAGACTTCAATTTTTTTCTTTGCAAATTTTCCCGAGGTTAAAGCCCCTATACCTGTGTCGGAACCTATTATGTCGATGTTTTTCTATTGCTTTGTTTTTATCAAATGAATTTTTTTGACAGGTAAAAATGTCAGATCCCACACAAAACGAAATTTTCACACCTTAGATACAGCACTTTTCAAACGCAATAACTACTCAAATGCACTAAAGAAGCAGGCCCTTTTTGTTTATATTTCACGCTTCTTAATTTATTTTTAGCATTTTGTTTTTGTTTGAGTCATTTATGGAAGAAATTAATTGACTTTCTGAAAACTTGATTGTTGATCGGCCTTTTGTGAAATTGAAATTCTATAAATAGTACAATTGTCTCTTTCACTCACATTTTGTATTCAAATGAAATAAGAAACTATTTTAGTAAAGCCATATGCAATAATTTGTTTTGGAATTTCCACTCAATAATTTCAAGATATTATTCCAAAATGTTCCAAAAAAGGGTTACCAGTGTTGAAATTAAACGATTCTCGAAGAATTAGTCTAAATAAACTAAGCCAATTGGAATAATATTTTATTATGTTAAAATAACATTTTAAATACTTTATTTAATAAAATTAGTACGAAAATAGATTAGTTTTCTTTTAATGAACAAACTAAAGTATATTCTTTAATTGATAATATAAAATTAATTAATTTGATTTAATGCATATATTCAAAAATTAGGAAAATAATGCTATTTTCAATTAATTATGGTAATTAATTGAGTTGATATTGCACTATATTTCAGTTAGAATACTGGGTGATTCATTAAAATCATCAAGTATTCTAAGAAACAAGAAAAAAACACCATACCACAAAACAATAAATAAATCATTGTCACAAAACAATGATTCACCATACAAGAGCTTTCTAGAAACGACAAGAAAAAGCTTTCTAACACATTTCGATGAAAAAAAAAAATGGAGAAGCTTCTCAATTAAATAATTTCGACACGTTTCGATGAAACTTCTGGAACTTAGACCGATAGGTATACAAGGCAGAAATGCCGTCGAAACCACATTCAGTTGAAGTCTAAAGCTTCGTCAGAGATTATACAAGACAGAGATTGGAAACGTGATTATTTTTGTGGAAGCGATTACAACGGCGATTTGTGATCAATTATTAAAGATAGTGATTGTGGTGTATTTTTATAAACTGTGATAATTAATTGTAATAATTAAATTATTGAAAGACAAATATTTTTAAGACTAATTGTAACGCAGAAATAATTATAAATAAATTTTATACACTAAATTCACATAAATAAAAAGTGTTATCATTCTAATAACATCGAACCGAAAGAGTAGCATGTCACATTGGTGTCAGAAGTGGGATTATTTATTGTGAATCAGTGCGGAAAAGACAATTGTGCTAAAAATTTCTGCAAGAAAATTCGAAATTAAACTAGAAACTTCTATGGGGAAAATTTCGAAGAGATTCGTTATTAAGAAATTTGAGTGTATAATAATTTCACGGTGTGAGAAATTTCAGGGGCGTACAAGAAATTTTGTGAGTTGTATAAAAATTTCGATTGTGCGAAATTTGAGGTTATACGTCGTGTATTGTGTGAAAATTTCGATTGTACGAGAAATTTCGTGGAAATTAAGATTATACTAGGAAATTTCGTGGTATTTAAATACTGTGCGAGAAGTTTCGATAGAAAAATAGAATTTCGTGAACAATTAAAAATATTTGAACAATGGAAAGTAAATTATTAGACAGCTTGAGTACATCAGAACTATCCACAGTTCTGCGTGTGTGGAAGTCAGTTTCCACGGGAACTAAAACAGAAAAGAAGAAAAGAGTAATCGCTGAATGTGCAATAAGAGAACTAGACATTAGCACATTCGACTTTAGTGAAATTCTGAAAGAGGAAAAACAAGAAGAAATCAACAACGAAGAGGGAAACCAAGAAGAAATTATCAGCGAAGACGCGGCTAAAACAACAGTAAGTGTTCAAGATAATTTAAAGACGCTTATGACCATGATGATCGGTCTTCAGACTAGTCTGCAAGAAGAAATGAAAACAAATGCTTCTAGTCTTCAGACTAAAATGGACTTAACTGCATCTAATCTGCAAGAAGAAATGAAAACAAATGCTTCTAGTCTTCAGACTAAAATGGACTTAACTGCTTCTAATCTGCAAGGCGAAATGAAAACAAACGCTTCCAGTTTACAGAACGAAATAAAATCAAATGCTTCCAATTTACAAGGTAAAATAGATTCGAGTTCTGCAAGTCTTGAAAGTAAGATTGCAAACGTATCTGACATGCAGAATGAAATGAAATCTAGTCTTGAAAGCGAAATTAAGTAGAGCGTTTCTGGACTAGAAACCAAAATGGAGTCTGGTATGGGTGAATTAAAATCTCAAGTTGAATCCAGTATTGCGAGTCTGGAAGATAAAATGAAAAACAATACTACAGACCTAGAAAACAAAATTACCACGGAAGTTACAACAGTTCGTGCGGAGGTCAGCAACGTAGAACAAAAATTGGACCAGAAATTGGAACAAAAAGTGGCAGAAATAGAAGCAAAAATGGCTGACATCAAAGAAAATAAACCAAATATTGAGTCATCAGGTAAAAGGATGAAGCCACCAATATTTGACGGCAAAACTTCATGGCCAGTATACAAACGACAGTTTAAAGCGGCTGCTGGTGCGAACAACTGGTCCGATAAAGATAAAGCCACAGCATTAATTCTGGCTCTACGGGGTAACGCAGCCGATTTATTGCGGACAATCTCACCAGAAAATGAGAAAAATTACAATTACATTGTAACACAATTGGACATTCGATATGGGGATAACCACATGAAGGACGTATACCGAATGGAGCTCGTCAACAGAATGCAAGAATCTGGAGAGACACTTCAGGAGTTGTCAGCAGATATTGAGCGGTTGGTATACTTGTCATACCCCGATTATCCCCTGGAGCTGCAGAATGACTTGGCTGCAGAAAGATTCACCAATGCCATTCGGGATGCAGACATTCAGTTCAAGGTCCGGATTAGTGGAAAGCGCATGTTGCACGATGTGTTCGCTGTAGCATTGACATTGGAAGCTGCAAAGAGAGCAACAAGGGCGGTTCCAATGGTACGAGCTGCTATGATTAATGAAGACTCAAAAGAGCTAACGATAGACCAACTAACCGAAAAGATAAAGGCGGATGTGCAGCAAGCTATCCAGGAATTGGAATTGAACGATACTAAAAGAAGACTGAAATGCTGGGGCTGCGGTAAGGGAGGACATTTAGAGCGGCAGTGCCCCAACCAGACAAAAGCACCGATTATGATATCAGTCTCTCTCCTACAACAGAGTAACGACAGATTAACGACGCAAGGAGTAATTGCTGGTCATCGATGCAGGATCATCGTAGATACGGGTGCAAGTAGATCCATCGTGAACAGGAAGCTCATTAGTAGGAAACACATGAGCAGAAGCAGTAACAGTGTTCTTCAAACGGTTACAGGGGAATCATCTCCGATTCTGGGTGAAGTGATTCTAGCATTGGGGCTAGATGAGTATGTGTTTCGACATACGTTTTTGGTGGCTGATATAATGGACGATTGTATCATGGGCCTGGACTTCATGAAGCAGAATGGAGTGAGTGTAAGCATTGAAGATAGGTTATTGCGATGTGGAAATATTGAGTTCCCGCTAACGTTGGAGGAAGCAGATTCCAGTGACACCAAGTCAAATCTACGAGACCAACAAGTTACGTCAGATGCGAATACTGTTGTAAAAGTGAAACGGACGAACGACATTGGAGTGACAACTAGAGTTACAGAGTTGTCAAAAAGTAAGGACAAAACGAGAAGGAGCAAATCCAGTGTCGTAGGTACTGAAGGCGCTTTTGGAGAAACAAATGGGAACTGCAGGAATGTGAAAAAGGTAGTAGCTATCCGTACATTAAGGATTGGGGGCGATGACATGTCCAACATCCGAAACGCGCAGCTAAAGGATGAAGATGTTGGACCAATCCTTAAATGGAAGAAAAGGGGTCAGCGTCCAAAATGGAGCGATATTGTAACACGCAGTGACACGACAAAAAGTTATTGGGCTCAGTGGGACTCGTTACAGATAGAAAATGGCGTTCTGAGGAGAAAATGGGATTCTCCTGATGGAAAAGCCAAACTAATGCAGTTGATCGTGCCCAAGTCCAAAGTACATGAGGTACTTGGTGAAGTACATGTGGGAACTTCAGGGGGACATCTGGGACTCAACAGAACATTAGCAAAGGTGCGAGAACGATTCTATTGGGTACACTGGCGAGCTGATGTCAAAAGCTGGTGCAGGAATTGTGACACCTGCACAAAAATTGTAGGACATCAAAAGGAAACTGAAACTGCAGTGGGGCAATATGTTGACGCTGAACTGAAGCAAGACACGAGTAAACAGGATAGCACCAGACAGACTCCACCGGAAAGATCATCTGGACAGCATATACGGGTTCCGGTGGACAAAGTATTTAAGGAACCTGCAAACAACGAATTAAAAGATAGTGACTGCACCAACGAGATGAACTCTTTGGACGTGGTATGGCGAAAGCGAAAATCATCAAAAGTAAAAATGAAGGTGATTCATTCAAATCAGTTAGCGAAGAATCGCGGCACAAGTCCAAAAGATTCTGTTCGGGACGAACAGATTTAAGGAGGGGGTAGTGCACTATATTTCAGTTAGAATACTGGGTGATTCATTAAAATCATCAAGTATTCTAAGAAACAAGAAAAAAACACCATACCACAAAACAATAAATAAATCATTGTCACAAAACAATGATTCACCATACAAGAGCTTTCTAGAAACGACAAGAAAAAGCTTTCTAACACATTTCGATGAAAAAAAAAATGGAGAAGCTTCTCAATTAAATAATTTCGACACGTTTCGATGAAACTTCTGGAACTTAGACCGATAGGTATATAAGGCAGAAACGCCGTCGAAACCACATTCAGTTGAAGTCTAAAGCTTCGTCAGAGATTATACAAGACAGAGATTGGAAACGTGATTATTTTTGTGGAAGCGATTACAACGGCGATTTGTGATCAATTATTAGAGATAGTGATTGTGGTGTATTTTTATAAACTGTGATAATTAATTGTAATAATTAAATTATTGAAAGACAAATATTTTTAAGACTAATTGTAACGCAGAAATAATTATAAATAAACTTTATACACTAAATTCACATAAATAAAAAGTGTTATCATTCTAATAACATCGAACCGAAAGAGTAGCATGTCACAATATTTTCTAAAAAGAATGCAAAGTCGTTGACTCTCGATTTCACTACATTTAAAAAAGAAATAATTAATTTCGATCGGAAGTGAAACTAATTCACTTACTTTGTGTCCATGAAATCGATGTTAGCTATTTCTGAATTTGGACGTTGCTTGATCTACTTGCGATTTGACTATTTTGTTTATAAATTTTTTTTTTTGTATTTTCAAAGCAACAGAATCGATTTGCATAAAAGTCATCAACATTAAATTATCTGTTAACGTGGTGATTTCCTTTCGGGGTCATAAATCACAAACTTTACCATAATTTATGAATGTGAAAATTCAACATGAACAAAAAAGATAAACGGAAATCCACATATTGATAGATACTGAAAAGAAGAGGAAATTTAAATTTATATATATTTTAGAAGAATTATCTCTAAAATTAATGGAAGGATTGCAAAACTGGGGCAAAGCCTTGATCTTGCTGAAATATGTGAAAATAGTTTTAGATTTATGGGAAAATTTTATTTTGCTATAATCGCTTTTTTATATTTGTATTTAATTTCCTTTCATAGCGATGGCAAAGAAAACACAGAAAAAAAGGGTTGAACAGGTATTAAAAGAAAATTAAATAGAAAATATCTTAATAATATTATAGTTCGTTTCTCCCCAAAAGAGATACAATCTCTTGACCCAATTCGGATACTAAAATTCCTCAGTAAAATACGCCTGGAGGAAGCGCTATAAAATGGGAATTTAAGGCCTAAGTTATACGACGATCATTGTAATGAAGGAAATTGTGGAACTAGTGGAAACCGAGCGTTTTTCTTTGATTTTCAATGAAAGTTGGTTATACCTCTTTTACGAATGTCAGAGAAACTTTCAGTCAGATTTTCATTCATAGCTAAGTCGTATAATGGTTTTTTTCATCAAATCCAATTAGATTATTTCTTCCCTTTCCTTTTTTACCGATGAGACACAAATTTTCTCCATTTTTTTTTATATATTATTATTTTCTTATTGGGACGCTAAAGTTTGAGGTTAGAATGCCGACGAAAAATTCCTAATGAAGGCAGTTCTCCAGTGAAATGAAATTAAATAAACGCAATCCACAAAACAGCTGATCGATTAAAACATGTTTCGTCATTCAAATTATAAAAATCATTATAAAAAACAAATTACGTGATAATCCTAAGATTTTTTATTTAAAATCTATTTACTAAACTTTTTCCCATGTTTTGCATTATTTTTTTTTAAAGAAATAACCTTTGTAATACGTTAATTTTCCATTCTAAAATTATTTCCGTCATTAGAATGATCGTCGTATAACTTAGGCCTAACCTAATAACTGCACTAAATAGGTGAATAGGTGGTGTACAGTATAGATCTTAAACTACGCAGTACAAGAACACCCCTTAAATCCAATCTAATCTTATCTAGTAGTTCGCTTGAAATTAGATCCAAATTATTGTTGTTTAACTTTTAAATTTCGCACAATCCCACAAGACTCTCACATCACGGTCGTTTAGTGCTACTCAATCCATTCGATATGTACATTAGATTAGAACCGAAACATTGATCTTTAAAGTCTCGATTTACCTTTTGCATCTCCGATTATCGCTAAAACATTTGATTTCCTTTTACTTCGCATTTAATGTAACATTTTCAAATTATTATAACTTTTTAGTTAGGAATAAAAACAGAATGGAAAACTACAACTCTCCTCTCAGCATTTTCATTTATAAATTTTACAAAACAAAAAAATCATGTTTGGATTGGAAAAACTACAATCACAACAATACAAAATGAATTTACCTTTTCGCTCAGGTAAGATACCTGAGCGAAATGCCATTATGATTAACATAAGCCCGGCTTCGAACGAACAGTTGTTAAAGAGCGACGGTTGAATGTGAACGTTTATTCATAATTTTATAAATAAAAAATTTTTTTTATCGGTTTTTTCGTATTTTTTTTTCGACTGATTTTATTAAGTATTTTGCGTCGATATTTTATAATCGATTGTGAATGCGCGAATGCATAATAATAGTGCTTTGAAAGAAAAAAAGAAATAAATAAAATAATAATCAATAAATAAATTAATAAAAAAAAAATTATAGTTTTTAAAAGTTTATTCAAAAAAGTGGTACATTTGTGAATAGTGTAGGAAAATTTTGGAATATTATTTTTACGATAAAACCCTTTTCTATTACAAAAAGAAAATAAAAAAAAATAAAATAAATAATATTATTATTATTTTTGGATTATTTTTGGCGAAAATGGATTGTTTTTAATTGATTTCAGGTAAAAATATTAAAAATTCCAATAAAATTTTGTAAGTATTTTTTTTTTTTTATACTCACTTGCATTTTACAAGTCGAGGACGGCAATCTTGAATGGGATATTAACAATTTAAATGAGTACCGAGAGTTTCATTGTTGTTTTTTTTATTAGAATTGGAATAAGAGATATATTTAAATTGTTTGTTTTGTTTGTTTGAAAAGTTTATGAAATATGGAAATTCTCAAGTACATCATATACAATAGCAAAGGCGGCAGTATAAGGAGGGGTTGGTTCTACATAAAAATATCAAATTAATTTCTTCGTATATTATTGGTTCATGGAAGTTTAAATAAGCGGTGTGGCATTGTTACAAAATTTCTTTCTTTTTTTTTTTTTAATACAATTCCATAAACATTTTAAATCAATTAAAAATTAAGATAATAAAATTTATTGTCTTTTTTTTATTGATTTTTTGTTGCTAATATGACCTTATTTTTCCACAATCAAATCATTTGAGGCCATTATGGTTTCTTTCTATTAAAACCACATTTATTTGTTTCTAAAGAAATTCAATTTGGAACATGTTTTCATTCAAACCTCTGTTTTCTCCTAAAAGAAAAGGATTCTATTATATGAAAGTCAGTTCTTTTTCTTCATTCATTGATAAATTTTTAGTCACTAGTTGTTTTACAGTATTTAATCAAATTAGTTTATTTTTATTGAACTTTCATGACAAAAGACAAAATTTTCTTTTATATATTTTATGCCGAAGAATTTAGTAAGACCTATTTAGCTTATTTATTATATAAAAAAAAAAACTAATAAATGTTCAGTTTTTATACTTTTTCCCATATCTGAAATATTTTAAACTGTTTCAGATTAATGTCTATTCTTAATAATCATTCAAATCAATAACAAAATATTTACAATTTTTCAAATTTAATTTAATCATAAATTACGAGAGATATAAAAAAAATTTTTTTTCAAAAGTTTTTTAATTTACAATGTAAATTTTTAGATTAAAGTATTAAAAAGTTCAGAAACAATCATTTTCAAAATTTTTCAAACACCCTGTATTAAAAAATATCTAAAATTTAATTCAAAAATATTACTCAATCTATTCAGACTTTGTAAATTAAAAAAATATGTCATAAAATCTGCAAATTTCCTATTTCCCTTAAATATTTAATCAATCCTTTTTGTAAATATCAATGTAACAGGACTAGTTCTTAGGACATACTACTTCAGGTTTGCAATTTTCAATCAAACTCGAATGCGCTCTTCCTTATAATTCAAAAAAAAAAACGTGCACCAAATTTGGTTAAAATTAGTTAAGTCACCTTTAATTTATCGTTCGTGCAAATCAACGAACCTAAAAACATGTATATATGCATTTCCATTGAAATGGGAAGTAGAATTTTTGAACAAAAACCATATTTACCTAACATTTTGTTAAAGTCTAAAAACAGTAACATTTTACGGTTTCTCTCTTTCTAGTTCTATTTAATGTTTCAAACACTTCAAATGTGATTATTTAGCGAAAAAATAAAACATTTGAATTTGTATCTTAAAATTATTTGAATCTGTGATGATTGTTTCCTTGTAGCGCCTCATATATATTTTTCTTTTTCTTTCAACTCTTATATTTGTATTGAATGAAATAAAAGAAACTAGTCCAAGTAATGTAATATGTCAACTTCATAGATTTTAAATAAGCTTAAAAATACCAAATCATTAAAGATTACTTTCTCTAGCTAGTTTTGTCCTAGTCTGTCGAGCTTATACGAAAGTAAAAAATTAAATCTACTCCACTGTATTTATATTTAATTCAAAGTTTTACGGTTGGGCTCTTTCGGAATATGAAATTTGAGATTTTTAATGTCGTAAAAACTAACATATTGTCTATACTTATATGATTTGGTTTGGCGCGGATGAAAATTTCAATTTTAAATGCACATCGAATAAAAACAATGAAATTAAACATATGTAATTTTTTCAAATCAAATGCATACCGTGCCTGTTTGTATTTTGTTCCACCTGAAATTTCCGAAATTTTGTTATATAGTATACATGAGCTGTAACTCGATTTCGATAAATGCAGGTCAACTAGAATAATAAAGTGATGTGTTATAAACTCAATTTCTGAATACAATATCGCAGTGAGAGCTTAAGACAAATTTAAGTTAAACTAGATTCTCTGGCTAAGCTGTACTTAAGTTTTTGTTGCATTTCATAGTAAAAAAAAGATTAAATGATTTTTACAAGTAGGGGCTACTTTGAATTTTTATTTATAAATTTGTTATTTTTTAAATAAAAATCCTATTATTTCTTAAAAAATGAGTTATTATCTAAATTTTAGAATTATTAGAATATGGAGAAACTTTTTTCAGTTAAAATAAATAAAAAATTTACACAAACATTTCTTAAGATTATGTATGTTAAATTGACTTAAAAACAACTTCAGTCGTCATCATAGGAGGTTTAAGCTATACTTAACTGTGAAATTCATTTTATAACTTAAGCTCAACCTAAGTTCCAACTGTGTAGTGAGGCCTAACTATGATTTTGCCTCCAATTCAATTAAAAGATTAAAGATATTATTATTATTATTAGTATTATTATTATTATTATTATTATTATTATTATTATTATTAAAGTCCAATGACCAAAATATTTATTTATATATTACTCAAAAGTCCTTCATTATAATTTAAAAAATATTTAAATAGATGTCAAAATATGTAATGGCATTGTTATATTCGTTTAAACAACAAACTACTTAATTTTGAGTGTGCGAACAGATCTTCTTAAATCCATTTTGTATCGATCGAAATTTTATTACAAACAATACTTATTTTAATACTTAACTCACGATGGAAGTTACTTCATGGACATTACTTTATAATTTCACAGGTAAAATATTTAAATAAAAAATAATCAATCAGTTTTAGCATTTTCGGATGTAATTCCATTCATAACTCATTGCAAAAAAGATTCACATTTCATTTAAACTGAATTGTTTTCGAAAAAGTCTTTAAAAATACTTTTAAAAATTATTTATTTTATTTTTTTTTATGATTACAAAATAGTAAATTCTGTGCGTGACATTATATGAAAAACAAAGTTTTAAATATGGATTAAAAATTTGGTATTTAGAAAACGTTTTAAATACAATATTAAAAATATACTAAAAGGCCGAATTTAAGATGTATATTTTTTTTTTTATATATTATTAAAAACATAAATCATAGAATTATTTATTTTTTTTATTTTTGGATTAACGACAAGTTCGGTTTAAATAGTTTTGAAAGTTTTTGAACGGAAAAGATATTTGAAATAAAAAATTTAAGTTTTGATAAAAATCCGACAAAATACCATACAGTTAGGCCTATTTGGGAGAATTAACCCATTTTAAAGATATTTCTATAAAAAATAACTCAAAACATCAAAAGTAGCAATAGTAGTAATAAATAGTTTTAACATACCTTTATACTCTTACGTAAAAGGCATTTTGATTTTTATTAAAGTTTTTTTATTTTTCCTGATAAGAAAATCACTTATTATGCCCTATGGTAGGTAGAAGCTATATTAGTTTGGTCACTACGCATAGAAATAATCATCGTGGAAAGATTTTAAGGGTATAGTTGCGTAGAGTATCAAAAATTATATCGATTTTAGCAGGTCCGTCCGTTCGTCCATGTTCACAATAACGTTATCCGATTTTAAGCCTGTTTGCAAAGTTTTTTTTAAAAACTAATGTACCGATTTGAATAAAATTTGCCGTATATATTTATTTTATTATGGCTCAGGCTAAGCGTAAAGACGAGGAAACAAAATTATGCAAGAAAAACCTTGAAATATTATCAGTTTTAGTTGTTTTTTCTCAGAGTTAATTTAATGAGCTATAGATTTCTTAACTACGAGTCCCATCAAAAAGTCGGCTATAGGCTGATTTTATGTTACTATATAATTTCTAAAAGCTAGTTTGAACTTCCAATAAGTTCGCTATTGAACTGTCAACTTTTTCTCGTCAGAAAAAATGTTCCGTTTATTTTGCACAGATATTCGTATAACCACATTTCAAGAAAAATTCAACAAAACAGTCCAGTTTTCGTATGTCCTATAATTTTCCTTGAATATCCTATACCTAAAGACTTTTATTATGGAAAAATAAGACTAAGATATATTGAGTAAAATAAATAAAACGAAATATTCATAATGGTCTCGTTCTGCACTATTTTATTGCATAACATATTAAAAAATTATTTAAATAACATTGAACTCACATTTAACAAGAGCTGTTAAATATAGCACTTGTTAAACGTGTTCAAATATAATAAGGATTCATTCAAAAAAGTTAATAATAATTCATTTAACTAAAATAAAACTGACTAAAAATTAGCCTTAGTCTCAATTTTATGCTCTTGCATTCGTTAAGGCTATCGCTCATGTTCAAGAACACAACATCCATAACCGTGAAATAATTTTCTTCTGCCCAAAATATACAGAAAAAAAAAATCATAACAAATAACATAATTAAAGTTTGATCTTTATGCTTTAATAGTAATAAAAAAAAAGCAATAACGAAACAATAAAAAACCACCATTGATGGCCGCATTAAAAAATATTTAATAATCTTTTTTATGATTAAATAAATTTAAATGATTAAACCAAATTTAATGAAAATTATGCAAAAATTAAGCCATCCTAATCGATGACAACCGTCTCATATTGATCATTTCGCAAAATTCCAAATTCCTAATCTTCATTTTATTAGGTTTAAATCCATTAAATATTCAATAATTTACCTTAACGAAAATTCAATAAAAATTTTATTCAATTTTCCTAAAATGCAAACTTGTCTTCGAATTGCCTTTAATATATAATTCTTTGAAAATATGGAAACTTTCGGGCTTAATGTATAATCGTAACGATCTAATTTAGTTAACGATGTAAGTATAACCGATAACATCGTTATCGTTGCTATGCAAACATATCAATCAAAAATGCTATTCTGCAGTTCAGCACTTATGTGCGAACTTATTTGATGACAGATTTGAATGATATTATACTGTTTTTTCAAAGAATAATGAATACCTACCTGATCATAAAATTTATGTGCACAAAGTATATTATATTTATAATAGTAAATCTGAATCTGACTCAAAATTGGTTTAGAAATTTTCCAATAAAATCTGGACAACAAAAAATAAAACTTCGAATACAGCTTAATTTTTCTATACTACAAAATTAGATATACAAAGCTGAAGTAGAAATAGACACGTTTTCCTGCGAATTATCTTCATTACCTTGGAACATTATGGTCCAAACATTTATGTACACGCATACCTCACAAATGTCAAGAAGGAGAAGGCTTCAGAAGATCGTCAGAAAATTCTTTACCGCGTGTTATTTTAATTAAACATTGATTTTTATAATTTGTTTTTTTTCAAGATTTCAGAAAAAATAAAGATTTAACATAATTGTTTTTAATGAAATATTATCATTTTTTTTTAAATACATCGAATTTCTTCAGAAATCATATTTTGTTACGTCTTATTTTTGCCCGTAACACAAAAAAGTATATATTTATTATAGAATCAATGATTTTGTAAGATCACGGAAATTAATTTACATAAAATGTAATAAAAAAAAAATGTTTGCTTGTTGCTGTTGATTAAAAATAAACAATGGAATTTCATGAATTAATAAGTTTCGATTTGTGAATCAACATACTCAACTCAAGCCTTCTTACATATTCGTTACAAACTCGAATTTTATTGGCAAATATATCAAATTGATTGTCATTTTACATTAAAAAAGGAAGAATCATTAAAATTAATATTATTTGAAATAGATTTCGAATTTTAATTAATATTAATTAATAAATTAATTAATTAATTAATAATATTGTCACTAAAAGTAAATAAAGCGTCGGATTTTTTTTTTTAAATCTGTATAACTTTTAAGTTTTTATGCCTGTTCATCTGGCTGTATATACGATACGGTAAAAATGCTAAGAATAAAGGTATTGTAACGTTCCACGGTAACAATAACAATTTTTAAAAACCGCTAGTAAACTTACGATGTAACGTAACATGTACATTATGGTACAATTTTTCTTTTTGTTTTCTTTAAGAATTTGAAAAAATAGGTTACAATATGATGTATTACAAAGCATTCCTTAAACCATTCCATGCTCTCACGGTTTGAACGAACTGTAGTAGAGTACATAATCTCCTTTTAATTTCCAATCCGATGAGTTAATAATAAAAAAAATATTAATTCATTTAAAATATGCAGTTTCTTTAAATTTCTTATGCAGAAATGAATTCAGGCAATCACAACAGATTTAATAGTCTTGTCGCTGGTCAATTGTTTAGAACTGTAAATTGGGATTCGAAATGTCTCGAATTCAAATCTGGATCTCGGCGATTTCATATTTTTCAGTTGCCTTTAGGTATTATAACAAGAAACTCTTAAATCCAAATACCAAATACTTTTAATTAATATTTTCTGCTTGGTCGAGAAGTTAGGCAAACATAATTCTGAAAGTAGCCTAAGGCAAGTTTTTCGATTTCGAGTTACGAGCAGATTTGCAAATTCAAATTGTTCTAGCCATCTAAAATATATTTCGTTTTTTCGACTTATTACTGATAGGACTATCTACTTGTTTTAAAGGAAAGTTCGATATGTATTATATATAAAAAGTTTTTAACTACATTTTTTTTTTTTAATTTGACTTAGACAACTTTCATAATTATGAGCACATACATATGTACGACCCATATCTAAAAATTGGCTGTTAGCCGATTTTAGTTTTTATTTATTATAAATTATAAACGATTTGATTATAAAATTTATTATTATTTGTTAATGTCTTAGTAACAAATATTTAATTAAATCAAAATCGAATGCAATCTTCCTGTTAGAAAATATATTTTTGCTTTTAAAATTATGAAATATTAATAAAATTAAATAATAAACTTTAATTTTAATCGTATTTTTAAATATTTGTGACAATTAAAATGAAACGTTGGACCTTAAAGTTTTTGCAAGCGTGCCATATAAGCGCCACTGTAGTAATCCTTTCCATGAACTAAGATACTAATTATTATAATTATAGGAAAAGAACTATCGTGTGAGGATCACAGGGAAAATTTAACAATTGATTTATTTTTTTTTTGTTGATTTTTTTATGACACAACAAAATTTTTTTTAATGAAATTAATTACAAACAATTTTTCTTTTTCATAAATTACAGTTAAATTGGTGGCCTTCACAGTAATAGCCTCTTCGGTTTTATATCTTTAAGAAATCATCACAAACCCGAGGCAATTAAAAATATTACAGAAAGTGTACGTTTCTGTGTTTATAGTGTGACATATTAATAATAATTAAGAAACGGTTTTCCAAATTAGAATTACTAATTGTACTGCCAAACGTTCTTGAATTGAATTTCAGGTGCTTGTTTTGTGTTTTGCCTTATTATGAAAAGTTTAAAACTATTTTAAAATTGTGTCGTTTTGCAAAAAAAAAAAAAATATTATTCACGCGAAAATGTAACTGAAGAGGATAAAACTTCTTAATTAAATAAAAAAAGAAAAAAAAACATATTAAAAAAGATTTCTAAGAAAAGAAAAAATAAATAAAGAAAAATTTTTATGTGAAATTTATATGAATGCTAACAGTTTTTGTTTTCGATGGTTCCGTTGTTATATGAGTATAGAGCAAGTGATACTACGTAATAGTATAAAGTGTGTACGCTACGATGAGTATTCATCTAGTGTTACTGGTGCTCATGTTAACTAGCAGGGTGACTATTGGAAAAGATGTGATACAACAAAATGATAATCAACCAGCTGAAGCTAAAATTGATGCTAATTCTATAAGTTCGTCAACGGAAATGACAGGTTTGTAATTAATATATTGAAGTAAATCAGAGAGAACTCAATTAGTTCACAAAATGTTCTGATTCTCGACTTACGATGTATTTTAAGTTTTGGACGTAAGTCGAATTTCATGCAAGATATATCGGAGAACATGTCTAGGGTTACATATAGTAGTTTGTTTCGATTCAATCAAATTTTGGTTGCATTTAATAGTTTTACACCAAATTGTTAAAGGCTAACAACGTGATTACACGCAATTGTTATAGGCACTCTTCCTAAGTTTTGTTAATTTTTAGATCTAAACACTAAGTTTCATGGTTTTATAATAGTTACTAAATGTATAGAATTGTTTTCTAAAATTTGGTAACGATTTTTAAGTTCTAGTTTTATAGGTGTTGGAACTAGTCGATTTTCAAGTTTTTTTTATTAGTACACTCTCAGAAACATCTGAATATAGGGAATTGCTGTTTTCTTGAAAAGTACCGATTGTAACTAACTATGTACTCTTCAAATATGTATAGTAGTCTAATTAGAAAATATTCTATCTATATATTTTTTGTTAATGTTTTGCACGATGTGCAAGTTCTCGTAATTACAGGTTGTTATAAGACGAGGAATACTTAGTATATAAAGATCTATTTCTATATCGTTCAAAAGACATTCAGTTTTTCTTTAGTGAGCGTTTCTTTATTGTGACTTTTTCCTAACAAAAAAAAAAGTGAAATAAAATAAAACTCAACGGAATTTTTGCAAGTAGGTTTAAATATTAAAACATTTAAATAACTGTGCGGGTAAAAATAATATTTATACCTACTAAATGCTTACATTGTCAACCTTGATTTATACTACTTGATTGGTCTACTATTAGCGTTTGTAACAAGTTTTGTGACCTGTTTTATATACTCGTATCTACATTTTTGCGAACATATGCGATTAACATTTTACTTGTTATTTAGTTTTTTTTTTCCTTTGATTTTTCGCGTAAAATATTTGAAACAGTAATAAATTAAATTGAATGAAGGTTTGGCCTCAAGCTAAACAATATAGAACTATATTATATTTGCAAATTACTACAAAAGTGCGAATAAAACCAATAACTTCATATAAACTTTATTAACTTATCAATTTTTATGAAGTATTTCTTTTTCTTTTCTTATTTTAAATTTACCTAATTTCATGAGAATTAATATTTTTTCTATAATAAAATTGAAAAAATTAAACAATGGAGATACATTTGTGTATTTCTAAGATATTAGTTAATTTCGACATTCGAAAACCCCATAAAATCTCCTTGACAGCAATAATTCAAATAATTTCAAATGATGACTAAATAACAGCCTGCCAAAATTGTTGAATACCACACCAATGATTGACACTTTATAGGTTATATTATAATCTTCAAAAAAAAAAAAAAAGTTTGGTAAAACGAATTAACCTTCATTCAATTGAAAACCCGATCGCAATACTAAATACTTATTCAAAATATAATCCAATATTTGATTTTTCAATTGATCGAAAATTTTAGTAGGCGATCGATCGTTTTATAGTTTAAATTTTTACTTTCGTATACTTTACGAAACTATAAAATAAATACCAAAAAATCTAGGAACGGAAGTATAGGAACGGAAGTATAGTACGTGTTTGGAGATGTAGGAAACCCGAATAGACCATTTTTGTAATGATGTCTACCTGTGTGATGTGACCACTGAGTACTGATAACTGTAGAACCATGATTTTGATAGAATTTGGTGTACATATAAATGTATTCTAAGAAATTGTTAAATACGCGATTGTTTGAAAATTATTTTATATTTATATATATATATATATATATGACTTTGAACTAAAATAAATTAGGTCTTCAACTTTTTGGTCAAATCTTTTTTTCAATTGATTTCATAAAAAAAAATTTGTAAGGAAATTTTGATGCAGAATTAAATTTTGTACATCTCTTAATCCCAAAATTAAACATGAATATTGGTGTATATGAAAGTTGTGTAGCTTGCTGAAAATACACTCAACCCGGTTAAAGATTACATATTAAGATATTATTAATAGTCAACCGAGGAGAAAACATTATTCAAACATTGAATTTGCAATAAAACATCGCAGGTCATTTCAAAAGTACCTATGTTCCGTTCCATTCGGACAGTAATACATATCTTGTTCTATCCAAACATGAATATTTTTTAGTGTTTATAAATTCGAAAAAAAACAGCAACGTATTGAAAATGAAAAAGCATCCGCTTTTATTATTACACGAGCGTATAGATTAATTGATAATGAATGAAATGGGTGGAATTGGATTTCGCGTAGTCACTGTAACGAATTTCAATTGCAACTAAATAAAAGTATTGTCCATGAAAGCTCAATCAAATAATAGAGACCATCTCTTTTGTATAACCAAACTACAAACGATTTCTGATCTGACCACAAAAAAAAAAACCATATAAAAACTTAAAATCGGCTCATAGCCAATTTAATAGAATTGGAACTTGTAATTAACTAATTTTATAGTCCATTCAATAACCTTATATAAAAAAAAAACTACCAAGACTCAATTCAATTTCGCCCTAACTTAGAGTGGGGTATTAATAATATATCTCTATTCTGAAAATTTTATTCAAAGTTGATTTAGAATTAAATATGAAAAACTAAAGAAGATAACATTAAATATTTATGACCATTTTCAATTATTTTGTATTGTACTTTCCTTAGCTACATTGCTGAAAATAAACATGATGTCTTGTATTTAAATAGTCAACATAATAAGTTTCAAAGAAATTCCTTCACAATTTCTTCAATTAACTCCGAAAGTCGAAAATAAAAATCGACAAAACATGTTGCTGACGCTAATTATTGTTTTATAACTACGTATACCTCTTTGCTGAATTTAAACTCTAATTCAATACGAAGTCAAGCTGAGGAATGGTCAAGGTATCTCCTAAATTTCATTAAAATCAATCAAGATATACTGTTAGCTGCTCGTATGCACCGACGTGGGTACACATGGACGAAATTTCAAAAATTGTAATAAAATTTGATTATTTACACATTTAGTTATTATTTTTGTCAATTATTAAATGGGCCTATTTATGGTCCTAGTCTTTTAGAAAAAATGCCGCTTCATGTTAACATTCGGTCAGTGCCATCCATAGAGTTATTCAAAATTAATTTTCATCGAAATGAATATGGGATGAACGAACCAGTATCAAGGATGCTGTACACGATGAATGCCAATGCTGTTCCTTTTGACTCTGATAAAATTAAACTGAAAAAGCTTTTAGACAACTTCGTGATAACGTCTTTTGACTTATACTTGATTCTGAGCTTGTATTTTTGATGTTTTATATTGATTGGCATGATTTGTGCCATCTTATGCTTATACTAATATCCCCTATTGCCATACTACCGTAGGGTATGAAAATTTGGAGTTACATGATTTTCGAATTAGTTACCTGGTAAATTTTTATCTAAAAAAAAAAATACAAATTTTACTTATAGTTTGAATTTTAGAGATTTCAATCTAGTTATTATTATTATTTTTTTTTTTATTTTTTGTTTAAATAGTGATAATTTTTACTGAATAGAATTCCACTAACGATCGTCAATTAATGTGAATATCGCAACCAAAATGACTAAATAACAATTATGAGAAAATTTTATAATCAAAATTTGGGGCAATTTTTAGAGTGGAGCATTGTTGAAAAAAATCTCCATAATGATGTTTCTAGGTTTTATTTTTATATCTTTTTGTAGAACAAAACAGATTTTAAATGAATTTAATATTCACCTGTTCGGAATCAAATTTAAATTGCTAGTCGATGACGTAAGACGATTAACTACGCGAATGTAATGTTTTTTTTTTCTTTTTCTGTTTTACAAATAACAGCGAACTCACAAATAAAATATTTGAATTGTATTTTTAATTTTTCAAACACGTTTTTCTGAAAAAAAAAAAAAATTAACTTTTATTTAATTATTTCTCAAGCATTCACGAGTTTACATGCATTTTTACAGTGTGTTGCATAAAAACGGTCAGATATTGAGTTTTCTAAAGTTTTTAATTAATATTCGAAGACAAATCGAAAAGGATCGAACAATAATTTAGTTTCTTGATTGATTTATTTTGAGTTGAATCGTAAATAACTACCGGTTTTTTTTTTAATGAATTTTATTGTTATATATAATAAATCTTGTTTGGGCAGCATATTGTAGGAGTTTTAGGCGTTGAATGCAAAAAAATAACTTTGTATGGGTTGAACTATAATTAAATTATTTTGCATTGTATTGTATTAGCAAAATTCAAAAGAAAAATAGCGTGCCTTTGCCTAGTTAATAAAGTCTGTTTCCTAGAGTTCAATTCCTTGTTTCGACGACTTTTTGCAATTATCAAAAATTATTACATCTTAATTACTTAATTGGTCTGATACTGGTGACATGTATCTTTTTACTGATGTATAAAATTAAAAGAATTAGCAGCGAGTTAACATAACTTGGATAACCTAAGACGGTTGGGTTTCAAAAATGAAATCTTTTTATATTACATTAGGGGGCTCCGCCCTTGCTCGCTTCGTTCGCCAACCCCCACCCAACCCTCGCGAGGATGTACGAAAAAAATTTTTTTTCAGTTATAATTATTTATTCAGTTCTGATTTGATATTAGCGAATCTGAATTCCTTGAGGAATTGGTTTCGATGGCGCGGTGAGAAAGCACGTTACTCAGTAGAACAACTGTCCATGAGTTCAAATCCCGTCGGTGTGCATTAACTTGTTTTTACGATATCTGTGACTGAAGCAGCGTTTTTCTGTCAATTTTGGAGGGGAAAAATTGTATTTTTTTAAATTCTAATTTTTAGTGCGTTTCGGATTCCAAACCATATTCTTTTCAATGAAATAATCAAACTTAAAAAAATTGCAATATGAAGCGTTTTAATTTCTAGGTGTAATAGCAAACAACATCGAAAAATTCCTGGAATTTCCTTTCACAACAAAGTTTGACATATTTTTTATTAAAATTAGCGAATTTTCATTATTGCTGTATAAAAAAAAGTTTTTATGATGTTTATTTACTTATTATTAGTCAAATAGAAATTATGTTAATTCATAATTTAGAGAAAAAATTGTTTTTTTGAATCAAGCTTGAATCTAGATCGTAGCGCGAAATCCTTTGTTTTATTTATTTTAATTAAAACGAAAACTACCAGTGACAGTAATTTTTTTAGTTAAAATGGTGGCAATTCTTAAAATTCGTCGAAGTTTTCGAAAATTCAGAATTTTCAGTTTTAAATGCCTTTTTGGTTTTAAGGTTTCTAAAAAATAAGGCTCTACGTATGAAATGGCTTTCGGCTATTGGTTTACGCAGGAAAAAAAATATGTAGGTACATACATGTTTATAATTATTATTTAATAATTTAATTTTGTATGTTTAAGAGAAACTTGATTTTTGCAGCGAAGAAACGCAAACATTTTTTTGCAATTCGAATGTTCCAGAATACATGAGCTTTTAGGCCATTTACAATGTTGCCCCTCCGAATTCATATTTTTATCGCCACCACTACGCCGCACACATAAGCAATAAAAATGTAAGTGTATTACAAAATAGCTTCAATTTCCCTACGAAAGACCCATCCATATTTTCCATAATCTAAGTATTTTCTTACTACAAAATTTATAAATGATGTGCGGAGAAAACTTTTTTATTATAATAGATAGATAATAGATAGATATTTGTAGAGACTGATTTTTAAGGATACTTCACACTAAAGTAAATGCAAAAGTTCAGAAGTTCTAAAACTTTAAGTGGATTGAATATTATACATTTTGTCTAACAACCCTCAACTGCAAAGTCGTTTTCTTGAAGATAGTTTTTTTAAAATTGGTGGTTAACATTTCTCGACACCTGCCAGATTGATTTGAAATCTTTTTTTTAATTGTAGATATTCGTAAGGTATTTCTTCAGGCAGTGTCTATTTTTTTTTTAAAACCCCTCCATTTTTTAACCATAAATCGCTATTGACTTCAATTGTTCGTTATTTGGTTAAAAGTCTCTTAAATATAATATCGCCAAAATTAAATTAAATTATTGGATATTTTCGGAGTATGTCGTCACAATTTTGAGCACAACAAGCACCTTTTCCAGCAGAGTTCAGGGGAACAACTGTATTGCTAAGAATTGTTTATATTTAATTCTAGCTTAGGATCTTTATATATCTGATATATGTTAAGAGTATAAATATGGTAGCCATAAATACGCAATGAAAAAATCGCGGTTGTCAGACTTATAAAATCAATTTAATTTAATTCCACTCATTCAAATCTTCTATACTCATATAAGAACTTTACGTAATTTATAAAATTAGTGTAATTAATAACATATTCGTATTCGTATTTTATTCAAATAAAATTTTAAATCAGCTTGGAAAATCCATTATTGAATAACATTTGAAAATTTTTTAGTAATAAAAGCATTAGAAAAAAACTGCTTTTGCGATTCAATTTTGATATTGATAAATGATTATTGAAGTAGCTTCATAAAAAAAAATGTATACTTAATAAACAAGCTAAAGGATTCTGAGTACATAAACTAATGATTTATTTGCGATTTATTACAATTAAAAACTAATTTCATATAATAGAATATTTTTTTTATTATCAATATTATTTGAACCACGAGTATTAAAATTATTGATTATAATATTTCTATAAGCTAAAATAACCAGTTTGATTACAACGAAAAAAAAATCGAATTTACGTTTCATTTTACATCACCAGAAAAATACGTTGAATCACCTTCAAATCTCATTCATATAAAAAAGGTGATTGAATTTTAACTTCTTAGAAAATATTCCAAAACACGAAAAGTAAAAACAAAATTTATGCCCATCCGAAGACTTAAAACAAAAAAAATGAAGTTTTTGATATACATTTTTGTTTATAGCCCAAAAATTTATTGGAATTCTTTTGAAAACGTAAACAAAATTTCAAGTTCTATAATATTTCGATAAAATTAATTAATTTTAAATTATTTCTTAACGTGTGTAAAATTTAAATTTAAATATTTCTCGCCATTCTTTTAACTTTTTTAAAAACAGAGTCTATAAAAATGTTGACGACCCAGTTTCCATACAATGAATTTATCCAGATTCAAAATCAGATAATTTACTTACTTATAAATGCGCGTCCAGTTTAACTTGTTTTCATTTGACTGAAAAGTTTGGTGAACTCTTTTACTTTGCCAAAATGCATTTTTAAATGAAATGTTATATGTACCTATTCAAAATTATACATATTTATATATATATATATATATGTATTTATTAAGTGAAAATTTAAGTTTAGGCATGCAAAAATTGGAAATTTAAAAATATGCTGTTAAGGTGTTGCTTTTTTTTATTTTGGGAACATCAGTAAACTTTCTATTTTTGTCTTAAGAAACAAGTACAATATTTGTTCGAGTTGGTGAAGACGACGTCGTAGTATAGTAATTTTGAAGAAATTTTGAAACTGACCAAATATAGTGACTAGAAATATGTAAATTCGTTTTTATGAAATTTTCATATTATTATTAAGATAAAATTATTAGGTTTCCGGACGCAACAGAAGCATACAAGTATTTCTTTCCACTTAATTTATATTTCAGTATGGGAAAAATTTTAAATTTTCATTTCTAGCGCATTTACAGTCCATATTTCCTAGTTTCTATGATAAGTATACTAATGGGGTACCAATATTAATTTTAGGTCTGTAAAGCATAGTAACAATTAACAATTAGTAAAATTATTAGAGAACGGTCTCACGACATTAGATATATAGACAATATTATTTCAATATCTTCATGTCCATCTACTAACAATAACGCTTAAACGCGTTGACTGATTTTAATGAAATTTAAAATATTGGATGATCATGCAATATCGGAATTATGTTTTATATTTAAAAATCATCAGCGAAAAGAGGGCTAAACGCTAAACACTAAACAAGGATTGTGCGAAAAGAGATACTTGTAAAGGAAAATCGCCGTGTTTATAAAGTTTCGTCGTTAAAGTTTAGTTATTAGTTATAAAACTACTTGACCGATTTGCATTAATAAGCTTAAGATTAAAACCAAATTTATAGACAAATCTAATCATCAAATCAAAATTTCAAAAAATGTAATCCCATGAAAATTTCTTAATACATTTTCTGAACTAAATTTGATTATGGTACAACATTAAAACCTTGCAGTATAAGTACATTGCATTTTACTGTACAATTTCGAGACCTTGGAATTTCTTATTAAAACTAAATCCGAAATTGGAAATAATCTTTTCGAAACATAAATATTATTAACAAGTTCTTCTTATTTGGTTGTATCGTAAAATTATTAAATTTTGAAGAATGTGTAAGATTTTCTCTTTGCTCGAATACAAAACAAAATTGAATAGAAAGTAAATCTGTTATTTTTGCCCAAAAAGGTAAACAAACTTTCATATACACAAAATCATTTCGTAAAAACTTCATTCCAAATTTTTTATCAAAAATAATGTTTGGACTAATTTTCGTTTTAAATATATTCAAAAATATCAAAAAATCTAAATGAATGCAAATAAGTTAGTTTTAGTCGTTTTTTTTAGAATACAGAAAAAAACGATTGTAAAAATATGCTAATATCGGCATATACCCAGTGGAACAAGTGATGAGTACTGTGTGCATTCTGTAATGACTTCAGGTAAGTCATCGTGACTATTTTTTGTATTACCAAAGATGCATTATTTCATTTATTAAAAATGTATTATTTTGGAATTAATGGGGAGAGACTCACGTCAAGTCTAGTTCCTATAAAATAAACCTATCTAAAGAGGATAAATATTATGGAATTAAATATGCGGTTGGTGAGATTAGCATGTGATTATTTTTAAAAAAAGGAAGAAAACTTTAACAAGATTATTCTCAAATCTTAACTAAACCGAAAGCTCATAACGCGCTTCTTTAAAGTCGAGCATTCAGATTTCCTTTATAGTTAATTCTTCTATAACTGTGCTGTGGTGGTTACAGTAAAGTATGCGGTTTGATAATAATTTTTGTTTTGTGCTGGTTGAACTGACAAATAATAATGCTTTTTATAAAAACTACTTAAAATATTACTCTTAAGCCCAATTTACATCACAGAAGTATGCAAAATTTACTAACTATGTGAATGAGATAGTTTAATTTAAATTAATGTTAAATGAATGTTTGCCATACTATTCATACTAATTGATTTTTGCAAAAGCAATCGTTTATCTCACTCACATCGTTAGTTTATTTTGCATGCCTCGGTGATGTAAATTGGGTATTACGAGTACATTTTTAGCATATACATAACTCTCTTTATGCATTCCCTTCTAATTATATTTTCATCGATTCTCATTTCAAAGACTTTCATCAATTGCAAATTTCCTACTGGGAATATTGCAAATTATTTTCATTCAAAAAGATTTTGATTTCACCTTCAAACATTTCTTAAGAAACCTTCAAGTTAAATAGTATTTAAAAAAAAAAACAAAACAAAACGAACATAAATAAATATATGTCTCACATTATTATTTGGTTAGTTGTCTTAGCTTATTTTTTTCGTTTTTTTTTTTTTAACGGAAAGTGGACAATCAAGTATTATACATATACTTTGTCCCGAAATCGTCAACAAGTATATAATATAAATAATTTGCGTTCCATTAAGACGTTTTAATCATGTGCATGCCTGATTATTGAATATCATTAAAGACAAAATAAACATAAAATAGTTTAACGCAAAAGGTTGATATTAATAAAGGTGTGCCAGTAGCCAAATATAGGTGGGAAAGTGGCGTGTCAATGTCAATTTAATTAACTTGAAATACATTCTTTACAAAAGATTGATAGAAGAAAATGAAAGTTATTTGATTACAACCGGTAGTATAAAGTTTTGTTTTTGCGAAAAATGGGTGGTCCACAAAAATTCTATACCAGGAAAAAACTAACCGACAGTATCATCTTGTTTTCGTATTCCGTAATTACCTAGTTTCCGGTTTATATTTCTAATTAACAAATTGGACAATCATTAAAAATGATTATTTGTCGTATACTAGAAACACTTTCATTATTATTATTATTATTAATATATATATATATTTTTTTTACTGTAATATAATATAATTTCGATTATTCTTACTTCCGTTCCTAATTTGTATGAAAAAAGTTTGTTCAAGAGTAAAAATTTTAAACTTTATTGGTTTTAATTACTAATGCATATAAAGAAATAATTTTTCTATATTATATATGGAATCAATGACCTCACTTTTAGTTTCTTATATATTTACATAAAAACAGTGGTAATTAATGATCATTATCTAGTTAAACACAACTATATGTCCGCTGGTGTAGCTAGCGGTAATTTATAATTGTTCAAAGGGATACTGTCAATGAAAGCAGAAGTTATCACCAAAGACTATAGCTCAATAAAAAGTTTCTTTTTAAAATTATCCATCACATTATATATAGTATATCATAATGTCAATTTGGTTGAGTTTACACTAGACGCCATTACTATACTATTATTGAAGAAGTTCCCGCAAGTAGTAAATTGCAAAACGTTATTATTATTTCCAAACAATAGGCATGAGGGAAATTTTCATTTTGTGCAATCGCACGTTTCAATGACTTCCCTTCCATAAACAACGAAATGCGTAGAAATACCGTTAGCGTTTTCATTTCTATCTGCAAGTTTTATACAGTAGTCACATTTTGTATTATTTTTTCTTTTATTTACTTTAGACTTTCTTCATCAGTACATAATTATTCGATGATCGCGAAATTTTTGTTTAAGGCATATTTTATAACGTAATATTTGTTCATTATTTTATATATCAATTTCAATTGGATTAATTTCAAGAAACATCAAATTAACTAAGTAATAGCATGATTTGAAAAAAATTTCTCTGCTTGAGGCCTACAATCACCTTTTTTATAAATAAATCATGTAGCAAAATGAAAGAAAGCGAAGAAGTTTTGCTGATGACTACAATATTAGTGGATTATTAGCTAATAATGAAATGAAAGGGAAATCCCACAGGCAATAAATAATATACAGAAATTTAAGATTGGCATAAGTTCGATTTTTCGATTCTCTACGATAATATTAGTACTCTAGAATTAAATTTGAACAACTAAAGGAAAAAGAGACAAATCTTTATGGTCTGCACAGTTTTGCTCTATAACTATTTTGTTGTGCACTATCATTTATCTCGCTTTACTGATTTTAATTAAATTCAATACCAAATCAAGTTATGGAATAGTCAATTCCTGTTGTAAATTTCATCAAAATCAAACCATACGTTTTTCAGATATCACGCAGAGTTTCTTTTCAGTTTCGGTTATGGCAGTTACATATATATGAACTTATATTGTGTCAGGAAAGTTACGATAATCAATATACTACTTTTCTGTACGCACAGTTGGTCAGTTATGCAAAAATTATGATAACTATTAATGATGATTTTTTCTATGCATTACAAATGGAATATGATGAAACTAATATTACCCTATTGGTATACTACCATAGGATATGCAAATTGAAGGCGTTTTTTTCTCTCATCTTATGAGAATGTGATTCCTTGTATTTACTAAACATTTCAAAACATTTCAATTGGATTCCTATAGTTTTAATAATTCTCACAACGTTGTAACAGCTAATCGCATTGGCTACATGAAAACTTTTATTGTTATATCAGGTGTGAAAATAATCAAGGAAGCCTATTGTAAAGAAATATACACATCCAAGATTACATATGATGCAATTTCGAAAATGAATGAATGAATAAAAATTTTAGTTGATTTTCGTGATATAATTCAAATAAACAATCTTATGTAAAATATTTCTATGTACATACATTTATGTATCTAACACTGTTTTTTTGTTTTTTTTGTAATTTGATTAACAATCTGAAACTATACATAATAAAAAGGTCAAATTCCACTATTAACGACTCCAAGAAAAAAAAAACCCCGACAATAAGCATATAAATAATATTATCAAAATTCCAATGTCGCAATCAGATTAACCTTATCAGATATGACCCCATTGAACTTAGCCACATCAATATTTTATCATTGAATATGTAATAAAAATTTTGTGACCTGCACTGGAAATTTTGAATAGGGTTATTAAATGGGGCACAGCTTTTGTCAATAATAGTTTATATTCTATACAATATGTTATAATAAAATGAAAATTCTTTCATACGAAAATAATCCTTGCCAAAACTACCTGAGATCAGCTTTTGAACGAAATATCAGATCAATAAAATCATTATTTTTAATTGTTATTTAAAACTCTCAGAATTTTAATTTTTTTTTTTTTTTATGTACTTATAAAATTGAAAATTGCACAAGATTTTTGAAGCGCGAACTTGTTTCCTTATTTTGATTTCAAGAAGTTATTAAGTTTTCTCAATATTTTTTTGTAATAAAATTAAAGTACTTGTTTTTTTTTTTTTAATAATCGTCTTAAGTGAAGGGCAAAAATGGTCATGGTCAAAGTTTTTCAGATATTTTATAAAAACTTTATTTTTATTTAAATGGTGATTGAGTAGGCTGACAAAATTCCAACAAATTTACTATCAATATGAAATTTTCATCACACTTCATGTAAGTAACTCAAAAAACGTACAGTTCGGTTATCTAACTTTTATTTTACCCTTCCTTAGAAGCAATCAATATCTTTATTACATCGTTTATCTTCTTTCTTTCTTCACATCATAACTATAAGAAGTGATAGTTCAGAAGGTTGACTGTATATAAAATATATTGTTGCACTTTAAAGTTCTGCCATGAACTATTTTTAAAAGATTATAAATTTTTATGTTGTCCGAAATGGTTTTATTGGACATAATTCTTTAGTATTTATAGTTTAGCATAGTGTATTGTCTACGCATCCAATAACCAGATATAACCTTGCTGTCATTTCTTTTGTCCAATTTATGAAATCAAATGTTTCCGAAAAAAACTATTAAGCAACTGTTTTCTGAAGAATTTATATCATCTTTAGATAAGCAACAAACCTATACAAATGTTAAGCTCTATTTTAAGCTGTATTGTTTATAAATTGATTCAAAACTTTATTAGAAATTTAATAAAATATTTATCTTTAGACCTTTTTATTGACCTTTTAACTATAGAGTTTTGTTATATTATTATTTAATTTAAAAATAAAAATCAGTTCTTCAATTAATAATCTACTAAGTATAGCAAAAATTGAGTATTGTAAAATTTCCGAAAATAATATTAAGAGAAAAGGGATTATATTTTTAATAGGATTTTCGACTAAAATTTCACCTGAGTTTTTAGCTATACATAAGTCGCTTAAAAAGAAAGTTAGATGAATTTAATTATATTTGCATTTTAACGATGTTGACCTTAATTTGTTTAAGCGTGTAAATTAGTTCACACTGGTATTCTAGAAAATCTTAGTGAAAGTTTATTCACAATTGTTTCAGGTTTCTTAATTACTTTTTGTAACTGATTATAAGATGTTGCCGATGAAAAGAAGATCAATACACTTTATTGTTACAACAAACACAAAGAGTTGGAACTAATTTTGAAAGAAAAGAATTCATTTATTGAGAAATAAATCAGGAATAAAACCAATAAGTTATTTTATATAAGTAATCAATAGAATTTATATTGAGTAGCCTATTAAGAAGATTACCAACTATCTCTAGATAATGTTTTTTTCGGTAGGCACCCTTTACAGTATAGACCTTTCTCTTCAACCTGTAAAATATTTGTACATATTCGCAATTAGTAATAGTGCAGCATTTTGATGTTAGACGTTAGACGTTATGAAAGACTTTACATTCATATGCTTTAAGCTAAATTCAATTGTTACAATATAATATTACAAATGAAAAGAGGACATATGTATATCAAATTCATAGCTCCAGTCATTAAGAGCTCTCGTTACTACAATAATCCTGAAAAGGCCCAAGTTTGATCCTTTCCCGACTTTCTGTGATGTTAAATGTATTTGCCTAAAATAATTAGTCAGAGCATCAAGAAATATATCAGATATGTAACACAAATAAATTAAAAATTGTATGTTAAAAATACATAAAATATTGAACAGATTGTTCTGTAACTATAGATGCCCTTTGGGGCACGGTTAACAGAGATGTGATCATCGCAAAAGTTCAATTAAGATGATTTTAAGCGTTGCGTACGTTATTACACATCTTAATCCAAGTGAAAATTTTCTTGGTGAAATTTTGTTGGTTGTTGTTGTAAAACTATTTAATTACATTTCATTTTATTGTAATTGCCAACTAAATAGTAATTATTGTGCAATTTTATTTTGCATGTCAATATTAAATTAAATTTCTATAATATTTTTTATTTCATTTTAATGCCCTATGGTAGGTACTACCAGGGGTATATTAGTTTTGTCACTAAGTGTGTAACGCATAGAAATAATCATCGTAGAAAAATTTCAAGGGTATTGTTGTGTAGGCAATCAAAAGTTATATCGATTTATGCATGTCCGTCCGTCCAACTCAAAAACTCGTTATCCGAATTCGTGGAAATTTAGAATGTAAGTTACTTATTCCTTAACTGGATTTGGTATTACATTTCAGCAAAATCGGCCGAGGGGAAGCGTAGTTATAAAGCAAAAACTAGGGTAACCAGAAAGTTTTGTCGTTTTTTTATATGGTTTTTCGATTTAATTCGAAAATTTGTCAATCAATTTTGTTTAAATTAATTATCTTGGTTAAACACGTAAATAGACGATACCATGTTAAATTTGAGCAAAATTGGTCAAAGGATAGTGAAGAAAGAAATAATCCTAGAAGAAAATAAGTCTGTCCATAAAGTTTTTTTTGATGTACCCTAAAAACTAATACACCGATTTGGATAAAATTTGCAGATTAGTAGAGTCTAGCTTACCTGCGAATTAGAGGAAATTTTGGAAAGGTGTAAACAAAGTTATGAAAAAAAAACCTTCAAATAATCTTAGTTTTGACTGTTTTCCTGTTCCAATTCTACCATATGGCATCAAAAAATCGGCTATAGGCCGATTTTAAGTTTTTACTATATATTTTCCTTATCATACCATGGCATATGTAACATCTGGAATTGTAAAATAAAACATTTTTTTGTGATTTTAATCATCTTTTCCATTTTTATAAAAATATTCCTTTAGTTATTCGACCATAAAAATATTTATTGTAATTCTACCATATTTTTCACTTATTGGAAAAAAGTAATTATAAATTGTTTAAAAATTAATATTTACGACAGAAATGTTTTCATGGCTTAAATTACCCAGGAAGCTGTAATGTACCTATTTCTAAAGTGTCGATAATACTATTTATATATAACCTTTAGTAGAACATGTTTATGAAGCTTCATTTCTTAAAAATTCCAACAATTCACTCAATTTTTGATAAGACATGTATATTTTTCACGTACACACTACCTACACAAAACCTATTGTAAAACATATCTTACGTAATTTTTAATTGTGTGCAGGAAAATTAAAGAAATCGTCATTATACAATTTCGTTGTACCTATATTTTTGGTGTGCAGTGTAAATTCCCTAAATTCAAAAATACAAGTTATTCACGTAAATTTGGATGATTCTGATATTTTTATTGAATGAAAATTAAGTTGTAAACTTGTTCGAGTTTAAAGTTGAGAATTGTAATTTTAAAATGCTTGAAAAAGGTATGTCAATGAAAATAATAAGAAAATAATTTCACGCCATGTTACTATAAAAATCATCAAACCATAAAAATAAATGAAGAATATACCAACTTGAATGCGTCTAACAAATTTTATAACTTTTTACTGTACTAGAAACTTGGAAGAAAGTTTGAAATCTTGAATATTCTCTAAGTGAAATATACATATTTTAATAAAATAATATATCTATATTTATTTTGAGTTTTTCTCAAATTTAATTTCTTGTATTTGCATATTAAATGGTTTTAATACCTTTTCAATTGAAAACCAGCTTTATTATGCGTGAAAGTTTCAATTTGTATTTAAATTGCACTATTTTTATGGAGGAGTAAGTATGCAAGTACAAAACATTCGCTTATTAAATAAATTTAATTAAAAAAACACTTGAACATTAATTTTATTACTAACATTTTAACCTGAAATGCAATTTAATTCCTAACTATATTCAATCTTGATAAAAACAGCATAAAATAAAAAGTAATTTCAACTATAGTATATTTTTATAGGGTAAATTCTCCTCATATCGGACATATCCAGCGATCGGACAATTTGAATTCTAAATGTAAATAATGGTATTTCTCGTGATTACTTGAATATGATTTATAGACAAAACCACATACATACAATTTCGGCTCTCTAATCCTTATCTTGTTTTGGGTTATACAAAAAATACAAAAAATACCAATTTAAATGGATTCTTTGAACATACTAAAATCATAAGTAAAATAAAACATGTACATGAAAAATGTCAACAGTTGTTTTCTTGTGCTGGGCATCACCAGACACCATTGCAATAGGAAATGTGTAGTCCATCGTAAAGACGAAACTTCAAGGAAAATAAATAAAATAGGAGTAATAAATAAACAGTTAAAAACTACGAAAATGAAATGTTTAAGGGAATTTTGTATATGGAGTACACTGAAGTTACCTTTATGTTGTATAAAATCTGATGGCTAATGATAAAAAGTGAGGTTGCCTAGAATTCATAATAAATTTAACTATATATATGTTAAATATCTTATTGTATTATTGTGCATTTAGAAAGAAATATTCAATTATATTTTTTGCATGCATCTTTAAATATGAAAAAATAAAAAATGGTGTAATACTATATATTGATTTTTTGAGGACAAATTCTGTACATTTTTTATTTTAGGCTATTAATGACATACAAAATGTCAAGTTCTAATATCAATCAGCAAGTCTACCCTACCAACATTTATATGAGAATATTTTACGATATACGAAATTCACATCAGATTTTGTAGCGCACATTGTCTATGTTTAGATCAGTTTTAAAACCCCGCGGTGCCATTCAAGCAGCGTGTCTACATTAGAATTTTTTACATATGTACATAACTCAACTCCATGTATTTTAGCGTTAAATTAACAGAATTTCAATATTATATTTAGAAATATTTTCAAAATCAGTATAATATTCAGTACAAATTTTAAATCAGTACATAGTCATGAATAAATCAGTACGTCTGGTCACTTTATATATTGCCCAAATCAATATACCAACTGAAAATATCACTAGGTATTTACGTATGTGAAAGTCATTAGAATCACCCAGGATCATATCTATATAGAAAGTCTTTGATACAACGAAGTCAGAAATCAGAAAGAGCATGTAGTGTTAGATTATTGGGTTCTTCTACCCTACACAACTTTGTTATTCAATTAACCTGTGTATAATAGATTTTATAAGAAAACTTGTATATAAAAATGGTACATTTAAGATTTCTTAAGCAATCAAATTGCATTCCTAAATGATATAAATTTTACGATTTGGATTTTCTTGAAAAAAAACACGATTAGATTGCGTTAAATGGAGTATGAGAAATTTCATAAGAGAGAGAATCTTTCTTAACCAGTTGTAAGCGTTCCACCTTTAATAGACAATTGTTTAGTTAGCTTAATAATGGAATTATATAGTATGAAGAAGCTGTTTTCTTTATGTTGCAATTTTTTTTTTTTTTTTGTATTTTTAACATTTTCATGATGATTTTTTTTTGTTTTCCGTTTATCTTCTTACAATTAAATTTCATTAAATTTTCTCTAGTATTTACTATAAATATTTATTTTTTGATATTTTGTATTTTTCTATAGGTGCTACACATCGTGATGAAAATGATATTTCTAATTCAACATTAAAAAGAATTGATACAATCTTAACCACACCTTTGATTCCCACAAACCTAACAACAACAACAACAACATCAACAACAACATCAAATTCAAAAGATTCATCAAATCAAACCACTGGTGAGTGTATAATATCTTAAATAAAAAGGCAAAATACTGTCCATCAAATAAGTTTGTATTTAACTTTCACAAAACCGTTTAAAAAAATATACTTGATGCGAAAACTTCCTTGTTCGTGAATATCGTAGTACCTGGCCTGCATATATACAGTACCAGTACATATTCTATAGATAAAGTGTGTAGAAAGATGGAATAAAAAACGAACTAATTTTCTGGAGAAAGTTAAATTTTTACCACTTTTCGATTGATTGTAAAACGTTTTAAACGTCAGCGGTTTATGTTGTCTTTTAACTTTTCGTGAAGTTTTTTTGTACAATTCGCGCGTGTTTACAATATTTCTTTCTTAGTCGTTGGATTTTCTTATTATTTATATATATATATATATATTTATATGCGAATGGTATTTTTACCGCAATTATTGCAACTAGTTGCGTCGAGGTCAAACATATTTATAAGACATGCAATTTATACTAAAAAAAAATTGTTTTTCCGGTTAATTTTAGAATAATTAAAATTTTATATATTACATTATTTATTTATATTCTATCAAAATATGAAACATTTTAAAGTTAAAAAACATATAGTAACTGAAAATCGGCCTATAGCAGAAATGGGACAGAAAAACAGTCAAAACTAATAATATTTCAAGGTTTTTTCATCATAACTTTGTTTCCTCTTTTTAAAATTTTCTTTAATTCAAAGGTTCTATGTTGACCCTATAAGTATAGCTCTTTTCTGCAAATTTTATTCAAATTGGTACATTAGTTTTTAAAGTACACCAAAAAAAACTTTATGGACAGGCCTATTTTCTCCTAAGATTATTTCTTTCTTCACTATCCATTAACGGATTTTACTGAACTTTTCATAGTATCGTCTATTTATGTAGTTAACCTATGTAAATAATTTAAACAAAATTGCTTTACACATTTTACAATTAAATCTGAAAAACCATAAAAAAAACGACTAAACTTTCTGGTCTCCCTTGTTTTTGCTTAATAATTTCGTTTCACCTCGGCCGATTTTGCTGAAATGCAATACCAAATCCAGTTAAGGAAAATCCAGTTTACACAATGTTACACAATGAATTTCATCAAAATTGGATAACGCATTTTTCAGTTCTCTTGTACACGGACGGACATACACAACCATATCCTCTGGTAGTACCTACCACAGGGCATAACAAGATGAATGAAGATATATTTTCAAAACAGAATTTAACTGTAACTTTCATTGGAAAAATTAAACCAAAAATTTTATTACACAAAATCATTTAATTTAACCTCTTTCGATAATATATAAAACAATTTTAACAACACTTAATTGTTAGTAATAAAAACGTTCTATTAAATTAATCGAATTAAAAAACAAGCATCAAATTCACAGCAGTCGTGTAAAATGGAAAAATGGGAATTACAATAAAAAGGCGTGTCGTGCTGCCAAAAACTAGCAATTAACATAAAAAATAAAGGAGAATGTAGAAATTGCTCATCATGTATTAATCAACCATTATTAATAGAAATTCACTCGGCATTAGAAAATTACATGAATATCGATCAATCGAAGATCAAACATCGAACCATTTTGAAACTCCATATAAAATTGAGCATGCCGTGATTTGAGTATAATAATGTATCGTGTACAATTAATTAAAACTGTTTTTTTTTTTAAACATATTTTACATAGTCAGATCTAATTACATTTAATAAAATGAATTACATGTATTTTTATATACTATGCGCTGAAATATGTTTTCTATGTATGTACTTGTTTTATTATTTCCACAGTTTTAAGATTCAATAATAAATCAATTTTGTTTGTTAAAAAAAACGAAAAATTTGATCGATGTTTCGTCCAATCGATTTATAGACACAGTTTTTTTTTTACATATACAAAATACCTTGTAGAACTAGTTTAGTATTGGGTTTTTTTTGTTAGAAATCCTGAATTCCATTTGAATTTCAAAATTACTTTTACAAAACTATTTTCTTAGATTACATTCTTAATACATTCATTTATGAATTAAGAATATCAATTATATTGGACTCACCGATCATGCAGGTAGGCTACTTTCCATTAAAATGCTTCTAAGATTAAAGTTTTTTTTCTTTTTGTAATTTGCATGGTCAGGCACATTTCTCTTTTTAAACATCTAATAGAAGCTAATCCAACAACATATTTATTCAGTATCAAGCACTTAGCTTGTAATTAAATTAAAGAAATAGCAACGCTATTTTTAATCTTAGTTTTTTCTTTACACCTTGAAGTTTGTGGAATAGCATCTTTATAACTGTGTTATAATGTCCAGTAGTTGCAAAATCAATGACTCTGTACACGGAAAGAAATAATTTACTATAATCAAGCAAATCATTTACTAACTGTCATTTACTGCAGTCAAGTAAACTATGTTCGGATTCATCATTCGTTTTATTAAATATAGGAATCTTTTCTGTATATAAGTAAAATGTTCGAACTGATTTTCAGTAAATAAAGATTAATCCCTAAACTAATAATCCCATGCTATTTTTACTTTATTTAAGACAAAATTACTAAATAATAGTAAATGTTCAAAAAATCTTTCATCGAAATCAGTAAGCGATTTTCTTGGCATACATTTTATAAAACCCCAGACGAAATTTCTAAGATAAAATAAGCATTTCCTAATAATTAGTAAATATTACTGACAACAAGCAAATATTTTTTACTCAAAAATTGCAAATGTTTACTGATTTTATTGGTTTAGTATAATTTACTAGAATCTTTCTTTAATTTGTTTGCTTTTAGTATATTTTTATTGTTTTTTTAGTAAATATCGAATGTTATAACAAAACTTTTATAGAAATCAGTAAACTTTGCTGGAAATAATAAAATTTCTTGATTTGAAAATAGCAAATATACTCTCAAAGATTAATTCCTGAATATTGGCTAAAATTAATTTCATCGGTATATAATTCGCTGCTTCTTAATACTACATTTTATATAAATACAAAATCAAGTATTAGTAAAAGAAAATTTTTTTGTATATGATGTATTTAAAATGTATGTTGTATTAGTTTTTTTTCAGCATCTACACTTATGGTGTTTTGTTCACCGCTTCTTCCGGAGCACAGCAAAATTTCAACATTGAAAACAACGAAAAAGTGGAATAAGTAGATTCGCTTTGTTGTTGTATTCAATGTTAAAATTTTGCTCTGCGGAACAATTAGTGAAAAATACATCTTTACTTTTTTAGATTTCAGTTTTGGCTTAGTGGGATGAAGAAGAGATTTCCTAGATATAGCCAAACTTTTCCTAGTTTCAATCCAAAAATTGTCTAGAATTCACTCGTTCACTTATTGGGACTAAGTAAAGATTTCCTTGTTACAAACAAAATTTTACTGCCTTCATTCCAAATTTGCTACAATTCAGTCTTTGATTTACTGGAATGTAGAACAGTTTTACTAGATAGAGACAAATATTTACCAATTTTAATGTTAAAGCGCAACTAATAACAATAAATGTTTACTTATATCAAGTAAAAGGCATGTATCAGTCTAGTAAAGCATTGCTTAATAACAGAAAATAAAGTATCGGTTAGCTGTTCAAATTAAATGATCCAATTATGCTCAAATCAAGTAAATTTTGGACTGGCGCAAAATGATTCCTAAATTTACTTGATTCATAGCGTTATTGGATTGATTATAGTAAATTTTTCTTTCCGTGTATTTACTTCAATTATAGAATATTTTCATTTCAATTTTTATAGGACTGTAGTTATATTATTTATATGCCCTATGGTAGGTACTACCAGAGGGTAGTTTTGTCACTACATTTGTAACGCTTAGAAATATTCATCGGAATCAAAAGTTATATTAGTTATATTTTAACTTGATTTCGTATTGCATTTATGCAAAATTGGTTAGGGGGAGTGAAGTTATAAAGTAAAAACCAGGGTGCCCAGAGAGCTTTGTGATTTTTTTTAATGATTTTTCGTATTTAATTGAAAAGGTTGTACAGCAATTTTATTTAAATTATTTACATAAATAGGCGATATTGTACTAAATTTTATTAAAATCGGTCCAAGGATAGTGGAGATAGAAATAGTCGTAGGAGAAAACAAGCCTGTTCATAAAGTTTTTGGGGTGTATTTTAAAAACTGATACATCGATTACAATAAAATTTGCAGAATAGATTTATGCTATTAGGGCCTAGGGTACCTGCGAATTAGGAATTAAAAATGAATAACAAATTAATGAAGTTTTTATGCGTTTTCTTACAAATAGTATTCCGGTGTCTGTTCATATATTTAAATTTTTTGGAAAAACGGATTTTCCAGATATCATATTTTTTTAATAAAAACAATGCCAGAAAATCAGATCATAAATTTTTACAAATTTAAGGAATTTGAAATACCAAACTTTTGATAGAATTATAATTTTTCTTGTCCATGTCGTATGGACGTAAAATAAAGATTTAACGACGAAACAATACGTTCTAAAAGTTGCACGTCAAAATTTTAAGTTGAATTAGCTTTTCATTGAGTACACAATATCTTAAATTATAATAACAATAAAATTAATACAAAAATTTGATCAATGTTTGAACGTTGGTTGAAAACCTTGAATTAAAGTAAATCTTTTCTTTTTAAATTTAATAATATGATTAAATTTAAATTTTGACATTTTAAAGATTTCAAATTGCCTATTTTATTAAATTTTCAATTATGAAATCAGAGAAATTGATAGTGTGGTACTGATTTCAAAGCCAAATTGTAGATTTGGACAAAAAAAATGTGGTATGTCTATTATAAGATCTATAAATTATTTAATTTCAATGTAAAAAAAAAAAAAAAACAAAAACGTTCAAAAAACATTAAGATTTATTATTTAAATGCGAAATCATGAATTGCGACTTAAGATTCAATGCGCCACAAATATTGCTTGGATAATAAAAAATCGATATCGCGTTATTGAATAATATTAATTGCATAAAATATTTAATATAAAATTTTTTTTTTATTAGAAAATACGGGTTTATAAACTGCAATAATTTCATTCTTTAAAAATTTTTTGATATTATTAATTGAATATTTCATGGCCGTAACGTTGCTGTTTTTGGTTGTTCGCGCACAAACGTTTCTAATTAAATTAACTCAGAGAAAGTTAAATTAATTTCTGATGTCCTAATTTTAATGATTTTATCGTAACCATAATCATGTATTTCGAATTTCAAAACAAAACAAACTTAAATAGCTTACAAAACGTTCGTCAAATTGAATAGCATGTGTAAAATTTCAATTAAAAATACGAAAATAAGTGATTTTGGTCAAAACGAGACCCACTTTAAAACATGAGAAAATCTGTCAGATTTTAAAAAATATTTAACAGATATATGAGCATAGGCAAAAGTAATAAAAAAAACATTAATAAAAATATTTTTCTATGAAAATTACATAATCTTAAAATTGCCAATTATTTTAACAAAATTAGATCAGAAAAAAAACCCTGAAGTTATTTTTTTATGTGCTGCGGAAAATGGTTATTGTTCCAAAATTTTAGTTGCGGACTTTTAAAGTGGCCCATAATTTAATAACACTTTATTATTATTTTTTTTGTTTTTTATTTTACCTGATTATGCTCTCAATTTGGCTTTGCTTTCATTGAAATCCATTGAAAAGTTCCTCCTTCTTTCAATATTGTTAATTTGTGGTGTAATTTTATTTACATTAGTTTATAAAGACTCAAATTAATATTCTTCATAATTTATGAGGTTTTCCGTTTTTGATTTCATAATATTTAAGTAATAGATAATTAATTGGCTGACTATCAATAATTCATGATAAAATTGGAAACTTTTGAGGAATCTTATAAAGCATTTTTTTTATCAATTTAACAATAATCAGTTCTTTAATTTACTATGAAAGAATCGATGGCAATTTATTGTTTGCGATATTCTCTATTAAACTGATAGTTTGGATTATAGAGGTCTAATCGAACACTTGTGTATATATAAATCAATTTTGTTTGAAAAGTCGTATTCATTTGACCTTTTTGAAGACTTATTGCAGTGTAATTTGGAAAGAATCATAATTCATATATTTTTACAAAAACCAATCTATACTAACAGTCGTATATAGGCCAATCTCCACACAGATAAACGTGTTCATCTGTTTTTGAGGGGAATCATCTGCAGATCAGAAAATCAGATGGTAAAATCAGAAATGCAGAAGCTGACTAAATTTGTAGGATGATTGTTTCTCCCTTTCTGTTTAACCAATCTATGTATAGTGGTACCCCATATTGGCATCAGAAGTAGGATGTCGGCTGTGTGGAGATTGGCCTTAAGTAATAAGTATAAAAATATAAGACAATTTTCCCAAATAGTCTACCTAAAACCATGCATTTTTTAAATTCTCTTCCGATCTAAAATTCTATGAATCCGTCTGATGGTAGTATACCACACACAGAAAAATCATAAACCTTTCGGCTAGTTGTGACAACTAGTGAAAGAAATACTTCGAGAGGAAGATTTATCTGGCAGCTTTCCAGATTTACGGGCTTATTCTGTAACAACAGCGATAAATTTATTTACCGATGCGATTGCTATATAACGACTGAAATGAGAAATGCTATTCTGCAGCACAGGTCTTTTGCGCAAGCTTATTGATGACAGATTTGTAATGATGTACTTTTCTTTAAAAGATCGATAAATATCTGATCAAAAAATTTAAAAATTAAAGAATTTTAAATAACGGCTTTTTTATACATTTTATGTCGCAGTTACTACGGTTGCATGGTATGCCCGTTAATTCAAAAACTAATTGATCGATTTCTATAAGATTTCCATATTTAGAGCCCACTTTACCCCTAAACTAAAGTTATGCAATCAAAGTTATGCAGAATAAACTTTAAAATAATAATTTTTATAATTTTTTTTTTCTAAGAGTTAATTCATTGAACTATAAATTTGTTAACAACTCTCTGTGTTACAACTCTCATATTCTACAAAAAACCAGCTATTAGCCGATTTTCGGTTTCTATCTATTTTTATTATTATAAGACTTTCTAAATATACAATTATAATTCCTAATAAATTGAAAACATCCATTTTTGTAGTACAATAACTCAAATTTTTTATATAATTTTTGGAAATTTTTCCTTTCCAGAAGTGGCTTTAAAAAGTAAATTTTATTTATTTTCTTGTCCAAAAATTTTGAAAGTTTTTAAATAAATTTCATTATTTAATTAATGATCGAAAGTTCAATCAATTGTAATTTCAAGAAACTCCTAACTTCATCCCGGAAAAAGCATAATAACTTCACTGTTGGAGTCTTTAATTTTAGAATTTAGTCGTTTATTGCCTACTGCGTTAATTAACACTCAATTATTATAGATTCATTTCCTTTTATTTATAAAACTAAATTAATATATTTCTTCTTAAATCATTTGATCGGATTTACTTATTTATTATTTTTTTCTTTTTTGCAGAGAAAGTTTTAATTTACTTAAACTTAACTGATTTATAATTAGAATTTTGTTTTAATTCAACGAATTATATTTTTCTGAAAAACAGCCATAAATAATTTTAAATAAACTCAAGAACTTACAACATCATTGGTTATTTAGATAGTTTATCAACTCAAGCAAATAATGTGTTTATATAATATTCATTTCCATTAATAGATACAAATACTCATAAAGCCTAATTACGGAATCGCTCGAGCGAATCAGGGATCCAGTAAATTAGCTGTTAAACAAGTCATTAGTTATAATTAATACTTTTGAAAGAATTACAATCGCTATGAGATTTTTTTTATACTTTAAGTTTGTACTTTAATTAGTTTTGCATGATTATGGTTGGGCCCTTGCGTTTTCGAGATAAAAACTAAATTTTTAGTTTAAATTAACATTGAAGATGATTTATTCCAATCGATTAAAATGAAGATCAATTTATTACGTGCAAGAAGAATTTCTCCTTCACAAACTCTATGTTTTCTTATCTAAATATTAATTTCTTTAGATTTCTCTTTTTACAAAATTTTATTTCATGTGCTTATATTTACGTATGTACGATATTTTACATGTTTTTATGTATTTTTCAAGTAGGGTAAATTTTGCTTTGGTTCAGATCTGTTGGTTTACATATAGGGGAGACTTGACTAATCTTATTATACGAATTGATAATAAGATTGCAGTTGAATTATATATAAGTGGCATACCAAAGTATGTTGCTATTTTACATCATGTGAGGTAATTTTTAATTTGAACATGGTAATTTTGAGACGAAATCTTTTGAGTTGTCACTTGTAGTTAATAACTCTGGTTCTTTTATATGGAATATATTATTTTCAAATATATTTGAAAACTTTCATTTAAAAACGTGTACTGTTTTTTGTGTGGTACCCATAAAATTACACAAAACGTATGGTTAGAAGGCAATGTGCCAAAGTTAAGATTTGAACTCAAGACTATTGGAACATCAGTTCTAAACGGCCTGAATCAATGGACTCAATATCAATTCTATTTTTATTTTGCCTTATAAACTTGATAGAATTAATTAATAAAATAAAATTGAATACTGATTGGATATTATTTTTGAGTTATAAAACATAAATATAAATTATTTTGTTAAATTCTGTTGTCCATTGATCTATATGACCTATAGTCTGTCTACAAGTCATAAATTGCAGTAAAGAGACCTAGCTTTTTTTTTAAATAAGTTCACCCCATCAAATAACTGAAACTAAAGATATTATTTCCCAAAAAGTGTCAAAGAATAACATTTGTTGTATTCTTTTTTTTGCTATAAATTTCTGATAATTTTTATAGTATCTTATAATTTTCTTTTTGCATTTGTAATTATATTCTAAATTTACCAACGCTAATTATTTGTGTAAAACACCTACAAATCGTAAAAAAATTATTTTAGCGGCTTTAACTAGCCGAGTCTCCTCTATTTATGTAAAAGTTAATTTATAATTTTATTTTTTTTTTCTAATAAATGGTCAACAACTATGCTTCTGTTAGATTGCTAAAATAGATTAAAAGTATTTAAGCTAGATGCGTGCGCAACTAGTTTAGTGAACTTTCGTTTCCCTTTCACCACCGCGATATCGTTTGTTATTCAGGTTCTTTTTTATGAATAATATTTTCAATGATTTTTTTTAACCTGAAATGGGGTTTTTGTAAGTAATGATTATAGACTTTTTTTTTTCATGTATATGTTAAAATTTTACATAAAATCACATAAATATTCTTGAAACAAATATTAAGTCTTATAAGTTCATAGTGGAAATCATATATTCTTGAATATTAAGATTAATAAAAGAAATATAAAGATATTGAATCGAATATAAAGCATCATTTAGTATGATGAGGAAACCTTAATGGCCTTATTTATTGGACAATAATATTCTTAATAAAATCTATTCAACATGACCAATGACCATAATCACGATTTGTTTTGTAAAAAAAAACTTTTTGTCACTCGACATAATTAACTTAAATCGAATCTCACGATTTTTATTTAACATGTTTTTTTTTTTTTAATAAACGCAATTTTATTATGTGAGAAAAATTTTGGGTACTTTCATTTCTCACGATCGTATTTTATTACATATATATATATAAGCCGAATTTCTTTTCATATGTGGAACGAATTATTCTAGATACTTAGACACTAACTACCTAATTCAATCATAATTGATTGATTTTAATATCATGTCGTATTAAAATTGATCACTGCTTTTTATTGTTTAGGCGGGAATAACGATTTCTTATAATATTTGTAGATCAGAAGCAGAAGTTTTCATCATTTCTACGACTTGTATTTTGGCCAACAAATTTTTTTTCATTTACAAAATTACAAGATGCTATCATTACAAATATGAGGAGGATCTTACAATATAGTGACTTTCCATAATACTATTATAAGTGCATGAGTTTGGTTTCTATATCACAAACCTTGAACAACAAATATTGCGAAATTTCATGATGAAACAATATTAATTTAATATCGTGTCGTGTTACTTGGCGCCTTTCAACTTTAAAAAATAATATCTATACCCGGGGTGGTCATAACACGGTTCACGAGCCGAATGCATTTTATTATATCAAATGTTTGTACATAAACATAACTGATTAAAGTTTAAGACTTAAGCTTGATATTTTGAAAAAAGAAAATAAATCTTATTTTTCTAATATGCCTTCCAGTACTGCATCTCTCAACGATCATCTAGCTGCCCGCCCCTGATAGAATTTATTAATTTGATTGTTTATGTCCGATGATTTCAAAAATGACTGGAATCGGGTTTTATAGAACTTTCATTGTTGGCTTCCTTAAAATCTTTGTAGTGTAATAGGATGTGTTTTCCTTTCGGACTTCAATAGAAAATCGTTATAAAAAATCGCTATAAAAAGGGTGAATTTGCATAAAACTAACTCTGTATGTATATTCAAGGAAATTCATTTCAAAATATAAAACATTTTATCACTATGAACGGAAGGAAGTTTTACTTGTACATGAAAATCGCCTAAAACTGTGTTGATTGTAATGAAATTTGGGTTCTTTATTTTAGAGAGATCGACTTCAAATATATCGGCTATATTACTACTCATGAAGGAAAGTTTCGGGTCTTATAAAATTAAAAATCTTTTCAACTTCAAATTCAAGTTGTTTGTTCTCATTTTGAAATTGTTTGTTCCCAATTTGAAGTTGAAAACGTATATAGAGCTCGCCCAATGTTTATTAAATATGCTCTGTGTTAAAATTTTCGTTCCTTTTTTTCATATAACACAAACGAAAAAAAAATCGATATTTTTAAAATGAAAAACATTTATTTTTTCGTGTAACGCCGGATATTTCAAATAGTTTTTGAATAACAAAAGAAAAGCTTTTTATTTAAGAATTATGTCTTTTGCTAATTTGTTTATTATTAAAGCTTCAAGTTCATGAAACTTATAAATATGATTTTCAAAACAACAAATGAAATAAAATAAAAGCATATATCACAAATGTTAAAATTCACATAAAATTCGATTAAACCAGGTGAACTCGATAAAGGTCGTTCAAAAGACATAGCAGCGAATGAACTCTCTGTCATCATTAAAAACCGGTTGAACTAATGAATCTATCAATCACAATAAAATGTTTTTCTATAGTAATTTTTTTTTCTTTAATATAAAATCTATTTTATATTTGACAAATTAATTCTCATCTTTTGATTTTGATTAGACGTCTCTATGGACAGGATTATCTTTTAGTGCGTTTTTTTTTGATTGTCATTAATTAAAACGACATTATCTCCCAAACAGTAGCTTATAATAACCTTGAATGATCTTAAAGTTACTTAATGATGATGGTCAACGTAAAAATTTCATGTCGATTAAATGTAATTACTTAGGTCAAGGTATCACAAATTTTCTGTAGTTATATATTTCCATAAAAATCGTTTTTTCTTTTCTTTTTTTTTGTTAGTTTTTATACGCATCATTTGTAAAATATTATATTTTGATGTTAATTATTAAAATCATATTTTTTTTCTTTTAGATGTAATTACATGAGAACAATAGAAACTATGGGATTCATATCCTTGTACTAAAAAAGTCCACTTAGCGGGCATATATACAATATATTTTTTTGTAATTCTCAAATATACTAATCTAAATTTAACACAAAATTGTTTTTTTTTTTTTTTGTAGACGATTAGGTTTTCTGTTTTTCTTTTAGCGAATAATTGAGAAGTCTTGTACAAATTTCTTCTTTTGGAAAAAAATTATTATAAAATTAATTTAATTTTTAATTCAGATTTTAACTTTCCAACTTTTAAAAAATAACGTATGAAGTAATATGGACAAAAACAAATTTAATTAGTTTAAAAGTTAACACACTCTGATGAGCACAATTGAGAAAACAAAATCTTTTCATTAAGCCAGTTTGCAAACTCCTTAATCGTTTCGCGATTGTAATTAAAAGAGTAGACATTCGTTTTTTGGTTTAATTAACAACTAGTTTAGTTTTGTAATAAGAAACATTTCATAGATTAGAATAAATAAGATCTTCAAGCTCATAAAATTTTAATTAATGGGATCGTAACATTTTAGTATGTAGGTTGTTACTAAAAAAAAAAAAATTGCAATAAACTCATTAAAACGGAAAATGTGTGTAATGAACTTGAAGTTATCAAAAATGCAATGTTCAACTTCATATTGGTGATTATGAAAATTGTATCACCCATCCTTGTTTACAATATTTAAGTACTAAAGACAAGCATTTAAATACTTACTTTAAAACAAAACATTTTTGTTCTTAATTTTATAAGAATATTTTAAGCAAAAGTAGATTAAAAATGCGAAAAGATCCTGATGTTATACATATAAGTTTGGTATTCCACTTGAAAACATTTTATTTGAAAAGTTGAAACTATAAACACGTTTTTCTAGAATGATATATTTAATAGCACAGAGTAGAGAATACACTACTAATGTGACCAAATCAGAACTCCAGTTAGAGATAAAAGGTTAAACACTTCTTCTTTTTATTTATGTCATTTAGGCCCATCGTATAGACTTTCCAAAAAAACGAAGCTGCAGAAAAATATAAATTGAATTAAAAGTTTTTCCTCCCAAAATACTATATACTTTGTTATGATATTTCAAAAATAAATTATTAAGCTAATTAATTAATTAAAAATCTCAATTAAACAGCTGAATCTTAAAAAATTCTCCAAGAGATATCTATTAGCCAGAGAAAGCTAAAAGTTAAAGTTAATTTAGCTTTTACACATCTGAGTTATAAATCAACTTTTAATATATACAATAGAACCCCGGAATTCAATGGGAAAGAAAGTTAAATAATATGAAGTGATACAATTTTCGTGATCATACTGACGATGTACACAAAATTACCTATTTTGGAATATATGACTGTACAGTAACCAGAATGACTCAAAAGTATTTTGTTAGAAATTGAAAGGTGTTTTACAAAAAAATATAACAAATTTCCATATTAGACGAGATTACCTCCAAACTAAAAACGTTTCAAGGGTTTTGACCCAACTTTAAAGTTATCCAATTTATTATGAATGTGATATCTTCATTATTATTTAAATGGTTGTTAGTTTAACATATGTTTTCTTTTAAAGATGAAGATGATACAAAACAGAACATAATGCTTAGAATTGTATATAAAAGCAGTCACGATGTGGCGGAAATATGTGGGTTTCGTATATCTCTGCTTGTTATAAATTTTGTTTAGATGCGATGACAGATAATTAAAAGAATTTTTTTTGAAATTTGAAAATTTCCAATACTAATACTATAGTATATTCACTACAAAATGTTGTTACACATTCGTTTGCATTATGTTTGGTTTGGAAAGAGAATTTTCTTCATTTTTGCTGTTTTTTGCGTGCGGAAATATTATTATCGTCTTCTCGTAAATTAAATTGTTTAACTTTCTTTTTAACTTTATATAGTTATATTTTATATACCTAGTAAGTTATTGGGATTTTTTTTTAATTGCTTAAAACCTAAACTTTTTTTTTTCTATCCAAAACAGCTCCACAAACAAATTAATGATAAATTTTATTAATTTCATTAATGTATGGTAAAGTTAATTTTACTTTCACTTAAAGTCAACATTAATATAAAGATTAAATTCCGTTAACGAATAATAAATGTTTTCCATTCTTAGTAAAAGCGCACATTAAAAGTTCAGTGAAAATCCATTTAAACTCGCTGAAAAAAAAATAATACCTTTTTCCAACTTTTATTTTCAGTTTTAAGACTTTTATTCATTCGTTTGCTTTTATTTATTCTTTTTTTTTTTTTTTAACAAAACTGAAATCAACAAAAGTCAAAAATATAAAGTTTCACGTTTTATTTCAATTTTTAAATTTGGCACGAGATTGTTCGTACATTCGTAAATTCTTTTTGTATTTATTATTTCTTAATTTTGGACTTAAAATACCTGTAGTAGATTGCGTTTCTTTTTCAATCCGAAAATATGCATAAGTATTTAAAGAAACCGAAGCCGACAAGTTATTTAAGTTTAAGTCCATATTTGTCGTATGCAAACAAATCGATTATTTAGTTCAGTTTTCCCAGACATTCGTTTCCATGTAAAATAACGATCGATATTAAAATTTAAAAGAATGATATTCGTCCACTCTACAAACTCATAAATATCTGTGAATTGAATTCAAATAGAAAAATAGTTGACAATAATTACGAAATTCATATTTATAGTATGACCTTTATTTTTCATGATTTTAATGAGAAATTTTGTGAAATCAAAATTCTATATACTTTTGTTAGTTTCTAAATGATTTTGAAAAAGAACACAAAAAAAATGCAATTGGATTTTATAACAATAATGGAAAAATTATCAAATACAAAAAAAAAAGAAAATTTGAGATCATCTAAAAAATTCAATCACGATATTTTTTGAAAGGAAAAAAAAAGTCGTCATGACCTGAATTGTGAATTAAATCAAAGTATCACAAAAAAAAAACAAGAGCGACCAACCAGATATTCAAAGATGACCGACGACTTTTGGTACAACTTGGAATGACATAGCAGAATAACAGAGAAATAACATGGCCACAACAATCTCATCTTAAAATCCCAAATAATGGGTTATTATGGTAAACTATAGAACAAGTCAAAAGTTAAAAGCAAAAAAAAACAAGTAATTGATTTGTAAAATAGAAATATAACCATTGAGGAATAAATCGTTTTGTGATATTGCAATGTCATGAGATATCTTTAAATTGCAGACTAAAATAAAGATGATGCTATTAAACCATTATGTCAAAATATTTAATTTACAAGAAAAATTAATCGATCACTTAAAGAAGGAAAAGTCAATTGCTGGATATTCAGTTTTGAAAACATTAAAGTCTGTTACATAAGTAGGCAAATAAAAAATATGAAATCGTCGCAATGAGGATTTGAACTTGAGACTGGTCAATTTCCGGCAATATCAGCTCTAAATTTTGCCTTGGGAGAACTTCGATATCGATAAAAGATTGTCATCTATAAAAACGATATAAAATTGCACAGAAAAATATATTTAGCTACTAGGTATTTTTTTCTGCTATAATACTAAAGGCACACATAGGATATTCATACCTTAGTATCGATACTACAGTATAGCCTTGTATCATGGTATAAAAAGGGGTTGGCACACATAAGACATAGTATTTGTCTGACATTTGAAATTCTGCCATTTTAGCGAGAATATGGGAATTTCTTTTCGCTCCTTTTAAATCCTCTATATGATTCCTACAAACATCTATAAATTTTGAGGTTTCATTAACTCATAAAATTTTGCGCATTTAATTACTTTTTCCACTTTTTTAAAATAATATTTTCAAAAAAAAGAAATGTAAACATGTGTCAATTACTAAGCTCACCTACAAAATTCCATTCGCTATTTTCCGCTTCAATCACTAAAGTGGCCGAAAAAATTAAGTAAAAGAGGAAATACCACGTACTTTTTCGAATTTATATACCAGATTTATAGTAGTTTAAATGGTATTCAGCTAGTATTCGACGACACACATATGGTATACCATATGGTATCCTTAAACTATGGTATGAATACCATATGTGTGCCTCTAGTATAAGATCGCTTGCAATATTTCTAACAAATAGTAGAAAATGTCGCTTATAGGAGAAACACACATATGGTATATATACCATGATTTAAGAATTCCATTTAGTATACCACATGTGTGTCACTTTATAGCATTTCAAAAAAATGAAGTATAAATATGATAATGGAATGGAATCAGCTATACTACAGTATCGATACCATAGTAAGAATACAATATGTGTGTCTCTCATATTAGGTAGATAGTGTGAATAACTAAACAGATTCCAATCTACTGTGTTTCACATATAAATAGTACAATGGAGAACTCGTAAGGGCTATGCGGCTATAAATGGAGTGAACTGGTGGGTTTAGAACTCGATATGCTTCGGACCGGTGAATTGGCCGTCTAGATCGTGTGATATCACACCTCTACACTTTAGTCTTTGGGGCTATGTAAAGACCGAAGTCCACATCGATAAGCCGGGTACGATTGATGAATTGGAAGTCAACATTACTCGCGTTATTTGCCAAATACCATTCGAAATGCTCGAAAACGTGCTTCAAAATTGGACTTCTCGAATTACCACTTAAAACTTAGTCGTGGTCAACATTTAGATGGAATAATCTTTAAAAAGTAAATGGCAAGAATTGATTTATCGATTTAAATAAAAATTTCATATACTTTTTACATTTTTCTGTGTTTTTTTTTTAAATTAAAAACCAAACGCCTAAAAAATCACCCAGTACTTATATATAGTAGCATTGATGTTTAAAATCAATAGTTTAAACATAAAAGTTAAGTGTAGCTGTTTATCAGCATACACCAGCGATTTCACGTAATGGCCTGGGAAATAGCCGAGAGATGTTAGAGCATACGCCAAATCGTTATTTCAATGATGGTTTGTGTGTATAATACGTAGCGCTATCGTTTTGAAACGACATCTCTCCAGGATCAATGACATCCATATTTTTCATTGATCCACGTGGTGGACGACAGATAATTGATCGGTCCCAATTGATTGACATCCCTGTCGGAAGTTCTATCTAAGCAAAAAAAATCCCATTCATCAAATAGTATACGGAACTTTGGCACTTCGATTTTCTAACCTTTTAAGTCGAGCAAATTTCAAATTTTATTATTTGCCTCGTAACTACATGAAAAAGAAATCAAGAAATGTTTTCTATAAATTTTTATTTGAAATTAAGTTTTATCGCATTTCCGATCAACGTTTTCAACATTTTTATATCAAAACTTCTTTGTAATTCGTGACTTGTTCCTGTGTTATCTGTTAATTAATCGGAATTTTTGTACAAACAAAAACAAGTTTCCTAATTTACTTTCTCTTAAAAGCTTTTTCATTTCAGTAGTAGCTAATTCTATTCCAAATCACATATTATAACACGAAAGAATTAAAAACATTAAAAATTAACTAAAAATTGTTATAAGAGAAATAAAAATAGTGTTCAGTCAAATCAAGGTAAAAAGTGAAATCAAAATCAAAGTGCAAAAAAAATGTATATGAAAATTTTATGAAATTATAATGTATGAAGTTTTGCGTTTTTTCTTTTTTTTACCCTGAAATTAGTTTAATTTTTGTTCCGTAAAAATGTCGTTATTTCATCAAAAAGCAAAAAATGCCTACACATTTGAAATTGGAAATTCGAAATTCGCAATAGCATCATTGTGTGGTCATAGTGTTGGAATAAAAAAAATGTCTTATTTCTAAATGCATTTTAAAAGAAATAAATTCAATTTTATTTCCGTAAATTCACAAAAAACACAAAAAAAAAAAACAAATTGCTTCAAAAAATCACTAAATCGTGAATCCAAATCGATGGAAAAGAAACACCGAATTTTTTCATTTTTTATTAGAAAAATATTGAATACTGTAATCAGATTTAATGGTGTAACAAAAAATTTGATATGCCACCAATAAATATGAACGATGTATACAGTGATTTCCAAAGTATGCAGATTTATCTATTTAAAAAAGTTATATAAAATAAGATGATGTGTAAAAAGATTGTGTAATCAAAAATGGTTCATTCATAATATGTAATGATTCGTAACGAATAACGAAGAGTAAGAGTCGAGCTAATAAAAACCTACCTGAAATAATTCAAAATAATATGCTACTGTGTTAATTTAAATTCCATTTCTAAAAGTTATATTGACTATACCTAGTCCCGACAGTGTACACACCACCTAGACATCTCATTGAAACTTAGTCTTTGATAGATGAGTTAATTATCTTCTTCAAATGTAAATAAACATTTTGTATTACATTTTAATACCCTATGGTATAGTATACCAATAAAGTGTATTAGTTTTGCCACTACACTTTCTGATGTATGGAAATTTGGTGTAATGAATTACAAGTTATTGCGAATTCTACATATCTGCTTTAATTTATTTTAATGAAACTTGCAATATTCATTGATCATATAGTATTATAGTTCAATTTGGCATTTTATTTGAGTAAAATCAGTGCAATTGGAACGAAATTCTAAACAAAATTGGAATATCGATAGAAATTTGTATGCTTTTCTTGATTTTCTTATTTTTCTTACTAGAAAAATTGTTAATCAACCTAATTCAAATTTAGTATGTGCATTGATTATATAAATAAACCATTTGATGTTGAATTTCAGTAAAATCGATCGAAAGAAGTGTCAAAAGAGAATGTTATAATAGAAAATTTCTTTCATAAAGTTTGTTAATTTTTTTAATTTGATTGAAAACTTACTCAAAGATAACGGCTATAGGCCAATTTTAAGTTTCTATATGTTTAGTCATTAAAAAATACACATTTCTCTTTGATGAATTGTTTAAAAATTAAAATTTTCCGGTCATATTAGAGAGATTAAAACCTTAAAGCTTTTAGCTACTGATTACAAAATCCACAAAAAAATTATATTGTTATGTAAATACCTACTGACTACTAGCATGACTGCAGACATCAAATTAAAAATTTTGTATTTTTAAAATTATAATAATCTGAGAAGAACTAAAATAAATGTTTTATTTTATTTTTTCGACTTTCAAATCAAATTTGTTTTGTTCAGTTCTGATTAATTGTCGAAAAAGAAAATCACCATATATTAAAATAGACACAGTTTTATCCTAATCTTGAACAAGGAGATATTTTATGCTATACAAATTTACCATCTGTTGTTCAATATATCTATATCGAGCATAGTTTTGGTAGCCTGGTACCCTAGGCGTTTTATACATATATTTACGGTCCCAATTTCTTTTATTTAAATTTAGAGAGTGATTTTTATGTATGCACTCTTTGCTTAAATTACCCATAAGTCTCGCATATGGGATCTGTCCTTAACAATATGTATCAAGATGGACGAGACTGTTATTAAAAATCATTTTGTAGGAAGTTAGTGTTTCTCTAATTAAATAGGCACTAGAAACTAGGATATTATATCCTAAACAGATCTCCGATTTTAATGATCATTATTGCCCTATCGGTCATTAAAACTCGATAATGACCTTTATTTACGTAATAATGATCAATTTTAAGTATCTAATTCAAGCATTACTATTGTTTTAATCATCAAGTGAAATTGTGAAGAGGTCCCAAATTTTTGCTTCACATTGTTTACAGGGCCATCTACATTTGAACATTTAAAAATTTTATCTGATTTTCACATGTTTTCTTCTTTCACGTAAACTTAAAAGGAGGAAAAATGGTTATTATTCTAAAAATTTCCTTAAAATTTACTAAAATACAATTTAAAACAAGCTATAGTGCGCAAACTACTATGGGAATTTCTATACATATCGATCAAATTATTTCATACAACAATTTATGATTTATTTTGTAGAAAAATTTCGAAGTTTTGTCCGAGCACCTAAAGTTATGTTCCAAATTTCATACAAAAAATCCGAATTTTGTTCGGCAGCTACCCGCAGTTGTAATCGGATTCAATTGATTTTTGGACACAATTGTTCTTTCATTGAAAAAGTGTCTCATACCGGCTACCCGAAGTTTTAGTCCGATCAAACCTAACTGATAGAATGGTTCTCTCTCTTCAATTTTCATTGAAATTATTTCAAAAATACGGCTACAATCTTGTACACGACAGACAAACCGACAGACCGACAGACAGACAGACTGACAGACAAACAGACAGATAGACAGACATGATTCCAGTAACTTATATACTTCGTATAGAAGTTAAAAATTAGTTCTATTGAATCAAAATTAATAAACATTCTATTTTGAAAATTATAAACTAAATAGTAACTTTTTGAACATTTTGGAATGACAAGAAAAATGATCATTGTGAAAAAAAGAAGATGTGTGGGTCATCCAGAAGTATGAATAAAAAATAATTATTGTAATTAAAATCGGAGATCTGTCTAGAGCATTAGAAATGATTTAAATAATTACGAATGTGGAAAACTGTTTTTTATTGTTTCCTAGAAATCAAGTATCGATTTTTTTTGTACATTTGATACCCGGTAAAATACACCTATGATCGAATAGACGAAGTTTAAACCATATTTTTTACATGTAATTCTCCTAAAGAAATGTAAAAGCATTTATAAGTGGTTCCTTAATCCATTCCATGATTTATACTAGCTGTACTGGCACAGAGCTTCCTGTCTTATTTATCCGATTTCATTAAAATAAAAGCAATAACTGAATTGTAAATATTTTGATTGAATAACTATAAAAAATACACATTAAATAATATTTTTCAAATAATTGAGTAATTAGTTTTAATTATTTTCCTTTATTTTGTTATTTTCTTTTAAAATTTTTAAATTATCAAAAATTTTTTAGACTAAATATTATGACTATAGTAAATTTTTGATTTGGAAATGTAATATGGCACCCGTGTGGATATTAATATGGAATTTTAGCTTAAATACCTTGCATTACTTGAGAATATTATTATTTTTATTTTAAAGCTTAAAAGAAAATAAAAAATTCAACACTGTAAATACATGTTCATTATTTAATTTGAGCGAATTATATCTCGGCTTACAATTAACATTTTTTTATGATTCCTTTTCTTAAATCTTTCTTGATATAATATTTATGCAAGTGCAAAATTTGGACTTTTTTAAATAAGAATTTGTCAATTATAAACCGCATCAATAAAATGAAAATGTGTCGTCATATATTCTAATTTTAAAATTATGATTAAATTCTTTGATTTGATTTATTAATGTACTTTAAAGGAATTAATAAAATCATAAATGCTTAATTAAAATAAAATTACAATATTACTGAACGTTGGCAATAAAATTTGTCTCTTATGAATTGAATAGAATTGAATTGCGCTGATGACATAAATTATATTAGAATATGAAAAACTACTTAAAAATATAAATAATTCATATTCTTTGATATTTATATAAAATTGTTAAGGAAATGCTAAAATTTTGAATAAACTTGAATCTGTATTAGTAATTTAATGATGCTCAATGCCCAGAGCTTATTTATTATATAATACATACAGAAAGCAATTTAATATGAATTTTTAATATAACAAATATATTTCACCTGTTTCTATAAAAACATAAAATCTGATTAAAAAAGTCATGACAATTTTGTAGAACATAACAAATTCAAAACAGAAAAAATGAACCAAGTCAAGAACATAAAAATTTTCAAAATGGTAAAAACTGTTTTCGTCGACATCACAAATGTAAGATCTAAGCTGCGATTAGGCCAAGGTTAATTTGTTCGAGAGAAGTACAAAACGTACGTGAAAATATTATACATGTACAAGTAAATACAGTATATTTTGTACATATTGCAAAGAATTGAAAAATTATTTAAGCGCAAGCCAAGCTAAAATTCTTATGCAACTAAAACTTGATAAGATTAAGCTAAAAACTCATTCAACATTAACAAAATAAGAAACTAAAATTAAAAACTTATTTGCAATTAGAATTAGAAAACAATAGGATTAAACACACTTGGTGGCCCCAAAACGACATTTTTTATTAGTAAAAAAAACAAATAAATTCATGAATGCACATAAATATTCCTAAGGCATGTTTACACTAATATTTATTGATCAATATTCTTAAAAAATTTCAAAGCAAATAATATTCTGACTTATTGTAATAAAAACGTGTCATAACGTCCAGCGTATAAGCGTTTCTAAAATATAAATATGCGCGAAAAATGCTCAGAAATTTCATTTGGGCTCTTTATAGTGTTATTAGTCTAAACTTAACTTTAAAAACAATTTATATTCGAGATGCCTATGGAGATATACCTATTGCGCTATGAATACAAAATTCAATTCGAACATAAAAATCATGCATCTCCAAAATAGATAAAAAATGTTTCTTATTGATTTTCTTCTTAATTTTTGGTACCATATTAGTAACAGCATCATTTGTTCTATACAATCTTAATTAAGAAAAAAACTCGATCAGTTGTACAATTTGGACCGAAGCTTTCAGCTTCATATACCAGAATTGTAACTTTATCATTTTTTATGTAATCATAGTGATCGGATTTGTAACATAACAACATTCGTGAAATATAAAACTAAATCTTTATTAGGCGTCCGTGTTCGAGCAAAAAAACTGAATCAATATGGTAGAGCTAGTAGGAATTTTTTTCTTTCTACAAAATAGAAAGTGGGGCAAATATATAGTATGTGAAACAAAAAATATAAGGAGATTTAAAATCATGACAAGATCAAAAGGTCTAAAAATTGATTTGTAATGATAAAAAAGGAAATGTAAATTTTTTGTCTTTCTAATGGTAATGCTTAATTTCACTCCTTTCGTTTTGTACGTGTAAAAATCGTTTAAAGAAATTCTTGATGTGGAAACTGATGGAATTCAGGTTTAAACGTTGAAAATGTTGATGTAAATCTCAATCTGAAATAACATAAATTAGATTTTAGTTGGAAAGAATAGCCAAACTACTTACCTTAGTTTATATTATTTAACTATTTTTTACATTATTGAATTTACAATGTATTGAATTGCTAACAGCACTGCTAACGCTTCATGGCCTATCGAGGGAACCCTTCTACGCTTCTTTACTTTATACAATTAAAGCACATATCTTAAATGCACACATATTTATTCTTAAACATCAACAAATCGTAGCATTTATTGACATAAGATAATATTGCTTCAGTACAAACTAGGTTCTGATGATCGAGAAGATAGTTTTAACTGCAAATATCTGAGTGGTGTTGATGTTGCTGCAATTCATTATCCTTGTTGACCCTGATTTTTTAAGGGTGATAAACTTTAAATTCAAAAAATAAAATAAAAAGTTAACTTTTAAACAAAAATCTCTTTTTATTCGAAAGACTAATAGATGATATTAATATTTAAAAATAACTTTGGGTATATGGCCACTGCGAGCATTCTCGACGAAGCACATTGGCATTCTATCTCTTTAACTTTGAGTTCCTTTTTGGAGTAATGTTGGCCATATGTCACGAATAACACGAACAATGTTGGCGAATTGTTACTGATTTATCAGAAGAAACCAATAACTTCACGTAATCCAATAAAAAATAGTCGAGAGATGTCAGATCACACTACCTTGGAGGCCAATTTACAGGGCTATTTCTCGAAATCACATTGTCGTCAAATCGTGATTTCAATAAATTGATGCCTCATTGTTGAAGAAATAAGGACTAATGATGCCTCCAACTTGTAAACTGCATTTGTTTGGATGTAATGGGGTCTCTAGAGTCTCTTCTGGATTGTTCTCACTCAGGAAGCGACGATTTTGCTTATTAGGCCAAAAATAAGCTTTGTCACTGAACACAATTTTATGATTAAATAAGTCTATACTTGTAAGATTTTCAAAGTAAATTTGGGCTTTTTTTTATATTACTTAAATGTTTTTGTTTAGATTTGGATATGCTTCAAGGAACATAATAGACATAGATTTCGCGTTCTTTAAAATATTTTAATAAATTTTATAATAATAATAATCATAGTTTAAAATAAAAAATAAACAAGACTCTTGTTTCTGAATAATTATTAATTAACTTATGTCTGTTCTTTCTTTCAGAAGAACAATCAGCTCAGCCCAGTCAAAATGAAAGAGAAATTGATGATGCTAATAAAGGTAAAAAAAATAAATAAAATATTATAAAATGTTATAGAAAAATAGATCCTAAGCTCCGAATACAATCAATTACTTAGATAACAATTCATATCAAAAAACATAACATAAAGTAAATTTTTCTATAAATCTTATTGTATTTGGGAAAGTAAATTGAAAAAAATATACAATGTTATATGAGCTTTTAGTTTAGTTTCTTTCACAAAATCAAGGTTTAATTATAATTCAAGACTTCAAAAGTAAAGAAATGCATATAAGAAAGAATTTCAATTAACTTTTTACCTCAAAAGCAAACAAAAGACTTAAGCGACGAACCCAGTTTAATGTTTACGAATATTTCGTATGCAAATATATGCTTTTCTGTTTGCTTAAAAGTCTAAGATTTTAGTTTATTTCGAAATTCTTACATTTATAATTAATTTTTCATAAATTTATGCACTTTTAATAAAAAAAAAAAAAAAGCACACGCAATAATGTGAATAAGTCTGAAAGCAAAACAAAAAATATTCGCTATTTTATTTATGTTTAACAAAAAATGTATATTTTCTTAATTATGGTTTCGAAAAATTTTCAGTTTTTCTTTAATCAATGAATAAAATTTATAAATTTAACGGAAAAAAATAAAATATGAAACACAGGCAAATAAAAAAAATGTTTTTAATTAATATACATTTTAATGAAATTCGCGAATGCTTAAAACTTTCAAAAAATGAAACAAACTAACCAAAAAAAAGCGATTGCAAAAACCAATAATAAAACAAAAAAAAACAGTTTTTAAGAAACATTAAATTATTCTTATGCAATGCATTTTGTTTCAATCGAATAGTATTTCGTTCGTCCACATGGGATATAATATTAATTACATTAATGCTCAGTGGTGACGCGTTCAAAACGCCCAAAAATTCCAAATTAACCATGTTTACAAATCATATATGAAATGATTAAAAAAGCTGATAAGTTCTTAGACTCATCGTATTCATTCATATGGCAGTGTTTTTTTGTTTTTGGCATACAAAGGTGGGTCTGGGTCGTTGTGTCAATATTATTATTATTATTATTATTATTATTATTATTATTATTATTATTATTATTATGTATTATGTTTTTCCTTCACATTTGGCTATAATAATAATAATATTTAATTGAATATACGCGTTATGTGAAATAGTTTATCAATTTGAAAATCTTGAAGCACCCTCCTTCATTCACATATGACTTATGGCGGATTACATCTATTAACTTTCACTTTAATATTTCGATATATAATGATCGTTTTCATTTGGTGTTTCAACATTAATTATAAACTCAGAAGTGTGGCTGGAAGAGAATTATAATATAACATATTGAATACCGATTTCTAATGCGTATTTTTTTTTTAAAGGTTAATGATAAAGTTTAATTTAAATTGTATACTATAAAAAGACTAAAAAAAACGAATGCCTAATAGTCGTTTATACTATTTAATTTAATTATATAATATAATTTTGGCATTTTAGAAAAATTAACTCAATAAATTGTTTCAAAAGTTTGAATATTTCCCCATTTTTATGTACATATTTTGGATATTATTATTTTTTAAATAAGATTTAATCTAAACACATCTTTAATAAATGTTTGTTTTTTAATTTATAATTTCTTGCCTAAAGAAATATACTTTCACTTATTTATAATCCCTCATCGAATTGCTTGAATTGAATTCATTGATCAATTTTAAAAATGTTGAGATCTTATTTGATTTAGGCAGTTTTAATCTTCTAAATCTTTATTTTCTAATATCACCAACAAAATTGAGACGATATGGATTTATAATAATATAAATAATTAGTGATTTTTATTGAGGGGCTTTGCAAATACAGGTATTCCTCGAATAGCACGGTACTTGAATAGCACGAAGTTGCGAACACGATCAAAAATTGTGACAACCCTTGAATAACACGGGATTTGAATTACACGAGATTTGAATTACACGAATTTGCGAATGAGTATACACAATTAATGTTAACAATCACACAATGCATATGTACATAACAGATTTGCAGGAAATACATAGATATCAAAGAAAGTTCTAAAACTCAGTTCTTATCGTAAATAGATTTTCTTTCTTCTTTGTGCTCAGAATAGTTTTAGTATCATTGCATAAAGTTGTGAGTGCTTACTTCTCTTTGGAACCAAATGTACAAATTTGTATGGATATCGAATTTTGAATTGCACGGCTTTCGAATAGCACGGAACAATATTTTTAAAATTGTATGAATTATTAGTATCGAATAACACGAATTTCAATAACACGGTACCAGTTAACCGTGTTATTTGCGGGATGCCTGTACTATACTTGCAGGTGTCTCGGCTAATATGTCCAATGGAACATAATTTTGCCAGTAAATTCTAATCTGATTTCTGTGTATTATTGCTTTTTGTTGACAAGCTAAACTATAACCACTTCCATGTTTAACATTTTCAGTAAAAAACTGGTCACTTCTGTGTTTTTTGGTTTAGAATATGTATAATATGTACTAAGTTTTAACACAAAAGTTAAAAAATATTGATGTTTTTAACCAACTTTAACCACTTTCGATCTAGTATTTCTTCTGATAATCTAAACAGTTATTATAACCTACCTCTGTACCAAATTTCATTAAAATTAGAAGAATGGTTCTCAAGTTATCGCGCAAACAAAAAATTTATAGAAAGAGACATACGGACAGACAAACCAAGCAGACATTAAAAAAACACATACAGTGAAAAAGAGTAAATTCGGAGAATCGTTAAAATCCGTAGTTTGAATTTTTGGATGATTAAAATGCTCAAGTATACTTTCGTTCGAGTTTATTATTGTTCTTTGGGTTATTGTAAATGCAGATAATTTTTCTAAAAAAGTTTTCGTTTTTCGAAAAAATTGCCGGATTTTTCCCCTTTGACAGTTCGTATAAATAAAAATTGGCAAAATGTTATAAAAAATGCGAAAGTTCTGCATTTTTTCGAGAAAAGAAAACCGCATACTATGTAGGTATATCTTAATCTTTCCCAAGTTTATGGTAAATGAAATTGTGTGTTTTTTTTGCAATTATAGTTGATTCTTATTTTGCGAATATGTTTATTATAGGAAGGTAGAGTTTTATGAGTTTTGGGTTCATTTGAATTTGCATTTCGCTCCAAGAGTAAATTTTTTTGTTTGGTAAAATGTTTAAAACATACAATAATATTTTATTTTTGTTATTATTAATCTTTGTTGCTTAAAAGTCATTTAAATCGTTTCAGTCACCATTTCATAACAAGCAAAAATGGTAAAGAAAGTATTGAAATTGTAATCTGTAGCATCGTTGTGCAATTCTTGCTTTCATTGCACTTTTCGCGTTGATAACTTTCGTAGCTAACATATCTTTCCTGACGACAGTGTAAACATACACTAAGAAATTAAAAATGTGAATTTATATTTTTACTCGTACATTTTTTTAATTTTTTATTAAATTGTTGTTCGGTAAACTCGTTCCGTTTCAAATTCCCAATCTGCAATGAAACAAACGAGCACAGTCGTTTACTTTCTGATAGCACTAACAAATATTGACTAATGTGTATTATTTATTGGCTGTTTGCTAAAATTTCAGAGCCAACATTTTATTTGGTATTCCTCATCCGGCATTAATAAATTGTGATATAACGTTCCTCCTATGTACGTCTACCTTATTTAGCGATGAAGTTATGTTAAGCCAGCCATTTTAAGGAATACATTATTCAATACAAATGTTGTTTTGTTGCTAAAGTCTTGTACAATATCATTATTAAATAATTAAATGAAAAATAATTATATACTTCAAAATTTCATTGCTCATCCTCGTCAAAAAAAAAACGCTCCACGTTGTTTAGATGTCACCTTGACAAGAAAGTGCAAAAATCCGAATGGACTTTGGCGTATAATGGAATCTCAATTAGTTTCTCGAGTTGTATATAGTATTATTACTAAAACGCGATTTATTGTAATAAATGTTTGGTAATAATCTAAGTATTTTGATATTAATCTAAAATAAAAAAAAAAAAACATTTTTAATATAGACATTAAACCAAGGTCGTGATTACCCACAAATATTTTAACAATCTAGGAATTTTATTAATATTAATTTATTTGTTTGGGGAATTTTTTTCATGTTTCATTTTTTTTTCTTGTGAAAGAATATATTTTCAAGAACCTATTATTTTCATAATGTATCTAAACCTTAAATTAGTTATTAATTTGTTTGTTATTACGCAATTTATGAATCTAGTATGGAATCTTATATATCCGTCGTAATGGATTATTAATACGTATACAATACTTTTCATATTTCCTAGTAAAATTTCTTAAAGAATGCTCATCTAAAATTTTTAACTAAACTAAAATATTTTCTTAAGCTGAATTTGAACCTATTGGGATTTCATATAACTCGGCACATAGCAGACTCTTTGATACCTTATATAGTGTGATTCATTCTTTACTTTTTTTTTTTAATAAAAATAAAACACTTAGAATTGAATGCAAATATCAAATCTTTATTATCAACTTTAAGCAATTTTGGCAATTAATGTTTGAAAATAATTTCCTTCAAATGTTGGCCGGCACTACGTTTCAGCTCGGCCAGTCTGGCGGTCCAATTTTCGATTAATCTCTCAAGCATTTCGACCGGAATCTCATGAATGACACATGTAATGTTCGCTTCCATTGCTTCAATTGTCACTGGTTTATCGGCAAAGACTTTTGACTTTACATAGCCCCAAAGGAAAAAGTCCAAAGGTATGATATCGCACGATCTTGGTGGCCAATTCACTGGGCCAAAACGTGAAATTAATTGCTCACCGAAATGATTTTGCAATAAATCCATTGTAACACGGGCTGTATGGCTCGTAGCACCGTCTTGTTGAAACCAAATATTGTCGAGACCACGGGCTTCAATTTCAGGTACCAAAAAGTCCGTTATTGTGGCACGATAGCGGTCACCATTGACTGTAACGTGGCCGCCGGCCGCATTTTTGAAGAAATACGGACCGATGATGCCCCGGCCCATAAACCACACCAAACTGTTGTTTTCAATGGATGTAATGATAGTTCTTGAAACTCTTGTGGATGCTCATCATCCCAAATACGGAAATTTTGCTTATTAACCATTAAGCCAGAAATGAGCCTCATCACTGAACAAAATTTGGCTTGAAAATTCCGGATTTTCTTCGATGCGTTCAAGCGCCCATTCAGCAAACAAACGTCGATGTAAGTCTTGACATGATGAATTGCCACACAATACTGAACAAAAATGACAAATGAGAATGACACTAGTCACGCATGATCTGTCAAAAAAACCCTATTGAAAAAAAAGTAAGGTTTGAATCACACGGTAGTACACGGTTAGAAATACAGGAGTATTTTTAAAACCTAAATTTGTTTTACTGAAATTTCAAACCAATTCCGAATATTAACCCTTTTAGTGCCGACAGAAAAATTCAAGTTATGCATAAAGTGTCGAGCCAAATTTATATATGATAAATGATTGAGTTTTACGTAAAGAGTCATAAAAAATTAGATTTAAAAGATACTATATACGCCCAAAATGAGAGATCCAACACAGGTCCTGGGCATGGGAGATGTGGAAATGCTCCAAGATTCTGCCACACATTTGTGTCGCTTTATTTGATTTTGCTTTAATTTCCTCGTCACGTAATAAGAAAAACAACGAAGTTGTATGGAAATCGAACGTTTTATGTATCTCTGTCTGCAGTATCCTAATACAAAGTTTACCGAAAGTTGACATCAAATCGCATATTTATATCTAGTAAGTTTGTATCAAATTCATTTACAATTTTTCTATAACTAATTTCAATAAATGGATATATAACTTCGCTCTCCATCTACAGATTTTGTTAAAATATAGTACCAAATCAAATTATTATATTATCAACCAATATTCTAAATTTCATTCAAATCATAGTCTATGAATTAACGTGTAGAACGCAGAAATCGAAATTAATTTAACAAATTTATAATGACAAAATTAATATTAGTATATTTCTATAAAATTTATTAAAATTATTTCTCACAAAAAGAGTTTCCAACTTATTTTATTAACTAATAAAAGTCTTTCTTTACCACTATCTGATATGATAGTTGAGTGAAAGTTCACAAAATATTACTATAAAAATATTTTGAATTCTCAAGATTCAAAATATCCATCATTAAAATAAAACCTTTCAACTCAGTGTTATTGCGCACTCGGGATCATAATATATGTAAAAAGCAACGCACATTATCTTTGATGCACAAAAAATTAAGTAAGAAACCGATTTAGAGTGTTATAGGTTTTACCTACCTTACCCACGGACTATTATTATTCTCTTCCTATATATCTCGACGACCATTGTTTTAGTTTACCTTTTTTCATGTACTGAGGAATTTCTCAATTGTCTTTTTGATTGGAATTACATGTAAGCATGCGATTATAAATTGAGACAATTCTACTGCAATTCGCGCCATTGCTATATAACTGGCAAATAGAAACCCTTTATACAATATTATGAATAATAAATACAATAGATGACGACGATACGACCTGTAGTGATAAAGTTTTCTTAGTTTAATAAAAAAATATTTTTATTTCATCGTAAATTATGAAAATTACATAATGATATGAATATCAATCATTTTTTTACCGTGTGCGGTCTTTGTATATGCAACACATTTAGTATTATAATTTAGTAATGTATAAGATGAGAATTCAAAACATATAGTAACTGAAAATCGGCCTATAGCCGATTTTTTGATACCCAATGGTAGAAATGGGACAGAGAAACTGTCAAAACTAACATTATTTCAAGGTTTTTCTTCATAACTTTGTTTTCTCTTTTCAAAATTTCTTTTAATTTGCAGGTAACCCAGACCCTGATAGCATAAGTCCAATCTGCAAATCGGTGCATTAATTTTTAGTACATTAAAAAACTATATGAAGAGGCTTATTTTCTTCCAGGATTATTTCTTTCTCTACTATCCTTAGACCGATTTGACTGAAATTTAACATCTATCTTCTATTTGTGTAGCTAAACTATAATTAATTTAAACAAAATTGGTTCACAAATTTTCCAATTAAATCCTAAAAACCATAAACAAAAAAACGACAAAACTTTCTGGTCATCCTGGTTTTTGCTTTATAACTTTGCTCCCCCTGGATCGATTTTGCTGAAATGCAATACCAAACCAAGTTAGGAATAAGGAATAAGCAACTCATATTGTAAATTTTATCGAAATCGGATAACGCGTTTTTGAATTCAAATTTAAATTCAAAATCATGAATCTTGGACGTATCGCCGAAAGCATTGGTATATTTGATTTAAATTATCTAGTCTGTATTCCTAATAGATAACTAATATTGTATCCTTTTCCCGATCTTCATCGAATTATTTCTCCTGCAGCAAAATTATGTAAGAAAATAAAAGTAAACAAATGAAAATAAAATTATTTAAATGAACAAAATTAAAACCGATTATTGGTTCTCCATCCATATTTATCATTTTGTAATCTTTCTTCAATTGTCTTAAACATAAAATACTAATTATGTTGAAATACACAAAAGTGCTAAAATATTTCAAATTTTAAATTTGATGTTTACATAAAGCTTACAGAAATCTAATCTGTCAGCGAAACTTGCTTTCAATTAGCTTAAACTACCTGTAGTTGTTTTAAACCAGTTTCATTTTCAACAGTTTTCTCCTAATATGTTGCCAATATAAGTGAAGATTATAATGAGCCGGTTTACTTAACTAGTTCGCTAAAACCGATGAATCGTTATAACAGACTTCTACTATAGTTGATAATCTACAATTGAGGCTACAATTTTCATATTCTGGATTTTTTATTGTGTTTTTAATAGTATCTGTTAGACAAATGATTTAAATTTAAAAACATAATTTCCGTCAATCAAATAATTTAGTCTTATAACATTTCCGTCACACCTTTATAAAATACAATAAACCAATTCTTTATAAACAAACTTTTGATAGCAATGACATGTATTCAATATTTTTTAAAAGTCTTTAGTAATAATTAATCAAATAAGACAATTCGTTATGTACTCTCTCCCTGACCTCTGAAAATCATAATTTAACTTCTAGGCCTTATTTCAGTAAAGAAAACAATTTATTTCTTTCACTTTCAACTCTAATAATGCTTGATGGGGTTCAAAATTTTGAGCAAAAACGAAACGAAATATTTAAGTGCTTTTTTATTTTGTACAAGTTTATTTTCATTCAAAAATTTAATAATTGACCATTTAATCTAATGACACCGAAAATTCTTTTCAATAGTGTCTTACTATTCAAATTTGAGATATAAATTTCCTTTTAAATATCCCTAAAAAGATTTTAACAATCCAAACCAAAAAAAAAAAAAAAAAAACAAATGTATGGAAAACATATTTCATATAAATTGGAAATTCGATAAACCATCAGTCAACTTTTATTGTATTTTTAACAAAAGTGAAAAGTTTCGAAATAAATGGCGATTAATATTTCGCTGAGATTAAATTGTCATGAAGTCTATTTAAGCTGTTGTAGGTGTGGAATTCACCATAAAAGACGACAGTTTTGTAAATAATTCGAAACATATTAAATGTTAAATTCAATTCTTTTGGCTTGGAATTAAAATCTCAATACTTTTTGATTAATGATTCCGCTTTCTTTTAACATTCCAATGATACTGTCACAAAAATCTACAATTTACCTTTTTTTAAGGAAATCTAATATACATATATTTACAAGCTTTTAGCTTTTTTGACATTATTTGATTTTACTAAAAAATACTTATAATTTCTGCGGAAAAAATCTTTGTAAACAACTTCGTAGATCGGCAGCTTCTTGATCGAGACAGCATCATGCGAACGCAGATTTTATCCATTTTGATAATTTTACAAATTCCCAAGAAAGTATAGACAGATAATGAGTTGTGTCCTGTAAATATGATGGGTGATAATTTTTTTTTACAGCCAAATTCCTTGAGTTGTAGTACTATGTAGAAATATTTTAATTACTAAAAATTTACTGAGAGATATCCGGAATATGTCACGCGGTCTGACAATTTTGTTTGATAACACGCACGATTTTCCTTTTCAAGAAATTACAATAAATTAAAATTTTTTCTAAATTTGGCTATCGCTGATTACTAAATATCTATTATGAAGTAATTTCCTTCATGAAAATATAAATACAAACCCAAATTCGTTTATCATCTTCCAGCCCTAGGCTGATTTGAAGTTCTGAAATTCCTACTTTAAGCAATGTATTTTAGAGGATTCTAACGCAGATTTGTTTCTACAAACATTTTTAGGATTTCTGCAATATTTCCTTTCAAAAACTGTACCCTAAACTAATATTATGTCTGCAGTTTTGATTTCATTGTTTGAAGTGAAATGATAGTGACTGAAGCAGAATTCTAATTATCGAACATTTGATAATTACATTTCTAACGATAAAGAATTAATTACGAATGGTAAATACATATAGAAACATGGTAGAACCTACCAGAGGGCATAAACATTTTGTTAAATGAAGAATCATATAAGTACCATAATAATAGAATTTAAAATTTTGTGTGGTTTAATTAAAATCAATGAAATAAAGGCAAAGTAAAAGCGGGAAGAAATCTAAATTAATCAAACGCAGCTCCATTTATTTAATTTAGACTTTTAAAACTTATATTGACACCAGTTGAAAAATGTTTATGGTTCCTGGTTTTTATCTCAGGCTTCCACAAATTCACAGTTTTTGCAGAGGCTCCTTTTCATTGTTTTAAAATAATGTTTACCTCCACACTCTACTAAATATGTCTATTTTTGAAATAAAACTGAAAAAGAGAAAGAACTTACTCTTGTCTTCAAGGTGATTAAACTTAATTCCTGTACGAAACGTAATTTACATTTCTCAACCAAAAAAAATATATGTTAATTTTTTTTTTTTTTTTTGGTTTTGAAAACTAAGAAAATATAAAAATAAATTTCAGTTAACCGTTTTTGCCGCATTAATTCTTAGCAACATATTAGCATGAATTTCTTAACAAAAAAGAAATAGTAGCACATAATTTCTTTGTCGCGGTTACATAATATTCAAAACATTTTGGTAACAGAAACGCTTCTTGTATGAAATCGAAAAAAAAAAATATCTTAGAAAATATGTAATTCCCAACACCTTATCCAGAAGAACGTGATCGCAATGCCAATTTTATAGGTAATCAAATTTATTGAAACGAAACAAAAGAACCTAGAAAATTTCAAATAAAAACTTTGAACTTTATTAAAACAAACACAAAAAGTTTCAATAAAGTCGTATTTTTTTTTTTTTTTAACGGATTTTATCTTACTATTTTTGTATTCTTAATGAATAGCCCGCAAATAAAACCTCGAATTATCATTTTTCCTATTTCCCCGAATGAAAAGTTATTAAGCATAAATTTTTAATTGTAGAAAGAAAAAAAATTATAGGCACTTGAAAATATATGGAAGTATTTTTTTTTTGTTCTTAAATTTAGAAGGAAGATGGATTTCTATGCCAAAAAAAAAACTATTCACAGCCAGGAAGATCCTCGAAATTATGTTCCACAAGAAATTACGATTTTTCTTTTTTTTTCCACGTTAATTCTTTACAAAATTATGATTATTGCAGAAATTATTTTACAATTAACGATGATTCAAACCAGAAGTAAAAAACCCTAAGTCTGTTAGGCATTTGATTTTGGATTAAGATACCTAAGAAAAGACCTTGTTTTTCTGTTTTCTCGGATTTAATTAAAGAAATTCTTAACGGATAATCAATGGTAACGTAATAATAACTTCAAGATATAGTATTAAAGAAAACATCATTAAAGAAAAAGACATCTATCCGCTGGCGTGCTTAGACTAACTTTCAAATAAAAAAAAAATAAGATTACAAAAATGGTAGTGAAGTGTACATATATTGTACGAGGAAGCCTTCTGAAGAAGAATAGTGTTTGAACGAACATGTTTTCATGTTGGAATTTTTTAAAACATTCGAAAATAATGTTTTATGTAAATTATACCGTTAATGTTGTCAAAAAATATTTATTAAATAAATATAAAAAGTATAATTAATTGAAAGACGAGACTTTTTTTTGTTGAAATATTGATCGTTAGAAGGTCGTATGGTGTATTGGTGTCTTCAAGAAAATAGTATTTTTTTTTATACATAAGTTAATGATGGTAATATATTGTTTTGTAAAAACTAATTGCAATGATTCCCCTGCTTTATCAACACTAACTTCAAAATTACGAACATTAATAGGGAATATACTTGTATGTATAATGTGGTTTACGAATGAACAGTTATGGATAATGTTCGTTTTATGGAATTTCGATATATGGTTAGATTATGTGTAACGCATCTTGTCCATAAAGCGGACAATTTCTATACAAAAAATTCGGCGATATAAAGACGCATTTCCACCAAACGCGCAAAATTTTTTTGCTCGTGTGGGGTAAAAGAGCAAATCCTCAGAATGCCGCCCCAAAATTTTAAATCACAAAAAGGCTTGAAAATTCATTAATTTATTGGAAATTACCTTTTGCTGCATTTTTACTTTCAATGTTTATACAAACATGAAACATAAATAATTTTCTTCACAACATAAAATATTGAGCGATTTTAATATTCACTTCTATTTATTGTATCAAAATCAGTTGCTACAATGGAAACACGTGAAATAAGTAGGAAATATGAATTTAGCATATTGTAACGTGCTAGTCTTTCCGGTTCGATGTTATTAGAATGATAACACTTTTTATTTATGTGAATTTAGTGTATAAACTTTATTTGTACTAATTTCTGCTTAACAATTAGTCTTAAAAATATTTGTCTTTCAATAATTTAATTATTACAATTATTTATCACAGTTTTAGAGCTTCACTATTTTAATTACTTTCACAAAAATAATCTCGTTTCCAATCTCTGCTTTGTATAATCTCTGACGAAGCTTTTCACTTCAACTGATCGATTAAGAATGATTTCAGGCTCGACCCTACAGCGCTTTTTATATCAGATTGGTCTATTTCGCGAACTTTCTTGAAAAGACTGGTCGTTTGGCTATCTAAAGCTAGATGGCAACGTCTAGAAAATTCTTATTCCATACACAAAGCAATGATTCATTTCGGAGCTTTCTGGAACAGATTAGATGGCGATATTTTCTCGAAAGCTCCACAAATTCTTGAATATTTCCAAGAATTGTTTTTTTGTTCGTGTGGTGTTTTTGTGTTAGTTGTTTTACTTAGAATACTTGTGTTGTGACAATGTTTTATTGATATTGTTTGATGATTTTATGAATCACCAAGTATTCTAAGTAGAATATAGTGCAATATTAATGATAAGTTAATAGTTTAAAGACTGAATTAAATTTTAACTTTGAAATGATCAATAATGTTTTAATTTATTACAAGTTTCACTATGACTTGTTTAGTGTCAACTGTTGAATTAAAAATGGCCTGTCGCGCTTTGGCAATTGCCAACTTTTCGGTAATTATCTCTTTTGGAATTGATTCCAGTAGCTCAAATTCAATTGAAAGTATAGCCAAATTGTTCAATCGTTCTTGGCCCATGGTTGTGCGCTCGCAATTTTGCCGCCCCCCAAACGTGCCGCCCGAAGCAACTGCTTCATTTGCGTCGTGCTTTGCACGCCGCCGTATACAATGTCAAATAACATACCGACAGACTACATAAAATAAATTAAAAATCAAATTCAAATCGAAAGTTTGGCATTTAAAAATTTGTTTAAATTAGTAAATTATATAAAAGCAAGATTCGGCTAGTTTTTGTTAAAAATTCTTCCGCCCGAATTCAAAAGCACTTATTTGAAATTAATAAAGAATTTTCACAAAATACTGAAAATAACTAATAAATTTGGAAGTTAGAATATTGCGGTTTCACATTGGTTTTCAAATTTCACTAAACTGATTCTCCGTAGATAATTTGGGAAGTCTAATAGAAAACGTATATACATTTAATATTGATGTGACATTTCATGTGTTCCGTATACGGCGTGGTTTAATTATTCTGTTTGGGCCTTAAGTAAGAAACTTTTCAATATGAAAATCTAGAAATCTTGTTTGTCTCATAAATTAGAAGAAATCAGTTATATAACAGGCCAATTGAAAAGTCCCCGGGCTACCATAGTAAAACACATTTTTTTGGCAAAATTCGTTTTTTTTATTCACTGATTATAGCGACCCTCCAACTTTTCGATACCATTTTTGTCCTTTGCTTCAAGATAGGCCTCAGTTTCGGCGATCACCTCTTCATTCGACGAAAATTTCTTCCCAGCAAGCATTCTTTTGAGATCTGAAAACAGGAAATAGTCGCTGGGGGCCAGATCTGGAGAATACGGTGGATGCGGAAGCAATTCGAAGCCCAATTCATGGATTTTTGCCATCGTTTTCACTGACTTGTGATACGGTGCATTGTCTTGGTGAAAAATGACTTTTTCTTCTTTAAACCAGGTCTTTTCTCACGAATTTTTACAACCAATTAGTCCAAAAGGTTTCAATAATAATCTGAGTTTATTGTTTTATCAGTTTGGAGGTAATCCACCAACAAAATTCATTTTGCATCCCAAAAAACTGATGCCATAACCTTCTTCACTGATCTTTGGGCCTTAACCCGTTTTGAAGCCGAATTATCGGTTTTTTGATTCTGCTTTCGACTCAGGATCATAGTGATAGACCCAAGTGTCATCCATAGTGATGAATCGGCGCACAAAATCCACTTTATCCTTTCGAAAATGCTCTAAATGTTGATGAGAAAGTCGCATTTGCATGTGTTTTTGTTCCATTTTTCGGAAATGCGGCAGCCAATTTGCATAGAGCTTTTTGAAACCTAAAACTTCAGCTAAGATGTGATGTAATGGTCGATATGAGATGCCTATGGTGTCAGCTGCCTTATCCATAGCCACTCGTCTGTCTTCCGAAACCAAATCCTGTATTTTTTGTATCTTTTCTGTTGTTGGTACACTTTTTGGATGTCATTGACGTGGATCGTCTTCATGGCTTGTACGGCCAGATTTAAAAAGGCACCCCATTTTTCAAAGGTGGATTTCGAAGGTGAAGAGTCCGGATAATAATTATCAAGCCAAGTTTTTATCTCAACGGTATTTTTTGGCCATAAAGCAATGTTTAATCAACACACGAAATTCTTTGATATCCATTTTCTTTTCAATAACAAAAGTTGCTTCACTCAAAATGCTATAATTCACAAACTAATGATCCGACAGCTGTCAAATTTATACACGCGTCTTTTGAAGGTTAGGGCTAACTAAAAATCATATGGATTTAATTCTAGTACCGCCATCTATGTGTCAGCCCGGGGACTTGTCAATTGGCCTGTTATTTATCCCATTCTTCACGAAAAGTATCAAAAACAGTTTTAAATGAATAGAAAATTCAGTTTTATTTGTCCAGCCCGTTAATAAAGCTGATTTTGACTCTACTATATTGTGAAATGGTATTCTTTGAGAAAAACCTGACGCTTCTAATGGTCGGGCAGATTGATTTTTAAATAACTATGACTATGACTATTTAAGTTACATTCAAATATGAGAAATAACGCAATATGTTGGCGGAATAACTCTGCCATCTTTAAGATAAATCTCCATTTTTTTATATTATTATTATTAATAAAATGTCTCACGGGCAGCTTCAAAAATATCTTAGCTATTGTTTTTTTTTTTTTTTTTGAAAGGTTCACAATTGTATGAATTGGAAAAATTTCCACTTTTTTCTTTACTGCAGAAAATCATATATTATTATTTTTGACAAAATCTGACTTCATTTATTATTTTAGCATTAGATTGCCATTTAAATCACCTGTAATTGAATTTATGCAAGAAGTCTGTGCGATAACTGAATTATGTAAGAAAAATCTTTAAAGTCAGAAAGATAAGTGTCCATAGATTGTTCTAAAGAAGAAAAAAATTAAAATGAATTAATGACAATAAAAAAATAAACTAGAGCACAAGCCCAAGCTCAATGATCTGTGAAATTGTATTTTCATTAATTCGTCTTTATGTTATTTAAACAGAACTACATTCGTTGGTACTAAATTTCAGGTTATACAGAATCATTTCCTATTCAAATCAGTCAACCGTATTTCCTAAATTAAACATTTCGGATGAGTTTCAAAATTTCCTAATGTTTCCTTTTATTTATATTATAAGTTATTTTTTTTTTTTTTTCATTTCGTAATTATTTGAAATGATGGGAACTTATAGTTATAGTAGTCGCAACAACATATCGAATGATTATTGTTGAACATTATACAATAATTAATGTAAATAAATAATTTTACACATTTTGAACATAATCTCATATCAATTAACAATTCTATTTTGCTTAGGTATCGCTTTAAAATATTTCTTTTTCTACATATTAACCACTATACTATTCCGGATACATTTTCTTAACAGCCACATGCAAAGTTTCATGATACGGCATAATAAATTAATTCTCTCTTACCATAAATACATAAAAATATACAATGTCCTCAATATTATGATTTCCATTCACTTAAACAGTAATTTGATATAGTATTTCTTTTATTAGAGATCTAAACAAAACTTTGAGTATGCCTTTTAGACAATATTACAACGGATGACCACACCTGATTTTAATTACATAGAATTGATTATAGGCCATTTGCAACATGCAACATTCGCATAAAAACAATATATCTCCTTAGTTAATATGTAATAAAATAGTATTCATTACTCATCGTTAAAATTCGTGATGTAAAGATTTCCAATGCAATTCATAATACTTTTCCTTCTCTCAATAAAACATAATTCCAGTTGCATTGAAAGTAATATACCCGATACTCATAATAATGGTAAGTTTTCTATTTTATGTGAAAATATTGAAATGCCTTATAAAAGGTAGGACAGGTGAATAAAATAATCTTTTGGATTTATATAATAAAGACTATTAATATATAGTTTGAAATTAATTAGTTTACAATTGTTCGCGAATGAATCAGCTATATTATGGGCGATTGTTCTGATAACGTGAACAAATCAAGGTTTCAGAAAACTCTTAATTTTATTGCAAAATTGAAAAGTTCAGATTTTCCCACATTTAATTATTATTATTATAATTATTATTACTATTATTGTTTTGTGAGATCAAGATAAAATGTAAATAGTTGATATTGTAAAGATATAACCAAAGAATATAGAACGAACAAGAAATTGTTTTATTGAACGCAAAAATTGATTGTTGTCATAGCCAGTACAACCAACATCAAGGGAAATAAATTTGTTTCTGTTAGCACACGACATTACGTACACGTTGAGATTAAGAGTGCAACGTTAATTAGGACATCTAGGTACACGGTGATTGCAGTGAAAGTTAAGTTAATGTCGCTCTTTTGTTAGTCTGGTTGAATACGTTTACATTTCGTTTCAATTAACAAACCAAATCAGGATCTAGGTCTATATAGTAGCACTCACTCAATGTAGACGTACACTTAGAAGAACATAAAACTTCGTTTGTATAATTTGAAATGCATCAATTCAAAACAAACATTTCAGTCAAAATCAAATTAAGCAACCCATAAGCAAAAATAAAACTGGAAAACAATTATGATCTTTTAGTATTCCCAAACCACACCCAACAATGACCCACCGCCCATCACACAAAACATAATCTTTAAACCAAATTTGGTTAGATTCCCATTAAACCAAGCTAGATTAAGGAACTAGATAGTAGCCACTAGGCAATCTAATCAAAGGTGCAATAAATAGATATTTTTGCCTAAATTCTAGTTACACATATAACTAGATGATTTAGTGCCGCTAGCTTCTAGTGAAAATAATCAGATATTGGTTTTTATCTATAGTACATACATCATTTCTAATCGCATCGTAGAAACGATGAATGAAAGTATCATCATTAGTGTCGGCAGTAGAACGTATGTTAAAGGAATATTAATTTTTCAGAGAGGTAAATTAGTAGAAAAGGGATAAAAATATCATAACCAACCGTCACCAACCAACTCAATCACCGACACAAAACAATATAGATATATAAATGAATGAACTATTGTATTAATCACATTGCAAGACTACATGTAGTAAACAATTAATGGAACAATGACCTAAATTACATGCCATGATGATAAGGCAAATATAGAGAATAACAGAGCTTTAAGCTTCCTCTTGCTCAGCGAAAGTCAAAATATGCATAACTAATGTTAACACTCCGTAGCATTCTTGCAATAGGCTCAAACCTTCCATAATCGACTATCAATCTTGAAGAAGCCAACGCTTCTTAAAGAGTGCGCATTAACTTTTAGTTTTAGGCGTTTAAGAAGGCTTCAAGCTTAAATGGCACCAACAATAATTTGATGAATGAAAACTAGGTATATCAGGTCAAATCGTGTCAGACGATTGCAGTAAGGAGGGAGATTTTTAGCATTGCTCGAAGATAGATCTGTAACAGCAACACGAACGAATCTACGCTGTACAGCCTCGATTCTCTCAATGTGTACCTTATGGTATGGAAACCAAATAAAATCGAAAATTAGACTTGTCTTCAAAAAATAACTCCTAAAATCAACTCTCGAAATAGCATTTTCTAACAAAAAATAACCGAGTTAGATTTTACGACATTTCCTCGTAAATGTTATTAATTGACACTTTTGAATATTAACTGCCAAGTCATTATTTACACACCACGGGAAGAATTTGCAAAAATCAGCCTGTAGCAAATGACAGTCCTGCTAAGAAGATATTAATTTGGAAATGTTCATATCGTCAGTGTAAATTATATTATCAGAGTTCTCGATAATGAATAAAATAGGTGCTAAATGACAGCCTTGAGGGACTCCAGAATAGACAATAAAAGGATCAGGCTCAATAATTCGGAAAATATTATAAAATTCGTCGAAAGCTTGACTGAAATCGGTGGCAATTAAATCCATTTATTTGCGTTGCTACATCGAGTTGATGGCGGTGAAGACAAACTCAGTCAAATCAGTAGTTGTTCATTTGACTTTAAGGAAACCATGTTCTTTCAGGGATATGAATGGTTTGGAATGAAAGTAAAAGGAGTTGTAGGCAGTACTTTCAAAAATAATTGCTAATATCTGCTTTAGAACTCTTTTTATGAACAGCGATGATAAATATCCAAGCATTTGGAAATACATACACCTGAAATTAATGATTTTTGAAAAGGGTAGCTAGCGGTACAAATAAAATATGGCAGCACTTCTTTAACATTATCACATTCAAACCATCGGGAACCGAGGCGAAGTCATCCTTTATTAGAAAGATCTGAGTAAATTCTATTCCCTCGTCAATACTAATTTAATCAAATGTCGATTTCGGTTAATCTTCCATATATCTAAAGCAGTCCTCATCAAATATGAAGTTACTGCCAATAACAGTTTGGCTAAAAAAGAACGCAAAAGGATGGTAATTTTTCTGGCATTGTTTGACGAGTTATCCAGATACTTTAGTTTTACATTTAGTATTAACAAATTTCCAGTTTTGAGTTAGTAAGTAAACTATCTCGTGCATTTTCGACAAATATGAGCTGTATTCAATTTCCAGTAAACTATGGAATTCTTTCAACAACGAAAAAATACTCGCTGTGATGATGAAACATTACCAAAATTTAAATATTTCAGCTATGCTTTATTCTGCTAATTTCGCAAAATCTTGAGTTTATTAGTTTACCAAGAGGGATACGAAGTTAGATTTTTCTGTGAGCAATATGGAACCGATAACATGAAACATTCAAATATCGTTGAGCAAAAACTATATACTCGTACTAGAAATACAGTCTAGTCTTCTAGTATTTTTCATTAGCTATTATTACTAACTATGTACAATAGAATTAAAATTCGAAATCTTTCCCATTTCTTTTTTTCAGAGAGTAGATCACTATGCACTTCATTGGAGATGCCGTGAGGTACCGTCAACCGGGTTATTTTATAATACATCTTCTAATTTATATTTTCTTTGATACACCGTATTTTTATTTAACCAGCTTTGAACCTACACGAACATTGGACATGTGGCTTTGTACTTATATGATAATTTTTATTGTAGAATTATATACAATTTGAGTCCTTTGTATAAATATTGATATAGGTTCATAACATGCCTATTGCTTAACTCCTCCTGATTGAAAACTAAGGCAATATCATAGAAATAATAATTTTTTAATATAAATCAGTTTAGTTAAAAACTTCGACAGTTTCGTTGAAAGCAGGGTCAAAAAAAACCTAATAGTGTCTAAGATTTATTACAAAACACAAAGAAAGAAAAAAACAATTTTAAATAGTCTCATTAATTGAATACGTATTTCAAAATTCGAAATTCCATTTTGGGTCATAGTTTTTTAAGCCTCTAGCGATCAAACTATATTTTAATATAGAAAATCAAAGTGATGGCAACAAATAACACGAAAAAATCGCGCGGGCGTTTTATAAAGACTTCACAAAATTATATTTTTGGATTTGGTTAAATACCAGCTAGACTAATATTGACAATTTTTTTTTTCTTCATTAAATAAAAAATTAAATAAAAAGAAAACAATGAAACAAAACAAATTTAAAAATTCACATTTAGAATACGAAAAATATTGAATTTTTTTTTTTTTTTTTCCTCCAACAACATTTTTGTGTTGGCCTGGCCGTCGAGTTCATACATTTTGTAATTGCAATTTGTAATTTTTGTATTATTATTATTTTTTTTTTCTTTTTCTTTGACTAATGTGCCAACACACGATTCTCATTTCTGTCCATTTAGTACTATATATTATATTTGTAATTTTCAATCATGAATTCATTTCATAATTTTTTGCGCGATATGATTTTGTTAATCCCGCGAGCGCCTACAAACATTTTTGGTGAATAAAAGAGGAACATAAAATCGCGACAAAAATTTCAATTCATAATTTAAAAAAAAATTATTATGTGTACCTCATAAATGGTATTCTGAACTATGCTATATAAGATTACCTTGTGCCCGTACTCTTCGCGGGGAAAATTTATTCTACGTGTCTGATTAATAATCAAAAAAAAAAAAAACTAAAACTAAAACTATGTAGATACCTACATGAAAATAAGCCCGAAACGGACATATATTGTGAGTGGAAGTCATGACGTGCATTTTTAATGAATTCTTTTTTTTTAAGTTAGAAAACATTAAGTATTTCAATATCTATATCAATATTAAAAATTGTAACGAGTGGTTGGTGTGTAATTTGGTCCCCATAAGCTCAAGAACTACTAGAATCGATTTTAATTAAATAAGAAGTAGTTTTCAAAATAGAGATTTTGCAACAAAACCCCAGAGAGAATAAATTGAGAGTATATGTAAAAATTGTTGGTAATTTATTGATTTCTTTAGAGGGTAGCGGGTGGTACTTAGAGGTATAGAATCAAAAGTTATATCGATTTATGCATGTCCGTCCGTCCGTTTGTCTGCCCGTCCGTCTATGTACACGATAACTCAAAAAAGCGTTATCCGATTTTATTGAAATTTAGAATGTGAGTTGGTTATTATCCCATTATTTCTTAATTTAAAATCTGCATATATATAATATATAATATATATAATTGTTATACTTGTGTTGGACCAGTTTTCGCAATGCTTGATTATTCGATAGTTAATTGTCTTTTTAATATTTACAATACTAAATATTGCTTTTACAAGTCCATTTTATTTCTATTAATGTTAAATCTTAAAATGTCAAACGATGCTACGTTAAATGTGTGTAATACTATGGTATAAGATATACTATTGCGTTGATACCATGGCATGAATACCAATGTGTCACTGAAAATTTTTAAAACATTCCAGCAAATCGTTTGTGTATATGATAAATGTGTAACTTCAATTATTAAACTGTTTTCAATGAGAAATAATTAAAATTGCAAGTTTTTTTTTACTTTTTAAAGTTTTATACTCGATTTAAATGTATAATTTTTGTTTTAATTTCCAGATCTCGGATTGTCGTCATCAATATCAAATTTCCGAACAACAACATATCGTACGGTGCGTAAAGGTGCTGCATCTCAACCAAATCGTGATAACAAATTGATGAGTTTGTTGGCAGCACGACGAAGTGCTCTTCAAAGGAATCCATTTCGAAGTCATCGTCGTACTGAAACAACTAATAAAACATCTATAGAAACGACATCTAAAAATCCATCTGATCCTCGAACAAGTTGTGAGCGAAATTGTACGAAAAATTTTACACGACGTACAACAGCTAGTTGTATGAGACGTTGTGTTAGCTTACATAATAATATGGCACTGAGTTCGACGACTACTCCTTCAGTACGTACAAAAGTTGATGAGAAAGATAACAATGAAATTCTTCAGACTGATGAATCCTCTCATGGATTATATGTTGTAACCAAAGATTTGAATGATACAGTCAATCATATACCTGCTAATGGTAGAACATCACAAACTTCGACTGAAAAAGCATATAAATTGAGATCGAAATTACGTTCACCAACATTATCAGTTGAGGAAGATGATTTAGCACCATATTTGTTTTTCGGTCAAAAATTACCACCACTTAGACCAACAGTTTTGAGAATAAGTAAAGTGGATGAAACTCATCCAAAAGTTTTAGAAGTTTCTGTATCGAAATCACCACCTGATAGAAATAAAATACGTAGTAGATATTATCCAACTAGAAATATTGTAGCATACAATCGCAGGCATGGACCCAGTAGCTTTGTAAGATCAACAACATCTAGGACTACGACGAGTCCTCTTCCGGAAACCGATTTAAAAGAAAGTTCAGAGGAGGAATTTATAAGGGCAGAAACATCACAAGATAATTCAACTGTAAACATTTTAGTTAGAAGCGCTAACGATGATTCAAGTAGATTAATAGAAGAAACAACTCCGATTGTAAATCTTCCATCAAACCTGAATGAAACCGTGGTGATCATAAAAAAAAACATGTCCGAAGATGTGGAACAACCACCGGGACAAGCATCAACACCTTGGCTAATAAATGTTCCCGAAATGGAAGAAATCATTACAACTACGCCATTATCAATTATTGAAGATCAATCAACAGAAATATATCCCCCTTTTGAAATGCCAGAAGAAAAACCGAATTTGATAATTTTCTTCAATATCACAACTGTTAAACCAGAAATGATTACAACTCCAATGGCATCATCAACAACAACAACGACAAGAACAGACCAGCCAGTGATAGAAACTACTTCGAAGAGTTATACAAGAACTACAATTTCATCATCAGTTCGTTCAACTGTAAATCCAGTAACATCATCTATAATTCCAATGTCTTCAACAATGAGTTCTCTAAATTCATTAAATTTCACTAATATAGAAACTTTCACTCAACCATCAAATGTTGTTCTGAATTTTTCTGTCATGCATGAAGGCCCAACAATCAATGTATCCGAAAATCCAGATGTAAATGGAATTATTTTAGATAATAGCGAAGTAACCATTGAAATGCATCGAATTAATATGGCCACTTATGTTCTAGCCGGTCTTGGTATGTTTCCAATTGTCATCATAATCTTATATGTTGGTAAAACGATCATATTTAAACGAAGATCAAAAGATGAAGGTGATCCAGATCATTATGCCTCGGATGGTCAACCAATTAGTCCAGTTCGTAAAATGGATAATTCAGATGATGAAAGAACTGAACAATATTCAATAGCATCCGATCAAGATATCGAACGAAGCAATATTCGTTTTAAAAGCCTTCTGGGAGAAGGAAATTTTGGTCAAGTATGGAAAGCCGAAGTTGATGATCTTTCTGGTCATATGGGAACGACAAGAATTGTTGCAGTTAAAACTGTACGTACTGGAAGTAGTCAAGTCGGATTAAAAGAAGAAGCTGAAATTATGAGAAAATTAGGATCTCATCCGAATGTTGTTACATTATTAGGAACATGTATGGAAACTGGTAAAATCATTTTTGACTTCTAATTAAAATATTTGTGAAAACCTATAATATTATTTATTATGTATCATTTATAGAACCACATTTGCTTGTGATGGAGTATGCAATGCGGGGTCGATTACTATCACTTTTACGAGCTGCTCGAAGTGCAACAAATATTCTGCCTGCATCAGTTCCAGGTGGACGAAGTTTAGCTCCATTATCTCCACGAACATTAGCTGGATTTGCATTAGATATTGCACGAGGAATGGAATATATTTCAGAAAAAAAGGTCATTTAATAATAATAGAGTTATATGAATAAGCATTTTCCTAAATACTAAATATTTGTTTTCAGATTGTTCATAGAGATTTAGCAGCTCGAAATGTTCTTCTCGATCACAATGGATTTTGTAAAATTTGTGATTTTGGAATGTCAATAGATTTGGAGAACATTACAAAAACTCAACCTGAATCTAGAAAAGCGGACATAATACGTCAAGCTAACGGTCTAGAAAATCGGTTTCGCTTTGATATTGGTGGACGTTTTATCAATCAATGGAATAATCATAATAACAATAACAATATCAATAATAATAATACAAATCAGGAAAAGAAACATCATGATTCTGTTAGTAAACGTCCGGCACTACCGATTCGTTGGATGGCACCAGAAGCTTTACAATATCATATATTTTCAACCGAAACAGATATTTGGGCTTTTGGTATCGTTTTATGGGAAATCGCAACACTAGGTAAGCATCATTTGGGTTTTGTTTTAAAGAAATTTAATTATCTTTAAAAAATTATAAATTAATTTTTTTCAGGTTGTACACCTTATCCAAATTTATCAGGACGTGAAGTGGTTCGTAATGTTCCAAATGGAACTCGTCCAGAACTACCACAAGATGGTCGTCCCGAATTCTATGATTTAATGAATAGATGTTGGAGAAAGGATCCACGACATCGACCAACCTTTAGAGAAGCTCGAATTGAAATATCTCGTTCGACATGCAAATGGGTAGACGATGATACCGCTACATCCGATTATATGGATGTAAGTGGTTTCAGTGAAGATCTTGAACACGGAATGGTTTATTTTAATCGGCGAATTTCTGAATTTGAATGTGAAATTTGATAATCCAAAACTGTAGTTCTCATTTTTATTCCCATACATAATTTTTCTACAGTATTATTTTTTAATCTATTGATTTGTATCTAAATTTCAAATTTTTTGTTTTTGTAAATTCAGAATATTAGCACACACTGTTATATTTTAATCTTGTTTAAATTTTAAGTTATGTTATTTTTTTATGATAAAAAATATTAGTTAAAATATTGTTTTAGATTTTATTTTTGTAGAATCTAGTCTACTCTCTAGATTTTAGGAATTTTTATTTTAATATAAAATTTGTTCTAATTAAATTTATTTCAAAAATTTTTTTTTTTTTTTTGATTTTGTAATATATTATTTTCATCATGAAATTAAATTATTGTTGAGTATTGAAAATTTTTATAAATTTTTTACTAAACATTATTCGATAATATAAAAATTATTTAAAAAAGAAAGAATTTTTTTTCATTATTTTATTATTAAACTTTGAATTGATGAAAATTGTTGAAATCTTATTTTTCTGAAGCAAACCGCAAAAGCGGATTTACAAAGAAAACTAATCAGTGTTATATACATATTTATGGTGCTAGAGAAGGGTTGTCAAACTCAAAATACCAGCTAAGTCAAATAATTCAAAATAAAAATTTGGAGAGCAAAAACATTTTAAAATTTCATAGTATTTATTAAATCTATTAGTATTATAGAATCAATGGGCCGGAGAATTTAGATGTAAGGGCCGCATGTTTCAGAAAGCTATCAATTCGTTCGCTAACAGAGTTTCCCAGGAAAAACGTCCACCGCAATCAAGGATTTTTTTCGGGATTATATGACACCAATTTCAATAGATTTTACGTATTTATATTTAGAAGATTCTAAAAAAGTAAAATAAACATTCTTTTAAACTGACACATATATGCGACGCTGGGCTATAGATAAAAACTATATAATATAATATATATATAAACCATATGTAATATATATGTGGTACATTAAATTAAAAGTAAATAAATAGCATTGGATACAAAAACTAAATAAATACAATTTTTCAAAGTAAAATACATTGGAATTACCACATTTTTTCAAAATGTACTTTTTTGACGTTTTATTATCTTCACATATAGACGCATGTTCCATGAGCAAGAGGGACTCATATCTGTTTTCCAAAGTGGAAAAATGCATGTCTTTCTTTCGAAATTAATTGAAGACATCTAGCTTATGTGAACTATTTCAAAGTCAATTTTAATTTGTCATTTGGGAGACCACAAATTGACGTATGCTCAAAGCCAATGTAGATTTGCTTGGCAAATTTTTTTCAGCTGTTTTACATCTTTGCTTTGAGCCAATTATGTCGTAGGATTCTGAGTGCTTTCTTTTAATATGCCGCATTCAATTTTCTGGGTGATGCTATTTGTTATTGAATCATAAACAAATTTTTCGTAAGCCGAGTGTTTTTATCTTTATTATCTTTTGGGTGATGCTAAAAAAATTATTATTAAACTCAAATTATACTGGAAATACACGGACTTACTTACATTTGTCATTTACCTACGACTTTTATATTTTTTAATTTTAAGTAACATATACTCTATAATTCCTTCCTGTGTTTATCTCTGTTTTTATTATAATCATGATTTTATTAAATGAAAAACTATGTCATGTTTGATTACTCGTTCAAATAAACTGTTGAATGTTGATTGACCATTGTTTTTACGAGACAATGTAGTAGATTGTTTAAATTTTTTTTTAAGGAAAAATGTAAATTGTAGGAGCAATTTTTCCTGTTGAACCGAACAATAAATCAACAGAAAAACATCGGTTTATGGTTCGGTTCAACTATTATTTGTAAACTGGGTTTGGTTTTGGTTTGGTTCGGAAAATTTCGATGGTTCAGTGGTTTTGGTTCGATTCAAAGGAACCGGTCTGCATCTCTGCTTCTTTCTACTTCTTCTATACCTGCAAAACTGAAATCAAAGACAGTAAATTATGATAAGATGTGTAAAATTGGGTTTGCCCACAAATTTCGACTTAAAAAACTAAATGAAATATAAGGAAATAATATACGAGGAGAATTCTTTTTTATTTTTACATTTCGTTTTTGAGCTTTGGTTTTTGTACTGGATTGATAACTTTTTTCAAATCATTTAAAGAAATTAAGCTTTGAATTCATTCATTTTATAAATCCCGTAGATGAGTATATTTTGTTCTTGGTTTTTTTTTTCTTTCTCATTTTAGAATTAAAGTGTTTGATAGTAGAGAAACTTTTATTCTATTAATGTGCGCATACAAACAATTTGTGGCTTTGAATATATCTTATAGAGAAATATGATTGATATATTTGGTGTCGGTTTTTTCCTAGCCTGATCTTAGAATTCAAACGTACTTTTAGAAATATTTTGTATGTTCGATTGTGTGTGTAACAAGATAATGTCGATTGTATTATATGTATTTTTTGAACAAATTTTTTTCTCAGAATTTCTCGTGTACTGTTAAATAATGTTAAATAAAGAATTTAAAATCTTTCGAACTTGGGCCAAGAATTGAATTGAATTTTGTTTTAAGTAATGGACATATGCATGTATCTGATTGCTTTTTTAAAAATTATAGATATATTGATATTTTATGGTCAACTAAGGATTATTGGATTTCCGTAAATTTTAAATTAATATATTATATATGTAGATTATTATATAATATATTTATTTGGAAGAATTTTGTCTAACTCATTTTAAGTACGTTCGACAGTTAATATGTGATGATATTTGCCAACATACGTTTTCCTACAATTTTAACATCGGATGTTGACATAATTTTTTTCTGGAATGCTTTGAATAACCAAATAACTGATTTCATAATGTCGTGTTAGAAGGTTTGAAAATATATATCAGGATTATTTATTCATTTAAAATTTTTAAGCGTGGGTGTTTTGTAAAACTATTGGGTAAACTATTTCCATTTTTTTTGACCCAAGAATAATTCTTTTTTAATAGAACCAGAATTAAAAAATTTAGAACTTCCTTTCGATGTTCTAAACATTGGTTCTCAGCAAACCAACTGGGGTAAAATTCATTAGTTCTTTTTAGTTCTTCCAAATAAATATATTATATAATAATCTTTATATATAATATATATAATTTAAAATTTACGGAAATCCAATAATCCTTAGTTGACCATAAAATATCAATATATCTATAATTTTTAAAAAAGCAATCAGATACATACATATGTCCATTACTTAAAACAAAATTCAATTCAATTCTTGGCCCAAGTTCGAAAGATTTTAAATTCTTTATTTAACATTATTTAACAGTACACGAGAAATTCTGAGAACAAAATTTGTTCAAAAAATACATATAATACAATCGACATTATCTTGTTACACACACAATCGAACATACAAAATATTTCTAAAAGTACGTTTGAATTCTAAGATCAGGCTAGGAAAAAACCGACACCAAATATATCAATCATATTTCTCTATAAGATATATTCAAAGCCACAAATTGTTTGTATGCGCACATTAATAGAATAAAAGTTTCTCTACTATCAAACACTTTAATTCTAAAATGAGAAAGAAAAAAAAACCAAGAACAAAATATACTCATCTACGGGATTTATAAAATGAATGAATTCAAAGCTTAATTTCTTTAAATGATTTGAAAAAAGTTATCAATCTAGTACAAAAACCAAAGCTCAAAAACGAAATGTAAAAATAAAAAAGAATTCTCCTCGTATATTATTTCCTTATATTTCATTTAGTTTTTTAAGTCGAAATTTGTGGGCAAACCCAATTTTACACATCTTATCATAATTTACTGTCTTTGCTGAAATTATAAATTATAAACGATGCCATTAAATAATTTATAAGACATCCTAAAAGTATGTAAAACTATTTTATTTTATCCTCCTAAAATTATTACTTTTATTTTTGTGCTTCGAAAGAGCTTTAATTTATTTATTTTTATGTAAATGAAGAAGGTTTAATAATATTTATGCCCTATGGTAGGTACTCGAAGAGGGTATATTAGTTTTGTCACTAAGTGTGTAACGCATAGAAATAATCATCGTAGAAAAATTTCAAGGGTATGGTTGTGTAGGGAATCAAAAGTTATATCGATTTATGCATCGGTCCATCCGTCCGTCCGTCTGTGGACAAGATAACTCAAAAACGCGTTATCCGATTTCGTTGAAATTTAAAATATAAGTTATTTATTCCTTAACTGGATTTGGTATTGCATTTCAGCCAAATCGACCAGAGGGGAGGGAAGTTATTAAACAAAAACCAGGATGACCAGAAAGTTTTGTCGGTTTTTTTATATGGTTTTTCCGATTTAATTCAAAAATTGGTCAATCAATTTTGTTTAAATTAATTATGTTAGTTAAATACATAAATAGACGATACCATGCTAAATTTGAGCAAAATCTGTCAAAGGATAGTGAAGAAAGAAATAACCCTAGGAGAAAATAAGTCTGTCCAGAAAGTTGTTTTGATGTACTGTAAAAGCTAATTCACCGATTTGGATAAATTTGCAGATTAGATTTATGCCAGTAGGGTCTCAGTTACCTGCAAAATTAGAGAAAATTTTGAAAAGAAAAAACAAAGTTATGAAGAAAAAACCTTGAAATATTGCTAGTTTTAACAGTTTCTCTGTTCCATTTCTACCATAGGGCATCAAAAAATCTGTTATAGGCCGATTTTAAGTTACTATATGTTTGTATACTAAATTTAATAATATTTTATTAAGTAATATGATTTGTTGTAAAATATAAATCTACTGATATTTACAAACTTAAATTCATTATTTTAATAAAGTTCTATAATCTAACATTTGTAGAAAAATGCTCGTCTGGAACAATATCAATACGTTCAACTAATTCATTAAATCGAACATTCGATTTTCGATTTTCCATAGATCCTTTATTATTATTATCAACCTCTGAATTTTGTTCATTTGATAAATATGTATTAAGTTTTCCGGCAATTTTATTTTGTTCATCTGTTGATTCTTGTATTGTACTTCCGGATAACATAACTGATGAACGTTGATAAATTCCGACATTATTTTTATCGTGATTTTCTAAATTTTCTAAATTTTGACTTTTATATGCCATTTCGTGTTGTACACTTCCATCTGATGAGTTCGATTCGGGACTTGTAGTGCTATTTTGCATTCTTTCATAATCATAAGGCCTTATATAGAACCACCAACCCAAAAACGCTAGACCTATTTAACAAAATATCAATTGATTACTAATTAAGAATTCTGAATTCTTCAAAATAAACCTAATATGATAATAACAGTTGTTGAAAGCATTGAAACTGCAATTATGTATCCGGTTGTGTTATCTGGTTTCTCAAATGGATTTGGTTTCGTTACTTCTTCATATGATTTAGCAGAGACTCCCATTTCTTCACCAATTTCATTAATTTTTCTATTTTTAAAAAAGAAAAATGATTCGATAATCGATATTTTTCCAAAATATAATACTTACTTTTCGATATTTTCATTTTCAATTGGATTTTCATTTTCATCGAACGAATAAATCCAAGCTTTTATGATTATTTTATTGGTGGCTTTTTTAAAAATATTCCTTAAGAATCGTGAAATGAAATTACTCTGATCAGATGACACCGAAATTACACCATATTTTAATATAAAAAGATCAATTTCAATTTTATCTTTTAAATTACTAACTAAACTTTCAAAATTCTCAGTTAGTCCACTTTCGAATGTTAAAAGTGTTAAATGTTTCGATAAAAGTTTTTTCACTTTAATTTTCATTTCAGACCTTTTACCATCCGAAGAGCCATCACGATCAATTGCTATAATTATCAATTCGATCTCATTCAAATTATTCATACTATTTGAAAATGGATAAACTATTCCTGATGATGAATTTATAGTAAAATGTTCATTTTCTGATATACTATATTTTATTTTACTATTTAGTCCGTCATCTTTATCGATTGCTCGGATTTTCATTAAATTTTCAGGTAGAATTTCTTCTAAAATATTTGATTCCGGATATCCAATAATGAAATTCGTTTTCGGTGGATAAATAAATTCGGGATAATTATCATTAATATCGTTTATAATCAAATATAATAATGTTTGACGCGTTGAAAATGGAATGTCATTTGTTAAAATTAATGAACGATCTTCATAAGTTTGTAATAAATTATTTTTAAATTGAAAATTATCAAAGTTCTGGAATTGAAAATCTATTATTCGTTGGAAAGGTTTAAATTTTGTTTCCGGACAATTAAGATTTAATGTAACTTCAATTTGCGGAACTAGCATATTTGAGAAAACAACATCTTCACGATCAATTGCTATAGTGGTTAACATATTTGATGTTTTGTTAATTTTTACATATTCTAAAAATATTATATATATGTATATATTTAAATTCCTTTCGAACAAGTTTTCATACCTTCATTACTTGGTACGATTTTCACAATATCGTAAATGCAATTCTTGTAAGCCAAATCGAATAATTTATCATATTCTTCTCCTTCGTTGATATGTTTGATAAGCACAGTTTGATTCACGATTGTTTCTGAGAAATTAAAAAAAATGTTAGTGCAAGATCAATTTGAACACTAATTGAAATATAATATTCCTTAATAAAAGCTTTAGACCACACTTATAGCTATGAACTCGTTAAAAAGCATATAGCAAAGTAAAATCGGCGTATAGCTGATTTGTTGATGCCCTGTGGTAGAAATGGGACTCGTAGTTAACAAATCCATAGTTCAATGAATTAACTCTGGGAAACACCAAAACTAATAATATTTCAAAGTTTTTTCTCCATAACTTCGTTTGATCATTTTTAAATTCCTTGAAATTCACAAGTAGGTTGGGGCCTAATAGCATAAACATCTTTTGTACGGCGTACAAGTTTTTAAAATACATCGGAAAGACTTTATGAACGTGCTTAGTATCCCCTACGACTATTTCTTTCTCCACTATCCTTGGACCAATTTCACTGAAATTACCTAAATTATCGTCTATTTATGTAATCAACCCATGTAAATAACTCACATTCTAAATTTCATCAAAATCGGATAACACGTTTTTGAGTTATCTTGTATATAGACGGACGAACGGACGAACGGATTGACATGCATAAATCGATATAACTTTTGATTCTCTACACAACCATACCCTTGAAACCTTTCTACGATGATTATTTCTATGCGTTACAAACTTAAGGTCCGGTTTATTTGCCACTTTCTCCGAGGTAGAGCAAATTTTTACATTGAAAACAAAAACAACAAAAGAGCAAATCCCACACTACTTTCATACCAGGTGTAACTGTTGCCCCCGAAATTAGGTCACTTTTCTCCCGCACAGAGTGTGTTAGTTACAAATTTTTCTGCAAAGTTAAAACTATAATGTTTAGAATCTGTTATTTTTTTATGTGTAAGTTAATAAAATAAAAATAATATAATTTATATTGAAGATTTTAATATAATAATTAAAATTATATTACATTTTAGCACGAAAAAATTCAACACGTTCCATTTTATTCGCAAAAGAAATTTTATTTATTTTTTTTAAGTTCATAAAATATTCCCTGTAAAAATGTTTGACGTTTGTTACAGGGCAACCTCAATGTATTGTTTCTTTTCAAAGGATTCCGAAATGCTCTTCAATCGACACGATATCAATTTAGCTATTTACCGGGAATTGTAATTATTAGGAACCAGAACTGCAGGCAATAAAAACCTTCTTAAAAAACCATTAAACGATTCCAATAATATATTATTAATATTACTAACAAAATGTATATAAAAGAAAATCATTTTAAAATAAATATGGTATTTATAAATTTTAAACGCACTTTATTTTAAATGCTATAAATCTAAAGACGCCAAATTACTTTTACCATTTCTAACTAAGTCCTAGAAAAGTTTCTTTAAATGTTTAATAAAGAAGTCTAACTGAAAAATGTCCAATTTTGCGAAATAATAACACAAAATTCTTTTTCATGTCGACTGGAAATAAGTTTTGTGGAGTTGTCCTGTCATTTCATTTCAATATGGCTGCTAAGCAGAGCTACCAACATTTCAATTAAAACTTGTTCCTACTCCTTCTCGTTTTATTTACCACTTACTCTGCTCCAGGGTAGAGCATGGTATGGTAGTACCTACCATAGGGCATAACAATCGCGCAACACAGTGGAAAAATATTTAAAATTGTATTACAACTATCTCTGTTTTGTTTCACATCCAAAATGGGAAAACAAAGTTGCGTAACATTTTCGACTCTAGATAATTTATAATGTGAAGCACTCAGAAAATACCCTCAAGTGTAACGAATTTTTACATGGCGATGAAAACTGTCTCTGGCCGAGATTTAGTTTTGCGACTTTAAATAAATATACGTTTGAACTAACCATAAGAACTTCCGTTTAAAATTTATTATTACCTGGTTGTGAATTTGGTAAATCCAATAAAATAATAGTCGAACCAAATATTTCATCAAATCTCCGATTAATAGCTGTTAAAGTTAAGATCATATAAATTCTTGATCCAAGAATATCGTCCGGTAATTTTCGTAATAAAGAAAGTTTTAGTTGATCCGATGATATTCTACTCACATTGAAAAATTGTTTTTCATCTAAAAATTTATATTTTTTAATATTTAGAAAAGAAGTCTATAGCCTTTTCACATCAACCAATTGAATCAATCAAATCCAAGAAGTTTACGTGAAATGACTCTATATTTAGGTCTACTAAAAATCCTTTACCTCCTTCCAGAGAAAATTCAGTATTTTTTGGAAAATTCTCAGAATTTAAAATAATGTTTTCAAAAAATAGTTGACTATTCAAATCAATAAATCCTTTATATGTTGTTTCTTCAAATTCAAGTGTTCTTAAGGGACCTGGAAGATTTATTAAAAGTTGAGCGAATCCTTGCGAATCTTTTGAAGTTTTCGCCCAAATTGTTAATGTTATATATTCTTTAGTTCTTAATTCATCAATTGTTAATATTCGATTTAATGAAATCATAATGATATTACTGATTTTATTAATGGAAAACCAATCGTTATCTTTTCCCTCCAAAGTACATATTGTCTCATCCGAAATTGTATCTTTTTGCAACATAATATGATCCAAATTTAAAATACTTTTGTTATCGATTTTACCGAAATATAATTCTTTCTCAAATTTTGGTATTGGATCGATTTTTGGCAATGAAATAAGAATTATTGTGCTTGCATTTTTGTGTTTATCTTTATTGGTTGCCATCATAAAAACTGATAAAAATTGTTTTCCATTAAAATCATCGATTTTTATATTGTTTTTTAATTTAATTTCAATCATATTTTCTTTATATTGGAAATCGAAGAAGTTTATATCCGGACCATCAGGATAAAAGACGATGTCATTTGTATAATAAGTTCGATTGAAGATAATAGCCTCTAAGACAAGTTTTACGGATTTGCTAATTTCTCCTTTGTAAAGTGGTTTCTCAAATGATAATACTAGAAAAATTGAAAAAATTATTTTAGAGCACGACATTTTAGTTCAAAATATATAAAGTTTTTCGATTAAATTAAATAGTCATTTAGCTGCATAAAGACAGATTCAAATTCATATCAACAAAATCCGTATTTAACAGTATTGGTGCAATGAGCTGAATAGTGAATTTGTATGTAGTTAACCATTTGCTAATCACTAATCACTAATAGTATAACTTATAGAATAATTATTTTTATATCATAAAAAAATACAGTTTTTAAGCAAATCCTTTAAAATTCTAAAATACACATATTTTAGAAAATTACATATAAAATATAATTACTTGTTGTTATTTGTGTAATTTTAATGACCACCCCAGAACGTCCATCCAAGATTTTTGAGCTTTTAGCAACAATAGTAAATGATAAAATTTGTTTCCCTTCTAAATCATCATCGGTTAATTCTTTCGTCAAATGTATTCCAATTTTATTCCGATCAGATTTAATTCCGAAAAGGCTATAATCACCATCCTTTATATCAAATATTATATTTTCCGAATAAGTTTCATTTTCCAGCATTAAATCTTCAATTTGAAGTTTTCGATTCTCATCTAAACTACCAACATATAGAATTTTGTCAAATCTTGGTTGTGGTGGTAAGCTATTTTCTTTATTTGCAGTTATAATAACATTAGCTTGTGATATATTTGGTGGATCAGCTTTGTCCTGTGTGAAAAAAATTTTATAATTAATTATTTGCTTGACTTCGAATATGAAATCATATTCACTTTTGCTATAATAGTAAATTCCAATTTTTCTGAAACACTTAATAAAGGTTTGCCTAAAATTAATGTCGCATAAAACGTTTTTCCATCCGAACCAATTTCCGGAGAAGTTCCAACAATTATGTCTTTCGAGTTCTCGGAATAAAATGTAATTTCATCATCTAAATCAATATCACGAGCTGAAATTTTCTACAAAAACACAAAAAAAAAAACAATTTTTCCGATTGTAAAAGTTATTTTCGCAAAAACAAACTTACTTGAAATATTGTCAAATCGAAACCTTTATATAAAGGAAGACGAATCTCAAACTCATATTTATGCTGTGAAAATTCTGGTGGATGATCATTTGTTATTTTTAAATTTTGTCTGAAAATCTAAATCAAAAATGAAAATTGCGCGTGCATAAGTAAAGAAAAGTTAATGTGAAATCTTCAAAGCCAGAAAAGCTTCCTCAGTACTGCAAATAAGAGGTCTAAACATCGTGAGCCAAGAGATGACCATATTTTCACTTTTCGTTTATCTCTTTATAATAATTTAATATTATTTAAAGCAGGACTTCAAAAATAATTAAAAATATTTGATACTGAATCTAAGCCTGACCCTGAACCTGAACTCATCCAAATCAGGGTTTGAAGCCCAGATTTAAAATGTTAATTATTTCTACAATGAAAAAACTTTTACAATTACAATTCTTTACCAAAGTTTGTTTTGCAGAACCTTCACAATTCAATACGATTTGTAAAACAATTTGATGTTCATTTTGTTCTTGTGCATAATTTGGAAAATTTACTGTTGTATAAATTTCCAAATTATTATTCACCAATTTAGCATCGATATATTTGTTTATCCAGCCATTATTGTTTGTCGTGGAATCAATACTTTGCGTGAATTTCATTTCAAATATTTTAATAACACCAGTGTATGATAAATTTAATTCTTCATCATTATCATAACCGAATTCAAAATCAGAATCTTTTAAATCGGGACTGGAACATTCTAGAAATTTGTAATAATTTGAAAGTTAACTTAATCTCTAAATAAAATTGATAAAATAAAGTTTTTATAAATGTTTATTAAAATTTTTCAGATTTAAATTAAAAATTTGGAAATATAGGGGACCCTAGAGCGGTTGCACTTTATTACCTGCACATTGCCGAGTGCGCGTATTGCTAGAATATGTACTTTGTTATAAGATAATTAATATTAAAACACGTGCTAAACAATTTATTTCAGTGTACGAAATTTATGTGAATCATATTTATTTAAATAGGCGAAACTCACTTCCATTTTTAATTTTTTTTCGCATTGTAACAACTATGGTATATAGAACTCAGTCGTAATTGGTGCTACTTACTAAAAAGTTGTTTATAAAGTTTCGTTATATATTAAAAGCATTATGGAAAATAACGACTTTATTTTTCTACGGTTTGTTACTCATACTCTTTCTTATTTTCCGTTAAGTTATCTATAAAATAATAGTTTTAATTATTTTTCTAGTTAGTTTGGATTATGGGGAGGCCAAGGCTTGACTATTGGCTGTAACCCCATAGAAGGAAGAAGTTTCGATTATATTATTTGTATGTTTAGTATTTTGTTGAAAAAAAAATTATTCTCCAGCATGGAATGCTGCCATGCACTCTATCGAGGTAGGGTTAAGTTAAATTCGAACAATTATTATAGTTTCTAAAATATATTACACAAAAAAAACTTACTTTGTGCTTTCGTTTGTCCAAAAATTACTAAGAAAACTATTAATAAAAATAATTTTTGTCCCTTGATTTTGTAACGAAAATTTATTAACTCAAACATTTTAAAAATGCCTGATAGAGAACATCACTTATTGCATTAATTTCCAAGAAAAAAAGAAAAATTCTGTTAAATTATTATCACTTTTCCCGAATTACTTTCAATTATCAATTAATTTTATTAAACCTTGAAAATACCGCTTCTTTTCTTTTGTTCAACTATTCTTCGAGATAATCAGGAACAAACTGAGGTTCGTTAGGTGAAATACATTTGTACGAAATTCTCAAGTATTTCCCAACAAATTGCTTATCTTATTATGTTTCTTCTGGTTCTTAATTTTATCAATCAACTTTTATTCATTACCACAATAATTATTCTTTTTAATATTTCTTTTAAAATTTTTTACTTTTATTTTTGAAATTCTGAACAAATTGAAAAAACTCTATTGATCCTTTTTAGATTTGAAGAAAATAATACAATAAATTAGAAGCAAACAACTTAAAATTAGAAACAAAATTCTGCACAACTTAAAAACAAAAAGTTATTAATTTATGAGATATCAATAAAATTCGTCTTAAACACTATGAAATTTTATTACCATTATTGATAAGACAATAAAAGAACAAGCAATTTATTATCAAATAACAGAAAAAACACTAATTAAATTATTGTAATTATAACAAAAAAAAAAAAAGAAATATATCATTTCCGATAAGAAATCAATTATAATCATCATTTTCACAATTTTAGGTACGTCGCCGCCAACAATTTTATGATTCAGCAACATATTTTAATGTAGTCTGTTCCGTAATTTCCGTTGAGCTATTTTCTGTTGTTGTCGTATAATAATGCTTTAAATACATATCAAAATAATCTGTATAATTTTTTGGTTTCGAAATTTGATTTTTACGAACTGGTAAACGTGGTGACAGTGATAACATGCTGGCCCATTGGCCATCACATAAATCATCATAACGTAATAAACCGACTTCATTACCACCCAAATCTCCAGGTCCACGACAAACTGGTGGTGCATCCCAGATTTTCGTTGTATACTCACGTATCCAACGTGCTAAATACAGTGCCCGACAATCACAATGCCAAGGATTTTTATCCAATTTTACAGCAATTAAATTTGGTAAATTATCAAAGCATGCGCGCGGTAAAGATTGTAATTTATTGGAATCTATTCGTCTAGAAAAGAAAAATGGTTTATAAAAATTATTTATATTTTCACGACTTTTTTGCATCTCTTACAATTTTTCCAATTTTATAAGTGGTTGAAAAACATTCGGATCAAAATTTTTTATAATATTATTATTTAACATTAAATTTTGTAGACTTTTCAATCCGATGAATGTGTCGCTAACAAGTGTCGTTAAACTATTCGAAAACAATATTAAACGTCGTAAATTCTCTAAATTGAAAAACAAATTCCCTGGAATTAATGCAAGTGAATTTTGACACAAAAAAAGTTCTTCGAGTTTTCGTAGCGATGAAAATGCATAGACATCAATCTATATAGAAAATATTATTAAATAAAATTTAACGCGTGAAAATATTTTCGAATTCAAATATTAAGTCGTGTTTGTATCAAAGATTCAAACCATTAAAAAAATGTAATATTTTCTATAATTTTACCGCAAAATTAGGGTTACCACTAGTACTATACTGGTTACAATTCCGATTTTATTTTGACTTTTGTAATTTTCTTTTATTAATTTCAAAAGAAGTACGCCAATTTACATCTTTTCTTTACACTCAATCCTCCTGTAACTCAGTTGATTCGTACCGTGTTATATGGGAACCGCGGTATAAGAAACTCAGAATAAATATGTCACTACAGAGAGGGAATTCCCTATTAATTGTAAACGCCAAAAGAAAAAGTAATGCCATAGATAGTTTTTGGAGTGTTCTTGTACAAAAAACACGTTGTAGGAGGGATGTAGACAATTTTCGCTCCGCGTTATAGGATGGTTGAGTGTTTAATATCATATAAATTTTTATAAAATTCAATAAAATTAATATTTAAATATTTAATAATCACTTAAAAATACAACAAAATATTTGAATTCGATTGATATTTATTACACACCTTATTTATTCGGTTCATAGTCAAATCTAATGAAATAAGTCCTATTAAATTATTAAATAATGTTGAAGATATTGAAACGATTTTATTGTTATGTAAACTGAGTGATTCTAGATTTATTAAATCACAGAAAATGTCATCAGAAATGTTCGCTAAATAAATAAGAAAAGAGATAAGAAATCCATATTTCGTATACATTAAAATCTGAGCAAAAGTTTACCAATCATATTCTTTGATATATCAAGAATTTTAAGTTTTTTTAAATTCTTGAAACTACCACTTCTAAGATTTTGGATTTCATTTCTTGACATATAAAATTCTTCTAAATTTGTTTGTTCTTTTAATAAATCTGATGGAAATGATTTCATTTTATTATCAGATAAATCAATAACTTTGATACGATTTGAATGCTGAAAGACGGTGTCGGGAAGTGAATGTAATTGATTTTTACTAATATCTAATAGATGTAGATTCCGCAGTTTCAGGAAAATATGTTGATGCAAGTCTTCTAATTCATTATTTTGTAATCGCCTGCAAAATATTGGAGCTATTTAATAAGTAATTCAATACAATATGAATTTTTGTATTACAATTTTGTAAGACTGTCGAGATCATATAGTAAATCATGTGGTAAAAAATCCAATTTATTATTTGATAAATCCAATTCTATTAAATGAGTTAATCCACGAAATGTATCTTTATGTAATGTTGAAAGCTGATTTCGAGATAAATCACTGAAATTTTTTAATTGTTAATTATAGTTTGTGGATGATTTGTCTGTCTGTCTGTCTGTCTGTCTGTCTGTCTGTCTGTCTGTCTGTCTATCTGTCTGTCTGTCTGTATGTCTGTCTGTCTGTCTGTCTGTCTGTCTGTCTGTCTGTCTGTCTGTCTATCTGTCTATCTGTCTATCTGTCTGTCTGTCTGTCTGTCTGTCTGTCTGTCTGTCTGTCTGTCTGTCTGTCTGTCTGTCTGTCTGTCTGTCTGTCTGTCTGTCTGTCTGTCTGTCTGTCTGTCTGTCTGTCTGTCTGTCTGTCTGTCTGTCTGTCTGTCTGTCTGTCTGTCTGTCTGTCTGTCTGTCTGTCTGTCTGTCTGTCTGTCTGTCTGTCTGTCTGTCTATCTGTCTGTCTGTCTGTCTGTCTGTCTGTCGTGTAAAAGATTGCGGCCGTATTTTTGAAGCAATTTCCATGGTTTTTTCCTCATGAGAACCATTCTATCAGAAGTTGGGTTTGATCGGACTAAAACTTCGCGCAGCCGCTAAACAAAACTTTGGTTTTTAGTGTTTTTACATTACAGGGTATTGTAACGTTATTTATGGACCGATTTCAATGAAATTTGGCATGAAAGAACAATTGTGTCCAAAAATCAATTGAATCCGATTACAACTTCAGGTAGCTGCCGAACAAAATTCGGATTTTTTGTATGAAATTTGGAGCATAACTTTAGGTGCTCGGACAAAACTTCGAAATTTTTGTACAAAATAAATCATAAATTGGTGTATGAAATAATTTGATCGATATGTATAGAAGTTCCCATAGTGGTTTGCGCACTATAGCTTGTTTTTAAATTGAAGACAGTAATCTCTTGATTTGGGAAAGATGAATTTTTAGCATTATTAAACATTTCATAAAACACCGTTTACAATACGTTTTTTGTCTTGTAAAGTACAAAAAATTACTTAGTTCCGAGGGATTACCGCATATTCCTTAAAATCCATTTTATACACAACTTACATATACACAATATCCATGGGAATAATTTGCGTTGCTGGTACAGATTTAAGATTTGTATTCCAACAAGTAAAAGATTTCGTATCTGGTATACAACGGCATATTCCGGCGGTACATTGATTCCATTCATTGGTGCTGCCCCTTTTCAATTTCCAAATTGGTTGTTCAACAGCACGTAAACGCCTTTCAACATGTTGTATACGCTTCTCTAGATCATATTCTAATGTGAAAGGATCTGTTGTTTTATCTGAAAATGATGTTTTCGATTCTTCTTGTTCAGTTTTTATAGATTTCACAATCAACAAATATTGTGAAACAATTTTAAGTGCTTCACAAGCATTTAATGGGCACTCGTCCGGATTTGCCAGCACACGAGGTAATGGATGTTTTTCTTTATAAATTTCAATATCTTCACAATTTATTAAAGGATATAAACTAAGAAATAATAATTCTATTACAATTAAAAACATTTTTTTTTTTTTTTGTAGCGATTCTTAAATTAGATGCTACACAAACAGAATTTCGTATTTGACTGAATTTAAATCGCCCTACTTATTTTTAATAAATTTCCTCATTACGAATCTGTTGGATTCCGTTCATTTATTAAATAAATTGCATGTTTTTCAATAAAATTAGTAACCCAAATAATAATTTTTCAATTCATACCAATTACAATTGAATATTTTTCTAAATGCAAAAAATAAATAATAAATAATAAATAAATAAGAAGTAAAAAACATCATCAACAATAGAATAAGCTTTATTTAAATTTAAAACAAAGATTTATGTTATTACATGTATATATATATATTTTATATTGATTATAATAAAATAAAATTAAATGAAAAATATCCTATCGAAAGGTAGGATCACAGATTTGGTAACTTTTTTCCACCTACAAGGGCTTGCAATTTGTATGAAAACATTTTTCTTGTTTGTTAAATTCAATTCAATAAAGTGCAAGAGTGTTTTATGTATAACAGTTAGTTAGCTTTTTTATTAAATACTATTATATATTTTAAAACTACTTAATTAATTTAAGTGTATTCTTAAGTGTGTTTTTTTGTAATTATTATTATAAAAAAAAAAGATTTCAAGCGGAGCACCAAGTTTTGATTAAAATAATGAAGATAACTTCAAAGCAAAAACAAAATATTTACAAAAATTTATACTTTAAAAAGCAATTTCAATTCAAATAAAATAAAAAATTGTGAAAAAATACAGTTGACTCTCGATATCTAAGAAATACAAATCGTAAATATAACAAAAAGCAATTAATTAAATATACGAAAAGCCTTTTAAAAACAGAATATTAATAATTGCGCAAAATAGTATTTGAAGAGTTATTATATTCAAAAAAGGAAGTGCGTTTTCAAGAAACTAAAATCTAAAATAATTGTGTAAACATCTTTTTTTTTAATACTCTAACAAATATTTATGTTGTGTTTCCTTCTTAATTAAATACACGAACATTTTTTTTTTTTGTTGCTTAGTCGACTTCTAATTTTCGAAAGCTTCCAACAATTCCGACATCTAAGTCGGCATCATTATTTCCAGCAAAATTTGCAGCTTCTTTGGTGATTTCAATTTGCATATCGTCCAAAGCTAATATTGCTGCACGTTTTTGTTTTAGTTTTTGTTTAAATTGTGCACACATCTCGCTAAGTGGAACGGTTCCACCATATTCCAATGGAAGAATTGATGGATTAATTTTTGATTTTAATTCATCGATATTTTTATGAACCTGTAGAAATTCAAAAAAAAAACATATTATATTTTACCAAATATTAATTTTAGAACACAAAAAGAAAACATAAAAATTTAATTTTCGTCGCTTACAATTATTCGTTTCTTTAATTTTTCACTTAAAATAGAAATAGCGAATTCAATCACTTTATTTGCGTATTGTGGAATATTTATGAAATGAGTCTCCTTATGGCGCATTGGCGTTGAATTCTAAAAGGGTGGAAGAAATTTAAAGAATTATATGAGAGAAACTATTTTAGGTGGGTACAGTCATGCTTTCTCGATATAAACAACACCTGCATGTAGAAGCTAGTGACGTTTATAATCTAAGGTCGTAAAAAGAGGAAGTTAATAAGCACGAAGAACAAACACCCTTCTAATACAAATTACATCAGAAACCTGTTTCTTTCTTTTAATCTGGTCGTTTAATAATCATTTCCCTTTTTCATGCACTAAGATATCAGACGTCACCATTATCTACATGTTAGCCTGATGAGATACCAAGAAAGCATTAGGACAGTCCAAACTTTCAATATACCTGTATACATTTAACAATATTTTTAAGATCAGTCAACGACCACAAACTAACGAAACCCATATTCATACCAGATTCATCATTAACATAAACATAACCGGAAACTTGTGATTCTTCATCATCTAATAGTGCTTCACAAACTAATGAATGTATTCTTGCCATTTGTGCAGACGTAAACTTATACGGATCAAATTTTCCAGCCAATGATATTATAACTTGTCGGCCAAATTCATCACGTTCTGGTAATGGTACCAGATATCCATTATCGAAAATCTCTGCTAAAGCTGGATCTTCAATATCAAGTTTAGTAAACCATTGTGGATACATTTGTCGAATAGTTAAATATCTTTCAAGCATTTCACATGCAGCTGGAACGGAGAATTTTTTTGTACGAAGAAATCTTAATAAAAATACCGAATCTGTACGACATTTTTTGATATGCGGATGTTTTGAGATCCATTCTCGTAATTGTGCTAGCGCTTGTTTCCGAATATTATCATCTTCGTGAAGTTCTTCTTTAGCAACTTTTTTATAATCAGAACTTAGTTTACAAACGTATGGATCATAATCATCTGGAATTGATGAATGAGTTGTTGTTGGACGAATTACTTCTGTTTGCAACACTAAAAAAAGAAGAAATAAAAATAAACAATTTATTAGAATTTATGAAAGTTCCCCTAACTACACTACTGATCTAATGATTAATATGCAATTCGAAATAATAAAGAAGAAAAAAAAAGTTCCGGGTGTAAAATTATAATTCAATCCAATCAAATAATTGCATAATTTCGCGTGAGTTATTAAAATTTCGACCAAACATATTTTGAATATGCGCCAACATAGATGTTAAGCCTTAATATAGAAAATAAGTCAAAACAAAAAGAAAATAGTCTTAAAATGGAAAACTGAAAAAAAAAAAAATATTTACATATTGCGAAACAACTTTCTCATTTCTTCATGAAATTACATAAGAAATATGTCTGTTGAGGCCAACCTCTTAAACGAAGCTATCCAATGTGTTAATTTTCATTATTAGGGAATGCCAACTACAATTTTGGGATCGATTTGAAGAACATTCTCTTTCATTTAAACGTTTTTACCAAATCACTTTTATTTATGCATGTAAACCGAAGAAAATTTATGTGTTTAATGCTTTTGGGAAACCCTTTCTTTCATAATGACTAGCATAAAATTTATTTCGATAGTGAAAGTACAAAAATTGTTGTAATCAAACACGATTTGTACCTTTTCACCAACTCGAAATATTAGTTTTGAGAAATATTATGATGATTTCATAACAAATATAATTTTTATGATTTCATCAATTAATTATGTAAATAATTATAAATTACCTTATACTATTTCTTTCGTTTTTTGTTTTTGTTTTTTGTTATATTTTATTTATTAAAGTTCAACCAAAATTTTGAAGTACAATGCCATGACATTGGACTTAAAATAACGTGCAACTTTTATATAAAAATTTTATAAAAGATAAAGTACTTAAATTCTGATTTTGATTTTAATATTCTCATTATTTTTAAGGATTGTCAATTGTTTATTAATTAATATATTAAATCTTCTGTAAGAAAACAAACATAATAAACTTATGTAAGTCGGAAATAAACAATAATGTTTGATGTAAAAAAATAGAAATTTAGCTTAGAAACATTGAGTTTTTATAATCGTCAGTTCTTATAGAAGTATAGCGTTAAAATAACAACAAAAAAATTACGCTTTTGTCTTTATGCGATTTGAATAATTAAGTGTTAAGTAAATTTTCATTCTTCATGGCCGATTGTAATAACTTTTTAAATTACACCTTCAAAATTATTTAGTTAGGCTATTACAAACATGGTAACTGTTAAGTAATATTATTAAATAAATTCTAAAGTTTAATTAAAAGAAAAAACGAAGAACTACCTATGTCCAACTTAACGATAGTAGCCGCTTTCAATTTGTGTACTATATTGTATACCATTCAAGTACTAACAAGTAGAAAGGTGGAAATATTTGATACAATACATGTTTGTAGATGCTTGAACAAATTCTTGAAAGTATATATTTTCTCGCTACATAAATTTTGTATGTGAACTTGTCAATTACGATGTTATTGTTAAACGTTCTCTTTGCTCATTTAAAATACAGAAATACATTTGTTGGTTATGTTGTGCTTGTTATAATTGGTACTCCAATTGACGGTTATTGCCCTTAATATTGAAATAGTTGAAATGTGCAAATGGAAAGCTACTAGTACCACAATATTAACCTTAACCCCTTCTATATGTTACTCAATTTGATTTACTGTATTTACGAACATTCTATGTTTGCACAAACATCTTTTTGTATAATAAAATTTCTAATTTATTATTGTTCTTCAAGCTCTTCGTAATTAAAAAAAAAAATCAAAACAATTTAAGGGAAATGTCTCGACATTAAATAATAATTCTCAACAATAAAATGGAATTGTAATTTTTATCATTAAATTAACAAAAATGTTGTTAATTCATTTTGAATTTATAAATTTAATTGCATAAATTCCAAAATAAAATCAATTTTATTACAGAAATTTGTGATTTAGCCAAAACAGATTATGTAATTGATTTTTTTTTTGTTTATGCAAATTTTCGTAATTTTACATTACAATTGCTTATAATTTTTCCGATCGTTGTAATTGAATTTCTAGTAGTACAATATTTATACGCTTTTCATAAAAACTTAGTTTTGTAGATAAATACCTATCTTTTTGTAATGTCACTTTCACTTTAAATATTACCTTTTCTCTTTAAGATTTCTGATTGCATGATTAGATACAATAATATTTTTAATAAAAAGAATGTATTTTCTTTCTGCAAGTTACACAACGATTTCTTAATATGCTTTCATTTAAATTATTCAAGTTTTTTTCTTCTTTTTTTACTTCTTACAAAGTAATTAATCTAAGTAAAAATTTTTCATTTAAAAATCATTTTTCAAAATGAAAGCACGACAATAAATGAGTACTTTCTCCGGTTTTTGATTAAAATCTTACAAGTTTAGGTACTACAAAAGAAAGTGCATTATACTCTTAAACATTTAATATTATTGTTGAGAAGAAACTCAATTTATTTGAAGAAAACAAAAATACGAGCACAATTATTAACCCTTCGACAATGTAATTATGATTTTTTTTGTATTTGAATTAATAATACAAAAAATAATTTTAGTTTTGAAGTACACTAAGGTAAGTTTTCATAGAATTTAATAAAGTTCAAATAGCACCCAGTAATTTTCGACTATGAAAATAAATAACATAGAAACTATTGGCCCAATTTATGTCCAGAACTTACGGTCAAAGACATTTTGTAAAAGTTTATACAAGGGAACATTTTAACTGAAAAATTACATCAAAACTCTTTATATTGCAATTTCATTTCAAATTAAAATAGTGAAGTAGTATGATAGCTATTAATTTACATGAAATTTTTCAAGAAATTTCTTTTTAATAAAATTTATTTTATTCTTCGTAAAATTTTTTCGAGTTTAATTTCCCAAACAAAAACAATATATGCGCGAATTCAAGACTTTTCTTTCATTCTTCATAACAGCGTAAGTCTATATCACAAATAACAGCAAAAGAAGTGAAAGCGAAAGTTAATATGGTTGAGATCTGGTTTGCTTATAAATTGATTAAGAAAAAATCAGGTATTTGCTTCGAAAGGTAAATGATATGAACAACAGAACAACAATTCCATCTTAAAGTAACATATCTTTAATGTGTAGCCAAAAATTTTCTTTTTAAGAAATGTCTTTTATAACTCTTTACGATCTGGTTAATTTTATAGGACTTCATGTTGATAAAGAAAACATGAATTTCCAAAGTAATTTTAATAATTTCGTTCAAAATTAATTTACTGTAACAATCTTTCATAATTTTTAAAAATTCCGGTTATTAAATTTAATTGTTATGAAAACAAATAATGAACATAATCAGATGTATATTTATACAATCGGAAAAATATTTATATTCATCGACCTAACGAGAAGCTTTTGGGTGATTTCATATACAGGAAAACCTCGCAGTTAATTCCAAGAAAACACAACTTTAGGCAAAACAATGTTGCAGGAAGAAGTTTTTTTAAAACGTATAGTAACTAGTGAAACGAAACCTTACTCACTCGCGATGATTTTGAATAGTATAACTCTTAAACGGATCTGCTATAAGTACGAAATAAAAAAAATTGATTTGTTTTCCTTTAAATTAATCTTAAAGCCTATACACACGTTCAAAGCTAGCGTCCGTTTTTGGAATGGCAACTCACCGCTAGTGTATGATTTAATCGTGTATATAGAAAACTTAACGGAATATGTTACGAAGGTGATGGCATGACCTATTGGTTACAAGTAATGTGTCAGTCAATACAGATTGTGTGTATTCAAAAATGCCCAACTAGCACTTTTTTACTAACAAAGTCATTGAAATTTTAATAAGAAATGGTCATTGGAATTTCTTTAGAATACTTTTATGTTGTTTCTTTGAGTAATAATTTTGTGATGCATTTCTTTTCATATATTTGTATATACACAGAGATACTGATGAAAAGACCGATGAAAAGCTTGATCGTGTATACGCAGAAACTATTAACAAAATTTTCTTCCAATCTAGTTTGTCGTACAAAAACGGACGCTCGATTTGACTGTGAGTATGGGCTTCAACATTTCATATTGAACAGTCTCTAATGATATTATGATTGATATTTATTAGGACTTGTTTTGTGTATTAATAAGTTCCCTCTCACAAATCGAATATATAAGGAGTCTTTAATATTTTCGTATTGAATTATAAGAATTTATCACAAAATCATTGCAAATCTCGAAAATCTCGAAAATCTCGAAAATCTGAAACAGTGGTGATATCAACAAATTAATAGGTGCTAAGAGTAAAAATTGTACTATATATGTCTGAAAACTAGACATTCAGGATAACATGGCTTTGTAAGTCCGTTTGTAATTATATAATTAAAAATTTGCTGAATTTTACATTTTACAAAGATGTTCGAAAATTATTAAAAAAAAAAATCATACAAAAATATTAATTAAAAATAGATATAAAGTGATTATTGTATTTTTGATATGTTTTTTGATGTATTCTTTTTTCGCAACAAAAAAAAATAATAATATTCTCGCCGAGTATTTTCTACTAATTTTAATGTTACAAAAGTGTTTTTACTAACACGAATAATTGCTCCACTATATCTTATCAACAAGTTGTACAAATAATTGAATAATGTATAATTTGTCATTTTCCTAATTTATAATGTAAACAGTTTTCTTTTAAGAGATATTTTAAAATGCATTACAGAAACGTTTAAATACAACTTAAGAATGAAACGTGTGACAACAATCCCCAAGAAGAATTGTAAAATTCGAGTAAGATGTTTTAAGCACAGTAAAAAATCAACATTAAGATTTTATAAAAGAAAACAACCCAAAATTAAAATTTTTTTTTTTTTTTAATAATAATTCACAAAATAAATATTATATATCGGTCTAGTTACGATTTTTCCCAAAAAATAATATTTTTTTCCTCTGCACAAAATCCAAAATATTTTATTATTATAAAAGAAAATCAACCCAAAGAAATTTCACAAAATCAATAGTTTTACATTTTTATTTATTTTTTATTTTTTTTTTTCAAAACACTCACTTTTTTAAAAAATCCCTCGCACTTAAATCACTGAAACGGGGTATTTTTAAGGGAAGAAAAAGGCTGGAGCACTTAAAAGACGACTTGTGAATTTAGAGATGGATCGGACCGAACTGAAAAGTTTTTCAAAAATAAACATTTTATTTAAAATCCATTCCCACAAAATTTATTATAAAATCTCCAATACTGTTTTGTGAAAACTTTCATCATATTATACAAATCCATTCGCAAAACATAAAAACGTTCACATAAACATGAATTTTTTTTTTTTTAATAAAATTTTTTATCATATTTTTTATATAAAAATTAACTTAGAAAAAAGAAAATATATATATAAACACGAATACAAATACAAATTTTCACTAAAAATTTTCATTTACAAAAAAATAATTACATTGGTGGGAAATTCAGATATTTCGGATATATTGACGGTCATGTATACCTTTTTCAAATTGGCTTTGAAAGTACGTGAATGTTAATTGTTCAGTACGCATACAAGAATGTATTTTTCGTATCGTTTCAATTTTATTGCAAAACTAACCGATATGAATAATAGTGGGAGCTAATAGAGAATTTCAATGTTGATGGAGTCACAAGAAACTTCGTTAAAATATTATTGTTATTCGACCATATTAATGAAGACACTATGATTTTTAAGGATATTAATCCAAATGAAATAATTCATTTAAAATGGATAAACTTAAGATTTAGAACTGGATGACAAACATTTTCATTCACACCAATTTCTATTACATAATATGTATAAATATAATATCTGGTCTATAAGCAAGGCCAAGCATAGTTGAGGGTTTCTTTATCGGGCGAATTTTGTTATACCGTATGATGGTATACCAATATATGGTATGTTTTAATTTTGTCATTACACTTGTAAACTCATTCAGTAAATAATGAGAGAATGTCTCAATAAACTATAAATTTGTAGGTGTACCTGCACGTCCGTCTGTCCAATTATACGATAACTTCAAAATCCAATTTTAATAAAATTTAGAATACAAATTTCTAAATACAATAACTCAATTTGGTATTGAATTTGAGAAAGATCTATGGAAGGTGAGCGAAGTTATAAAGAAGAAATCAGTATGACCAGAAATTTTTCTCGTTTTTTTTTATAATTGGAATGGTTTTACAGCAATTAAAACCAAATTTACTGAGTACTATAGTTTGGTTGTATAAATTACAAAATCTAATATTGAATTTCATTAAAATTGATCAAAGAACGTTATGTATGGCTAAAGAAGAGATTTCAAATTACCTTAAAATTTCTTTGTTTTCAGTTTTTCAAGATTTGATTCATAAACGACTTTACCGATTTGAATGAAATTTTCAGCAAAGTTTAAAACAAAACAAATTTAAAAAACTAAAAGTTCGGATAATAGGTAAATTCATTGATGCAATTCTACGAATGGCTACTTTCTGGAGATCAGATTTTTCATTCAATATAAATTTTTCTTTAAAGTATTAAAAAGTGTAAATTAATAGAAAAAGTCAAGTTATATTATTACAAATGACTTCTTGCACGCTGCTCTCTCGCCCCACTTAAGAATTCATTCTGACTGATGACCAATATATTGCACATTTATTTATTTAAGTAGAAATTTAACTTAATGTACATCTTTTTTAATTCACATTTATCTTTTTTAATGATCACAACAAATGCGCATTTTATTTTATATATTGCGCATTATAATTATCGTCTATTTGAATTTCTCTCTCTGCTGGCACTACACTGAGAGCAAAATATGATGAATTATGTTCAATGTAACTATTTTATGGTCATTGAAAGTACATTTTGTTCTTTCTAATAATAGCTTAGTAACATGTTTTATGCAACTATGTTATAATTATTGAAAGAAATAATAGTGAAAAGAAATGTGACACCGCCGTAACGATGATTTGAACTCCAAATCAATCGCTCTGCCCACTGAGACGGCCAATTATTCAACCAATTCAATTTCATCGCCACTATTGTTCTATATTCATTATCAGCTATATTCATTATTAGCGATGAATCTGAATAAAAGTAGTCTATAAAGTAGTTGGAAAGCCATGTTGTGTTTAGTTTTAGTAGTCGAGTATTCTAAGTTCTAACCTCGCCAGGGGACTTTTTCAATTCTCCAGTTTTTTTGGTGTCTCTAACAGACTAGGTAGTTATAAAAATTCCTATTATTTAAAGATTTAAATAAAATAACATATTTATTCTATTTACAATAATTCCAAGCATAGTTTTTTTCTTGCAACAACAATTTAACATGTTTGTATAAAATATGTTTCTTCTAACTATGCACATGTTTATAGCAATCATATCTTTTCTCTCAGTGTGTACGGTCCAACTGAACCCTTAGTTTTCTTAACTGTTTGCATCCAAATATGTCAGTATTTTAGCTAGAACCCGCCAAGACCGCTTTTCAATTTTACACATGTCTCTGTTACAGTTTTCCATTCGCCACGTATATGAATTTAAAAATTGACGAAAAATTAAATCAATAAAATTTTAAGCTTTTTTTTATTATAATTATTTTGAAATTGGAAAAATAAATACAAGAAATATTTATTACTTTACTTTCATTTTTTTCTTTTAAGATTTCCACATAAACCCGCAATTGCAACCATTTATAATAAATGAAAAATAATAAAATTAAACAAAATATAGTATATTATAAATGCATTCTCTATTAGTCGAATTGATCGAGATGCAGAAAATATCTACTTATAAAGTCTTGAACTTACCCACCAATAAACTCGAACAATTATTTGGGAAGGTGTAAAGAAGGTTTAAAATTCAGTTTAATTATCAGGAATCTACGAGATTTTAAGAAGCATTCCTTGTACCTTCCTGGAAATTTATTCTAGACAGTATACATGGGAAAGTATAAGGAATGCCTTCTAAGAAATTATGCACACATCTCGCTAATTGATGCAGTTCCACCATATTGAAATGGAAGAATTGATGGATTAATTTTAGATTTTAATTCATCGATATTTTTATGAACCTATAAAAATTAAAAAAAAAACAGGCTTTATTTTACCAAATATTAATTTTAGAACACAAAAAGGAAAACAAAAGAATTTAATTTTCGTCGCTTACAATTATTAATTATTTTTCACTTACAAGTAAAATAGAAATAGCGAATTCAATCATTTTATTTGCGTATTGTGGAATATTTATGAAATGAGTCTCCTTATGGCGCATTGGCGTTGAATTCTAAAAGGGTGGAAGAAATTTAAAGAATTATATGAGAGAAACTATTTTAGGTGGGTACAGTCATGCTTTCTCGATATAAACAACACCTGCATGTAGAAGCTAGTGACGTTTATAATCTAAGGTCGTAAAAAGAGGAAGTTAATAAGCACGAAGAACAAACACCCTTCTAATACAAATTACATCAGAAACCTGTTTCTTTCTTTTAATCTGGTCGTTTAATAATCATTTCCCTTTTTCAAGCACTAAGATATCAGACGTCACCATTATCTACATGTTAGCCTGATGAGATACCAAGAAAGCATTAGGACAGTCCAAACTTTCAATATACCTGTATACATTTAACAATATTTTTAAGATCAGTCAACGACCACAAACTAACGAAACCCATATTCATACCAGATTCATCATTAACATAAACATAACCGGAAACTTGTGATTCTTCATCATCTAATAGTGCTTCACAAACTAATGAATGTATTCTTGCCATTTGTGCAGACGTAAACTTATACGGATCAAATTTTCCAGCCAATGATATTATAACTTGTCGATTCATCACGTTCTGGTAATGGTACCAGATATCCATTGTCGAAAATCTCTGCTAAAGTTGGATCTTGAATATCAAGTTTAGTAAATAATTGTGGAATTACCGGGAATCTACGGGATGTTAAGATGCATTCCTTATTCCTTTCTGGTAAAACAAATGAGGTACTAATGTTAAAAAAGAGAATGATGTGGAATATGAAAAGTAATGCATTCTATCAAGGAATGTATAAAATATTCGAGATCTGTAGCCTAACTTATTCTGCTGGATACACAATTAGAAATATGGTAATATTTTTTAAACTTTAATTTGGTTTACTGAAATTTTAAACAATTTTCAAATAGTAGTTAAATCTATGAAAAGTTTAAAAGTAATTTGAACAAAAATTGATTCATTTTTGAAAATTTGAAATAATTAAGAAAAAAGTAAACCTAAATAGTTTCAAATTTAGTCTTAGTTTAAATAATAAATCTAATGTAATTAAGTATAATTTCTAAACCAAAAATGGCTGAAGTCTAAAAAAGAAGCGTCCATATTGGAATGTAAAAAATAGCGGAATTTTGTTTTTGATATTTTTTTGTGTAAATCCTTAAAATAAATCATAAATAAATGCATATTTATTAACACTTAATAAATAAAATATATTTAATTTAAGTTTGAAAGTGAGAGAACGGTTTTTTACTGGATCCTATATACAATACGATTTTGGTTGAAAATTTAACCCAAATTTCCAACCGTGTAGTTACCATACTTTTGTCAATTAATATACTCGTACTATGAAACGAGACTATTTGATTTGTATTTAAGAAAAAAGAATTGAATTAAAGAGAAGTGAATTACATCTTTAGTTTTTTTTTTTTTTTTTGTCATTAATGAATGAAAGCAAAGTGCATTCAACCAACGATTGCAATCATACCATATTTTACACAATATCAATTCAATTAATATCAAAAAACAAGCAAAACATAAACAACAGAACATTTGTTTTTGCAGTCGGTTAACTTTCTCTTGTCCCACATTTATGCACTTGGTGGGATTGTACGTTATGATCTTTGTTGCAGCTTCATCTTCATGATGTCTTCTACATACACGAATAAAATTACTGTAAAACTTTTTTTTTGGAAATTGATACTTCAAATGCATTAAAAATTTTACACAACGAAATGGAGTCATCTGGCTGGATGAGAGTAATCCTTTCGATAATCAAAGTATCGTAAATCCGTAATATGAAAGGAAAACGAAAGTTTTTTTTTTCAAAGTAAACGACGAATATGGAGGCAAGTTATTTCCTTTTACACCAAAATCATAAAGTAAAGAACATAATCGGTTCTTGGCCTCGTTAATTGACTCTTGTGTGTAATACGAGAAGAAGGGGTACAATTGGGTCACCGAATATATTGAATATAGTAATTAAAATTATTACACTTTATTAAACAAAAAAACAATAATAAATTTCGCAATAAACCGTAAAATCAGAAATACAAGTTTATAGTTTTTAAATAAATTTTTTATATTTTATATAATTAATTTGTGTAAAATATTGCTTATTTATTTTATTCGTGCATCAATTTTTGCTATTATAAAGACCATCTGTAATTCCTTTAAAATATTTGGGATATCCTAGCTAACGACAATATCCAGCACAATATTATGAAATTTCCATAATTAATGACCACCATGATTTCGTTTTGTACATACATATGTAAAATTGTGCTAATAAAGAAAAACATCTCTCATTTATTATTCTGAAAGCGATTATGTGTGCGGCCACATAGGCACCACGCTTACTGCGCGCGCTTTCGAAGATGAGAGCAACGATAAATAAACGCGTGTAATTAAATGGAAGTGGCTATATAGCCGAGTTCTTTGAAATTCAATTCTTCGCCTTTTTCGAAAAAGGCCATGATTTGTTTTTTCCATTGTTAAGAAGATTTGTATTTGTATTTGTGAACTAACTGAGAAACTAGAGAAAATGTAAATGTGTTCAACGACAAGAGTGATATCCGATGTGAACACTTTTCGCTCACCGCTTTCGTTACTCTCACCGCGTCAATATTTTTCTCACTCCGCGTAGAGAAGCGCAGAACTTATGTGGCCGTACACTAAGCAACTAATAGATATTCCTTATGTTCTGAGGCATATAAAATTTCAAGCAAAAGCTTTCCACTCAAAACCATTTTGCTTTCAAATCAATGTAAAGAGTTATCCATCTCCTGGTACAAACTTGTTTTTCAAGTAAAACACACATGTCGGCAACCTTTTGTAAATATATTAATCTCAACTAATAATTTGGGGTCTGCAATTACGCATGGAACACAATCCCATTCAAATGACCTCCCCGGGCCATCTTGCAGTTCACGATCAGCTTATGACAATTTTCGAACATGACAATTTTTTGAACATTTCGCACTCTATACCAGTCATCACATTACGGATGTTGTCGTTAAGTGCATCAAGAAATTGCGGATCGTTGTCACAGATATTGATGGAGTTCAAGTTGCCGCGATATTCTTCAAATCTACATTTCTGGTTCTTAAGCCACCAATTTCTTCAAATTTTTTAATCAGCTTGCGAGTACACCTTTTCAGTTGGACAATGATTTTTTAATCTTCGCAGTAAAATTGCTATTTTCGTAATATGATTTTTATGAGTTGTGCGGTTGATAGGCGACGCAATGTGTTATAACTTATAAGTAGGCTGACGATATGTCAAAAAATTCGTGCGAAATATTTAACAGTTAACAAATGACAGAACTGTGAAATTCATACTAAGAGTTAGATAACTCTATATAAAGAGCAGTTACCCGACCAAAAATTTCATTATTGATTATTAGTAATGCATCCAAAAAATATTGAATTTGGAATATAAAGGAATGAAAATGCTACTGATGATTGTTTTACCCTATTTTGATTGAAAATCTTTATTTTAATAATACGAATATAGTTATTTAATAATTAGTTAAAAATTAAAGATAACTGCAAAAATTACAAAACAAATTTATACATTTTTAAAAATAATTTCACTTAGATTAACAAAATTATGATAAATTCGGGAAACGATGGAAACCATGAAAACGATTTACGGCAAATACTAAATTGACCGCTATAGAAAAATGAAAAGCTTCTTAAAACGATTTTCAGTTTTTTGTAATAGTAATAATTATTTTTAACGGAATTCAGTTTTGGATAAAAATTAACTGAAGCGCAATCAAATCCAAAAAAAAAAAATCATTTTTACCAAACCGGAACTAAAATCTGATAATAAATAATTTGAGAAATCGCTAAAGAAATTTATGTTTTATATTTTTTTCTATTTTTCATAGTTATAACATTCAATTTATTTTCGATTTCCATTCAATTAAATAATTGGGATAAAAAACAAAAAAATTAAAGAAAAACGAAGGTTTGTGTCACCAAAAAAATAAAAAAGATTTCCACTCGCATGCCAACAATTAATTAGAACGAAACTAAAAGTTTTTAAAATAATAAATTAAATCCGTTCATTTTTCTTTTTTCTGGAATCTATAAAGTGAAAACGCCTCAAAAGAAACAACATATACAAAGAGCAATGGGTGTCTGTCCGCTATAAGTATGGGCCTTTTGCAGTAGTTTATTTCGTAGTTGACGATGACTAAACTGAAATATAGCACTGAGTTTCTAATTACATAGCATAGATGTGAAAAATCCGGAATCTAGAAAATTCAAAATGGCGACTGAATTAATAACGTACTTAATAAGATCCTATGAAGCAATCTATGTATGTTCTGCCATGGTACTTCCAGCTACGAGGGTGAAACTTAGCACTCGATATTGAGAACGACGAGAAAAATCCTAAACCTGGAAAATTCGGTTGAAAAATAATAATAACTAGAAACTAGAAATTCTTCGTTCTTTGAAAAAAAATAAAAAAATTTCCATTTTTGTATCCATAAAAGTAAAACTTTTTTTGTTGTTTACTAGTTCAAGGGAAAATCTAGAGAAAACTTGTTTCATATTGAAAATGAAAATTTTCTTAAATTTTATTGAAAGAATAACTAGTTTTTCCACAATTTCGATAAATCGTGATTATATTAGAAAATTGTGGTTATTCACGCGGGCATTGGCATTGTTAGATTCTGCTAAATATATGAGTTCGTCATACTAAAAAAACAAAAACAAAATACATACTATAAATGGTTATATGGTGATATCTTGGTCATTGATCCATTAAAAAGTGAATGCGAATAGTAAAAACAAATGTTTTTAAAGTCATAGGTACGAAAGGTGAACGCAATTTTTCAAGGAAAATTTTTTCAAGAAAAATTTATCTATCGTTTTTTTTGCTTTAATAATATTTCATAAAAAATAATTCTAAAATAAATTTAGGTTTATTTACGCATAATAAATTTTTAAAGGTTATTACTTATTGGCGGAAGACGATTGATTTATTGATGGAATTTTTCATGAATGAATCATTTTGATAATAATTTTATTACAATTTTCAATGTTACATCTTAATTTGGGTCTCAAAGCAAATATATTATAATACGTTGATGCAAATTCTAAATGATACGACTTTTACACGAAATGACATATTATATTATATGCGTGTTATGAATTTTTAATATAAATTAATTAAGTAAGTAATTACATAGGTGACCAAATATATATACACACTATATATAAAATATCTAAATACAAGAAACTGGGGTTTCTAAATAAATGCATGTTTAAAATCGCGATTTTTATTTGTAAAAGCTCTTATGGCTTGCCCACACTTAGATACAACGTAGCAAACTTTGTACATTTACATTTTTGTACGCCCCCATCAGCTACTGTTTCTGATTAAGAAGTCAGGAAACAATGTATAATGATATATCTTAGAGCACCTAGAGATCGGGACATGGTTCACAACATTGTATATATTACTACGTATATGGAAACTTCAAAGCAGGTCGAAACTGGGTTGAATTGCAAGTATACGCTGGTCGAGTACAAATTGGGACGACCGAGCATAATGTGTCTTAGTGGTTGTGTTGTGGTTTTTTTTTGTTATGCCCTATGGTAGGTACTACCAGAAGGTATATTAGTTTTGTCACTACATTTGTAACGCATAGAATTAATGATGTTATCGATTTACGCATCCTTGTCCGCCCGTTCGATCGTCAGTGTGCAAAATAACTCTAAATCGTGTTATCCGATTTTGATTGAAATTTACAATGTGAGTTGGTTCTTCCTTAACTTGATTTGGCCTAGGGGAATGAGGGTATAAAGCAAAAACCAGGGTGACGGGAAAGTTTTGTCGTTTTTTTACGATATTCGAATTTAATTGCAAAATTTGAATAAAATTTGCAGAAGATATTTATTATTTGTTTATGCTATGAGGCCCTAGGATACGCCTGCATTAGACCGAATTCGAAGAATAGGAAAAAAAGTTATGGAGAAAACAATCTTGCAATATTATTAGTTTTTGTTATTTTTTTCAGAGTTAATTCATTGCCATCATATTTGGTAACTACGAGGCCACTTTCTACCATAGGGCATTAAAAAAATCGGTTATGGGCGATTTTGAGTTACTACATGTTTAAGTAAAAAAATTCAATTTGGATTCGATATTCTGTGTACCCATAAACGTGGTTCCAAATTTCGAACCACAATCTCGTCTTTTCGATCTTAGAACTCCCCACGTAGTAAATTACAATTTTCATTTTGTAGGAGGAGCAAGAAGCACTTGATTTCTATCTGTATCCTGAAACACTACAAATACTTTAGAAATTTGTGCTCGTCTTTTTTCGTGGCAGTTTCTGACCTGTATCAAAAATGTGCCACAACTGTTAATAAGCCATTGTTTGACAAAATTACATATATCAAAAAAATTAGTTGATAAGACATAAAATCTTAATTTTTTGTTGTGATGGTAAGCCACATTATTTATGATTCCCTTTTTGCTCCTCAAAGAAAATGACGCCCATGACTTTCGAGCTATTGAAAATATTAGTATTCGAAGCATGAATTTTAAAAGACGAGACATCATAAATTCTAAACGCCGATACTTCTTTAAAACTATATTTTCTCATTTTTAATTTTACATCATATAATAAAGTACATCATAAAACAAACAAAATTTTGAAAATATATTGTAATTAATATTACTTGTGTTTTTTGGGAATTCTATTGGCCACTAATTCGTTTCTCAAAAAAAACGATTTTTTTAATCTATGTTCTTATAACATTTAATTTCGGATGTTGGTACTACTGAAAATGTTTTATGGTACTGTAGTCATCTTTTTGAGGTTAAAAAAATTTTTTTTAGACAAATAATGAAATTAAAACAAATAATATTTTGCAAGACGGCTATTTGAATTATTGTTTTAACCAAATAAAACAAAAAGCAATAAAAATAATAGAAAAAAAGGTACCAAAATTTCAATCCAATCTTCTATTAATTTCAAAACCTGCAGATACTAATAGTAATAGTAAATAAGTGTCGTTAAATTAGACCCCGATAATAACTTCCCTTATTTAAGGCCGGATAAAAAGTATGGTAAACGTGCCTGTTTTCCCAAAAAAAACACAGCTATTCTTGGTTTCTGCAGACACACTATGAAGATTATCTTAATACTACAGGAGTGTACTCAATTTTAAAATAATACGTGGTACTTTCATTTTTAAATTTGTAAATGATTGTAAATTTAATTTAAACCCGAAATAATAATAATAATAATAATTTTATGAAAATAAACTCGAATATTATTGAAGAGAAAAACCAGAAAAAAAAAATATTTAAGCTCCGTAGGTAACGGTTTAATGAGTACAAGGTTTAATGTATATCGCATGGCACTATCTCTAATTCGGTTAATAAACTACAAGAAATTTTTTGTCCAAACAAAAGAAACCATAAACTTCTTCATAAAAGAAAGATTTGAAAGAGATTAATTTCGGTACTGATATTAAAATGGTGATCCAATAAAACGAAGAAGACCAAAAAAACGCTAATATATGTGGACCTCGTTTAAATTATTGTCTAAAAAAAAAAACACAAATTCATCCTTGCAATCACAAAAAAAAAAAATAAAATAAAAAATTAAATGATTTAAAACTACTTTTAGTTTTTACCAAAAAACAAAGTTTACAAAATATTATAATAAATGAGGAACACTCCTTTTGATGCGAATTGATCTCAAAATTAATTTTTTAAAAGAAAAATTTTCCAAAAAAAAGAAAAAACCAAAGTTTTAATTCCTTCATAAAATGTTCTACTTATAAATAACATTCCTTGGCAGTTGACATAGACCCAAGATTATCCTTGAAAAATGTCAAATTCGGATTTCCTAACAAATTTTTTACCACCAGAAAAGCCAAAAAAAAAAAGCATATTATGTAATGACCAGAAATGACTCTTTCTCATTCTCATAAATATTAAAATTTGTTCGCTAAATTTATAATCGCTTATGTGATTTCGTTTTATTGATGGTCAATTTTTGCATAAAAATTTCATTTGATATTTCTTGGTAGAGTATTTTATGTTTTTTTATTATCTTCATTAAAGAAAACTTATTTATATTATTTGCCATGTTATTGTAGATATTGAGGAAATCATGGTTGTTCTAGTTTTTAAACGGAACGACTTTTTGGTCGAAACCTGAGTCAACAGCCCTCTAACATGTTCATTCCGGTTCGAATTCAAAATAAATCGATTAAACTTTCGATTTTTTTTAAGCTGAACTAAAAGTAAAAGTTGAAGGTCATTTGTATGAAGGTTAGGCGAAATTACCTCTGACTGTGTAAATCGGATACATTTTTTCTAACAGATTTTAAGGCAACGAACACAGAGTTGTCAATGAAGCTTTATGAAGCATGTGGCATGCGTTACTGAATCTGGACATGTGGAAAACCTAAATAAAAAATTACCCGCGAGAAAATAGTATTTTAGTATAGCCTTTGCCAGCGGTACATTACATCATAAGCAAATAAGGAAATTGCCTAGGGCGGTGCCATTCAAATAGTGGTACATATCGAACTTTTATGTATGGTATTCTATGAAATATTTAGTTCCTGAATTTGAATAAAGATGCAACATTTTCTAAACATTTTATAATAAAATAATAATGTTTCGTAAATAATTTTTTTAAATAGTAGTAATTGAATTCTGTATAAAACATTGAAATGGTACGTGAAAAGGAAAATTAGTGAATAGCACTGGCCTAGGCTACCCTATTTTAGGCATCAAATCTACAAAATAATCATTACCAGTCAGTAGATTTCTAGGAACAAATGAAATTTAGTGTAAGGCTAAGTTTGTCATATTTTCGTAGGCACGGGCAAGAGCTAGAATTACAGCTCTACCTACATATACGCAATAACCTAATATGCTATCTGTATACCATTTTAGTTTTAAAATGAGAATAGTAAACTTCAATACGAGAATAGTAAACTTCAATATGAGATTTTTTATTTTAATTTAATTTAAAACAATTCATATTAATACAAAATATTTTAAATTAAATTTATTAGTATAGCATATTTTTTCTAAGTTAAGAGCTGCAGTGAATTTTCTTTGAATGCTTGCGATGCAATTGGCACATGTTGTTGGTGTAATTGTCTCCATATGGCTTTCTAAGGCTCTTACTCTCTGTTCTTTGACGGATAATTCGTTTCTGCTGTTAACCACACGACTCCGTTGGACTTATTTCGAGACATAATTTCAGTCGGTCTGAAAAAAAGTCTAATAGAGACTCGAAAATTTGGACTTTTTTGTCAGTCCGACTGAAATTATGTCTTGAAATAAGTCCAATGGAGTCGTGGGGTAAGAATACTTGACAACTTTCTTGAGAGCTCTCTTTTTACTATTCTCATATTGAAGTTTTCTATTCTCATATTGAAGTTTACTATTCTCATTTTGAAACTGAAATGGTATAGAACATTTTACAAATAAGTTCACATTTCTTAATGTTAATTTAAGAAAACCTATTAAATGTTGTATAAGCTCTGGCCATATTATTATTATTATTTGTTTATTTTAATTTTTTTTTGGTAATTTCCTTTCATTTGAACTAAAATCTGATTGTATAAAAGTATATTAGTTTTGGGGTAATTTTTCCGCTTCATGATTGCAATACGTCAACGGACATTGTTGATAAATGATAAAGTAATTATTTGCTAAATTGCACACATAAAGTGGATAAAACATTTACGCTTGATGATTAATAATGATTTTGGGGTTTTTGTTGATGATTAAAAATATTTAATAATTTTGTTATATAAAAGTTGTGAAACTTACCTTTTTATGCTCATTTGTAGATATTTCTTTAAAAAAAGGAAAGGTCAGTTGGAAATAAATATGAAAATCTATACACTGTAAGAAAAAAAATCATGTGTGCAGTGCACACACGGTAGAAATGAAACCTGCGGAAAATTAAACAGCGAGAGAATGAGACGAATGCAGTATCAGGGGTGGGATAGTTAAAGGGTTTATTTATTAAAATATTGGTACCAAGTTTAAAAGTTATTTTACATTTTATTATTCACACTCTTTGTTTTCAATTTCAATAAATGACACGAGTGGCTTATGATAACTAAAGTATGAAATGAATGCTTTGGTTTGGATTCGATCCATCTTTGAAATACAGCGTCAATTACTGTTTTCGATATTGTCTTCACTGTTGTAGACAAGAGCGCGGAGGCTACGAACCAGCACACAAAGAGGAGACGAAGATAATAGGAAACACTGTATATCTGTATTCTATCTCATTTTCTTGCAGGCTAAATCCTATAGATGTATATGTCACTTTTTAGTGTCGCTTTTTTAGCGTTTCATCGAGTTTCAAATCACTCCCAACGGGCCTAAAGAAGTTTTTACTTCAAAAACTACTACATTCAATGTTGACTGGTTATTGCCAAATCTACTAAATATATAACAGGGTAGGCATTATGTACGGTGACAGGCGATTGTCGCTCGTTTCTTTCATATGATTTTAGAGGTTGATGTATATGTTTTTGTCAACTTTATATTTTACTTTATTCTTATTTCTTTTCTTTTTTTTACATGTAAGAAAATTAATTTAATAATATTATTTGAAACATTAAAAATATTTGTTTTTTTTTTTTTTTTGAGTAATATCGCCTGTCACCGTACATAATGCCTACCCAGGTTCTAGGTCATCTTCAACTGAGCCGTATACTTCGTTTACATGCATATTTGAAATTGATTTAACACATTGAACCCCAAGTCGCATGATAACGTGCGGCACTGGATATTTTCCCTGGTACCACGTCGCGCAAAAATAGGCAACGTCGATGTTCTTTGTATTTGTTTCGTCTCATCTTTCTGTGCAACATTTCATTTTTTCACTTACCATAAATTTCAAAGTAGATATTTTTATCAACATTTTAGTATATAACATGCACCAGTACCGCCGTTTTGTGGATTTACGACTAACAACATTTAAATCTAGGAATTTAACTATTTAACTACATAAAAATAAAAATTAATGATGTGGAATTAATTAAAATATGATTATTGATAATTTCTTTATCTTAAAATTAAATGAATATTAAATTCAATAGATCCCTATTAATCCGACGTGGGTTCTTACAGAAGTATTTTTCTTCTAGACCCACGTTATTTCAAAACGTGCGACACCAATAGCCTTTGAAAAAGGACTTAGAAGGACGTTAAAAATGCGAGACAGATAAAAGATAAGTTCTCTATACCTAACAAGGATATCTTTTGAAAAACTGTTCCATGGCCCCAAGATATATTTTCGCGATTAATGGCATGGGTCCAGGAGACCCATCGTGAGCGAAATTATATTAAGTTCTTTTAATTAAGCGGTAGATGAGATTTCAACTGTTAATATTGAATAAAAATTTAAATTAAAAGTGATTACAGATAATTGTATGTTTCTAATTTTTTTTTTTTTACCTGATTGACGACTGGTTTAATTTCGCAATTCTTTAATACTCTATCAATTTGTTCACTATTAAAAATTTAACCACCAGTGCAATGGACCAGCCCGAGTTTAACAAGTTTTTCCATAGCTTTCCAAGTGTCAAGGTAATCAACATAACTATTAAATGAAATTAGGAAATATTAGAATGTTTCAAATTATTTACTTAACTTATTCGCCGTTTGATCGAACCTTAACATTAGTGTTCCGTTTCAACTTTTAGTATTAGAGTTTTATCATCGATATAAGCATGCGTATCAGGTAAATACATCAATTCAATATAATCCAAACCGAAAATTTCCAAAGGTTTAAAGCAACCATTCTATACTTTCGATGGATCAGCATAAGCTAAATATTTTTAACGAAATACAGAACAGTTAGTGATGCAGATAACTTAATCACCAATAACATATCCTCGCTTTTTCCAATATGGCATTGTAAAAAGCGAGTATATATTATATTATTATATACATTCCCTGACACTATTATACACTATATATTATTATATACACTCCTGACACTTGATTAGAGCCATTTTTATTTTTATCGTCATTTATGGCATAATGGTGCAAATTCTTAGAAACTTTTTCCGTAATATTTGTAGCCCATTATTGTATTCTACTTGATGACCCAGATGTGGGAATAACCCATGCTTGAATGGAAATTCCCACTTTTGTCTTTTTGGCTACTTTCGCCGAGACACTTGATTAGAGCCATCAGTTTAGTTCAAGCTTGCAAGGCGAACGGGGGTCTTCTAAAAACAATTTATTGTTAAAAACAAGTGTGTTACATGTCCGCTTTACCTTAGTGAAGTTTTTATTCCACCTGGACAGAAATGGGGCGTGGAAAATGACTAACCGAAAGGGAAGTTGGAAAAATCACTTCATTGAAAGAAAAAAATTATTCCAAACGCGATATTGCGACGTCAAAAAACCAAAAAAAGCACGCTTGCTTCAACCTCATAAGAATTCTAGATTCGAGTTTTGCCGGGAACATTTACAGTGGAAGACAGAATGGCAGCAAATAATTTTTTCCGACGAGAAAACATTTAGTTTGGATGGTTCGGATAGATTTCGACATTATTTCCACGATTTGAGAGAATCCAAGTTATTTTTGTCCCATCGTCACACATCTGTTAGTTCCGTCATTTCATGGAGCAATACATTTGGTCCTTTTTGAAGGAAGACACGTCGGAGGTTATATGTACTATATATAATAATATAGTATTATTTCGGTGCAGCTCGCTTTATGTGCAACTATTTTCAATTCATTTTAGTTCCGTAGTAGTAACCCATGACGTTCATCAATTTGAATGCGAAATGTTATAAGAAGCAAATTATATCCTCATTAAAATGGCAAGAAAACCATTATCTATGTAGGAAAAGGGCGAAGTATTTATTAAACTGCAAGATAATGCAAAAACTTCGCAAATTTGTAACATACACAAGGTAAATAAAAGCACCATTACCTATATTAACAACAAGGAGAATATTTAAAATTTTGTTACTCAAAGTTTTGAATCTGCTAATAAAATAAAATGAATTAAAAAGGTTCCGAATGTAGAAAGACAGTTGTATACTTAGTTTTTGAATGAAAGGGCGCTCAGTCTACTGATAAAATTCTCTGAGTTTCATGAAAATATAAATTTAAACATTCAATTTCAAGCTATTTTCGGTTGGATACAAAAGCACAGTATAATAAACAGTAAGAAAACTGGCGAACAAAATGTGAAAAATTACGAATGACCTCGCCAATTTTGCGTTTATTTTTAGAATTTTACACCCGCTTTTGCCACCCATTCTTGTTATTTTCCATGCATGTGTGCTTTTTCTCAATAAAAATTGTATATAAAAAAAAACCGCTATCTTTTTATGTTCTATCATTTTTTTTAGATTACGCTATGTTGGTGGAACAGAGATGAATATGCATTCAGCTTTAATAAACAGTTCTAACATTTATGTAAATAATAATTCATACAGGCACTAACACCAAAAATATTTGAAAAATACATAACAAAAAATTTCTTCTACTTAAAAAAACCCACGTGCTTATCAAAACTGCTGTTAAATAGGCACTAACACTTGAAAAAAACTTTAGTACAATTTGAAAAAAGTGTCAGGACATGGATTAGGCGCTTAAGAAGCACGCGGGGTTTTTTGCTTTCTTCGTTTCATCCATTCTTTTGCCGAAAACGCATAAGACCATAATAAAACTATTATTTGTCTCCCTTGCTACAATTATCTTATAGGGAGCACGTGTTCAAATTTAATATATTTGATTTATAGGTTACTTCTTTCTTTCTAATGAAAAATTTTAATTTTCTTTCCTTATTTTGTGCGGAATTTTTTCTTTCTGTCATTCTCAGAGGAAGTATTGGGAAGATCGCGTCTAATTTCCCTGCATTTCCTAGTCAAATTACTGTCTGTTTATTATACTGAGACAAAAGTTTAAAAGACGCCATCGTCCATCGAATGCGTCTATTGAAAATAAGCGGAAGAAAACTTTCTTCAATTTCTTCAAATTTTACTCAAAATCTTCGTGAAAAAATGAACGTAAGAAAAGTTTTCAATCGAAACGATATATAGTACGCGCAAAATTTAGCTTACACGATATCTCTCGAACAAGTTATCAGATGTAATTGAAAACTGGGGGCCTATTCTCGAACTCAATCGAGTTTACTGATATACGAAAATATGCAAAATCGATTCGAAATAAGCGTCGTAGAAAGATTTTAAGGGTATGGTTGTGTTGGGAATCAAAAGTTATATCGATTTATGCATGTCCGTCCGTCCATATACAAGATAACTCAAAAACGCGTTATCCGATTTTGATGAAATTTACAATGTGAGTTACTTATTCTTTAACTTGGTTTGGTATTGCATTTCAGCAAAATCGATGCAGGGAGAGCAAAGTTATAAAGGAAACGTTTTTTTTGTTTTTCGGATTTAATTCGAAAATCGGCTATAGGCCGATTTTCAGTTACTATATGTTTTTAACAATATTTTTGATTGCACAAACTAAAAATTTTATGTTTATGGTAGATACTATCAGAGGATATATTACTTTTTTCGCTACATTTATAACACAGAAATAATCATCTTAGAAAGGTTTTGAAGGTACGGTTGTGTATAGCAGTGCCATTCAAGTGGTGGTGCATCATGTACCACTATAGTGGTACAGTCACAGTCAGAAGTATATGCAGTAATTGGGTTTTGAAAATGAGCCAAAATTCTGAAAAATTCGATGTATTTTACAATATCACTTCGAACAAGGTGATAAAGCTTCGCAGGCTTTTGAAAAATTTTGTAGTGTTTACGGAGAACATGCTCTATCAAAATCTGCAGCAAGTAAATGGTTTGCTCAATTCCGCTCTGGAAATTTCGATTTTTAAAATGCGCCGCGCTTTGATAGACCAATCATTGCAAAAGTCAATGAAATTTTCCAAAAAATTGAGGAAGACCGACAGATCTCATCTTAGGACATTGTTGAGGACCTAAAAATTGATCAAAAACAGTTTCGAACCATTTGCGTAAGGCTGGATACAAAAAGAAGATCGATATTTGGGTTCCACATGAATTAACAGTGAAAAATTTAATGAGCTGAATTTCCATCTGTGAAATGTTGTGGAAACGAAACGAAATCCACCCATTTTTGAAAAGATTGATAACGGGTGATGAAAAGTGGATCACATACGACAATCATGTGTCAAAAAAATCGTGGTCCAAGAAGAATGAAGATTCACAAACGGTGGTAAAGCCAGAACTAACGCCACATAAGGTAATCTTCGTGTTTGGTTGGATGAGAAGGGAATCATGCGTCAGGAAGTGCTCAAACCAGGCCAAACGATTAATTCCACTCTCTACTGTCAACAACTAATGCGATTAAAGCACGCAATTGAAGTAAAGGGGCCACAATCTATCAAAAGAAAAAGCTTCATCTACCATCACGACACACACACCTTTAATGACTAGGCAAGAATTGAGAGAGATGGCTGGGAAGTTTTGATGCATCCACCGTATAGTCCGGACCTTGCCCCATCCGACCACCATTTGTTTCAGTCTCTGCAGAATTCCTTTAATGGTGTAAAACTGACTTCAAAAGAAGCCTCTGAAAATAATTTGGTTCAGTTTTTCGCCCAGAAATCCCAGAAATTCTCCAGTGATGGCATAATAGTTTTACCAGAAAAATGGCAAAAGATTATCGATCAAAACGGCATATATTTGGTTTAATAAAATTAATTTAAAATTTAATAAAAATGTCTTTGAATTTTGGTGAAAAAATCCAGGAACTTTTTACTTCACCCAATATATATTCTTTCATTCATGGTCGTACATGCAATGCGAATTATTAAGTTCTAAGTATTTTTCGCTAAATTTTAATATGTATTATATGAAATATTTAGTTCGTGAATTTGAATAAACGTGCAACATTTTTTTAATATTTAATAATAAAATAATAATGTTATTCTAAATAATTATTTTAAGTAGGGGTACTTCATTTCTGTATAAAACAATAAAATGGTACAGGAAAAAATTTAGTGGTGTAGAGAATCAAAAACTTAAAAGCATGACCGTCCGTCCGTCCGTGTACAAAATAACTCAAAAACTCGTTATCCAATTTTGATGAAATTGAAAATGTAAGTTCTTTATTCCTTAACTCGATTTGTTATTGCATTTCAGCAAACTTGGCCGAGGGGGAGCGAAGTTATAAAGCAAAAACCAGGGTTACCGGAAGGTTTTGCCGGTTTTTTATAGTTTTTTGGTTGTAATTGGAAAGTTCGTGCACCAATTTTATTGAAATTATTTCCATATTTTGACTACATAAATAGGCAATATTGTGCTAATTTCAAAAAAATCGGTACAAAAAGAATGGGTAGAGAAATAGTAGAAGAAAATAACCCTGTTATTAAAGTTTTTTGGTTGTATTTAAAAAACTAATTTACCAATTTGAGTAAAATTTGCAGAATAGATTTATGCTATTAGGGCCTAGGCTACCAGGGCGTTAGAGCAAATTTGAGAAAGTATAACCAAAATTATGCAGAAAAACCCTTGAAATGGCATTAGTTTTGGCTGCTTTTCTGTCCCATTTCTGCCATGATGCCCTATCGGCTATAAGCTGATTTTCAGCTACTATACTATATATACTATATGTTTATTTACTAGCGACATCTCAAATATTTTTAACTACTTCACTAGAAAATTTTATCTATAATAACAAGGAATAATAATAATAGGACATGGAAAATTATTTGATCACAGATTTGTATTTCTTAAAAAAAAAAATATAGGAAAATTCAGTTTTAAATAAATTTGAAAAATTATTTAATTTGATAATAAAACAATTTTTATTAATAAAAAACCGATCTTACATCTGGTGTAGACTTAGAATTCAATTTTAAATGGAAAGTATTTATGGTTCTGGGCTTTAATAAGTAAAAATGGTACAAGTCGTTCGCCCGTATTGTACGAATCAATTACTTTCATATCGGCTTCATCCAATTTAAAATCGAACACATCGATATTTTGTTCAATTCTAGACTTTGTTACTGATTTCGGAATTGGTACCGTTCCATTATCGATCTATAAATAAAAATTCGTAACAATTTTGTTATAGTTTTCCTTTTCAATTTTATTACCAAATATCTTAGAACGATTTGTGCTGTAGTCTTTTTATATTTATCAGCAATTGCTTTGACTTGATCATCAAATATATAAGCTGGCTTTTTCTCTGTTGGATTGGGACGACCTAATGGACAGTAGGCAGTAATTACAATATCGCGTTCCTTACAAAATTGTATTAATTTCTTTTGATTAAGCGCTGGATGACATTCAACCTGTTAGTATAGTAAAATTAAAAGTTATTACAGATAATTGTATATTTCTAACTTTAATTTTGTTTTTTTGTTTTACCTGATTGACGACTGGTTTAATTTCGCAATTCTTTAATACTCTATCAATTTGTTCACTATTAAAATTTGAAACGCCAATACTATGGACCAGCCCGAGTTCAACAAGTTTTTCCATAGCTTTCCAAGTATCAAGGTAGTCAACATCACTATTAAATCAAATTAGAAAATATTGTAGCGTTTGAATTTATTTATTCAATTTATTCGCCGTTTAATCTAACCTTAACATTAATGTTCCGTTCTCATCTTTTGGCATTAGAGTTTTTTCATCCACATAAGCATACCCAACGGGTAAATGCATTAAATATAAATCAATGTAATCCAAACCGAAATTTTCCAAAGATTGACGACAAGCATTCTCTACCTTGGATGGATCATGATGTACACACCAAAGCTTAAAACATTTTAACGAAATTTAGAATAATTTAATTAAAAGATAGTCGTAAAGTGGTTTAGTTACCTTTGTTACCAAGAATATATCCTCTCGTTTTACAACACCATCATCAATCTTTTCCCTGATGGCTTTTCCAACTTCCGATTCATTCGCATAAAAATATGCCGTGTCGATATGACGGTAACCAGAATCAATAGCATGTTTTACTGCAATTTCACCTTCATTTTCTGTCGACTAGCAAAGAAATTTTTTTAGAAATCATTTTATCTTATTACTTTATATAATTACTTATAAGACAGAGACAACAACCGACTAACGTAAAATTATTCAAATTATTTTTCCGAGTCGGTAATAATTAGTTCACAAAAAAACAGCAGCACACCAAAACTGTGATTTGCATTGGTAATTGGTTCCACAGAAAGCCGATGCAAATCGAAAACATCGTCGCATAAGAAATGCGAGTGTGTGATCTTCACCTAACATCAGTGATTAACAATGCAATTCGAAAATTTGATATATTTTAAATCTATCATTTTCTGGAATGCTTTGAAAATTTTCACAATATCATTTTGAGTTAACATTAGAAAATAGCAAAAAAATGCGAACATTTTAAATGAAACATTTGTAAGGTTCTGAAAAAGAAATAGCTGAGCAGAAATTTCCCCTCCTTACAATAAAAACTCAGCTGAATACCGGCTGTCATTATAACATTTGTCTAAATTTATTTATTTTTCATTATAAAAAATTACATATTAAGAAATTGTTATAAATGCACTTACAGAATATGTTCCTAGACCAAGTGCGGGCATTTCTTGTCCATTGCTAAGTTTAATTGTCGGTGCAACAACCATTTTTACTGAATCACTTAAATTCCGCTTGGAGATAACTTTTGGATTACACACGTTGGAAACAAATGACCGAAATACTTTTTTTTTCAACTAACGTTAATCACAATCTTATCTGAAAAGCGCGAGTGACCACAACGAAATGTAAAGTGAAATCGATTAAGAGAATCGTCAAATTAAGGAACAAAAAAACTAGAAATATTGCCATAGGAAATTAAGCAGTATCGGAATGTGTTGCACGTAAAGGATTAAATGCGAGTGCATACATTTTGCCAAACTTTCTTAATTACTTTTATATTGTTTATATGAAATTGTTTATCTAAAAAAAAAAAACACGTGGGATTCGATTTTTGAGTTACTTAATTGAATTATAGTAATATAATGTTTTATTGATTGCTCTTTCGAGACGCTGATTTGTAATAAGAGTTTAGTTTTTACTTCTATGAACAAAATTGATATTTCTGTAAATATTTCCACCTGCAAATTTCGGAATCTTATCAAGAACACCTGAAATATGTATTTATTACAAAATTAAAAAAAAGTAAATGAAATTCAAGTTCAATATGAAAATATCAAGATCTTTATTAAAATTCTATATTAAATGGATAGTATTTGCTTTTCTTAGCGTCATCCATTGGGATTAGACGGGCAGGTCAGTGATGTCGTCCATAAATTGGTCGTAATGTTTTTTAAAGTTGCGGCGACCGACCCAGACTTTCGGTAATAAATTTTAATAATTTGTAAATGTTGTTCAAGTGTATACTGCCCATAGATATATATATTACTAGATTACTCGAAGCAATAAATTCCTTCAGAAGCGAATGGCACATTTTCGGACTTCTCTTTCCCGCGCCGAGTAGACAATACTGCCAATATCAGAAATGGTTGACTTTTTTGTCACGAAGCGAAAAACAATATAGCGGGAATTATTCAATTTTTTGAATTTGAATTTTGTTCAATTTATTTTATTTGCAATAACATTTTTTTTACATTTTCGGATTGTAAAATTGTGATAATTATTTTGAATATATATTATTCCAATATAAATAAATATTTTTGAAAACCTAATTTTTTTAAAATTTATTTTATTTAAAAATTCAGTGTTTGACCCTTTCCTGTCGATTTCATTCCTGTGTTTCTTTATTTTTCTCTGCAGTTGATCGCCCAATTTGTAACTGAAAGTATAATATTGGAAAACATTTTAATAAATTAAAGTATTTTAGAGATTATGTGAGTTTCCACTTCACCCAAGAGCGAAGTATGGATAAATATAAACTACCCAAAATTAGCGAAGCAACCATAACACAAATTAAAACAAAAATAAAAATAAAAATAAAAATAAAAAGAAAATTGAAGTGAAAATCTTCTCGTAACTTGAAATCGAACGTTTCTCTGCCATACAAAAATTTAGTTCGAAATTTTAAGGGAAATTTTTTGAATTGTAATTTTTTGGGAATTCATTTTACTTACCTGAATAGCAAAACTTCATTGTATGACGAAGTTTTATTATTCCAAAAACAACCTTTTACAGCACACCGCATAGACATTTTTTTAAAATATTTAATATAAAATAAAATTTCGATACACGTTTAATTTAAAAACAAACTTTGGTAAAAATATTGACTTCACTTTGCAAACGAAATTTTTAAATTTGGCGACAACACATCTGTGATTTTGATCATATTAAGTTGGCAGACCTGAACAATTCGACACTATCGAAAAATGCAGATAGTTGCAGAATTTGGAACTAACCAGGGATTGTGAACGGGCAAAAAATTAATAATCTTTTGGTTTTCATAATTTATTTTGCATTTTTATTAATAATTCATATACAAAAAAATTTTAAATAATTTTTAATTTGAATTTTTCGGTGTTTAAAATTTAATGTGAATTTTATTTGGTGTTTTTAAAATTTAGGGTAAAAAAAAAGGTTTCTGCGTCCTGAGGTAAATTTTAGCCATGAGCGAGTAAGCGAATCCTAGTCCAGTAGTATTTAAGTCATTGATACTGCCCCATGATGAAATGGCAACTGTTCACGACCATAAATGTCAAAAGAACAAAAAAAAAATATTGCGTGGTATTGGAAAACATTTGAACTACCCTATATAAGGGTATTTTAAATAATTACAATAATATACAAAATATTCAATATTTGTTAAAATTTTTCCATATAAAACTGCTCGTTTCACTCACCAACACCCGACCCAGTTTCGCGAGTGTGTAGTCGGTAGAAGACAATGCAATTTTATTAGGAACTGATACACATTTTAAATATTCGCCAATGATTCGAGAAAATAAAAAAATTTATCAAGGACCCTTTTCTTTTGTTTTTTTTCTTTAGCGGTAGAATAGGATTCTCTTTTTCTTTTTCTTTTTCTTTAACATTTAGACATTATCGAATCTGAATTACTTTAAGCAGTCAAGTCAATGGTTTTGTGAAGAAGCGCGTTATTTAGTAAAATCAACTGTGCATTAAAACGAACCCGGACGATGGCAATTTTTTTTTTCAGTTATAATTATTTATTCAGGAATGGAATTTTGTATTTCGATCCAACTGAATTTTCGATTCGATTTAATATTCGATCTAAATTCTTTTTGGCATCCTGTAAAATTATCGTATCGTAAATTAGTGTGGCCTTTGAGAATTCCACGCAAATGGTATAAATTTTCAAATTGCCCGATGAAATGTAATGAAATTTTGACAGCTGGTAGTTTTTTTTTTGAAAACAATAATTTAAAATGTTTGTGTTTTAGATTTGTTTTTAGTTTTGAATTATTTTTAAATTAATATTTAATAATTAATATTAAAATTGTTGGTCTCAGTGAAACAAAATATCTTTAAGTGTCTTCGGTCCTAAATTTGGTGTCGTTTTTTTTATTTTGTTATACTTATTATTTTCACTTCACTCTTAGGGCCATCTTATTTGGTTGTAATTTCATGAAAATCTTGATAATTTTTTTAAATTCAATACTTTCAAGTTAACTTTTGCAAGCTTGGGATTTTTTTGCATGAACTCAATTTGCATGAACTCAAGTGAAAAAAAAAATTTTTTAAAAAATATTTTATTTTTTTTTTTTTTTGTGAAAACTACAATAATTTAGTAAAAATTTAAGGAAATAATTGTCAAATTTCTTGTACTTGGGTTTTTTTCATTAAAGAAATTAAAAATATGACAATAAACATAAAAAAAACATGTTTTCGACAACTCAACACTGATCGAATGAATTTTATACGATCACAGTATAAAATATTTTCGATCCAATTTTAGCCGATACCAAATTGGTTGGTCGAAGTCGTATATACGATCCAATTGGGTCAAATCGAAATACAAAATTCCATTCCAGTTTTGAGTTGATATCGAATCTGAACTGCTTGGAAAAGTGAAGTCAATGGCTTAGCTGGAAAGCGACTAAGGGACTTTAGTTAGTAAAATGAAAATCAAGTGTGTTGAAGTTCGAACTCAGCCAGCGCCCGATTATTTTTTCAGTCATTATTATAAGTTATTTGTTCAGTTTTTTCTGTCTTCTACAAAATTTATAAATGATTTGCGGAGAAAACTTTTTTATATAATAGATAGATGATATTTCACTTAATCTAAGTAATTCAAAAAACAATGTGACATTTAATCTTTATTTATTGGTCAAAAGCGGTTTTCAAAAATAATTATTCTTAAAGTAAATTAAATTCTTCTTGTTCTCTCTTTTGTCTATTAAAATTTCATACATTTTGGGCTAATTTCAATCAGCTCCAAAGAGATGATTAGTGGAAGTATTGTTCGCGTAAGAAAGTATTCAGTTCAAATTTTGACCATTTTAATGCATATCTTCATATTTATATCTCTCTTTATTCTCTCTGGAAATCTAACTCTCAATTTTTACACAGATGATATGATAATATTTCAAACACCATTATCAAAATAAAAGAACCAAGATTTTGCTATTTTTAAATGAAATTGATAATTTTTGTTAAATAAAAAAATTGTAATTTATTTTGATATCTTACTTTATAATGAAAGTATAGGTATAAAAAAAATGTTAATTATTCAATAAATTTCGTTGACTTTAATTTAAATTTCTTCACACCAAATTTTCATATAAAAAGGGATTTTGAAATTTTCAATTATTAAAATTTCCGGCGAAGTATTTTCAATTACAGTAATACCCCGCACTTACGTACACTTTGGGACCGGAGCGTGTACGTAAAACAAAAAAGTACGTAAAGCGAATCGACTACTTTTATTGATGAATAATATGTTTGAAACAAACTAAAACAATAAATATATAAATAAAATAAATAAATATACATACAAAAACACGTTGTTACAAGTGTACATTCATAATTTGTTATTCTATTACATAATTTTTTTTTCTATAAATTGCAAAAACAGAAAAAATGTAAGTAAAAAAATGTACTTGTACGTAAGTGTGAATCATTGTACGTATAATGGGCAAATGGGGACAAAAATGAGATGTACGTAAGTGCGAGTGTACGTAAAACGAGTGTACGTAACATAGAATATCAAAATATCAATGTCAGTTTGTTATTGCTTGATTTGGTATTGTATTTCAGTAAACAATTTCCATAAAATCCATCCAGGATTGTGGAGGAAGAAATAATAGTAGGAAAAAAAATCGGTTCATAAAGCTTTTTGATGTACTTTTAAAACGAATGTACCGATTAGAATAAAATGTTCAGAATACATTTATTTCATCAGGATCCAGACTATCTGTGATTTACACAGGGTCTGCATTAGCCAATATCTCTGGTATACCAGCAAAATTTGTTGCTAAAAAGCTAGTGTAGACCACGCTGGTATACCAATTTTTCTGGTATGACAATTCTGGTATACCATTTTCGTAGACAGCGCTGGTATACCAATTTTTGACATTTGCATTTAATAAAATGGCGGAAACTAAATTTTTGCGCAGTGACATTATCAAATTGATAAATATGTTTCGAGAAAAAGAAGAAAAATATAGAAGGATGGATTTAAAAAAAAGGGCATGGGAAGATATTGCCACAGAATTGAATTCGACACTTTAAAGTTAATATTTTGGCTATTTTCATTTTCTGTTCTCGGTTCAACGGCATGTCAGATACTGAATTGGCATACCAGTATTGGCTCACGTAAAAAAAAACTGGTAGTATTTTATTTCTGGTAAGCCAATTGGTATACCAGGGTTCCGTTCACTCGATCACACCGGTGTAAAAAAAAGTCGGTGTAAGTTAATGTCAAAAAAGCCGGTGTCGAAAAATGTAAGTTGTTTGCGAGTGAACGGTCGTAGTCGTAGTCGTAGTCAATTAGTGTCATTTCGAAATGTCAATTGGAGAAAATACGCATTTATAGGTTAATTAATGTACTTTAATTATTAAAATTACTTTCATGAAATCTGTTTATGTTTAATATTTAATTTAGTAGCAAATTTGTAAATAAAAAACCTATTTTATGATTTTACTTTTTTTTATAAATTTAATATTTTAAAATTTTTTCGAATATAATTCAACGAATTGATTATAAACTTATTACTAAAACTATAATTTTTCTATAAATTTGCCAAATAATTAAAAAAAAATAGTGAATTCACAAAAATTTGTTTTGCATTCAAAATCAAAGTGACGAAATAGAAATGACAATTAACAACTACACCCTATGACATTGGTTGAAAAAAGTTACTTTTTTTTACACCGGTGTGATCGAGTGAACGACAGAGTGTCGGTGTCATGACGTCATCGTAGTCGAAAAATGTTGACCAGTGAACGCAAAAGTGTAACTTTTAGTCGCTTTTAGTTACTTTTAGTTGGTGAGTGAACGCAGCCCAGAAATATTGGCTAATGTAGACCCTGTGTTAGAGCAAATTTGAAAAAGTTATACAGAAAACATACTACGGGAAAAAAGTAATGAGACTGTATTTTTAAAAATGCGCGCGCAATGAATATCAATATGTATATTTATTTGATAGATTGTTGTGAACAGCTAATAGAAATCTTATGATTTATAAAAGAATTAAAGAATTAACAGTCCTGTAGAAAATCCAACTACAAATTATTTATTAATTTTACCAATGTTTCGAACATAAAATTTCCGTCCTTCTTCAGGGCTTTATTAATAATATTTAACTAGAGTGTAGTTCTTGTCATAAATAAAATAATTGTTATAGAACATTTAAATTACACCTATATTACACCAATAGCCTTAGTGATTTTTTAAAATTTAATTTGACAGCTCACATGATGTTTGCTTCGTTTGTTTAAAAATTTCAGTGTATTTTGTAATTGTGACTTCTACTGATTCAAAACGATTTCCACGAAGTGGTATTTTCAATCAAGGAAAAAGAAAAAAATCTCACGGAGCCATATCTGGCGAATACGGTGCTTGCGGAACGACATTCACTTGATTTTTGATGAAAAACTGACGTTGTTTTTCAAACAAATTCAATGATTTTGGGACAACTCAAGACACACGAGACAAGTCCAAATCGTCCTTTAAAATTGTTTGTATTGATCCTTTTGATGAAATTTTTAAACTAACAAAGCAAACATCATGAGATTTCTATTAGCTGTTCACAACAGTCATACCAATCTATCAAATAAACATAAAGTAATTTAAAATCGGCCTATAGCCGATTTTTTAATGCCCTATGGTAGAAATGGGAGAGAAAAATTGTGAAAACTAACAATATATCAAGGTTCTTCTTCATAACTTTGTTTGCCCTTGTCAAAATTTTCTCTAATTTGTAAGTAACTCAGACCCTGGTAGCATAAGTCTAATTTGCAAATTTCATTCAAATCGGTGCATTAGTTCTGAAAATACATCAAAAAAACTTTCTGAACAGGGTTATTTCTTCCTACGACTACTTCTTTCTCCACTATCCTTAGACCGATATCACTGAAATTTACAATGGCATGGTCTATTAATGTAGTCAACCAATATGATTAATTTAAACAAAATTGCTTTACCAATTTTCCAATTAAACCCGAAAAGCTATAGAAAAAAAACGACAAAACTTTATGGTCGCCCCTGTTTTTGCTTAATAACTTCGCTGCCCCTCTGTCGATTTTGCTGAAATGCAATACCAAAACCACTATAGCAATAACCAAGTAGCATTCCAAATTTCATCAAAATTGGATAACGCGTTTTTGAGTTATCTTGTTCACGGACGGACGGTAGTACCAAACATGGAGCATTAATATAGGGAATTTTTTTCAGAATTTTGGCTCATTTTCAAAACCCAATTACCCCAATTTGTTCTGCCAGAATTTCACAGTTTTTTTTCTAAGTATTCTATAAAATGTTACCTTTTTAGCGCGCTATAATATAACTTGATAGGATTAGAACTACTAAAGTTATACGATTCTAAAGCCAACTATTGGAAAAAAAAACGCCACGAACTTTCTGCTTAACTGAATATTTTAAGGTTTTTCTCTCCATAACTTTGTTTCTTCATTCTCAAATTGGCCCAAATTCACAGGTAGGCTGGCGTCTAATAGTATAAACACGTTTCGTAAATTTGATTCAAATCCGTATATAACTTTTTAAAATACATTGGAAAAACTTTATGAACAGGCTTATTTTAAGCTACAACTATTTCTTTCTCCACTATCCTTGGACCGATTTGACTGAAAATTAATTCGGTATCGTCTATTTATGCAGTTAACTTACATAATTAATTTGTACAAAATCGGGTCACAAATTTTCCAATTACATCCGAAAAACCATAACCAAAAAAACGACAAAACTTTCTGGTCACCCTGGTTTTTCCTTTATAACTTTGCCCCCCGTGGATCGATTTGGCTCAAATACAATACCAAACCAAGTTAAGGAATAAGCAACTCAAATTATAAATTTCATCAAAATCGGATAACGCGTTTTTGAGTTATCTTGTCTACGGACGGACGGACGGACGGACGGACGGACGGACATGCATAAATCGATTTAACTTTTGATTCCCTACACAACCATACCCTTGAAATTTTTCTCCGATCATTATTTCTATGTGTTACACACTTAGTGACAAAACTAATATACCCTCTGGTAGTACCTACCATAGGGCATAAATATACAAATTGATATTCATTGCGCACGTATTTTTAAAAATACAGTTTCATTACTTTTTGTTCATAGTAGTATATAAAAAAAATTCTTTTTTTTAAGCCTTTCCTAATACTTAATTTCGTACTTATATAAGGCAGAGAAATATATACCAATCAATGTTTATTTTAGCAAATATTCAAACATTTAAAATTATTTTATTATTTTTTATTATTTTTTTCTATACCTATGAAACTAAAATTCTGTTTGTTTGATTATTTGTTTAATAATTCGGTCAATAATAGACAGATTTTCTCTAGTATTATATGAAAAATATATTGTAATTCTAAAATCACCATAAAAAAGCCAACTACAAAGCATACTCATCGATCCCATTCATATTTATGCCCTATTATGGTAGATACTACCGGAGAATATATTAGTTTTCTCACTGCATTTGTCACACATCGAAATAATCATCGTAGAAAGGTATCAGGGGTATGGTTTTGTAGAGAATCGAAAGTTATATTGATTTCTGAATGTCCACCCGTCTACAAGTACAAGTACAAGTACAAAATAAGGAAATAACAGAATGATTATATCCAATACCAGTATGGGACCAGTTCGCCGTTGAGGTTACATTAGTATTCATCGGTCTAAATTGAGGCTGCGTGTGTGATTTATCGCATTTTCACCTCTTCAAAATAATTTCAATATAGTACTTCAAAAAATGATTAAATGGGACACCATTTTTATTCTGATATTCACCAAAAAATTCTCTAAATAATTATGAAGCAAGAATCAAAACACAGATAAAAAAAAAATTTCTTAGAATAAGTGCAAATGGTCACGGCTAGTTTTCAAAGGCGAAATGTATCAGAAAGAGGGAAAATGAAATTTTGCTTAAAAGAAAAATTGTATGCAGGGTGAACAAAATGAACGTTGTGTTATTCCTTAAAAGAGCCACTGAGTCCCTTGCAGTGTGCGCTGTGGCTCCATCTTGTTGGAACCAGAGGGTTGGATAGTTTTTCACAGCTGGCCTTAAAAAATTCTCCAACATCGTCCGATATTGAGCACTATTGATTGCAACTGCACCGTCTTCATTTTCAAAGAAATACGGGCCAATGATTCTCCCAGACGATACACCGCACCAAACAGTACACTTAAGTAGGTGTAATTCTCGTTGATGAACTGCTCTTGGATTCCTCGCAGCCCATATCCTGCAGTTCTGCTTGTTTACGAAGCCATTTAATTGGAAATGGGCTTCATCGCATCGCTCATTATAAAACTCTCAAAACAATGAACCGTTGATGTTCAAAATAAAGTTCAATGATTTTGGTTCGTTGTTCGATTGTGTATTGTTCTATTTCAAATTCCGAAAGCCCGTTTTACAAAATCCTGAAATCAAATTAAGCAAAAAACAAAACAACAACGTTTTGCGCCACTCTGTGTTTCTTCCAAATATGTAGATAAATATAATTATGGAGAAAAAAAATAGAAATATCAATATGATAACACTGGCGGTTTCTATTACACACGGAAGGGAAAACACATGGAACAAAAAATTAATACATGTTGGTTTCTCTATTATTATATAACGTTTTTGATACAAGATAACTCAAAAATGCGTGAGTTGGTTGTTCCTTATTTTTAACTTCTATACGAAGTATGTAAGTTACTGGAATTATGCAACTCTCCACGTTTTATAAGATTCTAAATCGTTAGCAATCATTTTTATCCAATGTGTGTCTATCGTCTGTCTGTCGGTCTGTCTGTAGTGTACAAGACTGCGGCCGTATTTTTGAAGCAATTTCCATGGTTTTTTCCTCATGAGAACCATTCTATCAGAAGTTGGGTTTGATCGGGCTAAAAGATTAAGATTCTTATGCCGGATATTCTGACGTACACGGCAAAGTTCCATTTCCCACCGCTTTGGCGCTGGAGGCAATACAAATTTACGAACTTTTTATATAGAGGTCACACGCAATAACAATGTTCAGCAAAGTTGTGGAGCATTTCATGGCGACTATTTCTTTAGAAGACCATATAGTTCTATCTCTCAACGCTTTGGCGCTGGAGTCAATAAAATTTTGGAACTTCGTATTTAGAGGTCACACGCAATTACGATGTTCAGCAAAGTTATGCAGGTTTTCATGGAGATTATTTCTGTCGCAGACCATATAGTTCCAGCTCTCACCGCTTTGGCGCTGGAGTCAAGAAAATTTTGGAACTTCATATTTAGAGGTCACACGCGATTACGATGTTCGGCAAAGTTATGGTGGTTTTCATGGGGACTATTTCTGTCGCAGACGATATAGTTTCAGCTCTCACCGCTTTGGCGCTGAAGTCAATACAAATTTTTGAAGTTCGTATTTAGAGGCCACACGCGATTGGAATGTTCAGCAAAGTTGTGGAGGTTTTGATGGGGACTATTTATTTCGAAGACCATATAGTTCTATCTCTCACCGCTTTGGCGCTGGAGTCAATAGAAACATTTTAACTTTTTATATACAGGTCACGAGCGATTACAGTGTTCAGCAAAGTTTCGGACGTTTCCATGGGTAATTTTTCTGTCGAAGGTAAAATAGTTCTATCTCTCACCACTTTGGCGCTGCGGTTGTTTAGGCCCTTACTCTATAGAGGTTTTTGCTTTAGTAATATGTGTTTGACGGGAGCTATTTTACCAACCGGGAAATGGGATCAATTTAATGTCTTCACTCGGGGTGTTGCGGGGTAAATATCGACTTAAGACATGAAATATATCGCCAGAGGTGCTACGAGAACGGGGTAAAAGATCCATTATGTTGCGAATTAATACGCTTCGCTTGAATATATTTTGTTAATTTACGGTAATTTGTAAACTGAAGTTTTTAGGAGGCCGTCTTAGGACGGGTTACCACCTAGTTATACAATATTATTATATTTTTTCTCGATCATGATTCCAGTAGCTTATATACTTCGTATAGAAGTTAAAAATACAATAGATTGTGATTTTTGGAGAGTTTTCATCTTGTAGTTTTTTTTACCTCTTTGCTTGTCTTGGCAAGTTCTTTTTTTAAATACTTTGATTTCATTGTCCTTCTTTTCAAGCATTTTTTCTGAGACTATTCGGAGTACAAAACATCGTATTCTTGAATCTCGCAGACGCGACAAAATCGAATGGTTTGTTTTTGTAGCAATACTAGATGACTGATCTAAAATAGATTACAGGACTCGTAAAAAATTGGATAATCAAATAATTATAATCATCAAAGTAAAAATGATAAAAAGGTATACGCAAAAGGTTTCGTAACATGAAAGAATTTGAAAATTTTCGCGCCTTTGGTTTTCTAATACAATTTTACAGGTAGTAATACCAAAGCCATAAATAATATAAGATGTGTAAAATTGCTTTTTCCCACAAATTTCTTTTTAAAAAACTAGATGAAATATGTGGAAAAAATATACGAGGAGAATTAGTTTTTATATTTATATTTAGTTCTTAAGCTTTGGTTTTTGTACTGGATAAGGAATTTAAACTTTGAATTCATTCATCTTATGCCCCATGGTAGGTACTAACAGAGGGTATATTAGTTTTGTCACTCCCTTTGTAACACATCGAAATAATCGTCGTAGAAACATTTTAAGAGTATGGTTGTGTCAGGAATCAAAAGTTATATCGATTTATGCATGTCCGTCCGTCCGTCCGTATACAAGATAACTCAAAAACGCGTTATCCCATTTTGATGAAATTTACAATGTGGGTTGCTTATTCCTTAACTTGGTTTGGTATTGCATTTGAGCAATCGATCCACAGGGGGAGCAAACCAAGCAAAACCAGAGTGACCAGAAAGTTTGGTCGTTTTTTTGTTTATGGTTTTTCGGATTTAATTGGAAAATTTGTGAATCGATTTTGTTGAAATTAATTATATAGATTAACTGCAAATACAAATACACGATACCATGTTAAATTTCAGTCAAATCGGTCGAAGGATAAAGGAGAAAGAAATAATCCTAGGAGAAAATAACCCTCTTAATAAAGTTTTTTTGATGTATTTTAAAAACTAATACACTGATTTGAATAAAATTTACAGATTAGATTTATGCTAGCAGGGTCTAGGTTACCTGCTTACCCTTGGAAGAAGTTTTCAGAAGAAGGAACAAAGTTATAAAGAAAAAACCTTGAAATAATGTTAGTTTTGACAGTTTTTCTGCCCCATTTCTACCATAGGGCATCAAAAAATTGGCTATATGCCGATTTTAAATTACTATATGTTTTTTTGTAATTTTAGAATTAAAACATTTGATCGCAGAGAAACTTTTATTCAATACATATGCGCATATAAGGAATTTGTGGCTTGTTGTTGGTTTTTTGCTATTCTGATTTTAGAAATCAAATGTATTTTTAGACATATTTTGTATGTTCGATTGTGTGTGTAACTAGATAATATCGAATGCATTAACAAGTGGGCTGAAAAGTTCGCATCGTTTCTATGAGAGGGCGCTACTAGAATTAAATCCATATCATTTTTTGTTAGTACCAACCTTCAAAAGATACGTGTATAAATTTGACAGCTGTCGGACTATTAGTTTGTGAGACATAGCATTTTGAGTGAAGCAACTTTTGTTATTTTGATGAAAATGGATAAAAAAGAAAATTTCGTGTGTTAATGAAACACTGTTTTTTGATGGAAAAAAATGCTGCTGATACCAAAAAGTGGCTTGATGAGTGCTATCCGGACTCTGCGCCAGGCGAAGCAACCATTCGTAAGAGGTTTGTTAAGTTCCGTACAGGCCATATGAGCACCGAAGACGATGAGCGCAGTGGACGTCCAAAAGAGGCTGTTACGGACGAAAACATCAAAAATATCCACAAAATAATTTTGGATGACCGTAAAGTGAAGTTGATAGTTTTAGATAATGCTAATTAAACAATTTGAAATCTTTAGAACTTGGGTCAAGAATTGAATTGAATTTTGTTTTAAATAATGTTTCATATATTTGAAAATGCAATTTGCAAATTTCGAAAAAAAATCGGAAGGATTTTGTGTAATAGTTTTGTCGAAATGTTTGTGTTTAATAAGTTGTTTCGACGGTAAAAGAAAATCGCATTCGTCTTTATTCATTATCATGGTACAATTTGGACAGTTTATTTTTTTCAAAACAATTTTTAAAATTCCATAGCTGACAACATATCGTTTTGGTGGGTCTGCGACGTCGGAATTACTCTTGGAGTTTAAGGTTTCATTTATTTTCCCATCTTTTTCTATATCATACAAAATAATTTCAGAACTTTGTGGCAATAATCTGGATGTAATTTCATTAGAATTATCAATATAAGTATCTATGTTGAGTCATCACAACATTTTTTTTTTTTGTTAACCAAAACTGAAAGAAAATAAAATAAATTAAATAAATTGAAAACAAAAAAAAAACATTGTTTACCTCCAGAAGCACTGACAAAAAAACGGTCATAATCATTCCATCAACGATTTGCCAGAAAAAGGGAATGAGTTGTGACATCCATAATATCATTTAAAATGGTTTGAATATAAACTTAAAGAAAATGTTTTTTTTCAATAATAATATTCTTTTTGGTAAGAATTAGGATAAATTATAGGTAAATATGAAAGGTATAATTTATCCAATTTAGGTGCATAATTTTTAAACAAAATATCAGAGCATAAATTGTAGTTTAACATAAATCAGTCATAAATTTAGCGACGACAATGACACAATCATATCCCAAACAAAAAATCCAGGTGCACACATACATACATATAAAGAAAAGTTTTTTTAGAGTTTGAAGAAAAATTAAGCACGAAAAATACAAATTCGTTGAGAAAATCATGACCATAAAAACAAGGAACAATAAAAAACGAAATTTAGATTATGGGAAACAACGGACGAACAGATAATCGACAATTTTGATGTCCCAAAATTCCGTTTTTCCCATACAACAACAGAAAAGTTATTGAAATTTTCAAGGATCCTTTCGATCGGAATATAATATTTTCGAATCAATATTTATTCATCATGGTCCGGTAACACTCTGATTGACCGTAACAAGAGCTCCCGCCTTATTTTTAAACAAATAAGGGCCAATGATGCCCTCAGCATGTAAACCTCATATTTTTAATGTATTGGGATCTCTAGAGTCTCTTCTAGATTGGTCCTACTCCAGAAATGACAATTTTGCGCCTTAATAAACTCATTGAGCCAAAAAACAACCTCGGCACTGCACACAATTTAGCGATAAAATAACGGGACCGATTTTCAAAGCAAATTTGGATAATCCTTGATTGTTCCTCAACCGTGAGTTTATTCATGATAAAATGGCAAACCAAACTGAGTACAAATTATCTATCAGCTGTCAAATTGAATGTCGCTGGAAAAAGTCTGGCCAATTCGAAAAACAAACCTCTAAAAAAATCACCCTTTATAAACAAAAAAATAACATATTTAAAATAGCTAAAATCTTGCAGATGCGTGTATGTTGTGTTCCCGAATCTACTTCTACTTATGTGAAGGGAACAGAATGCCATATGTTTCAGTTTCCACGAAATGACGATATGAGAAAAACCTGGCTGAAACATATCCCCCGAAAGGACTTTAGAGTTAGTAAGAGCACTCTTACTATATATGCTCAAAGCATTTTGCAGACCTTTTTCTGGTGAAATTTGGAATGCAGAAATTGGCTGATGATATCACAAATTTTCATTTTTATGTACAAATTTTTTAAACACTATGTATTTTAGGATTTGAAGTTCCTGTCCCACGAAAATAGACCTTAAAACTGGACGCTATACCAAAGATTTATCCAGATCCAAAGTATTTGAGGAAAACCGTCACAAAAAGAGAACATCCAGAAAGTCGGTGGAGGGAATTAGAAAAGGAATGACGACATGAACGAAAAGTGGATCAAGGCTGATGCAATGGAAACCCTACAGGATGTTTTCAAAATGGATAAGTATAATTTCAGAGATTGGATTTTGAGATTCAACTCTGGAAAAGCATTTTTTTTCAATATATTTGTTGAACCTTGCCCTTGAAGTGTTTATTTTCAATAGACAATAATTTTGATGTTGAAATATTTATATCTCAACGTAAAATAAATTTGTCAAAATTCAAATGCAATTTATTTTCAAAATTAGAAAATATAATCGCGCCTTTGAAGACGTTGGAAGACGATTCCATGACTGAATTTTCGAAAGATTCTTTAGTCAAAAATATTCAAAAGGAAATCGAACTCCTTATCGAAAATGAAACGGATGACGGCACAAAAATAAATCACTAAATTTTATAAAAGAGTAAATAAATTTGCTTTACATGAATCGTAATCGGTACTCGCGAGATACAATACTTTTCGCGTGTTTATTTTTTCATACTTGTCCTCTCGGATATGGGTACCTTCGGGATTCCGGTATTGTTATTACACCTCATACAAATTATTGAAATACGTTTAATACGTGTAATTTAAGTTCTGGGACCGTAACTCAGTATTTAAATGAGAATTTTAAAAGTCCTAATCCTGATGAAAGGTATGTTAATCTCCTTTTGGGTGAAATTTATGTAAAACCTAATATCAGTTTTAAAGGAAACAAAATCGAAGGTGTTGCCGAAAATTCAAACTCTGTTATTCCGGCCACCACAGTACAGACTTTCGTGATTACTTCCCTCCTTGCGTAGAATAACGATCTGGTGGGTTTATATCCCGTTAGAAATATGGACGCAGAATATTTGTACAAAATTACAAAGCAAAATTTACACATTTTGCATGATGTCGGATTTGAGGTTATCAGTGTGATTTCTGATAATAACAGAATAAATAGGAAACTATTTAAGTGTTTTCCTTCCAACGAATTTCCTTTTTGTAAACAATCTCCGGAAATTCCATCCTGTATACCATCTCCTTATATTCTAGGTAAAAAAATATTTTTCCTTTTTGACACGGACCATGAACTCAAATGTGTAAGGAATAATTGGTTTAACTGTAAGGGTTAAGACATACTAAGGCCTAAGTTATACGACGATCATGTAATGAAGGGAATACTTTTATAATGGAAAATTAACCTATTACAAAGATTATTTCTTAAAAAAAAAATAATGCAAAACATGGGAAATAGTTTAGTAAATAGATTTTAAATAAAAAATCTTAGGTATATCACGTAATTAGTTTTTTATAATAATTTTTATAATTTGAATGACGACACATGTTTTAATCGATCAGCTTTTTTGTGGACTGCGTTTCAATTTCCTTTGATTCCACTGGAGAACTGCCAAGTTGATTCCTTCATTAAGAATTTTTCGTCGATATTCTAACCTCAAGCTTCAGCGTCCTAATAAGAAAATATTAATATATAAAAAAAACGGACAAAATTTGTGACTCATCGGTAAAAATAGGAAAGGGAAGAAATAATCAAATTGGATTCGATGAAAAAAACCATTACACGACATAGCTATGAACGAAAATCTGACTGAAAGTTTCTCTGATATTCGTAAAAGAGGTATAACCATAGATATATATTACTAGATTACTCGAAGCAATAAATTCCTTCAGAAGCGAATGGCACATTTTCGGACTTCCCTTTCTCGCGCCGAACACACAATATTGCCAACATCAGAAATGGTTGACTTTTTTGTCACGAAGTGAAAAACAATTATAGCGGGAATTATTCAATTTTTTGAATTTCTTGCAAATATAAATTTTGTATTTTAAAATAAGGTAAATAAAAAAAACAATATAATTTTGTTCAATTTATTTTATTTGCAATAACATTTTTTTACATTTTCGGATTGTAAAATTGTGATAATTATTTTGAATATAATGAATATATTATTCCAATATAAATAAATATTTTTGAAAACATAATTTTTTTTAAATTTATTTTATTTAAATATTCAGTGTTTGACCCTTTTCTGTCTATCGATTTTCGTTAATTTTTTGCAATCGATTTCATTCCTGTGTTTCTTTATTTTTCTCTGCAGTTGATCGCCCAATTTGTAACTAAAAGTATAGTATTTGAAAACATTTTAATGAATTAAAGTATTTTAGAGATTACCATATGTAGGTTTCCACTTCACCCAAGAGCGAAGTATGGGTAATATAATATTTTTTTAGTTTTAAAATTAATAGTTAAAAGTTACTTCAGTGTCTTTATTGATGTGATCAGAAGATACCTCATCAATTTCGTCGACATACTTATCCAGTTCATGCGCGACCGTTATTTCCTGAAATATAATTAAAAAACCAAAATTTTATTATTATGTTTGGCCAGCACTGATCACAATCCCTAAAAATAAAATGAAAAAAAAAACATGTATTAAAAAAAACGTCATTACTACAAAATGTAAACAAAAAAACACTAACAACAACACGCGAAAATTGAAATGCAATTATTAAAGGTAATATCAAACATTTTCTTTAAATATTTACATTGTGTAATTAACACGTAATATACAACAATTTTCAACTATTCATATCACATATGAACATGAATTTTACACAAAACAAAACAAAATATCACACATGACAGTTCAAAAAAAAGAGAAAAATTACACGAACAAAATCACACTTAACTTTATACTTACAGTATATCCAAGTGTTTTAAAACCAACCGCGACTATTTTTCTATGGATGTTGGTAATTTTTGCTAAAAAATTTAATTAAATTTATTATTAATTTAATAAAAAACTAAAATGTCATACTTACCTGTGAGAAAGACAGAGATGACAAATTAGACAGAGAGGGCCAACATTTATAAAATTAAAATGGATGAACACATTCCACATTTTAAAATTAGTACTGCCCAATGTACAATTAACAAATTTCCCAAATAAAAAATGGATACATTATTCATACATTTTATGCGACCCTACGATTTTTCTCAGAAAAATTTCGTATAAAAGGCCGAACAAAATTGGAAATTAATCACTTCTTCTGATTATCCAGCAGCCTACAGGCCAATTGGATAAGATTAAAACCGCTCAAGCAATTGTGGTAAGGTTTTAATTGTTCCAATTGGAAATATTGGGTTATGGTGCACCGGCGATTGGGTTTGGTTAAAACAAACAAATAATGTCATAATTTTCTTTCAGTTGTTATAATTTTTCATACAAAAATCATTTTCATTTTTTCTCGTTAAATTTTTAATTTTTTTATTTTCATTAAAAACAAATTTTTTTTTTATGCCATTTTTTTTTTATCTTTTTTTATTTTTTTTATATTTTTATTTTTTTTAATTGCTAAATCTAATTTTTAAGAAGAAAGAATTGTTAAATTTAAGAAACCGAATTTTTTTCAATAAACAAAAAATCGAAACGTAAACCGGACAATTTTCATTTTTTCACGTTTGTTTCTCCAACAAACATTTTTTGGTCCTTCGAGCCGGATTTTTGTGCGGAACGTGTTGATTTTTTTTTCTTAAAAAGAGATTTAGCAATTTTAATTGTTTTTTTCGGGGTTTGGTAAAAAAAATTAACCGTAAAAGAAAAATGGAAGGATTGTGTACATCGTTAACAATTCGAACAGAAAAAATGGAACGGTCAATTAGTAACAGAAAAAAAACCGCAATCAACAAAAGAACAGTTGGTTTTTACGAAAATAAAATTACTGATTTAAAAAAATCTTGGACCGAATTTGATCAACTCGATACACAATTACGTGAGCTGATCGTCACCTCTAAAACAGTTTGTATACACGAGTACGTAAAAAATAGCAAATATTCTGAACTAGAAACCAAATACATAGAATATCTGGCAGATCTATCAGATGGACTAGCAGAAAAAGAAGATTCAAAAGATCGTCGTACCAGTGTTGTAGAACAAACATTTATCCACTCAAATGAATCTCGCGTTCAATTGCCACGCATAAGTTTACCGAAATTTAGTGGAGACTATGCGTCATGGCGATCTTTTCATGATTTGTTTGTTTCAATGGTACACTGCAATAAGCATTTGCTGAACGTGCAAAAACTACATTATTTAAAGAGCTGTCTTTCAGGCGAAGCAGAAAGATTATTGAATCACTTTCGCATTACTGACCAAGACTACAATCCAGCTTGGGAAAAATTACAATCGCGATATGAAAATAAAAGATTATTAATCAACACACAACTAAACATTTTAACAAATCAACCAAAACAAATAACTGAAACCAGCAAAAGTATTAAATCAATCCTAGACACAACAGAGGAATGCATGCACCAATTACAGGCATTAGAAGTCAACGTGGCATCATGGGATACAATTTTAATCTTCCTAATAGTACAAAAACTCCCATTCAAGACATTAAAACTATGGGAAGAGGAATTGGGTGATACACAAACATTACAAACATTTGCTCAATTTCAAAAATTTATGCAAACTCGATTTAGAGTTTTAGAATCCATGTCATATGCAGTAAACACGAAACAACAAGCACCAGTAGTAACAACCAAAGCACATTTGGCATCAAACAATTCATCAAAATGTCCTGCATGCGACAGCGCACATTTTGTTGGAAGATGTAAAAAATTTTTTAACATGCAACTTTCACACAGAAAGGAATGCATACAAAAGATCGGTAGATGTTTCAATTGCTTCTCGAGCAAACATAGAACAACCTCCTGTCCGAGTAAATACCGATGTAGGAAATGCAACGGATTGCACCATACCTTACTACATTCAGAACAAATCAATACAAATTTTCAAGCTCAGTTGGCAAAACCAGTAACAAATTCATCTAACTCTGCAGATGGGGTGAAAACTTTTTTTGCGACTAAAACTCACAACGCATTATTAGCCACAGCAATAGTAAGCGTGAAAGATCGAAATGGGCGATCAATAAAATTGCGATGTCTTGTGGATCCGGGATCACAAACATCCTTTATAACAGAAGCAGCTTCTAAGCGCTTGGGTCTACAAAGAGAACCGACAAAAGTTCAAATAAAGGTGCCTGTTCTGATATCCGACGTTACGTTAGTTTTATTCGATATTACTCACTTGCTGCTCGATATTACATTTTTGGTGTTCTGGAATACGCAACGTTTCATTTCAGTTCAACGCGTAGCAACGCATTCGATTTTTGATGTTCTGATACCCGCCGGGAACTCGATTTTCAGGTTAAATTACTCACTTCAGTTTTCGCGCGTTCGAATGAATATTTTTGTATGAATTTCCTTTATTTCTAAACCCACCCACACTATGCACCATAATATCAATTTTAGTCAATTCTAATCTCATTTTGGGCCTGAAAATGGCTTTTATGAAGGATATATTCATAAAAAAAAATGTTTTTTTTTTCATTTTTAAATTTTTTAATGATTAGTGAATGGAAAAAATGTTACAAAAATATATAATTTATATTTTGTAATAAACATTGCTGAAAAATATATGAAATTTATTTTAATAAGGACAAGAACTTTATTTTTAAAACATTTATTGATGAAATGACTTAGAAAAAACACAAACAGCTGATTTTTGACATGCGATGATTGCCGTTTTTTTAAATGGGAAACGTAGTTTTCCAGAACACTGATCGCGTTAGAAATCGAATCGAACGCGTTACGTTTACTCACCTAACGCCGTAAAACAGAACAAGGGTGAAAAAGTTTAAACAAGAAGCAAGCAGCATGGTCGTATTTACAAACAAACGTAAAACTAGCATCATGCACAAACAAATACAAAACAATAAAAACCAAAATGTTAGTTATCAATGCTATAACTAATAGTTTACCAACAATTTCAGTACGTCCAGAACAATGGCATCATCTAAAAGAAATAGAACTGGCCGATTCTACGTATTGGAAACCCGGACCTATTGATATGTTATTAGGAGCACAAGTGTATGCCAACATATTAAAAGACGGCATAAAAAGAGGTACCAGAAACCAACCAATAGCTATCAATACAATGTTTGGATGGATCATTCTTGGAAACAATGCTGGAATACCATACCAACAGGTCAAAGCATTTACAGCTATTAACCAATCAGATCAAAATTTGAGCAACCAATTGAAAGAATTTTGGCAAACAGAGGAGATACCGGTTACACCGCGTCTTACTCCTGAAGACAAAGAATGCGAGCACAGTTTTCAAACAACTCACAAAGAGCGTCCAAACGGGCAATACAAAGTAAAACTTCCGTTCATTTATTCGGAAACACCAACATTTGGACCATCCAGAGAAACAGCGTTGAAAAGATACTTTTCCTCGAAGCGAAAATTGAAAAAAAATTCAAATTTAGAAGTAAAGAAAACAACTCCACTAACATTCTTTTCAGACATCAATATTGATATTTTAAAACGATATTCATCGTTTACAACGGTTATCAGAACAGTGGCGTTCATCAACAGATTTAAATTTAATTGTTTAAACAAAACTATAAAAAAAACAGGACAATTATCAGCGTCCGAATTACAAACGGCACGTAACATGATTTATAAAATCGTACAAACAACGACATTTAGCACCGAATATGAATTATTATCAAACAACAAACCGTTACCCAAAAGAAGTCAATTAGTATCACTCAATCCATTTATAGACAAAAACCAAATAATGCGAGTCGGTGGAAGGTTGGAAAATTCAAAATGCATTACATTTAGCAGGAAACATCCAATCATATTGCCAAGTGACCACCATATTACGGATATCATTATTGATAAACTGCACGCAGACACACTGCATGGTGGACTGAGTTTAACACTAAATACTAGTCGAAATCTTTATTGGACAATAAACGCAAAACGAGCAATTGCGAAAAGAACCAATAATTGCATAAAATGCATCGCTTATCGCAATAAGAAACGCAGTCAATTAATGGGCAATTTACCGACATATCGTGTAAATATATCCAAACCATTTACGCATGTGGGTATAGACTATGCTGGACCAATTAGCCTCAAGACGTCACCGCACAGGTCAGCGCGAATTTATAAAGGTTATTTTTGTATCTTTGTATGTATGGCAACAAAGGCAGTTCATTTAGAACTAACATCAGACTTAACCTCAGCAGCATTCATAGCAATGCTCAAAAGATTCGTCGCACGCAGAGGATTGTGTCAACATATATATTCGGATTGCGGCACAAACTTTAAAGGGGGATATACAACATTGCAGAAAGACATAAAACAGGCAATAAAGGAAGCAATCCCGATAGCTACAGAATATTTTATTGAAAAGGGCGTCACATGGCACTTCAACCCACCAGCTGCACCTCATTGTGGGGGACTGTGGGAAGCTGGCGTCAAATCAATAAAATACCATTTACGCCGAACTATCGGTAAAACTATCCTCACCTTTGAAGAGTACTCGACATTATTAACTCAAATCGAGGCCTGCGTCAACTCGCGTCCATTGTGTCGTATAAATAATGACTTGGAGGACTTAGAAGTATTAACTCCAGGACATTTTTTAATTGGGCATCCAATGAATTTAGTTCCAGAGCCCGAATGCAAAGAAAAAAAGACTACATTACTAAATCGTTGAAAACACATACAATACATGACCCAACAATTTTGGAGAAAATGGTCAACAGACTATTTACATTCTATGCAATACAGACCAAAGTGGCAAGGACTTCAACCTACATTGAAGATTAGCGATATAGTCTTAATTAAAGACGATAATCTCCCACCTACAGCATGGCCTTTAGGAAAAATTGAAGAAACATTTCCTGGAACTGATGGTGTAGTTAGAGTAGTGCAGGTCAGAACGCAGTTTAAAAGTTTTCGACGACACATTCGCAAACTAACATTACAACAGTGGTGTCTCCATGTGGCGTCATGTTCAACCTTTGTGTTTCCTTCATCCCAATTAATCAAATTTTTATTCTAGAAAAAAGAAAAAAAACATGGAAAACGAAATCATCGATCTTGACATATTGGACATTGATAGTTACCTTGCGATGTCACCAATGGACGAATTTGACAGGAGTCTCTTTGTCAAACCAGGATTCGACATACTTACAGGGCAACCACTTAAGAAGTTATCAGAGAAACAACTTCAACAACGAGATTTCACCAGCAACAATTTTTTTAGCGATCTTCAATTGGGACCAATGAACCAAACGGACATCGATTGCTACAAAACCCCGGGATACGACATTTTGACAGGACTGCCATTAAAAAGGAATTCGTCAACTCAATCAACTCAATCAACACAAAGTCAACAGCAACATGAATTACCACAGCGGTCAACTCAGTCATCATGTAAACCAGTGCCAACCCAATCGATCAAAATAAAGGGGTCCCATGTTTTTAATTGGAACTCCTTGCGACCGTCAAAAACCATATCCGAAATCAAACTAAGAATAAAAAATGACGTTCAACGCTTCACCACAAAAGAAGGTGAAGCCATCTTTATCCCAGGTAAAATTCTGGAACGAATTGACTTCGAAAAAATTAAAAACAAAAAAAAAGGATTTTAAAATCAATTTACCGGATAGATATGAAGTCAGGTTGAAAGTATATGCTGACAACCATATCTTGTTTCACCATCATCAAAAAAGACCAAGAGGGTCCACATCTAAAATAATTGAAAAAATAAGTACACCATAAACATAAATTTCAAAATAAAGAATTAAATTTACCAAAGGCAGGCAAATGAATATAAGTCCTCCATAAAAATTTAATTAGAATTTTTTTGAACGTGACCGTTCAAGGGGTTAGAGCATGTTTGGCCAGCACTGATCACAATCCCTAAAAATAAAATGAGAAAAAAAACATGTATTAAAAAAACGTCATTACTACAAAATGTAAACAAAAAAACACTAACAACAACACGCGAAAATTGAAATGCAATTATTAAAGGAAATATCCAACATTTTCTTTAAATATTTACATTGTGTAATTAACACGTAATATACAACAATTTTCAATTATTCATATCACATATGAACATGAATTTTACACAAAACAAAATATCACACATGACAGTTCAAAAAAAAAGAGAAAAATTACACGAACAAAATCACACTTAACTTTATACTTACAGTATATCCAAATGTTTTAAAACCAACCGCGACTATTTTTCTATGGATGTTGGTAATTTTTGCTAAAAAATTTAATTAAATTTATTATTAATTTAATAAAAAACTAAAATGTCATACTTACCTGTGAGAAAGACAGAGATGACAAATTAGACAGAGAGAGCCAACATTTATAAAATTAAAATGGATGAACACATTCCACATTTTAAAATTAGTACTGCCCAATGTACAATTAACAAATTTCCCAAATAAAAAATGGATACATTATTCATACATTTTATGCGACCCTACGATTTTTCTAAGAAAAATTTCGTATAAAAGGGCGAACAAAATTGGGAATTAATCACTGTATCATAGTCTTTCAGATTTTTGGTTTTTATATTTGAGCAATTTTTGTTGATTTTTTTTAGTGCAAAGCTCTTGTCATCAAGTATTTCTTTTAACGAAGCTGTAGTTTTCTTGTGGTCCAGACTATAGCATACTATTGGCGGAATATTAGAGACTGGCCGTTTTTGCAAAGGTTGGGCAATTGGTTGCGTTTGCATTTTACCAGAATCTATGCTAGACAGGGACGAAACAGAGGGACTTCGGCCAATGTTATATATGGAATGGTTCGGTTCCACTCCTACAGGTAGCGGTGCGAATTGGTTTTCCTGTGCTCCTGAGGTGGACGCGGTTGGTTGGGTCATTATAAGAGAATTTGATAGTCTCGGGTCTCTACGTGATAGAAGTATGTTTGATTTTGATTTAACTCCACTTTTTTGGGGAGTTTCAGAACCGTGTCTATATTTTGGTTTTTTTTTTGTACTTTTTAGAGGCGATTGGATGCGCCTAACTAGTTTAGATTGCTTGACATTTAGTGAGGAGGGTGAGTTATCTCGTCCCTTCAACAAAGCTAAGTTTTTTGAGCCTAAATTTAAGCCTTCCATCCACTGAGGGCTTGTTTACTAAAGGAATTATGTAATTTATTTATGTAAGGGAAATTCAAAAATATTTAAATATCATAAAAATATAATGTGTAATAATGAAATATAACAATATGGTACTTGTATAGTGTTGTGTGATGTGTGAATGATGATTTAGAAATGAATGTATGATATGTGTGTGTTGATCTGGTGAAATGAAGTCTGCTTAAAATTGAAAGTTATAGTTGAGAAATATTGATTTTAAAATTTTGGATGTTCTGAATTTTGAAGATCGATGACTATCCGTTTTTTCGGTAAGAGTCGAGTAAACTATAATATTCGATTTCCTCACCAAAAACGGACGATCGTTGAGTAATTTGCTTTCTTTGGTAATATCGAATAAATTTTACAATTATTCGATATTGTTGAACAATTAAATTTTGGAACCGTTATGCAATACTCTATAGAGTATATCCTGCGGTAATATTGAATTACCGTTTGAAAACGGTATGAACTTCAGCCACTTTCCCCCGAGGGGGATTATAATGAAATAAACTTTTCACAATGCTTGGTTTCGATTTTAGTTACTTTTTGATTTTAGCACTTATTTTTTTTTAATTAAACTAGTTGATTTAAATAGTTATAAATCACTTTACTTTAAGAAATGCGAGTATAAATTTTAATCACTGATTAAAAAGCTAACGAATTTAAGTAACGACGGCTGATCTCTCTCTCTGATCTCCATTTTCTAAAAAAGACTAACAGCCTCACCTTTACACCCAAGGAAAATCGTTCGTGGTGCTACGTTATACGTGGCATCGATAAAAGCTACGATGCAAGAGATGTTTCGATGGCACTAGGATCTTTAAATTTAAATGTCAACTTTCAGAAAATTGACATACTAAAAACGAAACAAAAGTCGCATAGTTCACTTTTTTATATTCAATGTGATAAAAAATCGGACATGAAATCCTTATTAAAAGTACAATACCTTCTTCACCAAAAGATCAGTTGGGAAAAGCTAAACCCACGATCCAACTTACAATGCAAAAAATGTCAAAGATACGACCATGTTGCTATGAATTGCAACATGCCGTATCGTTGCATTAAATGCGCCAGCACGCATGAGCCAGGGCAATGCCTTCGTAAAAACACGCAGGAGGGGGAACCCTACTGCGTCAACTGCGAACAATATGGCCATCCCGCTAATTATAGGAACTGCCCCGCTGCACAGACATACAGAGAAAGAAAAAACACTCGACCCACTAACATTAAACAATCCGCACAAAACTTAACAGTTAACAATCAAAACACTAAAAAAATGTACAATAACTTCGTACAACCATCCATCTCGTTTGCAGATGCAATAATAAACAAAACATACCGACCACAACTACAAATATTCAACATACACGACAAAACCCGCCGACGTCTGCAATCGACTCCAACAATTTAAATTTCATACAGCAACAATTTCAGCAGTATTTCAACTTAAATCTCTTTGAGCTAGCTCAAAAAATCAACAATTTAACTGACATCCTAAAATCTACCACTAATGACGAGACAAAAAAACAATATTTACTCAACTTTGCGTTTGATTTGGCGCCATATATTCATCTAATAAACCCATAAATTGACATTAAAAACAATCCTACTGAACGTGAATTCTCTATGCTCAAATCAAAAACAAACAGAACTAAACGCTCTACTGACGAAACATACGCCAGACATTGCACTTATTACGGAAACACGACTCAAAAAAAACAAAAACAATATCAGCAACAAATTTCCACACTACACTCTACACCAATACGACCGCACAGATAACACAGGCGGGGGAGTTGCAATACTATGCAGGCAAAACATCCTAATTGAACCTTTCACGCTACCAATCTTCGAGACAATCGACGGCATTGCTATACAAATTCTACTAAAAAATGGGAAGAGAATAATATGTGCTTGTATCTATCACTCACACAAATGCGGTAATCAAAACCTAAAATTAAACGATTTGAACCTATTATTTAGTGCATTAAAGTCAACAAAACAACCTTTCGTAGTAGGTGGTGACATAAACGCGAAACACCGCTTCTGGTCAAATACCATAGACGACATCAACGGATGAACCCTGTACGACTGGTACGTTAATAAACACTCCGTTTTTGATCTAAGCCTCTTGAATTCCTTTTACCCTTCATACCCTGAATCCGGCTCTTACTTAGATCTGTTTTTAATTCATAACGATTTGTTAATAAACAAAAAATGCCTAATTCATAATAATTTATTAACCAAACCATCATATTCAGACCACGATATCGTCATTCTAATAATAGATGGTATAAAACAACATAAAAAAAACAGATCTGAACATTGGCCTATCGAATTCAAAATAGAAAACCCAATAAAAATCTTTGATTATGGCAACGCGAACTGGCCTAGATTTAATAGGTGTATCAAAAACAAGGTTAAACTTCTAACTATCAACCATAAGACGAATCAGACCAAGCAGCAAATAGACGAAACCATAGACTCACTTACAAAGGACATAAATGAAGCTGTAAAATACGCAATATCAACAATAACGCTAAAAAACACGCACTACTCCCACTCCACCAAACATCTTTCGAGACTGCTAAAAACAAAACAAAAACTAAGACGGAAAATGTACAAATATCTGGCATCAAACGCTTACCTAAAGGACAACACCTACTACAATTTTAAAACCAAACTGATAGAATTAAACAACGAAATCTCAACAGTAATACAAGCCAACGTAAACAACAACTTTAACACTAAACTCAAAGACATCAAAAAGGATAACAACCTATTTAAAAACATACATAAACTAAAATCTAAAAAATCAAACTTAAACATAACAAAGTTACTCATAAACAATAAGATAACTCATGACATACCAACTATAAACAACGCAATAGCCTTAAATTTTCTAAAATCACACACACAAAACGAGACACTGGGGACAGTAGAGCACACCAACTTCATTAATAATGAAACAAATTTCTTCATAAACTCACAAAGAAACTTTAAACTGACTAACTTTGACATAAGCAACCCTGCAGACAAATGCACGATGTTCAAGGACATTTTCACTACCAAAAGGGAACTAACACACATCATAAAATCGCTAAACAACAAAAAATCTTGTGACTTCGATGGCATCTCGAACATGGTCATAAAGAAACTACGTCCACAAATTCTTAGGATATGGGTAGTTATCTTCAATAACTGCCTAAACATTGCCTACTTTCCTGCAGCGTGGAAAACCGCAAAAATCATCCCGCTCAGGAAGCCTAAGAAAAATGACCTAGTTCCAACCAGCTATCGTCCGATCTCCCTCTTAAGCTGTCTAAGCAAACTACTTGAATCGATAAAAGCTACGATGCAAGAGATGTTTCGATGGCACTAGGATCTTTAAATTTAAATGTCAACTTTCAGAAAATTGACATACTAAAAACGAAACAAAAGCCGCACAGTTCACTTTTTTATATTCAATGTGATAAAAAATCGGACATGAAATCCTTATTAAAAGTACAATACCTTCTTCACCAAAAGATCAGTTGGGAAAAGCTAAACCCACGATCCAACTTACAATGCAAAAAATGTCAAAGATACGACCATGTTGCTATGAATTGCAACATGCCGTATCGTTGCATTAAATGCGCCAGCACGCATGAGCCAGGGCAATGCCTTCTTAAAAACACGCAGGAGGGGGAACCCTACTGCGTCAACTGCGAACAATATGGCCATCCCGCTAATTATAGGAACTGCCCCGCTGCACAGACATACAGAGAAAGAAAAAACACTCGACCCACTAACATTAAACAATCCGCACAAAACTTAACAGTTAACAATCAAAACACTAAAAAAATGTACAATAACTTCGTACAACCATCCATCTCGTTTGCAGATGCAATAATCAACAAAACATACCGACCACAACTACAAATATTCAACATACACGACAAAACCCGCCGACGTCTGCAATCGACTCCAACAATTTAAATTTCATACAGCAACAATTTCAGCAGTATTTCAACTTAAATCTCTTTGAGCTAGCTCAAAAAATCAACAATTTAACTGACATCCTAAAATCTACCACTAATGACGAGACAAAAAAACAATATTTACTCAACTTTGCGTTTGATTTGGCGCCATATATTCATCTAATAAACCCATAAATTGACATTAAAAACAATCCTACTGAACGTGAATTCTCTATGCTCAAATCAAAAACAAACAGAACTAAACGCTCTACTGACGAAACATACGCCAGACATTGCACTTATTACGGAAACACGACTCAAAAAAAACAAAAACAATATCAGCAACAAATTTCCACACTACACTCTACACCAATACGACCGCACAGATAACACAGGCGGGGGAGTTGCAATACTATGCAGGCAAAACATCCTAATTGAACCTTTCACGCTACCAATCTTCGAGACAATCGACGGCATTGCTATACAAATTCTACTAAAAAATGGGAAGAGAATAATATGTGCTTGTATCTATCACTCACACAAATGCGGTAATCAAAACCTAAAATTAAACGATTTGAACCTATTATTTAGTGCATTAAAGTCAACAAAACAACCTTTCGTAGTAGGTGGTGACATAAACGCGAAACACCGCTTCTGGTCAAATACCATAGACGACATCAACGGACGAACCCTGTACGACTGGTACGTTAATAAACACTCCGTTTTTGATCTAAGCCTCTTGAATTCCTTTTACCCTTCATACCCTGAATCCGGCTCTTACTTAGATCTGTTTTTAATTCATAACGATTTGTTAATAAACAAAAAATGCCTAATTCATAATAATTTATTAACCAAACCATCATATTCGGACCACGATATCGTCATTCTAATAATAGATGGTATAAAACAACATAAAAAAAACAGATCTGAACATTGGCCTATCGAATTCAAAATAGAAAACCCAATAAAAATCTTTGATTATGGCAACGCGAACTGGCCTAGATTTAATAGGTGTATCAAAAACAAGGTTAAACTTCTAACTATCAACCATAAGACGAATCTGACCAAGCAGCAAATAGGCGAAACCATAGACTCACTTACAAAGGACATAAATGAAGCTGTAAAATACGCAATACCAACAATAACGCTAAAAAACACGCACTACTCCCACTCCACCAAACATCTTTCGAGACTGCTAAAAACAAAAAAAAAACTAAGACGGAAAATGTACAAATATCTGGCATCAAACGCTTACCTAAAGGACAACACCTACTACAATTTTAAAACCAAATTGATAGAATTAAACAACGAAATCTTAACAGTAATACAAACCAACGTAAACAACAACTTTAACACTAAACTCAAAGACATCAAAAAGGATAACAACCTATTTAAAAACATACATAAACTAAAATCTAAAAAATTAAACTTAAACATAACAAAGTTACTCATAAACAATAAGATAACTCATGACATACCAACTATAAACAACGCAATAGCCTTAAATTTTCTAAAATCACACACACAAAACGAGACACTGGGGACAGTAGAGCACACCAACTTCATTAATAATGAAACAAATTTCTTCATAAACTCACAAAGAAACTTTAAACTGACTAACTTTGACATAAGCAACCCTGCAGACAAATGCACGATGTTCAAGGACATTTTCACTACCAAAAGGGAACTAACACACATCATAAAATCGCTAAACAACAAAAAATCTTGTGACTTCGATGGCATCTCGAACATGGTCATAAAGAAACTACGTCCACAAATTCTTAGGATATGGGTAGTTATCTTCAATAACTGCCTAAACATTGCCTACTTTCCTGCAGCGTGGAAAACCGCAAAAATCATCCCGCTCAGGAAGCCTAAGAAAAATGACCTAGTTCCAACCAGCTATCGTCCGATCTCCCTCTTAAGCTGTCTAAGCAAACTACTTGAACGACTAATACTTACACAATTGACTAACTTTATAGACGATAATGACATTTTACCAACATATCAATTTGGTTTTAGAAACAGACACTCTACGGCAGATGCATTGACATTACTACATAACAACATAACATACAACATGACAAAACATAAAATAACAGTGGCGACGTTGATTGACCTGGAATGGAATTTTGTATTTCGATTTGACCCAATTGGATCGTATATACGACTTCGACCAACCAATTTGGTATCGGCTAAAATTGGATCGAAAATATTTTATACTGTGATCGTATAAAATTCATTCGATCAGTGTTGAGTTGTCGAAAACATGTTTTTTTTATGTTTATTGTCATATTTTTAATTTCTTTAATGAAAAAAACCCAAGTACAAGAAATTTGACAATTATTTCCTTAAATTTTTACTAAATTATTGTAGTTTTCACAAAAAAAAAAAAATAAAATATTTTTTTAAAAATTTTTTTTTTCACTTGAGTTCATGCAAATTGAGTTCATGCAAAAAACTCCCAAGCTTGCAAAAGTTAACTTGAAAGTATTGAATTTAAAAAAATTATCAAGATTTTCATGAAATTACAACCAAATAAGATGACCCTAAGAGCGAAGTGAAAATTATAAGTATAACAAAATAAAAAAAACGACGCCAAATTTAGGACCGAAGACACTTAAAGATATTTTGTTTCACTGAGACCAACAATTTTAATATTAATTATTAAATATTAATTTAAAAATAATTCAAAACTCAAAACAAATCTAAAACACAAACATTTTAAATTATTGTTTTCAAAAAAAAAACTACCAGCTGTCAAAATTTCATTACATTTCATTGGCCAATTTGAAAATTTATACCATTTGCGTGGAATTCTCAAAGGCAACACTAATTTACGATACGATAATTTTACAGGATGCCAAAAAGAATTCAGATCGAATATTAAATCGAATCGAAAATTCAGTTGGATCGAAATACAAAATTCCATTCCCGGAAAAGGCATTCGATTCAGTATGGTTAAATGCCCTCATCTGGAAGCTTAAATCCTTCAATTTTCCTACATATCTCATCCTGTTCATATCAAACTTCCTATAAAACCGAAATTTCGCAATAGTAAACCAGAATTTTCTCTCAAACATCCTTAATATGCCAGCAGGTGTTCCACAAGGAGCCATAATTTCTCCTACTCTATTTAATTTATTTACAGCTGACATTCCAACATCACACTCCCCCATCTACAATAGCATAATTCCAAATCCCAATCCCACAAATACCATTAGCTTTGCAGATGATCTAATAGTAATTTCAGCCTCCTGGTCAATCGACCAAGCCACTAAAATGCAAACAGTTGAACTACAAAAACTACACGTTTACTTAACTAAGTGGAAACTCAGAGTAAATACAGACAAATGTGAGACAATCTACTTTACGGGACCTAACTGCAAATACAACAGAAAACGAAAAAAAGCAAAATTGACTGACGTAAAAATAAATAACATCAACATTAAAACAGTTAACACAGTAAAATACCTAGGTTATCACCTACAACAGAACTTAAATTGCGACTTTCACATAAAATCCGCAATAAATAGAGCGAAGGCAGCACATGCTATTCTTTTTCCTTTTATAAACAAGCACAGTCCCCTACAAAAAGATATAAAACTCTTGCTATACAAACAAGTCATCCGACCCACACTATCCTACGCAGCACACATTTGGTCAGACAGAATATCTGAAACCAAATGGCTGAAAATATCGGTGCAAGAAAGAAAGTGGTTAAGAAACTCATTACGGGTAACCTACAAAAGAAAAAGTACCGAAGAAAAATACGACAATACCGTCTCCAATGCGGAACTATACAAGTTGGCGGACATTACCCCCATCAGAGATTTTGTAAAGAAACTGACAGACAAATACATAGACAGAACAAAGGACCACGAAAACGAACTTATTACAAACTCAATACCGACAGACGAATTTACATTTCAAATTTTTAATAATTTCTTCCATAAACCAATTGGGTGGCAGGCAAAATAAAAAAAAAAAAAATAAATCAAGGATGATAGTGAAAACTCGTCCCTCCAATCAAGGCTAAGCAATTTAGCCATAATCTTTTTTTCTCAAATAAATCTTGTTTTTTATATATTTTATTTTTTTTTTTCAAGATACTTATATTCATTATTCTAGGTTTAATTCATTGAATTTAAATATATAATCATTTATTTCTTTAGATAAGTTAAAATTAAGTTTTTCGACGTTTAAGATTTTTAGAATTAAGCAATATTAAATTTTGTCATTTAGATTTAAGGATAATTCTGTACAAATTGGAAAATAAATGAATTTAAAAATGAAATGAAAATGGAATTAATCACTTCTTCTGATTATCCAGCAACCTACAGGCCAATTGGATAAGCTTAAAACCGCTCAAGCAATTGTGGTAAGGTTTTAATTGTTCCAATTGGAAATATTGGGTTATGGTGCACCGGCGATTGGGTTTGGTTAAAACAAACAAATAATGTCATAATTTTCTTTCAGTTGTTATAATTTTTCATACAAAAATCATTTTCATTTTTTCTCGTTAAATTTTTAATTTTTTTATTTTCATTAAAAACAAATTTTTTTTTTATGCCATTTTTTTTTTATCTTTTTTTATTTTTTTTATATTTTTATTTTTTTTAATTGCTAAATCTAATTTTTAAGAAGAAAGAATTGTTAAATTTAAGAAACCGAATTTTTTTCAATAAACAAAAAATCGAAACGTAAACCGGACAATTTTCATTTTTTCACGTTTGTTTCTCCAACAAACAATTATATTTGTAATTGAAACCATTGTGAGAGTTTTTTGGTTCTCTTTCTTATTGTAATGGCATTACAAGAGTTAAATTAAATATTTTTAAAGTCTGTTTGAAAAAAAAGTATTCACATACCTTGGGGACGATTACTTCTGGTGACCCCAAGACTGGAAGAGCACTGCGACTCAAGTAACTCCTAAGGCCAATTCGATTTATGTCTATCCAATTGAAATGATGACTGCAAATTCTGGTATATCTCGGTGTAATTTCCTTTGGGTTTATTTGCAGTATATTGCACCATTTAATCAAACGATTTTGAATTTTTGGAAATTTAAATTATCCAATTTCTTTAAATTTTTTTTTCTGTTGGAAATTCATTTTACTTACCTGAATAGCAAAACTTCATTGTATGATGAAGGTTTATTATTCCAAACACAACCTTTTATAGCACACCGCATAGACATTTTTTAAAAATATTTAATATAAAATAAAATTTTGATACACGTTTCATAAATTTAAAAACAAACTTTGCTAAAAATATTTACTTCATTACGCAAACCAAATTTTTAAATTTGGCGACAACACGTCTGTGATTTTGATCATATTTAGTTGGCAGACCTGAAAAATTCGACATTGACGAAAAAGACAGATAGTTGAAGAATTTGGAACTAACCAGGGATTGTGAACGGGAAAAAAATCAATAATTTTTTGGTTTTCATAATTTATTTTGAATTTTTATTAATAATTCATATACAAAAAAATTTAAAATAATTTTTAATTTGAATTTTTCGGTATTTAAAAATTAATGTGAATTTTATTTGATGTTTTTAAAATTTATGGTAAAAAAAAGAGGTTTCTGCCCATGAGGAATATTTTAGCCATGAGCGAGTAAGCGAATCTTAGTCCGGTAGTATTTAAGTCATTAGGTATAACCACCTTTCATTGAAAATCAAAGAAAAACGTTCGGTTTTCACTAGTTCAACAATTTCCTTAATTACAATGATCGTCGTATAACTTAGGCCTAAATCAGAATTCTCTTCAGAAAAAAAAAACATTTTTTTCATTTGCTTTTTTGTACATCATAAAATGTTGATATTTTTGTTAACACGATTTGATTTTATTTAATATTTTCAAAAATTATGAAAATATATTTCCCTGAACAAAAATTAAATTTCGGATCAGCTGATTATCAATTTGTTTCATTTCATTACCAATCGTTCCCTGGCAGAATTTCTTTCAGAGAAAAATTTTCGGGCGTACTTAACCTAAAAAAAAAGAAATCTACAAATTTTAAACATTCGATGCTCTCAAAGTTTCCAACTTGGACGCATTTTTAAATATAAATCTGACAGCTTAGTATAACTCCAAAACCGAAAAAAGGAATAAATTTTCAACTGACTTCGGAGACACAAAGTGCTCTTCTTCATACGACTGGTGGCCTTATTTTAATTTGTAATTATTTGTTAAATAATTTGGGTTTTGTATACGTCCTTTTAGGAAAATTTCAAACTGATTATCTTGAGGATCTTTTTAGAAAATACCGTCGAATGAGTGGCTGCAATTACCACATTTCGATTCAACAAATATTAGAATTTGAAAAAAAATTAAAAATTACAAATGTTTTAAGACTGAAGTCACATACCAAAGATAATTTTCAATTAATTGATTTCTTTTTTGACAATTCCAGTGCTGTGCAAACGACCTGTACGGTGGATGACATGGAAGAAATATTACGGCGGGCCTGTGACATTACTATTGAAGATACTCAGCTACAGATTTTAGTTTATGTTGCCGGTTAGGTAGGTAGAAAAGTTAGTGAAACAATGAAATGTTCGGGTTGCACCAAGAAATTATTGAGTTCAAAAGAGAAATTGCAATTAACTCGAAATATTTAGAAAATGAAGTTCCCTTCAGAAATTTCAGTTAATATTGGTATTAACGCGTTTCAAATATTTGAAGTTGTAATTAGCAAAGATTTTAAAACTCAATTTTTAAATTTTAATAACCATCGGCGATTCCTATACACATTAATTTGAGAGAAATTAGAAGCGTTTTGTGATGAAGTTTACTGTGATGTTTGCGGTACTTCCAATTACAAACTTTTTGCAAAATCTTATTTGATTTGGTCTGAATAATTATTGCAAAACATTAAATAATTCACTTCATTGTTCCACTAACAAGCGAAAACTGGCAACATTATTATAAAAAAAATCATTTTTCACTTAATTTATTTTATATTAAATCTCACATATTTTATAATTATTATATAATTGTAGGGAATTTTAATAAAAACAAATATGTTAATTCACTTTTCTTTATAAATTTATTTGTTCACAAAGTTATTTCTGATTGCACAAAGCTTGTCACAAAGACTTCTTATTCTAAAATGTGGTGTCACAGACTTCTTACTTGCTCGAAGGCGTCACCAAGACTGACTTTAAAATTATATGTGAAATACCTATTAGAGCGAGACAGAATAACATTTCGCCTTACATTCGGCCATCCTACATAAATTCGCCCTCGAATTCCTTACACAATTTCTAATTAAATTTATAAATTGTTTCCATAACAACAAACAACAAACATATTCAAATAATTTTTTTAATACTATTAAACAAAATCTAATGTTAAAATTAAAATTACTTTTCGGAATTACAATTAGAATTCGTCGCAGATTGACAGATCCAAGATTTGATTCGTGATATATCAATAACTCCTTCGAACGGCTTTTGCGTAACTTGAAATCCGTCTACATCTTTAAGATAATAACGATCATTCCCTAACACCCTATGGACAACATATGAGCCTCGGTATTTAGGCATTAGCTTCTTGTTCGCTCCAATTGTTGTATCAACATTTGTTATCATTACTAAGTCTCCTTTACAGTAAACTCTGGGTTTCTTACGTTTTTCATTAAATTTTCTTTCATTACAAACCTGTGAATTTTTTATGTTTTCAGAAGCTTTGGCTCTAATTTCCGACAGAGATACCTCTTCTTTATTTATAATATGGTTTTCGAGATACTCTTTTATTTTATCGCTAACTTCTCCTCTTTGGCTAATGCTAAATAATAATTTGCTTGGACAAGATTTTGTACTTTTTGAAAAAGTGTTATTAATCGCGAATTCGACTTTATCTAATACTTGATCCCAATATACTTTACGATCCTTATCTACAAGTTTGGCAATCTTATTTCGTACCGAATCAAGTGGGCCATAATAATCGATGTGAATAGTTTTGAATGGTACATCCCCTTTTGGAATCGAATGGAGATATCCAGGAATTCTTCCAGTAGAACTGTTAAATGAAATACACTTAGGACAATTGGCTATATATTCCTTCACTTTGCCACCAAGATTTGGGAACCAATATGTTCTTTTAATAACCTCAATTGTTTTCTCTACTCCCATGTGTCCTAACAAATCGTGTGAATTTTTCAGTACTTGAATCTGCATTGCTTTTGGTACGTAAAACCGAATTTTTGATTTATCAAGCTTTTTGTAAATTAGACCATTTCGTAATTCGTACGAAGCATGATCTTTAACTTCTAGTTTCTTTCGTAGTTCTTCTAATTCGGGATCCTGGCTTTGACAAATAGCCATAGTCTGCTCGAAAGTATTTTCTTCAAGAACTAGTATGCACTGACAGCGGCTTAATGCATCTACGTGTTGCATACGTTTGCCCTCTCGATGCTCAATTGTATAATCGAAATTTTGCATTTCCAATGCCCATCTACTGATTCTCGGATTTATAATTTGTTTCTTTAAGGTTAAAGCTAAGGCATTACAGTCTGCTATGATTTTAAATTTTCTGCCCAATAGGTATATTCGAAAACGTCTTAAAGCATAAATTATGGCAAGAGTCTCAAGTTCATAAGAGTGATATTTGGCTTCTTGATCAGTAGTGCGTTTCGAAAAGTAGAATATTGGGTGGAATTTTCCATCAGACTTTCTTTGCATCAAAATTGAACCGTAACCAATGGAACTTCCATCGCAATGTAATTCAGTTTCGTCCGAAGTACAGAATATTGATAATAATGGTCGTTCTAGTAATATTTGGAACACGATTTCGAGTGTTTCCAAATGTTCTTCAATGGTACTTGTTGCTATTAACAAATCATCAATATAAAGGATTATTTTATTTGATTCGATCAATGGTTTAAAAATTTGTTCAACATATCGTTGAAAAACTGATGACGCGTTCTTTAACCCGAACGGCTTCTTCAAGTATTCGTATTGACCCATAGGTGTAATGAAACTAGTGTACTTGATAGAATTTTCTGCCATGTAAACATGATGAAAACCACTTTTCAGATCTAGAAATATTTTTCATAGCACAACCGATCAATTAAATCTTCAACAATTGGAAGGCTAATTATCACGTACTGTCATTTTATTTAAAGTGCGATAATCAGTACACAGTCGATATTCGTTCTTGTTCTTTTTTTTTAATTAATACGATTGGAGAATAGTATGGAGACTGGCATTCTCGAATTATTTGTTTTTTAAGAAGATCTTCTAACATTTTCGACAATACTTCCTTTTCATTATATGCTAATCTTCTAGGTTTCGAGCTGAAATAATCGTTAGAATTCAAGACGATGTTCATTTCGAATCTCTTCTGGGGTCTGTCAATTCTGAAAATTTACGTTTATATTTATTAAATAAGCAATTTACTTTACTTTTAATTTCAAAAGGTATTTTTTCTTCAAATATCAATTCAAATTTGGTCTCATCATCTTCAATAGTATTATTTAAGATTTCGTTTTCAAAATTATCTGGTTCATATTTTAGCTTAAGGCCAAATTTAGTTAAATAATCTCTTCCGATAATGAGATCAGTTTCCATAGTATAATCCTTTACAACTAATAATATTACATTTTTAATTTCGTTAAAAATATTGATTGATCCCTGAAATGTACCTAAAAAATTCAATTTTGAATTATTAATTCCTATATATTTATTATTTTGACGTTTATAATTTCTAATGAACTTCTCTTTGATGATCGATGTTTGAAATACCTATTAAAGCGAGACAGAATAACATTTCGCCTTACATAATATTGTTTTTCTCTCATGTTTAAACATATATTTGTGGAAAATGAAAAGTTCCTGTAGTTTTATTTTTATTTGTTGAACTTTTGTTCTAATTTATAATATAGTTTTATATTATTTAATTTTTGTTGAATTCTAACGCTATTTAATTTTTGTTTAATTTGCAATGAAAAACAAAAAAACTATTAATAAAATCTAAGTGATTCAATTATTCATAATAAAACATATATTTTTTTTAATTTGTTGTGTATTTTTAATCCCAATTTTTATTATTATTTCTTATTTATTTTTAGTGTTGCTCAAATTTTAATGCTAATCTAAAATAGAATTTTATCAAATATTTTAAAATTAAGAAGATATTTCTATTCTACCTTCAATCCTGCTGCAAAATGGGCTTGCTTAGCAATCATCACAGCTTCATGATAATTTCTGTTAAAATTTCTATGATTGGATATAGGTTCTGATGTAATTTCTTCCCATTGTTTGTACAATTCTGCTACTTTTTTATTTTCGTCATCTATAACTTCACGTAATTTATCTAATTTCGCAGTTTTCTCTTCATAACATTTTATTATTTTAACTAATGTTAATTGGTCTCTTTCTAAAAAAAAAAAGATTTTAATAATATAACATCATTTTCCATTCAATTCTTATAGCACTCTCGACATACAATTTAAGATAAAATCCAACTTTCACAAAACAAATTTTAATCAAAACGCGATAAATTCGCTTTCCATAATTAGCAATTTTAAATTCTATATTTTTAAGATTATTATTAATCATACAAATTAATTTTCTTAAATTGTTTTTGTGTAACATAACCCAATTTCTGAAGTTAAAGACTTCCGAAAATGACGAAAGAATAATGCCATTTAAACAATAAAAATTCAGAAAATTCACAACACTACACTTTAAAACAATTAATATTTCAATATTTATTTTTATTATAATTATTTCCCTTTTAACGCGAAAACATTCATTTCTTATTTCGAAGCGCGGTTATCAACACAAAGTTTTGTTGACATTTGGTTGTCACAAATCAAAGACGTCTTTACTCTAACCCCACGACTCCATTAGACTTATTTCAAGACTTATTTTCAATCTGACTGAAAAAAAGTCCAATTTTTCGAGTCTCCACGAGACTTTTTTTCAGCCCGACTGAAAATATGTCCAATTTTTCGAGTCTCCACTTTTTTTCAGTCGGACTGAAAAAAAGTCTAATAGAATTGCCTGTTTAGGTGCGCGATTAGATTCGCTATACAATCGCTATTCTTAAATCCGAAGTTTATCTCACATTTGCATCGCATTATACATGATAAGCGCCGTATACCAAGAAATTCAGCTGGTTTTTTTAAGCAGTTTAGTTGCTCGTATTTTGTAGTGATTTCATTATTTTCAAAGTAAAATTTGGGCAATACTTGGTAATGAGGCTTGTTTAAATCAATTCACTTTGCAATAGAAGAATTTATTTAAGAGATTTATCCGATATAATGGAATTTACCTCAGAAGCAAAGCCGTTAACCCCTTGGGTACACTTGACGTCTGAGACACGTCATGCACTTTTTTGCTCTAGGAGCGGATGACGTGTCTAAAGGTACTTTCACATTATCACTTATTTCGCGCAACAAATCACACAACATGTTTTGTCTCATCATGTGAACGTAAAAATCACATGTTTGATGAAATGTTTCGTCAAAAGTGCGCTCGACAGCACTTTTATGCGATTTTTCACACAACGTTTTTGACGGTTCATATTAGTTTAAAAAAAATTGAAAATAAAGATGTTTAATATTTAAATTACACTTTTAAACAGTTTTTTAAAAATGTAAGTATGATAAATTAAAATTTTTATAAAATATATAATAGAAATATATATATCATATTTTCAATAAGAAACAATAACTTTTCAGGGAGTTTTATAACCAAAAAAGTATAGAGGAAGAAATATCATGGACGGAAGAAGCCACAAAACTGTTAATCCAGGTTTATGAGAGCCATGAGAACTTATACAATTGCCGGCATGGTTTGTACCATAACAAACACGCTCGGGAAGAGTCCCTCTTAAAAATACAGGCAGGTCTTAATAGTGGGAGACCTAATAACAATATTTTTTCAAAGCTTGATATAACCAAGAAAATGTCAAATTTAAGAACGGCTTTGAACCGCGAAAGGAGGTTGTTGGAAGGAAGCAGCAGAAGTAGAGCTGGGTCAGATGAATTGCGTGAGCCCTCTGTTTGGTGGTACAGCTTGATGCAATTTGTGGTGCCCCATTTGAAAACAAGAAGTTCTGAATCCCCATTGAAATTCCCGGCGGTACCTAAGAAGGTAATTAAAATGCTTTAACCTTTATGTCAACAGCAGAACTGCTTTACGCACTCAACAGCAACATACCTGGGTATGTACATACGTTTTGTATGGGGAATGGCATGCCGTTAGCATAAAAATGCTAATATCTAACACGTTTGTTGGAATTTCTGTATTAGTCATTGTATTGTATTAGTCATTGTTTGTTGAAAAAAGTGGTTGAATAGGTAGACACACGTATATATATATAGGTAGAAACATGTATATATATATAGATAGAAACATGTATTGATGCAGAAATTTCATTCTTTGTAATTTCGTCAGCAAATTTAGTTTAGATTTGTGATTCGAAGTGAAAAGACGTTTCTGTTTATTTTGTGGAAATAAAAAAAAAAGAATAAAAGTGAAATGGCAGATGGTGAATGGCTTACTCCACGACAACTAAGCGCACTTTCGTACAAAGAGCAACAAGCATATTTTCGTCAAACGCTTGAAGAGAGCCAAGAAGAAAAGAGTGACCACGATTCAATAGTCGGTGACGAGGCTTTAGGTGAATGTGTAGGTGATATAGGTGGTGATGACTCAGACGTAGGAGAACCCACGTTACCAGAATATGACCCAGAGGACGACAGTGATTCTGATGAAGAATTTTTAAAAATTATTTTGAAAAAAATAAACTGTCCAAATTGTACCATGATCATAAATAAAGGCGAATGCGATTTTCTTTTACCGTCAGAACAACTTATTAAACACAAACATTTCGACAAAACTATTGAAAGGACTTCTCTACAAAAGCCTTCCGATTTTTTTTCGAAATTCGCAAATTGCATTTTCAAATATATGAAACATTATTTAAAACAAAATTCAATTCAATCCATGGCCCAAGTTCTAAAGATTTCAAATTGTTTATTTAGCATTATCTAAAAGTACACGAGAAACTCACAGAAAAAATCCATATAATGCATTCGACATTATCTAATTACCCACACAATCGAACATACAAAATATTTCTAAAAATATAAAAATATAAATTTTAATTCTAAAATCAAAATAGCAAAACACTAACAACAAATATATCAATCGATGCCGTTCATATTTCTCCATAAGATATATTCAAAGCCACAAATTCCTTATATGCGCACATGAATTGAACAAAAATTTCTCTACGATCAAATATTTTAATTCTAAAATTAGAAAAAAAGCCAACAACAAAATATACTCATCCACGGCATTTATAAGATGAATGAATTCAAAGCTTATTCCTTATCCAGCACAAAAACAAAGCTTACAAAGCTTAAGAACTAAATGTAAAAATAAGAACGAATTCTCCTCGTATATTTTTTCCACATATTTCACCTAGTTTTTTAAGTCGAAATTTGTGGGTAAAAGGAATTTTAAACATCTTATATTATTTATGGCTTTGCCAGAAGCGTAAGTGTAAAAGAAATCAAAAAATTTAAAATTTTTATTAGTAATTTTCTTAGCTTCAGGAAAGATTTCCGGCTTAGTAAAACTGCTTTCAAATATGTCCTGGGTATTTTAAAAGAAAGACTTTGTTTTACAATAAGTACATCAAGTATATCACCGGAAATTAAGTTGTCCAGTTGTTTACGAATTTTTGCCGAAGATGCTCATCAATTATGCATTATTCTCCTGGAAAAGCAGGACAAACTTTTAATGTTTGTTGTTCGCTGCATAACATGTATGTGGGAAATATTGGTCATAAAATTGAAACACATTTTAATTGTGGAAAAAACATCAAATGGAAGTAGTTTTATTCTTATGATAATTTACAAAACTTGACATTAAATTTATTAACGCGTAATTATGCCGCGTTTACGGATTTCAAATTGTTCGCTAATTATTATTTCTTACTTCTTTAAATTAATTTTCCTAATCAGCATTTTGTTTCTTGAGTTCCGAATTTTCTCTCTTCATGACTTGAGTTCCCAAAATTCTTTCTGAAACTGATGTTCAATTCTTTTTCGGTTCTTGATATTTTTTATCTGACTTCTTTTATAGACGACTACTGGGTCGATTGCTTTTTTAAACAAAGTGTTATTGCCAGGTTGACAATCCCACATGTATATGCAATTATTACATGTATGCAATGCGGTTTTAGTGCATACTAGTACTGAAGAGCTCCAGCAAGAAAACGATATAGAACATGATTCTGATTCGGAAGCTCGTCGTATTAGAGATGCAGTTATGCAAGCGATGTGATACATAATCTGTTTTTGTTATACGTAATTAAGTCTGTATTTTATGTAAAAACAAGCTATAGTGCAAAACCACTATTGAAACTTCTATACGTATGTTCAAATCGCGTTACCTTCCAAAAGCTTTTCTAAAAGAAAGCTATATGAATATGGAAATTCAGAGTGAACGTAGTGCTGAGTTAATCACAATATTTGTTGTGACAGACGACAGACGACAGACGACAGACGACAGACGACAGACGACAGACGACAGACGACAGACGACAGACGACAGACGACAGACGACAGACGACAGACGACAGACGACAGACGACAGGTGACAGACGACAGATGACAGACGACAGACGACAGACAGACATTGGATTCAATACCAGTGTAAGATTTCAAAAAGTTTTTTGCAAATTTACTTCAGCAAAAAACCATTTCCTTCCCCAGGACCTGTATCCTTTCTTAGATCCTGGCAAGAAGCAACAAATATCTATGCCTACGTACAACCAATGTACTAGCCAAATTTCACTAAAATCTGATAATACGTTTGTGAGTTATCCTAACTGCAAATTACGAAGAAAATATGTAAGCAAAGTTTAAAAATCGTATCATTTCATACAGCTACCCGAAGTTGTAATCGGATTCAATTGATTTTTGGACACAATTGTTCTTTCAAGGTTCAAGGTTTCAAGGGTATGGTTGTGTAGGGAATCAAAAGTTATATCGATTTATGCATGTCTGTCCGTCCGTCCGTATACTAAGATAACTCAAAAACGCGTTATCCGATTTTGATGAAATTTATAATGTGAGTTGCTTACTCCTTAACTGGGCGCTACAAAATATTTTCAAAAGGAGGCATAAACCAAAAACTCTTACCGAGGATCAAATTGATTGGCTTGTTTCATGGGTAGAAGACGATTCTAGCTGATACTGTAGACATACCACACGCTTTAATCCAGTCGATTATTTTTTAATCTAGATTCTAGATTAATAATACGACACATTTTGTTTTTCTGATTAAAATTCATTCTCCAGTACTTTTTGACATTTCTCAAAACTTTATATAAAATCTCAATTTTTTAATAATTGAAATGAAAATGCTAAATATTCTCAATAATTGAGAAAATGTTGTCCATTTCCGAATTTTAATCGAGAATAGTGAGGTTATGTTTATTATTGCTGCTAATGTGTCTTTAGTATAAAGTTTAGTAAAGTGTCTTGTTTTCAATTGGACTTTATCGTTTCCCTACATATATCGATATTTTGTTCAACTCTAGAATCGAATTGGTTCTGTTCTATTATTGATCTATAAATAAAAAGTCGTAACAACAATTTTGTTAAATTTTGCTTTTAGATTTAGTTACCCAATATCTTAAAAGGATGTTTCCTTATTATATTGTATTTATAAACAATTTTTTTGATTTCATCATCAAATATATAAAGTAGCGTTGCTTGTTCTAGTTTGGGTACTTTCTCCTAATGGACAATAAGCAGCAAGTGCAATATCGCGAACAAAATTAGATTGATTTCTTTTAATTAAGCGCTAGATAATATTCCAACTGCTAATATTGAATAAAAATTGAAATTGAAAATGATTATAGATAATTGTTGTTTCTAATTTGAATTTTTTTACCTGATTGACGACTGGTTTTATATTGCAATTCTTTAATATTCTATTAATCTGTTCACTATTAAAAATTGAACCACCAGTGCAATGGACCAGCCCGAGTTTAACAAGTTTTTCCATAGCTTTCCAAGTGTCAAGGCAATTAACATAACTAGGGCATGGTTGATTAATTACTTTTCGAGTTTAGTGAATAATAGAGTAATTGATGGTCTTAAACCAATTAATTCCTTTCAATGTTAAAAGCCGAAAGTCAAAATGTTTAAGCAAAAATTACTGCTTAGGAAGAGAAGTAAATTATTATATGAAAGCAAAAGAAAAAGCGTAATAAAAACAAAAGAGGAAATATTCTCTTAAATATAGCTATCTATCATTTTTTCAGATTACATTATATTAGTGCAATAGAGATAAAAATAAATTTAGCTTTAATAAACAATTCCAACACTTATGTAAAAAATAAGAATCCCTATTCATACAGGAACTAACACTTAAAATATTTTTAATATACCTAACAGAAAATTTCTTCTACTTATTATTCATACATGCACCAATTCTTGAAAAAGTGTGGGGAAATTCATATTGGCGCCTAAAAGTATAAGGAAACGCATGGTTTTTGTTTACAAAAATTGAGTTAAAAAAATTTCGATTGCTTTCTTTGTTTCATTCTTTCTTTAGTCCAAAATCCATATTTATGCCTCTCCCTTGCTACAATTATCTTATAGGAAGCACTATGTAAAATAGAATATATTTGATTTATAGGTTACTTCATTCTTTCTAATGAAAAATTGTAATTTTCTTTCCTTATTTTGTGCGGAATTTTTTGTTTCTGTCATTTTCAAAGAAGATATTGGGAAGATCGCGTCCAATTTCCTCTCTCCAAATTTATTCTGCTTTGTTTCTCTTAATTAAATGAAATAATTAACCAGTTTGCGGTTGGATACTCAAAATATTGGAATAATTCTGTTTACGCTAATAATCGATTATTCAAACCATGCTCTAAACATAACTATTTAATTAAGTTAGGAAATATTAAAATCTTTCAAATTATTTACTCAACTTAATCGCCGTTTAATCGAACCTTAACATTAGTGTTCCGTTTCATCTTTTGGCATTAGAGTTTTATCATCGATATATACAAGTATAAGCATGCCCATCAGGTAAATACATCTAATATAATTGTATGTAATTGTATGTAATGTAATCCAAACCGAAAATTTCCATAGGTTTAAAGCAGGGCTGTCCAACCCGCGGCCCAAAGCAAGTATCAATGCGGCCCGAAAATATTCAAAGTTACTGAAGCATGTCCATTTTTCTGAGGAATGATTTGTGTGTTTGCGCTATCGTGCTAAAGCTGCCAAGTGACAAATAACAGAACCAGGACCAGAACAGAAAGCTCTTTCGTTATGTAGTAAATTCTCTTTCGGTTTGCGTTGCTCGCTCAGCTACACTGTTCTGCTGTTTGTCACCTGGTGGCTTAAGTGAAAAATGTTTTTACTGTTCCTGAGTGTTTGTACTTAGTAATTTTTTATAAACTCTTCAAAAATAAAATAAAATTTTTAGTTTCGAAAGACTTTTATTTACTAGCGGCATATCAAATATTTATGCTTCAATTTTTTTCTAACAAATTTTTGAAATTTAGTACAAGAAAATTTTGTAGTGATTTGGAATTCAAATAAGGCACGCGACTTGATTATTTTTGCGAAGATTTTTCGCAAGTTTGATAGGTCATTCAGATTGATCAGGGAAAACTTAAAATAATCTGCACCGTGACAATGCTTCGCCAATATAATTTTTCATTTCTTCATTTTAGCAGAAATAACATAAGGAATGACATTAGGCCAGCGATGGCGAACATATGATCCGCGGGTCAGACACTGACCCAAGCAGGCTTTTTAAATGGCCCATGCGTTGATTTTTATAAACTTATTTTTTATATCATAAATAATATTTCATAATACAGGGTGATTATTAAGGCGTTTGGTTTTTCAGTGTTACCCTGTTGACATTTCGCCCGTGATTCGTGACATGTGTCAAAGTCAAACATGCTCAGTTAGCATTGCCATTTCATCATGAATAGACTTACAAACGAACAAATTATTGAATTTTATTATCAAAAATCGTGTTCTGTGAAAAATGTTTTTCGTGCACTTCGACCATTTTATGGTCGTCATAATCGACCTAGTGAGAAAGCAATTCAAGCTGTAGTAACAAAATTTCGCACTAATTTGTGTGATAAGCAACCACAGCCAATACAAGAACTGCCAATGCATCCAGCAAAATGCACTGTTTGGTGCGGTTTATGGGCTGGCGGTATCATCGGTCCGTATTTCTTCAAAAATGATGAAGACAACAACGTTACCGTCAATGGTGCCCGCTATCGTTCGATGATGACGAACTTTTTCTTGCCAAAATGCAAGAACTGAATCTGGACAACAGCAGGATGGCGCTACATGCCACACAGCACGAGAAACAGTGGACCTATTGAAAGATGAGTTCGATGAGCAATTTATCTCACGTTTCCGTCCGGTAAGTTGGCCGCCTAGATCGTGCGATTTAACGCCCCTAGATTTTTTTTAAAATTAAAAACCAAACGCCTAAAAAATCACCCTATGTATATATGCGATTTTCTTTATTCCTTTATTTTTGCTTTCACTTGCAAAAGTAAAAGTTGTGAAACAAAAAGGAAACGTAAACTTTTTAGAGGATTGTAAAAGTGAGAACCAAAAAAAGCAGTTTTTAACCATCCTTTGCTCCCCCTTTCCAAGTGAGGCCAAGCATCATGTATACACAAAATAGTGATTACTCACGCGTATACATCAATAAAGTATTAATGATGTCATCCCCACACAAAATAATATTGATTCTTCTCAGTTCATATTTAGCTTTCAACGAGAAAGCACGCAGGCAGTGAATATTTGTGAAAAAGTCTGGAACAATTTTTTTTTTGTTTTATTTCGTTGTAAAGAATTAATGGTTTTCTTCGAGGCCTTTTTTTCAGTCCAAATAAAAAAAAAAAACTTAATATTTGCGAAAAAGCCTACGTTTTGATTTTTTCAGTGCAAATAAAAAAAAAAACTTAATATTTGTGAAAAAGTTTACATTTTTGTTTTTTCAGTGCAAATAAAAAAAAAAACTTAATATTTGTGAAAAAGCTTACGTGTTGATTTTTTCAGTGCAAATAAAAAAATGAGCAAAGCAAACCATAGTAGTGAATTTACATTTTCTCTATATCGGCCCCACCACTATGGAACTTTCCCGATAATGTCATCAAATATTCATTTCAGTTCTCCTATTCTAAATGTACATTCCAAATTTCATGAAAATGTGACTAGTATTGGCCGAATTATTAGGGTTTTTTTATTTTGCATTCCCGTAACCCCCACAACAAATAGTCGATACCATGTTAAATTTCAGTGACGTCGGTCAAAAGATAGTGGAGAAAGAAATAGTCCTAGGAGAAAATAACCCCCTTCATATAGTTTTTTTATGTACTTTAAAAACTAATACACCGATTTGAATAAAATTTTCAGATCAGACTTATGCTATCAGGGACTAGGTTGCCTGCAAATTGGAAGAAGTTTTAAGAAGAAGGAACAAAGTTATAAAGAAAAAAGTTTGAAATAATGTTAGTTTTGACAGTTTTTCTGTCTCATTTCTACCATAGGGCATCAAAAAATCGGCTATAGGCCGATTTTAAGTTACTATATGTTTTCTATACATTTCTGATCATGAAAACGCATATTTGTTTTCCTAGTAATAATTTCCTGTCATTTTCATCTAAATACATTAACCCATCTACGAGATCATGAGATGTATTATAAACTAAATCTCTTCTGATTCATATTTCATCAAATAATAACACTGCCTGCTTGCACTTTATGTCCATTTTATTAACAAATTGTGCCAAATTTTTTATTAAAAGATCATTAAAACCTGGTTGAAGTCATGTCACAGGACTCCACTTAGATATAGCTGACTGACTAGGTACCATAAGGTAAGACCTAAATTATCACGAAAAAAATTATAGCAAAATGCAGACTTAAAATTGACCTTTTGAGACAAATATTTTTGAATAGCTAACATATAATGACCTATTCTTTTCAGCTAAAATCACTCGATAAAATTCTTTGCTAAACTAGACAATATAATTCATTAAAAAAAAATCATTTTCCTACTTCCTAGAAGATTAAATTCAATTCAATTATCATTTATGATTTCAGACTTGTCAAGTATTCTTTAATTTACTGATTTATTGAATGATCATGGTTTCGGAATTATTTGCCATGCTGCAATCAATTATTTGGTTATTCAAAGCATTCCTGAAACAAATTATGCAACATTCGATGTTAAAATTTTGGGAAAAGGTATGTTGCCAAATATCATCCATATTAGTCGAAAGGATTTTAAATGAGTTAGACAAAATCCTTCCAAATATATATATTATATAATAATCTTTATATCTTTATATATATATTCAAATTTACGGAAATCCGATAATCCTTAGTTGATCATGAATCAATTTTAAAAAAGAAATCAAAGATACATGTCCTCATTTCTCGCATTCCTATGATTCCAACGGAAATGGCATTTCAATTTATGAGATTGCAATTCCCAATTCGATTGGCGTTTGCAATCACCATCAACAAAGCTCAGGGCCAATCTTTAGAGTTGTGCGATTTAGATCTAGACACGAATTGCTTCTCACATGGACAATTATATGTTGCGTGTTCTAGATTCGGCAAACCAGACAATCTCTATATCTGCACAGAGAATGGAACAACAAACAATATTGTATACGCACAAGCATTGTGAAATTAAACATATTAGAAACGTGCGCTTTCTTTTTCCATTTAACCAGACTGCGCCACAGAAACGCGTGGCCGGGTACAGTAAGTACAAAATAAAATATAGAATAAAAATTCTACTAATTACCTTTTTCCTGACATTTTATACAATTTAATAGTTTTTGGGTTCCGTTCACTCGATCACACCGGTGTAAAAAAAAATCGGTGTAAATAAATGTTAAAAAAGCCGGTATCGAAAAATGTAAATTGCTTGCGAGTGAACGATCGTAGTCGTAGTCAATTAGTGTCATTTCGAAATTGCACTTGGAGAAAATGCACATTTGTAATTATCAAAATTTTTTTCATGAAATCTATTTTTAATATTTAATGTAGTAACCAAATTTTTATATAAAAAACATATTTTATGGTTTCACTTTTTTTTATAAATTTAATATTTTAAATTTTTTTCGAATATAATTCAACGAATTTAATATAAACTTATTACTAAAACTATAATTTTTCTATAAATTTGCCAAATAATAAAAAAAAAATACTGAATTCATAAAAATTTGTTTTGAATTCGAAATCAAACTGACGAAATAGAAATGACAATAATCGACTACGCCCATGACATTGGTCGAAAAAAGTTACTCAAATCAACACCGGTGTAAACCAGGAAACGATAGAGTGTCGGTGTGATGACGTCATCGTAGTCAAATAATAGTACCCAGTCAACGCAAAAGTGTAAGTTTAAAGTGTGGAGCAGAATGCCGTGAAAACCATCGCGAAAACCAACGTATTGGAATGTCAAATCAATTCAAATACATATGTTTTCTATCCGACTACCCACATTGACGTGAAAACGACGGAGCCACCGCAACAAGTTTGTTAAAATCCGAAAACCAACGCGAAAACCAAAATATTCTAACCTCACTTCGTGTTTGTTTACTTTTTTTGTGATAATCAGATTCATATTGAGGGTAAAAGTTATATATTTTAAATGGTTATTTCATTTAATATAGTTAATTTCACAAACTTATTGGAAAAGAGGGAATTTATTTACGAAAATAAAATCAATTTACACTATACTTGGTTACGCTATTGTGTTCACATAAAATTTGAATACGATTTTTGACATTCGAATACGTTGGTTTTCGCGATGGTTTTCACGTCATTCTGCTCTAAGCATTAGTCTCTTTTAGTTACATTTAGTTGGTGAGTGAACGCAACCTTGGTATTCACTTCCAACAGAAAAATTTGTTAAAATAAATTCAAAATTGCATCTGTCAAAAATGAAAAATTTATCTTCGCAAGTTTGCGAACATAATCATCTTCAGAGCATGTATATTTTTGACATAAGCTTCGCAAATCTGCGAAATCTTTTAACCATTTTCAACCATTGGATCTGGCGTAATTTCCCGGACCCAACAACAACTATCAACATTTGTCATTTAGTTATCAATTGCTTTTTTTACATTTTTTCTTATTTTTATGATAGTAGTGACTTAATGCATGCTCGCTGCGCTACGCTCCGCTCGCTATCCCCCCTTGAAGGATTTGTACTGATTGGTTCCAAATATATGACAATGACTTTGTTGTTGGGTCCGGGATATTACATCAGACACCAACCATTCAACGAATTGCCAAAAAAAAATCAAATAATTTCGCAAGTTTGCGAAGTAACGAGTGAGAAGCCCTAGTGAGATAGAAATATTCAAATTTTTTTTACCTACAAGTTGAATATTAAGAATGATAACCTTTTGTGTTTACGTATGTACTCACATAAAAAGTTAAAACTACAAGGATTTAAAAGCTGCTAATGCAAAAATGTATACTAAAATATTCACCAGTCAAGTTTCATGATTTTATACTTACCTCTTTCATATACGAAAATCTTGGTACGAGAATACGACATATTAAACCGATACGAACAAGAAGGGTAATAATATAGTGTAAAACTCACTTTTTTAAACTCTTAGATTTGTATTTGTTAGAAAAAAAGAAGGAAAATTCAGTTTTAAATAACTATGAAAATCTATATAATACGATAGTAAAACAATTTTTATTATTAAAAAACCGATTTTACATCTGGTGTTGATTTAGAATTCAACATTAAATGGAAAGTATTTATGGTTCTGGTCTTTAACAGGTAAAAATTGTACAAGACGTTCGCCCGTATTATACGAGTCAATTATTTTCATATCGGCTTCATCCAATTTAAAATCGAATACATCGATATTTTGTTCAATTCTAGACTTTGTAACTGATTTCGGAATTGGTACTGTTCCATTGTCGATCTATAAATAAAAATTCGTAACAATTTTGTTATAGTTTTCTTTTTGATTTAATTACCGAATATCTTAGAACGATTTGTGCTGTAGACTTTTTATATTTATCAGCAATTGCTTTGACTTGATCATTAAATATATAAGCTGGCTTTTTCTCGGCTAAATTTAGACGTCCTAATGGACAGTAGGCAGTAATTACAATATCGCGTTCCTTACAAAATTGTATTAATTTCTTTTGATTAAGCGCTGGATGACATTCAACCTGTTAGTATAGTAAAATTAAAAGTTATTACAGATAATTGTATATTTCTAACTTTAATTTTTTTTTTGTTTTACCTGATTGATGACTGGTTTAATTTCGCAATTCTTTAATACTCTATCAATTTGTTCACTATTAAAATTTGAAACGCCAATACTATGGACCAGCCCGAGTTCAACAAGTTTTTCCATAGCTTTCCAAGTGTCAAGGTAGTCAACATCACTATTAAATCAAATTAGAAAATATTGTAGCATTTGAATTTATTTATTCAATTTATTCGCCGTTTAATCGAACCTTAACATTAATGTTCCGTTTTCGTCTTTTGGCCATTGAGTTAAATCATCCACATAAGCATACCCAACGGGAAAATGCATTAAATATAAATCAATGTAATCCAAACCGAAATTTTCCAAAGATTGACGACAAGCGTTCTCTACCTTGGATGGATCATGGTGTATACACCAAAGCTTAAACATTTTAACGAAATTTAGAATAATTTAATTAAAAGTGGTTAATTAAAGTGGTTCAGCTACCTTTGTTACCAAGAATATATCCTCTCGTTTTACAACACCATCATCAATCTTTTCCCTGATGGCTTTTCCAATTTCCGATTCATTCCCATAACTATATGCCGTGTCGATATGACGGTAACCAGAATCAATAGCATGTTTTATTGCAATTTCACCTTCATTTTCTGTCGACTAACAAAGAAATATTTTTATCAATTATTTTATCTTATTACTTTATATAATTACTGATAAGACAGAGACAACAACCGACTAACGTAAAATTGATCAAATTATTTTTCCGAGTCGGTAATAATTAGTTCACAAAAAAACAGCAGCACACCAAAACTGTGATTTGCATTGGTAATTGGTTCCACAGAAAGCCGATGCAAATCGAAAACATCGTCGCATAAGACATGCGAATGTGTGATCTTCACCTAAAATCAGTGATTAACAATGCAATTCGAAAATTTGATATATTTTAAATCTATCATTTTCTGGAATGCTTTGAAAATTTTCACAATATCATTTTGAGTTAACATTAGAAAATAGCAAAAAAAATGCGAACATTTTAAATGAAACATTTGTAAGGTTCGAAAAAGAAATAGCTGAGCAGAAATTTCCCCTCCTTACAATAAAAACTCAGCTGAATACCGGCTGTCATTACAACATTCGTCTAAATTTATTTTTCATTATAAAAAATTACATATTAATGCTGGAAACACATGGGCAGATATTCTGCATGCAGCGCTGCACGAATATCTGCACGTATCGGCTTCTTTTGTTGTACAAAAAATTAATATTTTTCACAAACTCTATTAAATGTTCTTCCATAAAGTTGTTGTCAAATGTCAAACTTTTTTTCAAGAACGAATTTATGCTTTCGTAAGTTGGGAACACTTTTTCTGCACAGCAAAAGTTAAAATCGAGACACCTTGCAGCGCCGTGCTGCATGCAGAATTTACATGTGTTCGGCCTCATATAAGCTTGTGTATTATAATTTCGCTGCAAGCAAAATTCTGCACATGTGTTTCCAGCATAAGAAATTGTTATAAATGCACTTACAGAATATGTTCCTAGACCAAGTGCGGGCATTTCTTGTCCATTGCTAAGTTTAATTGTCGGTGCAACAACCATTTTTACTGAATCACTTAAATTCCGCTTGGAGATAACTTTTGAATTACACACGTTGGAAACAAATGACCGAAATACTTTTTTTTTCAACTAACGTTAATCACAATCTTATCTGAAAAGCGCGAGTGACCACAACGAAATGTAAAGTGAAATCGATTAAGAGAATCGTCAAATTAAGGAACAAAAAAACTAGAAATATTGCCATAGGAAATTAAGCAGTATCGGAATGTGTTGCACGTAAAGGATTAAATGCGAGTGCATACATTTTGCCAAACTTTCTTAATTACTTTTATATTGTTTATATGAAATTGTTTGTCTAAAAAAAAAAAACACGTGGGATTCGATTTTTGAGTTACTTAATTGAATTATAGTAATATAATGTTTTATTGATTGCTCTTTCGAGACGCTGATTTGTAATAAGACAGTTTAGTTTTTACTTCTATGAACAAAATTGATATTTCTGTAAATATTTCCACCTGCAAATTTCGGAATCTTATCAAGAACACCTGAAATATGTATTTATTACAAAATTTAAAAAAAGTAAATGAAATTCAAGTTCAATATGAAAATATAAAGATCTTTATTAAAATTCTGTATTAAATGGATAGTATTTGCTTTTCTTAGCGTGATCCATTGGGATTAGACGGTCCCCAGAATTATACGTTTCCATCAGTTTATGATCGTTTTCGTCGAGTTGAAAATCAAAAATATCAATATTTTGTTGAATTCTCTCTTTTGTAACTGATTTCGGAATTGGAACTACACCAATTTCCACCTAAAATAAAGAAAAATAAACTCAAATTCAACAATCGACATTTAAATAATTCACCAAATATCTTAAAACTATTTGTGCTGGAGTTTTTTTATATTTATCACCAATTCTTGTTAATTTCCCATCAAATAAATATTTTGGAATTTTTTTTGCAGGTTCTGGACGCCCCAAAGGACAATAAGCGGTAATTACAATATCGCGTTCCTTACAAAATTGTATTAATTTTTTTTGATTAAGACCAGGATGGCATTCAATCTAAAAACAAAAAACTATAGAGTTTTCATTAGCAACTGAAAACATTTACTTGATTGTGAACTGGTTTTATTTTAGCTTTTTCCAAAAGTCGAGTTAATTGTTCCGAATTAAAATTAGACACTCCAATACTTTTCGTTAAACCCAAATCCACAAGTTTCTCCATTGCTGTCCAAGTATCAAGAAAATCAACATTGCTATTTGAAAAACAGTCTTTTTTTTAAAACAATATCAAGTCATTCACAATCAACTACCTACCTTAATGCGACGTCTCCATTTTCAGACATGGGAAATAAGACATTATCTCCTTGATAGTCGTAACCGTATGGCCAATGCATTAAATATAAATCAACGTAATCCAATCCGAAATTTTCCAATGTTTTTCGACAGGCGTACTCAACTCTTTCAGGCTCATGAAAATGACACCATAATTTAGAAACAATAAAGACATCTTCTCGTTTAATAACTCCTTCGGCAATCTTATCCCTGATGGCTTTACCAATTTCAGATTCATTCTCGTAAAAATAAGCAGTATCAATATGACGATAACCTAAATCGATCGCACATTTTACAGAACGTTCACAATCTCCTCCTGTCGACTATGAAAACAAAAATGTTCAATAAATACTTAATTCCCTATAAAATAATTAATAATTAGCCGAGATAAGCAAATGAAAAGAATTTCAATATTGCCAAGCCAAGTGATAATCAGTCAAATTTTGCATGTTCTATGTAATCAAATTTAGACATAAAAATATTTTAGATAAAATGTAAATACAATACCGTGTAAGTTCCTAGACCAAAAGCTGGCATTTTTCTTCCATCGTTTAAAGTCAATATTGGGACATTAACCATTTTTAATATAATATATTCTTGTTGAAATTACGATGTAATTAAATTTATTAATTATATTGTTTTATAGAGTAAAACTACGATAATACCGACGTTATTCGCTACCATTGGCTCAATTGGGAAATGTCAAATCAAAAGCTTAAATAAAGCTTATAAATTTTAATCAAGAAAACTCGAAATTCATTGAAAAAGTTACATAATATGTTTATTTATGATAATATACTCAAAATGCCTGAACAAGTCCAATTGGAAATACAAGCAACATATGCAGTAAAACCAGATAAACAATTTATTTCGTGGAATGGAATTCAGTCTCGACCACTTAATACAACCAGGGCTCCGAACCCGAACCCAATCAAAAATTCGGTTCGGGTTCAATTTTTAATGGCAATTATTATATAAGCGTATATTGTTGATGACGTCAAAATAAAAGCATTGATCGAATCCAATCGAAGCGAAATCATAATATATCGAAATTGAGCGTTGAAGACCATTAAACAAAAACGTCCAGAATTAGTGAAACGCAAAATTGTTGTGTTTCATCATAACAACACGCTAGAGCACACAAATTTTTGACGACCCAGCTAAAATTAAGAGAGCCTGGCTGGGAACTTTTAATGCATCTGAATAGCCCTGAATTTGCATTATCAGACTATCATTTATTTCGGTCTCTGCAGAACTCCTTTAATGGTGTAAATTTCAGTTCAAAAAAAGCCTGTGAAAATAACTTTTCTCGGTTTTTCGCCTAGAAACCTAGAAATGCTGCAGTGCCGGATTAATGGCTCTGCCAGGAAGATGGTAAAAGTTTACGCAGGAAAAAAATACATGTTTATAATTATTATTTAATAATTAAATTTAATATGTTTAAGAGAAACTTGATTTTTGGAACAAATAACGCAAACATTTGTTTGCAATTCGGATGTTCCAGAATGCATGAGCCTTTGGCCCATTTGCAATGTTGCCCTCCGAATTCATGTTTTTAACGCCACCACTACGCCGCACACATAAGCAATAAAAATGCAAGTGGATTCCAAAAGTGCTTCAATTTCCCCTGCGAAAGGCCTCTCCATATTTTCCCTAATCTAAGCCTTCGGCTGATTCTTCATTTTGTTTTCTGACAGCAATGTTACCTCATATACGCTGGTGGAATTTGAGGTTAAACACAATTCGAATTGGATTAGTTGATGAATTGGCCTATCTAGAGAGTGGAAATTTCGAGTAGAGTGGTATTTTTTCTTTAAAGAGTAATTTTAGGTCATTCGAAATAATTTTAAACGCCAGAAAAATAAAAATTAAATATATAGTATGGAAAGTAACATTAAGTGAGTACAACACTAAAAACCCGTGGTAAATACAATTTTCCATATTTCGTTTAAACGCAAATTTTATAAATGTTTGGCATTGACATTTGGGAAATTTTTTTTGTTTAGTTTCTTCAATAAACTTTATGCGATTTGAATATACGCGAGAAGTGAAGGTATAGCGATAATATGTTTCTCAAAATTCAATAATCCATATCTATATCTTTGTATTTATTTACCAGAATCCAATAAGGAATAGAATAACTTGTTCTTACATTAAGTTTCAACTCCGTTTAATAACTCCTTTTTTTAAATAATAGAGAATAAGTACAACATGGATACTAGCATTCCGTCATGTTCAACAAGTGATTCGACATCGTCCATTACTAACCAAATAGATGTACAAAATCCCACCAAAAGTGCGGAAACCTTACCTCAAAGTTGTAACAGCTCAAATGATACCGACGAAAACTTAAAAGATGGTCAAAGAGAGGATTCGAAGTTTGAATGCAATATTTGTTTAGATCCAGCTAAAGATGCTGTTGTAAGCATGTGCGGTCATTTATTTTGTTGGCCTTGTTTGCATCAATGGCTTCAAATGCGACCAACACGTAAATTATGTCCAGTATGTAAAGCAGCAATTAGTAAGGAAAAAGTAATACCCTTATATGGTCGTGGAAACACGATACAAGAGGATCCGAGGTATTTATTATTTTTAGTTTTATTTGAAAATAACTTTTTTTTTTTTATTATTAATTTGTTAAAGAAATACAGTTCCACCAAGGCCAGCTGGCCAACGAACAGAACCAGAACAAGGACAGGGTTTTCAAATTTTTGGATATAGAGATGGTGGTTTTCATATGTCTTTTGGCATTGGTTCGAATCCGTTCGGATATTTATCATCATATTTTAATTTTGGAGAATCAGAACCAGGTAACTTTTTGCATTATATTATAGTTACTGCAATAAAACACTGATTATTTTATTTTAGCTCCCCGAGGTACAATTCTAGGTGATCAGGAACAATTTTCTAAATTATTTTTGTACTTGGCTGTGCTTTATATTGGATGGCTTCTGTTCGCATGACGAATGAATTTCTATCCCGTTTCTAATTTTTTAATTTAAAATTTGATTCGGTATCTCTGAATTCAGAATACATTCTCTTTTTATTTTTTAAATCAACGGATTATATGTGATCTATATTTATTTTGTAAAATTAACTTCCACTTATTAAAAATTAGTGATCATATTATATAAATCAAAGAAAGTACATGTATGAAAACATTAAATTTAAATTATGAAATTAGTTTCTTCTATAAATTTGCCTAAAACGTCTGTCTGCCCAAGTTCGCAATAGTCTTTTGAAATGTTCATTTGAATAAATAATTTGAAAACATTTTTCACAAAATCAATAATGTCCACATATGTGGCCGTTGAGCGTTAGTAATCAATTATGAATGAAAGATTTCATACGCTTAGGACATACCAGTTCTCTACATTTTTCACAAATGTAGCGAGTTCTCATCGTGGAGGATTTTTAAGCTCCATTTTTTAAAGATAGTGTCCGGTAGAGTCAGAAAGTACTTTGGTTCAGCGTTGCACCAGTCATTTTGATTTCAAGACGGTTTCCAAAGTTGGTGGATTTCAACGATTTCGTTATCCTTCTTAGCGTACCAAATCAGAGAATGTCGGTGTTACCTGATAAAGATATCCAACAGATTTTCTTCGTCACTGGCCCTGCTTTCGATATCTGCGCTTCTATTATTTTCTCTATCTGCAACAATTTACATATCTTTGCATCCTTTTTTTACTTCCATCGTAACCTAGCTAAAGAAAAACTTTATATTTTTTAAAATAGACTCTCACAAACGTCGCAATCAAGCACTCGATTCTAAAAAAAATGCCTACCTGTAATGATAACTGTACACACATGTGTACGTTCGTAATTTTGTATAAAATCAAACTAATAATAAATTTATACAAACAGTGAAATGGACAATATTTTACATATCTGATATTTTATTCAGCAAATAATTATGATATTCTTCAAATAATTACAAAAATTTTACACATAGGAGGTAAACATTACAATGTTTTAAAAGCGCTGACTATAAAGTAGAATAAAACATTATCAGTGCTGATATTCGACGAATTTTTATATTTTAATTTTGGAGGGGTTTAGTAGGAATAATTTATCATCAAAGTGTTGTTCTTTTTGTTAATGACAGTAATTATAATTATAAAAAACTAAACGTACACATATGTGCCAACGTCCCTGAAGAAGTTAAGAATTACGCACTACTACGGTTTTGTAAGTTGTAGGCATTCGTTTTGTGGTCGCCATACAATTTGAATTTGCAAAAACTTTCACATAATGATATACCAGTATCATCATGATAGTGCCGGATTACACGCAGTAGAAATCTACCGTCAAGTTTTGGGTAGAAAACTACCAAACTGATTAGACGAGGAATGTTTATACCACAGTGGTGGGAGAATGGTGGGAGTCAAAAATGAAATTTTTAAGAAATTCGTAGTGGCACCGCACCTACCACAGTTTTTCCCCCACCCATATTACGAGCGGACTTTCAATAAAATTTTTGAGGATTAGCGAAATATTGTTAATATTTTTGACCTAAGAAAAAAAATTTTGAGGAATGCAAATTTGAAATTTCAACGAAAAAGTTTTGTTTTTGTAAATCTAAGCTTAGGTTGGAAAAATCCAAAATATTGAAAATAAATTTTAATTAAAATCATTTACTATCTAAAAAAAGCGTTTTTTTAAAAAGAAATATTTCTTGATCAATAATAAAATCCCTATAAAAACGAAATATAGTTTGTATAAATATCAAAATATTAATTTTTTGGATTAAAAGTTATTTCCAAAGAAATTTAATAACAAAGCTTTAAAACTAACGTGAATTTTAATTTGTGCTTGTGTGTTTTTGTAATAAACGAAATTTGTAAATTTATTTTACATTGTTTTTTTTCTGTATTCTTCGAAATTGTAAAAAGTAAGTAGAATGAAATCTAAAACGTGCTTTCTATTTATATTTTCTATTTTGTAGGACATCATCGTGATCGAACTTGCAGGCGTCATCCTGAAGCAGATTTAGCCACCCCGCCCGGCCGGGGTGGTTATACCACAGCTACACAAGGAGTGTATTAGTGTGTGTGAGCACAGCATCATTCGACCTTAAACCGTCAAACTGTTAGGATCTACTATTTTTTCCTATGTACTTTTAGATTATGATTACCTGTTGGCGGTCAGTAAGCGAATGGCGCGCTTGAATTTTCAATTTTTTTCGAAACCGACACAAACAGTGACTCTTGTTTGTGTGCGTAAAAGACTCTGTTGCGCCAACATTTCGAGAGGTAGATCTTCTGCCTCATCCCCAACTCACCGATACCTATGGCTGCGGTAGAATTCTACCCAAAAAACACCGCGTGTAATCCGGCACTTACACACAAGAATTTCTACTGCGCGTAGCAGTACTGTTCACGTTGTTTTATCCATTTTTTTTACCCAGCATTTTCTTTATTCTTTTTTTCGCCTTTCTCTTCTCAATAAAATAAGTATTACCCTGGAGGCAATCTCGACGGACGCATGAAATGTCAAATAAAAGTTAATTTCATATGAATTGTATGGGAGACGCGACGGTTCAGACGTTGTAAAGTTGATTCGTATTCAACTTTTTACGTGACGGACGTCATTTTAAAATTTTTGTGTGTGAATTATTTTGTGAAAACTCCATTTAAAAACGGTATTTTTGTTTTTTATTAATTTACACTACTTAAAAAACTATTTTAATTTATAACAAAAAGATTATATCAAATAATAATAAAAATTACAAATTTCAATAACGGCGTCGAGTTTGCCTACACAAAAATATTTATGCCGTCACTAACGTTTTTGACAATTCACGCGTTCGTCGCGTCCGTCGAGATTGCCTCCAGGGTTAAACATGCAACAGGTTGTTCTTCCTCGCCATAAAACATATTTTATTGCGTTAATTAAATGTTAAAATTAAAACAAGACGTCAAATTTTTAACACATTCATACACGAAAAAACTGCGACGAAGTTGCAAGCAATAAAAGCTGCATGCTCTGCAACTTTTGTTTTTAAGATGCAGCATTTTAGGTTGCAGCAGCATAAAAACTTCAGATTACGCGCCACTTTTACCTACATGTGTGAACAAGACTTTTGCTGCTGCAACCAAAAACCCTAATGCAAAAGTTGCTGTGTGTGACCTTACCTTTACAAACCTTTCGATTCGATTTGGGCTCCATAATGATATCACCTCAGTATTTGTAGAAAAAGGATTAGTGTTATATAAAAATTTATGTATTTAAAGTCTTTCTTAGAAATACTATTTATGATATAATAACATAATATTGTTAATGTGGTGGGATGCTTAGCAGAAATAAAATGTGATCAAAAATTGAAGACTTTGTTTTCTGTAATAAAACATGTCAATCTATGGACACAAAGAGAGGATTATTTTTTTTTTCTCCCAAATCGAAATTTTTGATTCTCGTTTACATAACATGTGTTCTTTTCATCTGGGTCTGGGTCAGGGTCTGCTTCATAACACGTAAAAGCAACAACACATAACCCATATATTTATCGAGGTCAGGTCCTGTAACCCCGATAAACTTTAGTTACATAAAATTGCAAGAGATGGCGCAGCAGATGGGGAAATCAGAAATGCAGAAGCCGACAAAATTTGTAGGATGATTGTTTCTCCCTTTCTGTTTAACCAAAATTTGCATAAGTGTATCTCTATCTCATACTTTCATCAGAATAGGATGTCGGCTGTGTGGATATTGGTCTTAAGGCTTTAATTTCAATACCATTTCAAGTCAATAGGAGAAAAATTTTGCGATCAGGTTGAATCAATCGCATTTAAAATCGGACTGAGTTTACGTGCATCCGAAACACGTTTCAAGTCAGTTTCGAATACGCATGTAAACGAAGCATATGTATTTTATTGCCCCAATTTGCTCTATTGTTGACAAACAACTTTTTCGAATTCCATAGCTTAAGCTCGGTAACTTTTGACATTTGGTTATTGTTATGCTAACGTAGAGTGAAAGTATCTTTGCCTGTCTAAATCTTAAAAGTCAAAATGGCAACTTTAACGTGGCACTCACTTATTCTGTTTGTTAGTTTTTTCTTATTTACTTGGTTTCATCTTAATATATCAGCAGAAGAAATTCATAAACCATGGTACGAAAATTTACCAGCCGTTGCTATGGATTACAAAGTACATATTGATGCTGGAAAAGAAGATTGCTACTATCAATATGTACAACCGGGTGCAACTTTATACGTTGCTTTTCATGTAAATATACTGTTAATAAAAAATCTATAACTATTATGTGGTAAATTTTTGTATAGGTTGTTAGAGGAGGAGATGGCATGGCTGGATTTGCAGTACGTCATCCAAATGGTCAAATAGTTCGGCCATATCAATGGCAGCCCTCAGCCGAATATAGCGAACAAAGTTCAACTGGTGGTTATTATTCGGTTTGCATAGACAATCAATTTTCTAGATTTGCTGGCAAACTAATTAATATTTACATAACCGTTGTTAAATATGATGCTTGGGATCAATATGCAAAAGAAATTGAATCCTTAAATTTAGATCTGCAAAATTTTACGGTAACAAACATATTTTTTTTAGTAAGAGAAGAAACAAGTTAATTTCTTGATATGTTATTTTCATATAATAGTCGAACGTTGGAACAGTAGAGAGGAACATCAATGAAATGCTCTCGTATCAATCTTATAGTAGGACTAGGGAGGCTAGAGACTATGCACTCCTTTTAGACAATAATTCTTACGTACAGAAATTTTCAATCGCCCAAATAGTGGTTATATTTATTACATGTTCAGTACAAGTAAGTATCATCATAAATATAAAAAAGAATTAATTATTCGAATAAATTAAACTAATTTTTTTTACAGGTTTATTTTGTACGGAAGCTCTTCGACATTAAAACGGGATCTTCAAAAAATAGAATTTGAATATTTTTAATTATATAATATGTTAAAGCATTCCAGAGCAATTTTACTTTCTATTTAACTTGTGATTATTATAACTCTTTGTTAAAAGGAATTTGAAAAGAAAAATTTAATAATAGCTTCTTTTTATATTTCAATAAAAATGATTATAATTTAGAAAAGTATTACTTTTATATTTTTTTTAAATAAATATTTTATAACTACGTGTAAGACAGTAAATTGTATTAATAATAATAATAATACATTGGGCACCATTTTGACATAATCATTTTTTATATAAATCAGCATACCATTTCTAGCAATATATAAATTAAAACACCTCCGAAAATGCCGAACATTTTTATCTTTTTCCAACCAGTTTTTGACAACATGGACTGCATATTTATTCGAGTGTTTGACTAGCTTCAGTTTCAATCAAAAAATCCCTACTACCTACTATAAATTAGTACTAAATCCTTCCCTTCCTAAGTGAAGCATAAATATAACATACAAAATTAAACGAAAACTAGAAAGTTATGAAAAAAAATTTAGGATTTCTCTGAAATCAATTGGAAGCAATTTAATTTTGAAAGTTTTGCATTTTAACTTGAGACTTCTTCCAAAATTATTGTCGTTTCAAATTTAAAAAAAAAAATATTAATACAACTCGCCAGTTTATTTTATTCGAGCTATAAAATATATTTTAAAAATTATTGTATCTGCCGGATTACACGCGATAGAAAGTTTTGGGTAAAATCTACCAAACCGAGGTATATTTATACCTCAGTATAATAAACAGACAGTAATTTGACTGGGAAATGCAGAGAAATTAGACGCGATCTTCCCAATACTTCCTCTGAGAATGACAGAAAGAAAAAATTCCGCACAAAATAAGGAAAGAAAATTAAAATTTTTCATTAGAAAGAAAGAAGTAACCTATAAATCAAATATATTAAATTTCACCACGTGCTCCCTATAAGATAATTGTAGCAAGGGAGACCAATAATAGTCTTATAATAGTCTTATGCGTTTTGGACAAAAGAATGAATGAAACAAAGAAAGCAAAAAACCCCGCGTGCTTCTTAAGCGCCTAATCCACGTACTGACACTTTTTTCAAGTATTGGTACCTGTAAGAATAAATTGTACTAAAGTTTTTTTCAAGTGTAGTGTCAATTATTTATTATTTATTTATTTATTGAGGCTTAAAAAAAAAGTACATAAAATTACAGGATAAATATTAGATTAATAATATGACTTAAAATGTATATTATGCTGGCTTAAAGTATGCCTAGCTACAGCCTTAAGTAAATTCAGGTAAACTAATATAGTTAAAACATCAATATTTGTATCAGAAAAGAAAAAAATGAAAATTATATTGGTGCTTGCTCCCGGCACTACTTTATATCTATGCTTAATAATAGTTGTAACAACTTAAGACTAGTTAAAAAGAAAACAAAGCAAATAAACCAGTGCAATGGCTTATATTTTGAAATTGGATTAAAGAAAATTAATATTATTTTAACCTTTTTTAAAACTTTAATGTGTTATTAAAATATTATATAATATGAAGGTGGAATGCAAAGTGGTAACTGAATCCATCATCATGCTCTTTGCTTGACTAAATTAGTTCGATCCTTTCCAGAGAGCTGAAGAAGTAGGTAAGGGTTAACCCCTATACACCTCAGGGGAAGTCTTGCTGTAAAATTTTAGAGTGTGCATATTTTCTCCAGTGGGGCTCATCAAGTCAGCACAGCTTTCGTTGAGTATATTTACTGGAGATGCGTAATATTCAGATCCTAACTGGCTGTTTGAGTTCCTATGAGAAATGCTCCTGACTAACGGGTTTGGATGATCTTTTAGTTTATCAAATCTGTTATATGCAAGTCGCAGCATATAAAGAATGATGGGAGTTATTCTAGATTGCTCATAGATAATATTATTAGGAATCCACTTCCCATTGTCTCTCCTGTATTTTGAGAGGCAGTGTCTAATTAATTTTCTTTCAAAGATTTGGAGTTCCGATGCAACATTTGGGGTTATAAATAGCCAAATTCCAAATGCATAAGTAATGACTGGTCTAATTAGCGACTTATATATTAAGAGTTTGGTTCTTGGTTCCATTTCCGGAGAGTACAGTAATGGTTTAAGAATAGCGGAGGCTTTCCTTGCCTTGCTGAGAGCAAACCTTGCGTGAGGATTATATTTTAATCTGTGGTGGAACTTCACACCTAAGTATTTGAATTCTGTCTTTAAAGGAATGTCTTGACCTCCAATATTTAGTCTTAGGTGCTTACTTTCGCCTACTGCTAAGTCGTGACCCTTCCCACTCGCATTACGAAAGCATATAAGGTCGCATTTTCCAAGATTTATTTTAATTCCCCAATCATTGTAGAATTTTAGTGCAATATTCAAGAACGATTTTACCAGACAAAGAGCTTCATGTGGCAGAGTGGAAGAGGCAAAGAGGATGGTATCGTCAGCATAGAAAATTGCTTTTGCAATACTGCCCGATAGCGGGAAGTCCGATAAAAAGATATTAAAGAGTTTTGGACCAAGAATGGATCCTTGAGGGACACCCGATTTGACCTCCACCAAGTCAGAGTATTCGTTCTTAATCTGTATAAACAGTTTCCTGTTATCAAGGAAACTTTGGATGATTTTCAGCAGTTCTGGAGGGCAATTCAAAGACAATAATTTAAATAGTAGACCTTTGGACCATACATTGTCAAAAGCTTCTTCCAAATCAATAGCACATGCGACGGTGCATTTCTTTTGGCGCAGGTTGTGTATGATAGAGTCTTGGAAATGTAACAACGCATGCTCCGTAGAGTGAGCACGCTCAAATCCGAATTGGTAATTCGGAATTACGTTGTTATTTTCGCAGAAAATTTCAAGTTTGGCCAGTAAACATTTTTCAAGGATCTTTCCTAGGTTTGATAGCATAGATATCGGTCGAAAGTTGTTAATGTCGTTTGAAGTTTTATTTTTCGCTATGGGAATTAACTTAGCAACTTTCCACGCATTAGGAAAGTAGCCATTATTTAGACAATTATTGACTATAATCGTTAAGAAAGGATAAATCTGCTGAGAGGCTTTCACTAAAATGAAATTGGGAACTCCATCAGGGCCGGCTGATTTTTTCCTGTTGAGATTTTCGATAATAGAACTAATAGAATTAGGCGAGACAAAGAATTCAGTATTTGAAGGATCAGATGCTAGATTGTTGCGATTGAAGCAACATCTAGAATTTATTGAAATGCTAGAGAAAGAGTTAATTTCACTGTGAATTCTCTGATTTAGTGTAATATTATACTGAGGATTTTTTTCGGCGAAGAGACCAGAGTAGAATTTGTTAAAAGCCTTGAGTTTATCAGGGATTGAGTAAAGCTCCCGACCTTCGTAACTTATACCTGATATGGACAAATCCAAATGGGCAGAATTCCTACCAGTTAATTTGAAAATTTCTTTGAAGGCTTGTGGGGAGGGCTTAATTAACTTGATCCTATTACGGAAATTTTCATTTAATTCAAGTCGTATCCTATCCCTAATAATTTTACTAAGACAGGAAATGCGAGCGGACCATTCCTTGTACACACTGTTAACCCTGTTAAGGTTATTATGGAATAAATTTTTTAGAATGCGAAGCCAGTTCTTTCTTACTTTTATCAATTTAAGGGTTGAATTTGAGTTTGGAGTGATTCACAATACCGTTATTTAACATATCCGTAAAGAGAGTGATATAGCTGTCAATTTCATTATTACTAAGATTTTGATCGTCAGGAGGTAGTATTACCGGTAAATTAGAGCCAATCTCCTTTTGGAATTCCTTCCATTTAGTAAATTTGTACGATCTGAAAGAACAAGGCTCCAATCTAAATAGGTCTAGTCTTGTGAAGTTAATATTTAGAATAAGCCCGAAGTGATCAGATGCAAATGGTATTGAATGGCATGAAAAACTATCAGAGTTTGTAGAGTTTAGAATAGAAGAGGAAACTAAGAAAAGATCAATGTGAGATGAAGATCTGGGAAAAGAAGGCCCCGCATTCAAAATCTCCATGTCCAGGAAAGGTTCATTTATAAACCAAGAGTGCAAGTGTGAACCATTAGAATTGCGTCTGGAGTCACCCCAGAACTCATGCCTAGCATTAAAATCCCCGCCGATAATTGAGCCATTAAACTGCCTGGATAATCGGTACAATTTTTCTAAGTCATTTTTAATGTTAATGCCTAAGTTGCAAGGTATATAGATTGCTGCAAGTAGAAGCTTCCTGGTAATGCCCAAGTGATCAACATACGGTAAACTAACTAAAGTGACTGAAATGAATTCGAAGTTTGAACCAATTAATTCAAAACTGATGCCTCTTTTAATTAAAATTGCAGTGCCCCTGCCACTGTCATTTCTAAGAAATTCATAGCCCTCGAAAGAAGGTTTATGACAACTTCTTAAGCATGTTTCGGTTACAAAAGTTGCCAAAGGATTAATTACAAATAATTCTCTTGAGAGAGACAGTCTTTTTTCATGGGAAACCAAAGAGTTAACGTTAATATTAAAAATTTTAATGTTGAACATATTTATTTCTTGTTAATAGAAATACAGAAGTTTAAATAAGCTTGCGCTTTCTCTTCCAATTTAGTTAATTTTAGGTAATTTGGCCAAAATTCATTAATTTTCAAACGTAAAACTACGAAACGAAGTCCAAAAAGAACATTGGATTCTTCAAAAAATCCAGCAGAAAATCATTATCAGAATTATTTGATACTAAAGGCTTAGAACCTAGCGCTTTAGCGAAAGAAATTTTGGGGTCTACATAATTTTTAATTGCCTTATCGACAAATAACCTCCTATTTGCTACTACTTCTTTTGACTGTAGTCTGTTTCTCTCCATTCTGTCTATATATCTCTTATATACAGAGCATCCTTTAAAATTAGCCGTATGCCCTTCCTCATTGCAATTAGCACAAAGTGGCATAGGAGGATTCTCCCCTACATTATTTCTACTACAACAGTCTTTTTCATGGTCAAGGCCACATTTTACGCACCTCCTGACGAAGTTGCAGTTCTGGCTAATATGTCCGAACCTTTGACATTTAAAACACTGAATAGGACCGGACCTAATAATTTTTTCCCACCAAATTTTTTGATGGAGAAGATATTTAATGATGGTTAAACCTATTGCCTTTACCCCCGGCTCAAGCTGCACAATAAAAATGTTCAACTTAACCCCCTGAGCGCGAGACCTAGTTGTTGAAAAAGGAGTAATACTGGCAATCCCCACATCAGGAGCAGCTTTTTTCAATTCAGACAAGATCTCCTCAGGAGTGTACTCACACATAACCCCCTTTAATAGGATTGACTCCTTCTTCAGCTCCCTTGGAGTAAAAGTGAAGCTTTTCACTTTAAGCACACTAAGTTTGTCAAAAATTGCTTTGTGCAATTCAACATTAGCCACAAAAATTTTTAACTTACCTGGACCTGCGTTAATTACTCTCAGGTTTTTATCATTTGGATAAGCGCGCCTAACTGATTCTATTATCGACTTTGCATCACCACCATTCACGAAAATTGGAGGGCACCAAACAATTTTTTGATTTACTTGACCTGAAATTGTATTCTTATTAGAGTTAGTGTTATTATTTATATTTAAATTTAAATTTGTTGAAATGTTATCCCCTTCACACATATTGTTGCTATCAACCTCATTAGTCGCTAGGCTGGAGAAGCGATTGTTATAATCCGCAGCGTCAATTTGAAGACTATTTGCACTTGACTCCGAAAGTTTTCTTTTTTTTTCCAGATTTGAAGAGTTTCTTACAGGCACATAATTCCAATCCTCCAGAGTTAACTTGCCTTGCAGATTATTAGATGTCCCAACATCCATGGGAGTAATTGCTTCATTGTTCAGTGATTTATTCTTGTTGATTATAGTTACCGTATTTTTAGATTCCCTTTTATTTCCTTTTATTTTGTTTTGTGGGGGCCCAAATTTGAAATTCATAATTTTTCCAATGTCCACGTTATGTGGAAAAGCCTTCTTAGAAGAACTGTCTTCAGCCCCATTTTCAGCGGAAGGCGCAGAATGTCCTTCGATGTCAACAGTCGGGTCACTTCTATTACATACGTTATTCATGATTGCTTCTTTTTCTTCCTCAGAAAGCATTTCTGAAGGGTATACAAAAGGAGCACGCGCCGACATAGCGGACGCCCCCCTTCTTGTTATATTTTTCGTTACTTTATTAATTACTTTTTTATAAAAAAAAAAGTATAAAAAAAAGTATAACAAAGTTTTTAAAAGATAATTCCTACTTTTAAAAATAAAGAAATCAATTAAACGCAGAATTTCTTTATTTATTTTTCGTTTTTTTTAAATTTTTAAAATTTTTTAAAATTTTTTCACAAGCGTTATATTTTTTCCAACTTAAGTGTAGTGTCTATGTAACAGCAGATTTGATAAGCACGTGGGTTTTTTTAAGTAGAAGAAATTTTTTGTTATGTATTTTTCAAATATTTTTGGTGTTAGTGCCTGTATGAATTATTATTTACATAAATGTTAGAACTGTTTATTGAAGCTAAATGCATATTCATCTCTGTTCCACCAACATAGCGTAATCTAAAAAAAATGATAGAACATAAAAAGATAGCGGTTTTTTTTTATATACATTTTTTATTGAGAAAAAGCACACATGCATGGAAAATAACAAGAATGGGTGGCAAAAACGGGTGTAAAATTCTAAAAATAAACGCAAAATTGGCGAGGTCACTCATAATTTTTCACATTGTGTTCGCCAGTTTTCCTACTGTTTATTATACTGTGATTTATACCATAGCCTTTTATACAAGCTACACAAGGATTGTATTAGTGTGTGTGAGCACAGCATTAGTCGAATTTAAACCGTCAAACTGTTAGGATCTATTACTAGTACTAGTATGTACTTTTATATTATGATTACCTGGGTTCCGTTCACTCGATCACACCGGTGTAAAAAAAAGTCGGTGTAAGTTAATGTCAAAAAAGCCGGTGTCGAAAAATGTAAGTTGTTTGCGAGTGAACGGTCGTAGTCGTAGTCGTAGTCAATTAGTGTCATTTCAAAATGTCAATTGGAGAAAATGCGCATTTACAGGAAAATTAATGTACTTTAATTATTAAAATTACTTTCATGAAATCTGTTTATGTTTAATATTTAATTTAGTAGCAAATTTGTAAATAAAAAACCTATTTTATGATTTTACTTTTTTTTATAAATTTAATATTTTAAAATTTTTTCGAATATAATTCAACGAATTGAATATAAACTTATTACTAAAACTATAATTTTTCTATAATTTTGCCAAATAATTAAAAAAAATAGCGAATTCACAAAAAATTGTTTTGAATTCAAAATCAAACTGACGAAATAGAGATGACAATTAACAACTACACCCTATGACATTGGTTGAAAAAAGTTACTTTTTTTTACACCGGTGTGATCGAGTGAACGGCAAAGTGTCGGTGTCATGACGTCATCGTAGTCGAAAAATGTTGACCAGTGAACGCAAAAGTGTAACTTTTAGTCGCTTTTAGTTACATTAAGTTGGTGAGTGAACGCAGCCCTGTTGACGGTCAGTAATCGAATGGCGCGCTTGAACTTTCAATTTTTTTCGAAACCGACACAAACAGTGACTCTTGTTTGTGTGCGTAAAAAACTCCGTTGCGCCAACATTTCGAGAGGTAGATCTTCTGCGTCACCTCCAACCCACCGATAGCTATGGCTGCGGTAGAATTCTACCCAAAAAACACCGCGTGTAATCCGGCACTATAACTACCTTTTTATGCCCTATGGTAGGTACTACCGTCGACTATCTATAGTACTACTACTACTACTACTACTACTACTGCTACTATCGATTTATGCATGTCCGTCCTTCCGTCCGTCCGTATACAGATAACTCAAAAACGCGTTATCCGATTTTGATGAAATTGACAATGTGAGTTGCTTATTCCTTAACTTGGTTTCGTATTGCCTTTGAGCAAAATCGATCCAGAGGGAGCAAAGTTATAAACGAAAAACCAGGGTGATCAGAAAGTTTTGTCCCTTTTTTGTTTGTGGTTTTTGCGGAAAATTTGTGACTCAATTTTATTGAAATTAATTGTGCAGGTTAACTACATAAATAGACGATACCATGTTAAATTTCAATCAAATCGGTCCAAGGATAAAGGAGAAAGAAATAATCCTAAGAGAAAAAAATCCTCTCTATAAAGTTTTTTTGATGTACAAGTACTTTAAAAACTAATACACCGTTTTGAATAAAATTTACAGATTAGACCTATGCTATCAGGGTCTAGGTTACCTGCAAATTGGAAGAAATTTTGAAAAGAAGAAACAAACTTATGAAGAAAAAACCTAATGTTAGTTTTGACAGTTTTTCTGTCCCATTTCTATCATAGGGCATCAAAAAATCGGCTATAGGCCGATTTTAAGTAACTATATGTTTTCCACCAAATTTTGTTGGAGATTTTCAAACACCATAAAACAACGGACACTATAAAGTTCAATTTTAAGCTGTCAAAATTGAGTACGCAAATAAAATATTTTTTTTAAATCGAGTGGTGAGTATTCCACTTTTCCATCTAATTTTAAAGGTGTTTTTTTTTTTTAATTGCTTTATAATTATTTATATTAAATACAACTTTTCTCGTCTTTATAAATCTCATATTTCAAATACTAGCGCCAAACAAATGAATTTCCTTCAAGTTGGTAGTACTGAAATTACATGGCCACTGCTGAAACTATTGGTATCTTTACTTTTTGACAAATTATACTGATTCGGTAAAGAATTCTTCAGCAAGTAAATAATTTAAAAGTGTTTTGAACGCAATATTAATCAGAATATTTACTTTTCAGAATGAATAATTAATTTCGTTTTATCAAATGAAAAATGACATCAGGACATACATTTCATACACCTTCCTTCGGAGATGAAGAATTTGAATTGCCACCAGTGATGAATACAGCATCAGTTGGAAATACATATGAAATACAAAATTTGGGAGCATCACAAGATACTCATTCTCAATGGTCAGTTGGTAATCAGCAAGGAGACATTTTAGAAAAAAATAATATGTCAAATTTTCGCAATAGTAATGAAATTCTTGTACTTCATTCACCAAGTTCCGAAATGAATCAAAACTCAAGTGATCAATATATGAATATTGATGAAAATGAGGACCATTACTATAAAACTTCATTAAAACTGCAAGTGGGTGAAACACAAAATGATGCCGGTAGTAATCAGATGGATGATAGAAAAAAGAGGCGTGATCTGAACGAGCCCCGCAAACCTGTTCCCTCGTATGCATTATTTTTCCGTGATACTCAAGCTGCTATTAAGGGACAAAATCCGAACGCATCATTTGGGGAAATTTCAAAAATTGTTGCATCCATGTGGGATGCTCTTGATCCAGAACATAAAAATGTTTATAAAAAAAAAGCTGAAATAGCAAAACGTGAATATCTTAAATTGTTAGCTGCTTATCGTGCCAATGCAATTTCAAAAGGAGATGACTTGAATATAGCAAATAATTCACAATTGGAAAGAGTTAATCCGAAAAATTCTATTTCAAAAATTGATACATCTCCGTACATGATGACTACTTTAAAATCTATGCAAAATAAAACTTCATCGTTAACAGGGGCTGGTAGTTCGATACAGCGAACTGATACAACACATATCTCATCGTCTGGTTCGAATCAACAAGTTAATTCAAATCAAAATATAATACAGGATTCTATTAATTCTAACCTAAACGAATCTAGTTTTCCACAAAATTTGACACTTTTAACAAACAGTTCAACCAATCTTAATGAAACCCAAAAATGTATAAGAAATGGATGTACAAATACAGCTATTATTAGCTTAGACTGGGAAGATGAATATTGCAGCAATGAATGCGTTATATCCCATTGTCGAGATGTTTTCAGTCAGTGGGTTCAAGGTAATTGTCTTCAATTGGAATCCTATACGACATAAAAGTTATTTCTAATAAACAAACAAACAAACATTTTATTACTCGGATCTATTTCATTAGAGTAAATTTTAAGAATTGATCTAAAAAATTATTTAAATTTGAATTTACAGCCTTATTATTTAACTGCACCAAGTTCGATTTTTCGTCGTTGTTTTTCGCTTCTACGACAGTTCCTCTCCGTGGTACGATTCTAATCTGAGATCCCTGCGGAACAAAAGAAATAAACTATGAAAAAATTATACGTCTAGACTACCAACTCACTAAAGCTCTCCATACCTGTTTTATTGTTTCACGAACGTGTAGTCAACTGTACACATACATAGATACTACAAAATTATCTTTGTTCTCTGATCCAAAAACTGGTCTTTGTAAGCCTTGTTTTATCACCCCCATTCACAAAAATGAAAGAAAAAAATGATATATAAAATTGTCAACCTGTTGTCATACTGTCCTCTATTCCAAAATTATTTAAAGACATCTTGTAATATCATGTAAACATGGGTTCAATTATTAGGGATTTAGAAATAATTTTTGATCCTCACTTGGGTCTGTTTTCAGATGTAAATGCTTACAGAACGGATGTACTGCACAATTGCTTTTATGTTTGATGTCGTTTTATAGGAATCACTTCCATAGACATCAATTAATCTATCTCAACAGTTGGAGAAATAAGGCAGTTTAATCTTTAATACATTTCGATTCAATTGTTTAAAATGTTCAATATTTTTAAGTTCTGAAATTGCTATTGTTTCATTGATAAATAAAACAAGAAAATATATTTATTTTAAAATATAAAAAAGTTTTTTTAATACATATTTAATTTAATTTTCCTTTTTTTTACAATATGAAATTTTTACATAAAAGCATAAAATACAGCGAATTAAAAAAAAAGAACAACTTAATGGTTTCGTTTATGATTCATTTTTTCTTTATTGACTCCAAATAGGATGCTGTAAGTGTTAACAATCGATGACGTTGTTTAAGATTTCGGGAACGCACATGCGATGAATTCACCTCTTCCGTATAATTTCCTGGAAACCAACCTGTTGCACCATCACGAATTCGTTCACCATAATACCAACCTTAAAATCAGAAAGCTAGTTAATCTTGCCGAAAAGCACACAATAAAAATAACTATCAACTTATATATATATGTTATATAGCGTATATTAAAGAAATTGCTTGTTCTGGTTCCTCACGCGCAACGAGATGTTTACAAATAGAATGTTATAACAATTAATACCCAACGACGTCACTATTATAAAAATAATGACTGTTTGGTGTTTTGAGTAACAGAAAAAGTCGTGTATAAACACTTAGTTAATGAAATTTAAAAAAAAAACAATTTTCGAACAACTTTCACTTTGGTTCGGTCCAATACAGTTTACATGTTCATGACACATAAAAAAAATTGTGAAACTGGTGAAGACATTTTACTTAATTGGGATAATCCATTGGAAGATACTTATATTGATAATTCTAATGAAATTACATCCAGATTATTGGCACAAAGTTCTGAAATTGTTTTGGATGACATAGAAAAAGATGCGAAAATAAATGAAACCTTAAACTCCAAGAGTAATTCCGACGTCGTAGACCCAGCAAAAAGATATATTGTCAGCTATGGAATTTTAAAAATTATTTTGAAAAAAATAAGCTGTCCAAATTGTACCATGATAATGAATAAAGACGAATGCGATTTTCTTTTACCGTCAGAACAACTTATTAAACACAAAAATTTCAACAAAATTATTGAAAGGACTTCTCTACAAAATCCTTTCGAAAATTGCAAATTGCATTTTCAAATATATGAAACATTATTTAAAACAAAATTCAATTCAATTCTTGGCCCAAGTTCTAAAGATCTTAAATGGTTTATTTAGCATTATCCAAAATACGAGAAACTCGCAGAAAAAATGCATTATCTAGTTACACACATAATCGAACAAACAAAATATTTCTAAAAATACATTTTAATTCTAAAATCAGAGTAGCAAAAAATCAACAACAAATATATCAATCGATGCCATTCATATTTCTCCATAAGATATATTCAAAGCCACAAATTTCTTATATGCGCACATAAATTGAACAAAAGTTTCTCTACCATCAAATATTTTAATTCTATAATTAGAAAAAAAAAACAACAACAAAATATACTCATCCACGATATTACTACATCATATCTTTCAATACGATAAGAACTAATTTCTTAGGTCCATAGAGAAGAAAATATACTAAACTAATGTGAAACCTGCTCCTTTATATAATTTCAATATGTATAATTTTTTTACCGTCAATCATTTTTCGAGTAACATTCACCATATCTCCAGGTTCTAGACTTATTAGATCCGGCTCCATAGCACTGTATTTATGTTTTGTTATAACTTGTGGGCAATCCCATTGCTCATATAATTTTTCATTGGGATTTTCAGATTCCAATGATGACATAGCCTGTAACCATCGTTGCTGCTCTGATATTGATGAACATGACAGAATCTATATACAAAAAAATAAAAACATAAAATAAAAATTATCCAAAAAATTATTTGTTACCATTTCAACAGTTTTTCGTTCATGATTTTCTAGTAAAGTCATTAAAATTAAATTTTTACCAGCATGCGGCATATCTTTAACAGGAATTTGTGGAATAACATCTCCAGAGGATATTGTTAGCATAGATCGGGGGCAATAATCAAAAACTGTATAAAAGTTATCATTCTTTTTCTTTGTTAAAACTAATAAATCAATGAATAAGAATGCATATATATTGGATTTCATAAACTTTTTGCCAAATGTTAATTTAGTATCGTCTCCTCTCCAAATTATATGGACCAATTCACCTTTTCGAACTAAATATCGTCTATTTTTAAATGGTTCACCTTTTGATGAAATTGCAATTGGTCTAATATTTGTAGGGAATTCAATTTGTCGTGAAATGCGTTCAATTTCATACGCCTGTTCACTTTGATTAGCCGCTTCATTACATTTACAAACAATTTCTGTTAAGATCGCTAATGTCATTTTCCAATCATTATATTCATTATCTTCGGGCTTTAATTTACTATAAATAGCATCAATCAAAAGTGGAAGTCTTGTAATTCTTTGCATTGGAAGCATTAAAAACGAATGAAGATTAAGACCTAAAAAACATAAAAAAAATAAAAATTATTTCGTTTAATGTATTAATGGCAAATATGTAAAAAAAAAAGTTATTTACCATAAACTTTCGCATCCGTTTCTAATGTATTCAGATTTTGATTGAATGGTGGTGATGACGATTTGAGTCGTTTTAAAGTTCGATCCATTTTTGCTTGATGCCCACAAAATGATATATAAACTTGAAAATATTTTTCTGCATGTCTTGAAATTATTTTATTCAAATCACAGAGCATAATATTATGTTGCCAACAGGATTCTAAATCACAAAGTAACCTATCGGAACATCTAATGACGGGCATAATATGAGAAAAAAGAATTTTTCGATCATGTGTATTAAGTATGGCAGCATCTCGAAACGCTGGATTATCTATGAAATGCGTTTTTAATAGATTTAATGACTTAAGGTAACTGGCTTCTGAAGTTAAGATTTCAAATTTAGCTTCTTGAATCTTTATTTCATTCGGTGTTAATGTGCCTAAGAAATATTAAAAAAAATTTTCTTTTCCATGATAAATTAAATTTTTTTATTTACTTAAAATTTCTGAATTAATAACTTCTGGAATTTCACTCCATAAAGTTCGTGATGGTCCTTGTTTTGGTCCGATTAACTGCAGTGCGGTCGGTCGAATTGGTTTCTTATTCAAAATAATTTCTTCGTATCCATCTGTTGAGTCCTCATCTTCCATATTATTATATAATGACTAGAATTCAAGTTTTGCAAAACATATATACTGGTTCAAAAAAAATAATGTAGCGAAGGAAATATTAAGAACGTGTAAAAGAACTCGGACTTAAAAAATACTATTACACCTTTTCGCTTCATTTTTACACATTTCCTAAATTTCCACAAGAAAATATATACTATAAAAAACTTTTTCAACGCACCTCAACTTTTGCAGCAGAATACATTTGATATAATGGTTCATTAAAAAACATACTATGAGAGTTATCATCTCCAATGCCGCCTTCTCCACCAGTTGAAACACCAGAACTTCCACTTGAGCTCGTTATAGATGATTCACTAGTTTGATAAAGACCAGCTTCTGTATACCAAGATGCGCCACTATCTCGATCACCTCGATGCTCATTTAACAGCTCCCCGTTCATATTTGGAATTTGAGATTTGAAAACCCCACATTCTGTATACCAAGATGTTGTATTTGATCTTTTGCTATTCTTAATTTTCTTGTCTACAGGCGGAAGAGGAGGAGGAATATTCGGTCGAATACCAATTGTAGTTTTTCTTCGATTTAATTCAGGACTATTCCGTGTTCTCGGTAATTTTTTAACAATTGATGAAGTTTTCTCAAGACTATTATTTGGTTCAGTATCGGTTTGTGAGAAATTTAGATCAATTGATTCTGGCACTTTTTCAAATTTATCAGATTCTATATCTGTAGTAATATAAAATGTACTTCGTTTTACATTTAAAGAAGAAGGTTCGCAATTTAAATTAGAATCTGGAGTACTTAAACTTTTCCGAAATTTTGATTTAAAATTATTTCCAAATTTCAAATTTCTATTTCCTGTTCTATTTTCAGAATTGCTTATATTATTATCCTTTACAGTTTCAACGGGACTAGGATTTAAATGTTGTGATTGACCAGTTTTTAATGAAGGAGATTCAATATTTTCATTAGATATCATATTTTTTTCAAATTTCCTAGACATTTTTTTCAAACTTGATTTTTGCGATAATTCATCACATTGACTAGAATTTAAGCTATTCACTTCAATACCCAAGTTTGTATTTTCATAATTATTATTATTATTATTTGTTATTGGAAACATTTTACTTGGGGATGGTGTGGAATTTTTTCGTAACTTTTTGCTTAAACTTTTTGATATAGAACTAATTTTCAATTTTTTAACGAATGCATAAACTTGATTATTAGATTGTGGAGGATCCGGTAGTTTGTGGGATATTATTTCGCTAATATCTACTCCGCTGTCATTCTAAAATAAAACATTAAAATATTTTTACAAATACCCATTATTTTGTTATCGTATAAAATTATAAATGCTTTTACCTTATTGATCTCCTCATCCGAATCATCAAAAGAATTATATTCATCCGAATAACAAGTATCAAAATCACCATTTTGTAAATGAGTATTATCTGATATTCTGGCAGGAGAGGAATGTAATTCAGTACCGTTAACATACTCGGATGCGCTTAGTGATTCATAAAGGTGATCTGAATTATCTGAAATATGAAAAATAAAATAATTAGGAATATATTATATATAATATGATATATATTTACTTATATTTATATATATACGTGTATAACGATTATTACAATGGCTAAGACTAAACTCTTCGAAATACAAATACCTACTTTTTCACTTTTACTTTACGTAATAGTTGATTACTACTATTACAATAGATAAATTTATAAATAAATTCATAATGGTACTACTACAGACGGTTCCCTTATGGGTTGGAAATATTTGGTCACAAACCCTCAATAATTGATTGAACTAACGATCTGAACAAATTAATAAGGCATATAATCTAGGAATATAAGAACTTTGTTTAGAATAGGTGCACTAAAAACTCTTCCTTATAGGATAAGAAAATATTTCAAATTATTTGTTGACGATGATTAAAAGAACTGGTTCTAGACAGCGGAATATTACACCGTGGGTAAATAAGGCAATTGCCTAGGGCACCCAATTTTAGGGACCATCAAATTATAAAATAGTCATTACTATTCAGTGGATTTCTAGAAACAAATAAAATTTACTGTAAAGCTATTTCTGTCATATTGCTACGGGTAGGCTGGTTTCTCTTGATTTTAAAAACAGATGTGGTTGATAAGAAAGGGTCTATCAAAAGCGAAAAATGAGACTGTTCTAATTTCTACATTAAAATAGGGTGTGCACTATTGGATTTGCCCACTTATTTGTAAATACTTAAATCATTTGTTTAGTATTCTCACATTCTTTAATTAGAGAAACACCAGTGATGATTTATAATACACCTGTCCCTCCAAATAGATATTATTAGGGACAAATTCCAGTCTGGAACATTTTGGGTAAATTAAGCAAATATTACAAAATTCCGCGTCAGATGTTCTCTGCAAAAATTTTAAATAAAAAATTAGAGACCCTAAATTTTGTATATCATATTACAATGATTTAGAATTTAAACTGCATATGTCCTTTTTGGTAAAATATCATACACATACTTTCAATTCTAAATTTTGAAATCATTTTTATTTATTAAAAACGAATATTACAATAATCTTATATATAAAAATGAACGATGTGTATATGTCCATGTCACTTCCCACAAAGCCCATTAATCTGATTGAGATGAAACTTTGGGGAATTGATATTTAAGTGACGGCAAAGAATAAGTAACTAGTAACTACAATTACTCATACTTCGGTGACGGTGAAAGTTTACGTGGCGCGCGAGTGGGAAATCTAAAACTTCTCTAATTCGGCCAATAGTAGTCGGATTTTCATAAAACTTGGAATGTACATTGTGAATAGGGCAACTGAAAAAATAGGATATGTCTCTATTCAGCGGAGGGCTCCGGGGGAAAAATAGAAAAACGAGAATAATTCGGTCAAATTGAAATTAGATTTACTTTCATATTCCAGGAATAACGCGAGCGAAGCTGCGGGTAGCAAGCTAGCTACATAAACAATATTACATAATCAAAATATATAAAACTAGGGGCCCTTCAGCATTTAAATTAATAGTTGTAGACAATTTTTTTTATTAACTTGTATTAAATTATTTCGGAATTAAAATGTAATTAGTTATTAGATTCAAGTAAATGGGCAAGAGATCAGGAGGGGTAAAAAAAAGAGAGGTCAAGATATGGTGGTCAAGAGGTGACCAAGTGAGCGAGGCCAGGTGAGTGGCCCAACAGTTGTGGTCAAAGTTTGCTAGTGATCATGTTATGGTTAAGACAAAGGTCAAGAGAATGGTCAACGATGATCAAGAGTGGTGGTCAAGATGTGATCAAGGGTGGATAAAAAGTTGTCCAGAGTCAATCAAGAGATGAAGAGATGGATGAAAGGATTGAAGTGTCTTTTTCTAAAAATGTAATGAAAAAATTGTTTGTGTGGAAACAAAATTGAATTTTAATCTTATTTAATTACCAAGAATCTGAAAAGTAAATTTCTCAAGAAATAAGTCAAATGGTAAAACCACTTGGGTTTTTCCAAATCAAAAGTCTAAACCTAAATGTGGTAAATAAAAAATCTTTTCAAGGTGCGTTCCCAGTTCCTTGTGATTAGCTTTTCATTTATACAATGTGACGATCTTACAATGCAAATGTCTAAATTTACAAGTATGTAAATATTATAGAATTGAAACTGCATATGGCCATTCTGACAAAATATCATATAATTTCAATTCTAAATCTAGGAAACTTTTATATTTATTTAAAAAAAATTATTAAAATAATTATATATTATAATATTATATTATATTGTATTATATATTATAATATTATATTATATTGTATTATATATTTATTATATATTATTGGTTTAGTGTTTGTAGACCAAAAAATGAAAGATCTGTAGGGAAATTTTAATGTGACCTACTGAAAGATAGTACTTGACAAATAACATGCGAGATTTGCAATTGTGATTCCCTCTATTAGAATTTTACCAGACTTGTTACACCGCTCTCGTAGAACATTTTGTTTTCATTTTAAATAGCTTTTTATATTAACAATGTTTTAAAAGGAGCTCGACCTGAACATTTTTTTACGAAAAACGGCTACGAAAGTAACGTATTCAATTTTGGATCAATCGATTTCAATAAAATTTGACAAAAGTGTAGACATCTTTCCAACTTCGAAAACAGGATACTTTATATAAAAAATAGATCCAGGTGTTGATTTAGAAATTCGCAGCATAAAGGTATGGTTTCGCTGGGAGCTGTTGACGTCCGCCGTTGAAAATGACTCTTCTTATGGCAGAACCGTGTGAGTGGTTTCGTTCACGCTGTTCGACAGTTCATCGACAGCTGTCAACAGTTTGCTGTTGCCGTTCGAATGCTTTTGAACCAGTCTAACGGCGCTGTCGAAGCTGTTCATTTGAATAGAATTGAAGTGAATAGATTTTTAATTGGATTTTTTACAGATTTGAAATATTTTTAATTAAATCTTCTTTTTCAATTTGTAATATATGTAATATATATTCAGTTCAGTCTAAAATATTCACCAGATGTATTTAAATGACCATTTATAAGTAGATTGAAGCATCCTTCTTCTTCACGAGATTTAAAATACTATTTATAGGCTGTCATTTATTCAATAGTAATAAATTTCGAAATTCTTCTTTTTCAAGAAATCCATTATTATTTTATATTTAATTCCGCACTTAGATTTGACAATAACCAGCTGTTAAACGGCTGCAACCAAAACAATTAACGGCGCTGTTCAACCGCTGCCAGCGAAACCACAACTTAACATTCCGTTCATTCATATCGCTAGCGTTCCGTTCGTGAGTTTTAACGGGCTGGGAATACAAATCAAATTACCAACTATGTTTTATAATATACATTTTAGGAGTATATGTCTAAAACAATTTTTTGCAATTTCAATTTTCTGCCATATGCATATTAGACGAGCTTTCAACTCTTTTACAATTTTGCTCATTCCAATTAATAATTTGAACACCGCCTATACGCAAATGCATGATCAGTAGAAACGGATATGAATTCGACTTGACGATCCATGTTTCTGTTATCTCATATATTATAACCGAATTTGAAATTCTCCAAAACTCTTTATCCTCTTAAATATAAAATGTCTACACAAAACAAACCTCTTCACCAGAAAAGCAATCTGTGCTCTTATAGTAAAAAATTTAAAGGTTAACAGATTTCTTATAATTTTCTGTTATATACAATCGGGGGGAGGGAGGGGGTGATATTGAGTAAAAAAAATCTTACCAATATAAATTGAAACACTTTGAGTTTCCACATTGTATTTATCAAATTTATGACGAATAGAAGAAATTGTTGTTTCATTTATTTTGATACTTTTATTTTCTGTTTTTAAAGAAATATTTTCATAAAAATGATTAAGTATTTCATATTTCTTTTTATTGTCATCAAACTTTTGATCAGATAAATAAATCTGTGATTCAGACGTGATATAAACTTCTCCAATTGCTCGAGGCTGTCGTTTTCTAGGCACTGTATTTAAAATATCCATTGTCATTATATAGGCATCTTATATAAATGTGTACGTTTTATGAGTTCACTAATTTTTTTATCATCCTTGTTAAACGATATGGCTCAAAAGAAAACAAGTGTTATAACGAAATAGGTTTTTGCAATTACTGTTCAATATAAATTGATACAATTTGAAAAAAAAAAGAAATTGATTATTCACGACTTTCAAACATTTTAAATTTCACGGTACATCACTATTATAAAACACCTTACATATTGTGAACACTATTTTCTTTTTTTGTTTTCAGAGTTGTTGTTTCAAGGCAAACAACAATTATAAAATTTAAAATTCAACTAGATAACTTTTTTTATTAAAACTTTTAGCCATATTGCATTTTATTTCACTATAATAACATGAATCGAATAAGTGCATGCTGACTTAATTTATTAGTTTTACGTTTATTTAACATTTAACAATTTACGTCCGTCATTTTCAAAATAACATCATTGTCTCATGTAAATTTAAACTAAACTATCTCACTCACACAGTTAGATAGTACTTTATGCTTCGGTAAAACCACCTATATTAGAAAGCAATGAAGAGTTGTTGTTAAAGTAGTTGTAAAAATTGGGTTTTACGTCAATTCTGTATGAAATTGATCGCTGTTTCCATTTTTTCAAAATCTTTTGCAAAATCTTTTTATTTGGTAACTTGAATAATTTTAATTTTTTTGGTTCCTATGTTAACATAATAATAATAAGATATCAAAATAAATAAGTAATAAATCTCTTCAAAAATTAAATAAAACAAGAAAAACAGCAATCTCATACAAAGCTGACGAACACGTCATCTCAACCTATATTAAGGCTATCTTAGCGAATGACTTTTGTACATGGATTGTATTGTAGATGATTTTGGTTTCGGTGATGTAAATTGCACTTAATTCTCAATACATTTAGCAATTTTTCTGCCAACTCTCTTCAGTGTATAAGTTTGATAATCACAGAATGTAGTTAAACCTGCCTGTGTTTTATTATAAGTCATATTTTAACAAGCCCGTGCAAGACTACATTAAACCTTATGCCGCTTTTAGATCGGCGCTAGTTTTACCACGCATAAAACGCTTGCAAAAACTAGCAACATAATTATTTTATTTAAATTTATCATTGAGTTTTTCATGGATATAACAAATATTATGCAGATTATTTAAGAATGTAAATACGATTATTTTTTTTTTTTTAGAAACAAATATTTGAGAAGCAAAAAAAAGAGGAGCAATTTTAGGGAATTTTTATATTTAAAAGTGAAAGATCGATTGAAACAATCGGTAGAATTTCCGGTAAGAAATTTTGTTGGAAATTTAAGACTTTGATCAATACAGTGCGATCAAAATATATTTGTACTATTACTTTCAAGTTTTCAATTTAGTAAAAAAACATCTGCTTACCACCTAGTAAGTTATGAATCCCCTTATTTCTTATTCGTTTACTCCAAACAGGACTTCGATTGCACTTTTTACGTTCGAAAACCCTGGAAATTAATGAAATAAACAAATATCAATTCATGCAAAATGAGGAATCAACATTATGAAACAGGCAATACAAATGTTTAAAATGACTAGATGAATAGAAAAATAATATAGATAGTGAAAAATTTAACTTTTCCTGGCAAATGTTCCAAGATTCCAGAATCCATGAAAAATATTCGGTGCAAATTATATAACTATATAACTAATCTATCTACAAACTAAATATGAACCCTATGCTCGATTTTGAGCTATATAACTCCAAAGAAGACATTTACATATATTAAATGAATTGTTAAAGAATACAACTTACAAACAAAGACGATCCTTTTCTTTGCCATTTGTTTTATCTACATCCTCATCGTCCGAAATATCTATCCATTCATCACTATTATTGTAATCTACTTTGTTTTGTAGTTTTTCTGTTGGATCTAATATCATACCATATAAACTATTTGTATTCTGATCCGATGACATTGTTGAAAAAGAATCAGAATGATGTAGATTTCGAGTCCGTATCAAAGATGTTATGCTTTCATAGTAATTAGAAGTCAATGATATTCCATCTGTAGGTGTAAATATATTTTTATTTATTATGCTTTCATAACAATGTGATTCGCCATCATTCAGTATCGATTGATTAGATGCAATTTCATTAAATTGAATACAACTCGGATCTTGGGATATAAATGAAGATACATCAGAACATAATTCTTGTGTTACATTGAAATTTGGTTTTTTATCAACACTATGTGATATATTATAATCAGTTTTCCTAGGAGGTGGTTCAGGAGGATCATAAATTTCATATTCATTTTCAATTTCAATATGTTTTGATACTTGGTTTTCATTTGAATTATCTTCAAGACTTTCATACCCACCATAAGAATCATCAATAGATTCAAAACTACATTTCGGATTTAAAGCCTCTGCAACAGTTTGATAAATATTGTTTTCAATGGTTTCATCGACATTTGGAAGATCCATTAATTTTTTATCTTTATTATTATTTATTACGGATTGAAAAAGAAATGACTTTTGCAGAATATTATTATTAGAGCATACGGATTGTACATTTGTTTGAATACTTTCATAAAAATTATCGAATTCTTCACATTCATTGAAATTCTTAAATAATTCATTATTTTTCTCTTGAATTAAATTTGTATCAATACTTTTTTCAGTTGTTATTTGTCCAAAATGTAATATCGGAAATATAGTTTCATCCAATGATTGTGTTTTATTGATAAGATTTATGTTAAAAGTTTCTACAAATTCTTTAGTTTCAACAGAATTATTCAAAAAATTTTTATGATTCGCTCGATAAAGAAATGATGGATTTGGTTTTATATCCTTTATTATCATATTTTGGTATGTACAATTTTCTTTAATATCTATCGTAATATCATTCGTACTTTTGGAAAAATATTCTAATTTTTTGGTCACTTCATCGAAACCTTCGAATAATTTATATACAGGTGAATTAATTGCTAAAGATAATGGTAGGTATAGTTGCTTTTCAAAGGCTAATTCCGATGCTATGTCTTTTGCAAATTTTTGGTATGTATTATGATTTTCTCCATTGGTATTTTCAATATGATTTGAAGTTTTTGAAAGCTCATCTAATTTCTTCTCCACACCAGCTAAATCCTTACATTCAGAAGAAGTAACTGTAATATATAATGGCAGACCTGGTTGATTATCAGTACATCTTATGGGTAACTGTTTTGTTTGTACATTGTCACAACACTTTTCATCTTCTTGAATATTTTCATGTTCTATTGTTGTTTTAATCTCAAATGTATCAGTCTCTTTGTTTGATGTTATTTCTTTATTATTCATATAATTTTTATTTGAATTTCTTTTAGTATATTGTAAAACTTTTTCACTTTTCAAAGGAATTTTCGGTTTCTGCAACGTACTGATAGTGTTACAATTTTTTTCCTTTTCAATTGCTTCAAATGTTTCAATCACAGCTTTAACTTTTAAGTTTCTTGATTGTGAATCTATAATTTGTTTTTCATGAAGTTTCGAGAAACTTTGTTTTCGTTTAATATTTGTTCGTTTCTTAGCACTTTCTTTCAATATAAATTCATTATCGTATTTCGATAAGCTCTTATTTGGTATGAAATCAGGATCTGGTTTAATTTTATAAACATGACCACCGTATTTTAATGAAATTCCATTTTTCTTAACTTTTTCTAAAATAGTTGCATCCTGTTGAATCCTTTGGTTAAATCTTTGAGTTAGTGCTGCAACTTTACTTGTTCCTCCGTTGTACGCAATTTTCCGTGGTTTCGCATGAGTTTTAAAGCTGTATTTCCGTATTGCAGAATCATTTTTGTTCAATGATGGTTTCTTATTAACAGTGTTTGTTTGACAAGTAATATCAGTCTTTTTAGTAATAACTTTCATAGTAATAGCAGCCATTATCAAGATTTTTCCAGTTTAATTTTCTTCATTTAATTCTTAATTTTATTTTCACCAATTTTTGAAAAACCTTTGGTGAAGGCACTGTTTTCATAAGATTTTGGATTCTATTTCTCTTTTATATATCTCCTTGATTTATATGGTTTCTAGAAATAAGAATTTATTATAAATTAGTAACTTAAATAAGTTTATCATCGAATATATTGATAATGTGTTATAGTCCAATATATGAAGATTAGCACATACCTATAAACGAGAAATAAATATGTATGCATGACGTCCTAATTTTAGATAAGTACACTTCTCCAAAAAAATAAAAAAAAGTAATAAGAAAATAATGTGATATAAATAATAACTAATGTACACAGGTGTCAGTGATCATGAATTGAAAATATTAAACTAATTTAAACTTATAATTGTAATTACAATTCCACTATATATTTACACAAAAGGCACTTGCATTTATAATTAAATTCTATGAACTAAATTTTAATATAATATAGTAAAAAAATAAAAAAAATAAATGTTTTCAAAAACAATTTGTTATTGCTTTAATTCAATTACTAACACGACTGCATAAATACCTTGCATACGCAACTTTTAATTTTAAAGCTTTTTTGACATTACATAAAGCTTTTTACAACTTTGAATTCGATGGTCACGACACAAATGTTATCCGTTCAAATCACTGATATGTAAATATGGATTACTCGATTTGATCAATTTTAAAAAGTAACGGTACTTGTTATATTATTTATTGGTTGCATATTTTCCGGTTTTCATAGTTGATTTTCATTAAAATTAATAATTTATGCACGAAAAAATTTAAAATAATATGTAATTTCATGCACGTATTCAATTTGCATGCTAATAGCGTCCACACGTGAAAACATGCTAGGATATCACTTTATACAAGAGCATAAATAGTCTTATGGGTTTTGGACTAAAGTACGAATGAAACAAAGAAAGCAATCAAAATTTTTTTTAAGTCAATTTTTGTCAACAAAAACCACGCGTTTCCTTATATTTTTAATATGATTTTCCCAACACTTTTTTGGTGCCTGTATGAATAAGCCCTCACCACCATTTTTGATAAGCACGTGACTTTTTGTAATTGTTAGAATTTGTTTATTATTGCTAAATTTATACTTATCTCTGTTGTACTAACTTAATGAAAACTAAAAAAAAATAATAGATAGCTAAACCGTACACCAAGAAAAGGATCGAATTAGTGTGGCTACTAGGCCGAAAACTCAACATTCGCAAAGCAAAATTTAATTTTAATTTACTTTATTACATTTTTATTCTTATTTTATTTTTAATTTTTCTCTCTTCCTTTTCTTAGAGTAATGAATATGTTGACTTGTATGTGGTTGTTTGCATGGTCCTCCCTTTCAATATTCACCAGTCATTGTCTTCCAATGTAGATGTAGCAACAGCTCAGTTCTCGAGGCGCATCTAAATTCAATGGGAAAATTTCTGAACATTGGGCATTTTAATGCACAAAGTCTTGGAGGAGGGTCTAAATCTTCTAAATTGGACGAGATTAGACATGTCCTGCATGGAAATCTACTGGATGTTATTGGAGTCTCAGAAACATGGCTCAAACCCTATATATCGAATGTAGCTATTGAGATTCCTGGCTACAGAATCTTTAGGAATGACCGTTGTATTAGGAGAGGTGGTAGAGTTGGCTTTGATATTAACAAGAATATTCCTGCAAAGGTAATTTTTAGCCATTCTGAGCCAGGTTGTGAAGTACTTGTTGCTCAGCTTTCTGCTGGTGGCGTTAACATGGCTCTTGCTGTTTTTTACCTTCCTTCTGGTGATATTTCCATGGTTCAAACACATTTAGCCGAGATTGGTTCCCGCTACGAACATGTCATTGTAATGGGCGACGTCAACTATGATTTGTTGGATCAACGCAAGCACTCTGTATGTTCTAAGATCTGTAGTAGCCTGAATATGAATATAATTCACAATAATATGCCTACTCACTTCGATATGGCAAATAATAGCCTTTCTGTTTTGGACTTTTTATGGTCAATAACCAAAATTACGTCATACTCAGTAATCAGTTCTGGGCCCCACCTATTTCTCACCATGCCTTCATTTATCTATCCTATTATATTCCTTGCCTCCCGATTTCTAAAGAATTCTTCTTTCGAGATTATAATGGTATTAATATGGACCAGTTACGTCTCGAAGCTGAGTCTACTGATTTCACACCCTTATATTCACTGATAACATAGACTTGCAATTGCAGTGTATCAATCTGTCTATCTTAAATCCTATCCTATCTTAACACCTGTGCCCTGCTGAAAAAGATCAAACCTAAATCCTCAGCTAGTGTTTTAAATTTGCCTAAAATTATTGAGGCCAAATCTCTTAGGACCTTGGCTTTCCAAGCTTATATGAATGATATGACCCCTACAAATTGGAAAGTTTACACTAAATATCGGAATAAGGTTAAAAGTGCTATCCGTGATGCTAAACGTAGACACGGTGAGCTTTTATTTACGCCGGATCTCTCTGGCAAGCAGCTATGGGCGCGACTAAAACGTATGGGAGCCTCTAATTCAGACACTCAAGATCTTATCCAGCTGATCCAAACCCTGATATTCTTAACTCTTATTTTGTCTCTAATCAGAGTGGTCCGTCATATTCGCGTGTTCACGAAACTATAGCCAAAGCTTCTAACTCCTTTGCCTTTGCGAATATTAATGAGTATGAGTTATATAGAGCCCTCTATGATATTAAGTCCAATGCTATTGGTCTAGATCAGGCATATCAAACACGCGACCCGCCAATACATAAATTGCGGCCCGCCGAGAGTTGAAAATGTTTAAATATCAAGCTTTGACACTTGAAGCTGGAAAGTTTGTACTTTTTGGTTGATGCTGGCGGCGGCCGAACCCGAGCGGTGATTAAACGCAAGACGATCAAGACAAAGTCCAGTGTTCACTCAATCGTTTGCGAATGAAAGTGGATTTTGGTTTTTATTCATGTAGGATGGATATCAGATGTAAGAAACATGAATCAAGTGGAGAAAATGCCGACATGATCATTGTTAACCTACGGACTATCGAGAATGCAAACATGTTTATACAGCTGCATGCTAACATTCGAAATAAGTCCTATGTAAACATTAGTGTGCGGCCACATAGGCTCTACGCTTACTACGCGCACTTTCGAAGATGAGAGCAACGATAAATACACGCGTGTAATTAAATGGAAGTGGCCATAAAGCCGAGTTTGTTGGAAGCAGGATACGATAGAAAAAAAGAGAAGAATTGAAATTTAAAATAGTTTTCCCATTTCTTAAAGCACACCTGCTACATTTCTTAAATACTATTTTGACAACTTCCCAATTCCCATCAATGTGGAAATGTGCTAAGAATTTTTCGCAAATTTGACGGATAATTCTGATTGGTCAGGGAAATGTTAAAATAATCTGCACCCGTGCGAAACGTTCGCAAATATAATTTTTCATTTTAGCATTTTAAAACAAAACATTTTCAATAAAAAATTCTACTAATTTCCTTTTTCCTGACATTTTATACAATTTTATAGTTTTTGGTATTCATTTCCAAAAGAAAAATCCGTCAAAATAAATTCAAAAATGCATTTGTCAAAAATGAAAAATCAACTCTAGGGCTGCGTTCACTCACCAATTAAAAGTAACTAAAAGCGACTAAAAGTTACACTTTTGCGTTCACTGGTCAACTTTTTTTGACTACGATGACGTCATGACACCGACACTCTGTCGTTCACTCGATCACACCGGTGTAAAAAAAGTAACTTTTTTCAACCAATGTCATAGGGTGTAGTTGTTAATTGTCATTTCTATTTCGTCAGTTTAATTTTGAATTCAAAACAAATATTTATGAATTCAGTATTTTTTTTTATTATTTGGCAAATTTATAGAAAAATTATAGTTTTAGTAACAAGTTTATAGTCAATTCGTTGAATTATATTCGAAAAAAATTTAAAATGTTAAATTTATAAAAAATAGTGAAACCATAAAATATGTTTTTTATATAAAAATTTGCTACTAAATTAAATATTAAAAATAAATGGATTTCATGAAAGTAATTTTAATAATTAAAGTACATTAATTAACCTATAAATGCGCATTTTCTCCAATTGACATTTCAAAATGACACTAATTGACTACGACTACGACTACGACCGTTCACTCGCAAACAACTTACATTTTTAAATAATCAAATAATTTCGCAAGTTTGCGAACTAACGCGTGACGAGCCCAAATATTTTAATTAATTATAATTTATATTATGCAGTACTTAAGCGTGTGAATAAATATTTGTCCAAAAAACTTTTGCGGTAAAATTTTTAAAATTTCTATTATTTTTTTACACGTGCACAAAAATTTTCGTAAGTATTTCTCAAATAACCATTCCAACTCGAATAATAACAGTTTTACTTGCCACAAATTCATATTTTGGGACAAAATTATGAATCGACTGATTGAATGCGAATTTTCTGAGCAGCCATAATTTTAGTGAAAATTTTACTCTCATAGCCACCCCGGCCGGGCGGGGGGCTAAATCTGCTTCAGGATGACGCCTGCAAGTCAGGCGTTCAAACGCTTCCACAAATCTTGGGTGGGTAGCACATACATGGATAGCATGCAGTTTACCCACCCTTGTATATTTGAATTTCAGCTAGAAAAAAGAAAAGAATTAGTATATTGTATGTACATTTTAGACTTCATTGTACTTACTCTTTCACGAACAGATTTTACCCTTCCCAGTCTTTGCCTTGCTCCAGTTTTGTCAAACTGGTCGCCCTGCGCCGATCTGGGATTTATCAAATAAGTCTGGAAAATAAAAGCAATTAGTTGTGCGAACATTTTAAACTTAATTCTACTTACTGTGATTTGGTAGAACTGAAATTTGCTTTGAGACTAGTCAGAAATAATATTATGTTGAAATTCACCTGGAAAATAGAATCCAATTAGTATATTGTATGAACATTCTGAATTGTACTTACTCTTTCACGAACAGATTTGACCCTTCCCAGTCTTTGCCTTGCTCCAGTTTTGTCAAACTGGTCGCCCTGCGCCGATCTGGGATTTATCAAATAAGTTGGTTGTAGGAACTCAAGGCTTATTTTTTGTTTTAAAACACCTAGAAAATAGAAGGCAATGAGTATTTTTAAAAGCGCTTTAAACTTCATTAAACTTACTCTTTCAAGCACTAATTTGAGCCTTCCCGGTCTTTGCCTTGTTCCAGTTTGGGCAAACTGGCAACCCTGCGCAGACCGGGAGTTGGCAAAATAGTCTTCGTGTTTAGGCAAACACTGAAATTCAAAAAATAATAAATGTTGAATAATACATATCAAGTTATTGTAATAACTGCTTACTTTCTTAAAGAATATAACACCTAAAAAGCCACATGAAGGCTTTTTAGCTGCGCCGCGATTTGTCTGAAATTAAAAGCAATATTAATATTGTATTTTGTTTTTGTACATTACCATTATGACTTACTTGGCGTGATGTTACGAAGAATTTGCTTTTGAAAAAATAAATCTAGATGTTGAAGACATTCCCGGAAGACAGTCAAAACATCCACGCACAATCTCGATTCAGCAAGTCATTAAATTCAAATCCAGAAATGGGGTTGAAGAGAAACCATTCTTAGATCATTTCTAGACTTGAAAGGGAACACCAAAGGCGAATACGAAAGAAACCAACGATACAAACAAATACCGAATACCCAGAAGTATTACAATATGACATCGAATCAAATTTGTTTGTTTCAGCACGGGAATAGAAAACTTTTCCGGAAATTAGGAATACCGGCGAAAACGCTAATCAGCGATTGCTAAACCGACTTATGTCATGCCATCCAAACTGAATGGTATAAATATATACTACAAAGATATTTCGAATTGAAGGAGACCATATCCATATTTTAAGCCTATTTTCACCGAGAAAACAAATACGATATGATTCTTTGGCTTTCTATCAGTACCAAAGTTCAGCAGGAATAACAGAATGATAAAAGAAAATTATTCGCGCAGTCTTCAGAACAAAGTGTTCTAATTTCTTTAACTACAAAACAGAGCACAGTCATAAGTTAGATTTTTCAATTCGTACAGTGCCGAAAAAAACTGGAGAAATAACCTAGTTTGAAGACTTGGAAACAACCCTTCGCAAATTTTACTCACGACATTACACAAAACCATGGCAGCTGACCCCAGCAAACATATGCCACTGTAGAATATAACAAATTCTGAAGAATTTCTCACAGAGCAGAAATTGAGAAAGGGTTAGGATAAAATTCAATCCAGAGATAACAAGGTTTCAGGTTGAACAATCAAATGTATGTGAACTAATTCCAACGAACACGTTAAATTTGAACTTTCACATTTAAAAACTAAAAACCGTTGTATTGCCAAAGAAAAAGTTGACGGGGAAAAATATATGATATTGCAGAAAACGACAAGTTTATTGCCAAGAAATTAATTGGGAAAAAAAGTGCAATTTTTTCATGAGAAGAGCTACTGCTAACAATTCACCCAATGAAAGGTATGGTATGTCCGAACTCCAACGTTATTCGGAAGATGAACCAGATCAACAAAACAAGTTCAAAATATTTTGACTATCCATGCGTTCACTGCATCTGAATTACAATAGAGTTTCAATATGAAGAAACACATCCCACTCTCGCGATGATATTGTATTTAGAATGTTTCATAAAGCAACGTACTTTAAAGGCAAAAGAACGTTGATTTATAATCCATTAAAAATACACAAATCACGGGAGTGGAACGTGTTATCACATTGGTGCTCTATTGAAATTCTGATGCAATTCCAAACCAAGTAACTTGCATCTGCCTTTATAATGCATGTTACTGGCCGCATTTATGTCCCGATTCCACACAGTTTTGCAGTTTGGGTTTATGCAAACTGCAAAACGGTGTGGTGATCGAGAAATATTAAGATTTTCAAAACATTTCGAGCAGAGTTTTGTCGATCTAAATTCATCGACCAAAACAACGTCGCACAGTTTTTTGAGATAACTCAAAACGAGTCGGTGCGGAGTTCGACCATAACCTTTCATGGGAGAATTTGCCGCAGTTGTCGCTCCCCCCATAAAAAAAAGTACACTTTCATTCCCAACGAACTTCTTTGCTAACTCATGCGCCGTTTTATGCGACATCATATATTTTTGAAATTTTAACCGTGCAACTTTTCGTTTACAATACTCGGTTTGTAAAGTTATTAAATGTTGGAGCTGAAATTCAACGTATTCGTTAAGATTGCTCGACATACACGAAATTGTTCTCCCTGTCGCCGTTTCCCGATCTTCGCGAAACCTTGTTACCCTAGATTGAACTTCACCAGTCCATTTCAACAATTTCCTTTTCCGCGAGAATTCTCCAGAATCATACCTGTATTGGGCCGATTTGTATTTTAAGTTTACAAATCCACCCACAGGGTTATATTCTGCAGTAGCATACATTAATTTCAAGCCGGGGTCACAACCTATGACTGTCGTAACCTCCCGAGGAAAATTTTTGCCGAATTGTTCCCATTCTAGCATCTTCCAAACTAGGATCTAACTCCAGTTTCTTCCGACGGAATAGCAACGAAATAGCTACTCCATCTGTACGAATCGAGAAATCGAACTTATGTCCGCTCGTTTCCAATTTTTTGTAGTTAAAGAACTTATCCCACATTTGTTCTCTAACTGGCCGGAATAACTCCCATTTATTTTTATCGCCCTGTAATCCCACTGAACGGAGTACGTCGAAGAAAGCTTGGGAATCATATTGTATATGTTTCCTCCCTTTCTTGAAAATAGGGAAAATACGGAAATTTTTTATCTCCTCCCTTTCGAAATACCGTTGCAAGCGATATAAAAATGGTATATATTTGTACCATTCAGTTTGAAGATTTGGAAAACCACCCGAGTGGTTTAAAATAGACATAAGCCGATCTAGCAATACCTGATCAGCGTTTTCTTCAGACCCATCATTGAACAGATGGTCCAATGTCAAAAATGGGTCTATATCCGGTTCTAATGTCCGGAAAAATTTCCTAACCCTCCGATACATATGAAGCCTAATATTATTTTTTAGGCTGGTTTCATATGTAACGGCCGCTGATACAAACAAATTTGACCGATATGACCCGTCATATTGCTCTAAATCTGTGTAATTCCGTATTTGCCTATAAGCCGGTTTCATTTCGTATTTCCTTAGGCTATTGGCTTTCAAGCCGTAGAAATAATCCAAGAATCTTGGTTTCTCTTCTATAACCAAGTCTGGATTTGAACTCAAACGGTTACTGTAATCGTGAAATATGTACATGGATGCTTCAACCATCCAACAGGATAGTACTTCAACATCCAGATTCATTTTTGCAAAAAGCAACTCGTTTTTACATATTGTGGCCAAGCCACATTTCACCGCAAACGCCTGATATTGTTTATTTTCGCGCAACCGTTTCATATTGACTGAAAAAAGACCAAACAAAAAGTTGGTTAGAATTTAAGTTGCGAATGGAATTCTTCCCATTTCAAACTAATTTCCCACAAATCCCTTTTTAAGCTGGTTGTTTTTATATTCTATTTCCATTTTAGTTTTTGGATTAATATAAAAACAAAAAACAATACAGTGTAAAACAATAGTTGATATCTGCATTAATGCAATACAAGAGCATATACGAAAAGATATGCCCTTCCATTTTTCAAATGCAACTAAAGTCGACTGTTTAAATAATATCAACAACAAAATGTTATTTGTATTAAAAAGATTTTTAAGTGAAATCTATATTTATTTCTTTTGATTTATCTTCAACGATATTTAGAATATTACGCACCGAAACTTTTTGTAAATGCTTAATTTACGTTTCCGATAAAGGGATAAATAAAGTAAATAAGGAAGTAAGTAAAATAATAATAAGACTCAACTAGCATCAAAGTCACACTTCCTATTAGGAAAGTGGATCATGACTTTGATAATAGGTAGATAGATAGATTTTGTTAATGTTAGCAGTTATCAAGTCAACCCCAATACCTTCATATAAATTGTTGATGTTTGAATTTTCTTGCGGTTGAAAGGGTTTATAGACACCCAAAGCAGTAACATGTATAGTAGATATTATTATACATTATATTATATACAAGTATTATCATAGAATAAAATCATATTCATTCCATTTGATTACATATCATTTTCAGTAAAAAATATCAAATATCAATTTAAATGAATTTAAAACAATTTTCCATCTTCATCAACGTAAAAAGAATTCAATCTGACCCTTATATTAATAAGTAGCAATTTTGTAAGATTAAATTTGTTTTGTTTACAAATAAGGTCTTTAATAGTACTTATTCCAAACTCCGTCGTAATTAGAAGTTTTCCTACGGAATGAAAACTTCTATTCATTCCGTAGGAAGTTTGCTATTTCAAACTCCGTAGGAATCGAAAAATTGAGGTTTTTTTCTCCGACAGAAATATTTTGTAGGAATTTTTGAATTGTGGACATAAAATTAAAAGGTTTGCTATTAATTTATTTTAATTTAAATAAATTTTAATTTTTTTAATGTTATTAAAATGTAGGTCGTTAAATTCAACAAATAAAAAGCAATACAAAAGATTGATTGAATTGCTTAGCGAATATCCTAGTATTGCACAAGGGTATGCAAAGTAAAAAAGGAAAAAGTAGTTAATTTCTGGGAGATAGTTACTAACGAGCTAAATGCAATGAGTCCTTTTAAAAAAGTCTGCACTGGTTGGAAAAAGGTCCAATAATTAATGATTTCAAAAAAAAAAAAAAAGGAAGTGTGCTTTTGACCACACTGTAGAAGTGAAATAGAAGCTTTTCTTTATGGTTTGTCAGCAAGTTGCATTTGTTCCGTTTGTTTAGCAAGTTGCCTAGCCCTACATGTCCGCATCCGTTCTGCACCAGTCATAGCCGTACTCGTCGAAGCCTTGTCAACGACTTGTGTTTGTTCGACTTGTTGAGCAAGTTACCTAGCCCTACGTGCCCGCGTCTGTTCTGCAATAGTCATAGGCGTTCGCGTGAAAGTATTATCAGCGTGTTGTGATTGATCGGAATTGTCGACTCGCAAACAATTCTTACCCGGAAATATTACTCATTATAACCTCCACAATAATACCGAACATTGTAATCGTCTAGGACGTCCACATAATAAAATATTTTGTAATGTAACGTTACGTCAAAGTTCAAAAATTGTTATTGAATACAGCGCCGAAGTGGTGGGAGATAGAACTATTGTGTCTTCAACGGAATTACTCGCCATAAAAACCTCTACAACTTTGCCGAACATTTCAATCGTGTACGACCTCTACATAAAAAGTTTTAAAAAATTTCAAAAATTTGTATCGACTACAGCGCTAATACGGTGATAGATAGAACTATTTCGTCTTCAACGAAAATAATTCTAATCACAACCTCCACAATATTGTTGAACATTGTAATCATCTAGGACGTCCATATAATGAGGTATTATGTAATGTAACTAATGATCACGTAGAAATATCACATTCAGATACTTCAATGCTATCAATTGATGGTGCATTAAAAATAGAACATATCCCTCTAAAAAGTTCTATACTTGCCAAAACAAAAAGAGATGAAGTTACTTAATTAATCTTCAATTAAGAAGCCATATGGAGTTTAATAATCAGCAACAAAAATTCAAGAAATTCCTGAGAACACCCAAAAAAATATGTAGGACAATAAGTTAATGAATCCATTTAAACTGTAAAAATTTATTAAAAATAGGAAAAATATTCAAAAAACAACAGAAATTATTTCAAACAAATTTCATCTTGTGCAAGTGTGTAGTTATAGGCGCCTGAAGACAAAATCTTATTGGGAAAATCTTATAGGAATTTTCTTCTTTAGTCAACATAGTTTCACCTTTCTTCAGTTGCAAACAATTTTGTAATAGATCATTACGCTGATTAGCAGTTAGTTGCTTTCTTTTTAGAAATACAACACAAATAAATTTTATCAGTTATATTATGTTAATTTACAAACAAAATTACTTGTATGTTTTTACCAGATTTTATTAAAAAATGTATAGCAAAGGGATTTGTAAATAGTTCTAAGATGCAATCGAAATCGATTTGATTTGTTTTCAGTGGAATCCTGTAACCCGATTTAACCCAAATAGTATCGAAAAAGCATAGGAAGTGGAATTTTTTTCCAATATGATTTAGTCTTGATCGAATACCACAATTCCACTCCAGTTTGTTTGATTTAAATCAAATAGTTTAATAATAGTTTAGACTAGAGCTATACTTCTCAGATAATGAACCTCTGGCAGATTTAATATATATATATCTGATATGTGACAAGTGACGGTGATATATTGAAGTTTTACCACAAATCAACTCCATCAAGATTCTTCCATAACTAATGCACAACCCGAATATAAACGCACAGCTCGGAATTAGGAGTTATCGAGCAAGTTTCCAATCACCGTTTACCGCATTTCCGAGTGTATGATTCTTAAGTCGAAAGATATTGTTTAATTACATTATTTTCTTTATTTTAGACACAGTTGAAAGACGTTAAATTTAATACGGAAGTAGAAAAGCGGAACAAAGAAGGACAACATTTACTCCAGCCAAGAATTTACTTGGTAGATTTTGAAAGTCCAGTAGCATACGTTGTTACTTTGGAACATATGTTTTAAAATATGATTTTGTAATCTTATAAATGTTATATTAAATTTAAACTTAAAAATAAATATGAATTATTTGTTTCATTTTAAACCAATTTAGGTATATGAGTGATATTAATATACCTAAGATACCTGAGATACATTATATTTATAATCGGCAAATAATATATATTTATACAATATATAATATATCTCAGAAACAGCCACTTTCAACAGATACGTAATTTTTCTAAGCTATCTCTGTGAGATAACTATATTTTAGTTATGTTGCAAGTATACTAATTACCCTACAGAACGGGAATTTTTGCCGTTCGTTTTTGAAATACAATATATTTTAATTTAAATGTAATTTAATTATATAATTCATTAATTAAATGACTTTTTAATTCCTAACTTAGTATCTGGATTATCATTAACAAAACTTTAATCATATAGTATATTTATGAAAGTCATATGTTCGTTTATTTTGTTTTGCTTTTTGGTATCATCTTAGTGTTATTCAAATTCTTTTCCAGTTCCCATATTGTAAATAAACGTATTAAATATCTATTCGACACAATGAAGGTAGAAAATCACAAGTAACTATTGTTAAGGAGTTCCACAGAATCCGTTCGTATTGAAATAAAATTACTTATCACTTACCTTATTGTATGTTCACTTCCTGCTTCAGGATGACGCCTGCAAGTTCGATCACGATGATGTCCTACAAAATAGAAAATACAAATAGAAATCACGTTTTAGATTTCATTCTACATACTTACTTTTTACAATTTCGAAGAATACAGAAAAAAAACAAAATAAATTAAATTTTTGGGTCCAAATGTAAAATAAATTTACAAATTTCGTTTATTACAAAAACACACAAGCACAAATTAAAATTCACGTTAGTTTTAAAGCTTTGTTATTAAATTTCTTTGGAAATAACTTTTAATCCAAAAAATTAATTTTTCTAACCTTAGTTTTACAAAAGGAACGACTTAACCATTAAAATTTCAAATTCCAAATTGTCAAATTCACATTCGTTACAAATTTGGGTTACAAAATGACCATGGTAGATGGCGCACAGGCAATACTTCAGTCAGTACTAGGTATGTCAAAAATATTAACAATATTTCAAGTGCAAATTGGCACTAGAGTAACCAAGGATCCTAGGACCAAAAAAAAAGAAATATATTCAAATTCGAATTTATTCCTATCAATAATTTAAACTTAAATACAAACACAAAAATGTATATTTATAAATAAAAAAAAACAGCATATTTTGAAATTTTTAATATTGTATTTTAATAATGTTCATTTTTTCTTTTTTTATATAATAATAAACTTAGCATAATTTATAAAATTTTCAATTATACGATAAGAATATTGAAATTTTAATAAAAATAAATAATTGTCATTATTTTTTGTTAAAAAAAAAAATAAGAACGAAAAGTAAATTAAACTAACTAGGAACTTTTTCAACTTAATTCGAATCAGATAAAAGAAAAAACAACTCTCATAAATTTGTCTGACTGTAAATCAAAGTGTAACTATAATAAAGTCTGGAAACTTCCTATCCTTACCGTACCGCCGTTTCTCAAATTTTGTCTGTCCTTTCTCCAACAATTTTCTATCCACTGCTGACATAGATAGAACTAAAAATTTTACGTATGGGTGAAAGAGACACATTATTTTAAAAAACGCTTTTGGGTAATTTTAAAATGTAAACAATGAAACACAGGCAGAAATTCATATTCAAATGTACACATACCAGAAAAAAAAATTGGCGCATATTTTTTTTTCTGGTATGTATGTAAAATTTGTGCCCAAACTTAAGATTCCGGGATCAATTTATAAGATTCCATCTGATTTTTAAGAACATTTCATTCTCTCTCTTGCTGATGGATTTTGCCTATGAAAAATATATGTACTCTTGCGTATTCTTTCCCCCGTTTGCCACGTGCTTTTTCTGGCTACTTCGCTAGCTTTCCGGACTTTATTATTAATTACACTTTGCTGTAAATTAATCAGAAGTCCTTTGAGAGGTTTGCAGTGACACTATTCAATTTACATCACCAAAGCATGCCAAATATACTAACGATGTGAGTGTGATAAACGATCGCTTATGCAAAAATCAATTAGTATAAAGAGTACGGCAAACATTGAAGGCAAAATTTTGCCCATGATATTTTGTGAATATGCGCGAAATGTTACTATAATTTTAAAAATGTTACTATAAAAATATGGTACGTTTAATGCAGAACTTGTATAGTAATTTTTAAAAAAAAACGTATATTTGTGCACACACGCAAATGTATCGAATCCATATATATTCTAAAGTTGAAAACAATACCATTTAGATCAGTGTTTCTCAAACTTTTTGCGTAAAATATCCTTTAGTTATTTATATGATTTTTAAGTACCCCAGTCAAAATTTAAATATGTACATGAAACTAAAACATTAAGGGCCGGTTTGTTCATTTTTGATTAAATCTTAGGTTACCATAGTTTTTGCTTAACCCATGGTTATGAATTTGTAGTTAACGAAATGCGTTTGTTCACATTTTTTTCACCTTGGTAACCAAACCATAAATTTTTCAATTTTCCAATCATTTCTAATGCATCTGTCAAATTATAATCAATGGTTAATTTAAATTTTTGAATTTTTAAATAATTGATCTTCGTCACTATCGTGACTACTTCAAGAATCCCAAATGCAATTCCCGAAAGAACTGAATATGTCAATAAAACATATAGTAACTTAAAATCGGCCTATAGCCGATTTTTTGATGCCCTAACGTAGAAATGAGGGAGAAAAACTATCAAAAGTAACGTTATTTCAAAGTTTTTACTTTATAACTTTGTTCTTTCTTTTCAAAATTTCTTCCAATTTGCAGGTAACCTAGACCCTGATAGCATAAGTCTAATCTGTAAATTTTATTCAAATCGGTGTATTAGTTTTGAAAGTACATCAAGTACATCATTCTCTCCCAGGATTATTTCTTTCTCCTTTATCCTTCTACCGATTTGATTGAAATTTAACATGGTATCGTCTTTTTATGTAGTTAATCTATATAATTAATTTCAACAAATTTGATTCACAAATTTTCCAATTGAATCCGAAAGACCATAACCAAAAAAATGACAAAACTTTCTGGTCCCTAGTTTTTCCTTAATAACTGCTCCCCCTGGATCGATTTTGCTGAAATGCAATACCAAACCAAGTTAAGGAATAAGCAACTTGTAAATTTCATCAAAATCGGATAACGCGTTTTTGAGTTATCTTGTATACGGACGGACGGACGGACGGACATGCATAAATCGATATAACTTTTGATTCCTGACACAACCATACCATTAAAACCTTTCTACGACGATTATTTCGATGTGTTACAAATGGAGTGACAAAACTAATATACCCTCTGGTAGTACCTACCATAGGGCATAAACAATACAGATATTTGTATAAATACAAGAAAAAAGAATTAAAAATAAAAAAAAATCACTCTATTTGGTGTTTTTTTATTATTATTAATTTTGTATCGCTCAATATTTTCGCTGAATGTTGTTACATGTATGTCAAAATACAATGTCAAAAGTAAAACGCAGTGTGAAAACCAAGCATGAACAAACGAAATTCCAGTAAATCATTGGTTAAATTGCGTTAACCAAGGAAAATCAGCTGGTTAACGAAATCGTTGGATAACTAAACAAACCATGGATTCCCTGGTTAAAATTTTGGTAAACAAACGTAAGCGATGGTTAACCACTAGAATAACCATTGATTAAAGTTAACCAAGAGTGAACAAACCGGCCCTAATTTTGACAACTAATAATAAGTTTTTATTAGTTTTTATTATTATTATAAATAAATTAATGACTGCAATGAGCCTGTTTGGCTGCTACTAAAATATATATTCTTGGCTTAATGTTGCTGCAAGCTAACATGATATCATTTTCGGCACATAATCTGTTTCTCCTTTTATTTCTTAATTCCGTTAGCACAGAAAAACTAACTTCGCACAAATATGTAGTTAAAAATTGCGAAAGTTCTGTGAGAGCCGCATTTCTTAATTCACTATAATCATTTTTAATGTTTTTTCCAAAACGCTGAAACATCTTTTTTCATTTTCAATGTGGTATCCACAGAAAGCTCCAATAGTTTTTCAATAAATTCACAATTTTCTAAACAACAATATTTCCTTAAATATATATTTTGTTGAAGTACCGCAATAGTTTTCGTGTACCCCAATTTGAGAAACACTGATTTAGATTAACCATACAAATTAGTGTCGTTCAGTGTGTGACCAAATACCGTGTATTACTTCTGTCGTATATAGTATACATTTAAATTAAACTATTTGACTCAAATCGTTAGTAAATTTTGCATGCTTCGATGATGTAAATTGTGCTTAAAACAATTGACGAATAATGCATTCGAATAGTTTTGGAATACTGGAAACTTTTACAATTGCCCTGTAATTACTAATACCGCCTCTGCTACCATTTTTATGAATTGAAATAAGATATGAATAAATAGCATAAATAGTTTTCAATAAAAAACATAAAAACCAGATGTGCCGAAATTGTTAGTCTGTTCTTAAAAACTACCAAATAATTGTCATAACAATTACAATAATGTAAACATAGCAACCAGTCATGCGTTCTTAGCCAAGTAGTATTTTTAAATCTTAAAAATTAATTATTATGTTAAGTTCTAAAATATGTAGTAATATTGATATTGTTTAAGAAAAAACTAGTTTAAAACTGAATTTTTAGCATTGGAGTTTTGGTATTTATTGAAAAAAAGAAAATGTAGGACCGAAGACTTGAAGTACAGCTACCGAATGAAATGCAATAGAAAAATCAATGCAAAAAGTAAAAACACAATAATGTCCTGTATTTTCGTTTCGATCGCTGTACTTCCGATCCTGGAAGCCTATTCTCGAACTAAATCAAGTTTACTGATATACGGAAATATTTATATACAAACAGCCGAAAATTAATTCTTGGCTACGGAAATGTATTTCTACAATACTTTTGATCGCACAAACCAAAAATTTTATATTTTTTAATGAATTTTTACATTTCCTGAGTGTTTGTACTTAGTATTGTAATTTTTCGAAAATAAATAATTACATATCAAAATCCTCAAAAAAAATAAAATAAAATAAAATAAGATAAAATTTTTAGTTTTATTTTGAATTTATTATGGTGATTCTGGGAAGGGCTCTTTATTTACTGGCGACTTCTGAAATATATTTATTTCAATTCTTCTTTAAAACATTTTTAAATTTAGTACAATAAAATTTTTAGAAATCTGCCATCCAAATATTTAATTAGGTGAAAATAATGAAAATAAGAGAATACGACATATTAATCCGGTACGAATAAGAAAGATACGAATCGACTCGAATTCTAGTAAACTGGATTAAGTTCGAGAATAGTCCTCCTAGTTTATTTTTACTATGACGCAATTTTATTTTTGATATTTATTTAATATGTACTATTAATTATTATTTAATATTATGTTATAGTCATAAAACGAATATGAATATTTCAACATCAAAATGGCTAGATGCGATTTATGATCGAAATGTAGCATTGCATACATTACAATCATGCTTAACTCTTTGTGATTTACAATGTGATGGTTATTATAAGCTAGTTGTGGCTGATATACCCCATCATAAATTAAAACTTAAATCAACTTTAAAAGTGTATAAGGGAAGTAGAATTATTGCTGAGCAATTACTACCTGGGATTCCATCGGCAGTCCAAAGTTTTTACATTGATGAACAAGAACCAAAAATACCAAGTATAGTATTCAAAATATCTTATACATTAAATTGGTTTTAATTACACGTACTTTCTTTTATACCTAGTAATAGCTGTGGCAATTGGACCATCGGTATTATTCTACAGAAATTTAAAGCCATATTATAAATTTACAGTCCCCAGCTCTATTGTGGAACCCTTGGAAAAAGATATTTGGATAAAAGTTTGTGCAACCGAATCTAAGACCTTTTCTTTGTTTCTTTCATCAGAGTGATTGCTTTGATTTCAGCTTGCAACTGACCGTCAAGAAAATCAGGAAAATTTAATTGACACTCTAAAATCTCTTGATATTTCCAGGCTCACTTGGCGTTCACAAAAACTGTTACAAATACCCATTTCAGAGAGAAAAGTAAAATTTAATTTTAAAACATCTCTTTATTTATTTAATTTCCTTTAAGGATTATATCAATGGACAGACGGATATTGAATTAGAAAAGCTATCAATTATTACAGCTATGACAACTTTACAGCGTTTATCAAGCGATATTAAATCACCTTCATGTTTAATTCTTGCAACTGAAAGTGGTGAAATTCTAATAATAGATACACTATCATTTTTAATAATCTATGAGGTTTTTTCTCATATAATATTTATTTATATTTCAGAAATTATTAATTTTTTATTATTAAATTAGGCCAAAACTTGTTCATTTGAAACTGCACCAAGTTTAATTTCAGCAAGTGGACAATTCGATACAGATTTCCGTATCGTAATAGCTACACGTGAAGGTTCTCTGTGTCTTCTACGAAAAACATGGTTAGAAGGTCGACAAATTCTGAAATTAGAACAACCGATTATAAGTCTTGCCCTTTTACCAATCGATCAAACAATTGCAACAATATGTTTAAATAATAATTTGACTTGTTATTCGAAAAAGGGTAAAAAACTATGGTCAGTGGAACTAGCTTCCATGTCCTCTTGTATGGTACCAATACCTTTGCCTCATTTAGGAATAACATTGATATGTATTGCACTCAGAAATGGTCAAGTGCAATTATATTATCAAAAATATCTTGTTGATGAATTCAAAGTTGAAGGTAAATTTTATTTAAATAGATAAATATGCAATTATCTCATATTTTATTTTATTTTTTCATTATAGACGAAATATCCGCAATGATTTTCGGACGTCTTGGACAAGAAGAACATGTTCTTACTATTATAACAGAAAACTGCTCGTTGCTAATTAAAATTTTGAAACGAACAGCAGAATTTAATCCCAATAAAAATACTATGAGTTCGAATTCTTCTTTAAAGAATACAAAAGAATTAAATATACCTAAGAAAAATGCAATATTCATAGAGCAATCATTACGAGAGAAGGACAATCTTAAAGTAATTTATAATACTTTTCAAGCGGAAATGTGGCGACTCCGTTTAACGGCAGCTCGTACTACTTTAGACACAATTGATTCAGGTGAAAGTACAATTTCAGATGGTATTCAACATGCTCCTATAAAGTTATCTGCTGAAGTTGAAGGTTCAGGCCCTGAATTTATACTTTTCCTAACAATAGAAAGCATGTCTACAAAAGAAAATATGTCTACTGCTAATTTAAGTGTATTATTGCATGCAGACCACAATCATTATACGTTGACAACGCCCATAGCAAAAGTATTTAATAATGGGTAGTCCAGCAAAAACGTGCGATTCTATGACATTACTTTAGGTGCACGTAAATTGGTCAGCTCTTCCAAAAAATGTGCATTTAACTGATTTTTTTGTGTAATAATATGCACATTATAGATTCTTCTCTTTCTTGCACATCAAAGCTGTTTTGATGTCTTCTTCTTCAATTTTACCTACAACAACAACACGGAACACCACGCTGTGGCTTGGACAAGTAGATATACTATCCTATGTCTCTAGTTATGTCGTAGAATCATGTGTTCTTGTTGGATAATCATTTATTTACATAATATTCAAGTAAGAAATAATAATGAAATGAGAGTTTTTAAAATTTTTATAGTTACCACCACTTTTCCCTGGAATTCCTTTACGAATGGATTTTGAAATAATTGCCGTCTTAGATCCGAATGATGGACTACCACCATCAGATTTAACAGTTGAAAATTCGTTCATACGTGTAATGATTGTAGAGGAAGATAAATCAAAACCACTTATTGCAGCTATTGTCTCTATGCCACAATCAGAAGGTGCAATTAAAAACTGATTAATGGATTTATTGTGTACTTAATCAATAAAATGCGTTAATTAAATTTAAACTAGTATTTATTTAAAACAAAAAACAAATTGATGGAAAAAATATGAATCGATTTTAAAGGAAGGTAATATTTTTTAAATTCGTATTTTTTAAACCTTTGTAGGGAACCTACAGTTTTATTTAATTTTAATTCATCAGTTTTACTTAGTTTTAATTCGTAATCTAGTATTTAAAAAAAAATATTTTTCAGTTACTAAGAAACCTAAACTTGAAAAGACAAACCAAATCAAGAATCAAAAATAATTATTAAATATTTCTTGAATAAAAACTTTAATAAAATTATATATACATTAATAAATAATAAGTTCTGTTTGTTTAAATGAATAAATAAATTATATAATTATTCAAAAGAACATTTATATTTCTTTTTAATTCTTTCGCGAAAATATGCTGCGCTTGACAAGGAGCCCCACATGATTGGTGACCCCGACGTGATCAAATAGAATATTTAAAAGTTTTAAATCAAAAATCGCGAAAACGTTTAAAATATACAAATATTAATTATAATAGTGAATTAACATTAAAAAGTTTAAAAAGTGAGTTTTTTTTGGAATTCGCAATTACGTAATTAGAATAACCACGAAAAACTAATTAAATAGTAAAATAAAAATGTGGACAAAGCCTTAAATTCTCGTGTGAGGCTGCACCAGGCCTTTTTATTTTCTTTTTCTAACATATTTAAGAGCCCAAAGAAGAGGTTACTTCTAGCTGGAACCAAAGCGAGGAAATACAGGAGTTAATAGTAATTTAGCACAAAAAAATACAAGAAATCGCTGCTCGAAGAAAAAATGGAAGACGATTGAAGGTTTTAAGTTCGCTTGGGTGTTGATCCCATAGGAAAATATTTTGTACCAGCACAAAAATACAAGAAATCGCTGCCCGAAGAAAAATTAGAAGATGATTGCAGGTTTCAAGTTCGCTTGGAAAATATTTGTTACCAGGTATTTGGTACTCTTTTGATAAACTCTACTCCAATTTTGGTGAGAAATTCTCAGAAATAAGAAAATTTAAATAAAGATTAAATTATTGTTAAATATGTGTATTTTTTTAATTTAAGTTAAGTTTTAAGCTAACCATAACACACGTCCTGTTACAAAATCCTCATTTTCCAGTTAACGGGAGTTCGGGTAAAGTTATTTTTTGTTTTGTTTTTTTTTGGGGTGTGTGAATTGGAAAAATTAAGTGAGTGTTAGCGAAGTGTTCCCTTGATGGCGACGGCACAAGAAATTCCCCCCGGGGATGGCGTAGCACCTGTTATAGCGGCTGCAGCCGTTTTGGGCAAACCGCCCCGAAATGTGGTTTACCCAATTAGAAATGCAGTTCTCTTTAAACAACATAACGCAAGATTCCACAAAATATTTGTATGCGGCTGGAGCGTTAACGGAGGAAATATTTTATTCCGTGTTCGATATTATAATGAACCCTTCAGCTAGCGAAAAATACGAAAACCTAAAGAGAACTCTCATTTCTAGGTTTTCTCTAAGTAACGAAAAAAATTGGACGAACTATTTTCGAGTGTGGAATTAAGCGATCGAAAGTCATCAGACCTCCTTAGGGAAATGATCCTGCGAGCCGGAGATTCTGTCAGTCAAGAATTGATTGTGTCACTCTGGAAGCGGCGTCTTCCTAAAATTGTTTCGGTAGCTTTGTCTTCTAATTCAGAAAATAATCCCACCGAACTGAAAAAAGTCGCAGACAGAGTGTGGGAAACGCACGTGTACAAACGCAACAAAATAATAAATTAGAAATGATGCAGAATCAAATTAATGCTTTTCAAGCAGGGCAAAAATCTGTCAGGTACAGAAGCAAATCGCCAGCTCAATCTCTTGATTATACCGATAAACCCACATGTTTTTATCACTACAAATTCAGTGATAAAACGCGTAGATGCATGGGAGCATGGTGCTTTTTCTGGAATGAAAGTAAATTTGCAGAAAGTTCTAACCAGGAAAACTAAACAAAATCATCGTGAACGCGACTAACTATGGTTCATTCACAATCCGCCGCCTTTTTGTGCAAGATTTTAAAACAAAATTACATTTTTTAGTTGATACAGGAGCCGATATCTCTATAATTCCACAAAACATATTTCCAAATAGCAAAAAAGACCATCACGTTCTTCTTTCTGCAGTGAACGGATCGAATATTAACACTAACAGCAAAAAACTTTTAAACCTTAATCTGGGTTTAAGACGTGAATTTCCTTTTATATTTACAACAGGCCTAGATAAACCTATTTTAGGTGACGATTTTTTAACGAAATTTGGTTTAATGGTAGATCTGAAAAATAAAAGGTTAATTGACACTAGCACTTCGTGTTTTATTAATGCCTTCTCATGTAAAGGGTATGCCATTTTGCCTCAAGTTTTCCAAATTTCTAATCCATACTGAAACCTTTTATGAAAATTTCTGGCACTTACTTCAGAACCAAATTATGCTGCTCCACTTAAACATAGCATTCGCTATCACATTATTGCTAAAGGTTTCATTATAAAAACCGAACATGAAATCCATTTAATATCACTTAGCCGCCAGGTGACAAGCAACAAAACAGTGTAGCCGAGCGAGCAACGCAAACAGAAAGAGAATTTACTACATAACGAAAGAGCTTTCGGTTCTGTTCCTGTTTCTGTTGTTTGTCACTTGGCAGCTTAAGTATAAGAGCGCACACAAACACAAATCATTCCTCAGAAAAATGGCAGGCTTCAGTAAATTTAAATATTTTCGGGCCGCATTGATACTTGTTTTGAGCCGCATGCGGCCCTCGAGCCGCGGGTTGGACAACCTTGTTTTAAGGGTATGGTTGTGTCGAAAATCAAAAGTTATATCGATTTATGCGTGCCCGTCCGTATACAAGATAACTTAAAAACATGTTATCCGATTTTGATGAAATTTACAATGTGAGTTGCTTATTCCTTAACTTGATTTGGTATTGCATTTGAGCAAAATCGATCAAGGGGGAGCATAGTTATAAAGGAAAAACCAGGGTGACCAGAAAATTTTGTCGTTTTTTTTGTTTGTCCAAAGAGAAAATTACCCTCTTCGTATAGTTTTTCTGACGTACTTTAAAAACTAATAGACCGATTTGAATAAAATTTGCAGATTAGACCTATAAGGTTCTAGGTTACCTACAAATTGGAAGAAATTTTGAAAAGAAGAAACAAAGTTATGAAGAAAAAACCTTGAAATAATGTTAGTTTTAACAGTTTTTCCATAGGGCATCAACTATACTATGTTTTCCAATAAATTTTGTGTTTGATTTTAAATAAAACTGGAATAATAAAAAAATGTGTAATGGACTATTAGTTTCATTTCCTAATTTTCTAACAAGAGACAAAATTTAGTGACCATTCTGAAAATATATTTTTTTGAAATGAAATAAAATTTTCTTATTCCATAAAAAAAAATTCATTTTATTTATTAAATTTGACACATTTCTGATTTTTTGTATTATTTTTGAAGGCAACTCTTTTAATATTTATCTAAAATTCGTTCACATAATGGAAAAAAATACGATATATAATTACGATAAAGACAAATGTCAAAACACGAAACGGAATTGAATTGAATCAAATTTTACGAACGTTCCGTCTACATAACAGCGGCTATACAATTTCATGTATTTGTTTTCGTCGTTCCGTGAACATAACTAAAGTTGAATTGAATCAAATTTTAGTGCCGGATTACACGCGGTAGAAAAAGTTTTGGGTAGAAAACTACCAAACCGATTAGACGAGGAATGTTTATACCACAGCTACACAAGGAGTGTATTAGTGTGTGTGAGCACAGCATCACTCGAACTTAAACCGTCAAACTGTTAGGATCTACTACTTTACTATTTCCTATGTACTTTTAGATTATGATTACATGTTGACGGTCAGTAAGCGAATGGCGCGCTTGAATTTTCAATTTTTTTCGAAACCGACACAAACAGTGACTCTTGTTTGTGTGCGTAAAAAACTCCGTTGCGCCAACATTTCGAGAGGTAGATCTTCTGCCTCACCCCAACCCACCGATACCTATGTCTGCGGTAGAATTCTACCCAAAAAACACCGCGTGTAATCCGGCACTTACGGACGTTCCGTCTACATAACAGCGGCCATACAACTTCATATATTTGTTTTTTTTGTTCCGTCGCCGTCTCGTCTCCGTTTCGTTAACATAACCAAAAAGTATACAATAATGAGAGTTTCCAATTTGGGCACGTCTCTAAGAGCCATCTTATTAATAGCATTTGTTAAAATGACTCTGTGTGATATAAAATTGCATGTATTTACAGTCGTTTTTACAAATACCATTAAAAATAAGGCGCGCTTTGCAGCGCTGCAAACGTCTCACCAATTTATATAGAAATGATTACGTGTGACATAACTAACACTTAATACTTAATAGTAAACTTATATTATAATTAATTATAAATTTTAAAATAATTTTTATTCTACGTATTTTCTTGCTTTGCTTACGGAACTTATCCTTGAATTAAATCTAAACACATATTTTTTAAAGGACTACAAAGAAAGAAAAACAACAACTATGTTGTTTCCAACCCTGTAATTTTTTTTTTGTGTTGTGGCATGGCTTAATTTCTGAAGCTTACTTGTTGCTGATTGAAGTTTGTTCATTGTGTTTAAGACCTCAAAAAATCAGTTCAAGTCAAAATTGTTTCTTGTGTTTTAATTAATATCGGCAGTTCAGTTTCAGTTCATTTGACTTGCAATAACACAAATAAATAATAAAATAAATAATAACAATAACAAATATTTAAGCATTACGAAGAATTAACTTTTATTTTCAAACATATTGTTATAGAGCATACAATTTTTAATTTCGATGATAACTGTCAAGAAAATTTTCATGAACGTATACAAAAACTAAATGACAAAAAAAGTTATTCATAATATTATTCATTTATTTACTTTTCTCTAATGATGTTGTTTATGTTAAAAGAAAAGTACAAGGAACTAGTGTAAAAAAGTTGAAAGATACATTTTTTTTAAAAGCCTACATACCTATCAACTTTCTAGTATAACGTGGAATATATGCTCGCAGTGATATTATACTGTTATTGTTATTTATCTCTTTCACACAAACTGCTTTCTACGAATGTAACTTACACTTAAGTATTTGCTAGATTACTTGAATACGAAATTTTGTTTGGATAAAAATCCTACTTTCACCTGTAAAGTTCTACTCTGTCCTAAGGAGTTTTATTCTCCTTGTAACTCACTGGAAGTAAACATTTTTTTGTTTTATTTGCAACACTGCCAGCTGCCACTGTCGTCACTTTCATTTACTTGATTTTTTAAATCTTGTATGAGGGAAAGGTCAGTACACTTTAAATTAAACATTTCTAAAAATCGGTACTGCATTGTATATTGCAGTTTACTTTTAAAACTACTATTTAACATTTAGCAATTTTAGAAGATATAAATCAACATTTTGCTAAACCAAGATATTTTCATAAGACTGGGTTTGGCACTTGAAATTAAGCTTTATTAATATTCTGTTAAAATATCTTATTTTTCCAAATCTTACACTTTATAATCGTGATACTCGTTTCCATGATGAAGCAAAATGCATTTGTAAACTTACTATTTCTACCGATTTTTTATTTATTATTTTTTTCTTTTAATTTATTATTGATATAACAACTTATTTGTTCAATACATTCGATTATTTAAAATTGTAGGCATAATTTGATTCAAAAGATATGTACATTCAATTCTTCTAACAAGTAACCGACGACTCATTTTTAAATTCGGATAATAATAAGTTCTCTGCTCAACAATCGACTTTGATTTTCTAAAAATAAAATACACAAAAACATTTGTCTACATCCAATATGCATGATCTTTTTACAAAAGTTTTATCAAAACGGGATCTTTCAAGGGCTGGAGATTTATTTTCTGTACATGATGCTGAAATTGTAAACGATTTAACTGAAGTGGTACGTTCTTATCTTGTTTAAATTTTTTAATTTAATTTTGTTTTTTATTCTAGATAGCAGTTATACAATCAATTATTTCACACGCTGATTACTTAAAAAATAATAATGATCAATCAGTCGTTGAGATTTGTGTAACACGAATATTATCATGTATTCGAGAAACTAGAACAGCGGAACGATATTGCCCTCCATTGATTAGTCTTCTTGAAATATGCTTGAAACATAATTTAAAACCATCCACAACAAATGGTGATGATCCACCACATGCTAAAATTTCGGCTGATATCATTTCGAGCATATTTTTAGTATACATATCTTATATTATTATAATAATCCTGTATATATATATATATAATTATATCTTCTTCTTTTTTTTCATTATAGAATTATGACAAAAAAGATGTCATGAAAATTGCTTTACCGGTGGCTGTAAAATTTCTGCAAAAAGGAAATAAAGAATTATCTACAAATTTAGCTAGCTATTTATCGTTAGCTGCAATCGATTATGCTTATCTTTTAAGTCCTCATGTCGATTCAATTTTAGATTCAATAATGGCAGGTAAAATTTTGATATCATCATAGACAAATATATTTAGTTAAATTGAATTAACTTGAAGGGAATTATGGTCTTTGCCGTGTTTTATCACAAATGTATGAAGTTACACCAGATGAATTAACTCCGCATACACCGTTATTAGTTACACTTTTAACACGATGTGATTGTCAAGAAAAGCTTGCTCTTCTGCAACTTTTTTCACTTGTAGCACAAAAAAGGCCCAAAGTAAAAAAATACATTTTTTATTTTTATTTTTATTTCAATAATAAAAACAATTGGTTCAAGGTTTTAACTTCCAGTATTCCACAATTATTTGAGTTTTTATCAGATATCGCTACTGTTTCAGCAACAATGATAGTTATATTAAAGTTAGCAGAGAATAGTCCAACATTAATTGTAGATTATTTCGATAGAATTAAAAAGGCTGCAGAAGAATTTCCATCAACAGTTTCTTTGGCCGCACAAATATTAGCAGTTGCTGGAAAAACTAGCAAGGTAAATTAAATATTTACATTATATTAAATATAGATAGATATATAGATGCATAGAATAATAGATGTAGTAATAATCATTTGTTTTAATCACACTTATCTTTAATCATAATTATTGTAATGTTAGATGTTGCGTGTATTATTAAAACTTTAATTTTTATCATGTGCAGGATAAAGCACAATTTGCATTAGACTTTGTACTAGAATATTTGCCGCATGTAGATCGTACATCACAAACTGTTTTATTGCATGAAGCCACTAAACTATGTTCATCATATCCAATTTTATTCACCGATAAAGTATTGGCATGTGTTCGGCAGAAAAACTCATTAAGGTTCTCTACTATTGCATATTATTGTGTTAAAATTAAAAATTTTTGACCGAAAAGTAAATTAAACAAACAAATTTAGTCAACAGACATCAACTGTGCAAGCTAATACTGATTGCAAAAAAATATCGGGAGGAGTTACTATAGTTAAACTAAATACATCAAATGTAAACAACACATCTTCAGCGGGACAAATATCAAAATTACTGATGAGTACTGGAAACGTTCCAAATACTAGCTTGGCCCTAAACCAGCCAACTACACAAAATCTTATAACAGGAATCTCATGTACATCTTCTACAAACAATCCAGCAGATGGTGATCATATTGTTACAATCCACACGTCTAGTATTATATTATAAATTATTAATTCAAATATAAGTAATATCGTAATTATACTAGATATTCAAAATCCGACTGTATTGCCAACCCCACCTCATACTGGATATACGCGACGTTCTAAATTAGGTGATTCACGGAGTACAGGACGCTTGCATCCTTCTAGTAATACGCATAGAAGTATGACACGTTTAAATATTGCTGGTATCTGAATGCAAATCAAATTATACAATTCCAATTTTTGTGCTTATATTAAAATACAAATTAATTACAGGTGGATCTGTTGGTGGGTTACATAAAAGTATGACACGACTAAGTTCATCGCAACAAATTAATCAAAATGGTTCTAATCCAAATAATGTTAATAGTCATTCAAGTGGAAATGTAGCACAAGGTGGAACTTCGATTGGGAGCGTAACAAATTCATCTTTTGTTCCACCAGTTCCGCCATTAAGCAGTCATGTTATAATAACTGGTCATAATAAATGGGGTATTCCATCAACTAAAATAACATCAGGAGGAGTTACTGTTACAACGTGTCCCACAAAAGTTCGACCTCATTCACAAGGACTGATTACTTTAATGGGATCAACAGGAGCTTTAGGTAAATTTAGTGCTGATGCTCTTAATCAATCAACTGGTAACTAAACTTAAATCTTATAATATCAAAATCAGAAATTAAATTTACCTAATGTATATAGGATCTATTCCAATACAACAAAATAGTATATCCGTGCATCATGCTTCTCCAGCCTCACCATCATTGCATGCTACTCAGAAATCTGTTATGACGCTTCCAATAAACTCTTCAAACTTGGTGATAAATAATTTCTACTCAAATTAAAATTTTACAATTTTGTTTTTTTTTTTTTTTTTTAATTAAATAAAAATATAATTTGACAGAATCATGAAGTGGTGGTATCGGGTCCAATGACAATAACATCAAAGCGTAATGACAACACTAGTGTAACATTACTTAATGCAAACAATAGTATAATTAATCAGAGAATGAGCACATTTGAACCATATCAAATTATGCGTGATCCTGTTCAACAATTCTGCGAGAAAAATTTTTCATCAATAAAAAAATATATGGATCAAGTATCTCAACATATCCCACCTCCGACAAGATGCGGAATAGAAGGCAAGCAGGGTGTATAATTTTTATTCTGTTTTCAATATAATCTTTGACTTTTAGAGCGTCGTACAAAGAAAGTGGCCAAATTACATTTTGCGTGCCAAATACGTGGACCACATTGCCTGTATTCAAAAACTTGCTTTACGATGCGAACAAGAAATCCAAAAACTTGGATTCATTTAATGTTTTTAGATTTTCAAGTTAGAAATTATGTAAGAAACGAACAAAAAAAATTAACTAAAAATCTGTGATGGTATTTTAATTTCCAGGTTAAAGAAAAATGCGTGCTTAGCACTCGAGAGCCTGGCATAAGTAGCTTAAAATATATTTGGCAAATACTTAAATGTGAGAATCGAAGCTTCACAGAACTTGTGACTAGCCATTTTCCATCTCAAAAGGTGAAATCAAATAATAGAATATCATAGTTTTGAGATTTTATCTTAGAAGTTTTATAGGACCAAGAAATACTTGTAAATGAGCTCCGTTATTCGGGTTTCTTAGATGTTTTCGAAGTCATTAAAACAGATGAATCGATTACGAATACCAACGAACTGGAATATCAGTGGGGTTGTTTTTTATGCAATCACCCAGACAAGGCTGTTGGATTTCTTAGAGGAAACAACCAACCGATGATTGAAGGCCAACTTAAAGAAAAGAAAGGAAAATGGCGTTTATTTAGACGATGGCGAACTAGATATTTTACTTTATCTGGAGCTCATTTATCTTGTAAAGGATCGGTAATAACTACTTATAAACTGAAATTCATTCAAATGATGAATATACATTTTTTTAATTTCTTTCAGAGCGGAGGTGAAAGTATCGATGTTAATCAGATAAGATCAGTAAAAGTATCACGGGGAGCACGAAATATTCCAAAAGCCTTTGAAATATTTACCGGTGATCAAACGTTAATATTAAAACCAAAAGACGGTAAAAATGCTGAAGAATGGGTACAATGCCTCAGTATAGTTGTAGCTCATTCGCAGGCACGTGATAATCCAACTGGAAAAACGAATAGTCTTCCAGCTCGTGGACTTGGTAGTAGTAGAACGACTTTTTAAATTTTAATAAACTATTTACTTTATACTTTGTAAGGTATTTATTATTTCTAAATAGCTATTATACATAATATATTTTTGTAAGAAAATTTTTTATTGAAATGAAAATATGATTCGTAAATTTTCGAAGTTTTTAATATAAGTAAGAAAGAATGTTTTATTAATTGAGAAAGTTTAAAATAAATGATGGACTAAGTGCCAAAAACATAAGTTGAGAAAAAAATTTATTTTTCTTTAATTTTTAACTTTTTATATGTATGTAAGTAGTGCGTTATGGTAGTTCGGGCCCTAAACAATTTATGTATTTAATTTTCATCTAAAAATGCACAGCGGAATTTTGTACTATTTGCTATACAGAGATTTCGCGTCTGGTATCTGTCTCTAAAAGGGACAGCACTGATATTCGCAATTATAAAGGAAATACTGTTTCTTAATCGGTCTATTTTACTTGAAAATCCATCAATAAAATTTGTTTTAAACGTTATATGAAGCTCTATAGCTCTAACGCACTAAAAACCGAAAATTAAAAAAATATAAGTATTGCCACATGAAAAAACTAATATCATTTTCTTCACTTTGCTTTACCCTGGAGGCAATCTCGACGGATGCAATGAACGCGTGAATTGTCAAAAACGTTAGTGACGATATAAATATTTTTGTGTAGGCAAACTCGACGCCGTTGATGAATTTTATAATTTTTATTATTATTTGATATAATCATTGTGTTATAAATTAAAAAAGTTTTTTAAGTTCTTTAAATTATTAAAAAACAAAAAAACCGTTTTTAAATGGAGTTTTCACAAAATAATTCACACACATCAATTTAAAAATGACATATCAACGCGTCCGTAACATAAAAAGTTGAATACGAATCAACTTTACAACGTCTGAACCGTCGCGTCCACGTCGAGATTAACAAATTCCATACAATTCATATGAAATTAACTTTTATTTGACACTTCACGCGTCCGTCGCGTTCTTTGCTCCGTCGAGATTGCCTCCAGGGTTATTCCATTCTCTCATAAGAACGTTTATTAACGAAACAACAAAATGGCTGAGTTTAAAAATTTTTTATATAAAAACCTTTTACTAAACTCTGAAGATGATTTTGAAGAGATAAAAAATGCAAAAGAAGAATTAGACAAACTTACAACAATATCATTTCAATTGGAATTTTCTAATCTAAGTAATTACCAAAATTAAAAAGTTCAAATGTGTAATAAAATATATTTAATTAATATAGCTTTGGACCAAGTAATTTATGCGGGATTAAAGGAGAATGTAGTAGATATACAGATTGATTTGAATCAAATGAAAGTTAGACAAATGGAATTAGAGAAATTTCTTGAAAATTTTCAGAAAAATGTAACTTTGTTAGTAATCCCATTTGGTTTTTTTTTTGTTTTAATCAATTCATATTTAAAATTTCTTTCTTCTGGTACCTTGAATATCATTTTAGACAATTCCAAATAATAAACAATATTATCCGTTTGGATATTGAAGATATTATATGTTTACACAAAATAAAAACCGAACAAGAACTGGAGGAAGATTTGGAAAGCAACAAAGATATAATAACTGAAATTAATAATTGTATTATTAAATATATGAATTCAGAAAAGGGTATTTTTACTACAATGGTGCTTATTTTTTTTACAATCTTATTTCATATTGTTTCTTTTATTCCACGTAAAGCAATACAATTTCAAGAAAATAAAGAAATTTTTAAAAAATTGGAAAATGAGTTGAAAGAAATTAAAGAGAAACGTGAAACTGTATTATGTGATGAACAAAAAAAATACAATAAACGTGAAGTAGGACTAAGAAATTCAATCGTATCTTTAGTTTTAACAATGGAAAAAACGAAAAAATCAGAATTAAAAGTTTTAAATATCTTTCTTAAGCATTTACAATTATGTAAAGTTTTATTTATTTTAGAATGTACAAATTTTACATCAACTAGAAGAGTTAACTGCAGAAAAATCAGATCAGCAAAGAAATATTGAATTGATTTTAGGAGATTTCGATCAATTAAAATTAGAAATAAATGAATATGAAAAGAAAAGGGTAAAAAACAGATTACACGACAAAAATTAAAATTGTTCTTGAATTGGCTAATTTTATATTGGTTTTACTATTTCTAGCGAAAAATTGTAAAATCTTATTGCAATAAAAAAAAAACAAAATAAATCAATTCATAATTAGATTAATTAAATGTATCCAAACTGGATATTCAAAATAATTATTTGATGTAATTTTTCTCTTTGTAGGACCTGAATAATTTTCCAAATAAACGTTCACACGTTGGTGTTTTTAAGATTCCTGATTCTTTTCGATTTAAAATGACAACGAAAATGCCAAAAATCGAGTTGGATTACAAGAACCAAGTATTTTTAAAAGATTTTAAAACTATTTCCAAAAAATTACTTCAAAATAAAATTGCTCTTGGATGTATTAAAAATACTAGTTCTGGAAACGTGATTGCAGACGAGGAGAAAACATTGAACACACCTATAATTCCAACTAATATTCAATTCCAAAATAACAAAATTCTTGAAGAATTTAGTAATTCAAAGAATGTAAAACTAAAACCGTTTTATCAAAATGAATCTGTTGAAGATAAAACCGATTCAAATATCATAATAGGAAAGGAGAATATGGAGAATGATTTTAATAATGTTGATAGTTATGAAACCTTGATGGAAGACGAAAAGAAAGCGGTCAAAAAATGTTTAAGTCCAATAAATAATAGTCAACTTGAAAATAAGGAGCAAATTTTTGAAGAACCAAGGATTTCGAAGAAATTAGAAAAAGCTGAATTAGAAAAACTTTATAGTCATAAATCTAATTTCGATTTAAATCTCGATGATGATATTAAAATCATAAAAGAAAAAGAGATTATCGATATGGATTGTAATACCGTTGATACAAGTAAATTGCCAAATCAAACAAACGTAATAGATGACAATACTTATTGTGAAATAAAAAAAAACTGTCCGAAAATTACCATATTAGAAGATATATCTTTGAAACCTCGAGAAATACATTCAGTTGTAGAAAATCAAACAATAAAATTAACCAAAAATATAATATCACCTCTTAATGAAAATTCAAATAGTCATACAGGTGACAATTGGAAACCAATAGATTATGATGAGATTATGGAATTCCAAGAGAAAACTAAGGAATTTGATAAAAATGAATCGTTTTTTGAATCTAACAAAAACGAAAATACAAAAGTTAAATCCAAAATAAATATGGAAGATAAATCAAACATATTAAATGCTGATAACTTTTTTAATGAATTAGCAAACATGTTTTCTAAAAGGAAAGAAACTTCTGAAAATGATTCCAAAAAATCATCAGATAAAGATTCGGATTTTCTATCTGGCCTACAAGATCATCAAGATTTGAAAAAATCATCTGGAAATGAATTTTTTGATAAAAAACCATCAGACGATAATAGTTTTAAATTAGATGATACATGTGATGGATCTGATGATTTTTTCGCGAGAATTGATCTCGACAAGAATTTAAACGATTTAAATTTTGATATTTAATATGTAAAATACTTTATTTTCATATCAGAAATATAAATTGTTTGAATATTACATTTGTTTATTGATATATTTTTTTTTTTTAAACATAACACATGATTCACCCCGATTCTGTGATCCGACGTTGCGTTCGTTTATTTAATTTTCGTTCGATCGAATCAAATTCTTATTCTTGGATTCGCCGAACAGTCCCCTTGTTCGATTGCATGAAATGTGTAGCAACGCATAGCAAAGTATTCGAAACTATTCAATTTTTGCTATTCTGTGATTCGGCGGAAAGACATTTTTGAGCTAAAATCACTCGCTGTAATTTTCTCGCGTTTGAAGTTTATGATGTATGAAGTTTTATGATGAATTTGTTTTATTAAATTTATAATGAATAAAAAATAAAATGCTTTATTTATTCAAAAAAATATGATGAATATCACTTTTTTTACATATTTAAAAGTAGTTTTACTAAGCCGGAAGCTAAGAAAGTTACTAAAAAAAGTTTTAAATTTTTTGATTTCTTTTACTCTTACGTTTCTGTGGTTAATTCCATTATATCGGATGAATCTTTTAAATGAATTGTTCTATTGCAAAGTGAATTGATTTTTTCACGCCATTTTTACTTTGAAAATAATAAAATCACTACAAAATACGAGGAACTAAACTGTTCTACAATCCATTAGTATACGGCGCTCATCATGTATTATGCGTTGCAAATGTGAGATAAACTTCGGATTTAAGAATAGCGATTGTATGGCGAATCGAATCGAACGCGTTGGGTTTTAGCTTGAAATGTCGGATCACAGAATAGGGATGAATATGTCTAAATTCGTTTTGTTTTTACATGATTTATTAAATTGCAGAATCATCAAATAAATTGTTAAGCATGGCATTAACATCTTGTGGACGATATTTTATATATTTATCAGGATTCTTACTAAATTGTATATCGGAATAACTAAAAATTGCCTAATTAATATTTTAATAAAGATAAATTGAAATTATTTAAAACTTACGTTTCAAAAAATTTATTATAATTTGGTATTAAATGTTCGACATTATCGCGTTTAAGTCCTTCACGTAAGATTACGTCTGGAACAGATATACTTCGCTGTATTTTGCAAGCGTCTTCTAGGTCTTTATTAAAATTCTATACGATATAATTAAATATTCTTTAAAAAAAATGATATTTAAGAAATTATTATCTTACCGAAAATCTCTCTTTAATTATAGCACGTTCTTTATCTTTAATTTTACCATTAACTGGTCGTGGAAGATCTTCTAATGGTGAAATATTTGCTAATAATTTCGTCCATGATTTTTGATAAAGAACCTTTAAATCCCCAATCATATCCAAATAGTTTTTTTCACAATGTGGTTCAATAAAAATTACCAAATCCAAAAGATTAGAACGTTGTAGAGATTTTAAAATGTAATGAATATTATTAAGACGGAATAGATGCTTAGTCGCTGTATCATTATATTGTTCACATTTGTTCATTATTGTTAGATTTAATTCAGCCAATACTTTTTCTAAATAAAATTAATTATTTTTAAAATTTTCTTTAAATATTACAATTTCAATTTCAATTAACTAATATAAACACCAAGTAATGCTTTGTTTCTGTCGATTTCTGAAAGTGTTCTTTTTCCTAAAATATTATCAAGCTGTGCCGAATAGAATTGGTCATCTTGCAGTACATTACCAATTACATCAAAGTGCTCAAATAAATGTTCGATAAACCAAATAGTATTTGATGTTAGTTCATGTACGGTAGCGTCTTTTGGTATATTTGAATAACCTGATAGTGTACTAGAACTCATTCCAACAATATTTGTCCCAGAATCACCTTTAACTACTTCTACAAATTGTTCTAAAGCTTTGGAACCCTTTCAAATAATTTCATTATTAGGAAATCAATTTAAAAAAAAAAATATATACAGTTTGTTGTAGGCGATTTAAAACTTTCTTAAATTGTTGCTTTTGTGCTGCATCACAAGTTTTATTGATATCTGGCTGAAGTAATACAACACGTTTTAATGCCGAAAAAATGCCTAATGCTGAAGACCATTCTTTTCGAGATATACTTCTTAGGACTTTATTGGTGATAATCTATCAATATATAAATAAAATCAATTTATAAACAACTTGAAAATGGTAAATGTTCTTTTACTTCGGCATCTTTAACAATTAATTCAATTGAATTATGTGCTAATTTTGAAAATACTTCGGTATGTTTTGACATGGGAATAACATCTTTTAATAAAGTTCTCTCCCAAACTAGAAGTCTTTGAAGACCCAAAAGTAAAACAATATATTTATCTAATTCTTGATCACCATCAAGGAAATCTTCCGTTGCTAAATGATCACTATGAGAAGTGTTCTTTTTTAGAGAAAATCCTGTTGATTGTTCAATTGTTTGTGTAGCTCGTAAGAGAACTTTGTTAGCCTTCTTTTCGAAACTACAATTTCAAAATATAATTATAAAATAATTTCTACTTTGTGACATTTAACTTACATTTGTTGAAGCCTAGCTGAAGTTGTTTTTTTTACTTCTGATCTCCCATAATATCGATTTTTCTAAAATATAATTACATTATTATTAAATTATGTTATATACATATTAATAAGAAATTACTAGCAATTCATTTCCCCAGCTACCACTTTTCTGATGTTCCTTTAAATGTTGAAGTGACCTGAATATAACATCTGATCGTTCTTCAGAATATATTTCTATAAATTCGTGCCGTAAATGCTGATCTAACCAATAAGAAATTGTATTCAGCTCTTCTCTTGTATTTGGTGAAAGTTGTTTGATTGATGTGCAATCTTCATTGGAAGAATCTTCTTCAATGTAAATTAAATCTAGTAAATCAACTGGTTTCATTGGATAACTATGTTTTTTTAAAAGCGATTTATAATGATTATTAAGACTTTCACAGCCAGTATTAAAAAGGCTTGTAACATTATCTAATTCTACACTTTGAGAATTATTATTCAGAAAGTAATCCTTCGCCAATTTTAACTTATCAAGAGCATTGAGGAATGGTATTACATTTCCTTCGGATGGCCCAAGGTGGACCAAATTACAAACTTCTTGAGAGGCATCATAATGAGATAGAACAATTTCGAGACTCTGAAGTGTTGTGTCTAAATCTGTGTAACAAATACGAGTTCAAATATGTAGTAGCTCATGAAAAGCACATTTATATAAATAATGTAATTACTCTGTTGTCTTTTTTGTAAATGTTCAGTTTCATTGTAGACTGGAAGAATTGTTTGTTCTAGTTTACCTAGACGTTGTTCAAATGTTGTTAAAATTGATGACATTGAAGTTGTCAGGTTGTGATATTTATCAACTCTTTCTTTTAGAACTGATAAATTGATAGTTTCCTAAAAAAGAAAACCATTTTGCATTTAACGCTTAAACATTATATTTAGGACGTTCTACCTCTTCCAATTTATTTTCAATTTCTAATGTATATCCCAATGGATTCATTGCAAGATTTGTTCTCATACTTCCAAGTTTAAGGCAAAACAAATCAAAATACACCACCCCCAAAAATTTAAATATGAAAATAAATTATTCAGTGAAAATAAGATCAAAATTTATTATAAACCACAAATCTTGAAATTAGAAATGAATACACTTTCACAATTTAAGAATTTTGTTGTTTCTTTTAGATGAAAATAATAATAATAATAAATAAACCAAGTTTAAATTTTACGCAAAAGGGAATGACAGCTCTCATTAGAGTTGTGCAAGAAACCAATTTACAATTTAACAATGATACACTGTCAAAAATGTTCTGAAATCTTGAATACCAAATGCACGGTTTATTAATTGAGAGGAAAGAAACGATTCGAAAAACTTAGTAAATTTTTAGGATCGAGATGACATTTGATCATGCATACACGAATGAAAAGGCTCAAATATAATGTGCTCTGCCTGGCATAGCAAAACTGACAGAATGTACTAATATACATGAATCCTATTCCAAGATTATATTATGCATACGCGTGCATTCGTTAAGTTCGATTTCCGTTTCGTTATGTTTAAGCAATACAAATCAGTTAGTACATTCCGTACGGAAATTTTGACAGTTCAATTGGAAATATTTTTCTGATGAAACGTGTCTGGACGATTTGGTTTTTTTTTTGAAAAATTGTTTTCTAAACGATTTTCAATTTTTTAAAATCACTTACATTACAAAAAACAATTAAAAAAACAAGATTTTTTGAGTCAAGTGGTTATTCTTGCTTATGCACATTATAATCAGTTCTACGGATTTGACATGCATAAGCTGGCATAAGGTTGCATTCGTTCAGTTTTTTTGTCTTTTCCTATGCCAGGCAGAGCACATTATATTTGAGCCTTTACACCTACTTCACACGGGTGTTTATATAAAAAAAATTTTGTATGGAAATTTTATATATATATATATATTTGTAGTGGCGCAGATTAGCTCCTTCCAAGCGTAGGCATTAACTCGTTTTTACGCTACCTGTGTCTGAAGCAGCGATTTTCAAGCCGCACTGTCAAGTTTTGGAGGGGAAAAAATTGCATTTTTTTAATTTATAATTTTTAGTGCGTTTCGGATTCCAAACCAAATTCTTTTGAATTAAATAATCAAAGTTAATAAATTTGCAATACGAAGTGCTTAATTTCTGGGCGTAATAACATACAACGTCAAAAAATTACTAAAATTTCATTTCACAGGTAAGTTTGACATATTTTTTATTAAAATGGGCGAATTTTCATTATTGCCGTATAAAAAAAATTTTTATGGTGTTTATTTACTTATTGGTAATCAAATAGAAATTATGTTAATTCATAAATTAGTAAAAAATTAGTTTTTTTGATCCAGGTCGCAACGTCAAATCCCACTTTTTTTTTTATTTGATTTTAACGAAATCTACCAGTGACAGTCATTTTTTTGTTAAAATGGGGGCAATTCTCAAAATCCGCCGAATTTTTTGAAAATACAGCATTTTTAGTTTTAAATGTTTTTTTTTTGGTTTTAAGGTTTCCAAAAAATGAGGCTCTACGTACGAAATGGCTTTTGGCTATTGGTTTACGCAGGAAAAAAAATATATAGGCAAATACATGTTTATAATTATTATTTAATAATGAAATTTTGTATCTTTAAGAGAAACTTGATTTTTGGAACAAATAACGCAAACATTTTTTTGCAATTCGGATGTTACAGAATGCATGAGCTTTTAGCCCATTTACAATCTTGCCCCTCGAAATTCATAATTTTAACGCCACCACTACACCGCACACATAAGCAATAAAAATGCAAGTGTGTTCCAATTCCATTATTCAATTACCCCTGCGAAAGGCCCATCCACATTTTCCATAATCTAAGGCTTCTTCATATGTCTCACGAATCTGGAGCACTAAGGGCCGGTTTGTTCACTTTTGGTCAACTTTAATCCATGATAATTCCAGTAGTTAATCAGAGATTGCGTTTGTTCACCAAAATTTTAATCAGAGAATCCATGGTTTGGTTAGTTAATCCACGATTTCGTTAATCAGCCGATTTTCCATGATTAACGTCATTTAACCCATGATTTACTGGAATTTCGTTTGTTCATGCTAGGTTTTCACACTGCGTTTTACTTTTGGCATTATATTTTGACATTCATATAACAACATTCAGAGAAAATATTGAGTGATACAAAATTAATAATAATAAAATATCGATGATATGATTGAACATTTTTTAAGTTAATTTAATTTTTTTTATTGTTTTAAATAAGTACTATTAAATTCAGAAAATTGGATTCATATTGTCTAATCAATAAGAATGTAACCGAAATAAATAAATCAGAAACAATTTCGCGATATTCAACAAATCGCCAATTCTAGCAAGTCATTAATCATTCAACACGGATTTTTGGGTTCGAAATCCCTTTTGTATACTTTTCACGTATTATTCAGATTTGCTGGCCATGAATGTGTTTAGAGAATGAATATAATGAATAATGCACTCAATTAAAAAAGATTATTTCGTGTCTCCTTGTGTCCTTTCATTTCATTTTCATGCAAAAACCATATCATGAACATTTTATAAAATATGTAAACAATTTTATTACACAAATTCAAATTTATATTAAATTTACTCAAAATAGTTAATAAATAATAAAAACATTTTAAATAATTACCGAAATCAATTATTTAAAAATCCAAAAATTTTAATTAACCATGGATTCAAATTTGACAAATACATTGGAAAACCATTGGAAAAATGGAAAAATCTATGGTTTGGTAACCAAGGTGAAAAAAAAGTGAACAAACGCATTTCGTTAACCACAGATTCATAATCATGGATTAAGCAAAATCTGTGGTTACCTAATCATAGATTTGGTCAAGAGTGAACAAACCGGGCCTAAGTTTGCTGACATATGTTTGTTCTATACCTGAATTTTTTAATAAAATAAAGGAAAAAAAAGATGGTAGATTTTCTCCCTTTAAAACTATGCAATAGCAATAACAAATAAAAAGAAAAACTTGCAACTTGTCCACAAGTCCAAAAACATTGGAATTACCATATGAAATGAGCCTTTTTTATACAAAAATAAAACGCCTTTTTTTAATAGGAAAGTAAAAATATTTTATTCAAAGTACGGTCCATTGCTTTCTACACATTTTGACCACTTTAAGGCAATTTGTGGATACCACTCCAAAAAAATTCTTCTCCTTTTGATGAAAACTATTGAGAGACCCAATTTTCCAGTTCTTCAGATATTTTGAAGTGCTGCTCTTTAAGTGCGTGGCCCATCGATGCAAATAAGTGGTAATCGGAAGGAGCCAAGTCCGGTGAATAAGTCATTTGCCATTTGATTAGTATTAACAGTTTCACCAGGTTTCAGAAGCTCGTGGTACACCATACCCTTTTGATCCCACCAAACACAGAGTATTCTCTTCTTACCGAATCGATTTCGTTTTGCAGTCGATGTTGATGGTTGACCTGGTCTGGTGCAACCCATGATTTTTTGCATTTAGGATTCTCAAAATATATCTACTTTTCATCACTAGTCACGATTCGATGCAAAAGACTTCCTTTTATATCGTCCAAGCAACAAGTCACAGATGATTTTTCGTTTTTCTTGCTGCCTTTCGGTCAATTCAGAAGGTACCCACTTTCCTGTCTTTTGAATCTTTCACATAGCATGTAAACGTCTAGAAATTGTTGCTTGATTAACATTTAACATTTCTGCCATTTGTTGTAGGCTTAAAGTGTCATCTTCGTCCAATATTTCTTGCAATTCGTTGTTTTCAAACTTTTTCGGCGGTCTTCCACGTTCTTCATTTTTCACATCAAAATCATTATTTCTGAATCCTTGAAACCACCTTTTGCATATTGCTAATGATGGAGCATGATCACCACAAGCTTCTTCAAGCATTTGTTGAGATTCTGCCGCGTTTTTCTTAAAATGGTAACAAAAAACTAATGCTGTCTGCAAACCGTATATTGTAGGCACAAAATTTGACATTTTTAACACCAACAAATTTTATGTTGTTGTATTACAAATCAAATTTTCAACACTGAACGTTGTTGATAGATATCAAAACAAAGAAATGTGCGAAGGATTTTATTATTTAACAACTTTTTAAATTAGCAGAGAACTTTTTAAAAATTGTTTTGAGTGTTTAGTATTTTCAAACAAAGCATTTTCAATTAAAATTTCTACTAATTCCCTTTTTCCTGACACTTTATAAAATTTAATAGCTATTGGTATTCACTTCCAATAGAAAACCGTTAAAATAAATTCAAAATTGCAGCTATTAAAAATGAAAAATCTATCTTCGCAAGTTTGCGAAGATAGATGTGGACATGTCTATTTTTGACATAAGCTTCGCAAATCTGCGAAATATGTTAAGCATTTTGAGTGGTTCAACGAATTGTCAAAAATAATCAAATAATTTCGCAAGTTTGCGAACCAACGCGTGACAAGCTCTTATATATATTATGTGGCATTTCCTAATTTTCCAACAAGAGACAAAAATTAGTGACCATTGTGAAAATATGCTTTTGTGAAATTAAATAAAATTTTCTTATTCCATTTACAAAAAATTTATTTTAGTTCAATATTATTATTAATTTAAATATAAATATTAAATTTGCCACATTGCTGATTTTTTGTATTATTTTTGAACGCAATTTTATTCTCGTTTATCTAAAATTCGTTCACAATATGAAAAAAAATACGATTTATAATTACGATAAAGACAAATGTCAAAACACGAAACGAGTCCAAATTGAATTGAATCAAATTTTACGGGCGTTCCGTCTACATAACAGCGGCCATACAACTTAATATATTTGTTTTTTTTTGTTCCGTCGCCGTCTCGTCTCCGTTTCGTTAATACAACTAAGATTTTAGTTGTGAATTCCAAGAATTCTTCGATGGCGGGAACTCTTGCAGCCAAAGCTTAGCCCCTTTCAACATCTATTTTTATGCAGAGCCAAAAAGTATATATTATATATTATATATATAGGTTTTTGCCTTCTAGGTGGTCTAGATATTGGGCACGATTTTTCGAAAGCTTTAATTACTTCATGGCTAAAGTAATTAACTGCTCCGTCCACTCCATTTCTGGACTTGATTGACCTAGGAGGCTCCTTGAGCCTATTGCTCAGTGAATCAGCAAAGCTCTCCCAGTCAGTTTTCCTAGGGTTTCTGAAGGGTATTATCTTATTTATTCGAGCCCTGACCTCGAACCGGATCCATCTGTGATCAGAGAGGGAGGGCTCCTGCGAGACCCTTTATCTTCCTATTTCATATTGGGAAGTGTTAGCTAAGGTAATGTCTAAAACTTCCTGCCTATTTTTAACTATAAAAGTTGGGTCACTCCCTACGTTACAAATTGATAGATTTGATAATATAATAAAATCAAGTAGTAACATACTTCTTTCATTGGTGTCCTTACTTCCCCATTGTGTGTGGTGAGCGTTGGCATCACATCCGATAACCACCTCCCACGTATTCCGTGCAACCAGCTGCTTTAAACTTACTGGTGGCAAGTCCGCCATCTGTCCATCATAGATAAGCCGAAACCAGGCACATAAGTTTCCCTTTCTGCTGCTTCCATTCGCATACCACTGCTGTAATATCCTCAGAGCTATAATTTTCCAAAAGAAAAGCTTTAACTGTATTTTTCAAAAGGATACAAGTTCTGACTTTCCCTTCCTATTTTTTATAGAAAAGAGTAAAGTCTCTTACCTTTAATCCTGATACTTGTTTCCTGTTGTTGATCCAGGGATCCTGGATTAAAGCCGCCGTGATATTCTGCCTAGAGAGTAGTTCTACTAGGCAGGCAGTAGCCGTTCTACTGTGATGGAGGTTGATTTGTACCACCTCCATCACTATTTACCGGCTCCTCTTCCTTGATACCTTTAGTGTGGGCAGGTGGTTTTATCATCTCCCTGCCTAAACTATACCGTACCATCCCATTGCACTTCTCCAGATAGGGAAGCGATTCACGGCTGAGTGATAGAAGGTAATTCTGACCGTGTTCCCTCTGGGGTTCCACCTTCAGCATCTTCCATCCCTCAGATTTCATTTACCTATTTTGGTTTCTCAGCAAAGCTAGGAACCAGTCCGGAGTGGTGTAGGGGTTGGAAATCCAAACCCAAGCCTTTGGTATGACGTATTTGTGAAGGTCCCTCACAGCAACTGCTGCGATTTTGGCACCCTCCCAAATACTGCCCAAACTGCTGACAAATTCACTAAAGAATTTTGCCGAGGCTTCATTTCCGCAGGCGACAATCTTATGACCGCCCTCCCAACCAGCGCCATCGAAGAGCAGTTCCTGATCTTTGGCAGCTGACTCGTAAAATGTCAGCATAGCCATCTGGAACCTTTCCTCGATTTTTTGCCATTGGTCGAGAGTCAATCGGCCATCTGATTGCTGCTCATTAACTACAGCCACACGCAACTTATCCAGCTCTTCATTCACAGGCCGGTTGCGTGTCGCTGTAGGTGCCTTTTTCTTAGGCTTTTTCGCCTCGCCCTGTGTGACATCATCCCCCGACCTGTCACGTTTGCCCTGAAAGCGGTTCCGTTTCGACTTGACCGTTATGAAGCCTTCCTCATTAGATGACCCCGCAATGGGATCCCGAGGAGCAACCTCTTTTTTTCGGTTATCTTATCCTTATAACTGGCAAGAAAGCTCTTCAAGCTCTTGTCTCCAGTTACCAATTTGGCCCGTTCATACTGCTCTTTCTCCCAGAGGCTGAGCACACTGGGATCCATCGCACCGTACTTCTGGACCTTCCTATTGGCAGACCGGTGACGAATTTTAGCTTGTTGATAAGCAGTCTTCGTACCAGTGTCCCTATTTTCCTGCTCAGCTTCAAATAGCCTGGCAGCTTCCTTAATACTTTCAAGAGCGGATGGCATTTTTCCATCTACGATTGAAGGGTTGATTTCAGCAGAGGCAAACGGCATATTTCCAGTCTGAGCTACTGCCTCAACCACTTCCTCATTTGCTTCTAAAACCTCGTCCTCCTCTTCCAGAGTGAGCGTTTTGCCGAAGATGACTTCCATCGAGCGAGTCGAATCGACCTCGCTGTTCCGGCTGCCATCTTCAACAGAAGACTCACTCTTCTCAACGTCTGTTTTTGTTTTTTTGTTATTACCGTTCATATTTATGGTCCCACGAGTATGGCGAGAAATGATGGTCCACATCGGCAGAGCTCCCTTACCGATGCAAGCACTTGTACACTCAGAGGTTGCCTGTTATCTGAGGCCTCCGATCATGACAGTATATCCCTACTGCCATTCATCCCTTCAGCACGGATCGGTTAACACTTTGAGATTGGGGTTGTTTATCGAGGTTGTCTCCTCTAGATCCGCAATATTTAGTATAAGCAGGGGTACCGCGTGCAGGGCGTAGCTCTTCACTACGCACAAGATGTGTCCATACATCCTGAATCTAGTCGGTCTTGGAACAGTTCCCTGGTGATATACCTACTTTCACCTTGCCTCCCAGCTTAAGTATTGCTTAAGCAACAAACTAGGCTTAAGTCACCACTGTGAAATCGGCCCTTAGTAATTTTAAAAAAGCAGTTAAATTTATTTGACGAGGTTTTTGGTAAATGTACGAATATACTTAGGGAGGTTTGAATCTTAGATTCTTCATACAAAATTGGGTTGCCAACTCGACCAATTTTCCACGGGCCTTCGAGTTTGTAAAATGCATTCCGTTTCGTTAACATAACTAAGCCATAAAACGAACAAAAGAAAATATTAATTTACTCAATCTTAAAAATGAATATACCGATAAGTATCTTGTATGCCCTGATCAGACTTGACTGCGACCCTGATACAAAATTAGATAAATGAGTTTATTAGTCTATGGAAAACGTCGTTAGACAAGTGAGTGCGTATCGCTCGTTTTCTGATCATTGAATACGTTCGAAGGGAATCGTGAATCATGTGAATCATTCCCCTGATTTTTGAATACGTGCAATAGAACAAAATTTGACGTTTCAAATACGCGACAATTTCATCGCGTATTTGAGTAAGAAAAACAGAAGGAAAAATGTAAGTTTTTTACTTTTTGAAAACTTTTCACTTCAAAACGATAATAAAAATAAATACGAAAATTGAAGTTTGACTTATCATTTTATTCGTCAAAATTTAGGAAAGACAAAAAGTACTTAACGAACGATTCGTTAAACACCGTATTCAATGATACCAATTTCAAGTTCACGTGAATCGAATGAGTGAAGGGAATCTCAAATATATATTTAATAGACGTTCGACTTCTTTTGCTTGCTTTCGTAATACCAATATTTGTCACTGAGGGGCAATTACAATGCGTTTTTGTAGACGTTATTTTCTCACCTTTTGACTAAATTATTGCCACCTCAGAAAATTTAATTTCGGAAAGGAAATTATTTTTGTCGAGGGGAAATTATTGTCACCAATTTTTTTGACGTCCTCTCGAGCTAGTCAGCATTTTGTCGTTAGTAAAATATATGAAAGTTTTCGTTAATTTTGAAATTCAATTTTTTTTTCTTAATGATTAATTTTCAATTAAATTATATTTTACTTTAGTTCTATTTAGCACTAAACTAAATAAAATAATTTTTTTCTTTTAGAAAAATAATAATTTTGACAAAAAACAAACATTTTAGGTTAAAAAAGAAATAAACAAAATAAGAAAAACAAGTGTTTCGAGCTAAACGACTAAATAAATGTTTCCTCGAACCCATTGTATTGTATTGTATTGGAGGGACCCGCACAATTGCGGGCCTTAGCAAGTAGGCCTTACTGGCCCATTGTATCTCCTCCTAAAAGTTTGGTTGAGAGGCTAGGTCTCTTCCCCGAACCGGTTTGTTCTTCTAATGAAAGTCAGCATCGTAGTTAGGTCCAAGTTTGCTAACCCTTCTTATTCAGAGTACACGCACCCAGTGTAGCGAGTCTCGTTCACACAAAAAATGTTCTGCTGACTCCTTTTCTTCCAGACAGGCTCCGCATATCGGACTCTTGGCCACCCCTATTTTACATATGTGACCGTTTAAAGAGCAATATCCTGTCACAATTTCCACAATGGCTCTAAGGGTTTTACGCTCGAGTCCCATCAACGTTCTGGTCCTTCGGCAGTCCGGCCCAATCAGTATCATCTTAGCTTGCTTACACTGATTTAGCACATGCCACATCTGTTGGTGGCGGTGGTTTAGTTGTCTACTGAGGTCCTGCGTGAGAAGACCCGAATAGGTCCACCCCACCGACGGTTGAGGGCCGTAAAACGGCGTTTCTGACCCCTCTCTCGCGAGTGAGTCAGCTTGTTCATTGCCCGGAATACCCGGCACCCATACTGACGCACTTTTCGTATTTATATGATGAAAAATAAATGGGTCAAATAACAACAAAAGGCCTGTTCTGACTGAATAAAAGTCAGACCACAAATATTGCTTATGGCACTCACCAATTAACTAGATAAATGATTCATTTCCCATATAAAAAACGAATCCCAAATACTTTTTCTTTTCGCAATCGTGGGTCCCACCTGTAATTTACTCAAAAAAATTCTATCGAAAGAGAATTACTCTACATTTCGTCTTTTAGTGGGAATTTGATTTTGATACTTTTTCCGAGGCCGGTTGCGTGTCGCTGTAGGTGCCTTTTTCTTAGGCTTTTTCGCCTCGCCCTGTGTGACATCATCCCCCGACCTGTCACGTTTGCCCTGAAAGCGGTTCCGTTTCGACTTGACCGTTATGAAGCCTTCCTCATTAGATGACCCCGCAATGGGATCCCGAGGAGCAACCTCTTTTTTTCGGTTATCTTATCCTTATAACTGGCAAGAAAGCTCTTCAAGCTCTTGTCTCCAGTTACCAATTTGGCCCGTTCATACTGCTCTTTCTCCCAGAGGCTGAGCACACTGGGATCCATCGCACCGTACTTCTGGACCTTCCTATTGGCAGACCGGTGACGAATTCTAGCTTGTTGATAAGCAGTCTTCGTACCAGTGTCCCTATTTTCCTGCTCAGCTTCAAATAGCCTGGCAGCTTCCTTAATACTTTCAAGAGCGGATGGCATTTTTCCATCTACGATTGAAGGGTTGATTTCAGCAGAGGCAAACGGCATATTTCCAGTCTGAGCTACTGCCTCAACCACTTCCTCATTTGCTTCTAAAACCTCGTCCTCCTCTTCCAGAGTGAGCGTTTTGCCGAAGATGACTTCCATCGAGTCGAATATACTTAGGGAGGTTTGAATCTTAGATTCTTCATACAAAATTGGGTTGCCAACTCGACCAATTTTCCACGGGCCTTCGAGTTTGTAAAATGCATTCCGTTTCGTTAACATAACTAAGCCATAAAACGAACAAAAGAAAATATTAATTTACTCAATCTTAAAAATGAATATACCGATAAGTATCTTGTATGCCCTGATCAGACTTGACTGCGACCCTGATACAAAATTAAATAAATGAGTTTATTAGTCTATGGAAAACGCCGTTAGACAAGTGAGTGCGTATCGCTCGTTTTCTGATCATTGAATACGTTCGAAGGGAATCGTGAATCATGTGAATCATTCCCCTGATTTTTGAATACGTGCAATAGAACAAAATTTGACGTTTCAAATACGCGACAATTTCATCGCGTATTTGAGTAAGAAAAACAGAAGAAAAAATGTAAGTTTTTTACTTTTTGAAAACTTTTCACTTCAAAACGATAATAAAAATAAATACGAAAATTGAAGTTTGACTTATCATTTTATTCGTCAAAATTTAGGAAAGACAAAAAGTACTTAACGAACGATTCGTTAAACACCGTATTCAATGATACCAATTTCAAGTTCACGTGAATCGAATGAGTGAAGGGAATCTCAAATATATATTTAATAGACGTTCGACTTCTTTTGCTTGCTTTCGTAATACCAATATTTGTCACTGAGGGGCAATTACAATGCGTTTTTGTAGACGTTATTTTCTCACCTTTTGACAAAATTATTGCCACCTCAGAAAATTTAATTTCGGAAAGGAAATTATTTTTGTCGAGGGGAAATTATTGTCACCAATTTTTTTGACGTCCTCTCGAGCTAGTCAGCATTTTGTCGTTAGTAAAATATATGAAAGTTTTCGTTAATTTTGAAATTCAATTTTTTTTTCTTAATGATTAATTTTCAATTAAATTATATTTTACTTTAGTTCTATTTAGCACTAAACTAAATAAAATAATTTTTTTCTTTTAGAAAAATAATAATTTTGACAAAAAACAAACATTTTAGGTTAAAAAAGAAATAAACAAAATAAGAAAAACAAGTGTTTCGAGCTAAACGACTAAATAAATGTTTCCTCGAACCCATTGTATTGTATTGTATTGGAGGGACCCGCACAATTGCGGGCCTTAGCAAGTAGGCCTTACTGGCCCATTGTATCTCCTCCTAAAAGTTTGGTTGAGAGGCTAGGTCTCTTCCCCGAACCGGTTTGTTCTTCTAATGAAAGTCAGCATCGTAGTTAGGTCCAAGTTTGCTAACCCTTCTTATTCAGAGTACACGCACCCAGTGTAGCGAGTCTCGTTCACACAAAAAATGTTCTGCTGACTCCTTTTCTTCCAGACAGGCTCCGTATATCGGACTCTTGGCCACCCCTATTTTACATATGTGACCGTTTAAAGAGCAATATCCTGTCACAATTTCCACAATGGTTCTAAGGGTTTTACGCTCGAGTCCCATCAACGTTATGGTCCTTCGGCAGTCCGGCCCAATCAGTATCATCTTAGCTTGCTTACACTGATTTAGCACATGCCACATCTGTTGGTGGCGGTGGTTTAGTTGTCTACTGAGGTCCTGCGTGAGAAGACCCGAATAGGTCCACCCCACCGACGGTTGAGGGCCGTAAAACGGCGTTTCTGACCCCTCTCTCGCGAGTGAGTCAGCTTGTTCATTGCCCGGAATACCCGGCACCCATACTGACGCACTTTGGTAGCTTCACAGGTGCCATGTATGCTGAGTTCGAACTGGTTCGGTTACATAAATTGTCGTAATTATTTCATTTTTTTCCGCACTTTTCGTATTTATATGATGAAAAATAAATGGGTCAAATAACAACAAAAGGCCTGTTCTGACTGAATAAAAGTCAGACCACAAATATTGCTTATGGCACTCACCAATTAACTAGATAAATGATTCATTTCCCATATAAAAAACGAATCACAAATACTTTTTCTTTTCGCAATCGTGGGTCCCACCTGTAATTTACTCAAAAAAATTCTATCGAAAGAGAATTACTCTACATTTCGTCTTTTAGTGGGAATTTGATTTTGATACTTTTTCCGAGGCCGGTTGCGTGTCGCTGTAGGTGCCTTTTTCTTAGGCTTTTTCGCCTCGCCCTGTGTGACATCATCCCCCGACCTGTCACGTTTGCCCTGAAAGCGGTTCCGTTTCGACTTGACCGTTATGAAGCCTTCCTCATTAGATGACCCCGCAATGGGATCCCGAGGAGCAACCTCTTTTTTTCGGTTATCTTATCCTTATAACTGGCAAGAAAGCTCTTCAAGCTCTTGTCTCCAGTTACCAATTTGGCCCGTTCATACTGCTCTTTCTCCCAGAGGCTGAGCACACTGGGATCCATCGCACCGTACTTCTGGACCTTCCTATTGGCAGACCGGTGACGAATTCTAGCTTGTTGATAAGCAGTCTTCGTACCAGTGTCCCTATTTTCCTGCTCAGCTTCAAATAGCCTGGCAGCTTCCTTAATACTTTCAAGAGCGGATGGCATTTTTCCATCTACGATTGAAGGGTTGATTTCAGCAGAGGCAAACGGCATATTTCCAGTCTGAGCTACTGCCTCAACCACTTCCTCATTTGCTTCTAAAACCTCGTCCTCCTCTTCCAGAGTGAGCGTTTTGCCGAAGATGACTTCCATCGAGCGAGTCGAATCGACCTCGCTGTTCCGGCTGCCATCTTCAACAGAAGACTCACTCTTCTCAACGTCTGTTTTTGTTTTTTTGTTATTACCGTTCATATTTATGGTCCCACGAGTATGGCGAGAAATGATGGTCCACATCGGCAGAGCTCCCTTACCGATGCAAGCACTTGTACACTCAGAGGTTGCCTGTTATCTGAGGCCTCCGATCATGACAGTATATCCCTACTGCCATTCATCCCTTCAGCACGGATCGGTTAACACTTTGAGATTGGGGTTGTTTATCGAGGTTGTCTCCTCTAGATCCGCAATATTTAGTATAAGCAGGGGTACCGCGTGCAGGGCGTAGCTCTTCACTACGCACAAGATGTGTCCATACATCCTGAATCTAGTCGGTCTTGGAACAGTTCCCTGGTGATATACCTACTTTCACCTTGCCTCCCAGCTTAAGTATTGGTTAAGCAACAAACTAGGCTTAAGTCACCACTGTGAAATCGGCCCTTAGTAATTTTAAAAAAGCAGTTAAATTTATTTGACGAGGTTTTTGGTAAATGTACGAATATACTTAGGGAGGTTTGAATCTTAGATTCTTCATACAAAATTGGGTTGCCAACTCGACCAATTTTCCACGGGCCTTCGAGTTTGTAAAATGCATTCCGTTTCGTTAACATAACTAAGCCATAAAACGAACAAAAGATAATATTAATTTACTCAATCTTAAAAATGAATATACCGATAAGTATCTTGTATGCCCTGATCAGACTTGACTGCGACCCTGATACAAAATTAAATAAATGAGTTTATTAGTCTATGGAAAACGCCGTTAGACAAGTGAGTGCCTATCGCTCGTTTTCTGATCATTGAATACGTTCGAAGGGAATCGTGAATCATGTGAATCATTCCCCTGATTTTTGAATACGTGCAATAGAACAAAATTTGACGTTTCAAATACGCGACAATTTCATCGCGTATTTGAGTAAGAAAAACAGAAGGAAAAATGTAAGTTTTTTACTTTTTGAAAACTTTTCACTTCAAAACGATAATAAAAATAAATACGAAAATTGAAGTTTGACTTATCATTTTATTCGTCAAAATTTAGGAAAGACAAAAAGTACTTAACGAACGATTCGTTAAACACCGTATTCAATGATACCAATTTCAAGTTCACGTGAATCGAATGAGTGAAGGGAATCTCAAATATATATTTAATAGACGTTCGACTTCTTTTGCTTGCTTTCGTAATACCAATATTTGTCACTGAGGGGCAATTACAATGCGTTTTTGTAGACGTTATTTTCTCATCTTTTGACAAAATTATTGCCACCTCAGAAAATTTAATTTCGGAAAGGAAATTATTTTTGTCGAGGGGAAATTATTGTCACCAATTTTTTTGACGTCCTCTCGAGCTAGTCAGCATTTTGTCGTTAGTAAAATATATGAAAGTTTTCGTTAATTTTGAAATTCAATTTTTTTTTCTTAATGATTAATTTTCAATTAAATTATATTTTACTTTAGTTCTATTTAGCACTAAACTAAATAAAATAATTTTTTTCTTTTAGAAAAATAATAATTTTGACAAAAAACAAACATTTTAGGTTAAAAAAGAAATAAACAAAATAAGAAAAACAAGTGTTTCGAGCTATACGACTAAATAAATGTTTCCTCGAACCCATTGTATTGTATTGTATTGGAGGGACCCGCACAATTGCGGGCCTTAGCAAGTAGGCCTTACTGGCCCATTGTATCTCCTCCTAAAAGTTTGGTTGAGAGGCTAGGTCTCTTCCCCGAACCGGTTTGTTCTTCTAATGAAAGTCAGCATCGTAGTTAGGTCCAAGTTTGCTAACCCTTCTTATTCAGAGTACACGCACCCAGTGTAGCGAGTCTCGTTCACACAAAAAATGTTCTGCTGACTCCTTTTCTTCCAGACAGGCTCCGCATATCGGACTCTTGGCCACCCCTATTTTACATATGTGACCGTTTAAAGAGCAATATCCTGTCACAATTTCCACAATGGCTCTAAGGGTTTTACGCTCGAGTCCCATCAACGTTCTGGTCCTTCGGCAGTCCGGCCCAATCAGTATCATCTTAGCTTGCTTACACTGATTTAGCACATGCCACATCTGTTGGTGGCGGTGGTTTAGTTGTCTACTGAGGTCCTGCGTGAGAAGACCCGAATAGGTCCACCCCACCGACGGTTGAGGGCCGTAAAACGGCGTTTCTGACCCCTCTCTCGCGAGTGAGTCAGCTTGTTCATTGCCCGGAATACCCGGCACCCATACTGACGCACTTTTCGTATTTATATGATGAAAAATAAATGGGTCAAATAACAACAAAAGGCCTGTTCTGACTGAATAAAAGTCAGACCACAAATATTGCTTATGGCACTCACCAATTAACTAGATAAATGATTCATTTCCCATATAAAAAACGAATCACAAATACTTTTTCTTTTCGCAATCGTGGGTCCCACCTGTAATTTACTCAAAAAAATTCTATCGAAAGAGAATTACTCTACATTTCGTCTTTTAGTGGGAATTTGATTTTGATACTTTTTCCGAGGCCGGTTGCGTGTCGCTGTAGGTGCCTTTTTCTTAGGCTTTTTCGCCTCGCCCTGTGTGACATCATCCCCCGACCTGTCACGTTTGCCCTGAAAGCGGTTCCGTTTCGACTTGACCGTTATGAAGCCTTCCTCATTAGATGACCCCGCAATGGGATCCCGAGGAGCAACCTCTTTTTTTCGGTTATCTTATCCTTATAACTGGCAAGAAAGCTCTTCAAGCTCTTGTCTCCAGTTACCAATTTGGCCCGTTCATACTGCTCTTTCTCCCAGAGGCTGAGCACACTGGGATCCATCGCACCGTACTTCTGGACCTTCCTATTGGCAGACCGGTGACGAATTCTAGCTTGTTGATAAGCAGTCTTCGTACCAGTGTCCCTATTTTCCTGCTCAGCTTCAAATAGCCTGGCAGCTTCCTTAATACTTTCAAGAGCGGATGGCATTTTTCCATCTACGATTGAAGGGTTGATTTCAGCAGAGGCAAACGGCATATTTCCAGTCTGAGCTACTGCCTCAACCACTTCCTCATTTGCTTCTAAAACCTCGTCCTCCTCTTCCAGAGTGAGCGTTTTGCCGAAGATGACTTCCATCGAGTCGAATATACTTAGGGAGGTTTGAATCTTAGATTCTTCATACAAAATTGGGTTGCCAACTCGACCAATTTTCCACGGGCCTTCGAGTTTGTAAAATGCATTCCGTTTCGTTAACATAACTAAGCCATAAAACGAACAAAAGAAAATATTAATTTACTCAATCTTAAAAATGAATATACCGATAAGTATCTTGTATGCCCTGATCAGACTTGACTGCGACCCTGATACAAAATTAAATAAATGAGTTTATTAGTCTATGGAAAACGCCGTTAGACAAGTGAGTGCGTATCGCTCGTTTTCTGATCATTGAATACGTTCGAAGGGAATCGTGAATCATGTGAATCATTCCCCTGATTTTTGAATACGTGCAATAGAACAAAATTTGACGTTTCAAATACGCGACAATTTCATCGCGTATTTGAGTAAGAAAAACAGAAGGAAAAATGTAAGTTTTTTACTTTTTGAAAACTTTTCACTTCAAAACGATAATAAAAATAAATACGAAAATTGAAGTTTGACTTATCATTTTATTCGTCAAAATTTAGGAAAGACAAAAAGTACTTAACGAACGATTCGTTAAACACCGTATTCAATGATACCAATTTCAAGTTCACGTGAATCGAATGAGTGAAGGGAATCTCAAATATATATTTAATAGACGTTCGACTTCTTTTGCTTGCTTTCGTAATACCAATATTTGTCACTGAGGGGCAATTACAATGCGTTTTTGTAGACGTTATTTTCTCACCTTTTGACAAAATTATTGCCACCTCAGAAAATTTAATTTCGGAAAGGAAATTATTTTTGTCGAGGGGAAATTATTGTCACCAATTTTTTTGACGTCCTCTCGAGCTAGTCAGCATTTTGTCGTTAGTAAAATATATGAAAGTTTTCGTTAATTTTGAAATTCAATTTTTTTTTCTTAATGATTAATTTTCAATTAAATTATATTTTACTTTAGTTCTATTTAGCACTAAACTAAATAAAATAATTTTTTTCTTTTAGAAAAATAATAATTTTGACAAAAAACAAACATTTTAGGTTAAAAAAGAAATAAACAAAATAAGAAAAACAAGTGTTTCGAGCTAAACGACTAAATAAATGTTTCCTCGAACCCATTGTATTGTATTGTATTGGAGGGACCCGCACAATTGCGGGCCTTAGCAAGTAGGCCTTACTGGCCCATTGTATCTCCTCCTAAAAGTTTGGTTGAGAGGCTAGGTCTCTTCCCCGAACCGGTTTGTTCTTCTAATGAAAGTCAGCATCGTAGTTAGGTCCAAGTTTGCTAACCCTTCTTATTCAGAGTACACGCACCCAGTGTAGCGAGTCTCGTTCACACAAAAAATGTTCTGCTGACTCCTTTTCTTCCAGACAGGCTCCGTATATCGGACTCTTGGCCACCCCTATTTTACATATGTGACCGTTTAAAGAGCAATATCCTGTCACAATTTCCACAATGGTTCTAAGGGTTTTACGCTCGAGTCCCATCAACGTTCTGGTCCTTCGGCAGTCCGGCCCAATCAGTATCATCTTAGCTTGCTTACACTGATTTAGCACATGCCACATCTGTTGGTGGCGGTGGTTTAGTTGTCTACTGAGGTCCTGCGTGAGAAGACCCGAATAGGTCCACCCCACCGACGGTTGAGGGCCGTAAAACGGCGTTTCTGACCCCTCTCTCGCGAGTGAGTCAGCTTGTTCATTGCCCGGAATACCCGGCACCCATACTGACGCACTTTGGTAGCTTCACAGGTGCCATGTATGCTGAGTTCGAACTGGTTCGGTTACATAAATTGTCGTAATTATTTCATTTTTTTCCGCACTTTTCGTATTTATATGATGAAAAATAAATGGGTCAAATAACAACAAAAGGCCTGTTCTGACTGAATAAAAGTCAGACCACAAATATTGCTTATGGCACTCACCAATTAACTAGATAAATGATTCATTTCCCATATAAAAAACGAATCACAAATACTTTTTCTTTTCGCAATCGTGGGTCCCACCTGTAATTTACTCAAAAAAATTCTATCGAAAGAGAATTACTCTACATTTCGTCTTTTAGTGGGAATTTGATTTTGATACTTTTTCCGAGGCCGGTTGCGTGTCGCTGTAGGTGCCTTTTTCTTAGGCTTTTTCGCCTCGCCCTGTGTGACATCATCCCCCGACCTGTCACGTTTGCCCTGAAAGCGGTTCCGTTTCGACTTGACCGTTATGAAGCCTTCCTCATTAGATGACCCCGCAATGGGATCCCGAGGAGCAACCTCTTTTTTTCGGTTATCTTATCCTTATAACTGGCAAGAAAGCTCTTCAAGCTCTTGTCTCCAGTTACCAATTTGGCCCGTTCATACTGCTCTTTCTCCCAGAGGCTGAGCACACTGGGATCCATCGCACCGTACTTCTGGACCTTCCTATTGGCAGACCGGTGACGAATTCTAGCTTGTTGATAAGCAGTCTTCGTACCAGTGTCCCTATTTTCCTGCTCAGCTTCAAATAGCCTGGCAGCTTCCTTAATACTTTCAAGAGCGGATGGCATTTTTCCATCTACGATTGAAGGGTTGATTTCAGCAGAGGCAAACGGCATATTTCCAGTCTGAGCTACTGCCTCAACCACTTCCTCATTTGCTTCTAAAACCTCGTCCTCCTCTTCCAGAGTGAGCGTTTTGCCGAAGATGACTTCCATCGAGCGAGTCGAATCGACCTCGCTGTTCCGGCTGCCATCTTCAACAGAAGACTCACTCTTCTCAACGTCTGTTTTTGTTTTTTTGTTATTACCGTTCATATTTATGGTCCCACGAGTATGGCGAGAAATGATGGTCCACATCGGCAGAGCTCCCTTACCGATGCAAGCACTTGTACACTCAGAGGTTGCCTGTTATCTGAGGCCTCCGATCATGACAGTATATCCCTACTGCCATTCATCCCTTCAGCACGGATCGGTTAACACTTTGAGATTGGGGTTGTTTATCGAGGTTGTCTCCTCTAGATCCGCAATATTTAGTATAAGCAGGGGTACCGCGTGCAGGGCGTAGCTCTTCACTACGCACAAGATGTGTCCATACATCCTGAATCTAGTCGGTCTTGGAACAGTTCCCTGGTGATATACCTACTTTCACCTTGCCTCCCAGCTTAAGTATTGCTTAAGCAACAAACTAGGCTTAAGTCACCACTGTGAAATCGGCCCTTAGTAATTTTAAAAAAGCAGTTAAATTTATTTGACGAGGTTTTTGGTAAATGTACGAATATACTTAGGGAGGTTTGAATCTTAGATTCTTCATACAAAATTGGGTTGCCAACTCGACCAATTTTCCACGGGCCTTCGAGTTTGTAAAATGCATTCCGTTTCGTTAACATAACTAAGCCATAAAACGAACAAAAGAAAATATTAATTTACTCAATCTTAAAAATGAATATACCGATAAGTATCTTGTATGCCCTGATCAGACTTGACTGCGACCCTGATACAAAATTAAATAAATGAGTTTATTAGTCTATGGAAAACGCCGTTAGACAAGTGAGTGCGTATCGCTCGTTTTCTGATCATTGAATACGTTCGAAGGGAATCGTGAATCATGTGAATCATTCCCCTGATTTTTGAATACGTGCAATAGAACAAAATTTGACGTTTCAAATACGCGACAATTTCATCGCGTATTTGAGTAAGAAAAACAGAAGGAAAAATGTAAGTTTTTTACTTTTTGAAAACTTTTCACTTCAAAACGATAATAAAAATAAATACGAAAATTGAAGTTTGACTTATCATTTTATTCGTCAAAATTTAGGAAAGACAAAAAGTACTTAACGAACGATTCGTTAAACACCGTATTCAATGATACCAATTTCAAGTTCACGTGAATCGAATGAGTGAAGGGAATCTCAAATATATATTTAATAGACGTTCGACTTCTTTTGCTTGCTTTCGTAATACCAATATTTGTCACTGAGGGGCAATTACAATGCGTTTTTGTAGACGTTATTTTCTCACCTTTTGACAAAATTATTGCCACCTCAGAAAATTTAATTTCGGAAAGGAAATTATTTTTGTCGAGGGGAAATTATTGTCACCAATTTTTTTGACGTCCTCTCGAGCTAGTCAGCATTTTGTCGTTAGTAAAATATATGAAAGTTTTCGTTAATTTTGAAATTCAATTTTTTTTTCTTAATGATTAATTTTCAATTAAATTATATTTTACTTTAGTTCTATTTAGCACTAAACTAAATAAAATAATTTTTTTCTTTTAGAAAAATAATAATTTTGACAAAAAACAAACATTTTAGGTTAAAAAAGAAATAAACAAAATAAGAAAAACAAGTGTTTCGAGCTAAACGACTAAATAAATGTTTCCTCGAACCCATTGTATTGTATTGTATTGGAGGGACCCGCACAATTGCGGGCCTTAGCAAGTAGGCCTTACTGGCCCATTGTATCTCCTCCTAAAAGTTTGGTTGAGAGGCTAGGTCTCTTCCCCGAACCGGTTTGTTCTTCTAATGAAAGTCAGCATCGTAGTTAGGTCCAAGTTTGCTAACCCTTCTTATTCAGAGTACACGCACCCAGTGTAGCGAGTCTCGTTCACACAAAAAATGTTCTGCTGACTCCTTTTCTTCCAGACAGGCTCCGCATATCGGACTCTTGGCCACCCCTATTTTACATATGTGACCGTTTAAAGAGCAATATCCTGTCACAATTTCCAAAATGGCTCTAAGGGTTTTACGCTCGAGTCCCATCAACGTTCTGGTCCTTCGGCAGTCCGGCCCAATCAGTATCATCTTAGCTTGCTTACACTGATTTAGCACATGCCACATCTGTTGGTGGCGGTGGTTTAGTTGTCTACTGAGGTCCTGCGTGAGAAGACCCGAATAGGTCCACCCCACCGACGGTTGAGGGCCGTAAAACGGCGTTTCTGACCCCTCTCTCGCGAGTGAGTCAGCTTGTTCATTGCCCGGAATACCCGGCACCCATACTGACGCACTTTGGTAGCTTCACAGGTGCCGTGTATGCTGAGTTCGAACTGGTTCGGTTACATAAATTGTCGTAATTATTTCATTTTTTTCCGCACTTTTCGTATTTATATGATGAAAAATAAATGGGTCAAATAACAACAAAAGGCCTGTTCTGACTGAATAAAAGTCAGACCACAAATATTGCTTATGGCACTCACCAATTAACTAGATAAATGATTCATTTCCCATATAAAAAACGAATCACAAATACTTTTTCTTTTCGCAATCGTGGGTCCCACCTGTAATTTACTCAAAAAAATTCTATCGAAAGAGAATTACTCTACATTTCGTCTTTTACTGGGAATTTGATTTTGATACTTTTTCCGAGGCCGGTTGCGTGTCGCTGTAGGTGCCTTTTTCTTAGGCTTTTTCGCCTCGCCCTGTGTGACATCATCCCCCGACCTGTCACGTTTGCCCTGAAAGCGGTTCCGTTTCGACTTGACCGTTATGAAGCCTTCCTCATTAGATGACCCCGCAATGGGATCCCGAGGAGCAACCTCTTTTTTTCGGTTATCTTATCCTTATAACTGGCAAGAAAGCTCTTCAAGCTCTTGTCTCCAGTTACCAATTTGGCCCGTTCATACTGCTCTTTCTCCCAGAGGCTGAGCACACTGGGATCCATCGCACCGTACTTCTGGACCTTCCTATTGGCAGACCGGTGACGAATTCTAGCTTGTTGATAAGCAGTCTTCGTACCAGTGTCCCTATTTTCCTGCTCAGCTTCAAATAGCCTGGCAGCTTCCTTAATACTTTCAAGAGCAGATGGCATTTTTCCATCTACGATTGAAGGGTTGATTTCAGCAGAGGCAAACGGCATATTTCCAGTCTGAGCTACTGCCTCAACCACTTCCTCATTTGCTTCTAAAACCTCGTCCTCCTCTTCCAGAGTGAGCGTTTTGCCGAAGATGACTTCCATCGAGCGAGTCGAATCGACCTCGCTGTTCCGGCTGCCATCTTCAACAGAAGACTCACTCTTCTCAACGTCTGTTTTTGTTTTTTTGTTATTACCGTTCATATTTATGGTCCCACGAGTATGGCGAGAAATGATGGTCCACATCGGCAGAGCTCCCTTACCGATGCAAGCACTTGTACACTCAGAGGTTGCCTGTTATCTGAGGCCTCCGATCATGACAGTATATCCCTACTGCCATTCATCCCTTCAGCACGGATCGGTTAACACTTTGAGATTGGGGTTGTTTATCGAGGTTGTCTCCTCTAGATCCGCAATATTTAGTATAAGCAGGGGTACCGCGTGCAGGGCGTAGCTCTTCACTACGCACAAGATGTGTCCATACATCCTGAATCTAGTCGGTCTTGGAACAGTTCCCTGGTGATATACCTACTTTCACCTTGCCTCCCAGCTTAAGTATTGCTTAAGCAACAAACTAGGCTTAAGTCACCACTGTGAAATCGGCCCTTAGTAATTTTAAAAAAGCAGTTAAATTTATTTGACGAGGTTTTTGATAAATGTACGAATATACTTAGGGAGGTTTGAATCTTAGATTCTTCATAGAAAATTGGGTTGCCAACTCGACCAATTTTCCACGGGCCTTCGAGTTTGTAAAATGCATTCCGTTTCGTTAACATAACTAAGCCATAAAACGAACAAAAGAAAATATTAATTTACTCAATCTTAAAAATGAATATACCGATAAGTATCTTGTAAGCCCTGATCAGACTTGACTGCGACCCTGATACAAAATTAAATAAATGAGTTTATTAGTCTATGGAAAACGCCGTTAGACAAGTGAGTGCGTATCGCTCGTTTTCTGATCATTGAATACGTTCGAAGGGAATCGTGAATCATGTGAATCATTCCCCTGATTTTTGAATACGTGCAATAGAACAAAATTTGACGTTTCAAATACGCGACAATTTCATCGCGTATTTGAGTAAGAAAAACAGAAGGAAAAATGTAAGTTTTTTACTTTTTGAAAACTTTTCACTTCAAAACGATAATAAAAATAAATACGAAAATTGAAGTTTGACTTATCATTTTATTCGTCAAAATTTAGGAAAGACAAAAAGTACTTAACGAACGATTCGTTAAACACCGTATTCAATGATACCAATTTCAAGTTCACGTGAATCGAATGAGTGAAGGGAATCTCAAATATATATTTAATAGACGTTCGACTTCTTTTGCTTGCTTTCGTAATACCAATATTTGTCACTGAGGGGCAATTACAATGCGTTTTTGTAGACGTTATTTTCTCACCTTTTGACAAAATTATTGCCACCTCAGAAAATTTAATTTCGGAAAGGAAATTATTTTTGTCGAGGGGAAATTATTGTCACCAATTTTTTTGACGTCCTCTCGAGCTAGTCAGCATTTTGTCGTTAGTAAAATATATGAAAGTTTTCGTTAATTTTGAAATTCAATTTTTTTTTCTTAATGATTAATTTTCAATTAAATTATATTTTACTTTAGTTCTATTTAGCACTAAACTAAATAAAATAATTTTTTTCTTTTAGAAAAATAATAATTTTGACAAAAAACAAACATTTTAGGTTAAAAAAGAAATAAACAAAATAAGAAAAACAAGTGTTTCGAGCTAAACGACTAAATAAATGTTTCCTCGAACCCATTGTATTGTATTGTATTGGAGGGACCCGCACAATTGCGGGCCTTAGCAAGTAGGCCTTACTGGCCCATTGTATCTCCTCCTAAAAGTTTGGTTGAGAGGCTAGGTCTCTTCCCCGAACCGGTTTGTTCTTCTAATGAAAGTCAGCATCGTAGTTAGGTCCAAGTTTGCTAACCCTTCTTATTCAGAGTACACGCACCCAGTATAGCGAGTCTCGTTCACACAAAAAATGTTCTGCTGACTCCTTTTCTTCCAGACAGGCTCCGCATATCGGACTCTTGGCCACCCCTATTTTACATATGTGACCGTTTAAAGAGCAATATCCTGTCACAATTTCCACAATGGCTCTAAGGGTTTTACGCTCGAGTCCCATCAACGTTCTGGTCCTTCGGCAGTCCGGCCCAATCAGTATCATCTTAGCTTGCTTACACTGATTTAGCACATGCCACATCTGTTGGTGGCGGTGGTTTAGTTGTCTACTGAGGTCCTGCGTGAGAAGACCCGAATAGGTCCACCCCACCGACGGTTGAGGGCCGTAAAACGGCGTTTCTGACCCCTCTCTCGCGAGTGAGTCAGCTTGTTCATTGCCCGGAATACCCGGCACCCATACTGACGCACTTTTCGTATTTATATGATGAAAAATAAATGGGTCAAATAACAACAAAAGGCCTGTTCTGACTGAATAAAAGTCAGACCACAAATATTGCTTATGGCACTCACCAATTAACTAGATAAATGATTCATTTCCCATATAAAAAACGAATCACAAATACTTTTTCTTTTCGCAATCGTGGGTCCCACCTGTAATTTACTCAAAAAAATTTTATCGAAAGAGAATTACTCTACATTTCGTCTTTTAGTGGGAATTTGATTTTGATACTTTTTCCGAGGCCGGTTGCGTGTCGCTGTAGGTGCCTTTTTCTTAGGCTTTTTCGCCTCGCCCTGTGTGACATCATCCCCCGACCTGTCACGTTTGCCCTGAAAGCGGTTCCGTTTCGACTTGACCGTTATGAAGCCTTCCTCATTAGATGACCCCGCAATGGGATCCCGAGGAGCAACCTCTTTTTTTCGGTTATCTTATCCTTATAACTGGCAAGAAAGCTCTTCAAGCTCTTGTCTCCAGTTACCAATTTGGCCCGTTCATACTGCTCTTTCTCCCAGAGGCTGAGCACACTGGGATCCATCGCACCGTACTTCTGGACCTTCCTATTGGCAGACCGGTGACGAATTCTAGCTTGTTGATAAGCAGTCTTCGTACCAGTGTCCCTATTTTCCTGCTCAGCTTCAAATAGCCTGGCAGCTTCCTTAATACTTTCAAGAGCGGATGGCATTTTTCCATCTACGATTGAAGGGTTGATTTCAGCAGAGGCAAACGGCATATTTCCAGTCTGAGCTACTGCCTCAACCACTTCCTCATTTGCTTCTAAAACCTCGTCCTCCTCTTCCAGAGTGAGCGTTTTGCCGAAGATGACTTCCATCGAGCGAGTCGAATCGACCTCGCTGTTCCGGCTGCCATCTTCAACAGAAGACTCACTCTTCTCAACGTCTGTTTTTGTTTTTTTGTTATTACCGTTCATATTTATGGTCCCACGAGTATGGCGAGAAATGATGGTCCACATCGGCAGAGCTCCCTTACCGATGCAAGCACTTGTACACTCAGAGGTTGCCTGTTATCTGAGGCCTCCGATCATGACAGTATATCCCTACTGCCATTCATCCCTTCAGCACGGATCGGTTAACACTTTGAGATTGGGGTTGTTTATCGAGGTTGTCTCCTCTAAATCCGCAATATTTAGTATAAGCAGGGGTACCGCGTGCAGGGCGTAGCTCTTCACTACGCACAAGATGTGTCCATACATCCTGAATCTAGTCGGTCTTGGAACAGTTCCCTGGTGATATACCTACTTTCACCTTGCCTCCCAGCTTAAGTATTGCTTAAGCAACAAACTAGGCTTAAGTCACCACTGTGAAATCGGCCCTTAGTAATTTTAAAAAAGCAGTTAAATTTATTTGACGAGGTTTTTGATAAATGTACGAATATACTTAGGGAGGTTTGAATCTTAGATTCTTCATAGAAAATTGGGTTGCCAACTCGACCAATTTTCCACGGGCCTTCGAGTTTGTAAAATGCATTCCGTTTCGTTAACATAACTAAGCCATAAAACGAACAAAAGAAAATATTAATTTACTCAATCTTAAAAATGAATATACCGATAAGTATCTTGTATGCCCTGATCAGACTTGACTGCGACCCTGATACAAAATTAAATAAATGAGTTTATTAGTCTATGGAAAACGCCGTTAGACAAGTGAGTGCGTATCGCTCGTTTTCTGATCATTGAATACGTTCGAAGGGAATCGTGAATCATGTGAATCATTCCCCTGATTTTTGAATACGTGCAATAGAACAAAATTTGACGTTTCAAATACGCGACAATTTCATCGCGTATTTGAGTAAGAGAAACAGAAGGAAAAATGTAAGTTTTTTACTTTTTGAAAACTTTTCACTTCAAAACGATAATAAAAATAAATACGAAAATTGAAGTTTGACTTATCATTTTATTCGTCAAAATTTAGGAAAGACAAAAAGTACTTAACGAACGATTCGTTAAACACCGTATTCAATGATACCAATTTCAAGTTCACGTGAATCGAATGAGTGAAGGGAATCTCAAATATATATTTAATAGACGTTCGACTTCTTTTGCTTGCTTTCGTAATACCAATATTTGTCACTGAGGGGCAATTACAATGCGTTTTTGTAGACGTTATTTTCTCACCTTTTGACAAAATTATTGCCACCTCAGAAAATTTAATTTCGGAAAGGAAATTATTTTTGTCGAGAGGAAATTATTGTCACCAATTTTTTTGACGTCCTCTCGAGCTAGTCAGCATTTTGTCGTTAGTAAAATATATGAAAGTTTTCGTTAATTTTGAAATTCAATTTTTTTTTCTTAATGATTAATTTTCAATTAAATTATATTTTACTTTAGTTCTATTTAGCACTAAACTAAATAAAATAATTTTTTTCTTTTAGAAAAATAATAATTTTGACAAAAAACAAACATTTTAGGTTAAAAAAGAAATAAACAAAATAAGAAAAACAAGTGTTTCGAGCTAAACGACTAAATAAATGTTTCCTCGAACCCATTGTATTGTATTGTATTGGAGGGACCCGCACAATTGCGGGCCTTAGCAAGTAGGCCTTACTGGCCCATTGTATCTCCTCCTAAAAGTTTGGTTGAGAGGCTAGGTCTCTTCCCCCAACCGGTTTGTTCTTCTAATGAAAGTCAGCATCGTAGTTAGGTCCAAGTTTGCTAACCCTTCTTATTCAGAGTACACGCACCCAGTGTAGCGAGTCTCGTTCACACAAAAAATGTTCTGCTGACTCCTTTTCTTCCAGACAGGCTCCGCATATCGGACTCTTGGCCACCCCTATTTTACATATGTGACCGTTTAAAGAGCAATATCCTGTCACAATTTCCACAATGGCTCTAAGGGTTTTACGCTCGAGTCCCATCAACGTTCTGGTCCTTCGGCAGTCCGGCCCAATCAGTATCATCTTAGCTTGCTTACACTGATTTAGCACATGCCACATCTGTTGGTGGCGGTGGTTTAGTTGTCTACTGAGGTCCTGCGTGAGAAGACCCGAATAGGTCCACCCCACCGACGGTTGAGGGCCGTAAAACGGCGTTTCTGACCCCTCTCTCGCGAGTGAGTCAGCTTGTTCATTGCCCGGAATACCCGGCACCCATACTGACGCACTTTGGTAGCTTCACAGGTGCCATGTATGCTGAGTTCGAACTGGTTCGGTTACATAAATTGTCGTAATTATTTCATTTTTTTCCGCACTTTTCGTATTTATATGATGAAAAATAAATGGGTCAAATAACAACAAAAGGTCTGTTCTGACTGAATAAAAGTCAGACCACAAATATTGCTTATGGCACTGACCAATTAACTAGATAAATGATTCATTTCCCATATAAAAAACGAATCACAAATACTTTTTCTTTTCGCAATCGTGGGTCCCACCTGTAATTTACTCAAAAAAATTCTATCGAAAGAGAATTACTCTACATTTCGTCTTTTAGTGGGAATTTGATTTTGATACTTTTTCCGAAGCATGAGTGATTGTAAAGTACCCAAAGCTAGCGAAGCAAACAAAATAAAATACAAAAAAAATACATGTTGCAATATGTGCAAATGAGCGCGGGCAGTTTTCAGAGTCAAAATCTATCAGGAAGAGGGAGAAAGAAATTGTTTTAAAGAAGCACGTGAATGACTCTTAAAACTCTTATTTTTTTCTAGTATTCGTGCATTGCCATATAAACTTCAAAACAGATTTTTTTGTTTATAATTTGATATTAGGCACGTTTTTTTCATCGGGGTTGGGGTCTATTTTGAAAAAAACGATCTGGATCTTGAAAAGAAAAACCAATTTTTCTTTAAAAAAAATTCAACTTTTCGATCATTTTTTAAATAAATTATGCGTATATAAAATAAATACTAGCAAATTCTCAAATATCTTTATTGAATGATATTAAAAATGATTTTTTTAACGAATTTATGAAATCTAACTTAATATTATAAAGAGGAAAGATTTGAATTTTTGAATGGATGTTTGTAACGAATAAACTCAAAAACTACTGGAGCGATTTCAAAAATTCTTTCACGATTAGAATGCTACATTATCCCTGAGTAACATAGGCTATATTTATTGCTAGAAAAAATTAGGGATCCCTACTAAAACTTAAATAATTTGTATTTTGATATGTTTGTAACGAATAAACTCAAAAACTACTGGACCGATTTCAAAATTCTTTCACCATTAGAATGCTACATTATCCCTGAGTAACATAGGCTATATTTATTACTAGAAAAAATTAGGGATCCCTACTAAAACTTAAATAATATAATCTATAGAAATATTATAAAGAGGAAAGATTTGTTCGGCATACATTGTAACGTGTAGCTAATACAGCACACTTACTTATAATTTTAAGCCTACACGGCAACCCTATTTGAAAATTAGCGTGGTCAGTTTTTGCAAAAAAACGCATGGTTTGCACAATTATTTCCAGAACTTTCTTTCCACCTCATATCCGTGGTGGAAATAAACTGATAAAAGAGCCCCCCTCCCCCCAGCGAACGAAAACGAAAGAATGGACCAGAAAGAGAAATGGGAAAAATTTGAACGTGGCAAAATCTGATAGGCGGATAAAAATTAAAAATTAGAAAACCGGTTTTTTTTATCCCAAACAAGAATTCTTTTGGAACAGGAGATGGAAAAATAGAAAAATTTGAAAAGAGAGTCTGGTATGAAAGGTGATGGGAAGAAGTCCAGTTTTTGAGTTGACCAAGAAAAAAAAAAAAACAAAAAAATATAAATTACAGAAATGTAAGAATGGAGGAAAGTGATTTTAAATCAACGTTTAAAAGATTAAAAATGGAAAAAAAGGGGAATTATTATTACAGGGGAGTTCAGAAAAGTTTACTAACGAAGAAAGTGATAGAGTTTGAAAAAAAAAAAAGATGAATAATAAAAATTAAAATTTGAGGGAATGGGAGCTTTTGATTCTTTCTGAAATTTTTTTTTTAAATGGAAAAGTTTTTTGGGGAATTAGATCAAAACAATAAAGAAAAAAAAAAGAAAAAGAAAAAAAAAAGAAGATGGAGGAAAGTGATTTTATATAAAACGCATTTTTTTTTTATTGGAATTTAGCCAAATGGAATGAAAAAAAAAAAAAAATGAGTGAAAAATGAATTAAAAGTGGTAGTTTCTTTTTTTTTCAAAAGGAAAAAAAAAAACAAAAGAAGAAAATTTAGTTGTAGTTTTCTTTTTACGCAATTGGGAAAATTTAAATTAAAGAAAAAAAAGAAAATTTGAAAATTAGTTTTTTTATAAAGATTGAATAAATTAAGCGAAAAAAAAAAAAAGAGAGAAAAGAATGTTAATCTATTGTATAATTAAAGTGGAAAAGTGAGAAATAAAGAAAAAAAAAAAAAAAAAAAGAAAACCCACGAAAACAAATTGTGTAGAATAAAGAAAAAAAAAAAAAAAAACCAAAAATTAATAAATTCAATGTAAATGTTTTTAAACGAAAAGAGTTTTTTTTTCTCCTCTCATTTTCAATAATTTTCGTCAATATAAAAATTAACCACAAGAAAAAGGAAAGCTCGGTGAAAACAAAGAGGTTTGCTAAATCTCACATTGACGCGGACTCGATTCGGGAAGTTACCGGATGCTTTGCAGCGCAAGACATAGCACTGAAGCTCATCATCATCACAAGTAAGGCAAGTTAACCGATTTGGTATTTATTTTTTTTTAGCGTGGTTAGGTCCCAATATATTGAAAAAAAAAAAAGTAAGGAACCCATCCAGAACACAGCAGATGCATCAAAACTCAATCAAAAAAAAAAACAAAAAAAAAAAAAAAAAACAAAAAGGAAACAAAAGGAAAAACTATTTGTAGATCTCGCACAACGGGAATCCAACCACCGTATTTCGTTTTTGCATGATATTATGGATAGCGACAATGATTTCATGGTGATTATGGCAAAAAAAAAACTGAATCAACATTCTTCGAGCTGAAGACCTTCGCATTTTGATATTGGGGAAAACAAGGAATTAATAACTCATTATAAATTTAAATTGGAATTGTATTCAAAACTCAAAAGAAAAAAAAAAAAATAAAAAAAAATACTATCTTAACTAAAATACATTTATTATTATCTATATTTTTGTACATTTTTATATTTTCTTTTTTTTGTCAATTTTTTTTTCAAAACATTCCATTTACCGGTTAACTATATCCGTACACACAAAAAAAAAAGGGGAGAATCGAATAGTTGGAAAGAAAACCAAATTATACTTGAAATTCGCATTCATTTAATGATCACTTTTCTTCATTGGCGCTCACTCTACGTGATATAAAAAAAAAGGGAAAAGGGAGAAAGAAAATTTGGATGGATCACACTATTTTTTTTGTTGATTTGTTGTTTTGATACTAAATTTTTTTTTGGCACACATGTAGTAGGATGGACTGTAAGGAAGAAAGAAAACGAAATAATATGAAATGGCAATAAAATTAAAACAGGCATTATGAAGTACAGATAAGGGAATCAAGGGATAGAGAGAGGGAGATGGAGTGGTGAGGCACGGGAAAGCCTAAAACAAAAAAAAAGGGTCCATACTCAAATGCAGGGGCGAGTATGGACATACGGGGATCGGCATTCTGCTGTCGATCCAAGAGGGAGGGTAGTGCCCCAAAGACCGACTTGGCAACCACACCTTTGCCAGTCGGCCTCGACATGCCTCGCAAGGCTTTCATGAATAGCTGGTCAAGTTCGGTGACCAGCAAAAAAACGAACATCCCCCTTATTCGGTTTTTATCTCGCGAAAACCGAATTTCCTTGCTTGATAGCTCGCGCTATCACCATAAAGTCTCAACGACGTTTTCATACCTTTTGCACGCATATAAATTATGTGTAACGCGATGGCAGATGGTGGTGAGCAGCGACCCACCCCTCCGGCGAGCTAGCTAGTGCAATCAGCTAGGCGTGCAGCCTTTTAGCTGCTCACATTGCTGCACCATCTCATATCTTCTCCTCGCAAGGAGGAAGATATGCTACATAGGTCATCTGGGGATTTGCTCCTTCAAAGGAAATCCCAAAATATGTGCAACCCCCATGTTACATATATGGCGCCCAACGATTCGTTGTTCGCTCAGCGAATTTGAATTTTGTTTGCCATTTGTATTTTCAACTTCGGTTGAAATTACAAATGGAGTTCAAACAAAATTGTTTTGACACATTTTCGAACGAGTTGATGTTTGGAAATGGTGTTTTGGTTGTTACCTTTAGGTAAACCAAGCTTTTTCAGAAAAACAAATTTTTTTTGAAAAATTTGAAAATTTGACTCAAAACTTTTTTCGAAAAACTTTCGAAACACCCTGTACTTTATAAAAATTTTTTCAATCTTTTTTTATTAGTCAATTTTTTTTCTGAAGGTGTGTTCACACCATCAAAATTTTTAAACGAAGTTTTGGTGTGAACATAATTTCGGTTGTTCGTTTTTTTTGTGCTATTCATGATTGCGGTTATATTGAGTCCAACTGTCGTCATATTTATTTACGGTTGCGTAGTAGCAGTACTTCGGTTTTTTTTATTGAATATTCCGCTTGCCGCAAAAGCGTTTGAAATATGGATTACGTGCTACATGAATGTTGTAGTCATTGCAACGCTTCACGTTTCAATGCAGTTGAGACTCCGGGAAATGAAATAGATGCGGATGTATGAGCTTTAGTGTGCCTTTTCGCACATTCTCGTGCTTAATTAAGCCCACGAATAATGCGGTGAGGACACGAGAGTCATGCAACCACATCAAACATAGTGATCCGGGATTGTGCCAGTCGTTTGGATCGGATCACATGCTTCGGCCTTTGTCGCTATTGCAGGTGTCCGATCACTCGTCTTGGTACCATTCGCGGGTCACCCATCAACATCCAATTTTTCGTTTTGGGAGTGCATGTCGGGTTTATGTCTTCTTCGTGTCGTCCACTTGTTTCGTCTCTCTCTCTTGCTCTTACGTTAAATATACGTTTGATAAATTTGGGAAGTAATATATTAATTTTGTTTTCGCAAATAATTCTTGAAAATTGAATAGAGTTTGATTTTGAGAAGTAGTTTCGAAAATTCCTTTTTGGAATTCGCTTTGAAAAATTTTGTTTTTGGAAGTTTCCTCAATTATTTTCACAAGGAATTTCAGGGGTGGTAATTTTGAAAGGATTTATTTTGTTTCAATAAAGTTTAGTTAAGCCTAGTTTAGTTTATTTAGTTAAGTTTATTTCAGTTTTTTTTCATTTTCTTGATTTAGTTTTTATTTTCGGTTTGGTTTATTTTTTTTATTTACGGTATTTTTTTTTTATTTTAGGTTTAGTTCATTTCAGGTTTAGGCCATAAATTATTTTCTTGGATTTATTATTTCATCATTTTTTTTTTTGGAATTATATTTCGAACATTTTTATATTATTTTCATTTTATTAAATTTTGGTGGGGGGGAGTTTTTTTTTATTATTATTATTATTTTTTTTTATAAATTTTTTTTTTTTATTACTTTTATTACATTTTCCTTTATTATTACATTTTTTTTTGTCCTTGTTCGGTCCGAGATTTACTTTAGTCCTTGTTCGGTCCGATTTTTTTTTTGTCCCTAAAGATTCCGTAAGAGGAATAGATTTCTGAATACCTGATTAGACTTTTGAAATACTGAGTTTCTGGCTTTGTTTTGCGAATTTGACTTTGTGCAAAATTAATTTTGATTTTGGGATTTAAGGTGTGGTTACAAAATGGACAACACCAATACAGGAACAACGCCTAAGACCAACTCCAAAGTTGTACCAAATGCGTCACCGGAGCCACCTACAAATGATCAGGGTGCTGCGGTGGATATATTGACAGGTCGGGATGATTCTCGAGTTACTCGGGGGCAATCACAGCTCTCGCTGGATTTGCCATCAGCGTCAAAATCAGTGGCTTCCGCTACAATGACGACTCGCAGTCGTAGTGGCAGAGGAAGAGGTGCGGCAAACCCAACTATCTCACGATGGGGTTCTAGTGATGGCGCCTCTTTCCTCTCTCCGTCAGATCCAAGTGCTACAACTGAAAATATAGGCACTATGATCGAAGCGGCTGTGAGCAGTCAGATGGCTAAAATCCAGAGCGAGTTGCTCAATCAAATTAAAAGAATGACCTTAAATGCACCACCGCAAACACAATGTTCAGTGGCTCCGCCAAAATCCGTTGACCAGTCTGCTAACTTCAATCTTTTGAACGAAAATTATAGTTTGAACGTTCCTCAGAGACGAAGTCAACCAGTATTAAACCAGAATGTAAACATACCACCACCTTTATATAGTGGCAATAACCAAAACCCTAATTACAATGTGAATGCTATCTTAGCTTCAAACAATGGTCACCACATCGACTCCAGTCAGGATCCGAATCCACGCCCGCCTTTTAACCCAAATAACAATCAAAGGCGTAGCCCAAGTATGAATTCAAATCTTAACTCAGGCACGAATCGTAATGGTCAGGAAGTTCGTCATGCTAGTTTACGACATGATACCCGAATCGACAAATGGGGATTCAGGTTCAGTGGAAAGGCTCAAGATATGTCAGTGGAAGAGTTCATATTCCGCATAGAAACCATGCAATCGCGTGGGGATAATTCGTGGTACGCCATTTGTACCCAATTCCATACCCTGCTCTCCGATAAGGCTGAGCAGTGGTATTGGCGACTACTGAAAAGAGAACCCCACATCGATTGGCATGGCCTAAAGGCGGCCCTCCGACATCAATTCAAGAGCCTGGACACTGACCATGAAATCATGCGTCGGATGTTACAAAGAAAGCAATCCAACAGCGAGACTTTTGATGATTTTTACGATTCGGTTATGTCTTTATACCATCGGTTAAGAATTCCTATGACGGAAATAGAATTGGCGGACATTATGAGAGAGACCGTCAAAGATAAGATCGCAAATCTTATTTTCGGAATGCCGGCAATGAGTCTGAGTCGCTTTCAGGAAGTATGCCGCAAAGCGGAACGCCATCTTTCTGAGAGAGAACCAAGACGAACTTGGCAAAACCCAACACAAGATCATTTAGAGGCTGTAGATGCAAATGGTAGATCACGGTTCAAGTGTTGGAACTGTGACAATATTGGTCATGGTTTTTTCGAGTGTACGATACCACAACGGTCCTTCTTTTGTTATCGTTGTGGTAGAAAAGATGTGTCGTTACCGATGTGCCCAAAATGTAATCCGGGAAACGCACAGAGGCACCGAGAGACGCACGGGAATCCCCGGCTGCCAATAATGCCCCCGGACCAAACAAAATAGAACCAACCTTGAGTCCGAATCTATCATTACAACCAAATTCTCCATCTGTCATCAAAATTCTAAAACGTGAAACGTCAACTAAAATCCCATCGAATAATAATACACTGGAAAGGTCGAACAAAACATTACATCAACGTCAAATGGAATATGACGAAGCTAGGAATAGAATAATCGGTGCTTTACTAAACCCGAGTAGAATTAGTAGGTTTAGAGAAAGATGTAAGCAAAAGAAGTTGTTGGGTAAAACGGTGGAATCTGCTTTTGTGAAACGTAAACATGATGATCGACCATATGCTAAGGTGGAAATCGATGGCGAATCCCTTTTTGGCCTATTGGACAGTGGCGCAAGTGTGTCCTGTCTAGGCGCTGGCGCTTTAGATTTCCTCGAACGTCATAAAATTTTAGTTACTGGTCGTCCCACCACAGTCAAAACGGCTGATGGTAAAGCTCAACCTGTGCATGGGCAAATAGCAATTCCAATTACCTACAACAACATTACAAAAACACTTTCTCTATACATCGTACCAGGACTTACCCAAAATCTATATCTAGGTGTAGATTTTTGGAAAGAATTCGATATAGCTCCGACTATATTTTCTAAAAATAAAACTTTAGATTGTTTGTCAATTGACGATCCCAACACACACGCGCTAAATTCGGAACAACGCGCGCGTCTTGAAAGCATCTTAACTTTATTTCCTTCCTTCAACCAAGTCGGTTTAGGAAAAACACATTTAGAAGAACATGTTATTGAGGTAGAAAACGCGGAGCCTGTGAAGCAACGCCACTACCCTGTTTCCCCTGCGGTGCAAGCCCTTATGTATGCCGAGTTGGACCGTATGTTGGAATTGGGTGTTATCGAAGAAAGTGTCAGCGCGTGGAACTCTCCTGTAGTCTTGGTGCGCAAACCTGGAAAGGTTCGCCTCTGCCTCGACTCCAGGAAGGTGAACACCCTTACAAAAAAAGACGCATACCCACTTCCACATATAGAAGGCCTTCTCAGTAGGCTTGAGAAGACGTGTTTCATATCAAGTATTGATTTGAAGGACGCCTTTTGGCAGATACCGTTGGAGAAGCAGAGTAGGGAAAAAACTGCTTTCACAGTGCCTGGTAGACCGTTATACCAGTTTACAGTGATGCCATTCGGGCTCTGTAATGCTCCTCAAAGAATGTGTAGACTGATGGATAAAACAATTCCAGTCGAGTTAAGAGAAAACTGTTTCGTCTATTTGGACGATCTGTTAGTAGTTTCTGAGGATTTCGATTCTCACGTGAAACTTTTGGCAACCATTGCACGTTGCTTGTCTTCTGCTGGACTCACAATAAATTTGGAGAAAAGCAAATTTTGCATGAGAGAAGTTAGATATTTGGGTTACATCGTTGGAAACGGATGTTTAAAGACCGACTCAAATAAAGTATCTGCAATTTTTGGCTTTCCTGCTCCTACCACTCCAAAACAGGTTCGTCGATTTTTGGGCATGACAGGATGGTATAGGCGGTTTATTGCCAATTATGCCTCCTTGTCTTCTCCAATCACTGACTGCCTAAAGAAGAGTGCCAAGTTTGTTTGGACAGCGGAAGCTCAGGTAGCGTTTGAAGCCTTGAAGTCTTCATTAACTACGGCCCCGGTATTGGCCAACCCTGATTACACTAAACCCTTTATTATACAGTGCGACGCGAGTAAGACCGGTGTCGGGGGTGTTTTGCTGCAATGCGACGACGAAGGCAATGAGAAACCCATCGCCTATATTTCTCAAAAACTGAACTCTGCACAACGCAACTACAGCGTGACGGAACTGGAATGTTTCGCTGCGGTGTTGAGCGTTAAAAAGTTCAGAGCCTACGTCGAAGGTTTGCCGTTCAAAATAATCACCGACCATGCGAGTTTAAAATGGCTCATGAGTCAGCGCGACTTGAGCGGACGTTTGGCTCGATGGAGCTTAAAGCTTCAAGCCTTTGATTTCGCGATTGAACATAGGAAAGGTTCAGAAAATGTGGTGCCAGATGCGCTTTCACGTGTTTACGTGGACGCGATTTCGGAAATAGTTTCGGCACCTAGCATAAACTTGAATTCTGAAGCCTTTAAATCAAAGGAATATCTCGACCTGATCGATACAGTGCAAAGCAACGCGGAAAGGCTTCCTGACACGCAAGTGTCAGATGGCTACGTGTATTTCAAGACAAGCTTTAGCACTGGCAATATCTTTCAGGAAGATCGATCGTGGAAGCTTTGGGTTCCATCTAGCCTTACGGTCGAGCTAGTTCGCCTGGCGCATGATCCTCCACAAGCTGCGCACGGCGGTATTACCAAAACCTTATATCGTTTGCGGCAAAGATACTTCTGGCCTGGTATGGCTAGCGAAGTACGTAAATATATCGCGAGTTGCATCGTATGTAAAGAGTCTAAAGCTCCAAATAGTGTGTTGAGGCCGCCAATGGGCAAACAAATTGAAGTTGACAGACCATTCCAGTACCTATATGTTGACCTGTTAGGACCCTACCCTCGGTCTAAGCATGGTAACACCACTCTCCTAGTTGTTTTGGACAAATTTTCGAAATTTGTTTTGTTCAAGACACTACGTAAGGCGTCTGCCGTGCAGATCACCGATTTCTTGGAGGAAAGCGTCTTCAATTTATTCGGCGTACCCGAGATTATATTTTCAGACAATGGACCGCAATTTATATCAAAAGAATTTCGCAAATTAGTTGAAGCGTATGGTGTGAAACACAATCGTACAGCTATCTACTCACCACAAGCTAACGCATCGGAACGTGTAAACCGTTCATTACTGGCGGCCATCCGCTCTTATGTTGGCACCGATCATAGGGATTGGGATCAGAATTTGGGAAGCATCGGCTGTGCTCTTCGGAGTACAATCCATGCTTCTACGGGGATTGATCCATATTTTCTTGTGTTCGGTTCCCACATGATCACACATGGCTCGACCTATGAACTGATGCGGAAGTTGAATGGTTTGAATGATGGTGAATTGGTTGTGTCCTCGAAAAAGGACCAGCTTGAATTAATTCGCGAACGCGTCAAAAATAATTTGTCGAAAGCTCACCAACATCATGAGCGGATTTATAATCGTCGAACCCGAGTAAAGAGATTTATTGTCGGACAAGAAGTCTACCGAAGAAATTTCACGCTTAGTGACTTCGCAAAAAATGTCAATGCTAAGCTAAATCGTAAATTTCTGAAGTGTCGGATTGTTCGTGCGATTGGCGATTCCCTCTACGAGGTCGAGGATTTGCAGGGTAGAACCATAGGGGTTTACCATGCCAAAGACTTGAGGCAATAGGAGGAAAGAACCGACGTCTACTGCCGCGGTTTATGACAGACCATTCTCTTTTCTTTTCTTTCGTTTTCTGTTGCCCGGCTAGCTCAGTCGGAGAGCAACGGAGACTCTTTTGGGTGTGGTCGAGCCCCACGTTGGGCAGTGCAAGATTTCACGTACCACTTCAACCACCTACACGCTTTTCAGTTACGTCCGGGTTGATGGATCAATCCCTGACGTATCTGTGTTGTAACGTGTAGCTAATACAGCACACTTACTTATAATTTTAAGCCTACACGGCAACCCTATTTGAAAATTAGCGTGGTCAGTTTTTGCAAAAAAACGCATGGTTTGCACAATTATTTCCAGAACTTTCTTTCCACCTCATATCCGTGGTGGAAATAAACTGATAAAAGAGCCCCCCTCCCCCCAGCGAACGAAAACGAAAGAATGGACCAGAAAGAGAAATGGGAAAAATTTGAACGTGGCAAAATCTGATAGGCGGATAAAAATTAAAAATTAGAAAACCGGTTTTTTTTATCCCAAACAAGAATTCTTTTGGAACAGGAGATGGAAAAATAGAAAAATTTGAAAAGAGAGTCTGGTATGAAAGGTGATGGGAAGAAGTCCAGTTTTTGAGTTGACCAAGAAAAAAAAAAAAACAAAAAAATATAAATTACAGAAATGTAAGAATGGAGGAAAGTGATTTTAAATCAACGTTTAAAAGATTAAAAATGGAAAAAAAGGGGAATTATTATTACAGGGGAGTTCAGAAAAGTTTACTAACGAAGAAAGTGATAGAGTTTGAAAAAAAAAAAAGATGAATAATAAAAATTAAAATTTGAGGGAATGGGAGCTTTTGATTCTTTCTGAAATTTTTTTTTTAAATAGAAAAGTTTTTTGGGGAATTAGATCAAAACAATAAAGAAAAAAAAAAGAAAAAGAAAAAAAAAAGAAGATGGAGGAAAGTGATTTTATATAAAACGCATTTTTTTTTTATTGGAATTTAGCCAAATGGAATGAAAAAAAAAAAAAAATGAGTGAAAAATGAATTAAAAGTGGTAGTTTCTTTTTTTTTCAAAAGGAAAAAAAAAACAAAAGAAGAAAATTTAGTTGTAGTTTTCTTTTTACGCAATTGGGAAAATTTAAATTAAAGAAAAAAAAAGAAAATTTGAAAATTAGTTTTTTTATAAAGATTGAATAAATTAAGCGAAAAAAAAAAAAAAGAGAGAAAAGAATGTTAATCTATTGTATAATTAAAGTGGAAAAGTGAGAAATAAAGAAAAAAAAAAAAAAAAAAAGAAAACCCACGAAAACAAATTGTGTAGAATAAAGAAAAAAAAAAAAAAAAACCAAAAATTAATAAATTCAATGTAAATGTTTTTAAACGAAAAGAGTTTTTTTTTCTCCTCTCATTTTCAATAATTTTCGTCAATATAAAAATTAACCACAAGAAAAAGGAAAGCTCGGTGAAAACAAAGAGGTTTGCTAAATCTCACATTGACGCGGACTCGATTCGGGAAGTTACCGGATGCTTTGCAGCGCAAGACATAGCACTGAAGCTCATCATCATCACAAGTAAGGCAAGTTAACCGATTTGGTATTTATTTTTTTTTAGCGTGGTTAGGTCCCAATATATTGAAAAAAAAAAAAAGTAAGGAACCCATCCAGAACACAGCAGATGCATCAAAACTCAATCAAAAAAAAAAACAAAAAAAAAAAAAAAAAAACAAAAAGGAAACAAAAGGAAAAACTATTTGTAGATCTCGCACAACGGGAATCCAACCACCGTATTTCGTTTTTGCATGATATTATGGATAGCGACAATGATTTCATGGTGATTATGGCAAAAAAAAAACTGAATCAACATTCTTCGAGCTGAAGACCTTCGCATTTTGATATTGGGGAAAACAAGGAATTAATAACTCATTATAAATTTAAATTGGAATTGTATTCAAAACTCAAAAGAAAAAAAAAAAAAGAAAAAAAAATACTATCTTAACTAAAATACATTTATTATTATCTATATTTTTGTACATTTTTATATTTTCTTTTTTTTGTCAATTTTTTTTTCAAAACATTCCATTTACCGGTTAACTATATCCGTACACACAAAAAAAAAAGGGGAGAATCGAATAGTTGGAAAGAAAACCAAATTATACTTGAAATTCGCATTCATTTAATGATCACTTTTCTTCATTGGCGCTCACTCTACGTGATATAAAAAAAAAGGGAAAAGGGAGAAAGAAAATTTGGATGGATCACACTATTTTTTTTGTTGATTTGTTGTTTTGATACTAAATTTTTTTTTGGCACACATGTAGTAGGATGGACTGTAAGGAAGAAAGAAAACGAAATAATATGAAATGGCAATAAAATTAAAACAGGCATTATGAAGTACAGATAAGGGAATCAAGGGATAGAGAGAGGGAGATGGAGTGGTGAGGCACGGGAAAGCCTAAAACAAAAAAAAAGGGTCCATACTCAAATGCAGGGGCGAGTATGGACATACGGGGATCGGCATTCTGCTGTCGATCCAAGAGGGAGGGTAGTGCCCCAAAGACCGACTTGGCAACCACACCTTTGCCAGTCGGCCTCGACATGCCTCGCAAGGCTTTCATGAATAGCTGGTCAAGTTCGGTGACCAGCAAAAAAACGAACATCCCCCTTATTCGGTTTTTATCTCGCGAAAACCGAATTTCCTTGCTTGATAGCTCGCGCTATCACCATAAAGTCTCAACGACGTTTTCATACCTTTTGCACGCATATAAATTATGTGTAACGCGATGGCAGATGGTGGTGAGCAGCGACCCACCCCTCCGGCGAGCTAGCTAGTGCAATCAGCTAGGCGTGCAGCCTTTTAGCTGCTCACATTGCTGCACCATCTCATATCTTCTCCTCGCAAGGAGGAAGATATGCTACATAGGTCATCTGGGGATTTGCTCCTTCAAAGGAAATCCCAAAATATGTGCAACCCCCATGTTACAACATCTGTATCCAATGATCCTCACATTCACGTCTGTCGCGTCTAATATTCTCTGTAGTCTAACTTCATGCACAAAGACCCTTCTAATGCTTAAAAAATAATTGTCCACCCGTGCGAAGCCGGGACGGGCCGCTAGTTGATTATATTACGATATGTACATTTAATGGAAAACGATGGTTGCGCCATCTCTTGCAATTTTATATAACTAAAATCTATCGGCGTCTCAGTCCCTGACCGCGATGAATATTTGGGTTACGTTGTTGTTGCGTTAACATGTCATGTAGCAGACCCTGACCCTTACCCCAATGAAAAAAACCCACCTATTGTAAAATTAAATCATGTTTCTCTTTCACCCATACTTAGAATTTGTACCTCTATCCATGCCAGTGGATAGAAAATTATTTGGAAATTTACGGCAGAGATAGAAAGTTGGGGTACTTTCTATTTACTTATTCTTGGCAACAGTCTACACCGAAGAGTAAAAGTCCATACACATGATCAAATCTACCATCCGTTTTGGAATGACAAACTAGATTCGACTCTGGATTTGACTGTGTGTATAGAAAACTTAACGGAAGACTTTACGAAATTGCTGGCATGATGGAATTAATTATTGGGTATAACAAACTTTTCATCCAATCTAGTTTGTCATTCCTAACACGAATACAAAATTTGACCGTGTATAGGGGCTTTAAGAGTTTTCGCTTAAGTTATTCGTCATTCATTTGCTTAACTTTCATTCAAAACAAATTTTTTTTATTTTTAGCAAATTCGCCTTTTTTACTTCTTTCCTGCAGTGCAGATTTCAATTAACTATATTGTTATGCCATATGGTAGGTACTACCAGAGGGTATATTAGTTTTGTCACGCCATAATCGTCATAGAAAGGTTTTAAAGTTATGGTTGTGTAGGGAATCAAAAGTTATATCGATTTATGCATGTCTGTCCGTTCGTCCGTCCATATACAGGATAACTCAAAAACGCGTTATTCGATTTTGATGAAATTTACAATGTTAATTATTCCTTAACTTGGTTTGGTATTGCATTTCACCAAAATCGATTGAGGGGGAACAAAGTTATAAGGGAAAAACTAGGGTGACCAGAAAATTTCGTTTTTTTTGTTTATGGTTTTTCGGATTTAATTAGAAAATTTGTGAACCAATTTTGTTTAAATTAATTATATAGGTTAACTGCGCAAGTAGACGATGTTAAATTTCAGTCAAATCGGTCTAAGAATAGTGGAGAAAGAAATAATCCTAGAAGAAAATATTCATATAGTTTTTTGATGTACTTTAAAAACTAATACACCGATTTGAATAAAATTTGCAGATTAGACTTATGCTATTAGAGTGTTAGCTGGAAATTAAAAGAAAAAACCTTGAAATATTGTTAGTTTTGACAGCTTTTGTGTCCCATTTCTACCATCGGCTATAGGTGGATTTTCAGTTACACACAGCTGACATCCTACAGAAAGGAAGAAAACAATCATCCTACAAATTTTGTCGGCTTCTGCATTTCTGATTTCCCCATCTGATTTTTGATCTGCAGATGATTCCTCTCAAAAGCAGATGAACACGTTTATCTGATTTATTGAAAACTTCAGAAATGCTTATTACAAGCAATTCAAGATATCATTCATAACACATCGAATAAACGATGAATCGAATGTATATGCCACCAAAGACATAAACGAGCACAAAGGCATGCAAAACCCCAAACAGTCCCCACCCAACACTAGCAACATGAGCAAACCACACCAGGTCCCATGGCAAGACCTCATAAAAGTTCCTCACAAAAGATCCAATGCAGCGCACTCATGCCACCCATGCCAGACGAAAGCCGTCCAGAACCCTACACATCCCAACACCCATCCATGTCGTTGATGTTATCCTCATCATTAGGGAGGGTGGAGTAGGCTAGAAGAATATTAGTGCGGTAGAGAGGTAAATTAGTGGAAAGGAGAAAAAAGAAAAAAAAATACCGTCACCGACCGCCACCATCAACCAACACCAAACCCAACCACCGACAAAAAATAAAATAATATGTACATACATATGTATATGTTAAAAAGTAAATAACAGAGTTAATCTCAGGAAAAACAGTACAATATATATGGTCAACAATTGATACCAGCCCAATTAAGCGATCGACGATGCAGCAGATTCTGTGAATAACAGGCACTTCATTTGTAGATGCATACTCTCACAATAATCACACACATTACCGTCGCACACTATCAATTTTTCTAAACTGTGTGGGGAGATCCTGATGTTTTTATTCGATCAATCCTAGCGAAAACTGCAAAAGTTCATCTCTTTCTAGTTTTCTAATTTTTCTCGTCAGAATAGGATGTCGACTGTGTAGAGATTGGCCTTTATTTGCCATTGATATTTTTTTATTCAATTGACTAATCTTTTCTTTTCTTCGATAGCTTCGATAGCTGATTTTTCTCCTTTTCTAAGCAATTATTACAAAATTGTTCTGGACTTGAATTTTCATCCAAATTTCTTTCACTTTAATTATATCATCTTCTACAATCTTACAATTTTCTACAACAGGCATATGCGATAATATAGTTTCGTCATTTTTGGGAAAAAACTGGAATGGAATTTTGTATTTCGATCCAACTGAATTTTCGATTCGATTTAATATTCGATCTGAATTCTTTTTGGCATCCTGTAAAATTATCGTATCGTAAATTAGTGTGGCCTTTGAGAATTCCACGCAAATGGTATAAATTTTCAAATTGCCCGATGAAATGTAATGAAATTTTGACAGCTGGTAGTTTTTTTTTTGAAAACAATAATTTAAAATGTTTGTGTTTTAGATTTGTTTTTAGTTTTGAATTATTTTTAAATTAATATTTAATAATTAATATTAAAATTGTTGGTCTCAGTGAAACAAAATATCTTTAAGTGTCTTCGGTCCTAAATTTGGTGTCGTTTTTTTTATTTTGTTATACTTATAATTTTCACTTCGCTCTTAGGGCCATCTTATTTGGTTGTAATTTCATGAAAATCTTGATAATTTTTTTAAATTCAATACTTTCAAGTTAACTTTTGCAAGCTTGGGATTTTTTTGCATGAACTCAATTTGCATGAACTCAAGTGAAAAAAAAAATTTTTTAAAAAAATATTTTATTTTTTTTTTTTTTGTGAAAACTACAATAATTTAGTAAAAATTTAAGGAAATAATTGTCAAATTTCTTGTACTTGGGTTTTTTTCATTAAAGAAATTAAAAATATGACAATAAACATAAAAAAAACATGTTTTCGACAACTCAACACTGATCGAATGAATTTTATACGATCACAGTATAAAATATTTTCGATCCAATTTTAGCCGATACCAAATTGGTTGGTCGAAGTCGTATATACGATCCAATTGGGTCAAATCGAAATACAAAATTCCATTCCTGTTTTACACAATGCATCTTTTTCATAGCTTTACAACTTTAATAAACAGAATATGTTATCTACTATATTAGCTTTGAGTCACCAGGAAAAGTTTCTTGTGTTGTCCTTTATATTACCTTACCATAAAAATGGTATATGAGGACGGGCTCAGTAATAGGCGGTATTTACTCTGAAAATTCATATAAATCTGCTGAAGTTTCCTTATTATCAATCATATTACCTTCAGGAAGATGTTAACTGGGAATGGCACATGATTTGAAGTATTTTTTTCCAAAATATTTATTTTGTCCAAAAGAAAAGCCAAGTCGTCAGCAGAAAATCAAAAAATTGTTTTTTCGGTAAAAAATCGATTTTAAAATAATCTCCAAAATTCTGTACCATCTATCGCAGAGAAAAATTTCTGTAAATACAGGTGTGGCCCACGATTGCGAAAAGAAAAAGAAATATTTGTGGTTTGGTTTTTATATAATAAGTGGATTATCTATCTAGTTATTTGGTCAGTGCTAATGGTTTCTTTCTAGGCCTGGACCAAAATATGAGTAATCATAAAGTAACCAAAGCTAGGGAATAAAAGGATCCACCAATTAGATCAAAGTAACAACAATTTCATTGTTTTAAGCACGTGACAACTACGTTACAACTCTAAATCTTCGCTTCGGGACTCTTATTGTTTTCTGGTGTTTGCGTATTCATATTGTATGAATACACGCATAAATAAAAAAGTTATACAAGGGGGTTTCCAAAGTAAACAGGACTTTAAAAAAAAAAAACAGAACAAATGGTTTTTTCGGCAAAATCAATTGATTTTATTCAAAATAGTCTCCTTCTGCTTCAATACAGCTTTTTGCACGGTCCAAAAGCATGTCGAACGAGTGTTTTAGCTCGTTGGCCTGTATGGCCGCCAGTATGCCGGTGCAAGCCTTTTGAATGGCCTCTACGTCTGCATAACGCTTTCCTTTCATCGGCAAATGCATTTTTCCGAAAAGGTAGAAGTCGCACGGTGCCATATCCGGTGAATACAAGGAGTGGTTGATAATTAAAATGTGATTTTTGGTGAGATAATCGGTCACAATTCGGTCATATTGAAAACACCACGTTTCGTCACCAGTCACAATGTTATAAAGGAAGTTTTTGTCCTTTTTGACCTCTTTAATGATGTCCTTCGAATGTTGAATTCTGAGCAATTTTTGGTCGTCAGTCAACAAACCGTGCACACACCTTTTGTAAACCCAAATGTTGGGTCAAAATGCGATAAATCAATGTTTTGGAGATGTTCAATTCCATTGCCATGAATTTCAATGATGATTTCGGCTGATTTTTGATGAATTCACGCACAGTTTCGATGGAATTTTCGGTGATCACGGATTTTGGTTGGCCCACATGTTGATCGTCATTTATGTCCTCACGACCACTTTGAAAACGTTGAAACCACTCGTGCACTCTGCTACGGGATAGGCAATCATCGCCATAAACTTGTTTCATCAATTGAAACGTTTCGGTAAAAGTTTTACCAATTTTAAAACAAAATTTAATGGCTCTTTTTTCGAAGCTCATTTTCGCACCGATGACACAAACATACTGACACTTAAAACGCAATAACTTCACTTTCAATAGATGAAATGTCATGAAATTCTCACAGGAAGTCGATAAAGGATAGCAGATTTTAACGCACCAGTCGACATATAGATAGCGCCACTAAGGGCGCTAGATTCAAAAAGTCCTGTTTACTTTGGAACACTCCTTGTACATTACCCAAAAAAACGTAATTCCTACTCAAATCCGGAGATTGAAATTTAAAAAAATATACAAATTTATATGTAATAAGTACCTATCTAAAATTAGAAATGTACATAGAATATAACAAAGAGATGATGGTTAATCTTTATCGTTTACCTGGAAATATGATATTTTGATTAAAGGTTTTTTCTTGCAGTTTACAGTTTTGCACGAAGCGTGAAACCTATTTTCCCGTTTCTTATGGTTGTAGTTATCTTCTATAAAATAATAAGTACTCAATCAAAAAATATTAACCCAAATTTTTTAAATGCATACAGATCACAGAATACCGTTACAATTAGACTATGTAAATATTTAAATGGATACAACATACAACTTGATCGCTAATTTAGGAAACAATAGTCGCCAATTTAACATATTTTGAATTATAATAAATATACTTACATAGCTTAGCAAATTGACTATTGATAATTTTCTTTATAAGTAATTAAAAAAAAAACAGATCTTCGGGCTCTAAAAAATCTTCAAGAGAATTAAAAACTAATAAAAACGCCTTAAATCTTAAGGCTGTTCTACATTATCATCGCCGCGCATAAAAAATGGTTAACAAATTCGTTAATGTGTGAAGATAACAGTGTGGAAGGGAGACAATTTGGTTAATGTGTACTCATATGTGTTGGTTAACAAGTTAAATGGTAATTGAATCGGTTCTATTTTGCTATGAGTCAGTCATATGTGAATAGCTGTGAAATTTTTTAGGTTTGTAAAATTAATTGCGCTTTATGAAGTGAAAAAATATTATCTGATACGAAAAAAAATTGTACAACATAAAATTCAAGTTATAAAATGTTTGAAGTAATTGTTTTAAATTTCCAGAACCATATTTAATAATTAATTGAAATTTATTTGCACTCATTGTACACCAAATTAATCTGGACACAATCAATCAACCTCACATGAGTCTTCTCCTTCTTACCTGTTTGCATTAACGAATTTGTTAACCATCTTGTATGCGCGGCGATGATAATGTAGAACAGCCTTAAAGGCTGTTCTACAGCTACAGAGTTTGTTTTTGTAATCTGGGCTAATGCTCCGCAACATTTTGAACTTTATAGAATACCTAGGGACTTCCCAGAATTCCGTGGCACAATGTAAGTGAAAATAGTGTCGAATATTTTATTCGATAGATATGTTCTGTTTATATAGGTACAACAGGGAAATCCCGAATTTCGAAAGCTCGCTCATGTACACTTTCACTATTTGTATGGGTATACAACATTCAATATATGTTTATATATACTATATATACAACGGGGAGACCCCAAATTTAATTGAAATATGCACCATATAACTTCAAAATTGCATAAAAAAAATCCGCATAAAAAGAGACTCGACAGTATACAAAAATTAATATATTTTAATCATATCTACATACGTGCCTACTTAAAACTCTCTTTCTTACTGTTTGAGGTATTTATTATCTAACATTATCTCGCGGACCACCGAAGCTGTGATCTAGGCTCTAAATTTGCAGCAGGTCCAGCAAAAACACGTTCCCAAAAATGAATGTAAGAAAAATTATGTACTATATGTGCTTTTTGACATGATGCTACAAGACACGTGTTGCAAGATACGTAGGATGCGTGCGCGACAAATATCGCAAGAAAAAACTTTTCAAGATTAATTAAACAACTACAAAAAGTTATATAAAGAAAATTTCTAACTTAACAATTTCCCTTGATCTTGATCTGAAATGTTGGCTGGGTAAGAATGCATTTTAGAAGAAGAGTATGTATGTTTTCTATATTCGTGAAACATGAAAATCAAAAGCAAATTAGCACAACTCAAAAATTAGACATCGATCAACAACATTGGCACAGATTTTCTTCGTGCCCTGCATCTTATCGTTGGTTTTTTTCTATGAATATATTTATTAAAGAAAGTCACTACCTTCACCTTCACAGCTAATACGTATTATACTCTAATATTGCAATGCACCGAAGGTAAATAGTTGCAAATATCGAATACTCAAATATTATAGGAAAAATTCATTTTATTTTGCTTCGGATAATAATATAGCGCGTCAAAATCTTCATGTTGTTGATGTTTCGTCACTTCTTCAATAAATTATATTTAAAAAAAACTGACCGTTCATTTTCAGTGTTGGTACGAGTATAATGGTAATCTTGTTTTAAACAAAAAAAAAAACTTTTGCCTCTACCGCGGCTATGTGCAGCGTGTAGGCATATACCTTTTATATCCTATGGTAGGTGTACCAATACGGTATATTAGTTTTCTCATTAAATTTTTAATGTATCAACATAATAATCGGGGAACGATCTCAATATACTAGATGTCTAGAGAATCAAACTTATTACTAATTTTGTATGCATTCCTCCAGCCATTTATATCATAACTCAAAAACCCGTTGGTTGATTTTATCATTCCTTAGCTCGATTTGGTAGATTTTTTTATTATATATGTTGGTTAGATACATATGTTATAAATACAAAATCTTATTCAATAAAATCGATACAAGACCAATGAAAATAGAAAAATGTATACCGTTTTTTTGTTTGATTATTCCCATATACATATACAAGTATAATATAAAATTAACTCTGCCGATTTGGATAAAAATGGAATAGATTTATATAGCCAGGGCTAATTTTTTAGAGGAGATATACATTTTGTATCTCCAATGGGACGATAAAAGAAAATATAACACCTGACATTAGATGTATTGAAAACAACAACAGCAATCTGCGTTGTTAATTCAAAGAAAACCAAGTTAAATTATTACTCGTATACCATATACCGTATTTAATTTGTTCCGAAACCTGGAAAACTTGGATTTGAATCGTTTGCAGTAATCGAGTCAGAAGATAGAAAAGTGACTATTTCCCTGTCATAGTTATCGCTAAATTATAGAAAAACTAAAAAGATGAGAGAAAGTAATGTAGAAAACAATTCTACCATAAAGTATCCAAACATGCTATAAGCCGATTTTAAATTTATACTCAATTTTCTTTCAAATGTTAATGTTTACATTTTTATTTTTATTTTGAAAGTCTTCAAAAGATTACAACCGTCAGCGATTATTCTATGACTCTTAAATTCTATTTGTATTACAAGCGTAGACCTTATTGAATATAAAATCTGAGCGCCTCTGTAAGTAAGTCATTTATAAAAACGAAAAAAAAAGTAAAAGATCTGGAAATAATCCATAAAAAAATTAAAAAAATATATATATATGCAACCTCTTAGTGACAAAACTCCATTCAGCTAAGTACCAGTAACGGAATTTTTTCTATAAATTCAGTAAACCTTGGCCGCGAATATTCATTCTTAGTTTGAGATTCAAGTTTTGAACATTTCGCTCAAACAAACAAAACATATTAAAGAGTTCAACGTTTTTTTCTTGTTGTAAGAAATCTTTTGGATAAATCAAGTTTTGCATATAAGAGGATGTTCTTCAACATCAGTGATTTGTGTAGTTAATTAGAGAAATCAAAGTAACAACAGTTAGAATATAAGTAAAAGACTTTCTCCTTAAAGTTAGTAATTTGTATTATTTGTGGATTTTACGAACGAAATTTTATACGTTGCTTTCTTTTTTAAGGAACGCTTATAATAATATTCTAGTATTGTTAGCGAAAATTACTGGTGGACTCTCATAATAGTATCACAATTGCTATTTTAAGTTGAATATTGTTCTTTTTTGTGCATTCATAATTATTTTATTATAGGTTTGATTTCATATATACATATATGTTGTTAGTTTTCATAACTTGTTATTTTTTGTGAGACATAAATATCAAAAATAAAAAATCATAATAAAATAAAATAAAGAAAAGAACAACTGGAAATAATGTGGGCATTTAGTTTCTTCATATCTGCTATTTTATGTTTTAATGCAGCACTATGTACAAGTAAGATGTATTTTTATATTACACAATTTATGTGTTGTAAATGTTTTATTTCTATAATGTCGTGTCGTGTTAATTCAATAGGTATATTGGATTAGAGAGGCTTAATATTATGTTTTTGACTGTTCTTACTCTAGAATTTTGTTTGATATGATTCTTTCAAATATACATATATGTTTCATTTCATTTGTAATACAATATATATCTGAATATCATACGAGTATATAAATAAATCACCTCTGAAATTTATGAACGGTGGAGGTCAGTTCTCTACAAAATTGCAGAAATTCTGCATCTATACTATATTTTAAAAGTTTTTTTTTTCAAGTCGAAAATCACAATCATTGATGAAAATAGATCGATTCGATAGAAGATCGAAATAATATACAAGTTATTTAAAATAACTATAATTAGAAGATTCGATAAGATTTTTTAATAAAACAATATTGCAAAATTATGACATGATGACTATCGGGAACATTCGAAAAATATCAAATGTCTTCGAAGAAGAACATTTGGGAATATTTAATGCACTAGATATCAAACTATCATTACTCTCAAATGGATTTTTAATTGATGAACTGAAAATAAATATAGTAATCAATATCAAACTATGTAGTTATATAAATATTAATATCTGTGTTCTAGAAGAAATTCATTTCTTCCCTTTTTCCTATCAAGTAAAAATAACACTCCATTTTCCGATATGTTTGTCGATTTGATAACAAACAATAATGGCAACTAATGGCTACTGAAATATCAGTACTATAGCCAGTATAATAATAGGCATCATTATACTAGTTAGAGTAGGAGTAGAATTTGCGATAATACCTAAAGGCAAATATGGCATATACATATATGTAAGTAAATCGAGAAAATTCTTCAACATCTTATCTAAACACACGAGTATGTATATTTATTTTACATACGAGTATGTATATATATATATATATATATATATTTATTTTTTATGGTCTATTTAAAACAAACCGTATAAATTTACTTTCCATAAAAAATAAAAACTTAACGACAGAATAGAATTAGCGGGGGGCAATGACTTTATTACCTCATTTCTAGTTTCACAAAGCATTCGTTTATGTCCTGATTGTAATCGCAATGACGAACATATATGAACAAAACAAATATATTAATTGTAAGAAATTTTATTTTGAGTCTAACAACCTTTCATTATATTCTATGAATATATTTTTGTTGGTAAGAAATATTGTCGCGATTTTCGAGAGGTTCCACAGTCAAAATCCGAGGAATTCTGAAACGTGGCTTGTATCAGGAAAAAATTTATTTATTTATTTATTTTTTATTTCTAACATTTTGGTATAACAAATACGAAATCGTGCAAAAAGAAACCGCAAAAATCGAGGGATTACTATTCTATTTACAAAATTAAAAACATTCTAAATATATGTAAATGAAACTTTCTATCCATAATAATAAATCATAAATTAATAGTGTATTGTTTTTTTTTTCTCAATTATAATCAATCAAAAATTGATATTTTTTAATAAATTAAAAAATTCTTTTTTTTTTGTGTTTTTTTCCCAATATAGATTCTACGATACAAGTTATAACAATATCGAATAATGAAAGTGCACCCCAATTACGAAATGGTAACGAGGAAAGTTCTTCCATCTTTACTATAGAAAACGGTCAAAAACGAGATCGGGCCATATCAAATAATTGCCCAAGATCATGTCCGGCTTTAAGTATGCCACCTGAACCAGTCTGTGGATCTGATGGTATAATTTACGCCAACATTTGTGAGCTGAAGAAAAAAACATGTTCGAAAAATGGAGTGAATGCTGTCAAGGTAAATAATATACATAATATGTACAAAAAAAAATTTTCTTTTCGTTCTCATTTTGTTTTGTGCCAATTTCAAAATGATATAGGTAAGATAGAATTAGGATAAATACAGTTAACCCTATCAGATAACATGTTGGTTTAATTCTTAAGACATATCGTGTTATATGAGATGATATTCCAAAAGAACGTATAGATGATGCCACACAAAAACCATGTTACATTTACATGGGGGAAAGCATAATGATGATCTACATTTCACATTTGATTGAGCGTGTGATAATGAAAATGTGTAATATGAAAGTTTACTATTTTAGACGACGATTACCTCTATTAAAAATTAAATATTACAGTTCCATTCTTAATTAAATGTATTATAACATAAATATAGAAACGACAAATTTTTACTTTTAGGATAATATAAATGGATGCGAACGTTCTCATGGTTCCGATTGTAAACATAAGTGTCCAGCTGAAAAGGATCCGGTGTGTGGTACTGATGGTCGCACTTATTTAAATCGGTGCGTTTTACCACAACTTTGAGTTTAACAACAACCATTATTATTCTAATTGTAAAAAAAAATATATATATATACTTTGAAGATGCACACTACGAGTTCAGGCCTGTCGAGTTGGTGTTGCAGCTTTATCTCTTGCCCATGTTGGCCCTTGCAGCAATACAAGTGCAGTCCGTGAATCGTGCCCAATTGATTGTAATAGTGCACCAAAAGATGGACCAGTTTGTGCATCTAATGGAAATGTGTATAATTCAACATGCGAAATGAAGTTACTTACTTGTGGCCAAGGTGTTGTTCGTACTAGCAGAAAACACTGTCAAAGTACTAGAATGTGCCGAGAATCTTGCTGGAGAGTAGCCCGACCGACGTGCGGATCTGATGGTAGATTGTATGCTAGTCCATGTAAAATGCGTTCATCAAATTGCGGGAAACATGTCTTTGAGGTACCAATATCTTTTTGTATATCACAGGAAAGAGCTGCAGGTGTAAATAATCAAATCGAAGATTGTCCAATTGAATGTACCAAAACCGAAAATTCTCTTGAATATGTTTGCGGAAGCGATGGAAATATTTACACATCCATGTGTGAATTAAAAATGTTAAATTGCGGGTTAGAAATAATTTTATAAAGATACAATATGTAACTGAAATATTTAATCTTTATAATAGAAATCAACGTAAAATCATCGAAAGCGTACCAATGGATAGATGTAAATCCCGACTTGGTCGTTGCAAGCAATTGCCATCTTGTAAGGAGTTAAATCAAAAATATGGAAAATATTTTGGTTCATCCAAAAAAGATAAATTATGCGGAACTGATGCTAAGACCTATAGCAATGACTGTGAACTGGCTCATGCAACATGTTTGTAAGAATATTCACAAAAGATATTGTGGATATAGTTTTCAAAAAAAAATACTTTAATATTTGTTTGTTTTATAGAAGAGGAGTTCAGTTGGCGCATGTAGGAGAATGCACAAAAATGAGGCAACCCTTTAATAATTGTAATCAGGAATGCACTTATGAAGATACAAAAACCGGTCCTATTTGTGGATCCGATGGTAATACCTATCGGTCTTTGTGTGAACTTAGGAAAAGAACATGTTTAACAAGAGTCGTACCAGTTTCATTGAAGCATTGTGCTACCACGGCTCATTGTGATTCTAATTGTGATGTCGGTGAATTAAATTTTATATGCGGTTCTGATAATAAGTTTTATAAAAGCGAATGCCATATGCGAAAAGAAAATTGCGGTAAACATATGTTTATTGTGCCAATAAAGAGGTGTCTTTCTGCATTTTCTTTCGAGGGATGTGCTCGAATCTGTCCTCAAGAATTCGAACCAGTTTGTGGAACAGACGAAAAAACTTACTTAAACGAATGTTTTCTTAACATTGAGAACTGTCGATCACGAAATATTGTTCAACTGAAACATTTTGGGACATGCAGTAAACCAGAGAAACCATCTAAAAATTATTTATACTAATATATTGCATTTATTTTTTTCTCTATTTTATTGTATTTATTAATAAAAATAAATGTTTCGCATTTAGTTTGTAACAAGCTTATCTAATGATTTAATTAATACTGATTTTTAACTTTATTTTTTTCAAAAAATCCACACTTATTTGTTGCAACATCTCATATTAAGTATATTCTGGGTATGTTCAACATACTTACGATAGTTAATAGATGATTGTTACTGATAAAGGCGTTCGGAGCTTACGTTACTGAATCGAATGCCTGTGGAATTAAAAGTGGGAAATAATTACAAATCCACTTGTACATACCATTTTTATTGTGTATGCGCCTGAACATTACAGTCAATATAAACTTTCTTTAAAACATATAGTAACTTAAAATCGGCTTATAGCTGATTTTTTGATGCCCTATGGTAGAAATGGGGCAGAAAAACTGTCAAAACTAACATTATTTCAAGGTTTTTTCTTTATAACTTTCTTCCCTCTTTTCAAAATTTCTTCCAATTTGCAGGTACCCTGATAGCATAAGTCTAATCTATAAATTTTATTCAAATCGGTGTATTAGTTTTTAAGCTACATCAAAAAAACTTTATAAAGAGGGTTATTTTCTCCTAGGATTATTTATTTCTACTTTATCCTTGGACCGATTTGATTGAAATTTAACATGGTATCATCTATTTATGTAGTTAACCTAAGTAATTAATTTCAACAAAATTGATTCACAAATTTTCCAATTAAATCCGGAAAACCATAAACAAAAAAACGACAAAACTTTCTGGTCACCCTGATTTTTGCTTAATAACTTCCCTCTCCCACGTTAGATTTTGCTGAAATGCAATACCAAATCCAGTTAAGGAATAGGTAACTTATATTCTAAATTCGATTAAAATCGGATAACGCATTTTTGAGTTATCTTGTATACGGACGGACATGCATAAATCGATATAACTTTTGATTTTCGACACAACCATACCCTTAAAACAAGGTTGTCCAACCCGCGGCTCGCGGGCCGCATCTGTGTCTAAAGCAGCGATTTTAGACCGTACTGTCAAATTTTGGAGGGGAAAAAAATTGCATTTTTTAATTTCTAATTTTTAGTGCGTTTTGTATTCCAAACCAAATTCTTTTGAATTAAATAATCAAACTTAAAAAATTTGAAATATAAAGTGTTTAATTTCTAGGTGTAAAATAGCAAACAACATCGAAAAATTCCTGAAATTTCCTGTCACAACTAAGTATGACATATTTTTTTATTAAAATGGGCGAATTTACATTATTGCCTTAAAAAAAAAGTTTTTATAGTGTTTGTTCAATTATAATTAATCAAACAGAAATTATGTTAATTCATAATTTAGAAAAAAAATTGTTTTTTTGAATCAAGTTTGAATCTAGACCGTAGCGCGAAACCCCACCTTTTTTTTATTAAAATTAAATCGAAAACTATCAGTGACAGTCATTTTTTTTGGCCAAAATGGGGACAATTCTTTAAATTCGTCGAAGTTTTTGAAAATTCAGCATTTTCAGTTTTAATTGCCTTTTTTTAGTTTTCAGGTTTCCAAAAAATGAGGCTCTACGTATGAAATGGCTTTCGGCTATTGGTTTACGCAGGAAAGGAAATATATAGGCACATACATGTTTATAATTATTATTTAATAATTTAATTTTGTATGTTTTTTTAACAATCAAACGCATACATTTTTTTGCAATTTGGATATTCCAGAATGCATGAGATTTTGGCCCATTTACAATGTTGCCCCTCCGAATTCATGTTTTTAACGCCACCACTACGCCGCACACATAAGCAATAAAAATGCAAGTGTATTCCAAAAGTGCTTCAATGTCCCCTGCGAAAAGCCCATCCATATTTTCCATAATCTAAGCATAAATGTTACAAATTCATAACTAAAAATGACCTAAGAGGACGCGATGCGAAGTTAGCAAAATAAAATTTATTGTGTTCTAATATAGAAGGATTAATCCAATATTATAGTTTCCATCAAAATTTCCTTAGTTCTTTAATTTGAAAGAATTATAAGCCTTCTACGGCATATTTTAAATCAATCGCTTGTTTTTTTCTCCCCCAACGCTTTCTTTCCAAATGAAATGTTATAACATATAAAGCAGTGGCGTGCGGTGGGTTATCAGGCAAGTTGTGCAGAAAATAATAATAAAACAGCGAACGTGCAGAATTTTTCCTGCACATCTTGACGATTATATTACATTTAAAAAAAAAACTGGCTATATGGTTTTACAGGTGAATTTCTATACTCTTTGTAAGACATATTTAAAGTTAAAATTTCAAAACTGTTTATAGGAACTTATAATATCTCGTGTTCGTTGATAGTAGAGCGATGTGTTTAAGATGGGCTACGATGTAGTATTATTAATTTTTCTACTACTGTTAGCTGAAATTGTTCTGTTGAAATTCGTTTACTCCTTGTCTGACACAAAAAACCTTGTTTTTCAGCCTTTTATTTTGAACTTCATCATAACACATCACCAAAGTTAGTCATAAAAATATTACACTTTCATAGATATTTCTATGCACTACGAGGTGCAGAACGTAGGGCAGCACACACTGCCGGAATATAGACAAGCGAATCGGCACAATATCTGAATGTGTTGACTTGTACAAATTTGGTTATATAAATAAAAATAGCCAAAATATTGGCTTTAAAGTGTCCAATTCAATTCTGTCTACACTAGCTTTTTAGCAACCAATTTTGCTGGTATACCAGAAATAAAAGCGAATGTAGACCCTGTGTAAAATAAAAATGTTTCCGTTTGACGTTTCGGCTAACAGACAAAAAATCTGGTGTAAACATAATGCTTACTTTATCTAGGCCACTCTGAAGAAGCCATTTTTAGTTAAGGCGTCTTTGATTTGTGAACAGATTGTTGAAATTTCGCGCGGAATTTTGAATTTATTATTGAAATTTATTTTGAATCTTCCAGAAACTTTAAGCTATTTGCTTGCGTTCCAGATTCTTTATTCAAACTACAATTAAAAAGAAAATAATTAGATAACAATTTAACGTATTTGATGATAAATATTTTTGCGATTTTGCGTGTTTTTTTCAATTCCTATAGCACTTTCGATATACAATTTTAGGTAAATTTCAACTTTCACAATACATATTTGAGCCAAAACGCGATAAAATCGCTTGCAATAATTCACGATTTTAAACTAAGATTCTTATTAAACATTACAAACTCATTTTCTTCAATTTTCGTTGTGACATAACCCAATTTTGGTAGTGAACGACTTGCGGAAATTACAAAAAATGGCATTAAAACAATAAAAATTCATACAATTCACAACACTGTACCTTAAAACAATTAATATTTCAATATTTACTTTTATTATTATTACTATTTCACTTTTAACGCCAAAATATTAAATTTTTATTTCGAAATGCGAGAATCGGCACAAAGTTTGGTTGTCATAGATCAATGACATCTTACTTTTAAATGTGGCCTAGATGAAGTAGGCATTTGTAAACACTATTACTTCGTTTACATGATCTACTTGACGTCGATTTCAATCTAAAACTCGTTGATATAAACCCAGATTAATTTAAATTCGACTTGAGTCGATGCAATCACAAACATTTTTTTGATCGACTTGAAATTTACATGTTAATCAAGATCGACTTGAAAATTTAAATTGGAATATGAACAGAGGCGAAACCAAACCTACCTGCCTACCGCCTGTCAATTTGAAGCTAATTTGAAATGAATTTCAAGCTGATCTTTTAATCTGGTAAAGCTGAAAAACCTGGATTAAGTTCCGAGACAATCTTAAGTCAATCTTGAAGTCACCATGTAAACAAAGTAACTTTTGCAAAACACATACATGCATAGGCAAGCATTTCAATTACTTTTCATTCCCATGAAAAGTTGTTACCCATAGCTCTATTTCTATGGGAGAAGTAACGAAAACAATTATTTGAAGAATCTAATATACATAAATGGCCGGTTTTACACTGGTCTTCCATGCGCCTTTCTTCACTGTGAATTTGTATACGTCAGATCAATGTGTGTGTCAAGTGGGGGAATTTTTCTAGTTGATTTGAGCAGAAAACCAATGGGAAGTGTTTATGTGTGCGTTTCTTCAATTTTGCACTCAAGCTAAAGCTGGCGCATTTCCCCGGCATTCGCGCACCCTTCTCGCGTATCAATTTTTGAAGAATGCGCCCGTTTGAAGACCAGTGTAAAACCGGCCAATACTACACTGAAGTATCAAGAAAATGTTTCAGACCGGTATACACGCAAATTGTGTAATATTTCGTCTCCACTACCATAACTCAATGATATTACCTTGTTCTCTTTAGTAACAGTTACACATAGGGTACTCTTGTACGTATACTAGCTTAATACTATAGTCAGCATAAATATGGTTTTTTAATTCGAATATGTACGTCCATTGTTTAGTAAATTTTTTCAGCTAGTATTTCTTCACTGCCTATTTATAGAAACGGAAAATAATAAATCGAGTTTTGTAACTGTCAAAAGTAAAGTAAGAACCAGAATGAAAACACAAAGTGGGAGAATCAAGGAAGAAGGAGGTGAAAAGTCGTTTATACGGCCGTGCATCTCTCATTTGTGAACTTTTTTTTGAAATATATTAAATTTACTTTGTAAAATGATATAATGATATAAAGTATATTTTAATTCATAATATAAATATTTTTTTTTGTTTCACTCCAAAATAATTAATTTTATGAAATTTTAACGTCAAATTAAACTTTTTTTTGCCAACTTTAGCGACGAGAGCGGCGCGCGTAGGTCAAAAAAGTTTAGCAAGCCTTAGTGCCTTGAAGCTTTAGGAAAGTAAAAGTTTTTACTTTCGGAAATTGTACTTTTGATGCGATAAAAAAAGACAAAACATATATCTCTTTTTTCGCTTTTCTGTTTCGTTCTGGTTCTTTCTTTAAGCTGGAAAAAGTAGAAATATTATCAATATGTATTAATGCGATTATATGCTAGCGCCTGGATTTGGATTTTTCTAATTGAATTAAACGCTATATTTAATCTCTTTGGATTCAGCTATTAATTTTAACTAAAATACGAAAATACGTCAAATTAGATTATTTTTCCATAAAATGTTGAAAATTATCAAAAATAGAGATGCGATTACCTTTTCAAAGCTGGAAATATTTTAGCTTTGACTTTTTAGAAGAAGTTAATATTTAAAAAATACAGTTTTGAAAAGAATTTATTTAAATTACTTTAATTTAAATCATTGTAAAGCTGCTAATTTCCATTAATCGTCATGAGAAGCTCTATTCATCTATTTTGCCCACATATTCATTTAAAAGCGGCATATCTAAAAGCCGTCAAACGAACTTCTCTGAGTTGTCTGCTTTAAATTTAACTTTCTGAATTCCTCTTGTATCATGGTTTTTTTTTGTTAGCAATTTGTCAAAACTGAAAATTTATTTGAGAATGGAGATGAGGACGTAATTTTACAGTTTAATTGGATAAAAATGTTATATTTATAAATTGTGATTATTAATAAAGGATGTATAAACATAGTTCGTCGAGAAGATGTTTATTAATTAGAATAGGCGTCGTAAAGTACGTACATAAAGAAAATTTTCACTAGACTAATGTACGACGAGTTGTCAGACTCGCAATTATAATAGGTTGCTGAGTTAAGAAAAGTTTTATATAGTGATAGAAATTACAGTTTATTTCTCGTAAGAAATCCATTTTATTTTAAAGTGAATACCTATAATAATAAATAAATTAGTGAATGGTGGAAAATTGCATTATAGTGGTGTGCGTGAGAAAATTAAATATAACAAGAGAAAGTGTGCATCAAAGTGGTTCGTAGTGTATTAAAATGGCGGCCAATCGAGCCCGTATGCAGCAATCGAAGAATATTACTTCAATTCTGTCAAAATTACATGGAGCCTTTTCCGATGCCTATGGTCCACAGAAATTATCAACGGATAAGAAAACTTTAGAGAAAACATGGAAACTAATGGATAAAGTTGTTAAATTATGTCAACAACCAAAAATGAATCTGAAAAATAGTCCACCGTTCATTCTTGATATTCTACCAGACACTTATAAAAGATTGAGGCTTATATATTCAAAATATGAGAATGATATGACCATATTACATTCAAATGAACATTTCAATGTTTTCATTAATAATTTAATGAGGAAATGTAAACAGGCTATTAAATTATTTAAGGAAGGCAAAGAAAAAATGTTTGATGAGAATTCACATTATCGACGTAATCTAACTAAACTTAGTCTGGTTTTTTCCCATATGTTAAGTGAACTTAAGGCTATATTTCCAAATGGGACATTTTCTGGGGATCAATTTAGAATTACAAAAGCTGATGCATCAGATTTTTGGAAATCGAATTTTGGTAACAGGTAAGGGTAGGTTTATCTTATTTATCCTCTAGTTTAGTAACTTAAAAAAAAAGAAAAAAACTTGAAATCTATTTATTAATTATTTATACAATTAATAGTACTCTAGTCCCATGGAAAGTCTTTCGACAAGAATTAAATAGAATTCATCCTATATCCTCTGGTTTAGAGGCAATGGCTTTAAAAACAACAATCGATCTTACATGTAACGATTACATATCAAATTTCGAGTTTGATGTTTTCACAAGGCTTTTTCAACCATGGGTAACGTTATTAAGGAATTGGCAAATTTTAGCTGTTACACATCCGGGATACGTTGCATTTCTTACCTATGACGAAGTCAAAGCTAGACTACAAAGATATATACATAAAGCTGGTAGTTATGTTTTCAGGTAAGTACTTGAATGAATCGAATAAATATGTTTCTAAATATAATAATCTATTCTAGATTATCTTGTACACGATTGGGTCAGTGGGCGATTGGGTATGTAACAGCGGACGGAGAAATTTTACAAACAATTCCCCAGAATAAATCGCTCTGTCAAGCGCTTTTAGATGGTCATAGGTAAAGAAAATTTCATTCATTTTTTTCTGTTTAAAAACATTTAACTTTTATTTAAATATAAGTAATTTCGATGTGGTAATTTACAGGGAAGGATTTTATCTATATCCAGATGGTCAACCGAATAATCCAGATCTATCATCGGCTGTGCAAAGTCCGACAGAAGATCATATCACAGTAACACAAGAACAATATGAACTTTATTGTGAAATGGGTAAATATTTATATAACTCTCATTCCCTTTTTGTTATGTACAAAACACTTTATAATTCTATTACAGGAAGTACATTTCAACTTTGCAAAATATGTGCGGAAAATGATAAAGATATTCGAATTGAGCCTTGTGGTCATTTACTATGTACACCATGCTTAACCGCATGGCAAGTGGATTCCGAGGGTCAGGTAAATATTAATCACAATTTAAATATTGAATAACTAAAGACTAATTTGATGTTAATATTATGTAGGGATGTCCATTTTGTCGAGCGGAAATTAAAGGAACAGAGCAAATAGTTGTTGATGCGTTCGATCCGAAAAAACAACATAACCGTAACTCATCTAATGGTCGACAACAAAATGTCGATGATGAAGATACAGAGGTATAGTTTTCTCTAGTGAACATTTTTTTTTTTATTTTCCAAAAAATAGTTTTTTATTTTTATATTTTTTTTCGTATTTAAAAATAATTTTTAAATAACTAAAACAGAAATAAAAACAAATTGAAGTTTGTTGAGTTCGTAAAATAGCAGATCCATTTTTTGTTCGTTTTACATTTAATTTCATTTTGAATTAAGTATTTTGCACAAAAAAAATCAATATTTTCCATAAACGATTTCAAAATTTTTATCAGTTTGTATTAGCTTTTATTTATTTTTTTTTTTTTTTTTTGTATTTATTCCATAAAATTTGGTGGACAATAATTTACTTTACTAAATTATTACACGTGAAAGTAAATAAGATTAAGAAAAACACCAAACAATCTATTTTAATGCACGTAGATTCAGAGACGTGTTATGTTTCTATTTAAATAGTTTTTTATTGTTTGGTTTTTTTTATTAGTTTGTTTTTTTATGTAATTTATTAAGAAAAAAAATTGAAAGATTAGGATAAACATATAAATTAAAATAGAAAAAAAGGAAAATATGTTCTAAAAGCAAAAAAATAGTTTCTATATATTTTTTTTTTTTACGATGATTCAGATTGAAACCTATTATTTCACTGCTTTCAATTTCAAAAAATCCGTAGAGAGCATTATTTTATAAAGTTTCAAAATTTAAAATTCTGTTTTTATCATATTCCAAGTCATTCAAAAAAATAGTTCAAAATTGAATTCTCATAAAGTAAAATAAAAAATTGGAAATTGGAATTAAAAACGGTGCACAAAAATCTTTATAATTAGTTGAATTGAAATTATTAAATTATAGCCAATTCACAGGATATTATAATTGTATTTAAAATTACACAAATTAAAAACAATTTTATCGATCTGGCAAATTAAAATGTCTCTGGTGAACATTTGAAAATTATTTTGTTTCTAATGAAAGTTAAAAGCCTAAACGATAATAAAACAAAAAAGAAATCAAAAGAAATATTGAGTTTTCTACAAGTTTTTCAGGCATAAACCTTTATTCCCAAAAATTCAGAGTTTTTATATATTTTAAATAATTCTTCCCTTCTCTGGTTATGCCTGTATTTCTAAATTAAATAGAAAATATTTTTAATGGTTCGCAAAGTTGGATATGGATGCGACTGATATTTGAAATGAGGCAAAAATATCTTCAGATTCTTTCATTCATTATTTTTAATTTGTTAATTTGTTTTGTGAAGAACTATTGTTTTGTGTGTTTCTTTATTTTAAATTCAAAATATTCTTAATAATAATAATCACAAATAATTCTAAATTGAATGCATTTGTTGTTTTTTTGTTTGCTTTCATTTAATATTAGAATAATGCATGCAATTTGTGATATTATAATATTCGTTTGGGATACAATTTAGTTTTGCACAATTTTCACTGAATTTTCATTTTGATTAATCTATCGAATATGTATTGTAAGAAATTTCAATTTATATTGTTTTGTTTTTAATATCATAGACACACAAATAGTCGTATATAAAGTTTAAAAACTTTTCAAAAAAACTAAATATTTATAATTCAAAATTTGCTCTTTGATAATCTAAAACTAGCCTATGTTGATTAAATAAAAAGAAATTTTGTCTTGGTTTTTAAATGTCCCATCTCGATGACACTGGTAGAACGTTTCAGTAATGTGTGTATGGTCACCATAGTCGAAAAGTTCGTCCATGTATGGCTAAATTTTTCATTAAATTTTATTCGCGTTAAGGTATATAGAAATTCTTTTATCATATTTTTATTTCAAAAATATTCCAAGTACTTTAAAAAAATGCAATTTAGATATTATTAATAAAAAAAACTTAATTTAATTTAAAACAATATCTAAAAAGAAAATTATTAACTTTGTATATACTGCCGCCTTATTAGAGTATTTTTAGATTTGAGACATTCCATGTTTAGGTTGTTGTAGTTTTTTGTTGTTGCATAGAGTTTAAATACTCCTTTTTATCGTAGTAAGGTAATATTCTACCTTCTCACAAAAATCTTTAAAATACATTGACTGACGAGGAATGGTGATACTACCTTTTAAACAAGAACGGCAGTTTTAAGACTATTTCATACGTATATGGAAGAAGAAAATTAAATTATAACATACGAATTACAATTATTAAAGTAATTGAAAATGAAAAGAATTAGTTAAAAAAAAGTTTATTACGATTAATAAAATATACTTATTACTTATATATGAGACTGTCGAAATAAAATATGAAATTGTTCATGCAGTGATTTACAAAAAGTCATTGAAATAGAAATAATAAAATGACCACATTTGTCATTGGAAATGGTTTAGTTTTCCTCGAATTGGTAAGTTTGTTTCCAAGTTGGATGACTTGTTATATTGTCATTTAAACACATAAAGTAATGAAACTATATAGGAAACTTTTCAATCTCGTTCGCTTTTCTTTCTCTATTTTGTTTCTTTGATTTGTAAAGAACGTGAAAGACTGACTTAAGCTGTATGCACTTGTTGCATTTGCACATGGTTTCCACGGTCAAGGGGCGTCAAACGAAGAAAAAAATTGTTTTATTTGACGGTTTTTTATGAGAATTCTTGAAGAAACTTACTAAAGTACTATATATATTGTATATAATAGTGTTTTTTTTTTAAACAATTTAATAATCTATTATCAAAAACATATAGTAACTGAAAATCGACCTGTGGCCGATTTTTGATGCCCTATGGCAGAAATGTGACAGAAAACAGTCAAAACTAATAATATTTCAAGTTTTTTTTTCTACATAACTATATTTTTCCTTTTTTAAATTTGCTCTTATTCAGAGGTAGCCTAGATCCTGCAAATTTTATTTAAATATTTGTATTTGTTTTTAAAGTATATCAAAAAAACTTTATGAACAAGCTTATTTTCTCCTACGATTATTTCTTTCTAAACTATTCTTAGACCGATTTTATTGAAATTGAACACAGTGTCGTCTATTTAAGTTGGCAATCTATATAAATAATTTATACAAATTTGCTCTACAAATTTTCCAATTAAATCTGAAGAATCATTTTTAAAAAACGACAAAACTTTCTGGCCCCCCGGTTTTTGCATAATAAGTTCGCTCACCCTGTTCCGATTTTGCTGAAATGGAATACCATATCGAGTTAAGGAATAACCAACTCACATTGTAAATTTCATCAAAATCAGATAACGCATTTTTGAGTTATCTTGTACACAGACGGACATGCAAAAATCAGTTATAATTGTTATTTCTACGTTCTGCCAGTGCCTATCATAGGGCATATTCACTGAAAAACTCAGATATAATTTAAATCCGAATTTGCCCCACTTTTAAAATGAGCACCTAAAATAAGTCTAAAGTGCACAGGGCGTCACAAAGCTTAAGCTAGCCCTGGGACCACCTTTAATTTCATCCGTTTTAATAGTTTCATTACTGTACTCATGGATATTATATGCTAACATTTAAACGTTTGATAATTCGATACTGTTTGACCATCAGTGGATATTAATCTTCATTGAACGGAGTCAATATGTTAGGTTTCAAGAGACGCAAGGTTAGGAATTCACTGAACTGTTCGAGCTCAAAATATACTAGATTGTATTGTCTTCAAAAACTAGTATGAATATTTGCAGAACTAGCTTTTAATACCGTCCGAGCTTATAAATTTAGTGTATTTAAATTATTTCTTAAAACATCAGACTTTTTGGTTAACTGTATTCCTTACATATGGTATTTCATTTTGCTTTAGAATAAATTGAAAATATAAAATATTTTATTAACCATGTTTAGCTATAATATTTTGTTCTAAGAGTATAAATAATTTTAATAAATAAATTAGATTATTATTTTTTATATATAATTTTAGTGATTCACACAAACAGGGTATTTTCAGGTCTGAGTAAATTACATTCGTCAGCATTATTCTGTAACTAGATTTACTATACATATCTATTCTGAAGTTAGGACTGGTTTTCAGTCATAACTTCATATACTTGGCATAGGCCTGTTAAGAGTTGTTATAAAATTTATTCATTTTGAAAATAATTCGTTTTATCTTTTCAAAATTTGGAGCCAGGTTAATAATAATCCTTGATCTCTCAAATCTGGCTTTATTATAAAAGTAGTTTAAAAATTGCGACAGGCTCATTAAACTAGTTTAACACAAATAGCTAATTTAAATTTATAATCTGTCATGAACTGGATAGACGCTATTAAGGGTAAAATGTTATTATAGAATATTTTTTTAAATATTTAAAAAGTACTGTTTTTTAAGTCAAGTAAAGATATTATCTATAAAATTAATTATTTCTGAAATGTTATGCAAAATGATGGAATCGTGTAACTCGATTTGCAACAAAACAGTAATGACTATGCTTTTGTCGATTCGATTTAATCGAATTACACGATTCCATTTTAAAATATTCTCCGATTTAGTGAGAATATTTTAGAAATCCTTATGCTTGGGTAACCCGAGTCATAGAATACGTTGGCGTTCACTGAACTGAAAACACTCAATATGTGCTAAATGTATATATATTTAGTATTTATACACAGTGATTTTTTATAGAGGTTATTATAGAATTATATATATATATATATATATATACATATATATTTATTAGGAGGGAATTAATTTGAATAAATGGGGCATATCAAATAAGTGAAAATAATAAAAATATAATTTTGCATATACACATATATAATAATTTCCCTTCATTTTTCAATATAGTTAACAAAAAAATTTTTAAATGTAAATTTTTGTGTTATATAATTAGTGATAAACCATGATTGCCTAAAATTTATTTAATCATCACCCCCGCGTCAGGATAATTTTCTATATGAATCCAAAAAACACGAATGTGTGTGGTGATGTTGAAAATTTTTTAAACCATCTTATTAGCATAAAACAAAATTTAATTGTGAAAAATAAAAATATATTTATAATTATTAAAAGTTTGTTTTAATTCATTGGCTTTGTTATGTTTGTTACATTTTAGTTTTTCGTTGCTTTATAATACAAACAAAAAAAAAAGAAAAAAAAAAACGCTTATTTTAACTGCCACCAAATTAAATATAACAATTGATCATCAATATCTTCAAAAAATAATGTTCATCATGAAGAAATAGACTTGAATAGCTATTATTATTTTTTTTTTATTTAACACGTTTCTGTTGTTAATTTATATTAAGTCATAAATTTTTGGTGGTTTATATAATTAGTAATTAAAAAGTTCCTAATTTGGAAACTTATTTCTTTAGTATAAATCAATTTAAATATAAAATAACGATTTTTTTTTGTTTGATTTTGTTTCACATTATATTTTGTTTTACATTGTTTTGCAGTTCGATCGTTTCACAATATTACAAGTGCATGAGATTACATATTTTTATTTTTACGAGAGTAGCAAATTGTTTTTCTTTTATGTTTGCATGATTTTCCTTTTTTTTTTCTATTAAATCTGAGAAAAGTAACAAAGATGTGTTACCCCCCGAACGTATTTTTATGTAATTGAGTAAATTCTATATTCTAGGATTTGGGTGATTTTAATGTAGCCACATCATCTCTTCATGCATTAAGCAATAACATAGCAACATCTGGAACCAACAAACAAAGTCCTCATTCGTCTCCGCGTTTATCACGTCGTAGTACAACGCCAAATGTAATGGCTGTTCAAAATGATTTATATTCTACGCATCAACATCAATCCACAACATCAGTTATAGCAGCTTCATTAAATACATTGAATCAATCGCAATCACATCATATACAATTATTACAACAACAACAGCAGCAACAACAACAACAACAGCAACAACAATTGAGTCATCAACCGTCACCATCTGCTCCTCCTTTACATTCCGTGAATGGTAGTGTTAATTGTATTAATTCTGTTTCAAATACTAAATCGAATTCTAAACAAATTAATGTAAATCGGATGAGTGCACCAATATTATCAACAACATCCCATCAAATTGCCAATAAAGTCTTAAGTAAAGCAATGTCTACGGAAAATAATGATATTGGTAATCAATTAATTGAAATTATGGCATCTTCATTAGGAACAACAACAAATGCTCCTCCCCTACCACCACGAAAATCTTCACCATGTGTAGAAAATTCTTTAAATCGTTTATTGAAACCACAAAATAATTTTAATACGGCATCTAGTCTATTGAATTTGACGAATAATACAATTTCACAATCACATAATTTAAGTAGTAGAAGCACTGAAAATATAACAACAATGTCTGAATTTGATGTACCTAGAACAACAGCTCCTCCTATACCACATCATGATAATGATACAATAATAGATGATATACAAAACCAAAGTTTACTAGATGATGATACCGATAAAGTAATAGTCGGTCCAGCCGAAACAATAACCGGAATTATTGATACAAGACCATTGCATGAACGGAAACCAATATTAGTATCAACAATAAATTGTAATGAAGATATATCAGCAACTACATCAAATAATTTATATCATATGAAAACAACATCGATGTCTAATAATAATATTAATAATAATAATAATAACGGTAATCTTATTCGGCAACAATCTTTTCCAAATTCATCAAATAGTAGTCACCAATCGGTGATACCACTTCCATCAAAATCCATAAGTACAGCACATTTTAATGAAAATCAAATTGACCAAATAATAGACAGACCAGTAACATCAAATTTACATCATCATTATCAGGACCAACAACAACATATTAACCATCAACAACCGTTACTCCTTTATGAAAATGTGACAATCAGTAATAAAGACTGTAATGTACCATACGAGAATATAAATCTGGAATATATAGCAAGACTGATGAATGAGGGTTACTCAAAAGAAAATGCTATTACTGCATTAGGCATATCGCGAAATAATATTGAAATGGCTTGCGATATTCTTCATGAATTTGTTTCTAAAGGCAGTGCTTAAATTAAAAGAAATAACTAAAACAAACAAACAAAACAAAAAATACAAAGAAATACTTTTAAGAATTTGGTTTCATTTCATTGATGTCTGTTTTAAATGAAGTATTTTAATTGTGTACAATTTAATAATTACTTTTTAATTATTTTAATTAATTATGCTTGTTTTTTTATTCCCTCTTCTTTTATCCTATATATAACATATTTAGAGAATATATAAATATGATTTTTAAAATAGGTGTCTATTTTTTTGTTCTTGTAAGTATTACCGAATTTCTGAAATTATTTGTGTTCTAACAAAAAGTTTGGAGTCAAACCTTACAATAAACCAGGCACGGCTCTACCTTAGGGGCTAATGGGGCTAAGACCCTGATTTACTTAATTTCTGAAATTAAAATTTTTCAGTTAAAACTTATTTTAAAAATATATTCTAAAATTACAATATAAACGAAAAGCTCTTATATATTATGCAATTTAAATACAAAATAAATTAATTCGAAGCCCTTTCTTTAGTTTCGTATTAAAAAAAAACGAGTCGAAAGCCTCGCTATCTTAAGCACAAACAGCAAAAACCATAAAAAAGAAACTATTCGAAAAAACTCAATAGCTTAAACACAGAAATACTATAATATCGAATAATTGAAAATCTTCAACAGAAGAAAAAATCATAAGCAATATGTATACGAAAAAGGCCTCTATTCGTTTTAGTCCCGAAACAACAACAAAATCATTATACTGTAAATTTTATTCAAATCGGTTTATTAGTTTTTCAAGTATATCAAAAAAACTTTATAAAGAGGGTTATTTTCTCCTAGGATTATTTCTTTCTCCACTATCCTTGGATCGATTTGACTGAAATTTAACATGGTATCGTCTATTTGTCTAGTTACCATATATAATGAATTTATTTATATTAATTGTTTCACAAATTTTCCAATTAAATCCTAAAAACCATAAACAAAAATCGACATAACTTTCTGGCCAACCTGGTTTTTCCTTTATAACTTTCCTCCCCCTGCATCGATTTTGCTAAAATGCAATACTAAGCCAAGTTAAGGACTAAGCAACTCACATTGTAAATTTCACCAAAATCGGATAACCAATACCAAACCCAGTTAAGGAATAAGCAACTCATATTATAAATTTCATCAAAATCGGATAACGCGTTCTTGAGTTATCTTGTCTACGGGCGGACAGACGGACATGCATAAATCGATATAACTTTTGATTCCCTACACAACCATACCCCTGAAATTTTTCTACGATGATTATTTCTATGCGTTACAAATATGCGTTAGAAATTTACCTTTTTTTGAGGGGAAATTTTGTGTATGTACGAATTTTTCAAGTAGCTTAAGGCCTAAGTCATTGTACGACGATCATTGTAATGACGGAAATAATTTTAGAATGGAAAATTAACGTATTACAAAGGTTATTTCTTTAAAAAAAAATAATGCAAAACATGGGAAAAAGTTTAGTAAATAAATTTTAAATAAAAAATCTTAGGATTATCACGTAATTTGTTTTTTATAATGATTTTTATAATTTGAATGACGGTAACATGTTTTAATCGATCAGCTGTTTTGTGGATTGCGTTTATTTAATTTCATTTCACTGGAGAACTGCCTTCATTAGGAATTTTTCGACGACATTCTAACCTCAAACTTTAGCGTTCCAATAAGAAAATAATAATATATAAAAAAAAATGGAGAAAATTTGTGTCTCATCGGTAAAAAAGGAAAGGGAAGAAATAATCTAATTGAATTTGATGAAAAAAACCATTATACGACTTAGCTATGAACGAAAATCTGACTGAAAGTTTCTCTGACATTCGTAAAAGAGGTATAACCAACTTTCATTGAAAATCAAAGAAAAACGCTCGGTTTCCACTAGTTCCACAATTTCCTTCATTACAATGATCGTCGTATAACTTATGCCTAATTTCCCTTTGATTTTGTTTTTTTTTGTTTTCTTGGATAGAATTCTTTAAAAAAATTTTTTTTTTTATAGTACTTTTTTTAGAAATGATATTTTGATTAATTTTCAGATTTTTAGCATAGTTTTTTTTTTTTTTTTTAAGGAGGTGGGTGCCAAAGCACCCCGTACTTAGACCTTGCGGCCTATTGTACCCTCGGGAGAATCTGGACATATGGGATCGCACAAATTTTCCAAGAAAACTATGGGAAAAAAGACTAATTACCTGTATACTGTTTACAGAGTGGCAGCTTGTCCCAACTCTGGAAACAGTTCTGTCTTCTTCAGGTAATCGATTAAAGATTCCACCTTCAGATTCCGGACATCCGACAAGGTCAAGAGTGGTTTTCCGAAGATCTTCCTTCGCAGGCCCGTTAAGGCATCACATAAACTAATAACGTGTAGTGATGTTTCCTCAACGGTTCTGTACTTACGACAGATGGGATCAGATAGGATACCTATGGTATGTAGATGCTTGCGGAGGCAATGTTCCGTGAGGGCGCCCACCAGCACTCTGGTCCAACTTCAGTAACGAGTCCCTGACAATGCCTGGTTCAGTTATGAAAATTTTGGATTGTCGAAGAGACTCATTTCGCCACTAGCATAGTTTGCGTTCATATGTACTTATATCCCTTGAAGAAAATTTATAAATAAAATATTAGGCGTAGAATGTACGTACTTTGGCTTCATTTATTTTTCATCATTTTGTGGTAAATAAAACAATTTGTTTTTTAATTAATTAATTTTCACTCATAATTTGAGGAATCGAACTACTGAATTAAAATATTAAGGCGCTGATTGTTGGATACAAAATAATTCGTATCCTTCGCCTTTCACTGGCAATTTTTTCTTAGAAGGACAAGAATCATAAAATCAAGAACTGTTTTTCTATATTCAAAACAATTATTTATTTTAGCGAACCAATTGAGGTTCGCTTTGTTTGATTTGGTAGTGCATGCGTTAACAATTGTTTCCTTTAAAATAGGTAAATGCAAAAAATTATCTACTTCTTGGACCATGTCGATTTTACATGTTTCACAACCAATTTTTTTAAAAATAACTTTTTTAAATTATCACATATCCAATGAAGAATCGTCTAGAATTAGACTCTACGCTAAAATTTCCATTCTGCTGATGATTATATAATTTTCAACTTCTTGCAACAATATTTCAGCTTGCGTTTGTTCCATATTGTGAACAATGTTATCTGCTGGAATAAAAATAGCATTCCATTCGAATTGAAGATCATCGTCATCTTCACAATTTTAAAAAAAAAATAAAACTCAATACTTCTTGACGTATCGTAATATGTATACGATTTTTGGTAATAGTGTAGCGTAAGCATTTGACAAAACACATAACGGACAGCGGGTGGCTCTGTAGCCATTTTTTTATTTTTCGTCCGATTTTGATTTTTGGAGTCCCATTGTGTAACGGACTTCTTTACTAGTTTTATAGTAACAAGAAGTAAAAAATAAGTTAAACCTACAAGGTCGTCTCGAATCTTGCCACGCTATTTAGATATGAATCTGGACTGAAATTAAAAGGAAATGTTTAAGCGTTTCTTCAGATAGTCATTAGTCACGTTCCCACGGCTTATTGATGATTATTTAACACTAGTGATTTTGTTTTCCATAATATTTTAAATAATAACATATTGGAATAAGAATCTCGCCATGATAAGAGTGATCGTAAATGAATGGTATCCGTATCAGACCAAGCATCTTTGTGTCTAATTTAATTCGATATCTTTTAAAATAAAATTCATTCTAAAATGCTTTTCAAGATTCTTGTTATCAATTCAGAAACTATTTAGATATCAACCGATTTTAATATATGTTCATACTTTGATTTGATGGAATATGCAATAAGTTTGGAAGCGATTTAAGAACATCTTTTGAACATTGACCTTTCGTTGAACATATTCCTTTTGAAGATACCAAAAAAAAAACTAAGAAATTAAATTGTAAAAATTTTTTAATAAGTAATCAAATCAATGATTAAATTTAGTTATGTACTAAAATTAAGGGAAGGTTTGTGGTGCCTTCATCTATCTGTGTTGCGATAGACCTTTATTCTTATCCCATTGCATGAAGCTTTGCTTAGTTTTGGTGTGGTTCGGATTCATAACATACCTTATTAAATCTAAAATCATATATAGTTCAAAAGTTCTTAAAATGACTTTCATTTTCTATGCGCTTAATACATATTTCCAATAATTAAGTGTTTCAGCGTTGTCAAGGAAACAAAAAAAAGGTAAACAAGAATTTAAAATTCAATTTAGAAATAATCAATACGGCATACATTTGTTTATAACACAGAATTTACTTTAAACCAAAAAAACATAGAACAATATTATACCAATATAGAAGGACACTTTTCTAATTGATGGCAGAATTGCATATCTTCGGACAAATTCTAAAAGCTGTTGAATTTGAGGAAACAAAATTGTACTGTAGGTGGAGCATACAATTTGGTAGGTTTTTGTTTTTCCAATGTTTATTGTAAAATTTTTCAAAATCATAATACAAAAAACAAAATAAAAATCTGCTTTAATATACAAAAGGCTCAAGCTGGGATTTCATCGAAGGAGAATTAGAAGGAAAAACTGTAGCCAGTATAGATCGACTTGAGAAATCTTCAACATTTTGTCATCCTATTGACGTACATTTAACCAGTCGTGGAATACAAGGATGGCCAAAAATTCATGTCGAATTATTTGCAGTTAATGGTTTAAATAATAGTTGGCCAGTTGGGTATATAATTTTGTGGATAAAAGGAACAAGCTTGAAAAATAATACATATATTTTCATAGATTTGGATTTGCCCATATTCCAAATACACCGGGATATCATAAAATTGTAATAAATACTTGGAAAATAGCACCAATCAGTTTTACCGATAAAATTCGTAATCGGTTTTGGTCCGGTGGATTTACTTTAATTAAAAGTGATTTGATTTTTTCCGGTATCGAAAGGTATGTGTATTGTGATACCTGTAATAGCAATAATACAAAAATGGTTATATAATTACTCTTATTTGGCAGATATAAGCTTCAAACAAAGACATCGGGAAAAGTTTTAATTGATGTCATGTTAATATTTCGTAATTTTGCAAAATTTGGTGTCGAATTCAAATAAATGAATATGTTTCAAGTTCAGCATATTATGTTTGTTATATTTTTTTTTACATCCGACAATTTTTTATATTCACCTAGGAATTTTGGGTTATCTATAAGAATTGAAATCTCTAAACCAACTGTTAATAAAACATTAAAATCCGTAAATTCAAGCGAACATACGGGAAACCAAACTGCAACTTTGTCGGTTACATCTACCGAAATGTCTATTCAAATTTTTACTACGTCAATATCGATCTCTAATATAACAACTACTTCTAAACCTTCCGTTACAAATAGTACAAACTTATTGCCAGATTTATCAATTCGACAATCGGCTTCACCTAGCTACTATTGTGAATGTGATCTAACACAGAATATATGCGATATAAATTGTTGTTGCGACATAGATTGTTCTAATTCTATTTTGGAAATATTTTATTGTACCAAAAATATAACAAAATTTAATAATTATCTGGATTTATTACCTTGTGATATTAGTGAAGGATGGTTTTGTATTTTTAAAGATAATTCGAAGGAACACTTTTGCCAAGTATAGACTTTTAGATTTAATTATGCAAAATACATATTTTTGTTTTGTTTCTTTTTTTTAGATATTTGATCCAAACAAAAAGCAAACGTATGAATGGCCAAATGCTTTTATTGAGGAGCCTAAACAATATGATCGAATTTATTATAAAACGAATGATCCAATATTATTGTTTGATGAAGAAAAAAAAGAAATAAGCGAATTAGGTATTATGAAGTTGTTTTATAATAAATTGAAAAATATCATTTTATATATTTTTTTAAGAAATTCCATATTCACTAACAAGTACAGGCTGTAATATTCTCGACTCTGTTCGATACTTACAGAATGTTAATCGTGAATGCTTAACAACATGGGAAAAACGACATGAATTTATAAACGGATTATTACAGAAATTTGAGTATTCCAAAATTCTTGTATCAAACAATTTGCGGCAAAATTCAATCAAGCCTTCGGATACTATTAATACTCAAATATATATCTGTATAAATAAAATAAATAAAAACACGTGTAAGAAATATGGTAATGATTCTATCGATGATGAATTTAAGGAAATTCAATTTTATTCAGGAATTGAAATAAGTTTTCTTCATAATTTTACAAATTTGCTTGAATGTAATGTTTATGTTGCTTCAATGGATTTTAAAAACAATGATTTCAATGTATGGCAAGAAATTATTGTTGAATTTAAAATGTTGAATGAAATCATATTGATTCAAAGTGGAAATTTGGGATATGATTTTAGGAAACCTATTATTCAAATAACGTTTACAAATCTCAATGAAACTATTAAGAAAAGTAAAGAACAAATAATAATCGATTATTTTAATTCGAACAGAACAAAATATGAATATATTCAGATTCCAGGAACGATTGCAGGAAATTGCGTACAAGATTTTTCAGAAATTATTAATTTCGGTGAAAATAGCATTACAAAATGTTTTATACAATTAAAAAATGAGACTATTCTTCATTCAGAAGTGAATTTTACTGAAATATGTTTAGAGTTGCAAACAGATTCATATCAATTTTTATTAGGTAGAAATTTTCCATCAAAATCTGAATTATTTATTTCAGAATTTGGATCACCAAAAAATATTTCAAGAAATTGGATAAAATTGGAAAATGAAAATGATTCATTTGAAAGCATTTTGGGCCGATATATTGAAGAATCCGATTCATTCATTTGTGAGAATATGATCATTAATGTACAATATAATATTTTCATAGTCAAAATTTCTGTTAATGGAATAAATAATCAGAATTTAGTCAAACGTGCTTTGTTAAAATTCGGAACAAAAGTAAATCTTGAGTTTAATTTAGATAGTGATATAAAAATTCCGTTACAAACTAGTGTAATGTTTTTTGATTCCACGTCTGTATCGAGTGGATCCGATATTAAATATTTAATCATATCTCGAAAAAATTATTATTTATTCAATTATTTCTATACTATTATTTTCACGTATATAGCATTGGTCTCATTTGAACAGTTTTCATTTCGATTAATTTTCTTTTCGACTTAATGTCACATTTTTATAGAATCAATTAAAGACGGTAATTCGGTGTTCACGTGTACTGTAAATCAATGCTTTTCATAAATTAAGATCACAAAATGATTGACTACAATAAATTCAAGTACATATTTTTATAGTAAATCTTTAACATTTTATTTCTTTATTTATGAAGAAATTATAAAGTAAAAATCGAAAGAAAGCTTAACAATTCTTTAAATTATAAACATATAATATTAAAATTAAATGTATTCTAAAGAAATTATTTGTGTTTTAATCATTCATTATTAATGAGTGGCTCTGTCATTCATTTAGACCAGAGCTCCGCAGCCGATGTGCAACTTTTCAATGCCTGTGGGCACGGGAATATGTTGATTTTTGTATATTTTTACTAATGGTGTCTCACAGAAGGCTGAGCAAGATTGTGGAACTATGATATTGATAACCTGGATGATACGTGGCATTAAAACCATATGTAGCCAAGTCTGTCGGCCCACGTTAGACAGAAAAATTTATAACTCTAGTTAATATCACTGGAAATCCCACTTTTTCATTTTTTCTGCAGCCGAGAATTGAAATAGCGGAAAGTAACTTCAGCATCGGACAAAACCACTATCGCCCACCATGAAAGCCTGAATCGCACACTAGTGGGCGGTAGGGACCAGATTGACTACCCATGATATAAACTATCATTCTGATATCTTTATTTAAATCTGCAATTTCCTTAGTTTTGGACTAATACATGGCGCTTCAATATGGCACAAATAATTGGATATAAGAAAATGTTATTATATAAATTCCATCTAATCTTGTTGGTTTAAAATTTATTGACAATTTTCTATACAATTTTTTATTAAAAGAATTTTAATTTATATATGTTTAAACTAAATAAAAAAAATGAATTTTATATTTTTACAAATTTAAAATCAAATTTAAACCTACGGCAATCAACGCTCTCATAAAAATGAATGAAATGGAATGTAAATTTCCATACACGATGACGTCCTGTATTGTATCGCAAATGATTCTACTCTTCGACATAAGACTATATTTGCAGAATAATGATTACGAGGATTTGATATCTACAAAGGGAATTGCATTTTTATTCGCGTAATCAACAAAATCGTCAGCATAATAATTTGCAATTTTAAAAAGCGTTATAACATCAGCTTCAGCATGATGTGAAATCGGTGGATTTTCATTAAATAATCGTTTGTAAATTTCACAAAGTTTGTAACTTAATGTTTTTTTTTCATTTTTTATATTTGTTTCAGATTGAAATAATTGTTTCTTCGATTTGAATACTTTTCTTTCGCCATTATCGGAGCTTCGTTTTCGTAAATTTATATTATCAACATTTTGACGATGTTTTACACTTCTCTTTGGTGTTGTTTCATTGATATTCTGAATTGCTGTCACCTCAGTTACTTCTGATTGGATATCATATGTAAATTCGGGAATGTTATTATTTGCAGAAAATAAAATGTTTGCAATTCGGTTTTCTTCTTTCGCAACTACATCTTCATGTTCTGAATTTAGAAATTCATTGAACAATAAATCTGTTTCAATCTCGGAACTCAAAGAAATTTCATTTTTCTTCGAATCTATATTTCTAAAGGCAGGAAGAGAATCCACACAAACTATTGTATCAGGAAGATGCTAAAAAAAGAAAAAAAAATGAATTAGATAATTTTATAATATTTAATTTTCTTCAATTTACCATTTTCAGCTTGAAAAGGGATGATTTTAGTATGGGATAATCAAACCTTAAACCATTGTGAGCAACTAAACAAATAGGTTGACGCAAATGTTGAAAGAAAGACACAATCAACTGCCCTGCATTTTCATCAAAGGGTTTTTCATGTTCTAGCATATAATTATCTAGACCTAAAATTAAAAAAAAATTATATATTTATATATATAATATTAAAGGTATATAAAATGTTCTTTATATAAATAGTATCCTGTATTTTACCAGATATTTTAGATGCTTCGGAATCAATCAATCTTTTTGGATTAAAACATAAATTAAGTTTATTTACATTTTTGCATATTTCCTCATTCGAATGGTTTGGCGTCAAATCGCTACTTAAAATTGCATGTAAACATAATTCAGTAATACTTGTTTTCTTAAAGTTTGGAAAACCTGTCGTTTCCAAATCGAAGAACACAAATGTTTGGATTTTATTGTCCATCATATTACAAAAGTTCACCTCATTTTGCAAAAGTTAGCAGTAAGTATTTTCTTTTGTTTTGCAAATATATATTTTAACTTTTACCTGATGAAATTTGGCGAGCCTTTCCGACTAAATTAAAGCACAAATTCAGTTTATTTGTTACACGGGGATTTTTACATTTTATATCAGAAAAAACTGCAAAAATACAGATTTGTTCTATTTTGGATTTATTTAAATTTAATTTGAAATCTTCAGTCGCCTTTATGTTTAGAAAAGCAAAAGTTTTTACAGCATTAAAACTTTCCATAAATATCACAATATAAAAAATATATTATACTGAAATAAATATTTTACAAAACTTAAAAACGCCTATTTCTTATCAACAGATAAATTTCAAATTAGAATTAGCTATCAAAATCCATGCGTTGCTGTCACATTAACGCTGAATCCGCAATACGTAGTAGCCAAGCGTAGGCATTAACTCGTTTTTACGATATCTGTGTCTGAAGCATTTATTATCACGCCGAACTGTCAAATTTGGAGGGGAAAAAAATTGCGTTTTTTTAATTTATAATTTTTAGTGCGTTTCGGATTCCAAACCAAATTCTTTTGAATTAAATAATCAAAGTTAATAAATTTGCAATATGAAGTGTTTAATTTCTGGGTGTAATAACAAACAACATCGAAAAATTCTTGGAAATTTCTTTCACAACTAAGTTTGACTTATTTTTTATTATAATGGGCTAATGTTCATTATTGCCGTATAAAAAAAAGTTTTTATGGTGTTTATTTACTTTTTGGTAATCAAATAGAAATTATGTTAATTCATAAATTAATAAAAAATTGGTTTTTTTTTAATCCACGCCGAAATGTCAAATCCCACTTTTTTTTTATTTCGATTTTAACGAAATCTACCAGTGACAGTCATTTTTGGTTAAAATGGGGGCAATTCTTAAAATTCGTCGAAATTTTTAAAAATTCAGCATTTTTAGTTTTAAATCCTTTTTTTTTGGTCTTAAAGTTTCCAAAAAATGAGGCTCTACGTATGAAATGGCTTTCGGCTATTGGTTTACGCAGGAAAGGAAATATATAGGCGCATACATGTTTATAATTATTATTTAATAATTTAATTTTGTATGTTTAAGAAAACTTGATTTTTTCAGCAATCACACGCAACAATTTTTTTGCAATTCGGATGTTATAGAATGCATGAGCTTTTAGCCCATTTGCAATGTTGTCCCCCCGAATTCATGTTTTTAATGCCACCACTACGCCGCACACATAAGCAAAAAAATGCAAGTGCATTCCAAAAGTGCTTCAATTTCCCCTGCGAAAGGCCTATCCATATTTTCCCTAATCTAAGGTAGTAGCCTATGTAAGTGCAAGATTACACGCTATGTTTTTTGGGTAGAATTCTACCGCAGACATAGGTTAGGGTTGGATGCGGGTGAGGCAGAAGATCTACCTCTCGAAATGCTGGCGCAACGGAGTTTTTTACGCACACAATCAAGAGTCACTGTTTGTGTCGGTTTCGAAAAAAATTGAAAATTCAAGCGCGCCATTCGCTTACTGACCGTCAACATGTAATCATAATCTAAAAGTACATAGGAAATAGTAAAATAGTAGATCCTAACAGTTTGACGGTTTAAATCGAGTGATGCTGTGCTCACACATACTAATACACTCCTTGTGTAGCTTGTGGTATAACCACCCCGGCCGGGCGGGGTGGCTAAATCTGCTTCAGGATGACGCCTGCAAGTTCGATCACGATGATGTCCTACAAAATAGAAAATATAAATAGAAAGCACGTTTTAGATTTCATTCTACTATTTTTCCAACCTAACCTTAGATTTACAAAAACAAAACTTTTTCGTTGAAATTTCAAATTTGCATTCCTCAAAATTTTTTTTCTTAGGTCAAAAATATTAACAATATTTCGCTAATCCTCAAAAATTTTATTGAAAGTCCGCTCGTAATATGGGTGGGGGAAAAACTGTGGTAGGTGCCACTACGAATTTCTTAAAAATTTCATTTTTGACTCCCACCATTCTCCCACCACTGTGGTATAAACATTCCTCGTCTAATCGGTTTGGTAGTTTTCTACCCTAAACTTGACGGTAGAGTTCTACTGCGTGTAATCTTGCACTAAGATAATGCAACGTTGCATAGCGCACCGCAAATTTTATTTTGAAATGGACACTTCAACTGACAATTATTTATCATTTGGCCATATTAAATGTTATTGAATAATAAATTAAAAAATGGAAAATCTTGACGAAATAAGATTATTTTTTTTGTTGTTCATGTTGTATGAGTACTACAAATGTTTTATGAACTGGAACAGCAGCTAAAAATGGCAAATTTATCAAGGAACTTTTCAAAACATCCCGAACTATTCTTTAAAGATATCTGAATGTTTTTGGTAAAGCGAAACACTCGTTGAGAAAACCAATTGACGCTGAATCGAACTATGAGTAATTGTAAAGTACCCAAAGCTAGGGAAGTAACCAGAACCAAATAGAAAAATAAAAAAAAATACGTTGCAATAAGTTTGTGATTTTCAAAGACACAATCTACCAGGAAGAGGGGGAATGAAATTTTGTTAAAGAAGCCATAGAGTTATATTCATTAGATATTAATTTTCTGTCTCACGTGGACCGCGCCCAAGTTTTCCAAGTTTCGGAGATAACGACTCGCCGCTCAACCAATACGACATAAGGCTGAAATATAATGTGCTCTGCATGGCAGAGCAAAACTGTCAGAAATGTACTAATATACATGAATCCTATTCCAAGATTATATTATGCATACGCGTGCATTCGTTAAGTTCGATTTCTGTTTCGTTATGTTTAAGCAATACAAATCAGTTAGTACATTCCGTACGGAAATTTTGACAGTTGATTTGCAAATATTTTTCTCATGAAACGTGACTTGATGATATGGTTTTTTTTGAAAAAATTGTTTTCTAAACGATTTTCAATTTTTTAAAATCACTTTTACATTACAAAAAACAATTTAAAAGACAAAATTTTTTGAGTCAAATGGTTATTCTTGCTTATGCACATTGTAATCAGTTCTACGGATTTGACATGCATAAGTAAGGCCTAAGTTATACGACGATCATTGTAATGACGGAAATAATTTTAGAATGGAAAATTAACGTATTACAAAGATTATTTCTTTAAAAAAAAATAATGCAAAACATGGGAAAAGTTTAGTAAATAGATTTTAAATAAAAAATCTTAGGATTATCACGTAATTTGTTTTTTATAATGATTTTTATAATTTGAATGACGGTAACATGTTTTAATCGATCAGCTGTTTTGTGGATTGCGTTTATTTAATTTCATTTCACTGGAGAACTACCTTCATTAGGAATTTTTCGTCGACATTCTAACCTCAAACTTTAGCGTCCCAATAAGAAAATAATAATATATAAAAAAAAAATGGAGAAAATTTGTGTCTCATCGGTAAAAAAGGAAAGGGAAGAAATAATCTAATTGGATTTGATGAAAAAAACCATTATACGACTTAGCTATGAACGAAAATCTGACTGAAAGTTTCTCTGACATTCGTAAAAGAGGTATAACCAACTTTCATTGAAAATCAAAGAAAAACGCTCGGTTTCCACTAGTTCCACAATTTCCTTCATTACAATGATCGTCGTATAACTTAGGCCTAAGCATTCGATCAGTTTTTTCGTCTTTTCCTTTATGCCATGCAGAGCACATTATATTTGAGCCTATAATAATTTAACTTGGTTGCCCCTCAATTAGCATTTAAAATTTGGGTTGTTTTTATTTTTCATATATATATATATATACTTTGGTTAAAAGTTAAGATTTTATCAATCTTTTTGGGTTTGCTATTTCATTGCTTAAGAAGCATTTTCGTTGCGGATAACCAAATGATTTTCGTAGCACTTAACGTTTCTACGTTGGACTGCATTGCGTTACGCTACGCCATTTCACTCATTGTGTGCTCAAGGTAAAGTAAGCATCAGTTTGCACTTTGGATTTGTTTTCATCTAAACGTCAAAACAAAAGTGCTGTCAACAAATGTACATACATTTTAATATTTAAAAACCACTTTTAAAATTTTGTAAATCACAGAACCCTTGTACATTGATCGGTTTATTAGCAACAATTAAAAAAAAAAAACAAAATAATTAAATAGAAAAAACTTTTAATAACTAAAACAAGATTTGGGATTTGTTAACAAAAATAGTACAAATAGGAGGAATCTGTAATCTCAAAGGTTCTGACTTGTACTTTCTAAATTAAGTGTTATTATAATAATAAAGTCATTTATTGTTTTTAAAGATTACACAATAATCATAATGACAAATCAAAATTATTTTTCCGAATACCACAAAATGTACGAATCCAGTGAACGTAAAAAGCGTCCCTGTTTGGTACCTATTTGCAGTGGGGAACGATTTGATTTAGTGCATAAATTTCCCATGGAGAAAAGCAGAGCGCTGGTATGGTTACAAGCTCTTGATGTTCCTGGTCTTGATTTGATACCATTGGATAAGATAAGAAATTCATTATTTGTTTGTAGTCGGCATTTTCGAAATGAAGATTATAAGAATATTTTATCACGACATTTAAATAAAACTGCGATTCCGAATATAAATCTAAAAGCTCTTGATCAAATGGACTTAGTTTTGAATAGGACTTGTGAACAATCTAAACACCTTTTGGGGGAAACTTTGAAAACTCAAAATATGCAACAGGAAATCCCAGTAAAAGAAAAAATCAATGATGTACCTATAATATTAAAACGAAAATTACCATGTACCGAACCGGAAGATAATATACAATTAGAAACGAATCTGCTTTATAAACGAACCCATATAAATAAAGATGATCAAAAAGTAAATGGAGATTCAACGTCTTCTACAGTTGAAGCTACTAGTAAATTAGTAGACAATATAATTATTTTTACAGAGAAGAAATTAGATGAAAACAATTTGAAAGTAGAATATAGTACAAATAAATCAATCAATAACGAGGAAGATAAAATAGATTATCGAGGAGAAAATTTAGAAACATCGAAATCCGATGATGATTCATTTGATCGTCTAAGTATGTTTTTGTTATTATTAGATATTAAGCAAACAAACTTTCAATAATTTACGTTGAGAATTAGTTGATAAATTTGTTTGTACCATTATTAACAGTTAATTTCTTTCAAAATATGTTAGACAACATTTTACAGATAAATCATGAAGATTTTCCCACCAATTTGTCACTTGATAATTTCTGGTTAAGAGATCATTGTCATTGCAAAAAATGTTATAATAGCGAAAAATTACAACGTAAATATAGCATTTTTGATATACCATTTAATGTTAAACCATTGAAGACACAAATAAGAAATCATATACTATATGTGAAATGTAAGTAAAATTCAATTTAGATTTCTGAAAATTGTACAAGTTTATAAATATGAACAATTTTCTATTTACAGGGAATGATCAACATGAATCCGAATATGATTTGAAATTTTTATATGAGTCTCAATATGAATATTTATTAAAAGATAATTATCCATGCAAACACATACTTTGGGATAAAATTACTATGTCGAAATTAAATTCTGGATGTGTCTCTTTTAGTAAATTTTTAACTGATAATGAAACAGCAAAAACTGCTGTTCAAAGTTTAGTTGAATATGGATTCGTTTTTATTCAAGGAGTGCCAGCTAATCTTGTAATGACAGAAACTGTCGTAAAACGGTAAAAAGATCATATTCAATAATAGTATTGATATAAAAAAGATGTATCGTTTCAGATTGTTTCCTATTAAAAAATCTAGTTTTGGTAAAATATGGTCTACAAATAAGAAATCTAATATAGCGGTATATCATGATGAAAATGTCGATATTCACACGGACAATACATTTTTTGATGAACCTGCCGGTCTTAAGATTTTGCATTGTATCGATCAAGAAAGTTCGTATGGTAAAACAATTCTTGTTGATGGTTTTAATATATTAAAACATTTCAAAATAAAACATTCTGATGGATACAAACGATTAGCAGAAGTAAATTTCCCCACCGAATATATTACGAATGAAAAACATTATTTATCTTCAACTCCAATTATCAAATTAAATAATATTACAAATAATCCGGAACAAATACGTTTTAGTTTGTATGATAGATCTCTTTTCAATACAATTCCACAAACAGAAATGTTTTATTTTTATAAAGATTTGCACGCTTTAAATTGCGAGATAAATTCAGATCAAAATCAATATCAATTTTACTTAAATCCTGAAACTGTACTTATATTTGATAATTGGAGAATTTTACATGGATACGAGAAGTTTGCAGAAAGACAAGAAATGCTCGGTTGTTATGTATCTAGATCAGATTTTACTAGTGTAGCTCGTTCAATGGGGTTAATGAATTGATAAAAAAATAAAAGAAAATGATTTTTTTGCTTATGTTAATTTAATAGTTGTAGAAAAAAATTCGAATAAAAATTAACTTGGCTACATCTGGTTTTAATGGCCACGTATCATCCAGGTTACCAATACCATAGTTCCGCAATCTTTCTCAGCCTTCTGTGAGACACCATTAGTAAAAATATACAAAAATCAACATATTCCCGTGCCCACAGGCATTGAAAAGTTGCACATCGGCTGCGGAGCTCTGGTCTAAATGAATGACAGAGCCACTCATTAACAATGAATGATTAAAACACAAATAATTTCTTTAGAATACATTTAATTTTAATATTATATGCTTATAATTTAAAGAATTGTTAAGCTTTCTTTCGATTTTTACTTTATAATTTCTTCATACATAAATAAATAAAATGTTAAAGATTTACTATAAAAATATGTACTTGAATTTATTGTAGTCAGTCATATTCTGATCTTAATTTATGAAAAGTACACGTGAACACCGAATTACCATCTTTAATTGATTTATAAAAATGTGACATTAATTCGAAAAGAAAATTAATCGAAATGAAAACTGTTCAAATGAGACCAAGTATAGAAATAATTGAATAAATAATAATTTTTTCGGGATATGATTAAATATTTAATATCGGATCCACTCGATACATTTAACTTGGTTTCCCCTCAATTAGCATTTAAAATTTGGGTTGTTCTTATTTTTCATATATATATATACTTTAGTTAAAAGTTAAGATTTTATCAAACTTTTTGGGTTGGCTATTTCATTCCTTGAAAAGCATTTTCGTTGCGGATAACCAAATGAGTTTAGTTGAATATGTATTCGTTTTTATTCAAGGAGTGCCAGCTAATCTTGTAATGACAGAAACTGTCGTAAAACGGTAAAAAGATCATATTCACTAATAGTATTGATATAAAAAAGATGTATCGTTTCAGATTGTTTCCTATTAAAAAATCTAGTTTTGGTAAAATATGGTCTACAAATAAGAAATCTAATATAGCGGTATATCATGATGAAAATGTCGATATTCACACGGACAATACATTTTTTGATGAACCTGCCGGTCTTAAGATTTTGCATTGTATCGATCAAGAAAGTTCGTATGGTAAAACAATTCTTGTTGATGGTTTTAATATATTAAAACATTTCAAAATAAAACATTCTGATGGATACAAACGATTAGCAGAAGTAAATTTCCCCACCGAATATATTACGAATGAAAAACGTTATTTATCTTCAACTCCAATTATCAAATTAAATAATATTACAAATAATCCGGAACAAATACGTTCTAGCTTGTATGATAGTGTTGTAAAACGCTTCTTACCTTTTACGATATTTTAACCAGTTCTCATGAAATTGTTGTAAAGCGATTCTTACCTTTTACATTATTTTTACCAGTTCTCATGAAATTGCTTATTTCGTATTTTCGGATATTTTAAATATAAAATAATATTACATTACGCGATATCAGCCAAGACAAATAAATTATTCATATTTCTATTATTGAAATATTCAAATTTCAATAAAAGATTTTTTTTTGTATTCTCGCGCATCTTTATAAAAATGCAATTATGCATTTTTAGATAAGAAATATATAATAATTATTTCTTAAAAAGCGACAGTCACATTTTACTATCGAAGTTGAAATCACCTCTGTTTCTAAAAACGAAATTATAGTCACAATTCTAGTGTTCCGAAATATTCTAATATTTTAATAACCAAATAACCAAATAGAAAATAAAAGTTTATAATAATTAAACGGTCGTTTTATTGAAACAACAGAAAGCCTTCCAACAAATGGTGTCAGATGTGGGGTTGTTTTTTTAGAAAATAAAGCACCTATATAAATTACTTAATTAATAAATACGTTCTATTTGGTTTTTCTTTTTAAAAAAGCTATTTTGGTTAATTGGTAGTTTTATGTTAAAAATAAATGAATGAAAACATTTTTCGAACAAATGATTACGAATATAAAAAGAAAAGGAGAACTGCAGAACTACAGGTTATCATCAAGAATTCATCGGGTTTTCTTCACATTTTCAAGAACTTCAAATCCAGCAAATTCTTACAACATTATCACAAATCTTCCGATTTTCAAGAACTTCTAATCCAGCAAATTCCTACAACATTATCATAAACCTTCACATTTTTAAGAACTTCAAATCCAGCAAATTACTACAACATTATCATAAATCTTCAGATTTTCAAGAACTTCAAATCCAGCAAATTCCTACAACATTAACATATATCTCCAGATTTTCAAGTAAGATCGTTTCAATAAATATATATTTTTTAATTAAATTTAATAAATAATAAAGTAAAAGCGATACAATTTTTTCCATATATTACAATATATATAAAAAAAAATATAGAGTGTAAAACTATATTGAGTGCGGGTGGATTCAAATTCGTTTCGTTTTTTTTTGGACTCTGTTACTTGTGAGAACGACTTTCGTATATCCTATTTTATTTTACTTTATGAGTGATTTTTCTTCTTCCGAAGATATTTTTTTGGGATTCGATTTAGCACCCGCGATGGCATTCGATAGGGATTTTGCACTAGCAATCATACCCGAGTTTAACGAAGACCGGGATTCATTCTATAAATTCACCACATGTTGTGATATAGTGTTGACGGCTATAGAAACTGCGTTATTTCTAAATATAATAAAAAGTAAATTGTCGGGCCAGCTTACAATATCATTAATTACAACACTTTCACGGACTGGACAGAATTAAAATGCTTATTACAAGAGCAATTTTTAGAAAAACGAACGCTTGCGCATATTCAATTGGAATGAGTGATGTGTACTCAAAACCATAATGAAGATGTTCGCTCTTACGCAAACCAAATTGAGCGACTTAAAGCTGATCTAGACGATGCTTGCATTGTTTTGGAAGATCAAATTGCAAGTACTGTAATAGTTAGTCTAAATGGCAAAACCGCACTCAAAGCTTTCGTTGATGGATTACATAATTCCATTCGATTAATAATTAAAGCAAGTAGGTTTTCAAAACTCTCGGGAGCGGTGGAAGCTGCGGTAGAAGAAGAGAAATCTTGGAAACCCAAACCTAGCCAAAAACCCAAATCTCAATTAAAATGTTCGTATTGTCACAAAATGGGTCATGACAAATACTAAATCCAATAATTTACCCCCTTTTCAAAAAATTGCTGTAAGAAAGGAAAATCTTAATTCATCTTTTAATGTTAATGCTACTGCAAAAAGAAAGATCATCATATTAAAGAGTGTAGGAAACGGAAATATAATGAAGACAGAAAAATCTTCTGATTCGGGAAACGCTCCAAGCCCTGGGATAAGCGGTAGTGTAATCAGAACGGCGGAAGCGAAGTAATTCACCTAAGCGCAAATATTTTACTAAATTCTACCTTCAAATTCTCACCAAATCATAATGAAATGGTTGATTCAAAATGTATAAAAAATTCTGATGCTAAATTATTTCCAAATTCTGCTACAAATTAATCACAAGGTTCTAATATTCAAAGTTCTCAAAATTCTGATCAACAAATTTCTCAAGAAACTTATAATATTATGAATCACAAAATTTTACAAAATTCTTCAACATTACTACAAAATTCTGCTAAAATTGATGCAAGTATTAAATTATCTTCTGAATCTAAAAGGAATACGAATAAAAAATCAAACTCAAATGTACGAATTTCTCATAGTTCTGAAAAACGTCTAAAATTTACAATATTACTCTTAAAAATCTCGATAATTGCGACTCAGTTATAATCGAAACACATACTACAATAAATGATAGCGCAAAATTATTAGTAGACAGTGGAAATGAAGTGAGTTTATTAAAAGAAGATCATCTAAAAGACGACGAACTTATGTATACAGATCATAAATCACAACTTAAAGGTATAAGCGATATTCCTCAAAGTACGTTAGGCATCCGCCACGTCAAAATCAAAATAAATAATAGTGAAATAACTCATCCTTTTCACGTCGTGAAAAGTGACTTTCCTTTCATCAACGATGGTATTCTGGGAAGCGAATTTTTGGACAAATATAAAGTAAAACTTGACTTCGGTACAAAATTATTTTCAATATTTAAATAGTTTTTTATTTAGCGTCCTTGATACATTTTTAAATCGTTTTTCTAGTATTTAGGTTGTTGTTTATACTTTATAATAATAATACCAAAAATACAACATTTATCTATCTAACATATATATTATATTATATCTGTAATGATCCCTTGGGATTTCTTGAGATATTATTGTTCAATAAAAAAAAAAAAAAATTATTATTACTAATACTATTATTACCGACTAAATATAATAGTATAAACAACAACCTAAATACTAGAAAAACAATTTAATAATTATTTTCAATGTCATATGAAAATGAAACATTTTCACTAAATCCTGAACCTTCAATTTCTGAAATCCTAATTCCTGCAAGATCCGGGGTTATTGTCCGCGTAAAAAGTACTACATTGGAAAATTGTTTATGCCAAGCACAGCAATTAGAAAATGGATTAATCATTGCTAATAGTATTTCTAAACCAAACAATAATCTTTTCCCAATTTCTGTTATAAATCCTAACGAAGAAGATACAATTCTAAATACTGATTCATTAAAAGTACAAAACCTTTCTCAATTTCAAATTCTTGGCATATATTCTGAAGAAATTAAATTCGATCAAGAATATGATCGTATACAACGTCTTCATAGTGAAATTAAAAATGAGCATATGACCTCAGAACAACGTGAAGCTATCCTAAATATTTGTACAAAATATATAGATCTTTTTTATCTCGATGGTAACAAACTAACTTGTACTGACTCTGTTTACCATCATATACCGACTCCTGGTGTACAACCAATTCATGTAAGACCGTACAGATTACCCGAATTCCCGAAATCTGAAGTTGACAGGCAAGTTCAACAAATGCTACACGATAAAATAGTCGTTAAGTCTAAAAGCCCCTGGAATTTTCCCCTAGTCGTGGTACCCAAGAAACCAGACAAGGAAGGAAATTGAATGAAAATTCAATCGGAGACGCGTACCCATTACCTAATATTACCGAAATTCTAGATCAATTATGTTGTTCAAAATTCTTTTCTACTCTGGATTTGGCGAATGGGTTTCACCAAATTAAGCTTAATCTAGAAGATATGCAAAAAACTGCATTTTCAATGCCATTAGGACATTATGAGTATAATCGTATGCCTTATGGACTTAAGGGACCACCAACGACATTTTAACGCCTTATGAATAATGTGCTCACAGGTTTACAAGGTGTTAAAGTTTTTGTTTACATGGATGATATTGTTGTCTATGGAAAAACTTTTAATGATCATAATGAAAAACTAGGTTTTTAGGCTTAGCCGAATACTATAAAAGATTTATTAAAGATTTTGCAAAATTATCTCAGCCTTTAACGCAACTCTTGAAGAAAGACGTCAATTTCGAATGGACTGCTTTACAAACTCAATCCTTTAATGTTCTGAAAGAAAATTTTACAAATCCTCCTAGTACTTCAGTAGCCAGACTTTACTAAAGAATTCGTGTTAACTACCGACGCGAGCGGAGTAGCGATTGGCGTTATACTTTCGCAAGGAGAAGCAGAACACGATCTTCCCATTGCTTTTGCTTCTATAACTTGGAAAAAGTGAGAAAAATTATTCAACGACGGATAAAGAGTTACTTGCTATTATTTGGTCAGTTCAACACTTTCGACCTTATTTGTTTGGTAAAAAGTTCAAAATTTATACTGATCATAAACCTTTGATTTATATTCATAACTGTAAAGATCCATCGATACCAGTTTCTACAAATTCGTGCACAATTACTCAACATAATTCTTCAGAAATAAATTTAAAAAAAAAAAAGTTCTGAACTAACTTATTCCAAATTCGTCGAAGATATCAATAAGAATGTAATTTTAAATCCTAACATTCGAGATCTTGATGGAAATTTATTCAACGAAACTTCAAAATCTAATATTTGTATATTCATAAATGAAGAATTAGAATCAGACGATCAAGTTATCAATTTTATTCAAGAAAGAAATTACTTGGACCCATTGAAAAATCAAAATCCAGAAACTTATACTATAATCCCTTTTGTAGAAGATGACAAACATACAATCTATTTGTTTCTTCTGGACAAAATCAAGCAACTTACGAAAATTTCTTCGAAGCATTCAAAAATCTGAAATTATACCTTTTGAACAAAAACATTACAGAGATTTATTTGCACAATCTTTTTAAAATTTCCTTCTATCAACATCTAAAATACGAACAACTACGTTCAATGTTACGCTATATTTTTCAAGACACTGATATTTCTATTTCTATTTATCATAAGAATTATAATGCAAATTTAACGGAAGAAGAAATAGCAAATATTCTTACAGAATTCCATGTGAATCCAACAGGTGGATACAACCATGTAAATAGAACATTCAAACGAATTAAATTATATCATAAATGGCGAAGCATGTATCGTGACGTAAAGAAATTCAATTCATTAAATCTTGTGAAACTTGCAAGAAAAATAAAACTACTAAACATACAAGAGAACCTATGGTTATTACTTCAACTGCTAAATTTCCATTTGAAAAAATTGCAGTAGACATTGTAGGACCATATCCAACGACAAACAATGACAATAAATATTTACTTAGTGTGATAGACGACCTTACTAAATACGCAGATGCTATACCTATACCAAATCAAGAAGCTAAAATAATAGCAGAAGTATTTGTAACAGAAATCATATTTAAATATGGCACTCCTAAATTCGTACTTACAGACCAAGGTCAAAATTTTCTAAGCCAAGTTCTCAAAGAAACATGCAAACTCTTAAAAATTTCCAAATTACAAACTACAGCATATCGTCCTCAATCTAATGGATCCTGTGAACGAAGTCATCGAAGTTTTAATGACTGTCTAAAATGCTATATAAACTGATAATAAACTGATTGGGATACGTGGATAAAATACGCAGTCTTTGTTCACAATACAACACCAAATTCTTCTACTAATTTTACTCCTTTCGAACTAATGTTTGGTCGTAAGGCAGATATTCCAACTTCTGTAAAAAAGACTCCAAATATTTATTATAATTATGATATTTTTACTAACGAATTAAAAGCTCGACTACAACATCGCCATGAATTAGCTCGAGAAAACCTTATAAAAAATTTGGTATGATAAAAAGATTAATCCTAATAATTTCAAAGTTAACGATTCTGTTCTATTAAAAGATGAAAAAGCATATAAGAAAAAGTAAAAATTATTACTTTCATGGTTAGGTCCGTTTGAAATCATTTCTACTTCTAGTGTTAATTCTACCATTCTAATTAAAAATAAACCTACCATTGTTCATAACAATTGACTAAAATAGAATCATCAAATTCGAAAAGGGCTCATGTCGGTTTTTTTAAATTGTTTAGGAGATACAAAAAACTGAATTTCTGCCAAATTGTATGGAATTTAAGAGTGGAATTTTTTTGGAAAGTGCTGACCATTGGACTGCGTCATAACGCACTGAAATGGTTTTGGTTACTATAAGAGTTCCTAAAAAAACAGATGTTACAGTTTCCCGAGATGAGCCCTTTTCGAAATTGATCCAGGAACTCAGGTGGTTTTAGTAATAAAATGGCATAATGAATGTTTATCAGAAAACATCATTGTCACAATCATTGCACGAGTGACCTCTTTGCGGAAAATAAAGGAAAACTTTAAATTTTTGACTGATTGATTGTTTTTGCTTTGTCCCGGACATTTGTCGCAAAACAAGTGCAACTCCGTTATTTCTTCAGGGACATTTTCACGAATATAATCATTTAAACATGATGCCACTTCGTTGGATCCCTTGAGGGATTGACCCTCGTGGTAGAAGTAGAAAGTTGCCTTCGCCTTTTTCATATTATGCACGCAAAATTCATAGTTGGCGGAAATAAAATACTTCTTGGACGGGCAGAACTGGTAGTGGGAGATTCTGCATATAATCAAACTCCAACCACATAATAGTGCTACCAATCACTTGAGATTTTTCAGTGATTTCTTTGATTTGAGAGTAAAATTTGGACGCCCTTATGTACTATTAGTTAATTTCTTAACTATAAGATCATTTCTTGAAATAGTTCACATAGGCTAGATGACTTGAATTAGTTTTGAAAAGGCCTCATCTCCAGAAAGACGCATTTTTTCCACTTTGGAAAACAGATATGGGTCCCTCTTGTTCATGGAACATGCGTCTATACGTGTAGATAAAAAAACTACGGAAATTGATAATTCAATTATTTTCTGTTTAATTTCAATTTCAGGTTCTGAAATGTTTATTCTTGCTAAACGATTTATAATCTTTTTATTCTGTAACATAAGCCTTGCTCAAGATACAGACAAGCCTTATTTTATACAAAATGTATACAACGAAACAGGACTATTTTATGAACATATCGGACAACTAAATTTATATAACGACAAATGGAAACTATTAATTTATACTAATTTTGACGAAATAAAAGTACAATATAAGCAAATAAATTCTTATATGATTAGAATAGAAACAATTTGCAACGACTTACATATAGAACAAATTAATAAGTAATCTCTTAGGATCGTAACGAAATCTTATACAAAAACGAGGTCTTTTAAATATAGTAGGCACAGCAGTAAAATAACTTTTTGGAACCTTAGACAATAATGACGCCGTATATTATGACGAGCGAATTAAATCTTTAGAAGAAAATGAAAATAACTTTCAAAATGTATTAAAAGAACAAATTAGTGTTTATGAATCCACTCTAAATCAATTTAATAATAACTAGCATATCGAAATTAATTAATAATAAGAACTATGCATTAATAGTTCCAGAAAAGCCTTTTATTGTAATTGATTCCGTTAAACAGTATTAATACATATGAAACTATCGATTTGGAATTAAATCTAAAAAAAAAAAAAAATTAAATATAAGTTCTAAATCATTTACAATTTCTAACCAAATCGATAATTTAAATAAAATTAGTGATAACATAGAAAAATTAAAACAAATACCACTCATTTAAAAATTTTAAAAAATCTCTACCAATTTTTATTCATTATATTCTATAAGTTTTATAATAAGTTTGTTAATTTTGATATATGCTATATATGAAAATATAAAAATTGTAAATTTTGTAAACAAAGAAGAAGGAACACAGAAATTGAACTCGACTCAAATTTAAATAAAAAAGTAGAAGGTGAAATGTTGAAAATTGCACCAATCCTTGGTAAAATTTTCAAATATAACGGCGGGAATGTTGTAAAATGCTTCTTACCTTTTACGATATTTTAACCAGTTCACATGAAATTGTTGTAAAGCGATTCTTACCTTTTACATTATTTTTACCAGTTCTCATGAAATTGCTTATTTCGTATTTTCGGATATTTTAAATATAAAATAATATTACATTACGCGATATCAGCCCAGACAAATAAATTATTCATATTTCTATTATTGAAATATTGAAATTTCAATAAAAGATTTTTTTTTGTATTCTCGCGCATCTTTATAAAAATGCAATTATGCATTTTTAGATAAGAAATATGTAATAATTATTTCTTAAAAAGCGACAGTCACATTTTACTAGCGAAGTTGAAATCACCTCTGTTTCTAAAAACGAAATTATAGTCAAAATTCTAGTGTTCCGAAATCTTCTAATATTTTAATAACCAAATAACCAAATAGAAAATAAAAGTTTATAATAATTAAACGGTCGTTTTATTGAAATAACAGAAAGCCTTCCAACAATAGATCTCTTTTCAAAAAAAATTCTACAAACAGAAATGTTTTATTTTTATAAAGATTTGTACGCTTTAAATTGCGAGATAAATCCAGATCAAAATCAATATCGATTTTACTTAAATCCTGAAACTGTACTTATATTTGATAATTGGAGAATTTTACATGGATACGAGAAGTTTGCAGAAAGATAAGAAATGCTTGGTTGTCATGTATCTAGATCAGATTTTACTAGTGTAACTAGTTCAATGAGATTAATGAATTGATTAAATATGTATATGAAAAATAAAAACAACCCAAATTTTAAATGCTAATTGAGGGGAAAGCAAGTTAAATTATTATATCGTATGGGTTCAGCGGCGAGTCGTTATATGATTAAGCGAGCGAGAAGATAAAATAGTGACCATTTCTCCTGCATAATTTTGCTGTTGCGCTGAATTAAGTTACTGCGGAACCGGTGGGCGATATAAAAATTTTATTGCCAACGTGTGGGTGATGGGCATAAAAAGGTTGACTACTCCTGGTTTATACAAATGAAACGCTCTTAACCTTTTGAATTCAAACAAGAAGGTTTTAAATGAATTAAAACAACGAATTTGCTCACTAACCAAAGTTGCAAATTGGTTTTAAGAAAATAATCATAATTTTGCAAATAAAAATTATAAAAACACACGCCTTATAATTTTGTATTATTGCAAAATTTTAAACGTATGCAATTTTTTGGGGGAACTGATCCAAGGCAGTCTAAAAGAATCGGTAAAAGAAATTGGTACAATAAATTTTTTAATTCATTTCATATTAAAAAAAGAATAGTTTTATAAAATTAAAAAAAAAAATCGTTTCAATTCTAAATCGAGTTGTTCTAAGGAAAAGTAACAATACGTTTTGTAAAATTCCAAGAAATTTTTCTATACAAAGTTTATGACGTGTTCAATAAATTAACGCTAAGAAGAAAACCACCAAAACTAATATAATTTCCAAGTTTTTTCTGCGTAACTTTCTTTTCTCTTCTTCAAATTTGTTCTAACCCATAGCCTGGGACCTAAATCTATTATGCGAATTTTATTCAAATCTGTATATTACCTTTTAAACTACAAATTTTCCAATCAAATCCGAAGAATGAAAATGAAAAAACGACGAAACTTTTTGGTTTTTGTTTTATAACCTATCGTTTGGCCGGTTTTTCTGAAATATCAATACCAAATCGGGTTAAGGAATTAACAACCTACATTGTTAGTTACATAAAAATCTGATAACACATTTTTGAGTTATCTTTTACACGGACGGACATGCATAAATCGATATAACTTTACCTACCATAGGGTATAAAAATCGATATCCTTCTATTACTGATCGAGTTACTGTGCTATTATAATTATTCAATTATTTACCATCTACAAAATAATTTGCAGAAAGAAATTAAATACTATAAATTTTGTATATTTTTGATAATTTATTTTTTCGTTGGAATACAATATTATATTCTTTTTTTTTTATTATTTGAATTATTGATTATTTTTATAATAAACTCAATGAACCAAAAATAAATAACGAAAATAAAAATAATTAACAAAACAAAATTAAATATTACACTATGAAATCACAACGCTTATTTTAAGCCATATATACTACTTTTCAATACATTTACATCTCGATTTATTTCAGCAATGATGCCAAAATAATTCTAAATAAAAAAAATGCAAATTTAGGCTTTCTATCTTTAGAAGATTGTTCACCATATGTATAGAAAAGGGTATAAAACCGTGGAACACAATGGCATGGTATGACTAGAATTTCTATATTTCATCCGTTTCGAGTCGACGAATTTAATGCATATAAGACTTTTATTAAAAAAAAAAAAAGCCGTAACATACAAAAAAAAAGTCTATTTCTTCCCGTTTTTATATACGTTTTTCTATACATAAGATGAATATAATATTTATGCAAAAAAAGATATCTTAATTATACTATTCGATTCGATTATTGGAATATGACAAATATTTCCAATTTTGTCAGAAAACAGACCTGCAACATCATTATTCATTAGAAAAAATGTAACTAAACATATACTATATTGTAACATCATTTATACAAACTGCTAAAAAACATTTAATTTGTATTATTATATTAAATGTATAAATGAGGTTATTAAAAAGCGCGTTTTTTTTTGTAAACTAATTCAGTTTTTCGATTCAATGTGGACATATTAAATATTCCATTTGAACTCTTAAATGTACATCGAAGCAAGTAACTTCTATACTGGAGAAAATTAAAGTCTAGTTACTTCAGAGATTGTAGCTACGGGTCCATGTCGAGTTGTATTTTTATTATTTGTTTTTGGTAAATTTGAGTAATATCCAGCGTTACGATAGTCTATTTTCTGTAAATTATTTGGATGCTGTTGATATTGATATTCAATGACTTTTTTCTTATTTGCTACTCGAGAATCTGTACAATCACATCGTAGATTTGTATCTGATACGTTATTATATGCGTTAAGCAAATTTTCAGTTGATTTTGTAGTAATTGTGGTTGTTGTCGTTTCTTCGACAAATTGTGATGGAGGTGGAGCATAATTTTCAATATCTGTAAAAGTTGAATATCTACCATAAGGATTCTTTCTTGGAATTGAATGCCGTTGTTGAGTGACTTGCATTTTAATTGTTGGTTTAGGGCCAGCTGTATCTAGATAACCGTATCCGAAACCATAACCACCAAAAGCTTTTGTAGTCAAATTATCCCATGATTTTGGTTTTTGAACATATTGTTGATGATAAATATGAGCTGACTGCGGAATTGGTTGTGTATGCAAATGATATTGATGTTGATATATTCCATGCGGTTGTTGTAGGGTTGGATGTTGTTTTGAAGTTCCTGTACTTCTATTTTGTCCTTGGATAGAAGATTGTCTTGATTTTGTGGAATGTTGTCGAGACGTCGTACTATCACTTTGTGGATCCCAATATAATGTGTCTGTACTCAAAGAAGTTGTATAAGATGCAGAACTATCGGCTGGAGCAAATTCACTTGAGTTACATGAGTGTAAACTGCAACGACTTGCAAGTCCAGCTGTTAAATCAAAATATCGGGATCGATTCGATTTCCCATCATTTGAATGGGAGTGGTGTGGCTGATTCTGATGATGTTGATGATTAACGTTTTTAGTAGTTGGTGAGGCATGCGATTGAGACCTTGGTCGTTGGATATCTCTATTATCTTTATCCCGATGTTTATGTTTATGATGATGTTCTTTGTGATGTCGGGAACGACGGCGTGTTGGTACACAATGTGTATCACAACATGGACTCGCTAGATCGTAAGCATCAAGACTAACATTATCGTTACTTTTATCAGTTTTTTTACCGAAGTTCCCTATACACGGATTACAAGAATGACCATGACAGTGACGTCCTGATTTAGAAGTCTTTCTTGGGTCAACTTGTCGAGATGAAGATTCGTGATTTTGTTCTGTTGCAGAATGTTTTGGTGATTGACAATGATGATGAACTTTCTGTACAGCTATATTTTCAGCATTTTCCTTGGAGTTAGTACGAGCTAAAATGTAACAACGTTCATCTGGACTACGCGATGTTCTTGTACTAATAAAATATTCGCCACTACTACTTGATGTTGATGGTTTTAGCACGTAACGATAATTTGGATCCAAATATTGATAGGTTAACATAAATTGTGCGGGTGGAGGAATAATTGTTGGTTTTTGACGTCCAAAATTCATAACATCTTCGGTTGAAAGTGTTGGTCTGCTAAAATTCGGCATATCGCTAGTGTCAGGCGATACATTACTATCACCTTCCGTTGGTGAAACATTTATCTTTTTACGTGCTGGTAAACTATGTGTTTTCCATTTACCTTGCAACAATTCACGTTCTTGTAAACAAACCCTTTCTAATTCATTAATTTTGCCTTGCAAAATGTTTTGTAGTTGTATGTATCTCATATGAAGCTCAACCTAAGATAGAATTTAATTTAGTGAAAGTAATTATTTAACTTTTATACAATTATATAATAGCAAAGAAGATATAACAAATTGTAAAAAATCCGTTTTCTGCTAATAACGAAAATTTTACTATAATAGAAAAAATATATTACAGAAAGACAAAACAAAGGATATAAAGGAGTCTAAGAGGATTTGTTTTGTTGGCATAAAAATAATTTAGATTTCAGTTATATCACCTTAAATAGAACATAAATTTATAATACCTTTCGAACGCAATCTTCAAAAAGTACCACCATTCGCATACGTGTATCACAGTCTTTTATAAAGGCTACTAGAGTTTTGTGATCAGCCTTTTCTACATCAGTTCCGTTTATTGATAATATAACATCGCCTTCTCGCATTCCAGCTTTATATGCCGGACCACCATATTCCACATAGTCCACATAAGTTATCATCTCAATTTCTTGTTCTTTCTTATAGTGAATGCCATAACTTTGCAATGTGAAACCATAACTCCCCTTTTTCTTTTCAACTATAATAGTACGCCTTCGGCGATCTTCTTCTGGTTTTGTATTTAGTACCTTATCTGATTTTATACCTCGCTCATGGACATGGGTGTCCTAAATAAAAATTAAATAATATAAAGAAAGATGTTTTAATACAAAAAAAAAAAAGTTTAAACAAACATCATAAAACTGTTGAATATAAGTTTTTGAAATTCATACTTATACCGGGTATCTCAGACATTCTGTTTACCTATATTTTTCTCGAAGTCGTCAAAGTTCGAGTGAAATTATAGAGGTAAATTTCGTAGAGGAGAAATAAAAGTATTTATGTACTAAATTTGTAAGATAAAGAACCCGAAAGACAAAAATTTACTTAAATATATAGTACTTAAAGTACTTAAATATATAGTATATGAGTTAGAAAAAAACCAAATCAAATTTCATTGCGTTATGAAAAGGACTTTAGAAATTATCGATGTTTATTGTTTTTTTGTGTTTCAGAATATAGAATATATCTTCCTTGTTATACAATTTCTTTGAACCTAAAAGGATAGAACACCCTGTATTATATTTGGTAACCTGGGTAAAATTTTGAACAGGTCCCAGAAATAATACATGAATTAATGTTATTGACCTACCGGCATTTCATCTAAATCGTCATCACTAACATCAGTCGCTTGCTTATTTTGATCACGCATTTGGCGATCTCTTCGATCTCGATTAAGAGTTCCGGATAAACTTCCACTATTACTTAGGCCAGCAATATTGCATCCTTCGGCAGCCATGATTTTTAAGTTTTCAGAATTTCTAGTGAGATTTAAAAAGAAAATATCATATTTAAATTTATACATGTACGTGTATTTTATTTTGCTCTTTATTACTTTTAAATATAATTATAATACAACTAAATTTTAAAACAAAATTAGATTTGATAAAACTAAAAATGCAGCTATGCATAATTAAATGAAGGTATGTACGTATGTATGTTAGTTCATAAAGAGATAGATTATCGATTAGTATCATTTCGTACATTTACAATTGCTATTAAGTTTACGTACATAGTTTGATAACTTATTAAAATCCAATTAGATAGAATTTAATTTACCCGTTCTAGGAAGAAATATCACATGAAATAACATTTTCTTATTGGATAGGAAACAAACGAAGCTTCTTTAATGCCTCTTGATAAATAATTTATTATGTTTGAAGAGAAAAGAAAAGGGTGAGTTAATTATTTGGTGGAATGTTGGTTTTGTGACTATTTTTAAAATCATACATTTCCTTTTTCCATTGGAATTGATCTTCTTGTTTGAGAATTCACTGCATTCACAAATTAATTGCACATTGTTTCACCAATTTTTCACAAGAAACCAATCACAACTACAAAATATTGACAACTGGCTGTCGCAAAATTTTTGTAGATACATTTTTCTATTTGCATCTAATTATGTACCAACCAGGCGCATGCCTGCTGAATTAAGTAAATAAAATAACAAATGCCATTATATTGTGCAACTTGGTCAGTTGCCATGTTAATAAGGATTTTCAATTGAACCTAAAATCCTATATAACGATGTTTCTCCAAAAATGAGAACAATTATTTTCCGCTGAAATGTCACTACTGGATTAGATCGTGCTTGTAGTTATTTTTTAACGCTTTGACTTCGAATTACTTAAAACAATCATTTTCTCGAATATCAAACATGTCGCAGCATACGATGGAGAAGATTCAAGACTATAAGGATACTCTAATTAAAAAAGCGGAAAACCCTATAATAAATAGTTTCCCAGAGAAAATAGTGTAGTTAAATGAAACGTTGGCTACGCCAATGGTTTCCAATAGAAATTTCAATAAGGTGCATCAAGATCTAAAAAATTTCTGTTCACGATGCAATTTCTCTTAATCATCATGAAGACAGTGATGATCTATTCTTTCCACCCTCTGTAAAAAAAACACGACAGGATTGCTTTATTCCAGGAACGAAAATATTTGAACTACCCACAGGAACTGTTCCAAGCAATGAGTCACTTTGTGAGACCAATTATTCGACGCTGGTCGAAGATTCAAATTTACTGAAAATGTGGACTTCTTTTGTGATTCCGAAAAAGGATGGTAACAATTTTAGTGTTTCTATAGTAACGGGAACATTAGCAGAAATTCAAACTGTGAATCAGAAGCTGCTGCATATTTTTTTATCAAATTTGCAGATACATACTTTTTATCAAGGGAAAAAATCGTTTAAAAAAATTGCAAAATACCCACATATTGATTGCAGACGAGCTGTATTGGAGCTGGAATCGTTATTTATCGCTACATGATATAGTTATAAAAAACTTGGGAAAATTAAAAAAACCTCGTTCTCCGAACGATGAAAGTTTGTATTATATATATGTATATATTGCCAATATAACAGAAAACGAAAACTATTGTTCACAGTTTTCGAATGATTATTTATTTATTATTTATAAATGATGTTGCAAAGACTGAAAAGCGATAATAAAAAGTAATATAAATTGTTTCATTTGAATTTCAAATTAAAATTAAAGCAAACATGGGCATATAGCCGATTTTTTAATGTCCTATGGAAGAAATTGAACTCGTAGTTCATGTGTGATGTGCACACACGGTAGAAGTGAAACCTTCGGAAAACTAAACAGCGAGAGAAAGACGAATGCAGTATCAGGGATGGGATAGTTATAGGATTTATTTATTAAAATATTGGTACCAAGCTTAAAAGTTATTTTACATTTTATTATTCACATTCTTTGTTTTTAATTTCAATAGATGACACGGGTGGCTTATGAAAACTAAAGTATGAAATGAATGCTTTGGTTTGGATTTGATCAATATGTCTTTGAAATACAGCGTTAATTACCGTTTTCGATCTTGTTGTCGATTCAGTGCGACTACTGCCCTTTTTTAAATTTAGTGGGTAATTCTCAAATCGTATGTCTATATAACCGTAACTTTCCATACGAAGAATTATAGTAGCTAAATTACATAAATGCTCACATTCCTATTCTGAATTTGGCTGCTGTAAAATCAATTCGCCGTGTTTTGTGATATGTCAAAAATGGGAAAAAAAAAGTTTGAAAATTTGTGTTTTTTTATTAAATTTTTTTTTTTTTTATATATACATATGATTTCGCAAATATAATTTTTCATGTTTTCATTTTAGTATTTTCAAACACAGCATTTTCAACTAAAAATTCTACTAATTCCCCTTTTCCTGACATTTTATACAACTTAATAGTTTTTGGTATTTACTTCCAAAATGAACACCCGTTAAAAAATTTCAAAATTGCATCTGTCAAAAATAAAAAAATGAAAAGTTTGCGTTACTTCACAAACTTGCGTAATTATTTCATTATTTTTGACAATTCGTTGAATCAATCAAAATGGTTAAAAGATTTCGCAGATTTGCGAAGCAAACATGGGCATATAGCCGATTTTTTAATGTCCTATGGAAGAAATTGAACTCGTAGTTCATGAATGCTGTGCACACGCGATAGAAGTGAAACCTTCGGAAAACTAAACAGCGAGAGAAAGACGAATGCAGTATCAGGGGTGGGATAGTTATAGGGTTTATTTATTAAAATATTGGTACCAAGCTTAAAAGTTATTTTACATTTTATTATTCACATGCTTTGTTTTTAATTTCAATAAATGACACGAGTGGCCTATGAAAACTAAAGTATGAAATGAATGCTTTGGTTTGGATTTGATCAATATGTCTTTGAAATACAGCGTTAATTACCGTTTTCGATCTTTTTGTCGATTCAGTGCGACTACTGCACTTTTTTAAATTTTATTTGGTGTTGAGGAACTCAATCAAAGGAAGTGCTGTATCCAATGCAAAATTAACATTAAAATCCCCACTTAAAATCATCGGAATTTTATCCTAATCTTTTTTAAGAATACCGATGCTGTATTTTATTGGGAATTCTATCGGGCGCTAATTTACTTTCTCATAAGAATGATTTTTTTTAATCAATGTTCTTATAACATTTAATTTCGGATGTTGGTACTACCAGAGATGCAAACCAAACCTTTTTTGCAGTTGGTTCGGTTTTAGTTTAAGCATAAATCTTCTTTCTGGTTCTTGGTTTGGTTTTGGTTTCTAAATATTTCAAAATTTAGTTTTGGTTTGGTTCTGGTTTAAAGACTGCATAATTTTTTGGTTTTGGTTTTGGTTAGGTTTTGGTTTTGGTTCAGAACATCTTCTTCTTTCTTAGTTGTTATGACAGAAACCAAGGAAGCCAATGTAGATTTGCTTCGCAAATTTTTTCAGCTATTTTATTTGTTCGGTTCGTGTCAATTATGTCGTAGGATTCCGAGTGCTTTCTTTTAAGATGCCGCATTAAATTTTCTGGGTGAATTTTGCACTTACTGTTATTTGTTATTGAATCATAAACAAATTTTTCAAAAACCGGGTGTTTTTATTTTTGTTGCTTGACATTTTCTTTTGGATAATACTAAAAAAATTATTATTAAACTCATTTAGATATGATTTTTATATCTTTAAATTTGAAGTATAAAAACTTAATATAATCTGCACCCGTGAAAACGTTTCGCAAATATAATTTTTCATGTTTTCATTTTAGTATTTTCAAACACAGCATTTTCAATTAAAAATTCTACTAATTCCCCTTTTCCTGACATTTTATACAACTTAATAGTTTTTGGTATTCACTTCCAAAATGAACACCCGTTAAAAAATTTCAAAATTGTATATGTCAAAAATAAAAAAATGAAAAGTTTGCGTTACTTCACAAACTTGCGTAATTATTTCATTATTTTTGACAATTCGTTGAATCAATCAAAATGGTTAAAAGATTTCGCAGATTTGCGAAGCTTATGTCTAAAATATACAGAAGATGAATTTTTCATTTTTGACAGATGCAATTTTGAATTTATTTTACCGGGATTTTCTTTATTCTAGATTTTATTTTATATTCAAAATAACTGACTCCCTAATGTCATTCCTTATGTCATTTTTGCTAAAATGAAAAAATGAAGAATATTTGCGATACGTTGTCGCGGGTGTAGATAATTTTAAGTTTTCTCTGACCAATCAGAATTAGCTGTCAAACTTGCGAAAAATCTTCGCAAAAAAAAAATCAAGTCGCGTGACAAGCCCCGTTTTCATTAAAAATTAAGGTGTAAAAAAATCAATCAACTTCGACTTGCGTCAATTTTTCTATTCTGCTACCGGCATTAAACAACATTGGAATGATTTCGATTCGGCGCCGGTAAACGTCATTCAAACCGCTCAAATCATTTAGTTTATAAAACTTCTATTTAATTTTATTAAATAGTTAGAAATCCAATTTTATTTTCTGAAATAAAGAAAATTTTAAAACAACTCAATACTTTGATAATTATATCAAAAATATAAAGGATGACTGCTGCACCACCAGTGAATCAATCAACTCTACTTCCATTAGGTTCGGACTTGTTTCTGTTACTTACGAAAATTAATTTTGTTAAATTTCTTTCAGAGTTAGTTGATAAATGTATTGGATCTAGAATTCATATAATAATGAAAAATGATAAAGAAATGGTAGGCACACTTTTAGGTTTTGATGATTTCGTTAACATGCTCTTAGAAGACGTAACCGAATATGAAAACACATCTGAAGGAAGGCGGATAACTAAATTGGATCAAATTTTACTAAATGGAAATAATATCACAATGGTAAATAACTGATACATTAGTTTTTTCTTTATGTAAGATTAATTACTTTAATTTAGTTGGTGCCGGGAGGTGATATGCCGGATATATAATAAATTTTGTAGAAATACTGCTGAAAATGAATAAACATTTTTTATACTTAGACAATGTTTTTTGTTTGCAATAATTGTAGTTTGTTTTCTTAAGGAAAATGTAACGATTCGCTTATAGTTTGTAATTTGTAATTTTTTGGTGTATGACCTCTATAGAAAGTTCAAAAACTGTATCGACTACAGTGCTAATACGGTGGCACATAGAACTATTTGGTCTTCGACGGAAATAATCCCCATTATAACTTCTACAATGTTGCCGAACATTGTAATCTAACCTAATATTATAGAGGAAAGATTTGTATTTTTGTATGTATGTATGTTTGCAATGAATAAACTCAAAAACTACTGGACCGATTTAAAAAATTCTTTCACCATTAGAATGCTACATTATCCCTGAGTAACATAGGCTATATTTACTGCTAGAAAAAATTAGGGATCCCTACTAAAACTTAAATAATGTAATCTATAGAAATATTATAAAGAGGAAAGATTTGTTTCGCATACATTTGTATCCAATATGTATCCTCACATTCATGTCTGTCGCATCTAATATTCTCTGTATCTAACTTCATGCACAAAGACTTCTAATATTTAAAAAATAAATGTCTACCCGCGCGAAGCCGGGACGAGCCGCTAGTCGTCTATATAATGAGATTTTTTGTAATGTGACGTTTCGTCACAGAAAATGGTGACATAATTTTTGCTAATCACCCCCATAGAAGTATTTCACTTCAATAAAAATAAAATGATATTAGGACTGATTGTAACAGCGATAGAATGTATGCAGAAATGAGAAAAAAACAGTTTTCACATCCTTTTAATCAAAGAAAACATAATACAGAAGATACACTTTTTGCGATTACCCTTTGGCACTATCGCTTTATTAGTATTGCCTGGTAGAAAATGTTTGTATCATTTTCTGTGTGTGTGTAATTTATCACATATTGCAATCTCTACGTTCTAAGAAAAAAATTTAAAAAAACTAAAGAATGGGGCGGAGTTTGGATTTGGTTCTCCGTCCAAAATATCGTTAGGCCACGAAAGGTTTTTTTTCTAAAGCCAAATTAATACCAAAAAAATGTTACGAATTTTTTTTCGTTTTTTTTGGGTTAATATGCTTTTATTTTTTTAATTCCCTGAACATTGCAGCACGACCTTTCCAAAGTAATGAAGAAGTCGATACAGTTTGAGTCTAAATTAAACACCCTTCAGAATGATGTCTCTGAATTTATGTGTACTTCTAATTCATCATCGCCTGTTGCTTGTGACGGGTCCTTGCCTCACATGAAACTTGTAGTGGATAGGTTGGACCTGTTGCAGAATCACTTTCAATCCTGCACATCCATAATATCATCTAACACTGCTGCCTTTACAAATTTGAAAAACCTTATTTCCAAATTTGTTTTATCAATCAGCAAGAACAATAATAGGCATGTTACCGTCACTGTTGTTTCTACCTGTACGGATTTAGCCCCCAAAGCCACCCAATGTGAACCTTCAATTATTTATCCCATTATTAAGGATAATCTCAATAATGGTTGTACTGATGCTGGCGATAGAGCAAATATTTTTAGTGATAGTAGAAAAACTAAAAGAAATAAAAAAAAAAAATAATAATATTATAAGTAGTAAGGGTATCGCGAAGAATCGCAATACTTATAGGAACACTGACTAGCCCGAAAACCTCCAATATTCTCAATATAAATGTTACAAATAAGAAGAGAACATATATGAAAAATAGTAAAACCAATATAAATAATAATAAAGAACATAGCAGTAATAACAAAAGTTCCATTGATATAAACACCAATGGTAGTGCTAATAAGACTACCAGCCGCTTTGCTACTGCTTCCCCTAATATACCCATTCTTCTTCACATCGTACCCCCTCCAAAATCTATCTTTGTTTCCTGTTTCCTTCCGTCAACAACATCTACGGATATACTAAATTATATAAAGTCTTTGCTACCTACTGATCTTACAAGCATAAATACTAGGGCTGTTAAAATTAGTAAACTTAACAGCAATGTCTCATCCTTTAAACTTCTGGTCCCTGATAATGCTTTTTCTCAGGTAATTTCGCCATCCTTTTGGCCCGACTCTCGTCAAAGAGTTTATTCCTAGAGAACATACTAGTCGTCGACGTTTCTCTGCTGCTACTCAAGTTAACAAAAATCGAACAATAAATCCAATAAATTCAAAAAACTACCTTTACCTTTACTACCAAAACGTGAGGAGACTGCGATCTTGAGTAAAGTTTTTCTAATTGGACAAGCACTTTCTTACGACATTTTTGCATTGACGGAGACGTGGTTAAATCCTAGTTTTAATGACAACGAGATTTTCACCTCGGATTTTCAAGTATTTCGCAAAGATAGGTACACTAGTGTTGAACAGCATAGTCGCTTGGGGGGTGGTGTGCTTATTGCAGTTCGATCTGCGTTGGACTGTTCGTGTTTTGTCATTCCGAACACCGAACTGTTAGGATCCTCCTTCACCATGAAACCCTTTTTATTTTAAATTGCTATTTGCCACCTTTTTGTGCAATTGAATACTACCAACTCTTGGTCGATGCTGTTGATTTCATTACCGACTCCATGTGGCCCAATGATACCCTATTTATTTTAGGCGATTTCAATCTACCCCACTTGACATGGGCGTAGTCGGATGATGAAGTTCACTATATTGCTTCCAATATTTCTTCGTTGCAAGAATCACTTATTATTGATAGCTTTACAGCATGTGACTTACAGCAGATTAGTGGTATTAAGAATAGTTTGGGTAGATTATTGGACTTGGTCTTCTGTTCCAACTCTGGCAACTGCCTGATCAAACCAGCTGATGCTAGTTTTTCTGACACTGACCTTTACCATCCGCCATTGGAATTATTATTCGCCTATGACATGACTATTGACAAGGTATGTTCTGACGAAGTCTGTAAACTTAACTTCCGTAAGGCTGATTTAAACTTACTAAACTCTTTGCTTCATGGTATTGGCTTTAATGATATTATTAATGACCATGACATAAATGTTGCCATTTCGAAGTTTTATTACGTGTTATTTGGGTGTTTCGTTTTGTCAGTACCATATTGTACACAAAAAAATCTTACTTCATCTACCCCTTGGTATACCAATGAACTCAGAGGTTTGCGAAATCAGCAGAATAAAGCATGGCTGAAGTATCTAAATTCTAGTAATGTTTCCGATCATAGCGATTGTTTATCTTTGCTGAAAGAATTCCAAAGTTTACTGGAAATTGAGTATGGCACTTATTTATCTAAAATGCATGATACTCTGCTCGTAGATCCGAAGCAGTTCTGGAAATTTGTTAATTGCAAACGTAAAACTGATGGATACGCTTCTACTACTACTACTACTACTCATTTTTTGGATTAGCTGTTTCTGGCAGCAATTTTACACCAGTTGATGACTACTTTAGTTATTTAGGTGATTATTCGTGTACCACTCTTAATTCAATTAGTATTGATGCCGAGACGGTTATTAATCAGATCCAATTGCTAAAGGATGAGTTTACCTCGGGTCCTGATGGTTTGCCTGCTATAGTTTTAAAGAAGTGTTGCCATATTTTGTCGGTACCGCTTGCTACCCTTTTTCAAAAATCATTGTCCTCGGGTGTATTTCCAAATGCTTACTTTCACTGCAAACCATTTATACCCCGAAACAACATGGATTTCTTAAAGCTAAGTTAACGACTGCTAATCTGACCGAGTTTGTCTCTACCGCCATCAACTCGATGGAGCAAGGCAAACAATTGGATGAAATTGATGCAATTGATTTCAGTCAAGCTTTTGACAAGTTGTCTCACAGTATCATTTCACTAAAATTACGACTTCTAGGTTTTCCTCCCCTTTTTATAAAGTGGGTAAATTCCTACCTTTCTGGTAGACGCTATCGGGTTCTTTTCCGTGCGATCGAGTCCATTCTGGAGTCCCTCAAGGTAGTCATTTGGGACCTATCTTATTCATCATCTCTATTAACGATGTTACGTCTATTATCAAGCATTCGGAGATTACAATTTATGCTGACGACATGAAAAATTCCAAAGTAATCTCCTCTTTACAGCATTGTCACTTGCTTCAGGCTGATCTTGATAAATTTACTCTTTGGTGTACAAATAATGACTTGTCACTTAATATTAACAAGTGTCAAACAATAACATTTACGCGGAAACGTAGCAAAGTCTTATTTGATTACACTTTATTGGGGAACTCTATTTCGAGAGTTGATTTTATTAGAGATTTAGGTGTCATATGTGATAATGAGCTTAATTTTCGTTGTCATATTGACACAATTATTAACAAAGCCTCGTCAATGCTGGGGTTTATAAAACGATGATCTAAAGAGTTCTCTGACCCATATATCACTAAATCTCTATACATTACCTTTGTAAGACCGGTGTTTGAATACGCCAGTCGAGTTTGGTCCCCGTACCATAAAGTGCACATTGGGAGAATTGAAGGGATTCAGCGTAGATTTATTCGCTTTGCTCTTAGAGGTCTTCCTTGGAGCAATGCTTTCAATCTCCCTCCTTACAGTGATCGTTTAAAGCTGATTAACCTTCAGACTTTGCAGAAACGGCGCGAGGTAGCTGACATAGTCTTCATTCATCAAATTCTAAGTCTAACTTAACTGCATTGCAAGCATTACAATTTATAAAAAATATCTAGGGCAAGTTAACTTAATTGCTATAAATAACACTATCAACAGCATAGCGCAAGCCAAAGAATAAAGCAATACACATCATCCAGCCTGGAATGAGTAAAAGAAAGCTGCTCGGTATAGTGATAGGAGATTGTCGCCCGTCGTTTGCCGCTTTTCGGCATTCCGTATAGTGATATCGCCGCAAATATCGACGCATATTGATGAATTTGAAGCGACAGCTCAAACCCTGTCTTCATATAATTTTATAAATTGATGTCTATGTTTTTGGCAATTTTTTATTTTATTTGATTTTTATTTCTTTTCTTTTTAAGTGTAAGTACATTAATTTAATAATATTATTTAAAACATTAAACATTTTTGTTTTTTTTCTGAATAATATTTTAAGTGTTAATGTTCTTTGAATATGCAGGAAAAATTAAAGATTTTTAATGCATCTATTATCATAACACTTTTATTTTTTATTAAAAAGAAAGTATTAATAAATACATTTCCATACAACGCAATATTTTTTTTTTTTACGAACAACAATTTTTTGCTTTTCACAGAATATTTTCAAAACTGACAGCTACAGTGGACGAAAAAATTAAGTTGCGGCGAAACGAAAATGATCACCGTACATAATGATGAAATATGCGGTGATTATTTTCAATTGGTCATAAACTGTTTTCTATATAATTCTGAATCAAAAACCTTCTAAAACCTTCAGTTATTTCCATTCCTTCCTTACACAAATTCGTAAAGCACATAACTATGTGCCATATATTTTGTTGTTGTTCCGCTTAGATTAGGGAAAATATGGATAGGCCTTTCGCAGGGGAAATTGAAGCATTTTTGGAATGCACTTGCATTTTTTTGCTTATGTGTGCGGCGTAGTGGTGGCGTTAAAAACATGAATTCGGGGGGCAACATCGCAAATGGGCTAAAAGCTCATGCATTCTGTAACATCCGAATTGCAAAAAAATATTTGCGTTTGATTGCTAAAAAAATCAAGTTTTCTTAAACATACAAAATTAAATTATTAAATAATAATTATAAACATGTATGCGCCTATATATTTCCTTTCCTGCGTAAACCAATAGCCGAAAGCCATTTCATACGTAGAGCCTCATTTTTTGGAAATTTTAAAACCAAAAAAAAAAACATTTAAAACTGAAAATGCTGAATTTTCAAAAATTTCAACGAATTTTAAGAATTGCCCCCATTTTAACCAAAAAATGACTGTTACTGGTAGATTTCGTTAAATCGAAATAAAAAAAAAGTAGGATTTGACATTTCGGCGTGGATTCAAAAAAAACCAATTTTTTATTAATTTATGAATTAACATAATTTCTATTTGATTACCAAAAAGTAAATAAACACCATAAAAACTTTTTTTTATACGGCAATAATGAAAATTCGCCGATTTTAATAAAAAATATGTCAAACTTACCTGTGAAAGAAAATTCCAAGAATTTTTCGATGTTGTTTGTTATTACACCCAGAAATTAAATACTTCATATTGCAAATTTATTAACTTTGATTATTTAATTCAAAAGAATTTGGTTTGGAATCCGAAACGCACTAAAAATTATAAATTAAAAAAAAGCAATTTTTTTCCCCTCCAAATTTGACAGTTCGGCGTGATAATAAATGCTTCAGACACAGATATCGTAAAAACGAGCTAATGCCTACGCTTGTTGTTCCGATATATTTTGTTGTTCCCATATATTTTGTTGTTGTTCCCATATAAATAAATGGGAAACTTTTACCTGTCGAACCTGGCTCAACGAACAACATCAACATCCTTTTTGTGTTTAAACACTTCTCCTCATCAATAGCTTTCGATTGATATATGTATTAAGCCACGTCTTTTGTTAGAATACGCATAAAAGGGAGGTAAAGTTTTGTGTTTGCCTATTTATATATAGATTTTTGTATTATTGAATTGTAAAGGATAAAAGGATTAATAAAACATCTTATTATTATTATTATTGTTAATATTATTATTATTATTATTGTTATTATTATTATTATTATTATTATCATTATTATTATTATCATTATTATTATTATTATTATTATTATTATTATTATTATTATTATTATTATTATTATTATTATTATTATTATTATTATTATTATTATTATTATTATTATTATTATTATTATTATTATTATTATTATTACTATTATTATTATTAATTATTACATTCTTTCCACCTAATAAATTTTGAATTAAAAATATATTAATTTAACAAACAAATATTTTTGTAAACTAATTATAGTATATAAATAAATTTTAAAATTGTTTCATTTTCCTTCTATTAAATTCAGAATGCCCTTTGCATATTGATTTCGACTACTTCACTGTATAGTGCTCAAAATTTGACTACTTCGTTTTATTTATTTCATTTTCTTCTCCATATATATAACTCATTGATCCCTATATTGGTTTGAAAAATATTGTGAGAAAGGATTTATTCCCTAAAATTTTGTGCAATAAGTTATTAACTTAAAAATTATTTTTTGTAACTATTTGTGCGAAGCCAGATTTGTTGAGAAATGATGGGAGAAGTTAGCAAGTACGTAAATTTTTTCTTGAAGATTTTATCTGACATTTGAGGTTAGAGGGAAACACTATGCTATTATTTTTTTTTAATTTTTAGATATGAAGCGTGTGAAGACTCTTTAGATGAAAAGAAATATGGCCAAGATGTATCTAGTAAGAAAAAGAAGCATAAAAAACATAAGAAACACAAGAAATCTGGCAAAGTAGAAAAGGATGCAAAATTAAAAAAGCATAAGAAACACAAAAGCAAACATAGATTAAGTGATTCGTCTGTATCGTCAACATCTTGTGTCCCATATGTCCAAAAAATAAGTGGTCTTAACGAGAAGTTTACTGAAATAATGCAGAAGTCGATTTTATTTGATAAATCAAATGGGCACTCTTTGGCATTAAGCACGACAAATATTTCAACTGATCCATCTAGTTTGGTGGAAGAAATAACAAAAACACTTAATTCTAAAACTATATCTTCAATGGAAATTGTTTCATCAGAATCAGATAATGAAGAGTAATTTTTTCTGAATCCAATAATTGTATATTATAATCATATTAATTACAGAATTCCAGAAGACGTGGCCAGTCCAGATGTCGCGGTCATTGAAGATGAACTTAATCTTGAGGAGCTTATGCAGCAGAAAGCTCTATTACAGGCTCGTTTGGGTGCTTATTATTCTGAATCAGAAGATGAAATAACAAAACTAAATAAAATAGAAAAGACGACTGTAAAGTGTAAGAAACTCGAAGAGTCTAATAATAAAATTGCTAAAACAATTAAAGATGATGAAGCCGATATAATCTTATTGGACGATTCCAGCGGCGGCACAACTCCAGTTATTGTGCATCCAACAACGAATAAAATTCCTGTGGAACGTATAATCAATCAAAAGAGGCACCAAAAAAGTCGTTCAAACAGTCGCAGTAGAGAATATAAAAATGCATTTTTAAGCCGGAGTCGTGAAATCGAACGGCCGAGCAGATCGACGGGAGGAATTCGAAGAGAGAATGATAATCGTTTCAAAGAAGATTTACGGAAGGAAATCGATCGGGATAAGGAAAGACAGAACATTCGTGAACGTGAAAAACGTCGGGACAATGATCCACGAAGATTTCCTGATAAAAATTATAATGATAGAAACCGAGATCGGAGGTCTATGGAACGCGATAGGCGTATGCGAGACCGTAGTCATAGTCGCAGTAAATTTGAGTCTGATCGTCGACGAGAGCGGGAGAGAGAAAGAGAAAGAGAATCGGGAAAGTCACGTGATTACGATAGGCGCAACAAGCGTGAAGATAAAGATAAGTTCAAGGATTCTCTTAGTGAGGGTCAGTGTGTTCCAAAGGATTCAAGTAGTGAAAGCGAAGTTGCCGATATAGACATTAAGGATGATGATGATGACGAGGAAAAAATAATCGAGTCGAGAAGAAAACGGCGCGAGGAACTTTTAAAAGTACAGTACATTTTTTTTTTTTAAATATATATATTATCTTAATAAAGATTGTATCATACTTACAGAAGCTTGATGCCAAAAAGAAGTATAGTGATCCTATACCCACGACTGCAAAAAGTATAGAGCATGATATAATCAAAATTAAATCAACATCAACTCCACAAACGGAGCCGGAAAATTCTATTGATTCTCATACTCCACCTATAGAACAAAATTTAAAATCTGATAGTGAATCGAAATCGAAAAGTGTTCCTCTTGAGGATGAACTAAATTTGGATAAAATGTATAAAACTATCAAAGAAACGACTAAAAGGACCGAATGGGATATGTTTGCTGATCAAGATGTTGATTCTAATTTTGATGTAAGGAAGCTATATTCTTTAAATGGAATATTTAATTACTTAATGTGTCTTTTTTTTTTTCTTTTATATAGTCACCCAATACAGTAATTGCCAGTAAAAATCAAGTCGAAAATCCCGCATTGACTGATAACTGGGACGATGCTGAAGGTTATTACAGAGTTAGAATTGGCGAAACTCTAGATAATCGTTATGTTGTAAGCGGATATACAGGCCAAGGTGTGTTCAGTAATGTTGTTCGGGCACGTGATCAGGCAAGAGGAAATGCAAATGTTGCTGTTAAAATAATTAGAAATAATGAAATTATGTATGATCTTATTTGATCACATATTCGTCTCAAAATAACTTATATTGATTATATTTGTAGGCATAAAACTGGGTTAAGAGAATTGGATATTTTAAAGAAACTTAACGATACAGACCCAGATGATCGATTTCATTGTTTAAGACTTTATCGACATTTTTTTCACAAACAAGTATTTAATTTCATATAAATCATATTTTTATATTATTGTCTTATTGTTTGTTTTTTTTTTTTTTTTTGCTTTAGCATTTATGTATGGTATTTGAACCGTTGGCAATGAATTTACGTGAAGTTTTAAAAAAATATGGTAAAAATGTTGGTTTACATATAAAAGCTGTTCGAAGTTATACACAACAATTATTCCTTGCTTTGAAATTATTAAAGAAATCTGGAATTTTGCATGCAGATATTAAGCCTGATAATATTCTTGTAAATGAAAGTCATTTAATTCTGAAATTATGTGATTTTGGTTCAGCATCTCTTGTGAATGATAATGAAATTACGCCATATCTTGTATCACGATTTTATAGATCACCTGAAATAATTCTTGGAATCCCTTATGAATACGGCACCGATATGTGGTCAGCTGGTTGTACAATTTATGAATTATATACGGGTAAAATTTTATTTAGTGGCAAATCTAACAACCAAATGCTGAAATTTTTTATGGATTTGAAAGGTAAAAAACTATAAAAATAGAATTGTGATTTCTTATTAAGCAAATAATTATTTTTATTTTTTATTTTTTTTTTGTTAAAGGAAAAATTCCAAATAAAATTATTAGGAAAGGACAATTTAAAGAACAACATTTTGATCAAAGTTGCAATTTCTTATATCATGAAATTGATAAATTAACAGAACGGGTAATATAAACATTTTGATATATTTCTAAATAAATTGACATGTTATTTTATTTTTAGGAAAAAATCGTAGTTATGCCTGTCATAAAACCATCCAGGAATTTACAGCAAGAATTAATTGCAGATCAAAATTTACCTGATGATCAATTTCGTAAAGTAACACAACTTCGTGATCTATTAGATAATGTGTTCGCTTTGGATCCATCAAAACGGATATCATTAAATCAGGCGTTAGCTCATTCATTTATACAGGAGAAAATGTGAAGTTCTTAAGGAAATAATAACAATTGATACTAAATGAATGTAATTTAATTATTATTTCTGTAGCATTTTAAATCGGAATATGGTATTTTATCGTCTGAATTTGGTGAATGTTTTCATTCTTAAATATTAACAAATACAATCAAATCACTAAATATTTGGGACGCTGTTCGATTGATAATAATTTTTTCATATGTTTCTTTTTTTCCAACTCATAATTTAATATCATAGTGTATTTCTAAATGTAACGAACATTTTTTCGGAAGCATCTTTGATTATAATTCAAAAACAAAAAATTTCTCAAATAAACATAGTTCAAATTCCAAGTATTTGATCGGATCACAATACCCACCTGAAGAATTTCATCTTAAAATCTATTCAATTATTAATTCCTAATCATAAAAATAATTACAAAAAAAAAAAACAAAAAAAACTGAAATAGATTTATTAGAAACATGAAACACTAAGATTATATGGGTATACCCCCTTACCGTTGTAAAACGTGGTATATCGTTGAATAGTTGTATGATTTGGAATTTTTCTATACAAAGTGAATCATACAACGATGCTACGATATAGCACGTTTTATAACGATAAGGGAATACTAAAACTACAATATAGGCTTTCTTGCGAGGAAAAAAAAGCAGCGATATAGTGTAGAAGATAATAAAAAACTAATCCAATGTGCTACCTGTGTACTATTCAGTAATAAAAAAAAATCCAACTAATATCTTACCGGAACAACGACTTCTTAACATTCTCCAATGAGAATATGTTTTATTAAGTTCTGTACAATCTGCAAATGCTAAATCAATTTTTGTTAAAATGTTTATTAGTCAAAAGGGAATATTGTTTTTTTGTTTTTCTTTTTCTTCACAAAACAGATGTTTGAATTATGTATAATATAAATAATATAATATAATTTTAGTTTGTAAATTATGAAGAAGGACAAAAGTTAAGTCCGTGGTAATCTAAATTTTTCGATAATTCTTTACAATATGTGTGTTATATATATACGGTCAGGAACAAAATTGAATGCACAATGAAAACAACACTTCATGTGGTTGATGTTCATAGCCTTGAAATACGACGTTTTTTTCTATTCTTTCTGACGGGAGATTAAAGGAAAATAGGGATGAGATAACCTAAATTACTAAACTAATATATAAACATTTAAAAACAGGGAATAAAAGAATTTATAACTAATTTCTCAATTTCAAGTTCTATAAAATAAAAAATGAGAATCGGAGATTTGACGGATATACCAGATTCTTCGGTTAAATTATTATCATAGACCATATGGCAATCGTAATTCTTTCTTTGAATTGAAATTCATGAATTCTAACTTTTGATTTGGAGTATAAATTATAGATGTTAGCAGCAGAAACGTCTTAGGCTAGAAATAACATTTACGCCTTTTTTTTACGTACTTTGAGATATTGCGTCCCAGGCAGGAGATATTTCAGCCAATTAAGATTATATTATTCTTCCATTACAAAGAAAAACAGTCCCAAATTAAATTCAAGAGTACTTGGGATATAATGGGATATATTCTACGATTTTCTATGTTATTTTATGTTATGTTACTTTGGCTTTATTTATAAAATTGTTCCTAAAATTTTTTCAAATTTCGTATTCTGTAGAAATCCTTTTATGGAGTATTTTACGTTTCGAAAACAATAGAATTTCTTCAATTTCTGTACATTGTAATTAAAAATGTAAAATTGTTATCAAGAGGAGCTTTGCTTAAAGTTGAGTTTGTTTATAAATAAATATATTAATAATCAAAACAAAAAAAGCAACAAGCAAAATGTATGTCTGGATAAAGTTTTCATTAGGAAACTTTTTTGCAGAAATTAATTTTACATATTTATTAAATTTAAAAAGACATATTCCAAAGGCATTTGGCACGATATTTTTCTATCAATACTTTTTAGAGGACCAAATTCAATATTTGTTTATATATATATTTTTTTTTTTTTATAAATTATTGGTTCTAGGACCACGTTACTCTAGAGCCAATTTCTTCAGAAAAAGGGCTAGAGACTTACTTGGCCAATGCACTGCTTTATAACGCCAACTTTTTATCCTTAAATTTGTATTTTCCCAATTATAAGATAATTTTTCCTTCTCGTACAAATTGTATTATTTCTTCTAAATTCTACTGACTTGCAGTTTCCCGAGAGGTCTGACTGCAATCCTGAGTTTATATCCTTTCCCCTCACCAACTGCAATGTACTTCTGCAGTTTCCAAAAGTGTGTGGAATGTTCGAGGTCCAGTTTCAATTCTGAGTTTACAACCTTTCCCCTCACTAATTGCAAAACTCTTTACAACCTCCAAATGTGTGTGGACTGTTTTTACTTCGCTTTTTGAAATGATACCAAATTCAAGAATTAAAATAAATTCAAATGACAACAAATACTAAATGTGTCTCTTTTTTTTTTACCCTATGCTTGCTCAAAATTTCTGAAAAATGTCCTCAAATTGTTCGTAAAAATTTATAACAGCACCTATTTATATCCTTTTAAGTTTACTCTGTGTCACGTAAGGAAATAACACGACATAACAGGAATTCGGCTCGTATTGATAGAATACCAGCTTGATGAAAAAATAGTATTTTATGTGAAATTAAATATAACATAACATAAAATATGAAGGCGAATAGACCATCTCATTTCGTATTCGTTATACTTTCAAGTTTCGTTTTATCAAATAAATTTGAATTTGGTTTAATCACTTGGTTGCCCTTTTTTCAATTATTCTGAAAATAATCGTGTGAAGTTTAGTTTTAACCGTGATCTTCTTATAGTAAGGGATTTACTAAATTAGCAATTCAATTTTGACTTCTGACTGTTTTACCCGTATATATAATAAACTGGTATAAAATATAAAATTATATGAATATTCATGATTAGATTTACAAAAAAAAAATAAATAAATAATTAAATAAAATACGGTAAAATCATTTTGGGACGTAAATAAAATATTAAATAAAGTGTCTGGGAATTTTTTTGTTTTTTAAATGAATCCGTTTTTTTTTTATAATTCTTATTTTTATAATTAAATTTGAATACTTTTTGATATAATCATAATAAATATTATTTTTTCAGAATACATTTATCACCATTTAAATGATGTATGATCGTGTGATTGATTATAATTGCCGGAGGTTGTTTCTCTTTGGCATTAAATCAATGAGGTAGTGATACAAAATTTAAATACAAAACAAAAAAAAAAAAACGAATAAAATATATATGTAATCAAATATAATATTCAATTTTTCTTTTTTATCATGATTTTTCTTTAATTTACATCTTGCATAACGAATATTATGATGTTTTTCGCGATATATATTATCATTTAGATTCTTCTTTATACTTGTATAGTAAATCTATTATTATTTCGATTTGATACCAAAAACAAAAGTAATTCCTTTGATCTAAATTTAAGAAATATATACATGAGAAAAATCATGTATATTTATCTAAATTATTTTTTTTTCTTTTCTTTTCTGAATGATCACAAACTACAAAATCAAAATAAATTTTTTATTTTTGTAGTTTTAAATTATTGTTAAAAATTATGTTTTGTTTCCAGACTCACGCGTGACTCGCACATAAAATGTACAGCAAAGAAGATATTTGGATACAAAATCTATGATCTGAAATATTTAATTTTTTTTTTGGTGTGGTGTTATGCGTAAGTAACAAAACTAAAAATTACCGAACTAAAACGTTTGTAAATATTTAAAAGTTTTAAAAGGTTCTAAAGAAAAAAAATTTCTTTTTTTTAAATTCTTTTTCAGATGATGAAGATCAAAACGCGGCTAATAATCATAGTTTAAAAATAGAAAAAACGTTATAAAAAGAGAATGACCAAATATAATTTGTGTGGGTTATCAATAAAAAGAATTATTTTATGATAATAGATATGCAAATATGTATTCTTCTATTCATATTCTGTTATGTAATTAAACTTGTAAACTTTCAACTACAAGAACTTTGACAATTTTTGACTACGTTACGTCTTCATTTAGATACGTCTAAAATATTAATTATATTTCAAATGGAATTTCCAGTACCAGCAGTACCAGCCTCAGATGTGTACACTTGTTGCATTTGTACAGGACGCTAAAATGAATACATAAAAAAGACGACTTCTTATAAGAATTTTTGAAGAAACTTAGTAAAATACTTGAAGAAAGTACTATTACTTTCTTTTAAAATAATTATCAAAATCACCGAAAAAACGAAATATCTTTGAACTGTCCAGTACGAATTTCTATTGGAATCATTTTGCAAAACTTCTCATATAACTTAAAATAAGAATTTGTCCCACTTTTAAGATGAATACCTCAAATATACGAGTAAAGTGTACAGGCCGACACAAAGATTGAGGCGGTTCAACAAAAAAAAAATAAAAATAAAATAGAAATGTACTTCCAAAATTTATATATTTTCTAAGTTTGTTCAGAAAATTTGTTTATTCTTGTGTATCAAAAAAATGAATCAAAACCGGTACATATTTCCATAATGTCGCAATTTTGAGAAAATCAGGGAAAACATTTTGTTTGCAATGTTTTTTTTACATTAAAAAAAAAATGGAATTTATATTGAAGTATACCAATGAGATTAATTTGTTTGAATCTAAAAAAAAAACAATAATTGGTATTTTTTGCGAAAATTTAGATTGACTTTTGGGCATCGTTAGATGCAATTTTTTAAAATTTTGTTCCGTTACCCGAAGTCTTGAACCGATCAAATCCATTTTTTTGTCGAATGGTAGAGACTGCTCTTACCAATTTTTGTTTAAATTGTTTTATTATTGTGGCCGTAATTTCGTATAAAGACAATGAGATCTTTTAAAACATTCAGGTGATATTCACGTGTTTTATACAATATAAAAGTTATTAATAAGTAAAATCTATTGATGCATAATTTAATTTAGAAAAGAGTTACTTTTAAGACAATTTTTATCTTTTGGATGACGATTTTGGGACCAATGTAGAGTTAGAAAACATACTAGGTACACGACGAAATAAGATGAGTTTAGGATCCTTATTAACACGTTGTGTTTAATTTAATTTCTTAAAAAAGTTGCAATATACTGGCTTTGATTCTACTACACTCATATTTTCAATTTAAAAACATATAGTAACTAAAGATCGGCCTATAGCCGATTTTTGGATGCCCTATAGTAGAAATGGGAGAGAAAAACTGTCAAAACTAACCATATTTCAAGGTTTTTTCTTGATTACTTTGTTTTACTCTTTTCAAAATTTGCTATAATATTCAGGTAACCCAAGCCCTAATGGCATAAGTCTAAACTGCAAATTTTATTCAAATCGGTGTATTATTTATTAAAGTACATCAAAAAAAACTTTATGAACAGGTTTATTTGCTCCTGGGATTATTTGTTTCTCCATTATCCTTGGCCCGATTTTACTGAAATTGGACATGCTATCGTCTATTTATGTAGTTAACCAATATAATTAATTTAAAAATTGGTTCAGGAATGTTCCAATTTAATCCGAAAAACCATATAAAAAAAACGACAAAGCTTTCCGGTCATCCTGGTTTTTGCTTAATAACTTCGCTCCCTCTCAATCGATTTTACTGAAATGCAATACCAAAATTAGGCAATAAACAACTCACATTCAACAATATCAGATAACGTGTTTTTGAGTTATCTTATACACGGACGGACGGACATACATAAATCGATATAACTTTTGATTCCCTACACAACCATACCTTTGAAGCCTTTCTACTATGATTATTGTTACATACTTAGTGACAAAACTAATATATCCTCTGGTAGTAGCTACAATAGGGCATGATGAAGGCTGAAACTGAAAACGGCTTAACAGAATGTGAATGGGAAGATTAAAAATTGTATGTACTTATTATATTCTATATAGTCCTTTATTTTGTAATTTATTATACATGTTTTTCAATATTTAATTCAATTTGTTCCATATATACAAGATAAATAAGTCTATTTAACTTTACTATCCAATATTTCCTGATGGAGCAGGTAGCTCTAGGAAATTTCTAAGACTTTCGCTTTGTGTAAGACACGGTTGGGTCTCACTAACAGTATTTCTCAAAATCATTTTAATTGTTTTCATTTTCCAATTGTTTTCCACATATGGATCACGCATTAAACCAAATACAGATTCGAAAATTCCCACACAATTATCTACAGTATGAATGGTGCCACAGCATAAAACTAGAACTAGACCATGAATGTTTACTCTTCCTTGAATTCCATCGTGACTGATATTTGGATTAAAACAAATTCCTAACTTATTTTTTGTTTCAAGTAAAGTATCTAAAACACATTGATTTGATAAAGCTTCTTTAGTAGTATTACTATCGTTTGATACGAGTTGAATTTCTAATTTTGAATCTATCCAGAAGTCTGCTATAACAATAGAATTACTGTTTAAACGATTATAAAACCATTGTGCGAATTCTCGTGCCATAAAATGTATGGGAAACTGATATTCATCTATTTTAGAATTCTTCACTGATTCTTCTTTATTAACTGATGAAGTTTCTTTTACACTCACGGTTCGAATTTCCCAAAAATCTATCAATTTTTCAATTAAAGAAGGTTTCGTAAAGTTATCCGTAACTGGTACCTTGTTTTGATGTAAATATTTAAAAATTAATTCTCGTGTTATACATCTTTTATTTAAGAGGATTCGTATGTTGGATGAATGCAGTAAAATTATACCTAAAGCCTCTAAAAAAAATAAGACATTTGAAATAAATCCATCGTTTTATTTATATACAAAAATACCCTCATTAGATGAAACTGGAATTGCACTTTTTGTAATATTTTTAGCCAATTGCAATAATAGTTGATCGCCACCAATTATGCTAAAGAAATGACTTAAGGCATTCTTCTCTGCATCAGTTAACCCACCCATTTTTTAAATATTTTTTTGTTACGTGAGAAAATGGATTTATTTAATTTTTTTATAAAATTTTAGATTCACCATCCTGCGACGATTAGCCGCCTTTTGTTTTTTTAAAGACAATTGTTAAAGTATTGTTGACAAACAAACTCAATTCGGTATAAGGGTGCGTACTCAAAGTTGATATGTAACTATAGTAAGAAAAGTACGAAAGTATGGACGCAGAAGTTGCCCTTGATTTATTATTATGTTAAGAACGTAAGAATTTATATGTCAAAATGCACGAAAGTTATATTTATCGAAAAACATTTCAAAACCAGTAATTTATATTTTTTACAGTATAAAAATTAAAAATGGATTCTATCCTTCTCTTTTTCTAACCGAAACTTATATGGATTTTATATTTTACCTTCTTACTTTTCTTATACTTACAAACCAGGAGTAAAATATAGGAAATTTATACACCCAATTTCCACGTGTTGTTTTAACAACAGTTACCCAAAATGAAATTCAGAGCATTGATAGTTTTTATGGTGTGAAGTTGGAAAGGAACTCGCAAGAGCGAATATTTCAAATTTAAACTTTAGAAACAATTCTAATTCGCCGTGATTTTTTATTTCTGTTGTGCCGGATTACACGCGATGTTTTTTGGGTAGAATTCTACCGCAGCCATACATATACGTATCGGTGGATTGGAGGTGAGGCAGAAGATCTATCTCTCGAAATGTTGGCGCAACGGAGTTTTTTACGCACGCAAACAAGAGTCATTGTTTGGGTCGGTTTCGAAGAAGATTGAAAATTCAAGCGCGCCATTCGCTTACTGACCGTCAACAGGTAATCATAATCTAAAAGTACATAGTAAATATAAAATAGTAGATCCTAACAGTTTGACGGTTTAAGTTCGACTGATGCTGTGCTCACACACACTAATACAATCCTTGTGTAGCTTGTATAAAAGACTATGGTATAAATAAACCTCTAATCGGTTTGGTAAATTTCTACCCTAAACTTGACGGTACATTTCTACCGCGTGTAATCCGACAGATTCAAACAAAAATATTTTTTGAAGTCACGCGTTGGTTCGGAAACTTGCGAAATTATTTGATTATTTTTGACAATTCGTTGAACCAATCAAATTGCTTAAAAGACTTCGCGGATTTGCGAAGCTTATGTCAAAAATAAACATGCCCTGGAGCTGATTATCTTCGCAAAATTGGAAAGATAAATTGTTCATTTTTGATAGGTGCGATTTTGAATTTATTTTAACGAGTTTTTCTTTTGGCAGTGAATACCAAAAACTATGAAATTGTATTATATGTCAGAAGAAAGGGAATTAGTATAATTTTTAATTCAAAATGCATTTTATTTTCAAAATAACTGATTGCCTAATGTCATTCCTGCGAAAATTAAAAATTATATTTGCAAAACGTTGTCACGGGTGCAGATTATTTTAAGTTTTCTCTGGCCAATCAGAATGATCTGACAAACTTGCGAAAAATCTTCGCAAAAATAATCAAATCGCGTGGTGAGCCCAAATAACTTTTGATAAGGGTATAACTTTTTAATATAATACATGGAGATATTGTCGTATGTAGAATTTTTGCATTTTTATGCATGCAAACAGGTCTGGTGTAATATCCCGGACCCAAAAACAAAGTTATTGCCATATATTTAGAACTTGTGAGGGGCCTTATTATGGAATACGATCGTAATCGTATCGTTAACGTAAGGCGTGTTGTTGTTAGTGGAAAACAATGACAACAACAGGCCTTACGTTAATGTTACGATTACGATCGTATTCCATAATAGGGCCCCAGTATAGATCCTTAAGTGAGGGTAGCGAGCACGGCGAGCATGCATGCAACATAAAAATAAGAAAAAATATTCAAAAGACAATTAATAAATAAATAACTTCAATATTCAACATATATATACTTTTTGCGTTTTTTCTGTCATGCTGCTTTTACCCGAAGCAGCAGGGCTTGTGAAAAAACGCGCCTTTTCAGTGGCTTCCCTGGTAAATCGGACTTACACAGGGTCTACATTGGTCAATATTTCTGGTATACCAATTGGCTTACCAGAAATAAAATACTACCAGTTTTTTTACGTGGGCCAATACTGGTATATCAATTCAGTATCTAACATGCCGTTGAACCGAGAACAAAAAATAAAAATAGCCAAAATATTGTCTTTAATGTGTCGAATTCAATTCTGTGGCAATATCTTCCCATGCCCTTTTTTTAAAATCAATTTTTCTATATTTTTCTTTTTTTTCTCGAAACATATTTATCAATTTGATAATTTCACTCCGCAAAAATTTAGTTCCGCCATTTTATTAAATGCAAATGTCAAAAATTTGTATACCAGCGCTGTCTACGAAAATGGTTTACCAGAATTGGCATACCAGAAAAATTGGTATACCAGCAGGGTCTACACTAGCTTTTTAGCAACCAATTTTGCTGGTATACCAGAAATATTGGCAAATGTAGACCCTGTGTTACAACTCAGTTACAAAATTTTACAACTTTGCTCCAATAAATTTGACAGCTAAAAAACAGCTGTGATTAGATAAACGAAAATGAGGATTGCTCAAAGCATGTTTTTATACTATGCATGTGTGGAGCATCTATTTTTGGCATTAATTGAATGCAAAAAACAATAGCGGATTAATTTGTTATTTTTAGGTCGTTTTAAATAATAAAAACTATATTGTTGAAATAAATAAACGAATTTAAATAATTTTTAAATAAAGTGCCATGTTTTTGGGTGAAATAGTTAGCAAAATCGAAGAATTCCAAGAGTTTCATTTAAGAGTAAGTACATGATATTTATGCCCTATGGTAGGTACTACCAGAGAGTATATTAGTTTTGTCACTAAGTATGTAACGCATAGAAATAATCATAGTAGAAAGGTTTCAAAGGTATGGTTGTGTAGGGAATCAAAAGTTAGATCGATTTATCCGTATACAATATAACTCAAAAAGGCGTTATCCGATTTTGATGAAATTTACATTGTGAGTTGCTTATTCCTTAGCTTGGTTTGGTATTGTATTTGAGCAAAATCGGTCCAGGGGGAGCAAAGTTATAAACGAAAAGCCAGGCTGACCACAAAGTTTTGTCGTTTTTTTGCTCATGGTTTTTAGGATTTAATTGGAAAATTTGTGAACCAATATTGTTTAAATTAATTATATACATAAATAGACAATACTATGTCAAATTTTAATCGAATCGGTCTAAAGATAGTGGAGAAAAATAGTCGTAAGGGAAAATAAGTCTGTTCATAAAGTACGACGTACTTTAAAAAGTTATACACCGATTTCAACAAAATTTACAAAATGTGTTTATGCTATTAGGTCCCAGCCTACCTGTGGATTTGAGCCAATTTGAGAAGGAAGAAACGAAGTTATGAAGAAAAAAACCTTGAAAAATTGAGTTAAGTAGAAAGTTCGTGGTGTTTTTTTTCCAATAGATGGCTTTAGAGTCGTATAACTTTAGTAGTTCTAATCCTATCAACTTATAAAAAAATGTGACATTTCATAGAATATTTAAGTGTGAAATTCAGGCGGAAGTAATTGCGGTAACTGGGTTTTTAAAATCAGCCAAAATTCTGAAAAAATTCCCTATATTTATGCTCTATGTAAGGTACTACCGTCCGTCTGTGGACAAGATAACTTAAAAACGCGTTATCCGATTTTGACGAAATTTAGAATGTTAGTTGGTTATTGCATAACTGGATTTGGCATTGCATTTCAGTAAAATCGACTAAGGGGCAGCGAAGTTATTAAGCGAAAACCAGGGTGACTAGAAAGTTTTGTCGTTTTTCAAAAATGGTTTTTCGTATTTAATTGGAAAACTTGAGAAGTAATTTTGTTTAAATTAATTACATTGGTTGACCACATAAATAGACGATACCATGGTAAATTTCAGTGATATCAGTCTAAGGATAGTGGAGAAAGAATTAATCCTAAGCAAAAATAAGCCTGTTTATAAAGTTTTTTTGATGTACTTTCAAAACTAATACACCGATTGGAATAAAATTTGCAAATTAGACTTATGCTATTAGGGTCTGGGTTACTTACAAATAAGAGGAAATTTTGAAAAGGGGAAACAAAGTTATGAAGAAAAAACCTTGAAATATTGTTTTCACAATTTTTCTCTCCCATTTCTACCATAGGGTATCAAAAAATCGGCTACAGGCCGATTTTAAATTACTTTCTGTTTTTCATTAAAATGGTGGAATTATCATTTCTCTGGGGTGAAAAAAGATTTTATTACGGATTCTTTAACTAACAGTTAAGCACACATAAATGTATTAATACATAATTTATTAAAAAATTTATTTTTTTTTTTAAATGATTGCCAACAATTTCTGTTGGTTTATTTTAAGCAGTGACAGTCATTTCTTTTTATTAAGATATCATCGATTTTTAAAATTATTGTAAAATCTTATTTTATTCTAGATTTCTATTTAAAAAGCAATTTAAAATAAGTAACTAAAGCATTTTTTTGAATTTTGAATTTTCCATAATAATTTTGTCCCTCCCAATTAATATTTTTACAAATGCCTACACGCGACTTCATGCGCGGTGGAAATGCGAATGTTTTTCAATTAACTTCACTTTTCTCTGTCTATTACCCAATCCTTCTATTCTCTAATCCAAGCAGCTGAGAAACTGGCAGGAAATACGAAAATAAATTTCATGAAGCCGACAGGTTATTACAAAATCTTTGGTATTAAAATTTTTATTTTTTTTATTTTGGGTTATGTTACATTGAGTTTTATTTATTAAATAAACTATTTTGTAAATACTATGAAAATTCGTAATAATTTATAAATTCGAAAAATTTTGATAAACGAATAGTCATGGCTCACCGAATTTTAGCATCAGTCAAGTTTCTAGAAAAAAACCTCTATCGAGGATTTATTTCTAACAATAATCATATGAAGGTAATATAAAAGCGTTAGAAGTTTCCTATTTTGCATTTGATATAAAGGCTACTTTAATCAGATGGAAAGTTGTATATTGGCTTTTTTTTTTGGTTGTTTTCCTAATAAAATCAATTATTTGTTTAAAGAAATTTAAATTTTGGTTTTCAGTTATTTCATGACCTGACAGGAACTCGTCGTTCAAGTGTAAATATAACATTAGAAAATATATTAAAAAGTTGGAGAACGTTTTGTGAAAAGCCCCCAAAAGGTTTTGAGAAATATTTTCGTAACGGTGCTACGAAATCAAATAAAAAGGAAACAAAAATTGAATCAGAAATTCCACAAAGTCAAAAACCTTCGACGGGTAAAACGGAGTCTAAACCAAATCAAAATGATTGGAATTTTGGTATGTTTGGTTCCAGTTTTTCAAAAGGAAAAGGTAATCGTGGAGGTGGTCCTGGGCGACCGATAGGTGGTGAAGGTGGCGATCGGGAAAAATGGCTTCTTTTGGGAGCCGTTGGAACTGTAGCTGTTTTGGCATCTATTGCATATTTTGAAATGAGCTACAAGGAAATTGGTTGGAAGGAATTTGTTAATAAGTATGATCTTACAATTAATTCAACATACCATATAATTAATATCTCGTATTTATTTATTAGCTATCTGCTGAGAGGAGCTGTAGAAAAATTGGAAGTAGTTAATAAGAAATGGGTTAGGGTTCGGTTAACACCGGGAGGAACCCATGATTCATCAGGGGTTCTTTGGTTTAATATAGGAAGTGTTGATTCTTTTGAGAGGAATTTAGAAAATGCCCAAGCTGATCAGGGTGTTGAACCTATTAATTATGTATCCGTTATATACAGAACTGAAGTTGAGGCATCAAGTTTAACAGGACTGTTACCAACATTATTAATAATCGGATTCCTTGTATTTATGATGAGACGATCTGCAGATATGATGGGAGGTCGTGGTGGTCGTAAAGGAGGTGGGCTTTTTGGTGGTGTTATGCAATCGACAGCAAAACTAATAAATTCTAATGAAATTGACGTAAGATTTAGGTACAGTATTTTATTTTTTCTATATACATATTACTTTTATGCATTAACTAATATCAAGTAATATTGCAGGGATGTTGCTGGTTGCGAAGAAGCAAAAATTGAAATTATGGAATTTGTAAATTTTCTAAAAAATCCTCAACAATATATAGACTTGGGAGCTAAAATTCCAAAAGGTGCAATGTTAACTGGTCCTCCTGGCACGGGAAAGACACTTCTTGCAAAAGCAACAGCTGGTGAAGCAAATGTTCCATTTTTAACAGTTTCTGGATCTGAGTTTCTCGAAATGTTTGTTGGTGTCGGTCCTTCTCGTGTGCGTGATATGTTTGCTATGGCTAGAAAACATGCACCGTGCATTTTATTTATTGATGAAATTGATGCTGTCGGCCGAAAACGTGGAGGAAAAAGTTTTGGTGGCCATTCGGAACAAGAAAATACATTAAATCAATTGTTGGTTGAAATGGATGGATTTAATACTACCACAAATGTAGTTGTTTTAGCTGCCACCAATAGAGTGGATATTCTTGATAAAGCTTTACTGAGGCCAGGTCGCTTTGATAGACAAATCTTTGTTCCAGCTCCAGATATTAAAGGTCGAGCCAGTATTTTCAAAGTACATTTGGGTCCTTTGAAAACTAATTTAGATAAAATGGATTTAGCACGTAAGATGGCTGCGTTAACTCCTGGATTTACAGGAGCTGATATAGCAAACGTCTGTAATGAAGCGGCATTGATTGCAGCAAGAGATTCGAATGACTCAATTAATTTGAAACATTTTGAACAGGCTATTGAACGTGTTATAGCTGGAATGGAAAAGAAAACAAATGTTTTACAACCAGATGAGAAAAAGACTGTAGCTCATCATGAAGCTGGGCATGCCGTAGCTGGTTGGTTTTTAGAGCATGCTGATCCACTTTTAAAAGTTTCAATAATTCCGCGTGGGAAAGGTTTAGGATACGCGCAATATTTACCAAAGGATCAGTACTTATTGTCAAAAGAACAACTTTTTGATCGAATGTGTATGACATTAGGAGGGCGGGTAGCTGAGGAATTATTTTTTAATAGAATAACAACAGGAGCACAGGATGATTTAAAGAAAATAACAGATAATGCATATGCACAAATAGTTCGTTATGGTATGAACGAAAAAGTTGGATATATTTCTTTCGATACGTCTCAATCAGGTGATCCAGTATTTACAAAACCATATTCAGAAAATACCGCACAACTTATTGATGGTGAAGTTCGCGATTTAGTTAGGAGCGCTCATGTGAGGACGACCGAATTACTTACAAAACACAAAGACGATGTTGCGAAAGTTGCAGAACGACTTTTAAAGAATGAAATATTAAGTAGAGACGATATGATAGAATTATTAGGACCGCGACCGTTCAAAGAAAAATCGACATATGAAGAATTTGTGGAAGGCACTGGTTCCTTTGAAGAAGATACAACCCTTCCTGAAGGTCTAAAAGATTGGAATATAGAGAAAGGTGAAAAAGAAACGCCTTCCACAGGATCCTCAGAAGGAAGCGCGACTAAACCAGTCGCTTCCTAACGGCTAATTGAAACTAGATTATGATGCATAATTGATAAATCCATTTGTATTAGGCTTATAAATAAATTATAAATAATATAGAAACGCTGTAGTTTTGAACATTTCGCTTTGATATGTTTTTTTTTTAAATATTTTTTTGAAATAACAGATTGAGAAAATGCATTTGGTTTGAGAATGTTTTGAATTTTTTTAATATTGTAGAAGGATCAGGTATGTCAGAAAGACGGTTGGAGCTGTTGGTAGGGATAGTTTTTCCTTTCGGTATTTTTTATTTCTTTGCAACGAATGTGCTTTTTTTGTATTTATTGTATTAGGTATACGAAAGCATTCTCGACTAATTCATTGTTTTTAAAATCATATTTAAAAACAATTTTTACGCCAATTTGCAATTTGTGCATTAATGTTTAAATTTTTCGAGTTAGAGGTAGATACGCCATCTATTATCGAAAAGATTATCCATGCATTTTGATAGGAAGATATTAAAATCTTCTTCTACAGGGTGGTCAGAAAGTTCTACCGGTTTTTTTATGGTTCTTCGGACTTAATTGGAAAACTTGTGCAGCAATGTCGTTTCAATTCTTTTTTTACATCCATTGATTACAGTAGAGGCAGACATAGGGTATTCATACCTTAGTATCGATACTACAGTATAGCCTTGTACCATGGTATAAAAAGGGGTTGACACACATCAAACATAGTATTTGTCTGACATTTGAAATTTTGCCATTTCAGCGAGAATATGGGAATTTCTTTTCGCTTTTTGAGGTTTCATCCACCGATAAAATTTTGCGTTTTTTCTTTACTTTTTCCATTTTTTTAAAATAAAATTTTCAAAAAAACAAGTGTAAACATGTGTCAATTGCTCAGCTTTCCTTCAAAATTCCAGTCGCTATTTTCCGCTTCAATAAAAAGGCGCGACAATCATTAAAGAATAGATTACAGTGGCCGAAAAAATTAAGTAAAAAAGGGAATACCATGTACTTTTTCGAATTTAAATACCAGATTTATGCTACGTAGTTGAAATGGTATTCGGCTAGTATTCGACGACACACATATGGTATACCACATGGTATCCTTAAACTATGGTATGAATACCCTATGTGTGCCTCTAGTATTATGCTACGTAGTTGGAATGGTATTCGGCTAGTATTCGACGACACACATATGGTATACGACATGGTATCCTTAAAATATGGTATGAATACCCTATGTGTGCCTCTAGTATTACATAAATAGGCGATACTACGTTAAATTTTAGTAAAATAGTGGAGAAAGAAATAGTTGTAGGAAAAAAAAGCCTGTTCATAAAGTTTTTTTTTATGTCCTTTAAAAACTAATGTACTGATTTGAATAAATTTGCAGAATAGATGTGCTGTTAGGGCCGAGCCCCAAGCTAATTGAATTTGAATAAAAGGAAACAAAGTTATGTAGAAACATTTTGGAAATATTAGTTTTGGCTATTCTTTGGTTCTGTTTCCGCCAAATGTTTTTTACACGGTAGAAACGTTTCTCAGAAATTCGTGTAAAAAGGAGTTGGGTGTATATGTTTCGGGGCTAGCTTCGCACACTAGCACTGCGCGTATTTACATTTGATTTTAATCAGAGATGCAAACCAAGACTTTTTTACAGTTGGTTCGGTTTTGGTTTAAGCATAAACCTTCTTTTTGGTTTTTGGTTTGGTTTTGGTTTCTAAATATTTCAAAATTTGGTTTTGGTTTGGTTCTGGTTTAAAGACTACATAATTTTTGGTTTTGGTTTTGGTTTGGTTTTGGTTTTGGTTCAGAACAAATATGTCTTTTTTCTTAGTTGTTGTGACAGAAACGAAGAAAGCCAATGTATATTTGCTTGGCAACTTATTTGAGCGGTTTTAATTCTTCGCTTCGTATCAATTATGTCGTAGGATTCCGAGTGCTTTCTTTTAAGATCCCGCATTAAATTTTCTGGGTGATTATTTGTCATAACAATACAGCTTTCATTGTACTTACTGCTATTTGTTATTGAATCACAAACAAATTTTTTAAAAACCGGGTATTTTTTATCTTTGTTGCCTGACATTTTCTTTTAGGAAATACTAAAAAAATTATTATTAAACTCAAAAATATACAGACTTGCTTACATTTGTCATTTAGATATGAATTTTATATCTTTTAATTTTAACTATATTCTTCCTTCTTGTGTTTGTTTCTGTTTTTATTTTAATTATGATTTCACTAAATGAAAAACTATGTCGTGTTTGATTACTCGTTAAAAAGAAATTTGAAAACTGGCAAACTGTTGAATGTTGATTAACCGTCGTTTTTTTAAAAGGAAAATGTAAATTATAGGACAATTTTTTCTGTTGAACCGAACCATAAACCAATAGAAAAATTTCGGTTTATGGTTCGGTTCAAGTATTAATTTTAAAACTTGTTTGGTTTTGGTTTGGTTCGATCGAATCATTTTAAAAGTGGTTTGATTTTGGTTTTTTAATATGTTCAATATTTTGAAAATGTTCGCAAGAGTAAATAAGCACGTGTGTACTACAGTCACCCTTATTATGAATGAAACGTCACTAGTGAAATCAAGTCATATTTGAATTGTATTCGGGTATTCCCATGCCCGAATTTGTTAACATTTTGTGAAATTGCGAATTGTTTTAAACACGAAACAGCTAAAAAATTACCTAAATTTGCTTTTATTTTGGAATATAAATTATTATTAGTTGCAACTTTTTAATTGTTAACCTTTTTTTTATTTGATTTTAATATTTTTACGGCCAAAGACATGATCGAAAAATATAAATTTCTAAATCTGTTTGTCCGTTTGTTGTAGGCAAAATTGCGGCGAAAATTGTTAGGAACGGTTTTTTCTACGTGAGAACAACAGTATTAAAAAGGATGAAAAGGAGGAAAAAGGAAGTCAAGTTAAAAATTGGTTTCGAAGTAATTTTCAAAACAAATTGTATTAAGATTACCTAGAGAGTGACCGAATGAAGGGAATTTTAAGAAAGTACGAAAAAAATTAAAAAGGATATCAAGTTGAAAACTCTGTTTTTAAAGAAGAAATTTCAGTGTCAGGATTGTTTTCATGAAGACTGAATGAAGGACGAAAAGAATAAAATAATATATCAAATTGAAAACTTTGTTTTGAAGCAATTTATCAGAAAATTTAGGATATTAAATAAAACTATGTTTTGAAGAACCGAATGGAGGATTTTTTAAAAAGGGACGAAAAACATTAAAACGGATGAAAGCATTAAATAGGATATCCAGTTAATAGCTCCGATTTGATGGAAATATCTAATAATTCCGTATCAGAATTAAGCAATATTTTATAAAAGAACGGAAAGAACTTATGCTGAATTTCCATATTTTATAGTTTTTTTTTAGAAAGTTTTTTGACAAGCAAAATTATTTGGACATATGTATAGAAGTTTCAAAAGTGGTTTTCCACTATAGCTTGTTTCAAAAGGAAATGTTCCGCTTTTGATTCAACTATATGATGTGGTGTAATTCTATTTTTTTGTTATCACGAGTAGCAATAAGGCCAATCTCCACACAGCCGACATCCTATTCTGACGAGAAAAATCAGAAAACTATAAACAGATGGACTTTTGCAATTTTCGCTGGGATTGATTGAATAAAAACATCAGAGTCTCCTCATCAAAATTTATAATTTTATGGAAAATTTGGTAGTGTGCGACGATGTCGTGTAAAAATATTGTGAGAGTATGCAAACGCAGATGAAGAGCCATAAATCAGATGAACATGTTCTTCTGCGTTTGAGGGGAATCATCTGGCAGATGAAGAATCAGATGTGGAAATGAGAAATGCAGAGGACGACAAAATTAGTAGGATGATTGTTTCTCCCTTTCTGTTTAATCAAATTTTGCATAAGTGCATCCCATACTTTTATCAGAATAGGATGTCGGCTGTGTGGAGATTAGCCTTTACTCGTCAATTCAAGAACTTCTGCGAAACCATAACAGCAGCTCAGATATCCGGAAGAGGAAATACAAAATTGTGTATTGCATATTCCCGTTTCGAAATGAAAATTTCTTTTGTTTTATGAAATAATAACAGTTGATATTTTCAAAAGAAAATACGCATTTATTGCTTTTAAGGCTCTATAATTATTTTTGTGTGTATAATAATTTATACGCATTTTGATAAGATATTAAGTACATAAATAATTGTAATGTAAATTTTTTTTTTCTCATTTTTCATTTAATTTTTGAATACGTATTCAAGTCGGATGCATATTTTTTTTATGTATGAACTTTTTGGGACCAAATGAATGCATTTATGTGATTTTTTTTGTTTGTTTTCTTTTTTGAAAAGTAACATTTTCCATAAAACATAAACATTTTTTGTTTTTGTTATTAATTTGACAATATTGTTTTAATTTACTTCTTTTATTTTATTATAACTTATTTTTCTCTTTTTCTTTTACTCTATTTCGATATTTTGGCAATGAAAATCTAAACGCTTACGTATTTTTTTTTTTAATAATAATATTTATTTTTCTACTGAGTATTTCTCTTTTGATGTACGTATTCTATTGGCTATGGAATGTAATTTTCTTAATAATATATTTTTCTTCTGTTTTTTTTTTTTTTATATTTTTTATTTTTTTGTTTGTGTTTTAATTTTAGCGAAAAATAGTTATCAGCCTAAATTATTTTTTTTTTGTTTTTGGTGTCTTCTAATTAAATCATTTACATATTTTTTTTTTTTTTTTTTTGTTAAATATAGTAATAAAATTATTATTTTTTTTTGTTTTTACAAACTATAAAATATTTGATTAAAATTTCTAGTTTTAATTTTTTCCATGAAATTCTATACAAATATTCGTTATTAATAAAAATATATTATCATTTTCTAAAATTCATTTTATTTAAATTTTTGCAAATTATTTTATTTTATTTTTTTTTTTTAAATTTAATTCTACAAAGTTAAAAAATTGTTTTTTTTTTTCAAATAAAAAATCAATTTGGTTCTTATTTTTTGTTTCGTGAATATTCAAAATCATATATAATCGATCCTACATAAAAAAGGCCTTACATATAATTTTTTTTTTTATTTTTTTTGTTTGTTCTTACTTCATTTTGTGTAAATATGATTGAACATTTTATTTGTTTTTATTTTTATTTTTTTTTTATAACTTACTAACAATATTTATTTTCGATTTTGGAATCTTATTTATGAATAAATTTTAAATTTTACTTGTTTATTTTTTTTATTGCTTTAGTTTTGTAAATTTCATTTCTTCGAAAGTGCATTTTCACATGTTTTTTTTTCATATTTAATGCAATTTTCTATGAAATATAGTATAAAGTAAAAGGTAGATTTTTATTATGATGGAATCCGAATTTATCAAAAATAGTGAGATAGAAATAACTTATAACATTAAAGTTATCGTTCAAACTGACCGACACGACACGGTATTCTTGGAATGACTTATGACAGTGAACTTAAATTTAAGTTACATATTGACTCATTAGTTCACAGAGCCAATTTGTTATTAGAGTTTATTAACCGTAGAATTTTCAGATCCTCACATCACTAAATCCCTCTTCATTGCCCTGGTTAGATCTACTCTGAAATATACCAGTAAGGTTTGACGGTCTTATCATAAAGTTCATATCAACAGATTGGAGTCGGTTCAACGTAGATTCATATGCTTTGCATTAAGGGATCTTCCTTGGAATAACGTCTTGTTTTTTTTTTTTTTTAAAGGAGGTGGGTGCTGAAAGGCACCCTATACTTAGGCCTTGTGGCCCATTGTACCCTCGAGAAAATCTGGACATATGTCCTGTGATCGCACAAGTTTTCCAAGAAAACCTATATGAAAAAGACTAATTACCTGTATCCTGTTTACAGGGTGGCAGGTTGTCCCAACTCTGGAAACAGTTCTGTCTTCTTCAGGTAATCGATTAAGGATTCCACCTTCAGATTCCGAGCATCCGACCAAATCAAGAATGGTTTTCCGAAGATCTTCTTTCGCAGGCTCGTTAAGGCATCACATAAATAAATAACGTGTAGTGATGTTTCCTCAACGGCTCTGCACTTACGGCAGGTGGGATCAGATAGGATACCTATGGTATGTAGATGTTTGCGGAGGCAGTGTCCCGTGAGGGCGCCCACTAGTACTCTGGTTTTATTTCGGTCTAACTTCAGTAACGAGTCGCTGACAAGGCCTGGTTCAGTTATGAATATTTTGGATTGTCGAAGAGATTCGTTTCGCTACTGAATTTTGTGTTGCACGGTGATCCATTCTCTAATGGAGAGTTTGGCTGTGCTCTTAGGAATACTAATGATGGGTTCAGGCCCGATAGGTTTCCTAGTGGTGCCCATCTTGGCCTGTACATCCGCCATTGTATTGCTTGCGAGCCCAAGGTGTCCCGGTACCAACTTGAGTACTCTGTTGTACTCAGCTAGTTGATTGAGGGTGTTGAAGCATTCTTGGACGATGCAAGATGTTATCTTGACTGCACTCAGATATTGTAGCGCAGCTTGGCTGTCAGAGAAGATGTTAATATGCAGGTTTTTATAGTCCCTGTTTAGGTTCTCATTGGCGCCGGTCATAATGGCAAGAATTTCAGCCTGAATGACTGAACAATGAGTGCCTAAGGCGATGGATATTTTTTTTTTGGGCACTGTACCAATGACCCCAGTTCCTGCATCCGATTTAGATCCATCCGTGAACCAGATGAGGCTGAGTGGTTTTGCGAGATTCTCATCGTCCGCTATCCAGCATTCTCGTTTTGTTACTTCCTTACCAAGATAGATGAAAGTTAATTGATATGCATTCCTTGGAAAATCGGCGTCGTGTGGCTGATATTGTTTTCATTCACCAATTATTATGTTAATGTCAGAAAAATTTTATTATTTAAAATTTAGGATTTAATATGTTCAGCAGAATTTGCTGGCACACAAAATGCGCGTTGCTTTTTTGGAGGGGACAAGCACAGGCTGCGGGTTTGGTGGAAATGCACCTTAAATTTTATATATATATGTATGTCAAATGTGCTGCTTGTAGCGTTGTTGTTTGCGTTCGTTACGAAGGCTCTATCTATCAGAACGAACATGTTTAATAAGTTTGGTTTTGTGAACGCGGTTTTGGCAGTTGTTTCAAATTGTTGTACTAATGATATTCAATAATCTCTCTCTCACTTTTTCTGCGAAACTAAAATGCGATCACAATCAAAATCTACCTTAAATAACATAAATTTTTAATAATTTTTTTTTTTTTTTGGTATTTTGATAAATTTATATACAATTAATTCATATATAATTCTTCGTTGTTCTTTTTTTTTGTTAAATTCGAAATTTTTTTATTTGTTTTTATTTAGTTTATTTTCCAGCAGTTTCTTTAGAAACGCTTAAATTTCTTCTTTTTTCTTTTGTTATTAATAATTAAAAATTTTATTTTAAATGTTTATTGAATATATAATTGGTTTTTTTCTGTATCGATCTATTTCGGTGCATTTATATATATATATATATATATTACATGTATATTTTATTTTAATTGGAAAATTGACAACATACATGCACCTGTTACTAAAAAAATTGTGTTTTATGATTTTGTTGTTTTTTTGTTACAAAAAATTAAATATTAAAATATATGAATTCCCTTATTACTAATAATTAATATGTATTTTCTATTATTCAGCAAATTACATTGACAAAAATAGTTGAATCTTATTTAAATGCAATATTTTTTTTATTTATATTTTAAATTAATATCGGCTTAATGTAGAAAATAATTTAAAATATTTTTTTTTTTTATTTAAGTACAGATACATCATTTTCAGCAATGAGAAATTCAAAATTGAAATCGAGGATACTTTTACTAATCGTAACATAAAATCAAAACATTTAGAAAAACTAAATTAATTAAAGCCCTTAAATACTGGAGACAATAGATAACTGCATAGTCGCAAAACACAAGTGGGGAGAATTGCCAGAATAAGTTAGTGAATTCTTAATTCTTGATTCTTATTTCTTCAAAATCATATTTCGAGCACTAGTATCAATATTTTCGTTGATTTGATGGTAATTATTTTGTTAAGTGAAAATAATGAATTATATATATAGCAACATTATTTAATGAAATATAAATAAAAAGCTGTATTGTACTTTTGATTACATAATACATAGATTTCCGCTCTGGAAAGAATTTCCGTGATACCATTTGGAATGTTTCTTTGAAAAGTAATTTCTTTATAGCCCTCTTGAATAGTAACAAATTGAATTGTTTACATTTACGAATAAACTTATCTTTAATTCATCAATTTAGGACATATTGAATGGACGAAAAAGTTATTGGGTTGCTAATGACAAAATAAAGGCATTGATCGAATACAATCGGTTCTTAACGCCACGATACATTGCTTAGAATTTTAACAAATTGAAATCGAGCATTGAAAAGATCAAACCATCAAAGAAGCACCTAGAATTCATGAATCGTTGTGTTTCATTATGATAACGCTAGAACACATAGAAGTTTCGTCATTTGTTAAAATTTGAGGGAGCTTGGCTTGGAACTTTTGATGCATTCACCGTATAGTCCTAACCTTGCATTATCAGACTACCATTTGTATTGGTCTTTGTAGATCTCTTTTAATGGTGTACATTTTTAATTTAAAAGCAGCATATTAAAATGACTTGTCTCAGTTTTTCACCCTGAAAACGTAGAAGTTCTATATTTACGACATAAGGAAAATGGCAAAAGGCCATCGACGAAAATAGACAATAATAATATATTGTTTAATAAAGTTCTTGTTTCCCGTGAAAATATCGCCTTTTTGGCATAGGATAAAAATTAGAAGAAGTTATTAGGATTGATAATTGTGATTACATCTTAAGTTGTTTACGTTTTTTTAACGCAAAGTATACCCTATTGGATGTTTTATATGTTCACAAAATTACAAGTACAGTTATTAGATTTTTAGTACACACGTCATATCGTTTACGTGCTGGAATTCATATAAATTTTGTGTAATTTTTTTGTTACATCTTCAGTTTAAAATAATTTCACAATATTTCTTTTCTACTATATTAAAATCTTAATTGAAAAGTTTCCATTATAAATAAATAGATTAAATAAAATATATATATATATAATAATATTAAAACATAGTCCGGAGAGACGCAGTACATGAAAGAATTACCTAAATTTTGTATGTTTAAAAACTTATAAACTTTAAGGATAACTATTCAAATATTTATATATATTTAATTTTGTATTAAATTTTTATAATTTTTTATTAAAAATTTTCGTATTAATTTAAGTATTGTCATGTTGATATGTATCTAATTTTAATTTAATTAAGCAAACATATTTTTTCCATTACGAGAAATTTTAGATTTTATATATTTAGTTATGCCTAATTTACAATTGATCAATTTAATTTCATTATATGTCTATACAGACATAGACTATATCGCTTTTAGCTCAGAGATGCCATGCATTGTTTTTTTAACATTTCAATTTGCCAATATCATAGCAATCTATTATTTTTTGTTTCAATAAAGTTATATTTAGTTATATAGGTAATCTCATATTACAATTCAGTTTAAAGTCTCATAATTTATGTGTCCTAAACTGTATACGTAACATAGGATGCTTTCATAAAGAAATAGTCGTTTGCTTGATTCACATGGCTCGACTTAAAAATGACACACTTCTAAATTCTTGCGCACTCAAAATTGCTGTTATCAAAATCATATCTTTTAATTATTTGCAGATTTATGATTGATTTGAATTACAAAAATCGATAACACAAGAAATTTTCTTGATTTTCAAGATGCGAGAAGCGTTAAGAATGGTCTGACTAGGCTACTAAGTTATAGCATAATTATTAGAATGAAGAAAATAATTTTGCAATTTTATTTTTAAAGAAATAATCTTTGAAATAGGTTAATTTTGTTTCGCAACATTTTTTTTTTTTTCATTTTAATGATTGTGTTTTAACTAGTACCTAATTTAGAATGTGTAAATTAGGCTCAACTATAAAAAAAAAAATACAAAATTTTGGTATGTAGGTATATTTTCTTATTTAATATGAAGAAATTGTACCAAATACATGTTTACAATTATTTTTTTTTATCTTCATATTATTAATAAATTTAATTGAAATAAAATAGTGGCGCTTTCCGATATCCTGCAGATTAGAGAATATTATCTAATATTTGGGTTTTCCCCAAAAAGGAAGAGCTCATCAATTCTTGTTATCTCCAAAATAAAGTAAGCCACAATATTTACCGGTAAAAACTAGGAAAACAATTAATTTGGAAATAATAAGAGATTTAATTACAGATTATTATTAGAAATTTTACGTTAAAACTTTTCTAGAGTTTGTGCGATGATATTTATTAGAAAATTTTGAAAAAATATTCACTACCTTATTTTCATACAATTATTGGTGTTTCAACTATTTTATATTAAGTATAACTATTATATTATATTATACAATATTTAAAAAAAAAAAAAACATATATTTATAATTTTTAAGCTAAAAAACCTTTACTATAGTTACATAAACTTTATTTATAATTTGCTGAGCTAAAATTTATCTTATTAGAAATATTATTGCTATTTGTCTGTTTTTTCTTTTATTAATAAAATATAATTTATGCTCAAAAAGTATGTCAACATTAAAAATTACCGCATTTTGTAATTACCGGTAATAATACCAAAAAATATTTTATTCCATTACCAGTAATATCGGTATATAAAAAAGCATTGTTTTATTTTGAATGTATTTAATTATAAATTAATGATAAATAATAATTTTAGAATATAATACAATAAATATGGTTTATTTTACATGTCGTAACATTTCAGGTTCGAACCTATTTGAACCAAAAAAAAAAAAACAAATATACCGAAATCTGGCATAAGACAAAACCCGGTTTTAAATGCTATATTTTTCTGGTAACTTTGTGCTTGAATTCATACAAAGGCCAAAATTATTTTGGTTTTGTTGGTTTAGTTTGACTGTATTTCCATTATTTTAACATTAAACATCTTTATGACAACTACAAAAGGGTTTATAACGCGCTTTCGATTTTCGATGACCTTAAAAAAAATTGCATCAAAAATTTTACCTCAGTATGAGTGGTGTGAAAATTGGAAATGCCAGTCATACTGGTCCTTTTACAATAATGTATTAATAAAAACCTAAATTGAAATGAAAGCATTATTTTATGGATTTTTGAAAACTCATTTTGTTCATTGAAATATGCTTGTAAATAGAATAAAACAGCACACAGACTTTCATCTGCTTAATGTTGACCAATCTTTGGATCAATCCTGCGAATAAAAAAGGTTCTTTTCGATGCCAAGCGTTGAGCGGATTGTTTTTATAAGCATTAGTATAAACATTAGAATTTAATAATAATCCGTCCAACAAGTAAATATTAATATTTTACTCGATCTTTTTTCTGACTAAATATTACCGGGATTACCGGTATTATCGGAAATGCAAACATTAATTAGGGCATATTTTTAAATAGCTGTTTTAAATATTTTAATATTGAATCTTTTTATGATAATGAAAAAAACGAAAACTTCTGAATTACTAACGAAATTTCTTGTGCATAAACAATAACGGGGTTATTTTAAATAACAATTATCATTTTAATGTGCATTGCGGAGACCCCAACACATATTCAGACATCAGTTAAATTATAAAAGTTGCAGTATTAAAAATCTTTGAGGGAAGTATTACGTGACTATTAGTAAAAGGCTGCATTAGTAACCCTGGAAAAATCTCAGTAAGTTGAGAGAGCTTGATCCAACGAATTTGGATTCAACCGTTACCGTTATCGAAAGTAATAAAAACCAAATCTGCATGCTAGAGGAGGATCTGTACGGTAGTATATGGACAAAAACTGTAGTAGCTTGAAGTTTATTATTAACCGAGTTCGAGTTCGATAATAAGATGAGCACGAGAAATTTCATTTTACCTTAGTAAAAGTAATATTTTTCTTACAGGATTTCTCGTAAACTATCCACTTTTTTGTTCTTTTAAATGATTCGATTTTATGGAGCATTTTTTGAGTATTTATAATTGAATTTAATCATTACTAATAAAAAATATAATTAAAATTTCAAGAAAAACTCTGAGTATTCATGGAAATTTATATTTGCATTTATTTTATCCTAAATATATATATATATATATATATAAATATATATAATATATATAAATAGCATATTATTAGCAAATACAAAATATTATAAAATATGACTAGATAGAAAGTTAACTCGTATCAATGGAGTTACAAAACTTATTTGCTTCTAAATATGCTACGATATCAACCATTTTGCCAAAAAAAAATTTGTTGTAACTATATTCTAGGCTTCTAAAACTTATATTATTATTATTATTATTATTATTTTTATTACTAATTTTTCTAAAAAAGACTATTGATAAATGTGAGTGTATTTTGGATTATATATATATATATATATATATATATATATATATATATATACACACATATATATATATATATTTAAATTTTTTGCGTAAATATTCGTTGCATGAGTTATTACTTTTTTTTCTAATAAAAAATTTTTGTTTTAAATAAGATTTTTCTTTACTTTCTTTTTTTTTATAATAATTTATGAAAAATATCAATTTTCTTATTTATTTCTTAATTTTTTTTTTGTTTTGCTTTTTATTTTATAAATTTCTTTTTTTTTGGTAAATGTTAATTAATGCCAAAAGCGCGGTTGTTAATAAATTGTTTTTTTTTTCATATAATTTTTTTTTCTTTTTTTAATTACATATCCTCTCTCTGTATTTAAAACTTAGAATTCTTCGTAAATCTAAAAGGTCCAAAAAATGGGCTAGTATATAAATATATAAAGTAATTACTATATAAACGGGAACATTATATACCAAATAGGGTATATGATTTTGAAATTGATAAAATAATTAATTATTATATGTTATTCTAAAAAAAAAAAAAACATTATTTATGTTTTAGTATTGCTTCTACGTAAAAATATGTACATTTTGATGAAATATTCAGCATCTAATGCGTTAATCCTTTAACGTCTCTGCACAAAAGGATTATCACGAAACATAAATGCTATTCACGATTATTTCCAAAGTTACGTTACTATAATATCTTCGTCGTTATCATCATCATCGTCGCCGTCACTGCTTAATATGGGGTCTTTCTCCTTAAAGCATGCTGACTCCAAATGCTTGTTTAGATATGATTTTAGGGCAAATGTTTTATGACAACGATTACATTCGAAATTTTTATCCGATGAATGTGTTTGCATGTGTGCACGTAAATTAGATCGATCTGCAAATGCTTTATTACAATGAACACATGCATATGGTTTTTCACCAGTATGAGATCTTAGATGTCCTTGTAATAGCCAAGGTCGTGAAAATAATTTCCCACAAATTTCACAGCTATGTGTCAATTTGTGTGTTAATAAATGCATTGCCAGGGCCGGCATTGAAACGTACGCTTTACCACAGGTATTACATTTTTTCGCTGACTGTGAATCTAAACTTCGATGTGTCTGCTTATGTCTTGATAGATTACTGGACGTTGCATATTGTCGACCACATTCTGAACATTTGTAATTACCTTTTCGGGATTTTGATGATTTCGTCATTTCGACTTTGTCGGGTAATTTTCGATTTTTTGATCGGCCATCTGTTATAAAAACTTTCCCTTTTTTAACTTCAGCCAATTCAGGATTCCATAAATCATCATGAGATGAATGATGTGAACGTATCGAATTAGAAGATTCTGATGATATTGAAAGTTCAACTTCAATGTCTGAGGAATGTTCTGAAGTGGGAGGTGTTAATGGTGAACAATTTTCGGCATTATTTTCATAAGGACTGTATCGGTATTTTTGGTGACTACATTTATCAAGTTCATTATTTCGAGAAGATTTTTCCATATTAATTTGCGCATTTAATAAGCAATTGGATGAATTTGAAATTTCTTGCATTACTATAGGATTTGAAATTCGATCATGATGTGCTTCGTGCTGTTGTAATATTGTAACAACGCATGGAGCCGGAAGTGGTGGTAGACTCTGTGATAATGATAACAGGTCATGAGCTGCTTCAGTTTCTTCAATACTTCTTTCACGATAAACAGAATGAGTTGAGCTTATTGGTTCGATTGATTTTCTTTTCTCTAGAAAATTTGCAGGAGGTGCATAAAATATCACTTGTTCTGGCATCCTTTCGGATTTCGATGTTCTTCGTATTAAATTTGGATGTGACGAAGCCGCTAACATTCTTTCGGTGGACATTGGCACTGTTGATAAATTGGGACAATTCCGTGTGTCCAACATCTTAATTCGAGAGAGAGAACACTGTAAAAGAAATAAAAATGTGTTTTAATTTATTGTATTTAAATATTTTCTAATATAAATAAAATAAAGTGTTTTGCCTATTTGTTTCTGTTATAATTTCTTGAATTTTATAAGTGTTTCATGAATTTATCATTTGATTGGCTTGCCACAAAAAAATTACGCATCACGCAAAAATGATTGGACGGATTTCAATGAATCTTGCAACGCAAAAATATATACAGATGCCCCAAGTATATGTTCACAGTAAAGAGGTCCACTTTAGCTACGCTACTACTAATGTATTCAAGAGTTGAAATTGTGGCAATTATGAAATAGGTTTTTCATGAGGATTGTGTCCAGAAAATGATTTGTGAAGAAATGAGCAAGAAAGTTTTTTTCAAAGGAAATATGAAAGACTTTGTTCTTCATCAAATAATGTCATTATCTAAAATAATGACTTTTGGCACTTGGGCTACGAAACAGGGGTATGAAACTCATTTGCGTCGCGGGCTATTTTTCATATCAGTGAAACTTATGCTGTAAACTACCTACATATCTCTACTAAAGGTACAATTTCACAGCTGGTTATTGTAAAATCTAAGTGCGAAATTAAATATAAAATAATAAAGGATTTCTTGAAAATGTTATTAAATGAACAGGAGGATGAAGAAGAATTTCTAAATTTATTACTATTGAATAAATAGTATTTTTAAATCCTGTGAAGAAGAAGGATGCTTTAAACTACTTATAAATGGTCATTTAAATACATCTGGTGAATATTTTAGACTGAACCGAATATATATTACATATATTACAAATTGTAAAAGAAGATGTAATTAAAAACATTTCAAATGCTGTAAAAAACTCGATTAAAAATTTAATCACTTCAATTCTATTCAAACGAACAGCTTCGATAGCGCCGCTAGACTGGTTCAAAAGCAGTCGAACGGCAACAGCTAGCTGTTGACAACCGCCGATGAGCTGTCGGACAGCGTGAATGAAACCACGGTTCTGCCATAAGAAGAGTCATTTTCAACGGCGGCCGTCGACAGCTGACGGCCAGCGGTCGCCGTTAACAGCTCCCAGCGAAACCGTACTTTAAGACTACATTTTCTTCTTCAGAGAATTGCTAGCATTTGCTTCCAATTATTGACAAAATACAACCTCATTATGACAGAAAGATCTCTGAATTAATTCTGTACCATGCATACATGCAAACAGTTTTCCACGTACGTGCACTCCCAAGATAATATGAAATTTGTGCAAAAAATGTTTATATTTCTGGATATTTTTGACCTAAATATAAATATACTTTTGGGATTCCGACAACGCGATATTTTTTTTATTAAAACTGAGTCATGCATATTATAGTAATTAGTTCCATAGTAAATAGTAAAAAGAGAAAAGAGAAAACATTAATTTTATTCCAAAAGTAAAAAAAGAAGCTCTTTAGGGCTTTGTAGCAAGACAACCAACGAACTCCCGTTTCAGCCGGATGAAGTTCATGGTATTAGCTACCAATTTCCAATATTTTGGTACATAAAACCTCCATAATACAATGGAAAGATTGCAGAAAAATGCAGTGCTGCTCTTTTTGGGTATATATCCTTCAGTTTTGCTGGAAATCTTGGTAAAAATCCTTTATCAGTCATTCCTAGAACGCAATTAGTTGTCGCAGCCATTACCCCCTTGAGGCGGTTACATAAGTTAGGTCATTGGACACATGTGGCCCGCAGGTTAAAACTTTGACACACATGCGTTAGAAAGGTTTATAAATAAGTGTACGAGGGTTGCTATATACAATATTTCGGGAATAGAGAAAAAAAAAAATATTTTTCATCGAAAATGGTTTTCTTGTTTTTTAAAATATTCTCCATGATCAATACACTTTTGCATGCGTTTGAACCATTTGTCATAGCAGCTTTTCCATTGAGGTACCTCCAAAACATGGTTTTCTGGCATCGAAAATCGTTGTCCACGCAGCTTATCTTGATGTGCGGAAATAAAAAGAAATCATAGGGTGTCAAATCAGGGCTATACGGCCAGTAATTAGATGTTTTGAGTGCTCAACTAGTTAGTTGTTTGACGAGATGTGTGAGAGCTCGCATTATCGTGTTGGAAAATGATCCGTCTTTGTCGGTTGGTTTTCCTTATTTCACCAGCGACTTCTGGCAAAAAACTGGTTGCGTACCATTCCGAATTGGCCGTTCTACGTTGTTCTAATGATACAGTTGCCACATGTCCAGTTATTCCGAAAAAACATTCTACCAATTGCTTCGGAGTGCTCGTGCGCGAATAACTTTTGACGGATTTGGCTCGTCTTGGAAGACGCATACAGTAGATTCCTATTTCGTTTCGGACTCTTATGCCTAGATCCAAGATTCGTCACCTGTGTAAATTTTATACACAGCATTTGATACACCGCGATTATATTTTTTTATCATCTCTTTGCACTAATTGAGGCAATCCTTTTATTGAGCGATTCTCAAATTATGCTGGATCCAACGCGAACAAATCTTTTTGACAGCCAAATGTTCATGAAATATCTTATTGATGCTCGTCATACTAATGCCCAAGGATGCCTCAATTTCACGATAAGTCACATGACGATATTGCAATATCAGTTCATCAATGTATTCTGGCACAGGCACCGATTTTGGATGACCGTCATGAAATTCGTCCATGAGCGAACTACGGCTACGATTGAATTCTGTATACCACCGATATACTTATGGTGCTTCATCGCCACAAGTCGAATTAAGATCATCGATGCACTGTTATTGAGATAATCCCATTTTTTAATGAGATGAAATTTTCAAGTCAATGTAAACAATACAAATATTGCTCGTAGATCAAAACGTTCTTAGTACGTTTACGTTGAAAAACGTCAAACTTTAAGTGGCATATGTCAGATTTGACATGGCGACACTAGGGTTGCCCATTCCCGAAATATAAATAGCAGCCTACGTATTTGCCAAAATATTGTAGCAAATTGAATTTTCAAGCGAGTTAAAGATCATTTTCTTGTAAATGACTTGGAGAAATTGTTTGTAAAAGCGTAAGGTAACTTTTCTGCATTGGGTTGCGCTGCATTACGCTACGCTATTTCACATATTGTGGATTAGCTACTGAGTGCTATAACTCGAAAACTATTTCGAATTTAGACATGCGATCTATTGCATATTAATTTTAAGAATTTGAATTATTAAAAAAAAATATTTGAATCTTGAAAATGCTGCTGGAACATATCGTAACAGAACTGGGTACACTGAATTTTAGTGTTACTATTTATGTATAAATTGCGACTAAAAATTGCGACTAAAAATTGCGACTAAAAATTGCGACTAAAAATTGCGACAGGATATTTTATCCAGATTCTGACGTCAAACGGATATTAAACACGATTTTGATTATAGTTTGTCATGAACACGATTTATAAATTCACGATTTATGACTAATTTAACTGGATTGGCTGGTAATTTAATTAGATTAGCGATGAATTTAACCTGATTTAGAAGAGCGGTTTTTCGCAACCGGTTTTTTAATTTTTGTTCGATTTGGATTTTGGAGTCCTATCGTAGGATGAGCTTTTTACTAGTACAAACTATAAAGCATGGTATGGAATTTAGAGGTTTTGTATGTGTGCTTATTTATTTATATAGTATAATAAGATTTTCATTTACATTTAAATTTGTTTTATTTTTAATTGTGATTTAGTTTAATTAAAATATGTTTATATTAAATGTTAATTTATAAAATATTTACATTTCTTTTGTGTGAATTGCGGGTCGAAGTTTATTTCTTTGAAGACAAATATTTATTGGACATATACAAAAAAGAAAAGTAAAGTCGAATAAAGTTTAATAAGGCTGCCAAAGCAACAAGTCGCTTCTGTACAGGTGTTTTGGATATACGAGCATCAAATGAGAAATAAATGTAGCAGTGGATATATGGACTATATGTACTTTTGTAAGGGTTTGTTTCCCTACAATGAAATTTGGAGGATATTGTATGTAGTTTCATTATAGTGTTAAAGCCTAATTTTTTTTTTGATTATATAATAATTTCCCATGTTATACATGCAAAGACAAAAATGATTAGAGAAATTTGTAGTATTGAAAATCTCCAATTGTCTACCATTTTTTGTTTTGTTTTATAATTATGATTTATTAATAACCCTCTTTTCATATTTATTCCCGATTATTATGTTATTGTTTTTTAAAATAATTTTTATAGATAATGTCTTTTTTTTGCGTATATTGAAAAACCGCATTCAAAAACAAAATCTTTACATTTTATTCATAAAAGTACGTACTGGAAAGAAAAACACCCTTAAAATTGCATATGTATTTTAAAAACAAAACAAGCACTGTATTATTGAAATATATAAATATGTAATTGTATTATTAAGTTATAAATATATATTTATGTCATTATAAATGGAAAAAATACGCACACAAATACATTTGAATTGATGTTCTGCTGCAGTAGCACTTGTTTAACACCGAAATATTTACACTCCCACTCTTTCTTAAGGAAATTTAAACGAGAAAAATTAGTAACAATAAGGCGGTGAAAAAGATTGAATATTTTCTTGATTATATAAAAAAAAAAAAACACCAGAAAAAAATGAAAAAATTATAGTCTATAAAGTTTATCGAAATTGAAACAAGAAAACCGAAAAAACCATTTGCAATTTATGAAATTGATTAAAACTTTTAAGCACTTTTGTGATGCGGTAAAAATTAACAGAAAAAAAATATCCCGAAATTATACACTATACACCAGGTTTTAGTATGGCAACACGTATTATAGGTAACGAGGCAGACGGAACGAACCAACGAATAAACGATCCGGGTGAATATATTGGCGTATCGAGTATATAAAAAAAAAAAAAGAAAAACTGTAGGAAGCACTAAAATAATACAAAAAAAAAAGAAAAAAACAAATTTAATGCAGAAATAAGGGCGAAATCAGCAAAAAATGTTTTTTTTTGTTTTTGCAAATTTTTTATTGGTACCCTTTTAAGAAAAATCACACTTTTCCGATTTTATTCTCGAATCTCGGTAACTTTTTTTTGGTTTAGAAGTTTTTTTATATTTAGTTTCTTTTCGAACATTATTTTTTAGTAAAATAATAAAAGATTTAAAAAGTATAGGGAACGTAAAAATTGATACACACAAGTAAGAGAGAAGAATATAAATAAAAGTGCGATGTGCGTCAGTTTTTGACGTACCATTCCCTCTTATTGGCGTCGCGATGCCATATACAATTGCATCTAGTACGTAAAATCTGTATAGCCTCTATACTGCCCTATCACCCTTATTCCTTTATTGTTTTTATTTTTCTTTTTTTGTAGAGGGTTTGTTTTGCCATAGTAGAATTTTTACTCATGTGTTTGTGAAACGCATGCGCCCAAATATGTAAACTTTATCATCGGAAGTTTGGAAAATTTTTTCGCCTGCTGGGTTACACATACATTCATAGATGGAAAATTTTTTGGCATAACATACAATATATTTTCCCATTTGTTTTTTTTTTTTTTTTTTTTGTAAATTTGGTCACTCTAGCACACGATTATATGTTTGTACGAACATTGGAAATTTTTGTTAATAAAATGCGGCAATCTATTGTATGCATTTTAATGATGATGCCCTACTTTTAGTCGTTTGCTGCAACTTTCAGGAGAATCTATTATTTATCGATGTGTACAATATTCAATTCAACAGAATACTTTTCCCAGATTTAAAACAATATTACAACAGAGTTAGCGGGCATATTATATGACTGCAATTAATATTTTTCTGTTTTTTGGGAAATTTTTTGTTTTCCCCAAAATAATATTCCTACTTTTAACTTATATATCATTGATTTTTCATATGTGCTGCATTTGGTACATATATTATTATACTCACACTTAAATAAAAAAAAAGAAAATGTATATACCATATATTTTTGGTTTATCCTTGTCTGCAGCGTTAATATTGCGAACTGCTTTCTTGCTAACACCTGTTACAATACTTTTCTGTATTTCTCTCCTTACTTTATAAAATCACGTAAATATAATATATAGTATATAGCATATATGTCTTACAGCAGGGTCACGGTAGTTTGATCACCTATTATTTCGAAGTATCCAGTTTTTGTTTAATTCGTCCTTTTATAGATTTGCCAAGGTATCCACAAGGTTGACTTAATCTTCATATATAGGGAAAACTAACTGTTTATTGTTTGTTTGTTTGTCCATTTACATACATTTAATTGGGAATATCCATAATTTTTTGTATTGAAAAAACGTTACAAATTGGTGACTTTTGGAGACAGGAACCGCGGTGGCAACTGGTTCAAGCAATTGTGCCCCCCTGCTATTAATAACATCCTTATCTCTTTTCAGTCAATTTTCGATTACACTAAAGTTGAAAGTTTCAGAGGGTGAAAGAAAAAATAGCTTAAAATGTGCCAAAGAAAATAATTTCAACTTTACGAGCTTTTACGTATTAGGGAGAAAACTATATTGGAAAGTAATCAAATACAAATTGAATCAAAGAAAGCACACTGACTATTTCCCCTAATCAGTGCTACAATTATAATATAAATATACAATAATCCTTTAATTTTCGCGATTAATTGGTTCGACGAATATAGCTCATAAATGAAAGCCGTGTAGATATAGCCATGAAAAGTTGAACTCCCGAATATAATGTACACATATATATAGTTAGTATGTATATATCGGTATGAAACTTATCAAATTATCCAAAAATTTGAGTCTTAGATACCAGTCTATACGCAGATTAAAGATTTCGGATGAACTCAAATTTTAAGAAGTTTTCATTCGGGATTGTGTTTTAGAAGAAAGAAAAGGAGTTGAACTTTCGAAAATTTTATTTTGATTTGTTAGTTGGTTTCTTTGTAATTTCATTTATTTGTTCGGTGTTTTTAATTTAAAATTAATAAAATAATTTTATATGAAATTTCCTTTTTCAATTTGATTGGTTTTTGAAATGTCATCTCGATCCTCCGAATTTATTCAGAAATTTAAACCTCTTCTTTCTTCTCATGTATAATATACTAATCGATTTTACATTCGTTTCTTAAATTCGGGCCTTACATCTGTACTAAATGTTCATAAAGTTAATACATTTTTAACCGTGAATCCGCATAAATCGAGGGATTGCTGTATGTGAATAGAAATATAAGTACAAATGTATTTTATCGAAATGCATACATACGTATTAAAGCATTGACATTTTATGTTTTAAAGTTTTTAAATGATCAAATGAACTTAAGAGTGTGTTATTTTGGGTATAAATTTGATTTCATAAAAGGTTCAGAATATTCTCGAGTCCTTTATAAAGGATAGTTTTAAGATATTTATATTTCATGTATTTTTTCTGATCATATCCCTTCCCATTTATTAAATGTGTTTTTAATTTTGATGAAATATGTATCTATTATACCAGGAATAGGATGAATTGTAAATTCCTGTTAACATTGGAAATAGTAGGCATTAGATTTAATTTAAAAAATATAAGATGATCGAAGAGTCATTAGTTTACAGTTTTTGACTATGTTTCAAAGAGTAAGGAAACAAGAGATAATGACGGAATACTATATATTCGATATTATTGAGAATTTTAATTTTATTTTGTTTGTAATTTATTAGTTTTAAATAATAAATACTATCGTTTTAGAATTTAATAGAGAGTTTTAAAATAATTATTGTACATCCATAGTTTTGTCTGATTTTTAATCCACATTAGAAAATACTTCAGAAGTGGGATAAATACAAGGATATTTATTCTTTGCACTTTGCCTGCTAATCTTTCTAAGTAAAGGAGAAAAGAATTTTTGAAAACAGTAATTGGAAAAAATTTGGTTTTGCTTGTAAAATAAGTTCTGAGGAAGAAATTGATGAAACAGTAAGCTATACTGTTTGTAAGATTAATAAGGTGATTTTTGGCGAAAAAGGTTAATATTGTGAAAATGGATGAAGATCCCAAAATACATATGTAACAAGGAAAAGAATTAAAATTTAGGTTATACTGATATTTGTGAAAATACTATTACTAAAGCTTTTTATGTCCTATGGTAGGTACTACCAGACTTGGTTTGGTATTACATTTGAGCAAAATCGATCCAGGGGAGAAAAGTTATAAACGATAAATCAGGGTGACCAGAAAGTTTTGTCATTTTTTTGTCTATGGTTTTTCGGATTTAATTGAAAAATTTGTGAACCAATATTGTTTAAATTAATTATATTGGTTAAATACGTAAATAGACGATAGCATGTTAAATTTGAGCAAAATTGGTCAAAAGATAGTGAAGAAAGAAACAATCCTAGGAGAAAATAAGTTTTCTTGATGTACTTTCAGAACTAATACACCGATTGGAATAAAATTTTCAAATTAGACTTACGCTACTAGGGTCTCGGTTACTTACAAACAAGATTTGTTCTCTCTCATTTCTACCATAGGGCATCAAAAAATCGGCTATAGGCCGATTTTAAATTACTTTATGTTTTAAAACAAAGCTTATTCTTGATTAAAGCAGAGGTTCTCAAAATGTTTAAAGCGTTTTATTTAGTTTTACTTTTCAGATTTAGTGTTGTAATTACTAGGTTCTTTTCTTATATGATTATTTTTGTTTAAAATATAAAATTTTCAGTTCTCACAACCCTTAGTAACATCTAATTGTCGCATAAAATATAATTTTTAATAAAATATAATTTTCATATAGATAATAACTTATATATAAAATATAATAGATAATTATATAATACATATAACCATAATAAAATTCTATTAAAATCAAAGTTTGGTGTCCTTTAAAATAAATAAATAAAATATGTAGTGGTCGAAATCTTACAAAACCCCCATAATTTGCGACCCCAAATCACGTTGATAAGATTATAATATCTTTGCCATCATAAATATTATAAGAAAAGGTATTTTTAGGTGATAATATTAAAAGAGAATAATTAAGAGCAAATATTTTAATTAAAACTTATTTTATAATACTAGTGGGTTCCGCCCCTTGCTCGCTTCGCTCACCAACCCATGCCCCGCCCCCGCGAGTGTGTAGAGGATAATGAAATTTTATCAGGAACCACATTTTATATTTTCTCCCAATGATTCGAGAAACTAAAAAAATCTATCAAGGACACTATTCTTTTGGTTTTTTTTTTTTATTTTCTTTAGCGGTAGAAATAAGATTCTACTTTTCTTTCTCTTTAAATATCTAAATAAAGTATGCAAACTTTATTTAGACGTTATCGAATCTGAATTACTTCGAGCTTTCATGTCAATGGCTTGGTAAGGAAGCGCGTTATTTAGTAAAATCAACTGTGCATAAGTTCGAATCCCGTCGACGGCGAATTTCTTTTTTTCAGTTATAATTATTTATTCATTATTAATAATATTTGTTAAAAAGACTCTGTGTGATATAAAATTTCATGTTTTTACAGTCTTTTTTTTACAAATACTATAAAAAACGAGACGCGCTTTGCAGCGCTGCAAACGTCTCATCAATTTATATAGAAATGATTACATGTGGTAAAACCCACTGTGCATGAGTTCGAATCCAGTCGGTGGCGAATACTTTTTCAGTTATACATTTTTTATTCAGTTTTTTCTAATAAAAAATTTATAAATGATTTGCGGAGAAAACTTTTTTATATAATAGATAGATAGAAAAATATAATAAAAGCAAAGTAACCCTGTAATAAACAAAGATAATATAATTCTTTGCTTTTTGAATGCATTTCGCAAAGTGAAAACAAAATCGGAAATCTTGCGTGCGATCCCAGGAAAAGCTATGGGGACTCCATTTGGGGTCGCGACCCATAGTTTGAGAATGGCTGGATTAAAGCATGGAAGGCTATCGCAAGTAAAGAGCAAAATAGTAAGAATTATAAAATCATGCCAGATTTAAATCAATCGATTCAATCTTTTACCGTAAATAGTAAGAGTATGAGTTGAAGGCTTATTGTATTCAATAATGTAGCAGAATTAAATCGATGATCAAATTTAGTTCCGATTTGAATCAATTCACACAGTAAAAAGTTTTTACATTTATAGTTGATAATTTGATGCCAATTCAAGATGTTCTAAAAATACAACACAAATATTTATGAATTTCAAATTAAATTTTGGAATTTAAAGTGATTACACAAACCTTTAAAAATAAAGGAATTTTGTAATTGATTTACAACTCAATTGTAAAATCACAAATTTAAATCAAATTCATTTACAATCAAAAGGATATAAGAGAACTTTATCCTAAAATGACTCAATTCAATATTGTACATTTATCTTATAAGACTTTTCGGTCTTAAGTATGGAAAAGAGAAGAAATGTATTTTTATTTCTATATGTTTTATTTTTCATATTTCTTTCTTCTGGAATACTCTCATCAATAATCATTGTATATAAATCGTACCGATTGTTAAAGTTAGTTTGGATGTTCAAAATTTAACTAATACGTATACACAAAAATACCCAAAAATTAGCTGACTCCGTATTTATAGTATTATTTCTTCATTGTAATAAACTGAAAATATTGAGTAGAAGTTGAATGCCACAACATTTATTATTAGGCATTCGACTCTTCCACTGAGCCAGGGATTTACCTTCCTACTATTTAACTTTGGCACACACAAAACCAATTATTCTTTTAAGCCATCGACAAATGTTTATTTTATTTATATATTTATGTATCTACAAGTGAATTTTGTAAATAATTAAAAACTTTTTACTGTTTAGGAAGCTGGGAGTCGATCTAGTTTTAATAGAACTTTTATTGGATCTTCAGATGCAGAGGATCTTTGGAGATTGTGAGCTTTTTCAGTAATGCAGTAGTTACAGTTCGACGACTTCTTTGCATATGTTGTCATTTTGCAGGAGTTTGACAACAGACCGTAAAAAACTGCAATATATTCGACCTGGAAGCAAATAGAAATCCCATCTTGCACATTGCAAAAGGTATGCAACATATTTTGCATACCTTTTGCAATTTGAATAGATTTTAGGACAGATAACGTTTCTGCAGATTTTCTCAGTGAACATATGTAATGCGCATAGTGCGCATAATATGAATTACTGTTATTGAATGGAAACAAAAGGAATTAAAGGTGAGGACATAATGGAGAATTTTTTAAAAAATATTTAGATTAGGTAACGACATCGAGTTAGAGTTTCGCGACTATATGCGTAAATTCAGTGAGAATTATATTCATGAGATTTAAAATACCATGCAATTCCAATGTCATGATTTTCGACATTTCATAAAAGTTATGAATATCAGTGACAGAGATTATACTTCACTTAAAAATTGAGATTCAATAATTACAAATCTACTGGATAGTAGAAAATCTTGCACAAAATGTAAAAAAATTGGGCATATTGAAAACTTTTGTAAAACAGAAATTAAATGTTATTGGGCGTAGGTATTAATAATATGCGAATTGTTACTAACTTCATATCTATCAAACCCGCCATTTTTTGACAGTGACAGCTATTGTATCTTAAAGAGCGTCAAAAAAACTATTAAACTCCATCAGTCAAAGTAAACACAAGTTTGTACACACACGTTTTTCATTGCCTTAAAAATGTCAAAATACGTTCCGACAAAACAACATTTGCGGGAAGCATTGCTTTTGTACTTTAATCAAAAGAAAAGTGCTGCAGAAAGTTTCCGGTTGCTGCAAGAAACTTATCCTGAATATGTTCCAACAGAAAAAACGTGTCGGTGATGGTTTGCGCGGTTTAAAAGTGGTGATTTTGACATCGAAGACAAAGAGCGTTCTGGCCAGCCGAAAAAGTTTGAAGATGAAGAATTGGAGGCATTACTCGATGAAGACCCATGTCAAACGCAAGAAGATCTTGCAAAATCTTTAGGAGTTGATCAAACAACTATTTCCAAGCATCTGCAGGCAATGGGAATGATTCAAAAGAAAGGAAATTGGGTGCCATACGAATTGAAGCCAAGAGATGTGGAAAGATGATTTTTCACGTGCGAACAACTGCTCCAACGGCATAAAAGAAAGGGTTTTCTACATCGTATCGTGACTGGTGATGAAAAATGGATCCACTACGATAACCCTAAACGTAAAAAATCATATGGTTACCCCGGACATGCCTCAACATCAACGGCAAAGCCAAATATCCATGGATCAAAGCTCATGCTCTGTATATGGTGGGATCAGCTGGATGTGGTGTACTATGAGCTGCTGGTGAAACCATTACTGGTGATCGGTACCAACTACAGTTGATGCGTTAGAGCCGAGCATTGAAGGAAAAACGTCCGCAATACTACGGTAGACACGACAAAGTGATATTGCAGCACGACAATGCTCGTCCACATGTTGCAAAACTGGTCAAAACCTACTTGGAAACGCTTAAATGGGAAGTCCTACCATACCCGCCGTATTCTCCAGACATTGCTCCTACCGAATACTACCTCTTCCGATCCATGACTCATGGCCTGTCCGAGCAGAAGTTCACTTCCTATGAACAATGCAAAAAATGGGTCGATTCGCGGATAGCCTCAAAAGACGAGTCGTTTTTCCTAGCTGGTATCCGAAAATTGCCAGAAAGATTGGAAAAAGTAGTGGCTAGCGATGGACAATATTTCGAATAATCAATTTGTCACTATTTCTGAATAAATGCTTATTTTGAATAAAAAAAAACGCACATTTTTAATTCCTATGCCCTACAAATGTGAACAAGTTGGACACTACAAAACAGATTATAAATCCGATAATAAATGCTTTCGGCCCGGAAAAATTGGGCATACGTTAAAATTTTATGAAGAGAGAAATATCGGAAATAAAATTATAAGATTAAAGGATCATAATGTTGATGCAAAATTAATAGTATTTAATATTATTAACAAAAGTGACAATGAAATTTAGTAATTATATCATACAGCTTAATTAAATGGAACTGATGTAAAATCATGTATTGGCAGTGATAGTAAATGCATATTGATAAAAAATTCTGTAGTAAATGAATTGGAGGTAATTTACCAAAAGAGTTTTGATATTATTCACGATTTTTGAAACGGCAGATTCGAGATATTAGGAAATTTGGGGGTAATATAAAAGCTGATCAAGGTGAAGAGATGATATTTTTTGGTTCACCATTTACAGATGCTAAATACATAACGTTTGTAAAATAGGGTAGTTATTTGGAATTTTGGAGAATAAGACTAAGAGTAATGCTTCGATGCTTCCTCTATTTTAGACAAAATGCACCTTAATTCAAACATTTGTTCTTAAGATCCGTGGAGTTGTTTAAAATCAATTTTCATCGACCTGACTACGGGAGGAATGAACCAATTTCCGGAATGTTACGCGAGGTAAATTTGAATGTGCCAGGTGTGTGAATTAGTTTCCGGGTTTCACACATAGATGGCGGTACGCACAAATAAAATGAATAAAAATGGCTGATTTTTTTTGTTCGACAGATATGACATTCCTCTACAAAAATTAGTTGACAGAAGAAAGGTTTGCAAACAACAACATATTTTTTTATTTCACTAAAAATAGAAAATTTTGTACCAACTGCGGACATCATTACATTTTTGTTTTCATTTAAAGAAAACTGCTGCTGAAGCACGTCGTTTGATTGAAGAAGATTATGGTGAATATGCTCTATCGAAAACAACTTCTGACGACTGGTTTAAACGTTTTAAAAGTAGAGATTTTGATGTGGGAGACAAAGAACGGATCAGGACAACCAAAAGAGCTTGAAGACACCGAATTGCAAGCATTATTGAATGAAGATGATACACAGACTCAAGAAGAACTTACTGAAGCATTAAATGTTGATCGAACAACTGTTTCTAAACGTTTAAAAGCAATGGGAATGATTCAGAAGTGTGGAAAATGGGTACTTCATGAATTGACTGAAAGGCAACAAGAAAATCGAAAAATCATCTGTGACTTGTTGCTTGGACGATACAAAAGGAAGTCTTTTTTTGCATCGAATCGTGATTAGTGATGAAAAGTGGATATATTTTAAGAATCCTAAACGCAAAAAATCATGGGTTACATCAGGTCAACCATCAACATCGCCTGCAAAACCAAATCGATTTGGTATGTTTTGGTATGTTTGGTGGGATCAGAAGGATGTGGTGTACCACGACCTTCTGAAACCTGGTGAAACTGTTAATACTGATCGCTACCGACAACATTTGATCGAATTGAACCGTGCGTTGCTCAAAAAACGACCAGAATATCAAAAGAGACAACACAAAGTGATTTTCCTTCATGACTATGCACCATCACACAAAGCAAAACCGGTCCAGGAAACGATAAAAGCGCTTAACTGGGAAGTTTTACCGCATGCGGCTTATTCACCAGACTTGGTTCCTTCCGACTACCACTTATTTGCATCGATGGGCCACGCACTTAAGGAGCACCACTTCAACACACCTGAAGAACTGGAAAACTGGGTCTCTGAATGGTTTTTATCAAAAGAAGAAGAATTTTTTTTGGAGTGGTATCCACAAATTGCCTGAAAGGTGGTTAGAATGTGTAGAAAACGCTGGAGACTACTTCGAATAAAATATGTTTTGTTTTTCTATATAAAAACCCGGAAATTAATTCGCACATCTGGTATATAGTAAGTTTTTGAGTTTTTCCTCGGTACATACAAGCTGAAAAAGCTCTTATGTTATATACTTATTAGCTTCCTTTTTAAATAAATTTTGTGTGCCAATGCCGTGGTCAATTATATTTTACTTTTATTTGTGTTGGTTAAGGGATGGGAGTATTTTTTTTTACTAACTTTCTTTGTATACTAATAACTAATGATTATAATATCACTTTATACTACATTCGGTGCTTCGGTTATTCGTTGCCTTATGAATGATAATATGTGATGCTCGCTTTAAGCATATGCATATGTATCTGAAGTGTTTGTTATAATGGTGATTGTTTTAAAAGATTTTACCATACCTGGAGTCTGCTACAAGTACTTACGATAGTTATTTTCAATTGTTTACTTTAAATCATAATAAATCAAATTATATGTACCTAATTTAAATCAAAGAATTTATCATTTAAATTATTAGGATGTAAACTAGGAGGTAAAGGATTTCTAAGAGGTGGCGATATTTATTAATCATGATATTTTTTAAACTACAGCTATTGTTTGAGAGAGCTTTAGATAAGCTAAAACAACAGTAAGTCATTTGACATTCAAATGTACCACAAACAACATTGTTTTTATTCGATTTAAAATGGAAGGTTACGTCCGAAAAAAACAGCATTCGCGGGAACATTTACTTTCCCGGTTTCACTTGAAGGTAAATACCGCTGGACTTCATCGACGGATGGAAATAGCTTATGGTGAACATGCTCCATTAATTTCAACTTGTAAATTTTGGTTTATACGATTCAAAAATGGCAATTTTTATGTGGTCGATAAAGAGCATGGAAAACCGCCAAAGAAGTTTAAAGACGAAGAATTGCAGAAGATATTGGAGGAAGATTCATGTCAAACGTAAGAACAACTCGCAACAGCAATAAACGTTAGTCGCATGACGATTTCCAGTAATTTGAATGCCATGGGAAATATTTAAAAGGAAAGACAGTGGGTGCCATATTAACTGAAAGAACGAGACATTGGAAGGCGTTTGGCCATGTGCGAAATGTTGCTTGAAAGGTTCAAAAGAAAATAATTTTTACATCAAATTGTTACTGGTGGTGAGAAATGGATTCTTTATGCCATTCTTAAACGCAAAAGATCTTGGTGCAATCTCGGCCAGTCATGAACATCGACTGTAAAGCCGAATATCCATGGAAATAATAATTTAAAACTTTTTGAACAAAATTTATTTTGTCTAAAGCTGCCAAACTTAAAATGGTATGTACGTATAGATTTGATTACAAAAGTATCAGCTTCAGTTATTTATGCTCCAAATCTATTTATCAGCAACACTCATCAGTAACTATCGCAAGTATTTTGAACAGACACATGATCTACCCAAACTAAAAGTGTATTATCAATACTAGGGAATATAGTCTTGCAGTATATAGTACAATATTATTAGTAACGAATGAAAAATTAACTAGAGAAAATATTTGCTCTTTCAACGAGCCTAGCCAAAACTATAATGAAATATTTGAGGATGATACTGAAAAAAGCAGATTTGATATTTGACAGATTTAATTTGGTGAGGATCGGGAGAAGGAAATCGTAACAAGGGATCAAAAAGCACGTGCTACCGATCCAATCCACTTGAAATTAATCCTCTGGTTTTATCTTACACAGTTATATATTACAAAATTTTAATAAGGAACAAGGACAATTATATGATCCTTCTTTAAAATTTAATTGAACTTTTCAATGGAAACTTTCATAAGATAAAAACAAGACATTTTCAAAAGAACAAGAAAGAATATTAATGTAGAATAATTTAAATGATAGAAAGCGTATGCATTGGGCAATGTACTTCGATATCATATGGTTCGCCGATAAGGTAATAAGGGCATAGTAATGATCATCAGAAAACAATCTGAAACTAAAGTGTCAGACTATATGGTTAAAATATCCAAAAACTTATTTCTGAATGTTCGTTTGTTTATTCTACACGATAAATGAAAAAAGTGTTGACTGATTTTAATGAAAATTAGTATATAAGTTGGTCATAAAATAATTCGACTTGGGATTGAATTTAAATTCGAACAATATTGGTAAAGCGGAAACGTAGTTATAAACAAAAACGAACGTAAAGTTTACTGTTTGATAATTTTTTAATAATTCGGTACCTGCAATTTTTTAGAAGGTTTTACATTTTACAACGCTTTTAAAAAAACATAGCGTATGCGAAGTATTATATAACAGATTGTTTTTTTTAAAAGTAATCTCCGCTTTTATATGACGGTTATCTATACTTCAATTTCACATTAATACATATTATAAAGTTAGGTTTATGTTCAAAATCGGATTAAAAAATAATGTATATTTCATAAAGTCTTTGTAATCGAAATCATTGAACTAATCACGTTGGCATTATTTATGAATGAAGCCGGAACATTCGTGTAAAAAGTATGTTCGACCCAAGTTCAATTTTTTAATATTTACAAATACTTCCTGTTATGTGAAATCCCATTTATATATAGAAGAAGGTTTCTAGTGGCTTCAAATTAAAGAATACCCGTATTAACATATAGTTTTCAAATTTGCATATAAAAATACCGTCGTCAGAAACCTTTCAAAGTAATTTCTTTGTATATGCATCTGTTGAACCCATTACACCCGAAAAGATATTGATAACACGTAACATGATATCGCACTGCACGCCATTCAATATTGGAAGTGTACATACAAAAACGGAAATAGAAATTCGATACAAATTGGAAATGCGTATACCGTGAGGTAAGATATTGAATATATCCGATAAAAGGATATTTAACATTTTCATTAGTTCTTTTTTTGTTTAAATGGATTTTAGGGCATTCTCCTCTAAAATAATTAAAACAAATAAAATTTTTATTTGTAGAATTTTCTATATTGGTGTATGTATTTCCAAAATTCATTAAAACACGCAATTAAATTACGCATGACCGGTGAATACAGTGGTAGCCCAAATTGGCCCTTCTATGAATAAAAGATTACTATTCTTTAGCTAAATAGAGCATTCTCATTTTTAAGGTTAAACTGATACAGTTAGAAAATAATTTCTAGTTGAAATAGCAAATTTATACTTTAAGCCTACTTTCATGCTAGGTTAAAGATTTGTTTGGTTGTTCTTTCGATAATTATGTTGAATAAGACTTAATTTGGTGAGAATCCGGATACAGGACATCGAAGGGATCAAAAGATACAATAATAAATTGACTAAAAATGTCCAGTTCAACTCAAATTAATTTTTTGAGTTTATTTATTACATTTATATATGTATTACTACAAAATTTTATACACAAAAGATAATAAGGGACGTACAATATTACTAATATTAATACGATTCAGATGTTCAGATATCGCTTAATTGCAAGCAGCAAAGCATAGAGCAGGTTCAATTAACATCACTTATTGATATAAATACTACTGTTAGAAACATAGCCGGAGCCAAACAACATGGCAATTTTGCTTCATCATCAACCCGCCTGGTGTGAGGAAAAGAAAAGCTGGTTAAAATGAATTTAGGTGGATGCAAAAAGGAGAATTAATGTTAGAATGTGTTATACAATTTAGTACGTATTAAAGTAATTAGTGAAATATTTAGATTAGTATGTACTCAGAGTACCGTATATATAGCACTAAACAACTAATGCAACAAAAATGGTTAAAAGGATTGTGGTTGTTTGGAATTTTTTTGATTCCATTTTTCCCATATATAGTACAAATCAAAGACATGGCCATGCGAATTAAGCTATCTACGCATGCGTGTCAGAAGCTCTTGCATTCCGTAATTCATATAGTGGTAAGGTATGGCAGGAAATTTTCAGACCTAGAATTGTAGAATTTTATCCGAAATGGAATTGGCTGGAGAAGCCGTTGTAGCGACGATATTTCCTGAAATAAGCTGTTATAGAAAAACTACATCAGAAGATAATCGACGAAACTTCAGAGTCTGAAGACCAAGTAAAGTTAAGCCAGCATTATATGAAGGCAGATTATTACGTGGCCTCAAATAATTTTGAAACAGAACACTATAGGCTATAGGTCGATAATTTGATATACCATTTCTTGTTCCGTTTTTATAAATGACAAAAGAAGACTTACAAAGATAATAAAGACATATTAAAAGGAGAAACAATGGCCGTACTAAAAGCATTTCTGTATTTCAACTCCATTTTCAACTCCACTAAGGAATAGAGAGGATACTGTTTAAAATTTCCATATTTCCAAAATTTTTTAGGATCAGAATAGAGGTCTAATTTTATAGTATCAAGAGGTGGAGAATTGACTATAATGAACGTGGAGCAGTGCAATTTGAAAAGCCTCGTAGTCAATTGGAAGTCTGGAGAATACGTATCTTTTCCAGGGTTTAGTTCTTGTATCCAAAGAGATCTTAGATCAGAATCTTACTATAGTGGACAGCTGGTGCTATTCTTTAAAATTCTTAAAGGAATGTAAATATTAAAACAGTTAAATACAGTGTTATAGAATTTTGGAAGGGCTACATTTATATTAATCTTCTTATAATCGTTCAATTCGTCCATACCAAAATTTCGTCAAAATTGTAATCCGCGATTAAAATAGTAGGTGAATAATCTGCACGCTGAAAACGGACAACGTATTTAGAATTTTGAGCGGGAGTTCAAGCGGTTAGAAGTTTTATTTTTCTGTCGAAGTTTAAACTCTTTGATCCGAGTGTCATTTGACCAGTGGCGACCCTTGACTATCTGACTAATTTCCCAAAAGTTTATAACGATACGTATCTTTGAAAGTATTATACATATTATACAGACATACTTACGTTGATCAAAGTTCGCAATCGACTGTTCGTACTACGCTTTCTATAGCGAACAATGGAAAATATTTGTCTACGTACACCACAAATTCTATACCCATTTTCAACAAATAATTGTTAACGCAAATATGGAGCCGACCTAACGTCATCAAAAACAATAACAAACATATTATAGGTGCCTTACGGCCGAAGGAGCGGCTCCAGCAATTGGTTTCGCAATATTAGGGGCCTCAACTTGGCAACTCAATATGTTAGACAAAAATATCAGATATATGATTATTAGCATTTAAAACAAGCTATAGTGCAAAACCACTATTGAAACTTCTACTCATATGTCAAAATCAATTTAATTTTCAAAAAACTTTCTAAAAAAAAATATAAAATATGGAAATCCAGTGCCAGTCCGTTTCTTAATCCTGATACCGAATTATCAGAAAATTCCATCAAATCGGGGTTATCGACTGGATATCCCATTTAATTCTTCTCGTCCCTTTCCAAAAAGTCCTGCATTCGGTTCTTAAAAACAGAGTTTTGCTTAATATCTTGATAATTTGAAACTATTATCAGAAAATTTAAAGTGTTTAATTTGACATATTATTTTATTCTTTTCGTCCTTTATTCGGTCCTTATCAAGTCAATCCTTACACGGAATTTTCTTCCGCTTTAAATTATTTGATTTAGGTTTAGCCGTGTAGCTTTAGGTTTACGTCTGGGTTTAGGTATAGATTCAGATTTAGATGTACTCGCAATCAATTATTAATTAGTGGAATGGAATGCTTTAACCAAATAAATTGTTCAAAAAAAATTTGGTTTTAAAAAAATAAAAATAATAGATTTAAGATTTAAAAATCACCAATCGCCATTAGTGCCATCTATAGTATACCTTAAATATAGCATTGAATAAGTCTGTTAAAAATGAACACTGATAAATAACATTAAATAAACGGGTATAAAATGTATGGTAACCGCCCTTATTTTTCCCATAAAAACATATCCAATTTCGCCTAAATATTATTCAATAGATTTCACTTCTTATTTATGAGTTTTAATTTGGAAAGTGACAGTTGTCGCTTATCGCCTTACAGAATCCTACTGTAGGTTCCTCATTATTCGAAACACTAGCACATTTGACTATCGACCACTAAATATAAATTTTGCACAATTTTTTTCATCTGTTATGAAATTATTATTAATTGATGTTTCATTTTTTGTTTACTTTAAGAGTTATAAAGCTTTTTTTTGGATTTTGTGCAAATACTTTAGTAAAATATGTACGTATAAGCTCTTTCTATATATCTTGGATGATTCTTCATAGATATAAAAGATTGATCTAAGAAGCCAAAAAAAAAACTTTTTGTATTTAATACCGAAAGACAAAAATCAAAGCGGGCCACCAAAAAGGACTATTATCGTGTTCTGTTGTACATTACAAGTTTCTTTTCAAAATTTTTTTTCACTCTTTTTTGTTTTCCTTTTTTTGTATACACCGACTAACACCGAACAAAAACTAATTTATCATGAGTAACCGCTGAACAAACATTTTTATGCTATGAAATTTATAGAGGGAACCGAGTTTGACAAATTGTCGCAATTTTTTATCTTCCTTAATCATTGCAATTCATTACGAATAATGACGAATCAGAAAAAGTCGCAGCCTTCAAAAATTAAGAGCAACAAAAATCGATGAAAGTACACAGTACGTATATAAAGGACACACCGAAATATTGAGAAAATATAAAAAAAGGGAAAAGTACCCGGAATTCAGTAAAAAGAAAAAAGATTTTGTAAACAAAGCTGGTTAGTACCATTTTTACTATAATCCATGTCTATTTATTTCTTAAGGTTCTATTATACATATGTACATATAGTCAGATTTTTGTCAGGTATTTCATATAATGTGATCAGTGCACTGACACCGTAGTTATACGTAATAAGAAATTTGTCCAGTTTTTCGCTGACAAACTTTCATTAGTGAACTTTATTTGTCAACTCGTCAGTGATGTCTAACAACAGGTTACACCTCAGGTTTATAAATCTACATGCATGTGACTAGGTGTATCCATCTCAAAGTTTGCATTCAAAAGAAAATTTTTTAACGTTTTAAAGTTTTACATAGAAATAACCGCCATACACAGTGTTGTAATTTGTTTAATTGGTTTTACCTAAATTTTCCCACGAGTTTTAACTCATTTGAAATAGTTTTCAGCATGTTAAGAAAGAAAATATGTAATCTATTATATTCTCGCTGATATTAATGGAATATAAAAACTGACCATGTAATAACACCTTTACGAAAGATTATGTTGCGTTAGCTGGAATGAGACTCATATAATAAGTGATGAGCTTCTATTAGGAGTTGTATCCAGATTTAATGGAGGTTGAGTTAAAAGTGAATTAATACATGGAATACCAGAGTTGAGTTGACTTGAGTTTAATAGATTAGAGCTACCCGATACACATATACCGCATATACAATATATCATAATACTCATACATTTATATAGTAAAAAATACTTCTATTAGATAATTTCTTACACTACATTACAATATTTAAGCCTTTGTGATCCAATTGTTGTACATATTTGAAACTCTAAGGTATTTTACTTGCTGTTTGGCAAATCAATATATATTTTTGAATTTGTTTACAAAAATGTTTACAAAGCAGAAATTGTATCCTGCAGTGAAGTGACTCTAGCTTAACATTTTGTGTACAGTATTAATATTTGAATAGAACACCGGTATGACAATAGTCCTAATAGTTGCAGAATGATTATTTTCAATCTGACTAACTCTGTGCTATTTTAACTCAGCTCACCTTTAAATACTAAATGAAACCATTATTTTGCTCGTTTCAGCTATATTTATAATCTCGTTTCTAGAATGGAAAAGGTTTGAGTATACTATGATAGTGTAAGAACCCAAACGTGATATGAATTTATTTACCATTTTCTAACTAGGAAGTTATTTTATATATTGTATATATATATAACACCATTTTCACATGAATTGTTATTATTATCTTATTAAGTACAGTTTTTGTTAAATATTTCATCGGATCTTTTTGCCGGAAATTGATTTCATATAAAATCTGTACATTTATAGCAAATTTGATCATACCTTAGAGTAGCAATAGGAATAAATCAATTTCTAAAAAATTACATTTTAAGATAATATATAATATTAAACTGAATGCCGTTATCATAAAGGTCACACGAATAACGTTTCCAAGGAATTAATCTTAAATATATGATGGTATCATCCAGTTTCCCGTTGGGTTATACATAATTTTGATAGATTCAAGCCGAACCTATGAATATAGTTTGTTTTTGAAAACGATCTTTTAAATGTATTTTTGAAATCTAGTTTGGTTACGGTGTTTATTAGGATATCAAAAGATTTCAGGAAAATAGTTCGTTAAGAATAATTAGTGATATATGTCATATGCTTCCATATGTCACATAGGATCACAAAATTATGTACTCAACCATATACAAAGCTAAAAGGGCAACATATGAGTTCATTTATTAAACAAAAAACATTATAATGTTGAAAGTTTCGAATTAAAAAAAAACGGTTAAGACTCGTGGTGTTACTCTGTTTGTGATACGTATACCAATGTGCATAGATGCATATTGTTTAAGGAATTTCGGTAAAACTCTATTGTATAGTAGGTTATATGGTTTTAAAATTATTTTGGAAATATTATCAGCATGGTAACGAATAAATTGATTCGCAAGAATTCAAATTCAAACACCCTAAACATGAGGTCTACATTATACAACAGATGCATGAAATCAACCCTATTTTAAATGCGGTGAGGTGAGACATTGGAAGACGAATACCAACTGGAAACGACAAGCGAAATATACAAAATATTAAAGTCTTACCTTAAAAATTTTGTCGTCTCTTTGATATTCGAAATAATATACCTGTGACAGGTCGGATATGTGGTATTGACACCATGGTATCGATGTCATGATTATAGCTCATATGATATTGAGTATGAACACCTGACATATATACAAAATCATATTACGTACAATACTATTGTACATACATATTGCTTGATTAGTTTGATATAAAAGTGAAGTCAGACAGCAAAAATTAGGAATATTTTTCTGATTTTGATTTCTTTGCAATTAATGGGAATAAAGCTTTGTGTCAGTGTAAATTTATGACTTCCAGAATTTTATGTATCTTCACGTTTTTGAGCTGAAAAACATGTTTAAAAAAAAAAGTCTAGCAGTCTGTCTGTCTGCTGTATCAGAATATTGTATTCACTATAACTCACGAACGTGTTATTCGATTTCAAAGAAATTTGGAGATATCACTGGCTGTATGAAGAAATAGGTACCTATATTTGGATCAATGATAAAGGCTCTGTAGAGGAGCTGTGTATTAATTATAATTAGGAAAACCGATTTTTCCACTTTGAGTGCCTTCTAAATCGCCTTCGACCGATCTGAAACTTAATATTTACTTGTTTTTATTTATTAGCATTATTTAAGGAAGTGTGACGTGCAAAAAAGGCAATGTACATAATAGATACATATACGAACTTAAAGTACAATTATCAAATTTGCATATAATTCTATTCTATTATTGCATGAAGATTATTGTTGTTATTATCAAAATAAAATTATATAGCAACTATATGTATAATCTTTTATAAAGTTTCATTCTATATGAGCAATTACAGGGGGTATGTTTACTTCGTCGTCGTCGTCATCGTCTCTAAAAGAAAAAAAAAAGAAAAACAAGAGAAAATCGAAATCAATAGAAGAATACAATTTTCTCTGTGATGTTGTTACTAATACAACGAAAGTCTTTTGACCCAGTTGTACCCGAATTTCGGCAGCTTTCATCGACCAAACTAAGAAACAACAGGATAACTTAAATAATATATATATTCAAGTTAAATTATACTCGCATAAGTTTACTATAAAGAATCAAAATCGCATCAAGTGTTTGTCTGAAAAAAAAAAACAGTGAATAGAAGAAATGAAGAAACAAAATTTTTTATTAGTCCTTCAAAACAGGTATAGGAAGTTACATAAGTTCTTCGACTACTAGTATAATGGAGGATAAGAATATGCTATTATATCCTTATATGAATATATATATATATTCCATTTCCACTGTGTCGTAAACCTCACAGGAACACGCTCAAAAGTATAAGTATATATGAGATGGAATAGCAGTTTGATAATGTTAGCAATTACAATGATAAGCATTAACATAATGATCATACAGTCAACATGCATCCTCCAAACCAACAAGTAACCAATTTTTTTTTTTTTTTGTTTTATTTTTGAATTTTTTACAGTCCATTTCAAATATAATAGGAAAAATTCGGAACGGTAGGGTTCCTCTGTATTTATTTCATGCGCACTTTGGTGAGGTGTGGAAGCGCATGTTATAGAAACAACAAAAACAAAATTGTAGCACGTTGTTGCATTAAAAAAAGGGACAAACAAAATTTCATACAATAGGATTGAATACGAAAAGTAACAACATTAAACGAAGGAAATAAATAAAAACAGGAAGTAAAGAATGAAAATGAAACATTTTTTTTTTTTTTTTTGAAACCCAAATGAAATATGATCAACAGAAACAGGAACCAGGGGAACCAGTGCCAACCGATTATTATAAGCGAAAGACTTTTCGCTTTTTGAATATCAATTTTATATGTGAATATATTGTAATGGAACTTGTCTATACTATATAAGGGGTGGATTAATACGCAAACGCGGTAGTTTATTAAGGGTGCTTTATATATATATATATATATAATCGACCGTGTAAGTAAGTATCCCTATCCCTACTATATATGTATATATATATATGACATATATTATAAAACGGTTAAATGGAAATGGTACACAAATACATACAGCTGTTCCATTTACCATTTTTATAAAAGCCATTGCATTATAAAGTTAGTACTCAAAAGCCTCTAAGGATCGCTTACGTTCGGTTCGCACTTCTCTTCTCTCTTGAACACTCTTATACGGACTTAAGTTTTTTTTTTATCTCTCTGTGTATATTTTGTATCTAATTTTTTCTGTTTTTTTTTTTTCATTACAATTTCTTAGTGTAAGAATTTTTGATCTTAATTAAAAAAAAATTTCCTTTTCCTTTTTGAATAATTTTATATAAAACTATCTTAAATTTTGAATTATTCAATTTAGTGAGTTATTTTAGTTTTTTGTTTCTTTCTCTAAAAAAAGAAATAATTTGTGTTAAGTTTTTGTGCATTTCATACTAATAAATAATTTACAAAAAAAGCTTCTTCTTTCCAACACTATTTTTATACTGCTTTACGCTTATAAAAAACTTATTTAAAAAAAAATAAATAAATAAATAAATATTCAATAAAAATTTTTTTTTTATCGGATGTGAATTGGGATGGATTAATTATTAAAAATAAAAAAAAAAAACAAAACAAAAATCCGTTCAAATTACAAAACAATCTAAAAATCCGCGTCGGGATATAAATGTATTTTAATTTTTAATTTTCTTTTTTTGTAACAAGTGCGTGTGCTCTTTATGTAATGAAATAATTAAGTGTTACAACAAATATGAGTTATACATACAATTAGTATAGTGCTTAACTTGGTTGCTATTACAAAAATGCAATATTAACTTCAATCATATTACATAAAACTTATATCCTGTTTCATTTTTTTCTTATTGCGGGAACTAATTTCATCCCGGGGCATGTTAGTAATGGACCTCTACCACAACCAGGATGGCATCAAAGTGTCTAAAGTGACAGCAAAATATTTCAATTGTTGCATTATCAAAAATTTTACTATCTATAATTACACCGGCGACCACTTGGATTAACATGTAAACAATAAACTTACCCATCCAAATTTACTACAAAATAAAATAAATTAAAAAAGAAAAAATAACCAGTGGCAGAGAAAATTATTTTGTGCAGCAACTTTAATTTTGTTTTTTTTTTGTTTTTTTTCCGTTTCTACATTAAATTACATCGAAATCATGCCACGGTGTTTAATGGCTAAAAAGTGGAAGGCATATCCGTGGCCAAACCGTCCTGAAGAATGTAACCAACAACAACAACAACAATTGGAAACTACATCAGTCGTAACTAATTTAAATGAAATTGATGATGATGAAGAAATCGATGTTGTTGGTGATTCAATTTTAACATCAACAGTTATATCAGATGGTGTTAATGGTATTAATGATTGTACAAATAAAAATTCGATCGATATTTGTAATAATAAACAACAACAGTCGAGTCCAGTTACTGTAGCAAGCTCATCAACTTGTTGGGGACCATCATCTCCGACAGCTGGTGCAACTGCTCCAAGCCCACCACCTCATTCCCCAGAAGCAACGCGTGGTTCGACAATCCTTTATAACGGTAAGTTTTATTGTGTTATTTGTTGATTTCTTAATAAGTTTACATTTTTTACTTCCGCTTTCACTATACTATACACATGTTTGTAATTACCATGTCCAGATTAGTATGGATTTCATCAAACATCACATAGGTGACATATTATATGAACGAAATGCATACATGAAATTTTTGAATATATATGACTATGAATTTTAATTTTTACATTTCTTCTTCAAAAATCCATATAGTATGCGCGATTGGGGTGTGTATGTTGTAATTATTCAATAGTAAGTGCAACAGATTTGTCGGGAATTTTTTTTGGACCGATTGATTTGTTATCACTTATGGGATCCCTTGAGTATTTGTAAGAAAAGTTGAAATTATAGAACTTAGCTATATACATATCTCATCCCCGGACAGATGTGAAGATAAAGATCTGAAAATAGTCGCTCCTCTTTTTAATAGTAGAAACGAAAGAATTATAAAAAATTTCAGTAATTCTAATGTTTTCCATACATTCGCATCAGGAAATTAAAAAATTGCATATTTTCAGGCGCATATTAAAATTCTTTTTATGATGATAAACAGACGCTGCGATATTATTTATGTAATTAATAATAATAAAAAAATTTAGTAGCTGAACGCATGACACAATTTAAGAACAACTTATTATTAAAGAACTGTTTCTAAATTCCTTTAACTTATATGCGTAGGAAATATTTTCTCATTATGAGTAATTTTTTCACAAAACCTCAGACTAATATGAGATCTGTTATATTTCTCAAGCCTTGTGGAAACCCATATGAGTAATATTCACATTTAGTCGTATCGTACTCAGAGAAAGGAATGGAAAATTAGTATTTTACTAATTTATTTCGACATTCTCTACTATGGGAAATATGTAGTATTTTCTGTATTATAAAATGTGGAGATTAATCCTTTTCTGGAAACTTTTTAAAGTCAGATAGCGATATAAATTGGAGTTTAAAATTTGCCTTTCTAACCAAATATTAAAGTTACACAAAAAAAAAATAGTCGAAGTGTTGTTGTTGTCATTATGTGTGTCGCAATGAACTCTAAAAACTTTTAGACTTTTTTTTAAACTTTTGGGATAGATTTGTATGCCCTATGGTAGGTACTGCAAGAGGGTATATTAGTTTTGTCACCAGGTGTGTAACACATCGAAATAATCGTCGTAGAAAAGTTTCAAGGGTATGGTTGTGTAGAGAATCAAAAGTTATATCGATTTATGCATGTCCGTTCGTCTGTCCGTCGGATAACTCAAAAGCGCGTAATTCGATTTTGGGAAATTTAGAATGTCAGTTGGTTATTCCTTAACTGGATTGGTATTGCATTTCAGGAAATTCGACCGAGGGGGAGCGAAGTTATTAAGCAAAAACCAGGGTGACCAGAAAGTTTTGTCGTTTTTTTTATATGGTTTCTCGGATTTAATTGGAAAATTTCTGAATCAATTTTGTTTAAATTAATTTTATTCGTTAACTACATAAATAGACGATACCATATTAAATTTCAGAGAATTCGGTCCAAGGATAATGGAGAAAGAAATAATCCTAGGAGAAAATAAGCCTGTTCATAAAGTATTTTTGATGTACTTTGAAAACTAATACACCGATTTGAATAAAATTTACAGATTAGATGTATGCTATTAGGGTGTACGTTACCTGTAAATTAAAGGAAATTTTGAAAAGAGGAAATAAAGTTATAAAGAAAAACTTTGAAATATTGTTAGTTTTGACAGTTTTTCTGCCCCATTTCTGCCATAGGGCATCAAAAAATCGTCTATAGACCGATTTTCAGTTACTATGTTTGTTCTTATTTTTGAAATTCTTCCTTATTTTTCATTCAAGTTTAGACAGTTAGTTCTTGGCATAGTTTATGGGATAATTGAACTTGTATAATTGTGTATAAGAAAGTGGTTTGCGATATTAGATATTTCATTTACGCCTACTGTTCCTTGTATTGTTTTTCTTGTTGGACTAGTTTTATTGCAATACTTTTTATTTATATGAAAGAATAGAATTTGAATTAAAATTTTTAAAACTTTGCATTTCATTTGTGGTAGAGTGAATGTACCAAATGGCAGTAGGCGACCAAATATTGGCCCCTGTATCAAAACGTCCTTATAATAATCATGATGCAGATAAAATTCATATTTCGCTTATTTCAGTGGATTGGGTAATTCTTGATATTCAAACCTAGTTTCGAGACTTGAAACCATATTAGGACTTTTTTAATTGCAGTTTGATCTGCGACTGCGATTTGATACACTTGGCATATGCTGTTTCGATTTCATGAAGAAATCTTGTTTTAGAGTGTCCAAAATTTTTACATTTTTTTTCATGAAAATCTGTTTTTTGGTTTGTAGGCAAATATTTTATGTCTCAAATTTATATAAAAAGATTGATTCTGAATGTTGAGAATCGATATTTTTAGAAACTTAAATATCAATTCGTAGTTTTTCTGCAAGATTTGATGTGAAATCATAGTTAATTTATTTTTGAGAGATGGAAACTTTGAAATATAGTTTTATATAAATTTTGCGATCATATTGTGTTGACTTACATTTTAACCCAATAGCAGAAGCTTCTTATGTTCCTATTATCGATATAACCGGAAATAATACCTCGCTTAAATTACCAATATTTTCACTGTTGTAAAAAAGTGTTGGTAATTTAAACTACGACAATTTTTATTACGTAAGTTTATTTTCCCTGTTTTGTTTTTAGTAGATGAGATTAGAAAAATATAATTCTTTCGTTTTTCGTTTTTGTGCATTTGAACGCAATTGCGATTGATGACATACGCCTGTAAATAAGACCGATAATGATAATGTTAATTTAAACAAGGTATATGAGGATTGTAGTTAGACTTGAATAATAATGCACGGAAGTTGCTATTAGAAATTTTTTTTCCCAAAGGTAATATTAGACTAATGCATTCAGTGATTTATGTTTTAGTTTAATTTGCGTAGGTAGTGAGTCGTTTTGTTACACGAGTTCAAAGAATTTCCCGAATTTAATCGAAAAAACGGCATATCAAATTTAAAGTATTAAAAACTATATAAATTTTTTGTATATAATATTTATGTACAATATTTGGTACACTTTTGAAACGTTTGAAATTTCATTTTTATAGTGCTATTGTATGCGGGAAACAGAATGACGAATCCACGACGGATTCATGGTTTTCGGGTTTCAGATTAATACAATCTGAAAAATAGTACGTCGTGGATCCGCCGCTTTCTGTGTAGTCTAATTGAAAATGTATTTATTTCAAATTGTGTCGTCAATCCGTCGTGGATCCGTCATTCTGCTTGGACCTGTACTCTTTTCGGTGGTTTCAGAATTATTCCATGATTTTCAACAGTGTACGAAAATTTATTAAACTAAAAAAAAGTCATAAAAAACGGTAATTTGTATGAATTTTCTTAATATAATCTTAAAATATGAATATTTACTTTAACTAGGCAAATAATAATAATAGTACTAGGTCAATAATTGGAACATGTTTATATATATTTCAATATTATCACTCCTACTATTATTGTTCTTCATCAAAATGAAGAGAAAGATCGATATTAATCGAAAATGATTACTTTCCATTTTAATTCTCCATAAACCTGACAAAATAAATTCAAGATATTAATTTTAAGACTCACTAAACATCCCAAATATGAAGCTCAAAAGTTCTTTTTTTTGTTTTTATAAAGCTTTATTTTAAATGACACCATTGGCATTTCCGCAACAATTTCGTTCCGGCGGGAATAACTTTTAAAAAAAAAGCACTAGGGGTATATATTTGATTACAAAATAGGTCGATTACCTTTAAAGAAAAAATTTATTCAAAAATTTTAGACCCCTTTTTTTCGCGGGTTAATTAAAAAAGAATATTGTTGTTTTTCATCCTGTTTACATTCTTTAATCAATTAGAGCCGTATGTCTGCATAAAATCCCGTTCAACAGTTCTGTCTCATATCGGAAAAATAATATATATGTATCCTGCTGCCTTGAATGAGTTTATATGTACTAGCTGTTATCCTTATTTATTTCCACTTCAGTATGGTGCATTGCGACAGTTGGAAAAAAGACCTCAGTGATGATGATGATGATGATGATGATGGCTTGGCTGTATAATAGAAATTTTCATTCATACAAACATGGGTATAGAAGAGTCTCTTCTTATAACTGAATGTATATGCATATGCCTACATGCTGTACTTTGTATGTAGATTGTATATATAGTCGATAAAATATTTTAGTTATAATGTCCTTCATTCTTGCTAGTCTGATGATTTCGCAGTCGTTTACATTTGTGACTGTCTACAGTTGAATTGAATTGAATAAAAATATATTAAATCATGTTAGTTTTCTTGTGACAAGTTTTTTTAGAATATTTTTGCATTGTGCCTTCATACCTATAGCATGAATATTTGTTATACAATATCCAATAAAAATAATTATAATTAATATTTTCGTTTTTTTTTCTGTTATATAGGATACGGTCATGATATATCGCCGATGCATTTCACCGCATACCTACCACGAATGGATAGTGAAGTGACAGTTATCACATCACAAAATCAGCCATCTTCTACTCAGTTTACCTATCAACCGACAACAAATGAGTCCGCAGTGGAACGATTTAGTCCAGTTCATATAAAATCTGAATCTGGTTTATATCATCAAAGCAACAATAGGAAATCGTTATCTATGTGTTTTACAAGTACGGGAGCTGCTTTGTCTCTTCCACCAAAAAAAAAAGATATTTATCGACCATACTCATTGGACGATAGACAAATAACGACACCACGAAATTATGATATTCGAATACCGGCTGAAGAAGATTTGCATGCAGCTCATGCTATTTTAGATTTGAGCGCATCTACAGCATTTCTACCACCACCACAACCTCATCAATTGCAAAATGACCATGAATCTGATTCGTTACATGATCCAGTTAAAAGCCAAACAGTTACTACGATTATTGCACCTGATAGCGAGGAACATTTGCAATTAAATAAAAAGGAAAATGTTCAGAATGAAAATAACAATACTACAAATATAAATATAGTAAGTTCACATAAGTCAGGATCAAAAACTGTAGCCTATACTTATGAAGCATTTTTCGTAAGTGATGGACGTTCAAAACGAAAACCAATAGCAACTGATCAAGTGCCAACGGTCGAACATAAAGCGAAATATACATGTACAGAATGTGGTAAACAATATGCAACATCTAGTAATTTATCGCGACATAAACAAACTCATCGGAGTCTTGATTCGCAATCAGCGAAAAAATGTCATACTTGTGGTAAAGCGTACGTTTCGATGCCAGCTCTTGCAATGCATGTTCTTACACATAAACTGTCACATAGTTGTGGTGTTTGCGGAAAACTATTTTCACGTCCATGGTTGCTACAAGGACATTTACGTTCACATACAGGTGAAAAACCATACGGTTGTGCACATTGTGGGAAAGCATTTGCCGATCGATCAAATTTACGTGCACACATGCAAACACATTCGATTGATAAAAATTTCGAATGTAAACGGTGTCATAAAACATTTGCTCTGAAAAGTTATCTTAACAAACATTTGGAATCAGCTTGTTTTAAAGATGAATGTAACGTAGGAGTACTTCTGGAAAATAACGCAACAACATCGAATGGTGAATTATTAATCGATCCGAATTTAAGATCACCAAACAATTCCAATACATCCGTTGTAGTTACACCTTCTGAAAGCCTATTAATTACGAATGCTAACAGTAAAGGAATAACACCAACAACTAATTCAACAACACCAACAATTAACGCAAGAAGCACAATTCAAATAGCTGCATCATTCGGTGGGTAACCAAAATCTTAAATTATTTATGTTTCATTTTTTTTTTATAAGCAAATAATTTTCAAAATTATTTGTCAATAATTTTACTATTTTATTCAATTTTTTATTATTAACAATTAATTAATTATGCTAAGATCGCTGCAATTGAACAACAAAAACCAATTTTTTTTTTTTTGTTAATTTTTTTAACTGAAAATAATCTGTAAAAAAAAAAATGTAGTTGGAATTTTATGTTTAAAGTTTTTGCAGATATTTTGTCGTTCTTAGCAAATAGTTGGAATTTCAAAAGTCAAAACGCCAACAAAATTGTCTCGGCAGTGCGGATTTATCCCAAAAAAAAAAAAAAAATTATTGTAAAACGTAGAACTATATTTAAAAAAAAATAATATTATTTTGTATTTATTTTATTTAAAAAAAAAAAAAAATTAACTTATTATATACATACACACACACACATAGAAATCATAATACGTCCATCCCTTAATTCGTAAGGGAACTTTGAACACGAATAGGGGAAATTTAGTGAGTAGTTTCTAGTCGTACTGAATAATTTTTTCTCTTTTTTTTTTCTTTTCTTGTTTTAATATAGCAATTTCTTATTGAGTTTCTCATTTTAATTCTAGAAATAATTAAATGTTTGAAAAAAAAAAAAATTCTATACAAGAATTTGTAGCCATAAAAACAAAATTCCCTATAAAAAAAAGTATAATCTTTAAAAATAAAATAAAATATAGAAACAATCCCATTAAAAAAAAAGAAAAAAAAAATCTTAATTACTATTGAATAATCATAAAAAAAAGAAGAAAAACTAATTAAAGTTTTTAAAATCTTGGTAAGAAAAAAAAAAAAACGAAAAATCTTTAATATTATCTTTTTCAAATATTTTCAACTTTTTCAAAATTATTCAGTGAAGTTTACTCGTTCAACAACGAACTTGAAACCCAGAAAAAAAAGCAACGTTTCTTAAAACAACGAACTAGAATTTAAGTCTAAAAAAAAAAAAAAAATATTTAATATTAAAAAATACGAACTAAAAAAAGAAAAACGAACATTTTACATAAGACAAAAAAAAAAAGAAGCAATTTCATAAAAGCAATTACTGTGTACATAGGAAAATATATATATATAAATAAATATAATTAAGGAGAGAAAATTTTTAAAAAGAAAATACAAAATTTCATCGAATTTTCTAGTCACAGACACATTAATTAGAAGTTATTATTTTTATGTTGTACAAAATACATATATATTGTTATACATAGCATATGAGAGGGAGTGTGTGCGGTAGAACGCGTGTTTGCCAGGGTAATTGGATTACCCGTGCAATTATTCGCGATAATCTGGTCAATTTGTAATTAATATATATAATCTTTAATCTATTACTAAAAACTTTTTAAAGAAGAAGAAGAAAACAAATAATTTATTTGAAAATTATATAATTTTTTATTAATTTTGAATTTGTGTACAGACAAAAAAAAAAGAAAATAAGAAAAAAAGAAGCAGATCAAAACGTCCATATACGAATAATTTATTAAAGAGGTTTTCTATTCAAGAGAAACTATGTTCTTTTTTTTTGTGCAAAAAGAAAATTTTTAAATGTCAATTAAAAGAAAATTATTTGATTTTAAGTTTTTCTTTGTAGTCTATTAATTTAGAATATATGCGTAGAAATAATTAAACAAAACTTTTTTTTTTTTTTCTTATAAGTCACCTAGCACAACGAAGAAAAAGTCTATGTGAAACAAACCCTAATGCTGATATGCTTAAGGGACATTACCTTTTTTTTTGTTATAACATTTTTAATCTAATGGCTAGTACACATTTGAACATAAAAGTTTTGCGAAACAAAATCATATCGAACTACATTTACTACTATAGGTCTGTTTTATTTGCCACTTGCTCTGGGGTGGAGCAAATTTTTACATTGAAAACAAAAACAACAAAAGGGCAAATCCTACACTACTTTCAGAGCAGGTGTAAACTATTGCACCCGAATTAGTTCAGTTTTCTATCATAAAAAGTGTATTAGCTAAAAGTTTCTCATTTCATTAAAATATGGTTGCTAAACAGCGCTACAAACATTTGAATTAAAGCTTTCTGCTACTCCTGCTCGTTTGATTTGCCACTTACCCTGCTCCGGGGCGGAGTATTGCAAATAAAACAGACCATATATGGAGATATAGGTTTATCCAACTCGAATTTGTTTTTTCAATAAAACACATATATAGTATATATTCATTTCAATTGATAATTTGCTCCTTGCATACATGGTAGATAATATGTATCATTCAAATGATCTCGCCGGGCCATTTTGAATCACTGATCTGGACGAAGAGAGATAGATGTCGATCTTAGCCTTCAGTTAAGCGATGATTCTTACCGAATTTTCATACGTTACGACTGTTGGAGATTTGCCACTTTCGTAAAACGATTTTATGATTATAATGCGTTGTGCGTTGTGTGATTAATGATTGTGATTATATTAAATAGTACTTTCAACTGACGATATGTAAAAAAATACACGGGAAATATTTGATGGTTAACAAATGGCAGGACTGTGAAATTTGTACTGCAAATTGGAAAAGCCTATATAGTATAAAGATTGAGTAGAGATGAAATTTCATCTATTCATCTATTTCATATATGTACCAAAATGTAGGTAATTATAAAATAAGGAAAATTAGAGGTTAAGAAAAAGTTTCCTAAATTTATAATAACATACTTACATTTTGGAATATACGGAGACTTAAAAGATCTTGTCCAAATTTAGTTCAAGACAAAACAAAAAAATTAAATTTATAACAAGCAACAAATCTTAATTGGAAACTCCTTTAGTGCAACTTTAACTGAACTAAACTTAATAAAAAAAAAAAGAAAAGAAAGTTGTTCTGATCCTGTTACGTTTACATGTTGTTACTTTGTCGTACAGCACTTCAAAATATCGCAAATAGTCAAATAAAAATGTAAACCAACAAAAATGTAGCAAGAAATGTGACAAAGAAAACACATTCATAAAATATTTCAAGAAAAAAAAGCATCATTCAAAAACCCATAATAACTAATAAATTTACTCAACTCATGTGTTTATTGCAACATTGGCCAATAAAGCGCAGACGAGTATTCATTCATTCCATTTGGCGCTACAGCCCAAAGTTAGGCTGTGGCCTTCTTTCTAAATCCTAAACTATGAAAAGACACACACGCACATTAATTAGGTACGAGCGCATCCTGTAAAGTACATATCCATTCGGGTTTTAGATCGGTTTAGTTATATTTACCTACAATTTTTTACAAGTATTGCGGAACCGTGGAAAATTTGCAAGGGAAATGTTCACTTGTTCTACGAGGGCTAACCACTTTATAGTGATTTCACCATTATAAGCCGATGAGAATAGTTTTTTAAGACTAGTAATCTTTTTCCAATACCACTAGGCTATTAACGTCGTCGAGTATAGTCAACTTGATTTAGATTTGGCCCGGCTTCGATTTGTGTTTGATTCTTGAAGTGTGGTGCTAGCCATAAATATCGCCTTTAGTTTCACATAATTTTTAAATACGTTTTAACAAATCGCTCCTATGTTATTCCATATATCGCTCTTGCTTGACAGCAACACATCACCACGTCATCTAATATCACAGAATGTTTATATATTAAATTATATTGATCATAAGGTTTTAGTTGAGCGAAAACAAAATGGGCTAATGGAATATTAATATACAAGTAGTTAATGACAGTGATTTTTCAAGGAAGATCGCGAGAATAGGTGAGCAAGAGGCAAAACTTCTAGAACATATTATTAATATTATTTTCGTTAATTTCAATAAGTTTAAGATAAAATAATAAAAAATCTTTCCAATAATTTATACCTTTTTAATATACCGTAATTTATTTTTATTAATACAATATAATAAAAAAATATATAATATTTTTTATCCATAAACTGGTACCTATTAAGGCCAATTTATATTATCCAGGGATGCTGGCACACAGGTTGTTTCACTCTTTTGATTCGACCAAATCATAATTGGTTCCAACTTTAGTTTGGCTTTTAATATAGCTGAAACAACTTACGTGTTCGAAAATTTGAAACACAAAGTGTGAAACAATTTGTGTATTGAAACCCCAGGCGTAAACTACTATTTAAATATTTATATGAGTTAAATAGATGATCGCTTATGTATAAATCAAATAGAACAACGAAACATTAAAGGCTAAATTTTGCCCGAGATATTTTGTGAGTTTTTTTGTACATCTTTCGTATATAAATTTAAATTAAACTCACATAGTTAGTAATGTTGTAAATTGGCCATAATATTGATAACTTTATGGTGGTTACTTAAGGACTTTGTAAGAGTAAAATATAGTGACGAATCTGAATTACTTTACGAAGTGGAATCAATGCCTAGGTAGTTGGAAAGCCTGTTGTTTAGTGTTCAAGGGTAGTGACTTCACATGTTTTCAGTTCTTCTGTTTTTCTATCTCTAACAATATCAATATTTTAGTTGTTTGTTTGTTTGTTTTAGAGCAGAATATTTATAATTTAAAAATTTTAAATAATTACAAACTGAAATGTCTAAATATACTTTTCATATTTACTGTATGTGTTCACCTTTATAATTATTAATTTCAATTAAATAAAATGGAAGTTAACAGAGTGTTTTCTAGTCACTATATAACACAAATGCTGTACTCTGTCGAATCAGTTTTCTTGATCTTCAATGTTAGTCTAGTTGTGATTTAATGTATTTTATTATCCTTTGATTTATAATGATTTGAATATTATTTTGATTAGATTATACTTGAAAAGAGTAGTGTCAGAATAGAACTTTAAGAAAAACTTTTTTTTTCCTTTGTAATTGTACCTAAGCAATACTCATAAAATCTAGTTCAAGTTATTTTGAATGAATTTTCTGTAAATTTAAACATAACAAAAAAAAAAATGTTACAAACTTATGAAAAAGTGTAATTTAAAATCAACATTTTTTTTTCCATATTGTAAATAAAATTTTTAGTAAAATAGATACTTAGTACTAAAAAAATATAAGAAAAAATGCTTTTAAAAATTTGTACATTTTTTTGTAAAATATGTAAAAATTAGAAAATATGTACATATTAACATATGCTTAATACGTATGTGGATTTGAAAATAAGGAAACTTGTAATTTATAAGCAATATTTTAAAAGAAAATGAAAATTAAATTGAAGTGATAAAATTTATAAAATATTTTTCGTTTTTCAGTTAAACGCATTTAAAAATATTAAAATAGTTGAAAATTTGCAGTTTCCCAAAAAGGCCATATTCATTTTGGATTTAAGGCTTATATAAAAGAATTAAGTTGGTTTAGTGAAGATACTCAAGCGCTAATTATTTGTTGCCTAAAACTTGTTTTTTTTTGTGATGTAAGGAATTCATCTTCCTTCTTTTTGAATGTTTCCCATTGCCCGAAAATGACCTGAAATTGCTATATCTGAGTTACTCTTAACTGATACTTTCTTTGAGTTAACGAAGCATTCTGCTCCAACAAAATTTGAAGTTTTCCCACGGACACTTTTCTTTCGCTATCTTTCATAGTTTTCAAGACTGTTTCTAGTTGATAATGAACCAGATTTTTTAAAGAGAATACAGTTCCATGGCCATATAAATGTTGCTTATCAAAATCAATTTCACATAAATGTTTATAAACAACCGAAAATCTTGTCATTTAAATAATAAATATCAGAGCTACGAATTTGCAATTTGTGGAAAATAAATTATTAAATATGTATTAAATGATTTTTAAAGCTATGAGTTTTAGGACCAAATTTTGTACATTTAATATAATGCGAACCACAGCCTCACTCGCTACTATTCAGCATCGTTGTGAAATTTATTACCTGAATCGGATGACGAATTCATGATGGATTTGTATCGTATCAAATATTATTAAAGCCAGGATTATTATTGAAACCATTTTAAAACTATGTTTTATACAATTTTGGGTACTGATATCGATGCGATTGTAGTGATTTAAGCGAACATAATGTCTACGTACATCTAAAAGTTAGCAAAAGTCATCGAAAAATGTATTAATTTGTCAGATTGTATACGTATCAATTAAATACACTTTTAGTAAAAATTTACCTGAATTAAGTCAACTTAATTCAATTATAATCAGGCCTTAAATAAATAGGTGAACCTCAATATTTAACATTAATTGTAAAATATGAAAATTATTATTAATGTTGATTAATGAAATAGTGTGCTCTTTTTTAACATTGTTAGAATTTTCACGAGCATGAAGTGGTATAGTTTGGTACACATCCAAGGCAAAACTGCTAAAAATATATTTATTTATTGGCGAAGTTCTGAAGAAGCAAATAAAACTCGTTTATGAAGGGTACAGAGTACACAAAACGATGTATTAGGTGTTCTTTGTATGTGCCCTTCATTATCATATTATTAATGTAGATATGAGGAAAACGCCTTTCCTTTATTTGCATTTTTCAAGAAAATCACGTAATTTATTCAATTACATACTTTAAATATGATTTTCAAACATCTTCGAATATCCAGAAAAAAGTCATTTCATTTTTTCTTTCCTTTACATTGGGTTTTTTAAGTTCAATAAATTTATTTTACCTAAATTGCAAATTTTATTTTTTTTCAAAATTTGGTTTAATCAAATCTATATGATTAGATTTAAAAGCTGTCGGTAAAAAGTTCCTAACCAAAATCACAAAATTCATATTACTTATATTTTTTTATACCATTTGTTTTGATTTATTTTATCATAAAATCAATTTAAATTCCTAAATTAAGTTTTTCTGGGGAAATAGTGCTTTTGTCGATCGAACTACTCAGATACAGGAATATGTTAGTTAAATAAGTAAAGTAATTATTTATTAAACTCAAGTCAATGAAGTTTACCCAATTTTAGACGTAAAACATCCACCACCATAGAAAACTAATTACATTTTCTTTAAACAAAATTTTATTGAAATGAGTCTACTCGATTTATCACGAACGAATTTTGGTCAATATGGTTATCAGAGTCCTTTTTATACTTCCACAACTTACGAGTGTTATAGAATAGCATAGGAATAGATTGTGGGACGCGAGAAAAAACGAAAAAAATTGCGTGCAATTCAGTCTATTTGAATTTTGGAATAGTTGACGTTTTATGAATGCATGGAAAATATTTTAGAAAAAAACGTAAAATTAATTTTATTCTTTATTTTTATATTGTTGCATTGCATGTCAAAACGCAAAACGTAATTAAACGCGAATTATGGCCGTAAAAAATTGCCTATTCAAATAGGGTTCAAGATAGCAAGTCTAAATGGATGGTTTTACCCTGTACTAAAAGTTTGAAAATATAATGGCGATACTTAAGATTTTTGATTATTGAGTTATGTTAATATTTTTTCTGAATTTAAAATTAAATTTCGAATTTTTAAAATCCGTTGAAAATAGCATAAATATCCTAAGACCTAATTTGAGATTGTAACTAAAATTAAAGTACACTTTTCATATTTCGATCAATATGGTACTCAGATAATACCGTCTCTACACGATTATCAATTACACAGTTATACGTGCCTATAGTAAATTGCGGATAATCTGTAATAATTGAATTGTATACTACAACAACTTGGTTAGAAACAGTATAATATAATATGCTAGTGAACAGTATTTGGGCACCACCAAATAATGTTAGTTTATGGACTCTTGGTAAATGAGGAAGTCTAGGTTCGATGTCTCACCATGGCTGTTACATCTTTGCCTCTACATCTCCAAACTTAGTTATCGCTCAGACTTTCTATATAAATTTTATTATTAAAGGTCATTTTGTTTTCTTCATATAAATAAATTTTCAAACTGACGATTCTTTTAATTTTATCAAAAATAATAAGTATGTAAAAAAAAAGAAGATTTTTCCTGTTTAGTCTGATAGTTACTCCAAATAGTTCAGACATGTTACTATCATTAGTTATCGGACATATTCGAAAGGAAAGGAAAAATGTGCCTTTTTACAGAATTGTTTTTATTTGCATTAGGTGTGTTTTTTTGAGCAAAATAGAAAATTTGTTTAATGTTTGAATTATACTATGTTATATATCATATTTGGGTCATTTTTATCTATTATTTTTAATTTTTAACAACTAATTTTTTTAAAAAAAAAAAAGTTTCATTTAACTAATGACCGTCTTGACAAATAATACCTTTTTTTTAATTTCGCTCTTTGTTTAAAATAAATAATTTTTAATTTTGTCAGACATAAAAACACAACTAAAGTGGCTGCAGCAAATATAAGTATATAGATTTAAAAAAATAGTTTTCTTGAGAAAGTTTAGTAGTAGTCGGTAAAAATTCTTCAAAAAAACACACCTATTGAAAGACGAATTTTACAGAAACAGACGAAATATTTGGAAGTATAACTCTGTCCGGTTTGAGGAGACTTTTCCCTATAAATATATATAATTGAACTAATTTATTCGCTCAATTCTTTGCGCAAGTATAATAATTAAAAATTAGCACAAATTCTCAAACATTTTCATTTCATTTATCATTTAAAAATATACATAGAGAGAAGGGATAGATGCGTAATAATAATATTTAATAATATTATTATTTAATTTACTAAAAATAAAATAAAATATGAATTTCCCAGAATGTCAATTTTTATATTAAAAAAAAAAAAAAAATAGAAATGTTTAAAACAACTTATTTATTCCTCTTCTAGTAATTAGTTTAAAATACAATAAGTTTTGTTTATTAATTGAAATACAAAAAATTATAAGAATTAAGGTTAGCCATCGATGCTTCAACAAGCTTGTTTAGCTATAAGGTTGCCATAAAAAGTTGAACCATCAATGAAGCCAGTCATCCGTACAAATCTCACAAATTGGTTTGAATTAAAGTCGAGAAGAGTGACTTCAAGCTTGATCAACTTGTTGGAGCGTTTATGCAAATTTCGCGTTTATGAGTTTTTCTTAGGCAACTTTTAATTTGGTTATTTTGTGAATAAAGAAAATATAGGCAACCTTCGTATAACGTGCATAGATATGTCACGGTATGTAAGAGTCAAGACTCAGGCCTGCTGTAAATGTTGAAATATTCATGGACCAGTGGGGTCAGATCAAATCTTTGACAAGCTTGAAGGAGCGTCTATGCCTTCATGCAATAATTAGCCAGCATCGTTTAATATCAAGACCGCACTGCGCATTATACGAACGTTTTATTCTATATTAAAAAAAAATATTTGAAAAAATTTATTTGCATTTGCATGATGTGTACATATTTAGATGAAACCCAAAATTAATAATTGAAATTTAGAAACACCACAGACTAGAATAAATAAATTAGTTTATATAATAAGAAAATTGAAACAATTAAATGAAATTATTAAGCAATAATACAGCATGACTTTATATATATATATAATGTAGAACTATATTCAAATTAGGATTACAAACCAAAAAGCAATTATTTTTATGTTTTTTAAATGAAAATAAAATTAACGAAAATATTTTTTTTTTGTGAAAAATATTAATTTCATGGCAATAAAAACTGAAATTGGTATTTTGCTGAATATAACTGAATTGAATTAAAAAAAAAACAACGGGAAAAACATGTTAAATTTTCTATTATATTAAAATGGAAGCCATTAAATTAAAAGAAAAAACAAAAAAAAAATGTATTCTAAATTTGTGATTTTTAAATAAATGATTAAGAATTTTATATAAATAAAAATGTATTTATTATTATGGATTATATAATATTGTGATATTGGCGCTAAAACATCGAATTATTATTATTACACATTAAAAAAAAAGAAGCAATATATGATCGAAAACAACGAAGCAATATAAATTATCCTCTAAGATATTTTAAATATTTTACAAAATTACTTAAATTTGTTATTGATTTCTATTATCAAAAAAAAAAAATAATGGCTGCTGATTTTGTAAATAGTCAGTTTTGTTTTTTTTTTTATATTGATTTTGTAAACGTAAATTTGAAAGAGTACTAAAGGTAGAAACACACTCGATGCAGCACTATGTTAAATATTATGCAGCTGTCATTCTTGATCTTGAACCTAACATATTTATCGTACGGAATTATGAATCAAAATAGCAAACTTTCGGGGTCTGAATTAATTACAAAAGAAAAAAAAATATTACAAATAAAATTACACATTGTAAGCAGTGTTGTATATTCAAACATTAAATATTAAAGCGGGATTTTCATGATAATAACTGCCATATTTACTGGCCCAGCGAACGAGAGAGATGGCAAATTGAATATCAATGCGAGAATTGAAATAACGTCGCACTCCTTTTTTGCAACACACGTATATGCCGTTTTACTTTCAGGGACGAAATATCAAAGTTTCTTTTCTTTAAATTAATAAATTTTGTGCAATGAAATTTTTGAAATGACAAAAATAATAAAAATGAACTTAACCCTGGAGGCAATCTCGACGGACGCAACGAACGCGACGGACGCGTGAAGTGTTAAATAAAAGTTAATTTCATATGAATTGTATGGGATTTGTTAATCTCGACAACGTCTGAACCGTCGCGTACGTCGCGTACGCGACGGTTCAGACGTTGTAAAGTTGGTTCGCATTCAACTTTTTACGTGACGGACGCGTTCAAATGTCATTTTCAAATTTTTGTGTGTGAATTATTTTGTGAAAACTCCATTTATAAACGGTATTTTTGTTTTTCAATAATTTAAACTACTTTAAAAACTTTTTTAATTTATAACACAATGATTATATCAAATAATAATAAAAATTACAAATTTCATCGACGGCGTCGAGTTTGCCTACACAGAAATATTTATACCGTCACTAACGTTTTTGACAATTCACGCGTTTGTCGCGTCCGTCAAGATTGCCTCCAGGGTAAGTGTCATAAATAATTTTTTGATGCAATTTTCGGGTGTGAATCTGAAAAAACTTTTATAAAAATTTTTGAATGCCAAACAATAATTTTGTACGAAAACTTTGACCCAAGTATATAATAAAAAATCAATAATTACGTTAAGTATGTCGGATTTGCTTACTCTCATATATTTTCTAACTTTCTCTCGGGCGTTGGGCCAGCAAATATGAATGTTATGATTATGAAAATTCGCCTCAAGACTGAAAAACGCAATGTGGCCAGTATATGGATTATCGTAAGTTTGAGAAAATTTATAATTATCCATGCTTCTGCATTGAATGAAATAAGAAATATGAATGAGATCAGAATGACAACCACGTCGCGTATACTGTTACTATCACTGGAATGTACTTATTTTTCTAGCACTGGATCGAATGTGTTCTTACCTTGAAGGTAAACAAAATTAGAACTATTTTGTATTTTTTACTTGAATTCCTGATATATTTCTTTTAAAACAGAAAAAATTAACAATTTACATTAATCAGCAAAATGCTACAATTCTCAGATATGACATTCGCCGAGTATCAAAAGCAATAAAAAATAGTCAGTAAGGCCTTCAGTGATCAATTGTAAATTAGTAAAATAATAATGATTATTATTATTATATATAAAATTAGTGAATTTTGGAAAATAGCAAAAATAATAATAACAAATAATATGAATATTGTGATCACGAAGTATATATATAAATATATATATTTAATTGGTATTAAAACAAGTCACTAAATATATATTTAGAAAAGAAAGCAATGAAAAAATAAAAAAACTTAATGCAATAAAATTAATTAGTATTTATATAAGGAACAATTAGTATGCTATTAAAATGAAACAAAGCAATAAAATGCAAGTATATATATATATATATATATATTACACATATTATATACTAATATATGAGTCCTGTAGAAGATATTATTATATTAAATAGAAAACAAAATTATTTCATATAATAATAATTTAATTTATTAATTTTTTCTTTTTTGAAATTATCCTTTTTTATCTAAAGACGCGCACACATCAATTAGTCATTCAAATATATCCTATATTTACATCGCTGCCCTAAAATCTACATATCTAATCTACAATTTAGGAATAAAAATTCTGCAGCATTTTTAGAGTTCTGCCTTCTTTTCATGTGTCAAAAAAAATGAATAAAAATTAATCCGCTTGTTTTTTGTAGTCATATTTATAGTTCACTCGGTAATTTATTATTTTTCTTAATCCTGTTTGACATATTAGGTTATAATTTAAAGGTGAAAATGTTTACATCGTCGAAAAGTACGATGTAGAAAATTTTACATTCTCGTTGAAAAAATTTGTTTTGTTAGAAAAGAACAAAACATTTTTGATAGGTCAAAATTTCTTTGACAAATCAATAGAAAAACTCATAAGACAGCTTGAAACCTGACAGAAAAGTAAATGCTATAAGTGTTAAGGCTCAAATATAATGTGCTCTGCATGGCATAGGAAAAGACGAAAAAATTGATCGAATGCTTACTTATGCATGTCAAATCCGTAGAACTGATTATAATGTGCATAAGCAAGAATAACCATTTTGTTTTTTTAATTGTTTTATTGTAATGTAAGTGATTTTAAAAAATTGAAAATCATTTAGAAAACAATTTTTTCAAGAAAAAACCAAATCATCAAGTCACGTTTCATCAGAAAAATATTTGCAATTCAACTGTCAAAATTTCCGTACGGAATGTACTAACTGATTTGTATTGCTTAAACATAACGAAACGGAAATCGAACTTAACGAATGCACGCGTATGCATAATATAATCTTGGAATAGGATTCATGTATATTAGTACATTTCTGTCAGTTTTGCTCTGCTATGCAGAGCACATTATATTTGAGCCTTTAGTCAAATGCTGTTTATATCCTATTACTTAAAATAAATCCAATACGATGCCATCTGATTCTAAATTGTTACTGAAATACTTAGAAAAGAATTATATAGGCAACATTTATATCCGCATTTTCTATAAATGCCAACGTCCAGGTAGGTTTTAGAGCAACGCTGTAAATATATTAAAAAATAGATTTGCCGAGGTAATGTTGGCGAACTCCTATATATACATATACATAAAAACCATTTTTTTAAAATAACATTTAACTAGCCATATTTGAAATATGTAAAAGAATAAAAATAAACATAATTGAATACAACGAAAATATATATAAAAAAAACATTTTATATATATTTATATACATATATATGTAATATAATAATATAATAAGTGATTAGCAAGTTTTTTAATTAATTACCAAAATTTTACCCTAGTTATGGCTTTTATTATTTTTATTATCATTATTATTATTATTAAAGGAAAATAAAAGCAAAAACACTACAAATAGAAAGTTATTATATTATATATACAAAAAAATAGATATTATATATTTATTGCTATTAAAATACTTAATTAAGTGAGGAAGAATTAATTTTGAATCTTTAAAATTAATCATATAGCGATATTTTCGAATAATTAAATTGCGTAAAAAACTATATAAAACTAAAACTAAATTTAGTTATATATGAAGAAGCACAAAACAAATACAAATAAAAAGTGTCAATAATTTCTCCCAAAATTTTCGTTAAGGGGGGTTCCAACTTTGAAAATAAGAATAATTCAAATTTTTTAGTACTGGTATTACTCGACTTCCGATCGTACAAAACAAGACAAAAAATATTAATAATTAAAAATATGAAAATAGTTTATTTATTTTACCTTAAACCGGTAAGAATTCTCATTGAGTTCAAATATTTCCAATTTCCAAAATCTATGTTTAAGCATGTGGTTCGGTAAATTATGTATGAAGTGACGATAACTGTAGTACTTAGCCTAGCCTAGATTACTTCTTTATTTGGTTAACATATTTATGCACGAATTTATTTTGCAACCAAAGTTTTGTCGGACCGAAACCACATGGTAAGTTCAGGACTACCAGTACATTGTTTTGGGTACTTTCAGCACAAGATTATTGTTTAAATTCCGGAAAATCACGAAACAACGGGAAAAAAATTTCAAAAGAATAATTTAAATATTTCTATTAATTGACATCGTCTTTTTAACGATGTTTCTTTCTTTTTTTATTCAAAACAGTATTTTTTTAAAATCTTAATACAATTTACTGTAGCCTTCTTCATATCTAACTCATCAGTTCACAATATAAACGATGATGACGTCCTAGGGCATGAATACTAGAAATAACCCAAAAATAAAAGAAACAAATACGTTTCGAATGTAATATTAGATAATAGTTGTAGCTCACGCAATTGGATTTAAGACGTATGTTGGGCGTGATGAGATATTTATCAAGAAGGTATTGGGTAGCCCCAATTGATCATTTAAAAAGTTTTGAACCCTGCTTAAGTTAATAAAGAATTACAAGAAAAAAAAACATTAAACAAGAATTGCATTCATTTTAAGTCGACAATCTTGAATTACTTTTTCTTTAAGTTTTTTGAACAAATGAAAATGAAATACATATTTAAAGTTTCCACGATTTTCCTATCCTATTTTTTTGTTGGATTATTAAAAAAAATCACTAAAAATTATATTAATTACAAGAAAAAATACGATACAATATATAAAATATAAAAATATTAATTGTATATGTAGTGATAAAAAAAAAACAAGTAAAAATTAGATTCTCGTTTTGTTAACAAAATTTTATGAAACTTTTAAGACAAGATAAAAAAAACAACGATGAAAACAAACAAAATTAATACTTAATGAGTTATGTTAAGTAGCATAAACATAAATATGCAAGTAGGAAACTAAAATAATAAATTAGTAAATGAGGAAATTACTTAAGCATAAATAACTAAAATAAGAAAAAAGAAATGTAACATTTAGCATAAATTATACACACACCAATCTATACATATTAAACAGCTTGTATTATTGGTCGTCGCACTGTTACTGCAACTAGTGGTCATGCACTAGTTATGTAGCAGTGACGTTACGGTGACTGTTAATGCTATACTGGAAAATGTATATAACTTTGAAATTACTTTTCAATCAATTTAAAATGAATGGATAAGTATAAAGTCTATTCATTAATACACATTTGGACTTTAAGAATAATTTCAATTAAAAACCAACCCAAAACATAATTCTGATTAAAATAAATATAAAAAAAACAGTCCCTTTTGAATAAAATTTCTAAGGAAAAATATTAATAACAATTTTGGAAAGAAAAATAATCGTAAACCAAAAATGATTATTAATAATTTAATTTAAGTAAAAATAACAAGAATTTTAAAAGTATATTTATGATAAGAGAAAATTTAACAAAAAAAAAAAGAAATAAAAAAAATAAATAAAAAAATAATATAATTACTAAATTGAAACATTTTAATTAAAATAAAAGATAAAATGAAAAAACAGAATGACACAAAATAGCAAGTTTTGTATTATATTTTCATAATAAATAGTGTAGAAAAACATTAAACAATTGATCTTTTATTTATTAAATGCAGTGGCGTCCCTGATTTAAGAGATTGAAACCACGAGAAAACTATCGTAAGTCTAGCAATCTGGTACTTTGACACGAAATCTTACAGAAACTTACACAGGGTCTACATTAGCCAATATTTCGGGTATACCAGCAAAATTGGTTGCTAAGAAGCTAGTGTAGACCCTGCTGGTATACCAATTTTTCTGGTATGCCAATTCTGGTATACCATTTTCGTAGACAGCGCTGGTATACCAATTTTTGACATTTGCATTTAATAAAATGGCGGAAACTAAATTTTTGCGGAGTGAAATTATCAAATTGATAAATATGATTCGAGAAAAAGAAGAAAAATATAGAAGAATTTATTTTAAAAAAAGGGCATGGGAAGATATTGCCACAGAATTTAATTCGACACTTTAAAGCCAATATTTTGGCTATTTTTATTTTCTGTTCTCGGTTCAACGGCATGTCAGATACTGAATTGGTATACCAGTATTGGCCCACGTAAAAAAACTGGTAGTATTTTATTTCTGGTAAGCCAATTGGTATACCAGAAATATTGGCTAATGTAGACCCTGTGTTCGTCATTTGCATTAAATAAAAATAATTCATCACAAAAGTATGGGGAACAAGAAGGTACGGTCAGACGCAGTAACTTTCGGATCAAAATTTTTTGTTTGCACTTGTTTTTATCACACACGCAGTTAAAAGTTGCGAGCAACTTGAACTTTTTTTACTTCTGCAACCAAAAAAAAAAATCTGTAAAGGTGCTCGCACATAGCATATAGCTTTTAATTTCTTATAAATTGAATTTCTTTCAGTCAATAAATTTTGGAATAGAATATGTTTTGTGGTGACGAAGAACAGGCTGTTGCTTGCTTAGCACTTATTTATAAAAGAAAAAGACGAAGTTTCCAAAAAAATGGGTAATGTAATGTGAACAATACGAATTTGTCTATTATATAATTTATTACGTGAATTACGTATTTGAAATGAGCAATTATTAAAATTTTTTTTTAATAATTTTAGCTGGATCTGTAATTTTGTTTTTCGCTATTCACATGTTGCAACTTTTAAAATTGCGCATAATATACAAATCTAGCACTGTAGCGAAATTAATCGCAAGTTTTTGAAACGCTTACTTTTTGCCTGTGTGGGAATAAAAGTTGTACCTCTAGGCTTGTACATTACAAACCTCATAGGTCTAAAACAGAACAGGTTTCGGAAATTTAATTGGAGGTAAGATAAAAATTTTAGGTTTCTGAAATCATCTAAGGCACTACTGCATTTTGGTTTTCGAGCAACCTTCAGCTGGATGCGCCCAACTCGGAAGAGTTTTTCTTTTAAAGTTACAGTGGGGTATTCAATCTTCTGTCGATACATATCCTCTTATTTGCATCGTTCAACAGGTCGTTGATTAACCCTACCTGTTTTATGACTGATCCACATGAAATGGCAAACCAATGTCAAATATACAGATTTTCCATTAGATTAGACAGAATGACGACAGATTAGTTTGTTAAATTCTGAAGTGCACTACGATAACTGACATTTCCAACTTATTTAGCGCTTTGTGTAAAGTTTTATTATTTCAAATTTGTGTAACGAATTTTCAATTATAATCGATGAAAATATCAATTTTCACTCTATTCTGTGGAGTATATATTTTAGTCTGTTATTTATGATTTCATCCGATATTGATCCGTGAATTCTGTTTTGCCTTTTAGAATCAAGACTTTAAAACAATTTATGGCACATTTATTAAATTGGAATATTTGTAATTATAGAAAAATATGCCACTATCTTTAATTGTCAAAATTTGTTAAGCAGGAGATGAAAATATTGATTTAATAAAATGGAATCTATTCAATATGAAGATTATATACTATTGGTCTCAATTTGCTAACTGGAGGATATAACGATTTATACCAGAAGGCTTTTATTCTTATGTCTGCTTCGAAAAACATTAGCAAGCTTTTATTTTCAGGAGAAAATGGGCAGTACAGGATTACTTATACCCTATCTCATGAAACTTTTTCTTTCTTTTATGAAAAAAATATGTAACTTTTAGTAAATAAATATAATACTATACCAGTGAATTTGGCGGATCGCCCCTTTATGAACTTTATAACTCATGGGAATGATAAAAATTATAATAAAACCAATCTTTGTTTGTTTGTGTAGCTCTGTTGATTTACGATGTTTTTAATACTTTTCATTTTCTGTATGAATGCTGGGCATGGCAACATTTTAGTTAATATTTCTTTTCCACAGATTCCCTCCCAGTTCAGTATAATTGTGTCTTCAAACAAGCAGATACCATATATTTTTACATGTGAAACAATGTTGTAAAATTAAGGAACTTTTGTTTTCAGTTAATTTTTCATTATTTATTAGGAAAGTTAATTACATATGTATGTATTTCTATTTTCCATTATTTTACATAATTGTTTTAGGAGTTCTTTGTTAATAACACATGTTTGGAAAAGATATACATAACATACATACATATCCGTACAGTCTATACTCGAAAAATTAGTTATAGTAAGCGTTTTTAGCCCTTAATGCTTTGATTTTTAATTAGCTGGAAATAGATTCTGGATATATTTAATATTTTAATATTTTCAGCATGTTTGCATTTAAAAATTAAATGTTTGGATAAATAAAATTACGGAGCATAATCAAAAATTTTTGCCATTTCAAGATAAGACTTCAAAAATTTGAAATCTGTATTTCGTATTCTTGCTTAGCGAAGTCCCCATCAAAACACATAAAGAGTCGAACGATAACTTCAATCAAAAAACAAAAATTTCTAGAGATATTATTATATGTAATCTTATCAAACATCAGCATTTTTTCTTACTTTCCCAATCTAATTCCAACACATGAAGAACTGTCAACCGTCTTTAAAGAGTAGATATAACTTTGGCTGACACTTTTGGCAGTAAGCAAATAAGATGGTCCTGTTTCTGTCTAAGTATATTATATATAGGTAGGATAATAAATAGCCCTAGAAAATTTGTTGCAGCAAAACTTTTTCTCTTATTTTTCACCTTTCCACAATCACATTTGCTTCGCAATTCAATTCAATATTTAATATTATTCACTTTATCAAAAAATAAACAAGCATCAGAAACTTTAATTCGGAATAGGGTAGATTTTTCGTTTCTTTTTATGGTTCATATGGGAGTTTGATAATCCAATGTATAACCTCTGAGAAAAATAATATTCCTTCTATAAATTCAGTTCATTTTAGTATACTATATTTTGCTCTAATTAAAAACTATAGATACTTAATTTTTTAATACCCGGTGGTAGAAATGGGTTTCAGAATTTGGAGGTAACATAAGGATTTCTAAGAGATGACGCTATTCATATGAAGTGAAAACAAACAAGTTTTTAGTGTGTTCAGAACGTAGACTTACGAGCCAACGAAACAGCATTCGCGGGAAGTTTTACTTTTTTGGTTTAATCTGACGGATGGACAGAGCTGAACATGTTCCATCGATTTTACCATAACTTGTGAATTTTAGTTTAGACGATTCAAAGATGAAAATTTTGATGTGAATGATAAAAACCATGGAGAATCACTAAAGAAGTTTAAAGACGAAGAATTCTAGCAATTATTGGATGAAGATTAACGTCTAGGAAACGTTGGAAACGCTGTATTCATCAGACATTGCTCCTTTCGATTACCATTTGTTTCGGTCGATGCAACATGGCCTTGCTGATACACACATGCTCAATCTTGAAGAATTGCGAAAATGTCTTAATAACTGGACTGCCTCGAAAGACGAACAATTCTTTCAGCGCGAAATCTGCGCCCTGTCTGAAAGAATGACGCAAATGATGGAAAATATTTTGATTAAAATAAAAAGCAATTTTCATTTAAAATAAATCTGTTGTTTTTATGAAAAAATAGTTTAGGTCATATGTTACCTCCTAATCTTTATTTAAATTTAAATTCTTTACAGTCCAAAAAAAACAACCAAAACTAATAATATTTAATCCTTAAATTTTTATTCGTAACTTTATTTCCTTTTCTTCGAATTTGTTCTAATTTACAGATAATCATAAAATCTATTCTGCAAATATTATTGAAATCAGCAGATCAGTTTTTAGACCTGAAAAACAAAACAAAAAAGGACAAACCTTTACTGCTGAGTCGATTTTTCGCTACAACTATTTCTTCTTGCACTATTTTTGGATTGATTTTGCTGAAGTTCGTTATAGTATTGTCAATTTATGTAATCAAACTACGAAATAAATTTAAACGAAATTTCTGCACAAATTTTTGATTTTAATCCGAAAAATTACAAAACTTTGTAATCATCCTGATTCCTTTGTTATTTTGAAAATGCAATACTAGATTGTGTTAAGGAATGGTTAAGCTTTATTACAAATGATTAAAATTGAGCAACGCGTTTTGAAGTTATCTTGTAGACAGATTCATGCACAAATCGTTATAACTTTCGATTCCCTACACATCTCGTCTGTCTTGTTATTCGCGACTTAGCATAGTGCTATTCAAGTACCGTGCTATTCGAGGGATGCCTGTACATATAATCTGAACTTCAAATCGAACCGAAGACCTAATCTAAAAAGAGGCTAAAAAAATATAACAAAAGAAAAAGAGACAAATACTTGAATCAAAGGAAATCCATAATTAATTTTTGATGAATAACAAACATTTTCGGAAAAATGCAGTTATTGCTTAAAATAGGAAATGCGTGCTTTAGTTGAAAAATTCATAATTTCATTTAAATCAAAACAAAATCTTTTGACTTTCGAAAAAAATTCTTAGGAAAAAAAAAGTTATACCACTTGAAAGTAGGTTTTTTATGGAACCTTCGCTTTCAGAAAGTAATTGGAACCAGAAAATGCTACTCTGATATATATATATTTTATTATATATTAGTAGCTTTTTGTCCAAAGTTGTAAATTTATGCCTTCTTAAATGAGTGTTAATTTCAAATACATAAGTAAAGGATCACTATGAAGGCCTCTGGGAAATGTATAAAATGTATTGTGACGTGCTACTCTTTCGGTTCGATGTTATTAGAATGATAACACTTTTTATTTATGTGAATATAGTGTATAAAGTTTATTTATAATTATTTCTGCGTTACAATTCGTCTTAAAAATATTTGTCTTTCAATAATTTAATTATTACAATTAATTGATCACAGTTTATAAAAATACACCACAATCACTATCTTAATAATTGATCACAAATCGCCCTTGTAATCGCTTCCACAAAAATAATCACGTTTCCAATCTCTGTTTTGTATAATGTCTGACGAATGAAGTTTCGACGGCGTTTATGCCTTATATACCTATCGGTCTAAGTTCCAGAAGTTTCATCGAAACGTGTCGAAATTATTTAATTGAGAAGCTTCTCCATTTTTTTTTCATCGAAATGTGTTAGAAAGCTTTTTCTTGTCGTTTCTAGAAAGCTCTTGTATGGTGAATCATTGTTTTGTGACAATGATTTATTTATTGTTTTGTGGTATGGTGTTTTTTTCTTGTTTCTTAGAATACTTGATGATTTTAATGAATCACCCTAACTGAAATATAGTGCAGTATTAATTAGTAAATACGTTCATGTAGGATTGACAACTAAAATGAAAATGTTCATATAGCTGCAGTAAGTTCTATATACACTGTTGATGTATTTTATAGGGAATTCTATCGGGCGCTTATTTACATTCTCAAAAGAACGATTTTTTTAATCAATGCTCTTATTATATTTAATAAAAAAATATCATCTTGAATATCGCTAAATATTTTTTGATTCTGATCTATTTCGATATTAGGAAGTGCGACTTTAATGCTAGTTATGTAATGAATATAATCTAATATAATCTATTGGTGTATATATTACCATTGGATATAAAAATCTCACATACGAGTATAAGAAGTCGTTCGCACCCAACCGTAAGTGGAATACATGCCATTTCGATAGAGTAACAGCTGTTTAGCGATGGAAGAATTTATTATAAAGAATTGAATATCCTATTAATTACAGAGAATTGAAGGCATTCACTCTAAGAAATCGAGTATCTAATAAAATATGATAAAACCTAATTGAAATTTATATGTACACAAAAGTCTCTTTTAGCAATAGTATTTCTTTAAAATTCACTATTAAACATTCTTTAAAACTGAATATGTACAACCTTTCCTCTACACAAAACAACCCAGTAGTAAGTGGTATGCTACATCGATGTTGCATTAATGATCCTAGAAGTAGTACCTCCCCGGCTACTTTTGAGTTTTTCCGTTTATGATTTTAACATAGAGATGTCTTAGACGGGAGTCTATATCGACTGCTTGCTGCAATATCGAGATTGCATTGTGGCATCAATGGAAAAAAGTGATGAAAGAATTGAAAAAATATCAAATTGTCATCGCTGGGGTTTGAACTCAGCACACTTCGAGTAAGTCATCAATTCGACTTATTAGAATAATTCAGATTGGTTGCTATTCGCTATTCGAAGCTTTAAAATATGTACCCATATATTGATCATTTTTTCTATGCCGTTCCCTGTGCGTATCTTTTACATCAATGCCAGTTTCAAAAACTTATTCGTTAAAATAACCGATTCCAATGGCATTACTGATCAAATTTACTCGAAAGAATAATAATAATATGCAAGTAAATATATGTATTAAATTTAAATTTACACTCGCTTTTGCTAACTAATGTACAAATCTATATAATCAAAGATTCGTTTCTGAAAAATGATTTCAAAGAATATATCGTGCAATTTTAGGTAACTTAGGTAACTAAAATCTATCGGGTTGGCAGGCGCTGAACCCGATAAATATTTGGGTTACGTTGTTGTTGCTTTTACATGTTATGAAGCAGACCTTGACGCTGACCCCGATGAATAAAACACAGATACTGTATAGCACTATATTGTCTTAATTTAGTACAATAAACCAAAAATTTGAAAATTGACTTAGATTTCAACGAGATTTTGTTGAAATCTCCTTCGAAATCCCGTAAAATTTTTATGTCAACCCTGAAAACTTACTCCGCGCTATTCAGCCTGTATCAAAATTGGCAAATGGTCGACCCTTTTCAATAATTTGAATTGCGCGCCTTTTTCCTGTATTTGAATTTGGTTTTTTTTTGTAATATTTTAGCAAACATGAATTTTGTCTCCTTTGACACAAAAATATGGTATATATAAATTTTTTCAATATGCTCTAAAAGAATTATTTTTTGGAATATTTCCATTCAAAATTCATTTTTTTTTCTAGTTTTCAAAATTGTAAACGTCAAATGAAATCTCGTAGGGAGATGGAAACACTTTGAAATCTCTTTGTCGAAGTCACGAGATTTCAGGGAGATGGAAACATGGTATTAGTGATTTCTGCCTTTAAACCCACGATATATATACCTAGTATGTACAAACCTATTTTTAATAAGGAAAAAAGATACATTTTGATTAAAAAACGGGAATTTTAAAATGGAATCTTATATGGTGAAACAAATAGAGATATTTTGCATGAAAAAAGAACGTAAATTTAATGTTAAAAAAATCATGCAAGATCATTGAAAGAATTTAATATAAATTTTCCACAATTAAAATGTATAAGGTTGAAACTGATACATATATAAAAGTGTTGACTGAGCATATGTATTGTATATTGATGCTGGAACCTGTAATACATGGTCGTATTAATTGAGAACTAAATTACCACTTGATATCATCATGCAAACGTGTCCATTTCATAGAATTTATAGCACGACATTTCATCAAAAGGTGAATTTACTGTCACCCACTTAAAAATTTTTTAAGAAAAGTACCGCTGAAAAGTGACAGGATACGTGTCTAAAGGGTATATTCTGGTTTTCATATATACTTCAATTCTTAGTATCATATACGAAAAATCGAAGTGGGTTTGTTGTGTACGTGCGGGGTAGCATATTCGGTATAACTATAGTGCAACACTAAGAGCTTTTCAAAAGAATATGGGCTTCAAAAATTTTCCTTGGATTTTCCCTTGCTAAGAATGTACTATATACTCTGCCTTTGTTAAATCTCGGAAGTAATCCAAACAGTTTTATTTCTGCCTTTGGCTATATATAATGTTGTATGTATTTATTAAAGTGTCATAAAGATGCACATATTGTATATGGCAGCATCTAGCACTTAGTACTTGTAAAAGTATATGGATCCACTTACATTCCTTTTCATATCAAAAAGCGTACATGTACATGTATTTTGTAGTTGGTACTCATCAATTTTTACAGCGCGATATTTGAAACATTGTAAGTACATATGTTCACGTAACTTGATACAACAAATTGGAACAATTGTCAGACAGAATGGCTACAAGTGAAAGACGGAAGTGCCTTGTTGCACTTTATTTGTCGGTTCGTCTGAATGGTTGCGGATGTCCTTATCATGAAAAGCTGATTCAGCTGCATCAACTTTATTCAAGGTTTATATATATATTTATATAAGAGAGTGTTCAAGACATTTGACAATTGAAATACTTTCTTTACAATTATATTCAAGTGACTTGTCTTGTTATAAAATATTTTTTTAAAAAACTTACACTAAATGCTTAATTAAAAGTTTTCAATTTGTTCATTTTAATTTTTTAATTGCCGAAAAAATTTCGTTTCTTTTTGTGATATCAAATACGGTGACTTTCTTTTTCGTTCAAAGTATAATAGATGTAGAATGAGCATAGTAGATGTGGCTGAGAAAAAGATTAAATTAAAAGAAGATTTTTTTTGGGGAAAAGATAATTCGAAATTATTTTTATAGAAAATTTAAATAATAAAATAAATGGAAATAACAATTTAAGTACACTGCAAGAAAAAAGTACTAAATTTACACACTTTCGGTGTGTTTCAAATTACTCATGTGAATGTAAAAGTATTAATTAATTATTTAAATGTGTAAAAGAGACATTAGGCTGAACCCACACTGAATCAAACAAAACAGCTAAACACAAATACATATATCAAGTTTGTCAAAACAAATTTGTTTTAGTCAATGAGCGCTGAGTTGTGCGATATTAAACGTGTTAAACATTTTACGCATACTGGGCTGGCTAACTTTGAAATTTCTGTGCAAAATATGTTGATAGTATTAGTTTTTTTGCAGATACCAGCAATTAAGTTTTCCGAGAAAAATACATATCTTAAAAGCATTCTTACTATATTTTTATATCTCTAAGCATACAAGCATCAATCGCATATATAAATTGAATGGTTGTGTGAGAACCCATATATGCGTTCATAGCGTTTTTGAGCATTAAGTGAAATCTAATTTTAAACATTTTTAAATGAAAATTAGATTTCCAATTTTTTCGGTTTTTGTAATGAAAGAAAAACTTGGCAATCGATTAATTCTCGCTACTAGAATATTGCAAATTTCCAGCGCATATACAATTACAACATGAAAACCATTATCAATTTTCAGATACGAATCTCACACATTTTGTCGCTAAACCATCAGACTTGGTACATGTTTAGATATAAAATTTGATCAAACTTAGACACTTCATTCTCTAAAATTGTGGAACAGATCTTCAAGGGTTTTCTTTGAAGCAGTAACAGTACAAGTGTAAAGTGTAAAATGGTCGAACTATCCGCCGTTGGCTCATTTTGAACAATTGAATTAAAATTTATCCTCTAAAAGTTTTGAAATTGTTGTAAATTTTTCTTGGCTAGGTTGAACTTTGTGTGTTGCACGGTTTGCACTGAAATCCAAACACTTCGCCATCTTTTTAGAAAAGGTGCATTAAGAAGTTCTTGATATCACAAACAATATACGAGTATAGAGGGCTGACACATTACAATTGATGTCCGAAGAATATCGAGTTAAAGAACGTATTAAAACTTTATTTACATTAGATTGGGACACTCTGTATGTAGTCAAGAATTTGTATTGAAAATTGAGATCTTATAAATGTATCTTACCGAACTGTGTACACCCAAAAAAATCTTTCTAGTTAAATTATAAATTTCGAATTGTTGATTTTCTAGTTCACCTAAATTCATAAATTCATTTTGCTAAAGTTATTTTAACTAAACATTATTTATTAAAATAACTAAAACTATCAGTTTAATTTTAAAAATATAAATATAAATTCTCCGTTTAACTAGATTCTAGTTTAATTCAATATTATACCATATATCGTTTATTTCATTTATTTTTTTTTATATACACCCAACTATTTTTTTACACGCTTTTTTTTACACGAATTTGAAGTTACACAATTCAAAAAAGTCTTTTTTTTTGAAAAATTAATTTGATCTAACACGATTTCAAAGTCATTGTTTTATAATTTTATACGTGACCATGACCGGTCTTGTACAAATTGCAGTCTTTGGTACCAATGTATTAAAAAAATTCACGTTTTACCACACTTCAGAAATTAGGCAACACTGCGCACTCCTATAATATAGTAGTTTCTGCATAGCTACCTTATTTGATAACTTTTACCTACCCATTTCGCATGACTTTTACATAAGATATTGCATCATCAAATTGTTTAAGTTTATTAACTTACAAAATTTAATCAATTGTTCGTGTTATCAGCCATATAACTTATAGTGCTATCAATGGTATTTGAACATTTCTGACCTTAAGATGTGAAAAAATGTATTTTGCCACGTTCATCTTCAAATTTACAGTTCCCAGCATTTTTTTGCACGGTTTTTAAACGAATTATTGTTCTTTATTTCATCTTACATGGTTTTTGGATAACATGGAACCTATCCCCAATTTTACAATAGGAAACTTATCTATCTTATCTTAACGAATCCTGACGAACGCATCTACGGTGTAAAAAAAGAAATGGGTGTATATTTATTTTACTTGCCAAAACATGACTCAACTTGGCCCACTCCTACTAAGAAAAAGAGTTGTAAAATGTTTTTGTGGTAAATTTAGCTAGTTGATCGAATCCGATTCTATTTTTTGTTTTTAGGCCGAGTTCTTCCCTTTTAATGTTCTTTTGGAAATTAGTCGATAAAATTTTATTCGAATATAAAATTGGAATTGTTAAAACCTAAAAAATACGGATATAAAAGCTTATAATTTTCTTTCAAACTCAACCTTTAAAAACATTTCTATTTCTTTCATAGTTTTATTTGAAACGCAACAAAATAGTTGCTTTTAAATTAAAATCAATTACAATCAAAATACGAAGAATAAATAAAAACAGCTAAAGCAATACAAAGTTTTGATTCACTGAATTGAATAAATACGGAAACCAATTATTTAAACATATTTTCTTTTCTAGATTATGCCACTAGTTTGTAATTGTTGGAAATCAAAGGGAAAATTAGTTGATATAACCAGAAAATTTGTTTAAAACACCTGAAACTTTTTTTTGGGTGTACGCACTATATAAAATTTGAAAGTAATCCATCAAATGCTAAGAAAATTCGTGATTTATTGATTTATTCATATAGGATAACTGACATCAAGTCAATATAAAAATGTTCGAATTTTAAGATGGTGAAAATTATTCCCACAGTTATTTATATACAAACACTTGTATACATGCCTAAATTTCACTACACAATGTGAAAGGAATTTGTATAAACTCCAATATTATAAATAACTTCGCGACTTTATGGAATCGAAAGGGATATGGATATTGTATAGGGTTTATAATACGTATACAAACTCAGAAATAAGTCAAAGGAAATTGAGAAAAATTTGCCAAAAATGATGATAATAATAGAGCTTTATTTATAACGAATTTTTAACCAACAAAAGCGAATATAGGAAAATTCAAATCATCGTGCTGACTTGCCGAATGGAAATGATGTAACATTCTTTTTTGAATAATATTATGTGCTATACGAAATGAAAAAAAGAGGCAGGACTCGAACGGAAATTCATTTAATACACTGTATATATATACGCTTATATGTACAGTAAACGCGTAAAATTTAGCAAATGTATACAATTACTAGACAATGTATACTTGAGTAAAGCTATGTACACATCTGACACTAATTTGCCGAATATCATTTTCTGCAATTTCACATATGTAAAATCCCTCTTTGCGTTTACAATTTCTAGGTACATCTTACTAGATCTGCACTTAGAAAATTTTTAGTTAACAATTTACGATAGTTAAAATCTTCTTAAAAACATATGGAAGCTTAAAATCGGTCTATAGAGATTTTTGATAACCAATGCTAGAAATGAGACTCGTAGTTAATAAATCTACAGTTCACTAAATTAACTCTGACAAAAAAGCAATCAAAGCGAATAGTATTTTAATGATTTTTATTCATATCTTTGCTTCTTCCTCTTCAAATTTGATCTAATTCGCAAGTAGCCTGAGCCCTAATAGCATAAATCTATTCTACAAATCGGTATATCAGTATTGAAGTACATATGCAAAATTAAAGAAAAAAACGTATTGTAGAATCTACCATAGGGTATACACACTGAAGAGGAAGGAACCAGAGCATGCGAAAAAAGTAATTTGATCTAGATTTCTAGTCACTATTTCCAACTAGCTTATGGTATATCAGATCTTTTTAGCTTTAAATTGGAAATAATATTATTTACTGCAAAATTTAAAAAATTATATCTTCCTAATTTTATATATCAGATATAAATCTTTCAATATGAGCGACAAATTTTCTGCAATTAGCGACAGTAAGTTTATTCATAATTTTTATTTGTAATATATTTTCTAGTCATTGTACTTGGTTTTCGAATTACTTGCACTATTCTGACCAGCTATAATCTATGGCATTTGAATACTTAGATATTGTTTAACACTCGATTTTAGGCTTGACCAAGCAAGTTCAATAGTGGTCAACACTAGAGATTATGAAGGAAGCCTTAATGAACGGTAATCCCCATATTTTTTTATTTCGGAACAGTTCCTCAATCGAAGCATGGCATGGAGCATCTATCACCACTACTGACTGATACTTACAATTAATTATTCTCAATATAAATTCGATCCTTCCGAATTTGAAGTTCTCTATTGCCAATTTGAAAAATCAACGTAATACCTTACGTTCGGCAAAATCTCTGTCCGGTGCGACAGAAATTGTTGAAAATCAAATCGAGACACCATTCGCTACAGTCGCAATGATGCTGAAAACGATAATAGTGATAAAAGTGCCGGTATTCATAATAAAAATAAAATCAATAATGACAAAAAGCAGATTAAAGAATTTAAATCTAAGCTAAAAACAAACCGACACATGACAAAAACAACGGGAAAAAGAACATAAGTAAGAATACGGAATACAGCATCAACAAAGATACAAACGATAACATAAGCAACGACAATAACACAACAATAATAACAACCCTAACAACAATACATAACATACACAAATAATAGCAATAACAACGTTAATGTCCGTTCGTCTGTCCTCCAAGCAGTACCAAAAACTAAGGCCTTATTTATTTCAAGTCTTAAACCAAATATAGTTCCACATATCGATCTTTAAAAAATTATGAGAAATTAAAAAATAAGTATCGTATATCATCTTTTAAAATCCAATGACGCAACCTTTGATCAATTGACTTCAATGGATATTTGTTATTGGTATCTTAGTCAAAGGGTTTACTCCGGGTTAAAAAAAATGAATAAAGTCGGCACTCCAAGACAAAAAACTAGAGACCTTGTCCATTTGCTGTCAAAATCTAAGGGGATTGAAAACCATTTTGCTTAAATTTTATAACAAATCCCATACGTAGTAGATTTCACTGAAACTTGGCTTCATGAAGGAATTGACGACGCGGAATTATTTTCATCCGACTATACCGTCTCCAGAAATGGTAGACATAATGGACAGTATCTTTCCTAGGTTGGGGGAATTTTAATAGTTGTTCACGCAAAAATTAAGAGCTCCCTAACTATTTTTTGTAGCAATATTGAATTACTATCTGTTAAAATATCTTTCCATTCTTAGAACTCATTTCTTCCCTATTGCTTCATACCCCCAAAAGTTCGGTTGAAACTTCGAATCTTTAGCGCATGGAGTTGATTTCGTATCTTCACAAGTTCAGCCAAATGATGATTTTATTATACTTGATGATTTTAACCTCCCAAAATTAAACTGGATGAAGCCAGGAAACCATGATTTCTTACTACCTCTTTGTCCTTGTTCTAAACAGGAAGCTGTTGTAGTTGACAGTCTTGTCTCCACCAGTCCAATGCAATAGTGTAACAAATATCCGAAACTAGATGTTAGACTTAGTTTACACAATTGATTTATGTGACTTAGTGATGCTAAGCCTTGCTTTACAGTTACCCTGTACAATTTTTCTTAATTATAAGATTATATTACAATTAAAAGCACCGAGGACGTATTAAAATTTTAAGCTTTCTGAACTCAACTCAATTTTCTTTTAGATTCGATGAAAGTGCATACATTTATGCGAGAGTATAATATTGTTGAAAGATTAAAACTTATACGAAAATAATTTAGCACTTTATTCGTTCCCGTGTTATTATTTAAATTTCTGTATTGTAGTTTATTTATTGAGGCTTAACAAGTGCATATACAATATTATATGCTTTACAAACGTATGACTTTTACTAATACTAAGCATCACAATAGATGAAATTATGCTCGATTTAATTTGCCTTAAGTTAACATATCTAAAAATATATTAATATAGAAATCAATCATATATTATTATTTTTTTAGAAGGAGAAAAATAGGTGGAGTGCCTGCTCTAGGGACTACATTCTCAACTTAAAATTAAATAATGGGTAGTTCATCGTGATGTTCTTTTTTCAATCGGGATTTTTTTTATACATCATTCGTGAATAGTGTTAAGCTATCATTCCAGTTTGACTCATCATGGAAAGACTTACACTGGCACAGTGTCTTCAAATTGTGGAGCTGTATTTTGAATGGAATCGAATCGAATTATCGCAGAATTTTATTTAGCGATGAGGCTAAATGGATAGGTCAATAAGCAAAATTTCCGTATTTGGGCTGATGAACAACCCGTAGAGTATTTGTCTACATTTCTCTGGATGTAACGGTAGCTCTTGTAACATCCAGAGAAATGCATGGTTTGGTGTGGTTTATGGGCTTGCGGAATCATAGGTCCTAATTTGTTCAAAAATGAGGATGACCGTAACGCAATCGTCAATGGAACCCATTATCGCGCCATGATAACGGAGTATTTGCAACCTGAAAATCAAGCCAATAATGTCAGTGATATCTAGTTTGAACAAGACACGCTAATAGCCATACATACCATACATGAAAAATCATTTAATGAGCAGCGTTTGGACCGGTCAATGGGCACCTAGATCGTGTGATATCACATCTCTAGATTATTTTCTTTGGGGTTATGTGAATTCTAAAATCTACGCGGATAAGTCAGCTACGACGGTTGCCTTCGAAGCCAACATTACTGGCACTATTGGCCAGATTCCAGTCGTAATGCTCGAACAAGTGGTTTAAAATTGAACCTGTAAAATGGACTACCCAAAGCGTAGCTGTGGCCAACATTTGAATGACATAATAATCACAAAAATAAATGGTATCGATTATTCTTTCGGTTCTTAATATAGTTTTCACCATCACATCCAGTTGTATGTGTTTTATTTCAAAATATTTTACTGAACCTCACGATGAATCATCCTATGTATACAACTAATAAAACTGCTAATTTCTACTAATTGAAATCATTAAGGGACCTATCACATATCTCCATATTTTTATCACAAAAATTAAGAAGAAATTGATTTTTAAATTTTTGTTTACAAATAAACAGGAATTTACTACATGCGTCCTTTTCATTCGTAAAATTGTAATTTTCCTATTCACTATATAGTAGCATGTGTGGAAATGTAATGAGAATAGATTCAATAATATTCCTCCACATTCTATTCGGTTATATGATATTTGTATTCTGGTTCTCTTATTTTAATGGTCACATATTTCATTTTGCATAACTGTTCAAACGTTGATCAATCCCCGAAATTAGTAGTTTTCTGCATACGTGTTTTGCATACCTATACAGAAATGGCAAAAAAAAATCATTTTAAATTCTATGGTGCTGATCATGAAAAGAATCCTTAATTTATATACATATCTTCAGAATCATATCAATTTCTAGGTCCTTCGCTAAATTATTGCGCTTGATATATTATATACATTTATAGAAACTTGTGTGTATTCAAATAATTCAACTAATTAGTTTGAAGCGTTGTTTATTTTGGAAATTATTTTGGTTTGTTGATTTATCTTTGCATAAATTTGAAAATTTTTTAAGCAGCAGGTTAGGAGTATGAGTTCGACGTATTGGTATATAATATAATAGACATACATATGTCCTGTATGCATTAGAACTTAAAGTCTATATCATCGGTTCTTAAACTTTTTTCAGACACTACCCCATTTTTCATTAGTAGGCTCCAGGTATTACGTATGAAAAAAAGTATTAATCTTTATAACGAATAACGACTTAACAATATTAACGGTTTTTGTGATAAAATCTTACAAATTATTCACTTTGACCTTTTCATTTGGTTAGATTTAGTTAGTATTAATAACAACCGTTGATTGCCGTTTGCCATAATTGTAAGCCAATTTGTTGCTTGAAAGTGATAAATTTTAGGTGTTGTTGGTGACTATTGGACTGTCACATTCAAAAAATGTTTACCCGATTTTTTAAGTAAATAGACCTAGATTGAAGCCATCACTTTTGAAAATGGCCAAATTGATAATCCCTTTCGTCTTACAAAATTTCACTACAGTCAACAAACCTGTTGATTGATCTCAAAAAGAACAGAAGCAACAAAGATTTTATGACTTTGAAGGTAACCTTTTTAAGACTTGAACTGATTATAAATATCATTATTTGTTCATATTGTCACTATTTTAATCCCCATTATATTTGAGTGTGATTCTTCTATGTTCGAAAATTATAATTGGGAAGTTAAATTTTGGTAGTTATGCCAATATACAAGTATGTATGTATTGTAGTGTTACGCTGTATAGCATCATCTTAGCGAGTTCAAAGCCTTATTATTTTATATTTACTTACTTCTATATACGATAAAACATTTCACAAAACTAAATCTTCTACCCTTCTTGTAAACGTGAAACGTAATATTAACAACGCGAAAGTATAAAAATGCTTTAGGACGAATACAGTACAATCATGTGAAAAGCTTGTGATGATTACAGCATATATGCTGTGTTATAACAAGACTTGTAAAATGTTTAAGATATCCCTATAGGAAAAATTCGTTCAACAATACCAGTTTTATAGAAGCATAAAGCATGTACATATATAAATATATACAAATATTTTGTATAGAAAGTGTGTAGAGTCGCAGTAGATCCCATGGATAAGTAAACAGAAAGATGAAATAAGTAACCCAAGGGAGCGAAAGTGCCCTCAAGTCGGTTAACATTTTCGTTGTTTTTTTTTTTCTTTTTTTTTTTTAAGCTGACTTCATTCAGTTTTCCAGTACAACAGTTGAATAACAAAATCACTTTTTATTATATTTTTTCCCCTTGTCCAAGCGTTTTCCACAATTTTCCTGGGTGTATATATGTATATTTTGGTACAAGATGGTGTTTCTGTGATGTTTGTAAAGTATGGAAAAAAAAACAAAAATCGTCAAGGAAAGAATATTTACTGTATAAGGAAGTTGATCAACAGCATGAGACTGAATTTGGGCTGCACTATATTAGAATGGGTCGTAAATATAAATGAAAACAATGACACGTTAGAGTTTAAGGAAACAAAAATATTTGATAAGCCGAAAACTGTATAGAAACGGTGATCTGTAAAAGCACAAAAGATATAAAAAATACTAAAAGATAGGAGTGTTGATATAATTAGAAAAGATTATCGCTTTTCTTGGAAAGTCCAAACCAGAATTCAGGTAAAACCAGCATGAATATAGATATTTTTAATATTACAAAATTTATGATTTATTTAATAAGTGTTTTTGAAAAGTCATATGAGATTGTGAGTATGTCATTAAAAACTCAATTTTCTTATAAATCAAAATCTTATAAAAGTTTTATGTTCTCTTCTTATCAGAAGATGTAATAATATTGAATTTTAAATCAACTAAATTGGATGGAATATTCATCACTCTAATTCTTAATGCATATTAAATTTTGGGAATACAAATCATTTTTTTAATATAATATAAGAATGTGGAAAATTTTTTTATGTTTTTTTACAAAAAAAATCGTAATAAATAATACAAATATAGATGAAGTTTTTCTTTGGCCAACATACTACACGAGTACTCTTAAAACTTTTCACATGAATTTGATTAAATTCAGTAAAATTAAGGAACATTGTCGCTAATCAACAATGATAGAAATAGTGCGAAAGATGGTCAATTACAATACTATTTTCGTCCAATAAATAATTTGATACTGCTGCCTACTAGTATATTACTATTAGTGGCAAGAGCGAAGCAATGCTAGACGGCATATATATTTTATAGACATAGGTAATCGACCCGAGATCTGATAAGAGAAATTTGAAATATCCCTCATTTTTGGAAAAATTCGTTGGTTTTGAGCTATTTTAAATATCCCGCATTTTCGGGAAAATTCATAGATATTTCAAATATCCCGCTATTTGACACTCAATGTTACTTAGTTTTTTGTCAGACGCAAGGTGTTGATAAAATTTAATAAGAGACTTCAACTTCTGATATACAGTGTCTCAAAGTAATAATGGAACAAGCTGAGATTAATGATATTCGAAGTATTTTAGCTAGAAATAATATATTAGAAAATCGGTCGTATTTTTTTTTTAAACTTTTATTAATATATAATAAAAAAATAAAAAAGTTTAATTCAAAATGTGCAATTTAAACAAAATAAAAGAAAATATTAATGCAAAAGTAAAAATTAGCCTCAAACATATAATGGAAAATAGTCATAAATTAACTTTTTTAACTTAATAATAATAATATTTTTTAAAAAATTTATATTTATTTTTGTCTTTTAACTGCCTTTAAACGACTTGGCATAGACTCGACCAGATTGCGACAGACGCAAGGCTCAATTTTACCCCATTCGTCCCTTAAATTACGTTAAGTTGATTTCTGTTAGAGATAGACAGCTTTTTCAATTTTTCTTCCAAATGACTCCATAAGTGCTCAATAGCATTTAGATCCCGAGACTGGGTGGTGTCTCCAAAGCATGTGGGCAGTTATACAAAAGCCAATTTCTGACTTTATAGGCCTTGTGTTACGGATCGTTGGCTGGGTAAAAGGCAAAATTATTGTTTATTCCCAATTTTTCGCCACTCTGGTTTCACATTGGATTTCAAAATTTCTATATACTTCATTTTATATATCATGCCATCTATTATGAAGAGATTTCCAGGACCTGCTGCAGACATAGCACCCCAAACCATATCTGAACCTCCACCGTGTTTAACGCTTGACTTTAAGTTTTTTTTCTTTACGCTCTCCATTTGCCTTTCTGCACACATAGGAATGTCCATCTGATCTGAAAACATTATATTTGCTTTCATTCATGAATACAACTCGTTCGCAGAACGATAAGTCATTGTTGCCATATTTCTTAGCAAAATCAACCCTTCTTTAGCGATTCACTTTGTTTATAAAGAGCTTTCTCCTGGCTACCCTTGCATTGTACTGGTGTTTCCTTAGAATAATTCTTACAGTTTCGGGAATAATTTTCCTCCATAAATATTTCTCTACTTCTGCTCCTAGTTTCGGTGCACTAAAGTGGGGACTCTGCCTAGTTTGTTGAATTATCCATCGTTCGTCTGCGTCCGTGAAAATTTTTCTCCACTGAGCTTGGCCTTATTTTGATAGTTGGTGATGTTTTCGCATCGTTTTATTATATTAAATATTGTAGTGGATCCGCGATTTACAATTGACGATATTTCCCTAACCATTTTACCACTTTTTGAATACAGAACTATTAATTTTCTTCAGTCAACCGTGATTTGAGGACCTTTTAGCGCCACACTATAGCTTTTTGCTAAACCGCTCACTCCAGAATCCAACAAATAATGCCAAAATCATAAAAAGGTATACCCTGAATATTTCATCGAGATCAGTCAAATTAGCTGCAATTCCACTTAACAATTTCGCGACTTTAATGACGTGTTCCATTATATCTTTGAGGCTAAATTTTACTTTTGCATTAATATTTTATTTTATTTTTCTTTAAATAGCAGATTTTGAAATATTGCTTTTTATTTTTTTGTTGCGTATTAATAAAAGTTCAAAAAAAAAATAAAACCGATTTTCTAATATATTATCTCCGGATAAAAACACTTTGAATATAATTAATTTCAGCTTGTTCCATTATTACTTTGAGACACTGTATATGTTCTGTGGTCTTCGGCATCTTCAGGAAGCTTGCAACACTATCGGGCTCATACCCATAATACTCAAAATTTTCTCTAATTTGTAGGTACCCTAGACCCCGATAGCGTAAGTCTAATCTGCAAATTTTATTCAAATCGGTGTATTCGTTTTTAAAGTACATCAAAAAAACTTTATAAAGAGAGTTATTTTCTCCTAGGATTATTTCTTTCTCCACTATCCTGTGGCCGATTTTGCTGGAATTTAGCATGGTATCGACTATTTGTGTAATTAACCTATATAATTAATTTAAACAAACTTGACTGAAAAATTTTCCAATGAAATCAGAAAAACCATAAACAAAAAAACGACAAAACTTTCTGGTCACCCTGCTTTTTCCTTTATAACTTTGCTCTCCCTGGATCGATTTTGCTCAAATGCAATATCAAACGAAGTTAAGGAATAAGCAAATCACACTGTAAATTTCATCAAAACCAAATAAAGGGTTTTTGAGTTATCTTGTATACGGACGGACGGATATGCATAAATCGATATAACTTTTGATTCGCTACACAACCCATACACTTAAAATCTTTCTACGACGATTATTTCGATGTGTTACAAATGGAGTGACAACACTAATATACACTCTGATAGTGCCTACCATAGGGTATAAAAATTCCTTCATATACTCCATTTATGGTATGGGAAAGTTATAATACTTTTCCGCTACCCTTTATAAGCAAGTAAGAAAAAACCAGTAGAATAACTTGAAATACTTTCAATTTATTATAGCATAAATATTGGAAAAGCAGTTCAAATTGAAAATTTCTTAACGAAAGAATAGAATTTAGGAGTACTCTTAACTATTTAAAATGTTCCTACAACTACTTTGAATATTCGAAACCAGGCGAATAAAGTGTTATGACAAAATTTTAAACTAATGAAATTGACAGGTATAAAATCAATTTAAAAATCGCTTCATAAATACCTTTTTTAGGAGAATCAATAATAATATTTATGAATAAAGATCCCGGCTACGTTTCAGTTGTCAATAATATAGAAAAAAAGTGTTGACTGACAGACTTTTAATTGAGTCAAGGAATATGAAAACCATTTCCAGTTGTTACATTGCTCTTTGAGGCATGATTTTGATAATGTAAATTTTAATTTTATGGTGATTCGCAAAGTAATGAATAGCCAAGAATGAAATTCTTGAAGTCCTGCTCTCATACATTTCCTAAAAGCTTTTTTAGCAAACAAATTTTTAAACTGTCGATCAAACAATTTCTTTTCTTTTTTCTCAAAGACTTTATTTATATACACTGCAAAAAATATTTTTGTCAGAACATTTGTAAGGGCTAAATAATTATTTGAAGTATATATTATTTTTCTGATACAGACAATATATGAACATTTCCTATAAATACCACTTAGCCATTAGAGATACAATATTGTTTTTATAATTATATGATAGTTATGATATATATTTCATATATCTAGACGACCCTGATATTTCCCACTAACAGAGTACTGGCTGAAAATGAATTTTAGTGATTAAAATAGAGTTTATTATACTGTTCTCATTAAAATTTGTAATAATAAAAACAAATTCAAAATTTTAAATACGGCATTTAAGTAAATTTATTTTAATGCTTCAGTGGAAGTAATATTTTTAATTTTTCCATCTGGTGAGTATCCTACATACAATTTCCTATGAGCAAAGCATGTCTCTCCAGATGCAATTGCTGAATTGCATCCTTTAATGTTTGTCATATTAATAGTGAGTGTGGCATAAGTCCAATCATGCCCACTTTTGATGTAGTTATCGGCAGTGAAGATATCAACTTTGCAAGTTTCACTTTTTTGATTATTTTTATTAATTTTGGGCATTAAAAGCGGGCGTGGTAAATTTAATATAGCCCATAGTGGTTTTGTTTTGCTGCTCAGTGTTCCAAGTTTCAAACACGACAATTTCATATTTATTCAGTTGTTCAGTCTTTTAAGTCTATTATATTATTATTATATTTTGTATTCAAAAGTAACATACTAGGGTGTTCAATAAATTCTAAGCCTCGACAAGAGAACGCGCTGCTAACAGGTACAGCCTTCATATAAACACACGTCAAGTTTCACGTCGATAAGTCAATTCAGTCTTTGTTTAGAAGCTATTTGAAGTTGACGTGTCATTGAATTTTTTTTACATGGAAAAAATTGAATATCGTTCAGTGATTTAATTCGTTGTTTTAGATGTTTTACCACCTACAGAAATTCATCCAAAATTGTTAGAAGTATATAAGGATGCAACAACTTCTCCTTCCACTGAGAAAAAATGGGCTGCCCTTTTTAAATCTGGTCGTACAAGCCTCAAAGCTGATCCACTCGAAGGTCGTCCAAAAAGTGTATCAACTACAGAAAACATCCAAAAAATACAGGATATTGTTTTGGAAGATCGATGAGTGACTGTAGATGAAATAGCTGACACCATAGGTATCTCACATAGATTAATTCATCACATCTTAGCTGAAGTTTTAGGTTTCAAAAAGCTTTGTGCAAAATAGGTTCTGCATTCGCTAACAATGGAACAAAATCACCTTCGAATGCGACTTTCATCCGTCGATTCCTCACTATGGATGAGACTTGGATCCACCACCATGATTCTGAATCGAAACAAGAAACTAAAACAGGTCATAGTACCTGTAGAGGCGTATTTTGGAGGCCTACCGGATTTTCATTTAAGGGATGGAATCCTTAAATTAAAGAATCGTTGGAACAAGTGTATTGAAATTCAGGGAGATTATACTGGATAATATAGTAATATATATTTCATTTACAATAACAGTGTTTTTCTTGTCGAGGCTGAGAAATTATTGAGTACCCTAGCATACGGAAAAATTTTGATATTTTAATGTAATAAATGTGTATAGATATTAATTTAAAAAATAAATTTAAATTAAGTATAATTTTTATTTGTTTCCTTTCTTACCAATATAGGAATAAATCGTGTTTCTGGTAGAAATACCTTCTATTTTGAAGAGATATAAGTTTTCTAATTTTTTTTTTAATTATATTTGTTGCAAGTATAAAAGCATTTGAATTAAAAAATATAATATAGCTGCCATACATACAATCTAAAAATGTCCTAGAAAATAATACTACAGATAGAAAATGTGTTCAGTGTAGTTCGTATTGAATTTTCTATTTGCTATTGTTTTTGTGTCCTTTATTATGAGCTTAGAATTCAATTTTCAAAAATGATTTATTTATTTATTTATTTATGATTGAATGTATATTTTTAAATATTTTTCAGGAACTTTTCTAAAAATAGAAGCAATAAATCTGAAAAACTTTTTTAGGTAATAAAAAAAACATCTTCGCAGATCCTAAATAGTATCACAATCTGTTCATCATAAGTGTGTTTCTCGTCGTTGTTTGAATATGGGTCAGAGGCAGAAAGATACACAAAAAATAAGTTCGGTAATCAGGAAGGTGCAGAGATAATGTTTCGTTTCGGGTCGTTCCGCTTCATAAGAGTTGAAAATGTCAGAATGTATTGAAAAATGGAAAAGTAGACACAATACACCGATACTGGAAAGAATCGAAGCGAAACGAAACGAAATAGTATAGGCCTAATTTATACGACGATCATTGTAATGAAGGAAATTGTGGAACTAATGAAAACTGAACGTTTTTCTTTGATTTTCAATGAAAGGTGGTTATACCTCTTTTACGAATATCAGAGAAACTTACAGTCAGATTTTCGTTCATAGCTAAGTCGTGTAATGGTTTTTTCATCGAATCCAATTTGATTATTTCTTCTCTTTTCTTTTTTTTACCGATGAGTCACAAATTTTATCCATTTCTTTTTTATATATTATTATTTTCTTATTGGGACACTGAAGTTTGAGGTTAGAATATCGACGAAAAATTCCTGATGAAGGAATCAACTTGGCAGTTCTCCAGTGGAATGAAATGAAATTGAAACGCAGTCCACAAAACAGCTGATCCTAACTTAGCCTAACTTAGGCCTTAGACACTTTTACCGAAAACGTTAAAAGCAGTCTTATCATCTAGTAAGCCAGTTTAACGATTGCAATTTTTCAAATTAAAATGGAAAAGTCGAAAAATATAAACTTTTACTAAAAATGAAAAGTTTATTGAAGAAAAATAAAAATTGTCTGAATTATGTGAAAAAAAAGAAAACAAAACTATAATATGTGTCTACAGATTCGACTGAACATACAAATAGAATGTGCTGGAACGGTCAGCACACACACCAGTTGCCAATTCAATAACAAATCCGTGGTCCATAAAGAAGAGATGACATCAACAAAAACACAGAAAAACATAGCTTAACTTAAAATTGGATTATAGCTGATATTTTGATACCCTATGATAGAACTGTAACTCGTAGTTAACGAATCTATAGTTCAGTGAATTAACTCAATGTTTATTCTTCATAACTATGTTTGTTTTTTTGAATTAAGTCTAATTCAAAGGTTACCTTGGCTTTAAAAGCGTGAAGTTATACACTAAATTTTATTCATATTGACTTACCAGTTTTCGAGGTAATTCTACAAGGGTAAAAAAAACGACACATTATACCCTGGCCAATTTTTCTCCACTATCATTGGATCGATTTTACCGAAATTCATAATAGCATCGTTTATTTATGTGATCAACGTATGTAGTTAATTTCAATGAAATTGCTACAGATATTTTTCAATAAAATCCGAAAAAAAAGAAAACTTTATGGTTACCTCGATTTTGACCTTTTAACTTCTTCCCCTCGGTCGATTTTGCTGAAATGCAATACCAAAGCTGAAGCTAAGGAGTAATCAACTTACATTGTAAATTTCATTAACATTAGACGAGTTTTTGAGTTACAAACATGCAAAAATCGATACATTTGGAGATCATTCGCCGATGATTATTTCTATGCATTACAAATACTATATAGTGACAAAATGAATATACCCACTGGTAGTATCTACTACAGGGTATAATGAATTAAAACTTAAAACTACAATAGAGTTTGAAGGGACTTGGATATGGACTACGTTGAAAAATTACGTTTAAATGTTTTTTGAAAATTCAATGTTAAATTTGGCTGTTTTTTTAATGAAATAAATAAAATAAATTGAATTATATACGTGTACGAGTATATAGAAAGTAGCTAATATACTGTGGTATAACTATTAAATCTACTAAATTCCTAAAAACCAACAAAATTCTAGAATAATAAAATATAAGAAATAGCAAGGCGGTAAAAATCTTGAAAAAGTTGAAGCAAACGTATTCATCTCTTTATTTTACAAGGGAAGATTTTAATCCTTAACGGATTACGCTAAGTGCGCATGGGATTTTAGTTTCCCATCGCGTCTCTATATATATATTTATTTCTATTTACCAATTATATATCTTTATACCGTCTATTACGTAATTCTTTATAAGCAAACGAAGACACGCGGCAAGAAGTGAGAAAATCATACGACCTATTATGTAAATAGCTGGAATTGGGAAAAAATCTAAGAAAATTTCATCTTTAAGTATCTCTTTATAAAGATGAAAATTGGGATCAGAAGCAATGTTGCGTTAAAAGGATACTCATGTTCATCAGATCGAAATTTATTCAAACCAGTTTTTCAGTCATTTTCTTTTATTGGGATTTATTTTCTCTTCATCCTAGCTAGAGTCTAGGCGTTATCTCGTCACTTTGAAATTATTACATAGTATTTTGAAACTAAATCCGTTATGTTAGACTTCCTTCTTTCTCTTTGACAAAACTGACTTTTCCAGAATTAAAGACCTTTTGAATTCTTCCCATTAATTGAAATAAAGCTTTGTGTCGGTGAAAATTTTCTACCTTCAGATTTTGATGGACTTTCACGTTTTGAGGTCCCGTGAGCTCGAAAAAAATTCCCGTTCTTGCCCGAATACCAAAATTGAGTGTCAAAACGGTTTCAACACTGTTTTGAAATAGTGGTTACATAAACTACGAAGTTTCAAATTTGTTGACAATCCATTGTTGACAATCCACACAGTGTCAGGCATCACCAGTCACTGTATTGCTATAACTCGTTGTAACTTTGTTTTTTTGCTACGCCGGAGCAACCGTTTTGTTGATCACCGTAAAACAGCATTGAAACATTGAAAATACGTGAAAGCTACGAATTTATATCGTTTATAATACATTGAGTACGCAACATTTTTGAAACTTGTCGTTTGTAGTTGCAATGAAACAGGACGTGACGGAGATTGATTTGGAATCGTTGTATTTTGGCGATTAAAAAACATTAAAGAGACTTTAGGATGCACTAAGCCTTCCGAAAAAAGGTCAAAATTCGAATTTATTTTTCTAAGAAAGTACACACAGAAAAATCATAAAGCTTTTGACAAGTTCTGACAATTGAATTTTTTGTTGTGATAACTGAATTTTTTTTCGTAAGTATATAATAGTAATAAAGATTGATTAATTGCTGATCTGGATACATTTTACTGTAATAATATGATAATGATCCATCAAGTGGTTTTCGAGATATAAAACGTGATAATTCTCTTTGGACTTATTCTATCACTGATGTGCCCTTCGTCGAGTGTTACTAACTTGAGTATAATTTGATTTCAAGTTATATATTGACTCATTGGTCCATAGAGCCAATTCTACTATAGGCTTCATTAAACGCTAGTTCAAAGAATTTTCGGACCCCCACATTACTAGAACCCTTTTTACTATCCTGGCTAGACCAAAGTTGAATATGCCAGTCAGGTATGTTATGATCTCCCTATCAAAAAGTTGAAATTAACGTAGATTCATACGATTTGCCTTAACAAACCATCCATGGAATGACCCATTTCTATTGCTACCATATCATGACAGAATAAAATTTATGGGTTTACATTCCCTACAAAATCGGCGCCTAGTGGAGTACGGTAGAAGCGAGCCGGTTTCCAGAACGCTGTTGTCATTTAAGGTCTTCGACTATTTCTTGAGCGAAAGTCATCTAAAATCCTTTTTATACAATGAATTTTGACTATCGCTTGCAATAAGCAATTTAAAAAAATATACATATATAATATCAACTGACTTTACAAACAGTGTTTTGAGAAAAGTATGTTTAAAATTTGTAAACGGTTCTTGGACTAACTTCGCTCAGAATTCTAAGACCTTGTCAATTCTTGAAATATTCATATGAAATTTTAATGATGTATTTTTGAAACTTCGAGCTTCCAAAAAATATAAAAATCCATTTTACTTTTTTTTCAGGTACATGTAGTTTCTTAATATAATGATATTTTGCGAAAGTACGCTATAGTAAGTAAGCTATATTCTTCTAAATTTCAGTATTCATATATTATGGACTGAATAAACGACACTATAAAAATGGACGAAAAAGGATATCACATTAAAAAAATTCAACTCATAAGAAATTTGTTCACAGCCTTTTCCAATCGGTAAATTTAGTTCTATAGTAAGAAAACTTACTTCGAGTTTAGACATTGCAGTGTAATTTTTATTTCATATGAGGACGCGTACGTATTTATGTATGTATACTTGATCTCTGTATAATATATGTATGTTTTTCGGCGCCTTCTCTCTATTGGGTTTTTTCTGAATTTTATTTTATTTTAATTGTAATTCTTCCTTCTCCTTTTTCTAGTTTTACAATTAACTTTCTATAGGAATCTCAGTATAAGAGTTAATGAGCTGATTTTAAATATGCTTTCACTATATAGTTATACTTATGGCGGAAGAAGGTTTCTTTCCGTTATTTTAACTTTTTCCTTTTTTTTTAATTCGATGATGAGTGTTTTCGTAGACCTCACTTAAAACCGTTTATTTATACTTTTAGAAGACGTTCTCATTTAATATCCAACATTAAGCCCTAGCCTAAAGCTATACGTCCCTAATTTGTACCACAATTTCTTTATGATTGTTTATTTACTTTTGCGTTTATATACTTATACATCTATAGGACACTTCTATATAATATTGTATATTAAATATATATAATATATATATATATACTTATAGCGAAAACGGAGTAATGATTTCTGAGTTAGGGATAGATTGGCCATCGTAGTGCGAGTATTATAATGCAATTAAGTTGGGTTGGTTCCTATGCGTAAAAATTTGTTTCCTCACACTTTCTATAGTTAATTTCTTCTACAATTTCGTGTATATACCAGTATATGCATAGTGTTTTTCTTTCAGTACCTTATGCAGCCTTTATGGGTCTTTCGCCAATAATTTATGAGATTTGCGTAATTAATTTGTACTTGAAGAATACCACTTAATATAGTAGCTAAGAATAAAGAAGAATCTAATTTGGAGTGAAAATAAATACTATGTATGTACATACATATGAATTATATGTTTATGTTTAACATAATTGCTGGAGCTCTTAGTTGAAACGTTTTGTGATAACAGTTTAAATGTTTTGAAAAATTAGGAAAAAAATATTATTTTGCAATATACATATACCATACGTATATATCATATATTCGAGAATACCATATATTGGGTATGGGAATTAAAAACTATCGTTTTTTATATTGAAAAATCTTCTTTACTACTATCCCGACAAAACCAATGTTTTTAGACTAAAGTATTACATTCGTGGTAAACCCAACAATTTTTCTAGAAGGTGTAGAAAAATGAAAATAAGTAGAAAATCCGTTTCATCAAAAATAATTAGCTCCATGTCCACCAGACAAAATTTATACAGTTTATGTATTTGATCCTAACTTAGAGCTGATTGGTTTTTGGGTCACAATCGAGTATAAGTCTAACAACACTTTTTGCTCAAATATAGCTTATTTTGCATACGTTCTATAATACAACCGAAACTCCGTTTCCAATTTTGAAAGACAGACAGACAGTTTGTCTGTTATGGCCCAACGCAGATCTGATTAAATTTTTAACGAAATTCACCTATGGTAAGACTAATTTACAAAATTGTTTGTAAAAATATCTGTGTATGCAAAATGTGTGGTCCGAATTCAATGAAATTCTGACGGTTTAGGTGTTTCCACTTATCTAAAGCCGATTAGATTTTTCGTTAGGATTTGACTATGGCAGCACTTTTTTTAGTATGCTTTATGGAAGCCAAACTATTGCACCGAATTCGACGAAATTCACACACTCGAAGTAATTGGATTCAGAGCAAATTTTGTATCGATGGAGACGGGACAGATGCAGAATGAGAGGAGAGAACTGGGGCATTAGGAAAGTGGGGAAGCATTGCCGGACGGGCGGATCGGCAAGAGAGCTGAGCTGGTTTTGAAACCATGTCTCGTCACCCGACACAATCGCTTTCAGGAAGTTAGTATGAGTCTCTAAAATAACTTAATCTGTTTAATTTTTCATCGTCTCTTAAATTGTGTGGAACAAAGCCAACACAAACTTTTTTTTCTGCAAATCCTCAGTAAGAATAATTTGAACAGTACGTAGGAACATCTCTAAGGCCTCTGCTGCTTGTTTATGCCATCCAAAAACCATTGGCCTTGATAGATAATCATTGCCATAAACTTTTATGAACATTTTGTATGTTTCGGCGGCGGTTTTATCACTCTTAACGCTGAAATTGATGACGATTCTTTGTTCCATGTTCCTTTTCACGACGCAAACCTTTTTGGACTGTCATTAAAGCTGTCATAAATTTCGATTTTCGCAAGATTTATTTCGTTTTTGCAAGTTTATAGAGGTCATTTGTAGCATTCTAAAATTGTATAATAATGTAGGGTTCTACTTAGGGCTTGACTGCTCTGTTTAAACTAAATACAATATTAAAAATTATTGATAGTACTTTAAGAAATAGTAAATAAATGTGTTGCCGTTTTAGTTTACAAACGAGTAGTATCACTTACAACATCTATTAGAAAACGATAACCTTTATTTACTTCTTAAATGTGGTAATTTCTATTAATTTAGTCAATAATATAACAGGGGATTCATAAGGTACTTTCTTCAATTGGGATTTCTTTACACATCACGCGTGAATAGTGTGAAGCTGTCAGTGCAGTTTGACTCAGTAGTGAATACCATTTCATCATGGAAAGACTTACACCGGCACAGAGTCTCCAAATTGTGGAGCTGAATCGAATTATCGCAGAATTTTGTTTAGCGATGAGGCCCATTTCTGGCTAAATCGATACGTCAATAAGAAAAATTTCTATATTTGAGCTGAAATTGGGCCTATAAAATGGACCACCGAAAGCGTAGCTGCAGCCAACATATGAATGACATAGTCTTCAAAACTTAAATGTTATCAACTGTTCTTTCGGTTCTTAATAAAGTTTTCACCATCGCATTCAGTTATATGTGTTTTATTTCAAAATATTTTCCTGAATCTGATGAATCACTCTATACTTTCATATTGTGATAGAAAGATTTTTTGCCTCTAAGTCATCGATCTAAATCATGGATGGCCCAACCATTTCAGCAGCCGGACCAAATGCCAGACATAATTTTTCCTGCTGGGACATGCACCTAATTTTTTTTATTGTTCATTAAAGTAAACAAGCAAGTGTGCTACAGCTTCGACCACATCGTCTCTTCTCAGTAGGCGAGATGGTGATCAACCGCTTACCTGGCTTAACGTACAAAAAACAAGAAATAGGTATATTTATTTTATGGAGTAAATAAAACAAAACTGGGAATCAAACATATTTATTAGCAAAATTAAGAATATTTAAAAGCGAGAAATCTGCCTTTGTTTTGCAGAACTAAGTGCATCAAAATTGATCTGATTGTGTCAAAAACTATCAGACATTTGGAGACGATTCTCAAAGTGTTGCCTGAGGTATAAATACGAGACGAGATTTTGAGTATAAATCAATCTGAATTGAAAAGTGGAAAAATGAACTTCAAATACAAAGCCTAGTACAGAAAAGTAACTTTGCTAGTGACTGTTCTATTGTAAATGAACTGTGATAAATTTATTTTGTAGAAATCAATAGACAAATATTTTTAAGACTAATTAAATAATAATATGTATTTAAACCTCGATAGCAAAATCTCTCCAGACGCAGTGGCGATAATAGAATGAAACTACAGAATAACACAGAACTTTGTCAAGTTGGACTGAAAGCAGTTATGACTTATGAATATGAGCCCGATAGCGTTGTGACCTTCCCGAAGAGGCCGAAGACTACAGAACATATACATGTATCAGACGGTGAAGTCTCATATTAAATTTTATATAAATATATAAAAATATATGATACGAACGGCCCATGATGTAATGTTCTTCTGGTGATGTGTACAATGAAGTTAGCATTTATGTTCATTTGACCTAGCTCCGCGAGCTGTAACATATCGCCATAAGGGCCGCATGCGGCCCGTGGGCTTCGCGTTGAAATACAGTCATCTAGTAAATTTCCACACTGACACATAATCAAATCATTAATTCATAATACTTTCAATAGGTACCAAAACAAATTTAACAACATGCATAGTGGATTGACTAAGTATTTTTAATCGTTTAATTTGAGCTTCTGTTAAAATATAAAATTATTGGAAACCTTAAGAGAACATAAAGCTATGGAATGATTCTGACCTGAAATCTTGTACCTAAAATGGACACACTTTTGAGTATTAAACTAAAAATAATTTTTTTTTTTTTGAAGAATTATCGGATCTTTCGATTAATTGATACAAAAGTTTAAAAATATTCTTTATACAAGTTTAGAAATTATGGAATAACATATGCATCCCCATGGATGGAGCTAATGCATTAGTGACATAATATGCAAACAATAAATACCTATAATTGAATTTAATTTCATACGTATGGTAATATTGCCAGAGCATTACTCAATTATTCCTAAGAGTCATATTTGCATACTATACATAGAGGGTACATGTATTAATAACTCAACATTTAAATGCTTTATGTATTGATTTCGTCATACATATACTAGAATATTCAATTCCTTTCTATTATCTTTATGATTTCATGACCCCTTGAATATTCATGCTATTGAAAATTAAAGTAACAATGTTGAATATACATATGATGTATTCGTACTAAATTATCTTTAACAACCAAAAATTATATTGCTTTAACTGTAGTTAAAACTTCTGACCCCACTCTAGAATAGCCTAAGGTAAGTATTTCATTTATAGACCTAATTTATATAGGAATTCATATATTACGATAATATCAAGAGAATTAGTAGATATTACTGTTTTACCATATCTTCTTATTGTATTAAAATTTTTCTACGTAATTTTGTAATTCCCCTAAAAAATATTTGTAAAGCACCCCGTAAACTAAGGGTGTCCAACCTTTTTGTTTCCATGGGCCACATTGGAAGAAGACATGGTGTTTTGGACCACAAGTAAATTACTATAGCCAACGAGGGAAAAAACGTAAAATATACAGTTTCCATGTTTAAGGGAGGGGGGGAAGAAAAATATCACTTAACCCGCCAAACAACAGAACAGTGTAGCTGAGCGAGCAACGCAAACAGAAAGAGAATTTACAACAGAACGAAAGAACTTTCTGTTCTGTTCCTGTTTCTGTTTCTGTTGTTTGTCACTTGGCAGCTTTAGCAAGAGAGCGCACACAACACCCAAATCATTCCTCAGAAAAATGGACATGCTTCAGTAACTTTAAATTTAATGCAGGTTTGTTTGACGTATTTGACAAACAATTTTTGTGTTTGACGTGTTTGATGGACATTTTTATTGACGGCGTGTTTGACAAACAGATTTGATATTGTTTGTCAAACACGATCTCGGTCGTCGCTTGTATTACTCATTGTGCATGATAAGTCGTAAGACACGAACGTCACCGAAAACCGAAATTACTGGCAAGTTTGACAAATTTGTTTGATCTTCGGTTTGATCGTTTGCGTTATTGTTTGATGAAAGCGTGAAGTTTGACAAACAAATTTGTCAAACAAATTTAATCGATTTCGAGGCCCTTAAGAAAACGACTCAAAAAATCTCATTTGTCACTCAACAACAGCACAGATTGGAAGAGAGAATGTTTTTGTACATTTTAGTTAAACTTTCTTTTTTAAAAATAAAGTTTCCATATCTCGTTATATCGATTATTAGCACATATGGTATAGATAATCCCAATAACTGCATTTTTGTTATGTCGATAATAGAGATATGAGAAGTTGATTTGATTGCAAACAATTTAAATAAATACAATTTTATAAAAACAATTATAAAAACTACATTTGTAAGCTCCCATCTCTCTAAAAAAGAAAGAACTAACATTTTTACACCAATAGAAAATCTGTTTATTAATATTAAAATTCCCCTATAGTTTTAACTGTCGATAATTGGGACACTTCCCTTATATCCTTTATAGTCAATTCTCAGAATTTTGCATGCATGCGACTCCTATTTCAGTCTACTGTTTTAAATAAATAAATTTTTTTTACCTTATTGCAATTGCTTTTTTACTCTGAACTTTCAGTTTCAATAACAATAAGAATGTTTATATCGATGCCCTAAAACTTAGCCAATTATGTTAAGTTAAGCAAAAGAATATTGACGTTTTCATATTTTCTTTAATTTGCAGTTTAAAAATAAAAATTTTATAACGAAAAATTTTTTTTTCTCTAAAAAAAAAATACTACAATTTTACAACGACAAACCACGATTTACAGTGAATACCCCTAATATAGTAATATTCATTCCCAAATGGATTCTTTTAAATAGTTATTTAGGAAGGTTCCATGTAGTCAACGTTTGCATCGATATTTAATGTTAGGTTGGGTTGTAGGGCAGTGATGTTAACGCTATACATTACAGCAACACATACTCGTATTTTTAAATTTTTCCAGAAATAAACCAATTTTCTATATCGGATCTATTATTGATAAGGAAATTAAGAACCGAGTTTCATACGAAATATGAATACATATCGAAATATAACGTAATAAATATAAATTGACATAAAAGTTAAAAGTTCTAATAAAAAAATTAATAATTTTTATCCAATAACATATTTTGATCAAATTTGTACTAAGTTTCAAAAAAATTAAATTGTGGAATTCATTAGAAATCTCAGATTTAATTCATTGAATTATAGATTTCTTAACTACGAATTCTACCCTATGGTAGAAATGACGTCTTGCTTTAAGGCTCAATTATAATGGGAAGAGCCAAGTGTAGCGAAAGATAAGAAAATTAGAAAACTGAACGAATGCTAGCTTATACATATCAAATCCATTTAACCGATTATAATGTGCATAAGCAAGAATATGCATTTGCCAGTTCGCAGTCAAAGAATTTTGTGTTTTTTAAATTGTTTTTTTTTTTTGTAATGTGAAAGTGATTTTAAAAAATTGAGAATCGTTTAGAAAACAAATTTTCGAAAAAAAAATAAAACGTCAAATCATATTTGTGAAAAAAAATATTTACGCTTCAAGTGTCAAAATTTCCGTATGGAATGTACTAATTGATTAATATTAATATTAAACATAACGAAACGGAAATCAAATTTAAGAAAATTTCGGCTATGCACATTATAATCGGAGTATACGCTACATTTCCTTAAATTCAGTTATGCTTGGCCCTTCCCATTATAATTGAGCCTTTTGTCATATAATGGAATTGTTTCAAAGTAGTCATTTAGGCCAGTATTGAAATTATTTTTTTCTTTTTAGTACATTATAATAAAAGCTTGTTTTCAAAAAATAATTTTTTGCTATAAATTATTCAATTTATGACTTCGTTCCACCCTTGGCCAATTTATCTCCATTATCAAATAGAATTACAGAATAACTAACTAACTATATTGTAAATTTTATTAAAATCATATAACCCTTTTTTTTGTTATCGTATAGATCAGGGATGTCAAACTCATTTGAGTCACTGGCCATTTTTCATACAACTTGCGCGGGCCGCAGACTATCTATAGTATATATACTATCTGACACTCGTATTCGTACAGCACTATTATACGAAGAAAATAAATTTGCTTAAATTTTGTATTTCTTTTTTCCATTCAACACGTTCGAAGGCATGTTCGTTAGCGTTCACTGATGATCCATGACACGTGGAAACATCAACGAATTCGAATTAATAGTTTTCAATAATTAAAACGATTATTTTTTAAATATAAATACTCGGGTGATAAAGTTGGAGTGGACAAATGATGCTTCCATAAGGTTGATTGATGAATATGGTGAGAGACCTGTGGAACTCTACTAACCAATTTTATTTAAAATTGGTTAGGTAATTAAATTCTCAATTTTCGAAAAGTGTTGTTCTCCACCATCTCCTTTGCTGCCTTTTTTTCTTACGTCATAATAATTTATAAATCATAATAATATAAGAACATGCAACATTTTTGTCATCTGACATAATGACGAGCACGTGGATCAGTACCGAACGTGAACAGATCGTCTGTGTTGGACCAAACGCGAGCATGTGTTTGCAAACATCAGCGCAAGTGCCTGCTTTTGCTCGCTCGCTGGTCTGAACATGCCTTTGCAATCGCATGCGACACTCGTATTCGAATACTGTATGTAATATGACGTAATACCTTACTATGTTTTGTAACTCCGAATCCTTCTTTTTAGCATTGACCTTAAATTTTCGATGGGGTTAATATCTAGTAATTATGGGCGTGTTGCTAAGACCTTAGGATAATTCTAAAGCAACCACAATCGCAAATCAAGCGCTTAACAGTCGATATATAGTAGATAGATTTTTTTTTCACCTTTTTATTTATTATTATATATTATATATATATTATATTATATTATATATTATTTTATTCGTTTTCATGTTGCAAAAGCACACTTTTTGCAACACGGAATTAAAATTTATGCAAGAACAAACCCATGATCGAATATGAGCGTTGCATACGGTAAGGCATAGTCATAGCTTTGTACTGTACAAATACGAGTGTCACATAGTGTATCTGAACTGAGAGTACATTTCTCCAGAACTTTTGGAAATAGAAAGAAAATAAAATAATAAACAGCAGAATGAATAACGAAAAGCAAATTTATTCAATATTAATATTAAATAGTACCAAATTAATTTTATTAGTTTTTTTGCCAGACACTTCCCAAGGTTTACTTTCAACCAACTTCTCAAAATTGGGAGTCAGAGAGTAACAATAAACTTCGTTTTTGGCCATCACAATAAACATAATTTTTTTTTCATAGAAGTGTTTGCGGACCACAAAAAATTACGTAGCGGGTCACATGCGGCCGCAGGCCAGCACATTAACATCAATAATGTAGATTGACAGTCAGACATGGAAACATCAATGTAATTTTGGATTCCCTACACAATCTAGTGCTTTGAGATCGTTCTATGATGATTATGTCTATGTGTTACGACATATTAAAGCTAATATATTCTCTGGTATGAAAAGGTTACTAAGTAGTAAATGCATTTCATAACATATAAATTAAGTACGCTACGAACTTTTATCTACTCAGCATTTTGTTACGATATTTCGTGAGAAATGCACATAAATTTTTGGTTTTATTTTTTTTAAATTTCAATTTTAATAAATGGATCACAAATATGGCATATTACAAATTGAATTATGAACTGTCAAACATACCATTTTAACTTTGGCATAAATTAAACGGGATATTTGTTCCTCACTGTGATTTAGTATAGAACGTTCTTTAAATATTTTAATTGCATACTAACTTGCAATTTGGAAATAGTACGTAACATATATAGTCTTGAAAAACGTTATACAAATTTTTTTTCTATACTATATTCCAATTTGGTAGAATTTTCTAATTTAAAATGTTTATAAGAATTGCTTCACGAACATGAAAAGGCTAATAAATTATCAACGGTTGTCAATTTTTAATTGTTTTCATCGAAGAAATTTTCATGGCATATTACAATATAGAATGCCAGTCGTGTTTGCTCCTAAAAATTTCGCCATACCTAGTCATTTTCATGCCGTTCTAGAGCATAAATTACAAAAAAGTACAAAGTCTATGAACACAATCAGTGGCGTAGCAAGTTAAAACTAGCAACTTTTGTTAAAAATCTTGGGGTAAAATATTGGTTTTTTCTTACTTTTGATAAATTTATAGCAACGACTAAATGCTATGTTGAAAAAAACCTATTTAAATATTCGGAATTTAACTGCTATTTCTTTACCCAAATTTCGAGCGTATTAACGTATTCAAGTTATTTTAAATGGTTTTCAACTCTCGATTTCGATATGCATTTTCTTGTCGCCATCAAATTCGATTGGCCTTCATGAAATTTAGCAAACCGATTCTTACATTGCCAGGTATTTTCACATAAGCTTTTATGAGCTTACATAATCTTTTTCCTTTTCGTAAGTAATACAGCAAAATATGAAATGTTCCTTTTTATTGTCATTTTGGAATTGATGCCAACAATTGATGCAAACTATTGCTAAGGAAATTTCGCACTTTTTTTTCTGTTCTGTGAACTGTCGGTCTAGTTAGATAATGAATTTGCGAAGGTTTTAAGATATAAAAAAAAAGAATTATATAGACTTATGTAAGGTTAGTTAATAATACTTAAAATGCGTGCTTCGACTTTGGGTTTTTTAAAAGTCTGACCAAGTACAAGTTAAAGAAAGCAGTCTTACCTACTTAATAACCTAATTCAAAGTGGTATGAGTGAATTTTTCAAAAACAACCTTTCTGGAATTGAATCAAACTTATTCTTGGTAAATATTATTATTGTGAATTTTAAGTAAACAGTTTTGGTTCTTTTAACCAAGTAAGCAAAATTTTTTTTTATGGTATTAACATATTTAACCAGACCTACTTTTTTCTTTTTACTTATATATATAAATATCTTCTTTTTTTTTCAGTTCATCTTATCTGAAGAATCTTATGCTACGACACTGAACTTAATTATATACAAAAATAATTCGTCTCATTTTGGGAAAGAACTGACTTCAAAAATAATGAAGTGCGAAAGTACAGAAATTAGCTAAAACTGTCATAATAAGAGATTTTCGAAAATTTACATGTTGACAAAACAAGACAAAAATTAATCTACTTGGGTTGGGTTTTCATGTGTCAAAAAATACTACAAAATAATAGAATAATTTTTCAAAACACTTTCTGGTTTCGATTTCTGGCTACGGTAATTTTTCTATGCCATGAAAGAATGGTGCAGTAACTCCGGTAACATTAACTTAAAAGAAAAAAAAGTATGGATAAAATGAAAACATTTGAAACTGATATAGTGCTCCGGGGAATACCCGCCAATATATTTGATGTTCGTTGAAATAGCAGTCATTCAAGAAAAGAAAAAAAAAATAGTGAAGGAAAAAATACTAAAGTATTTGAGTTCTGAACACGAAGAAATACAGTGCAAGGGTGGAAATAATCAAATCGAAATCGGTTTTTGTTTTAAATTCACCCTTGTGGTGGTTTCTTAACTATTTTATTTCCCCCATATTTCACACTTCACACATTTTAACAATCCCAAAACAAAACCCTCTCTTTTCAGAATTTTGACTTCTATACCACATGATATGTATGCCTTTGTTTTTCAGATTCTTTTGAAAAACCGCAAAACAATATTTTATTTACACTCCGCTGTAAAAATATCAATAATGATTTTGCCATAAAATTACTTTCATAATGCAGATAAGAATCAAATTGACAAGCTTTCGCTACTATAAGACAAATATGTCAAAATATGAATTGTATTGGACTAAAACTTGAGGTGATCACTAAAAAGTTCAGATCCTTTTTTTAAGAACACCAAGATTTAAGATAACTTCATTATTCATTAGGTTATTTACATGAAATTTAGTATCTATGCGAAGTTTTTTCACAAATTTACAAATAAAATACTTTGATTCATAGATATAGAAGTTTCCTATGTTATTTTGCATAATATAGTTTCTTTTTACTGCAGCAAGTGTCCTACAATTTTATTCCGTTATTGTTTCTTCTACTTTCCAATAAGACCATTGGGACTTTGACCCATATATATATATATATATATATATATATATATATTGCAACCCCAACTTTTTACACATCCCAAAGTCATGACAAAAGGTCAAACGATTTCAGTCGTAAAATGCCTCTTTAATGGGATACTGGCAAAAAAAAAATAATATGATACACTATCTGCATTAACTCTTAGTTTTTGACATGTGAGACTGGGTTCCTGGTTGGGTGTAAGGTTTCGGCCATACTATGTACGCATATGTACTTAATAGCATATTTAAAAAGTTTTGTGATATCCGATGTAAATTCTATAAAAAAATTGATGGTCTAACAAACATTTTTTACGGACAAATAATGACAGGGCGACAAGTGCGGAGCGACGAATTCTTACAAATGAAATATGAAGAAAAACAAATTTACAAAAAAAATTTGCCTTTAAATCTTCTTACCCTTAATCGATAGAACTAGAATGTTGTTGCGCATACGTAATAATGTACACTCAAAAAAATAAATGTCTGCATTTTGAAAGAATTAAGTTTTAACCCATTAACACCCAAAATAAAACTACATGTGAAAATTATTTTTAATTGTTATATATTACGTCATACTTAACTAAATAAAAGGTTCATAAAGAAAATAGATATAACTCCGTATAACTCCAAAATTAAAGGGATGTATACAGCTGTGTACAGTGGGGGGTTTAGGAGTGAAACTGCCCAAAGCAACGTCGCTCAACACATAGCGTTTTCATACACAATGATTTGTGGATGCGCACCAGATAATGATCGTTCTTTTTCCGTTTTAATTCAAGTACTACTGATTACGTCGAACGTCTTTTCGTTTTTGTGGAACGTAGGTAGGCTAGTGGAAGCGTCCGTCTGAACGATAACTGGTTCATGCAAGTCGCCTCTCCAGTTTTGCTAAGCAAAATAGGCAGTGAGTAAGTGAAAATTAGCCACTAACTTTTTTTTTCTGCATACATACAGATATATAAGCTTTCTTTGCTCTGTTTTTCGTATTGATTCCCCATGTTAGCTTTTTGTCCAAATGAATTTGACTCCTTCAGATATGTTTAACGTAATTTTGGCAGCCTGAACTGGACTACCTTATACATTCTGGTAAAGAGTACTAATTTCGTCTTAATTGGATTGACGCTAATTCCGTAGCCACCCCATTTGCTGAGCCCGTTGAGAGCTGATTCCTATAGTTCACTAATGGTATCCAGAAATTTCCCTCTGGCAATTAGTGCAAGATCATCAGCGTACGACACCACTGAGATGCCACTATTGGAGTTTCTTTAGGATACCATTGACCATTAAAAACAAGAGGAATTGGGATAGTACTCCTCCCTGAGGTGTTCCTCTGGATACCCTCATCCTAACTTCATTGTCCCCTTAAGATGCATTTATATATCTACAGCGCAGTAGCATGTTAATCCAGTCAGTAATTCCACCTTCCACTTTTGCGTCCTTTAGTGCGTTTATGATGGCTTCCCTTTTGACGGTGTTGAACGCTCTTTTGGTGTCCAGGAAAGCTACAAGAGCATATTCCATATTGCTGATACTGTCCTCTATGTTACTAGTGACATCGTGCAAAGCCGTTTCCGTAGACATATGTTTGAAGTGTGCATGTTGGGAGTTCGATAAAGCCCACCTGCTTTCATCTCTAATATAAGTATTAACCAGTCTTCCAATATTTTCAGAAGAAAAGAAGAAAGACTGATAGGTCTAAAGTCCTTAACCAGTGTATGACTGATTTTCCCTGCCTTTGGTAGGTTGACGTATTTGAATTCCCGTTTATTTGCTTTATATAGCTAGCTCTTCAAGCTAGCATCCCCACCTACCAATTTGGCCCTCTCTTAATGTTCTATCTCCATAGCACTGCACTTCTGGACCTTCCTTTTGGCAGACAGGAGTCGGATCCTAGCCTGTTGATAAGCAGTCTTCTTATCACTATTCCTTTTTTCCTGCTCAGGCTCAAACAACATGGCAGCTTCCTTCTTCCCTTCGAGTGGGGATGGTATTATTGCATCTACGCTTGAAGGGTTGGTTACAGCAAAGCCAGACGGCATATTTCCGGTCTGAGCTGCTGTTTTAACCACATCCTCTTGCGCTCATCCTACTTTTCCAGAGTGAGCGTTATGCTGAAAATGACTTCCGTCGAGCGAGTCGAATCAACCTCGCTGTTCCGGCTGCCATCTTCAACAGAAGACTCACTCTTCCCGTCATTTTCATTTTTAGTAATTTTTTCGTTGTTCTAGTTTGGTCCCACGAGTATGGCGAGAAATAATGGTCCACATCGGCAGAGCTCCCCTACCGATGCAAGACGCTTGTACACTCAGAGGTTTCCCGGTATCTGAGCCTCCGTTCATGACAGTATATCCTTACTGCCTTTCATCCCTTCAGTACGGATCGAATAACACTTTGAGATTGGGATTGTTTTTCGAGGTTGTCTCCTCCAGATCCGTAAGATTTAGTATAAAGCAGGGGTACCACGTGCAGGACGTAGCTCTACACTGCCCACAAGATGTTTTCATACATCCTGAATCGAGTCGGTCTTGGAACTTGAATTAATTATAATTAACTAATTAATTAATTAATTAATAATTCCAGGAAGAAGTTTTGACATGGTGGGGCTAGCGAACAAAGCGTAAAGCAGCGAGCTTCTTCGAATCGTTGCATCTTAGGGACTACGCATAATGGGCCTCAATCCCATTGCTATTATATAATTTAAGGTATCGGCATCTGAAAACTGGCATTAACTCGATTTTTGCACAAATATTAGATACGATTTTTTATCACTAAGGATATCTAACTATATTATTATGTTCGAATTTGGTTTTCATGTTTCCTATACGGTTTTTTTTTGTTACGGAAACAAATCAAATTGATATTTTCGCATAAAAGCACTATTTCTATCTATTTTTCGATTTAGTTTTCTTTTTTTCTTCTTCTATTTTACTATTTTTCTTTTATGATTGTTGATTTCAAACGTTTCCCATTTTTTTTTCTAATCCAGAACAGTATTTTCGTCTCCCATGCGTATATCGAAACAAATCCAAAGAGAACAATTGTGGTTTCTTTTTTTTTCATCGCCAAAACTGAATTATTTTTTTATTCTTTTAACTTTCTCCCATTACCGCCCCATAATCAATTTATATAGTATATTTCTATTTCTGATTTCTACTTTTTTGTTTCATCTTTTTTTTCCATATCCAAAAGTTTTTTTTTAACAAAAACTTGATGATGGTATCGGGACAAAGGAAGGGAAATCAAAATAAACCATTTATGCCACTGATCAAATTTTGACCACTTGATACTGTACAGAAATTGTATATATATATATATATATATTGGATAAATATAATATATTTTCCTCCCAAATTGATGTTTGGATTATTGGCGAGAGTGCAAATCGATAAAAAAAATGTAATCAAAAAAATAAACCATTTGGGTATTATTGCACATATAACAAATCGTGGAAATGTACATACGCATATATGTGTGGAGATTTTCTCATTCTATTACACCGCCCAATCTTAATAGCTGAAGAATATATAATGAATTTCTCCCCCAATTGGATTATTCCCTCGATGAGATTAGATTTCAGGGTTAAAGTGTTTGTTGGCTGAAAACACATCAACGGTAAATTGAGATAGGCTACCAAAAAAAAAAAAAACCAATTCATATTTTAGTATATATAGTAGGGAAAGACCTCTAATTCCAAAATACAAAAACTGTAATGGGTCCAAATATTTAGAAGACTAATTTCCATATTGTTAAAATATTTTCAAATCGTATAAAATGGCGTTCAGAGTTACGAGGCTAATTTTAAAAAGAAAAAAAGCTCATTGATGGAATGATTAATTGCCTTTAATACAACGGCTTATCCAAGTAGCGAAATTGAATGTCAAAATGGTTGCAAAATCATTTTGAATAAGTGATTGCATAAACTATGAAGTTTTAAACTAGTTGAGAGTCCATTGTGAAGCAGTGTGAAACACCTACAAGAAACATTTATTTGCTACAGCTCATTGTAAGTCTGGTGATTTGCCCACACTACAGCAACTATTTTGTTGGTTGCCACTTTTGCTTGGGTACAGTTTGACAGTTGTGAAATTTATGGAAACGAATAACTACTATATACAAGTAATAGCATATTAGAGAATCAAAAGAAAAATCTTCTAAGTAGAGAGGCACCACTGTATTTCTAACTTGTATTAGCAAGTTCACTTGTTGGTAGCTCTGTGACTCGTAAATTCATTCCATTGTTACTTATTTACCCAATCATCAACAGTTGTTCTTCTGTTATTGTATGACTTGTGAGGGTTAATTTTTGGATTAAAAAATTTTCGAAAAAACATGTACGTGTACATACGGAGCCAACTATTGAAATATTTTTTGTCCTTTTTCGTTTCTGTTTAATATGAACTTCTCTACTTTTTGTTTTGCAATATAAAAAGAAAAAACTCGAAAAAAACAAACAACATTCCATACCCCGCAGGGTCTTAATCTGCATACAAAAGCAATAAATTCTTTCAGTTTCTGGTGTTCTGGTTATTTTATAAACATGACAGCATAAAGTCATGTGCCTGGAATACGATGGCACGAAATAATAATTTAATATTTTTTCTACAGTTTTTTTTTTAGTCCTACTTTTCAAGGCACCTAATTCCCCCCGGTTTTGGGCTCGTCAGTCCGTAGCCCTGAATTAATATATAGGAATGAGAAAAACAAAAAACGTAAAAAGTAAAAAGAGCAGATAATATTAGTGGTGCAGAAAAACCGCGCAACAGCAGCAATAAAAAAGGGCAAATCCAATAAATACAAAAACCTTTTATGCGTTTCTTTAATAGCACTATATATATATATATATTGTATACACAAATTTATTGTGGGGGAGGAGAGAAATATGAATAAAAATAGAGGAATACGGTTTGAAGAGTGTATGGGTATGTCATGAGTAAAATTTTGGTATCCCGGGGTAGGATGCTTCGATGAGTGGTGTATTTTGGTGATTTGTTAAAAGTACTTTTCAATATTCCAATCCAATGTTAGTCCTATATAACTCTATTATATGCTGATATAAAGTGATGTTACGATTGCATGTTTCGAAAAGCTTTTGGTAAAATATCTCCTAGTAAGGGTTGTTGATCGAGAATGCACGACGTGTGGTCGTTGCTTTTTTTTCTTTTTTGCTGTTCATTGCTTTCAATTCCGGTTTTCAATATATCCTTTTCACCCAGACCATGAACCGCAAACACACATAAAATGTAAAACTGATTACACCAAAAAGGAGAACTAAAATGTTTGAAATTTATATGGTGACTATCGTCTCTACTCTACTCTTTATACCCAGTTTATCGTCCAATATGAATTATTGAAAAATTCTGGAAATAATCAGACACTTTTCATATAGACAAAAATTTAATTTATTTAACAATTACTAAAAAACTTATTTAAATAAAAAATTAATTACGCAAATCACTGGTATGTTTTCTAATTGTGCCTCTGATATCAATTGAAACAATAAATTTATATACTTGTAGTTTACAAATTTTGCGTTTTAAATTTTCAAATATTACCGATTTTGTTACGAATGTCTAAAAATGAGCAAAGCAAACCATAGCAATGAATTTAGACTTCTCTCCATACCTTCAAGAAGCATACAAAAAAGTGTTGCCATAGTCAAATTCTAACGAAAACTCCAATCGGCTTTAGAAAAGTTGAAACAGCTAAACTGTCAGAATATCATTGAATACAGACCACTAATTTTGCATATTCAAATATTTTTACAAAAAGTTTTGTGAATTAATCTTGACATAAAAGAATTTCGTTGAAAATTTAATCAGATCTGAGTTTACACAAACTGTGTAAATTTCATCAAAATTAGACTCGTAGTTCCGGTTGTACAACTAGGCTATATTTGGAGAAAAAGTGTTCTTAGACAGTTTTGCCATAGACGAATGTGTAATGGTTTGTTTTGCACCGCACTTCCAAAATTTTGTTGTTTTTTCATATAAGAACCGTTACCAAATAATGTTGCCATGCATAAATTACGCCCAAAAATTAATATAATCTAACATTCGATGTAACACACAAGCTGCAGAGATTCATGAAAATCGGACCAGCCGTTTAGTTCTTATTAACGATTTAAAGAAGAGGACGGACAAACAGACGGACGGACATCCGTCCATCCGTCCGTCTGTTTGTCCGTGAGCTAATTAATTTTGAAATATAGTAAAATTTTTTTAGTTGAGCCCTTATATTTTGTATTTTAAGACCCCTTGAAACGTATGATACATACATATCTATCATCAACCAAATCTAATCTGATTTGGTCACATTTGCAATCTACAAAACATGCCACCTTATTAATAGTATTTGTTTAAAAAAAACTCTGTGCGATATAAAAATACATGTATTTACAGTCTTTTTCACAAGCGCTAATGATGATATAGAGTTCTTTCCAGCCTCACAATGATGCCAATTAATTAACACGCAAAAAATTGTATTTTTATTTAGGAGATGTGAACATAAACTGGCTAAAGAAAAATAATTATACAAACCAATATACTGATCTAATCCTATTAAGTGGCTTTATAATCCTAAATGAGGTAAGCGAAAATAATCCTACAAGAAAACGGCAACTAAATAAGAGAGTACAAAATGTTGCAACAAGAGCCACCGGCGTAATAACTACTGAAACAATTTCCAGAATAGATCATCTGATCACTGGCATGTTTGAATATGGCTATAACTTAGATATAATGGAATGCGATATATGTAGAATAACCTGATTATCCTAGATATAAAGTGGCATAATATCTATTTTATAGGAAATCTATCATAACAATACCATAAACCATTTCCGTATCTACAGATTGTTATATGACCATTTAAACATCCGAGACTATTTAAGGGACGAATTTCTTACTTTAGTGGACTTTTATTCTCGCTAGAATTAGATATTGTTATATAAAATACAATCTTATGAATTGAATATATAGTATGTACAGTTTTCGGTACAAACACTTTTTATCCATTTTGATATTTCTTTATCATTTGAAAGCATATACAAGTAGGTAGAAACTTAAAATCGACAAAATAGCCGATTTTTTTATATCCTATGGTAGAAATAGGAATTTAAGTTAACAAATATATTAGTTCATATTCAATGAATTAACTCCACCAAAGCCACCAAAACTATTAGGATTTCAAAGTGTTTCTTTCGTAAATTTGTTTCTTTTTCTTCTTCGAATCATCATCATTGGGATGAGCATAAATGCCTCCTGCAAATTTTAGTCAAATCGATATATCAGTTTTTGAAGTACACCTGAAAAACTACACAGAAAACGATAAAACTTTATAGAAAATTTTTCTCTATTTCTTTCTGCACTATCCTTGGATCGATTTTACCGAAATTCACCATATTATCGTCTATATAAAATATGTAGCCAACGTATAGTACATAATTAATTTAAATGAAAAAACTGTTCAAATTTTCCAATTAAATCCGATAAACAAAAATATAAAACGACCAAACTTTGTAGTCACCCTAACTTTCTCTCTAGGCAGATTTTACTGAAATACAATATCAAATCGAATTAAGGAATACTCAATTTATATTCCAAATTTCAATAAAATCATTGTGTAAATGGACAGACATGCATAAATGAATATAACTTTTCACTCTCTACATAACATATATAGTGCCCTAAAACCTCTTTGGGTTATACTCCCCGAGGATATCATTGGTCTGCCTTTGTCCTGGTTGTTCCTCCCAGTGCTCGGCTCCTTCTGTCACCTCTTATTTCGTTAAAATTTCTCGAATTATATGAGGTCCGATTCCACAGAAGGATTCTGGTTCTATGAAGAGTATTTCTGCCCCTTGTTTGGTCAGTTTATCGGCTTCTTCATTAACCTCGATATCCATACAGCCCGGTATCCAGTATAAGGTATGTTTGTTGGATGTGCCTAACTTGTTTAGTTTACTCACGCATCCTTCTACCATCCTAGTGCTTATTGTATGTAAGCTTAGTGCTCTGATGTTCGCTTAACTATCAACCATTATCGCTATATCTATTTGTTTTCGAAAGTGTAAAAATGTGTTTTTCGTTCACACTGTACAACAAAAGTGGTTATGTCAAAATTAAAAAGTATTTGTCAGAATTGTTGAAAATTGAATATAATTTATATATATAAACTGAGCTGTCAAATTTGTTGTGTGACAAATCACATGAAGGTGCTGGTTGGATTTTAGATGAAATATTTCATCAAACATGTGATTTTCATTTCATTTTCAAACCACGCGACAAAACATGTTGTGCAGTTTGTTGTACGAAATAAGTGGGTGATGTGCACCAATTTTAAGATGCAATTAATAAAATATTTTTCCGCTTCCAAAATATAATATGTACATATCATGAAATCCGATTAGAGGGGCGGAATGAAAGCAAACATGATATTTTTGTGCCAAATTTTGAATATTTTTTTTTCTCATAATACATTTTAATTTTGGTCTACAAAAAAAAGTTTAAAGAAACTTTTTTTTTAGTTCTTTACCGCAACTTCCTTCATATAAAAGTGTATATATCCGCTTAAAACGCTTTCTCGGTTATAAACGACCCTTTAAATAAGAGCAGAATTGGGTTAAATTCTAATCCCTCCCCAAACAAAAAAAAGTGTTATACAAAAAAGCGAAAACATTATATGAATATACTCTGAGTATTTTGAGGAGCCCCCGGGTGGCAACTGGCTATATATTTAACTACCCTCAACAAAAAAAAGGCATCTCATGAAGGGGATAAATAAATAAATAGAGCAATTGAGAAGATTTGATAATATTTTTTCACATATCATAAGTTTTTATGTCTTATTTAAATTTTTTGTGTTTATATTTGTTTGTTTTTTTTTTTCTAGCTTATACTCTTCGCCATCAATAAGGATTCTTTTAAATAGATATCAACCCTTCGGAACTTAAGTTGCCTTTGGGTGTAGTATGATGAGAGATTTACTAAAATGTATTTATGTGTATATATGTATGTACATTTGTTTGGCAGAGCTTTCGTTACGGGAAAACTTAAAGAACTAAATTGAACAGCATGTATATATAGGCAAACACATAAAATAGAAGAATAAAGCACAAAAACCTATACCATCAGGCCATCATCAACAAAATATATATTAAAGTTAGCTGTATACATATTTTACGTAAGATTGTACATAAAAGAATAAAAATTGAGGAATAAGAAATATCAGCAAAGTATTAGGCTCTCGAATGAAGTGGAATGAAAAGGAAGTGCAGTTTATATAGTAGTGATACGGAACCCATTCAAGAGATTATATTATCAAAAAAAAAAAAAAACTAAACCAGATCAAGTTTGTGTCTTTCTTATCGTAAGCCGCTGTCTCTTGTATCTATTCCTGTATTACATACGTATACTCGTATGTACCATATCTCAACTTTTTTTTTTTTGGATAAATATTCACAGGATTCAAAGAAACGAAGAAATAACAAGAAAAAAAATATTTACCCTTCGCTGGAATCGCTGTTTTAAGAAAATGAGCTAAATGGGGCCAAAATGACATTTAGAGGCTGTACAAACATATTTATGGCCTCTTCTTAGTTGCTAGAGGCTTTACAAAAAAAAAAAGAAAAAAAATGAAAACCATAACCGAGGGACGGGTTTTCTGCGAAAACAAACAATCATTGCGTTTAGATCAGCAATATTATATATAGAAGTCATCTTGTCTCTAGTACTGTGATAATATGAATAGTAGAAGTTGATGTTTTTGTTATTGGTAGGATATTTACTGCCATTCTGTTGATAGTTTCGCATGTAAGATTTATGACTTTATATACACAGAAAAATACACGCAATCATCTTGAATTAGCTATTTTCTCATATATGTACATATATATACATATATATTTATATATGACAAACTAAAAGTAGGCTGTTATTTTTATTTCCACATATTTTCAAAAGAACACACAATAGTTTTATTCCCTAATTCAGTTTTTGGTTATTTTTGCCAATCACATTTTTTAAAGATTGTGTCTTTATAATTTTTGCTCAAGAGTTGAATAAAAATTATGCGCATATTTTTACATACTCATCTACAAGTTAAGAATTTCATTCCTAAAAAAGAAAGTATTCTACTATATAATGAAAATTCAGTTGAGAATTTTCAAGTTATTGAAAGTTATTGATTTACAAAACTTCTAAGCGAATATTATATTTATTACAAATATACAAGTTAAATCTAATTCTAAACATATTATGTATAGATAATTACTAATCAATAATAATTATGATATTGGCAAATCAGTATTAATAAAAAGTAATTCTATATTAAGGTATTTGACGTATTTGGATAAGATAGAAAGGACACTGTATATTTATATATACACAGGGTGCGCCAAATGTTGAATTACATATCTACTATAAAGGAAAATTTTTAATTAAATTTACTTTTATATTATAGAAATTGAACAACAAAGTTTTACAGAAATTAATAAGAATAAAAACTGTATAATTCACAAAATTGTATCATTTTTGAAATTATACCTTCTGAGCAATATTCTTGAGACTAAGGACTTGTATTTCTCCTTCATTGTTAGGAAAAAAACATAATTCTGACTTATGTTGTTCTTGCAGGGAATAATAATTATGCGTATGAAAATTTAGCACAAAGTCAATAGACTAAGTTACTGCAAAAAAATACAAAAGTCAATTTGTTGTTTTTATTTTTGCATTGATTTCGGAATGGAATTGCTATTTTTGTGACTTATTCAACTAACAGACTTATTCTGATCCCACTCATAACTGTCAGAATATAACGTCACTGTCATAACTTTAGAGACTAATTTGTACTCTGGCGGGCGCATAACTTACAGCTGTCATAAAAAAATATCGCAAGTTCTGACCGAAAATATTGTATTTTGCATCACAACGAAATTTGAGGTGTTTTCTGAATGATAAATATTGAAAAATTTCCACCATTTTATTAAACACACAAATACACCTATATAAAAATGTTACACCTATATAAAGATTTTCAAGAGGATTTCTCAAATAGCCATGACAACTCGCTCGAATTATAACAGTTTAAACTGCTATAAATTCATATTTTGGAGATAATTATGTCTCGTGTGCCAGAATACGAATTATCTCAAAAGTCATAATATTAATCAAATTATTTGTAGTTGCCAATTTGTTATGACTAAAAATTTGTCACAGCGCCAGAATATGCCTGTTAAAGACATGACCCGCTCAAGCTTTGTGACTTTAGAATTTAGGAGCCTCTCATATATTTAAGATGTTCATTTTAAAAGTGGGGCAAAGTTCTGATTTTGAGCTATATGGAAGTTTTGCAAAATAATTCCAATACAAATTTTATTACAGTTCAAATATATGTATTTCGCTTTTTCCATGATTTTGATTTGATTATTAAATTGCTTCAAAGGAAAACATATAACGGGTTTTACTAACTTTCTTCAAAAATTCTCAGAAAATATCGTGAAATAAAACAATTTCTCTCCATTTTCGCGCCCCTTGATCGCAGATTGCAAATGCAAGAAGTGGATACGTCTTAAACTTGCCCTGCTAAAAGATATTATATCCAATCATAATTTTCAATATTTTATTATTTTAATAAAATGACATTCTGATAATACCATACTTGAACTCAACTAAAATTATATGGTTAGCGGTAATAGCGGTATTAAAATTCCTATACGTAAGATACTAAACAGTGCAATTGGAGCACCCTGTATGTATAAAATCATTTTAATTTATCATCCAAACATAGGCTAAAATAATTTATTTTATTGTTATAAACTTTTATACGAATTTCTGTGTATGAACATATTCAGAAAATAATTCGTCGGACCCTCAGACGTGATCTATTGACAATCGTAACTTTGAAAATCCTTGATATTTCATAATAAAATCCATTTCTCAATAAACTCGTACATGAATTATGAGAAAAAATCTGTAAATATCACAAGTAATCGGGTAGCAATCTTCTTCATAATAATTTATGTTCGAAAAAGTCGTGCTTACGCAATGAAATTTCATTGAATTTTGGTGGATATTGTAAGGGGGTCAGAAACTTTTCTTTACAGCATTTGTGCTAGTATATTAGTATGTATGTATGTAACTTTTTTTTTAACACCCGTATCCGGATTTACAGAAGATATAACCCACTGAATAGAATTTCGAGGCCAAAATCAAATTAAACTAAATTGAAGGAAGCAAAACTAAATCGAACCATAAACAAAAGGAGAGGAAATCAAATACGAGCATCAACATCGACTAGAACAAATGTCTCCTAAAACAATTCACTGAACAATTTCAGTCATATATCACTACCAATAACACTAATGGTATTACGTATATGCTGATGAATGTGAATTTTGCTAGCATACTCGTATATATAAGAGGAAAAACTGAACTGAAAAACGCTATTATAGAAAAGGCCTTTGTATACAGTCCCAAAACGTAAATATGATTGGAAATTTATGACTGTTAAGCACTAGATGGCTCTTGACATTAGCATATGAACAGTCATAAAATAAATCATCAACAGTTATAAAATATCGTACTATTATCAGATATGTGTATAAAACATATTAATATATATATGGTAGATCCGATTTTACAATTTAAAGAAACTTCATTTATGCATTAAATTCCATATAATATAATTCGCACATATAAACAAATTAGAATTTAATCAATTTTGAATTCCAAAACGGAACGAGCACATTACACTTTGTGTGCTTAAAAAGGAAGATATAATAAATTATTTTAAGAAATTGCCCTGTACCTTGAATGTTTGAGATATAAGTATATGAATAATAGTCGCAAGTTAAACATACGCGAATCTTATTGCGATACGTATCCACATAACCCAGCGTTTGCATTAGTAATTTTTCCATGCATGGAAACTGACAAATTACAGCAAGTTTTGCTTGCATGAAATATTGCAGGCCATCTTTTGTGATGTTTAAAATAGCGGAAATTCAGTGGACGAAAGAACAAGTCCTAAAATTAACAAATTTGTTTTAGAGAAAAAGAGATTTTGTGTGGAACATATATATTCAAGTAATTAAAGTTAATAATGGTGCTCTAAAGTTAGATAATAAGTTAGGATGGATCACAGAAGATTCCTTGCTAGAATCATTAATTTCATCAAGATTGGTACATGCGATTATCGACTTATCGTACCTACAGAAAACGATTCAGAATACGACTGACGAATCCATGTCTTTAAAAAAGACGTCTATGAGTGAGCTAGGGACGATTTTTAATCCTTACGCGCTCATCGAAAGAAGACTTTTGACCGAATTAGGGACATTTTTATTTGTTGGCCACTTACAACCTCCCACCAATTAGAGATATATGTATGCTCTTTCTCCAGTCAGCACATCCAAAATATATATTCCATGAAAATCCACCTAGCATTACCTGAATTAGAGACGTTTTTCTTTTTTGCCCCTCGTAACCAACCACCCACTGAATGAAGACATTCGTATCTTTTAACTTGGTCTATCCAGAATTCACATTCCAAGTTTCATGAAAATCCACCCACTACTGATGGAATTGAATACATTTTAATATTTTTTTGATAACACGTAAAGACATCATATTGAAAGCGATTAAAGATTATTATTTTATCGCTACAACGGAATGCATGTAGCAATATAAGAATGATTTTCGAATATGGAGTATGAGTACATGAAAAATCATTTTCCATTCGATATCTGAAATTCGATATTTTCTCTTTAATATCCCTTTTCTTTATTCACAAACATTTTTCCTCGCTTATGTTTTTTTATTCTTTTTTATATCCTGTTGCCTTCAATCGTTTGTTCATGGGTAGACTGTTCTAGAATTTTAAGCAGCAACAGGTTTGGCCCAAAAATGCACGAAACGACGACTAGAATAGCAACAGGACTATAATAGTATACCGGCAACAATTGTAACGAGAAAATTCAATATTAAACAATTTATACATGCAAAAAGAAAAAAAAACGGAAGGTGATATTCATAGAAAGGGTGAATGATCCAGGAAGCAGGTTAAAAAATGACAAAAAAAAAATATTAAAAATTAAATGGTTTAAATCTTCTCATAAATGAAAATATCAGAACTTTACTGAATCGGGGTGGTGTGAACAAAATGTTTTTTGGTAAATATATAACTAATTAACTTAAAATTATAAAGTTTATATCATAAACACACATCTATGTACATTTACTTGGTTTTATTTTGGAGCATACGTTATGAAATGAATTTTCTGTCCTTTTTTTCGAATATGTACTATTATATTTCATATATCTTTTCCGATATCAAAAACAATTTTATTACATACATATAGAGATCTAAACAAGAGCTATGGATCTTTTGTTCCCACAAATGTTTTTGTTCTTCAACGATTCTAATTTTAGTATATTTCTATCCTATTAAAGACTTGGTAATTTCAGAATATAGCTGGCATAATATATATATATATGTATATCGTTGTAAAATTTAATTGGTCTCCATATTCAACACCCTTATAATAAACCATATCGGATGTGGGACAAAACAAGTACTTTCCACAATTTCCAAGGTTCGTTTTTATGGCTGATGGATTTTATCAGATATATAATCAAGAATTTGATGTTCTGTTTGGTGTGTTTTGTTATCGTACTTCTATTGCCACCCCCAACTCAACTCCATCCAGATTTTATTGAATGGTTTCTGTTTAATGTATAATCTTTAAAAAATTTATATAGAATAAAGATGTATGTACTTTGTCAAATTGTTACACAAAACCAAAAATACCACTCCACCTAATGGTTGTTATAAATTTTTTTTTTTGCAGAAAAAATTAAAATATATAGTTTTGGGTAATGTTCTTTTTTTAAATTTATATCTTCTTCAAAAAAATAAACCAGTGCCAATGAGTTCTTTTTAAAGAATAGCAAGCTTGCAATATCCTTGAGTTGCCTAATGCTCAAATTTTTAGTGGAAGTTTAAACTCTCGTTGGCATTTAATCTTAAGATTAAGAATTTCTTGGTATTAGAGTTCGTATTTAAGTTTTATAACTCAGATTAAAATCCAGCTTAACATAATCAGCAGATTTGTAAAGTTTAAACTTCTTTTTTTTTTGGTTAACCATACATAAGAATTTGAGCACACTTTCATCTTCAACTTGACAGATTTCATCATGGCACGGAAGCAATTTAACATTAAGCATGAACCAATTTAATTTCTGCTGTCAAAAAATAATTGGTTTGTCTGCATATGTTTCGTTTTTCTAATAAATGCGATGTACCTTTCATGGCGCCTCTCTCCTACATAAACATATTCCATTTGCAGGAAGAACTAAATTGGCAACAGGACCATTCATCGAATTCCACTTAAATCATGACCAACCAAATTCAGATTTCTATAAAAAAAAAACAACAAATAACAAAAAAAAAGGAAAATCATCTGCCATGAACATTAGATGCTCCTCAGAAAAGCAATTCTGTCATTTTCCTGTCATCACAATATATCCAATAGATTTGTATGAAAATAACGCAATGATGTATTAGTCACAACTTCCGTACGTTGGTGTAATAGTACTTGATTCAATATGATGAATAGTTATTCTAAGTACGGGATATAAACCGATAAGGACGAAAACGCAAAATGATTACATTGGAATTGACTACCCTAGTGTACACTCAATGGTTTTTTTTTTTGCGTTATCTAAGTGCCTGTCAATCATTTTGCTCTTGACATAATCGTTATAACCATCGTGAATCGTGAAGTCTCTCAAAATTGGATGTTGGATGTATTATATTTACATACAACATAAATAAAAGTTTTCTCGATTAACGAAAAAAAAGCATGAATTGTGAAGTTGCTATTTTGATTGGTTGACATGATTTTGTTTATTGTTTTTTTGGAACGAAACAAATATACATATGGATATAAAATGGTCGCAATATTACATACATATTAAAGTCGTCCAGACATTTAGACTCCTCGAAAAAAAACACGATTTCGAAAGCACACGCATCACAAAAACCAGGCGCTAGGACTGTATTACGGAAAATAAAAAAAGAAGGAGGAGCACATCAAATGCCAATACCAACTGAAGAAAAGATTTTAATCCACACATCATTTTCAAAGCAGAATAAGATTAATTTAATGCTGATTGAAATTAAATGATATGGATTTGATGGCAGGGATTAATGAGTAGAATTCATATCAAATGTATTTCAACTTTTCGTATTCTTTTCTTTCATTAATCAACAAGTAAACGATATTTTCGAAATCTTAATACGTACGTATGTGTGTATCCAAAAAAAAAAAAAAAACAAAAAAATTTCCCATTATATAACAGTGGAATTCAAACTATATTTGCCACCATTTAAATTTGATATTACATACCGTTCCGCGATTGTTTAATAAGTTTGAGGATTTTCATGTTTCATGTCTTCATCATTGTTCTAGAGAAATGTAAAATGTACTGACTTCAAAACTTCAAATCTTCAACGGAAATTTATTACAAAATGTATATCCTTTTAAGAGGAGCTCTAGTATCCTAGTTTGAATGTCACTGTTATAGAAGAAAGCTATATAGCAATTTTATATGTTTATTTATCTGTAAAAAGGAAAAGCGACAAACCACCCAACTTTCTTATACAAGAGTAAAAACAGAAACATAAAATGCTCTCTACTGAGTTTGCCGCAAATACTTTGAAGGAACTTTTTGACTTATCGGACGTGAACTAAACAAAATATATGTATATTTACTAGCATGTTATCTATCAAGTAGATATTAGCAATTTTATTCACAAAGAAGAATAATAGTAGCTTTCACGAAAAAATACTTGAATAGCAAGGACATCAACCCATAAATGGAACACATTTCTGCAAGTAAAACAGAAATATACAAAATTACATGAGCATAATTAGATTAGATTAGATTAGATTAGTGCTAGTGCTGGGCTTACAACCCAAAAACCACCGCGGCCAAAACTGACCTATTGTGGTACCCTAAAAATCCTAGAGCTCTCCCACGAACGCTAGGTTGCCAATAAACCTAGAAATGTCCTTGAGAGGGCTGGATGTGATATCGACGGGTATTAGGAAACTTTGCCCGAGGGTTTTGAATCTACATGTAGATAGCCCCTCACAGTCATAAAGAATGTGCTCGGCCGTTTCCCCGTGTTTACCGCAGATTCTGCGCATCGGAGATATTGATCTGTCCAGCTTATTTAGGTGGTAATTAAGACGACAGTGGCCTGTGAGAAAGCCTGCCAAGAGCCTGACATAATTAATATGAATATAATTTTTTGTAATAAAACCAAAAGTCGAATTTTATTTGCAAATTTTTTATTTAAACGATAAATTTCAGAAACGATCAAATCTACTAAGTAGCTGGAATCAGATTTTTCAACAAATGCAATATTTTTACCGTGCAAATGGAAAGCGCTTAATACTATACAAGAATCATGTTGTATTAGACATTTTAGACAATAAAAGCCACTAACAATCTACATACATCACTTAGATTATCATGAAAACTGTCGATTTGGATTCTTACGACATAACATTTTCCTTGTTTATTTTCTTAGTATACTTTAAGTATAGGAAAGTAAAAGAAAACTAAGTAGTATACGATTAGTTCGGTTATCTCATTAATTTTGTGTTATCTCTGCTTCCGCATAATGAAATCAATTTTTATCCCGACTAGGAGGATAATACTGTTTTTGATTTGGTTTAAGAAACATATTATCTTGATTCGGGTATGTGAATTGCGTTCATCTTTTCATCATCTAGCGGTCACTTGTACTATAAAAATAAAAATAAAAAAAGGAAACAAAACAATGACATATAAAAATAGTCGAATTAATAATTATTACATTTATTTTGAAGTAACGATAAAATCATAAAGAACACAATTATTGTGTTTAGTTCTAGAAAAGCTATATTTTGCATCCGGCGTGAATAATGTCAATATTGCACGCAAATATTATTCTAATAAAGCTAGAAAAAGTTTTAAAATGGTTAACTTTAAATGTTAAATTTAAATTTCCGGGATTTAATCGTAGCGTAAATCTAAGAATGAAAACCAATAAAAAGAGATAAAATCCATTAAATTTAGTGCGTTAAAAGTGTTGGTAATCAAGTGTTTTTACAAAAGGCGTACAGGCGAATTTCCCATCTAAACATATATTTCACAATGTAATCATACTTCTCCAATCACAAAATATATATCAAATTGCGTGCGTGCATAAAATTACAAAACTGTATGTTTCTTTTTTCTTCCTTTTTGCAATTTATCCGTGAAACGCATGCCATATGTAATACGAATACAAATATATCCGTGACATATAGGGTATGATAGGGTGTATGACACACTTTCAATTTCTCACAGATCACATTCAACCAATCAATTTCAGTAACCATTTTTTGTCATTCTTGGGAACCCAAAGGTTACAAAACTTTTCTCATCGCGTGCAATAGCATTATAGGTTATAACAAAAATGGGGAAAAAGACGAAATTTTGGTAAAAATTTAATTTTTCTCTTCTCTAAAAACTACTTGCGTTTAGTTTCGAGTACAACGATGTAACAAACAATTAAGACACACATCGCTTTCAAACCTTTTAGAACATGAGACATTTTCGCATAAAAAACATAGACCAACGAATGTGATTTTATCTCTAAATAGTACTTTTAACAAATTTATAATTTTTTTAAAGTTAAGACCTTTTTATTTTTCATTTGAGAAAATATGTGCTTTTTATTAAAACCTGTTCCAAGAATAAATAAATGAGGTATGCCATATAGCCCTACTTCACTCTATATAACTATACTTGATAGAAATTGAGCTCGTTTGTATGCTTTTTGACCTAATATTTTCAATACGCAAATTTAAAGGTGTTTTCCATTTTAATTTAAATGCTATTGGGTTTTGGTGTTATATGTTCAATACGTACATAATTATAGGTATTATCTATGCGCACGATATTCTTCCACTAATTTTATTTATTACATAGGTGTATTAATAAAATATGTATTCAATAAATTACACACATCATTCTGTCAGTGGATATGTGCACTACAAAAATAGGAGTTTTATTAATTGAATTGGTTACTGTAAAAACTACGAAACTAGATTTTGTTAGTTTTTTTTTTAAATATACCTTTTTCCATAAGCCAACTATCAAGGTTATTGTATGCAAAACGAAATGTGTCCGCCCTTCGGAAAGGGTACATTAACCAACTCAAAAATTCTACCTAGTGCAGGGACTGTATGAGTCTGGTACAACTTGAAGCTGAACATCTCAGCTATTAGTTTTGCTGAAAGAAGCCGAAATATACGAAGATGAAATTTTTTTATTACAAAATAATGTTCTCCTTTTAATTCAAAAATTAAGTTCTTTGATTACTTTGTTATTGCCAATGAATGTATATATTTAATACTGTTGTTCTCTTTATTATCATAGTTATCTTTTATAAAAAATTCCGTTCCAGGTTAATATTACTTCGTTGCGATCCATCGAGTTGTTCGAAATTTATTTTCATCGAACTGGCTACGGAATGAACGAACCTTTATCAAGGATGCTTTTCCCTAACAAAATTAAAGTGAAAATACTTCTATATAACTTGTAATAACTTCTTCAACTTCTTCTGGCTGACGCTCAATTCTGAGCAGCTTTGCATTAACAGTTGGACAGTTGGTATAAATTCTGAATGAATCAAAGATAAATGTACAAACTTTACTAAATTTTGCTTATGACAATTGGGATTTATATTCTATAAATCCCAATTGTCATAAGGTGAATGAATAAAAGCGCCATTTATTGTATATACCTCCGAATATTATAGTTCAAGTATACTATATTAGTGGCACTATTTTTGTCTCTAGAAAATTGGACTATTTTTTCCCTTAACTATTGCGACTGCTGAACAATAGAAAGGCAGGTACTCACTATGTTTATGGAAAAGCCAGGTGTGTCCAGAGATTATGGAAAATTTTCAGGTTTTATAGGAAATTCGAATATTTATTATTAATTTACCAAAAAATTTACAATACGTCTTCAAATTCAGATTACATCAAAAAGTATCTAAAATCCTACCTTTATAAGATGAAGACGAAATCTAAAATCTAAAATGCCAATTGTACAAGTCTTATTATCTGTTTAACCCCTTAGATCATTACTTCGCGCCCGGTGTGAAGTGTCAAATAAAGTAATTAAAACAAAATTAAATAAAAATTTTTACTTTACAAAATTTTAAAACTCATTAGAAAGCGACTTATAAAACGTCAGGATATGTCAAGTTATATATTATACGTACGAGTAGCACGAATATGTATAAACTGCAAATTGCTTTTATCTAGTGATGAAAACAATTTAATTAAAAAAATTAAATAATAGCACTATAATAGGTAGATTCAAAATGTTCTTATGTACACGTTTATTTCACATTTATAGTATTTAACGCGCGAAATAACTTGGCGTAGTAGTGTATCGACTTCACAACATCCAGAACTTCGATTCAGTCACAACAAACATTAAAAATTGTTTAATAATCAATAATAAATAATAACTGAAAATAAATAATACGTAATACTGAGAAAAAAATATGTTTTTTCAAAGTTTGTTTCTGTAAATTAAAAATCGTCCAGTTAATGTATTATCACAGTATGGTGCTTAATACCCATCGTTGTAATGCTATGGTTAAGCACTGTTGTAGCCGCAGTGTTATTATTCGACCATAATTGTTACTTGGGGATGAACACAGCGTCATATTACAACGTAATTACCTACGGCAACCAATTTTAGGAGGCATCAAATATACGAAATAATCATTACTTATCAGTAGATTTAAAAACAATATAAAAAATATAGTAAAAAACACATGCTAACGCAAATTTTAAATCGAATACATATCCAAATTTTGGATGCTTGAGTGAATATGAAATAGTGCTAGGTTCCAATTCGGTCCGATTTGGTCCGTTTCGGTCTAATTCTGCCTCGGTTCGGGCCTATTCGGTCATATTTAACTGAGAACCAAACGAGTGGTTTCACAGCCCTAGTAGTATCGATGACTGGTTGGCAAATAGTTAGGGGTATATTTTAAAGGTCTCCTCCGGGTATTAATTCTTTTACAAAATGATTTTCTTTATTTTGATATGAAAGCAATTTGACCTCGCTCTTTTCTTGTGTTTACGATCATCTTGATCCCATCGTATATCGAATGTTTTATATATAGGGTGACCCAATTTGAGTTTCCTATGTTGGCAGCAGTATAAATCAAGCAACTGTCGATAAGCACTTGTTCTCAAAGTGCCAAATATCAGTATGCAACAACACATTTACGAAATGGACCGCTTAACCACTGCTCAACGGGTATTACAGAAGCAGGAAGTTGATGCCGCTTTTTCAAAGAAAATCCTCTTCTCTGATGAGGCACATTTCCACCTTTCTGGGATCGTTAATAAGCAAAATTGCCTCATAAGGGGAGATGAAAATCCTCATGAGATTCACGAGACACTATTACATGCCCAAAAAGTGACTGTTTGGTGCGCATTTTGGTCAGACGGCGTCATTGGGCCTTACTTTTTGGAAAACAATCAGGGCCAGACTGTAACAGTTAATGGTGAGCGATATATGTTTAGCGCTATTGGAAGAAAGTTCTAGAAACGCCATCGTTGATCAATATCAAAAGATAAGATAAATAAACTTCTTAAATTAAATTAAATTAAATTTTTTTTTATTAATTAAGTTAATTAATTAAAATTATTTATTTTTCTTGCAAAAATTGCTTTCTAAAACTGGCTCCTCGTCCGAAAAAATTAGTGCAAAATTTTTTGATTTATGTACTTTACTAAGATTACACAAAGAGTATCCTAATCGCATGTAAATTGTTAGTTAGTAAAAACTTTTAAACATTTTTCTTTTGTTTTACTATAAAAAAAAATATTGTTTTGTCCAATTTCATGAATATTTTCGATTTCGCTGATTCTGGGCGCAAACGAAGCAACGGGATATTAATTGGATAATTTTGTATAACAAAATACCCAACATATGATACAAACAATTGTATTTTAGATTTTTACAGTCCTCATTCCTGTTTTAAAAATTCTAATAATGAAATAGACTTTATTTTAAATACTCAACAAGGCAGGAACTTATGCCAAAAGAAAAGAAACTTTCATAACTCTACGAGGTTTTATGCTTTTTGATACTAATTACACAAAGTAACAAAATATTCTTTTAAACCCACCAGTTTTATGAGGCTGCAGCCCAATTTAAGCTACAAAAATACATACTTTAAAAAATGTACATTATTTGTTACCTAAACATGAAATATTGTAGTAAAGAAAATTTTTTGGTGTCATTAAATCATTAGTCTTATTTATATGTCATATAAAGTTCCAGCAAATGTTTACAACAAATAAATAGAAATAAATGGAAAACTATTCATCTTCTAATTTCAAAAGATGATCCCAAGTTTTGTAACCCCAAAAAAAAAAGATAAAATGAAAATCTCACCCATCCTCCCATAAATAAAGTATTCGTTGATGTACGATTTTACAATGACTATTTATTACGATAACGTTATAAATTATATTTATGAGCCGCATATAAAACAGACAGAACGAAATATTTCCTGGACCTTTATCATTGCTTCGTCATTGATATGTCACAGAGATACTAAACTTCCATATGTATGCATAATTGTTACTACTCTCGCCACAATATCCGGTAAATGGATGAGACTAAACCGAAACTGAATTCAACCAAAGAAATTGGAAATTCTTTCGTTTTCATAACCAAATTTTACAGTCCCAAATCTATCAATAATAAGGTGTTTTCATAAAGAAGAATTTGGTGAAAAGTACAGCCATCTCCTTATAACGCGGTAGGCACGCTCCACCTTGTATGGGACTGTAACTTCATACAAAATATATAAATTTCCGATTTTGTAACGCATTGTCATAATTGTTACTCGTAAAATGCCAGAACGCGTTTTGAAGCGACCAGAAAGCGAAATTATGATCTATGGCAATTTGACGGTATCCAGAGCGCTTGTGGTTTTTACGGTCAGTGGTCAAAATTGATCTTTGAGCCCCACATATTGTATAAAAATAATATCACTTTAATTCTAGTAAGTAGCAAAAATGTAGATAATTCATTAAACGGTCGGATTACTACGAAGTTATTTGCTGTACACAACAGGTATAACAAAAAGATACATTTTTTCACTCAACATAGTATTTCTCGTTAGTTTTTAATTTGAACCATTTAATTTTTTTCATTAAAAAACCGCATTACATGAAGGTTTCTGCAATATTGTTACCGCATTATAGAAGGTATACCTGTATATCGAAATAAAGGAGTCGGAATAAAATGGGTACATAAAATGCTTATCTCATACTACGTGTTGTCTAAAAAAAAAACCTTTGTTCACTATTCCAGTAAAAGTAAAGAAAAAATAAGAAAAATCGGTGTTCCAATGATTGCGGGTATATTGTATAGAAAAAAAATAACGACCTAAATTTACCCACATATTTTGTATACGACCTTTATCATCCGTTTGGAATTTTCCGAAAACGCTTTAAAGTATGTTACTATACCATTAATAATGTCGCCTTGTCTCGGGCTATACCTAAATTCTTATTCTTTTTGATTTGTCTGAACGAGGATTTCTACAAGTTACATATTTTTGTTCCTCTAGAAGTAAAAAAATCCAGCGCATTAAAATTCTAAATGTTAATAAAATTGGAATATTATATAAATTTGTGAGAGTTTGAAATACCTATTCTGAACTTATGACTGATTCTCCTTGGCAGCAAATTATAATTATGGCAAAAAAATTAGATATAACTGCTGTGAAAATTCGTATTCTAACAGCTGAGATATATGGTAATTATGTTCCAAGATGTGATTTTGTGACTGTTTGAATTATTATTTATTCTTATTGTTGCGTGCTACCCCTCTGGTTCGAATGTTATAGAATGATAACACTTTTTATTTATGTGAATTTAGTGTATAAACTTTATTTACAATTATTTCTGCGTTAATAATTAGTCTTAAAAATATTTGTCCATCAATAATTAATTATTACAAAATTATTTTATCACAATGGAAAACACTATTAATCACTTATTAAATTACTTATTTATCAAATCATTTTAATATTCCCTTTGTATACCAACCACAAATAATCCACTTTATATACTCATCGTTCAAACTCCGGAATATTCTTCTATATGCATGGAAACGTACTTCCAGAAATGTCAAGAAAGTTTATTTCTAAAATTCGCAGGAAACGTCAAAACAACAGTGATCATTTGTGTGTGATTTCTTTCGTAATTTTTCATGATCTTACTCTTTAGAAAAATCATGAAACATTACAATTTCTTTTTTAATTATTTTAATGTGTAGTGTTTTCCTAGAAATATAGATATTGCACTATATTTATTCTGCTTGATACTGTATGAGAAGTTTTTTTTCGTACGACTATCTTTTCTCTACTATCCTTGGACTGGTTTTCTTGAAATTTGACATGCTGTCGCCTATTTATGTAGTCAACGTATGTAAATAATTTAAATGAAATTGCTGAACATATTTCCAATTAAATGCGAGAAACGATAAAAACAACTTTCTGGTCATCCTGGTTTTGGTTCATAACTTCCCTCTCACTCGGTCGATTTTGCTGAAATGCAATAGCAAATCGAGTAAAGGAATTACTAACTCACTTTGTAAATTTCATCATCGCATTTTTGAGTTATCTTATACACGGGCGGAAGGACGGACGGACATAAATCGATATAAGTTTTGATTTTCTATAAATCTATAGCCTTGCAACCCTTCTATACGTCACAAATGTATCCAGTCACTGTAGCATTTTTACAGACAAGCCGTTTTACACCATTTAAGGAGTTCTACAGAGACCGAAATAAATGGTAGTTTCATGGTTAGGACTATATGATGTATCCACGAAAAGTTCCCAGCCAAGCTCTCTAAATTTTTGGTAGGATCAAAAATGTGTGGGGTCTAGCGTTATGATGATAAAGGACAATACTCTCGCAATTCATCAATCTGTACGCATCTGCTGTAAAACTCCGATTATGGATCTAACCGGACTTTTACGGATTTTATGGCCTTATTTTGTATACATCAACAACATAGTAGCTTTTTGGCCCATCCAATATAGCACGACATTCAATTTTAATTTCGTAAAACAGCCTAATTTCTGAAATGCAGTTATAGTATTCTTTTTATAAATAACAACAGTCATTCATCATTTTCATTATTCACATTTCCATTTCCCTTTTTTTGGTAAGCAGTTTCTTTTTATGAGTTTGGTACGATTATATTTGGTAAAAGCTCATTAAAAATATTCTATATATACTTACTATATACCAAAACTTTTCAATTTTACTATACACAATTTCCATTATTTAATTGGGGAACCATTTAAATTTACGCCTCATGAACTTCTTCTATTTTCTTGAATTTTCACATATTTTGAGTAAAGAAAAAACAGGAGATTTTTCTCTTAAAATGCCACCAAATCTACATTTCCAATATTTCATATTCCTATACCTTTTCTTTCTTTTTACCCTTATCGCCTCGTTTCTGACCTCAAACAAGTAACCTAGCATAAAATTAGGAATGATTTGTGTTTTTTTTCTTAGATGTTTTATACCTTTGTTGCCTTTTTTCGTATATTTTTAAAATTTAAGCTTCAATTATTTGATTTTGATTTATATTCGTATCCAAGCCTGTCTCCGAATTGTAATTTGCCATTTGTAAGTAAATTGTGTATGCAGACTATTTTGTATTCTCGGCAGAAAAGTGTAACCGCCTCCTAAAGTTGAGGCATCCATATTTGAGTTTGCGAGGATTCGACAAATAATTAAACGAATCACTTCTTCAATTCACCGATAAACTTGAAAATTATTTATTTAATCGTGAATTCGATCTCAAAATACAAACTGGTGTTGGGTCCTAAAATTCATAGGTTTCAAAATCATATTTAACACAAATTTATTTTCCAACCAATTTGGCAGTTTTTAAATCTGATATTGATGCCTGAATATAATAAGTTTCAATCGTTTATATGCATTAATAGTTCAACGTGTTAAAAGGAGTTTACTAGATGCCATAGCAGAGATTGCAATCTTGTAGACAATCTACAACCAGGACGTGAACGGAAAGTATTATACGAGTGATTTCAAAGTTTGCAGGAAGAAAACTCAAGAAGGTCTTGCTGGATAATTAGGTGTAACTCACAAGAAGTTTCAGTTTGTTTACGAGTAATTAGATAGCTTCCTCATATACTACTGTTATAGACATTTAGACACATTCGGATTTTACATTTTTTTTTACAAAAAATTGAAAGAGCTATGTGTCGAACATGGTTTTTTATAGTATGGTTATAAACTAGTCATACCTGAAAACATATTAAAAGATGTTGGGCTTATTTCATTCAGATCATATTGGAATAAAATTACCTCGTGTGTCTATGAAATCTCGCTAAACAATTCAAAACGAATAGTACATTAAACGATAAGTATTATAACGGTATCGCAGTAACCCATTCACAAAGTAATGATAATAAGAAACCTCAAGATTGTAAAATAGGTAAACCACGAAAAAAATATCGAAAAAATATATACACCAAATGTAGACAATCCAGTAGAATTAAAAGACAAACCATTGGCAGAAAAGCTGGTGCTCCCTTACATGCAGCAGAGAGCAACGAATCCCATTGTCCGAGGTTTACAACACGTCAAAGAGGCAATGGCGTTATTCGGTGTAGAGGTAAGCATTTTATTTATTCATTCCTTCAATTCAAATTCTAAAATCAATTGTTCAATGTTTTCTTGGGGTAGCCACAGGCCCACCGATAGATGATCAACCAGCTCATGGCGTTTCGTCTGCAACTTGACCATCGTGTTCGCTGTGCTATAAATTGAATAAAAGGCAGCGAAAACTCGATTTCATTGCATGTATTGCAAAAAACAGGTGTGCCAACAGCATTCACATGCCAGGTCCGCGTGCCTTGAATGCCGTGTCTAATCTTTATTTTCTCACCTGTTATAAATAAAGTAGGGTAAATTGTTACCTAGAAAATGTAAAAATATGTTTTCATTGTTCATGTTGTCCTTTTCCTAGCATTAAACACATTTACACCCACTTTTAGGATACCTACCTATGTGTTCTCACACAAACCCCATATAGGTCTTCACAGACCTAGTTGCAGTAAATAGCAAAAAAAAAATCCCTGAACCTCCTAGGGTTAAATAAACAGCGAATCTGGCGAGATGAAATAACTTTCAATGGCATCGTTCTCTTTTAGGATTTGCTCTCCATCCGGTTAAGTTGTAGTTATTTGACTTGTAATAAATTGTGAATAAATAAATTAAACTAGAACATCTATTGTATTAATACTTAACCGCTAAATATAGAAATATAACAACTACGTGAAGACAACAAACTGAGGCGATATAATACCGCCTTCTCCTTGAACAAAAAAAATATCATGGGTTTACCCTGCAACCATCAACAACCTCTACAAAGCAAAACATTCAAGCTCATACGCAAAATCAACGAACTAATTAAAGTGTGTAAGGCCAAGGATCTTAATGCGTGATCTAGCTTAACAACAACCGAGGAATATTCTCCAGGCATGGTCAATTCAGATTATCACTTGTTCCGATTAATGCAGGACCAGGAGAGCGATTTTACAAAGTTCAAGATGGTCAAAAATGACTCGATTACTATTTTACCTCAAAACCATCAAGTTTATATAATGATAAAATTCGCAAGTTACCTGATAAATGGCAGAAGGTCATAGATAATAATGGATATTGTTTGATTAGAGTTATTTTAAATAATTTTTATAATAAATAAACTTGAATTACATCCAGAAAGCCGAGTTCTATTTGTATACCTACATGGAAACAAATATAATTTGCTACTTTTCCCATTTCTTATAGGAGATATATTAGAAAACTTTGCGTTGGAAACTTAAATAACAATCAAGAATATAAAAATATTATCATATAGTTTTTAAATTTTGGGAAAATCATCTTGCATATCCTGGTGTGCCGAAAAAATTAAATCACACACCGAAGAAAAAACTTGAAATGGAACAATATGAATATGTATATATTGCTACAGAAAAGGTTTATCTCTCTCTATGGTATGTCTTTAGCAGAAAGTCAAATATTAAAATCTACTATATTTCACACATGAATGTATAAAACTAGACAACATTCAATATTTTTTGGCTCCGATTTGTCGGCAAATAAAATATAAAAGCTGAATCTTTCAAAATAAAAAAATTCTTCATCCTAGAGAAGCTTGGAAAATGAAAACCTTTCAACCATTCTAGATACGCGATCATGTATCCTCATCCTCATTCATACCATGTAGTAAATACAATTTTTCTTCTACCACAAATACTGTTGTTGTTTTTCTAATCTTGCATAAATAACAAATTCAACCGGGATGGAAATTATATTTATTATAGCCTAGTCAAGTTTTGCTACGTTTCCTTTACGAATTTCAATACAAAGAACTTCAACTTTAGTGCCGTAATATAATATGTTTTATATGTTGTAAATCATAACAAAGCTTGGCAAAAGGTACCATCGATTTTTCTTTTAGGAAGATCTAGCCAAATTGTGAACGTCATCTTTTCTTGTGTGAAAAAGGAATTATTTTTAAAACAGTTTGTTTAAAAAGAGCAACACATTTTTAAAGCAACATTAAAACCATATTTTCTCTGGTTTTTGCACAATTATAAGAAAAAATGTAAACAATTTGGCCACATTTAAAAAAAAAAGAAAACAATGGTTTCATTAAATGTTTATATGTTCAAAGTCACCCCATAAAACCTAATATATACAATTAGCTCATTTTTATATCCTATGGTAATATATCAATAGGGTATAAAACGGGGCCGCCATAAAGTTTTGTCGTTTATTATTTATTTTTCAAATTTAATTCGAAAACTAATTGAGTGATTTGAATAAATTTTTAAATTGTCAGAGCCGAGCTAAAATAAAAACACATAGTAACTTAAAATTAGTGTATAGCCAGTTTTCTGATGCCCTATGGTGGAAATGGGACTCCTAGTTAATAAATTTATAGTTCAATGAATTAACTTTGAGAAAAAACAACCAAATTTAATAATATTTCAAGTCTTTTTCTCCATAACGTTGTTTCCACTTCTTCGCTTTAATTCACAAGTAGCCTGGAGCCAAATAGCATAAATATCTTCAGCAAATTTTATTAAACTTTGTATATTTGTTTTTAAAGTACATTGAAAAAACTTTATAAACAGGCTAATTTTTTCTACAACTTCTTTTTCCACTATCTTTGAACCGATTTTGAACGAATATTACAATTAAATCCGAAACTCGGTAAAAAAAAAACGACGAAACTTTCTGGTCACCCTAGGTTTTGCTTTTATAACTTCTGAAATACAAGACCAAATCAATTTCATCAAAATCGGATAGCACGTTTTTGAGTTACCTTGTACAGACGGACAGACATGTAAAATCGATATAACTTTTGATTATTTACAGAACTATACCCTTATAACCTTTCTACGATGATTATTTCTATGCATTACAAATGTACTGACAAATCGAATACACCTTTCGATAGGACATACCATAGGGCATAAATATTGTTGGCAAGTAAAAAGGTAAAAATATATGCTGAAAAATCTGTTGTAGCTACGAGATCAGTTAAATCTTATAGAGGTACCCTTTGGCCAAGGGCACCCTATAAATTAAACCAAGATCGAAGAAGGCGAAAAAAATTACACAGAAAGCAAAATTGAAATATTGTTAGTTTTAGTTTCCTGTTTTCAGAGTTAATTCAGTTATGGATTTGTTAACGAATTCCAATTACCCTGCCATAGGGTATCGAAAAATCAGGTATAATCCCATTTTAAGTTTAAGTATGTTTTATTTTAAAAATGCTTATTATTGATTTGATTTTAAAATTTGTATGTGACTGGTGTTTTGACGTCCTACACGAATCCAGAAAGTGTCAAATTACAATATTTTGTTGAAAGTTGATAAAGTCTGAAGTCTAAATTTTAGATTCTAAAGTATACAATAAGCGTTCTTATCTAAGAAACCAATCTAATTGAAAGTATTTAGTTAAAATGCATACATTTTTTTCTGCTGTCTGCATAAACAATAAAATCACTTATATTTCAACGGGCCATGGGACATTCCAATCATGCATTTTAAAAGACTTTTTCGAAAGCTTTGGATCAACGAAAATTTCACATCACATATTCTTTTCACTTTGGTATATCCGCGTAAAATAACAATGCTATCGGTTTTCTTTCAAAATGTTTATTTTAAAAAATAATTAGGATACTACTATTCGTGAACTAAATAATGATAATTTAGTAACTCATTGACAAGATTTTGCCATTTTTATATGAAATTGATGATTTTTAAATTTGTTTTAAATTTTTCAATACGTTTAACATGACAAAAAAAAAGGAATTGTTAATATATTTTGTTACCCTCAAAATTCAAGTTACAAATTATTTTAATAGACAAAATTCCTTTTTTTTAATAAAAAAAAAAAAAAAATTTGAAAAGTTGAACAAAACGGAAAAAAACCATAAATCCCGCACGAACTTGTGCCAGCGAATGACTTTAAGTTCACGGCTTTTATTTAAGGAGGTTTTACCTCAAGATAACTGTTGATGCAACTAAAACCAATGAACCAACGTATCACCAGGTAAAAATAAAATTTAACTTTAAGATATGAAACGATATTTATTTAAATCATATTCCCTAAACATAAAATATTATAATATTAAAATCATTAACCTTCATTCAATTAGTTGATAATTTGTATATGTATTTTCAATATTATTTCACTTTGTTATGTCAAATATATATCCACTTTCGTTAATTTACACCTTCTCAAATCGAAATTAGCATAACCAATAGTGTATCGGCCATTTGGAGCTAGAAAATAATCCAATCCACGTCCAATGTTTATTCTGACACCGGTATTAAGTCTTTAATACAGGTACAATTATGATATTATAAAAAAATTTAATATAATTCTTAATACATACACAATTCCGCGATCATGTAGATCCCTTATAAAGATATAGTCAATTTTGATATTTCTTTTGTGAAGATCATTCTTGAGATTTTCGAATGCTAAAGTTTGTTCCGTAGTTCTATCCTCATCTTTAGTTCGGACTATAATATTTCTCAAATGAACACAACTTTTTACGGCAAGTTCCAAAAACCTAAGTAAATTGTGAAGCTATTCAAAAAAAAAAAAAAACTTAATTTTAGTAAAGAATTGTAATTAAATTATTGCAATAGTACTTGATAGCCTCTAGTAAGATGAGGTTCATCTATTTTGATGCTGGTCACTTTATTAGTAAAATATTTTTCAAATAAGCTCTCATAACTATTACCGGTTGAAAGATTTGCTATTTCGAAATGTATATGGTTTGTACGCGGCATTTCTAGAGAACTTCCTTCGGAATAACGCGACAAATTGTCACTTGTATTTTGATCAGATCCGCAACAACAAAAAAGCCACCAACACATTTTTATAATCTTTATAGATAAAATTCTGGTAACGAATAATATTGATATTGAATATTGGCAGAGAATAAAAGAAACTAACAAGCCAACAGTCAATACCGATTTGATTGCTGGAAATTCTTTATTTTGAAATTATTAGAAACAGTTTGTTTACATTCTTATTCCAATTTTCACGAGACGTGATTAAACCAATAACGCAGTGTATTGAGCCAATAATATTGGTCAAGTGAAGGATGCGGCGATAACATTAAATTTGCTGGCTTATTTACTGCAATGACTTAAATACTACTGGCACAGTATTAATATACAGTAAAAAATCAAGGGAACAAGATGTGATAACTGACGAGTGACCTCGCTTTTTTTTTGTATAATTATGCCCAATTTTTTTTTTTTTTCTTTATCAAACAATTTTCTCTCCACTGCTGGCATAGATAGCTAGATATTGTACGTATGGGTGAAAAGAAATATAATGTAAGCAAAGAAGCACGTGTTGAAATTTATATGGCAATGCACAAATACTAGAAGAAAGATAAGATTCTTTCACGTGTTTTTCCTTATTCTGGCTAGCTTTCCATACTTTATCATTACCTATACTTTGGTATGCCGAATGGTATGGTCGACGCGAGAAAGAGAAGTCCGAAAATCTGCCATTCGTTTCTCAAGGAATTTATTGCTTCGAGTAATCTATTAATATATACAATATATCTATGATTTGCTGTCAAAATTTAGACAAAAAGCAATTACTTCGTTTATACTAGCGGCACACATAGGGTATTCATACCATAGTTTAAGGATACCATGTCGTATACCATATGTGTGTCATCGAATACTAGCCGAATACCATTTCAACTACGTAGCATAAATCTGGTATTTAAATTCGAAAAAGTACGTAGTATTCCCTTTTTTACTTAATTTTTCGGCCACTGTAATCTATTCTTTAGTGATTGTCGCGCCTTTTTATTGAAGCGGAAAAAAGCGAATGGAATTTTGAAGGAAAGCTGAGCAATTGACACATGTTTACACTTTTTTTTTTGAAAATTTTATTTAAAAAAAATGGAAAAAGTAAAGAAAAACGCAAAATTTTATCGGTGGATGAAACCTCAAAACTTATAGATCTTTGTAGGAATCATATAGAGGATTTAAGAGGAGCGAAAAGAAATTCCCATATTCTCGCTGAAATGGCAGAATTTCAAATGTCAGACAAATACTATGTTTAATGTGTGCCAACCCCTTTTTATACCATGGTACAAGGCTATACTGTAGTATCGAATAATAAAAATAATTTTCTTCAGTTTAGTGCTAAATAGAACTAAAGTCAAATATAATTTAATAGAGAAAGAATTAAAGAAAAAAAAATTTTTTCATTTGAAATTAACGAAATCTTTCATACACTTAAAAATGCTGGTGACAAAAAATTTCCCAACGGTAAAAATAATTTCCTTTTCGAAATTAAATTTTGAGAAGGGGCAATACGTTTTTGAAATATAGTATAATTTTTCAATAAAGGTGAGAAAAAGGTGACGAATGGCGGTTATAATCGCTGTCCTGGGATGCAAACAATAACCCTGGAGGCAATCTCTACGGATGCAATGAACGCGTGATTTGTCAAAAACGTTACAGACGGTATAAATATTTTTGTGTAGGCAAACTCGACGCCGTCGATGAAATTTGTAATTTTTATTATTATTTGATATAATCTTTGTGTTATAAATTAAAATAATTTTTTAAGTAGTGCAAATTAATAAAAAAAAACTAAAATACCGTTTTTAAATGTAATTTTCACAAAATAATTCCCACACGAAAATTTTAAAATGACATTTGAACGCGTCCGTCACGTAAAAGTTGAATACAAATCAACTTTACAAAGTCTGAACCGTCGCGTCCGTCACGTATACGTCGAGATTGCCACCTCCATACATAAAGTTTTCCTTTATTTTCCACAAAGAGGCCACTCATACAATGATTGTGACAATGATGTTTTCTGATTAATAAATTGACTGTCTTATGATAAACATTTTTTATTTGTGGATAAGTGATCCACACAGGACATTTGCCAAACAAAACAATTTCGCTAACAGAAAAAGTCGTGCAAGGCAATTATACGCATTGCACGTTATTGATAAAAACGCTTGCGACAACCCCTTTTAAAAAAAAACAATTATGCAGAGCAAATTATCCCAAATATGTATACGGTTTTTAGACAATTACTTCGTTTACATGGCAACTAAAAAATTGAGCTGCGATCGACTTGAAACTCACACCCAAGCGTAGGCATTAACTCGTTTTTACTATAACTGTGTCTGAAGCATCGATTTTCACGCCGAACTGTCAAATTTGGAGGGGAAAAAAATTGCGTTTTTTTAATTTATAATTTTTAGTGCGTTTCGGATCCAAACCAAATTCTTTTGAATTAAATAATCAAAGTTAATAAATTTCCTATATAAAGTGTTTAATTTCTGGGTGTAATAACAAACAACATCCAAAAATTCGTGGAATTTTCTTTCACAACTAAGTTTGACATATTTTTTATTAAAATGTGCGAATTTTCGTTCTTGCCGTATAAAAAAATGTTTTTATGGTGTTTATTTACTTATTGGTAATGAAATAGAAATTATGTTAATTCATTAATTAGTAAAAAATTCGTTTTTTTTTAATCCACGCCAAAACGTCAAATCCCACTTTTTTTTTATTTTATTTTTTTTTGGTTAAAATGGGGGCAATTCTTAAAATTCGTCGAAATTTTTGAAAATCAGCATTTTCAGTTATAAATGTTTTTTTTTTGGTTTTAAAGTTTCCAAAAAATGAGGCTCTACGTATGAAATGGTGGTTTACGCAGGAAAGAAATATATAGGCACATAAATATTTATAATTATTATTTAATAATTTAATTTTGTAAGTTTAAGAAAACTTGAGTTTTGTAGCAATCAAACGCAAACATTTTTTTGCAATTCGGATGTTCCAGAAAGCATGAGTTTTTGGCCCATTTGCAATGTTGCCCCTCCGAATTCATGTTTTTAACGCCACCACTAAGCCGCACGCATAAGCAATAAAATGCAAGTGTATTCCAAAAGTGCTTCAATTTCCCCTGCGAAAGGCCTATCCATATTTTCCCTAATCTAAGCTCCCACCCATGTTCTGCATTTCACTTTTTATGGAATGGAGTGGTGAAAATGAAAAGCGGTGTTCTGAAATTCGATCGGATTGAAAAACGAAAATTCTGTGAATTGAAATTTTGGTGTTGTGAAATTCGTTTTACTCGAAATGGTAATCGAAATGAATTCACTGTTAGTTGGTGCCGTGAAGTTGATGTGAATAGTTACAAAACGAAGGAAAACATTTAAAATAAATTTAAGTTTTCTTCACCCAATGACTCCATCAGACTTTTTTGAATATTTTTTTATAAAATTTCTAAAATTTTGTCATAAGAAAGTTATTTTGGAATAAATGTTCAAAATTTTTAAAATATCAATTGTTCCCGGAATTGTAATTAGTAGCAACCGGACTCGCATTTCGAGTGAATTCATTTTCATGTGAAATCAAGAACATGGGTGTTTTTTAGCTTTACCAGATTAAAAGATTGACTTCAAATTAACTTTAAATTGTTTTTTTTTTTTTTGAAGAGACTTGTCTCTCTTGATTTTTTCCCTAAGGAATATATATTATAATTCGACAATATCCTTTTTTGCTCCCTGAGGAGGAAATACATATATTTTGAATCGACAATATCCTCTCGCAATTACAATGGAAAAGCGATCAACTACTATCAACTTGAGACTTCGTACCGACGACTACTTGCCAATAAATTTTTATTCTTTAGGTTAAGTTTCACCTCTGTTCCATTTAACATTTAGAAATCAATCCGAAGTCAATCTGGGTTTACATGCGAAATTTAAACTCGATCAGAAATGTTTTTGTGATCGGATCGACTCAAATTGATCCAGGTTTATACTATATGCACGATTACTTGATTGAAGTCGACTTCAGCTAGATCATGTAAAGGAAGTACATGCTTATCCGGCAAATGAAGGTTTTGTTTGTTTTGAAATTGAAGAATTAAGAGCTAATGGTTTCTGGTGACAATTTAAAATGTTTCTATTATTTTTCCAATACAAATTAAGCATTAATTAAGGCAAATGAAAATACGAGATTGCTAACTGCAATCTGATTGCATGCTTATCGTTAGTCAGGCAAGGAACCATCCCATAATTAAGACACCGTTCATTGCGTTGACATCCTTTCCACTTAGATTTTCCAAAAATATTTCTTCCCCAGCATTACGGCATGTTCGTAACTTTGTAGGATGCAAATTTGATTAATAAAACAAAACTCAATGTTATATTATTACAATTAAAAAGAATATACAATTAACATTTATTTACCAAAAATTTGTATTATTGTTTACATTTAAAAATATCAACATTTGTCTCTCGACATTCTCTTAAATCAAAATCATAATATCCAAGATTAAATCGCCCATGGGGTGGTTTATAGAAATGTAAACCCCTTCCAATTTTGATAATATATCCACTGCTCAAACTGCAACCGCAAAAAAATAAAAATATAAGTCAGAAATCAATAATTTCAAAACCTTTTTACATTATTTGTCTGTCATGCATATGTTCACGATATTCTATATCTAATTGAATGTTTTTCTTTTCCATGTCTTTTGCAAGCTCCCGAAAAGCTCTCGATTGATCTTGTTGTTGCCGTTCATCTTTTAATGTTAAAATTTTGACAAATTTCAAATTACTACATCTCTTTACGACTAATTCGAAAAACATAACTAGATTAGACAGCTATATAATGGATAAGAATTTATATTGAAATGTTGATAATTATTTGAATTTCACCTGATACATTTCTTTTAAATACGGTTCTTCAATAATAACTTCGCGTACCTCTACAGTTAAATACTTTCCGAAAATCCTCATATAACTGTAACCTGTCGACAATTCCATAATATGGATACGATCAATAACTTCACCTAATGTAGAACATTTTTCAATTGTTTTCTTAATTTCTTCAGCTCGATCCAGGAATTCTTCGATTCTCTTTTGAATATGACTTTTTTTCTGAGCATCCGGTTCATCTTGGTATAATTAAAATATACTTTATAAAAGAAAAATACCAAAAAAATACTGTAAATATTCAATCTTACTTTTGCACATTTGCAGAAGCTCACGAATTCCATCTTCATAGAGTTTCAATGCCTCCAATCGTCTACCGCCAGTGTCATACTCTACTGCCTTCCTAAGAATTTCTGCGGCGCTCATTATTTTTTCGTAGTTTTTTTTAATACACCTTCCTTTAACATTTAAACAATATTTGATATAAAAATTTGACGTTCCATATCTGATAATATATATCACAAAAAAAATAATTTATATTCCCGCTCTACTGACGTCTAGTCTAACTTAATTTTAGGTTACGTTTCAGCAGGGGTGGGCAAAATGAAATAATATAAGGAAATAAACGAATCTGTCCAGGAAATGATCGTGCATATTTCAGAAAATTCAGATTTAAATAGTTTTTTTACAATTTTGAAAATATTTTTGTCCGATATTTTAATCAAAATAATAAATTTCTTTTACAATTATTATAAACAAAAAAACAATAACAAAAATAAAACAAATACTGAAAATCGGCGTCCGTTTAGATTGCCTCCAGTGTTAATCCGCAACAAGACTAATAGGCCCATTACACAACACATGCACGCATGCGCAATCACTTGATTGTGCAGTTTTGCTTTGCCCACACACAACGCATTTTTTACGTCAAGTTTACGCAGTCTTTATTTTATAAATCAGATTATTTTCGCAGTTTGATTCATCATGTCGGATGCTCGCCCATTAATTCTAGTAGCGTTTGCTTTACATATCGATAAAGTGACCAGACGTACTGATTTATTCAGTACAGGTACTGATTTTCATGGTTATGTACTGATTTAAAATTTGTACCAAATATTGTACTGATTTTGAAAATATTTCAAATATTATATTGAAATTCGGTAAATTTAACGCTAAAATGCTTGGAGTTGAGTTATGTATATATGTAAAAAATTCTAACGTTGACACGCTGCTTGATTGGTGGCGCGGTGGCCCATTACACTACACATGCATGCATGTGTAGTGTAATGGGCCTATAAATGCCTTTGCCCATGGGACGCGAACTGCGAATTGCGAATATACGCAAATTTTGACATTTCTTTCACATGATTTGCGAATTACGAATAAAATGTTTAGAATTTTAAAAATAATAATTTTACAATTTTTCTTACATTTTTTTCCACTTCTTCATTTTCTTGGCAAATTTTGTTAAAAAAATTAATAAACCAAAATAAAAACAAGCATTCTTAAATCAAAATGAAAAATTTTTTATACGCATGGAATAATGACTTGACAGTTAGCAAACGGCTGTTCCCATTCGCAGGAAAAACATTTAAATTGCTATTTTTAACTATTTAACAAAGTAATTAAAAGAGTTTTGATGATATTAAATGTATAAATTAACTTCAAAAGTTATATATAGGATAATTAATCAAATAAAATTCATTAAACATAGAATAATTGATTTGTTCGCAATTCGCAGTTTGCGTCTCTTAGCCTTTATAGGATAAAGCTATTGTGCAAATCGGTACATTAGTTTTTAAAGTACATCCAAAAAACTATGAGAACAGGCTCATTTTCTTATTTTCTTTAACATATGTGTGTACATAATTTAAAGGAAATTGCTTCACAAATATTCCGATTAAATCTGAAAAAGTGACCAAACTTTCTGGTTACCCTGGTTTTAATAACTTCGATCACCCTCTGTCGATTTTACTGATTTTACTGCAATACCAAATCAAGTTAAGGAATAACGAACTCATACTAGGGTGCTCAATAAGTTCTCAGTCTCGACAAGAAAAACAATGTTTTTGTAATTGAAATCTATATATAAATAGGCCAACACAAAAATTTACCTCCCTTTTATTCGTATTCTAACAAAAGATGTGGCTTAATATATATATCGATGGAAAGCTATTGTTGAGGAGAAGTGTTTAATCCGGTAGGCCTCCAAAATATGCCTCTACAGGGCTGCGTTCACTGTCCAACTAAATGTAACTAAAAGCGACTAAAAGTTACACTTTTGCGTTCACTGGTCAACTTTTTGACATTAAATATGTTTTTTATATAAAAATTCGTTACTAAATAAAATATTAAAAATAAATAGATTTTATTAAAAAAATTTTAATAATTACAGACTTACAGTACATTAACTAACCTATAAATGGGCATTTTCTCCAAGTACAATTTCGAAATGACACTAATTGATTACGACTACGACTACGACTACGATCGTTCACTCGCAAACAACTTACATTTTTCTAGACCGGCTTTTTTGACATTAACTTACAACGACTTTTTTTTACACCTGTGTGATCGAGTTAACGGAACCAAGCTGCTATGACCTGTTTTAGCTTCTTGTTTCGATTCTGGATCATGCTGGTGGACCTAAGTCTCATCCGGCGGCGTGCAAAGCCGCCCGAAGCAAATCCTCAGAATGCTGCCCCAAAATTTTATTTTTTTATTTTTATTTTTTATATTTTGTAAACATGTGACCGATAATTTCAATCATACATATGAATATTCAAACCGAAGTACCAACATATAACATGTTATTCAAATCCAAGTAAATTTCTAAATAAAATAACCGAACCGTTTAATAAAATTCTACTAATTTTAGTTATGTTTGATTCGATTTAATATAATTTCTCCTCAAATTGAAACAATTTCATTACAAAAATATTTGCCAAAAGAAATTGTTTACTCGCTTCGCTCGCAATTTTGCCGCCCGAAGCAACTACTTCATTTGCGTCGTGCTTTGCACCACGTCGGTCCCATCCATAGTGATGAATCGACTTACGAAATCCATTTTATAATTCTTAAAACGGTCTAAATGTTGTTAAGAAAGTTGCATTTGAAGGTGTTTTTGTTCCATTGTTAGCAAATGCGGCTCCAATTTTGCACAAAGCTTTTTGAAACCTAAAACTTCAGCCAAGATGTGATGTACTGATCTATCTGAGATGCCTATGGTGTCAACTATCTCATCTATTGTCACTCGTCGATCTTCCAAAACAATATCTTGTATTTTTTGTATGTTCTCTGTTATTGATACACTTTTTGGACCACCTTCGAGTGGATCATCTTCTCCGAGGCTTGTACGACCAGATTTAAAAAGGGCAGCCCATTTTTTCACAGTGGCAAGTGAAGGTGTTACATTCTTATATACATCTAACAATTTTGCATGAATTTCTGTAGTTGTAGTTGGTAAACCATCCAAAACAACGAATTTAATCACTAGACGATCTTCGATTTTTTCAATGTTAAAAAAATTCAATGACACGTCAACTTCAAATAGCTTCTAAACAAAAACTGAATTGACTTATCGACGTGAAACTTGACACGTGTTCATACGAAGGTTGTACCAACACAAGACAAAAAAATTGATCTGTTAGCAGCGTGTTCTCTTGTCGAGGCTGAGAAATTATAGGGCACCTTAGTATTGTAAATTTCATCAAAATCGAGTACCGTGTTTTTGAGTTATCTTGGACGGGGACGGACGGAAGGACAGACGAACGGAAAAATAGACGTCCTAAAATCGATATAACTTTTGATTATACATGTACAGCCTTGAGACCTTTCTCCGATAATTATTTCTATCTGTTACAAATGTAGTGACAAAACTAATTTATTCTTTGGTGCCATCTACCATAGGGCATAAAAATATAACTAATTGATAGAAAAGAAATTCCAGCTATTCATATTCAGTATAATAGCACAGAGAAAAGAAAGAGGGAATTCTTTGCGTATAAATTTTTGGCACCATTGCAGCGTTGCAAAGAAATTTATTTCGTCATTAGTGTTTGTAAAAAAAACGGTGAATACATATATTTTTATATCACGCAGAGTCTTTTTTACAATGTGATGTGGAAAGAAAATCATCCGAATATATTTTTATATTGTTATTATAACAACAGTCTTTATACAAGCTTTTTAAACTTCTATACAAACTATATAAGTTACTGGAATCATGATTGAAAAGCGAATCTCCACGTATTAGAAGATTCTAAATCGTTTACAATCCTTTTTATCCAACATCTGTCTGTCCGTCCGTATGTCAGTCTGTCCGTACGTCTGTGGTAGGCAAAATTGCGGGCGTATTTTTGAAGCCATTTGAACGAAAATTGGTACAAGCGGTTTTTTTCACATGAAAACCATTCTATCAGAAGTTGGGTTCGATCGGACTAAAACTGCGAGTAGCTGCCGAACAAAAGTTCGGTTTTTTGCTCTTTTAAATTATAATGCATTGTAACGTTATTTATGGACCGATTTCAATGAAATTTGGTACAATTTCAATGAAAGAACAATTCTGTCCGAAAATGAGTTGAATCCGATTATAACCTCGGGTACCTGCCAAACAAAATTTGGATTTTCTGTAGGAAATGAAACAAATTCCGAAGTTTCCTTCTATATTATCTTTATAAATTATGGTTAGGATAACTGTCAAACGTATTATCCAATTTTCGTGAAATTTGGTGAATTCGTTGGGTGTACGTAGAGTAAGATGTGTGTTGTTTCTTGCCAGGATCTAAGATAGGATACGGGTCCTGCAGATGGAAATGGTTTTTGTCAATTTTCATGAAATCTTGCATCAGGATTCAATTGAGGAGCCATTACTTATCGAAAGGACGGAAAGGATGAAAACGAACATTAAGTTCAAAACTTGGCTCCGAAGTAATTTTCAAAAAGAATTGTATTAAGGCTTGATAGGGACCCAATGAGGGGAATTATAAGAAAGGACAAAAAGGCTATCAAGTCAAAACTATGTTTTTAAATAATTGTCAGAAAATTCAGTGTCAGGATTGACTTAATAAGGACCGAAAAGGATGAAATAATACCACATATAAAAAAAAAAACTTTGTTTTGAGGTAATTTTCATAAAATTCAGGATATTAAGTAAAACTCTGTTTTGACGAACCGAATGAATAATTTTTTGAAAAAGGGCGAAAATCATTAAATGTTGATAGCTTCGTTTTTCTGATAATTCCGTCCAGGATTAAGCGACGTTTTATAAAAGGACAAAAGGGACTGGCGCTAAATTTCCATATTTTGTAGTTCTTTTTTAAAAAGTCTTTTGATAGATAAAATGATTTGAACATATGTATAGAAGTTTCAATAGTGGTTTTGCACTGTAGCTTGTTTATCATATTTTATTTTGTTATTTATTTGTCTTCCCTTCCTTTGGAAAACCGCTCCATTTACTCTTCACTAGATTCAAAAACGATTCGCAACATTTTTAAGACACATTTAAGATATTTTGGTGACGCCTAACGCAATAAATTTTACAGATTTCCAAATCAAAATAACGAATATATAAAAAGACGAAAAATTTAAATATTAAAATTTTCAAAGGCGCAGGTTTTGAAAAGGATCATTCATATTCTTAGTGCATTTAAAAAGAACATTTGTCGTCATTGAAACGTGATTTGTGCGTGTGTCGCCATAAGCTAACTTTGGTATATCAGAATCCTTATCTCGATGTCTTCATTTCCATTCGAAAACCATCTTTGTTCTCTATCCTATAACGGAGAGAAGGTTGTGTGCTGATTTTTTTGTCTAAAATCTACAAAAAAAGATAGATTTTTTATACTCCCTTATATACCTCCTAGAGGTGTGATTTCTTAGATGGATTATTCATAAGGACTGCTGTAATAATTTATATATGTTGAATGTAATTTCAAATGTGACTTTTGTCGTGCTAGATTTGTTATCATATTTTGAGTTACACCTGAATTAATGGTGACCCCACCTTTAGATTAGAATATTTGAAATATATCATGATAAAATTTTAAAAGCAATTTCATCTGATACATATCAAAATATAGGAAATAATCCTCCAAAAATGCAACCAAAGTTTAAACATGATTTAAAGAAGATTTCTTAATAACTTTAAGATTGTTTACTGCTTTTGAAAATTCAATGGCAAGGAGCCTACACACGTTCAATGTTACTTGAATGACTCATGTTTCAAGTAACATTGATCGTTTGGATGCTCTTCATTGTTACGTGTGGGGGCAATTTCCATCAATATTACTTGACCAACATTTTTATCAATAATACTTGTCAAGTAACATTGAACGTGTGTAGGCTCCTTTAGAGCATTATTCGAAAGAAAGTCAGTTGAAAAGAAATTCATATTGAAAGAACTTGCGTTTCTTTCTAAAACTAACTGATTGAAGACATCCACATCCGGCACATTCAACTATAGAAGTTTCTCTTCAGACTCTTTTGAAAACGAAAGAACTGCTATATTTATATAGTAATAATTTAAGGGGCCTACACACGTTCAATGTTACTTGACAAGTATTATTGATAAAAATTTTCGTCAAGTAATATTGATGGAAATTGCCTCCACACGTAACAATGAACATTGACAATATTTTCGTCAAAATTTTGCTCAGTACGATAGTAAACCTTAGTGAAGATGGTTGATAATACCAAAATACCATATCGATGGCCGCTACACTTCGTCCTGCCCTGATCCCGATTTTTTCTCATACTGTTTATTTTTTTCTTGACGATATCAAGTGTGGCTTATGGATTCACTTCTCTTAATTTATCGCAAAGTTCTGCAATATGCTTTTAGTTTCAGATCTTTATTCGTATATACTAAGGATTTTATTTTCCACAAACACTCATTTCTTCTATAAATGTCGATAAAGTCACTGAGGAATTCCCTCGAACACTGCCGAAGATCGGACATATTGTTTCTTCGAATATCAGACAGCAACTGCCACATTGACAAGTAACTTTGATGAAGGCTCTAAATCATCAATGTTACTGTCAATGAACATTGAAGAATATCTAAATATTTTTGATCTTCATCAATGTAAGCTTTTTACTTGACAAGATCATTGATGAGCATCCAAACGATCAATGTTACTGGAATCATGAGTCATTCAAGTAACATTGAGAAGTAACATTGAACGTGTGTAGGCCCCTTTGAGGATGCGTATCCACCAAACGCGCAAAATTTTTTTATCGCGTAGGTAAAACAGAAAAGAATATTGAACATGAATAATAAAAAGAGAGAAACCTGCTTTCATGTAATCTGCATGAAATACATGTTTCTCTCACTTTAATACTTTGGTTTAAAATTTATTTCTCTTTTACCCCACGCGTGCAAAAAACATTATGTGGACCTTAATAAGTTTTTCTGTATAACTTTGTTTCCAAAATTACTGACGATAAGCCTGAGTTGAGGTGCTCTGCATGCATTATAACACTTTTTTGTTGATTCGCTGAAATCATATATCTGTTCGCACATACTCTTTCATTCCATGCATCCGAAGTTAAATCTTCAACAAGAAAAATTTGCTTGTCAAGAATTTGAATCACAATACTTTTCACGAACAGAGTCGAAAGCAAATGATGAATTGGATGTATTTTCACAGTTGGGCTCGTCACGAGACTTGATTGTTTTTGCGAAAATTTTTCGTAAGTTTGACAGATCATTCTAATTGGTCAGGGAAAACTTAAAATAATCTGCACTCATGACAACGTTTCGCAAATATAATTTTTCATTTCTCATTTTAGGATTTTAAAACAAAACATTTTCAATTAAAAATTCTACTAATTCCCTTTTTCCTAACATTTTATACAATTTAATAGTTTTTAGTATTCACTTCTAAAAGAAAAACCCGTTAAAATAAATTCAGCCAACACTTAAAATATTTGTAATATCCATAAACAAAAAATCTCTTCTACTTATTATTCGTACATGCACCAATACTTGAAAAAGTGTTGGGAAAATCATATTGGCGCCTAAAAGTATATGGAAACGCATGGTTTTTGTTTACAAAAATTGAGTTAAAAAAATTTGGATTGCTTACTTTGTTTCATTCTTTCTTTAGTCCAATATCCATAAGAATATTATAAGACTATTTATGCTCTCCCTTGCTACAACTATCTTATAGGAAGCACGACGTAAAACAGAATATATTTGATATATAAAAAATTGTAATTTTCGTTCCTTTTTTTGTGCGGAATTTTTTGTTTCTGTTATTTTTAAAGAAGGTAGTGGGAAGATCGCCTTTAATTTCGTCTCTCCAAATTTATTCTACTTTGTTTCTTTTAAATGAAATAATTAATCAGTTTGCGGTTGGATACTCAAAATATTGGATTAATTGTATTTACTGAAGTAATCGATTTTTCAAACCATGCCCTAGTATTTGGAGGATCGCGTCTAATTGCTCTTCAGTTCCCAGATGGTATACGGTCTGTATATTATACTGAGGTATTATGATGCATGCATCCCATTTAAACTCGCCGTAAAATTTCACCGGCAGGCCAATGTTGCCCTATAAAAATGCCTTCTTGATATCTCATCAGGCCAACATGTAGACGAAAATAACGTCTTAACTTCAAATGTGTGAAAAAGAAAAATACTTAATTATTAAGCACGAAGATTAAAAAAGAAAAACAGATTTCTAAAGGCCAATCTCCACACAGCCGACATCCTATTCTGATAAAAGTATGGGATCCACTTATGCAAAATTTAGTTAAACAGAAAGGGAGAAACAATCATCCTACGAATTTTGTCGTCTGCTGCAGTTATAATTTCCCCATCTGATTCTTCATTTGCCAGATGATTCCCATCAAACGCAGAAGAACTTGTTTATCTGATTTATGGCTTTTCATCTGCATTTGCATCCTCTCACAATGATCATACACGATATCGTTGCACACTACCAAATTTTCTTATAGGAAGTTTTTCTATGACGAATAGATTTTTATGGTTTACACAAGTTAAATTTTTAACTTCTATACGAAGTATATAAAAAATAAAAAAATTTGTTTTGCAAATCTCCACGTTTTATAAGATTCTAAATGGTTTGCAATCATTTTTATCCATTGTCTGTCTGTCTGTATATCACAACAAATGTTGTGATTAACTAAGGACTTCGTTCACTCTGAATTCCCATATTCATATAGCTTTCTTTTAGAAAGGCTTTCGAAAGGTAACGTGATTTGAACATACGTATAGAAGTTTCGTCGTTTTGCACTATAGCTTGTTTTTAGATATGATAGGAATTTAAGCCTTATAGTAAAGTCTGAAAACACAATTTGGTACTACATTTTCCTATAAAATAGAAGGGAATGTTCTTAAATTTCCCATAATATTATAAATTGTGTGGGGAGAGTCCCTGATGTTTTTATTCGGTCAATCCTACCGAAAATTGCAAAAGTCCATCTCTTTTTACTTTTCTGATTTTTCTCGTCAGAATAGGATGTCGGCTGTGTGGAGATTGGCCTTAATGTGATTTGCATTAGAAGCTTGTTTCTCTCTTTTAATCTTCGTGCTTAATAATTATTTACCATTTTCACACACTTACTATATAGTTAAGACCTCATTTTCGTCAATATGCTGGCCTGATGAGATATCAAGAAGGCATTGTCTATAACTACGTTTTTCTGCATTATCCTTGGATCAATTTTACTGAATTGTTCAAAATATTAAATAATAATGCAATCGTATATTCCAATTTAAACCAAATACTGAACTAAAATCGACAAGACTTTATAACGCGGTCAATTTCAATATGAAACTTTTTCTTTCGGCACTATTCTTCGATGTATTTGACTGAGAACTCATTGCGGTATTGCATATTCATCTATTCAACGTATAATTGATTTGAATTAGATAGCTGTACAAGTATTCCAATTCAAATAATTTGTTGGTCATGCTTGTTTTTATGCCCTATGGTAAATACTACTAATTACTAATTTGTGCTATTGGGGTTCGGGTTACCGGCACATTAGAGGAATTTTTGAAATGAGGAAACAAAGCTATGAAGAAAAAACCTTTTAACTGTTTTTCTGTCCCATTTCTGCCATAGGGCATCAAAAAATCGGCTATAGTACGATAGTTACTATATGTTTTCTATATAACTTCGTTGCGAAAAAGGAAATAACTTGATTTAATGTATATTTCCGGAAAAAACATCGATCGAGTATTCTCAAAAATCGAGAAAAGAAATTCTCGACACCAAAAAGGAATAAACTATATCTATCCACACGAATAATATTTATATAATTGGAATTTTCTTTTGACTACAATCAAAGACTCGAAATTCTAATTTAATGAAACCACCAATTTATATTTGATTACTATATTTGAATTCAAATTACTTTTACTATAAAAAGAAGAACAAAGGAAAATTTTTCGTAATTTTATGAATCAATTAAGTGAGTCTCATCTTAACCAAAATGATTGTTTTAATGACTCCTGAAAATTCGTAATCCAAGTTATTATACAAAAGGCTTAGTAAATAACGATATCTATTAAAGTCGACCTCTTTGTTACGGAATTACGAAATGAATTTAATCAAATTCCTTCATTTTATATAATACTTAAAGACAGAAAGGCCAAAAAATAAAGCGAATTTTAAACAAATCGTAATATAAAATGTGGTACACTAAAGATACTGTATTTTGTACATTCAATTATTCCGTTTATAGGAGTATTTAAGAAACTCTAAAATATGTACTTGAAAATCCGCCTATAAAAACTGAGATTGAGTATCAAATATTTATATAATAGTATATGGTTGTTGTTTAATAGACGAGAAACTTTGCCTAACAGTTATTACTATTATTCTTTTTTAAATACTTTATACTTTGTTATCATGAATTTTATGCATAATCATTTCCTCCATTAATAGAACAATTTTCGCAAAATTTTTAACAAAAGTTATATAGTATTTAAAAACTATTCAACTTAAAGAACAATAACATTTTCTATTGTATAGTATTAAAATTTTTCATACAACAGTGTATTACATCTCTTCATGCATATAGGAGAGACCGTGCCAGGTTGAATAACTGGGTTCCATTCACTCGATCACACCGGTGTAAAAAAAACCGGTGTAAATAAATGTGAAAAAAGCCGGTGTCGAAAAATGTAAATTGCTTGCGAGTGAACGATCGTAGTCATAGTCGTAGTGAATTGGTGTCATTTCGAAATTGTACTTGGAGAAAATGCGCATTTATAGGTTAGTTAATGTACTGTAATTATTAAAATTTTTTTCATGAAATTATTTATTTTTAATATTTAATTTAGTAACAAATGTTTATATAAAAAAACTAGGGGCTCCGCCCACGGCTCGCTACGCTCACCAACCCCCGTCATTACTTATACAAAAGCTAAAAATTAATACTTTCAAAAAAACAAAAAAAACAAAAAAAAAATAAAATATTACGATCACGTCCTAAAATTATTATATATAATAGAGAGACATATTTTATGGTTTCACTTTTTTTTATAAATTTAATATTTTAAGTTTTTTTCGAATATAATTCAACGAATTGAATATAAACTTATTACTAAAACTATAATTTTTCTATAAATTTGCCAAATAATAAAGAAAAATACTGATTTCATAAAAATTTGTTTTGAATTCAATATCAAACGAAATAGAAATGATAATAATCGACTACGCCCCATGACATTGGTCGAAAAAGTTAGTGAAATCGACACCGGTGTAAGCCAGTGAATGATAGAGTGTGACATCATGGTAGTCAAAAAATGGTACCCAGTAACGCAAAAGTGTAACTTTTAGTCGCTTTTAGTTATATTTAGTTGGTGAGTGAACGCAACTCTGGTTGAAATTTTTCATTTGTTACGTAACAATTTAAGACATGAAGTTTTGTAAAAGCAACACTCAAACTATTTATAAAAAAAAACTAACGCTTTCTGTCTGAATTTCGTGACTAACTGGTTGAACTAGCAAGCTCGTCGGGTGAAATGTATCGTTATCTTTCATAATATGTGCCTGTTGTTAGCAAATAAAACAGTATTGGACTTGTATTAGGGCTATATAGATATCAGATTTCCACTCACACCCTCTAGGGCCACTAACGGGCGAAAATCAAAAAAAAAATATAAATATAAAGGTGTGACGAGTTTTACGAAGGAAAATATGGCAGGAAAGGAAAAGTAATTTCTTAATTTAAAACTTACAGAAAATGAAGTCAACTAAATGTCAGACAGACAGACAGGCAGAAAATTCTTCCTGATAGGTCTAAAGGCTGTTCTACATTATCATCGCCGCGCATACAAGATGGTTAACAAATTCGTTAATGCAAACAGGTAAGAATAAGAAGACTCATGTGAGGTTGATTGATTGTGTCCAGACTAGTCATCTAAAAATTCGACACTATCACTCAATAATTTCTCCATTTCTAATCTTTCTGATTAATTTGGTGTATAATGAATGCAAATAAATTTCAATTAATTGTGAAATATGATTCTGGAGATTTAAAACAATTGAACTTCAAACATTTTAATACCAAACATTTTATAACTTGAATTTTCTGTTGTACATATAATTTTTTTTTCGTATCACATAATATTTTTTCGCTTCAAAAAGCGCAATTAATTTTATAATTTGTTCCTTTGCACATTCTGTGATAATAAAAACTTATTTTCAGCGATTTAGTATTTAAAAATTACATGTTTATAGTGAATATTAACTTAATTTTTACAAAACTAAATAATTTGACAGCTGTTCACATATGATTGATTCATAGCAAAATAGAACCGGACCAATTACCATTTAACTTGTTAACCAACACATATGAGTACACATTAACGAAATTGTCTACCTTCCACACTGTTATCTTCACACATTAACGAATTTGTTAACCTTTTTGTATGCGCGACGATGATAATGTGGAACAGTCTTAAGACAGAACGAAATCGTTTCAGTGGTATCAGTTGTTGGTAAAATTCTTTAAATATGTTCAACCAAAGTATGAATAATAGAAAGTAGAGAAACTTCCCATCTCCTGCCGAGTTAATTTCTATTTTGATTTCAATACATATGTAATCTATATTTACATGCTTTAAAAGTGCATGGCTAATGCATAAATACATGTTGATGTTGATACATGAATACATGAATAGTAGAAAGATAAGAGCGATTCAAACGTTTGTAAGAGTGAAGATACGTGCTTAAGTCATTATTGTTACTTTGCTCCAGTTAGTCGATAGCTGTAATCTCGAAGTTTCCAAAATTTATAATTATTTACACTTTTATGTTTTCGCCATGAATTTCGGATTTCGCGTCGATATATAATGTTCAATAAAAAACATATATAACGTGTGATTCAAACCTTACTTTTTTTTCAATAGGATCTTTTTGACAGATCACGCGTGACTATTGTCATTCTGATTTGTCATTTTTGTTCAGTATTGTATGGCAATTCATCACTTACATCGTCGTTTGGACTTTTTTCTTTGGGGCTATGTAAAGTCAAAAGTCTTTGCCGATAAACCAGTGACAATTGAAGCATTGGAAGCGAACATTACACGTGTCATTCATGAGATTCCGGTCGAAATGCTTGAGAGAGTGATCGAAAATTGGACCGCCAGACTGGCCGAGCTGAAACGTAGTGCCGGCCAACATTTGAAGGAAATTATTTTCAAACATTAATTGCCATACTATGTGCTTAAAGTTGATAATAAAAATTTGATATTTGCATTCAATTCTAAGTGTTTTATTTTTATTTAAAAAAAAAGTAAAGAATGAATCACGCTATATTTGAATTGGTTTGACAATTCAATCCGATGATTTTCGCCTCATAATGACGCTCAAAGATAAAGTTCGCTTATAAACGCGTTTCAATCATACCCCAGTCTCACATAAAGTTAAAATTTTAAACTTCCTTCAATATTAAAAATACAAGTTCAAAATCCAACGAGTAATATGTTCTTCAGTTTGATATTCCATATGTATTTTAACAATTCTTCTCTCTGCTTGCATAATCCTTACATATTCCCAAACGGAATACACCTGGATAACGTCAAAGCCTTATAAATCATGTGATGCCTTTATGAAATTCATAAAATTCAAAAGCGTCTAAAAACAGAGTAAATCATATATATATATATATATATAATATATCAACATGTTCGTACGTATATATTTCACATATTTTAGTTTAGATTTTATATGCGAATATATCATGATGGCTTATGAGGCCAAACGTAAGAGTGCTAAGAATCTGTTTCCGACAGACAGTATTCCCATACTTCTTTTCGGATCTGAGCAACTATGAATGGTGTCGCTATGAATATGCACATCTTTGAATTATGTTTATGAAAATTTTAGTGCTTTTTTACACGAAAAAATCACATTAGTTACACACGTGCTATACTGAATGCATTGAAATTATATGTAACTAGACCAATTAAACACTTATTTTCAACAACACTCGGTTTTCATGACCTATATTTTCCATTTTTCGAGGTGAAAAGAAAATGATTATCAAAACTAACTTCATTCCCTGGGAAAAAAAAGGATTTTCAATTGAATTATTCTTCGTTCTTATCAAGTTTCAATGGCAATCTTAAAATCGTTTTCAAGACCCAGTCTATATAAATAAACCCATTAGACCTATATATATATATATATTCATATATATACATGTTGTATTTATTTAAACTCATGCGTCAATATTGATCCAAAACCAAAAACTAGAATAGCTGTACATAAAGAACTTCGTCTCCGAATTGTACTATATTGTATAATCCTTGTATAAGTATAACAACCGGGCCGATAACAATTTTATAGATTGGGTAAAACTGGAAAACAAGAGGGATTAAAATAATAAAAAAAAAACATAAAGAAAAACGAAGAAATTTATATAGAAAAATAATAAAATCATGTTATCAGCTCATAAATGATGGGCAAATTAAAACTTTAACACAAAGCAATTACAATTGCATGTCTAAATTAAAATTAGGTCCTCTATTTAAAATCTTAACGTTGGATAAGTCGTAGAAAAAAAATATGGTAATTAACAAATTTCTTCGATTTTACCATGTCCTTGCGACTGTAATCTTCCGAAGATGGGGATGTATAATAAAAGTATCCAGAAAATATTAAAAATTGAAAATAAAAAGTGTATTTTTATGGGGAATTAACAATTTCAATCGTTTCACTATGAAATAGAATATCATAAATTAATGAAAACTATCGCAGTCTAAAAAAAAATAATCTCTTTTTGTGGTGTTTTCCGGTAAAAATAATAAATTATATTTGTGGTGATATCGCCATTGAGCCCCATCTCACGTACTTCTTCTATATTCGGTAGTTTTGTGATTTGTTGTTAGTGGCGAATATATTAATCATAAACTGTCAAACCAATCCGAGAAAAACTTAAAAAGGATCCAAACACTAACCAAGTTCAAAAGAACGAATATATTATATAAATGAAAGTATGAACACAGGAGGCCAATGCGGCTACATACTGGCTGCAGCACCAATTCAAGAATGAAATGAAGGAAGAATTGAACTATCAAGAACAAATTCCTTTGGTTTAGTATCAAGTTATTTATTTCAATTAAACGTTATATAATATTGTATTTAATAATTACTTTCTAATTTGGCTCTGGTACGCCCTTTTAGTATTATGGAATTGTAACAAGTAAAAAATATTTTTGGTTTGAGCAAAGATTATGAAATATTTAAGATATTTCTTGCCATACACAGAACACCAGTCGCAAATCAATCAGAGACATAATGTCCTATTTTAAAATGTCCTGTGTTCGCAATAACACTTGAGTGGTAATTAAATTTTCATATCATACTTACAGAAATTTGTCAGGAACAGGACGAGCAAAAAACAAATGAAATAGAAATAGCAACGTGTATTTAAGTCATGCAAGCTATCATTGCCCATCCATACCATACGTTTCGATCTTTCTATCTGTTTTCCCATATGGGTATAGTTTAATACTCAAAATAATGTACCGTTGCATTAATCAGCCAACCGTCAAGAATAATACTATGTTGGGATTCTAAGCCGTATATAGTATAAGCCACGATAACCTTATCTCAATCGCATCAAATTAGCAACGCTTCATAAAATATCTATGAAAACACAATTCTATAGTATATGGATACATATATACATGCACAGTCGGTATACACCGCAGTAATTTTCAAAAAAAAAAACTTCGAATACGATATAGAAGCAACAATCAGCCCAAGAACACAATTGTTTCGATGATAATAAACAATAGATATTACGACCGCTATGAAACAATCATATCAGAAGCCAAAAGATAAATTTAATGAAGTTATGCTTTCTTCTTTTGAAAAGATTTTGCCACATCGAAATCATAACCTAACTTTGCCAATCTTGACTTTTTATTCTTTTAATAATGTTTATTATTATTTTTTCGCCAATATTTCCAGTTTTGCTTTTCTGTATATGCTATCCAATAGAAATAATTTAGAGTTATATACATAGCTACATATTTACAGATATATATATATATAGGGTTTATTTCTCTATCCCGGTTTGTATTTTCCTAAATGACACTTTCACTTTTGGGAATTATGAAAACCCAACAACTGTTATTGAGGCAACAAAGGGTTGGTATATATTGTATGTATATATACGCGCCCTTCATAAGGATATACTACATGTTAGAGCGTGATAATATTTGAGATATAGGGAAAGAAGAACCCCTGAGACCTATATATAGAAGATAGATCGAACGATTCTAACACACACACACATTCTGAAATAATGGCCTAAGATAATGTAATCGGATTAGTCTATCGGTTATTTATGGCCACAATTAAGAGTCACGTAATGAAAAGTTCTTTTTTTATACTACATTGTCCATTGGCAGTTTTTTTTTTTTGATATAGGCATTCTTGTGTGACACTCCCAATTGGTTCAAAAATTGGTTTTGTTAAAAAAAAAAAAAAGAAAAGATTTTTGAATGTTTAGATATAATCCCCTTTTTTGGAGGGTAGTGAAGAATAGCAGATAAAAAAATTTTGAGTCGAAAAAGATTTCAATGATTTGCATTTTTGATCCTCTTAAAATTTTTGACAGTAAGGTTTTTTTTGTTGTTTACAAGTGCTTAGTTAAAAGTCGAAGAAGGAAGGAACATTTTTAAAGAAAAGCTCTTTTTGAAGAACGAAATAAATAATAAAATGCAAAACACCATTTTCGTAAACAAATAAAATAAAATATGAATGCGAAAACAACGATATCAAAAAGACAGCATTTCAATAAACGCTAAAAATTCTTCGACCTTTTAAATGTACATATAAAAAACAAGACAAGAGGAGCCTCAATTTGGAGTCGTATTGTCGAAAACGAATTAAGTATAAGTTGATGATTTTGTGTATATAGATTTGAAATCGATAGACCTTGCTATCTATATCTTCTTAAGCGATAAAAATACAAGAAAACAAGAATCATGTGTTTTAAAGGGGAGTAAATTATAAAAATTTTATTTTGGGCAAAATGAAAATAACTATAAAAGTTGTCCCGCTAATGCCAAATTTTACAGTTAGAGCTTAAGCCTAATTTATGTTAAGGTAGATTCTAGAATTAAGATCTCCTTAAGTTTGTGTTGCATTCCACAATTAGTGGAAAATTACGTTTAAACAGTTTTGACAGGGAGGTGATGTTAGATATGTTTTCCTGAGAATTCTTATCTATCTAAAAAATAATACGTTTTCTTCAAAAGTTGCCCCAGAGCAGAACATTGAATACAACAACAACCCACACCAGCTTTTACTTGGGCCAAAAAATGTCTACAGCAAAAATATTGAACATGTAGATGGCTCGTTTTTGTATTTTTGAATACTTGAATGTTGGCCTCCTAATGATTATGACAGTTTTTGTTTGAACATATGAAAAGTATAGATTAAAAAATCTTTCAAATCGATTTATGCTTTCTAAAAGCATTTTCCTAATTTGTTTTTTCTACCTTCTACACAATTAATTTATAATTTTTTTTTGCGTTCGAAGTTTAATTTCCATGTGGTTTAACTATATACTTTCCTCCCTTGTAATTTTTTTGCACATCTTGCTTTGACCCGAAGCAGAGTAATGTGAAAAAACACAGCTATAATTTTTAACCTATTGCTTGTAGGCAAAAAGGATGAGGGTAAAGTAAAACACTTTATTTGAATGAACGAACTTCTTTTCATTCTTCGTTTCTCTAGCAACGATCCAATCTAGACTGTCTCACTTTAGAATTTAGATCGTTGTCGGCGTTTTTGTACATTATCTCTCTTAACTCTGATAGCCATTCTACAATCATAACTAATGTTTACGTAGGACTTATTTTGAATGATATCATGCAGATGTATAAACATGTTTACATTCTCGATAGCCCATAAGTTAACAATTGGTGTGTTTTTTTCATCAGGATCTAGGTCAGGGTCTGCTTCATAATATGTAAAAGCAACAACAACATAACCCAAATATTTATCGGGGTAAAGGCCTGAGACCCCGATAGATTTTAGTTACGTAAAATTGCAAGAGATAGCGCAGCCATCGTTTTCCGTATAATTGTGGATATCGTAATATAATCAATTTTATAAATTCGTGAAAAAAATTATTTTTTAATATCATTCAATAAAAATATTTGAGAATTTGCTGGTATTTAGTTTATTTACACATAATTTATTTAAAAAATGATCGAAAAAGTTGAATTTTTTTCAAAGAAAAATTTTTTTTCTTTTCGAGACCCAGATCGATTTTTTCAAAATAGACCCTGACCCCGATGAAAAAAACCCACCTAATGATCATGTAGGCATTTTTATGCCCTTTGGTAGGTACTACCAGAGGGTATATTAGTCTTGTCATCCATTTGTAACGCATCGAAAAAACCGTCGTAGAAAGGTTTTAAGGGTATGGTTGTGCCGGGAATGAAAACTTATATCGATTTATGCATGTCCGGCCGTCCGTTCGTCCGTCCGTCCGTATACAAGATAACTCAAAAACGCGTTATCCGATTTTGATGAAATTTAGAATGTGAGTTGCTTATTCCTTAAATTGTTTGATATTGCATTTCGATCCGGGAGGAGCAAAGTTATAAGTTTATGGTTTTTCGGATTTAATTGTAAAATTTGTGAATCAATTTTGCTGAAATTAATTACATAGATTAACTACATACATACATAAATAGACGATACCACGTTAAATTTCAATCAAATCGGTCTAAGGATAAAGGCGAAAGAAATAATCCTAGGAGAAAATAACCCTCTTTATAAAGTTTTTTTTAATGTACTTTAAAAACTAATACACCGATTTGAATTTACAGATTAGACTTATGGTATCACGGTCTAGGTTATCTGCAAATTGGAAGAAATTTGGAAAGGAAGGAACAAAGTTATAAAGGAAAAACCTTTAAATAATGTTAGTTTTGACAGTTTTGTGCCCCATTTGTACCATAGGGCATCAAAAAATCGGCTATAGGCCGTATGTATATTACTGTATGCACTTATTGCCACGTGCTTTTTCTGGCTACTTCGCTAGCTTTCCACACTTTATTTTTAGCAAAGTGTAACTATAAATTTTAAACCGACCCGAAATGTATTTTTCGGAAGACACAATAATAGGAGAACAAGGGCAATTGCCATATATAATTATCGGTGAGGACTCCTTTCCTCTAGAGGAGCATCTTATGAAGCCATACCCATGGAAAACTACAGAAATTAGGGAACAATCTTACAATTTACGTCTCAGTAGAGCTCGGCAGTGCGTCGAACATAGTTTTGGCATGTTGTCTAAGAGATTTAGGATTTTTCAGACAACCGTTAATCTCAACCAACAAAAAGTTAAAACAGTAGTAAAAGCTTGTTGCGTTCTACATAATTTCTTAATATGTAAGAATCAATATTCCTACGAACTTCTAAATAGCCAGGATAACACAGAACGAAGTGAAGATGACACACAAAGGAGAGATCTCAATAAATTAAATCAAAATAAAAGGAAATTCGCAATAAGTTTGCTGATTATTTTTATGCAGAAGGAAACGTTAATATATAAAATAAAAATTAAAAGTTTAAATAAATAAACATGTATGTAATTCAGAATCATTTAATACATTTTTTAAACAAAAATTAGAAACATTTTTAATGCATTATTAAGCGAGAAATACATTGCCATGCAGTGTTTAAAATCTAAAAACAATCTTTTAATGCCTGTCGTAAAATATCCTCCCCTATCCCAATAGTCTCATTAATTTCTTCCAAGTATTCAATGCTCTCTTGGTCTTCAACCAAAATATTTTCCAATTCTAAATACATATTGCGAATCTCCCGGCTTTACCTTAATAACACTTTGAATATCTATTGACCTAGATTGTGGTTTTGGCGTGGATATTAATTCACATCTTAATAACACTTTGAATATCTATTGACCTAGATTTTGGTTTTGGCGTGCATATAATTTCAGAGATCTAGTCGTTAAGCTGTCTGGACTTCGATTATAGGATTGTGGTTCGGAGCGTTGAATTTGTTTACTTCTTTTAACGGCATCTTTTACCAAATCAATAATTTTGTATTGCGGGTCGTCGTATATTTCCTCCAGTGTAACTTTTTCTAACTCTAGACCAAAGTGTAACTATAGTAAAGTGGCGAAAGTTCCTATCCTTACCGTACCGCCGTTTTTCAAATTTTGACTGTTCTTTTTCAAACAATTTTCTATCCACTGCTGAAATAGATAGAACTAAAAATTGTACATATGGGTGAAAGAGAAACATGATGTCATATGATTTTGAAAAACATCCCTCATTTTTTTGTTCGAAAAATTGATCCCATGATGGTGTTGCCATTAATGTATTTTTTTTAAATTGACTGTTTAACTTTTCTAAAAAATGATGAAAATCTTTAATAATTGAGTTATTATTTAAATGAATTTTTTAATAATGAAAAATGAAATTAATATTTCTCCATTCTTTGCTATTTTAGTTTTAATGCAGCATTAGGGTGGCTCTCACTTTTACATCAAAACAAATTTGAAATTTGTGAAAAGTAGAAGTATTCTTTAATTGTTATTTCTATTAAAACATGTTCTATAAAATTTATGCGAATTATAGGTATTTTTATACAATTTTGAAAAAAAAACAAATTCGATCCACCCTAATATGCATAAACAAATTAGATCCACCCTAATGTACACATCTTTATTAAATACAACACTTTATTGCAAAATGCACTAACCGTTCCGGATTTGTCGGCAATTTAAAAAACCGTACTTGACTGTTTTCAGATGTTGAAAAGCAGCCAGGCACAAAACACTTAAATTTATTTTGTTTCGAACATTTAAAATTTTCCATATTTTAAACCGCATCTATCTATTTTTTTGAAAGAATAACATTTTGCAATATTGGCAACACCACTAATGGGTAATTTTAAAATTTAAACAAAAATACTGAGTCAGAAATTTGTATACAAATGCACACATACCAGAAAAAAATTTGGCGCAAATTTTTTTTTTCTGGGATATATGTAAAATTTGTGCCCAAACTTAAGATTCCGGGATCAAATCATAAGATTCCATATGATTTTTAAGAACATTTCATTCTCTCTCTTGCTAATGGATTTTGCCTATGAAAAATATATGTACTCTTGCGTATTCTTTTCCCCGTCTGCCACGTGCTTTTTCTAGCTACTTCGCTAGCTTTCCTCACTTTACCATAGTTATATAAAAGTTTCTCAGTTTATACTGAGGTTTATACTGAGGTAAAAGTCAAAAACTTGTGCATTGGCATTTGCCACGAGCAGCATTCCATAGTCCGTCCGGTGGAAACTGATTTTAAACAAGTCCATGGATCTCAAAGAATAAATGTTAGAATTTAGGTGCATTTTGCTTAAAATATTGGGAGCATCAATGGCCCCATTAAAAATTTGAACGAAAATTACATCTGCCACTTCTCGCCCCGTCTACAGAGAATGCAAACTTAACAATTTCAGCCTATCACTGTAAGGTGACAATAATCAAAGAAAACTTAAACGTAAAAGTCTTCGTTGGGAGGATTATAGCCTCTTAATATGATGGTGCGCTGACCACACCTGACTGCCATATTCCATAACTGATCTTGCGAATGCGACATATGGTTGAGAAAACTCCTTGGACCACCATTTAATATAGCCCAGAGTCGAATTTTGTTTTAAACAAAATGAAATTTTCTGTTATTCCCAACAAATTGGCGAACTAGCAACATTCAGAAGAGCACATATGTTGCATGTTGTTTCATTTTCAAACGGAATTTAACGCAACAAAATGAATTTTTGGGATGTTTTGAAAGGTAATAAGCGCCAACGTTGTTTCAGAAAATTTTGCCGGGCTATAAAATCCTTGTTTGTGTTAGATCCAGGAATGACTGCGCAGAAATAATAGTCACACTTAGAAGCACTTCGTCGGCCCCTTCATAAAATCAAAAGTGTATCAATTGTCGAATACAAACTAAAATAAGCGATAAATAATTTGCACATTGTTATTGACTAGGCAGTGAAGTGAAACAATTAAGGGGCCGACACGTTCAATGTTACTTGTCAATGTTACTTGAATGACTTATGATTCAAGTAACATTGATCGTTTGGATGCTCATCAATGATCTTGTCAAGTAAAAAGCTTACATTGATGAAGATCAAAAATATTGAGATATTCTTCAATTTTCATTGACAGTAACATTGATGATTTAGAGCCTTCATCAAAGTTACTTGTCAATGTGGCAGTTGCTGTCTGATATTCGAAGGAACAACATGTCCGATCTTCGGCAGTGTTCGAGGGAATTCCTCAGTGATTTATCGACATTTATAGAAGAAATGAGTGTTTGTGGAAAATAAAATCCTTAGTATATACGAATAAATATCTGAAACTAAAAGCATATTGCAGAACTTTGCGATAAATAAAGAGAAGTGAATCCACAAGCCACAAGAAAAAAATAAACAGTATGAGAACAAATTTTAGCGCCGAATTAAAAAAAATAGAAAAATCGTGATCAGGGCAGGACGAAGTGTACCGGCCATCGATATGATATTTTGGTATTATCGACCATCTTCACTAAGGTTTACTATCGTGCTGTCAATTTAATTGTTAAATTTGATTAGTTTCGACTTAACTCCGATATTTGTAAGAAAAAATTAGTAGTATTTCTTTAGTTGTCCAAGAAAATTCTTTTTTCCTCCTATAATAATAGCCAAAGTAACATATGTGTAAGTTTACCAGGCTATTTACGCACTATTTACGCGGAAATTTCCGAGGTTTGTGTATTGGAGTTTCCATAGGAATTTTGACAGTTCATTTACGAGGTGGGAAAATTATGCAGTTTACACGATTTACGAGGGTTTTACGCGTTTTCATGAATACCCATATTGTCAATGTGCATTGTTACGTGTGGAGGCAATTACCATCAATATTACTTGACGAAAATTTTTATCAATAATACTTGTAAGTAACGTTGAACGTGTGTAGGCCCTTTTACAATAAAAACAATTAATGATATTTATTGAGAACAATTACATAACGAATTGTTCATGTCTTCCTACAAAATTATAATGTCATATACTTACTTCATATACAATAAGTAATTAGCTTTGAACAATTTTTATTTTAAGTGGTTTAGTAAAAATCAATGAGGTAAAGTGTGTAAGGCGGCAAAACCATGCAAAAACGTTTATCACTAATGCAACTATAGAAGCTGGAAAGCTTCTTTGAAAGAGATGTGATAACATAAATTTTTCATTTTGCGCTACTGTAGCTCCCTAATATCGTCTAAATGGCCAACCCCTGTTAAATGTTATACATTTAAACAACTATACTAAACAGAAACATCTCATTGATTACAATAAGAAAGCGACATGCACATACATCACTCAGAAAAGAGTCTTTTTAAACTGCACAGGATTTGTCGATGTGTTTGATGTCCTGCTGGGTTTGCTCTCTAAACTAAACAAAAAGGACAAAGCTCTTGAGTTCAACTAAATAAATTGAAAAAGTTCTACTACCATTTTCAAAGTCTAAAAGAACTTTGTTTTGTTTTTTCTTATGTTCAACATTTGAGCTTATTGCTTTTTTGTCTTCCGTTTCATCTTCAATATATTTTTCATGTGATTTCTACCTTATTCGAAAACTTTTTTAAATCTCTTAAGTTTTTCAAGATATGCGTAACGACTATAAATACCCAGTAATACATAACATAAATGTGGAAAGCAGAGACACTCGCGTACAATATAATATGCAAAATATATAACAAAATCGGAAAGAGAGTATTGTTCCGTAATAAATTCATATAGGTACAGTCCTTTCACAAAAAAATAGTTGCAGAGCTTTTATGACACTAGCAAAGATTTCTGAAATTTAAACCTTACCTGTAAAATATCTCTGTTCTATAAAATGACCAAGAAACCACTTCTGAAACTAGTCATATGTATATAAATGTGATATATGGAAAATCTTTAATTTCATGTTCCAGATATATGTTCGAATATTTTCGAGAATACGCCCCTTGCTTCTTTCAACGTACATTACTGTATGTGATGCATCGTTTTATTTGCAAATCCATGTACCCATAATAGAATAATACCTATTAATCATGAATTACAATGAAACATACTTGGAGAGATGTCCTTTTATCAACTTATCTTGTTTGGAAAATTGTTGGTGCATGACTTAAGATGTAATGTTCAATTCATTCCGAGGCAGAACCAGATTTTTGAAATATATGATTTAGTTGGTTTTATGAGAAATGTACACATATATGTATTTAGTTGTGATGTTGATCAACAGACAAAAGGATTAAAAACCTCTTCTATAGAAGTGCTATTTTAATATGCGATCAGATTTTTCACATATAGCAAACCCATTTGCTGGTTGTGTTTCTATAAAGTACTAGAATTTCATGTGGTTAAGTAAATTTGTTTTGAATCTTACAATAGCTGTCCTTTTGTAAACCTTAGTTTCTATGGACATTGTTGTAAATAAATGTTTTATTGATTGCTAAAACATGAAATGCTCGCATATTATATTGTTGCGTGCTACTCCTACCTTATTCGAATGATATAAAATGATAACACTTTTGATTTATGTGAATTCGGTATATAAACTTTAATTGAGATTTTTTCTGGGTTAACAATTAGTCTTAAGAATATTTGCTTATTAATAATTAACTTATACAAAATTAATTTATCACAGATTAATCACTATATTTAACAATTAGTAATTAACTCACTTAATTAGCAAATTACTTTAATATTTCACTGTTGTAATCACTTTCCGAAATCTCTCTGATTATCATTGGCCAAGTTCTGAATTTGAAGTGTTTGTTCTAGCAGTGTTTCCACCCTATGTACTTCACCGTTCAAACTTGAGAATATTCTTCCATGCATGGAAATGTACTTCTAGAAACCTCAACAAACTTATTCCTAGAAGTCGATACAGTAAATGTCAAAACGACATATCAGTGATCACTTACTTGTGTTTTCTTAGAATGTTTCGTAGTTTCCAAAACATTCTAATTTATTTTTTTTTTAATTATTAATGTGTTTTAGTGTTTTTAAGGAAAGTTCTCGACTTTTCTTTTATCAAGAAAAGTCGAGGAACCTTTTCTATAAATATAGTGTAATATACAATATTTATGTTTCTCGCGCGGTAATGAAAAGCAGCATGACAATCTACTTTAATTTGCCATATTAATAAAGATTGTTGCACTTACACATGGTAAGTCTATCGAAATCTAAATTTCCCCACGCCGTTCATATTCAATGTTCCAATAAAATGTACACACAGTTTAAATACCTTTATTTGTTAACTTAAATTATTTAGGCATCAATTTCACCCGTAATGCGCGACCTGAGAAAGAAATATTTAATTGTCAGCAAAATGGAGCTCTGCAACTTTTTTTTTGTGATATCAGGTGCTTAGTGCAACATTTTCCCAACATACAAGGATTAAGAGACGTGTTAAGTAAACTCAAAATTCACCTGACTTAAACCTAGTTGAGTATAACTTGTCAAGTTACTTGTAGCTAACTAAGTAGACGAAAATAGGTAGATGAAAATATTCGGAATTTACCACTAACACTACACTTTTTATAGACTTAAGCGAAGCTTTGTAAGCGATGGTTATATTAGCCCAAGTCAGGACTGTCTGACTGACCATGTATTTGAATATTTGTTGTATGCAACTAATGTTTTAGATTAGAATTAAAAAAAGGTCAGAATTTATTAATCAAATTATAATTTTTTAAAGCTTTTCTTTTTCTGAGTATTCATATTCCAGCTATTATATATTTTGAAAAAGAATGGAGATAACAGATGAAACTGAATTTGTTTACCAATTCGATATATTGATGCCGGAATGAACGATATTGTCAGTGATAAAGTTATAGGCATAGACAGCAATAACGGAAATCTAAAAATTATATCGATCCCCTTATATAGTATACGTGAAGAAATGTTAAAAGAAAACTTATTTACATAAAAAAAAAAACCTCAGTTGATTCATAAATAAAGAAATTTATTTAAAACTTTTCTTGCCGACATATTGTAATGCTCCTCGGGGGGTGATTTAAGTATATAACACTAGAAATAGAAGAATTCATAAAATGTATAAACAATATGCGAAAAAAATGAATAACACACTTTTCTTATTTTCTCAAATATGGGTCGATTTTTCATTTATTTGTCATTTTTCTTTTGGAACTTTTCTTTTTTGTAGCATGTGGTTAAATTTGCTATCCAAAATTTTAAATTCTTTTCAAATCATATAAGTATATGTACAGTTTTAATAACGAATTTTAATTCCTTGAAAGTACACATATAAAACTGAAATTTGTTTGCGCATATCGATTCACATCATATGATTTCGACGATGATCGCATCATTTGATTAAAATTCAGTTGAAAATAAAGAAAATAAAGAAAACAAAACAAAACAAAATAATTACTAGATGAAAAGAACTTTTTACATACCACGTTTTTAAATTTTCTGTTGAATCATATTAACTTGACAATTCTATGTATTAATAAATACTTTTTTAAAAAATTTTTTCCGAACTAACCCCCCGATTCTACATAACAGAAAATTAAGAGATCTCTTAACCTTTTAATTTTTAAAATAAGAGGCCATAGCAGAATGTGCTATTCTGGTTTAGAGATTTGTGTAGACATTTTAATATTGAGAGGATAAGAGGGTTTGGAGACTTCGTTGCCTTGGTTACAATAAAAATAATATTGAAACGTCAAAGCTGTAAAAGTTAAATCCTTGAAAATGAATAATTCCGTAAAAACAGAATTTATTAGTCCATCCAACGACTTATAAAAATAACAAAATATATTAAAGGAACGATTTCTGTATTTATTTATAATTTTAAAAAATATGTCAAAATGGACGAATTAAAAAATTTAAAAAGATTCGTGTGCTTTGAGGCACTATATTTGCAACGTTTGTGCGTATGCGTCCCATATGGCTGATCCTCTTAGGAATAAACTTGAATTACCTATTTAAAAAATGCAAACAATTAAATTAAAACAAATGTTTAAATTATAAATTATTCACTTGCCTTGGGCTGGTACATTATTCTCATCATGTTCACTATCACTGTCTTCATCAGCATCCAATTCAGTTTCAATGTTTAAATATTTTTTAATTATAAGTGTTTCAAAAAGCAACGGAAAATTGACTTGAGAACTCCAAAGGATCTCTCAATGCAGTTACGTGAACCAATATAATAATATAATCTAACGTCAGTTCAGTTAAGAGATTAAGAGGAAGTCGACGATGTCCTCTAAAGTTAAGAGGTTTTTCGATTAAAAACTTCTCTTAACCTGTTATGTAGAATAGAAAAATCTATTAAATGAACTCTCCAAAAAAATTAAAAGATTAGCTGATTTTTCAAGTCTCTTAACTGATTAACCGGAATAGCAAAATCTATTAATTTTGAGTTAACAGGTTAAGAGCTCTTAACCTCTTATGTAGAATCGGGGGGTAACTTTCCATACAAAACAAAATTTACTGAAAATGAATTCAATTTTACTTAAAAGTATTAAAAGAATGCATTGTCATCGTGTTCTGAGCTATTCTAAAAGTTTCAAATGTCTAGCTGGTCGAGAAGTTACCCCACGACTCCATTGGACTTATTTCAAGACTTAATTTCAGTCTACGGGCGCCATTTTGAAGATATTAAATTTGTAGGTGGGTAGTTGATGTCCTGACATGTTATTTGTAAAAAGGCCGTTGACGAAGAAACAATGAAATTTTTGCTGCATAAATTTATTATAAAAATATTTTATATATGTTGTTTCAACTAAAAATGCGTTACGATTGACAGGAATGAATGCTTTTTTTTTATATAAAAAAGGACCCAACTAAAATTATTTTGAAATAAAATTGTTGAAATATCAATCCTTCCCGGAATTATAATTAGAAGAAACCAGACTCGAGATATCAAAAATTTCTCAGAAAATTGCATTACGGTACGTCAATAAAGATTCTTTCAAAAATCCATCCCATGATCATTACGAATATTTCTAGTACTTTTGTCATAAAATGATACGTATTTTAAACCAAATTTATTATTAAATGAAATTCACTAAATTGTATACAGTTTATTGCTGTCGTTTTAAAAGCGCCAAACTAATTTTTTCTAAAAAAATGCCAAGAAATTAAAAATATCGGGAAAAACCTATAACAATTACATACATTCGTATGCATTCAATTCATTGTTACCATTTTCAATTTCAATACGTCAAAAATAAGTCTGGAAAAAAGTCTTCCTCAAAAAAGTTTATGTTTATGTCGGACTTCATGTCCGACTGAAATTATGTCCAATTTTTAGAGTCTCCATTGGACTTTTTTTCAGTCCGACTGAGTTAATAAAAACGTGGTAAAATGATGTTTACCCAATGGCTTTGCAATAAATCATTTAAAATTGTAAAATAGTTTCTATAGTATGTTAATTAATAAAAATCATATGTGTTTTTCAATTAAATCTAGATTTTTAATGATCAATGGTCATATAGAATCCTGGGATCCCGAACAACGATGAGGAATTCAGTTATAAGGTCTGTTTTATTTGCTACTTGCTCTGGGGTAGAGCAAATTTTTATATTGAAAACAAAAACAACAAAAGTGCAAATCCTACACTACTTTCAGAGCAGGTGTAACTATTACACCCGAATTAGCTCAGTTTTCTACCATAAAAAGTGTATTAGCTAAAAGCTTCTCATATCATTACAATATGGTTGCTAAGCAGCGCTACATACATTCGAATTAAAACTTTCTCTTACTCCTGCTCGTATTATTTGCCACTTACCCTGCTCCAGGGTATGGTATGGCAAATAAAACAGACCTATTGTATCTTATATTAGAACAAGTGGCATACTTAGTTTATTTTAAAAGAGATTGGCGCCCATTAGCACATTGAAGTTTGATTGTATGACTTATTCCTGACGCGTATGCGACGAATTCTTTATCCTATAAACTTGACGACTTGGTACTTACAATCTCTTCACAAATACAATACAAAAGATGTCAAACATTGGACTTGACATTCGAAAGTTATTAACGAAATTATTTTTTTAAAAAATGTAGTTTATTTTTAATAAACAAGGTACATATCTGACCGACAAAAGCAAGGGCTCTAGACAGACCCTGCAGTTTTGTGAGGCCTCCGTAATACGTACTCTAGCGCCAATATAGTTATGGTATGGTTTCTTCTTGTGAAACAAAATTTGGGAAAAAATTAACGCTTTTTTCACATATTCTTCCTTATAATAATTAGAGAAATGTGTTGTAAACTGGCTTATTCTGCAACCATAGCGGTTTCAACTTTTCGTCATTAAATACCTCTTTCTTGCCCGTACGACAACAAAAAGGAAAATGAGATTTTTATAGAAAAATTCTATTATTTAAAAATTTTTAAATTTTAAACTTTTCTGATTCATTTATCCTTATCCTTAATATCATACAAATAAGTCGTCAAATAAGTACACTCTTTTTAATAATGTACACCCTCCGTCTGAAAATAGATTAAAAAAAAATCAAAAAGACCTAACCATAAGTAAAAAATTGTACGAGGAATCAAGTAACTTTGTTTGTAACCTAAAATGATAATCAAATAATTGATAAAAGTTAGTTGATGTTTGAGTTTAGTTTATGTTTAAAAATGTTAATAAGAAAAATTCCATATTTTGAGTAAAATAAAATATAAAAATGTTTACGAAATAGAAGATTTTGATAAAACTTGTTTTGTATTGCAAAGAAGGAATTACAAGTCCAAGCAACTAACTGATAAATAGTGTAATGGTATATTTGTTGCGAGGTTATGTGTTCCTATAAAATTCCACATACCAATAAGGCCAATTCATAGTGAAGGTTACAGGTTTATGTTAATATCTTCGCAAGAAGCCCCAGAAAAAGCCAGGACACACATCAATTGAAATTTATTTATACGAATAAAATTATTAACTGTAATTATAAATGTATAAATTTTTGTCCGAATGTTCGATACTGGAACATAAAATAAATTCAAAATGTATAACATATTTTCAAACGGAGGGAGGACTATTTTTTGTATTCATCTTATGAACAACAATTACTTAAAATCCTAGTTTTGCAAAATATCATCCACTCAGGAGGAACGTAATTCACATCTTTTATAAATATGTTTCTCGAATTCAGGAGACCCAAAAAGCGAAGATCCATCAAATTCTCGAGATCGAAAATTTTCACCGACATGGCTTTATTACCATTTGTGAGAAGAAAGCAATATTATATAAGATGATGTTTTTTTTTATTCTCATTCCACTGTCGTCAAATACCTACTACCGAAAGTGATAATTCTTGTATCTAGTTAATTATTCACATTTGGGGTACCATAAATTCTGTGACCCCAATCAACAATGTTAATTTAGTTTCTAGCACTGGTTTTCAATCTTTCTTTGAACTGTCTAGCATGCATTATCATCTGTCACATAAACGTAAAAAGGGCAAATAATAGTAACTTGTTTCTATTTGTATTTCAAGTTTCGTGATAAAATTTGAAACATCGAATCTGATATTTTAGGTTTTTCTTTTTGTTTGTGATTTTTATGCATCAAAATCTTCACTTTTATAATGATATTAAAAAGGAAGATAGAAGCTGATGAGGTGCAAAAAATTGGTATAAATAAACACGTCATGAACTGTTTGGTGAATAAACTGAAGGGTCATCAATTCAACCGACAAGTATCAAACTTCCTCAGTTTTTAACTAGCGGCAGTATGCACATATATGTAGTCATTCCAATAGATATGAGGGCAATTTAATATAAAGGGGGATTGGTAATATGATGACAAAGAATGGGGGCAAAAAATAGGATAAAATAAATGACAAGAAGGATTAAAAGCGTAGTCCCTTTACAACACGTTGGTAAGTGTTCTTTGTTAATTTTTCCATGTTGATATAATCAATCAATGTCACAAACACATACCCTAACCTAAATAGCCGTACATGGATCTAACTCAAGCTTTTTGAGAACAGTTTCCTTGAGAAATTTTCACAAATCCATATCCAGTTATGTATGTCAAGTTTCTAAACTTAAGACGAATACATCTCACTCATGGAGAAATATATATATATATATATACATATATAGTTTGTAATGATGTGAAAATAAATGAGAAGCACATCTTTAAAAACCACTATATGAATATTGCCATATAATGGTGTGCATTTTTGTATATACTCGTATATATATATATATGCAGCTTGTAATGATGCTTGTTAATGGATAGCTTTAACCGTTTTGGAGTCATATTCATAATGTATGTCCATTGATACAACATTCCTGACTCACCCTATATTTCACAATAACTGCAACATTACCAATGACCAAAACTATGAACATTTCAAAATTCTTATTGAAGGTATCAAATATATAAACAAAGTTGTTAAAAACTGGTACTTTAAACTGTCTTCATTGACTTTCCTTAAATTCGACATGACCTCCTTGATTCTTGTGCTTTCATTCTTGTGCCAATGGAAATGGTACATAATTACTATATACGACTTTGATTATGTTTTTGAGTACATTTTCTAAAATCTTATTTGCTTCCTTCCACATTTAAATGAAAAAATTATTATGTAAAGAAACATACTTATTAAAATTAAAAAGAAGGATGCTTGTATTCGATTTGAGCTGTAATCCCACTCGAAAAAGTTAAAGAGAAAGTTGTTGAATTTGTTAGTCGAATTAACGAACCAAGAATGTTTAGAAAAATATCGTATTTCTAAGTTTCTATACATTAATTCTCTCATAAAAAGTTTAAGAAATAAAGAAAGTTCCATCATACAATTAGTTTGTCATGAATAAATGAGAAAAGAAAAATTATACCAATATAGTCCTATTAACAAAACAAAAAAATATTGTTCTATAATATAAAAAAAATACTAAAATGCGTTTTAACAATCATCTGAATTTCTTGGGCCATCCTCTTTAGATAGAATATATTGCACTCAATTTTATGATTTATGTTCCAAAACTCAGATCCTACTATAGTACATGTTACTAGTATATTCTTTTTTATATATGGTAATTGTCATATCAATTTAGTTACTACACATACACTCAAAGCACTTGGTCATCATAAATAAGTCGAACTAAGTTTCTACCTTTGGTAACGAATTTTATGGAAATGTTTCGCATTTTAGTTCAATTGATAGTATTAGACCAATTTGATTTTGTACTTCCAATCAAATTGGTCCAATAGTATCGAAAATATTAGTTCAAGTAGTTGAAAACTTCCTCGTATTTACCACATATAACAATACGCTATTGACTTCACATAACCATTAATCATGGACACTACCCTAAATATCCATATAACTACTATATACGAAGTTGACGCATAGTAATCCACCAAGTTCATTTGTCAAATAACTAAAGGAGCTGTCCTTTTTTCATATGTGCACTAGAAAGTTAAGTCAAGTTATTTTTCTTGTAGACACTCGTGCATACAATTTTGAGAACATCACATACAGATATGTTATAGATGACATTTTGTACAAAATTGCGTGTCCTTTAGTATTTATCCAAATTTTTTTCTTCATTTTTTTGAAAACAAAATCGTTTCTAAATTTGAATATTGATAAGTCAAGAATGTACGGATCGATTTTATGACGAAGTTGGTACACAGATGTACGAGTATGCTAACCAAAGGACGATCTGTTTATTTTTGGTTGGGAATGTCAAGCTGGAAGTGAATGATTTGTCATTAAAATAAAGTAACATTTCGATTTATCGTTCATATCTTTTTTTCTATTGATTATATCGAAATGTCTGAAATATAATGGGCATTCATTCTCTTTCCGTTGTTGATTATGGTGTCTCGTTGTATAATTCAGTAAACACTCAAAAACTCGGGGTTCCTAGTACACCGTAATGTTGTACAATTGAGTCCATCCATTTTCGGTGTATACTTACTGGTATTTTATTTAGTATCTGTTCGAATTTTTCTTGAAACAATAGTTTTGGGTATTTCGTTAATTTTTCCGAATATTTAAAAGAGATTGTATTATCTCCTCATAATTTTATATTAAATGTCATTCTTGGACTTTAAAAACCGAAATGTAAAATTTTAAATTCTCTATGACTTGAACTCAAGATCCCCGATACTAAACATGAATCTCTACCATCGATCCATTGTTTGCGCTTAATCAAGGAATTCAGTTTCGTTGACAAATATTCTTCTCTTCATTATACAATAAAACTATAACAGCATTCTTACATAAACTACGGAGTTCCTAGAAATATCTTGAAAATTTTTTATACCAATATTATTGAGTAATCCAGTCACGTGACATGTAATCCAGTCTCATTAACTAATCCAAGTCGAGCTTTAAGCAGTTCAAATCCCCAACGTTATATAGTAACCAAAAAGTGATATGTTGAAATGATATTATTACATTTCGAGTTGTGTTATGATTTTAAATGTATACATACATATTACATATTACATATTACATATTATGTATATATGAAAGTACCTATGTATATATATATATAAAAATGAAAACGATTTGGATTTCTTCTTTTATTGTCTTTGGAGAAATGCGTGTACATGCTCATGTAGGAATTTATATATATTTATGGGAACCTATTACATTCGCACGCTAAAATTGTAATAGGAGATTAGTCAAGTGATGTTGATTCATTTAAATTGGTAACAATGAAACGACAAAGTTGCTTGGATGTGTATATATGCCTGGGCCATGTATCTTTTAAGATTAATTATGCAAAAGGTTAAAATAATGTAGAAACAAGGGGAATCATCATATACCACAATATATCCTCATTGTAAAATTTGGTAATAATGTAACTTCGTAAAGTTATAGGTGGTACATGTAATATTTTGTACCATAATAAACCATTTGCAAACAGAATATAAGATTTGAAATTTTAATCCATACAAATTTTAAAATTCCTTGATTTTCTATAATGTACACAAAATGAGTGCAATTCGTTATGATTTATAGACAATTATATCGAATCACGACCGCAAATCAAAAATCAGTACATGAAAACAAACAGGCTCAAAAAGCCTAATATAACCTAATAATAGTATATGTTACGAACTCTGTTTCCTTTCTCTATGGGAATATCTAATATATATTTACAGATTATTTTTTTCATTCATATCATCCGATGACTTACAAACAGCTTAAATATATTAAATATATGAAATCGTGTGAATTCAAACGGCCTGCATATTTTGTTCATTCAATTCAATGAAATTCGGTATCTGTTTCATATGACACATTGATTAAAATAGTAAATACCTTATAGTGGAGGCAGACATAGGGTATTCATACCTTAGTATCGATACTACAGTATAGCCTTGTACCATGATATAAAAAGGGGTTGGCACACAATAAACATAGTATTTGTCTGACATTTGAAATTCTGCCATTTCAGCGAGAATATGGGAATTTCTTTTCGCTCCTCTTAAATCCTCTATAAGATTCCTCCAAATATCTATAAATTTTGAGGTTTCATCTACAGATAAAATTTTGGTTTTTTCTTTACTTTTTCCATTTTTTTAGAATAAAATTTTCAAAAAAAAAAGTGTAAAACATATGTCAATTGCTCAGCTTACCCACAAAATTCCATTCGCTATTTTCCGCTTCAATAAAAAGGCGCGACAATCACTAATGAATAGATTACAGTGGCCGAAAAAATTAAGTAAAAAAGGGAATACTACGTACTTTTTCGAATTTAAATACCAGATTTATGCTACGTAGTTGAAATGGTATTCAGTTAGTATTCGACGACACACATATGGTATACCACATGGTATCCTTAAACTATGGTATGAATACCCTATGTGTGCCTCTAGTGTTAGATTACAAAACTGTTGATTTGATAGTATATCTATTTTAGCCGACTTATTTACCCCTTAGATTCCAGACCCAGTCAAACCACCCAGTTGGGATCAATTAGAGTTGATTGGATCTAATAATTACATATAAAATATGGGTGCCATACCCAAAAAAAAAGCATTTCGTAGGATATTCCAAATTTATTGATCTAGTAATTATATTAGAAGCGATAAGTATCAGATTTTAATTTTTTTTTAGACTGTACTCTGCAGGATGAACGTCAACTATTATTCAAAACAATAACAGCTTCATAAATTTTGTACAGACTTTTAAAAACACCAAGCAATTTACCATATATCAAACATTGATATAGGCATTGGATATTTAATATTTTTATGATATATAAATATATCTAGCTATTATTTATTTCAGAATCACCCCTATAATAGAACTGGATCTGCAAAAATTTCTATATGCAACATTTATATAGTTACTCTTTTTCATATAATGAAAACTCGAATAGATTTCATTTTTATTCCATCATTATATATATATAGTATATATTTCTGACCACCACAAAAATTCCGTTTTCTTCAATAAAAGCTCGTTATAGGAAATAAAACCACCTAAAATTTTCGTGAACCCGTCGGCAAATATTAAACTATACACTCTCTTTATAATAAACGTGTTCGAAATAGAATTTTCTTTAATGCCGGGAGGTGATTTATTCCACAGACCCTCTCCATTCACCTAAATACTACTATTTCGAATTAAATATCATACCAAATGTAACAAAAAAAAAAAAAAATAAATCCATTATCATCAATGACGATGATCAGAAATGATGGTATAGTATTAAGTAGTATGGTGAATTGACCACAAATTTGATATTGCCAACAAAGAACATAGAAAATAGTACATCGTGTCTATGTGCGGAAAAGTCAAAAAGTATAGATATTACCCCGCAGGCATTCGTATATAACCTAACTAGGGAATCATACAATTGCCAATCAATAAAAATACCATAGTCTTTGCAACTTAACCAATCAACCAGGACATGAAACGTAATAGACTATAACAGTTTTTTTCTCATTTTTTCTTCTTGTTCTATTTGGTACAAGAATACATAATTTTTCTTTTTGGCTATAAGTTTCCCTTTACACGAGAATTTTCTCATAATATAAGTATATAGGATATATTATTGGCATGGAAGTTTATACATATACATTTTGTTAATTAAGATATTTTTTGCAATAATTATGATTTGGAAAAATATTTGCATTTGTGTGTGTGTTGTAATTTTCATGATTTGACATCATAAATGAAGAGGTAAAATGTTTTTAGTGACAAAAATTTATTCTTCACCTAATATATCTGTTCATGTGAAACACGATAACCATATCACATCCTATAAATGTTCAAACAATACATGTGTGTACATAATTTTCGATATGACGGTGGTGACCTAAACGTAGATGATATATTTAAAATCATTTCTTTTGTCATTCTAATTGAATAAATTGATGGTTCAATCAGCAGTGCATGTTTTGCAATTTACATTAATTCAACTTCAAATTGATTTTCCTCTGGAATATCATAGGAACACCTACAAATGCATATAATATATATTAAAATTGTCAAATAAAGTTCATTTTTCTATAGCACAATTTTGATTCAAGTCCATCAAAAAATCTACTCCTAATGCATGCACTGAAAGAATATTTTCTTCCATATATGTCCAATATGTTCCAATGTATTCTTATCTAATCTTAGAAAAAATTAGAAAAAAAAGGATTTATAATTATGTTGATAAAATAATTTTCCATGCCTTTTATATTATCCTTTTTGGATAAAATCTTCTAGTAATATTTTGTACATAATTACACCCAGAGAAAAAAGTTCAGTTGAATCGCACATTTTTAAATCGCCATTATTTGCATTTATCCTTTTCCCAATCCTCACCAAATTAAATCTTCTTCAACAAAGTGATTTAGGGAATGATTATCGTAAATTCCAGATTCATATCAATACCAGTAGGAATATAATAACCCAGCAAATTTCATTTGAATTTAATAACGCATTCCAAGGATTTCGTCTAAACTTAAATAATGACTCAGAAAGACAGACAGACGTACAAAATAGAACGAACATTTTCTAAAAATAGGATTTTTGAACTCAAAACACAAAGATCCATCAAAATATGGACATTGCAATTTTTTTACTATCGCAGAGCTTTATTTAGTAGTTTAAATGTGCTAGAGGAGAACGCAAGTTTCCGCGAATTATCGACATGACTTGAGACTTTGTGAATAATCAATCTAACGATTTTTTTTGTGCGCCCTCTAACACCCTGCGCCCTGAGCATTTGCTCACTTCGCCTATAGGTAGTTACGCCGCTGGATTTCGCCGAAAATACAAACCAAAAATTGACTAACAATATGCGCTTCGTCCAGAGCAGTCACGGTGGCCATATGCCCAAAGTCATTTTTAAATATTAATGGCATGAATAGGTCTTTCGAATAAAAAAAGATTTTTGATTAAAAGTTAACTTTTTGTGTTATTTTTTTGAATTTAAAGTTCATTACGCCAACGATGATGTAATGTATAGATCTCGACTCTATACAAGGTTTTCGTGATCACCATTTGAAAGCTCTCTTGAAATGACTAAAATTTAATCTAGAATGAATTTGTATACATCACAGCATCTTTGCTAGTACTAAATAACTAAAAGGAAATTAGATTCTAATTGTATTTATAAAAAACAAATGACTGGTGCTTAACAACTCTTAAACATACTAAATACATATTGTGAAATAGTCTTTCTTTATTAATCGTCAAAAATTAAGGAAAACAATAGAAACTGAATAATCTTATTGTAATAGTAAATTGGCCTTTTTTGTCGAGTACAATTCGATTTGAATTCTACTAACAGGCACTTTGCCCCTATTCACTTATAATTTGTTCCCATCCTTCCTAAAAAAAAAAAACAGTAAAATTTATGATACAATAATATAAAAAAAGGGACAACGAATCCATCGTTATTTGCATTCGATGCGGATATATATGTATATACTGAATAGATAAGAAAGGATAATAAGAAGGGTAAAATGTGACAAAATGGAACATTTCGATATACGACAATATATATTAATGCTGTTTATCCTTTTTGCGAAAATTTGCTGTGCTAAGCAAAAGCGATTTCTAATTTAGTGCAGGACAATGTCCTTGTATCGAATACAAAATAGACACATTGTCTTCTTTATACAATTGCAGAGGGTGGTGATAGATGAATGATGAAGCATATGTATATAGTAAACTATGACGGCTATAGAATTTCAGGGAAAAAAAAGCAAAACTTCTTATACCTTCATAGATGTTCCCAGTCTAAATTTCTCAATCTAAATATTTGCCATTTTTTGATTGACTGATAATTACAAAATCAGATTATTTTAAAAGACCCCTTCCACTTGACTTTTAAATGAAAAGTTAGGTAAATTAATTGATCTTACCTTCTTTGACACCTTTGGACGAAAACATTGAAACTATTTAATGTATTCTTTTTTATCATTTAAATTAAATTGATTTAATCCAGAAACATTTTTCCATATTAACATAGTCTAGTGACAAAAAAACCAAATCTTCCAGGTCCAAGTAAATTCATTTAATATGGAATATTTTAAATATTATATCCTTTTAGTTTTATTTCTATACGTGTTACTTCTTCGGATATAAATAGCATAATTGAAAGTTCATTTTTTAGAAATAACACCCGCCACCTCTCCAAGTGAAACTAAATAAGCAGCAGCAAAAAGAAATATTTGAGGATAAAACATAAAAAAAAATAAAATTAAAAAGAAGATAAACTTGGCACACGAATAAATAGCCACCAAAGAAATTCTAGAAAAAAAATGGAACCAAACCGAGTAAGGACATTATTTATTGCATTTGTTAACGACTTTAGCTATAAATCTTCAAGCTTTAGCTTCGAAAGGCAAAAATATCTAGAATGAAGAAACTAACATCTTTCCCTATATTATACCAGCCAATGTTATAGCCAAAAATAATTGTTGGGCTTTGTAGGCTGGGAGTTTTAATTGTGTCAGCAGATTTACATCGAGGATAACTGCTTATCTCATGAACAATTCAATTTCAGACAATCCAATGTCCTACATACATTTATTTTAATTGAATTCTTCCAAATGAATAATGAGGCGGGCGGGCAAAAAAGGGAAAAAAAGCGAAAACTTCCACAATGATGGAATAACTGATTATGCGCACTCAACAAATAATTATATAATTTTATATTCAAATTAAAAATACTGGATTTTAGAGTTTGTGTAACCATTGAGAAAACATTTTTCCATAAATAACATATTTAGCGTCAGAAATCCGGGTATCATATCATATATTAGTAAAAAATCTGTTTGGTCGCCATGATGTAATCCCTTTCGGAAACAATGTATGTTAAAAGGCGCCTGGAATTTAAAGAGTTAAATATTGATGTTAATGCATTTGTTTTTTTTGTTTTTTTACTTTGGAAACATATTCATCAGGAAGACTCACATCAATTTTATTTTTGACGTTGGTAGAAATATCATCGGAATTTTTTTCAATGCTTAAAAAATTTCTAAAACGACTTAAACCATCTGCAAAATATATTAATAGTACATACTTATACAATATCCCAGTTTAACTTGATCAATTTGCGAACAATATTTTCACACAGATTATGTCAAATTTTTTCAAAATTAATTTCAAACTAAAAAAAAACACAAGCAAATTTCGGAAATAAATTCGAAAAAATGTTTCAACATATATTCTTTTCATAAAACAAAAGAAAAAATTCCATCATTATACTTTGTTTTTGTCGAAAATTTATCATCGACAGAAGCTTTGGGGCTTGATCCTTTTTCTAAGTACGAACTTGTTAGCATCGAAATCTATCGAAAAAAAAAGTTGTAGTCACAAAAAAAAGCGGATATCTATTTTGTATGTATACCACCCGCCAATTGTGTCCAAATATAGATAAATGAGAAAAACAGAGCGTATAAGGATAATGCGAACTCAATACGAATTTAATATCAAACATAAGTCTTTGCCGCGTTTTATCTTGCTCAGTTATATTCATTTTTTCGCCACCCTACCCATTCGTGTATATAACAGTACAGTAATCTGATAGTAAAATATCCTTCTCGTAATGTTATATCTTTTTTTTAAACATTAGTAAGTTTCATTTAAATTTCTCACACTCAGTTTTAATTTCTTCCCATTTAATAATGAAAATAAAATGTTGTGTCAGTAAACAAATTGGAAATTAAAATAAGTTGATAAAACCAATTAATGATGTCAGTCTTTATGTGTTTGTTTTCCTTTTATTTCTAGTATGAATTTGATATCAGGCTGACGATTACAACGCTGACTGAATACAAGCCTAAGTGCATGCCAATTTGAGAGTTTTTGAACATTTATATATCTCGTCTTTTATGAGTTAAAATCGAAACCCAAGATCCAATAAAATCCGATATGACAGAAACCTTTCAATCGAGATTTTCAAAGCATATATTACATATCCTTCTAGTACAAAGTATTGGCAGTGTATTTCAAAATACCGCCCATTTTTAGGACTTTGCATGTTTTTGTAATTTGTTTAATGGAATTTGATTTTCCAAATGGATGGAAAAATACTTACCACTAAATTTTGATATTGCGATGGAATGGTAAAGCCTCATGATAAAGGTATAACAGATTGATAACGATGTATATATATAAATATATGAATAGACTTTCATAATCCCACTTATGTTATTATGTATTCCAAGCCAGAAATAATTTCAAATTGGATACATACGAAACTAAATACTTATATATAGCAAAATATTTTACTATGGAACTAAACTCTTTTACTTCTCAAATTTCTTGGTTGTATTTATTCAACAATTTTCAAAATATGACACCGAAGAAATATATATTTCCTATTGAACGTGATTTCAAGTACATGGAACTTTGCCAGCAACCCAAAAGATTCATAGAGGAAAATGACAAAACATAAAAAAAAAAAATGAGAACCTAACAGAGGACATTCTGCATTTTATATCGATTTTAATATTGAAATTCTCAACAATTTGTATCATATTTTTAATTTATGGTTTATTTCAATATTACCATCTATATTGGATTTGAGTCAACATTGATTTCTGTCTTTCATATATACATGTATATACATATGAATATGTCAAGTCTACAACTAAGATGGGTTTTTGCGAATTAGTAAATTCTTATTTCAAAAACTTTTGATTTACAAACAAAAATTTAAGCCTAATCTTTAGTTGATGTTTTTTAAAACTCGGGCTTAAATAGGCACTGCCTTTTGCGTCAGTCCTTAAAAGCATCAGTTACCAGAAGTATAAACAAAAAGGTTTTTAAAAAATTTTAAAAGCAAAGACCATTCAAATTACTCAAATTAATAAAATTAAAACTTTAAGATTTTTGCTTCCTAAAATTTCTAAGAACAGGCAAGAGTGTGCCTTTTGTCTTTAGTTTCACAATTACGCCAAAAAACCTCAATAAAGCTGCAAATGAAAAATGAATTTGCTTACATTTGAGTCTGATTTCTTGAGATTTCAACTAATTTCAGCTGTCACCTTCTAAAAAAACTGATAAATTTATACAAAGAGACACTAAATTTTTAAAAAGTCACACTATGTCCTTGTCGCGGGTTTTCTTTTTTACTGTCAATTATAGCATTTTTTCTAGATAAAGCCGCATCTTAAAACATCTACTGAAAATTCAACATTACTGTTTTCAAAATATCAAAACGACATAAAAGATATTAATATCTTCCTTAAATTTTTATATTACATTTGCATCAATTATTTTCTTCGATATTTATACTGAGGCATGCATAATTCATCAATTTTAATGTTATTTGCCTTTTTTAAGTTAAAAAATAAAATCCCTTTAAAACCCATTCTTTTGAAATATGTAATGTAACAAAAGCGGCAACAGGAAAGGAAAAAATAAAGATATCTTAACTGAACGTATTTCAGGAGAGTATTCAAGCTTCGTTTAACAAACGTTTCGATTAGAGTTCTCTTCATCTGCCAAAGTCATCTGGAATTTCTGGCCATAGACCTATTTACTTTTTGGGTTATCAAGCTTCAAGGAAATTTCATGTATGTATAAACATTATAAAGACAATATTCATAAATTAAGAAGAAATGAAACTAAATTTTATAGTCATATACAGGGCCGTAACTAGGATGGGCAGACGTGGGAAAATATTTTCAACCAATATCGTCAACCAAATTACTTAAAAGTGGAAAAAAATATTCAAAATTTTGAAAATTATACGTTATGTATAGGATAAATGAAGGCAGCAATCGATAGTAAAGTTGGCAAAACTACGGCTACAGGAACAAGAGAGCTTTACATGAAACGGAAACCTAATTCAACGTGAAGTCCGACATCTGAAACACTTTGTATGGGTGGTATTTCACGTAAAAGTGCATCTTTTCATGTACAACTTCGTATGTGTGTACTATTCAATTAAATATGCAAGCATTTTTTTTACATTTAAATTTAAATATATTTTTTACTTCTATATCGTCGATTGCTCTGGGCAACCACGGTACTTTACCATGCGTAGTTACGCTAGTGTGATACATACTATATATTGTATATATGTATATACGTATCCAATCTACATTATATGTATATAAAGTTTTATTTAATAATGCAATTTTAAATTTATTGATTTTAATTTTTCACCCAAAATAAGCTAAATTTCCAAAGTTTTAGTTTATGTACATTTAAATCAGAACTCTACAATACATCAATACTTATACAGAGTATTTGATCCAAAACTATTTCAATTACAATATTTTGTAAACCTAAAGTGAACAAAAAAAAAATCAATTTATAGAGGAAGACATGCTCTGATCTCTGATAAGGCTAAAATATAGTATTCTTTACAGCAGCCAATGTAATCGCAAATATTTCCGAACCATTGAATCAGTATAATACCAATAGTTGACATAAAACTAGCCAAACTTTATTTTCGTAAGAAAATATCGAAAGACGAAAACTAAAACACTGGCAAAAACAGTAAAATAGGGAAATTGGAAATTTAAAGACATTCTTCTGTAAAGCATACACAAGTGATTTTCTCGACAAAATCTTTAAAAAAATCTGATTATAGTCGAAAGAAAATAATATTCCTACATTAACTTATCGATCTTATTCATATAGAAGTAGAAATACAAAAATATTCTTCAGTTTCGGTTTAGGTTCACATTTGTATAGCCAAATGTATTGAATAAGTAAAAGCGGAAAGATTTTGCCTTCTTTGGTCGTCTCTCATGCGGTAATATTCCACATCATTGCCTTTTAACATGACCACATCATTAACAGGAAATTATTATTCCTTATTCCTTCCGGGATGTATACCACTTTGAATGCAATCTCGAGCTAAATTTTAATCTTTCCTTATGCCTTTCCAAAGAATCTCTTTTAAAATTCACCATTCTGATTCAATTGCATTTTTATATACATATTATTACAAATATCGAAATAAGGAAGTACTCACATACATGTATGTATAATGTATGTGAATATATTGTATTTAGGCGTTGCTCAAATTGTACTTTCGATTTAAAATGAAACAATTATTAGCAAATTACTATTTGCCAATAAATTTTTTTCTTGTGTATTTTATGGCAATGGCATCAAACTACATCGAAAATAACGTCACAGTAATTTAGGTCCTTGTCAAATATAAAAACTTCAAATAAAACATAAACTCATCAATTTTCAAGTATAGAGCCCATTTTATAATTTTTTTTTTTTTTTTAAACGAACTCAAACTATATACATTCGATATCCCACCTCATTTCCAAACGCCTCCATTCAAAAAAAAAAAAACTTCTGCTTCTATTGTTATTATATATATATATTTTTTTTATCTTGATATGAGACACAGAGGCCATTTGTTTTATCCACAGAGCAATCAAAACAGAAATTTATTGAACAATTTTCGACCATGTTGCCGGAGCATCGTAATTTTTTATATGAATTGGGAACCAAAGGAAATTGATGTGTCGGCAGTTGACAATTTTTCCAGAGATTTCCCTCAGTTTTGTTGTTTTTCTTCTGTATATAGTATATATTTATTGTTTTTTTTTTCATATACATATATTTATTATATTCATTTTTCTCTTATTTATTTTTGTTCATTTATTTTCTTTTTATTTCTTTTTATTTCTATTTTTTTGTTTTTTTATTTGTGTTTATTACATTTCATTTTTGCGTTGTTTGGATTTTTTTTATTTTAAATTTTGACTATAATACAATTTTGGGAAAACAATTAAATGATTTTTTTTCTTGTAAAAATAGATCACTAAACTAGAGAATTTTCTATATAGAAGGTTTATTAAAAACTAGTTTTGCTCCCGGCTTCGCTTGTGTTATATCTGGAGAACAAAAGTCGTTGTTGCATAGTTTGAATTTGGTGACAGAACAGAGCTTTTCCTGTTTCTAAAGTCCTAACCGGAGAAACCCAACCAAAATTAGTTCACAAGTTCTTACCCGTAGTACTCGTAGTACACACAAGCAGTTACAGACAAACATTTTGCAAATGAGTTACTAGATAGTAAAGATGGTAGAAACTTCACAAAAAAAACAAATAAACATCATATAATTTTCAATCTACAAAGTTAGCCAAGATTTTTATTTGTATAGGATAGAAATAATAAGCGTTTGTTAGATGATTGTGATATGAAAGATATTATAGATTTGTCATCATTGATAAGAAATTATTTCTAAAGGGTCCCGTAAACGATCAAATTTGTTTGACAAACGTGTTTGTCAAACTTCACTTTTTCAGCGCAAACGATCAAATTATTTGACAAACAAATTTATCAAATTTGCCCGTAATTTCGATTTTCGGTGACGTTCGTGTTATACGATTTATCATGCACAATGAGTAATACAAGCGACGACTGAAATCGTGTTTGACAAACACCGCCGCACATGATCAAATTGTTTGTCAAACACGCCGTCAATCAAAATTTTTATCAAACACGTCAAACACAAAAATTGTTTATCAAACACGTCAAACAGCCCGCAAACGATCAAATTGACAATTGACAAACACGCATGTTTGACAAACAAATTTGATCGTTTACGGGGTACTTAAGAAAAATCCAACTAATCGAAGACTATTTTCGTCCGATCTAGCATCTACTTTTATAGCAGCATCGCAAGAGAAAAATGTTTGATTTAAGTGTATTCCATACTTCCAAATGGATCACAATTTAGTATAGTCCCCAATTGGAACCCATGGATCCAGCGAAAATGGTTTTTAAAATGACTACGGATAGTGCGGGCAATTGATTTTATAATTAATCAAATCGTTGAGTTTTTTAAGCTCTTGTTTTCGTTATTTCATTTTAGGACGAATTTAGTTAGCTAAACGTTATGTATGACAAATTGTATTATAAAAGTTACTGTGCTTTTATTTAAGACGCCCGAATTTTATTTGACGAATTATATTCGCGAAATTTTCTATTTACAAAAACAACAAAAGAAGATTAACTTAATTGCATATATATATTTGTATACATATATATATACATAAGATGGCCGATTACAAGACTTAATAACACTCTAGTTGTATATAGTTGCAGCAACATTAAAGCTTTTTTCTTAAATGATCCCCTAAAATATTTGTCTCTAAAATTAATTTGCTAGACTTTGTGATGATAAGATTTAAGAAGGTTTAGATGAGTTTCATTTCTCATTCCATTGCCTTTGTTTTTCCATTTTACTATTCTAGGTATATGTATATCCTTTAAGAGGACGAATTTTAGTCTTATTTATAAATATATATATATATATATATTTCATTCTGTACACCATCAAGCTATAAATGTAGACGAATAGAAAAGGGAGATAGATGTCATCATCGTTAAATATAAGTTGGCAAATAAAGCAGTACATTTAACCCCGCTCAATACCCAAATTCTACAACTAGGATTAAAAGATTTGAATCTAAGGTCTTTCTGTCTATATATATAAAGCTAAGGTTCTTCGAATGATACGATTGAGACTCGTCTTTTCCTTTATCGTAGGACAATAATATGAATTTTTATCATAAAAAGTTTTCTTCTATACACTCAAAAAAAGAGATTGATAAAATTCATAAAAAAAAATGTTTGTCTCCAAAATTTTAAAATTCTTTCCATTTCCTAAAAAAATATAAAATACTAAATCTAACAGATATTTGTATGTATCGAACACACACATAAATGATTTAAACAAGAAAATTGTTATTTCAACCAAAATTTTCATACAAAAAATATGTATGTCAACAAGTGAAGAGATGTAGCCAACCAAATTTTTAGGCGGAGGTACGATGGGCCAGTAAGGCCTATGTGCTAAGGACGCGCAATTGTGCGGGCTCCTCCAATACAGTATAATACAAAGTTGGGTTTAGGTTTCTAATCTTGTTCAAATTTTTATGTTTTAAGGATTTTATTTTTGTATTAAAGGAAAATTTGAAATGAAATTAGGTTTTCAGGACTTTCACAGGAAAAGGCAATATAGGTGACCAAAATTATAGTGGATGTTTTAGGTTATTTTACAAATAAGCAAAAACAACGCACGTAAGCAAAAACATTTTGCGCTTTTGGTGGATGCGCAGCTTTACTACTACACTACACTATTTTTACCAATTTTTTTTTGAGTGTACTAAATCTATTAAACGTGTTATACTGTCCGCACTCTGGCTATGTAGCTATATATGCATACAATGTGACCTGAACCCAGAATAATCACACCTTTTAAATAATGTGTATACCTTCTTTCTGTTGACCGTTTATTTGAAAATTTATGTATTATAGGTAGGAGAACGATTGGATTTAAATATTTTCTCAGGTTATACCTATCATACTCAATCCAATATTAGTAGGATTTGATCCACTTATCTAAACCACACAGGCATTTAAATTGTTCTTGCTTTTAAATTATTATTGGTAGATATTATACATAATTTATGAATATATAGAAAGGACCATATAAATTCTAATTTCATAGGGAAATTTTAATATTATATGTATTTACTTATAAAATTAAAACAATATAAATGTATATAATCAGATAAACTTTAACAAAACATGCATACCTACAAATGTTTTACAAAATTTATTTTCAAAAAAAATTTAACAACATTCCTAGCTGAATGTCAATCTAATAGAAGTCCTGTTTGATGCCATCATGTCTAACGCATCCATGGATCTTCAGCAAAAAAAAGCAGAATTTATTCCGAAAAAAATGAAATATAACACAAACTGTCAAATGAACTTAATTAGTTTTGGCTAGGTCAAACCCGAACAATATAATATAAAGTACTTTTAGTTGCAAATTTTCAACCGAAACCACCTTAACCTCTGCCTCAAAAACTGCATATACAGTTTCAATAATTTATATTCATGCATGCATGCTTCAGTACGCAGGTTTTATACATATATAGGAGAATATGAGGCATAGTTGGCCCATTAAAGGCCTAAACGTAACTATCTACTAACTAAATACATATTAAATTAGATTTGCTAAAATAAATATTAAATATACCTATTATATAAAGCCAACATTAGGCGAGCTGTAAATGGACAATCCCAGATGAAACGCCCTTCTGGGTCCCAAAATGTCAAAAATTCGATTTCCTACAGTATTTCTTACATACGCTTTATTATGGGCTATTTTTGTAAGACAGCGTTACCCTTCTCATGACATAATGTAAAGGATCGAAACATTCTAAATTTGATTTTATACAATACTTCTTAAATGCGCTTACGCTCTAAAATATCAACACTTAGTAGGTTGCAGTCCGTTCCCAAGTGTCAAACAAGCAGACAGAAAGATAAATAATAATGTTTTCATGGCCCCCAATTGTCTTGTATATTCTTGAAAGATTTTAAAAACTTAGCAAATAATGAAAGAAATAACATTTGGACAGACAAACACTTAAATTTATTTATTATACGAGTTATGTACATACATAAATTAGACATTCGGGAATTATAATCCTTATTTTGCACCACGTTCCCCTACATGCTCGTATGCTACCTTTATAACATAAACGAATGGGAAATATATTCAACATGACACATTTCTGAAATTTAATTAATTAGTCACATTTTTGACTGATTAGTGGATTTATGTACACTTTTTTTCTATATATTTACTGAAAGTTTGAAAAATACCTATAGTAACAGTTAATAACAAAGTTGACATTGTTTAAAACTGATAAATACGAGAGGGATAAAAGATAATAATAGTAATATGAAGTCTTTTATGATAGCTATTATTGAAACGAAAAAGACAAAAATTTTGTCTAATAATTGCACATGAACATTCGCTTGCAATCATTCATAAAACTTAACGAATATTTTGTTAGCGCAAGTATGGGTCCAACTTAAAAAACTCATCCGAAAAATAAGTACTTAAAGTAACTTATAGCTTAGTATTGTTTATTAACTCAACCACATATTTAATTTAGTATGTACATATACTACTATTTCCCTGAAGGAGGATACTCAATAAATACAGTACAATGGCACTAATGTCTCAGTATAATAAACAGTTATACTGTGCTAATGTTTCAATTTAAGAGATATCTACAAAAAAATGTACATGTTCATGCGTAATGTGTACCTATAGATATACTAGAGGTTTGACGACGCCGATAGCCTAATGTGCCCTTGCAAGTATTCCATGGTTCGCAGTCCATGTGAAAAATTATAGGTGTAGTTATATGAGAAAAACATAATGAACCCGATCTAAAAAAAAACCGAATGGGGATATATTATCCTTTTTTTCAATCGGGATTCTTTTTCACAACAAGCTCGAATAGTGTGAAGCTGTCATTGCAGCTTGACCATACCATTTCATCATGGAAAAACTTACACCGACACAGCGCCTCCCAATTGTGGAGCTGTATTACAAAAATCAGTGCTCTGTGACAGAATTTTGTTTAGCGATGAGGCCCATTTCTGGCTAAATGGATACGGCAATAAGTAAAATTGTCGTATTTGGGCTGATGAACAACCCGAAGAGTATCAAGAGCCACCGTTACAGAGAAATGCATGATTAAGCGTGGTTTATGTACATGTTGAAAAATCATTTCGTCGAACACCTAATTTCACGTTTTGGACCAGTAAATTGGGCTTATGTAAAGTCTAAAGTCTATGCGGATAAGCCAGCTACGATTGATGCCGTGGAAACAAACATTCCTCGCGTTATTGGCCAGATTCCAGTCGTAATTCTCGAATAAGTGGTTTAAAATTGGACCTATAGAATAAACCACCTAAAGCGTAGCTTTCAAAAAAAATGGTATCGATTGTTCTTTCAATTCTAAATAACATGTTCATCATCACATTAAATTGTATGTGTTTTATTTCAAAATATTTTCCTGAACCTCACAATAAATCACCCGTTACGTAATATAAAGATTACATGTTATTGTGAGAACACCAAATAAAAACTAAATTCTTGAAGAAGGAATTGGAAATTAAAAACATATAGTAACTTAAAATCGACCCATAGCCGATTTTTTGATGCTCTATTGTAGAAATGGGGCAGGAAAACTGTCAAAACTAACATTATTTCAAGATTTTGTCGTCATAACTTTGTTTGCTCTTTTCAAAATTTCTTCTACTATAATTTGCAGGTAACCCAGACCCTGATAGCATAAGTCTAATCTGTAAATTTTATTCAAATCGGTGAATTATTTTTTAAAGTACATCAAAACAACTTTATAAAGGGGGTTATTTTCTCCTATTATTATTTCTTTCTCCTTAGACCGATTTGATTGAAATTTAACGTGATATCGTCGATTTATGTAGTTAATCTACATAATTAATTTCAACAAAATTGATTTGCAAATTTTCCAATTAAATCCGGAAAACCATAAACAAAAAAACTACAAAACTTTCCGGTCAGCCTGGTTTTTCCTATATAAATTTGCTCCCTCAGGATCGATTTTGCTCAAATGCAATACCAAACCAAGTTAAGGAAGAAGCAATTCACATTGTAAATTTCATCACGCGCTTTTGAGTTATCTTGTATACGGACGGACGGACGGACGGACATGCATAAATCCATATAACTTTTGATTCCCGACACAACCATACCATTAAAACCTTTCTACGACGATTATTTCGATGTGTTACAAATGGAGTGACAAAACTAATATACCGTCTGGTAGTACCTACCATAGGGCATAAATATAGAGCAACTGAAAATCGATTTTTTGATGTCCTATTGTAGAAATGGGACTCGTAGTTAACAAATCTATAGTTCATTGAATTAACTCTGAGAACAGAGAACCAAAACTACTAATATTTCAATGTTTAATAGCATAAATATCTTCCGCAAATGTTGTTCAAATCGGTATATGAGTTTTTTAAATACGCATCGAAAATTTTATAAACAGGTTTATTTTTTCTTACAACTATTTCTTTCTCCACTATCATTAGACCGATTTTACTGAAATTCAACATATCGTATATTTAGTAGTAGTTAGTATCTACCATAGGGCATACAAATTTTATGTACTTACATATGTATATTAATAAAAAAAATTTCTAAAAATGCTTTAGTTTTCATTAATAACAGATTTTCTTTGACAAAAAATAATTTTGCTAATAAAATTTTAGTTAACAAATGTAGCAAAGTATACAATACAACGAATAAATAAATACATATATGAATAGCCAACAAAATATCAGTCATCAAAACATACACGTTATTGCATTTGTTAAGTTACCATTTACAAAATAATGTATTTTGGTAAAAATCAAAGAAACATTACCTTTGTAGCAGATCGCAACGAATATTAAAAAAATTTGTCTTTGACTTTATATTGCAGTGGTTCAACATAACTGTTAAGCTTTACAAATAAAATAGTTTAAAATAGCTAATATTTTTCTGGCAACTTGTCGTGGTTTTCCCGGGAAACGGGAGACTAAAAATTAAAAAAGAATCCACGAAAGTATAAATATGCAGCTGCCTAGTTCACCTACATTCTAGACCCCTTCCTGTTTATAACGGAGAGTGAATACCCCTTTTACAAATATGTAATAATTTTACTTAAGTGTAGAAACCTTTTTTGGTCTAAGCTGAAAAGTATAGAAGGAGTGTTGACATATTGACTTGATGTCAACACTTTCTATACAATTTTCCTTTTATAGAAATAATGTTCAAAACACTTTCTTCTTTGTGGTTAATAAAACTTTGATACTTACAAAATACCTACTATGTCCTTTAAAAATGTAAAATAAAAAACAAATTTTCCATGTATCTCCAAGTAAACACACCCACACCCGGTTTTACTAAGTTTCTTCTTTTTTTTTGTAGTGTTTATTTTCGTAAAGAGCTGATAATTCGATTATCCATCAGTTTATAAGGGAAGAGAAAAGAAATTCATGTTTTCCTTAAATTGTCGACAAACATTTGATTTTCCATAAAAAAAAAAAAAGAAAAAAAACACAAAAAAAAAGTTTGAAAAATGAAGTATAAAAAGAAATGTACCTGCTTCCTTTCTGCACCGCTAGAATCATTCAAAAAAGCAAATGAAACACTCTTTACTTAAAAAATGCTTCCAATTTGTGTCAAGCATGCAAATATAGTAAACACAAATCGCGAAGCGAGAGAAAAAGGTTTATCCGCCTTCTACTTTTGCTATATACCAAATTCTTTTCTTTTTTCGTTGCTATTTTGTTAGAAGACTTTATTTTTCGAAGCGGATATATACTTACACACAAACACCTGCATTTAAAGAAATTCAAAGCGAATTTTCCAATATTCAAGAAAATGTTATTTAAATAAACATTATCATCGCAGTTAAAAAAAAAAGATGGCAAAAAAGTGGAGAACGAAAAAACACACTTCTTCTTCCTTTTCATGTATAGAGTAAACTATAGATACAAAATTTTCTTATTTTTCTCAATTTCTTTTCACTTTTCTTAGACTGCTCGTTTTATGAAACTTTCATTTCTATACCATTATCCCCACCTCACCCCAAAATCTATATTTATCTCGATATTCTATTCAGATTCATTTCGGAAGTCAACCAATACCCGTCCACCCAACATCAGAATCGCCACCCATTTTTTCCGTTTGTATTCGGAATTAAAGAAAGTACAAACTTGATCCAATATTCAAGTTTGCACGATCAATCAATTCGAAATATGTTTTTTTTTTCGATTTTATTTTTTATCTGTTTATCTATCTGCTTTGGTAAATTTTTGTAGCAAGAAACTGCACATGTAAAAGACGAAGACAAAGTTTAGATGGAAAGCTGACTGAGTAAAAAAAAAATATGAAAGTTTTTATATGAATTAAAAAAAAAATAAAAAAACAAAATTCAAAAGTGACACAATTGTCATCTATATATTCATAAAAAAAAACGCATCGATCTGGTTTTTCCTTAGCGATCCTTAAAAAAAATTCTATTTTCGAATTAAATTTTTGATAATATTGGTGCGATGCGTTTAGAAAAAGACAGATTAATTGTTCGGTTGTACAGCTGAAACTCCGAGTCCAATTTTGATGAAATTTACTCAGTCCGAATTCAATGAAATTCTGACAGTTTACCTAACCTGAAATTGAAACACCCGTTTCAACTTATCAAAAGCTGATTGGATTTTTCGTTCAAATTTCCCTATGGCTTTTTTGTATGGTTTATGGAAGCCAAACTACTGGACCGAACTCGACGAAATACACACACTTGAAGTAATTGGACTTAAAAAACGGGTCTGGTAAATTTTGCATTGAATTCTAATGGAGACGGGACGGGTGCGAGGTGAAAGAAGTGAACTGAGGCAGTGGGGAAGCATTGCGGGACGGGCGGAGCCGCACGAGATCTGAGTGGGTTTTGAAACGAGAACGTAATGAAGTATTCAATGACATTATCGGGAAAGTTCCATAGCGGTCAGGTCGGAATAGAGAAAAGTGTAACTTTACTGCTATGGTTTGTTTGTCCATTTTTGATATAGTTTGGAAATTTCCAGGTTTTCTTAGAAATATATAAATAGTGTTACCAAACAAAAGCTTGTCAGAGTCCATAAAAAAAAAATTAAATTCAAAATAGTCTCCTTAAATATTCTTCATTATTAAAAAAAATATTAGTTTTATAAATTTAGAATAAGTTTAACTTTTACTCCGTTTTTTGTATAGTGTCTTTTAATAGGGACATAACAATTTTGTATCTTTATATGAACGCACCCTTAATAATGACCTGTCAATGTCAAAACGTAGATTAAAGTCAACATTTTCATCATGGTAAAGTTCACGAACGAGTAACGCTTGGAAATTATTAAAAATTACAACCGAAATACCGAGTCGGTCGCCGCAACTTTAAGAGCGAAAAATCATCCTCAGCGATGGGCTCATTTTTGGCTAAACGGATTTGTCAGCAAGCAAAATATGCGTTATTGGACAGCAACAAACCCACATGTGCTTCAAGAGACACCATTGCATCCACAAAAAATCACTGTATGGTGCGGTTTACATGCCGGAGGCGTATTTTCTCGTTGATACGAACGATCGCCATGTTACCGTCAATGGAGAACGCTACCGTGCCATGTTGGAGGATTATTTTTGGCCAGAATTAGATGAAATTGATATCGGCGATATGTGGTTTCAACAAGACGGCGCTACAAGCCACACAGCACACGTTACAATCGTTATGTTATGTCCTTAATGAAATAATATAATATATATAATAATATATTAGTTATAAGTTTCTACTTAGATTTGGATAAGTTTCAAGAATCATAATGGACATAGATTTCGTGGTCCTTAATTTTTTGGAATAGATTTTATAATGATAATAATTAAAAACATTGTATTCATTACAGAAATCGTACTTATCGAATAGCATATCTATAGTCTGTAGGAAACAAAAAAATATGAAAATCGCCACAGCCTAACCCCACGACTCCATTAGACTTTTTTCAAGACTTTTTTTCAGTCCGATTGAAAATATGTCCAATTTTTCGAATCTCCACGAGACTTTTTTTCAGTCCGACACAAAATAAGTGTGGAAAAAAGTCGAATGGAGTTGCTGGTAACGATTACTAGCAATATTGCAACCACCTTCAACCAATTGTGGTCACTATTACCATATATTTCAGTTTCCTAACAAGCGTTCACTAACAATGCAATTTCTATAATAGTTTTTATTCTTAACTTCAGCATGTGAGTGAAAAGTATGTTAATAATAACAGCTGATTTTTGTGAGACAGAGGGATCAGGCTCGTCTTAATATCTAATGGGGTCAAACCATACAAAATAAAACTACTCCACTTAAAACTTACAAGTCTGTTCTGTCGTTGTGACAAATTTTTAGTTACAATAAATTTGTAACTACAAATATTCGGCAGACGATTCATAATTATGTCCAAATTATGAATTTATTACAGTCTAAACCTAAAGTTTAAACTATTATAATTCGAGCGAGTTGTCATGACTATTTTAGAAATACACTTGAAAATGTTTGTATAGATGTAAAATTTTTATAGTGGTGTAAAATTATTTCTGTGTTTAAAAAAATGGTGGAAATTTTTCGACATTTATCAATTAAATCACTCAGAAAACACCTAAAATTTCGTTGCAAAATATTTTCGGTCAGAACTTGTTATATTGAAAAAGTAAAAAATTTAAAGATTATTTTGCCGTAAGGTTGCCTGAATGTCCAAATGTATTTCATCATCACATTGCATACATATCATACATATTGCATCAGTCAATTTCATTACATGCTATATGTATGCATCTCACCATCTAATCACATTAATTAATTACCGTTCTTAACTCACATCCGCGTTCTTGACTACGTAGAATAAAGGCTGGATTAGATTGAAGCAGCAACAGCAACAGCAACAGCAAAAGCAACAGCAAAAATTATAGAAACCATGCATTTAAATGGGATGAATTAGATTACCGACAGCAACAGCAACAGCAACTTCATTTCTATTTCTAATTTGGGTGGGGGAAAAACTGTGGTAGGTGCCACTACGAATTTTTTAAAAATTTCATTTTTGACTCCCACCATTCTCCCACCACTTCGCACCAGTAGGCTACTTGACTTCAAAAGATGCATGCAAATAAAAGTAGCTTAATGAAATATTGTTCGAGAGGTAGGTTGCAAGTTGACAACATGATCATGCTTATAATACAGTGCATGAACCTTGAAAATATGAATTGTCGTTTTTTGAATTTTTTTCGTTTTTGGTTTTTTGGTTTTGTTTGATGAATAAAATATAATTTCTTTGTGAAATTATAACTTTTTATTGCATTTTTTTTTTATTTTAATTAAAGATTATTAAAATAGAAGGCAATTTACCTAAAAACGATAAATTCGTGTATTTTAATGACATTATTCTAGTTTATTTTAAAATGTAGAACCAATCCCTTACGCTATTTTTTACGCGAGTTTTCGAGGAACGTATCTAGCGCGTGAAAACAAAATTAGGTCTATTTATTATTTTTCAATTTTCAATTATTTACATATTATTGTAGTTTCTCTTTCTCATAAAATAAATGTACAAAATTTTTAAAATGTGAATTCTTCCCGGAATTGTAATTAGTAGAAACCAACGCGATATAAAAAATTTCTTAGAAATGTGCAATTTGGAAATGGAATAAAGACTTTTTCTAAAAACTACCTCAATAAAAATATATCATTAATAATATTTCTAATATTTTTGTCCTAAAACAATATAAATTTTAAACCAAATTTATTTTTAAATGAAATATACTAATTGTATACATTTTATTGCTGTTGAAAGGCCCCAAATTTATTCTTTTCCAAAAAAAATATTTAGGAAATAAAAATATTTGAAATGGAAATAATATTGGGAAAAATTTCTCGCAATTATATACATTTCGTTTCAATATTGCAAAAATTAGTCTGAAAAAAAGACTTCCTCAAAAATTTTGCTGTTGCTGTTGCTGTCGTTTAATCTGTTTCAAAAAGCAGCATTCACGACTTTTGCTGTTGCTGTTGCTGTTGCTGATTCAATCTGATTCAGGGGTAATGGTTATATGTACATTAGAGTGGCCCTTATTTTTCAACTCTCAAAAGTCTACCTCCCACCCCTCAATCTTGTTCCGATTAACAAAAAAACGATATATACAAAATTTTAGCTCAATCGGACAACTGCAAGGCGACCCTCATCGAGCTTGTATTGAGATGTATTACATACATCAGATGTTTTTTAATAGTTCCTGATGGTCGCCTTAAACTTGCCCGATTGAGCAGAAATTTGGTATAGCCTGTTTTTTTGGTCATTCAAACAGAATGGGTGGGAGCTTAACTTCCAAAAAATTTCATACAGCTAAGGGCCACCCTAATGTACATTTTGAAAATGTTCGTATTTGTAAAATAAGTAAATAAAATATTTAAAGATGTTCCCATTTATAAATTAATATTTCTATCTTGTTTGAAAAAGCATTTTCTAGCAGGATCCCGAGGTTTTCAGTTATTTTCTATATGAGACGTTTTTATGAATAAGGATAGTATAAAAAAATATTTTTGAAATGTGTTGCGAAAAATATTTTTATAGCTACATGTGAAGTTTCGGAATATTTTTTGTGGGTTTTTTTTTATGCGGTCCCTATCCACCGCACAAAAATAGGTTTTGGTGTATTTTCATTAAAAATAAAGAAACCAGAAATATTGCAAAGCAATTTCGCTATATTGAAAATAACATCCTAAAGCCCATTTCGTATAATTTTGTACTTACGAAATTAAAACTATGGTGCCTGTTCTGATATCCGACGTTACGTTAGTTTTATTCGATATTACTCACTGGCTACTCGATATTTCATTTTTGGTGTTCTGGAATACGCAACGTTTCATTTCAGTTCAACGCGTAGCAACGGATTCGATTTTGTTGTTCTGATATTCGCCGGGAAGTCGATTTTCAGGTTAAATTACTCACTTCAGTTTTCGCGCGTTCGAATGAATATTTTTGTATGAATTTCCTTTATTTCTAAACCCACCCACACTATGCACCATAATATAAATTTTTAATTTCATTTTGGGCCTGAAATGGCTTTTATGAAGGATATATTCATTCATTCATTTTTCCAATTTTAAATTTTTTAATGATTAGTGAATGGAAAAAATGTTACAAAAGTATATAATTTATATTTTGAAATAAACATTGCTGAAAAATATATGAAATTTATTTTAATAATGACAAGAACTTTATTTTGTAAAACATTTATTTATGAAATGACTTACAAAAAACACAACCAGCTGATTTTTGACATGCGATGATTGCCGTTTTTCTAAATGGGAAACGTAGTTTTCCAGAACACTGATCGCGTTAGGAATCGAATCGAACGCGTTACGTTTACTCACCTAATGCCGGCGCCAGACGATGGGTGAACGTTTGATTCAAATGTTTGCCTCCAAAGTTTGAGTTAAATATTGGACGATTGATATGGCAAGTGTCCTGCTACACGGTGGAACGAATGTTTGATCCAATTCATTTGATTCAAAGATTGGTTCAAATGTTGGTTCAATTTTTTCTGACATTTGTGTATTTAAATTAAATACAATATTATTATAATATTTTTATTAAAAATAATAATATTTAATAATAATTCAAAATTGATTAAAATCAATGGAAAATGATGATGATGTTGTCGCTGCTGCCGCGACAGTAGTTTTGTTGTCTTGTTGCAAATTACTGTTGGCAAAAAATAAATTTAAAAGACGTAAAAGGAGGTGGTTTAAATGAATAATAAATTTATGTTTTTTTAAAACGTATGGCATCTACCCTGACAAAATGTAGCCAAATCAAGTATTTCTTTGTTTATTTATTAAAACTTTTAAGCTGTCAAGCATAAAACCATTGATTAAATAGACCAGTATTAACCTTAAATCAAAAAAATAACATATTTTATAAATTATAAATTAACATAATTCCTGTTTGATTAATTGTAATTAAAGAAACACTATAAAAACATTTTTTTATACAGCAATAATGAAAATTCGTCCAATTTTAATAAAACATATATCATGTCAAATTATAAAACCTTCCAATGTTGGACGATTCGTGTAGCAGTGGAATTCAAATGCATGTAATGTGAACCAAATGTTGTGGTGGGGTTACAAAAATCCCTTTGACGCGTGTCAAAAGACCGACAACAGCCCGAACATGTTCCAACACGAACGTTGGACACATGACATTGGACACACTTAGTTCGCGCATCGGCCACACGATGCGTCCAACCATCAAGCGTCCAACGTTGGAAGGTGTTCGTAGCATCGTCTGGCGCCGGCATAATACTAGAGGCACACATAGGGTATTCATACCTTAGTATCGATACTACAGTATAGCCTTGTATCATGGTATAAAAAGGGGTTGGCACACATCAAACATAATATCTGTCTGACATTTGAAATTCTGCCATTTCAGCGAGAATATGGGAATTTATTTTCGCTCCTCTTAAATCCTCTATATGATTCCTACAAATATCTATAAATTTTGAGGTTTCATTAACGCATAAAATTTTGCGTATTTAATTACTTTTTTCAGTTTTTTAAAATAATATTTTCAAAAAAAAAGTGTAAAAATGTGTCAATTGCTAAGCTTTCCTACAAAATTTCATTCGCTATTTTCCGCTTCAATAAAAAGCTGCGACAATCACTAATGAATATATTACAGTGGCCGAAAAAATGAAGTAAAAAGGGAATACCACGTACTTTTTCGAATTTAAATACTAGATTTATGCTACGTAGTTGAAATGGTATTCAGCTAGTATTCGACGATACACATATGGTATACAACATGGTATCCTTAAACTATGGTATGAATACCCTATGTGTGCCTCTAGTATAACGCCGTAAAACAGAACAAGGGTGTATATGTTTAGGTTTAAGTCGAACCTTACATGACTACCAAAAAGTTTATAACGAGCATACGAATTCGGACAGTTTAAATAAAATCCTATCTCAATAAGGGTTAAGAGGAAATATTGTGCTAGCACAATGACTTCTTATAATATCGTTTCGATACTGCAAGAAGATGTGGGCTTAAGGAGAAGAAGACTTTTTCTTCGAATCTTAAAATTACCAAGTTGCTGCTTACCATTGTCAGATTATCCTTTCATTTATGAAGTGCATGGATTATCTAATATTTTCAAATTTCTTCAATACGTTCTTGACTTATCGTACTCACATAAGTACAGATATCATTAATAATTATCGCATTCGAATTCCCAAAATAGGCGATAGATTTTCTTTCTGATTAAAATACCATAAAAACCATAATAATAATATATGTATTTAGAAATAAAAGTATAAGAAAGTAAACAATTCATGTTATACTACAAAAGCTTTAAAATGAAAACATTTCTTTCCTTAATTTTATCAATCATCTGTTGAATGATACAATGTGATATATACCAGGTTTATGCGCCCCTTCGGATATATGAACAAATACATACTTCATGCTGAACGTACATACAGTAATTTTTGGTCAACAAAATTCGACTATAGGATATTGGAAGGCGAAAGGAAAACGTAGAATGGATATGGTTTAACCTACGAGTATATGCCCAACCTTTTAATCAAACACCTGTTAGTTTAGGTGCCATGTTTTATGGAAAAGTAAAATTCATTTTCAGTGTGCGTGTTTGGGATACGTGTCGATGGCCCCCGGGTTTGCTATATACTTTATTCTCTCTAATTTAATAGAAAAAGATGATGGAAAATAGAATGTATATATATAGTATATGGTATTATACCCAAATGACGTTTTATAAATGTTCATAGAGGAAGTTTGTAATTGTTGTGACTTTGTTATGTGAATCAATGAATGAATATAATGGTGTTAAGTTGATATAAAAATAAAAGAGCATATAATATATTATATTCCTCTTCCTCTTTCCAACATCCATAAATCCCTGACATTGGCTTCAATTACTTAATTAGATGTGATGGCCCTTTGGCAATTTATAGCGGATCGCCGGGGACAATCAACGACAACTCAACTATATTATATAAAGTTTTATGGTTAAGACTCTCCGAAGGTAAATTAATAGAGAAATCTTGCTCATAATGATCGAAATAAATGTGGATTAAATGACCCAATTCAACTTAAGGAATATACGTGACAATTATCTACGTCCTTAAAAGTTTATTGATTCTGAATATCAAACATACATGTATGTATATTAGTTTTGTCTTTAGTAAAGCATTATAATAAGATGAAAGACGAAATAAAATAACAAGAAAATAAATATGTACACATAGGTAGTAAATTTGTAAGAATCCAATTTTAACCTTTCTATTACAAATAAATTATTCATTTATATAAATAATATTAATATTAAAATTAAAAATGGAAAATAATACCTAAAGATGTAATCAAATAAGTAATATGTACACCAATACCTCACTTTGCGTCGGGGTTACGTTCCAAAAAAACACGACGCAAATTGAAACGACGCAAAATGAATTAAGATTTTCTATAGCAAACCATGTAAAGATCGAAGATAGGTTCCAGGGTGACGAAAATACTACTTTTTAAAAAGAAAATTGAACAAAGTAAACATTAAAAAAACAAAAATAATATAAAATTTTATTATATACATACATACAAAAAACAAAAAAACGTATTCAATTAAAACAAAATAAACTATTCAATTAATTTATGAAAAACAAAATTAAAATTAATCACATTCTGATGAATCCATAATGGGTGTTGTCGTAAGTCGGCTTTCTTTCACAAAAAATTGGTCCAATGTTTGCTGAACAGCTTTTTTTCTAACCTAAAATAAATTTCTTTGTAGCAATTGATATTCGTAGCTACCCCCTGGGACACTTTAAAACTCCTTCCGCTGTCAGGATCGTTTTTAAAAAAAATCTCCATAGCTTCGTCAATCAAACACATCGCTTTGGAAATTTGTTTTGAGGTTAAATTTTGTTTTTCGGAGATTTCTATTAAACGGTCACTGTCACCTTCTTCATTAACAAATTACAATTCCAGTTGCAATAGTTCTTCATTAGAGAATTCTTGGTTCGAGGTTAGCAATTCATTTATGTCAGTCTCCTCCATACCTTCAAAATTAGACTCTCTAGCTAAATTAGAAATTTCATGACGAACAGCTGGTGTACCGTCATTTTCTGCAGCGCATATTCGGTGAACACATTCAGGCCATATTTTGCGCCAAACACCATTCATGCAAGATGGTTTAACCTCCTCCCACGAATCAGAAATAATTTCTATGGCTTTCATAATGTTGAACTTTTTCCAGAACTCTAGCATGGTAGTCTTATCTCGTCCATCAGTCTCACTTAAAAGAAGTTTAAATGTTCGTCGAAGGTAATAACTTTTAAAAGTCGATATTACTCCCTGATCCATCGGCTGAATAACCGGTGTCGTATTAGGCGGCAAAAATACAAATTTCACGTTTTCTGACAACTCATCAACATAAACTGGGTGGGTAGGAACATTATCTACTAGGACCAAAGCCTTGAAGTTTAAGTTTTCCTTGTTGCAATAAGCTTTAATTTCTGGAATAGCACAAGTTAAAACCCAGTTTTGAAATAATGATGTTGTCATCCATGATTTTTTGTTTGCTCGCCAGTGGACAGGAAGCAGATTCTTTGAATAACCTTTCATAGCTCTTGGATTTTCTGAGTGATAAATGAGAAATGGTTTAAATTTAAAATCACCATTTGCATTACCACCAAGAAGAAGAGTCAGTCTATCCTTGCTAGCTTTAAATCCATCTGTTAGAAAACAAGAAAAAAATTAAAGACTCGAATCCAAAACAACGCAACCTCGAAAACCTAACGACGCACAGTGAAAATTAGTACTAATTAAGCAGCGACGCAACTTCGAAACAACGCAAAACGGAACGACGCAAAGCGAGGTATTGGTGTATTCCAAATTATAAAGAAACGATCCGTTTCACATGATTTCATTAATATATTGTTCCAAAATATATGTAAATATATATTTAAGAAACATAGATTATGTAATTAAAACGAATTAAAATAAAATAAAACAATAAAAAAAATCATAGAAGGTTAAACTTTTGTAGTGCGAAATATAACTTAATGATTTCAAATTCCACGCAACAATCAAACTATTCACATTCTTAATATGATATCTGCACAATATGTTTTTATATAGTGCTGAGCTTAACTTATCGTCGTTATAATCCACTTCTTTTGTATAACACATTTATTCAACTTTTCTCATTTATTATATTACAAGAACAACACAAGCCTCAACCAACCCACTTCTAGATCTATTAATTCATTTAATCCTTCTCGTTATTATGTAAAATGAACACCCAAGAGTACACCTATACCAATTTTTTTATTTTTCTTTTTTTTTTGTAATGAATTTATGTACCATAGAAAATGAACATGCGGCTAATGAAAATAATAAATTAGAAAATCCAAGTATGAACATGTTGTACCTTTGCGGTGGACCAATTCAAATGTAAATTAATAATATACCATCAGATTTTTGACTTCATCCTATAGAAATGGAAACCGTATATACATATATATAGAATAAAAATAAAATTACACGACAGCACCAGTGACAATGGCAACTGTTATTATCTATGGCTTATCTCTACCTATATTTTTCTCATATCTTCAACGAGTCGACATTTCGTAGATGAGAAATTATTATATATTGGTTAGTATATGTAGCTGGTACCTATGCCAAGACAGTACTGTATTAAAAGTAATTCTAAAAGAATATTAAACACTTTAAGTGCAGGATTTTCGCGATTACTCTTCTACTTTGGGATTAAAGTGGCTTAAGTTAACATAGTCTTTTTCTTTTCGAGATGTTCTACTATATTTTCTTTATTATTATAGTTTCATTATTTGAACTACAATAGATAGATTATATAGTACAAGTACAATTATTATTATATTATATGCATAGACAGAACGACAGAGAACAAGAACCAGATAATTCTTTGTATATAAATTTTTGGCAACATTGCAGCGTTGCAAAGCATGCCTCCTCGTTAATAGTGCTTGTAGAAAAGACTGAAAATTCATATATGAATTTCTATATCGCATAGAGTTTTTTAAACAAATTCTATTAAACTTTATTTATTGTATGCTTTTTAACAGAACAAAGCTACTTTTATTATACGTATAGATAAATGGCAATAAAGAGCTCAATGCTATCAATTAAGACTTATTAATTAATGCTTTATGGAAATTTTATTTTAACTTAATATATTTATTTTCATGCAGTTCTTAAACATAATTTATGCAGAGATGAATCGAGAATCAAGAAACGAAAATTAAATTTATGTTAAAATATGTTTTTTTATATACGTATGTGCGAAACACGCAGAATTTTCAACATAATTACAATAATTAACTGTATAGCCTCGCACTTTCGTGTACTCTATAATATGAACCTAATAAATTTCTTTTACTTGTCAACTGAACTTTATTTCTTCACCATTGAATCTTAATGAACTTATTTGGGGTGACATCTTTACATAAATTTAGAATTATGCAGAAACCTATTTCACTTACACGCATCTATTAGATTTAGCTCTACCTACCTATATTTCGTCTTTTCGGGAAACTTATTCCTCCTATTTTTAGAGTAAAATTTATATTAAAAAAACATATCAAAATCTAATATCGGTGTATACCCAATTTTCTTATTAACAATAGTATTATATTGTAATAATTTCCAAATTTGTTCAAAAAATGTACCGACGGGTTTCCTTTGTTTCTTTTGGAATTTTCTTGAATTTAAAATCTAATTACAAAACATAATATGTATCTGCAAAGAGATTATATTATATAGAGCCCCCATGACCATGCATATTTCACATACCAAAGGAAAAGGTTTTAGCAGAAACATTTTTGTAGTTTTTTCTGTTATTCCCTTAATTTTCACATTTATAGGAATCAGAATAAAAATAAATAGTACAAAAGACAAAATTTGAAGCATCGAATACTATTCATACTAACTTTATATATATAATCTCTTTGGTATTCTAAGTTTCAATAAAATCCGTCAAAGAATTTTCTGATATACGTTTTTGTGGTCTACATGGGCGTGTTAAGTAAGAAAACCATACTTATATCTAGTTTTATAGTTTTAGGTAAACTAGAATTTTCTATCTATACTTATTTCTCACATAGAATGAGAATTTTAATTTATTAAATTTGAAGTAACATAAATTCTGTAGATATAAATTATATACAAAATTTTTTGTATCGAGTAAAAAAGCGCTTAAATGGTTTTGGCTTAGACAGTAACTTAGCAAGATAATTGTCATGAGTATATTTCAGATAAAATACACTGAAAGAAATAAAAGTCAAAAGAATCGACTATACCCGGTTAATACTTTATGCAAAAAGTTACAATAAAAAATTTACGTAATACGACTGCAGTTTACCGAAAATCACTTCTAAATCTTTTTACTTGCTTGATATTGATAAAATTTACCAAGTACCATATTGAACTTTGAATTAGGTAGATAAATAGGTAATACTGAGTTTATTTAACTTGTACTTGATCAGCCTTCTAAAAATCCCGAAGTCGAAATGAAGTAACCCATTTTTTAAGTATTAGTGACTGAATTCGTATAAATCTATAGTCCGGTAAAAAAATATCTAACGTATCTCTAAAACGTGCAAAATTTTTAATTTGATTTTTCATATTGTAACTTCTCGAATATATATTTGGAATTGGGAATTGGAAAATTAGAAATACACTTCACAGGATAATCACCGCACTTTTGTAGTAATAATACAATAATTTTTTTGATAAGAGTTAGGAAAATATATGCTTTTTAAAGCCTGAGCATGAGTAAAACCAATCAAATTTAATTGGATTTACCTTATACTATATTTGCTATAAGAAATGACCAAATTTTGGATTAAAATAACTTAGTGACTATATTAAATTAAGCATAGATTGGTTATATTAGCCTGTTTATACTTAAATTTTCATAATTTGACTAAAAACACTTAATTATTATAACTTAAACCGTATATAAAGCACAGCATGGGATTCTTTTGACTATTCTCATGAAAACTTTCTCAAAATTAATCAAGTACTTTTCATTATAATAATTATTCTTGGATACAGTGAGAATCCTGCTAGTACTTGGTTGTTTAAATCAAGGTTTGAAATTATTTTAACGTAATGATTTTTCAACGGAAATTTATTTAGATACAAAAACAGATACAGATTCTTTAGTAAGTATATTTAAATGTTTTAGAAAAATTCTAATGTCAAACGCCTGTAAATTTATTTCGGAGGAAAAATAAAAGTTCATTCAGCACAAGCATTTAAATTTTGCCGCTGAGGGTTATCTTTGTAAGTAAAAGTACACATGTAATGTCTTGAGATAAAACTCTTATTCAATGGCCTTTTCGAAATGTAATAAGTCGACATAAAATTTACACACCGTCGTATTCTGCACCATAGGTAGAGACTATATAAAAATGATGGTAATTTTTCAATCGTTGATTCTATCAAATTTAGGTAATGCGACACGTAAGCAACACGTAAATGTATATGGTGGTCTAATGGTACACAACGTTTGTAAATAGGTAAAACTAATTCAGTGTTCGTTCTAATCTTAAGTAAAAATCAGGATAGACCTTTCGAGGGCCTATGTTAACGGCTGTAACTTCCTGTCCTTGATGATATATCGAAAAGAAATGAAAAAGAACTCCTCAAGGGAATATTTTCTTAGATTCCTAAGTATTGTAATGTTAATGACTTTCATAGTATTATACTCGCATTTAGCACAATATATACGTAGTAAGGTTAAAAGGGCGAATATATTTATTATATAATATTTCATATTTCATACAAATTTGAGAACAAAATTTTGTTTTTTAAACAGATTTCCGTCAATAACATTCCAATCTGATTTTGACCATATATGCAAAATATTATATTAAAGAAATTGCAAAATACACCCAACCCGCCTACAACACGATAAGAAAGATTGCGTTTTCCCTCTTTGCAGGCACCTATCTATCGTGTTATAGGAGAGTTGGATGTATATAATAATTGGATCTACAACGTGAAAATATCTAATTTTCAATTTTGTATGGTCTGCTAAATTATATACATTTATAAATTTCTAATAAAGCATAAATAGATATATACAAATATCTATTTGTGCTTCATTTATTTTATCTAGCAACTTATTGACAATGAGAATATACCTTAACCAAAACCACCAGTTATATATATTGTGTACATACATGTATCTAGACCAGAATGATCACATACTTAAGTTATACCGCAAGAATATTGAAATATAGGCGGCAAAATAAAATTGGCAACGAACCAACTAAGAAGAAATAATGTTCAACAATAGTAACATAAAAAGCTGAAAACTCTTAAGAGCTGTTAAACTTTTTTCAAATAATTATATACACGACGGCGTCATTAGTGCAGCAATGCAGGACTAGAATAGACTAAAAGTTATGATGGTAAATAGTTTGCAGACTTATGATTCTAAACTTCTACATTCAACATACTACATATATTTGCTGTTACAATATATATAGTATTTATTGATTTAACAACTTGTAGAATTTAAATTTTTTTCTTGCACTTCTGTTTATTTATATGTATATTTGAAAGGCGTTCAATACTGCCGAAATCAATTACTTTGTAAGTATGTACATACATTTTGTTGCAATTATGACAAAAGAAACAGCTTTCGGTTGTTGTCTAGCAACAAACTGTATATACCTAATTGGCAATACCATTATTAAGATTTCCATTGAAAAGGTACATACAAACTATTGATAGTCAAAACCTCAATGTCGTTAATTGATATAAAGTCGAACCAGAAAATTTGAAAATTCAATCTATGGTCAAAATGGCAAAACTGAAATATGTACTCTATCATGGTAGAGTAAATATTTCAATTGTGACAGAAGCCAGATATGTTGACCACATATCTATGTGACCACAGAAATATTCTACGTAATCTTGAAAAAACATTTTTGGTACTTTTCAATTTTTAGATTTAGTATAATACCAAATGTAATCACCGCACTATTCACTGGAATGGATTAATTTTGTCATCTTTATTTGCATATTTCGATTACTAGTCAAATACGAAAAGTTTAGATAGGTACTCTAATACGAATATTCCACGGAACACGTAGGATAATCAGGTATAAATATAAAGTTTAAGTAAATACTAGTTAGTCGAAATCTAAAATCACGTTCGTTCATTTATGCATTACTCTATAAGAATATTACTATAATTTTAGGTATCTAAGTTACACGTAGTTACGGAAATTTGTTTAAATTGGCGAAGAAATTTTATGTATGCATATGATAGGCATGTACAACATATCTTATAAAAGGATGAGGAGCGAACAACCATCGAATATGTATGATTAAAATATAATATATTTAGTACGAATCTCTCCCATTGTAGATACGAATATGTACTTATGTAGATTACTAACTAATGTTACCAATTTCCAACATACATAGTATAGTATTGAATTTTATTTGTACTTAGAAAATTATACCGAATTTTAGAGAGTTTCAATTATTGTAAATAAAGAATTATAATATATAACAGTCACTAATTTGCATACAAGATAAATATACGATCTAATAAAATTAAAAGTTTTTATATTGAGAAAATAATAATAATAATCAAAATGACGATATCAAATAAAAAATTAATATAAAAATAAATATAAAGTGATGCTGCGGCTTGCAATATTGGGACATTAAAAATCTCGTAAGTCTGAAGCAAAGAGGGTATCTCAATCTCATAAATTGAGGCGCCACTGTAATTCTGTAATAAACTAATTGCATGAGAAAATAATTAAATGAATATTCTATATTAAGGCGCCTCCAAACCAAAGAAAGGAAAGGAAAGCTTGCTCGCCCTCACTGCATCGGGTGGCAATAATAACAAATGTTCGCAAATAATTGCCCTTGCTAGCTCGGTTTAGACGCGCTTTAAGACCTTATTTAATTCAGCGGAATAATGTTGTTACTTTTACTGGGGAGAAAAATATTGACAGTCTTGGCAACGTTACAGAAAAGTGAATAATAACATCAAAAAGTGATTATAGTGAAATCTATGAAACTTGGCCACTCCTAGTGCAAATAATTTTGCCCAGCTTATAATGTAGTTCAAACATTTCTTCGACAAATTAAAAATGCAAACTTAATATAAGCATTAGATTGAAGTGAAATCACTCAAATAAGATTAACACATTCTGATATAATTGTTAAGTCATAAATATTAGGTCTGTGAATAAGTTTTTACTATTTTACATTAGATGACGTAAGTCAGACTATATGTAATACGTGTGAACTGACATTACATGTATTTGCAAAGTTTTAGGACAAGCTTCAAAATGTACTATATGACATTTGGTTAAAGTGTAAAGAATATTGTCTTTCATTCGATTTGAAAATGTAAGGTTCCGTGCCAAATAAACAGCATTTGCGGGAAACTTTACTCTACTGCTTCAAAGACAACAAAGAAAGAGTTTCTTGTATTGAATTGTTACTGCACATGAAAAGTGGATCTATTTCGAAAATCCTAAACTCAGAAAAGCGAAAGTAAAGCCTGGTCAACCAGTTCCATCAACGTCAAAACGAAACTTTCATTCAGATAAGGTTATACTCTGCATTTGGTGGGACCAGAGAGGTGTGGTCTACCATGAACATGAAATCGGGTGAAACAGTCTCTGCTGATCGTTACAGACAACAAAAGATCAAATTGAATCGCGCTTTGAAGAAAAAAACGACCAGAATAGCCTCGTAGGTACGATAAAGTGATTTTGCAGCATGATAACGCTGGGTGACATGTTACTAAATCGGTTCACGAAACCTTGGAAGCGCTTGGCTGGGAAATGCTATCCCATCCGCTGTATTCACCAGACATTGCTGATACATACAGTGTCTCAAAGTAATAATGGAACAAGCTGAAATTAATGATAGTCGAAGTATTTTTAGCGAGAACTAATGTATTAGAAAATCGGTCTTATTTTTTTTTTAAACTTTTACTAATATATAATAAAAAAATAAAAAAGTTTAATTCAAAATGTGCAATTTAAAAAAAAATAAAACAAAATATTAATGCAAAAGTAAAAATTAGCCTCAAAGATATAATGGAACATAGTCATAAATTAACTTTTTAAACTTAATAATAATAATATTTTTTTAAAAAATTTATATTTATTTTTGTCTTTTAACTGCCTTTAAACGACTTGGCATAGACACGACCAGCTTGCGACAGACGCAAGGCTCAATTTTACCCCATTCGTCCTTTAAATTACGTTAAGTTGATTTCTGTTAGAGATAGACAGCTTTTTCAATTTTTCTTCCAAAAGACTCCATAAGTGCTCAATAGCATTTAGATCCCGAGACTGGGTGGTGTCTCCAAAGCATGTGGGCAGTCATACAAAAGCCAATTTCTGACTTTATAGGCCTTGTGTTTCGGATCGTTGGCTTGGTAAAAGACAAAATTATTGTTTATTCCCAATTTTTCGCCACTCTCGTTTCACATTGGATTTCAAAATTTCTATATACTTCATTTTATATATCATGCCATCTATTATGAAGAGATTTCCAGGACCTGCTACAGACATAGCACCCCAAACCATATCTGAACCTCCACCGTGTTTAATGCTTGACTTTAAGTTTTTTTTCTTTACGCTCCCCATTTGCCTTTCTGCACACATATGAATGTCCATCTGATCTGAAAACATTATATTTGCTTTCATTCATGAATACAACCCGTTTCCAGAACGATAAGTCATTGTTGCCATATTTCTTAGCAAAATCAAGCCTTCTTTAGCGATTCACTTTGTTTATAAAGAGCTTTCTCCTGGCTACCCTTGCATTGTACTGGTGTTTCCTTAGAATAATTCTTACAGTTTCGGGAATAACTTTTCTCCATAGATATTTCTCTACTTCTGCTCCTAGTTTCGGTGCACTAAGGTGGGGATTCTGCCTGGTTTGTTGAATTATCCATCGTTCGTCTGCGTCCGTGAAAATTTTCCTCCACTGAGCTTGGCCTTATTTTGATAGTTGGTGATGTTTTCGCATCGTTTTATTATATTAAATATTGTAGTGGATCCGCGATTTACAATTGACGATATTTCCCGAACCATTTTACCAATTTTTGTATAAAGAACTATTAATTTTCTTCAGTCAACCGTGATTTGAGGACCTTTTAACGCCACACTATAGCTTTTTGCTAAACCGTTCACTCCAGAATCCAACAAATAATGCCAAAGTCATAAAAAGGTATACCCCTGAATATTTCATCGAGATCAGTCAAATTAGCTGCAATTCCACTTAACAATTTCGCGACTTTACTGACGTGTTCCATTATATCTTTGAGGCTAAATTTTACTTTTGCATTAATATTTTATTTTATTTTTCTTTAAATAGCAGATTTTGAATTATTGCTTTTTATTTTTTTCTTGCATATTAATAAAAGATTAAAAAAAAAAACCGATTTTCTAATATATTATCTCTGGCTAAAAACACTTTTCAGCTTGTTCCATTATTACTTTGAGACACTGTACATGGTCAATCTTGAAGAAGTGCAAAAATGGCTCGATCATGGATTCCCTCGAAGGACGAACAAGTCTTGCAGTGCGAAATCCGTAAATTACCTGAAAGATGGGCGAAGGTAGTAGCTTCAGATGGAGCATACTTTGAATGAAAGTATTGTATAGTTGATAAATAAACGTGTATTTTTACCAAAAAAATATGAAAAACTAATTCACACACCTAATATAAATATGGAAAAACGAGTGCACATATTAAATATTTTCTATTTTGATCATGGTAAAATTTAAATAAAATGAAAAGGAAAAGTTATTTCGAACTATTGGGAGTATGAATTAGTAATATGCGAATTGTTACTAACTTCATATCTATCGAACCCGCCATTTTTTTGACAGTGACAGCTATTGTATCTTAAAGAGCGTCAAAAAAAACTATTAAACTCCATCAGTGAAAGTGAACACAAGTTTGTACACACGCCTTAAATGCCTTAAAAATGTCAAAATACGTTCCGACAAAACAACATTCGCAGGAAGCATTGCTTTTGTACTTTAATCAAAAGAAAAGTGCTGCAGAAAGTTCCCGGTTGCTGCAAGAAACTTATCCTGAATATGTTCCAACAGAAAAAACGTGTCGGTGATGGTTTGCGCAGTTCAAAAGTGGTGATTTTGACATCGAAGACAAAGAGCGTTCTGGCCAGCCGAAAAAGTTTGAAGATGAAGAATTGGAGGCATTACTCGATGAAGACCCATATCAAACGCAAGAAGAGCTTGCAAAATCTTTAAGAGTTGATCAAACAAAGGGTTTTCTGCATCGTATCGTGACTAGTGATAAAAAATGGATCCACTACGATAACCCTAAACGTAAAAAATCATATACCCCGGACATGCCTCGACATCAACGGCAAAGCCAAATATCCATGGATCAAAGCTCATGCTCTGTATATGGTGGGATCAGCTGGATGTGGTGTACTATGAGCTGCTGGTGAAACCATTACTGGTGATCGGTACCAACTACAGTTGATGCGTTAGAGCCGAGCATTGAAGGAAAAACGTCCGCAATACCACGGTAGACACGACAAAGTGATATTGCAGCACGACAATGCTCGTCCACATGTTGCAAAACCGGTCAAAACCTACTTGGCCTCTTCCGATCCATGACTCATGGCCTGTCTGAGCAGAAGTTCACTTCGTATGACCAATGCAAAACATGGGTCGATTCGTGGATAGCCTCAAAAGGCCGTTTTTCCGAGCTGGTATCCGAAAATTGCCAGAAAGATGGGAAAAAGTAGTGGCTAGCGATGGACAATATTTCGAATAATCAGTTTGTCACTATTTCTGAATAATAAATGCTTATTTTGAACAAAAAACGCACATTATTAATTCATGCTCCCAATATAACAACTCACGTTGTATTGGAAAATCAATTTTATTAGCAAAATTCCGACCAACTTACAGGAAATTGTTTTGTTACAGTAAAAAGGGTATAATGAAATCATCAAATTTTCGCAGGTGGCTAAATTTACAGGTTCTAATGTATATAAATACAAAATCTTCCTATGAGTATAATTTAAATATCAAAACTGCGTTGATTACAATTTCGAATAGGCCACTTATACAATGATATTAATTCGCAATAAACTTCGAATAACTCACCTGATGAAAGTCATTTTTTCTTCTTATCAGAGAGAAAACTAAAATTGGAAAGTCAATAACTTAATAAACTGTGTACACAATTATTACTAAAATTAATCTCGAGAAATATCGTACGAGTATAGATTGAAAATATTGAAATTAATTTCAATAATTCCGATTTAATTATTCTTTTGCGTCTAACAATTACATGACTTCTATGAAAATTTCAAGAAAATACAACTTGAGTTCGCTGTACATATGTATGTATGTACATATTATTCGAATATACGATCATGCGCTCAACATAATATTCTATTCGAAATCTTATGTTGATTGAAACTTTCTTCCAATTTACCAAAAATTGACAAAATTGCTAATATATGAAAATTAGCAATTCATATCAATACAAATAGATATGAATTATTCTGTCAAGAATGTAATGAAATATTTCCTATTTATACAACTTTTTATTCAAATTCCGGAATATATATGTTTGTATATACATATATGTATTCATATACAACTTATTCTTTTATATTTCGTTGATTTTTTTTTCCCTCTTTACATTATATCTTATTCCTATACGCAATTGCTTTATACGTATGTACGGTACTATATATTAGAGCGTTAAATTCTGTCAATTTCCAACAAACATCACATCACTTGGAAGTGCCCTTCAGGATAAAATTAATGACAAGTTTATCTTTAGCCAAAGATTAGGCTGACATCATGAGGAAGATAAAATGTTCATTTAGTAATACATACCCCCATTTTGGGGGAAGGATATGTCTAGATTTGTGCTGCTCTTCAAGTGAGAGATTACACTTAACGAGACTGAAAAAGATAGCGTGGATGAATTGAGTGGATTTACTAAACAAAAATTTTGGTTTCTTCAAGCTTTTAATTCTATATAGTCTTATACTAAAAATAAATTATATCGCTTTTAGATAAATGAAAAAAAAATAAATAAATAATTAAAAAAAACTATTTTCTTTAGTATTGTATACTATACCCGTTCACAATTAGTGGCAACGGATTGTATCTCATACTTTTGCCAAAATCGAGTAAAAGCTATTTCTCCAGATAACAGGACCTTCAATTATATAGGGTATTCAAATTTGAGCTATCTTTTAAATTTGCCGCCATTTTTTTTCCAGGTACTAGATTACACCGATATTTTTTCATGTGTGAAGTTAATAATTCCGGTTAGTCAAAATGGATCGCTACACGAGTGAACAATGTGTTTTCATTATTAAAACTTATTTTAAATATGGTGAAAGTTATTCGGAAGTAGGAAGAAATGCTATTAAACTTAGCATTAATATACCAGGTGTGTGATTTAGTTTCATGGTTTCACACAAAGATGCCGCCACGCACAAATAAAATGAATAAAAATGGCTGATTTTTTATTTTTTTTTTTTTGTTCAACAGATATGACATTGCTCTACAAAAATTAGTTGACAGAAGAAAGGTTTTCAAACAACAACATATTTTTTTATTTCACTAAAAATAGAAAATTTTGTACCAACTAAAGAGCATTCGCCGACATCATTACTTTTTTTTTTTCATTTAAAGAAAACTGCTGCTGTTTGATTGAAGAAGCTTATGGTGAATATGCTCTATTGCAAAAAAAACATGTGAAGACTGGTTTAAAAAGAACGATAAGGACAACCAAAAAAACTTGAAGACACCGAATTGCAAGCATTATTGAATGAATATGATACACAGACTCAAGAAGAACCTGCTGAAGCATTCAATGTTGATCGAACAACTGTTTCCAAACGTTTAAAAGCAATGGGAAAGATTCAGAAGTGTGGAAAATGGGTACTTCATGAATTGACTGAAAGGCAACAAGAAAATCGAAAAATCATCTGTGACTTGTTGCTTGGACGATACAAAAGGAAGTCTTTTTTGCATCGAATCGTGATTAGTGATGAAAAGTGGATATATTTTGAGAATCCTAAACGCAAAAAATCATGGATTACACCAGGTCAACCATCAACATCGACTGCAAAACCAAATGGATTCGGTATGTTTCGGTGTGTTTGGTGGGATCAGAAGGGTGTGGTGTACCACGAACTTCTGAAACCTGGTGAAACTGTTAATACTGATCGCTACCGACAACAATTGATCGAATTGAACCGTGCTTTGCTCCAAAAACGACCAGAATATCAAAAGAGACAACACAAAGTGATTTTCCATCATGAGAATGCACCATCGCACAAAGGAAAACCTGTCCAGAAAACGATAGAAGTGCTTAACTGGGAAGTTTTACCGCATGCGGCTTATTCACCAGACTTGGCTCCTTCCGACTACCACTTATTTGCATCAATGGGGGGCCACTCACTTAAGGAGCACCACTTCAAAACATCTGAAGAACCGGAAAATTGGGTCTCTCAATGGTTTTCATCAAAGGAAGAACTTTTTTGGAGTAGTATTCACAAATTGCCTGAAAGGTGGTTAAAATGTGTACGATGTAGACTAGTTTGAATAAAATATTTTTGGTTTTTCTATATAAAAACTAATGTTATTTTTAATTTTAAGAACCCGGACACTAAACCACACACCTGGTATTTGAAAAAACTGGTTCAGTTCAAGATCAGAGAAGCAGAATTTATCATCGTAGTGTTCGTTCAAGTGGAGATATTGCAGCTGTTAGCACAAGCGTTGCTGAAGAGCCAAGGACATCAATTCGTCGTCGTTCACAGCAATTAAACCTTAAACCTCAAAAAAAGTTATTCAAAATTTCGGTAAAAGATTGACAGCCTGCCGAGCTAACAGAGGAGGTCACTTGAACAACATTCTTTATCATTATAAACTGGAGCCAATGTATTTTAATTTTCAATAAATATAAATAAAAATTTCACACAATTTATGTCTTTTATTTAAAATTTAAAAAGACACCTTAAATTTGAACACCCTATATAATATTAAAAGAGTTTAGGACCATACAAGTATATACGTACACCTTTACAATTTCAATTAATAATTTTATTCGTATAAATATATTTCAGTTGATGTAGGTCCTGGTTTTACTAGGGCTTCTTGTGAATTTACTAAGGTAGCTAATAGGCCCGAGCCGTCCATATGCCGGATATGTGCGCTGCACACGGGCGGCCGTTTTTCGGGGGCGGCAACGAAAGTCGATTAATAATAATAATAATTAGTTGGCTACGGATGGCTTTTCAGATTGACAATATTTATCACAATTTTTAGTTAGATATGAAACAGTGAAACCGATAAGGGTAATTATCGAAAATGGAAGGATTTAAGTAAGGCCATTGAAAATGACACTATTATACTTGTAGACCATTATGAGCAGGAAATCTTTGAACGCGAAAAACAACACTGGTATGAAGTTATAAAATGTTAGTATATATATTCGAAATTTTATGCAATTATTTAGGAAAACAGTCGAAGAATACTATATTCAAAAGAATGTCAAAAACATATGCTCTCATATTTAGGAGAGAAAATACAGAACGAAATTATTGCTTTGCTTTCAACCGAAATTAAATCAAATATATTGCTTATGGTAAAGAAAGCTAAATATTTGTATGTGATATTAGATTCGAGTCAATAGAAGACATAAAACAAAAATCGATGAAGGAGTTGAAGTCCATACCGGAATAAGCATTTAAAAATTGCTTTGACGACTGAGTTGTTCGTTTGAAAAAGTGTATTGCTTCAAATGAAGCCTATGTTGAAGGAGACAAAATAAATTTTGATGATTAATTGAACATATATTGTGTTTTATTGACAAATTCCGGATACTTTTTTGACAGAATGTATAAATATAAAAAATAGGGCAGCCTATTCGAATCGGCACAAGGGCGGCCAACATGTACGGCTCGGCCCAGGTAGTTACTACAAAACTAGACCTATTTATTATTCGGAATCATATAAGAATTTTTTCCTTCAGTCATAATGCGGCCTTAGCAACAAATTTTATGATATACCATTACGCTAATGCTTCAGCATAGAGTTCCTTCGTTGCAATACAACACAATTCTTATCAAAATCTCTCATTTTGTATGTCTTTCTATTTTGGTCAAAATATCGTATCTTTCTTATTAACATTTGTGACATAAAATAAGCTCAAACTTCAACCAACTTGTCAGTTATTTGATTATAATGTCAAATTACAATTTTTAACATATTGCACTATATTCCTAGGAAAAATTCCACGATTTTCTTAGTAAAAGAAAATCGGGAACTTTCCTTAGAAAAACACATATAATTTTTGCAAATAAAAATTTTTTCAGTTTGACAATTCAGGGATAACATATGTTTCCATGCGCGTTCTGGAAGTATGTTTCCGTGTAGGATTTTAGAAATTGTACGTAAATTCTAGAACCTTTCCATGACGGGTATATAAGGTGGAAATGCCACAGAAACAGTATCAGTTCGAATTAAGAACTTTAATTGTTCGAATCAAGAACTTGAACCGTGATTATCAAAGAGATTTTGAGCAGTTGTTATTCGTGAGTATTTACACAGTCAAGTATTAAAGCGAGTTGATAGAAATAGGTGATTTTATTTGTAATTGCCGGAAATAGTGTTTTTCCGTTGTGCATAAATTGTGATAAATTAATTTTGTATAAGTTAATTATTGATAGACAAATATTTTTAAGATAAAGTGTTAATGCAGAAATAATTGTAAATAAAGATTACGCACATAATTCACATAAATAAAAAGTGTTATTATTTTAACATCGAACCGGGGTTAGCACGCTTCAATATTCTTCGTTAAGCCTGATATTTTAAATGTATGTCATATTTTCGGATGAAGGAACTAATACCTTTCCCCCATTTTAAACTTCAAACTACGTTTTCTCGAAATTTATACAAATAGAGATAATGCCGACAAGGTACAGGTATACACTTTTTAATAATAATATAGTACATTTTTGACAATATAAAACAAAACAAAAATGGATTGGAATAGTTCGCCACCCCAAATATTCAAACCTAAAATTCGAGTCTGACCGATAAATACATTATGTATTACATTTTGCAACATATTCTCAGTAAATTGCAAATAAAACTTTCACAATTTAAAAGTCCGTAATCTCCTTTAATAGAAGTAATTAAGGAGCACTTGTAAAATCCATCTACAACTTTTCATATTATCTTTCTATATACTTAGTTTAACAAACGTATATACCTAAAATACTTTCAGGCTTATTATATACGATTGAAAAGTTGATTTTAGATTTTCCGTTATTCCCAATGGGGATTTCCTTTCACGATATAGTATAGCATTAGAGGATACATTCCTTCATATAATCAGGAACGTGGGAAATATAAAACTTTTACAATTATTCAAATTCAAAAAGACATTAGTGTCAACAGGGAACCAACCGCATCAGATCCTAAATCTAACTGTTATATAGAATTTTTCATATGTATATATTGTGGAACAAATATACCAAATGTACCTAGTGATAGTCTTTGGTATGTTAGAGATGTGTCGGCTAAAGGTAAGAAGTGTCACAAAATTTGCATAATTACATTCCACACAGAACCACATTTTCTATATTTTATAGTATGTACCTTGTTCGGGATATATTGTATATGAACTTTCATTTACGATATTTCATTTTTTTTTCTTTTCTTTTTTTGATCCAAAAAGAATTGTAGTAAATGCGGTTTCAAGTGAAAAAGCTTCTAAAATGATATGATAAACTGATATCTAAAATATTTATAAGAATAAAACTTTCTTATGAATTTATGTGGTAACATCTGAAATTGTTTCATTCCAAATAAAACATATTGCGTGTATATACAGTCATATGGTATATTTATATATACATATATTTAGAGTTTTAAGAGTTAGCATGTATGGATATAGAACATTTTAAAATTCAAACGAATGATATCCGAACCATTTAAATTGCAACTACTATAAGTTTTCTGTGTCCGGTTAAACACAAAAGAAATTTCAAACAGCAGGAAGTATAAACAGAAACATCCCATTAAAATTGTTTTTGTCCGAACGAAATAATGCATTGGATAATTTATTTTATAATCTTTTAGTTCATTTCTGCTACTTAGATACATACATAACATATATGCATGTATATATAGATATGTTGGTAATAATCTGACATTGGTGGTTATACACAGTTCGAATTAAATAACTTTAGGAAAAGTAACACCCCATATAAAATTTCCCTAACTCCTTCTCATATACCATAATTTTTGCAGAGATTTCCTTTTTTTTCCTTTTGAAAATAAAATAAAAATGCGGACCAAAAGCGTTAATTTACGGCCGTCTCGAGAGTTTGTGCAATTTCTCTTTAACTTGTGTACATAAGAAGAATTGCCATTAAACACAGAACCATGTAGTATATCTTTCCTTTTGCCATTTTTTCTTGATATCAAACTGCCCTCTACTCTTTATCTAACAATAATCTAATTCCTTTCACTGCAATACTAAGCAATTTCCTTTGCTTTGGTTCTTATTTTTCCCATTTATAATATTAAACGATATATGCACATTATATGTAGTGGCCTCTTAATACATAAAATCATTCCCAAGATGAAAACGAGGGCGTACAAGACATTAGAATAGATATCAGTCTGTACCTAGATACACAGGGTGATTCCGGTGGAAGCGTAAATATATGGTTTATTACTTAGAATGGTGGAGATATATGATAGGAAATGCAAGAGTTTATATAAAACTGGATCTGATTATCACTAGATGTTTTAATTTTAAAATTTATCGATTATAACCTCTCAAAACCCTGGACTTACCAAAATAAGTTCGATTATTCTATTTAGTAATGAATTTTAATTTTCAACATTGTATCACATTGAAGTATTGAAGATCAATTTTATATGATATTTTTCTCTCTTTATGTCTACAATAAATATTGCTAATTCTACGTGAATGGCCCTGTATAGAAAGCCTTTAAAAGAAATATAAAGTTTGAAAGTATTTGTATTGGAGACGAATACGGGTATCAAGAAATGAAATATAGAAATGGATAGAAATACTTTGTATTTGATTTTATTCTGTTTCCGTTTAATTTTATACTTTCAAATACTTTATTAGGTGTGCAACCGACGCATAGTTATCCCTTAAAGTAAAACTATATAAAAATTGTATGCACACAATATTTAGTTCACTTCAAGATAATGTTTAACCCACCGCATGCATAACTTTATGTACACAGTCAAAATATGTCCGCTTCAAAATTTCTGACTTCTTCAGAAAGTATATTTAAGAGTTTTGGGCTTTAATCTTACAGTTTCTCGTCAACAAAATTGAACTATATGTGCATAGCGACTCCTAGACAAAGTGAAATAGCCGTATTTTTATAAAACTATTTATACATTTATTAATAAAAAAAAAGTATTCCCTAACAAACTATATATAATTCAATTCGAAATTTAGAGAATTAACAGATAAAATTCAATGGAAGTTTTCCAAGAAAATTTGTTACCAGTTAACCCAAAGTACAAAAGGAATTCCATCGAAATTATGAAATGAGCAACAGCTTTAAAAATTGAAGTTGACATTTGTTTTGTCACAATACGCTACATGAAAGTTTTCTCATTGTAAAACACAACTTTTCTAAATTTTTATAAACTTTTATTCATCTCCAGTTTCAATTTCATGAAGAAAATGTGTTTTTTTTTATTATTATCATTAAATTTAATTTAATTTAGATTTAGAAATAAAATTAAATTTTTATAAAAATGTATTATCGATAGAAAATTGAAAATTTAGAAAATTTATTATACCCACAGTAGACTTCTGTAAGGCGATATTGATTATCATTTTGACCATATTCATAGGCGATAGCTTTAAAGAAAGGCTTACTATTATTTGAAAGTGACAAAATAAATAACTGTCACCTCAAATTTATCACTTTCAAGTGACAAATTATTGTGCGTAATGTATGGAAGGCGACAATCGATTATCGCCTGTCGCCTTAGAGAATCCCACTGCTGATTTTATTGCTACGAATTAAGGTTGTATTATTTGTCTGCAGATTGCATCTAGATGATTGTATTAACAAGTTGAACTCGTCATTGGCGTTCTATGCCAAAGTATCTACGCAATGACGAGAAAATAAATTGCATTTAATTACAATATATTAAGGAAAAAATGAATAATTGAAAAATAAATTTTGTTTGCATAGCTTAGAAATAATGAGTAACAGAAAAACTATTCTGAATTGTATGTTATTTATTTACAGAAAATAAACTTTGCTCTCTTCGAACAATTCTTGTTTCACTTAAAACTTTAATTTTAGGTATTTATTTACTTTAAATTTATAGAACTAAACCGCTTGTTATAATCATCCGAAATTAAAATATTCTATAAAGTGATAAAAATGCAAAGTGATTGTTGTGGGTGGTAACGTTTTCAGTTAGTAAATATAGATCAAACGTTTTTGATGCCACAGATTGAATTCCCTGTGATTGAAAAAGGATATGAGAAAAGTAATTTAGAAATTACATATTTCGACTTATTTTAACTTTTGTTCAAATCCCGGCAAACTTGTGAAGTATTTGAATAGCCACACAGTGCGACTATCCGCTTTTCGCAATTGTATGTAAATTGAATTTCTTTTACTTCAATTTATTCTTTTCGTGGATTATATAAATCTTTTTAGAAGTATTTTATAAAATAACAAAATATATTCTGTAGAATATTTTCTCAAACCAATGAATATCCTTTTTCAGAACTAAACTAATTTTTAAAGACAAAAAGAATCAAATAAACGATTCTTATATTCATGATACATCTCTCATTGGTTTCCTTTTACAATAGGTCACAATGGCAAAATGATTTATTATAGCTAAAAAAAAAAAAAATGAAAATATAATTAAAGACTATATAAATAAAGAGAACTATTAAAAACTCATTAACAATCGAAATTTCACTTTTAATGAAAATTTATTAGTAAATAATTATCATGGACACGATAAACAGTTATTAATTCTTTTTTATAAGATTTTCAATACGAAATAATGTTGATTTTGATGAGACACATATATTTTTTGTTGATGATGTTGAATTTAAATCATTGCAATTTTTCACAATATTTGTAGATTGAATTTTATTTATACCGCACGGAAAAAAATTGCACTCATTAATGGAATTCTTAAAGAAGATATTAAACGGAGTCATATTGGCCAAATATTGTTTATGCAATTCGGTAATTTGATCTGCTCTATATATATCAGTATCCATCTCAAGAATATGTTTATCTTCAATATTATCTCCATATTGAATGGTTTCGAGTGGTTGATTATTATCCAAATTGTTGGCATATGAAATTCCTAATGTATTCTGTAATTAAATGCCTTTTTTTTAGTAAAATCATATATAAAATATATATATAAGAAAATGCTAACATTTATTTGTCCATTTATAAGAAGATTTCTATGCCTTTGACGCTTTGTCCGTCTTCGTCTATAATTACCTTGCTCAAACATATTACAAGCGGATGAATCTAACATCCAATAACTTCCTTTACCAATATTCTCACCATCGTCTGTAGAATTTTTATCGCGGGGTACTTTAACAAAACAATCGTTTAACGATAAATTGTGACGGATCGAATTCTGCCATCCTTGTTTATTCTCGCGATAGTAAGGAAATCTAAAGGAGATGACAAAAAAAATAACCATATAATATTTTTACGTATATGTTATTAAAAATATGTACAGTCCCGTTACCTGTCCATTATAAATTTATAAATTCCACTAAGAGTAAGTCGTTGATTTGGTGAACCACTTATGGCCATCGCAATAAGAGCTATATAGGAGAACGGAGGTTTTTCTAATCGATGAGAATTTTTAAAATATGAAAACGGCAATAACCATGTATTATTTGATAATCCTATATTGACATGAGAAAAGTATGATCCATTTGAGATCATATCATAATCAATACCCAACGAAAGTAATTGTTGCCGTTGTAACATTTCTAAGTATGAATTTAAAAACAAAAAAACTTCAAGTTTCCTTTAATTATAACACTAACGTTTCTTAAGACCTAACATCATCGACTGTAAACCGCAAACTGAGATGAAATCAATCAAAAAATAAAATGTGTACGCGAGTTACTGTTAGACATCTTAGGTTGTGCAACATTAAGCCAAAATAAATATGATTTTAAAACTAAAAATACTGTGAATGAAAAAGAAAAAAATGTATATAGTAATTAAAAAGGAAACCCCAAGAAAAACATACAAACAACATAAAAAGATTAACATTGCGGTGGCTGTTAACTTTGGTTACGGCCAAAATAAAAAATCCAAAAAGAAAAACAAAATAAAATTCGTTTAGTGTTTAAAACTCATAAAAGTATTCCATTTGTTTTAATGCGCCCCATGAAAAAAAAAGAAAACAGAAAAATACGTTCTTCAAACAGCGGCAGAAAAGTACAACGATAAAAAATTTTTCTTTGAGATGTTAAATACTGCTAAATAACATGATCTTGCAATCAGATCATTTATGTAGATCCTAATCATAACAGTGAAACACTATTTTGAAGATCTCTCCATAATATTGGGGTGTGTATCCGCGGTAATAAAATTAGTTACAGATTTGGTGTGAATAGAAAAAATTAAAGATCAAACCGAAAACTAAGTACTTTACTGAAAACTAAAATAGTTATTCCTACATGTTTGATCAACCAAAAACAACGACAGAATGTTTTCAGTTAAAGCAAGGCTGTCCAACCCGCGGCCCGCGGGCCGCATGCGGCCCAAAGCAAGTATCAATGCGGCCCGAAAATATTCAAAGTTACTGAAGTATGCCTATTTTTCTGAGGAATGATTTGTGTGTTTGTAAAGCTGCCAAGTGACAAACAACAGAAACAGGACCAGAACAGAAAGCTCTTTCGTTCTGTAGTAAATTCTCGTTCTGTTTGCGTTGCTCGCTCAGCTACACTGCTGTGTTGTTTGTCACCTAGTGGAATAAGTGAAGAATGAAACATACTAAGTGTAAAATTAGAACCAACATGTTGGATGAACAACTTGAGAACTGCCTGACAATTGCAACCACGTCAATCGAACCAGATATTGACGGTTTAGTTTCTCAACTTCAATGCCAAGCATCACATTCATTTTATGATATGGATTTATATATAGTAATATAGTTGCGGCCCAAAACATCATGTCTTCTTCTAATGCGGCCCAGGGAAACAAAAAGGTTGGACACCCTTGATTTAAAGGCTTAAGTTCGAGTTCTTGGATTTATGGAATCTCGGTCATCTCTATTCTCCATATCTGTGTCCTGTCACAATGCCTACAATGATCATAAAGGTTTTACACTCGAGTCCCAACAATGTTTTACCATAGTCCTTTGGGTATTAAGTCCAATCAACAGAATTTTAGTTTGCCTATAATGATTCAACCCTTCCCACCTCTGCTGATGCTTCTCTGCCCATTTAGCTACCAAGTTTTTTTTCGATACGTCAGAAAATTAATATACATACTCTTGGTATGCTATACCATAGGATATAAAGATATATTTAACCAATTTAATTCTTTCACTTGAATATTTTGTTAGATATAAATATTGTACTATCATTATAGATATTTTTCAATTAACAAAGGCCTGACATGTGTTTACAATTTCATTAAGTATATTTTTCAGGCGTTACCATAAACAATAAATCGCAGCCAAGGAAACCAAAAATCTTTCATCGAAGATTTTTATGATCGATATGTTGTTATTTTAAGATCACTAAATATTGATCATACATTTATTCTGCTACAAAGATTTTTCATAAACTTGATAGTATTGGAAATTTGTTTTTTATTATTTTAAGTGTTTCGTTCGAAGATGAGGGACCATATTTTAAATAAATTTGTATACACATTGTACAGTAATACACAAAAAATTGCTAAATGACAAATATTTCAGCTAATTTAAGTTCGGAATATAGACACATTTTGCACACCAGAAAACAGAAAAAGGCGGAGCACTTTAGTTTAGAATTTATGCCAATTAAAATAAACAATTACAAATTTTACGATGAGTTTAGTTTACGCCTCATTTGATAATTTTTTGTATCATTATGAAATGATCGATTAATATGTAAAAGAAAAATTTTTTAATTAGGATTCCTTTCTTGTAATAGCTGTTGATTATATGATAAAATTATTTTATTATTTGTTTAAAAAATTGGCTTATTACTCACGAAAAAAAAAACATAAAATTACTAACAATATTCAAACTAATTCTTTGGGGATTACAAAAAATTACAGTCATGTATTTGTAAAAATGGCTCAATTTATTTTATTCATTTACTTATTTGATTAGTTGTGATTGGATTAAAATTGGATTGAAAAGTCTGAATGTGTTGATTTTTATTAAAATGAAAATTAATTTCAACTAGTTTCTGAATTCAATTTCAATTTATACTTTTGATTGCAGACAACATGAACAAAGTGTAAAAATCAATTTGCACAAAGCGACTCGAATTAAATTCAACAATTTTAAAATACGTACATTATGAAAACAATCCTTAATATTTATTGATTGCAAGCAGAAACAAAATTGATAGCATCTATTTAAACAACAAGTAGACCTATTCAAGCCTTAAATACAATTTCCAAATTTTCCAAATTTCGCCCAAAATCACTCTAGTAATGTCTTTGAACCAAGATAGCACTGGAATACGCTTGAAGCTGTTAAGCACGTTATATTACAGTCTTCTTAGGCTTCATGATTTCAGAGCTCCAATCTATTGTATCTCTACAGCATTTGATTTTCTGCGATTGTGATAAAGTGTATCCTTCATATAAAATAGACATGTATGTTTTCTTTTCTTGCTGTTATAATTCATGAATGAAGAAATACACCAGCCAAAACAAATACAGCCACTTCGAAATTTTTTTCGTCAAATATTAGAATCCTTGTTGGTTGTCATAATTATAGATTCCAGGAGTCCGGATTTTCCCGGATGTGTTTTTGTTTTTGAAATATTTGAGGGCGTCCGCGCGGATTTTCGTTTGAGTTTCGTGGTTGAGATTGAAAGGTGAAACATTCATCTCATAGAAGTACAAAACATTTTAGAAAAAATTTCTTGATCAATTGCAGATGAACTATAAGTTCTTTCCATCAAAAGGCAGAACACTGCTTCGTAATCAAACAGAAAATAATTCAAGGCGATAAACGAATCGATTGAAAGTCGAAGGGGTGAAACTTCTTTCGTAATTTAAAATGTGAAAGTCACTGGAAAAAGATATAAATAAGTTAAAAACAATTAAATAGATTTGGATACTTGTTTTTATTCATTTTACATTAACATTTTTTCAGTTAAAATTATTAAAATTACCATTAACCAGAGATTTGGTACTGTCCTGGTTTTGTCCTCTATTTCCAAATGTTAAATGTTTGATATTTTTCATAACTTTTCATTCATTGCTCAGGTTTTCTCGTTTACGATCTGGGAAGCCTAGTCATAATTCATTTATTTTATTGAAAACAAATATAAGTATCAGAAGCTAATTTGTTTTAAAAAGCTAATTTTGTTTCAAATAATCATGATGATAGAGCATGTGCGAATAGTAAATATAAATATAATATCGCACGAAAAGTTTGAAGCCTTTGTAAGACTAATATATTGTACAATAAAAACATACGGAAATCTTAAGCCACTCTGATTAAATCTTACATAAAAATATAAAAACAATTAATTTCTGTCAAATCAATTTTTATCTTAATTATAAATGTTTTAATTTCTTCTTTTTTTAAATTAAATAATTTGCCACCAACGAATGGGAATATTCTATAGAAGTATAATATAGGGTGCGGCAACTTTAAGTTCGTTTTAAAAATGCATATTAAAAAATGAACAAAGCAAACCATAGCAGTGAATTTACGTTTTCTCTATATTGACCGGACCACTATGGAACTTTCCCGATAATGTCATAAAATATTCATTTCAGTTCGCCTATTCTAAAGTTACATTCCAAGTTTTATGAAAATGTGACTACTATTGACCGAATTAATGATGTTTTCTACTTTGGCTCCCTCAACACCATCAATTGGAGATGCATTCTATCTTTTCAGTTGGCCTATCCAGAATGTACATTCCAAGTTTTCGGAAAATCCGCCCATTATTGAGCGAAATATTGAAGTTTTTCTATTTTAGCACCCCACAACCCCTCACCGAAGAGAGACATATTCTATCTTTTCAGTTGGCCCATCCCAAATGTACATTCCAAGTTTCATTAAAATCCGCCCGTTATTAACCGGATTATTAATTTTTTTTTATTTTGCCTTCCCGCAACCCTCACCGAATTTCAAGAAAATCCGCGCATTATTGAGCGAATTATTGAAGTTTTTCTATTTTAGCCTCCCACAACCCCCCACCGAGGGGAGGCATCTTTTATTTTTTCAGTTGGGAATTAGGGAAGTTTCTATATTTCCACCACAACATTTTATAATAAAATTTTTGCGCATTAGTATTACCAGAAGTGAATTCCGTTGAAAAGTTAATATATTCCTTTTGCGACCTTAGTACACAAACTGTGCAAATCTCATTAAAATTGGAGGTGCAGTTTCGGTTTTACAACTAGTGCAAAAATAGACTATATTTGGACAAACCGTATTTTTAGACAGTGTTGCCATATACGAATATGGGCCAATAACTAATCAGTTCTAAGTTAGGGTCCAATACATGAAATACATAAATTTTGTCGAAATCGGCCCAGCAATTTTGTCGTTTTTAGACAAAAAAAAAGCGTTACCAAATAGTGTTGCCATATAATAATTTCGCCTAAAATTAACACATGTCGCATTTGACGCAACATCAAAATGGTGAAAGTTTCATGAAAATCGGATCTTCCATTTAGATTTTATTAACGATTTGAAGAAGCGGATGGACGGACGAACGGACATAGGGCTAATTATTTTTTATGAAACGGATTTTGGACTTACTTTCATCTTTCTAGAACAAAAGTTAGGTTTTCGCACGATTATAGTACTTTCCTATAAACATTCGTTTATCGGGAAAGTAATAAAATGGAAATAAGTTTTCAGTATTTCCCAACGTTGATTAAGCGTATATCGACTCACTCCGTTCACCGGGACTATAATACTGAATTTCTGTCACTTAACAGATGACATTAGAACTATGAGCGGCGAAATAAACGCTAGTTCAAATACGAACCAAAAGATGCCGAACGGACCAAAAGATGCCGTACCCTTTACATGTTATTTTAATATAGCCTTCATTGCATATATAGTATAGTATTTAATTTCCATTATTTACAAATTTCATTTAAATTGAAACTATTTCATACAAAAATTAAATAATTTTGCACATTCGCTACTTTTATCACTATGAAAACAATAGTTATTATTATTCGCACAGCAAGGACTTTTCGAAATAAATACCATCTGTGAATTATAAGGAAAATAAAGTCAATTTCGAAAAGTCGCTTTATTCGTACACGCTCTTACTCCAAATTTCAAATGTATAGCGGGACACTGATGACGCATAAGCACAGAAAAAACCAATTTGAAACGTAGAAAAGCCTGTCTTAAATTCATGATAATAATCACCACGCTCTTCGGTAATTTGGATTCTATTATTATAAAGTTATCCAACAAAACACAGTTTACTTAGTTGTTTTTTCTTTTTTTTTCTTTGAGTAGACGCGGTAATTTTTCATATGAAAACAAATTTCTACTTTTAAATAAACTAATAAAACATTTTTTTTTCTCATTAAACATCAAAAGTATTAAAGTGGAAAATAAAAATAAAAAAACGACATATGTATTTTTTTTTGGTATGTAATGTATATACATATATATATATATATATATAACAATAAAGAAAATCCAAAACGATTGAAATTCCTTCAATTCAAAAGACGAATTCATTCGCTTTGAAAACCAGAAAGACCTCATTAAATTGTTCTAAACGGACACATAAACCACCCTCGAAACGAAAAAGCCGTATATATACAGACGATAAAGGAATTTAACAGTCGACCACACACAGAAGAGACAAACAAGCAAACATATTTTAATGTTATTTTTCCACACAAAGTTTTCCTTTTATTACACGCTGAAATAAAAACTTCTGACTAGGGAAATGCTCATGGGTCTGCTTCACTATTGTATACAAAAATAATATATATAATTTCCATATTATGCAGTTGGACGTAAATAGTTAGGTATACCGATAATTTCTTTAAAAGAATTCCTAGATTAACAAGAATTTCTGGTTTGCAACTAGTAAAATATTTGGATATTGTAATATAAATTTTCTTTTTGAAATTATAGCGAATCTGAAAAAATTTATATATGGGATAGAAGATCTATAAGAAAATTGTATTTACCGGTGAAGAAAAGTATGTTATTGTTATTTGGGATATGTTTGATATGTTTATAAATACTATGTAATCATTTGTTTATTCATCACACGTCACACTTGTACTAAGGATTTCGTCATATTCACCATGCAAGACTCTTAAATGATTTTTTGATTATTTTTTTTTCTTCTAAATGGCGTTTATGTGAGAACTAATAAAAATTCGGTCTTTGATTTTATTGCGCTAAGAATTTCCAAACATCAAATACGATTCTATAACGATTAATTTCTCGGCGGGCAGCTATTAATCTACCGCAGATGTAAAAACACGATCTCATGTTCAAAGGAATTATTCAACAGTAAACCTAATTCGAATGTTTATTTGCATTTACAAATTAAAAATATGTTTTTTCTTTTTGAAAACGAAAAAAAAATATATATTTAACATTAAATAATTCTAGTCAAATGGCTAGAAATAGAAAATAATTATTCTATTGTTGATACTACTTCCAATCTGTATACAAAATTTGATGCCTTTAAGATGGAATACAACAAATATTATCAATAAATTTGAATACGAAATATGTAAATAGATAAATTTACAATTTAGTACATACAAAAATATAGTATTTGGTGGTATTTTCAGTTGTGCACTATCTTGACAATACAGATATTTGTTGAATTCGTTATGGAATTTGTATAAATTGAAAATTCTGAAAGAATTTTGAGGATTATAAGTCTTTCAAACATATTACATAGCATTTAAAGCTCTCCTTTCGGACTAGCCATGTAAAAAAAAGTTAACTCGACTTGCAATGTTCATATTTCAAACAAAATTTGGTGATATCATCAAAAGTACATTATTTTCAATTTTATAAAATATTCCATTTGAAAATAATTAATAGATTTCAATTATTTCATTCCTACCTGAACGGGTAAAATAGAATTAATTTTGTAGTAATAGAAAATAATTATCCTTTTGAGTCAGACCTAGTAATTTTATTATCCTATATTCTGTCTGTCCGTGCATTGTTTAAGCTTTGCGATTGTGCATTATAAATACATAAAGTAATTATTAATAAAAATAAAAATTTATAGAAATTATATTTTCTTTATTTATTTATATGTGTTTATAAGTAAGATATTGGTTAATTAGGAATGTTGCGTAAGTTTTTTTTTAAAAAAATATAATTAAAAATTTAGTATCTATATTTAGATAGGAGTTTCCATTTAATAATACAATTACAATTCTTTTTTTCTATACTGTAAAAAAATACCGAATAATCTAATAAAAAAATGTTTAAAAAGCAATTATTGTTTTGTGCTTTTATCAAATGAAAAAAGAAGAGTAAAAATAAAAAACAAACACGAAACACTAAATATAATCTAAGCGACTGGATTTTTTTTCATCAACTCAATATCTGATCTCATCATGTCTTCAACAAGTTCGGTGAAGCTTACTTTTGGTTTCCATTTTAATTGTTTGTTCGCTTTGGAAGCATCACCTAAAAGTAAATCTACTTCGGTTGGACGAAAATACTTTGGATTGACTCGAACTCGAACAATATCCGTTCCTTTCTCGACACCGATTTCATTAATTCCTTCACCTTTCCATTCAATTTCCTTGTTAATATATTTAAAAGATGCTTCAACAAATTCTCGAACACTATGCGTCTCACCAGTTGCTATTACAAAATCCTCTGGGGTATCCTGTTGTAACATCATCCACATGGCTTCAACATAATCCCTAGCATGGCCCCAATCACGTTTTGAATCAAGATTACCTAATTCAAACGATCCTATTTGATTAAGCAAAATTTTCGCTACTGAACGTGTAATTTTCCGTGTGACAAAATTTTCTCCCCGCCTTGGAGATTCATGATTGAAAAGTATGCCATTACAAGCGAACATATTGTATGCTTCCCGATAATTTATTACAATCCAAAATCCGTACATTTTGGCACAAGCTATAAAATTAATATATTGAAAATTCTAGACAGATTTACTATCAATTTTAAAATTTTTACCATAAGGTGAACGTGGATAAAATGGTGTTTTTTCATTTTGTGGAGTTTCTACAACTTTACCATAAAGTTCTGAAGTGGATGCTTGATAAAATTTAACGTATTTCTCGAGGCCACTGGTTCTTATCGCGTCAAGCAATCTTAGAGTCCCAACAGCATCAACTTCTGCGGTGTATTCACTTAAATCGAATGAAATTTTTACATGACTTTGAGCCGCTAAATTGTATATTTCATTCGGTTTAACCTTAGTGATAATTTTCACCAGACTGCTACTGTCAGTCATATCTCCGTAATGAAGTTTCATTTTACCTTCTTTATGTGATTTGGTATCGGCATATAAATGCTCGATACGTGAAGTATTGAAAGTACTAGCTCTTCGTATGATTCCATGGACTTCATAGCCTTTTTTTAGTAGAAATTCTGCCAAATAAGAGCCATCCTAGAAATAGTAATAATTTATTAATTACAAATTTATACACAACATTTTTACTTTTTTTTCTATATTTGCTTAAAAAACATGTGAACTAACAATTTATTTCAATACCAAAGCCACATAAGCAACACTTAATCATAAAAATATTCAACTACTAATTTCCTGTGTTTGAAAATTAAAATAGTCAAATGTAGTTTTTGACTATCTACAGAAATTATCAAAAATGTTTAATTTTAATATGTATAATGAGGAACTTAAAAATTTCATATTTATATTATTTACTTGTCCAGTAATGCCGGTTAAAAGAGCCACCTTCTTTCCATTTTCTTTGTTTTCTTTTAATTGTGTCGTGGAAGAATCACCGGTTGCCATTGATTTGGTTTTAGTTATATCGTCTTATGCTTAACAATAATTTTTGAAGAAAAGTTTTATATTTCTAACCGATAAAAATATTAATTTACAAGCAGGCAACTAAAATTTATCTTATCAAACAGGATGACGTTTTATAATGTATGTGGGCGGTACACTGTCAAGTTTTTGTATAAATTATTTTGCTTTATAGCACGTATACGTGCAGGATTATAAGTTCTAGTCGAGAATGGGTCTAAATTCCAATATAAGTATATTAATAAAGAATATTGAAGAAAGACTTAAACTGGAGTACAACAAAGTAAAGAAAAGCTGTAGCAGAAAAAAAAAATAAAAACTCTTCTAGATCTCGAACAACTCTCAATTATTCAATTATTTAACATCTAAAAAACACATATACTGCAATATTTAAATTCGACCCAGACAACAAAAGCGAATTCGAGATGATTCAACCAACGTACTTTATCATGGCACGAGTTGAAAGAAGATAACACATTTCTGATGTTATTTGTATTTAACTTAATGCTTTTGTTATTATTTCTTTCCAGTTTTGGCTAGATTAATAAGATGTTTTCCCTACATTTAAGCCCTGATAGAATAGACCTTCAATCTAACAAATTTTGGACACAACTTGAGAATATATGGAGTATAATTGGCTTCAAGCAGTTTCATAGCTGCATGCATACGGGGTAATGGTCATATTTTTAACAATAAAAAAATTTACAGTGTGAAAATGAAGTCAATTCTGACAACTGTCAAATTTCAAGTGAAGATTATGTGAAGTTACGACGCGATTAAAAAATTTGGTAGCTATAAAAATTATTATTATTTTGGATTTAAATACGCCCAAATTACGAGTAAATCGCATAACTAATATTGGAAAATGATTATCAAAGCCCAAATATTTTTGTTGTTATGTTTCGTAATATATTCATCAAATGTAAGTTGAGCCTTTATTAGACATGCCTAATAAAAATTATTTTTCATAGACGTGTATAATTTTCTTTTTTTTTGTGAAAGGCTCAATCATATGAGGACAAAAGATGTAAATGCATTTGCCCTAGTATAAAATCGGTACTAAATAATACACAGGAAACCGAAAGGATGTTGTTCATTGAAAATGTTCCGCCAAATAAATGGTAGTTTAATCACCATTGTAACTGCACAATATTCGTCGACTTCAATAAACAATGTTTTCTCTTATAGTAACTGCGATGGTGTTATTCTTCCAAGAGTTGGTGACAAAATCAAAGGCAAAGAACAAGAATTTTGTCCAAGATGCGAATGCAAATATGAAAACAGAAATACAGCTATAATCAAGGTTTTTTATGTAAAAGGATAAATTTCGAAATATATCTAACAAATACGATTTCAGGTGGTGGTGATAATTGTTATCTGGGTGATATCAATTTTGGTTATATATATGCTTTTCCTAATGTGTTTGGATCCACTACTTAACAAACGAGTTAAAGCTAATTACCAGGAACATACAAACGAAGATGTAGTTATTTCTTATCCAAACATTAAATATTCTCTTTTAGACTACAATAAAGATTTAGAATCATAGCATATTTCCACTTTATTTTTTTGTCTCTTTATCATTTGTATTTTTCTTTCTTTTTTTTTGTTTTTTTTTTGTTCAATTTCTCGCCATTACATTGTAGCAAATAAAACGATTAACTAATAAATTTCTTTAGGATGAATCTGCATCAGTTGGAGGACCTGTACAATCGACTAGTGCTATAAATTCTAGAGGAAACGTATTAAATCGTGTCGGACATCAACAAGATAAATGGAAACGCCAAGTACGCGAACAACGTAGAAATATATATGATCGTCACACTATGTTGAACTAATTAATTAAAATATAAATATTATATATTTATTTTTAAATGAATTGCATTAATTCATTAAAAAATTTATTTTGTAATTGTTTAAAACATGTGAATTTAATTTAATAATATTTAATTGAAATTATAAAATTCCTTTTGTATAATTCAAATGTTGATTCCTGTAGGATGTTGTAAATGTTTGTGTATTCTCTTATAAGGTTTGAAATTAAAATACTACATTAAACATGTTTTTTTAGCACAAGTAATGTTACTAGAGGTATAGTAGGCCAAGGCGAAATTTTCGAAAATGTAGCTTGAAAGTGCGTGTGCTGATCGTCGAAACAATCGAATTTTCTAGCATGAATGTTATTCCATTATTGCATCAAACCAGTAAAATTATGTACAACGTGTCCCATACTAGTACAATGAAAGACATAGGTAATTAGGTCAAGTATCCATAAATTGAATACAATAAAATATAATATATGAAAATTAAAACCAAACTTAGTACAAGCTTAGATTTTTTTCATGTTTATTGAGACAATTTCCTCATGCTTTATATGAGTTATATGCAGGTCGAGTAAACCGAATTGGCACTTAACCTACTCTGAATATGGGGTATAAATAGTCATTTTATCATTATTTTCTGGTTTAGTGCGGTTTTTACAAGGTATGAAACGTAAGATATTTTACAAGACGATTTTGTTTCCATATAAAACTATGCAGGGAAAATGGTTTCTTTTCTATCTTCTGACTCGATTACTGCAAACGATTCAAACCCAAATGTTCCAGATTTCGGAAAGAATGACTCGCTGCTCAACCAATGAGTTATAATAACTTTGTTTTGTCTAAGTTAACATTTTTCTGCGTTGTTGTTCTTATATTTAACGCCAGTTTTTATATAAATGTGTCGATAAAAAAAAAATATCTCGTTTAATACATTTCTATGGTATGGAACTATTCCTAATTTTAAAGAAAAGCAATTACTTTTTTACCGTAAGTTCACAGCAGCGTAATGGTTTCCAGCTACCAATCAATAAGAAAATATACAATAGCTTATGTGAATAAGTCGCTTTAAAATACGACATATTTTAATAATTTTTCTATAAACGAGATTTTATATGCATAAAAAAAATAGTTTTTAACATTAATTTATATATATCTTAATTAGTTCGTAATTTACATACAATGAACCGTTTTATAATTTATTTTAAATTATATGCTTGAATCGATTACGATTATAAAATTCGAATACCATTTTATCTGGCAATGCCGGCATAATTGTACGTGTCAAAATTCGAATGAAATCAACTCGAGTTAAATGAAATTTTCATTGTTCGTTTGATCGAGTGGGACGAGAGAAAGTAGAAACACTTGTGGTGATGTGATGATGTGTTCCGGTGTCTTTGATTTTTAAATTATTCTACACATTGCGTGAATAAAATTGAATTATATATTATTTTATCTTCTTAAATTAATTTAATAAAATAAAAGTTTAATAATGGCTGGACAGAAATTTCAATATGATGAAAGCGGTGGAACATTTTTTTATTTTCTCCTGTCATTCCTAGCATTGGTTCTAATACCAACAACAATTTATACTTGGCCTAGGAAGAAAAAAGAAGGTATGTGCAACAATTTTCATTTGTTTTGAGGTTAGGTGGCTTGAAGCTTTTATAGATTACTATTGTAATCATTTAATTGAAAATAAAATACTTATACAATTAAAAATGAAAAGTATAAGTCCACCTTACTAATAAATTATTAGCGTGCAGGTGCATTGCTTAAAAAAAAAAAAACAAACTTACAAAATTAAAATGCTTCATGTTTCCAGATCCACGTAAGACCAAAGACGAATGCCAATGTTCAGATTGTGCGAAAAAGAAAATTATCATAGCAGCATCAGAACCATACAAACACTTAAAGACATTGCTCATAAAATTTGGTATAATTCTGGGTTGGGTGTTCTTAGCTTATTTGGCATACAAAGTATCACAATTTGATTATGAGATGGTTAATTTCGATCCGTATGAGATTTTGGGAATTGCCCCCGAATCATCCCAAGCCGATATTAAAAAGGCTTATCGAAAACTCTCAGTTATTCTTCATCCAGATAAAGAAACTGGTGATGAAAAAGCCTTCATGAAATTAACTAAAGCGTATCAAGCACTGACGGATGAGGAAGCACGAAAGAATTGGGAGAAATATGGAAATCCTGATGGACCAGGAGCAATGTCATTTGGTATAGCTCTACCATCATGGATTGTTGAAAAAGAAAACTCTGTATGGGTGCTGGGATTGTATGCACTAGTTTTTATGATTGCACTTCCAATTGCGGTTGGAACCTGGTGGTATCGTTCGATTCGATTTTCCGGTGACAAAGTGCTTCTTGAAACTGCTCAAATGTACTTTTATTTCTTTCATAAAACGCCTAACATGGCATTAAAACGGGTCATCATGATATTAGCTGCCAGTTTAGAGTTTGATAAAAGACATAATTCACAAGTTGTCGAAAGACTTTCCGATAACGATGAAGTTCCAACAGTAAAAACTATTCAAAATTAAATTGAAAATATAAAACTTTATTAAATGTACTTCCAGCTTATTCGTCAGCTACAAAATTTAAATGAGAAATGCAAGGAACATCCACTTTGTCGTATGTATTCCATTAAAACAAGGGCAATTCTGCATGCACATCTAAGTCGCATGCCATTAAATGTTGAAACACTGGAAAAGGATCGGCAATTCATTGTTAAAAAATGTCCATATCTCATACAAGAGATGGTATCTTGTGTTCATCAACTTGTTATGCTAGCATACGCGAGAAGAAGTATTTTACAAATTTTGAACATAAAGATTTTTATATTAATTGATTCATTTTAGTACCACGATTGCCAAGTATTGAAACTATTGAAAATTGCATGAAGCTATCCCCAATGGTTATTCAAGGTTTATGGGAATATAAAAGTCCATTACTTCAGTTACCCCATTTAACAGAAGATCATTTACATTTTATGATGAAAAAACGTCATATTAAAAATTTACAACAATTTGCACAATTGAAGCCAGAAGAAAGTAGGCAAATGTTAAAGAACTTATCGAGTTTCGAATATGAAAATGTAATGAAGGTTTTAGGAAAAATGCCTTTAATTGATTTTACAATTCGTTGTGAAGGTAAATTTTAATTTAAAAAAACAAAACTATTTCTTCTATTAATTTTTCTTTTTAGTTATTGATGATGAGAATACAAATGTTGTCACTGCAGGGGCTATAGTTACAGTTACTGTGACTTTAGTTAGAAAAAATATGAAGGAATTATTTGGTGATACAGAAAGGCCTGAAAAACAAGAGATCAGGTATAAAAATGTTTTCTTTCATTTTTAAGCTTTATATCTACAACCGACTTATCTATTGTAGGGATGAGGAAGATCAGATTGAAAATGTTGGAGAAAATCCAGAAGAACAGCAGGTTGCAGCAGCTAAGAAACCTTCTGCTTGGTCAAAAACAAATAAAAAAGTTCATAAAGGTCGTGGTAAATTTAAAAGTGGTGGTGGAGGAGGAGCAAAAAACAAAACCCACATAACGAATTCAGTTAAAACATCGAATGATACTAAGAAAAGTGAAACATCAACAACAAATGAGCAAATCAAATCTGCAACTACGGAATCAGATGCAGATTCTGATGAAAGCGATAACGAAGAAAAGGAAGATAATAACTCGAGTGATGATGATGAAAAGAAAAATTCATCTGTGGAAGATGACGATGATGTAGAATGGGAGAGACTTCAACAGAAAATAAATAAACGAGAAAAATTAGAAGGAAAATCCAGAGTTTCGCATAGTGTACATTGCCCATATTTTCCAGAAGATAAACAGGAATATTGGTGGACATATATATGTGATAGAAAATCAAAGACATTGTTAACAGCGCCTTATCATGTCACGAATCTTGTTGATCAAGAAGAAGTTCAATTGAAATTCACAGCACCACGATGGCCCGGTCTTTATACATTCACTGTTTGTTTACGATCTGGTAAGTGTATATCAGGGCGTAGGTTTAGAAAATACACCGAATTTTTTTTACACGGTTTTGAAAAATTTATTTAATCTAACACGATTTCAAAATCATTGTCTTATAATTATGTACGTGACCATGAGTGGTTATTGCAAATTTTGACCATACTTCAAAAAATAGGCAGCACGGCGCCCTGCTATAATATAGTAGTTACTGGGAAATCCACTTATTAGATAACTCATACCTACCATTTCCTATGACATTTACATAACATATTGCATCATTAAATTGTTTATTAGCTTACAATATTTAATTCAATTGTGCGTGTTATCGTGCTATCAATTATATTTAAACATTTCTGACCTTAAGAAGTGAAAAAAAGTATTTTTATTTTCAAAATACAGTTTTTAAAATTTTTTTACACGCTTTTTAAACTAAATATAGTTCTTTATGTCATCTTACGTGGTTTTCGGCTAACATGGAACGTATCCCCAATTTTATTATAGGAAATTTCTTCTTTTTTTTTATACAAATTTCTGAGGAACGTATCTACCGTGTAAAAAAAGAGTTAGATGTACAGAAAATGCATAATTTGAATTGTCTTAATTATTTTTGATTTTTTTTTTTTTTTTAAGATTCATATCTCGGAATGGATCAACAACAAGAACTTAAATTAGATGTACAAAAGGCGCCAGCAATAACAACAGATCATCCACAATGGGATATTAGTGAATCCGAATCTGAGCATAATGACCAACAAGATAATGAAAGTGAATTTACAACAGATACATCTGGCGATGAGGAGGAGTAGAAGTTTATATATTCGAAACGTTTAAAAAAAAATTATTTATATAAAAATATTATTTTTTAAAAATTGATTAAAATATTTCTCTTCATTCCTTTTTCGACTTTATGATATTATAAATATTACACTATGGTTTTTTTCTAATTTTTATTATGTCTAATTTATAATTTGCGATTTTGTTACTAAAGGCCAAAAAAAACCAAATACAATTATTACTTGATTTTTAGAGTATGATGTGGTTTTAGAAATTTTGTTTTGGAAATATTTCTGTCGTAATGTTAATAGATTTGTTAAGTTGTTTTCACACTATAAAACTTTGTGTAAAAACACACGGAGTTGTTTGTATAAAAATTCTTCAAAATGCTAACATATTCTTTAATAAATTTTTGATAAAGCTATTTACTACATTTAAGAGAGTCGTAAGATTTCGTTAAAATTTTGTCTCATGTATTAGAAATGAAGTTGAGAACATTAAAAAATTCCAATTTTTTATAGCAATCAAATGAAAACAAGAAAAAAGTACAAATTAAGAAAATAATAATAGTCTTTTTGAAAACTCAACAACTACGAACTCGAATTTTCAATCCACGTATTTATAGCATTATTTTGATTCGGCCTGTATTTCAATCAGGAATGGAATCGTGTAAATCGATTAGTAGTAAATCGTATCGAAAATACATTACAATTCCTATGCTTTTTCGATACGGTTTGATCGAAATTAAGTTAAACGATTCCACTCCTTGATTGGAATCGTATAGTTCGATTGAAACTAAATCGAATCGATAAAGCATAATGCTTTTTCGCTGATTTCGAACTCACCATAATTATACGACGCAATAGTGTGAAGGCAACTTTTAATTATTTATATTTCGGGAGGAAAAAAATTAATTTTTTTTAAAAAATAAGGAATTCTTAGAAAATATAAATGTATGACAGGATAACATTTCTTCATGATATTCATTTGTTTATTATAATTTCCAGAAGAAATATCTTTAAACAAAAAAACTTAGAAATTTCATGTATTTTTGTCAATTTAAAAACAAAAAAATAAATAAAAAGGAAAAATTTGTTTATAAAAAACATATGAAGTTTTTATGGTCTATGGTGGATAATACCAGAGGGTATATTAGTTTTGTTACTACATTTGTAGTGCATAGAATAAATCATCAAAGAACCGTCTTAAAGTAATAGATACGTGGAGAATCGAATGTTATTCGATTTATGTCCGTCCGTTCGCCCGTGTACAAGATAACTCAAAAACACATTCGATTTTGGTGAAATTTACAATGTGAATTGGTTATTCCTTAACTCGTTTCGGTACTGCATTTCAGAAAAATCGGCCGAGGTGAAGCAAAGTTATAAAGCAAAAGCCAGGGCCCGTATATTATTTCTCGACTCGATTGATCGGATCGACAAAAAGCCTTTAAAGACTGTCAATACAATAGAAATTTGGTATTTCACAACACAAATCGAGATCGGCTATACGCCGATTTTTTGTTAATATATATTTTCTTTAACTCGATTTGGCATTGAATTTCAGCGCAATCGGGTGAGGGGCAAAAATCAGGAATGGAATCGTATAATTCGATTGAGACCAAATCGAATCGAAAATGTATTGTGATTACTAGGCTTTTTCGATATGATTTGTTGACAGTAAACATTTGTCAAGTACCTCAATGTACTTGGTAGTATTCACTGTACCATCTAAACATTCTAATTTGCCTAAGTCGTCATCTGCAATGCATCCCCAGTAGTGTTTACTGCCCACAATTCAACACAATTCAAAGCCCTTTTGCGGCAAACGAAGAATACATTTTCCAACAAGACCATGCAGCTTGCCAAACTGCAAAAAAAGCAAGTATCCAACTATTGCTTAAATATTTTGCAAATTTAATCCATTTTTGATCTTTCTCAATTTTTTTGGAATTTCTAAAAAAAAAGTTTCTACCTCAGGTGAGACAATATTTTATAGACAACGGAATTTTTTAGTTGGATTTACCGGAAACAGCCCGGATCTTAATCTAATAGAAAACGCTTGGCAACGGATTAAGGTCAGAATTGTAAAGGCACGACCTTCCCCTAAAGAAGAAATGAAGGAGGTAGTTAAAAAAGTATGGGAAACTGAAATTTCCGCTGATTATTTGAAGACATTGGTACAATCAGGGCCAGAAGGATTGAAAGCAGTAATAAGAGCAAAAGGAGGGCACATAAATTATTAGTGTTTTTAGTTAATTTTTTTAAAATCAATGCTAAATATGAAGAAATGCTTTTTTTTTTAAAAAAAATCCTTGTTTGAATTGTTTTTTCTCATTATATAATATGGTAAGAATTCAAAAAATACGCAAGAAATCGACCAGTTTCCGTTTATCAGGTAAAAAGTACCCCGTTACAATTTTTTATTTTTAATGATATTATTTAAATTACACATAACATACTCGAGAATGATTCCAAATAACAAATCTATCATATTTTACGGTAAAGCTCAAAAAACACAGGCTAAAGTTAAAAAAATATCTAAAAATTGCTTGTTTCGATTTAATTGGCCAGGAGTGTAAATAAACGATAAAAGTGTTATATTTCGGTAAAATCGATCGATACAAGTATTGTGGAGAAAGAAATAGTTGTAGAAAAAAAACGGATCCATAAATCTTTTTAGTTTTTCAGAGATGTACTTCAAAAGTTGATACATATATCGATTTGAATAAAATTTTCAAAATAGATTTATGCTAATAAGGCTGAGATAGCTTGAGCAAATTCGAAAAGAGGAAATGAAGTTATGAAGGAAAAGGTGTTGAAATACATATCTATTATTAATTTTGGTCGTTTTTTCCGGGAGTGAATTCATTTGAACTATTTGTTAACTACGAGTCCTATTTCCATCATAGGTCATCAGAAAATCGGCTATAAGTTAATTTTATGTTTTTATATGTTTAGATAGCTGATTCTAACAATCGATGCTTCCTACCTTGCTTAAAGCAGGGCCGTATTTACGCATAGGTAGCATAGGTGTCATCACAAAAAAACTGTTTAAAAATTTTAATTTTGAATAGACTAAAATAAAAACAAGCCGTAATGGGTGTGACCTTTAGAGATTAAACCAGGAACTTCGTGATTAAGAAAGTTATTGCATTCACTACAAAATGACCGTAAGCATCAAATTTCTGAATTGTCAATTAATTAGAACCATTAGCATAGCAATTTTTAAAATAATATAACAAAAAAATTTTTTCATTTAATGTATGATGGAAAGGACATTTTCAAGTATTTATCGACATTTTTCATGTAAAACATATTCTATTATAATTTCGGATAAGTTAGTCCAAAAATGACCAGAACAGAAAGCGCAGCATTCGTTTCCTTGCGGTAAAGCGGCCCACATGTTCAGCCTAGGCAAATCGTGGCTTAAAGAATTCTGTTTTTTTCTCTTCATTATTATTTTTGTTAATTATTCCGTTTTAATAATGAAACAAACTTTATATTTTTTCAAAATGAGTTTTATTGTAACCAATTAATCCCAGCTTAGCTGAAAATTTTTCGAAAGGGTTTGATTTATTTGTTTAGTCTGGAAAATGCGTATTGTTCTTTCCTTGTGCCCTTTCATATATTTATCACGAAATAGTTGTTCCTTTTATATAAAAATCATTAACTATTTAACAAATAACAGAATTTTATTTATATGAAAATAAATTAAAGGAAAAAATTGTCATTTTAATTATTATTATTTAAACAAGTTTTAATTAAAATCAAGTGGTTTTTTTTTTTTTTTATAAAACAATTTCGAAGGAAGACAAGGAATCATAATTTCCATTCATATTACATTAAACTTACAATCAAAAACTTTTGCGATAACACTTCTTTTTTTTTTTTAAATAATATTAAATTAAATTTAGTTTTCCTTTTTCTGTTAAGCACCCAAAAGAATTGATTTTATTCATTTATTATTATTTACTTATATTTTATAATAGTTTAATATTAGTACGACTGAATTTGTTCGGTCTTTTTTTTCGGAAAATTAAAAGTTCCATTATTAGGATAATTATTTCTATATATTTTATTCGTTTTTTTTTTCAATTCGATTCGTAATTTAAAATAATGAAATAATAATAATAATAATGAAAAATTGTTTTTTTTTTATATTTTTCGTGTTTTTTGAATTTTTCTTTTTTTTTTTTATTGATCAGCGACTTTTTTCTCACTTTCGATCAATAATTCAGAACTATTTTTTTTTTCGGCTTTCTCAACCGATTCTTCTCGTGATTTGGTCCCATTTGTTTTCGTTTCTTCCTGTGAAAATAAAATGTAAGAAAACAACAATATGTATTAAAAAATAAAGAAAAATTTTAATTTTAATACAAATTTTATTAGCGATAGAAAGTAATGGCCTCAAAAATTGAAATATTAAAGCACATCATCCGTTATAAATAAAAGCTTACGAAAGAAATGTGTCGAAGAAGAGTAGAGCGATTTCTTGAGATTTTATATAGAAACATTTTTTTTTATTAATTTATATAATACAATGACATTGTTTTAAAATGTAAATTCAATTAATTGTTTTTATTTGTATATTTTATATGTAACAGTATCGATACTCTCGGCGCCAACAATGGAAACACCTTAAAACAAGGGTGTCCAACCTTTTCGTTTCCTGGGCCGCATTGGAAAAAGACATGGTGTTTTGGGCCACAAATATATTACTATGTATAAATCCATATCATAAAATGAATGTGATACTTGGCATTGAAGTTGAGAAACTAAAGCGTTAATATCTGGTTCGATTGGTTGCAATTCTCAGTTCTCAAGGTGTTTATCTAACATGTTGGTTCTAATTTTACACTTAGTATGTTTCATTTTTCACTTAAGCGACCAGGTGACAAACAACATAACAGTGTAGCTAAGCGAGCAACGCAAACAGGAAAAGAATTTACTACATAGCAAAAGAGCTTTATGTTCTGGTCCTGTTTCTGTTGTTTGTCGCTTGGCAGCAAACACACAAATCATTCCTCAGAAAAATGGACATGCTTCAGTAACTTTGAACATTTTTGGGCCGCATGCGGCCCGCAGGCCACGGGTTGGACAGCCTTGCCTTAAAACATCAAAAAGTATAGAGAACTTATGATAATGAACATAATTGGATGTATTTTATGCAGATCCACCGAAATATTTAAGATTGAAACATTATTTGACTCCAAATAAAAAGATACAATGTAAGTGCAGTCGTGCCCTGTCTTATGAGAATAATAATTAAAGCTTCTTCATTGCATATAAAATTTGAAAAAATTCTTTTGGCCTTATAAAGGGTTAATTGACCATTCCAGAAAAGCATCTCGTAAGTGAAGGAATTGATGGTGCCTTTGTTATCATAAAGTTATGATAGCAGTATGATATTTTATCCGGACTCGGATATCAAACTGGATTTAAATAAAATAGTCTGCCATGAACAAGGTTTGTAAATCCAAAATGTATGGCGAATTTAATTGGATTTCGAAGAACAGAAATGGAATCGTGTACTTCGATTTTTCATCTAAATCGTATCGAAGAGCACAGGAATTGCAATACTTTTTCGATGCAATTTCGTTTCAATCGAATTGCAGGATTCCACTCTAGTTTCTGAAACACGATTAGACGTGACACAAAAATCCGGATTCTACTCTATCGCAACTTTAAGTCCTTAGTCATATTGAATTAAAATAATTTATGACAAAGCCATTTTCCATTAAATCTTAACCATTCAAAAATCGTCTAAGTCTGAAGCAAAGATGATCTCTTACATATTTCTTGCGACGAAAAGTCTCTGAAGTGAAGAACTTCAATAATCGAAATTCTTGTGAGTCGCGACATAACCGTATATAACAAAATTTAATACAATATCATTGTATTTTATTGAAAATTAGAATTTATAATAAAATTACATAGATTGATGAAAAATTCATGAAAGTTTTCTTAAAAGAAAATCATATTTAAAAACTAATCTCAATCGTTTAATAGTCTTAATGACAAAATTAAATATATTTTAAGAAAACTTTCATAACGAGAAAATTTCAATTAGATTAATTTTAAGCCAGAAGAAATATTTCAATACAAAACACATCGTCAAAAACAGTTTTTTTTTTTATTATTTATTTCAAACCTCAGATTCATTTTCTGTTTCGTCTTCGGACTCAGATTCAGAATTCGACGAAACGGCAGCATCTTTAGAATTTTTCACATCAATTTTTGGTTGATTTTCATCAGTAATTTTTTCCTTGCCAATATTTTCATTAATTTCGGTATTCTCAGATGCTGTCGTTTTTTCTGCATCTTTCAATTTTTTCTCACCACCATCATCATCCGTTTTCGACCAAATATCTTCGATATTTTCATCTTTAGCCTTCAGAAGATGTATTTGCAGTTTTCGTTTTGTTTTTTATTTTTTAGATTATAAAATTTCATAAAAGATAAAAACCAAAAATTTATTTAAAATTCGAAATATCATAAAATTCATTTAAAATGAAAACAGAAAAATTGCAACTTCATTTTTGTTAGAGATTTTTAAAAATCAAATTATCGTGCAATAAAAAGTTTTTAATATTAATATTTTTAATTGCTTACAAATTAATTAAAAAAAATTTTTTTTTCTCTTTTTTGTGAGCAAATGCAGTTAGCAAATTTAATTATTGGAATTTATTTAAAGGACGTCCAACAGTTAAAACGATTTTCACATGAAATCGAATTAAATTCTGAATGAGAAAAAAAATTCGATTATTTATTTACCAAAATAATTAATTATAGATTATTTTCAATCATTGGGAAGTTTTTTTTTTTGTTTTGTTGGCAAGCAATTAATAAATATCGGCATTCTTGTAATTTTACGAGCAAGTTAAGAAAAAAAAAAAAAAAAAAATTAAAACGAAAAATGCGTTGATCAAAAATTATTAATTGTATTATAATTCAATATAAGTAAAAATTTGTAAAACTATTCTAGCGCATAGATTCTTGTTAAGTTTCCAAACCTCAGTCTTTTCCTGTGCGGTTTCATTACTACTTGTGTTTTCTTTTAATTCCTCTGATTTATCTGGTTCTTCTTCATTTGCTTCCTCTTTTCGTGCAACAGCCGCATCAAGAGATTCCTTTAAATCTTTTTTCATTTCTTCCTTTTCTAGTTCATCATCTTTTTGGTCACTTTGTTCAGATTCGGAATCCTCCTCTTTGTCCTTTTCATCTTTCGTTTCATCCACCTTTTTCTCATCTTCAGACTTTGTTTCAGTTTCTTTTCTATCACTATCGTTCTTAATTTGTTCTTTATCATCCGGTTTGATTTCTTCATTTTCGTCTTTGTCAATCTTTTTCTCATCTTCAGATTTTTTTTCTGTTTCTTTTTTATCACTATCATCCTTAGATTCTTTATCATCGCTTTTGGCTTCTACATTTCCATCCTTATCCGTTTTTTTTTCATCTTCAGATTTTGAATCAGTTTCTTTTTTATCATCTTCAGATTTTGAATCCGTTTCTTTTTTCTCATCTTCAGATTTTGAATCAGTTTCTTTTTTCTCATCTTCAGATTTTGAATCAGTTTCTTTTTTCTCATCTTCAGATTTTGAATCCGTTTCTTTTTTCTCATCTTCAGATTTTGAATCAGTTTCTTTTTTCTCACCTTCAGATTTTGAATCCGTTTCTTTTTTCTCATCTTCAGATTTTGAATCAGTTTCTTTTTTCTCATCTTCAGATTTTGAATCCGTTTCTTTTTTCTCATCTTCAGATTTTGAATCCGTTTCTTTTTCCTCATTTTTAATATCACCATTCTATATGAATTTAGTCGATGAATTTTCCAATATCATATTTTGTGTACGTGTGTGTGTGTTTTTTTTTTTTGTTTTTTTTGACGAAATCAGGTTAAAATTGTGGGGTTTTTTTTAGTGAAAAAAGGAGAAAATTTAAATAATATTAATAAGTGTTTCATTAAAAATATGTACACCCCAAAATTTTTGGGAGAAAATGGTTAAGAAAAAAGCGAATGAATGAAAGGCAAGCATTATTTTTAGTTTTTCTTATTTCAAATATAATATTTTGTTTTATGTTAATTTATTACAAAATATAAAAGTGTTATATAAACTAAAAAAAAAAATTCGGAATGTTTAAATTTTAAATTTTCTGTGAATGAAAACTCTTCTACATAAGCCAAAAAGATGTTAATAACTCAAAAATCTAAATGAAATTCTTAGAATTTTAATTTAATTTAATTTTTAAATTTTATAATTATATTTAACATTAGTTAATAACAATTTCTTATTGTATTTTTAACAAAAAAAATATGAAAAAAATCAAGCAAATACATATGAAAAACTTAAAATATTCTTCAAGAGAATTGTTTCATTATTAATGTAAAATAAGAAACTGTCTTTTTTCGTAATAAACTATGACTAAAAATTTCCAAAAATTTATTAATATTATCAATTTTCTATTTGGTATATTATTATTATTATTAATATTTTGTTTTTTTGTTTTATTAGATAGCATAAAATTATAAAACCGTATAAACTGAAAATCAAGAAACAAAAAACTAATCTCTACAAAGTTAGATTGATATATATATATATATTATATATTTTAATATTAATTGATAAGAAAACAAAAAAAAAAATGTACTCAAACCTCTTTGGCTTCAACATTTTCTTGATTTTCTGAACCTTCTGCTGGTGTTTCTTTATCACCATTTTCAGTTTTCAATTCAATTTGAGCAGAAGATATATTTGTCACATCAGCCGGTGCTAGCTTGAGAAATTGTTCCAATGTATCAATTTCATTAGCCATATCGAATCCATCATAATCTCCGCAATATTCTTCCTCATTGAAAATTTGCGGTGGTAACGGATGTCTTGGCGATGAATCCCCAACCGTAGCACCATTATTAGTCGATTTCGTTTGCATAAAATCCTTTTCACTTTCTTTACCAGGTTCTGTGATATCAATTACTTCATATTTTATGCTCTTACTATCTAATATCATAAGAACACGTTGCTGGCGTTTCTTTACCTAAGAAAATATTATTTCATTATGCGTATATTGTAATAACAAGATGTACCATAAAGTATATTTAAATATATATTATATTTTAAACCCGATTGTCATTCTTTTGTTTGTTATATAAAAAGTACAATTATTTTGGCTTCTTTGCATTTTTCTACATGACAGTGTCCCAACATTGATTAAAGGTCAGTCTAAAGTTTTTTTTTTTTTTTTTGTCTGTAACCTTCTTCATATGGCACAATAATCAATTAGATCGGTAATGTTATTATATGTCGGTATTACCTTCGTACCCTAATATATGCATACGAAAGTGCGTATTAAAAAACTTCATTAATTTACCGAAGCCCTTAAAAATAAATCATAAATAGTGGTCGATTTTATGAGCAAATTCTAAAAAGCATATAAATATATATGTTTTTATTATTGAACATATATTTTTGTTTTCCTTTCATTAATTACTTTGTTTTGAATTTGAGGTCAATGACTGAAAGGTTTAATATAAATACAAAAAAACAAGACTAATTAGATACTCCTTCTATCCGAAAATTAAGTTTTAAAAATATTTCAGGATTACCGAAACAAGTAACAATTTTTGTAACTTAACACGATAATAAAATAACTACTAAAAGTTAGTTGATGTTTATGTCAGAAATTTTAATAAGAAAATTAAGATCTTTTATGTGAAATAGAGTGACACCTGCTTTGTTAACGAAATTAGAGATTTTGATTAAAAAAAGTGTCGTATTGCAAAGAAGGAACTATATGCCGAGGCAACTAACTGCTAATCAGTGTAATGGTATATTGCCAAATTGTTTGCAACTGGAGAAAATTCCTATAAGATTCCGCATATTAATAATAACAAATCTCGTAGAAAAGGACAGTTACAAGATAACTTGTGAGTTCACTACGAATAAAATTATTAACTGAATTTGTAAATGTTTACCATATATATTCGGACAAAAATAAACTTGAAATATGTACCACATTTTCGGGACGGAAGGAGTATTAAAGACGGCTATTTTTTTTTTTTTTTTGAAAAATATTTCCTGCATTGGTGAAATTTCTTTTATGAAAAATTCCTCATCATTTTGTGAAATTGTATAATTTTCAATCTAACAAAGAATATAATTATCGGAGAATAGTAAATTATCTAATTTTTGTTTATATTTTTAGTTTTTTTTTGTTTTAAACACAAACATTTCCTAGTTGACTTGGCAATGAAGGTCGATTTTGTTTTTCTTTTTTTTTTGGCTTTTAAATTCATGGTTCGAATTTATTTCATTTAAACTTGGCAAGCTTTTAAAAAATGTACAAGATCTTGGGATTGCACATGAGCAATTCAAGTAAGTGCTATTGTAATATAGAAATTTTTTTTAGAAAGTAATTTCATTTGAATTAATTAGATATTTGGCCATAAATGGTTTTGTTCAATGAACATCAAACGGGAAAGAAATGTCAAAAAAAATCTTGATTGAGTCATCGAAGGTGTTTACCGCAGATTTGCTATTGAATTATTTAATCAAACTAAATCTTAACTTGATTAAACTGTAATCAAATTTTAATAAGAGTAACTGACATTAATATTTACCTCTTTATTACCAGACATTCCACTAATATACACTTTTAAAACCATTTTTTCTAAGATTATATTTAATTGCCTTAACACCAATTTCTTAAGAAATTCAAGTACAAACAAGTGGACAAATTAATTAATAATAATACTTAAAATGTTGGAACTTGTATTTCACGTTTTATAAGACCGGAAAAAGGCAACAGGAGGCTAATTTCAACTACCTGAACTGGAAGATAAGAAACGAATGACAAGAAAAACACAACTCTCTTGACTGTAAAATTTAAACGGTTTGAACCGTAGAAATGAGTATAGAAAGGAATGGGCATCGGCTAAATTATATTAAATGAATATTCGAATAAAATTCTTACACTTTTTAAGAGAATATAATTGATATCAATTTGGTCAACTAACCACTAGAAACTACTATATTTAAAACTAAAAATGCTAAATGAAAGAATTATATAGTTTTCCAAATTGCCCCATCTTGACCCAGACAATTACTGCCACTGGTAAGTTTACAATAGATCAAAAAGTCAAAATTTGATGTTTCGCTCGAAAAATCTCATATGTGTGTGTGTACCAATAATTGAATGCAAAAAGAACCATAAGAACTATAATGTTGAATTAAATAATTAAATATAAATAATTTTTAAAAGAAATGCTTTGGTTCTAGACGTGGAAGTTCACAATATCGAAGAATTTCGGAAATTTCATTTCAAAATTTGCATTAAAATTGTCGACTATTCCAGCGTTAATAAATTTTTTCTAATTTAAATGTTCCATAACACAGGGTCTACATTAGCTTTTATTTCTGGTATACCAGCAAAATTGGTTGGTAAAAAGCTAGTGTAGACCACGCTGGTATACCAAATTTTCTGGTATAACAATTCTGGTATACCATTTTTGCAGACAGCGCTGGTATACCAATTATTTATTTATTATTATTTATTTATTTTATTATTTTATGTTTTCCCTAACCAATCAGAATAATCTGTCAAACTTGCGAAAAATCTTCGCAAAAATAATCAAGTCGCGTGACAAACACTAATATTTTATACCATTTAATAGTTTTTTCAAAAAGAATCAAGAATTTCGCAGTGATGAGGACTAAAGGATTAATTTGTCAGAACAGAAAAAATAAAGCGATTAAAACCAAGACAGCGATTACATTGCCATTTGTCACCTATTCTTCTCACTTTTTTTGAAAAATTTGCCCAAATTTTAAAAGAGTATTGCCACTACACAAAATTTAATTTCGAAAAGGAAATTATTTATACTGTCGGAAAATTTTTTGTCACCAGTTTTTCTGACGTCCTCTCGAGCTAGTGAGTATTTTTCCGTTAATAATTTGTATGAAAAATTTCGTTAATTTGAAATAAAAAATTTTTTTTTTCTGTTTAACGATTAATTCTTTAGCAATAAACTAATAATTTTACCAAAAAACATAATCGGCCTATAGCCGATGCCCTATGGTAGAAATGGGACAAAAATACTGTCAAAACTAACATTATTTCGAGGATTTTTCTTCATAACTTTGTTTCCTCTTTTCAAAATTTCTTCCAATTTGTAGGTAACCTAGACCCTCATAGAATAAGTCTAATTTGTAAATTTTATTCAAATCGGTGTATTAGTTTTTAAAGTACATCAAAAAAACTTTATAAAGAGGGTTATTTTCTCCTAGGATTATTTCTTTCTCCTTTATCCTTAGACCGATTTGATTGAAATTTAACGTGGAATCGTCTATTTATGTAGTTAACCTACATAAATAATTTCAATAAAATTGCTTCACAAATTTTCCGATTAAATCTGAAAAACCATTAACAAAAAAACGACAAAACTTTATGGTCACCCTGGTTTTTCCTTTATAACTTTGCTCCCCCTGGATCGATTTTGCTCAAATGTAATACGAAACCAACTTAAGGAATAAGCAACTGACATTTTAAATTTCATCAAAATCGGATAACGCGTTTTTGAGTTATCTTGTATACGGACGGACGGACGGACATGCATAAATCGATATAACTTACGGACAGACGGACGGACATGCATAAATCCATATAACTTTTGATTCCCGACACAACCATACCATTAAAACCTTTCTACGATGATTATTTCGATGTGTTACAAATGGAGTGACAAAACTAATATACCCTCTGGTAGTACCTACCATAGGGCATAAACATTTTTTTAGTTAAAAAACAAAATCAACAAACAGCTGGGCTCGTCACTAGACTTGATTATTTTTGCGAAAATGTTTCGCAAGTTTGACAGATCATTCTGATTGGTCAGGGAAAACTTGAAATAATCTGCACTCGTGACAGCGTTTCGCAAATATAATTTTTCATTTCTCATTTTAGGATTTTAAAGCAAATCATTTTCAATTAAAAATTCTACTAATTCCCTTTTTACTGACATTTTATACAATTTAATAGTTTTTAGTATTCACTTCCAAAAGAAAAACCCGTTAAAATAAGTTCAAAATCGCATTTGTCAAAAATGAAAAATTTATCTTCGCAAGTTTGGGAAGATAATCAACTCCAGAGCATGTTTATTTTTGACATAAGCTTCGGAAATCCGCGAAGTCTTTTAAGCATTTTGATTGGTTCATCGAATTGTCAAAAATAATCAAATAACTTCGCAAGTTTGCGAACTAACTCGTGACGAGCCCAAGCGTAATCTCCGAATAAGAAAAACATGTGTTTCGAACTTAATGACTAAATACATGTCTACTTGCACACGCCTGACCAATGCCTTCTAGATATCCCATCAGGCCAGCATGTTGACAAAAATGACGTCTTAACTTCAAGAGTCTAGAAAAGATTAATTATTAAGCACAAAGATTAAAAGAGAGAAACAAGCTTCTAATTCTAATTACATTAGTAACGTGCTTCTTTATTTCAACGTGCTTCATAATTATTTTTCTTTTTCATTTGAAGTTAAGACGTCATTGTCATCTATATGCTGGCTTGATGAAAATATCTAGAAGACATTGGTCTGACGCATTTTGGTAGCTTTATAGTTGCCATGTATGGTGATTTCGAACATCAGTTCAAATGGTGACAAATGGCAATTGTAATCGCCGTCCAAGTTGCAAAATTTTATACAACTGAAGCCCAATTTAAATCATCGAAGCATGCAAAATTTAATAACGAGAGTGAGATAGTTTAATTTAAATTTATATACGACAAAATTAATACACGTTATATCTCACACATATTCACATGCACTCACAAAATATTTCGGGCAAAATTTTGCCTTCAATGTTTGCCGTACTTTTCATACTAATTGCATAGGCGATCATTTATCTCACTCACATCGCTAGTTTATTTTACATGCCTCGGTGATGTAAATTGGGCATAATGCAGTGAAATATTTTGTAGAGTACGTTACCCATGGAAATGAAGGATGATTTTTGATAATACACCTATACCTCGCTATACGGCCGCTCTTTATACGGCATTTCGCTATAACGGCCCTTTTTAATTATTGCAGTTTTTCGTTATATGGCCAAAAAATTGCTGTACATGCTACTAGCGACCTTTTGTTAAGTTTCAGCTTCTCGCTTTAGGCAGCGCTACTATAAAAAAATAATTGATTCGTTATACGGCCCTTCGCTTTACGGCCAACTTTTCCGGAACGTATCTATGCCGTAAAGCGAGGTATGGGTGTAAATGATAATTATTTATTTAAAAATATTTTGTTTTGCACTTTTAAGAAAAAAATATATTTTTACTTCATTTTAATAAAATAATTATTATCTGCGCTAATCGATCAGTCATATAAAAAAACTTAGAAAAATGGGACACAAATAAACAAAACTAACCCAAAACCAAACCTAAATATTTATTCACTTACGTACGGAACTCTTAGTAGAATTTCTTTTCCATATGATGAAATGATGAAAACGAATTTTCTTTTTTCCTTTATCGGCAAAACGAATGTTTTTAGATAAAGTATTACATTCGCGCGAAAACCTAACTTTTTTTCTAGATAGAGTAGAAAGATGAAAATAAATACTAAATCGGCTTCATCAAAAATAATTACTGGTCCTATTTTCATAACACTTTCACAGTTTGTGAGTTGCACCGAATGCTAGATGATATTAGTTATAAATTTATAGATGACAACACTGTTTTATAACGCTTTTTTAGTAAAAAAAAACGACAAAATTTTGTAAACGCGGTGCAAAACAAACGGAAACGCGGATTTCGACAAAATTCATACAGTTCATGTATTTGACCCTAACTTAGAGCTTATTATTTAAAACAATTATCGGCTGTAATATATTAATTATAAAAGATGTTTACAGGACTCCAGCCCTTTGAAATAAAACTATAATTTTATTTTAATTATAATCCAACGTTTCGGACTTTTAGGTTTAGTCCTTCATCAGGGATTTAAAAATTAATGAAATTATATAGCTTATCGTCATCAAAGGTTCATTAATTGACACAAACAAATTAAATTTAACATTTAAAATCAAAGAAAGAAAACTATATGAACACATTAAAGTTGAATCAAAATTTGACAAGTCGAGAGCTTATTAGTTTTTGGGGCACCTTCGAGTATGTCAACACTGTCTAAGAACACTTATGTCTTGCACTAACTGTACAACCAGAATCCCACGTCCAATTTTGGTGAAATTTGCAGTTTAACAAAATAGTCGTACTTAAGGTCTGGTAAATTTTGCACCGAATTCTGATGGAGACGGGACGGATGCGAGATGACAGAAGTAAACTGAGGCAGTGAGAAAGTTGGGAAGCACAGCCGGACGATCAGAGCGACACGAGAGCTGAGTGGGTTTTGAAACGAGAGCGCAGTGACGCATTCATTGGCATTGTCGTTGAAGTTCCATAGCGGTCAGGCCAGAATAGAGCAAAGTCTGAACTCACTGCTATGGTGTGGTTTGCTCACCGATTTCGAAAGAAAAACGAATGTTAAATTTAAAAAAAAATCGTTGCATATTCTTAAATAAAAATCCAAAATTAAAGGAAATATTCTTTTTATTTATTAATTAATTCAAAGTAGGTGGGGTCTAAGCGAAAATAATTTTATGTGTAACAAAAAAATAAAAATGTTTCAAAAGAAAAATAAAACTTTATAGCTAAGAAAAAAAAAAATGTTTCGATCCCTTTTCGTTTGGTGAATATAAAAAAAAAAGAAAAAGAAAAAAATTCATTAATAACAATGAAATGAATCAAAAGAAAATTTTGTATTTTTATATAATATGTATTTTATATATTTTTACTGTATTTTCATAATTTTTTTTTTTAATTTCGAAGTCTTATAAAATGGCATTATTTCTATAAATATTTTTTTATAGGTTTATATCAAACATATATAGAGAAAATGATATAGAATTCGAAAAATTATTTTGATAAACGAAAAAAAAAAGAAAGATACATTGTGGAACGAAATTTAATTTAAAAAAAAATAGAATGAAACTTCATGTGCCAAATGTTATTTGACCAGCGTACATAAACACGCACATCTCGAATAATTTTTGTTGATAATTTTAGTCGGAAGACTCAAATTGGCTTTTAAAATATTTTATTTATAAAGAAATTTAGATATCTTCCACTATTTTATAATAAATTACTCGCCATTCACATTATTAGCAGCCTAATCGAAAAAACTACGTTAAAGTAGAGCAGCCAGCATGCAACTTGTATTAATTTTTGGTCACATTTACAGACTGCAAAGCAAGCCGTCTCATTAATAAAAACTTTTTATACCAAATAGTCTTTTTCTTTTTACAAATACTATTAATTAATAAGGCAGCATGCCTTGCCGACCGAAAATGTGAGCAAATCAGAATCCAAGTTGAGAGCTTCGTTTACTATATTTAAAGTAAATATATTGTTATAAAAGAAAAAGTGTGAGGCAATTTTTGAATTAAAATAATTAAGTTCTGCGTTAAAAAATAATTCAATTCGGAATAAAACTTAACTTAAAATATTATCAAAATTCATGATATGTAATAATTTTATGACTGAACGAAAAAAAAAAGAGTAAATTTCTGTACTTTGAAAAATGTGTACTTCGAAATGTTTGGAAATTTTAACTTTGTGCTTTTTTAATTGTGTTAAAGTTTCGTGTGACAATTTTATAACAAAACTTTATTGTACAATATTTCTTGAATTGTTTCGCTATGAACATTTTTCATGTTAAACATATCGAAATACCAAATCAATTTAATATTTTTATGTCCCGCACATTATTTTATTCATAAAAATTTGGCACTCAAAGCTTCACATAAAATGTCTTAATATAATAATTACAAAAATTAAATTGGAAATAATAGAAAATTAAAAAAAAAAAAAAAAACAAAATCCATTTTTATATACTAAAAAAATTTATCAAATATGTATTCAAGATCTTAATTTCCTAATGAAAGTATTTTGAAGAATATAAAGTTTACAACAAAACTTTCATTTGAAGCCAGTTATAAAAGAATATGTAAATCTGAAGACAAAAAAAGAAATCATACAATTTGTAATATAAAGCCAAAATTTTCTCTCCTGCTCCCCCGCAAATCCTGACTCTTTTTATTACATTACAATTTGGATTTTTCTTTTTTCCTAAATAGTGTTTATATATATATATATATTTATTTAAACATATTTAATGGTGTTTGCAGTTCCTCATCTTAGGCACAACTTAATAAAAAAATATCTTAAGATGTCTCTGGTATGTTCGACTATTCTTCTTTTTATCAATTGAAACAACTATTTTTATTTATTTTCTTTTTAATATATAATTTATCAAAATGATTTTCTATATCTAGATTGATTAAATATTTTTATTTATTTCGTATTTAATATTAGAAATACAAAATATTATATTAAAAAAAAGAGAACATAATTGAATAAATAAAATCAAAAAAAGCGAAATACTTTCAACGAAATCTAAACACCATTAGGATACGTTTCTTTATAATTAGAGGATTTCACGTAGTTATGTATTCTATATTTTTATATATATATATATTTTTTGTAATTATGTTTTAAATGTTTTTGTTTTTTTCTTTTTTTTTTTTACACACGTTAATTTAAATAATTAAAGATACATATTATTGTTATATTTTCATTTTTTTTATGCATAACCGGAATTCAAATAAATCATATATATATATATATTATATCCTGTTGTACAATGCTTGTCCAATGACGAAACTGCACCACAATAACTAATTACGCGTTGGTGAAGTTTCGTCGTAAGAATTCAAATTATGACAGGTCTGAAAAAATATTTAAAGAAAAATAACGAATAAGAAATAAATTCAAACAATAATATATAATTCTAATGGATACATACAACTTGGTGCAGCTTCATAACGTCTTTGTATTTGATCGTATGTAAATTTTACGAATGCATCATACTGCTCAGCAAGTTTGGTTGTCAGCACAGCGTCATATTGTTCACGAAGAGCATCTTCTCTTTCCTTTAGCATACGCTCACAGATTAATTGAACCTTTTAATATTAAATTTTCGAAGATTTTTTATTGTTTGTTACAAGCTTTTGTGTATTCAACTTTTTCCTTACCTGTTTGAAAGTGAAAAGAGCCTTTTCTGGATGTCTAACTATAGGTGGACTATCAGGACGTCGAGGGCTATCTGGACCCATTTCTGATCCACTCGATTCTGAATCCTGCATCCTTTCTAAAGTTCCAGAAGAAAATGGAAGTTGTCTACGCCTGTGAAGTCTTTTAATTTCATCACGAATATTTTGAGCCATTTTATCTAAATGTATTGTAATTTTATTGAATGATATTAGATATAAATATATTCTTTTCTATTATTCTATTATTTACCTGGAGAAATTTTTGAAAGCGTAGCTTCTGCAAAAGGAGAAGGTCGAGGTTCTGTTAAACGACTATTTTGCGGGGAAGACATTGATTGTCCGCCCGTTGGTGATGAATTTCCAGAGCTTCCAAAAGGATTACACCGTCGACGTTTCGTTGGGCGTTGATTAAGATTTTCCCAATCAAGCGATCTTTTTAAAGTAGCACACGCCATAACTTTGTGGATATATAACTGTCTAAAGAATCCTTTATATTGAACCTTTTGTCCTGACTGAATAACTTTTCTTTTAACACACGCTCCAATTATATCTCGTCACACCAATAAAAGCATACATTTGTTGAAAATTGAGTGTCAAAAATTCAGTCCTACCAACTATCAAAAAAAAAAAAAATAAAATAAAATAAAATAAAAAAAAACACTATTGTTAATGTAGAAAAAAAAACCATAAATTATACAAAACGAAGAAAAAAAAGATTACGTTCTTCTTTTGTATTCTACAAAAATAATTTTTACACTTCATTAAAGTGATCTCATGCAAATAATATCAATCGAGAAATATATTAGGACCTATTTTATTTAAATATATTCTTTTTTTTTTGTTGAATCTTTCTTACCAAGCGCAGCGATAATGACAAATTTATACAAGTTCTTAAAAGCTGATTTCACAGCCTACTTGCGAAAAGTAAAATTAATGCAAGTGGAGTGGAAGAACCTTCGTCAAATATTGAATATATATATTTATTTATTTAATTATTTTAGGAAAATAAAAAGGCACAGATTTTAATTAACACTTATTGCAATTTGCTGTCCTCACGCAATATGGCTGACACCACACACACAAAACACCCAACCGTTGTGAAAAATAAAATGTATGCTTGCTATGATGAAAGAAAAATGCTTTGTATGTAGGTGCACTATGCAAAAGCGAAATCAATTTTCGCCGCTTTTGTTCACATTTATTCCCATGCTAGTCGCACGATGTCGCTGCTGTCAATTTGATAAGTAAACCAAATTGACACCATTGAAATGATCAATTCGTAATTAAAAAAAATTTGCATTTGAGCAAATAAAAAATAACACATTTAACATAACAATAATAATTTATTATAATTCAATTACTTGATTCCTTTAAATTTACAGGGAGTATTGTGATTGCCTTAGCATCGCAACCTGGGCAAATAAAACCAGGATCCTCTGCAACATTTGAGTGAATGCAATAAAAACAAAATACATGGCCACATCCTAGGTGATATGGTAGGGTTGGCCTATCATAACAATATGAACATAAAGTATTTAAAGTTAACGACGGCTTAACATTTCGTAATTTGTGATCATCCTCAACACCAAAAAATATTTCCTGCACTTTTCGTCGCAATTTTCTGTAATTTATGAACGGCAACACGACTCCGAAAAGTTCCTAAAAAGCAAATTTTTCTAAAATAATAATTTTTAAATTTTTTACTTACAATAAAGCCGGACCACATTAATTCTCGATTCATATAATTGTATGAAACAGGTCGATGACTATCATCTTCTGAAATTACAACATTTAGGCCTAAAATATAATCGATTAAATTTGGACTTTGTCCAGTTTTTAAAAATCGAAAGAAATTTAATGTAGAAAATATAGTATATCCAGTTTCCATATGTGATAGCAGCGTTTGTAAATTTCTTTGATTCGTTAATCTTATTTCAGCGTTTGCTTTCAAGTATTTAAGTATTACACATAAAAGAAAATGTAATATTAATCGATATTTAGTTAATTTATAAAAATCATAACGGATAGAAATGAGTTGTTGACCAAATGAAGCTGATTGAGTGCCAACCGAGCCAATCCATAATGTTGTTTTCAAAAGAAGTTCGATTTCTGGTTGAAACCGATTTAATACACTGGGCTAAAACCGTAAACCGTCTATATAATTTTGTATTCAAAAATAAATTAAACATCCTTACCGACAAATGTTGGACAGACTCAATTAAACGGTTTTGTAAAGTTCTTACTATCTCATCATTCAATTCGCTTGCATCCACCTGAAAGAAAATATCGTTACAATTTTAAGTGGAATAAAATTATTTAATTAAAATCACTTGATCAACCCGAGGAACAAACTGATTTTTCGAAGTCATTCAAACAATTTTTATATAAAAAAATGTTTCTTTCGCTCCCATGAAAGACTGTAGGATTTAATTTTTTATTTGACAAATGCAAAATGAAAATAGTTTGTCTCAATTTACATTACACTTGCTTGCCCTCGCAAAATGGCCTCTAGCTTAGTACATACACATAATGAGTTATTTTATTGTAGCTTAGACAAAACTTCAAATCCACTGTTTAAATTTTCCTAAATTCGTTTTAAATTGTAAAGATGTCGTTCAGTGAGAAACAGAAACAAGCGATTGCTTTAATATGTGCTTAAGCACAAGAGAAGTAGAAAAAATTACATTAGGTTATCCGTGTTTAAAGTGATATTCAATAATATTACATTATTTTAGATTTTTCAATACGAACTGACAGATTTTTAATTGTCCACCAAAGAGTTCTCAAATTAGTTAAAAAAAGTATTTAGAAAAGTTAACCATGCAACTTTCTGGTTTAGGTCCAAGCACCACCCTTAATAAAAGAGTGAGCGGAGCTTTGATATGTAACTTGTCAAAATTCAGTGCTACCAAAATTGTAAGAAAGAAATCACTTCTGAAAAAATTAAAAACAATTATTTTTATTATTAAAATTTTAAATGAAAATTTATAAAATAACATAAGAATTAACTGTTAAGCGATAATTAAAGAATAATAAATTTTATTCAAATAGAAAATGAGTTCACCTTCAGTAAAACATAATAATGACGCTGTGTTGACAAAGCAAAAGAAAACGAAAATGGCTGCAAAATCATCAGGCATAGATACTCGCGTGGATTTATCAGAACTTCTAAAAAGAAAAGTTGAAATTTCTGTAAAGTTTAATTTTTTAATATATATTGGTTTCCGTAACTATTTCCTGTGTTGTTGTAGGAACAATTGGCAAATCTTGAACGACAAATTTATGCGTTTGAAGGTTCATATTTAGAAGACACCCAGCTATATGGAAATATTATTCGAGGATGGGATCGTTATTTAACATCAAACAAGAGTACGAACTCAAAAGCAGATAAAAGAAATAGAAAATTCAAGGAAGCTGAAAGATTATTCTCTAAATCTAGCATAACCTCATTGGCAATATGCAATCGTAAGTAAGTTGATATATTTATGGAAAAATTATATCAAATACAATCGTATGATTTAAGCTGATAGAACAAGTGAGTCAGAGTCAATCACAAATGAGGATTCAAGTGATAATCAAATTGGCCCTCTGACAAATCATAATACAACGACAGCACATGACGGAACAACCAGCATTAAAAGTACAGGAAAAGAGGAAAAGGATGGTATTCATAGTAGTTTATTTCTTATTTTAAAACCTTGGCCTTATGTTTTTTTTTTTTTTACAGATCGACCTTCAACACCAAATAGGGAGACAAATAATAAAGATCCATCGACACCAAGTAGCAGTGCGAAGCACAAGCTAAGCAACTCAGCAAAGAAAGTTGGAAATTTAAATAAGAAAATTAGACATCGTTAAATTGGTTTTCAGCATTTTTCATTTCGAAAAAATTCAATATTTAAAATTAATATAAATAAATTTTAAATTTCATTTCATTTTCATGATTTCTTCTTTTATTTTTATTGAAGATAATATCTGACACAACTTGATAAGTTTCATGTTTATATATGCCCTCCCGATTTTTACACACAAAATAAGTATGTGTGCAATTGATAATTATAAATAAAATTACATATATGTAGAACAAAATGGTACGTCAGCCACGATCTTATTGCAAATGAATCATATCCAGTCGATTTCATCCGAACAATGACAGTCCAATGAAACTAATTATGAAATAAACAGAGTACACACAAAACTAGAAAACCCCTTTTCCCGTAAATGGAAATTCAATTCAAGTAAATATGATTTTTAATTAGATTTTCAACTATTTCGTGCACTTCAAAGCATAATTCGAACAAAAAATAGTGGAATTCCCTTTGCATACCATACATATAAATTTAATTCAATCTCAGAATTTGATTTTTTTTTAATTATGTGATACAATCTCCAGAATAATTAAGTGGAAAAAAAAAATAAAAAATCGGTGCATAAAATTTCATATAAATAACGGAAAGTGATCGTTTTTATCTTTCAAAATTTAAGTATATAGTAGAGATGGAGATTTTTTTTCTTTCTTAATTTGATATTTGATTTTGTACTTCAATGTGTTTTGTATGTGTTTTTTTTTTTTTTCTTTTATCAAAGATCACACATCGTGTATTTTTGAAAGAAAAACACATAAAAATTTCCATTCTATTCGTATAAAATTTTGGTATAGTATATATAATCTCGAGTCGGACCTAACCCTCTCCGTCTTTTAGTTATAATAACAAAAACAATAAAAAAAAAAAATTTCAAAGATCACTTATCCGAATCCGATTATGGCGACGAAAATTTTATTTGACGAAAATTCAGTGATGGAAAATCATACTTCAACAATTATTGATGATAATTTGGAAGAATTTATTGGACTAAATGGCGAAAATAATTTAAATAATCATTTTCATAGTGGAAGTGATGCAAATTCGAATGTAAGTGAATAAAAATGTATTAAGATTTTCCTAGTGAGTTTATCAAAAAAAAAAAAAAAAATTAAATGACATTTTCATAAAATACGTTTTCTAAATCATAATTTATCTGAACAAATAATTATTGAACAGGTGCCATCACATAATAATAGTAATAATAATAGTAATTGTAAAAATTTTCGACATTTATCATCTTCAAACACAACAGCAAGTAGTTTTAGTTTTACAATTAATAATTTCGATTCGATGTCGACTTCTTCAGCATCGGAAAATTCTAATAGAAAATATAAGATTCCTGAACAAATTGAAATGGATGAAAATTACAGGTACAGAAAAATAATTATCTTGAGTTTGGCCCACAACCGTGTCCTTCCTCTCTCACATAAGAGTTACACAGTAAAATATTATTTGCCATAAAACCGCGAAAAACTGAAACTTAAGAAAACCTATTATTTTTTTCTCTCCCTAATTAAAATTTCCTTCCTGCGATTTTTTATTACTTTTCTATGGTATTTTTTTTTTTTTTAGTTTTTAGTAAATTTTATTTAAATTTTGAATTTTAATTTTTCTTTTACTTTTGCATGCTATTTTTAGATTTTTTTTATACTTTTTTTTGTAAAAAATGGAGTTATGTATATTTTTTTGTTTTGCTGTAATTTTTTCTATTTTTGGGCATTTTTTCTTTTTTTTTTCATTCTATAATGTAACTTTTATATTTTACAAAATGTTATTAAAATTATTATTATTAATCTTTTTTTTCCCAAAACTATCAATAATTTTGTATTTTTTTTTTATTATAAAAATTAAAAAAAAAAAAACACAAAAAATTTTAGTTACATCGAACATAAGATTCTTCCCGATGATATATCTTTGTGCATTCGACCAGGTACCTCACAAAAACTTGATGGAGAGCCCTCACATGCCACAATTACAATTGAGGTACACAAAAATAAGAAGAAAATAATGATATGAATGAAAGAGACCTTTACTACCAAAACAAACTACATAATTAATATTTTGTTTTTACTAATATTTTATGAATTTTTTGTATATTTAAAAATGAAAGCAATAATGGCGAAACTTAGAAAGATATGAAATTTTTCTTAATATTATTAGCTTTTTAAATTGTTTTCAGCGGCAATTAACAAAAGATGCTTTTCAAAAATAGTAAATACATTATCGGCCGTTTACCCAAAACATGAACTGCAAAATAACAACTTCTAGGCAACAGATAAACGTATGAAAATTTTCAGTAAATTTATTTGACAAAAATAAAAATAAGTTAATATACTTTCTAACTTTGTGAATTAGTGAAACAAAGAAAGTATTCTAATGACTTGTTTTTAACTGATCACAAAAATATCAATAAACTAAACGAGGGCTTGACTCATGGGATGTGTAGAGAATCAAAATCAAAAAGTTATTTCGTTTTTTTTTTTGCATGTTAAAGCTCAAAGGAAAATAGTATTAAAACTAGAAAATATACATACACCTCGGCCTGGATTTACACGGTACTATTTCAGTTTAACCGGGGAACTCTAGCCTATTGTATAAATCGAGATCTAGGTGTATATTATTTTTCGCAGACAAAATTTTAAAGATTTTAATTAGTAGGGCAACCAAAAAAAATGCTTCAAAATAACGGTTTTAAGCATTAAAAATATGCTTTAAAAAATTTAAATAAACTAAAATAATTAAAAAAATAAATATTACATGGCATATTAAAAAATTTTTTTTTATTCCAAACTTAATAAATAAATCGTAAGAATGTAAAATAAATATTAAGAATATATTATAAAGCATATAACAGGAATTACGAAAATTTCTTTCAAATTTCGAAACAGGAAACTCGGTCTATTTACTTGAAAAAATGTTCTTGTACATTTGGTAGACTTTTTCGACATCAACAGAAGTAATTGGTGCGAATTTGAAGACAATGTTTCGCCAATGGTATACTTTTCCGATGTGAGATTTTGGACGGAGAGTTAAACATTCTAAAGGAAAACCATTGTTACAATCACGTTTCATAATTTTGTTTTTAATACTATCGACTGCATTGTCGTATTAATTGCTCCCACAGCAACTGTTACCACCTTAGTCTGTATAGAAACTTGTAGCCCATATGTTTCTACTTTTTTTTATGCTTCAAGAAATCCAGAATTTGTGAAGCTATAAAAATCAAATCATCTTTTATTATATTGTCACGTAGAAGATTCTATGGAATCTTGATAAAAGGGCTACCTCATCATTGTCCAACGGACTAGAAACTCCTAAAATTTTCTCATTGTTTACAGCAAAGTAATATAAAAACTAAATAAAATATGCCTTTACGCAAATGTGTACACTTTTGGGTGAAATATGCGAAAATATGCCACAATAAGTGGGTGTTAAAATTAATTGTCTTTCCTGAAACAGATTAATATCTTGTAAGTTTCTAAATTAAGGTGCAAACAAGAAGCGATCAAATGGATATTTCCGGTTGCCCTGTTAATTGACAATATATAGCCAAATTTTAGTTTTCTATTTTCTTAAAATTGCGACTCCATACAAATCAATACAAATCAATATTCAAATTATAAAAATTTATTGATATAATTTTTACAATGTACCTTTTATTGTCCATCGTATAATTTTCACATTACGTAAGCTATTGAAATTGATACTAGAATTGCTTTGCTGTTTATTTCTTATAATTTTTATATTTATTAATAAAAATAATAAATAATAAAAATAGAATATTTTCATTCTAATTTAATATAAATTTTGTTAATAATGATTATGTTATAAATTTGATCTTTTTTTTTGTTTAAAAATAGGGATCTGAACCACAAATACTTGCCCGATACAGATGCAACTATGATAATTGTACGAGAAGTTACAGTACAATTGGGAATTTGAAAACACACTTAAAAACACACCGAGGTATTTCCGTTCTATATATTTAAATAAAATATAAAAAATTAACAATAATTTATGATAATGTTTTTTTTTTTTTTAGGTGAATACAGATTTAAATGCACAGAAGAAGGTTGTGGAAAGGCATTTTTAACATCCTATAGTTTAAAAATTCACATAAGAGTTCATACAAAAGTAAAACCTTATGAATGTGTAGTTGGTGGATGCGAAAAGGCATTTAATACAAGATACAGGTAACAGAACCGACAAAGAAGTTAAATTGAAATAGATAAATATTATTTTTTAATTTTGTAGATTACGAGCTCATTTACGATTACATAATGGTGAAACCTTTGATTGTACACAATGCCAAAAATTTTTTACTACACTCAGTGACCTAAAGAAACATACACGTACTCATACACAAGAGAGACCATACAAGTAATAACCGTTTTTAATCTAGTAAATAAAAAGACTATAATAATAGAAATTATTTAGATGCCTTGAAGACGGATGTGGAAAAGCATTTACAGCATCACATCATTTAAAAACACACACAAGAACGCACACTGGAGAAAGACCATATCCCTGTCAAGAGTCTAGTTGCCAGAAAGCTTTCAGTACATCGCACAGTCTTAAATCGCACGCAAGAACGCATTTTAAACAAAATAGATTAGATAAAAGAAATAAGAACATACTAAGTTCATCACAAAGTGAAACTGATAGCAGTAATGATCAATTAAATTTTATAACCTCTGCAAATTTTACATCATCCTCGATGGATCATACATCAGATTATATGGATATAAATGATGTTATGCCATCTATTAAACAAGAAGAAAATCCAATTATTTTTAAAGTAAATTCCACCGATCAACTATTAACTAGAATTAAATCAGATGTACCGGAAACATCTCAGGCCCTTCAATTGGCTTTAGCATCAGAAGTTGAAATACCATCACCGTGGGTTGATGTAGCAGTTTTAGCTTCGAAACCATTATTACCAACGGCTCCAGTTACCCCAGCTTGTATAGCGTTACCAACTGGAATTACTTCCTATGTCGATTTGCCAACAAATAATAATATAGCCAGATCAACATTTACAACAGATAACATAAAAAATGTGTCTTATAATAATACAGCACCTGATTCAATGGAAATAGGTTCAGTTGTAAAGAATTTCGAACAAAACTGCAATAATTACATTATTAAATCGGACTTTGATTTATTCTCAATGCCAGCAGATTCAACTACAGCTGATCAACCAAATATTGAGTCTTTACTGAAAGAAAATATTTCAAGCGATGCAAGTAGTGATCAGTTTTTAGAAACCGAATCATTACTTAACGAACTTTTAATGTCATTTGATAATCCTCAAAAAGTTATGATGTCTCAACAATATGAGAATACTGAAAACTCTATACAACTCCCAAATAGTATTTTAGAAAATATTGAAACCGAAAATATGACGATGGTTAGCACAGAATCTGTATTCACGAAACCAACTAGAACCATTAATAAAACTTTAAAAGACATTACAGCAGATGCAGATATATGTCGTTGTAATAATTGTAAATGTGATCCAAATATGGGATGCCAAGGTGGATGTAGCTCAATAAATCCATGTAAACAAAAATTTAATATTCCATCAATATCAAATGCACGTGCCACAAAAATAAATTCATCAAAACCAAATAAAAGGAATACAAGAAATTCAATTGCAGAAGTTGCAACATTATTGGAAAATTTAACATCATCTGGAGATGATTCATGTTGTTCGAATGCATCAAAACCGGCAAAAAAATCTTGCTGTTCTGGATCAAATGATGCATCTACAACAAAATCTGGAAAGAAATCATCTGCTTGTACCTGTAAAAGTCCCGCTGAAGGTGTTGCTAATGGATGTTGTGTGGTTATTTGCCTTAAAACTTTAGAAGCACTTAGAAAAGTTTTGAATAGAAAAAGCGTTAATTTAATCCGTTGTTCTGGTGCTAGTTCAATTGCTTAATTTAAATTTGTGATGAATTTTAATTGGCGTGTTCAATATTTTGTATAAATATTATTACTAATCATAATAATTTAAATGCCTTTAATTTTTATTGGATACTTGAATATATGACAACAATTATATAAAAAGAAAGAGTAATTAGATGCAAACGCTTAATTAATATTCAGAAGATGAGAATGTTTTTGTTTTGTGTAAAAAAACCGCTTTATAATGCTAGAAAGATTTATCGTTTCTGCATATTTATTTGTAAGAAACAAAGTGAAAATGAAAAAAAAGAAAAAAAAAAAAAGATATTGCATTCCATAATAAGTACATATTCCACTAAAAATATTATTCAACTTCAATTGCAAATCTGGAAAAAAAATGCCATACGAACTTGAAAACAAATAAAATTAATATGAAATCTTAAAATTAACTGAACAAAATTAATATACCCTCTGGTATATACTACCATAGGATATACATTAGAGAAACGATCAAGCTTTGTGAATTTTTTTTTATACAGTACCTAATTTGAGCTTAATTTAACTGTAACTTTTTTTTCATTTTGAATGCAAATAAAATGTATATATTTGCTTTAAAACAGTAATAATTTTTTTTTTTTTTTTGCATTAAATTTGTTTAATTAGATTTGTAGAATTTGTTTTAAATCGAAAGACTTACGCTTTTTTTTCTTTTCTTATTTTGAAAAGTGCAATATTTTTTTTAAAAAAAAAAAAAAGATGTTTTCAGTTTTGTAGATTTATTTGAAATTATGAATGAACTTCCAGAAAAATTTCTTTTAGGATAAAACTTCACAATTTGAGAAAAGAAAACAAAAAAAAACATAATGTGTATATTTTGTGTACAAAGTTGTGTTTCTTGGATACTTTTGGCTTTTGACCAGGAATGTCTAAGATTGGGATTACCAAAGGAGAAAAAGTATTACACAACAAATGATAACAGCCAAATTATTTAGAATTGTAAAACAAATGCATATTATACTTATTTAGTAAAAAGTATTAATTTTTATTTTGTTAATAATGTAAAAAGTGCAAACAATATATTTTGTGTGCAAACTCATTGATGTATCAAATTTATCGTTTTTTTTTTTAAATCATTTCTTGCGTTGCCAAATACTAAAATATATAAATTTTGTTAAATGTAATATAAATTTTTGAATATATATGAAAAAAAAAAAACAAGAACGCCATTTTCGTTCTTCCATTATATTGTAAAAAAAAGAACAAAAAATGTAATATTAAATAAAATTATACAAATCCTCGTTGAAAAAAAAAACTGATTGTTATGAATTATTAAAAACCATTAGTTAGGCCTAAGTTATGGGACGATCATTATAGCATAAGTCTAATCTACAAATTTTATTCAAATCGGTGTATTAGTTTATAAAGTATATCAAAAAAACTACATGAAGATGGTTATTTTCTCCTAGGATTATTTCTTTGTCCACTATCCTTAGACCGATTTGACTGAAATTTAACATGGTATCGTCTATCTGTGTAGTTAACCTATATAATTAATTTAAACAAAATTAGTTCAAAAATCCTAAAAACCATAAACAAAAAAACGACAGAACTTTCTGGTCACCCTGGCTTCTCCTTTATAACTTTGCTTCCCCTGGATCGATTTTGCTGAAATACAATACCAAACCAAGTTAAGGAAAATTTAAGGTAAATTTCATCAAAATCTTATAACGCGTTTTTGAGTTATCTTGTATAACATGTATAAATCGATATAACTTTTGATTCCCTACACAACCATACCCTTAAAACCTTTCTACGACGAATATTTCGATGTGTTACAAATGGAGTGACAAAACTAATATACCCTCTAATAGTACCTACCATAGGGAATAATAATCTTTAATTTAATTTTCCTTTGTATAATTATTTCCTTCCTTCTAATGAACGTGTTATAACTTAGGCCTTAGATCAGGGGTCGGCAACCTGTTTGTCCTTAAGGGCGCAATACTAAATTTGAAAATCACCGAGGGCGCATATTTTACAGATAATCAACGGGTATAAATAGGCATTAAAAAAACAGATTTTTTATAACTTTATTTTGTTGGTGTCATACATAATGATACATATAATTCAGTGTGAAACTTGGGTTTCCATATTTTCAGCTAATTTCTTATAATTGGGGATATATTTAGAGTTCCCGGTCCTTAAACAATTATCTAAATGTGAGTCATTAAGCTTTGTTCGGTATTTTGATTTCAAATATTTCATATTTGAGAACAAAGATTCGCAATTGTATGTTGTTGCACAATATGAATAAATTTTTAGCGCACATTTCCTTAAAATGGGATACTTAATTTCATCGACTAAGTTCCAAAACATTTTATCATTACTATGCGCTTTTAAAATAATATCACTTTGCAAGTTTATTATTTCTAATTCTAGGTCTTCGATATTATGAAGCTCGAAATATACTGAAACTTTTTCAAGGACATCATCTTCAGTAACATTGAATGGATTTATGAAAAATCTTAGAACGGGTTCTAATGCTGCAAAATCTTCAAATCTAGAAGAAAACTCTTCTATTAGCTTATCTATAATTTCTAAATATGATATAGCAGTAAAATTTTCATTATTCAAATTTAAACTCTCAACAGTATATTTTATATTTGGGAAATGTGATAATGATTTTTTCAATAGATGGGATTTCAACAACACTAACTTGCATTTGAATGCATTTACTGCACTGATCATGTCAGCGATATGCTGATTTTTCCCTTGTATTTTTAAATTTAATTCATTCAACTTTGCCGTTATATCTGTCAGAAAGGAGGTCGATTAGCCAATCCTTATTTTCTAATTGCTCGTAAAATTCGCCTCTTGATGCAATAAATTCCTTTATTTGTGGCAAAAGCATGATAAACCGCTCCAGTATTTTACCTCTGCTCAGCCACCTCACTTCAGTATGTAAAAGAAGATCTGTGAACTGAACGTCCTCATCTTCTAAAAGTAATTTAAACAATCTGTGTTGCATAGCTCCCGATCTTATGGAATTAATAATTTTTGTTACTATCGTAAATACGTGTTGAAAACCGATTGTTTTTTAATTTAAAAATATTTTAAATTATTTTTTAAAATAAAATATAATCTTGATTGGTCAATTTAGGGGTTAAAAAATAAATATTTGAAAATGCGTCCGTTAATGCCCCATTAACCCAACTGACTACTTGCTGTATATCGCCGTTTGACAAGAGTAAGTAAATCGCTCTGGCTATCATACTTTTACATTAGTCCAGCGAGGGCGCATTAAAAATCGATCGGGGGCGCCATGGCGCCCGCGGGCGCCGCGTTGCCGACCCCTGCCTTAGATTAATCAAAATATAAACAAATATTCTTTTTTTAAAGTATAATATATTTTTGCAATTATAGAGGAATGCCATATACTTAATTTAAGTCAAAATTATACTTCTGAATTCATTTAATCTTCTCCAGCTGGAATTGCATCTTCAAGCCGTCTAATAAATTTAATTCGAATTTCTGTAATATTATCGCCTTTTAATTGATCCTATAAACAAAAATTTTATGAAAAGGAGTTTACTGGGAGGATTTTTTTTTATGTTACCTGAACAAACCAAGATTGTATCTCAAGTTGTACCATTTCTAAGGCTCCTCTTATACAACCACATAAAATTGAACTGTACCTTAGATTGGACATATCCGGAGGTAGTTCAACAAATTCAGTTAATGGATTATTTTCAAATATTAAAGAGAATTCATCTCCTGCCGCCGACCAATTTGAAATTGTTGGCTGAACATTCAAGTATATACGAAATGCTTGTTGTACTTTATCAGCTGTATCACGCATTTCTAAACATCTTGGAGATGATGTACGTGCTAGAAAATCTTCTATCAATCTCATGCCCATATTGTAACCAATTCTTTCGAGCTGTTTATTGACATCATCAACATTTTCATAATCTCGTAACATTTGCGATATAAATGCTCCATATGTGAGCGTTAAAAGTTCGGAGTTCTGAAATATTAAAGAAATTTGTTTTTCTTGTCTAATATCTATCTAATATGTATATCCTCTATTCTATAACATAAAAATTTAAAAAAATAAATAGGGCTTGTTCATAAATTCAAATATGCATCACGTACAAGAAAAAACATGCGCAAACGTCATATGTTTAAAAAAGCAACTTGCAAAGAAAATAATAGCAAATAACCAACTACTTTAGAGACCATGCTTATCTGACGAAGGAAAAAGTTTTATTTTTTTTTTAGATTTATCAAAAATGGAAGCATAAGAAGGCGATTATAGTGATTCTTTAAGGTATTTTTATTATTTTATTAAATTATTGGAATGAAAGGCATTGAAGAAATGTGTTCAAAAATGTAAATGGAAATGTATGCGCATATGATTACGCTGACAGCAATCTGATCGGAAGTTTAACGTCACGCAAGGAAATAATTATGCATTTATGGACAAGCCCATAATTTTTCTGTTCTTTACTTCAAATTTCTTTGTATACATCGCCCAATAATAAGTTTTTTTCGATGTTATAAAACGCTTTTCACTCTAAAAATAATTTGTTTGGTTTTTTCTTTAAATGAATTGAATTATTTTTAAATTGTATAGGACGAAAGGTAGTTTAATCCCAACTCCAAAAATATAAAAAAAAAATCTTTCAGAAATTCCTGTAATTTTTTGGTCAGACATTCAATCCGAAGTACAAACATAAAACTCTTCAAATATGAACCAATTTCTATTACAATAAAATACACTTTACAAAGTTATACATGATTAATATAATAAAACATAATATAATAATAATTATTATTCAAAGATTAAAACATGATGTATTTGGAATTATAGTAATAATTTTTGATTTAAACATGATATCTTTGAAATTAGGACTATTGTTACTTTATGGATATTATTGCAATATTTCCGTGGTGTGGAGCTATTGGTTTCGGATGTGTAACTGATCTAGTCTCTTGTGTTGAACTATGTAAATTACTCTGTTTTCTTTGACGTTTATCTTGTTTACCTCCAGTTGGAGTGGAATGAAACCGGCCACCCTCACCACGAACTCGATTCATAGCATGCCTGTGACGAGATTCATGCAAATATTTTGATCTTTCCTTTGGTATACGACTTTCCAATTTTGCTCGCGCTTGCCGTCTTATTAATATTCTCTTATATTGTTTTGCATTAACATACAAGGGCTCTTCTTCAGCTTCAACTTGTGTAATTGGTGGAGCAGGCTGAGTAGACTGCATGACAGTTGTATCCTCAGATGTAGGATTGGTGTTTATGGTCGATGTAGCTTGTGTTTGTGGCATTACAATTATTTGTGGCTGGGTATTTGCTGATAAAGTTTGATTATTTTGAGCGGGGATTTGTATTAGTTGACCGTTCAAATTTATTATTTGCGATTGTTGATTATTTAAAGAATCTGTCATTGTCATTGGTTGATAAAGAAATGTTTGCCCATCAGCTAATTGAACCAATTGTACCGGCTGCGGTGCAGTGGTAGTTGGTTGGAGCATCAATGAAGATGCCTGAATCGGTAAAACTGTTTGTTGCTGTTGTTGTCCCAAGATTAGTTGACCAGTAGCATTGGATAAAACTGGAAGGACTTGAATTGGTCCTTGTGCAGTTGTGAGTTGCCCTGTATGTCCCGACGTATCTACTGTTGTATTTTCCATTGAGTTTCTGTCAATTATCATTTATATAGAAGCAAATTTGTAATTGAATTTTGTTCCTTTCAGAAATGACGGTAAGATACTTTATCTTTTTATAGCTCAGATGTTGAAGAAAGTCTAGAAAATCGAATTATGTCGTTGAGGGTGACCAGTTTAAAACAAACAAACAAAAATAATCTAATCTTTAACACTGTAGGTAAAAAACTGGGATTCCGCCCAGTGACACCATACTCCATAATATAATTTATCTACTTACCACTTTTTTGCCATCTAATCGAGTTGTTTGTCGGGACATAATTTTTTTTTTTAATTAATTGAAAAATAAAATAAATATCCAATTATATGAGACGCTCCAACCTTATATATCTGTCAAGCCTTCTTTAATTTGATTTTTATTAAAGTTATAACCTTCTGTCAAACAAAATCTTGACTGGTGTAATCTGTCAGTCCTACCAATCATTAATATGTTTCCACGATAGGTTTGAATCTAGGTTTAAATTTCTTGTGACTTTTTGGTTTTAATTTCAGGGCTTTAGCGTTGAAAAATGCAATACAAAATATCCACGCTTTCCAAAAAAAAACCACGACAATTACTACAAGTCAACACTTTTTTTGCGAAAAGAACAGAAAACGTTCTAACCTGTTTTAAAAACTGGTATAAAATGCAAAACTTTAGTCAAGAAGCGAAAACACCATTCTTGGAAACTAGTATAAAATGAATTTTTTTTGTAAATCCAGTACGGTAATTATTAAAAAATTAAATAAGTATAGTAAAATAAAATAAAAAATAGAATATGGATTAGAAGAATATAATATTAGTTTGATTTTTATTTTATCTGCAAGAGCATTTTCACTATTTAATTTAACGAAAATTTAAACCAATTCTTATCTCATAATGACACCACTTTAAATGTAATTATTTTATGTTCTTTAACTTTCTCGACATCTGCTGGTAGGATTCATAATTTCTGATTGATGCTATTGCCGCTCTACTACACATCCACAACCTATTTATCATTTCATTTGACGTTACGAGAAACACCAAACACGTGTATTTATCGTACCATGTTTTGACTTTAAATTTTATTCTCGCTAGTAATTTGGAATTAAAAGATTTAATTAAATAATGGATATTGTTAAACAAGTACTCGAAAAGCAGCAGCGTGAGTTGGAACGATATAAGCCAATCGAAGTGGTAAAACATTTGGAAGTCCGTAATGATGTCGGCAGTTTACTTTGCTCAGATCCTAATGATCTCGATGAAGAAGAATTACGGTATGAATTTTTAATTATAAATTGTGCAGTATTTCCAAGTGAAATCTTTCAGAAAAGACAAAGAATTGTATTTGCGTGAATTAACTAGAGATAATGTTCAATTGTTAGTGAATGAAATTTGGAAATTAACCACAGAGCAAGTAGATGACTGTATAGTTGCCAAATTACCTCCGCCACAAACTGTTCTTCCTAGAATACGGAAAGTTCCAGGACCAAAAATACTTACAAAATGGGAGAAATTTGCTAAAGAAAAGGGCATCAAGAAAAAGAAGAAGGACAAAAAGGTTTTCGACAAGGAGCTGGACGTAATTATTTTGGTTTTTTATTATCATAAAGTACGCTTAAAGAGTTTTCGAAACATTTTAGAAATGGGTGCCGACATATGGGTATCGACGTGTAGAAGCAGAAAAAGAAAAGGACTGGGTTCTTGAAGTTCCTAAAACTGCAGATCCCATGGAGGATTTGTTTTTAAAAAAGATCGATCTTAGAAGTGAGAAAGTAGCTAAAAATGAAATTCAACGAATGAAAAATATTGTTCGAGCTAGAAAGTTGGAAGTGCCGCGGACTGGTTATTTAGGTCCAGAAGCAGCTTCATCCGGTCAACTTCTTACGGCTGCCACAGTTGCAAAAGCATCAACTGCATCTGTGGGTAAATTCCAAGAGAAAGTTCCAAAAGAGAAGGAAGCAAGAGGTGTAGGAGTTAGAGAATTGATTCCGGGGACTAAACGCAAAGCTTCTCATATTACTGAAGTCGCAGAAAAAGAAGCAAACTTAGATTTAATAAAGAGTGTACTCAACAAAAAGCCCAAATTTGATGTGGATAAAGCTATTTCCTTACAGAAACAAGATGAAAGATTAGAGTAAGTTTTATATCATTTCAGAATGTTTGTTTTTATTTATAAATGGAAAATTTTCTAGCCGCGAACAACAACAAAACGAAACCGGCAAGAAATCATCAAAAAAGAAAGGTTCGAAAGGAGGCTCAAGGAAAGGAGGGAAAAAACCAAAAGGTGGAAAAGGGCAGAGAGCCCCAGGGAAGAAGGGTTCTATCGGCAGGAAACGGCGTTAATCTTTTATACATGTATTTTTGAAATAAAAATATAAAATTTTAAAAAAAACCTGAAAGATATTCAAAAGTTAATACACGTAAAATCTTGTTAAAGTTTCTTATTGTCGGCCAATGAAGATGGTTGGCATCATCATCCTTGGTATGCCATTGTTTTGGGAAAGGCACCGTTATCAAATGTAATATTGGAACATCTAAAAATGAAAAGTATTTAATCGTTTCTTATTAATATAGTTTTTTTGTTTTACCTTCTTTCAAAAATGGTCGATGGTCATCGTCCACAGCACTATTTATTGTTTTAGCGAAGAAAATATAATTTTTGCCTTCAAGTAATTTCATTTGTGCTAATTTACGTTCAATACTGACAAGTCGACTATGTAAAGGTTGAGTTATTTGATAGAAATTGAAAAACTTTGGATTTACTCCTCCAATCAAATCTAAAAGTACTAACACTCCCTACAATATGAAGATAAATTTACATAAATTTTCTAACCAATATGAAATGTTCACCTACAATTCTATCGATGTCTCGAACTAATTCGTTTGTCCCTCGTAATGGGGTTATACTATTCGACATTTTATGAGCCAAGTGTCTGGATCCATAAATCGAATCCTGTTCATTCCAATTCAGAAAGGCTTCCTCACCATCAAAAAATATTACCTAAAATGTTATATATAAAATTGCATTTCTGGCCCTTTTCATAAATGCGAATGTGCGCATAGTTGCACAAAACATCGTATTCAAGAAAAAACATACGCAAAGGTCATGTATTCAAAAAAAAAAAAACAACTTGCAGCGCAAATGATTGCAAATAAGCAATTACTTTAGAAAATATGCTTATCTGACGAAGGAAGAAGAGTATTTTTTTTTTTTTTTAGATTTATCGAAAATGGAAGCATGAGAAGGTGATTACAGTGATTCTTAAAGATATTTTTATTATTTTATTAAATTATATGAATGAAAGGCAATGAAGAAATGTGTTCAAAAATGTAAATGGAAATTGTATGGACATATGATTATGCCGACAGCAATCTGATCGCAGGTTTAACGCCACGCAAGCAAATAAGTATGCATTTATGAGCAGTTTATCCACCAGATAAAAAAAGTTTTTTCTTACCATTAAACCTATATCCTTTCCATCTTGTTTTAAAGTTGAATGTAAAACTTTAGCTATATTTAGTATAATAGCACAAGGTATTGCTGAATCTGTTGCTCCAATAAAATTTGGATTCTTTGGAAAATATTTACTATCATAATGACATGCTAAAGTGAAAAATTCATCTGCATCGGGATTCCATTTACCGATAATATTTGTAAAAGTAAGATTTCCAAAAATTGGAGCTGGTGCTACGAACTGATCGACGTCTACAGAAAAGTCCATAGATTGAAGTTCTCTATAAAAATATATAACTGAATAAATATTTATGTAAATAGATACTAATGCATTTTAATACTTTTTGATAAATTCTTTAACTTGTTCATGTCCTGGTGTTCCAACAACTCTTGGCCGTAAAATATTCAAAGCACAATATTCCAGATGTTGATTATCATTTAGATTAGCCAATTGTTTAACATACTGAGGTGTCTAAAACAAATAACACAGTTTTTTTAGATCATTTTTTGGGCTTATTTAAATTCATTGTCAAATGCAGGTGTTTTTTTGTAAGATACCTGTGCGAATGTGTAACATACGAAGGCTAAGAAAACTGGAAAAAAACGACTTTTAATTCTCATAATTTTAATTAACTCTTGAATAATTGAAGGAGGAAATAATGTCTGAAATCATCTAAATATACGAATTAAAATTATATTACTTTTAATAATACGTTTAAAGAAAAAAAAAACTGAAACTAAATAAATTTATTTTCGACACTATTTGTAGAAGCTTAAAAAACACTCACAAAAACAAGGTGAAAAGAAATTTGCTTCTTAAGTGGTAGACAAAAAACAAGAGACTGGCGTCAATTCAAAGAGCGAGAATGGATGATTTCAAATTCATAATCACATTTGATGTTATATATGTATAGAGAAAATGAAAGGTATGGGGATTTTCTATTATGAATGGGATTATGAACCTCGTAAAGCTTTTAGGGGCTTTCCATTATCCAATGAATCACGTGCTGCTCAACTAAATAAATACTATGGAATGCACCCTTGCAGAAGGTTTTTTAAAAGAAAAAACCTTGTGCAAGGTCTTTCTTTTAAAAAAAATGATATGTTTTGATATTAAATGATTAATAACATAAGTAATTCCAAAGAATATTATTTAATGATTTTAATAGTAAACTGGCAATACTGTCGTTAGAAAGCTTTCCAAAATTTTCCTTTAATAGAACAAAAAATAAATAGAATAGGAAAATCGTTTTACTTTTTATGATACAAAAATACAGGATGTAGGCGAAATTATGACGCACAAGAGTAAAGCAGAATGTGTGGGCTAAATATTTTCGAATTTTACATCTAGCAAAGATTACGAAATCTATGTTACGCGTATTTATACATGAAACATGTTAACCGTAATTGATTTTTTTATTTTATTTAAAAACATCTTATTATTCATCACTAAATAGAAATCCATATGGATTCATTTTATATTTTATTAATGTTCTTTTGAAGCAGTAAATACGTCTCAAATACTTATTTTATACCTTATCTTATCAAATTCTTATATTGTTTAAATATTCTACGCCCAAAAGTACAAAATTTTGAATTAATTTCCTTGTATATAAACGAACGTATACCAGACAAATTCAGTGAAAAATGTCTCACTTCCGGCGTGGCAATTCAGTCTAAAATTTAATCACTTCTTACTGTCATAATAATAGCCTTTTGTAAACTAAACTTCAGTGTAATTGGACTAGTAGATACAATTAATGCCTTCTAGATACCTCATTAGGTCAACATCTAGATGGTGGTCATGGTGACGTCTTAAAAATACGTCCGGGATAAAAGTGAAGTAACTATTAAATGAGAAGGTTAGAAAACAGGAACACGTTTCTAATATATTTTGCATTAAAATTTTGGTAAAATTGTCCAAGTTGAGTCATTCTCGATTTATTAAGGTCGAGACCGAATGCTTTCGTTTCGCTCCGTACTCTTTTAATCCGGCCCGCTCCAACACGCTTTGTAGTAAGTAGATGCATAATTTTGTTTCGTTTTAAAAAAAAATTCATTTAATCTTATATCTGTACATATCAATCGCAAACCCATTAAATTATTTGGGAAATACCAAATTCACAACGTTTTTATTTTCTTTTCACCGTTATAAGCAAAAGAAAACAAAACAAAGGATTTGACATCTGTATTCTTAAAACGGGAATACGAAGAGAGTTTTCAAGAATTCATAATTAATTTCTCATCATCCTACTTCACTTGACTGAGGTAGGATGGATGGGGCATGAGGAAAATTGCCGGAGCCCTCTCAAATGTTTTCTGAGGCTGACTTGATGCCATAAATAAATTTGATGGAGCCTGAATTTGATTTACCTGCAAAAGAAGTTGTTACTCCTTCTGACAATTGGTCTCTTGTGTTATCAAAATTTCAAAAGAAGAAATTTAAATCTTCTACTGGCGAACCAGAAAGGAAACGGAAATTTCTTCTTAGTTACACTGAACCTGCAACGCCAACATTATCTTCATCCAGCAACAGATTTCATCTACTGAAAAATCTTCAAAGTGGAAACAGTAATTCTGTAAATTCGGGAGAAAATATCCTTAATTCGCAAAATATAAATAATACAGATTTTGCAAATATTAAAAATAATACAATAGTTTTAGGTAATAGTAATACAGTTAAGTTTTGTCCACCAATTTTTGTAGATTGCAGTGATGCGAGAGTAATGACCGATGTTATCACAATTCTTTCAAATGTTGTTAAGTTCGAATTAAGTAATGCTGCAAAAGGCATGATGAGAGTTCGAGTGAGTTTGCTAGAGGTTCATTGTCGGATAATTGAACACTTTAAAAAAATTTCACCTCAAAGCAAAATAAAAAATATTCTGGAGTTAATTGGCATAAGAAGTACTAGGTGGGGTGAAAAGTAACTTCCTTGACCGCCAGAATGCGCTGCTACTGCAAGAAAGGTTATGGTGCCTTGAAGTCCGTTCATATTTAGGCAGACATGCCAAATTTCAGTGCGATACTGTCTTTAGTTTTGTTTTGACAGCCGATTGTTGTTGACGTGTTTGGCATCACGATTTTCGTTCTCTCATAAAACATTATTTTTTGAGAGGCAAAACGACGAAGGAAACAAAAGAAAAGTTGGATAAATATTATGGGGCTAATGCTCCGTCAGATTACACCGTCAAATATTGGTTTCGAGAGTTTCGTGGTGGCCGCAACTCCACTACCGATCAAGTCCGCAGCGGCAGGCCCTCCGATGCGGTTACATGCATACTCTTCGTGGACTACCTCGAAAAAGGAAAAACAATCAACAGCGAGTATTACTGTGCATTATTGGAGCGATTGAAGGCCGAAATCGCTGCAAAACTGCCTCACATTAAGCGAAAAAAAAAATATTATTTTTGCAAGACAATACGCAAGAGCATCGCAACCACGGCTAAAATCAATGACTTACGGCTCCAATGGCTGTCGCATCCACCGTATTCGCCCGATTTGGCTCCCTCGGACTATTATCTCTTCCCAAACCTCAAAAGATGACGGAGAAGTATTTTGCAGACCTTCTGGAAAATTACTATTCAGACGGGATCAAGAAGTTGGAAAATCGCTGGAATAAGTGTATCGAGCTAAAAGGGGACTATATTGAATAAAATAAAAAAACATTTTAAAAAAAATTTTTTTTCATTCCCAAGGAGGTTACTTTTCATTCCACCTAGTATACTGCACCAGATAGTAAGTTGCCCTGCCTAGAAATTGTATACTGAGAAAAGATTAAGGAATAAAACCCTTCTTAAAGAGTTAATAGAAAGAAGTAAGTCATTTAACTTAAACACAATTAATAATTTCAGCCAAACAAATCTTACGCTGCCGTTCTTGGTGCTTCGACTCCTAAAAATAATACTTCAACAAAAGATAATACCTTAAATGATTTTATTAATGAAAGCAAGTAATTATTGATAAATTGAAATCGTTTTGGCCTCATTATCTTTCCCTAAAAAGTAGTGGTGACAAAACAGTCCCCTTGGTATACTACCAGGCTCAAGGGTTTGCGAAATCGGCGGAACAAAGCATGGCGGAAATATTTGAATTCTGGTAATGCTTCGGATCATAGCGGGTACATATCGTTGCTGAAAGAGTTCCATAGCCTACTGGAATTTGAATATAAGTCATATTTGTCTAAGATGCACGATAATTTACTTATTGACCCGACACACTTCTGGAAATTTATTAATAGTAAACGTAAAACGGATGGATATCCTTCCACTATGAAATATATGGATAGCTCGTCAAACAATGCCAAAACTATTACCAATCTTTACGCCTCCTTCTTTAGCCAAACAGTTATTGGCAGTAATTTCATACCTGACGAGGACTATTTTAGTTATCTGAATAATTATCCGAAATCCACACTTGACTCAATTATTATTGACGAGGGAATGGTGTTTGATCAAATCTTACTGCTAAAGGATGATTTTTCTTCGGGACCTGATGGTTTGCCTGCAATAGTGTTAAAGAAATGCTGCCATAATTTATCTGCACCGCTTACGTCCCTTTTTCGTAAATCTTTAACTTCGGGTGTTTTTCCAAATGTTTGGAAAGATTCATTTATCATCCCTGTTCATAAAAAGGGTTCTAGGGCAGATATTAGCAATTATAGGGCTATAGCGAAGTTATCTTGCGCGCCTAAGCTTTTTGAAAGTATTGTCTATAACTCATTTTACTTTCATTGTAAACCATTCATATCCCCGAAACAACATGGATTCCTTAACGCTAAATCAACAACTACTAATCTGACTGAGTTTGTCTCTACTGCCATCAACTCGATGGAGCAAGGCAAACAAACAGATGTAATTGCTACCGATTTTAGTCAAGCTTTCGACAAATTGTTTCACAGTATTATTTTACTGAAGTTACGACATCTTGGATTTCCTACCCTTTTTATAGAGTGGATTAATTCCTACCTTTCTGGTAGACGTTATCGGGTTCTTTTCCGTGCTATTGAGTCTGATCCTTTTATTGCCAATTCGGGAGTCCCTCAAGGGAGTCATCTTGGTCCAATTTTATTTATTATCGCTATTAATGATGTTACGTCCATTATCAGGAATTCTGATATTACAATTTATGCTGACGATATGAAAATTTCTAAAGTAATATCTTCTTTGCATGACTGCCATTTGCTACAAGCTGATCTTTGCAGTTTCTCTTCTTGGTGTATAAATAATGACTTGGCACTTAATATTAAAAAGTGTCAATTAATAACTTTTACGAGGAAATGTAATAAGTTCGTAGTCGATTATTCCTTGTCAGAAACTCTATTTCGAGAGTTGATTTTATAAGGGATTTAGGAGTTATTTGTGATCGCGAGCTTAATTTTCGACGACATATTGACACAATTGTTAATAAGGCGTCATCGATGCTGGGGTTTATAAAACGTTGGTCAAAAGAATTTTTTGATCCGTATGTCACCAAATCTCTCTATATTACCTTTGTTAGACCTTTACTAGAATACGCTAGCCAAGTTTGGTCTCCATACCATAAGGTATACATTGAGAGAATTGAGGCTGTATAGCGTAGATTTGTTCGGTTTGCTCTTAGAGACCTACCTTGGAGCAATGCCGTAAATCTCTCTCCTTACTGCAATCGTCTTAAACTAATTGATCTTCAGTCATTGCAGAAACGGCGTGAGGTAGCTGATATACTTGTAGTCTTCATTCATCAAATTTTAGTTGGTGCATTGAGTCTCCGAGCCTCCTTAAACTAAGAGTTAGTGCACACTCTCTAAGAAGAGTTGACTTATTTATGATCGACAGCCATCGCACCGATTATGGTAAGTTCGAACCGATCGCAAGAATGCTACGGAGTATTAACATTAATTCTGAACATTTTGACTTTTCGCTGAGCAAGAAAAAACTGAAAGGTCTTTTATTCGCAGAATCTGCTGCATCGTCGGTCGCTTAATTGGGCTGGTTTCAGTTGTTGACCATTTGTATTAAATCGTTTTCCCCGGAGTAACTCGGTTTTTTACTATTCTATTCTATTTATTCGTTATGATTGTGAATGATATCTTGCTGTGCTTGAATTAAACATATCTGAAGTGTTAAAAAAAAAAAAAAACAGTTGCTTACTTAAATTTTGTTGCGTCTCTGACATGTTCCAATTAATTTCAATGTTCAGTTTAAAAATTTTAAACCTTAATGTGAACTCGATTGTCTCTCATGAAACGAATTGACGGAATTAAAGCCTCTTTTATCGGAAATCTGCCTAAAATATAATCAAAAAGTGTACTTTAGTAATTACGAAATGACTAGAAATGATCACAGGGGAACAGCAATTTTAGCATACAAAAAATTTCATTTTGAAGTTATACTGTCCGACTTTGAATTAATATCAGCTGCTTTAATTGCGATGCCATACCAGGACCATGACAATATGCAAAGAAAATTGTTTCTTGAAGCAATATATTTGCCTAGCAATAAAAGTGTTAATATCAGAAGAGACTTAGACAAGTTATACCAACTGTCGCTTCACTTTACAAACTGCATCATTGGAGGGGATTTTAATGCAAGGCATGAATTCTGGGGCGACAGTATGCGAAATGTTAATGGCATCCATTTACACTCTTGGTTTATGGATGGTCCATTTCTGAACCTAGATATTATTAATGGAAACACATATCCTAGATCTTCATCTTTTTTAGATTTCTTTATTGTTCATCCTTAATAAATTACTGTCTAGATCTAGATCTATCAAATTTTGATTGCTATACCAAACCGTCTAGATCTGATCACTTCTCAATAATACTAGATATCAGGTTTACTAGGTTTGATTCCTTTTAAACTGTGCTTTGCACATTTCGACCCTTTAAAAAAACGAAATGGAAAAATTTCAGAGGTGTACTTAGTCAACACTTTGTGGTATATCCATTCCTCCAGATAAAACCTAAGAAACCTAGACATTGATGAAGGCATCTCAACTTTCACAAACTGTATCAAACGTTGCATCTCTAATCATTCAGAAAATTTGACAACTGGAAATTATAAACATTACCAAAACGTTTCAGGATTAGTTAAAAATATAAAGTAATTTAAAATCGGCCTATAGCCGATTTTTGATGCCCTATGGTAGAAATGGGAGAGAAAAATTGTGAAAACTAACAATACTATATATTAAGGTTTTTTCTTCATAACTTTGTTTTTTTTTTCAAAATTTCCTTTAATTTGTAAGAACCCAGACCGTGATAGCATAAGTATAATTTGCAAATTTTATTCAAATCGGTGTAATAGTTCTGAATGTACATCAAAAAAACTTTCTGAACAGGCTTATTTTCTCCTACGACTATTTCTTTCTCCACTATCCTTAGACCGATATCACTGAAATTTACAATAGTATCGTCTATTTATGTAGTCAACCAATATATTTATAATTTAAACAAAATTGCTTGACAAATTTTCCAATTAAATCCGAAAAATTATATAAAAAAAAAACACCAAAACTTTCTGGTCACCCTTGTTTTTGCTTAATAACTTCACTGCCCCTCAGTCGATTTTGCTGAAATGCAATACCAAATCCACTATAGCAATAACCAAGTAGCATTCTAAATTTCATCAAAATTGGATAACGCGTTTTTAAATTATCTTGTCCACGAACGGACGGTAGTACCTAACATGGAGCATTAATATAGGGAATTATTGGCAGTGTATCTACGTCACTACACTCGATAAAAGGATTTTCGATCCAATTTAAATTATTGAAGTTATGAAGAAAATATTCCCAAAAATATTAAATATTTCAGTATATTAATTTTGACATTTTTGTTGGTTGCTAAAAAATCTTTTAATTTAATTAAATACAAATTTTCTCGCGGAATACAGTTTGAAGACCACTGATCTAGATGTTAAATCCTGAGTTCCTTAGAGTTCAATATTGGGTCCATTTTTCTTCACGACCATCCTATTAGGGATTCAAGCGCAATACTTTATGCGGATGATACCATAATTTCTATCTCACGTAAAAGGTCATCTGAAGCACTTGAGGAAATTAAGGCTCGTCTTACTACGTATACTTGTATTACAAAACATGGGGTATTAATATCACCCTGAACAAATGAGAACTCATTTACTTCAGGAATGCTAGCGGTAGATGAAAGTAAACGCTTACAACTTCCTATATTGGGTCAAGTCATTCCCTTAAAAGAGGAAATTAAATATTTGGGTATTAAAATGCACCATCGTTTGAAAGTTAAACCATGCAAGATATGCATTGAATAAAGCAAAAATAGCCACAGCTCTGCTAAAACCACTTTTAAACTCTACAGCTGTGGAAACGAGAACCAAATTGTTAATATATAAAACAGTGATTAGACCTGTTGTAACTTACGATTCTGGTGTATGGCTTTTTATTACTCCAAATGTTGTTGAAGGATTAGAAACTTTTAAAAATACAATTCTCAGAAAATATCTAGGTAAATTTCGTAGGCCGGGAGGTAAATGGTTTCCGAATAAATTTATATATGAATCATCGGGAGTTATTCCTTTTACGTCATACCTAATTGACCTAAAAAAAAAAAAGATTCATGAAAATGGAGAATCACTCTAATAACTTAATTAAGTCATTATTTACTATATTAACAACGAATCTTCCAAGCTCGATGTTCAATATTATGCATCTCCATTAAGCATCCTCAATGTTAACTCGGTTTGGTTTTTTAATCCTTCCGACGATGACCCTCCAGCAATGAATATATATAAAACACATTTACAGAGGTTATTGAGAAAAATTCGTTTACTTTTTTTTATTAATATTTAATATTGTATTTGTTACCTAGTTTTAAGTTTAGTTTTAACTTTTAAGTAATTTTTGTAGTGCCGCGGGAGCAAGCATTTTTACATGGGATTTTTGTTTAATGAAATTGAATGTTTGAATTTTTATGAATTTTTTTTTCTCTAGAAGCGATTAGTTTAAGTTAGGCGCTAAAGCCAACTAGTAATAATTTGAAATTTTAAAATAAGTTGTACTATACTATATGTTATATTATTTCTAAGTCTCAATAAAATAAATAAATAATTTCGTTTTTGTAATATAATTCAAAAAGATTTTATATAGTATTTCTTCAATAAATTGTTCTTCGTAAAAAGTTAAAATTTGCTCATTATTAATAAATAATTTAGGTGGCTCCAAAATATTTCCCTCAATATCTAAGATGCTGATACTCTAATGTAATCAGAAAGGAGGTGAGAAAGGTAAATCCATGAAACCAATTGCAAGTTATTAGTATATATATTCAACGAGAGTTGTTAAAATTTTTAATATATTCCCTCATAAAACAAGTTAGGGAAATGCCAGCCTTGGCGATAGTTGGTAGTCCATTCTAGAGCCCTAGCCATGAACGACCACTCCATTGCTAACGACGAGATACGAGGTAGAATGAAGTTTCTCGTCCGGGAAAGTAGACCACAAACCAGAGAATTAAACAAGTACAGGGGTTATCGATTCTTTAATGTTTTAAAGAGGAGAATGAGGGTGCGATAATCCAAAAGAGTGGAAAGATCAGTGCCCAGCAGGTTTGGAACAAGATGGGAAATATGGTCCCTGCGTTTCACCGAACAGATGAAACGAGCAACCGGGTTAAAAATAATCCGGAACCTATATTTACACTCAGAACTGCAGCCACACAATAAAAAAAGGCGTTAATTATTTTATCCCATAGATGCAAGCTTCTTTTTCTAAGAACTATAACGGAAAAACTTTGTTTCTATCGGATACAAAGTTAACACCGATCGGTGTATTCAGCCTTTTTATTAAAAGATGATTCATTCCGACTTATTTATTTTTTCAGTTTTAGTAAGCTAGTCATTGTGTCCAGATTTGTTTTTTGAAATGTCTGGTGTACAATTCTTTCAAAAATATGTCAAAGTGTTATATTGAAAAAGGGCAAATAATTGACATTTTAAAAGAAGGTAAGTCTTAAAATTTTTAGTTAATGTAATATTTTACTTTAAAATATTTGTTTTATAGATTTTAACGATGACATGAATACATTTCTAATTTTATATAAATTAACGTGAAGGATTGGAAAGGATTAGAAATCAATATAGATTAATTAAATTTCAAAAGGTATAGGCTATTTTCTTATATTTTAATGTTCATACATTAATTTGTAAATATATGTTTTTAGACCGGCCTTTACATGATAACATGCAACTGGGGTAAATAAGAATAATAGAAATATACCTAATTCTGTTTTCACACGGTCTTTTTTTACACGGTTTTGATTTAACAAAAAATTGATTCCGTTTTTACAGGATTTCCTTCGATTTAGCACGATTAAAAAAAGCTATTTGATTGAAATTTTAAAGAAAAATTGTGATTAAAATTCATATCGTTTTATGGCAAAAATATTTGAAATATTCTTAAGGATATTTTATTACATTACCGTAATGGATTTTTGTTCTAAGAAAATTTTGAAAATAAACTGAAATAATGTTCATTAATTATCGTACCAGTGGGTTTAAGGCAACAAAGGATCGGGTCACATTTTTATTTTGTAGCAATGCTTCAGGAGACCGTATGCTGAAGCTTCTGCTTGTTAATCGCGCACTTAAACCTCGATCAAAGAAAGGTGTCGACTTTAATAAATTAACGATTTATTGGATGGCGAACAAAAAGGCATGGGTAACAACTGCCAATTTCACTGAATGGTTCAATAAATGTTTTGCCCCAGAAAATAGAAGATATATGAACGAAAAAGGTCTGGTATTCAAAGTTCTTCTGATTGTGAACAACACTTCCGGCCATCCAGATTTGGAGCACGAAAATGTACAGGTTTTGTTCCTGCCACCAAATACGACATCCCTAATTCAACCACTTGACCAGGGAATCATTGCGACATTTAAAATTTACTATATTAAGCAAACTTTTCAGTATATTTTGCAATATAGATAATGATAAGACACTTACAGTAATTGATGCTTGGAAAAACTTTTCTGTTAAAGATTGCGTCATACATGCTGCGTTAGCATTATCTAAATTACGACCATCAACCCTAAACGCATGTTGGAAAGCCATTTGGCCAGAATGTGTCAAAACCAAAAATTATGTGCCTGAAAATACGAAAGAGTATTCCTCTATAATCACTTTGGCACACGCAGTTGGCGGAGAGGGCTTTGACGACTTAGCATTTGATGATATTGACGAACTGCTAGTTGAGAAAGTTGTAAGTGATGACGAAATAATAAAACTTATCTTAGAGATTGTTGATTCTACAAAAAGCAGTGATAGTGATGAACCGGTCCAACTAACTACAAGTTTAATTCTAGAGGGTCTTGAACTTGCTAATAAATTAGGAAATCATTTCATCACAAACGATCCTATTGGCGAAAGCGCTGCACAGTTTCAACGTGATCTGAAGTCTTGTATGGCTCGTTATCGTGAATTATACAAAGAGCTATCCAAAACTGGATCACAACGGCTAATAACCGATTTTGTTGCTAAACGCAGTGCTATCCAGTCGGAAAGAGAAAATCCTAATCTTGTTGAAGATACCACAGAGAGAACCTCACAATTGGAATGTGATAATGACGTACAAAATATTTTGAGTGATGATAGCGAATAGAGCTATGTTATTTTCATTACCTTGACTTTTTTAATTTTTTGTTTATAAATTTTTGATGATTTTTAATTTGTTTTAATTTACTTTTAAGAATTGGATTACATATGTACCTTTCGTTTATTATTATTCTTGTACGAGTTTTCAGTTCCTGAACTGCTACAATTTTATATTTATAGTATGTTACTTTTACTTTGAATTGCCTTTTGTTTTTATGAAATAAACTGTACATTAATGCACATAAAAATTTAATTTGGCTTTTATAAAGACTCTCATAATAGTTTTTTTTGTATGAATCATTTATTTCAACTATTTTTTACAGGGTTGAAGGATATGGAACTAATCCCCTTTTTTTCTATGTACTTCATGTCTTTTTTTGCACGGTTTTTTGGGAAAATATTTGTAGTTTTTTCATCTTACACGATTTTTTAAAGTTGTGGAACATATCCCCAAATTTACCTTATATGGCATGTATTTTTTTACACGGTTTTTTTCACATGGTTTTTTCTGGAGCGTATCTACCGTGTAAAAACAGAATTAGGTGTAATTTCTCCACCATCTTTGGTGCTAAAACAATTCAATTAGAGAACGAAATATATTATCTGTTAATTAAAAATGGATTTATAAATTTATAGTTTTATTTATAATTTAAACAAATTTTAATTTCAACATTATTTCTGACCATATTTAACCCATGGGATACAAAAAATGGAACCAATAGAATGTGTGAAATCTATCCGTACGTATAAGTGAAATTTCTGCGAAGGTGTAATTTTACAGTACCCGAAAAAGTTTTAATTATTACTCCGAATCTGACTACCTAAACGGATAGAAAAATTGCTATTCAGATCGGTTGGACCGTATTCGAAACCGATTCGGAGTTGAATTAACACCGAATTTTTTGCTGTCCATGGAAGACTTCACAGCAATAAAGCAGATGAGGTAATATTACGGTTCTAACAAGACTGAAGGCGTCATATGGTAGGAAATTCTGGATAGCATAAAGGGTTTTTAGTACAAGAAAAATCTTGCTGTCAATATGCGCAATACACTTATCCCACGAGAGATCCTGCGATATACACAATCCACATGATCAACATAAGATACCATCAAGAAAATGTCCTTTATCGACCTGTAATACACAACTAAAACCTAGGTTTTAAGTGAATTAAGCTGAAGTTTATTTGTAGCTGCCGAAAGCACAACAGAATTTAAATCCTGATTAACTAAGGTTACTCTATTGCTTGCTTCTTTGGCGTGACAGGGATGGACTAATTGGACATTATCAGCAAAGATATTATTTGTTGTGATTTTTTACACATCTTTAATTTAATTATTTATTAATTTAAATTGGTAGTTTAAGTTTGTGCTGAGAGTTGAGAGTTGAGAATATTTCAGCATTTTAATGGATCTCTGTGATTATATTTCAGTGAAGTAAAACAATATTTTGTTTAACACAATATAGGGATAAGTATAGTTTTACACTTTTCAAGAATGAGTCTATCAGCTCAAAATCGGACCATCCGGAATATGAACGTTTGTCCTGCCGAGGAAAGATCACACTATCAAAAACCCACTTGATTCTGAATTTCCGCTCAAAATTTAATCAGTTACTGTTTCCTAGCAGCGATATATGTTAAATGAATGAAAATACGTAAAATAAAAAAAAAGCTTTGAACATCCGTGAATTATATTAGATCTTTGGCAGGCTCCTTTCTACTAAACTTATTTATAATCGAACAGGTTATGTCAAATGTTTAGATATATTAATCTCGAATCCCTAATTAATTCTTTCTTATGGGGTATCTTCTCCCGTCAAACTAAGTCAGAGTCAACAAAAATATCGTAAAATGATGGAAAACACCTCAATATTTTGGCTCTAAGAAAGTAAAAAGGACATACTGTCGCCCTAAGAAAGAATTTCCATTTTTCATAGTTTTGATAAAATTGGGCTTGTGCGTTTAACTTTTGTCTAAAAAGTTATGATTTGTGAAGAAATGAGCTACAAATATGAAAAATTAGTTTTTCCTTCCGCATCAAGAAACTATTTTTTGACGTTTAGCCTTTTCTTTCGAAGGACGATATGGTGAACGATGACAAAAGAAAAGTAAGGATAGACATATAGTCTTTTTTAATTGATACTTTATTTTATAAATATTAAATAAATTATAAATTTTTATCACATTTACAATTTACTTGCTTTTATACTAATATTTTTTTAAACATTTACAAGATTTTTTATATAGTACAAAATATAAAAGCAGAAGCAATTCTAAATCTAAATAATCACACGATACTACGGTTACAATTTTATAAATAAAATTTTTATATAATACATATATTTATATACATAATTTCTTGCTCTTCAAAACCACATATGTATAGTTACAGATTTAATCCCAAATTTTCAATGTTACATAATATAATGAACACTATTAAATGCAAAATGGATGATATTGGATGAAAATACTGTAGTTGATTTTTACGCTTATTGATAGGAACAAACTATATTATTATTTTAGACGTTATAATATATACAATCATAAATTTGGAGCATTGAAATTTTACTGAACGATTTTTATGACTAGACGTTATTTGGCTTCTCTAGGGTTTTTGGCTAGCATAAGCCAACTTTAATAATACCCTGAGAAATATTTTATATATATATATACTCAGTTTTATGGTTCGTTGACATTTCCCCCAAGAGATCGTGCCGAACGTCTTGATCTTACAGAACGTTGAAGCATACTTGAACGTACTTCTCCAATAGTCGACGAACGAAGCGATGCACCAACTGATGTTCCATTTCCCCGTGTAAAATGTTGTACATTTTTTTCTGCATCAAATTCATCATCATCAATTTTTTTCCCACAACATGGGAAATCCCATAATTTTTGTCCACGACCGAATTCTTCACCGTCACTTAATGTTTGTGGTAATTCATGGCCGAGAGTTTCCGGAAGAAATAATGAAAGAACACCACCAATAATTCCAATAACACCAAGAATAATAAGCGGAAATGAAGGTGATACATTGGCAAGATATACAACGAAAGGTGCAACTATACTGGCTACATATCCCATGATATGAATGAATGCAACACCTTGAGCACGAACAACTGTTGGTAAAACTTCAGCTGCATATTGTAATCCTATATTGTATGATATATTTATACTAAATCTTCCCATAATTGCAAGTGCAGCCGAATATGGACCAATTGGTACTGTCGTTGCAAGAAGACTGAATACACCACTTAATACCATACTAGCACATGCTAACCAACGTCTTCCCAATCGATCCAATGTGAATGTAAGTAATGTATCGGCAGGAAGTTCGGTAGCTGAAGCTATTGTAAATGTAAGGAATATATCTAAACCTAATGAGCCAACATTTCGGACATGTCCATCAAAACATAATGAGATAGCCATCCAAATAACGATTAATAAAATTGTAATATTTCTTAAACGTGGTGTTTTAAATAGATCCAATACTGAATAATTGCTATTACTGTTCTCCTCTTCTTGTAATCGAACACAACTATCACTAAAGTCTTGATAAATTTCAGGTTTAACGTTGGCTCCATTAATTTTTTCAAATTTCTTTAAGATAGTTATTGCCTTCTCAATTTTACCTTGTGACACCAACCATCTGAAAGTAATGATAAAATTGGTTAAATATGAATATAAGAGAGAAGAAAATTTTCTTTTTTCTTTACCTTGCAGATTCTGGAACTAACCATGGAGTGAATATCGCGAAAACTAACGGAACTGATGTAACAATTGCAAAAGTTTTCCAATCCGCCAGAAAATATGCAATCCATGGTAAAAGGCATGATGCAGCTGTGAAGAAAATTGCAATCGACATATTTGCAACGAATGTTCGCCATTTGGGTCCAACATATTCAAGAACTAAATATTTAATAGAAAATATAAATTAGAATAATAACAATTAATAATGAATTATATCATTAATTAAATTAATTGATAATTTTATAAAAAACGGCTAATTAATTCTTATTCTCGTTTTTTTTTTTTAAATATGAATTTATCAAACTAATGAAATGAAAACTAGAAAAAACTAGAAGTTTTGATATATCAAATTTTACATTTTGAAAACACGCGACTTCTTATAATTGACACCAATTCTCAATTTATAAGAAAATCAAAGTGATTGCATTGCAATGAATGCACACATTAATGTTAATGCACTGAAATTGCATGTTTTTCTCATCAACCACGGTTGGTAAGCCAAGAAAAGTAGCACAAAATATACAAAAACTTGGCAATACAACAATTCAATTGACATTGTACTAAATTTTATGAAGTCGACTTGAAGTTATAAACTATGGTAAATAGTTTTAAGTAAATTTGTTTAAGTTAAGATTTTCATAATGAATTCTATTAAAATTTACTACGGACCGCTTTTCTGAGTTTCATAAATGGCAATTAATTATTATTATAAACAGGTATTACGAAAAAAAAAAAAAAATACATAATGATAAACATTTTCTACATTAATTCTAGTCTTCATATTAGCTATCAATTTTTATTGAATTACAAATATTATATTCTTTATTAATATGTTGTAAGATTTAAATTTTTTAATTACTATATTATGATCGTTATGTAATAAATATGTCTTACCCAAAATATACATCATTGTAAAACTGTTATCAAATGCGAAACCAACTAAAAATCTACATAATGTAAATTCCCAGAAGGTGCCAGTGAATGCTGTTGCAACACCAGCAACAAAACCAACGAAATTACAACCGACCAAAGCTGGAATACGTCCAAAACGATCAGCAATCCAACCAAATAATAGACCACCAACAATTGCTCCAACAAAGAATATAGATTGTGCAAGTGTGGGTAATGCGGAATTTTCACAAACCCATTCCAATTCTGTTGCTATTGTTGTATATGGAAGATCGGTGAAATTAAATTCCCAACCATTTTGACAAGGAACAACTGGCCATAATGGATCAGCATTTTCAACTCCTTTTAATAGCATCTCAGTGAAATTTACAGCGTACATTGAACATTTACTATAGCCTTCACCTTCATTTGGTCCATTCAATGGTATTGACAGTGCCAATCTATAAAAAAAAAACAAACAGAAAGACAAATGATCGATTAAAATTCATTTACTTGGACTTTAACGCCTTGAACCTGGTTTTTTAATATATCTATAGCCAAAAAAAAATAACCAAATAAGTTGTTTGACCAAAAAAAAAAACATGAAAATTCAAAGTGATATAATAATTTGGACTTTAGGGTACATATACATATTTATTTATGGAAAGAAAATGTTTCTTATTTTTTGTAAATTTGCTTAAAAATAATGTCGACCTTGAATGAAACTACGCTATGGCGCACACGGAAGCCTTGAAAATTGACCATCAATACAGTTATTTTAAATAAAGAACTTTACTCTATTGTAATTGAACACTTCAAGAATATTACATGCAAAGGTAAATAAGTAATAATACTTTAAAGTACAGCTTTTTTTTTCTTATATATAGAATCGATTCTAAACTTTTTTTAATGCAAATTTTAATTAATTTTTAACTTCCAAAGTACGTAATTATATAATATAAGAATAGAAAGGTGTTATAGTCTTTTTCTGTATATACCGGACGCAAAAATTGAAGAAAAAGTGAATGCAAAAAAAAAAAAAATTGCTAAACCGTAGTAATTTTTAACAGGTCATGATTAACTTCATAATGAAAAAATGAACTCCAAAAAGAAAAAACGGGTATTTCTTAGAGCGCTCGCGCGCGTTGTTTTTCTTAAAATTCATAATTTGTTATTTTTGTTTAATTGCCTAAGGCTTGAAACATACAAAAAAAAATGTTATTTATACAAAAAATTGATGGCGTAGCGCACATATGTTGTAAGTACAATTTTCTGTCAAATTGAGATAAGTTTGTAGGAAATTTTCATAGCTATTGGCCATTATCTACGTGTTTGTTGTAACTACACCAAACCCCCAATTTGCTTTGTTATTTAAGTCTATCGGAAACTGACATAAGTTGAAATAATCTATTACCTGCATAGTATTTCTATAGGACTTATTTTAATGTGTTTCATCTAAATAAATAAGATCATGAAAACTGTAAGAATTGAGGAAGTTATATGTAATAACTGCTTTTTATTGTGAAATGAAAGATTTTGAATCGATGTACATTCTTGTCGATCGGACCAGCTTTATTGAAAGTCTGTTTAAAGTTACACGAGAACACAGAAACTGGAGACTTTTATTCCACATAACTGTTTTTGTAATATACAGTAGGAGACCTAAAAATGGAGACCGTCTCCAGACACGTGTTCTGTGAGGAGATTTTTTGATGGTGTATACACGGGTCTCTTGTAGGTGTCTTGTCAAAAAATAGTCTCAAATCTAGATTTTAGTGTATATCAAATTCAGAATATTTATGTCCAATCCAAATAATTTATAATTTTGATTTACTATGTTGAATTGAAAACTTATTCAAAATTTGTTAATTTACTGTAACGAGTCTAACTCGTCCAAAGTATAGCCTAGGTCTTATGACAAGTTTCACTGCAAGGAGTTAAATTGCATTTCCTTTACAACATAATTTTTGCACCTAGAACATTTGTTCGCTACACCATCAATATAAACAGTTTCTATTTCAATTATTATAAGAATAAATTACTATCGAGAGAACACGTAAAGTGTTTAAAATATCTTTAAATTTCAATCATTTAAATGTTAATTATTATTTGTTTTTTATTTTCTTGTTGAATAATTCATAAATTTTATCAATACTATAAAATTGTATTGAAAAGTTAAAGAAGAAATCGTGACGACAAAGCCTGCACACATTAAGTAAGTGTACTAAATGAAATTCCCAAAAATTTTTATAAAAGTCAACTGAAGATGATATTACAAAAAAATTTATAAATTTCATTAAAAAATAAATTTTATACGAAACGAAAAAGAATAAAAAAATAGCAGACATTTTAAATTATGATCATAAAAAAACTTATTATGTGATAAAATATGGAGTATAAAAAACATTAACAATTATGAATAAGAATAACTTATTTAGTAAATAGAGATGCCAAGGATTTTCCCAGTTGAGTAATTAAGAAATAAAAAGTAACGACCTTATTATGCATGTTGAAAATATGAATCAGAAAGGGTAATATCAAAAAAACCACACAGTACCTACATATGTGATGTAATAAATTTAATATTTGTTAATGATTATGGCTTTATAACGAAGCTAATAAATTGAGAAGTATTTACAGTGTGCTCCCGACTTACTAGATTCTGCAACAAATAATTAATCTCATAAGTTGGGATTAGCATCTCGTAAGTCAAATAGTTTGAGGTCCTAAAAGCTCAGATGTTAGAAATATGTTATCATTTTTCGTTATCAATCAAATAATTTAATAATTTATGCAATCAAATTTTGGAATTACAAATCTGGTAAGTTTGAAACCATAAACGTATGAAGACACAAAAGTGTTAATGAACCTTTATAGCTGATTAAAAAAGCAAATAATAATAATAAGGTTAACCAAAAGATTAGGATAGCAAATATAGATTAGCAAACTGATTTCTAATTTGGGACCTAATCTTTGCATAGATTACAGAAGAATCAGGTTCCAATTACACGCATCCCTTGCTATACGGTACTTCTTTATATGGATTTGGAAAATTAAACCCCGATAAAGGGATAAACTAAAAAGGTATGTATGGAATTTCAAAAAAAAAAAGAATTCCCAACAAAAATCAAATCAACGTTATTAGTCAAAATTCATGTTTTTCAGTAGATGCATTTGAAATTTCAATAAACTATAATATTAATATATTAAATCGGTACAATTTGGTCGATTAACATAGTGTAAAATTAATTGGAAGTATGTTAAAGGCCAAAATATATTCTATACTATTTAATTTAATGATCTTTCAACTACAACATTTAATTTACAAATGAGATAAGACTGTATTGTAACTAATATACTGGATGAAAGGTATTGCTGTTATAATGGCAAAGTTATTTTTTCGCGGCTATTTTTAAAAGCTCAGATATACCAATTTACCAGTTAAAAGTATGTTTAATTTTCATTTTCATTGCACCAATAACTCGTAAATCATGATTTTGGAGTTATGATTTTTATATACAATATTATTTCATTTTATTTTTAGTACATGAATTCTAAACAAATTTTATTAATTTAAAAAAAAAACATTAAAATATCAGTTAAACTGGTTTTAAATATATTTTTAAAGTAAATAAAACGCGGCTTTTGCTAATTATTATAGAATTATTTTGTTACAAAGAATTTGTGATTTGTTGTACAATTTTTATTAAACATGATTTCGATATACGCGATATGATTGCGAAATTAAATATTAAATATCGTAATAGACTTGTGAAATTTAACATGTTTCTTTTTCAAGTAAAAACATGTGAATTTATAATAATTCAATTCGATATTAAAAAACAAATGTTTAAAATAAATATTTGCAGAAAAGTTACCAACTAATAAAATTTTTATATCAAACAAATTCAAAAATTAAACGAATTTAATTAGCAAATTTTATTAGTATTATTTATTAATAGATTTTTCCTTAATAGCGCTAATTGAATTAAAATGTAACTATTTTAAAGTAATAAAAAAAAAGTTCCTTATTCTTCTGAATTCAGAAAATTGAAATTTTTAAATAAACATAATTATGAAGGATGCTTACATATGCTTAAATGTATCGGATAGGATAGAGTTAACTATCTACAAATTCAACTGAGTAAAATAACCGCTGAATCAGGTACAATTTGAAGGTGAACATGTTAAGTTTTTTACCATCTTGGAGTTACCAAATGATAATTATGTTTTTCTTTTAATTCAGGAATGTAATTCTTTGACCAATTTTTACCAATGTAAAAATTGTATATTATTATTCTCTTCATTGGTCTTCTAATAAAACGTTTTTGGTTTTATAAAAATTGGTTTTCTGTATAATATATTAATCATACAAAAGCAAAAAAATGGGAGATTAAAATTTTTCGATGGGTACAGAAACCACAAAAGTAGCAAATTCCGAAACATCTTCTGTATTCTAAATAAATTAACCCACGAAGAAGTACCACTAAGCTAACATTCTACAAAAGGGGAACCAATTATTTTCATATATTCATTCCAGAAAATTCCAATTTTGTGAGTTATCTAGTTTCTGCATTTAATTAGTATATATAAAAGTTGTTCAATTTATTTCGTTTGTTTGTATTCATTACCAATAATTGATGGAAATCTACTGAATCTATTTAAATCAGTCTACAAGCGATTTTTCCTGTGGTAGAAATGGGACGACGAAACTTTATGACCATGGCCATGCCAAATTTTCATCTATAACTATCGCTTTGTATATACATACTATTCGTTAGATTGATTCAACATTAAATCGTGTATTTACATAATCAATGTATATTGAAAATTTTAATTAAATTAGTTTACAATTTTTCTAATTAAATCCGATAACTGGAAAATTGCAAAAATTTTGTTTTCATTCTGGTTTTTTTTTTTTTAATTGTAAACATAGTTACAATTAAAAAAAAAAAAAACCTCTTTACCGATTTGACTTAAATTCAGTATAACATTGTATGATCAATATAATATTCTAAATTTTATTAAAATCAGTTAACCGGTTTTTAAGTTATCACGTACAAAAATATAGACGGGCATGCGAAAATCAAAATACCTTGAGACCGTTCTTCGTTATTTTCTAAAAAAAAAAAATTCAATTTTAATCGATACAACTGGTTTTAACCGAGGACTTCAAGATTTAAGGAATATGAATCGACCATTTTTATAATGTAATTTTCTAGTTGGCACGATAATTTGTAAGAACTAGATTTTGTTAAACTTAATAGTAGACCTGAAATGGGTATTGTGACTTAAATCGCAGAGAATTTTCGCTAGTACATATTTTCTTTGCGAATATGTATTTCAATTTAAAAAAGAATTCATAAATAATTGTATAAGTATTATTTATGAGAATACATTTTCAATATTTATGTATAAGAAAGTTGGGTAGTTCGCCATGTAATTTTTTTTTTAAATCTATAAAAAAAAAAAACATTTTAAAATTCCAGTAGTTAATGGTTTTAGGTTTAGATATTAATTGCTATATTCATACTTTTATGTTTTTTTTTTGTTAAAAGTTATTCATTATTTCATAATATGTTTTAATATAATTTTTTTTAACGATATTATACTGTCCTACATTTTAAGTTGAACAGTTCATATAAGGACCGACTTTATTATGACTATTATATTCTTTGTTGTTTGTGTGTGACTACAATTACGAGATTTTCTTTAAAGAATTCACTTTATTAAACAATCTATATCAAAAACAATTAATCTAGTGTTAATTAAAGATTATTAAAATGAAAAAAAACCTGATACTTTAATGCACTTAACCTTGGTTAGAGGGGTATACCGCAGATTTGAATAGCAAAATATGCACACGCCACTAGGGGGGCTTAACAAATCGTTTTCCTTTCAGTTTCACTTGACACTGAGATTTTGAACATGCTCAAAATAACGTGTAACAAAGATTTCAGGTTTAATGATCTCATTATATAGAACTCAGGTGTTTCTAAATTATTATAAAGTATATACACTTTTAATTGTATTGAAGTGAATATTTAAAAATGAGAGATCTTCAAAATGTATTAAACTAAAATATGAATAGAAAAAAAAAACGACTAATTATTAAGCCTTGAGTAAAATTAGCTCTATTTTAAGATGAGTTTAGATATGATTTCCTTATTTATCAGGAAAAGAAATTTTTTTGTATGTATATATATATTATATACTTGTGGTGAGGATTTGATTTAAATTCACCTATTCCTAGATATAAATGTTAATAATTAATAATTTCAGAAAATTATTATGTAAAAAGGAAAAATAAGAAAATCACTCAACAATAGTACTAAACTGAAATAGTGTAAATCAAGTACTGTGTAAATCGAGGGATGGGTTGTAATGGATATTAATCACTAAAACTGCGCTACTAACTTATAGTTTAATTAAAAATGTACGCGATTTAACCTTGCAGTAGTGTTTTATAAGTAATTTTTTTTTTTGTTTTGCTTAAATTTTATAAAATTGAATCATTGTTTAATATATTATGTATTTTAAATCTATTTATTATAATTTTTGCACTTTCACTTTTCATAAAAAATATATATATATACATATATATATCCATCCGCATATTTAAATTCACTCACCTTTGTTCTACCGTAAGATTTGCCAATTCTGGTACACGACACCAATGTTCTTCAGGCACCAAAGTAATAAATATTTGTGAAAAATATACGAACGATACGAAAAATGCAAATGGTATCATACATAAAAATAGGATTATTTGATATTTTCCAAATTCACCAATATGTGGTAGAAGATCATCAAAATCAAGTGTTGGCTTCTTTAAATCTTCTGAAGTAGTACTTTTCGAATTTGTTTTATTGTAATCTAAATTTTTCGAAGAAGTTGTATTCATAGTTCTTTCATCTTCGAAACCATTATTCACAAATCCTTTAGTATTGTTATTATTATTGTTACAATTCGCAACTGTTCCATGTTCACCAAGTGGGATACCATGTTCTTCAGGTTTTGGAGTCATTTTGTATAAGATATTGTTTTTTTTCTTTTTTCTTTAAAATAAAAAATTGAAATAAATAGAATTTCCTTTTTTCTTTTTCCCTTTGTTAAGTTTTCTTCCACAAACAGCTTATTTATATGAAAATATATATGAATTTTCCTGGTTTTTCCTGCTAAAATTCCATTAAAATATAAACACTCGTTTAGACTGGGAAGCAACTTTTAAATTACACTTAGAATATTTTTTTTTTTCAAATAAACAGGACTAGCCTTTAACGGCAAATTCCTGTACTTATAATAACGATATGTAACCGTCTTAACGCGTTTTAACAGACTGATCAGTTTCATGCTCTAGCATATTATTTTATATTTCAATCCCCCCAAAAAGAATTATTTCTTACAACTTTGGCTGCATTCAAAAAAAAACAACGAATAGTATAGTAATAATACAAATACTGGCTAAAACAGGTTGGAAGTAGTTCACCTGGGTTGGTGTTTCTATAACTTTTGCACTAACTGTTCATATTAAGAAAATACGTAATAAATGAGAGTGCAGCGATCTTTATTTTTGAGGGGATCATGAAGTGTATAGAGTACATTTGCAGTACAATCAAACAAAATTTTAGAATAAATTTAAATTAAAATAGTAAAGTTTTTAATATGGTAATAAAACAGCTTAAAAACCAGAAATTCTTCTAAGATTATTAATTCGTTTTTTTTTATCACTTTAAAAATAAATTTCACTCCATTCATCACAAAACAGTAGTATTATGTTTTGTCTATAGTATTTACGTCGGATATATCGACGTCAGAGGATAGAGAAACCCAGTTAATGCTTAAGAGTTGCTCGTATTTACAAAAAGCATTGGTCCAGGGGTTTTCTTTTGGATAATTCAGATTATATTATGAATCATTTTATCATTTTATGAATCAAAAAAACGTATTTTTATTATATACATGAATGATGAGAATTCTCGGTGTGATCTTATTTTCGGGAAATTTCAATTTTAATGAATGAATTTTTTTTAAATTCCAATTTGGATACTTACGTATTTTAACAGTTAGTTTAGTAGTTTTAAATGCGTGCATACCTCATATAACATTGCTCCCAGCAATGGTGATTCCCATCAAAGCAACATATCCTAATGTAACGTTTTTTTTTTACGACAATACTGTTTACTAATTTAAATTTTATAAATAAACTAGCCTTTGCCCCCTCCGGCTTCGCTCGAGTTATTTCTGGAGCACTAGTCAATCTTAATTGTACTTCCGTTGTTTGAACTCGGAACACAGTTTACCTGTGGCAGGCCAACATATTGAATATGATGACGTCTTTAATTCCAAGTAAACTAGAAATAGCGATTAAACCAGAAGATTAAACACGTTTCTAATATTAAATTGCATTAGAAACGTTTTTCTCTCTTTTAATCTTTTCGATTAACAGTTATTTTCTTTTTCACGAACTGAGATTTTAAACGTCACCGCTGTATGTATGTTGGCCTGATGAGATATCAAGAAGATATTAGGTGCATTTTTTCATATTGATCTGCTTCGGATCAAAGTAGAATTTGAAAAAAACGAACAAGGAGCAAGAGCAACAGAAAACTTAGATGTTGGTAGCATGGAAATTAAACGTTGAATACAAAAAAATTACAATATGTAAATAAATTATGTAGAAAATAGTTGATGGTAGAAAAAATAATTGAAGAAGATGCAAATGTATAGAAAGGACGAATCGATTTGAAAGGTTTTTCAATATATACGTTCCATATGGTGAAACAAAAACTGTCGTAATCATCAGGAGGACAACTTTCAAGTATCAAAAACACAAAAACGACAAAAAAAAATAGAGTAGGAGTTTCTGGTCCAAGTAAAAGGTGGTGTATTTTGTTGTTGTATTCAATGTAAAATTTTGTTCTGTCCTGGAGGAACTTATAAAAAAACTATTGTCTCTGCCTAAGCCTGACCTTACACAGCTACTGTTTATGTACATCCTATTGATGAGATGACATGATGATACATAATAAGCTATCCCGTTTCTATTATAAACAAGGAAAACACACAGTCAGACAAACAAAAATTCGAAAAATTTGGTCTTTGATCTTCGCTTCATAGATAGCTACAGTACTTCATAAAATGTTCAAAGTACAAAGAATTTTATTTAAGTATATCGATTAAATTAACTGCCTACATTCAATATTGTTACGCTTAACGTCTTGTTTGATTGAAACTGATTAGCAACGCTAGGTGAGGTGTGTTTGTCAAGTTATATTAATTTATATATACTATACATATAGGCAACCTTCGTACAACACGTTAGATTAGTTTCTAGAAAACCGCATGTTATACGAAACTATGTATATAAATGAGACGCATGAATGGGAATACAAGAATCCGTCTTATATTGAGGGATAGAAGTTTTATTGCATTTGATTAGAGCATATGGTCGATAGAATAAAAATACCGTGTTATACGAGGTTTACAACTAAACAATTTATACTATATATTATTTTAATAGATCAAAACAATAAAATCACGTTTAAAAGCTCAATTTCCACTGTGCTGTGTTTTTTTTTTGCTTGTAACACCTGAGAAAAGTGGAAATAAGAGAATTAAACTCATTAAAATGGATTTAGAAAATCCGGAAAATTTTTACCCTTGAATTAAATATTACTTATACAGATGGCTTCAGTATCTCGTTCAACAAAACAGCACAAGAACAGGTGTCTTATTATGGAGCTTGGCTTTTTGATTTGTTTGACCTCAAATATATTATAAAATAAATATTATTTAAAGTTAAATTTAACTTTACTTTTATGATATACATATTTCCCACACAAATGGCATAATATAAATCTACATAAAAATACGAAGGAATTTTGATATTCATTACAATTTCATTTGTTCCTATGTGAAGCTGTGTGAAGTTTTTTGATTTTTTTTTTTTTTTTGATACCGATTTAATTATTAACGGCTAATTAAATAATATATTAATTTTGCTTTAATTAAAGGACAAATTTCAATGTTTCTTAAAAAAAATGTATATATAAATATATATATTATTTTTAACTAATAATGGTGTACATATAAAAAATAAATCCGGTTATTTAAAAAACCCATTTATTTTCTGTTTCATCTTGCAATTTCCTGTTGTTGAATTCTTTAAATCATTGAAAATCTATCTTTTCTATAATTTATATTTAAATGTTAAATATATTTTTAAATTCGACAATATTTAGCTATTTAAAAATCGAATATAGCTTAATAGAAAATGTATTCTTTCCAAACAGCTTTGGAGCAATACGACAATAATTGCGAATGAATAAAGAAACCGCTAATAAATACTTGTATTCTGATTTTTTTCTATCGAAAAGAAGATTTATTTATAATATAAAATTGTATAAGTAGAAACATGTGTTTGAGAAACCCTCTAATTCGTTATATCCTATTGATATTAAATTATGGAGGTTGACCTTTAATTTGTGTTCGCGAGAGGCCTGTATTTTTTTGAAAAGTTACATGTAAATGAGTCAGCAATTAATATAAATTTTGGGTAAAATTATTTTTTAAAAAAAAAAAATAAAAAAACAAGAAATAAGTGTACGAACAAGTGTTTTACTTCCTTATCGAATTTTTTTTTTTTTTTGTAACTGGAAATAAAATTCTTTAAATATACAAAAATTTAATTGAACAATTATATTTCCGTAAAATATTTCCGGTAAATTGTGATTAGGTATCGAAAGGAAATTTCAAAAAAAAAAAAAAATGTCTAACATTAGAAGTTGATTTACATATTATTAGATAAATTACATTATTTTATTTTTACTCCATTTATACCATCTGAGAGGATTTCACAACCGCAACTCTGTGAGTTGCATTCATTCAAGTCTAATTTAATCATCAACTCTAATAGATATGGAAATTTCCATAGATAAATACAAGTAACCCTCCTGCAACATGGTCTTCTGCAACATATGGTTTCGTCACAGATTAGTATACCTAGATGTCTAAGCCAAGCAGCGTGCTGTTCAGTATTGTTGTTGTAGGTGAACTTAAAGAAGAATGGATGGAACGAGGTTTAATTTGAAAGGAAGAGAAGAATCTATATCACTGTACAAAAAGAATCAGTTGAATGTGCACAGTCGTTGGAAATCTTTATTCTTTGCCTATGGTTTCGCTTTTAACGTCCATACATAAAATGGGGGGAATACCCGAATTTTATTATGTCAAGATTCTCAAGTCGTATTTTTTGTTTTTTATTGGATTTGAGTAGGAGGGAACCTTTCTATCGTGTTATTGGAAGGGTTAGTATATAAAAAATATTCTAAATTTAATTGTTCACTCCTTAAAATATTTATTTCCATAAACAATTATATACCCAATTAAATTTTCATTGACTGTATTTTTGCCACTTACATATAGTATTGAGCATTGGCTACCTATCTAGTTTCTATTAAAAGTTTTCAACGATGAGAATCGATGGGTAGTTTATACTATACTATTTTTAAAGCTGTGGCAGATAAATACTACCAAAAAGCATACAATAATGAGAGTTTCCAACTATTCTGATTTGGGCACATCTGCAGGCGCCATCTCATTAATAGTATTTGTTAAAATGACTCTGTGTGATATAAAAATGCATGTATTTACAGTCTTTTTCCAAATTCATACTATTAAAAAGGAAAAAAATAACACGTGTTACTACCAGAATATAACAAATATAAGTTTACATTTGCGCATACAAAAATCGGAGAAAAGTTAATAGACATGTAGACAAATACGTTGTTCAATTTTAATGAAATTTACAATGTCGATTGGTTATTATGCCCTATGATAGGTACCATAGATAGCATAGATAAAATATGATAGAAGATTTAGCAACAAATAAAATGTTTTGGTTCAAAGTATTTTCCAATCCGTGTGTTCCATTTGTTCATTAGGATTGTCAGACATTGGGTGTTTGATTTTTACTGCGATCTCTTTAAAAGAAAATTATAAAATGGGATGTGGTCTACATGATATGTTTTTCCAAAATATAATTATTGGGGTGAGGATATATTCGTTTGCCAGGGCCGAATAAAAAAGGGGTGACAAGAATTATTGTTTCGTTTTCGCATATACCAAATTTCTTCTTATTCCTAGATTCAAATGAATATTATTTTTATTTTTGGATTTGCCTGCAAAATTTTTAAGCAGTTAACATGTGTGAAATTTATATGGCAATGCACAAATCCTAGAAGAAAGATTCTTTCACGTGTTTTTGCTTATTCTGGCTACTTCGCTAGCTTTCCATACTTTATCCTATACCTTTACCTATACTTTGGTATTCTGTCCTCTGTGTCTTCAAATTATAATTAGTGAGGAAATATTCGTTGGTTACAAAACGATACATATTTTTTTTTTTTTTTTTTTATTTAAGTATCTTTACAAGCTATCTTAAGTTAGTCTCGACTAACGATATTAAGTAATAAGGTGTGACATTGAAATTTGGCTCGTAAGGATCAGATCCAGTGCTCTAAGTTCCTGTGTTGTCCTACTATTTATATTATGGTTGTTGTTGGTAGGATGCCATAAATCCGTATCAATAAATCTTGATGATAGGTCTGACGGTTTAAGTCTCTTAAGTCTCCGGACTTCTTCGTTTGTCGATATTAGTTGTGATACCAGCTGATTTGGGTGGTCAAGCAGTCTGATAAAGTATTTTTCACTGTTTTTGGATATTACCTCCTTTACAGTGCAAATGTTGAGGTCTTTCCTTATACGGTCGTTCCGCACGTACCAGGGCGCTTTTGTAATTGATCGCAGAACTTTTGCCTGAAATCTCTCTAGTATTTCTATATTGGAGTTACTGGTGGTTCCCCATAATTCCATTCCATAGGTCCATATGGGTTTTAGAATGGCCTTGTACACAATTATTTTGCATTCCAGAGATAATTGGGATGAGCGTCCCAGAAGCCAATAAAGTTTATTGTATTTGACTCTTAGTTGTTTGTTTTTGTTTATTATGTGTGTTTTCCAATTTAAGCGTCTATCCAGATGCATACCAAGGTATTTTACAGATGTAGCATGAAGAAGTTCTGTGTTGTTTAATTTTACAGCAGGACAGTTTTCTCTTCTTGCGGTGAAGGAACCTTAAGCCAGTCTTGTATTTTTGTCAGGTTTTCCTGCAGTCTCTTTGATGCTATACGAGGATTTGTGTGCGATGACAATATGGCTGTGTCATCAGCAAAGGTTGCAGTAACAGTGTTTTCTGTTGTTGGGAGGTCAGCGGTGTAGATCAAATAGAGAATAGGTCCTAGAACACTTCCCTGCGGTACTCCAGATTTTATTTGCCTTGAAGTTGTATATTCTTCCTGGTGTTTCACAATAAATTGACGGTTGCTTAAATATGATTTTAATATTTGGTAATAGTGATGTGGTAGCTGTTGTTTTAGTTTATACAAGAGGCCATCATGCCATACCTTGTCAAAAGCTTGGGCGATGTCTAGAAAAGCTGCCGAGCAGTATTTTTTCGTTTCTATTGCGTTGTTGATTTCGTGTACAATTCTGTGGATTTGTTCAATTGTTGCATGTTTTTGGCGGAATCCAAACTGATGAACCGGTATTAAATTATTTTTCGTCAATACTGGTTTTAGTCGTTTTGCAAGTAGCTTTTCAAAAACCTTTGATAATACTGGTAATAGACTAATCGGCCTATATGATTTAACTTCGTGATGGTTTTTTCCCGGCTTTAATAGAAGGATAATTTGAGCTTTCTTCCATTGCTCCGGAAATAGACTAGTTCTTAAAACGGAGTTAAATAGGTGTGTTATAAATTTCATACCTAATAGAGATAATTCCTTTAGCATTTTTCCTGTTATACCATCATATCCTGGTGCCTTTTTTGGGCGACTTCTTTAACAATTGTTGCTATTATTTCCTTTGTGTTTAACTTCCTTATCGGCAAGTCTAATTGCAATGGTGTGTCAAGGAAGTTTATTATCTCTTTGTGTTTCTCAACTGTAGTTTCCGATGGATAAGGTGTAAATGTACTTTCTAGGTGCGAAGCAAATAATTCTGCCTTTTCTCTATCGCATCTAGCCCAGCAGCCGTTGTTTTTGTGTAAGGCCTTTTAGATAGGATTGAATGGCGTCATCTCTAAAGATTTTCATTGGATTTCTAAGTTCTTTTACAGCACGATTTAGTTGTGTTTTATTTTGGGGGGACCTTGTTTTTTGCCACATTTTTGTTAATTTTCGTTTGTCCTCTATTTTTGATTTAATGATTGCAGGACATATTTCCTGCCACTCGCGTGTTAGTTCCTTTGGTGTCGATAACTTTGCCGCGTATGCTAACGTTTCGTTAAAGTTGTCGATGGCTTCAGCTATGTCCTTGCTGCTTTTCAACGGTATATCCAGTGTTATGTTATTATCAATTAAATTTCTATACTGATGCCAGTTTGTACGTTTTGAGTGTAGCTTCCTGTCTCGTTGAACGTTTATAATTCTGGTTGACGCAGTGATTATTATTGGGGTGTGATCAGATGAGAGATCCAGGCAGGATTCTGCTTTCATATGATCACTTGATATACCTTTTGTGACACAGAAGTCAATTAGATCAGGTATTTTGCTTCTGTCAGTAGGCCAGTATGTAGGTTGCCCCGTTGATAGATGATTTAATTTGCATTCTTGCATTGCCATTAGTAGTTGTCTACCTTTTTGCGTGATCATTCTTGATCCCCAGTGTGTGTGCTTTGCGTTGTAATCTCCTCCAGCGATGAATCTTTTGCCGGGTTTTGTAGTAGTCGATATACTGCATCTTGCTAATGTTATGTTTTGGGGGCGAATATACGGCTGAAATGGCTAACGGACCATTCCAATCTTCTATTACCACAGTTGTTGCTTGTAGATGACTGCTGTCATATTTTGATAGCTCGTAGTGTTTAATTGTATTTTTGATGATGATGGCTGTACCGCCGTGAGCAGCTCCATCTGGGTGTTTGGTGTCGTAAATTTTATAATTCCTTATATTAAAATAACTTTTGATAGTAAAATGGGTTTCAGAAATTAGTAGTATGTCAACTTTGTGTTCAATGATGAATCGGTTTAGCTCTTGCAATTGTTGTGTTAGCCCATTAGCGTTCCATACTACAATTTTTAGTAGTTTAGCCATTTTTATTAAGGTTTTCGACTAGGGTAGATAAATTCATTATTAGTGGACCGATTTGTTCTAATAAATGTTTTACCATGTTTTTGAGGTCTGCTATTTCATTTGTTTTTATTTGACTATTTTCTTGGCGTTGTGTACCCTGCATTACAGTACCGTTTTGCTGTTGGGGTAATTGATAGGAAGTCTGCTGCTGGTTGACATTATTTTTCGTGACCTGGGCATATGATACAGCTAGGTGTACGGTTTGTACGTTTGATGTAGTTTCTTTGTTAGGTGCTGTGTTTTGTTCCATATATTGTCTATTACGTGCTTGCGGAAATTTTCTTTCTTTTAGGTCTTTGTAGTACTGACAGCCCTTGTAGCTGGCCGGATGTTTACCTGAGCACAGGACACACTTAACGGCGTTACCCATGCGTTTGGTCGTGCAGGTTTTTGTTAAATGTTCGCCTGCACACTTGACACATCTCGGCATCCTATTGCAATATTGCCAAGTGTGTTCGTATCGTTGGCATCTGGTGCATTGTGGAATTTGCTTCTTTTTGTTTGGAGCTTCGAATACAATACGGGTGTGTAATATGTAGTGTATTTTGTATATATCTTTATTGTTTTCTTTCTGCTTCAAGTCAATGTAAAAGAGCGGCAATGGTGTTAGTACTTCGCCTCTTCGCTGCTTGATATTATGGATGTTCGTTACTTCGTGGTTTAATTTCTCTATTTCTAGCTTGATGTCTGCTACTTCGATTGAGGGATGAAGTCCTCTGAGTACTACTCTGAAGCTTTTTGCTTGTTTAGGTTGGTAAGTATGAAACTGCGTTTTTCTTTCCATTAGGCTTTTCACTAATTTTCTGTAATCTTCAGATTCTGTTGTTTGTACTTTGACCTCATCTTCACATAAATTTTTTATAATGTATTCCGCTTGACAATCATTTGTTAAAAGGTTGTTCAATGGTGTCATATTTTGTACTCCTGATATAAAGATTGGTTGTGGTTTAGTTGGCTTGACCATTCTCTCATCGCGTTCTTCATCATTTTCTATTTCAAGTCCGCTGAAACGATTTTCTGTGCTTGTTAGGTTTAGCCAGTAATCGTTTATCTTAGTTTGTTTAGGTTTTGGCATTTGTTGAGGGCTATCTTTCTTTCTTTCTTTTTATATTGTTGGCGTCATTATCATTACCGCTATTGTTGGTTTTATTTTTATTTTGGTATGTTACTATTGAAAAACCATCATTATTTTTAATTTGAGTTTCTGGTGTAATTCTTTTTCGTGGTGTACATGTTGTGTTTGCATTAGGTAATGGATTTGGGTGCTTAGTTGTAGCTGGTAGGTTATTTTGTTGAGTCTTTTGCAACTGTTTATCTAGTTGGATTCTTTTGAGCTCTTTCTTTTCTGCTTTGAGGATTGTGATTTCATTTCTCAGTTCCATACAGAGTAGCTCTATTTCACTGACCTTACTACGGAGTTTTTCGTTGTCCTCCATAATATGAATTTGACCAGTAGAATCTTCTGTGACTTTGGCCTGGTTTACCAGCAAGTCACTGTGCGGTCGAAAGATATCGACCCGCGGGAGCCCGCTCGCTCGCTCCTCACGTATCGGTTCTGGGGTTCCGTGCCCCTGTCCAGTAGCTTTATTTTTTAATTCTTCTGACATTTCATGTTGGACTTGTTAGTTTTAGTCCTCCTTGTCAAGGTCAAATAAAGTTTAAAATATCGTAAATTAAACCAAGCAAGGACAAAGCAGAAAAATAAATAAATTAAAAATAATTTACCGGGTAAATAAAACAAAACAAATCAGATGAAACAGTAATAATAAAACCATAAAGTTAAAAATAAAAAATAAAAAATATTTTTTTTTTTTTTAACATAAAAAAATATTTATTGATTTTTATAACTGTTATGACTTTTGTTACTTTTATTACTCTTGTTAAACAGAATTTCTATTGATCGCAGTTTTCGAAAACACAACTGTTCAGTTCAGAGGTTCGATTAATATGATATAATATATATTTTACATATTTTTGCAAATATTTCTATTTCTTTTGTTACGATTTGAACAAAAATATTGGGTTGTGTAATATCAAAAGCTATGTTAATCCACACGTTGATTTGAATTGCGAAAAACTTCATTCTCACACCATAATTGGGCGCTATCTCTGTTTATTTGAAGCGAACATTCTTCCTTTTTCTAAATCATTTTTAATTTTGAAAAAACATTAAAAACTTTATTTTTTTAGAAATTGTTTAATGCGACCATGCAAAACTCAGAAATAGTTGTGTTGATGAAATATGAACTCCACCGTGGAACCACAGCGGCGCGAAAAGCTCGCAAATATTAACGATGTATTTGGTACTGAAGTTGCATCAAATCATACAACATCTTGATGGTTTAAAAAATTCTGTTCTGATAACTTCGACCTGACAAATAAGCCACGTGGACGATCTGAGATGAAAGTGGATAATGACCAGCTGAAGGACATGATCGAATCGAATACAGTGCAGGGTGCGTGTAAATTATCGATGATGTTCGCTATAACCAAAAAAACAATATCGACTCATTTAGCTCAAATCAGTAAAGCGCAGAAGAAACGACGCGTGGAAGATTCCCTTTTGCTTCTTTTTCGCAACAAAACCGAACTGATGCCAGTTTGTACGTTTTGAGTGTAGCTTCCTGTCTCGTTGAACGTTTATAATTCTGGTTGACGCAGTGATTATTATTGGGGTGTGATCAGATGAGAGATCCAGGCAGGATTCTGCTTTCATATGATCACTTGATATACCTTTTGTGACACAGAAGTCAATTAGATCAGGTATTTTGCTTCTGTCAGTAGGCCAGTATGTAGGTTGCCCCGTTGATAGATGATTTAATTTGCATTCTTGCATTGCCATTAGTAGTTGTCTACCTTTTTGCGTGATCATTCTTGATCCCCAGTGTGTGTGCTTTGCGTTGTAATCTCCTCCAGCGATGAATCTTTTGCCGGGTTTTGTAGTAGTCGATATACTGCATCTTGCTAATGTTATGTTTTGGGGGCGAATATACGGCTGAAATGGCTAACGGACCATTCCAATCTTCTATTACCACAGTTGTTGCTTGTAGATGACTGCTGTCATATTTTGATAGCTCGTAGTGTTTAATTGAATTTTTGATGATGATGGCTGTACCGCCGTGAGCAGCTCCATCTGGGTGTTTGGTGTCGTAAATTTTATAATTCCTTATATTAAAATAACTTTTGATAGTAAAATGGGTTTCAGAAATTAGTAGTATGTCAACTTTGTGTTCAATGATGAATCGGTTTAGCTCTTGCAATTGTTGTGTTAGCCCATTAGCGTTCCATACTACAATTTTTAGTAGTTTAGCCATTTTTATTAAGGTTTTCGACTAGGGTAGATAAATTCATTATTAGTGGACCGATTTGTTCTAATAAATGTTTTACCATGTTTTTGAGGTCTGCTATTTCATTTGTTTTTATTTGACTATTTTCTTGGCGTTGTGTACCCTGCATTACAGTACCGTTTTGCTGTTGGGGTAATTGATAGGAAGTCTGCTGCTGGTTGACATTATTTTTCGTGACCTGGGCATATGATACAGCTGGGTGTACGGTTTGTACGTTTGATGTAGTTTCTTTGTTAGGTGCTGTGTTTTGTTCCATATATTGTCTATTACGTGCTTGCGGAAATTTTCTTTCTCTTAGGTCTTTGTAGTACTGACAGCCCTTGTAGCTGGCCGGATGTTTACCTGAGCACAGGACACACTTAACGGCGTTACCCATGCGTTTGGTCGTGCAGGTTTTTGTTAAATGTTCGCCTGCACACTTGACACATCTCGGCATCCTATTGCAATATTGCCAAGTGTGTTCGTATCGTTGGCATCTGGTGCATTGTGGAATTTGCTTCTTTTTGTTTGGAGCTTCGAATACAATACGGGTGTGTAATATGTAGTGTATTTTGTATATATCTTTATTGTTTTCTTTCTGCTTCAAGTCAATGTAAAAGAGCGGCAATGGTGTTAGTACTTCGCCTCTTCGCTGCTTGATATTATGGATGTTCGTTACTTCGTGGTTTAATTTCTCTATTTCTAGCTTGATGTCTGCTACTTCGATTGAGGGATGAAGTCCTCTGAGTACTACTCTGAAGCTTTTTGCTTGTTTAGGTTGGTAAGTATGAAACTGCGTTTTTCTTTCCATTAGGCTTTTCACTAATTTTCTGTAATCTTCAGATTCTGTTGTTTGTACTTTGACCTCATCTTCACATAAATTTTTTATAATGTATTCCGCTTGACAATCATTTGTTAAAAGGTTGTTCAATGCTGTCATATTTTGTACTCCTGATATAAAGATTGGTTGTGGTTTAGTTGGCTTGACCATTCTCTCATCGCGTTCTTCATCATTTTCTATTTCAATTCCGCTGAAACGATTTTCTGTGCTTGTTAGGTTTAGCCAGTAATCGTTTATCTTAGTTTGTTTAGGTTTTGGCATTTGTTGAGGGCTATCTTTCTTTCTTTTTATATTGTTGGCGTCATTATCATTACCGCTATTGTTGGTTTTATTTTTTTTTTGGTATGTTACTATTGAAAAACCATCATTATTTTTAATTTGAGTTTCTGGTGTAATTCTTTTTCGTGGTGTACATGTTGTGTTTGCATTAGGTAATGGATTTGGGTGCTTAGTTGTAGCTGGTAGGTTATTTTGTTGAGTCTTTTGCAACTGTTTATCTAGTTGGATTCTTTTGAGCTCTTTCTTTTCTGCTTTGAGGATTGTGATTTCATTTCTCAGTTCCATACAGAGTAGCTCTATTTCACTGACCTTACTACGGAGTTTTTCGTTGTCCTCCATAATATGAATTTGACCAGTAGAATCTTCTGTGACTTTGGCCTGGTTTACCAGCAAGTCACTGTGCGGTCGAAAGATATCGACCCGCGGGAGCCCGCTCGCTCGCTCCTCACGTATCGGTTCTGGGGTTCCGTGCCCCTGTCCAGTAGCTTTATTTTTTAATTCTTCTGACATTTCATGTTGGACTTGTTAGTTTTAGTCCTCCTTGTCAAGGTCAAATAAAGTTTAAAATATCGTAAATTAAACCAAGCAAGGACAAAGCAGAAAAATAAATAAATTAAAAATAATTTACCGGGTAAATAAAACAAAACAAATCAGATGAAACAGTAATAATAAAACCATAAAGTTAAAAATAAAAAATAAAAAATATTTTTTTTTTTTTTAACATAAAAAAATATTTATTGATTTTTATAACTGTTATGACTTTTGTTACTTTTATTACTCTTGTTAAACAGAATTTCTATTGATCGCAGTTTTCGAAAACACAACTGTTCAGTTCAGAGGTTCGATTAATATGATATAATATATATTTTACATATTTTTGCAAATATTTCTATTTCTTTTGTTACGATTTGAACAAAAATATTGGGTTGTGTAATATCAAAAGCTATGTTAATCCACACGTTGATTTGAATTGCGAAAAACTTCATTCTCACACCATAATTGGGCGCTATCTCTGTTTATTTGAAGCGAACATTCTTCCTTTTTCTAAATCATTTTTAATTTTGAAAAAACATTAAAAACTTTATTTTTTTAGAAATTGTTTAATGCGACCATGCAAAACTCAGAAATAGTTGTGTTGATGAAATATGAACTCCACCGTGGAACCACAGCGGCGCGAAAAGCTCGCAAATATTAACGATGTATTTGGTACTGAAGTTGCATCAAATCATACAACATCTTGATGGTTTAAAAAATTCTGTTCTGATAACTTCGACCTGACAAATAAGCCACGTGGACGATCTGAGATGAAAGTGGATAATGACCAGCTGAAGGACATGATCGAATCGAATACAGTGCAGGGTGCGTGTAAATTATCGATGATGTTCGCTATAACCAAAAAAACAATATCGACTCATTTAGCTCAAATCAGTAAAGCGCAGAAGAAACGACGCGTGGAAGATTCCCTTTTGCTTCTTTTTCGCAACAAAACCGAACTGATGCCAGTTTGTACGTTTTGAGTGTAGCTTCCTGTCTCGTTGAACGTTTATAATTCTGGTTGACGCAGTGATTATTATTGGGGTGTGATCAGATGAGAGATCCAGGCAGGATTCTGCTTTCATATGATCACTTGATATACCTTTTGTGACACAGAAGTCAATTAGATCAGGTATTTTGCTTCTGTCAGTAGGCCAGTATGTAGGTTGCCCCGTTGATAGATGATTTAATTTGCATTCTTGCATTGCCATTAGTAGTTGTCTACCTTTTTGCGTGATCATTCTTGATCCCCAGTGTGTGTGCTTTGCGTTGTAATCTCCTCCAGCGATGAATCTTTTGCCGGGTTTTGTAGTAGTCGATATACTGCATCTTGCTAATGTTATGTTTTGGGGGCGAATATACGGCTGAAATGGCTAACGGACCATTCCAATCTTCTATTACCACAGTTGTTGCTTGTAGATGACTGCTGTCATATTTTGATAGCTCGTAGTGTTTAATTGAATTTTTGATGATGATGGCTGTACCGCCGTGAGCAGCTCCATCTGGGTGTTTGGTGTCGTAAATTTTATAATTCCTTATATTAAAATAACTTTTGATAGTAAAATGGGTTTCAGAAATTAGTAGTATGTCAACTTTGTGTTCAATGATGAATCGGTTTAGCTCTTGCAATTGTTGTGTTAGCCCATTAGCGTTCCATACTACAATTTTTAGTAGTTTAGCCATTTTTATTAAGGTTTTCGACTAGGGTAGATAAATTCATTATTAGTGGACCGATTTGTTCTAATAAATGTTTTACCATGTTTTTGAGGTCTGCTATTTCATTTGTTTTTATTTGACTATTTTCTTGGCGTTGTGTACCCTGCATTACAGTACCGTTTTGCTGTTGGGGTAATTGATAGGAAGTCTGCTGCTGGTTGACATTATTTTTCGTGACCTGGGCATATGATACAGCTGGGTGTACGGTTTGTACGTTTGATGTAGTTTCTTTGTTAGGTGCTGTGTTTTGTTCCATATATTGTCTATTACGTGCTTGCGGAAATTTTCTTTCTCTTAGGTCTTTGTAGTACTGACAGCCCTTGTAGCTGGCCGGATGTTTACCTGAGCACAGGACACACTTAACGGCGTTACCCATGCGTTTGGTCGTGCAGGTTTTTGTTAAATGTTCGCCTGCACACTTGACACATCTCGGCATCCTATTGCAATATTGCCAAGTGTGTTCGTATCGTTGGCATCTGGTGCATTGTGGAATTTGCTTCTTTTTGTTTGGAGCTTCGAATACAATACGGGTGTGTAATATGTAGTGTATTTTGTATATATCTTTATTGTTTTCTTTCTGCTTCAAGTCAATGTAAAAGAGCGGCAATGGTGTTAGTACTTCGCCTCTTCGCTGCTTGATATTATGGATGTTCGTTACTTCGTGGTTTAATTTCTCTATTTCTAGCTTGATGTCTGCTACTTCGATTGAGGGATGAAGTCCTCTGAGTACTACTCTGAAGCTTTTTGCTTGTTTAGGTTGGTAAGTATGAAACTGCGTTTTTCTTTCCATTAGGCTTTTCACTAATTTTCTGTAATCTTCAGATTCTGTTGTTTGTACTTTGACCTCATCTTCACATAAATTTTTTATAATGTATTCCGCTTGACAATCATTTGTTAAAAGGTTGTTCAATGCTGTCATATTTTGTACTCCTGATATAAAGATTGGTTGTGGTTTAGTTGGCTTGACCATTCTCTCATCGCGTTCTTCATCATTTTCTATTTCAAGTCCGCTGAAACGATTTTCTGTGCTTGTTAGGTTTAGCCAGTAATCGTTTATCTTAGTTTGTTTAGGTTTTGGCATTTGTTGAGGGCTATCTTTCTTTCTTTTTATATTGTTGGCGTCATTATCATTACCGCTATTGTTGGTTTTATTTTTTTTTTGGTATGTTACTATTGAAAAACCATCATTATTTTTAATTTGAGTTTCTGGTGTAATTCTTTTTCGTGGTGTACATGTTGTGTTTGCATTAGGTAATGGATTTGGGTGCTTAGTTGTAGCTGGTAGGTTATTTTGTTGAGTCTTTTGCAACTGTTTATCTAGTTGGATTCTTTTGAGCTCTTTCTTTTCTGCTTTGAGGATTGTGATTTCATTTCTCAGTTCCATACAGAGTAGCTCTATTTCACTGACCTTACTACGGAGTTTTTCGTTGTCCTCCATAATATGAATTTGACCAGTAGAATCTTCTGTGACTTTGGCCTGGTTTACCAGCAAGTCACTGTGCGGTCGAAAGATATCGACCCGCGGGAGCCCGCTCGCTCGCTCCTCACGTATCGGTTCTGGGGTTCCGTGCCCCTGTCCAGTAGCTTTATTTTTTAATTCTTCTGACATTTCATGTTGGACTTGTTAGTTTTAGTCCTCCTTGTCAAGGTCAAATAAAGTTTAAAATATCGTAAATTAAACCAAGCAAGGACAAAGCAGAAAAATAAATAAATTAAAAATAATTTACCGGGTAAATAAAACAAAACAAATCAGATGAAACAGTAATAATAAAACCATAAAGTTAAAAATAAAAAATAAAAAATATTTTTTTTTTTTTTAACATAAAAAAATATTTATTGATTTTTATAACTGTTATGACTTTTGTTACTTTTATTACTCTTGTTAAACAGAATTTCTATTGATCGCAGTTTTCGAAAACACAACTGTTCAGTTCAGAGGTTCGATTAATATGATATAATATATATTTTACATATTTTTGCAAATATTTCTATTTCTTTTGTTACGATTTGAACAAAAATATTGGGTTGTGTAATATCAAAAGCTATGTTAATCCACACGTTGATTTGAATTGCGAAAAACTTCATTCTCACACCATAATTGGGCGCTATCTCTGTTTATTTGAAGCGAACATTCTTCCTTTTTCTAAATCATTTTTAATTTTGAAAAAACATTAAAAACTTTATTTTTTTAGAAATTGTTTAATGCGACCATGCAAAACTCAGAAATAGTTGTGTTGATGAAATATGAACTCCACCGTGGAACCACAGCGGCGCGAAAAGCTCGCAAATATTAACGATGTATTTGGTACTGAAGTTGCATCAAATCATACAACATCTTGATGGTTTAAAAAATTCTGTTCTGATAACTTCGACCTGACAAATAAGCCACGTGGACGATCTGAGATGAAAGTGGATAATGACCAGCTGAAGGACATGATCGAATCGAATACAGTGCAGGGTGCGTGTAAATTATCGATGATGTTCGCTATAACCAAAAAAACAATATCGACTCATTTAGCTCAAATCAGTAAAGCGCAGAAGAAACGACGCGTGGAAGATTCCCTTTTGCTTCTTTTTCGCAACAAAACCGAACCGTTTTTGAACCGAATTGTTACGTGTCATGAAAAATGGATTCTGTACGATAATTGTAAGCATTCATTGCAATGGTTGAACCGAGATAAAGCACCGAAACTTTGCGCGAAACGAAACATTCATCAAAAGAAGTTGATGTTGACTGTATGCTGGTTTAGCGTTGGTGTCATCTACTATAACTTCATGAAACTAGACGTAACGATCTTCGCGGATGCCTACTGTATGCCCTTGGACAAAATGATGCGACATATTGTGGTTAAAAACTCTAATTCACAGGTAGGCTGGGGCCTAATAGCATAAATATCTTTCGCAAATTTTATTGAAATCGGCATATTAGTTTTTAAAATACATTGGAAAAACTTTATAAACAAGCTTATTTCCCTTGCGACTATTTCTTTCTTCACTATCATTAGGCCGATTTGCCTGAAATTAACCTTAATATCGTCTATTTATGTAGTCAATCCATATAAATAATTTAAACAAAATTACTTCACAAATTTTCAAATTAAATCTAATGAAAAACGACAAAACTTTCTGTTCACCCTGGTTTTTTCTTTATAACTTTGCTCCCGCTGGGCCGATTGCTGAAATGGAATGCCAAACCAAGTTAAGGAAGAACCAACTCACGTTGTAAATTTCATCAAAATCGGACAACTCGTTTTTAATTTATCTTGTATACGAAGGAACGGACGGACATGCAGAAATCAATATAACTTTTGATTTTCTACAGAACCGTACCCTTGAAACCTTTCTACTACCAATATTTGTATGTGTTACGAATGTAGGAGCAAAACTAATATACCTTCTGGTAGTACCTACCATGGACCATAATGATATATTCAACACCAGAATAAATGCATTTTTTTTTTGGAAATCTTGTTGCGTTTTGTATATTGAGGTAAAAACAAATGCAATGAATATTGGATTGAACATGCAGATTATATACATACTATTTTTGTTAACGATACGCAGACAAAGGAATTATAATTCATTAGAATCCATGATTCAGGTTGTATACCGAGTTACATCCAGAATGGTTTGGACTTTACACAGAAACATTGCAGAAAAGATTGCGAATTTGAGTTTATCTTTTTAGAGAAGATTAAAACACTTAAAATAATCAGTTGTTTTTTAATTGGAATTTATTTTATATTATTTTACTAATTTCAAATTTAATAAGTATAATTTTTTTATAATTAATGTAAGAGAGAAAATGTTTAGCATTTTTTTTTTTTTAACTAAGGCTACTTATTTTATATTATTTAAGAATAAGTTTGTTTTTTTTTTATATAATAGAATTTATTTGTTTTTATACAAATCTGTAATTAATTGCATTCTTAATTTTGAATATCACAATAAAATTATTTGTTTCAATGCTTTGTTTTTTGTTTGTTTTTAATTTTCGAATAAAAACTATTCTCTAAAAAAATAATGATAATAAAAAAAACAACATGGCACATTATTCCTATGATGATTTGAAAACAATTTATTTTGATCGATCTTTTTCACAGATTTCATTCAAATGAAATTCTTTTTTTTCTATATAGAAAAATTGAGAACATAATCCTTTAGTGGACCTGGTAAATTAAGACGAATTATATTTTGTGCCAATCTTTTATTGAAATGTTCGTAAATAGTTATCCGGCACAATTGTTTCAGACTTCTTGGCTTTTTATATAATGTTGATATTAATGAAATTAGTAATTCTGTTTTCTTACTCGGTACTTGAGCCACATAGAAATTATGTAAAGATTTTAGGCAATTAAATAATGGAACATGTTGCATTGTTAAATAAAATAAATATATTATACGCGTATATGTTAATTCGGAATCTTTTAATAGAAATTCTTTTTTCGTTATTAATATTATATAATAAAATAAGATATATCTAGAATTCGTACGAAATGAGTTACGAAATCCTTCTCCTGGTCGTGTTGAAGATGTACCATTTGTATTTATAGTCGTATCTGTGGTACTATCGGTATGACCACCGCATATTGATTCACCAAAATTTCCAATTTCATTTGAAAATATTGTACTACCCGTTGTTAGTTTACAACTTAATACGATATTTGGATCGGCACCATATTGTATTAATGTTAATGTAAGCTCATATATACATAACATATCTGAACAAGTTCGTACATTTTGTACCATTTCCATTACGGCTTGTAAAATATGTTGATATGTTTGATTACAATCTAATCCATGCTGTAATAGTAATAGAAGTATATTTTTAATAAAATCAAAATTAACCCGTTTTTGTAAATCACAGTTAAGTGTAAAATTTTCACTAACTGTAAAAACTAAAACATGTAAAGGGGTTAAATTTGATCGATACGAGCAATTCGGATTGGCACCATGCTCTAATAAAATGCGAATACAATTTAAATAGCAAACCTAGAAAATAGAATACATTTTTTATTTTTTTGAATTCAAGAATAATGTTCATACAGCATGTGTACCTTCATTGAATGGGAAAAATGATGTAATTGATCTTTATTGATTAACGGAACTAAACAAACCATGATTGGAACAGATCCATCACGTCCAACTATATTCGGATCGCCTTGGTTTCCAAATAATAATAGTTTTATAAAAAATATATTAGTTATTGCAAAAATATACCATTTTCTCTGATTAACATATTCAAGAGTTCAAAACAAACTTCCCAATGACGAACATGACGTAGAACACAAGCCAAGGCGCTATTACCTGTTTGATTTATTGAGCTTTTTGCTCCGTTTTGTAAAAGGAACCTAACTAGATGTAAAACATCCCATTTACTCCATTTATGATAGCCATATCTAAATATATAATAATAAGTTACGAAAATATTTATACATAGTTGAAATTATGAACTTTGCTTCTTCCAGAGCATAGCGCACAATAAGAGCATGTAATGGTGTATTTCCTAAAGAATCTGGTTCATTTACTAGCTCTTTACAGCCACGCTCTAATAATATTCTTAAAGTGGTTAAAGTATCTTCGGCAGATTTCCTCGCTGCAAATATCACTGAACACGGAAACGAATACCATATACAAATTAAACAACTACTTTTGATATATGTATATATATATATTCCTTACCGACATGTAGTAAAGTCATTTGTTGTGTACATGTTCGAACTGTAGTAACAGCACCATGATGAATTAAAAGTTCCAAAAATCTACCATCATGAAGAACGGCTTGATGTATTGGATAATATTCATCTTTGATTAGATTAATCTCATCTGTTCGTGTTATAACCAATTGTTGAACACATTTCCATGCGCCCCGTTCACAAGCTAAATGAAGCAGTGGTTTCTTAACTCGAAAGGGCATCTAAAATATAATTAAAATAAGCAAAAAAAAAACTTGGAACATTACCGAATCAATCCAAAACGTACCCACGGATCTTCCATTTTTTGTGATAATACATTTAAAATATTAATTTGATCTCCATCAATAGCATAACAAATAGCATTTTGTAATTGAGGGTAAAGCCTTTCACAAACACTAACGCCTTCTTGTGCCACACGATATTTTCCGCTTTCTTCACAACTATGACAATGAGGTCCGGGAAAACACATTCGTGCGTCAGTATCAATACGCGCTCCATGCTTTAACAAAAGCTCAACACACTCTTCATGACCTTTTAAACATGCAATATGTAATGGCAGAGAGCAAGGACTTCGATTAACATCCGGACGATGTCGTTGAAGTAACCATCTGGCTAGATCAATATGATTAAGGCCTACACTTTTTTGGAGCAAGTTATATCCGGAATCGTCGTGAATAGCAAGAATATTTTCATTCTAATTGATAGAAAATAAAAAAAATATATATATATATATATATACACTTATACATATAATATATGTATATGTCAAAAATAAAACCTTGGGAATTTGTAAAAGAAGTCCTTCTAATGTATGAATAGAAATCTTTGGATTTGCTCTTAAAATTTCAAACAATGTTTGGATTTTATCTTCCGTAGCTTTTGTAACCTTGTGTCCGTCACGATTAGACAATAGTGCACTACCAGATCGAAAAACTTGACTAACTGATCCACCCATTCTTAATTTTTGTTTGTTTTTATCTTTTTTATCTTTTTTTTTAAATAATCATAATTAGGTTAGATTTAATTTTAGTATATACAAAATATATGTTATAGGCGAAAATGATGTTTCCGGATTATAAAATGTTATCGAACTGAACTTTTGAAGTGTTGTCTTCAATATTAGTGAGTGGATAAAAAAGTATTAGTTTTAAGCCTTTTGCATTTTTTAGTCTTCATCAATAATTGTTGATTTTATTTATATATTTGAAGGAAAACACCCTTTTGGCTACTTCGAAAGATAACAAATTTTATATTTTCTTCATTAAATCACACATTGAAATAATTCAAATTTTAAGATGTGTAAAAATAAAACAATAAATTTTTTAATTTGATTAATCAAATCGATAAGAAAAATCTTTGTTTACAATCGAAACAGATCATAATTATTTATAAAATATTTTAAACACTGTAAAAATAAATAATTCTTGTTTATAAATAAATTTTTCTAATAAAATATTTTATTTCTAATAAAAATTAATATCTTGCTAATGAGAAACTATTAAATTTCTGCTTTGATTTTGTTTTTATTGTACCACCCCACTTCACTTCATTTATAGAACATTCATACTCGCACTGTTGTAAATTTGTAAATCTAGGAAACGTCATTCGGATAAAAAAATAGTCAGGCTTGCGTTCACTTGTCGAGTTGTCGATTTTGCTTAGTAGTTATATCACTAACATTTCTATGGATATACAAAGTTTTGGTAAATTAAACAACCATAATTATGGTACTTTCGACAGATTTGAATAAAACAATATAATAATTTTACTTTTCGTTTTTATATGTGTACGATGAAAATTGTGACTGATAATTTACGCCTGTATATAATACCTGTAGGTACAAATAAACGTCAAAAAACGGTGTCGAAAATGTAAACTTTTTTGACTCGTAATCGTACATGTCCCCAATCCTCTTTGGACATAAATGTAAACCGAGAGAATTTCAGTGAAATTTGACATTCGGCATTTTGAACTTTTCCTATTTTTTTATTTATTACAGAAGAAAAATCAAATTTAATTCAAGAAAATCCCGGCTGTACATACAAAGTAGCGTAAGGTAGCGCATGCAGTTTTTATTTATAATCCATGCCAAGTGACATTTGTTTATAGAGTATTATTGAATAAGAATTAAAAAATAGAAAATGAAAAATCTTGACAAAATAGAATTATTTTTGATATTAACGTATGAGTGCTACAAATGTTATATAAACTGGAACAATAAATAAATTTGTCGAGGAACATTGAGGTTATCTAGTTTTTGTTATATAAAACCTAATTTTACCGCACTTGTTCAAAATCAGTCATATTTTTCAGAAAACCAAATGATTTTCAAACAGTTACCTTTTCTGCGTTGAATTGCTCTGCGTTACGCTACACTACTTTACCTATTGTGCATTAGCTAATATTCCTTTTGTTTTTAGTTGAGCAAACTCAGGCATGATGTACAGTCTAGCGCTTTTATTAAAAATCAATTGTATGATTAACAATTAAAATCATAATAGCAAATTAATATTTTAATAAGTTACAATTTTGCATAAGAAACATTTTGAAATTTAGTGAAAAACAAAAAAATTAATTTCTTGTTTCCAACTCAACCATATTTTAAACTGCTATGATTTTTCTAACACCCTGTGGGACGATTATAGCAAAAAAGAAAGAAGAGAAGACAAAAGAGAATAAAGCAATCTGAATTTACGAACTATTCCAAAAAGTGTGTAACTTATATTTGTCTCTCTCTACTGTCTTCTAAATTGATGACAAGTAAACTCTGCGAAGTGCATGAGAACGATAGGATCACCTTTTATTTCAAATTATTGATATAAATATTCTTTAAAATGGTAAAGTATCTTTAAATTTATAAAGCGTGTTCACATATATTATTAACAAAATTTTTAAGTCCAAGCTTTTTGTACCGCTTGCTATTAAATTGAAATTGAAATTCTAACCTAAAAAATGTGTCAATTTGCAGAAACCTCTTATGCTACAGGGCCATGAGCGCTCCATTACACAAATAAAATATAATCGGGAAGGTGATTTAATATTTTCCTGTTCAAAAGATCAAAAGCCCAACGTTTGGTTTTCGCTAAACGGTGAAAGGCTTGGAACTTTTAATGGGCACAATGGTGTTGTGTGGTGTGTGGATGTCGATTGGACCTCATCGAAATTAATTACTGGCAGTGGTGATAACACTATAAAAATTTGGAACGTTGAGCGTGGAATACCAATTGCTTCGATAGACTCGAACTCTGCTGTTAGGACTTCAAATTTTAGTTACTCCGGTAATCAGGCGGCATATAGTACAGATAAAGCGATGGGTCAAAATTGTGAAATATTTATAATTGATGTGAGAAACGCCGATTCCAGCATTGAACATCAAGATCCCACTCTTCGCATTCCTGTTCTTCAATCAAAAGTGACATCAATGTTATGGGGAAATTTAGATGAGACAATTATCACAGGTAAAATATTTTTCTATTAAAAACTAAAATTGATGTTAAATTGAAATTTCTTTAGGACATGAAAACGGGCAAATTAGTCTTTGGGATTTGAGAACAGGAAAAGTATTAAATTCAGTCAACGATCATACGTCTTCTATTAATGATATGCAAATGTCTAAAGATGGAACAATGTTCGTGACAGCATCAAAAGATACCTCAGCAAAATTATTTGATTCAGATTCTTTGATGTGCCTAAAAACATACAAAACCGAAAGACCAGTCAATTCGGCAGCAATTAGTCCAATCCTTGAACACGTTGCACTTGGTGGTGGCCAAGATGCGATGGAAGTTACAACTACATCTACAAGAGTGGGAAAGTTTGATTCACGTTTCTTTCATTTAATATATGAAGAAGAATTTGCACGTGTTAAAGGTCATTTTGGTCCTATTAACAGTTTGGCTTTCCATCCCGATGGTAAAAGTTTTTCATCTGGTGGTGAAGATGGTTTCGTACGTGTTCAAGTATTCGACGGTTCATATTTTGATTATACATTCGAGTAATTTTTTAAATTATTTATGAACTACATAATAAATGATAATGTCCTCAAAAATTTAATTTTCTTTTAAAAACATTGCCTTTTTCCTAATTTATAATTTTCTGCAATCATTAATACAAAGAAAACATTGGCTTTGTACAAAAATTCAGCCCTTAACTCATTTTTGCGTATTAAATCAAAATATTGTAGAACAGTAGTATTGCTAGCTTTACAGACTATAAATCATAGTTTAGAACAGAAATATATTGAAATATTATAATTTATATATTGAAAAGTTGCAGAACTCCTTTATTGGACATGTCCTTGGAATGAAGAGACAGTAAATTTAATTTTTTTTTTTCAGCCACTTTGATATATTCCATACTGATTGCCGTGCCTTTTTATTGGGACAGAAAACAGCGAATTAAATTTTGTAGCTGAGCTGAGCAATTGACACGTTTTTTAGATTTTGTTTTGGAAATATTGTTTTTGAAGAATGAAAACAGTTATGGCGGTTACATGATCTACTTGAAGTCGACTTCAATCTGAAAATCGTCCAAATATACCAAGATTGACTTCAATCCAACTTGAGTCGATCCAATCACAAACATTTTTCTGATCGACTTAACCAATTTGATTTGGTCTTAATCTAATTACACGATTCTACTCCTGATTTCAAGTCAATTTTAAAGTCGCCATGCAAACGCCATAAGTGATTACAAAACGCAAAATTTGTGTTAGGTCTTTTGTTATTCATTTACGATATTTTTTATAAATACCTCGTAAAACAAAAAATGCATGGGATAGAGGCAAACAAAATAACGCAAAAACCGTATGGAATGGAGACAAATGATGTCTTTAAAACAAAATAAATGTGAGCTTTGTTTTAAAAAATTTTATTTTGAAATTTGGCTACTTCATTGGATGTACGTAGGCAGAGATATCTATTGTTTTGCGCTAGGATCTAAGGGAGGATACGGGTCTTGCAGAAGGAAACCGTTTTTGGCTGAGGTACATTTTCAAGCAATTTTTATGAAATTTTGCATCAGGATTCAAATACCCTATAGTATCAAAAAGGACGAAAAAATTAAAACAAGATATCAAGATGAAAACTCCATTTTATAGCAATTTTTTGAAAATACCGTACCGTATACAAAATTGAAGAAGATTATATAAAGGGACGAAAAGGACTGAAACAGAACTCCCATAATTTTATAGTTCCTTTTAAATAGATTTTTGGAAAGTAAAATATTTTGTATAGAAGTTTCATTAATGGTTTCACACTAAAGGTTGTTAGTTCTTTGGTCAATGATAGTACGTTTAATATGTACCAATGTTTATGCCCTGTGGTAGGTACTACCAGAGGGTATATTAGTTTTGTCACTAAGTGTGTAACGCATAGAAATAATCATCGTAGAAAAATTTCAGTTATATCGATTTATGCATGTCCGTCCGTAGACAAGATAACTCAAAAACGCGTTATCCGATTTTGATGAAATTTATAATATGAGTTGCTTATTCCTTAACAGTTTTCCGAGATGAGCCCTTTTCGAAATTGATTCAAGAACTTAGGTGGTTTTAGTAATAAAATGGCAAATAAGGAATGTTTATCATAAGACAGACAGTTTATTAATCAGAAAACATTATTGTCACAATCGTTGTACGAGTGGCCTCTTTGGGGAAAATAAAGGAAAACTTTAAACTTACGCCGTTTTCATATTATCCGCGCAAAATTCATAGTTGGCGGAAATAAAATATTTCCTGGACGGGGAAAATTCGCAGTGGGAGATTCTGTATATAATCAAACTCCAAACCCATGATAGTTTTACCAACCACTTGAGATTTTTCAGATTTTAGAGTAAAATTTGGATGCCCTTATGAACTATGTTAATTTCTTAACTATTAGTTAATTTCTTAATTATTAGTTAATTTCTTGGCATTTTGAGCACATGTCAATTTCTGGTCTCCTAAATGACAAATTAAAATTGACTGAAATAGTTCACATAACTCTTTAATTAATTTCGAAAAGGTCCCATCTCCAGAAAGACATGCATTTTTTTCCACTTTGGAAAACAGATATGAGTCCCTCTTGCTCATGGAACATGCGTCTATACGTGAAGATAAAAGTACATTTTGGAAAAAACCGACATGAGTCTTTTCGAAATTGGTGATTCAATTAAATTCAAAGCGTCATGTACTGTCGAATATCCAAAAAAAACGTTTTACTTGTAGAAAGAGTTGAAATATACCCAACTTAATAAAACCGTTACAGAGGGCAATATTATATTGAGAATATTGAAAATTTTTCCTATACAATTTTATTATCATATCATATCATCTCATAAAATCTTTACTGTTTAATGTACAATACCATACTTTATTACCAAATTCACTAAAAATGTAAAATAACTTAAAAAATCATAATTTTGTTTGAAAACAAAAATGATACATTTGTTTTGATTCAGGAAGAAAATACCGGTCATTAAGATAAAAATATCCGAAAACGTTTCAGTTCAAAAATGATATCCCTGTTACCGGTAATTTTTACCCTAATAAATTTCTATTCCTATTCCAGACTCCGACGGAATTTTGGCATGTACTGACTGACTCCGGCGGATTGTGTACAAACGTTACCATATGAACAAATATTTCGAGAAATAAAATATTAGGCGTATAATATACTGTGGCTTAATTTATTTTTCACTATTTTGTGGTAAAGAAAACAATTTGTTTTTTAATTAATTAATTTTCCCTCATAATTTGAGAAATCCCTACTGCAACTACTACTACTGCATTAAAATATTAAGGCGCTGATTATTGGATACAAAATATTTCGTATCCTTCACCTTCCACCGGCAATTTAGAATGACAAAAAATAATAAAATCAAGAACCGTTTTTCTACGTTCAAAACAATTATTTATTTTAGTGTACCAATTTGGGTTCGCTTTGTTTGTTTTGGTAATGCATGCGTAAAGTATTGTTTCCTTTAATTAGGCAAATGCATACAATTTTGAACAAATTTCTTAAAAACATCGAAGTGAATTTGACATATACTAAAAAACTCATTGGTTGGAGATTGCAAATATTTTAAAAATACACTGTCACTTGAATTATCTCTACTTAAAATTAAAAATTCAGAAGGCAAGGGTACAATTTCTCTTTGTTTGATCATATCGATTTTACATTTTTCACAACCAATTTTGTTAAAAATCACATATCCAACGAAGAATCGTCTAGAATTAGACTCTACCAATGCCTTCTAGATATTTCATCAGGCCAGCACATAGACGACAAAGACGTCTTAACTTCAAATAAGTGAAAAAGAAAAATAATTATGAAGCACGAAGGTTAAAGAAACACGTTTCTAATGCAATTTGCATTGGAAGCTTGCTTCTCTCTTTTAATCTTCCCGCTTAATAATTATTTCTCTTTTCTACACACTTGAAGTTAAGACGTCTTTGTCGTCTATGTGCTGGCCTGATGAAATATCTAGAAGGCAGTGACTCTACAACAAGGCTGTCCAACCCGCAGCCCACATGCGGCCCAAAAATATGCGCTGTCGTGCTAAAGCTGCCAATTGACAAACTACAGAAACAGAACAGAAGGCTCCTTCGTTCCGTAGTAAATTCTCTTTCTGTTTGCGTTGCTAGCTCAGCTACACTGTTCTGTTGTTTGTTACCTGGTAGCTTAAGTGAAGACTGAAACATACTAAGTGTAAAATTAGAGCCAACATGTTGGATGAACACCTTGAGATCTGCCTGAGAATTGCAACCACGTCAATCGAACCAGATATTGACGCTTTAGTTTCTCAACTTTAATGCCAAGTATCACATTAATTTTATAATATGGAGTTATTCATAGTAATATACTTCTGGCCTAAAACACCATGTCTTCTTCCAATGTGGCCCAGGGAAACAAAAAGGTTGGACACTCTTGCTCTACACTAAAATTTTCATTCTGCTGATGATTTTCCTTATTTGCAACCTCTGTGGTATAATTTTCAAATTCCTGCAACATTCTTTCAGCTTGCATTTGTTCCATATTGTGAACAATGTTGTCTGCTAGAATAATAATATCATTCAATTCCAATCGAAGATCATCGCCATCTTCACAATTTTTGGAAAAAGAACAGGTGATAATTTTCATTAGTATTATTCTGGGAATTGAAGTATTAAATTAAAATTAAATTAAATTCAAAAACAGACGGATTTCGATTATTTCGACAAAATAGTGAAAATCAAATTAAGCCGCAGTTCGTGCATTACTAGGCTGACCATCCGTACTGATTTTGTCAGTACAGTACTGATTTTTTAGCTTCTGTACTGAATAAAAAAGTTGTACTGAAATTGTACTGATTTTTTTTTCTAAGTACTGAATATACTGATTATTTGATAATACTGTGAAATTTCGTTCATTTCGTTCAACGGAAATTCCAATTAAATATTAATTTTTAATTATTTATGAATTCGAGTTGAAATCCCAAAATGAACGAAATAAATAAATAAAATGATTTTGTTACTAGTTTATCAAGGTTTTTTTGTTTCACTAATGTCTATAAAGGTTTAAGCCTTTACAGTTTACATGAAAAGTTACAAAATTTTTTGTACTGAATTCACCGCGGAAATAAATGGTCACCCTATGCATTATACGCCTAATATTTTATTTACATATTTTCTTTAAGGGATATTTGGTATGTACATATGAGCGCAAAATATGTTAAAAATCTGATTATTAACCAAAATATCGTATCTAATAAAAAGTAAAAAGAAATTCAAAATCTTCTTGAAAGAATTCTATACAGTCTTTACCTAAGAAAGCAAAAAAAAAATAGAAGGAAACCAAGCTACTTGAAAAATATGTATTGTACATACACAAAATTTCCCCCCGAATAACAAAGAGGTAAATTTTTAAAAATTTTCATGGATCGTCATTTAAAAACAAGACAAGATAAAACGAATTTTTATATACCACGTTTTTAAATTTTCTATTGAATCATATAAACTTGACAATTCCATGTATTAATAAATACTTTTTAAAAAATTTTTTTCCGAACTAACTTTCCATACAAAACGAAATGTACTGAAAATAAATTCAATTTTGCTTAAAGATGGCTAAAAGTATTAAAAGAATGCATTGTGCATTGTGTTATGAAAAAGTGAAAATTGAAAGCTACTAATACATACAAACATATTCGCATCTACTATCCTCTATTTTAATAATAATTTTTAACAATTTATGAGAAAATATCGTATTTTGGTTAATTTTATAAAAAATAATTCAAAAAATTTAGGTTTGAAAAAAGCATCTTCCATATTACATAATATGCCCGTAAAGCTCGCTGACACGTAAATGTATTTGCACTTTTCGCACAATCTAATTCAGACTTTATTGTACAAAAGGCATACAATTTATTGTAAATAGAGTGCCCAACTAGGATTCTGTTTTCGACCATTATATTTCGTTTTTAGTATTTATTTGCAAAAAAAAAAACTTTGTAATATAAAAATGCAGGTCTTTCTTACAAGTACTATTATTGAGGTTGCATGCTTTGCAGACTGGAGATGTGAATAAAAATTAATAAACGTAGGATTACCCGCTTATTCTAGCATTGTGACAGTTTTACGGTCATAAATATTTATGACAATAATATTCTGACTGCTGAGAAAATTCGTATTCTATCGAACGAGTCATAATTATGTCCAAAATATGAATTTATAACAGTTTAAACTGTTATAATTCGAGCGAGTTATCATGGTTATTTGAGAAATACTCTCGAAAATGTTTATATAAGTTTGAAATTTTTTTATAGGTGTAAAAATTATTTGCGTGTTTAAAAATATGGTGGAAATTATTCCATATTTATCAATTAAATCACTCAGAGAACACATATAAAATTCCGTTATGATGTAAAATATTTTCGGTCAGAACTTATGATCTTTTTTATGACAGTTATTAGTTATGACCAGGGCAGAATACTAAATAGTCATAATAGTTATGACAATGACGTCATGTTATGACAGAACTTGTTAACGATTTAGAATCTTATAAAACGTGGATTTCGATCATGATTCCAGTAACTTATATACTTCGTATAGAAGCTAAAAATCGTAAAAAATTCGCGTTAAATTATATTTCCATTTAACTAAATAAATGTGCATTATTTGTGTTAGTAGTTTTAAGTGGGGCTAGCGAACAGACATTAAGTAATTTTTAACACTTTTTCATACTTTAATGCATAAATCTTTTAAAATAAAAATTATATTTTTTAAAATATTTTTCACGATTTTCCAATCTGTGAAGGATTCTGGGAATTTTTAAAATGCCAGATCAAGTTCTGGCCAAAATCAGTTTTAGGTTCCACCATACATACAAAATTGCCAACAATTATAACCATTTTGTTAAATCGGTTTCTCAAGCCTATTATATATCGAAAGATTTCTTGCATGATTTGTTACCTGTACCATCAAGGATATGAAATCACTATTTTCTCCTCATCTCCGAGATTTAGATTAAAATTAAATATGCAAATATATATATATATGCTTCCCAAATTATAATATATTTGTTATAATTTTGTTACATAATTATATTCTGTATAATATGCTTTTTTATAGTTAACAAATAATCGATAAGTGCACTTGCCAATCATATACGTTTAAATTTCCTTAAATTATTTATATATATATATAATTTTTTTTATTTTTTTTCATCTTATTATATAATATTAATATATTTAATAAAAAAAGGCGTGAATTAATTTGATTTTTATTTACATATAAAATATTTATGATTAAAGGTTATTTCATTAGAAAAAAAAGAAAACTTTATTACGAATAATTTCAAATCTCATTGTATTTTTTTTCGTGATAGTAATTGTAAGCTATATATTCATTATAGGCAATATTACTTACACCAATATAAAATTTATAATAATTAAAATTAATTATTTTTCTTAATTATATTTCATTTTTGAATTTTAAAAAAATATATATATATTTTTTTTTTTTTAAAGATCGATTTTACTAAAATCCTATTTTTACAAAAGATATTTTATATGTAACTGATTTAAAGATATAAAATGAAATGAAAACATAAACGTAACATTACACAGCCTTCAAATATACAAAATATTGATTAATAACAGTATTTTTTTTATTTTTTTTTTTTTGAAAATAGACAATTATGATATTATACTACATATATGCAATCGAACCTGCTAATTGAGACATTATACCCGGTCAAAATTAATCGGAAATAATGATGATGAAACAATGATAGCAAATCCTTTATTGTGCGCACTTAAATTGTTTCAAGTTTTCGAACAGGGCCCAATATTTGGTTTCTCGAATCGACAAAAATTCTTTAAAGTTTGTCGAGATAATAGAAATTTGGTATTTCACAACATCGAATCAAGAAACCAAATATGGCCCCAGGTAAGTTGTTTCTGCCATAACAATTGAAATGCGACTTATGGTTTGATCGAATCAAAAATTGTAAAATAACTTAAATGCTGACACTCGGGCCATAATCTCACATAACTACCGACGTCTCCTTCTTAGCAGGTTCAACTCTATATACGAAATTATATTCTTTGTCACATAATTATCCGATGGGGGTTTTTTTTTAAGAAAAATTTATTTATAAATTATAATTTCTGTTTGGATCTGTTTTTTTTTGTTTTGTTTTAATTATTTATTACTTCCGAGCTTCTAAAAGTTTATTGAAAAGGACCGAAGCAAAATTTATTTTCTATGAATGTTTTTCATAACTAAACATTGCTTAAATTTTGAAAAATTTCCAAAAATTACTGCAAATTCAAAAACTTTTGAAAAAAAAAAACATTTGACTGTGCACAAATAGCAAACCCTTGGCAATAAAATATCGCGGGCAATTTGAAGAATTATTGTACAGTAGATTTTCGATATAAGGAATATTGCTGATACAATTAAAACAAGAAAAAAAATTAGAAAAAAAATGTTCCTTATAAGATGTAAATAGAAACAAAAGCAATTGGAAATGTTATCATTATTATATATTACATATTATTTTATGAATATAATAATATCTCTCTATTATATATAATAGTTTTGGGACGTGATCGTAATATTTTATTTTTTGTTTTTTTTTTAAAGTAATATTTTATTTTAATAAGGCAAATAATAAATCGAACATAAAAAGTAAATTTGTAATTATGGGTCGCAAAAAATTTAATTTGTCTGAAGAGGATAGAATTTTACGTAAAAAAGAACAAATGAAAAAAGTATATGAAAGTATACTAATTTTTAGCTTTTGTATAAGTAATGATGACGGTTGGTGAGCGCAGTGAGCAGAGGGCGGAGCCCCCTATTATAATAAAAGAAAATAATTTTCATATAAAAACCTTAATTTTTTACTCTCCTTAAGTAGTAAAATTTCATGGTACGTATTGTAACTAACTCCCCTTCAGCCCATTTTAAATTGACAATCAAATCATCACTTGCTTTGTGATTTTTTTATTGAAAAAGTAAAAACACTTTTTGAAAATACCTAATGCCCTGGAGGCAATCTCGACGAACACAATAGCGTTCAAGTGTCAAATAAAAGTTAATTTCATATGAATTGCATGGGAGGTGTTGATCTCGTTTAGACGTTGTAATATTAATTCGTATCCAACTTTTTACGTTACTGACGCGTTAAAATTTTATTTTAAAATTGATGTATGTAAATGATTTTGTGAGAACTCCATTTAAAAACGATACTTTTGTTTTTTATTAATTCATATTACTCAAAAAACTATTTTAATTTATAACACAAAGATTATATTCAATAATATTGTAATAACAAGCAACAAATTTCATCAACGCCGTCGAGTTTGCCTACACAAAAATATCTATAACGTTTTCGACACTTTACGCGTTCGTCGTGCCCGTCGAGATTGCCTCCAGGGTTATATCGGGTTTTCCTTATATACAAAAAAAAAAAAAAAAATCCTTATATCGCAGGTACCTTGTAACGAAAATCTACTGTATTTGAACTGATATTTACTACCTTCCCTCCTAAATGTAATTTAATATCATAATATACTATTGAACGATAAAAATTTTGCGCCTATTTTCGAATTGATCTCTAAAAATTTAATTTTAAAAATCTAACTATAAATGTTGTATTATGCTATAAAAATTAAACAAAAAAAAAAAAATACTTAAAATAAAACCATTTAAATCTAATCTAGTACTTTTTCTTTTCAATAAAGCTAAAATCTAATGATTATATTATTTTTTTCATAGATTTTCAAATTCAAAAAAAAAAGAAAAAAATTCTTTTAAAAAATTACCAAAAATATATACATAAAATTATCCTTCGATATACACGGTTTCGCTTTAGCACAGTCAAGAGGAAATTGGAACGAATTTTAATAGTTGTTGGATAATTTTCGCAGTTTTTTTTTTTTTTGTAGATGTGATTTTACAATTTACATAAAAAACGAGTCTACACTTTTTGTCAATCGAAGGATGTGTGGGCGTATTTTAGAATTGGTACATTTTGAAAAATTCGAATTTTTTTCTCCATACCTGACTAATTATCTTTTGTTATATAAAATTCCCTTATTTATAAACTTTGTAATTGAAAAATACTTTACTTATTTTTTTTTTAAAGAATACAACAGAAAATTCTTAAAAAAAAAAAAAAAAAAATCAAAATCATTTTCTAATTCCATTAAATCTAATTCTAACAGAATTTATGTTAATATTTTTCTAGAACTATTTATAAATGTCACACACGTTTATTTATTCAATAATATAAAAAAAAAAAGAGTTCTAAAAGATAAAAAGGTTTATATTTTAACGATTAGAATACGTACTTATGACTTGATGGATTTAATCGCAATTTATATAAAAATATAAATTCTATTGAATCAGTTGTTTTGTCAATTTTCAGTGTGACGAGTTATGACCACAAGAAAGCGTTAATAGAGTGTTATACAGGGCTGAGTAACTGATACGATTTTCATATGAAATAATGTAGTGTCCTGTGGTACTAAATGACACTTGGATATTCATTCTTTCGTAAAACCCTCGTATTCACTCGTAAACTTCGTATTCCTCATACAAAAATTTACAAAATACGACGTAAACGATGAATACGAAAGACAATGACTACCCTAACTATTTTTATTTTAGGTACATTTGATTCACGCCCCCATTTTTTCAAAACAACTAATTCAATTGAATTTCATACTGATACTGCCGATTACTTTTTATTATTTTTTTAAATTTAAAACATATATGAGCATATTTTTATTGTACATCTAGAAAATATAGTACAATTATTCGGCATTAATATTTTGGCACACATAAAAATGAATTCTATATTTAATAATTGAAATAAATATTCATATTTCATGATTAAAAATTTCAATTCTCTTAGTATTACCGGATTTTTTAGGAGTAGTTTACAGTTCAATTACGCACTCCATGCAATATACGTAGTAGGGTCATATCCAAGACCATTCAACGTAATTCAGTTCACAAATACTAAGAGAAAGGGATTATAGGTTTTTCTTGCAAACATTTAAATTAAATTTTAAAATGTTTGTTTTTATAAATAATTGAATACAACAAAAAGAAAAATATCATATCTTATAAATAAATCTTATAAATCTTATAACATATTAAAATAAAAAAAAAAAAAAAAAATCAAATAATATTCCGGTGAATAAATGTGAAAAAGTCTTATTTTACAAATAAAAATGTATTATATAAAATTTCAAATAAAAAAATTAGTTCTAGCGTAATAAAACCTAGGCTTACAATTACAGTAAAAACCGAAAAGGTGTCGGTCGCATTGTTGCTTAATTCAATGTTTTTGAAAAATATAATACATATCCAATTTTGAATTCTCGATAAGTGTCAGAATATTTTAAATTAGAGTTAGCTCCGCAGCTGTTGTGTTGCGAAGGCAATGCTCAAAATGTGCCGCTTTACAATCCCTCCAAATGAAGAAAATGTATGGTGGACACGTGAATATGAATAAAAATATGTTGATTTTTGTATATTTTTACTTGCGGTGTTCCACAGAAATCTGAAGCTGCTTTTCCACCAAACACGCAAAATGTTTCTGTCGCGTGAGGTAAAAGAGAAATAACTATTAAACCAGTATATTAAAATGAGAGAAATATGTATTTCATGTAAATTACATGAAAACGGTTTTCTCTCTTTTTATTATTTATGGTTTAACATTTCTGTATCTTTTACCCACGCGATCAAAAACATTTTGAGTATTTGATGGAAACGCAGCTTAATAAGTGCTCAGGTCATGAAGGTTGAACACGTTACGGAACTACGCCTTCAATTTATTTAAATATAATATACATAAATTTCCACTTTATATATTTTTAAATTTTGTAACTTTGAAAATAATAGAATTTTTGCAAAAACTAAAGGAAAACAACTTTAGCGAATTAGACTGTTATTGGATATTCCATTTATTTAGTTTTTACTGTGTAAACAGAATAATTCATTAATAAACTTTAAAGCCTTTTGTTGTGCCGGTTTAGGAAAAGTACACCAGAGCAAAAAAAAAAAAAAAATTAAATAAAAATTGAACAGTCCATTTGTTATTTAACGCGCACCGACAATTTCATCAATTTTCCTACATCACTACAAGCTAGGTGTCTCTTTCAATATTTTTTTTTTAAATTGTAACGAAAAATAAATCAAAACTAGATTTTATAGTATATACATTTCTTATTCCTAATTAAATTTAAGTTAAATTATTAAATTCCTTCTTTCTACAATAATTGAAAAAAAAATACATTTCAACTTATAATGAAAATACAAGTTTCCGATTATAAAATACAAAAAGATAGCAAACTTAAATGAAAATAGCAATTTTTTCTTACCTAATTCATACATAATTTCTTTTTTTTCAAAGACATTATTAATTGTCTAAATTTAAATATTATATATAATTGTTCAACGCATTATTTTCTTCGTTATGATTTTTGTATAAACTTCCAATAATTATAAAATTTATTACAAAATTTAATTTCCGTATATTAAAGAATTAATAAATAAAATTGTTTGTTTTTTTTTTGTTTTCTAAACACATTGTATCTTTTAATTAATTCAGTATTTTCAATTATAAAAAAATAAAAAAAATCTTTATAATTAAAATTTTTAAATTTAAAAGATAAAAAAACGTAGTGTCACTAACCAAATTTAACGTTTAAAAAAAAATGAAAATTATGGAATATGTTTTACGGGTTCATCATTTACTGGCTACGGTGTTGATGTAAAGCTACGTTTACATATTGTTGCTTGTTCAATATTTTTCGATTGCGTATTCATTGATTCTTGCTGCGCATATTTTCGACAGCCGTAAATAATTCGTGGCTAGATTCTTGTTCGCGTGTATACCAATCGTGACTACATAATCGATTATGTACGCATTCAAGATTTCTTATATATTTAATATTTTCTTTTGCCGAGAGAAAAAAAACTCCAACCTTTCCTAATAGTTCTGAAACAGTTAGTGTTAACAAATCGCTTATTCAAAGCATATTTGATTTCCGGAATTTACCTAAAATGCTGACGTAAATAAAAACTAACTAAAAACTACTATATAGAAAACTATTTAGGATCGGATAGCGCCATTTTCCAACTCAAAGATAATAATTAATTTTTTTTTTTAAATAAATTCCATATTTTTAATATATATTTTTTGGATTATAATTTTTTTTACTCTTCTGTAAATACGCATTCAAAAAATACTTTGCCTTAAGACTGTTTGATTAATTAAATAAAATAAGAATAAATTGAATTATAATTAAATTCAGAATTTTGAAAATTATTCAATTTGATATAACAAACTTCAAACGTCAAATTTAAGTAATACAATTTAACATTCGGAATTAATCGATGCTGTTGTATTTAAAGTTGTAACGAACTTTTGACCTGCTCGGATATGAGCAGTTGTATAAACTCTACGAGTAACCGGAGTGGATGGTTAAGATTATTGTTGAATCTGAATCAATGGTGGAGACGTTTGGCTCGGTAGGCTTACTGCACGGAATTGTTGTATAGTAGTGGTGCACGTGACGTTCTAGTAAAATAATTCAATGATATTGTTGTTTTTGATCCTTTACCATTGAATTAAAGCCAGCTGAATTTGCCGATATATTCTAATAATAGAATATCACTCCCTCCCGGAGATAGAGTGGTGTTCGAATACGATGGAGACACTACCAAGTTCGTTTTGCTTTGTTGGATACATACGAATTGAATTATTTGATTGGACATCTTTTGTTTTCGTTCAGATATGTTTTATAAACATTGTAATACAACAGCTCTTGTTTGATTTTCGATAATTATCAAAGAATCATTTAATTGTGGAAGTTCAACACTTTAATTTTAATTTTAATTAAAATTAACATCGTCAGTACATACGACTAAAACATTATTTTGTGATTGCTATGCAACGACAAACAATTAATTTAATTGATTAACTTTAAAATTAAAAAAAAATTAAAGAACTATTTATTTGTTTGATTTTGTTGTGTTGCTGTAGTCGGAATAGTGTCACAGCGTCTATAATAAAGGAGATAAGGAACTCGTGGCTTTCGTGGACGAAGAACATTACTTTCACTAATTGGCTTTACTGTACTATCGTCAAATCGTAACCAATTTGAATAACCAGAATGATAAACATCAGTGATATAGTGTCCTTTTGATGCTTCCTTGCCATCATGATAAACGACGGCAAATAATCGATATAGTCTTAGTTTTTGGGAATTTTTTTTTGATGCCAAAATTTCTATTAACAAAAAATAGTTGTATTAAAAAGTTTATAATATAAATAAAAAAAAGCAATAATTTTATTACTTGTATCAATTTTCAATTCAACTGGAAATTCAACAGTTTTGAAAATTTTGGTACAACCATCTAATTTATAATCGAACCATTTTAAATGTAAAATAAGAACAACTGGCAATTTTTCAAGAGTCATTTGTTGCCAAGCAACGACCTCTTGATTCGTTTTACTACATGTAACTCCCTCTAATTGATCGCGTCCTACCAAAATTTCTAGTGCTTCTTTTACAGATGCTGCTTTCTAAATTGGTTTAATAAAGAAGAACATTTATTTATTTATATTATTTATTTATATTTTCTATTATTCACCTCAATATTTAATTGTAATGTGAAAAACGGTTGAATAACATCTGTTGAAAGTTCACCTTCTCGTTGCAAACGTGATCTTAATTCTCCACGAAATATATCACTCAATGGAGTCCGACCAAAATCTGTTTGTCTTGTTACACTTCCTTTATTTCGATTATTACATATCATCTGAAATTAAAAAAGAACAAATTGGTGAAATTAATTGATATTATTATAAATAATAAAAATCTCATTGGTTACGGTACATAATGGAATAGATTCCGAACTAGTTTTAAACATGTTTGTTTTTTTATATAAGTATTTAGTTATTTTTCAACAAAATAATTTTCTAGAAAAACTTCATTTCCAACTATGATCAACTTTAACAACTAGAACAGTTGTGAAAAAGTAATTAAGTTAGAAACGATTTATATACCATATATGTAACGCTAATTGTATCGTTTATGGACACAATTTGCTGACTTGAATATGGATGTATATAAAATATAGTGTTTTAAAACGAACTTCTAGTTCTTTGTGATCATGTATGTTTTCCAACTATGATTATTATTTTAAAATAAAATCAACTCTCTAGGAAAACGAGAAAATTTTTATTTATATTTTGACAACTAGAACAGTATTACAAAATATTACATAAAAAAATTCATTATTCTATCACAAGCGTAACGCTAAAAATTCTATTGTATAGAATAATTTGCTGACTTCCGTGTGATATATTAATATGCAATAGAATAGAAAAATTTGTTGTACCTGCCAATCATCACCATCATCACCTTCTATATTTTGGTCACCATTTTGATCAGAACTTGGCTTTGCTATTAATTTTATTATCTGAAAAATTTATACAAAATTTTTGAAAATTCTATTTAAAAAAATCCAAAAAATACTACCTCAAGCATTTCGTCATTTAATCTATTTAGTACAAAACCTAAAAATTCTTCAGCATCTTCTTGTCTTCCTTCCACGTCACATCTACTCGAATTCCACAATTTATATATTGCAGTAGGTTCAAATGATGGATCACATGAAAGTTCCGCTGATAATTCATCTTTTTTCGGTCCCTTTTCGCGTCGATGTAATCGAGCACCAGGAGGCAAATGCGAAAATTCCGCTATGAGTTGCATCCTGAGAAACATATATATTATTTTAAATTGTTCAAAAATGCACAACAACTGCAAAACTTACATGGCACTTATGGTAGGAATATTTGTCTTTTCATTAAACATTCCTGGTGGATGTTTCGGTATTGATTTCATCAAATTATAAAATGGTGGACAACCAACAAGCGCTTGCAATATTGCATTTATATAACAATAATTTGATCTATTGGTAAGGCCACGTGGTCGTAAACTTACCGATGTATAATCGATTTTATATTTGGTTAAAAAATCTGCAAATTTGATGGTCCATTCATCGATATTTTCCTTTATATTCGTTGAAACAAATGAGTGCTCTTGAATTTTCGCTTTACTGTTTGAATTATTTAATGTTTGCTGATTGTTTCCTAGACCTTGTGCCGATGCAGCGGAATATGATAAAGCGCCTGGAGATGGAGCTGTAAAATTTGATGTACCTTCGAATGGTAGAACTTTGGCAACTGGCTTTTTAGAGACAACATTTGGAACACTATTATTGACTGCTGTTGAACTAGACTGAATACCAGCATTTTTGCTAGCAAATAGACTGGCCCATGAAGGTGGTCCAGTGTTTTGTTGAGATATTGAAGCTGGGGTTTGAGTTACAGAAGTACGGATATTATTATTATTGCATGGTTCATCCTTTTTAACTTTTAAATTATCTGTAACGGTTTTGGATAAATCCTTAATAACTTTTGATTGTTCTGTATTAATCCCTTCCTGATCCTTCTTGAAGTTATCATTAGTTTGATAACATTGTGCGGAATTCTTCTCTTGTAGCTGTTGTGGTACGACAGCACTAGCGATAGATGCTGTTGTTACGATTTTTGTTATTTCACTTAGATTTGATGGATAATTCTCATCAGATTTCTCATCAATATTTTTATTTTTTATAACTACCAATGGCTCAGTTTTTATATTACTATGAATTTTAGTTACAACGGGAGAAACAGATAAAATATTATTATTATTGTTGTTATTTATATTATTATTATAATTATTATTATTATTATTGTTATTATTATTATTAGAAATTGTATCCTGGTTGTTAGCTGATGCAGGTGTTGCTGTTACTGCAACTGATGCTGTAGTCTTTTTGGTTTGATTTGTCCAATTTGAAATTTTATCTCCACTTTCCACAACGTTCTCTTTAACTGCTGTTGGGCAGGAAGCTTCTGGCAAATATGAAACCGAATTTTCCTTTTCCGAATAGGTTTCAATATTTGACACATTTTGATTTAAATCAGTTGTTGAAATAATGGATGATTGTATATTTGGAGTATTGCCATAACTCGTATAAGGCTGAATATTATAATCAATGACAACTGGAGATGCGACTCCTTCTGTCCAACTTTCATTCGAATTAGAAGAAGTTGAATGTTCAACATTTTTATGTCCAGCAGTATCCGAATTTATAGTCTCAATACATTCTGGATCATGTATTATTTCGTGTATTATTTCTTCATCAGCTATTTGTTGATATTCTTCAATTTGTTCTGGTGGAAGTGATTGTTGGGGTATTGCAGAAGTATCATATATATGTAATGTGTTCATGTTCATATGCTGTTGTATTTCCATTGACTGTTGTAGCTGTTGATCGTAGTTTGACAAAATTGGACTAAGCATACTTGGAGTATCTGTTGAGGTTAAAGGAGACGGATGATTATGATTACCGTCATCAACTAACTCAGGATTTAAGTATTCCTCAGGATATTCCATTTGCATATGAGGATGCCAGATATGAGGTACAAAACCTTCAACTGAGTGATGTTCATCACCTTTTTCCTCCATCATTTGGTAATCTTGTCCCATCATTGTATAAACGAATCCAGGATGATAGTTATATATTGGAGGTCCATACATTGGAACATGACTAGCTAGATATAATGGTGTGCCGGTAGCTTGTTGCACCTGTGGATGCCCAATGGTTTGTGGTGGGCTTCCATAAAATGGCTGATGATACGTATACGGCAAATATTGAGGATAATTGCTTGAAGCCATTACTTGAGGATCAACGGAAGAATTAATAGCTTCTTGTGGTAGTTGTGGTGGTGGTGTACCAGCTGGTTGCCTTTGATTATAATCACCACGACGGTTTCCACCATTTCCGCGATTTCTACCTCGACGAGAACCACGTGTAGTGCCTCCAGAAGGAATAGACTGAATGATTTGATTTCCCTGTATTTAAAAATTATTTTTATCAAAATACATATAGATTTGGATAATTTAAATGATATTACTTGTTCCGAACCATGAATATTAGACTGATCACCTGCTATATATGCACTACTTGCACCCGGAATATATTGTGGAACGGCGTGTGTCATATAGCCATGAAGATTAACATTTGCAGTTACATTATTTACATAAACATTACCAGGAATAGCAGCCGGTAAATGATACATAGCACCTCCAACGGAACTACCACTATGTGAGGGCACAAAAACCCCACCTGATTGCATTTGATTAAATGTATTGGTCTGTGAATGATGCTGCGGCGGCGGCAGTGGATAATTACTAATGTTATTATTTTGTGGAATTGCTTGTTGTTGTTGCTGTTGTTGTTGTGGCTGATGTTGAATTTGAGATTGTGCATTCGCCATTTGCTGCTGTTGCGAATGATGCAAAGAAACAGTATGCTGTGCCATTGCAGAACCTCCTGTTTGATTCAAAGCTTTCGGATTATTTCTGGCTCTAGATTGATCTAATTGTGTTGATTTCGCTGTAAAAATTATAATTAAATATATAAAAACGGATAAAAATAAAAACAAAATAATAATAGAAATATATATACATATACATATATACATATATATATATATTACACTCCCGCTTCAAGAATGTCACAAGTCGAAAAAATCTATTTGTATTTTTTTACTTACGATTGGTAATCATTTTTAAACTTACTGATAAAACGATATTGTTATGATCTTCCCAATAAATAGACTTTATATCATTATTCTAAATTTTTAAATGCATAGACTTATTAAATTTGCACATATATATCTTTTTCACTTGTAACACTTTTGAAGCGGGTGTACGATATTGTACTAAATCTTAGGTACGTAAAGATAAAATACAATTAGAAAAAGGTGCAATGGTTTTCCAAAAAAAAAAAAAAAAAAAAACAAAATACAGTCTCAAACAAATTTATGATAAAAATAAAAATGTTCTTATTTTCTATATACAAAATTGTTAATAGCAGAATTACCTGCAGCACCCGCCGTTATAATCGGCGTGCGCAGAGGTATCACTGCCACCTCAGATAAAGCTGGTTTAATAACTGCACGAAAAGGTAATTGTAATGGCACTACAAAACGTGGAATAACCGGATTTTGAACCACATGTGTCGATGATGCTTTTTCTATGAAAAATCAAGAGCAAATTTTTAAAAAGAATTTACGAATAAAATTAACTTTAGTGAATATTTCTTTAATGAACATGCACACGGAAATTATGGAAAGGAATATATATTATTCAAAGTTACTAAAATTTCTGCAGAAAATATAATTAACATATCGGATTTAAAATAAATTTTTGGAATATTCAAAACAAAAAAAATATGCTCATTCGATCCGGCCCAGCAAAAAAAAAAAATATCGGTTGATTTAAATACGATACGAGCATTTCAATTATTTTTGAAATAAAATTTTTTTGCTTATCATAATGAAATGAAGTTTTCTTTTCTTTTGACGTTTTTTTTTTTTTTTACTTAGGGCCGATTTCACAGTGGTGGCTTAAGCCTAGTTTGTTGCTTAAGCAATACTTAAGCTACAAAGTGCATTTCACAGTGCGGATTATTCAGAGCTTAAGTTTAAGCTCAAATTTTTCAATTTGACAGCGAATGCAAAACGAAAAAATTTTTTTTTCATTTGCCGAAAAAATTTGCTGAGTTCACTTGAATTATATAATAAAAAAATAAAATAATCGTAATAGACATAAATTATTGTTTATAAAAATGTCATCTGACGAGGAAAATATCTTTCATTGTCGTCCTATCTGTTCTCTTACATTCTATTATATATTTTTCTTGTTTACCTAAATGTAAAAGAAGTGTTATTTCTTCGGTCGAGAAATTCGCACTCCTTTTATTTCTTCCTTCCATTTTATTGATTTAAAATTTTGAATTTATTATTTTAATTTAATGGCAATTTATTTTATTTAAATTCGAAATTTTTACCGCTAACAATATTTTGACATCTAAAATGTATAACAAATCATTCACGATTGCAAGTTACGAAGTGTAGGCGAACTCGATGCCGTTGTTGTCATTTGTTATTTGTTATTATTATTTAGTTTTTTTTTAAATAAAAATAAATATAATAACAATGAAAAACAAAAAATGGAGTTCTCATAAAATAATTTACATACATCAATTTTAAAATTAAATTTCAACGCGTCAGTAACGTAAAAAGTTGAATACGAATCAATATTACTACGTCTAAACCGTCGCGTCCAAAACGAGATTAACACCTCCTATACAATTCATATGAAATTAACTTTTTTTGACACTTCAACGAGCTATTGTGTCTGTCGCGTCCTTCGAGATTGCATCCAGGGTAAATAAGCAGTTAAAAGCTCTTGTGTTGTTGTTAGTTAACAGCATTAATAGATATTCTAGGTAGCCAGTTAAAAGCACAAGGCTTTTAAATTGCTTCAGATTTGGGTTCAAAATTCAAATGGTTATATTTATATGCAAACAACGATGGCGTTTACATGATCTTCTTGAAGTCAACTAATCCGACTTGAGTCGATCGGATTACAAAAATTTTGGGGTCAATTTGAAGCTGATTTCAAGTCAATCTTTCAATCTGGTAAAGATAAAAAACCCGGGTTAAGTTTTAAGTCGATCTCAAGTCAATTTTGAATTGAATTGAGAAACATTGTTGAAATAAAAACCCTGAAAAATTTTGTTCATGTAGTTGTAAGAGATACGTTTGAATGAGAATATTATATTTTTTTTCTATTTTTCATTAAAAGAATAATATATTCATTATAATCCAGCTTCGACCTAGTTTGAACTCTTCATGTATACATAATATAAGTTAATTAATTTTGAGACCTTACTCTATAACGAAAACATAGAAAATATTAATTAGGTGTAAAGAAAAGTTCTGTCCTTTTTGAATATGTGCACTTGTATGCTTTGTCGATGAGTTCCAAAAAGAAAGTAACGCGGTGCAGGCAGAAAAACACTTGTGTGAAGCGTAGAGAGCGTAGTAACAGATTGAACATAGCAAAAATGGTTTTCAAAATTTCGTGTTTGGATGCTACGCGAATTAATCGAAAAAATTCAATGGATAAAACGACAGAACTTTCCCTTACACCTAATAAAATACTTTGAAACTTAACGAAAATATCACTTTAAAACTTTACGGATTTTATTGTATTGAATGAATTAAAATAACCAGAACCAAAAACATGTTGGCACTGAACCTGTATCTGAACTCGAACTCGCTGAAGCCCTGGTAAAAGACTTCAAAAATGAGTTGATTTCATCTTTTATAATTTTCATATTCATTTCATGAATATTTGAATATTTTTTTCCTTAAAGCTGTGTATAGCCTAAAAAGAAAGTTTGGCAACATATTTGATCTTACGATTAAGGACCGTTATGGTTAACTGTTAAATAATGACCAAAACACGTAGAGTAACTTGCCTATCTTTAATTTTAATACGTTGATAAAAGTAATTAAATAGGATTACGATTAAAATTCAATTGTGTTTATAATCAATTTTTAATTTTTTATTTAGGATTACTAGGATTTATTCAGTATTTATGACCTCTTTTCTTGAATAATAACGTAAAATAAAACCTGAAATATGCATTGATTGAAATATTTCAACTTTCATTATGGATCTAAAGGGTGACCCATTGTGAGGTACTTTTTTCAATCCGGATTTGTTTACACATCACGCGTAAATAATGTAAAGCTGTCATTGCAGTTTGACTCAGTAGTGAATACCATTTCATCATAGAAAGACTTACATCAGCACAGCGTCTCCAAATGTGTTCTTGAACAGCTTAATCATGATCAGCTATTTCATTGCAGAATTTTGTTTAGCGATCAGACTCATATCTCGCTAAATGAATACGTTAATATGCAAAATTGCCGTATTTAGGCTGATAAACAACTGGAGAGTATCAAGAGCTATCGTTGCATCCAGAGAAATACATGGTTTGGTGTGCTTTATGGGCTGGCGGAATCATCAGTCGATATTTGGTTAAAAATGAGGATGACCGTAACATTAACGTCAATGGCACTCGCTATCGCGCCATGATAAAGGAGCTGCCTTAAATCTTTCCACACAACAAATGGGCAATAAATCCCAGCAATTCTTTTTAGGGTTTACATGATGCAATTCTTTTCAAGATTCACGCGATAATGCCGGTATCGCCGTCTATTTTTTTAAATTTATATTTTCAGAAATCCCTTTCATTTAAACATTATACTTTATTTTTAATCCATACACAACTTTCTAAAGTTTGGCAATGATTTTTTTCTTATAACGTGTGATTCAAACCTTACTTTTTTTTTCAATAGGGTTTTTTTGACAGACCACGCGTGACTAGTGTCATTCTGATTTGTCATTTTTGTTCAGTATTGTATGGCAATTCATCATGTCAAGACTTACATCTGCGCAACGTTTACAAATCGTGCGCTTGAACGCATCGAAGAAAATCCGGAATTTTCAAGCCAAATTTTGTTCAGTGATGAGGTTCATTTCTGGCTTAATGGCTACGTTAATAAGCAAAATTGGCGAATTTAGGATGATGAGCATCCACAAGAGTTTCAAGAGCTACCATTACATCCATTGAAAACAACAGTTTGGTGTGGTTTATGGGCCGGGGGCATCATCGGTCCGTATTTCTTCAAAAATGCGGCCGGCGGGCACGTTACCGTCAATGGTGAGCGCTATCGTGCCACGATAACGGACTTTTTGATACCTGAAATTGAAGCCCGTTGTCTCGACAATATTTGGTGCTACGACCCATTCAGCCAGTGTTACAATGGATTTATTGCAAAATCATTTCGGTGAGCAATTATTTACACGTTTTGGCCCAGTGAATTGGCCACCAAGATCGTGCGATATCACAGCTTTGGACTTTTTTCTTTGGGGCTATGTAAAGTCAAAAGTCTTTGCCGATAAACCAGTGACAATTGAAGCATTGGAAGCGAACATTACACGTGTTATTCATGAGATTCCGGTCGAAATGCTTGAGAGAGTGATCGAAAATTGGACTGGCCGAGCTGAAACGTAGTGCCGGCCAACATTTGAAGGAAATTATTTTCAAACATTAATTGGCATACTATGTGCTTAAAGTTGATAATAAAGATTTGATATTTGCATTCAATTCTAAGTGTTTTATTTTTATTTAAAAAAAAAAAGTAAAGAATGAATCACGCTATATAAGCGTATTCCCCACCCTATTTTAAACTTTAACAAATAAGAAATCTTTTTAATTTACTAAAAAAGAAAAAGAAAAAAAAGAGTATTACAAGTTTAAAATTTACATTGCATATGTCCATATTGACAAAATATCATATACATGTCTTCAATTCTAAACTACACAATTGAAAAATTTAATATTAAGTCACAAAGTGATAGTTCAAAAATCTCCAAATACTCTTATCATCTTAAAGATAAGATGTTCACACAAATCTCTTAACCATAATAGAAGTGTTTGCTATTTCATCTTATTTTAGACGATTGACAGACCTCTGTTACGTAGAATGTAGAAATTATGCACTCTGTTCATTATAAACGAATTTCTTGTCATTACTAGAACTCGGATCATAGCAACACCTATTATATTAAAAGTCATTAAGGCCACTTCATCGATTCCACCAAAAAATCTAGAGAAGCAATGCGTTGATAAAGAGAAACACGTTGTTAATGATATTTTACATTACCAACATTTAATCCGTAACTTTTTTTTATTTATTTCTCTAAATTTTTCATCAATTCCTTTGGTATTTTTTATGGATGTAGGCCATGACAAAACATAGACAAAATTTCAGTCCTTTCATCCTTACCTGTTTTTAGGTTATATAAAAAATCCATAGTTTAATAAAAGAACGTGAGTTCAATAGAAACTACAAGGAAAACAAATAATATAAATCAAACTTAAATCCTACAATCACCAAATATAGCAGCTAATAATAGAAAAATGTTAAACCTGACTAGTTTTTGTATGCACACGCTCTTAATAAACAGGATGTATATTACATGTAAGCAATCCACGACGAACAGACACAAAATGTTAAATATAAAAATGTTATTTGTATGTATGTATTTGTATATTTAACACCAAAAAACATTTAAGGTTTGGGGTGAACGATTTCCAGAAATAAAGCAACCAAGCTGCTATAAGAACCACATATGTAAGAATTATATTAAATTAAATGAAACTACTAAAATATTATGAAACATCGAATTATAATTCTAATATCGCAAGTTCACAAAAATGGAAAAAATATTTTGTGATTGAGTGAATTATAATTGGTTTTAGGCCCGGTTTGTTCACTCTTGATCAACTTTAATCCATGATTATTCCAGTAGTTAATCATGGATTGCGTTTGTTCACCAAAATTTTAATCAGAGTATCCATGATTAGGTTAGTTAATCCATGATTTCGTTAATCAGCCGATTTTCCGTGATTAACGCCATTTAACCCATGATTTACTGGAATTTCGTTTGTTCATGCTTGGTTATCAGACTGCGTTTTACTTTTGACATTGTATTTTGACATTGCATTTTGACATTCATATAACAACATTCAGTGAAAATATTGAATGATACAAAATTAATAATAATAAAATAGCAAGGAATGAAGTGCAATTATTATTATTAATTATGTCCTTTCTATACGAAAGTCGAAAATTCGACTTGATATTGAATTTTCGACAAATTATTGTTAAAATACCGATGATATGATTGAAAATTTTTGAAGTTAATTTAATTTTTTTTTATTGTTTTAAATAAGTACTATTAAATTCATAAAATTGGATTCATATTGTCTAATCAATAAGAATATAAACGAAATAAATAAATCAGAAACAATTTCGCGATATTCAACAAATCGCCAATTCGCCAACGGATTTTTGGGTTCGAAATCCCTTTTATATACTTTTCACATATTATCCAGATTTGCTGCCCATCAATGTGTTTAGAGAATGAATATAATGAATAACGCACTCAATTAAAAAAGATTATTTTGTGTCTCCTTGTGTCCTTTCATTTCATTTTCATGCAAAAACCATATCATGAACATTTTATGTAATATGTAAACAATTTTATTACACAAATTCAAATTTATATTCAATTTACTCAAAATTAATAAATAATAAAAACATTTTAAATAATTGCCGAAATCAATTATTTAAAAATCCAAAAATTTAAATTGATCATGGATTAAAATTTGACAGATGCATTGGAAAACAATGGAAAACCACTGGAAAAATGGAAGAATCTATGGTTTGGTAATCAAGGTGAAAAAAAAGTGAACAAACGCATTTCGTTAATCACAGATTCATAATCATGGATTAAGCAAAATCTGTGATTACCTAATCACAGATTTGATCAAGAGTGAACAAACCGGGCCTTAGTATTTTAAGTATTACAACTTTTTTACCAAAGGTATGATGGGGAATTGGATTCAGACCAAAAAAAAATTTACTACATGATGTAGTTCTTACCGAAAAACAAAAAAAAGATGTCGCTGGTTTTGATATGAAACGTCTAAAATATAGTATACTTTTTCCTATAAGCAATAATCAACTATGTATTTGAAATTTGAAGATAAGCAAATTGTTTAAATACGTAATTATCATTAATTTCAAATTGAAACTAATAGATTTGATAATTCTCCTGAGCCGGAAAGAGTAAATTTTATACAAGTAGCGAATAAATTGATCAAATTTAAGAATGAGCATAAAAGGCGCGGCAGTAAATCGGGTGATTATACGACACTCCATATATTATTTTAAAGCGGTGGAAAGATCGCGATTGCCGTCAACTTATAACCCTCTCACTCTCAGTTGCTATGGAATCGGACATTCATTATGCAATCTTATTATAAAAATCAGACAGTGTTCATTTCGGAATCATTTTCATTATCAACAAAAGGATGCAGAGCCGTCAGCCCATGTCAAAAAAAAAAAAAGTAAAGAAACGTAATTTGCATTGAAGAAATAAGTTGGTAGTGTTAAATATGTGCGGACACAAGAAAATAATGCCAGACTAACAGAGAGCGTGAAATAGAGGTCATCTTCAAGATGTTATTTTGAAATAATCGAAAGGAATATCCAACAAGTTTTAAGATTTAATACTTTCTTTTTTCCATCTAAAATCAGTAAAGCAAAACCTTTTTGCAATACTTATAGCGTTTTAATAATCGCCCGATTTACTGACGAACCTTTTAACTATGATGTGTACGGACTTGATAGCATCCAAAAAATTTAAAACATATTTTCATATATAAGCACATATTTATAGGATATTTAAAATAAAAATATTTTTGAAATGTTTTCATATATATATATACATATATATATATATATTTATCTATATATATCTTACCATTTGATGTCATTTGCTGTGACAGATCAATAGCTGCTATATTTTTAACAAATTTGCTCGATTCATACCGTGAAAATTTTTTTGTAGAATCTTTATACGTTGTAATTGCAGTGCCATGAGGGGAATTCTTTGATGATTTAATTGTTGTATCATTCAAAGACGTTATATCCTCTTGTGAAGTTTTATATAACGTACAAAGCAAGTGACTTCTTTCACTATCTTCAATGTCTGTTAAATCTAGAAATTCATAGGGGGCCTGAAGTGGCCGAATAATTTTTTTGTTGTTTTGTTTTTTGTCAATTTTAAAATTAATTGAATGAGAATAAAAACTTATAAAGTACAATGAAAAAAAAATTAAATTAATCTAATTAAACAAACAAAATAAATTTCTCAATCACAAATTAAATAATATCAAATTAATCTTTCATATGATCTAAAATATAATTTTTTGTTATTTCCTTCTCAGATTAATTTAACTTTAACAAACCGATTAAGATAAGAATTTCACAAAATGTGTTGGGGGGGGGGGAAATAAATACCCTTTCAAAATGGGCGAAATATTGCCTTCATGTACTTTGCTCAATGCAAAAAAAAAAAAGAAAAAGAAAAATTTTTAACCGTTTTTTTTAATGAAATCCTCAGATAGTTGTTCGAAATAGTAAAGCAGAGACAGAATTTTAACAAATATTTCTCAAAGAATATTAATTCAGTTACAAAAAACCAAATAATAATGACTCTTGAGAACAAGTTATCGAAATCTATAATAAAACTATGTTTTGAATTTACTTCATAAACGCCTAATATTTGATTTATAAGTTATGTTTTAAAAAAAAGTTATGTCCCATAAGTGTTTCCAAAATATAAAATATGTATACCGGATATACAAGTGTTACCTTTTTATAAAAACTATATATATACCCAAAATAGTCCCGAAACAGAATATAAAGCTAAGATAACATTCCTGTATAAATGTTAAGTTACATTGCCGTTTTTTTAATGTATATATTTATGCGATTACTTCAAAATATTGAATTATAGGTTCTCGTATGATATTTGAACTTTTTTTTATGAACATTTTCGAATTATGTTCAAAAGAACGAAAAAATTGCAGTCCATTTAATGTGAAGCCAACAAGTAGCCAGCTGTTTTTTTTTATGAAAATGCCAACGTAGGCACACGTCAGGTCGAGTCGAAATAGAACTGTCAAATGGTAAAATTGGCCAATATGGGGTCGTTCGTAACATGCTGCCATTAATACCGGCATATTTTTATCAATCATTTTTCAGATTTAAATTTATTAAAAAAATATATATATATATTAATATTTCATCAGGAAGTAGATTCTTTTCCAATAAGATATTTGAGGTATATTAATTTGATTAAATTATTGGTAAATAAAAATATGAAGCCAATTTACGAGACCAAAAAAAAAAAATTCATAAATGGTGAACGGCCATTTGACCGCTTAGTTTTTTTTTTTTTAGCTTTGAATATTTTGAAGCACGTAATATTTTCCAATTCACTCTTCACCAAACTAATTCGAATCGAAATTCTATTTTACTCACTTATATTAACAGAAAACTTAAACTTAAGTTATGCTTTAAATAAACTAATTTTATATTTTTTTATTCCACTTTCAGATACAATGTGACGTTCTTTTGGCCATTATTTTTCTCGATTATTTGAGTCATGCACTTACTCACCGATGCATTAAGTTCCATGGCACTTAAGCTTGCATTTTAATATTTGCCAAATGCATTTTAATTAAAATTTAGCATTAAAAATGTATCTTTAAAAAAAAAACACTTTAATTCACAATGACTTATCCGATTTGCACTTTGCATCCGGACATGGCATTTTTCACATTTATAAATGAAAGGAAATATACCCATCAACGCCACCATGCGATTGAAAAAAATATTTTTCTAGAGAAATGTATCTAACTTCAAGTAATTCGAATTGAATGGGTGGTTTAAGTAGGGGTCACACCAATCAGTTTTCCATCAGTTTTTGGGAAACTGATCGAAAACTGATTGGTGTGAACATAAAATCAAACGACTGACAGTCAACCACGAAAAATTTCATGGGCACATCAGTTTTTTAAAAAAATGATGCAAAACTGATTGGTGTGAACATGTTGTTGTCAGTCGTGTCAGTCGTATCGTGTGAGAACAGACTCTAGTCATGAAATATTTATAGTTTTGAATATTAATGTACTGATTTTGTAAAGCAAATATGGACAAAAACCAATTGTTATTGGAATTTATAGAGTGTTATAAGTCCCATAGGGCGTTATGGGATGTTAGTAGTGTAGATTACTCCAGAAACGAAAAAAAAATTAACGGCTACATGGAATTGATTGATATCTTTAAAAAGGAGAAACCAAATGCTACACAAGAGGACGTAAAAAAGAAAATTAACACACTTCGAAGTTCTTATAGAAAAGAACTAAAAAAAATAAAAGCTTCACAAAGTTCTGGTACGGGAGCTGATAGTCTTTATGTGCCCAAAGTATCGTGGTTCCAGAGTTTAGAGTTTCTGCAACATTTGAAAAAACCATTCTTTCATCCTCATTTTTCTATTAATTTTATTTTTTGAATTTAATGCAAGAATTATGCATAAACACGCTCTCTCTTTATTATCCATCATCAATATCTGAACTCTGCAATCAAAATGAATGGAAACTTCTCACAAAAAACTGTCAGTCGCAACTGATAGGTGTGAACGCTAATTAGATAAAAAAAAATGATGGAAAACTGATGGAAAACCGATCAGTTGCGACTGATGGAAAACTGATTGGTGTGGTTTCATTAATAGCCACCCCGGCCGGGCGGGGTGGCTAAATCTGCTTCAGGATGACGCCTGCAAGTCAGGCGTTCAAACGCTTCCACAAATCTTGGGTGGGTAGCACATACATGGATAGCATGCAGTTTACCCACCCTTGTATATTTGAATTTCAGCTAGAAAAAAGAAAAGAATTAGTATATTGTATGTACATTTTAGACTTCATTGTACTTACTCTTTCACGAACAGATTTTACCCTTCCCAGTCTTTGCCTTGCTCCAGTTTTGTCAAACTGGTCGCCCTGCGCCGATCTGGGATTTATCAAATAAGTCTGGAAAATAAAAGCAATTAGTTGTGCGAACATTTTAAACTTAATTCTACTTACTGTGATTTGGTAGAACTGAAATTTGCTTTGAGACTAGTCAGAAATAATATTATGTTGAAATTCACCTGGAAAATAGAATCCAATTAGTATATTGTATGAACATTCTGAATTGTACTTACTCTTTCACGAACAGATTTGACCCTTCCCAGTCTTTGCCTTGCTCCAGTTTTGTCAAACTGGTCGCCCTGCGCCGATCTGGGATTTATCAAATAAGTTGGTTGTAGGAACTCAAGGCTTATTTTTTGTTTTAAAACACCTAGAAAATAGAAGGCAATGAGTATTTTTAAAAGCGCTTTAAACTTCATTAAACTTACTCTTTCAAGCCTTCCCGGTCTTTGCCTTGTTCCAGTTTGGGCAAACTGGCAACCCTGCGCAGACCGGGAGTTGGCAAAATAGTCTTCGTGTTTAGGCAAACACTGAAATTCAAAAAATAATAAATGTTGAATAATACATATCAAGTTATTGTAATAACTGCTTACTTTCTTAAAGAATATAACACCTAAAAAGCCACATGAAGGCTTTTTAGCTGCGCCGCGATTTGTCTGAAATTAAAAGCAATATTAATATTGTATTTTGTTTTTGTACATTACCATTATGACTTACTTGCAGTGATGTTACGAAGAATTTGCTTTTGAAAAAATAAATCTAGATGTTGAAGACATTCCCGGAAGACAGTCAAAACATCCACGCACAATCTCGATTCAGCAAGTCATTAAATTGAAATCCAGAAATGGGGTTGAAGAGAAACCATTCTTAGATCATTTCTAGACTTGAAAGGGAACACCAAAGGCGAATACGAAAGAAACCAACGATACAAACAAATACCGAATACCCAGAAGTATTACAATATGACATCGAATCAAATTTGTTTGTTTCAGCATGGGAATAGAAAACTTTTCCGGAAATTAGGAATACCGGCGAAAACGCTAATCAGCGATTGCTAAACCGACTTATGTCATGCCATCCAAACTGAATGGTATAAATATATACTACAAAGATATTTCGAATTGAAGGAGACCATATCCATATTTTAAGCCTATTTTCACCGAGAAAACAAATACGATATGATTCTTTGGCTTTCTATCAGTACCAAAGTTCAGCAGGAATAACAGAATGATAAAAGAAAATTATTCGCGCAGTCTTCAGAACAAAGTGTTCTAATTTCTTTAACTACAAAACTGAGCACAGTCATAAGTTAGATTTTTCAATTCGTACAGTGCCGAAAAAAACTGGAGAAATAACCTAGTTTGAAGACTTGGAAACAACCCTTCGCAAATTTTACTCACGACATTACACAAAACCATGGCAGCTGACCCCAGCAAACATATGCCACTGTAGAATATAACAAATTCTGAAGAATTTCTCACAGAGCAGAAATTGAGAAAGGGTTAGGATAAAATTCAATCCAGAGATAACAAGGTTTCAGGTTGAACAATCAAATGTATGTCAACTAATTCCAACGAACACGTTAAATTTGAACTTTCACATTTAAAAACTAAAAACCGTTGTATTGCCAAAGAAAAAGTTGACGGGGAAAAATATATGATATTGCAGAAAACGACAAGTTTATTGCCAAGAAATTAATTGGGAAAAAAAGTGCAATTTTTTCATGAGAAGAGCTACTGCTAACAATTCACCCAATGAAAGGTATGGTATGTCCGAACTCCAACGTTATTCGGAAGATGAACCAGATCAACAAAACAAGTTCAAAATATTTTGACTATCCATGCGTTCACTGCATCTGAATTACAATAGAGTTTCAATATGAAGAAACACATCCCACTCTCGCGATGATATTGTATTTAGAATGTTTCATAAAGCAACGTACTTTAAAGGCAAAAGAACGTTGATTTATAATGCATTAAAAATACACAAATCACGGGAGTGGAACGTGATATCACATTGGTGCTCTATTGAAATTCTGATGCAATTCCAAACCAAGTAAGAAACATTTTTATATCACACAGAGTCATTTTAACAAATGGAAACTCTATTGTATGCTTTTCGAATTAGTTTATCATTATTTAGGTCTATTCTGCGATTTTGAATGATATATTATGTCAAGATTTTCTTACTTTTCTAGTACATTAGTATTTGAAGTTCAAATATTTTTTTTAATTTGTGTGCTTTTTAAAAGTTTTTAAGCACCTTTTTAAGAAAATTTTCAAAGTGCCGGATTACACGCAGTAGAAATCTACCGTCAAGTTTTGGGTACAAAACTACCAAACCGATTAGACGAGGAATGTTTATACCACACAAGGAGTGTATTAGTGTGTGTGAGCACAGCATCACTCGTACTTAAACCGTCAAACTGTTAGGATCTACTATTTTACTATTAACTATGTACTTTTAGATTATGATTACGGTCAGTAATGCCTCACCCCCATCCCACCGATACCTATGGATGCGGTAGAATTGTACCCAAAAAACACCGCGTGTAATCCGGCACAAAGAAAGATAAAAATTAGATAACTAATAGTCAAATAAAAGAAAATATGACGAAAAATTTATCTAATTTTGATGAAAAAATATTTTTGAGTGCATTTATTATTTTAATTTTTAGCATGTCTGATTGGATATTTTTTATTTAAACTTCTTTATCCTCATGAAATAATTTTAATATGAAATTACAAAATATGTAAACAGTATGGAAAATATTTCTCTTTTTTTAATACTCGCTCAAATTATCCCTAAAATATTTTAACATGACCTATTCAGATCATTTTAGATTCGCTCTATGTGAAACAAGAAAATACTCTAGCATAACATAAAATTTGGGTGCAGAATACGAAATTAACGAAAAATATTCTTTTACGTCAAATCTAACATAACATAACATAACATAAAATGTACACAGAATAGGGCTAAATATTTAAAATTAAAATAATTGTATGTAAATTGGGTTTAATTTACCTAATCTAAAAAATTAGAAAAATGAAACAATAAAAACATGTTAATAACATCAGAATCAAATTAATAAGTAACTAAAGAAATTGAAGAAATTTAATTTCCTCTTTAACTAAAAAAAAAAACTGTCATTTTAAAATTACTCATTTTTAGTAAATTATTTATTAAAATATTTATATATGCTTGATTATTGAAGTTAACGAAAACTATTAAAACTTTTTTCACGCCGGAATATATATACTTCCATTTCAATCTGGCACGACTCTCCATGTGTACGGAGTACATAACCGTGTAAACGAAATTAAAGCGAAGCTGTACTTATGTAAACTGGCTATATTTGTGGAAGTTATAAATGTATTAAAAAAATTCCATGGCTACAATCAGTTGTTATCATAATTGTCATAATAAGACATAATTTGTAGAGTAAACAGAGAATTATTTTTCTATTTGTATTAATAAAATAAAATAATCAATCGATAACATTTGATTAGTATTTAAAATGAAAAAATATAAAAGCTAAAAAAAGCGAGCGAAATTTTGAAGTTTAAAAATGAAACTGTACAAATTATATACCCATCAAAAAAGTTTTAGTCGTAAGAAAATGGTTAAAAATTATCTATTACACAAATTCAATTTCTTTTGTTTTATGCTTATAACAGCTGAAGATTTAGTTTTGAACCCAAAAGAACATCCAGAGGCGAAGATTGGAGATGTTGTCGAAATTTACCATCCTGAAGATGAAGGTTGCAGATTACTTCTTCAGATAACCTGCTTCAATGAAGACTTAAAAGGAAGAGAAACGATTAGTGTTGATTCAAGCATAGCAGCGACATTCAACTTAAAAACCTTTTCCGATGTAATAATGCAAGTTGTTAATCCCACAGCAGTTTCATTAGATTCAGTGGAAATTACATTCAAAGATCAATATATGGGCCGATCGGAAATGTGGAGATTAAAAACTTACTTGGTACTTAATAAATCTATTTTATTTTCATTTAAAATAAAAACTTATTTATATATACTCGATTTTAGACAAATACTTGTGTTTATACTAATAAGAAAATCGAGTATTGTGATGGATCTATTAGATGTCAAGTTTATGAGATGTGGTCTCAAGGTGATCGAGTCGCTTGTGGTGTTATCACAGAGGATACAAAAGTAGTTTTTCGGAGCAGTACATCTTTGGTATATCTTTTTATTCAGATGTCTTCGGAAATGTGGGATTTCGATATACATGGAGATTTATATTTTGAGAAGGCTGTAAATGGATTCTTAACTGACCTTTTTATGAAATGGAAAAAGTTAGGTTGCAATCATGAAGTAACCATAGTTCTTTTCTCTAGAACATTTTACTCAGCAAAAGCTCTAGATGAATTCCCTTCGCATATGCAAGAATGTCTTCAAATGGATTATAAGGGAAGATTCTATGAAGATTTTTATCGAGTCGCTATTCAAAATGAACGCAATGACGATTGGAGTACAGTTCTTGTTCAGCTTCGCAAACTATTCACAGCATATCAAGGTATTGTTTTACGATATCATGAACGAAATGGAATTCAAGTTCCGGTGGCAAAAAATTCAACGGCTGCTCAAGGAAATTTTCTTGAAGTTTTAAATATTTCATTAAATGCCTTTGAAAAACATTATCTCGATAGAAGTTTTGATAGGACTGGTCAACTTTCTGTTGTTATAACACCGGGAGTTGGCGTATTTGAAGTTGATCGTGAATTAACAAATATCACAAAACAACGAGTAATTTTTTTTTTTTTTTTTTTTTGTAATTTTTATAACGTTAAGCGTTTTGTTAGGTAATAGATAATGGTGTGGGAAGTGATCTGGTATGTGTTGGTGAACAACCATTGCATGCAGTTCCATTATTAAAATTTCACAACAAGGATATTTCTTTAACAGCAGCAGATGATTATTCTATGCCTCATTGGATTAATTTAAGTTTTTACTCTACAAATAAAAAAGTAGCTTATTCAACTTTTATTCCAAGAATTAAATTACCACCTTTGATTTCTACGGAAAATAATCAACAAAATAATGTAATTAAATATTCTATTTATTTCCAAACAATTAAAATACATACATATATATATATATAATTTTTCGGTTTAACTTTAAAAGGAAAATCAAAAAATGAAATTTTTAAGCTGTAATCAATCTGAATACATTCATAATTCATTGTTTGATTATGATGCATATGATTCACAAATATTCCAACTACCACCAGCTCAAGGAACATGGTAAATAAATTTTGTATTGAAAAAATTATTCAACCGTGTTTAAGTTTGAATTTATTCAAACATTTTAGTTCACTTCAACGTGTTATACGTGCCAAAAAAACCTCGGTTCCAAGTCTCGAAACATATATTACTCAAGCTTCTAATGAATGGGACAGTTTTCCAAGATGTTCATCAAACTTTAGACGAAAAATGTCCGATCCAGATATACATCATGGTGTTTCTGTGTTATCAACATTAGTAATGAATTATTTGATAAATTTTCCAATGTAAAATTTATAAATGTTTTTTTTTTTTTTTTTTTTGTAAATACAGTGTGGTTCACCGAATTTTTCAGAATCTTCAGCAATTGAAAAACAAGCACGTCGATCAATAGTCGCTATCGCACCAATTGTTCGCCCAGGCAGAGCACTTATAAATCCATTTGATCCATCTCATGTCACTATAAAATTAACATCAAATCGACGACGTTGGACTCATATATTTCCAAAGGTTTTTCGTACTTAACTTTGTTTTATCTTTTTAAATATACAGTATTTTTTTATATTTTGAAAAATTTAGGGACCAACCGGAGTTTTAATACAACAGCATCATTATCAGGCAGTTCCAACAAAGAATACCAATATTAATAATAATGATTTAATGAATAAAGGTTTAGGTTTCAATTCATTTGATTATGAACATACATCAACATGTTCATCGTTGAAGAAATCTACACTTTCATTTCAATTCGAAGATTGTACACAAGAAGGTAATTATAATTTTCGTTGTTTTTTTTTTATTGTTATATATAAAACTGTATAACTCTTCTTTTTTTTTTTTTTTTTTGAAAGCTGGCCAAAAAAGACGAACCTCATTGTTACATTCTGCAGCTGGTCCTCTGGTAACAGTTACACCATCAAAAAGTCTAACATATTTATGGGGTGCAACGGGTGAACAAGAATGGACACCGGCTCTAACAACAGGTAATATTCTTATTATTGAAAATTTATTTTATTCTTTGTTTTATTTTTATCATAAAGAATCCGAATATTTTGTAAATTCTAAATTTTGTTTTTCATCAAACAAAAAAAAAAACCAAAAAAAAATTATAGATTAATTTTAAATGTACGTATTTATTTATATTTTATATATTTTATAACTTTATAAAAGAAAAAAAAAAAACAAAAAACAAAAAACAATTATTTATATAATATTCTTCATTATTCATTATTTGTATTTTTATTTTATTTTTTCGGGAAATATTTTCATGTGTGTGTGTCCATAAAAATTAAATCATATGGGAATATTCTACTACGGAAACAGCTGGAAAAATAATCATAGGTCGGAAAATTTTTTTAGTTCTAAAATATTATGCAAAAAAACAAAAAAAAAACACCGTATTTATTTTAATTAGAATATTTTTTCCGCTTTTCGAATAGATATTTGTTTAAAATGATTTTTTTCTATTTATCTAAATTATATTTTATTCTTTTTATATTTTTTTTTTATTTTGAAATTTTGTTAACAAAAATGTTTTCTTTACATTCACTTTCATTGTTCTATAAAAACAATTTTTTTAAAAAAATAATTCTTTGTTTTTTGGTTGTGGGTACGATAACTATTTTTTTTTATAAGTATTGTAATTGTTTACAAATAGCTAGATTAAGATAAATATTAAGATTTTTGTCCAGTTTATACTACTACAAAGGTGCAAAAGATCAAATCACAAATTATATAAATTGGAAATCGGGTATAACGAAATCTTGTGGAACCACATCAAATTTGATTCATTATAATTCGATAATAAGGATGGAACATTTTACGTAACATGTTCCTTATAAGGAATGAATCGTTATAAACGACTTCCACTGTAAAGGTCCAAACAGAATGACTGATTCATGACGCATTAAAATTTTAAATATGTATATACATTTTCAATTAGACTACACAGAACGTGACGGATCCATGACAGACTATTTTGAATACAAACTGAAAACCGAAAACCGTGAATCCGTCGTGGATCCGTCATTCTGTTTCCCGCATAACTCATTATATTTTGTGATCAAACATTCAATTTGAATTTGATGTTAATTCTTTCTGTGCTCAACTGGGCAGTATCTGAATATTTGAAGCTAAATGTAACATTTTTAATTTATATTATTAGCTTTTTACTATTATTTATCTACTAGCTCATGATACATTTTCATAAATTTGTCTTAACACGATTTTTATACAGAAATCAATCGAATTATTATATATTTTTATATATTTATAACTTGCTATAGATTTTTGGATGAAAACTGTCTTTTTTTTTCTATGTACGAAAAATTGATTCGATAATCATATTTTATGTGAACAAAACTTATTTAATCTAAATTCTTATATACAATTTTATTTAGTTTTGTACCTCAAGAAAATATAAAATATGTAAAAAGAAAAATACATATAGAGAAATCGATCATATTTTAAGAATGTTGTGTAGTTACTTTTTATGATTTCTGGATTACCAGCCAGTTTAGTCGTGTTATAACAACATTGCCGATATTATGAGTATCTATCAGAATCCAATCACATTTTTCAATATCACCAAATATTCATATTCATTTGAATTACTTTATTCAACCTTAAATAAAAGCATTATTTTAAACTAACTCAATTAATTTAATATTTAAGAAAATTATTGTACTACAAAATCGTGTTAAATGTAAGATTACCATTAAAATATCACGAGCTAGTAATATCACTTGTTTATTATAAAAACACACGCTTTTTTATCGTAGTAATTAGCACAAACGCTCTATTTTTTTTTTTTTTAATATGTAAAAAAGAAAACATTAATACATAAATTTTATTTCACAATATTTAGGAGTGGATTGGAAATCTCTAACAATTCCTGCATGTTTACCAATTACCACTGATTATTTTCCCGACAAACGTTCATTACATAATGATTATGTTGTTTCGGATTATACTCTTTTACCGGATGATGTAAATTCAGATTATGCAAATAGTCGTGCAATTTATCGGAAACCTTTAACAACTGAAGAAGTTTTCAAAGAAATTGTATCACAACGTTTGGCACAAGGTTTTCAATTAATTGTTTTAGAAGAAAAAGCATCAACAAGTCCCCCAAAAGCACCATGTTGTGGTGGTTTAAAACAAAAACAATCGGCCCTATTAAAAATAAAACCACCAAGTGATTTTACTAAAGAATATCTATTATCAATTGGTAGAATATTTCATCGAATCTCTTTAAGCCGTTCCGTTATAACAGTAACCGGATATAGACCAAGGTAATTAATTTTAACTAAGATTTAAAATAAGTTAATCTTTATTTTTTCTTAATTTTAGACATCCTTATCCACCAATAAATGTTGATTATCGATATCGTTTTCATGCTCCCCAACATGATACTTATGAAATATCTGGTGTTAATTTTACAACAGAGAAATTGGAAAATTTTAATTGGAATTACATGGATCATTATATATGTACTAGAGGAGATATTGATTATCCATTATTAGAAGTGATATTTTGAAATATTTTAATAATTCTATTTTATTATTATTTTATTTAATATTAGAGTCTAAAATATTGGCGATATCGAATGTATTTGCTTCCAAAAGAACATCCAGCAATGAAAAAAATCCTAGAAGGAGGTTCCCAAAAATGTGATATTTACACAGATATTCCGTCGGATTTACCTAAAAAACAAATTGAAGAATTTCTTCGATATGTTGAAACACATTTAAATAAAATTAAAAGATTGCAGTGTAAAAAATCGAGGGTAAGAATTTCATTGGATTTCAATGATGTGGCTCAATTTATTTGTCCACACGAAAAAAAGAAAGAAAAAAAAAAGTTTTCTGGAAGTATGTATATACATTTATATATATACATATATATAATTCCTTTAATTGAATTTACAAAAAACAATAACAAATATTTTTCCAGCTTTTATATTTATTGCATGCATGCGTTTGTTTTTTATTTTTTTTTTCTTATTGTTTCTATTCAAGACAGATTATTTGTAAGGTAGGCAAAAAAGGGTTTATTCGGGATCCTGAATAAATTTAGAAGTTATTAGGCAGATGTGCTTTTACACTAAAGAGCTTGTGTTGTTGATGATTTATAAAATTTTATGTTCTTCCAAGATACTGTTGGGATAACACAAATGAGTATTTTGCCAGTGGTTAGTTAGTTTCTTGGTAGACTCCTGAAGTTCGTCTAGTTCAAGGATTCTTAACATATAAATAAAACAACTATTTTGCAAATCCATGCATATTTTTATTTAGCTACATTAATTAAAAAATTTCATAATGCATCTCACATTGAATATACTATACATATTGTATGATTCTCAGAGAAGCATTAGGTGCAAAAAAGTTATCGCCAAATCTCGATAAAGCTCTACGGGAAGCTGTAACAGTTATTAACTTTATTAAGAGTAGGGCGATGAACGGTAGACTTTTTGAAAAACTTTGTCAAAACCTAAATTCTAAATATGACAAACTGATTATTCATATAGAAGTAAGGTGGAAAAGATTTTTGGATTTAAGTGAGGAAGTTAGAAATTTTTGGTATTAGAAAACCCCTTCAATGGCAAATTTTTTTCAAGCTGACCAGTGGTTATGTACTTTCGCTTATTTGACGGATATTTTGAAAAACTGAGTGAACTTAATGAAACTCTGCAAGGAAAAGGTTGTGACAAGGTTGCGCATAATACTATTTTTCTCTTTAATAGGGCGACAAAAAAGGGTAAGAATCCCGGGTCTGGCTGACTATAGTCCGATAAATATGTTTCTATATATTTCGTATTTATCCTGATATTACAAACATATGCAAACACTCTGTCTTGAATTTCAATTTAGTTATTAAATTCAAATTTAAAGATTTAATTACCATTTTGTTTTTTTTTTTTTTATATAATTGACTCTATAATTAATTAATAACGTTTTGAATTTGTTTGTTTTTTTGTTTTTTGTGAAGTTGCAGAAAAAAAGTGAAAATAATTTTTAATTATTTTTTGTATTGTTTTTATAATTTTATTATTTTTTTTTTTGGTTTTGCCTATTTTTTTGCGTTTGGTTTTGAAAAACATCATTTCAGGGAAGCCCAACAACCCAAACGCATCTTACGCGAAGGCGTCATAGCACGAGCATAATATCGAGACCGCCACCTAATCAGGTGCTAAAATATTATAATAATATAATTAACAATAATTTTAGCAAAATTTAACAAAATTTTATGTTTTTTAGAGATACAATTTTTTTGGATTTTATTTCAATTTCCTTTTTGATTTTTTTTTTAATGTTAAAGCTTTATTAATGTTTTTTTTTATTTAACATATTTAAATATTTTAACAAAAATTTCGAATTCATTTTGTTTATTTTTTTTTCTTTTAAAGTTTCATGTTTTTCAAGAATGTTAAAAAAAAGTGTCTTATCAAAAAGATACAAAGAAAATGTTCTTTTTTTTATTTATTACAAATCAGAAATTACAATTCGAAAATATGATATTTATTGGAAAATATTTTTATTTTATTTTTTATAGGGTTTGGGTAATTCACCATTTCGTGAGAGAGTTGGAAGTAATCGATTACCTGATAAACGTCCGAGGTTATTAAATAATTTCTAAATATTTAGCGATTATAGCTTTTGACTGCTTTTCCTCTAGCAAAGCTAAAATACATATGTATGTCTCGTGAAGATTTTGCTCTTGTGAACTAAATAGATTTCTTTTTTGTTTTTCATAATGGAAAAATCTATTTTGTTTTCTTATTCTTATTTGATTGGGCTTTGGTTGCTTTTATTTCATCATAATTTTCAGCATGAAACATTTTTGCATGGTTTTTTAGGCTTCTTGCATTTGTTTTTTCTATTGTTTTAGGCTTTTCATAAAGAATTATTGATTTTTTATGCTATAAATCATTTAAATATGCTTTTTTGTTATATTTTTTTATTTTATAAAGATACTTTTTTATTATTAAATTTATTTTATTTTTTTGGCACTTTTACATTCTGTGTATCATTTTTTTGGCTTTCAGTATTCATTAAATAAAAAAAGTGAACATCATTCTTATTCACCAAGGTTAGTTTTATATTCGTTTCCTTTACCCCATAATTGCTTTTGCTATTGCTCACAAGTGCAAAAATTTTATTATTAACCAAACAATATATTCTACTAACCAAATGTAACATTCTATTTATTTGCAATAGCTTACTTTCCAGATCCGGATCAAAAACATTAGAACGTGGTAGAATCTCACCCGCTGCTGAAGCTGCAGGAATAACATTAAATCCCGAAATAAATACAAATGATGATAACGATGAAACGTACATATCATAACAAAAATTATACTTATTGGAATTTATCTATTTTGTAAAAAAAATTTTTTCTTTTAAGTTTTTTTGGAGAAATTAAACTTAAACCAAACGCCACTTTAACAGAAATTTTCGAAGCAATGAAACATACAATTACTGGCGTTGGATTTTTAGCTCATACACAAAGTTTACCATCATGTACATTTGTATCTTATGATGCTTTAAATTGGTTACGTAGTCGACTTGATAATTCTAGTAAACCACCATTAGAAATTTTGGAAGCAATGAGACGGTATAAAAAACATCAAAAAAAATTCAATAATATTATTTTTATTTTAGTGAAAAAATGATATGTCACGCATCTGGTGATTGGGATAAACCCATAATACCTGGTTTCTATTTATATTATATTGCAATCCAAGATAAAACATCTAAAGGTGAGTTTTAATTTCTTTGCATCAAAACTAAATGACTGGTTTTAATAAAATTCCAGAATATACACCACCTTTAGGTGATATGACCGCATTTGAAAACGAATGGTTGGAAGTTGAAATTGAAAGTGAAGAATTTAGTATATCTAAAAATTCAAGTGATTTATCGGTTCCAAACTTTTTAAGAAAAATTCCAAACCTTAGAAGCATTCCAATTAAAGGTTATTCAGTTTTTAAGTCAATTGTATATATTACGTAATTATATTAATTATATTTCAGGGAACGTTTATAACCATTCACATTTAGAAATTGACGTTAGTCAAAGAAGCGATAGAATCGAGTGGGGCCATGCGAAATATCACAATGTTATGATACCTGGTAATGCCTTCGAAATTGTTGTACAGTGGGTAACAGCTTCAGGACCGATTGTATATGATTTAGTAAGATTTAACATAAAATGGGAATATTTTGAAAATACATGTATTCTTGCCATTCTTCTAATAGGTTTATGGATGGTCAAGGAAAGCACAACAATGTGGTTTTCAGCTAGTTCCAATCCCGGCCGATCCCTTAGCTGAACCATTTACAGAGAAATCAGATCCTTTACGTGGTCCCATATTTATTCCATTAAATGTTGAAAGTCTTACTAAAGAAAAATTATTATTTGAAGGTGAAATTTTAAATTTAAAATTTTTTTTATTTTTCAAAATATATTTTTGTTTAGAATTCAATGAAGAAAGCCGAGCTGATAGAATGTTGCTCTTTCAAGAAGCTATATTAACACGATTTGGTTTTATGCGTTGCATTGTACAAAATAAAACATTTCCTAAAGATGTAATTTATTTTCATTATCAAGTATTTAAAAAAAAAAATATTTTTATATATAATTTTTTTAGTATCCAAAAGATTATCAATATGTACATTGTTCTGGAAATATGTTTGTGTTAATAAGGTAAGCATGATACTAATAATACTAAACATTTTGTTTAACATTATCTAATTGGTATTTAATAGGTGTTCACAAAATAATATACAGATTGAATCACCCAATCCTCAAGAACCTTATATCACAAGATTGGTATATGGAAAGAATAAGGACGGTGGAAATGTTCCTAGAAAAGTATTTTTAAATCATATATAATAATTATGTAGTTTTCTAAATAAATCTTTTCCAGGTTGGATTTCTATGGTCTTGGAATCACATGATAGCAAATAAAAAATGGAAATCCTTAGTAATTAATTGCTCACCGGATGGCGAAATATTTCAGTTAAGAACACTGAAAGATTTTAAAGAATTTTGTGCAAATAATGATCAAAGACTGCAAAAATTTTGGGATCAATGTTGGGAGTCAAGCCAAAATAAGCCTTTAAATTGAAATTTAAGAAACAAAATTAATACAAATGTAAAATAAAAAAAAGAATCACTTGTTATACATAAAATTGTTTAAAAAAAAACAATCTTCTTTCGTTTTTTCAAAAAGTAGAATCTTAAACAAGGGTCCGATGCTAAACTCTGATAATCTATCTTTCAGGATGAAACATACGCAATCCAAATGAAAATGGCTCAAATGGACTATGCGCAGCAATCATAGAAATGCATTTCAATAAAATGTCAGGCGTCCGAACCAAGCGAGGAAGCCAGAACAAAACGCGTTCTCTGCGAATGCTCAATAGAGCTTGTCAAACTTTTAGGGAAATTTTGTTAGTGGAAATATTCCAAATTTTTCAATGATTAGTATGAATTAGTATCACCATTCACTCGATCGCACCGGTGTAAAAAAAAGTCGGTGTAAGTTAATGTCAAAAAAGCCGGTGTGAAAAATGTAAGTTGTTTGCGAGTGAACGGTCGTAGTCGTAGTCGTAGTCAATTAGTGTCATTTCGAAATGTCAATTGGAGAAAATGCGCATTTACAGGTTAATTAATGTACTGTAATTATTAAAATTACTTTCATGAAATCAATTTATTTTTGATATTTAATTTAGTAATAGATATTTATATAAAAAACATATTTTATGGTTTCACTTTTTTTTATAAATTTAATAATTTAAATTTTTTTCGAATATAATCCAACGAATTGAATATAAAGTTATTACTAAAACTATAATTTTTCTATAAATTTGACAAATAATAAAAAAAAATACTGAATTCATAAAAATTTGTTTTGAATTCGAAATCAAACTGACGAAATAGAAATGACAATAATCGACTACGGTCCATGACATTGGTTGAAAAAAGTTACTTTTTTTACACCGGTGTTAATGAGTGAACGACAGAGTGCCGGTGTCATGACGTCATCGTAGTCGAAAAATGTTGACAGGAAGAGTTATAGAATTGCTTACTCTGATGAAAGTTTAAGACACAATTACTCCTCTTCATGCCGTTAACACTATTCTAAACATTAGCCAACTTTACAAAAGGCTTGGTGTATTTCATTTACACCATTCGGCTGGGACACAGTACGATATAAAAGGTATTTGAATCCAATCTGGAAGACAAACGTGAAATAAATGTTTTAACATTTCACATAATAAAAATTCTATTAAATTAAAAATAATTGTCTAAAAACAATTAATTTCATAAATAGTTACATTTTCAAAACAAATATTTGAATTTTTTCCAAGAAAAGAAATTTCTTTGATTATTAAAAATTCCCTTGGTTAGTGTATTGAATAATAAAAGGGGGTTTGTGTCTTCACTATTTTATTGTTCAAAAACTGTTATTAATTGACATTTGTTTTTCAAAATAATTGAATAATAATATAGTAATTCCATATCTCAATCGTAAAAATCTTTTTAAAATAATTTCGTTAATTATTGCCTTCGTAAGTAAACTTTCGAAACAATAGAAACATTTTTGAATAAAATTTATTTTGATAGGAAAAATAATTAGGAAAATGACGGAGGAATTCTTAGAAGTCAAAACTACTTTATTTGTTGAAAAATGCTGTGAAGGAAGAGAAACGCCGGGATTAATTTTAGCAGAAGTTTGAAATAAACAAGAACCGGAATTAATAATCGAAGGTGAAATTGAAACTGATAAAATTCGTAAATACTTACACAAAAACGATATAACCCAAGAAGATCGATCAAATTTGGTTTGGCAAAGTTGTATAACTGGTGAAGAGCGTTTTTTAAGCTCCGAAGATTTATCAATGCACGTTCAAAATCATGAGGAATCTGAATTTAGGGAATTCTGCCCAATGACGATGGATGAGGCTTCAAACGCGAAGGAAGACTTTCAATGTGCAGAGTGCAAGAAAATATATACTTCCAAACAGAAGCTGGATTACCATTTGAAACTTCATAAGCGGAAACTCAATTTTAAATGCAATAAATGTGCGCGATCTTATTATCACGTTCATGCTGATTGAAAACTATTTAAATGTGACAATTGTAATCGTTCATTTACACAAAGTGGTAGCCTTAAAATCCATATGAGAACGTATACTGGTGAAAAACCATTCAAATGTAATCACTGCAATGTTTCATTTGGACAAAAATCTTCTCTTCAAACGCATATGAAAACGCATCCTGGTGAAAAACCATTCAAATTTGATCACTGCAATGTTTCATTTGGACAAAAATCTTCTCTTCAAACGCATATGAAAACGCATGCTGGTGAGAAACCATTCAAATGTGATCACTGCAATGTTTCATTTGGACAAAAAGGAAATCTTCAAGGGCGTTTGAGATCGCATACTGGTCAAAAACCATTCAAATGTGATCACTGCAATATTTCATTTCGGCTTAGATCTACTCTTCAAGATCATTTGAGGACGCATACTGGTGAAAAACCATTCAAATGTAATCATTGCAATGTTTCATTTGGACAAAAATCTTCTCTTCAAACGCATATGAGAACGCATACTGGTGAAAAACCATCAAATGTCATCACTGCAATGTTTCATTTGGACAAAAACCACATCTTCAAACGCATATGAAAACGCATACTGGTGAAAACCATTCAAATTTGATCACTGCAATGCTTCATTTGGACAAAAACCACATCTTCAAACGCATATGAGAACGCATACTGGTGAAAAACCATTCAAATGTCATCACTGCAATGTTTCAACAAAGAAACACAGGCAGACATTTATATAAAAATGGTACAAATGGTATGTGTGGGAAATTTATAAGATTTCGTCCCATATTTAAGATTCCAGGGTAGTTTTATAAGATTCCGTCCGATTTTTAAGAACATTTCATTCTCTCTCTTCCTGATGGATTTTGCCTATGAAAACTATATGTACTCTTGCGTATTCTTTTCACGAGACTTAATATAATTCGTACATTAAAATCAATTTAATTTACAGTATTGTATTAAAAATTAATAACATCAAATATTAGTGGGTAATTTTCACACTATTATTGCTTAGTAAAAATAAGTAATAGTATTCTATCTTATAAAAATAACCAACCCACTGGAAAAAAACCAACACTTTCTCAAAAAATATGTGCTTTGAAGCTAAAATTCTTCAATTTGTTTCAAAAAACATCAAAAAATTAGTATTGGATATTAACCATGTCTATAAAATCGAATAGATTCGAATATTTTGCTATGCGTTGCTACGCATTTCATGCAATCGAACAAGGGGACTGTTCAGCGAATCCAAGAATAAGAATTTGATTCGATCGAGCGAAAATCGAATAAACGAACGCAACGTCGGATCACAGAATCGGGGTGAATAATTTAAAAATATTTCAAAACTAAAACACAAAAATTTGAAATTATTTTTTTTTCTTTTTTTAAATTTTTGGTTCTAGGACCACGTTACTCTAGAACCAATTTCTTCAGAAAAAGGGCTAGAGCCTTACTTGGCCAAAGCACTGCTTTATAACGTCAACTTTTTATCCTTAATTTTGTATTTTCCCAATTATAAGATAATTTATTCTTCTCGTACAAATTGTATTACTTCTTACGATTTTTCTTGTTTTACGATGCGAGTTTACATCCTTTCCCCTCACCAACTGCAATGTACTTCTGCAGTTTCCAAAAGTGTGTGGAAAGTTCGAGGTCCAGCTTCAACTCTGAGTTTACAACCTTTCCCTTCACTAATTGCAAAGCTCTTTTACAACCTCCAAATGTGTGTGGACTGTTCGAGGTCCAATTGCAAACAAAATTTGAAATTAATTTCTTCAAAAAAAAACTATCAGCTGTCAAAATTTCATAAAATTTCATCGTGCAATTTGAAAATGTATACCATTTGCGTGGAGTTCTCAACAGCCACACAAATTACGATACGATCATGTTAGTTTTGTTTTTAGTTTTGAATTATTTTTCAATTATTATTTAATAATAAATATTGAAATTGTTGGTCTCAATGAAACAAAATATCTTCAAGTGTTTTCAGTCCTAAATTTATACGGTGGCGTTTTTTTTATTTTGTTAGTGCCGGATTACACGCGGTGTTTTTTGTGTAGAATTCTACCGCAGCCATAGGTATCGGTGGGTTGGGGGTGAGGCAGAAGATCTACCTCTCGAAATGTTGGCGCAACGGAGTTTTTTACGCACACAAACAAGAGTCACTGTTTGTGTCGGTTTCGAAAAAAATTGAAAATTCAAGCGCGCCATTCGCTTGCTGACCGTCAACAGGTAATCATAATCTAAAAGTACATAGGAAATAGTAGATCCTAACAGTTTGACAGTTTAAGTTCGAGTGTGCTCACATACACTAATACACTCCTTGTGTAGCAACAAAAACAAAACTTTTTCGTTGAAATTTCAAATTTGCATTCCTCAAAATTTTTTTTCTTAGGTCAAAAATATTAACAATATTTCGCTAATCCTCAAAAATTTTATTGAAAGTCCGCTCGTAATATGGGTGGGGGAAAAACTGTGGTAGGTGCCACTAGGAATTTCTTAAAAATTTCATTTTTGACTCCCACCATTCTCCCACCACTGTGGTATAAACATTCCTCGTCTAATCGGTTTGGTAGTTTTCTACCCAAAACTTGACGGTTGATTTCTACTGCGTGTAATCCGGCACTTATAATGATAATTTTCACTTCGCTCTTAGAGCATTTTATTTGGTTGTAATCTCATGAAAATCTTGATAATTTTTTTAAATTCAATACTTTCAAGTTAACTTTTGCAAGTTTGGGATTTTTTTGCATGAACTCAAGTGAAAAAAAAATTTTTTTTTTAAAATATTTTATTTTCTTTTTTTTGTGAAAACTACAATTGTTTAGTAAAAATTTAAGGAAATATTTGTCAAATTACTTGTACTTGGGCTTTTTGCATCAAAAAAATATGACGATAAACATAAAAAACTATGTTTTTGACAACTCAACACTAATAGAATGAATTTTTTACGATGACAGTGCAAAATATTTTCGATCCGGTTTTAGCCGATACCAACTTGGTTGGACGAATCGTATATACGATGAAATTGGTTCAAATCGAAATACAAGATTCCATTCCTGGAAATTTCGATGTTAAAGATGCGCCGCGCTCTGGTAGACCAATCGTTGCAAAAGTCGATGAAATTCTCCAAAAATTGAGGAAGACTGATACATTTCATCTAAGGGCATTGCACATGAATTAACAGTGAAAAATTTAATGAACCGAATTTACATCTGCGAATAATTGCCGGAACGAAATGAAATCGAGCCATTTTTGAAAAGATTGATAAAGGGTGATGAAAAGTGGATCACATACGACAATAATGTGCGAAAAAGATCGTGGTCCAAGAAGAATGAAGCTGCACAAACGGTGGCAAAGCCAGAACTAACGCCACGTAAGGTAATCTTTGTGTTTGGTGGGATTGGAAGGGAATCATGCATCATGAATTGCTCCAACCTGGCCGAATGATTGATTCCATTCTCTACTGTCAACAACTAATGCGATTAAAGCACGCAATTGAGGTCAAGCGGTCACAATTGATCAATAGGAAAGCCGTCATCTACCATCATGTTGGGGGAGAACAATTAGTAAATTGAATTGAAGTAAAAACACTTAATGACTCGATTTGTATATGTTTATTTATTAACTTAATGTATTTGTGACCAAATGTGCTGTCGACTGCTTCCGTTGAAAGGTTTCTTCCATATCCAAAGTTATTTTTCTTGTCTTTCCTTTGAACACCATTCGCTTCTCTTCGTTCTCTCCAGCTGCGTATGAGATCGTGATGTTTAAGTTTCTATATTGCCTTTATGTGTATAAGATCATGCTACAATCTATTTGTGTCGGTATACGTAAGATCACGACCAAACGTGTTCAGTAGTTCTGAACATCCTCCCCCCCTGAAATTGCGCGGAATTTCAGGATTTTCTGGGTGGGTGGGAAGAATTGCCAATTTATGAATTGGTCTCTGAAGTACCGTTTCTGCTAGTTTTTTTTGTTACCGCCCGCACCAAACCATCTGCTCCAGGATGTACTTTGACGACCTTGGCCAATGGCCATCTTGTTGGTGGATAATTCTCGTCCGCTACCAGTACAATGTCCCCAATTCAAACGTTGTTGGATCTTTGCGTCCATTTGTTTCTTTTTTGCAGTGTTTGTAGATATTCGTCCTGCCACCGTTGCCAAAAATTCTGATGTATTGAACGCAAGAGCTTCTATTTGTCAACGTAGTCGATTTTTTCGTACATGATGTTCGGTCCTGGGATTGCTGTGAGTGGGTGACCAATAAGGAAGTCGCCAATTCTTGTTTGAAATTGCGCATTTGATGATGTTTGATCAATAGCTCCATTGCCGATTGGAATTCAAAAACAAAAATGAAAACTATTCGTACTCAATATTTGCAGGAAAATTTGAAAATCCGAAATTCGAAAAAAGTGAATCTGGATCTACGAATCCAAAATGTGGTGTAAAATTTTTGGATATCAGCAGTACAGGCGATAAGGGGGATACAAATATTTCATCAAATGTAACTAAAACCTAATTTTTTTATGTGAATAAACGGAATTAAATCAAATGCTCCAGAGTGTCGCTTAATAATGCATTAAAAATGTTTTTAATTTTTGTTTAAAAAATGAATTAAATGATTCTGAATTACATATATGTTTATTTATTTGAACTTTAAATTTTTATTTTATATATTAACGTTTCCTTCTGCATAAAAATAATCAGCAAACTTTTGCGAATTTCCTTAGCTTTGGCCGAAATTCTTTTATTTTGATTTAATTTATTGAGATTTATTCTTTGTGTGTCATCTTCACTTCGTTCTGTGTTATCCTGGCTATTTAGAAGTTGGTGGGAAATTGCCATCGTACTGCAAATTATTGAGCTATACATCTCCACTCTTCTTTGGATTCAGGAAACTGAAATAAAAAACATATGAAACTAAACTCACACAAAATGTCCAGTACCTTTAAAAAAAAATTTCTGCACATTTTTATAAATTGCTGTTGCGACTTCAATTACAGTTGCACCTATAAACATTGAAGACAATCTGGTTTGGTATTCCAAGGTTTTTAAAGATTCTCCTGTTGCAAAATATCTCAATGTTACTGCCAATTTTTCTTGCGGGGAAATCGCTTTTCTCATAATAGTGTCTTTTTTCGTTATATCGCCCCGAATAAAGTTTAAAACTTCATTAAAACAATTTTCATTCATACGTAAATAATTTCGGTTTGACAAATCATCATTTAGTTTCAATTCCTTTTTTAAAAAAACAAAACTACCCTTCTCATCCCTATTTTTTCTCCACTCTTTTATCCATTTACGCTTTCTTTTAAGACGATTTTTTTCTTCTTCCGAAATCAAAGCCACTAATGTAATCACGCAAATGGCAGCCGTTACTTCGCATATTCTATCCATCCTAACAGTTTGACGGTTTAAGTTCGACTGAAGCTGTGCTCACACACACACTAATACAATCCTTGTGTAGCTTGTATAAAAGACTATGGTATAAACATACCTCGTCCAATCGGTTTGGTAGATTTCTTTCATACATTATATTACTCATACTTCGGAGGTGGTTTCCGAAATAGCCGTTAATTAACTCAGTGTGTGAAATGGGAGATGTCGTTAACGATCTCTTGGGAGAACCAGCCGAAACTCCCTCGTAACCAGGCTACTGCATGTGCAGGGGCGCCGCGTGCAGGGTCCTTGAATCCCCCATACTCGTGGGAACAAAAATGAATACAACAACAACAACAATGACACCGATACTACCAAACGGTGAAGTCCCATGCATACGTGATTGCAGACTGACTCTCATCCTTTTATTCGAGAAGCAAGCGACCAAAGATTGGCTAGTTAAACTGGCTGAATCCAAACCCCTTGTAAAAGGAATAGACCTTTCGGTACAAGACCATATATTCTACCCAAGTTGAGGAGAGTGAGGATCTGGTTGCCGGACCCCGAAAGGAGCGCGACCCAGATACTCACCACTATGAAATTCCTTAACTCAATGAGCACGGAGAACTGGAGGGTCTTCGAATACAAATATAGTCGGGCGCCGGAAGGTAACCAACTAATTGTAGGCGTAGACGTTCAAGGACTCAGTGATCTTGAGAAGGTAAATTTCCCTACGACGCAGTCAGCACTCCCCCTTCAAAGGAGCTGGTCGACTTAGTGTCCTTCTGTGAGACAAACAATCTACCTCTTATCATTGACTGTGACTCCAACGCGGACAACAACCAAAGAGGTAGAACACTTTTTGAATATCTTGGTGCAACCACCCTGGAAATTGCCAACAAGGGTAGAACACCAACCTTCATCACCTCTACACGTGAAGAAGTATTGGATATAACGCTGTCCTCACAGGGCATTGCCCAAGATATTCAAAGAAGGCAAGTGTCCTCCGAACCTTCGTTATCGGACCATAGGCACATTCTCTTCAGTCTGTTCTCAGAACCGTTGAAACCGGTCTCCTACAGGAATCCTAGATCCACTGACTGGTTCTCCTTTCACGACGAGCTGTCAGAAAGAATCCGGGAAGTCCCAAAAGCACCCCGGAATATTCCGAAACTAGAACAGACAGTCACTCTAACATCGGAAGCCATTTACTCCTCTTACGAGAGTAACTATGTCTTACGCACTAACAGGTTCCCCAAGAAAACGCCCTGGTGGAATACATTCTTGGAGAGCCTCAGTAAAGAAACGAGAAAAAGTTTCAACAGGGCCAAACAGCATGGTTTGAACAGTGAGTGGGAAGCCTGGAAGGCGGCCCAACGCAAGTACAAATCGGCTGTTCGGAGGAAAAAATGAGAAGCTTGGAAGAGCTACTGCGGCCAAATTGAGGAACTCCCTCGGGCTTGCAGACTCCAAAAAGTCCTCTCCAAAGATCCTAGATCTAGATTAACGATGCTGCGCCAGTCGGATGGGGAATTCACCTCAAGTAATGAGGATACCCATTTCCCCGAATCTCGTGAATCACCGGCATGCTCATTTTTACAAGCCGAAAGTTCTCGTCCCCAAAAAACCAACTGGAGAACGGCTTCAGAGATTGTAACATACAAGAGAACTAACTGGGCAATCAAAACCTTTGCCCCGTATAAATCAGCAGGGCCTGATGGCATTTTCCTGTCACTGAGCTGATTTGCTAATCAAACCATTCTGCCAAATCTACCGCACGAGCCTCGCCTATGGCTAGATTCCTTCGCCATGGAGGAAGGCACGTGTTATCTTCATACCTAGGCCTGGTCGTACTGACTACACCGAGGCCAAGAGTTTCCGTCCTATCAGCCTCACGTCATTCTTGCTTAAGACACTGGAGAGGCTGGTGGATAGATACGTGAGAGAGAGGATACCAAGTATCCTCCATCTCACCTGAACAAACACGCGTATCAAGAGGGCAAATCCACGGATTCTGCACTCCATCAATTAGTGTTCAGAATTGAAAAAGCTCTAGACACTAAATCACACGCTCTTGGTGCATTTCTTGACATAGCAGGGGTATTTGACAATGTCACTTTCGGTGCCATGAGCGAAGCAGCCGAAGTGCATGGCGAGAGTCTGACTGTCACTAGATGGATAAGAACCATGCTGTCCACTCGAACTGCATCGACCAGTCTGGGAAGAGATACAGAGTCAATCTCAGTTATGAGAGGATGCCCTCAGGAAGGTGTACTATCTCCACTGCTGTGGTGTCTGGTTGTAGGATTTTAAACAACTCAGGCTACTACGCCCAAGCGTATGCGGATGACATAGCTCTTCTTGTATCGGAAAAATTCCCCCGTACATTAGTTGAGCTGACCCATCAAGCTCTTATCACCGTAGTACCGTAGTATCCAATGCTAGAGATCTTTTAAGCCGTATTCAAAGACTTGCTCTTTTAAGTATTACGAGTGCAATCAGAACCACGCCAACTGCAGCCATGGAGGCCCTCTTGGGAACTCCACCGCTGCACTTGGTGGTTCAAGGCACAGCAATGGCAACGTCCTATAGATTGCGAAATGCTGGACTCTGGATTGATCGATTAGATATCAAGAGCCATACCGGAATCCTAACTAATCTGATCAAATTATATCCCATACTATCGATGCCATCAGCTGTCATGTCCCCGGCATTGGTTTTCAAACGCAGATTCGCAGATTCCCAGAGAATCCTGGATAGCGGACGGTGAGAATCTCGCAAAACCACTCGGCCTCATCTGGTTCACGGATGGGTCTAAATCGGATGCAGGAACTGGGGAAGGTTTCATTGGTACAGTGCTCAAAAAGACAATATCCATCGCCTTGGTCACTCATTGTTCAGTCTTTCAGGCTGAAATTCTTGCCATTATTACCTGCGTCAATGAGAACCTAAACAGGGGCTACAAAAACCTGCATATTAACATCTTCTCTGACAGTCAAGCTGCCCTGCAATCTCTGAGTGCAGTCAAGATAACATCTTGCATCGTCCAAGAATGCTTCAACACCCTAAATCAACTAGCTGATTACAACAGAGTTGTACTCAACTGGATACCGGGACACTTTGGGCTCGCAGGCAATACAATAGTGGATGTACAGGCCAAGATGGCCACCACTAGGAAACCTATCGGGCCGGAACCCATCATTGATATTCCTAAGAGCACAGCCAAACTCTCCATTAAAGAATAGATCACCGTACAACAAAAAAATTCAGTGGCGAAACGACAATCCTAAATATTCATAACTGAACCAAGCCTTGTCAGGGACTCGTTACTGAAGTTGGACCAAAATAAAACCAGAGTGCTAGTGGGCGCCCTCACGGGACACTGCGTCCACAAGCATCTACAAACCATAAGTATACTATCTGATCCCACCTGTCGTAAGTGCAGAGCCGTTGAGGAAACATCACTACACGCTATATGTTTATGTGATGTCTTAACGGGCCTGCGAAAGAAGATCTTCGGAAAACCATTCTTGACTTTGTCGGATGCCCGGAATCTGAAGTTGGAATCCTTAATCGATTACCTGAAGAAGACAGAACTGTTTCCAGAGTTGGGACAACCTGCCACTCTGTAAGCAGGATACAGGTAATTAGTCTTTTTCCCATAGGTTTTCTTGGAAAACTTGTGCGATCTCAGGACATATGTCCAGCTTTTCCCGTACAATGGGCCCCAAGGCCTAAGTACGGGGTACTTTCAGCACCCACCTCCTTTAAAAAAAAATATATATTCTCTGCATGCGGATCATAGATATATATATTACTAGATTACTCGAAGCAATAAATTCTTTCAGAAGCTAATGGCAAATTTTCGGACTTCTCTTTCGCACATTTACCTCCAGTATAAAAGGATTGCCAGAATAGAAGAAAAAACCAAGTGAATTAAAAGTTCTCAAATATCAAAGTTCCAAGTTAAATTTTAAGTTAAATTTAATTTCCTTTAATAGTTTACCAGGAAAATTTAATAAAATCTTTTAATTCTTTAAATTTTATGAAAAAAATTTTAATTTTGATCAATGAAAATTAAACCATATGGTAACTCTAAATGAAAATTAGAACTTCGACTGATACGACATCTAAAAACAATTGTAATATTATGAACTAATCAGGGATAGACACCAACAAAAAAATAGCAAAACTTTCGGTTTTTTCAGTTCGAATTTCATTTTTATTATTATTTTAGCATAAAATAATTTTGTATTGTATTTTATATTCTTTAGAGTTGAATTGAAGTACTATTTGGTATTATATATATTGCACTATATTGTACTTAGAATACTTGGTGATTCATAAAATCATCAAACACTAACAATTAATTACTTTTCTGAGTTTTTCTTAATAAAAGAAAAACCCAGAAAACACGAGAATAATTTATTTATAAACAAACAGAACGATTTCCGCGAAATGTAATACCGCCATCTAATGTACAAAAGATCTATTCCAGAAAACTCCAAAATGCAATTGTTTACACAATCGATAGAATACAATAGCAATGACTCATAGCACATACAAAAGATATTTTTAGGAGGAAATAATAATAGATCATTGGCACAAACCTAAACAATGATTAGAGCTTTCTAGAACTATTGTTTGTATATTGAATAGGAATATTCTAGATCTTCTTTGTGTAAACGTTGCCACCTAGTTTTAGAAAGCCAAACGAGAATATTCGAGAATATTCTAGAAATATACCAATTGGATATATAAACAGCCGTGGGGTCGAGCCTGATTCATTCTTAATCGATCAGTTGAAGTGAAAAGCTTCGTCAGAGATTATACAAAGCAGAGATTCAAACGAGATTATTTTTTGTGAAAGTAATTAAAATAGTGAAGCTCTAACACTGTGATAAATAATTGTAATAATTAAATTATTGAAAGACAAATATTTTTAAGACTAATTGTTAAGCAGAAATAAGTACAAATAAAGTTTATACACTAAATTCACATAAATAAAAAGTGTTATCATTCTAATAACATCGAACCGAAAGACTAACACGCTACATTGGTGTCAGAAGTGAAATTATTTATTGTGAATCAGTGCGGGAAAGACAATTGTGCTAAAAAAAATTTCTGCAAGAAAATTCGAAATTAAACTAGAAACTTCTGTGGGGAAAATTTCGAAGAAATTCGTTATTAAGAAATTTGAGGGTATAATAATTTCACGGTGTGAGAAATTTCAGGGGCGTACAAGAAATTTTGTGAGTTGTATAAAAATTTCGATTGTGCGAAATTTGAGGCTATACGTCGTATATCGTGTGAAAATTTCGATTGTACGAGAAATTTCGTGGAAATTAAGATTATACTAGGAAATTTCGTAGTATTTAGATACTGTGCGAGAAGTTTCTATAGAACATAAGAATTTCGTGAACAATTAAAAATATTTGAACGATGGAAAGTAAACTATTAGACAGCTTAAGTACATCAGAACTATCCACAGTTCTGCGTGTGTGGAAGTCAGTTTCCACGGGAACTAAAACAGAAAAAAAGAAAAGAGTAATCGCTGAATGTGCAACAAGAGAACTAGACATTAGCACTTTCGATTTTAGTGAAATTCTGAAAGAGGAAAAACAAGAAGAAATCAACAACGAAGAGGGAAACCAAGAAGAAACTACCAACGAAGACGCGGCTAAAACAACAGCAAGCGTTCAAGACGATTTAAAGATGCTTATGACCATGATGATCGGTCTTCAGACTAAAATGGACTCAAATGCTTCTAGTCTGCAAGAAGAAATGAAAACAAATGCTTCTAGCCTTCAGACTAAAATGGACTCAACTGCTTCTAGTCTGCAAGAAGAAATGAAAACAAATGCTTCTAGTCTTCAAACCAAAATGGATTCAACTAATTCCAGTCTACACAGTTTACAAGATGAATTGAAATCAACTGTTTCTAGTCTTGAAAATGAAATTAAAACAAGCGTTTCTGGACTAGAAACCAAAATGGAGTCTAGTATGGGTGAATTAAAATCTCAAGTTGAATCCAGTGTTGCGAACTTAGAAGACAAAATTACTACAGAAGTCTCTACAGTTCGCACAGAAGTAAGCAAAGTTGAGCAGAGATTGGAAGATAAAATGAAAAGCAATACTACAGATCTAGAGAACAAAATAACTACCGAAGTCAGCAACGTTGACCAGAAATTAGAACAAAAAGTAGCAGAAATAGAAGCAAAAATGGCTGACATCAAAGAAAATAAACCAAATATTGAGTCATCAGGTAAAAGGATGAAGCCACCAATATTTGACGGCAAAACTTCATGGCCTGTATATAAACGACAGTTTGAAGCGGCTGCTGGTGCGAACGGCTGGTCCGATAAAGAAAAAGCCACAGCATTAATTCTGGCTCTACGGGGTAACGCAGCCGATTTATTGCGGACAATCTCACCAGAAAATGAGAAGAATTACAATTACATTGTAACACAATTGGACATTCGATTTGGGGATAACCACATGAAGGACGTATACCGAATGGAGCTCGTCAACAGAATGCAAGAATCTGGAGAGACACTTCAGGAGTTGTCAGCAGATATTGAGCGGTTAGTATACTTGTCATACCCCGATTATCCCCTGGAGCTGCAGAATGACTTGGCTGCAGAAAGATTCACCAATGCCATTCGGGATGCAGACATTCAGTTCAAGGTCCGGATTAGTGGAAAGCGCATGTTGCACGATGTGTTGGCTGTCGCGTTGACATTGGAAGCTGCAAAGAGAGCAACAAGGGCGGTTCCAATGGTACGAGCTGCTATGGTTGATGAAGACTCAGCAGAGCTAGCGATAGACCAACTAACTGAAAAGATAAAGGCGAATGTGCAACAAGCTATCCAGGAATTGGAATTGAACGATACTAAAAGAAGACTGAAATGCTGGGGCTGCGGTAAAGAAGGACATTTAGAGCGGCAGTGCCCCAACCAGACAAAAGCACCGATTATGGTATCAGTCTCTCTCCTACAACAGAGTAACGACAGATTAACGACGCAAGGAGTAATTGCTGGTCATCGATGCAGGATCATCGTAGATACGGGTGCAAGTAGATCCATCGTAAACAGGAAGCTCATTAGTAGGAAACACATGAGCAGAAGCAGTAACAGTGTTCTTCAAACAGTTACAGGGGAATCATCTCCGATTCTGGGTGAAGTGATTCTAGCATTGGGGCTAGATGAGTATGTGTTTCGACATACGTTTTTGGTGGCTGATATAATGGACGATTGTATCATGGGCCTGGACTTCATGAAGCAGAATGGAGTGAGTGTGAACATTGAAGATAGGTTATTGCGATGTGGAAATATTGAATTCCCGCTAACGTTGGAGGAAGCAGATTCCAGTGACACCAAATCAAATCTACGAGACCAACAAGTTACGTCAGATGCAAATGCTGTTGTAGAAATGAAACGGACGGACGACATTGGACTGACAACTCAAGACACGGAGTTGTCAAAAAGTAAAAATAGAAGGAAAAGAAGCAAATCCAGTGTCGTAGATGCTGAAGGGGTTTTTGAAGAAACGAGTAAGGACTGCAGGAATGTGAAAAAGGTAGTAGCTATCCGTACATTAAGGATTGGAGGCGATGACATGTCGAGCATCCGAAACGCGCAGCTAAAGGATGAAGATGTTGGACCAATCCTTAAATGGAAGAAAAGGGGTCAGCGTCCAAAATGGAGCGATATTGTAATACGCAGTGATACGACAAAAAGTTATTGGGCTCAGTGGGACTCGTTACAGATAGAAAATGGCGTTCTGAGGAGAAAATGGGATTCTCCTGATGGAAAATCCAAACTAATGCAGTTGATCGTGCCTAAGTCCAAAGTACATGAGGTACTTGGTGAAGTACATGCTGGAACTTCAGGGGGACATTTGGGAGTCAACAGAACATTAGCGAAGGTGCCAGAACGATTCTATTGGGTACACTGGCGAGCTGATGTCAAAAGCTGGTGCAGGAATTGTGACACCTGCACAAAAATTGTAGGACATCAAAAGAAAACTGAAACTGCAGTGGGGCAATATGTTGACGCTGAACTCAAGCAAGACACAAGTGAACAGGATAGCACCAGACGAACTCCACCGGAAAGATCATCTGGACAGCATATACGGGTTCCGGTGGACAAAGTATTTGAGGAACCTGCAAACAACAAATTAAAAGATAGTGACTGCACCAACGAGATGAACTCTTTGGACGTGGTATGGCGAAAGCGGAAATCATCAAAAGTAAAAATGAAGGTGATTCATTCAAATCAGTTAGCGAAGAATCGCGGCACGAGTCCAAAAGATTCTGTTCGGGACGAACAGATTTAAGAAGGGGGTAGTGCACTATATTGTACTTAGAATACTTGGTGATTCATAAAATCATCAAACACTAACAATTAATTACTTTTCTGAGTTTTTCTTAATAAAAGAAAAACCCAGAAAACACGAGAATAATTTATTTATAAACAAACAGAACGATTTCCGCGAAATGTAATACCGCCATCTAATGTACAAAAGATCTATTCCAGAAAACTCCAAAATGCAATTGTTTACACAATCGATAGAATACAATAGCAATGACTCATAGCACATACAAAAGATATTTTTAGGAGGAAATAATAATAGATCATTGGCACAAACCTAAACAATGATTAGAGCTTTCTAGAACTATTGTTTGTATATTAAATAGGAATATTCTAGATCTTCTTTGTGTAAACGTTGCCACCTAGTTTTAGAAAGCCAAACGAGAATATTCGAGAATATTCTAGAAATATACCAATTGGATATATAAACAGCCGTGGGGTCGAGCCTGATTCATTCTTAATCGATCAGTTGAAGTGAAAAGCTTCGTCAGAGATTATACAAAGCAGAGATTCAAACGAGATTATTTTTTGTGAAAGTAATTAAAATAGTGAAGCTCTAACACTGTGATAAATAATTGTAATAATTAAATTATTGAAAGACAAATATTTTTAAGACTAATTGTTAAGCAGAAATAAGTACAAATAAAGTTTATACACTAAATTCACATAAATAAAAAGTGTTATCATTCTAATAACATCGAACCGAAAGACTAACACGCTACAATATAAAAGGCTAATCCTTCCTTCTGTCCGTCCTATTTTGTCCGGAAAGAAACGGCGTTGAGCAAAAAAAAAAAAAACACTTTTTGATATGTTGTAGAGAATTACTTGAAACGTGGAGAAATTTTGTTTCCGGGGAGGTTGGGGGTCGGAGGAGTTACAAAGGGGGGCTTGAAAGCTTATTTCGGAAAACCTTATTTATAATCTGAAATATACATCGGACATGATTCTGACCTGAGGCACTCTGATTAAGATTCTTATGCCGGACATTCTGACGTATACGGCAAAGTTCCATTTCCCACCGCTTTAGCGCTGGAGGCAATACAAATTTACGAACTTTTTATATAGAGGTCACACATGATTACAATGTTCAGCAAAGTTGTGGAGCATTTCATGCCGACTATTTTTTTCGAAGACCATATAGTTCTATAACACAGGATGCTTGCATAATGCAATTACATTATTATTATTATATCCTTTTTATTTAATAACGTCTTAGGACGGGTTACCACCTAACCCGTCCTAAGACGGCCTCCTAAAAATTTCAGTTTACAAATCACTGTAAATTAACAAAATGTATTCAAGCGTAGCATATTAATTCGCAACATAATGGATCTTTTACCCCGTTCTCGCAGCACCACTGGCGATATATGTCATATCTTAAGTCGACCTATTAAGAATGCACAGTATTTACCCCGCAACACCCCGAACAAAAGACATTAAATTGATCCCATTTCCCCGGTTGGTAAAATAGCTCCCGTCAAACATATATTACTAAAGCAAAAACCTCTATAGAGTAGGGGCCTAAACAACCGCAGCGCCAAAGTGTAGGGAGATAGAAATATTTTATCTTCGACAGAAAAAATCCCCATGAAAACCTCCGAAATTTTGCTGAACATTGTAATCGCGTGTGACCTCTATATATAAAGTTCAAAAGTTTCTATTGACTCCAGCGCCAAAGCGGTGAATGGCAGAACTATATTGTCTTCGGCAGAAATAGTGCCAATGAAAACCTCCACAACTTTGCCGAACTCTGTAATCGTGTGTGACGTCTATATATCAAGTTCCAAAATTTTATTGACTCTAGCGCCAAAGCGGCAAAAGATAAAACTATTTGGTCTTCGACGGAAATAATCCCATGAAAACCTGCAAACCTTTGCCAAACATTATAATCTTGTGTGACGTCTATATACGAAGTTCCAAAATTTGTGTTGATTCCAGCGCCAAAGCGGTAAGAGATAGAACTATATGGTCTTCGGCAGAAATAGTGCCAAAGAAAACTTCTACAACTTTGCTGAGCATTGTAATCGCGGTTACCCCCATATAAAACGATCCAAAGATTTTATTGACTCCAGCGCCAAAGTGGTGACTCATAGAACTACCTGGTCTTCGAGAGATATAATCCCCATGAAAATCTCCGAAACTTTACTGAACATTGTAATCGCGTGTGACCTCTAAATACGAAGTTCCAAAATTTTATTGACTCCAGCGCCAAAGCGGTGAGAGGTAGAACTATATGGTCTTCCACAGAAGTAGTCCCTATGAAAACCTCCATAACTTTGCTGAACATTGTTATCGCGTGTGACTTCTATATAAAAAGTTCGTAAATTTGTATTGCCTCCAGCGCCAAAGCGGTGGGAAATGGAACTTTGTCGTGTACGTGAGAATGTCCGGAAGGACTAGCCTTTTATATATATATAATAGTATGTTTCAATATCTATATAAATAAAATCGTAAATGTTCCTTTGTTCCTAACCGGTAATCTCCAAAACTTCTCGACCAATTGCTTTGAAACTTTTACAGAATGTCCTATGTGATTATGACCATGTTTATATGTACTTTTTATTTACCTATGTTACACCTGAGCCAGGTAATAATTGATTTAATAAATTAAATCACTAACACAAAGCCACAAGCACATTGAAAATCGTTGCCTTCCAACGAGAAAAAGTGATTACTCTTACTCACACGCGCATACATCAATAAAGTACATATAATACATAATGTAAGCAGAGTTTATAGAAAATACAGATGGGCGTAGTGACGGCGTTAAAAATATCAATTCGGATGGGCAACACTTTAAATGGGCTTAATGCTTATGTATTCCGGAACATCAGAATTGCGAAAAATGTTTGCGTTATTTATTCGAAAAAACAAGTTTCTCTTAAGCGTACAAAATTAAATTATTCGCTTTAGATCCTCTTTATTGAAATGTAACGAGCAAATTATATCTCTACTAATTGGCGTTAAATTTTGTAAACCCGTAGCCGAAAGCAATTTCATACGTATTTTCTGGAAACCTTAAAACAAAAAAAAATTTAAAACTGAAAATGCTAAATTTTCAAAAACATCGGCGAATTTTAAAAGTTGTCCCCATTTTGAGCAAAAAATGACTGTCACTGGCAGTTTTCGATTTTCTTAAATAAAAAGAAAGTGTAATTTGGCGCTAGGATTTATGATTCAAACTTGATTCATAAAAACGATTTTTTTACTAATTTATGAATTAACATCATTTCTGTTTGATTAATTATAATTAAATAAAGCCTATGAAAACATTTTTTTTATACAGCAATAATGAAAATTCGCTCATTTTAATACAAAATATATCAAACTTACGTGTGAAAGGAAAATTTTTTCCACCCCGAAAATTATAATATGAGCTAAAAAAGATATCGTAAAAATAGGGTTTATGCCAAAAATCAAGTTTGTTTAAACATACAAAATTAAATTTTAAAATTATAATCTACTCTCTACTAATTGGCGTAAAATTTTGAAAACCCAAAGCCGAAAGACATTTAATACGTAGAGTCTCATTTTTTGAAAACCCTAAAACCAAAAAAGGCATTTAAAAATGAAAATGCTGAATTTAAAAAAATTGTACATGAAATTTCCAGCTTGGGACGATTTACAATATAAAAGCTCTTACTTCCTGGCCAATCGCCGGTGGATAGGCATGACATTATAGCACGTGTTTTCAAACAGAAGCTGAAATCGCGAAGTGTTTGGGTCTATGTGCTGCTCGATGTACTCAGTGGAATGGCAAAAGAAAGGATTCCAAATCGTACATATACTAATCTGCCTCTACAACAAAATCACTTCAAACGAATTCGACGATGTAATATGCGCTGAAATACCGATGTCGATAAGGATTTGCATGAAGTTGTGACGAAAAACATGATACATGGACCTTGCGGTACACTGAATCCAAATTCACCATGCATGATAGTATCCAACACAGTTATAGGAAACGATGGATATCCTTTATACAGAAGAAGATCAGCAGAAGATGGCGGTAAATTAGCAACCCCTAGCATATTCGATGAAACTACGATAGGTAAACTTTACACCGTGCATCCCAATCAAGATGAATGCTTCTTTCTTCGCACGCTGTTGATAAATGTCTTTCTGTTGATAAACGTCTTTCCACGGTGTTACACCTGCCACTTTCCGGAGCGCATGTCAAGCTCTGAATTTATTGCAGAACGACCGACACTGGGATGTATGCATTAATGAAGAGTGCAACAGGTCACATTCACATCAAATTTGTACATTGTTTGCCATTATATTGACCGCCTGCTCTCCTTCATCTGCAACACAGTTATAGGAGAAATTTAAAACCCACATGGCTGAAGATATTTTCCGTCGAATATGCAAGGAAAATTCAAATATAAACATGGATTTCACAGCACAAATCTACAACGAAGTGTTGATAATGATTGAAGATTTGTGCTTAGAAATCGGGAACAAAGTTCTCAATCAATTGGGAGTGCCATCACCGAATCGACCTGCTGCTACTTTGTTTGATGTAGAATTGGGTCGTGAACAAAATTACAACACGGGTGATCTTTTGTCCTATGTGCAATCAAATATTCCTCAGCTAACGTTTGAGCAAAAGGGCATTTAAGATCAAATAATGCAAACTGTCAATAACGGAGTTGGAGAAATATTTTTTTTAGATGAGCCAGGAGGAACTGGTAAAACGTTCCTCATTAGATTGATTCTGGCCACTATTCGATCCCAAAATGGCATAGCCTTAGCTCTTACGTCATCCGGAATAGCTGCGATATTGCTACCAGGTGGAAGAACGGCTTATTCCGCTTTGAAATTGCCATTAAACATTCAATTCAATGAAAATCCCACATGCAACATTTCCAAAGCATCCGGCATTGGAAAATTATTGCATAAATGCAAACTTATTGTTTGGGATGAATGCACAATGGCGCACAAAAAATCGCTCGAGGCCCTTGATCGATCATTGCAAGATTTACGTGCAAATATCAGACCATTTGGGAACGCATTAATATTGCTTGTAGGAGATTTCAGCAAACATTACCTGTAATTCCTCGATCGACACCAGCGGACGAAATAAATGCTTGCCTGGAATACTCTACTTTGCGGTGACGCGTAAAGACGTTAAAATTGTCTATAAATATGCGAGTCCAGCTGCAAAACGATCGGTCAGCAGAGATATTCTCACATCAATTGCTGGAAATTAGGAACGGAAAGGTGCCGGTTGATCTGACGTTAGGACGAATTTTATTGCCTCATAACTTCTGCAATTTAGTGACGTCAAAAGAAGAATTGGTTGAAAAAGTATTTCCCAATATTCAAACCAATTACAAGAATCACGATTGGCTAGGTGAACGAACTATTCTTGCGGCCAAGAACAAAGACGTCTACGAACTTAACAATATTATTCAGTCTAACATTCAAAGCAAGGTGGTCACATACAAGTCCGTCGACACTGTTGTAGAAGCAGATGAAGCGATTAATTATCCAACAGAATTTTTGAATTCACTCGATCTGCCGGGGATGCCACCGCACGTACTGCAATTGAAAGTCGGTGTGCCAATTATCATGTTGCGAAATATCAACCAGCTTTGCAACGACACGCGGCTTGCAATAAAAAATTAATGAGCGACATCGTAGAAGCAACAATCTTAACAGGTGAAGATGTGCTCATTCCTCGCATTCCTATGATTCCAACGGATATGCTATTTCAATTTAAGGGATTGCAATTCCCAATTCGATTGGCGTTTGCAATCACCATCAACAAGGCTCAGGGCCAATCTTTAAAATTGTGTGGTTTAGATCTAGACACGGATTGCCTCTCACATGGACAATTATATGTTGCGTGTTCTAGAGTTGGCAAACCAGAAAATCTCTATATCTGCACAGAAAATGAAATAACAAAAAATGTTGTATAACCACAAGCATTGTGAAATTAAATATACGAGAAACGTGCGCTTTTTCTTTTCTTTTCCATTTAACCAGACTGAGCCACAGCAACGCGTGGTCGGGTACAGCTAGTATAATTATAAAGCATATTAACTTTATGTGACATAGCCTAATTTTGTAAGTATTAATTTTTTATCATATATAGCATGAAAAATAAACAGAAAAATACAAAAGAAAATGCACGTATTACAATAATTTTGAATAATTAAAAAATTTACATTAAAATTAACTTTTTTAGCACACAACAGAATCTTTTTACACGTGTGGCACATGATAACAATTTTTTTTAAATAAAATTATGACGTCATGAATAAGCATGGAGTCCATGATACAAACAGGGAATACAAACCATTTTATTAACAAATGTCAAAAAAAAATTAGACAACCTTTAAAAAATGAAAAATTATAAATTGTCATTTGTCAAAATACTTACTCAGTTTAAATTAATAATCAAATGTGATTCAATTAAATTGTAGCTACATTAACAAGTAATAAAAGATACATATATAAGAAACATGTCGCTATTTTATTTAAAAAGTGCAGCAAATTCAATTCAATGAATTATTTTGAAGAACACAGAATAAAATAAAGATTTTCATGGCGCAGTTTTCTTGGTAAGTCGAAAAGCTGGAATATTGTTAAAATGTTTATAAATATTTATTTTACTTATTTTTAATTATTTAGTATACATGTTAATTCCTTTAAAATTCTAAATTTAGTAATTTAAGCGGGCCTTTTTTAAAATTACCTTTTAATTATTTCCAAAGTTTGAAATATATTCAGAACAAATGCGATCATTTGCGGTTTTGCCTCACTCAATTTTTAATTAATTAAAATATAAAATTTAGAAAAAAACTATATTACGTGAGTTCAAAATTTTTAATTTTTCTTAAAAATTATATCTTTTTTTCTTTTAGGTATCAAAAACAAAAAACTGCACAAAACGATCATAAAATTTCAGCAAGTGAACATGTGCCTCTATGTTCCACAACAGATGTACAATTACGGTTTCTATGTCCTGATGATTTGGGCGAGGCATTAAAATTAATCCTTAAAATAATCTTAAATATATTTGTAAATCTATTGTTGTAGGTTAGAACATTATGTCAAGATTGGTTTCCAATAGATTATCCGTTATCTTGGTACGAAGATATAACATCTAGTTCCAAATTTTTTGCATTAGCTGCAGTTTATAATTTGGCTATAATAGGATTAATCGTAGCCGAAATAAAATCCTTCTCAAAATTGAATAAAGAGGTTAATTTGAATTTTGAAAGTAGCTATTGAGTTTTATCAAATTGGGATGTCTTCCCCCACTGTAGAAGTTTTTCAAAATCCACTCAAAGTCGCGCCTATGTTGGACTGTTAAAACGGAAGAAGACGTTCCAATGTGAAAGAACTCATTGAGTGTCTAAAAATTGAGTTTTATAATTATTTTTTCTTGCTTTGTGTTAGGATAAAGGTATTCTACCAGATTCTATGGGAAGAAATGCAGATGTAGGTTATATACTATCACTTGGAGTTCATCGAAAGCACAGACGCAATGGAATTGGATCTTTATTATTAGAATCTTTAGTAAATCATTTAACTACAGCAGAAAGATATTCAGTTAAAGCTATATTTCTTCATGTACTAACAACAAATCAACCAGCAATTTTATTTTATGAGAAAAGAAGGTTTTGTTTTTTGTTGCAGAAGGGACAAACTAAATTTTTACAATTTAACTTTATTTCTTATATATCATTTGTAGATTTTCTCTTCATTCATTTTTGCCTTATTATTACAATATACGGGGAAAGGGTAAAGATGGTTTTACATATGTATCATATATAAATGGCGGTCACCCACCTTGGACTTTATTATATCCTTTACAAATTATTACAAAAAAAATATATAATTTTTAATAAATTTCTTAATTTTATGAAATCAAAAAAAAAAAAAAAAAATTTCCTTAACTACTTAGCACAGATCATTTAAAGCATATGGGATCACAGATTCGAAAAGCAGGCGGAATATGCACATGGTTTAGCACAAGAATACGACGAATGTTTAGATGGCTGTGTCATCGGACAGTATCGAGATTCAATTTCGCACATTAAAAATTAAGTATAAAATTTAAAAAAGAGAACTTTTTAACTTGTTTTTTCTTTTTTCGTTTTGAATAGAACAGAATTTAAAAAGAAAAAATGAATTCAATTGCGATGTAAATTTAAAATATATAAATAATAATAGTACTTGGCTAAATAGGTAAACAAAACAAAAGATATTATTTATGTATTGTATATTTTTAAAAAACATAATGAAAAGAAAAAGTTAAAAAGTATTTGCAGGAAGTTATGAAAGAAAAAAGATATATATATTATATAGAAAATGACACATTTTTAGAAAAAATTTTATGTATATAAAAAAGTTCTATTATTATTGATTTTAATTTATTTAAAAAAAAAAAAACACACAAAAACTAATAGCGTTGAAGTTTAAAAAAATTAATATTAATACAAAAAAAAAAAAACATTTAGTACAATTTTGATGAGTGGTGATGTATATATATAAAATAATGTCCAAAATAAATTACACAAAGCCCTACGAATGGTCTCCCGCAATAATTTTGGCATGTCAAAAAAGAAATCCTTAAAATATTAAATAATTTTAATTAATTCATTCTTTGCTTTAAGGCGAATTTTCATTTCGATGGCACTTAGATTGAAATTTTATTGTTACAATTACAACAAATACGGTACTCTAAACATATATTCCTCCGTAATTTCTCTCTTGGCAGACGTATTTTCCGGTACAAAATTTTTCCATATATTCAAAAAAGTATCGTCTGCACTCAAAAATAAAGTCTTAATTTATATTACCGACGCATACAAAAAATATCCTAACTGTGTGAATGAGATAAACGATCGCTTGTGCAAAAATTAATTAGCATAAAGAGTACGGCAACATTATGCCTAGTGATGTAAATAAAATCCAATTTAATATCGCCGATGCATAAAAAATATCCTAATTGTGTAAGGGAGATAGATTTATTTGATTTTACATGCGACGAAAGTAATGTATAGAATTATTGTGTTATTTCGAACTCAATTATAAAATTTTGCCTTTTTTCTTTATGCTAACTGATTTTTGCATAATCGGTCGTATCATGGATGTTTCTTACGCCTCGATGATGTAAATTGGGCTTTAGGTACGTTCGATTTCATATTTTCTTTTGGTTTAGAAATCCCTTTTCAAAATATTTTCAAATTCAAAATTTGTACATGGTTGCCATTAGTTTAACTCTCATGCATTTTTTTTTATAAGAGATCTTGTATTTTTTCTAAAATTTCCGATAAACCCGAATGTCATCATAATTAAAGTTCGCCCTTAGTTACTGATACACAAAAAAATCGAAAGCAAAATTAATTATTTTATATTTTATTGTTACATTTTTCTTTTGGTTTTTTATGTCTATTTTTAATAGAAAAAAAAATGCATTGCAATTTATATACTATTCATTTAGAAACAGATGAAAAGCCAAAAAAGCTCAAAACGTTTGCATTCAAATTTAAATAACTCAAACCAATAATTTGTTAGTTTTTTTTTATTAGATCTTGTGGAAAAATATATAAATAGAAACGAGTCGCACACCCGCTCTAAAAGTGTCACAAGTCAAAGTTTTAAGAAAATATATTGTTTGTGTGGATATTTATAATTTTCAAAAATTAAGAATAGTGATATAAAATCTATTAAAGCGAGATTTTCATGATCATAGTTTTCATATTTATTGCTCCAATGCACGAGAGAGATGGTAATTAAAATATCAATGTGAGAATTGAAACAACATGGAACTTGTTTTTTGCATCATACATATACGCCTTTTATGGATGAAATGCCTGTTTATAAATTTATAACTTTTGTGTAATGAAGTTTTATTAATTTTAAATTTCAATTCACGAAAATTTACCAGTACTAGTAGTGTTTAAAATTTATAATGTCAAACAATAATTGCACTCGTTTGCCTGAGTCAAAATGTCTGCACGTGTTTGAGAAAAAAAAAATCAGTAAAAATAAATGGTCTCAAATTTGTAGTTTTATGCCAACTTTTTAGTAACACACTCAAGCAACTTCATCAGAAAAATCATGAGCTCGCTTACTCTCATATATATTCTTATCTTCTCTCAAGCATTGGACCAATAAATATGAATGTTACGATCGTGAAAATTCTGCTGGCATAGATAGAGCTATAAATTTTATCACATGTGATTTTCTTTCAAATAAATAATCGTAATTTTTCACATAAACAATGTATTTCAAGTCCCCTGTGACGCATGTGCACAGAAAAAACCAATTTGAAATATGGGAAGGCGTAATCTATATATTCTTTCATTCATGAATGAAAGAAAAATAGTAAGAGTGATTGACAATTTCATATATGCTTTTTTAAAAGAATTTCATTCATTTCATTTTAATTTGACACTTTTAAAGCGGGAGTATGATATGTATCCTAAGTAAGAAAGATTAATTTGATGTATGATTAGTTTCTAATTTTTAGATTTTATCCTTAAATGAAAGAAAGAAAAATTAAGACTAGTATCGGACTTTGTAAAGCTATTAATGACAAAAAAAAATTATGTCTGGTGTCACTGCCTTCTTGTAACTGTTAGTGTCGTTTAAACGTAGCTTTTATTAACAAAATCATAGAAATTATTTTAATACAATGGAAGTCGGTTATAGTGATCTCGGTTTAAACTGTTTTATAGCGAACTAATTAATCGTCAATGTAAAATACTTAACGAACATCGGTTATAACGAAACAAATTGTATGCTCCCGTTGGATTTCCACTGGACTTTGCAATTAATTATATAAAGGAACCTTCCCGTAAATGCCAAAAATATGTTATGATACAAATTTTATTAAACTTTTTTTTTGTTTTTGTTGAATGCACACACATCTAGTTTATTCAAAATGTTTTTAATATTTGTTTTTTTTTTTTCAATTTCACATGTAAAAACCACCTACCTATCAATAAACGAAATTTATTGAAAAATTTAACTATTTTTTTGCTTGCTTAATAATAATATCCAATTTTTCAGTGTGAATTTAAACTCTAGTTTGGGTTTAAATTAGAGATTATAAATTTGCTTATGTTGCAGTGCGATTTAAAACTAGAAAATGGAAATTCGGTTTTAAGTCTAGTTTAAGTTAAACGATAAATCTGTCGTTTATAGCTATAATAAGAAAAAATAGAAGAAATAAACATGAAAATTAATTCTTATGAAAATAGTAAATTGTAGTGATACTAACAGAAAGAAAAGTGGTCTCGGACTTTGAAATGGAAATGAAAGATATAAGTTACGAGGAATTTTTCAATATACCTCAAGTCGAAGAAGGGAAAAAAAAAATTATTCACAAAATTATTTAAAATCAGTCAGCAACTAACATAGGTCTTTTTTTCATTAAGCTGCATTTCCACCAAGCGCACAAAATGTTTTTGCTCGCGTGGGGTAAAAGAGAAATAACTATTAAACCAGAGTATTCAAATGGGAGAAACATGTATTTCATGCAAAATATACGAAAACATGTTTCTCTCTTTTTATTATTCACGGTTTAACATTTCTTTCTCTTTTGCCCACGCGAGCAGAAACATTTTGTGCGTTTGGTGGAAACCAAAGTGTAACTATGGTAAAGTGAGGAAAGCTAGCGAAGTAGCTAGAAAAAGCACGTGGCAGACGGGGAAAAGAATACGCAAGAGTACATATATTTTTCATAGGCAAAATCCATTAGCAAGAGAGAGAATGAAATGTTCTTAAAAATCAGATGGAATCTTATGATTTGATCCCGGAATCTTATGTTTGGGCACAAATTTTACATACATACCAGAAAAAGAATTTGCGCCAAATTTTTTTTTTTCTGGTATGTGTGCATTTGTATATTAATTTTTGTCTGTGTTTCATTGTTTACATTTAAAAATTACCCATTAGTGGTGTTGCCAATATTGCAAATTGTTATTCTTTCAAAAAAAATCGTTGGAGTTAGACGCGGTTTAAAATATGGAAAATTTTAAATGTTCGAAACAAAATAAATTTAAGTGTTTTGTGCCTGGCTGCTTTTCAACATCTGAAAACAGTCAAGTACGGTTTTTTAAATTGCCGACAAATCCGGAACGGTTAGTGCATTTTGCAATAAAGTGTTGTATTTAATAAAGATGTGTACATTAGGGTGGATCGAATTTGTTTTTTTTCAAAATTGTATAAAAATACCTATAATTCGCATAAATTTTATAGAACATGTTTTAATAGAAATAACAATTAAAGAATACTTCTACTTTTCACAAATTTCAAATTTGTTTTAATGTAAAAGTGAGAGCCACCCTAATACTGCATTAAAACTAAAATAGCAAAGAATGGAGAAATATTAATTTCATTTTTCATTATTAAAAAATTCATTTAAATAATAACTCAATTATTAAAGATTTTCATCATTTTTTAAAAAAGTTAAACAGTCAGTTTAAAAAAAATACATTAATGGCAACACCATCATGGGATCAATTTTTCGAACAAAAAAATGAGGGATGTTTTTCAAAATCATATGACATCATGTTTCTCTTTCACCCATATGTACAATTTTTAGTGCTATCTATTTCAGCAGTGGATAGAAAATTGTTTGAAAAAGAACAGTCAAAATTTGAAAAACGGCGGTACGGTAAGGATAGGAACTTTCGCCACTTTACTATAGTTACACTTTGGTGGAAACGAAGCTTTACAAGTACACCAACGGCGAAATGGACCACACTTTTCTCGAAATTTTGTTTCAGTGCTGAATGGCTATGTCAGTAAGCAAAATTGTGAAGGTAACAGTTTGATGTTCATTTTATGGTGTCAGGTCCTTATTTCTTTCGAAATAGGAAGGAGCACTCGTTACATTCAATGAAGCACGTTACAGCATGTGATTGATTATTTCCTTCAAAATTTGGATAACATTAATAATTTTAATAAAGCTTCATATTCTTTAAGAGTTTACAGTTATTAAAAATTAATTAAAATCAAGAAATCGCTTTCAATTTTTTCTTCTCAATATTCATTTTCCATAATTAAAAATATGCGTTCGGAAAAGTCACTTTTTGATGGAAGAAACGATTTAAAGCATATTTTGGGTTATTTCAATATTATTGAAAATGAAGACCCATTTTCGGTCTACTTACCATTTTTAAATATATTGTACGATCTATAATTTTTGGAAACAGCGATTTTATTTCATTCACTTCACCGTATATAATTCATCCATGTCTAAATTATCCAATATTTTCAAAAATTAACAAATGTGTTTAAAATTTTCATACTATATGTGGCGAAATTCCCACATTTTAGTGCAAAAGGAGACAGCTTCGAATTTTCATAAAAATCAAATCAATTGTCTATATATTTTAAGCTGCAATCCAACAATCTTACAAAATTAGCTTCAGCTTAATCACTTTGAGTTAGTCAGTTTCAATTTCAAATTTCAGCGTTCCGTTCCGAAATCGAAATATTGTACAAACTTCTATTCAGGGAATTATATTGATGTAAAAATTAACGGGAATGCATGTACGTTTGTGGAAAAATAATTAAAATTTTGTTTAACTCTTGTTTTAAATTTGAATTGAAGGACATTCTTGCATCAAATAAAGACGAAGGACAAAATATTTTTGAAAGGACAGTTTTTCGCAAAGGACAGTTGGAAACCCTAATCTCAGTGAAATGTGGTTTCAACAGGATGCAGCCACGATACAGTAAACAGTAAAATGGCTTTCTAAGAAGACGTCAAAATTGACGAGTGACCTTACACTTATTTTTAAAATTATACAACAATTTGTTGCCGCCCTAATTTTTTTTATAACGCGTGGTTTTTCTTAATAAAAATATATATAAATTCAAACTTCCTTCTCTTTAACTATCTATTATTTTTTTTTTAGATTACATTCTGTTAGTGGAACAGAGATAAATATAAATTTTTTCCAAGTAAATAATTGATGTTTTTATTATAAATTTATTATACTAACGCATAAAATGGTTGTACCATGTGCTTTTTGTTTAAAGTGGAAAATTTAGAAAACATCTTGTTTGTTTCTTAACCCATTCTTCCCTCCCTTAGCACCTTTACTTCAAATAACGATATCAAAAATGACTTGGATCAGTTTTTTACCAGCGAAGATCAGAAGTTTTATGAGCGTGGAATCATGCTACTACAAGAAAGATGGCAAAAGGTATGGGACCAAAATGGAGAATATCAGTGGTGGGTTATCAGGCAGGGTGCGCAGAGAAAAAAAAAAAAACTGGCCATATGGTTTTACAGGTTAATTTCTATACTCTGTAAGACACATTTAAAGTTAAAATTTCAAAACTATTTTTGCAGTAACTTATAATATCTCATGTTCGTTGATAGTAGAGCAATGTGCCTAAGATAGGCTACGATGTTGTATTATTAATTTTTCTACTACTGTTGAAATTCGATTACTCTTTTTCTGAAACAACAATTTTGTTTTTCAACCTATTATTTCGACCATCATCATAAAACATCACCAAAGTTAGTCACAAAGATATTACACTTTCATAGATATTTCTACACGCTAAGAGGTGCAGAACGTAGGGCAGCACACACTGCCGGAATACAGACAAGTGAATCGGCACAATATCTGAATGTGTTGACTTGTAAAAAATTTGGTTATATAAAGATACATAGGTGCAGAAAATTATTGTCTCCGACAATTTTTGTAGGGTGCGCAGTGCACACTCTGCACATATGGACCGCACGCCACTGGAGAATATATATTTCAATAAAATATTTATATACCATACTATAAGGAAATCGTCTTTCATTATCACCAAAAAAAAACGAAATTACTTTTCGAGCAACCCAATATTTTAAAGTTATATCACGCTTGTTGAAATCAGAGATGCAAACCAAAACTTTTTTGTAGCTGGTTAGGTTTTGGTTTAAGCATAAATTTTATTTTTGGTTTGGTTTTGGTTTCTAAATATTTGAAAATTTGGTTTTGGTTTAAAGACTGCATAATTTTTTAGTTTTGGTTCGGTTTTGGTTCTGGTTCAGAACAAATATGTCTTTTTTCTTAATTGTTGTGGCAGAAAAGAAGGAAGCCAGGGAAAACTGTGGTAGGTGCCACTACGAATTTCTTAAAAATTTCAGTTTTGACTCCCACCATTCTCCCACCACTTTGCACCAGTAGGCTACTTGAATTTAAAAGTACATGCAAATAAAAGTAGCTTAATGAAATATTGAAAAAAAATATATTATTATAATTAAGAAATCATATTAATTATGGATAAACAATAAAAGAACATGGAGTAAAATTAAATTCAATTATGTCGTAGGATTCTGAGTGCTTTCATTTAAGATGCCGCATTAAATTTTCTGGGTGATGACTTACTGCTATTTTTATGGAATCATAAACAAATTTTTCGAAAACTGGTTGTTTTTATCTTTGTTGCCGGATATTTTTTTTTGGGTAATACTAAAAAAATTATTATTAAACTCAAATTAAACTGGAAATACACGGACTTAATTACATTTGTCATTTACATATGATTTTTATATCGTTTAATTTTAAGTATATAATTCCTTCTTGCGTTTGTTTCTGTTTCTATTTTAATTATGATTTCATTAAATGAAAAACTATGTTATGTTTGATTCCTCGTTAAAACAAACTGTTGAATGTTGATGGACCATCGTTTTTACAAGACAATGTAGTAGACGTTTTCAATTTTTTTTTGGTTTTGGTTCGCTTCAAAGGAACTGGTTTGCATCTCTGGTTGAAATCAAAAACGGTTTTTCCAATCAAATAATCGAAAAGACTGTTTTTGATTCAGCTTTACTCATATATCATAAAATCTTTGGTAGGGCGACAGGACGAGTCCAATTAGTAGGTTCGACTGTATAAAATCGCATGCGATAAAAACGATTTCAAACATATTTCGAATGCATATATTCGGCTTGAAATGAGATCCAAACGCAAATTTTTTTTAGATCAATTTGAATTTGAACATGTAAACACAGATCGAAAAATTGTAAATTTAGTATTGGATGAAATTAAATGAACACGAAGAATTTTTTTCTTGTGTTGATAGATTGATTTTTTTTTCTTCTTCTTGCATGAAAATTGAAATTCCAAAAATCAAAAGAAATGAATAAAAATAAATATCAAATTCTAATTCACTTCAAATCAATTTCGATCCGATATGACCTCAAATCGGCTGAAACATATACACAAATATCGAATCTCAATTTCATTTCGATTTGATATTTCAAGTAGGCATGGAAACGAAGTACTCTGAATATATAGTTGGGCAAAGTGAGAATGTAATTGATCAAACATATAATCACGAAAATCCAAATCAACTGACACTACTGAATTGACAGTCGTCATCGTGGGTCACAAGTCCGCATAAGTTCACAAATAACTTAATATAATAATATTTTAAAAGATTTATTCAGTTCGTTTTTAATTTTATTTTAATTTTTTTTTTTTAAAAAACATTTTCGAATGTTTCGTGCTGTGCAGTGCTGGCCTTACAAATTACGGCAAATATAATAAATGTGCTTAATATTTAATTAATAAATTTATAAAAAAATATTCAATACATAATTAAAAAGAAAAACTATTTTAAAAATGTTTAACATAAAATTAATTTACTTCGCGCTCTGTTATATTTTATGTGTAAAATCTGTTATATCATTATGGGGTAAGTAAAATTAAAATCATGTCATATGTGTGCAAAATAATGCCGAAAACAAATGTATTCTTGTAGACACGCGAGTTTTGCCCTATACAAACGGTTGTAAAAAAGTTTTCATATTTCAATATCTAAAAGTACATGTAGGAAAAAATTTTTCTTTTCAAATTATATAATTCATAAAATATTGAAAGTTAAATATTTTAGAAATCAAATATTTCGTATTTTATCTAGTTAGAAAAATCGATTTTTAAAGAAAAAAAGTAATACTTTATTTCGCCATTCATTCATTTTCACTGGTCACGTACACCTCGGGTTTTGCGTACGTAAAAAATGTTTGTCGTAGGTATTTAAAATTCTTAGAAAATGTTCACATTTTTCGAGAAATTCATTCAACTTTGTATGGGATTAGTTCGTAACTAATCCCATACATTATTTTAGAGAAACAATATTTTAGAGAAAGATATTAATTTAATTAGGATTAAAATGCTTTTACCGTTTTTTTTTCTTGTTTTTACAAAATAAATTGTTTTCCCTTTTTTCATAATTACTTGACTCGATTGGTTGACTGAACTGAAAGCAGAGATTGCTATGTAAAAAAAAGTAAATAGTTTTCATACTTTTTTTTTTTTATAATACCGGTAAGAATTCCACGTTTTTTTTTTTTTAATTCAAAATAAATATTTGTGGAATTTATCTCTAAGTAGTAATTGCTTGTTTATTATACAAGAAAAAGGTGTATAAACAATTAGGTAATTTGATTGCATAACTGCAGTTCTATTCTAGATTAAATTTCTAAAGTTTTACATAAGCGCCAGCTATACGGTAAGAGCTCCTATTGTCAGACATAATCATTTTCAAGAATTATTCAAGATTGTGAAAAACAAACACATTTTTACTTCCAATTAATTTTGTTTTCTATTCTTTTACCTAAAATAAGTATATAAATAAATCAAAATTTTGGAAATTGTAAAATTCAGTTTTGGTAGAAAAATACAGTCGTATCATATTAGAATCCAAAGTCAAAATTTTAAAATTTTAAAATCGTTAATAAATTAGTGATCTCTGAATATTGAGGGCTGGTTAAAGTGTAGATTCTTTGTTGTGTTCTTAAGCTTCTACAAAAACAGGCAAACTAGGAAACAGATATTCAGTTTTTAGGCTGAACTCAACATTTTAATAAAATGAATGTTTTGAGTGTTTTCCCTAAATCAGTCTGGGCATTGACAAAACATAAATAATTAATAAATCAAAATATCAGATTCAGATGAAGATGTCATTCGTATTATATTATATTATATTTAAATTGAAAACTTCTTGTTCGTAGTTAATATTTGGCTCAAAAAACATGGTACTTTCGAACAGTAATAATTTATTTAAGTGTTCCCTAGCACTCATAGCAAATGAATGTTTTGTCTGATTCAATGTGTATTCGTCCCAACATATTAACTACTGTTACCTTTATTATATGTAACTTGGTAGTTAAAACAATAAATAAATAACTATTCGGAGAAAGATTTCAATATTTTCTTGTACTATGGTGTCCAAAAATAGAAAGAGTTTTTTTTGCAGTTTTCTAATAATTGCGGTAGTATCATATTTTTGGTATGATAAATGAAGATATAGAATCATTTCTAAAGGTGGCAATCGATGGGTACATAGCTTTTGTTATTGCAAGACATAAATAAATGAAGATATAGAATCATTTCTAAAGGTGGCAATCGATGGGTACATAGCTTTTGTTATTGCAAGACATAAATAGCATAGAAGCGGAAACGAAATGATTATTTGTGTTTTTTTTTTTTTAGGACTTCCTTTTCTAGAATCTTGTACGAAAATTGGTACTTTTGCCATATAACATATTTACCTTAAAAAATGTTTTTTTTTTTTTAAAGCATTTAACCAGACGCATATGCTTCATATTAAAACATTACAAATTTATTAATTGACCTTCAAATCATTTAAATATGAAATAAAAAATTGAAAGTACCTGTTTTGAAATCTGTTTTTTTTTTTTGTAAAATTTCCTAATTTTCAATTTTTCATCGTTCAAAGATTTTCATTTTCATCTCAAAATTAAAGAAATTGAAATACTAATTGCAAAAATGTACAAAGCTTGAATTTAGAAGATGTAGTAAACGATAAAGAATTACTTTGGAATTATGAATTAATGAGATTTAATTTGTAAATTATAATTTTCCCTGATAACAGTATGACCTTTATTTATGCGTTTTTTTTTCAATAAAGCTGCTTATCAATAAACATATTTAGAATTTCCAAGAATCAATATTTTAAAATTCTTATAATCTTTATGTTATTTTTCAAATCTATAAATTACGTTTAATTAGAAACTAGTAAATAGATTTTTTAAAGTTACTGTTTTTTATTTGATATGAAGAAATGATTTTTTAGATGACCTATGATGGAGATAGGACTCATACTTAACGAATCTGTAGTTCAATGCATTAACTCTAAGAAAAAGAATCAATCAAAACTAATAGTATAAATGTATTATGCAAATTTTATTCAAATCGAAATCGGTATATCAGTTTTTAAAGTACATTTCTACACATCTATTATCTTGAAATTGTTTTCCGATATTTCAATGCGATACAAATGTAGTGACAAAATTAATATATTCTCTGGTAGTATCTACAATGGGGCATACAAATAGTAGGAAATTGTCATAGTCAGGTATCGGATCTGAAAGGTTTCAGCAGTTACAGTTCTAAACGACTTAAAGTAACAAGACAACTTACAATACTGGTTTCTATTTTGCCCCATAAACTTTCAATAGCTTTCAATTCAACATTATACTTGCTAATTGTATTTTAAACTATAGAAAGCTAGTTTTTTGCATACAAAACTTTCTCACTGTGTTTTCTTCCTAGTCGCAATGATTTTCTATGCAAAACATGAGTACTTTGCATACACGCAATTTCTCGTTTAAATTCTAGATCTATATTCATCTCAATCGAATAAAAATTGATTCATATTAATCCCATTTATACATTATTAATCTTGGATATAGGATTTCAATTAAGCCTTTGAACTTAAAGAGTTAAGTAAGTAAGTTTGTAATTTTTGGCAAATTGTTAATTTTATGTCCTAATTTAATAGCCCAAAGCATTATTAGAACTGTTACTAAGTGATAAAAGCGGAAGTAATTTAATAACGAATCAAGTGTATAAGAAATTTGCTGTTTCCTTTCTAAAAAGAACTTAAGTGGGTAAATTACATGTTAAATATTAAAACACACTGATTTTTAGGAATTTTTTTTTCAAAAGAAACTATACAGAAGATCCTTCTCAAATTTTTGAGGATATTGTTTTGTGTTACGTATAGAAAATTAATAACTTTTGTTAGTACAAAAAGTTCACTTCTTATACAAATATCTTTGTCCATCTCGTATCTGGGCTGTGATCTTGTGTCGTCGTTCAGTCCAGCACTTGCTGTATTCATTCGCAAGACAAACAATTCACAATGATTGTCTTCCTCCAATGAGTATACGCAGTTAATGAATCTAATTTTGGAAAAATACAAAATTAAAATTGAATCCAAAAATAAAAAATCAAATATCTCAAATTTTTTTTATCACTTGGGCGTAATCAATTAATCTTGTTGTTTCTTATTTTTATTATTTTAGTTATTTGCATACATTTTAACAATTACAAATACTAAAATGTACATTATTTTTTGAGAGTCCTTCAAAATTCAAATTTGTGCTCGGATAAATGCCGATTGTGACAAATCGTGATCTCTTTCAAATTTCTTAAATGATTTTTTATTCAATGGCTTAATAAAACGAAGAATATCTAATGTTGTATAATTAAATACGAATCTATTTTTACATAGATTTCGTTAAACGCGAAATTTCTTCTATTCTCATAACTTGTGATTAAGTAATTGGTTACGTATATAAAAGGCACGTGAAATAATTTGATAGAAACTAAGCACACGAGTTTTCTTTTTTTCTTTTTGCTTTAGCAACTCTCCACAGTTATGACAAATTTGGTAAAATTTTAGTATTTGTTTTTTTTTTTTTTCAATTAATTTTTATCAAATTCTTGAACATTTCGATCAAACTTAGCTTAGATTGAAAGTTTTGTTTTCTAAAAGAAAATAAAAGTTTAATTAAATTAAAAATAAATTTAAAAAAATGAAAAGCTAAATATTTACCTAATATTGATAGAAGTTTTTATTTTCTTCGCAAAAACTATTTTTCATTTTATTAATTAATAATTATGATAAAAAATTCTCGAAAAACGAATAAAAACTTTAATTACGTAATTATTAAAGATAAAGAATTGTATTATCTTTTTTTCGCACCAATCACGTAGAATGATATGAAAGTTATTTTATTTATTTTTTTTTTTTTTTTAAATACATTTCACGTAAAATATCTTTAATCATATTTACCTATATATACATATATATATATGTATATATTATTTTTTTTTGTTAATTCTTAATACTAAAACGCATTTTCGTTAACCAATCTCTAAATGTTAATTTAAGCGTAAACGTGGGAGATAGCGAAACAAAAAAAATTTTTTTTTTTTCAGACTGGTTCAAGGTTTTTTTTTTTATTATTACTAATTTTTATTTTATATGAGCACAAGTTACAAACGAATCATAATAGTTTTCCTTTTTATCTCTTGACGATAAATATATATTTATTCTATTACTAATTATGATCTAGTTGGGTCCATGAAATATCTATCTATATAAGAGACAACAGGAAATTAACAGAATTGTTAATTTTTTCAAGTCAGAATTCGTTACATAGTAGAATTGTTGTTGTGGTTTATCCTGGATTTTCAGTCCATTTCTTAAAAGCTCTAATTGAAAAAAAGTAACACACTACCTGTACCTAAATAGTTCGCACCCAAAAACTATTTATTCTTTTTCTTTTTTTTTTTTATAAATTTCCGGAAGTAAAGATCTTAAAAATTTGTAATTTTAATAATTATAATTGCCTTCTCTTGTCAAATTTTAAAACAATTCTGACAGCTTTTGAAACTGTAGTGAAAATTGCGTATCTAAAATAGAAAAAAACCGAGGCTACTTAAGTCGCGTCTTAAAATTTAAAAAATTAATTGAAAATTAGACTTAGATAGATTAGGTTTAGATAATGAGAGGGTTTATTCTGTATTAACATTTTATGTTATGTTATGTTACGTTAAATTTCACATAAAATACTATTTTTCGTTAAATTGATATTTTACAAGGCAATTTTATATTACGTCTGTTTTATTTGCCACTTGCTCTAAGGTAGAGCAAATTTTTACATTGAAAACAAAAACAACAAAGTGCAAATCCTACACTACTTTCAGGGGTAGCTCTCACACCGAAATTAGTTCAATTTTCTACCATAAAAAGTGTATTAGCTAAAAATTTCCCATTTAATTACAATATGGTTGCTAAGCAGCGCTACAAACTTTTGAATTAAGGCTTTTCCTACTCCTGCTCGTTTTATTTGCCACTTACCCTGCTCCGGTGTAGGGTGTGGCAAATAAAACAACCTATTATGTCGTGTTAATTTCTTATTTTATACAGAGCGAAATTAAAAGAATCTAAATAAATTCTTTTACTACATTTTATGAAAAATTTGAGCGAGCATAGACTAAAAAAAGTATACATTTAGAATTTGCTGTCATTGAAATTTATTTTCAATTTTAATTCGTAATGTACTAAAAATTAAAAAAAATCTGCTACTCTTTCTAAACATAAAATAAAAGGATTGATTTTTTCAGAATGCGAAATTTAGAAAAATCTTATAAACAATTTTACGAATAACATCAAAGTAACATAACATAAAATAACATAGAAGATCGTAGAATATACTCCAATTTTATGTTTGGAGAATTTTTAACTGACAGTTTCTGAATTAATATATTAAATTTTTGAAAATTTTCAATTTGTATAGTTTAGAATTGAAAATATGTATATGATATTTTCTCAATATGGACATATGCACTGTCAATTCGAAACTTGTAGAATAGTTTTTCTTGCTATTATATATATTTTGGTCGAACGCGCTTACATGGTGAATACAAATTTCGTGACCTACAGAAAGGGTTGTATCTTGTATGGTACCTAAAAATAAAGTTTGGCAATATTTCTGGTCATAAAAAACATTTTCATCTTCCCACGGCCAAGGTTCAAAAAGATAAGATTCTTTTTTATAGCACGCGAAACAGTGCCAATCTATTTGACGATATCCTTCTGGTTTGAGGAGACTTTACCACCCTATATGCATCAATTGAATTCTTTAAACACTTTATAATTAAAAAAAAGAAAAAAATTAATAAATTCACTTTAATAATATTTATAAAATTAATTATTTTAATTTTCGTTTGTTGAACTTTATTCAAAAAAAAAATAAAATAAAATAATTTTTTTTTATATATATTTGCAATTAAACTTTTAAGGTCAGAATAATAAAAAAAAAAATTCGGCTTGTGTTCAAGCGCTAGTTTAAATCTCGTGCATTTTATCATCTAAACATACGTAAGTACCTATACTCTTTTGGAATTCCCATGAAAAGCCGGTTCTTACGTTTGTTTACAAAAATATAGTTTCTTATTCCGTCATTTGCGAGCGTATTAAAATGCTTAATCTATAATTTTTTGATGGTGGAGCACCATTCATGATTTAGAATTGAATACGACATACAAGAAATATTATATCTATATCTGCAGAACAACAATATTTTGCATTTTCATAAAACTAATAATAATTTCTAGTTCCGGTAAATGTGATACATAAAACATTGTCGGACCATTCCCTTCCGGTATTTTAAATTTATTTTTAATAATATCGTTTTTGCACCTTTTTTTTATTCTACAATCCGTACTCAATAACCTTTATAGTAAAAATTATTCTTCCGTCAGGCACAAAAACGTATATTGACAAACAAGTGTTGTAATATTTTGCTAATTACTTATATAAAAACTAATTATTGCAAAAATTTCAAGTGCATTTAAAAAAAGAAAAAAAAAATTTATTAAAAATAATTCAAAAGAAAAACAATTAGACCCTGATTAAAAGTTGTTTCTTTTTCTTTTTCTTTTTTTTTTTCTTTTTTTGCAAAATTTTTCATGTAATTATTCATTTGGAATTGTTTAAATAAAAATATTCATGAAACTTTAGATTGCGGTACAATTTTCAATACCTGAAAATTCGATCACAATAAAATTGGTATGGGGAAATTTTTCAAATTACAGAATTTCTATAACGAAATGTTTAGCAACAGTAAAACCAGAAAAAGAAATACAATTTATAAGATCTTAAGGGGGAACATCTATCTATACTGCCGAAAAAAGGGTCTGAATTCAAATTTTTTATTATTCTCAAAGTGTTGGTAAAAAGTACAAGTAAAAGAAAACTTAAAGAAATATTGAACAAAAAAAGATGTGGCCGTTTGTAGCCGATGAGAATTTTTCTAAAGCTTGTTTAACGGTGGACACTCTCCAGCTCAAACGGTTTATCTAAAGTTTAAAAACAAAACGGGTTATTTAAGTCAGTAACAACAACGAGTCGATCACCGATTTTTTAAGTGTTTTTTTTTTACAAGCTGTTTTTGAGATGTGCCCTCCACCGACTTTCTTTGTAAACAGTTTTTTGAGCAAAATATATTTAAAGTTTCAATATGATTGTCGGACATCATATTTCGCTCAGAATTCTATAAATTCGTAAATTCTAAAGATATCGATGCGAAGCTTTGAAGACATTTTGTGGAAACTCGAAGCTTTTAGAAAGTGTAAAATTATAAAAATTACATAATTTTATTTTCCAAACACAGGTGTAGCCTCTTAAAATTTCAAGTCTTCGAATGGTCGGACTTGCTTAGCACAGAATTTTATACCTTCGTCAAATCTATAGATACTGATGTGAAATTTTCTGGATATATTTTTTAAAACTTGGAAGGTGTAAAAGTATAAAAATTGATTTCATTGTTTTTCTAGCTGGATGTAGCCACTTAAACAAAAAATCGTTTACTTTTAATTTCAATTGTTTTTTCAAAGTTCATTTCAGGTTGATTGCTTTTAGATCTGTCTTTTTTTTTTTTTTAAATTTTATGAGATTTTAGTTTTTTCCGAAAGTAATTTAACATAAAATAAATGATTCATAAAACACTTATTTCTTCATTATTTTACTTTTAATTATTCTTTTTCTTAATTAAAAGCCTTGTAAAATGTCTAAACTATAAATAAAAACAAAGTAATTTATCTATTACTTAGTTTTCCGTACAATTTAGACAAAAATTTGTGAGAATTTTTTAAATCTGATAATATTTTATGCATTTATCTACGAAAAAAATATACATTGTTCAAACCGATCAGATTTCTCTTTAAAAAAAAAATGAAAATCTTAAAACCTTATTTATGTAGATCATAATTAGATATTTCATGGAACAGCGGTAATACACATACATATATTTATTGGTTTAATATTTATATGGTTTTTAAATGATCTTTCGCATCAAATTTTTATGTTACAAAAGAAATAGAAAGTAACAGTAAATTATATCAATATTGGGATTTATTCTACTATTTTCTATGTTATTTTATGTTATGTTACGTTGACGTTATTTATAAAATTGTTTTTAACATTTTTCAAAATTTCGTATTCTGGGAAAATCTTTTAATGGAGTATTTTACTTTTAGAAAACTTAATACTCGTAGAATATCCAAAATTTCTAATACATTAGGAATTAAAATTTGAAATTATTATTGAGAAATCTCTGCTTAACAAGTTATTTATTTAATTGAATTTCTTTTTAAACAAAACTATAAATAGAATCAACAAAAAATGTTATGTGCATAATGTTTATATATTAATTAAGATATTGAAGAAATTGATTTTATATATTTATTAAATATAACAAGACACTTTCCAAACATATTTTGCACGATATTTTTGAATCAATATTTTTTATGGAAACTAATCGAATATTTGATTTTATTTATCTTGGAAATATTCTCCAAATTAAGAATTAAGTAATAGAAAGTTTTACTTGTTCCTCTTTTTAGCCAATACTCAAATTTCTGAAAAAATTTTCTCAACTTGTACATAAAATATTTTAAAAGTCCAGACAGAATGTTCCGTTTCGTTTCGGTCAGCTTCGCCTCCGAAAAGTTAAATATGTCAAAATGTATGGAAAAACCGAAAATCAGTAAAATGTACCTGTTCGAATCGAAACAAAACGAATCGTAAGAGTGGAGCAAATTTTAAGTTTTTACGAAGACGTTAAGTTTTCAAAATAGCGTTATTATATTTTGAGTTTGATTAACGGTGGAATTTTACATTTTTTTTTTAAATAAATTAAGGTCAACAAGTCGAAAAATATAAATTTATACTAAAAATGGAATAATTTATTGAAGAAATATAAAATCTTTCTGAATTATATTACAAAAACAAAACGAAACTATGTGTCTACTACACGAAAACAGAGCGTGTTGAAGCGGGCCAGAATGAAACGAAAACATTCTATCTCGATCTTAACAAAACCCTTTTTAAATTATTTTAATCTTGCTCGGTATGTTAGAGGACACGCGGATATTACGTGTACGCAAAACTTGTTTTTTTGGTGATAGGGGTGCATCAGAAATGCTTCACTTCACGTTCTTGTACAGATATGTATATGTTCAATATCATAATTTTTTGGACCCCAAAAGGAAACATCTTATGCTTTTAAGAGATTTTCATTGTTCTTTTTTTTCCTTAAACTTTGAAAAAAAGGTGTATGAGGTGTTTTTTTAAAAGAAATTTAAATATAATACGAAAAAACAAAGAAATACAAATAAAAATTACATATTTTGTTATAAGTAAATTTTGCGGTAGAAGTTCCCACGCAAACAAACAAATTTTAGTTATAATCGTATAAAGTGACCTCTCAGCGTGCTAACACGTGTGGCCACGATGAGCAGTAAATTTAAATTCGTGCAAACTGCTTAATGTATTTTCGCCCTATAAACTGAAAAAATAACACGACATAACAGAAAATTGCCTTCTAGAATACTAATTTACTGAAAAATAGTATTTTATGGGCAATTTAACGTAACATAACATAAAATGTGAATGCAGAATAGACTCCATTATTACTTTTTATAAAAAAAAATAAAATTTAAAAATTTTATTATAAAAACTAGTATAAAAACAAATTCTAAATTGTTTGATAACACAATTAATAAACAGCACTTAATATTTCATTAAAAATGCATGTTGAAATCATTTTACCGCGATAAAATTTCTTATTACCGTGGGTAAGATGAACTGTGTTGAACTAGAAACTTTAATAATATATAATATTTAACATGCCTACAACAATATATATTGAATAAAACGGGCCCAAAAACCTTGACACTCATTTCGTGGTCGTTTCAAATAATCACCATGTTTTTTATGAATTTTATGTCTTTTTCTATGTAAAAAAAAAGAAACATTTTAAAGTTTATCAATTTAAAAATCTAAATACATAAATAAATAGTTTAATATGAAAATTATAATTTCATTCTTTATTTTTGTTTTGATTAATTTAATCTAAACTTGATTAAAAGTTCAATTCTTGTTTATTGGAAGATTTGATTTTTAATTAAAAATATTTAATAATTTAAGAATAATATTTCTTATAAAAATTGCGTCTAATTAATGGATTACCGTTAATTTATGAAATTCAATAATAATAAACATTCATCTTATAAGCAAGCAATACAATGGAAGCTGATTATAATCAAAACCCTTATGAAGTTATCGACTTTTAGCCGTTTGAATGCAAATAATTAGTTTCTCAGGGTTCAAAATACAATTATCCAATTAGTAATTAACAATTGTATTTTGTTTAATTAAAAGCAATTGAATAAATTAATAGTAAGAATTAGTGTGGTTTAGAGCTGATATCTAACATACTATACATATATGGGCAGAAGGTTCAGAAGTTGTAAGTTTAAATTCTGACTTTAACAATTTCATAATTTTCGTTTGTATGTTTGTTTTTCTTTGCATTTTGCAAATATGAATTAAGTTTATCGATGAAAATGTTTGGTTCAACACTATAGGTATGTTTTTTTCACACTGTTCTGTTCCGGAACAGGATGGCTGTAAAAAACAACCACAAAGGAAATGAACTAGAAGAAATTTTAATGATGATAACATTAATTTCCGATCACATGGAAATTACACAGTTTTCAAAATTCTAATATTTAAAAAGACAATGTTAAGATAAAATATTGGAATAAAATTTTGTACACCAAATAAAAATGGTGTACAGAGTTGTAGTTGTATACAAAAGTTAACAATCTCTTGAATTAAAACAAAAGTTTTTAATTAGTTTTCTATAAATGATCGATTGACTTTTATTCGATTTTATGTAATTATTGATAAAATTCTAGATAAAATTTCAGCCAATGAAATAAAGATTTTTTTTCTAAGAAATTCAATTAAAACATATTCGAAATATTTTATAATTATAATCTATATTTTGTTTTCATTGTTTATTATTATTTTTTTTAGCACTTGATCTATTCCTCTGACATTTTTTCATATAACTCATATCTCAAAGGTAATTCGATATTCCCAAAAATCAACCAAGTTTGCGAAATTTTTATTTTAATTTTTCTAAAATTCTTATCGGACGAATGGAGTACGTGACAAAATTCAAGTAATCCTTTTAAAATATTAATATTTGAAATATAATAATTTCATAAAGGTGTTAAATTCAGCCAATTTTGAGTTTTTTTATAATTTTTTTTTTTGTTCTATATAATTTTAATGTTTATCAAAATTTCTGTCGATATGACAAAATTGTTTAAGAAATATGAACCAAAATGTCGCGAGTGTCGTGGAATTTTTATTTTAAATATTGTATATCAAATTAGCTGACTATATTCGATCTATATTCCGTTGGAAAAGTATTTAAATTCTTTTTAAAGCTCATTGCAAAATCCAGGGCATACAACTGCCTCCAATAAAACTAAACATATTTGGGTTTTATGATTGAATATATATATTTTGGGCTATTGTTCCAAGGAAATTGATGTCATATAAAAAACTTATTTAAAACCATAGTTAAGTCACGAAAAAAGATCGTGTAGAAAAAGAATAAAAGATCCAAGTTTTCTTTTTTAATTCCCGTGAGTTTAAGATGTTACTACTACTGTTTAGCCGTAGGGACTTCTTCTATTAGAGAAGAAAATATATGAATCCTATTCCTTTATTCTAAAATCGAAAAAGTATTTAATATAGGATTTTCTATGATACTATTAAATTTATTGATTAAACAAATTGCGTGCTATTTTATCTATTTATTATATACATGGAGTGTATCCTAAAAAAAAAATTCTAGAACTTCATCTATAGCATAAAATCATAAACTATGACAAATATACTTGATTATACGCTTAATAATTTTTTTTAAATAAAACATTTTTTTTTTCGTAATTTTACTAATCAAATTTTTACACTTTAAATAGATTTTGCGGTAACAACGAAAAATAAAATCATTTTTTACGATGATAAATGGTCAATACTTACAACGGCAGCACATCAATTTGATGAATTATCAGCGATTGCATTCGATGAAACCGATGAAGAAATCTATTTTAATGATATGGTACATAATAATGGCAGTATATTTTCACTTAAATTAAATAATGGTGATAATCATATTACGGATAAAATTCTATCACGTAGTCAAAATGAAACAATTTCTGGTATTACATTTGATCCATTAGATCGTATTCTCTATTGGACAGATTCGGAAAATAAGAAAATCTATCGAATGTTACTGGAAAATAACACAGAACATTTTACACCACAAATATTATTTGATTTTTCAAATGAAGAAACTATCCCCGATGGAATTGCAATAGATGTTTGTCGACGTAAACTGTATTGGACAAATTCAAATCATAAAAATCCATCTATTGAACGTGCATCATTAAATGGTAATAAACATGAAGTTATCGTAAAAACCGATTTATTTTTACCACATGGAATTGTTGTTGATCAATCTTCGCATCGGATTTTTTGGGTTGATGATCAACAAGGTAGTCATTTTTCGGTAGAAAGTGCCAATTTAGATGGTACCAATAGATTGACAATAGTAAAAAGTTTAAATAATGTTCCTTTCAATTTGGCCGTTACAAAAAATTCAATATTTTGGACTGATTTAATACATAACGCTGTATGGAGTATATCAAAAACTCCAACATTAAATGAACGACCATCGAAGGTGCAAAGTTTTGAAGAAAAACCAAAGGGTATTTTGGCACGAACAAATTTCTTATCACGACAAGAAAATGATGTCGATTGTAAAGATATTGTTAAACATATAAAAGCAAAACTTCTAACTTTTCATAAAACATCAAATGAAGTGGCGAATAAACATTCACAAAAACCGAATATTTTCTGTTTAAATAATGGTGATTATAATGCACATAGTGGTACGTGCATTTGTAAAATCGGTTATACTGGAAGCCGTTGTCAAACATCAGAATGTCATAATTTCTGTGTTCATGGAACATGTAGTTTATCGACAATTGGTTTTCCACAATGTACATGCCAAGAAGGTGCTTTCGGTGAAAGATGTGAAACACATAAATGTAATAGTTATTGTTTAAATAATGGAATATGCCAGATTACTGATGGAGAACCACAATGCCTATGTTCCGATACACATTTTGGATTGCGTTGTGAAAATAATATAACAGCTATATGTGGATTAGTTTGTCAAAATCAATCTGATGCATTACCATCGTATTGTTATGAAAAGTATGTAAACATTTTAAAAAACATAAAAAAATATTCATATTTTTATTTATCCAAAAATTTCTTATTTTCAGTTGTGGTGGGAATAATGAGAATCATGATTTACTTAAAAAATCTTATAAAGATGGAGAAACTAATTACAAAATGTGTAATGATACTTATAATAAAACTGTGATTATTATTGTTATCGGCGTTTTAACCGCTTTAACATTGGTCTTCCTAATAATTCAATCAATTCGAAAACTTTATAAACCAGTTAGACCAAGAATTAAGAAAACTTTTGTAGTACAAAAGAAAATGTCGCATACACCTTTAACAAGCCGACCGATGGCAACAGAACAATGCGAAATAACAATTGAAAATTGTTGTAACATGAATATTTGTGATACGGTTAGTTACTTATTTTATATTATATATAAAAATATATATATTTATATTTATATTTTACAGCCATGTTTTGATCCAAAATTAATTCAACAAAATTTATCTTGTGACAGTCGAACAAAAGACGATAAAAAAATTCTAATCAATAATATGGACGAGGATTTATATTAAGTTTCTTCTGCCATAATTAAAATTAAAATTTGTTTCCTATAAAAAATTAATTTAGTTTATTCTTTGTGATAGGGATATAACATAAATTATTTATGAAAAATTGTGAAATAGCACAAAAGACAAAGAAAAAAAAGAAAAACTTACAGTAGAGAATCTCTTCGATCGATTTATTATCCGAACAAATTTAGGCGATCGTTAATCTACTGTATGTTTAATTTGGCTATTGATATCAATTTAGTTTTCATATTTCCTTAAAACTGAAATGAAACATGGAACTTTTGTACTTATTTATTAGAAGGGACTTTTTTTTCGTTTTGTAAAATTTTAATTAGATGTTTTTTTTTCTCGAGAAAATATCTTTTAAAATTCTGAAATAATTGCTATTTTTATAGCTCTGAAAACAGGCAGCTTTCTTTGTTTCCGCCCGTCACGACCTATGCAATAATCTCCTGAATAGGTTATAAATAATAGTAATTTTTATACAAGTGAGTTCCTTATAATTTATAAATTCGTAAAATTTATATAAGTAATATTATTAATGTTAGTAAAATGCAATACTATAAAATTTTGTTTGAACTATAAAAATTTTAATTTTCGTTAATATTTTAATTTGGAAATGTTTCAAAATTTTTTTTGATTTTTTTTTTTTTGTTTTTTTTAATATAATTTTTATTTGAATAATATATATTCGAAAAAAAAAAGAAAAACAAAAAATGAGCAACAAAAAGAAAAAAACCACAACAAAAAGTGTACTTATTTCGTTCAAGGACATATTATTATGCTAAAATTGAAATAAATTCATAAATTATAATTTAATTTAAATATTTAAATAATAGATATATTCAAAAAATAAAATAAAAAAACGCCTACTATTTTAATTACACACCTTTACTGCCATCAACTAACATGACATGAAGGACAACAAAATAAATACATCAATATTTTATTTTATTTGAAAAATACTAAATACTTATATCCGCATACATACAACATAAATAAAAAGAAGCATTAGCATGTAATACATAATTAACGATTTATATAAAAATTATACACATTTTATAAATATTATCTAAACAAAAAAAAGAAAAAGAAAAGAAAACTGTGGATTATCCACAAAATTGATGTGATATTATACTAAGTTTATTTTTTTTTAAATAAATATGTATATAAAATATACAGAAATTTATATATTGTTTTATTTACTATAAAAAAAAAGCCCAGAATTTTATTTCTAATTAAAAAAAAAATACATCCTTTTTTTTTGTCTGAATTTAAAAAAACATATTTTTGCTAAATTTTATTTAATGTTTGCAAGATAGATGGCGAGGTAATCATCCCTATTCTGTGATCCGGCGTATCAACCAAACGCGTTCGATTCGATTCGCCATACAATCGCTATTCTTAAATCCGAAGTATATCTCACAATTGCATCGCATAATACATGATAAGCGCCGGATAACAACGGATTGTCAAACAGTTTAGTTCCTCGTATTTTGTAGTGATTTTATTATTTTAATCACAAAAGGTGTTTTAACTGTTGAAAATGTTATGGAATTATTAAAAAAAGGATCAAATACTTGATTATAATTTCATATTTATTCAATAAAATTATTTTATTTATTCAAGAAAAAGAAAGGGTTTCGATGTGATGCATAATTTGTTTTTGTGATACGTAATCAAATCTGTATTTTATGTAAAAAAAGTGATATTCATCATATTTTTTGAATAAATTATGATTTTAAATAAAGCATTTTATTTTTTATTCATTATAAATCTAATAAAACAAGTTCATCATAAAACTTCATACTTCGTAAACTTCAAACGCGAGAAAATTACAGCGAGTGATTTTACCTCAAAAATGTCTCTCCGCCGAATCACAGAATAACAAAAATCGAATAGATTCGAATACTTTGCTATGAGTTGCTACGCATTTCATGCAATCGAACAACGGGACTGTTCGGCGAATCCAAGAATAAGAATTTGATTCGATCGAGCGAAAATCGAATAAACGAACGCAACGTCGGATCACAGAATCGGGGTGAATGTGTTGCTGTCAAATTTATATTTTGAGACAGAAAAGAAAAATAATCAATTTCAAAATTACTCTTGCGAACAAAAAAAATTGCCACATGAAAAATGATGAGAAAAGCTATATGTGAGTATTAGATGGCGCTGAATTTTGAAAATATCATTGAAATGAAAATGATTTTGTAGAGTTATTATCAATTATTAAGAAAATCTAGATATGAACTTTTATTCAAAAATCTAGAGATAATGAATTTAATTTGTGTTAATACGTATTTTTTTCACAATCTAGTCTACCAGCGAATTCCGTTCCTATTTTCGATTCGATCAATTGTTTCGTTTCGTTTGATTTTTACGACCATGGAATTCGTTCGAAACGAAATAAAGTACTGCCACAAGAAAAATTCTTAAAAGTACTAAACTTTGATTATAGAGACCAGGATAGACCTCATGCAGGGAAAATTGAGGTTTTTTCCAAATAAACTTGCACTTCTATTGCTTATGGATTGTGGCGTAGTGGCAGCGTTAAAAATATGAATTCGAAGGGGCAACACTGTAATGCATGTAATGGGTTAATGCTCATGTAACGTGAAACGTTCGAATTGCAAAAAAATGTTGGCGTTATTTATTTCAAACATCAAAATTCCTTTAAATCGGTACAAAATTAAATTATTAACAAATAATTATAAATATGAGCCTACATATTTTTTCTTGTCTAAACCAATAGCCGAAAGCAATTTCATACAGAGTCTCATTTTTTGGAAACCTTAAAACTAAAAAAAGCATTTAAAAATGAAAATGCTGAATTTTACAAAATCTTAGATGAACAACAACAGCCGCCATTTTGACTAAAAAATTACTGTCACTGTTAGTTTTTGTTTTAATTTAAATAAAAAAGAAGAGGGGTTTTACGCTTCGATTTAAATTTAAACTTGATTAAAAAAAAAAAACAAGTTTTCTTCTAAATTACGAATTAACATAATTTCTGTTTGATCAATTATAATTAAATAAACACTATAAAAACTTTTTTTTATACAGCAATAATGAGAATTCGCCCATTTCAATAAAAAATATATGAAATTTACGTGTGAAGGGAAATTCCAGGAAGTTTTCAATGTTGTTTGCTGTTACACCCAGAAACTAAGCACTTCATATTGCAAATTTTTTAAGTTCAAATATTTAATTCAAACGAATTTTGTTTTCAATTCGAAATGCACTAAAAATTAGAAATTAAAAAATGCAAAGATGCTTCGTACACAGATATTGTAAAAACGGGTTTTAGCCTATCCGGGTCTCTATAATCAAATCGTGTTACTCTTCATCAACGAATTGCTTTTATTGCTCTAGATTTGAAATCTGTCAGCAGGTTTATGTACAGACCGAACCGGTATGTTTGGACCAAAAAAAATCACGCATAAACTTGGACCGTATCGTTCCAATTTGGTCCATTAGTTCGATACGAACCAAATGAAACTGAACTGGGCTCCGTTCACTCGATCACACCGGTGTAAACCAGTCAACAATAGAGTGCCGGTGTTATGACGTCAAAAAAAGGTGACCAGTGAACACAAAAGTGTAACTTTTAGTCGCTTTTAGTTACATTTAGTTGGTGAGTGAACGCAGTCCTGGTATCGTGTTGCCGCATAAACTGCTTTGGAACAAAACAAAGCCGAAACATAAGCTAACATTTTATTATAATTGGAAAATTCTTACTGATGTGATTTTTAAATTTTTAATAACAAAATGCCTTAATTTATAATAAAAATTGAGGTTAAAAGAAAAGCGCGCATAAACTCAACTTCTAAAACGACCGAACCAGTACACGCGTACCGCTTTATTCTGCACATAAACGTGGTGTGTGACGTCCTATTTCAATTGCTGGCGTTGCATTTAAGCCTCTTATATAATTGGCATTGACATAAGCCAACGCGCGTTGGTTCTAAAACTAGTACAATTCCCAAAAATTTGATGTGTTAATTTACCTGAACCTCTGTTTCCATTGAATTCAACAACAAATTGATTTTAATTATATTTTGACGTTTTTTTAACATTAATATTTTCTGAAATAATTAAACTTATTTTTAATTGTGTTCCAAGTTTTTTTTTTTTTAAAGTGGGAAAAATAATATTGGGCCCGTCTGCCCAACGGAAAACAATTGTTGCGTGAACCGACAGTACAATCGCCAGCTATCAATTTGTTTGTGACGCTTTTCTATCGGTCGGACAAAAAATTTGATATTTACAATTATTTTATAGATTTTGAAGCGGGAAAATATTCTAAAAGATATTTTAAATTGTGACGATTGGTGTTAAAAAAAATTTTGAAATTATAAATAAATATTTAAAATTTATTATATATAAATGAAAGAATAGATTTACGAAAGTGCAATAATGGCGAATGAATTGTTGACAGCGTAATTGTATTAGTTCCAAATTAACCAAGAACTAATGTTTTGCGAGTGATAAGCATTGAACAAAACAAACCATCAAGTGAATTGAGAATTGACGTACTCCATTGAAAAAAAAAAGTAATACAAATAATTCAGGCAATTCTTTATCAAAAACCATGTCAGATCCAACAAATTCAGCCGGTATTCATGTATTGGAAAATATTTTAATAAAATGTAAAGCCGAGAGTGAATTGAATAATCAAAATACAAAAGTAGGCAACTTAAAAGATTCGAACCAATCGGGTGAGCATACTTCAGTCAAGTCGGTTCATACAGCTGGTGTATCTGTTCCAAATGATGATGATGATGATAATGATATGAAAATGATTTTGGATATAGGCACGGTTATACCTCAATCTGTAGTTGCCAATGAAGCTGAAGAACAAACAGATAATTTAACCGAGATAGCTAGAAAACAACTTGAACAATTGAATCCGAAGAAACGAGGGCGAACAATATGCACAATAATTGACTTAGATTCATCATCAACTGATTCAGTAACTACAGGGATTGTAAATCAATCGAATAAACTTGATAAAATGCAACCTACAGAAACTTCTTCCCCAACAGCTATTACAAAACCTCCACTGAAAATTTTAAATCGTTCTGTTTCAAATACTAATATTTCAAAAAAAGATATTGAAAAAGAAATTGTTAAAAGATTCAGCGTTCCAGCAGAAAAACCACAAAAATCTACAATAGATAAAAGTGTGTCTGCCGAAAATGAAAAAATGGATGAAAATGAGGATTTAATCGCAATATTAGAAGGGAAAGACGACCAATCATCGCTTACAGTTGAAGTACAAGGACAACAGGGATTGGAAGTGTTTGAGGTAATACCAATTGAAGATAGTAGTAATGAAAAGGAGGGTTCATCATCTCTATCAGTAAATAAAGAGGTCGAGAAAAAAATTGCTCTGGAACAAATGCTAACGATTCCAAGAGGTCGAAAATTCTGGAAACGTAAGCCAATAGAGCCAGTAGCAAATAAGGTAGAATTATTAGGTCCAAAATTAGAAAATGCCGCGAGATTATTGAACACAATTGTATCCGATTGGAGTGATGATGAAGACGAAGTTGAGACAATAAAACCAATAGAAAATAAAATCCAAATTAAACCTTCACCGAAACCTGAAAATATATCGAACGTAAAAGTTGAACCACCTGCTGGGCAATTTCGAAGAACCAGAGTTATTAAAAAGAAAATAATATGGGATCCAGATGCTCCAGAAACACAATTTTCATATGCAAGCTTAGTTCAAACATCAGCAAAAAAATTACCGGTCAACAAGAAGCAGCAACGTCCAATAACACCAAAAAAAATGGAAACTAACATAACTGAGAATAAGAAAGAACCTATTCCAGCAAAACCGAAAATTTTAAATGCTGCTAAACGAAATTCTGCAACACCTCCAATAATTCTTAATAAAAAGAAGAAACTTTCAGAAATTGATCGATTATTAGGTGATGAAGGTGCCGCAAATATGTTGAGTGCATTGGAAAATGAAAAATCTACACCTCAAAAGGAATCACGAACAAAAAAAGACGTAATCTCTACAACTCCGGTCAAGCGAGAAACAATTTCAAAGAAGAAATCTTTGAAATCGAATTCGCCAGCATCTGCTTCGTCGTCATGGGATTATGTTTATAATCAACAAAATGTTGATTCAATGATAATACGCCGTCGTTCAAATAGTTCATATTCAAGTACTAGTCCTCGTCGTCTGAGCGTAGATCATACACCAAATCCATTGAAAAATAAACAAGATGGTAAAAATAAGACCTTTGAATTTGCTAAGCCAGAAACAAAAAAAAATAAGAAAAGCAATGATGAGGATTTACTCGATACGATTTCGGTTGATATTAAAAAAACGGAAACAAAAGAATCGATCCGAAAATCGAATAGAACACCAGTACACGTGGAAAAGGAACCACCAGCAAAGTTATCCACTAATAATCATATAAATTCACCAGAGAAAGCTGCTACAGAAGTAATTTTGAAAAAACATGGCAACATTACTCAATTAATTTGTAAATTGAAATCTGATAAAATTAAAAATACTTTCAGTCAATCGGTTAGTAGTAAATGTTTAAATGTTTTGTTTCAAATTTCTTATCTATGTTTTTTTTTGTTTTCCAGTTAATGGATGAAGTTGTAAATCGTTTGGAAACGTTAAAATGCGACATAACTTGTAAAGTTGTATTCATTACAACAAATGGTCCTCAATTTTGTCAGGGCATTGATTTTAGTGTGTTAACTTTTGGTAATGCAGAAAAACGAAAAAGTTCTGCAAATGAGCTGGCAGAAAGCGTGAAGTATAAACAATATTTGAGAATTTAATAATTGGGATTATAAATTTTTAATTTTTTTTTATATAGAAATTTCTTATATGCGATCGCTTCTTTTCCAAAACCAATTGTAGCCGGAACAAATGGCTCTTGTTCTGGCATTGGTGTAACCATGCTACCTTTATTTGATTTGGTAATTGGCGGTGATAAATGCACTTTTGAAATCCCGCACCTAAAAATTGGACAAATTGTTGAAGGAAATTGTATTATATCATTAACAAATAATATACATCATAATTTTGTAAGTAAATTTTTCATATAGGGTGAGGTAGGGTGATATGGCATACTTTATATTTTTTGTCGGAATAATTTAGGGGGCATATTTTCTTTATCAAAACGACAAAATAAATAAGAATGAAAAAAAGACATTTTATTTATTAATAAATTTAAAAAAGTTACAAAATTTAGAAATATAGAAAATTCGCTGTATCCGCACATCAAATGATGATGAAGCACATTAGTTGATCTGTATGTTTTTTTTTGGTTCCCGCAAATGTCTCTTGTTACAAAAGATGGCTACTTGTTGCATAAAATACATTGCATCCAATTACCTTTTTTGATGTTTCGTTGTACTTCAATTTACAACAGACGAGGTATTTGTAACAAAGCTACAATACACTATTGCATTTGAGCTCTAATGAATGACTGTGAAAATGATTTGTAGTTTGTTGAAATATGTGTGAGAAATTGATAATTCATTATATAATCTCCGAGTTTACCCTATTTCAATAATTAACAATTGTAAATTTTGTTTATTTTAGAAAACAAGAATGTTGTGGCTGGGTGAAAAAATGAATTCTAATGATGCCCTTTTGGCTGGACTAATAACCAAAGTCACATCATCTTCAAAATTACAAGAGGATCTACTTCTGATTTGTAAAAAGATTGCAACGTCCTCGCAACAGGTAAATAAATAACTAAACATATTTTTTAATCAATATTTAAACAAATAATTAAAAAAAAACAACTTTTTTTTTTTAGGCACTTACAATGATGAAGTTATTAAAACAAAAAACTGAACTTGAAATATTAAATCAAGTTTTAAAAGAAGAACAGGAAATTCTTGTACAACATTGGACAAGCGTTGAATGTCAAGAGAAATTTAAGCAATTTATTGCAAAAGAAAGTTGGTAAAAAAGAAGAAATGGTAGACAATAATTTTAAGGAAAAATTATTTACACTAATTGGAATATTTTTATAAAATATTAAGAGAAAAATTAACAATTTCATTTTTTTTTTTTTTTTAGATATTAATTATTAGTTTTTATAATTTTAATTTGATAAATTTATCAAAATAATTTACAAAAATGTATTTCTTTCTTCTAATATTATTTTTATTTAAAATATGAAATTGAAAAAAGTAACATAAACATATAATATTTTCATAGAATTTTAAATATGCAATTGTAAACTATGTTTGTAAGAATTCAAATTTTGTAAAAGATAAAGAAATTGTGAAATTTTTATCTTTATAATTTAGTTGAAATAAAATCATATTCATTTAGTATTGCTTCGGGTATTTTATTTTCTAGCAAACTTCGTGATATATTTGCTGTTCGAATAAATATTTCCAAATAATGTAAAACTGTTTGACAATCTATATTAATTTCTTGTTTTATACTGCAAACAAAAAAAAAAAAAAAAACTGAATTAATTTTGTGATACCAAAAAGCATAAAATTATTAGAGTTCTTAACTTGAATTCTGGAATGAAATCGTGTAATTTGATTTGGCTCAAATCGTTTCGAAAAAGGATAGAAATAGAAATGCTTTTTCGATTCGGTTTAGTTTCAATTAAATTACAGGATTCCATTCTAGGAGTACTAAGTTGTTTCACACATTTCGACTTGACACAAAAATGATAGCATGTATGTTGTTTCGATCGCATTGAAATTTGTTTTGACTAAGTTCGTAGCATGTAGAATGTATTGTATTGTATTGTTTTTATTGAGGCTTAACAAGTACAATTAAGTTTTACAGACTAAACTTTAAAATAAATGATATTATGCTGGCTTATAATTTGCTTAGCTTACAACTTAACAGAATCCTATATATTGTACAATAATACAAAAGTCAGTCTTATATTATTAAGATTTTTTAGATATGAAAATAATATAGTGCTTGCTTCCAGCACTTCAGTCTGAACTTAGAATGTGTTTCAAATGTTTTTGCAATTTGAAACAGAATATTTTGGTTGTTTGATGGAATTTTATTAAATAAAGTGTAAATGTTGATTTTTATATTGAAAAATCAAAAAATAAAAATTTTTTCTTTAGGAGACAAGAAATAAAAAAATATAATACCATAAATAAAATAAAATAAAGTAAAATTATTAATTATTAAGAAAAACTTGTTCATTATTCTTTGGTTTTAAAATTGGACTGTGTGTCGTCTGAACAGCCGTCGGGCAGTTTAAATTTTTTATAAAAATAATAACTAATAAAATTATTCTCAGAGCCTTTATTTAGGCGGAAATTAATTAAAATTTTACACAATTTGCAAAATAACTCTTACTCTTCTGTTGAAAGTTCGAAATTTCAATTGTTTAGGCCGCGTATTGTTCTTCACCATTATTTGGTTGATAAATATTTTAAAAAAAATCATTTTAACACCCTAACTGATTCAAGTTTCTTCGTTAAAAATTCAATTTTTAAATTAAGCACACATTTGGTAGCTGGATTTGTGGAATTCATCTATGTATTTTGTGTGAGACAGAAAGTGAAAGTCGTTTAAGCATACGTGCTACCAAATCGAAGTTGAAACGATTTTGGGTTTAGTCGAAACACAATCTCTGAAATAATTTACGTGCTAGCACTCCTGATTTGGTCAGTTTGCAAACCATGTCGCCTGCTTTATAGTATTTGCAAAAAAAAAAACATAAAAATGCAGGTATTTACAGTATTTTTTTTTTTTTTTACAAATACTATTAAAAGAGGTGGCATGATTTTCAGGCTGCACATACTACCAAAAATTAATACAAGCTAAGGACTGTACCAAAAAGCATACAATAAATAGAGTTAACTTGGATTCTGATTTGGTCACATTTGCAGTCTGCAAAACATGTCACCTCATTAATAGTATTTGTTTAAAAAAAAACTGTGTGATATAAAAATATATGTATTTATAGTATTTTTTACAAATAACACGTCGGTCAATAAGTCCGTGGACTAACATAGAAAAAAAATTTTTTTTGTTAAAATTCGATTTTATTCTTCAATATAGTTGCCTTCCTCAGAATCATCAACACGTTGTCGTTTTTGGTCGACTGTGAGCTCACGCGGCACCCACTTTGCACAGAGCTTCCGCATGCCCAAATGTTCATGTAAAATAGTGAACACACTGCCTTTTGATATCTTTACAATGTCTGCTATCTCGTCCAACTTCAATTTACGATCTTTCCAAACTTCAATGTGGACTTTTTTGATGTTTTCCGACTTAACAGCCTCATTTGGACGTCCACTACGTTCAGCATCACTTGTGTCTGTACGACCACGTTTAAAATCAGCAAACCACTTACAAATGGTTGATTTTGCCGGAGCAGATTGTGGATAACGTTTCTCAAGCCACTTTTGGGTTTCTACTGTATTTTTTCCCACTAAAAAGCAATGCTTTATCAATACACGAAATTCACTTTTTTCCATTGTTTTGAAAATAACAAAAGTTGCGTGACGTTCAATTCAATAACTTGAGAACCAATGGTCCGATTGCTGTCAAATTTTGACACCAATCATTTAAAAGATGGGCGATTCGAGATATCGTATCGATTTATTTTTAGTGGCACCACCTATGTGTCAGTCCACGGACTTATTGACCGACGTGTTACTATCAATCAGGTGGCATGTTTTGAAGACTGGAGCTATTATTAAAAAACATATATTATCGGCCTGTAGCCGATTTTTTGATGCTCTATGGCAGAAATAGGACAGAAAAACAGTCAAAACTAACAAAATTTCAAGGTTTTTTCTGCATAACTATATTTTTTCTTTTTCAAATTTCAAAAAACGACAAAACTTAACAACATCGCTCCCTAAATCCAGTTAAGGAATAACCAACTCACATTGTAAATTTCATGAAAAACGGATAACGCGTTTTTGGTAGTACCTTCCATAGAGCATAATTAATACACATTGAGAACTCTATTTAGTATACTGTGTGGCTGCATTTACAAAGTTTTATAGAAAATTTACCTTAAATTCGAGTCCAGCAACGAAGACACATATTGACATAAATAATCTAGATAAGCATCGATTATATTCTTATGGAATTGTTTCAAAATTGTTATAATTCCGATAACAATTGGAAGTGCATCGATATGATCTGTTGATTTTTTTGGTATTAAACAATGAATATTTTTCATATAATGAAATCTTGATAAATGTGATATTGTGAAAAGAAATAATATTAACGGGATATAGTGTGAATTCTTTGTTACTATAAATATTTGTTGTGTTGGATCATAAATTCCTGTCCATTCTAAGTAATTGTTTAAGGCAAAAAGTAATTTACTATTCGGTTTTGGTATATTCTTATCGAATTTATCAGCTTTGATTTCGGTTAATAAAGCTCTAGAAAGAGAAGAGAAATGAAAATAAATGTAAATATATTCAAAATTATTAAAACATACTGATTGAAAGTTCGTAAAGATGATTCTAAATTTTTTGCATTAAATTTACAGCTATTATTTAATTCATATGCGATATGTTGTCGTAGAATTTGTTTCTGTCCAATATTTAATATCCAATCTAATAATTTTGGCCAAACTTTCGACCATCGTGTTGTGTAATTCGTATAAAATTTATTTGGATTCGATATAATCGGTTGAGTTTCTAATTCATTTGTTAAATCATTTAACATTTCCAGCCACATTTTATCATTCATAATGTTCAATTGTATTTTATCAATATTTTCTTGTAGATCCGTAATAAACATGTATGTATAGAGTCGATCGAGTCCAATCAAACCGACTGGACCAATGGCTTCGCGTATTTTTACAAATAATCTTGCATCAAATAATGCTTTTTGAGATTTACGATCGTACCAAGTTCGTTTCAAATCAACATAAATCGTTAGTTTTGGATCGGTACAATTTAATACTTCCTTAGCTAAACGACCTATGAAATTACTTGTTGAATTGTCTATGCCAACCGTTGAATAACTTGGTATTGGTACGGTTGTACTTTGATATGTCGATTGATAATCTTGCACTTTGTTGCGTGAAAATATATTACATTCTTTTTCAACATTATAATTAATAATCCGTGACATCTGTGAACATTTTTATTGATTTCAATTAATTGGATAAATATGACAAAAAATAAATAAAATAAAATTTGTTTTACCTCTTCTTGGAATATTTTTAATCCTTGTATATTAATATAATCTTGAATATATTCAAAAGATCGTCGATAACCATCAATCGTTTTTGATAGTGATATTAATTTATCTTCTAAATCGGATGTTCTACTTTTCGTATTAAATATTAAACCAAAATGTAAAGAATTTGATAAGTTTTTCACAAGTTCCTTACGAATACCATCTTCTAGTAGTTTTTTCGGATCTAATTCAATAACACCGACTAAAGTTTTTTTCATCATTAATATACCTTCGGTAAAAACTGAAATTGAATATGTTAAATTTGCTAATCGATATCTTTCATCTAATTGAGCGTATTCTTTTAGTTTATCTTTTTCTAATCGTGTCGGAATTTCTTTAATAATATCAGTTTGAAGATGTATAATTTCAGCTAAAATACCAAACATTGTTTCTGGTATGATTTGTACAACTTTTCGTACATAATTGGCCAGCTCATTACTATAATATTGTGATACTGATATTAAATCTTCACTGTGTGCTTGATTGATACGTAACAATGGTATTTCTAAGGCACTGGCAAGTTTTAAAAATGTCGATCTTAATTTAATAACTAGTGTTGGTTGTTTTTTGATACTTTCTTGCATTATTTGTGTAAAATTATAATCAATAATACGCCAAGCAAAACTTAAATCACCAATTAATTGAATATTAATGAGTACATCCTCTTTAATATTAATTGTTTGTATCATACTATATAAATATGTTCGAGTTTCGAGTAAATATTGTTTAACTTGCATATTCGATTCAAGATTATGGAATTCTTGAACACCTTCTAGTGCTTCTATTAATTGTATCATTTTTCTACCGGACATATTTGGATTATCATAATTCAAATTTTTTATTTCATTTCCAATTTCACCAAACCATAATTTTAGATCATCATTTTTTACAATTTTTGTTAAAGGTTTATTACCGGAAAAAGCCTCTTCCAATTCTTGAACACGATCCAATGACTCCGATTTATATAATTCCCAACGATTCAATTTTTCATTCATTAAAACTTTTAAGATATCTTTAACTTTCAATTCAAGCTGACTTGTATTTAATAATAATTCAAAGATATCAGTTGTTTTAATGTTTGTTTCAATAATAATTTGATCTAACATTTGTTTGTATTTTTTGATTAAACCAAATTCAATTATTACATTACATGTATGCAAAATAGACCAACGTAATACGACATTACAATCTCGGATCAAATTTATAATTTTCATAACGTTTTGAGTAAGAAAATGTTCTGTTAAAATACCTTCCTTCAATATATTATGTGATTTATCTAACACTATATCTAATTTATCTTTATATTTTATAAATAAAGATTTCAATGATACATTTTCAACAACTGAGATAAGAGCAGATTTCGCCGATTTATATTGATCCCATGCATCAATCAGATTAACTGTTATTCCCATATAAATTGAAATAATCCAATTATCATAAAAGAATTTATTGACGATTTCACGCATTTGACTTAATTGATTATGTAAAATATTTGGCGTAAAATAAAGGCATACATAAAGCATTCCAGCTTGATTTGATAATGCAGTTGCTCGATGATCTGGATGCGGATAAACTGTCATTTGATGATAAATATCATCGGATCGTAGACGTCCAATAACCATATCAATAAAAGTCTGATCCAAAATAACCCGACTGAAAATAAACACGTTTTAAAAAAATGTATATATAAATTTTCGTTTACTTAAGGCCTTAAGGGGCTACATCTATCTAGACTTCCGAAAAAAGGTCTAAATTCAAATTTACTTTTCTAAGAAACTATTGGTGGAAATAAAGTTAATTTTTTGCCAAAAAATAACATAAAACTGTTATGTAATCCCACAGTAAATGTAGCCCCTTGAGTTCTTATTTCACCTAAAATAATTATCTGGATAATTTGGAATTCTTTTATTTCCTGATAGATTTGTAAATCCTGTGGAACGTAACAATTTACAAACATCATCTATATTACTATCTCCATGCGATTTTTCAGCACTATATCGATAATAAGATATAATTAATCTTTCTCGAATAATTCCGGGTATATGCAAATCCATTATTAATAATATAACTCCATAAAGGTAAAGCGATTCACACTAATTGATAAGAATTTTATATAAAACAATGACAATTTATATTATAATCTACGTTCCCTCTAAGCTGAGCGGCCTTCTATACAGTATATTTTAAAATTGTTATGCAAACATTTCAAGAATAGGCTTGCAGAAAAAGGCGCAATCGATTGGCAAGCAATTGATCAAAATACTATAAAAAAATTCATATGATTTTAACTTGGAACAAGATTGATAACGTTTGTAGAAAAATTTAGTAATAATATTCCCGGATATGATATGAACAATATTAAATTAAATGTTATTAATAAAGAAGTAATATATCCCCCCTCTTAGGATGGATGAAAAGATGAAAACAGTGTTTAAGAAAAATACTGCTAAACAATTGGATTTCTTTTTAATATACGAGATATTTATAAAATTGTCTAAGACGATCTTAGACCAAAAAAACTTACAAAAATTATGTTTCCATAATTTTGAACCAGGAAATTAAAAAATTGTATACTTTCAGGCGCGTATTAAAATGTTTTTTGACGATGACACGCCAGATATTGTTCGCACAATTGTTTCATTATTAATCATATCCTTTGAAGAAGGTATATTGTTTTATTTATTTATTTGTTAAATAAATTTTACCCGAAAACTAATTCAAAATTTTGCTCCATAGTTATAGCCGCACGTCTTAAACAAATTAGAGGGAACGCTTTAACTACACTTACCATTAGTTGTTTGCCTTCTTCATTTTGAAGTACTGATTCTACAGTTTGTTGAATATAATAACCATCATTTAATTCTTGTATAAAATTATTCAAATCTGTCGCATATTGATGTGTACTCTCAAAAGCCAAATAAAATCTTGTTAAAATTTCTAAATAATTTTCCTTAATATCATCATCTAAATCCCGTAATTCCTAATTAAAATAAATGATAATATATAAATTCATCTGGATTTAATGAAAAAGTTTGTTCAATTTTACTGGATTATTTTCAATTTTTTTATCCTGTACTTCTGATATTCGTAGGTAACTGAAATCAAGTATTATTTCACCATATTTTTGTTGATCCCATTTAGTATCCAGCCTAAGTGATGTTTATTCAAATATGGATTATAATTCATAAATATTCACAATTGTTTACCTGAATATATCTGGAACATAATCTTTTAATCTTAATAATTCCGCTATAATAGCATTTCCTATAGATACGATTCTAAGTAAATTTTGACCACAAGGATTATTCTCGGCTAGAAATTCGGCCATTTCTTTTCGTTTACAAGTCCAAAATTAAAATGGAAAGTATGTATTTTTAATAGAAAAAAATATTTAATACCAACCGCACTGACTGTCAAAAATTACACATAAACAGCTGATTTGTACTGGAAAACTGGAACCTGCACATTACCTTTTTCATTTCCAGTTAACTACATAAAAAAAAGTGAATAATTTTATTTACTTATTTTTCTTCATGTTTTTTTTCGCACTTTTCAATTCGTTCAGCAATCGTAGAGTTCTTATTTGCAAAAATTTTATTTGTTCGAAATTTCAAAGTTCAAAGTTTAAAAAGATAAAACTAAAAATTTGAAATAATGCAGGATAATCGATATAAACATATTATAATAGAGAATCGTGATAAATTACGGATAATTAAAATAAATAATCCACGAAAGAAGAACGCCTTAAATCATGATGCTTATCTGGGATTAATTGATGCCTTAAATAAAGCAAAAACTGATGATAACATATCTGTGGTCGCTATTACAGGGTCGGACAATTTTTACAGTTCAGGAAATGATTTTAGTAGTAATTTCTCGGAAGCAGGTGGCAACGAACTTTCAACATATTTAAAGAAAAAAAATGATACTTTAAGAGATTTAATAAGAGCATTTTATGATTTTCCAAAATTATTAATTGCTGTTGTAAATGGCCCATGTATAGGAATTGCTGCCACAACAGCGGCTTTATGTGATGTTATATATTGTTCAGAAACGGTTAAATTTTCTAATTTCAAATATATTAACTTTAGATTATAATTGATTACAAATTATTTTCGATTTTCAGGCATACTTTAAAACACCATTTACATCTTTAGGTATTTGCCCAGAAGGATGTTCAACATATACATTTCCTCGTATCTTAGGTAATAGCAAAGCAATGGAAATGCTTTTATTGAATCACACTTTATCAGCTAAAGAGGCATTACAATTTAATTTCGTTTCGGAAATTTTCAAACAAAATGAACTGAATTCGAAAATATGGCCCAAAATTGAAGAATACACGAAACTTCCAATTGAAGCGATTAAAGTAACCAAAGAGCTTGTAAGAAAACTCGACCATGATAAATTAGAAAAAGCATTAAATTTAGAATTAAATGCTTTATCTATACGAATGCAATCTGATGATTTCTTTAATGCTGTTGCGGGATTTTTCCAAAGAAAATCAAAATTATAAAAAACAAAAAAAAAAAAAACGACGCATTTTTGTGCATTTTATTTAGTTTTTATTTTTCACACAAAAATATAAATGCAATTTAAAATTGCACAACATTTAATTAATATTTTTATTAATAAAATTTGTTTCTAAAAGCTAGAACGGTAGAACTGTTTGTAATTTTATGGCAAAATTGAAAATAATTTATTTTATATTTTTTGGTAAATACTTGTTTGTAGATTTTATGTTCTTGTACTGCTGGTTTCCTTTTTGTTTTCTTCGGGGTAAGTTTCTTACTTGGGTTTCTTCTTTATTGCACACAAAACTAATTTTGTTTTTTTTTTGTTTCACGTAAAGGCAAAATAAAATGAAAAATTTTGTTATATTAGTTAAAAAGTTAAAAAATTTTCGTTATTGTTGCGAAAGATATTTGGCAGTGAACTCTAAATCACGTTGGAGCCAAGACGCATTTAATAGAATCGTTTCAATTGATTGTGATACAGTTCGTTCGGTGCCAGGGAATTCGTGTTCTTTAAAAAATTGTTCAATTTCTTTTGCTCGTTCTTCTGATGCAAAATTTTCTGTTAAATATTTTATAAGACGTGCAAGAAGAAAACCTCCCTAAAAAAAAAAAAAGAAAATACAAAAAGAATTAAAGTATTTAAAATATTTGTGAAAGAAATTTATTGAAAATTCTTACTTCATATTGCTCTAATAATTGTTGTGAATTTTCTTTGAAAAATGACCAAGTCATATCACGCCCTTTGGGATTCATAGCTACTGCAACAATTACAAAGACAGAATCTTGAGCACGTACTTCTTCCTATTAAGAAATATGTAATTTCAATTTTTGTGTTTCTTTTATGTTAAATAATAAACTTCTTACAGATATAGCGAAATCTACTACTTTTTTCAAAACATCAACATTTTTAATAGAACCCAAAGCTCTCGAAATTCGATCCTTCTCTTCGTGTAAATCCGTTGATCGATATAATTTCAACATATCCTCAAATGTTTTTTCATCACCATCTTGCAAGACAGCTTTATAACAAGCTGTTCTTAAGTCTGCCGGTAAAGCAGCACGTCCAGAAATATGATTTTCAAATCTATGAATAATTATCGTGTTAATTAAGAATAGATGAAATTACCGAAAACTGCCTACCTTCCTTTAGCTTCTGCTACTGTTTTTGGACACTCAAATGAAACTAAACGGTTCAAAACTAAACTACGAAGAAGTGTGTCTAAATGACTTTCGCCTTCTTTAGTATCCCATCCTAAATGTTCGGCAACGGGCTTATATAAACGTATTCCATAATCATTAAATTTCTGTACTAAGTCCGTATGAGATAAAAGAATTTTTAATTTTCCTAAAGAATTCGTTATCGATGACCAAACTGTATAATTCGTTTCATTTCTGTATGCATCAATTACTTTTAATACCTTATTGAAAGTAAAATAAGAATTATTTACGTTAATATAAATCAATATAAGACATTATTTACCTCAACAGTTGGTGTTAGTCCAGCTTGTACATTAGCAAATAAATCGTCTAGGAGACCAAGACGATCAAGTGGTGGTAATGTCATATTCCTGATAGCTGGTATAAATTGTTCAAGCATATCAGATGTATATCGGGTCCTATAATAACCAATAGTGCCTGGATTAATTTTGACCCAATCATTTTCAGAAACATTCTCCAAAGTTATTTCCGTTGATTTTCTATCTAGAACAAATGAATGAGCAATCGTGTTTGGTGCTTTCGATGTCGATATAGTTATTGGAATCATCCAAAAATAATCTCCAGTAGCACTTGATCCATCGGCTGTGAATTTTTCTTGACTAATTGTTAATATTCTTTGCGTTCCTTTTTGTTCAGATTTCACACTAACAAGAGGAAATCCCATTTGTTTAATCCACGTTGACATTACGGGAGCAACTGGTTTACTACTCGCTTCCTTTAAAGCCATCCATAAATCTTCTGTACTCGTATTTTTGTATTGATGTCGTGTCAAATAAATATTCATTCCTTTACGGAAATCTTCATCTCCAATATAATGATGTAACATTCTTATTACACTCGCACCTTTATTATAACTGATCTCATCAAATATTTCATCAATTTCAGATGGATGACCAACTGGTACTTCGATTGGATGTGAATTTTTAAGACAATCAAGTTCTAAGGCACGAGTATACATGTCGGTGACAAATTGTGTCCAAATATCATATTCAGGGAATAAATGATGTACACAAAGAAACTCTACAAAAGATGCATAACCCTCATTTAACCAAAGATGAGTCCACCATTCCATGGTGACAAGATTTCCAAACCATTGATGGGCAATTTCATGTCCAACAGTTAATGCAATCGATTGCTTCCGTATTAATGATGTATTTTCGGGATCGACAAGAACAAATGTTTCACGGTACGTTACAAGTCCCCAATTTTCCATAGCACCAGCTGAAAAATCTGCAATAGCAATCAAATCCATTTTTGGTAGAGGATATGCAATATTAAAATAATCCTTGTAGTATGGTAAAACTTTTGTAGCAACATCTAATGCGAATTGTCCCTGTTCCTTTTTTCCTACTGGTGTATAGACTCGAACAAGTACACCATCCGTTGATTCACCCTCAACATAATCATATTCTCCGACCACAACTGCAACTAAATATGTTGACATAATCGGGGTGGTATCGAATTTAATAACATTAGTAATATTATCAGCTAAAACATTTGTCGATTTAACAGGCATATTTGATAAGGCTACACGATTACTTGGTACAACTAAAGTTATATCAAAAGTTGCTTTAATTGAAGGTTCGTCCCAACATGGAAAACATCGTCTTGCATCTGTTGCCTCGAATTGTGTAACTCCGGCATAACGCTCTTCACCGGTCGGCGTAAAATATTTACTACGATAGAAACCTTTCATTTTATCATTGAGCTCACCGCTAAATTCCATATTGAGTACACCTTCGCCCACATTTATATTACTTCCAAACTGTAAGATGACCGTTTCTTGTCTGGAAGAAAATATTACATCCGTTGTCGTTAATTCAATTCCATTTATATTAATTGTTGCCCTTTCTATAGCTAAATCAAGAGCATTTAAAACGATTGCATCAGTTGATTTTTTGATCTAATATGAAGAAGATGATTTTAATTTTAATTAATTGATTTATGTTGTGGGATTCTAGACAAAGAGATATTTGTTTAATACTATATAAAACTAACACACTCCTAAAGATATAAGCCAACTCTATACACAGATACATATTTAAATAAAAAAAAAAAAAAACTTGGAATTAAATCAAAATACTTTGATGTCCTATGGTAGAAATGGGATTCGGAGTTAATCTGTAGTTCAAGAAATACTCAAAAGTAATAAAGTTCGAGCGATTTTTTTCGGCATAATTTTGTTTCGTTTTCTTCGAATTTGCTTTAATTTAGAGTTCGTAATACCATAATAAATTTGTTCTACAAATTTTATTCAAATCGTTATATCAGTTTTTAAATTACATCTGAAAAATTTAAAAAAAAAAAAAAAAACCAAAAATTTTCATGGACAGGCTTATTTTGAATCTTGAATCAATTTTACTGGAATTTAACATGTAGGAGTATTAGTTTCATAATAGTTGTTAATGCAAAAAATTGGCATAGCAATTGAAAGGTTATAGAATAATTGTTATATTTCGAATAACAGTTGTATTGTTTGAATAATGTTTTTAGAAAAAGGCAAATTGAACAGATCGATAAACACAGTGTGGAATGGTCAAGTCGGTAAAGACCTCGTTTCTAGAAGCTTATGAGTCCCTGGTTCAATACCAGGCTCGGTTCTTCATGTATTTATTTTTCTTTGCCTACAAACATACGTTATTTCTATTAATTTTTAACTACTAAACTTTGTAGTCATCCTGACCTCATATTTGGTTTCTCGTTTTGATTTTGTGAAATACTAAATTTCTATTATCTCGACAAACACTTTAAAGAATTTTTGTCGATTCGATTAATCGAATCGATGAACCAGATACAGCTTCCTGGCTTTTGTTTTATAACTTCTACTGTAGCCGATTTTGCTGAAATTTAATACCAAATCGAATTAAGGAATAATCGATTCACGTTTTTAAATTCCATTAAAAAATGAACAAAGCGGTTTTGAGTCTTCTTCTTACACGGCCGAGCAGACATAAATCGATATAACTTTTAATTTTCTACACATCTATTGCGTTGAGAGAGTACTCCAAATATTATTTCTATGCATTACAAATGTAATGACAAAACTAATATACCATTTGGTAGTATCTACCATAGGACATGCAAAATAAGCCAAACATTTTTTTTTTTGCAATATACAAAAATACTATTTATAGGATGCGGATGACTTGGTTAAAATTGTGAAGTCTTTGTGGTAACTGTTATGATATAGAATTTGAAGGCCATAAACTAAATATTCAAATTCATAAGTTTACGCGAAATGAAACACACCTTATATAGAAATATTGGTGGACAATAAATATGTCGGTAGAATTAGAAACATTAAATTAATCTACACTAGATTTATACAGATTGAATTGAAATTTAAGTACCAATTTCCCGTTCATACACACATTATGATAAAATAACGAAGTTTGAATGCAAAAAGCGAAAGTTTCACATCGTAGTAGGTACTGTACGTGGCTTTTTTTAATCTTTTTTTTTTTGTAAACACAAAACAATTGAATGTTGGCGCATATTTAAATCCTATTAATTATTATAAATGAAACAAATTTACTTTGAATGATTTAAGTCTTACATGAATTTTGATTGAAGTAGTTCCATCAAAGGTAAATTTTTCAAGATTTGGTCTCAATTCCAAATTGTAATGTTCTGGGACAACATTTTCAGGTAAACGTTCAAATTGTGTATTTTTTGACATTTTCACGTTTTCAATTAATTTCTCAACGACTACTTGATTTTCTATTGTCGTCGAAAACTTCCGGAAAATAATTTGTTTATTATTTTTTAAATTCTTATTAAGTTTTTCACAAGCAAATGGATTCACACCTTTAATGATTTTATTGACACTTAAAAATGGTACACCAGAAAACTTGATAACGGGATGAATGCAACTGGAAAATTTCTTTATTGTTTCATTGGTGTTCACGTTCATATGCGTGAACTCGTTAATAATGAATTTTCTATTAGCTGACGAATTGTTGTGGTTGATTAAATGAGATGAATTTTTCCCCTTAATTCTAGTCACACAGTGACACAAATGTTGATTACTATTTCGGTCATCGAAGTAGTATATTTTTTTTCTTGTTCTATTGTTTTCTCTCTCACTTGTATTATGAGCAGTACATTTCCCGTTGTCATTTTTAATACCTGATAAAATATACAGTTACTTGATTAAAAAATACACTTTTAATTTGGATTTGCCGTTTTATTAAGGATATTAATAATGGAGACTTTTTTTATAAATTGCCAATCCAATCGAAACTTACACCATAATTTTTCGTTCATAAACCGGTTGATACATGTTTGACAATTTTTTACACGGCTTTTGGTTAATGTAAAGTTTTTTGTAGAAATTTGTGAAAAATACATTTTCAGAAAATAGAAATTTTTTCATTCAAGTCTGTATTAACTAAAATTTGATCTTAAATACACTTGAATTAAAATTCTGAAAAAGGCGAAAGTATCGTATAAAAGGGTGGAAACACAATGTAATGGTAGCAACTCATAAATGACAATCGCACGGGTTTATGTATCAGCTAATCCGCAATGGGTGAAATAGAATATCGTAAAACCGTAGCCCAATTTTCATTATAAAATAAGGTATCAAATAAAATTGCTAATTGTTTTGTTTTTTTTTTTAAATAAAGGTATTAAAAATTGAAAAAAGCGGAAAGATTTATCAATTTCCTACAAAAATGGTAAAATATGTTACTTCACGGCTTGTAGCATATAGGAGGTTTTAAGTCAAAGCAACTGTTAATGTAGCTGAAATAAATTATACTAATGTTAATTTCACAATGAGATGTAAGGCCTAGTTTAAGTTAAACTAGATTCCAGGTTTAAGCTCTACTTAAGTTTCACTTGTTTTTCACTTTCATAGTATGTAATAGGAAAATTAAGCTTAAATACAATAATTTTGAAAATCCTGTGATACAATAAAAAAAAATAATTTTGTCAATATTTAAAGACCAAACGACCAAACAAGGGCAAGCATTTACCAGGATTTGTTAATGTTGTTGCTCGTCACAGATTATCAGTGACCGAGACCGAGCAAAAGCATACTTGCTCGCGTTCAATGAGGCGTCAACTTCAACTGAGCAGAGAACATGTTTTACTCATTTAGTTAGGACATACTTTTATATGACCAATTTATCACTTGGTGCGTCTATTGTAGATTACCAAAATAAAACTGTGTTGGGCTACGCTGCATTATGCTACTGGTAATTACCAAAAACAATACAACAATTGAGATTCTATTACTGTAGATATTGATTTTCTGTCTTACATGGCCCGTCAGAGGAGAATATAAAACTTGGACTTAAATGTATGAAAAATAAAAACAACGCGAATTTTTTTTATCTCCAAAACCTAGAAAACTTGGGCTGTAAGCGAGCGAGAAAATAAAATAGTGACCATTTCTCCTGCATAATTTTGTATGAAAATGAGGGAAACGAAATCTCCAGTTAATGAATCTCTATTTTGGCCTTTACATGATCTACTTGAAGTCAACTTCAATCCAAAAATCATCCATGTAAACCTAGAGTAAAAAAATTTTTAAAAGGCTCTAGCAAAGATCCTATAGTAGTAAGATACGTCAATTGAGCTCTATTTTTTAAAATGACGATCAGATATTTCAAACCCTCTCGTAAAAATTTAGATGATTTGACAGTAACTCGTAGAACAGTTACATATACATATAATTTCAGAATAAGAATTTCAGCACTGGTCGGATCTTTATCGTTACAGAGTGAATTTATGTTTTTAGAATATCAGCCTAAATGAAATTTGTTTCCTATTTTGTCCCTCGGTTCTCTGGAAATATTCGTTCGTAAGATTGAAATTCTTTTAGATATGTGACGTAAAGGGAATAGAGATGGAGTGGAGGAAGCTTCTTTTATAAATATTTATAAATTTGTACCACAATAACAAAATATTTTTTTGTGGTGCGGGCCCCTTTGTGGCGCGGGCCCCTAGGCTGCAGCCTAAGTTGCCTAACGAGAAATTCGGCCCTGGGAGTTTGATTGGTTCAAAAAAATGCTTAATAACTTAAATTATGGCAGTAATCTTCAAAAAGAAATAAAAATGTTTGAATTAACTGGTGAAAGGACTGCAAATTTAAAAAAATTATTTAATTGTTTAAAAACTAAGGCCTACTTCAACTGAGAGTGAAAGAGTCTTCTCAATAGCTTCCATATTTTCAACCAAAAAAAGATCATTATTAAGCGACTGAATGCATTATGTTTCCTAAAAAGTCATTACAAGTATATTAAATATAAAACATACAGTAACTTAAAATCGGCCTATGGTAGAAATGGGACAGAAAAATTGTCAAAACTAACATTATTTCAAAGTTTTTTCTTCAAAACTTTGTTGCTTCTTTTCCAATTTGTAGGAAATCCAGACCCTGATAGCATAAATCAAATATCCAAATTTTATTCAAATCGGTGTATTAGTTTTTAAAGTACATCAAAAAAACTATATGAAGAGAGTTATTTTCTCCTAGGTTTATTTATTTCTCCACTATCCGTGGATCGATTTGACTGAAATTTAACATGGCATCGTGTATTTGTATAGTTAACCTATATAATTAATTTCAGCAAAATTGATTCACAAATTTTCCAATTAAATCCGAAAAACCATAAACAAAAAAACGACAAAACTTTCTGGCTTTTCCTTTATAACTTTGTTCCCCCTGGATAGATTTTGCTCAAATGCAATACCAAACCAAGTTAAGGAATAAGCAACTCACATTGTAAATTTCATCAAAATCGGATAACGCGTTTTTGAGTTATCTTGTCCACGAACGGACGGACGGACGGGCATGCAAAAATCGATATAACTTTTGATTCCCTACGTAACCATACCCTTAAAATCTTTCTACGACGATTATTTCGATTTGTTACAAATGGAGTGATAACACTAATATACCCTCTGGTAGTACCTACCATAGGGTCTAGGTTACCTACAAATTAGAAGAAATTTTGAAAAGAAGAAATAAACTTATGAAGTTTTGACAATTTTTCTGTCCCATTCCTACCACAGGTCATCAAAAACTCGACTATAGGCAGATTTTAAATTACTATATGTTTTAATAATAAAATATTATTTTTAATGGTATCGTTTATACTTCCCTTTATTATTTATAGGAAAATGTAATTCAAAATTTCCCCTATCCCGGAAAACTAAAAAGTGTCGGGAAATGGAAACTCTAATCCTTTCTTTGCATAACTTTGTTTCTTCTTTTTAAAATTTGCTCTAATTTGGAAGTAGCCTAGCCCGTATTAGTATAAATCTATTCTGCAAATTTTTTTCAAATCGGTATATTAGTTTTTAAAGTACATCACAACAATTTAATGATCAGGCTTATTTTATCCTACGACTGCATCTTTTCCCACTTAACTAGTAAATTATGAAGTCAACGTATGAAAGAAATTTAGGTTTTCTGTAGGTTGGCAGCATTCAAATTTTAACAGCTGTCATATGTGCTGTAATTTATTGGGAATTATATCGGTGCTTACCATAATTTGGAGCTGTATAAAATTAGATTATTTATATTTTCGGTTTTTTTTCCTAATCTTAATGTACTTACTTTAAAACAGTTTGCAAATCTTTTATGGAAGAAACAGTCGAAATTGTTGAATAAAATGATTTTTCCAACAAACCCAAATCATTAAAAATCTTTGTCTTTGATGATGATGATACAATTAGGACAACACCAGTCAAACCGATAACCCGAGGCAATAAAGGTTTTGGTTGATTCTTGAATTGACTCATAAGTTGTTGCATTGGATGTTCTTTTCGAGCATGATGACAACATTCATCAAATATGTAATATTAAAATCAGTAACTGCTAGATAACAACCATGACGTATGCCATCTAAAACTATTTGTGTGGTTGCGACAATTACCTAATAATGAAAAAAGGTAAAATAAATATTTCTTTCAAGTATATCAAACTTGGTATTTTACTTGTGCTTTATCAAATTCGTCGACCCATTTTTCCTTTTTCCAATTATTTTTGTTCATATCACCGGTATAAAGAGCAACTTTAAAATTTGTCAAATCTGTCTGGTTCTTAATTCGATTTGATTTGATTTTTATATCGGCAGTAAAGAATATATCAAAGTGGCTCAATTTTTCTTTTTAAACGACCAGGCCCCGTAAAAGAGCAGGATGGATCTAATGTGTCCAAACGATTTGTAATGATAAGAAGCAGCCAGCCACTTTTAGTGACAAACAGAATCTTCTTTATTATGTTTATAGCTTCTCTCTTATTTATTTAATAAAAAAAACACTATTTAACAAATATTTAATTTCTTTATTTAATTAACATTCTTTTTAAGGATAAGTTTTTTCAATCTACTTTGACATTTCAAGAAGTTACTAGAAAAACATTTCATGGCTATGTAAGATAACAAAAAACTAAAAAATAATAATTATGAAACTGAGTGCAAAAATATACAAAGAAAGTATTAAAAACTAAGTTAATTAGTACGCTACATGTTGATACCAACTGGCATAAATGCGAATATGACATTTTGGCGTTTGTCAAGTTTGACATGTCAAATCAAAAACAGTCTGAAATTTGCAAAATGTTTTTAAATGTTAAAAAAAAAAAAAAAATTCAAATGTTCCCGCCGGAAATATTATCAGCATCTTTTCCGCAAATTTCACATTGTTTTGATTCTACTGTCAAACTTGACAAACACCATAATGTCAATATTGTTAAAAAATATTTTGGAGTCTGATTCGCAAAAATTCACAAATTTTTTTGATCTGTCATTCATATATATTGTAACAAAGGGGGTTGCACATACTTGGGGTTTGTTTGAAGGAAGCAAATCCCCTGATGACCTATTTAGCATATCTTCTTCCTTGCGAGGAGAAGATATGAGATGGTGCAGCAATGTGAGCAGCTAAAAGGCTGCACGCCTAGCTGATCGCACTAGCTAGCTCGCCGGAGGGGTGGGTCGCTGCTCACCACCATCTGTCATCGCGTTACACATAAATTATATGCGTGCAAGATGTGTGAAAACGTCGTTAAGACTTTATAGTGATAGCGCGAGCTATCAAGCAAGGAAATTCGGTTTTTGCGAGAAAAAAACCGAATAAGGGGGAGGTTCGTTAATTTGCTGGTCACCGAAACTTGACCAGCCACCCGCGAAAGCCTTGCGAGGCATGTCGGGGCCGATTGGCAAAGGTGTTAATGCCAACCGGACTTTTGGGGCACTACCCTCCCACATGGACCGACAGCAGAATGCCGATCCCCGTATGTCCATGCTCGCCCCTACAAATGAGCATGGACCCTTGATGTTTCTTTATGCTTCCCTCATATCACCAACTCATTCATCCTCCCTCTTTCTCTCAACAATAATCTTATTCCGAATAAATACTCATCTTTGCCAGGACAAAGTTGTAGCGTACCTTGGTTTCTGTTTCCACGTTAAATATACCTTCGATCCGTTCCCCTTTTTTTTCTCTTGTTTGATCACCACCGAAATGGTTTTCTATTTCCAAACCAGAAATTCGAATTATTGACCTTGGATTCTTCAAAAAAAAAATTATGGTTTTAATTATTTTTCTTTTTGCGTATTTTTACATATTTTTGTTTTTTTTTTTTTTTTTTGATTTCAAAATGGAAAATCGATTTCTCACCTCAAATTTCATATACAAAAAAAGAAACTTTGAGTCCGAATTTATTTGCAATAAAGTCAAATTAAATTTTTTTTTCTTTTTTTTTTTTCTTTAAAACTAACAAGATTTAACCAATAATTCTTAACGAAAACCAGTGAATTTTATTCAGCGATTCATATGAAACATTTTAGGTTATCCAATTTTTCCATTGAACAAGAAAATTTAATAATATTGAACAAAAAAAAGTTTTTTTTTTCTCTTTTTTTTTTTTTTTAAATAATTGTGTAATTGAATTAAAATTTAAAAATAATCATAGTTGCATGACAAATAACGGACTTACTTAATTGAAAAAAACACAAGTATATGAATTTCATGAATTCCATCCTAATTATACCACGAATACAGGTGTTCAGTTCCGTTTACGCAAATTGATGAGTTGATGAAATGCTAGTTCTTGTAGGCGCCCATATGCTGTTTATAACAAGATTTGCAATTTGAGATTATATTTTTCCGTTGATGCACATTTCCCGAGTCATGAATTTTTAATAATTGTAGGTGCTGAATCGTGTAACTTAAGCTGGTACCATTAGTAGAACATTGATGCTTCATATTATTCGTGAATCCTGAGAATTGCTCTGCATATTCTCTGAGTCCTCGCCAAAATAATGTTGAGATATTTTATAAATGGTGACAGATGCTCATGATGAATGCGAACCAACCTGCAGATTAAGTGGAAAATAGTAAAATGATACCTTTTTAGGCAAAGTGCCGTCCGTTCCTTCCATTAAATTTTGATGCCACCTGTTCTGACTCGCCATGGACGACGTTTTCTTGCTTGTGTGTCTCCCCCTTCCTTCCCCAAAAAAAATTTCCAAAATTTTTCTTTTTTTTTTTTTTTTTCTCTCTTTTACTTTAAAATAAAACACAAAAAAAAACTTTCTTCCTTTTTTCTTGTTATATTTTTTTATTAGTTGTACAGTATTTCGTTTTAAATGTTACACCCTTTTTCTATTGAACTTAAAATTTTATATATTAATTTTTTTTCTTTCTTTTATTAAATTAGAACAGCTTGTGAGTTTTCCTAGGACTTGGTTTCTCTAATAACCATAATTTTTTTTTTTTTCGATGTCCAAGAACAGAGAAAAAAAAAGGACTTTAGAAGCAAGTTTTTACTTTTTTTTTTTCATTCCGCTATTTTTCTTCAATTTTCGGTTTTGTTCACACAAAAAAAAACCTTTTAACTTTTCCCTAATTCCTATTTATAAATTTTTATTCTATCCAATTTTAAATTCCGAAACGATTCTTTAAATTTTGTTGTCAAAATTTTTCTATATTTAAACAAACAAACCAAACAAAATTTTTTTTTTTTCCGTGTAATTAATTTTGAGTTTGAGTTTTTTCGAAATTTTTTTTTCACCTCTTTGTATAAAAAGAAAAACCGATCACTTATTTATTTTTTTGTTTTCTCTTTTTTTTTTTTTTTTTATAAAATTTTTCCATTTTTTCTTCTTTTTTTTTTTTTTTATTATTTGGGTATAAAAAAAACCCAGCCTCGAACATGAATGTTTTCAGCCGACTTCCTTCATGGTTCAACCAAGACTCCCTATCCAAAAAAAAACTTTCTCATTTTCCCATCTCCTGTCCGCAAAATTTTTTTTTTCAGTTTGGATAAAAAAAACCGGTTTTTCTAGTTACAATCTTTATCCCGTCTATCAGGTTACGACACGTTCATTTTTCTTACATTCCTCTTTCGGTCTCTTCCTTCGTTCTCTCGTGGGGGGGGGGGGGGGAGGACTCTTTTATCAGCTTATTTCCACCACGGATATGAGGTGAAAAGAATTTTCTGGAAAGAATTTTTTGAAAACATGCGGTTTTCGCAAAAGCTGACCACGTCGATGTTTAAATTAGTGTTGCCGTGTAGGCTTCAAATATAAGTAAGTGTGTTGCGTTAGCCGCACGTTACAACACAGATACGTCAGGGATTGATCTATCAACCCGGACGTAACTGAAAAGCGTGTGGGTGGTTTGAGTGGTACGTGAAATCTTGTACTGCCCAACGTGGGGCTCGGCCACACCCAAAAGAGTCTCCGTTGCTCTCCGACTGAGCTAGCCGGGCACCAGAAAACGAAAGAAAAGAAAAGGAAATGATCCGTCGTAAACCGCGGCAGTGGATATCGGTTCTTACCTCACTATTGCCTCAAGTCTTTGGCATGGTAAACCCCTATGGTTCTACCCTGCAAATCCTCGACCTCATAGAGGGAATCGCCAATCGCACGAACAATCCGACACTTCAGAAATTTACGATTTAGCTTAGCATTGACATTTTTTGCGAAGTCACTAAGCGTGAAATTTTTTCGGTAGACTTCTTGTCCGACAATAAATCTCTTTACCCGGGTTCGACGATTATAAATTCGCTCATGCTGTTGGTGAGCTTTCGACAAATTATTTTTGACGCGTTCGCGAATTAGTTCAAGCTGGTCTTTTTTTGAGGACACAACCAATTCACCATCATTCAAACCATTTAACTTCCGTATCAGTTCATAGGTCGAGCCATGTGTGATCATGTGGGAATCGAACACAAGAAAATATGGATCAATCCCCGTGGAAGCATGGACTGTACTCCGAAGAGCACAGCCGATGCTTCCCAAATTCTGATCCCAATCCCTATGATCGGTGCCAACATAAGAGCGGATGGCCGCCAGTAATGAACGGTTTACACGTTCGAAAATTTGTCCAAAACAACCAGGAGAGTGGTGTTACCATTGCTTAGATCGAGGGTAGGGTCCTAACAGGTCAACATATAGGTACTGGAATGGTCTGTCAAATTCAATTTGTTTGCCCATTGGCGGCCTCAACACACTATTTGGAGCCTTAGACTCTTTACATACGATGCAACTCGCGATATATTTACGTACTTCGCTAGCCATACCAGGCCAGAAGTATCTCTGCCGCAAACGATATAAGGTTTTGGTAATACCGCCGTGCGCAGCTTGTGGAGGATCATGCGCCAGGCGAACTAGCTCGTCCGTAAGGCTAGACGGAACCCAAAGCTTCCACGATCGATCCTCCTGAAAGATATTGCCAGTGCTAAAGCTTGTTCTGAAATACACGTAGCCATCTGACACTTGCGTGTCAGGCAGCCTTTCCGCGTTGCTTTGCACTGTATCGATCAGGTCGAGATATTCCTTTGATTTAAAGGCTTCAGAATTCAAGTTTATGCTAGGTGCCGAAACTATTTCCGAAATCGCGTCCACGTAAACACGTGAAAGCGCATCTGGCACCACATTTTCTGAACCTTTCCTATGTTCAATCGCGAAATCAAAGGCTTGAAGCTTTAAGCTCCATCGAGCCAAACGTCCGCTCAAGTCGCGCTGACTCATGAGCCATTTTAAACTCGCATGGTCGGTGATTATTTTGAACGGCAAACCTTCGACGTAGGCTCTGAACTTTTTTACGCTCAACACCGCAGCGAAACATTCCAGCTCCGTCACGCTGTAGTTGCGTTGTGCAGAGTTCAGCTTTTGAGAAATATAGGCGATGGGTTTCTCATTGCCTTGGTCGTCGCTTTGCAGCAAAACACCTCCGACACCGGTCTTACTCGCGTCGCACTGTATAATAAAGGGTTTAGTGTAATCAGGGTTGGCCAATACCGGGGCCGTAGTTAATGAAGATTTCAAGGCTTCAAACGCTACCTGAGCTTCCGCTGTCCAAACAAACTTGGCGCTCTTCTTTAGGTAGTCAGTAATTGGAGACGACAAGGAGGCATAATTGGCAATAAACCGCCTATACCATCCTGTCATACCCAAAAATCGACGAACCTGTTTTGGAGTGGTAGCAGCAGGAAAGTCAAAAATTGCAGATACCTTATTTGAGTCGGTCTTTAAACATCCGTTACCAACGATGTAACCCAAATATCTAACTTCTCTCATGCAAAATTTGCTTTTCTCCAAATTTATTGTGAGTCCAGCAGAAGACAAGCAACGTGCAATGGTTGCCAAAAGTTTAACGTGAGAATCAAAATCCTCAGAAACTACTAACAGATCGTCCAAATAGACGAAACAGTTTTCTCTTAACTCGACTGGAATTGTTTTGTCCATCAGTCTACACATTCTTTGAGGAGCATTACAGAGCCCGAATGGCATCACTGTAAACTGGTATAACGGTCTACCAGGCACTGTGAAAGCAGTTTTTTCCCTACTCTGCTTCTCCAACGGTATCTGCCAAAAGGCGTCCTTCAAATCAATACTTGAAATGAAACACGTCTTCTCAAGCCTACTAAGAAGGCCTTCTATATGTGGAAGTGGGTAAGCGTCTTTTTTCGTAAGAGTCGAGGCAGAGGCGAACCTTTCCAGGTTTGCGCACCAAGACTACAGGAGAGTTCCACGCGCTGACACTTTCTTCGATAACACCCAATTCCAACATACGGTCCAACTCAGCATACATGAGGGCTTGCACCGCAGGGGAAACAGGGTAGTGGCGTTGCTTTACAGGCTCCGCGTTTTCTACCTCAATAACATGTTCTTCTAAATGTGTTTTTCCTAAACCGACTTGGTTGAAGGAAGGAAATAAAGTTAAGATGCTTTCAAGACGCGCGCGTTGTTCCGAATTTAGCGCGTGTGTGTTGGGATCGTCAATTGACAAACAATCTAAAGTTTCGTTTTTAGAAAATATAGTCGGAGCTATATCGAATTCTTTCCAAAAATCTACACCTAGATATAGATTTTGGGTAAGTCCTGGTACGACGTATAGAGAAAGTGTTTTTATAATGTTATTGTATGTAATTGGAATCGCTATTTGCCCATGTACAGGTTGAGCTTTACCATCAGCCGTTTTGACTGTGGTGGGACGACCAGTAATTAAAATTTTATGACGTTCGAGGAAATCTAAAGCGCCAGCGCCTAGACAGGACACACTTGCACCACTGTCCAAAAGGCCAAAAAGGGATTCGCCATCGATTTCCACCTTAGCATATGGTCGATCGTCATGTTTACGCTTCACAAAAGCAGATTCCACCGTTTTACCCAACAACTTCTTTTGTTTACACCTTTCTCTAAACCTACTAATTTTACTCGGGTTTAGTAAAGCACCGATTATTCTATTCCTAGCTTCGTCATATTCCATTTGAAGTTGATGTAATGTTTTATTCGACCTTTCCAGTATATTATTATTAGATGGGATTTTAGTTGACGTTTCTCGTTTTAAAATTTTAATGACAGACGGAGAATTTGGTTGTAATGATAGATTCGGACTCAAGGTTGGTTCTATTTTGATTGGTCCGGGGGCATTATCGGCAACCGGGGGTTCCCGTGCGTCTCTCGGTGCCTTTGTGCGTTTCCCGGATTACATTTTGGGCACATCGGTAACGACACATCTTTTCTACCACAACGATAGCAGAAGAAGGACCGTTGTGGTATCGTACACTCGAAAAAACCATGACCAATATTGTCACAGTTCCAACATTTGAACCGTGATCTACCATTAGCATCTACAGCTTCTAGATGATCTTGTATTCCGTTAGACCACGTATTTTTGCTCACATACCCTCGAATACTACTATCAATCTCGGCAGGTTGATATGGTAAACTACTACCGAAATGGGATGAATTAATATTATAACGATTCGATACCGGTTCGTGAGGAAAAGATTGGCCACCTCTGGTATATTGTTGTTGGTTATACGAATAATTCCTTGGGTCACAATCATTTTTAAACTCTTGGTATGGGAGATGAGAATCACTTTCTTGTTTGAAGCGAGAGTCTGGCATAAAGTTCGTTCTAACAGGTGAGTTGTTTGTACTGAATTCTTGACTGTTTACATTCCGGCGAAAGTCAGTGGTGCGCAACATTTCTTTTGTGGGTCTAAGTTTATCAAGATCCAAGTCAATCCCATTATTTGCCGAATCAGGTCCATATGAGAGATTACGTTCGTCAAGATCATCCAATTCATGGATGGGCCGTGTTGGGTTTTGCCAAGTTCGTCTTGGTTCTCTCTCAGAAAGATGGCGTTCCGCTTTGCGGCATACTTCCTGAAAGCGACTCAGACTCATTGCCGGCATTCCGAAAATAAGATTTGCGATCTTATCTTTGACGTTCTCTCTCATAATGTCCGCCAATTCTATTTCCGTCATAGGAATTCTTAACCGATGGTATAAAGACATAACCGAATCGTAAAAATCATCAAAAGTCTCGCTGTTGGATTGCTTTCTTTGTAACATCCGACGCATGATTTCATGGTCAGTGTCCAGGCTCTTGAATTGATGTCGGAGGGCCGCCTTTAGGCCATGCCAATCGATGTGGGGTTCTCTTTTCAGTAGTCGCCAATACCACTGCTCAGCCTTATCGGAGAGCAGGGTATGGAATTGGGTACAAATGGCGTACCACGAATTATTCCCACGCGATTGCATGGTTTCTATGCGGAATATGAACTCTTCCACCGACATATCTTGAGCCTTTCCACTGAACCTGAATCCCCGTTTGTCGATTCGGGTGTCATGTCGTAAACTAGCGTGTCGAACTTCCTGACCATTACGATTCGTGCCTGAGTTAAGATTTGAATTCCTACTTGGGCTACGCCTTTGATTGTTGTTTGGGTTAAAAGGCGGGCGTGGATTCGGATCCTGACTGGGGTCGACGTGGTGACTATCGTTTGAAGCTGAGATAGCATTCACGTTGTAATTAGGATTTTGGTTATTGGCACTATATAAAGGAGGTGGTCTGTTTACATTATGGTTTAATACTGGTTGACTTCGTCTCTGAGGAACGTTCAAACTATAATTTTCGTTCAAAAGATTGAAGTTAGCAGACTGGTCAACGGATTTTGGCGGAGCCACTGAACATTGTGTTTGCGGTGGTGCATTTAAAGTCATTCTTTTAATTTGATTGAGCAACTCACTCTGGATTTTAGCCATCTGACTGCTCACAGCCGCTTCGATCATAGTGCCTATATTTTCTGTTGAGGCACTTGGATCTGACGGAGAGAGGAAGGAGGCACCATCACTAGAACCCCATCGTGTGATAGTTGGGTTTGCCGCACCTCTTCCTCTGCCACTACGACTGCGAGTCGTCATTGTAGCAGAAGCCACTGATTTTGACGCTGATGGAAAATCCAACGAAAGCTGTGATTGCCCTCGAGTAACTCGAGATTCATCTCGACCTGTCAATACATCCACTGCAGCACCTTGAGCATTTCTAGTTGGCTCCGGTGACGCATTTGGTACAACTGTGGAGTTGATTTTAGGCGTTGCACCTGTATTTGTATCCTCCATTTTGTAAACACCCCTTAAGTTTCCAAAATCAAAGTTACAATCGCACCAAATCGAACTTACTCAAAACAAAGCCAGAAACTCAGCACAATCAAAAGTCAAATCGGGTATCTTGAGATTTATTCCTTCTCACGGAATCTTTCAGGGACAAAAAAAAATAACGGACCGAACAAGGACAAAAAAAAATTGTAATAAAAAAAGTAATAATAAAAAAAATAGTAATAAAAAAAAATTTTTATAAAAAGTAATAATAATAAAAAAAAAACTCCCCCACCAAAATATATTTTATATATAAAAAAAATGTAAATAATGAAAAAAATATGTTCAAATAATAATTAAATTTAATAAACCTAAACCCAATAAACTAAACTGAAAACTTAACCAAAAAAAATAAAAAAAAACTGTAATAAACTGAACTAAATAAACTAAACTAAAGCTAATAAAACTAAAACTAACCAAATCGAGAAAACAAACGAAAAAAAAACCAACGTGAATTTCTCGTGAAAGTAAGAAAACTAATTTCTCATACAGACTCCGCACAAAACAATTTTCAAAATAAATCAAACGTAATAACGTAAGAGCAAGAGAGAGAGACGAAACAAGTGGACGACACGAAGAAAACATAAACCCGACATGCACTCACGAAACGAAAATTTGGATGTTGATGGGTGACCCGCGAACGGTACCAAGTCGAGTGATCGGACACCTGCAATGGCAACCAAGCCTGTAGCATGTGATCCGATCCAAACGACTGGCACAATCCCGGATCACTATGTCTGATGTGGATGCATGACTCTCGTGTCCTCACCGCATTATCCATGGGCTTAATTAGGCACGAGAATGTGCGAAAAGGCACACTAAAGCTCATACATCCGCATCTATTTCATTTCCCGGAGTCTCAACTGCATTGAAACGTGAAGCGTTGCAATGACTACAATATTCATGTAGCACGTAATCCACATTTCAAACGCTTTTGCGGCAAGCGGAATATTCAATAAAAAAAAACCGAAGTACTGCTACTACGCAACCGTAAATAAAATATGACGACAGTTGGACTCAATATAAACGCGATCGCGAATAGCACAAAAAAACGAACATCCGAAATTGTGTTCACACCAAAACTTCGTTTAGAAATTTTGATGATGTGAACACACCTTCAGAAAAAAAAATTGACTAAAAAAAAGATTGAAAATTTTTAAAAGTGAAGACAGGGTGATTCAGTAAAACTGAAAAAAAAGTTAGAGTCAAAATTTTTCAAATTTTTAAAATAAAATAAAAAAATTTGTTTTCTGAAAATATTGGTTTACCTAAAGGTAACAACCAAAATACCATTTCCAAACATCAACTCGTTCGAAAATGTGTCAAACAATCTTGTTTGAACTCCATTTGTAATTTCGACCGAAGTTGAAAATACAAATGGCAAACAAAATTATAAATCCGCTGGCGCCATATATGTAACAAAGGGGGTTGCACATACTTGGGGTTTGTTTGAAGGAAGCAAATCCCCTGATGACCTATTTAGCATATCTTCTTCCTTGCGAGGAGAAGATATGAGATGGTGCAGCAATGTGAGCAGCTAAAAGGCTGCACGCCTAGCTGATCGCACTAGCTAGCTCGCCGGAGGGGTGGGTCGCTGCTCACCACCATCTGTCATCGCGTTACACATAAATTATATGCGTGCAAGATGTGTGAAAACGTCGTTAAGACTTTATAGTGATAGCGCGAGCTATCAAGCAAGGAAATTCGGTTTTTGCGAGAAAAAAACCGAATAAGGGGGAGGTTCGTTAATTTGCTGGTCACCGAAACTTGACCAGCCACCCGCGAAAGCCTTGCGAGGCATGTCGGGGCCGATTGGCAAAGGTGTTAATGCCAACCGGACTTTTGGGGCACTACCCTCCCACATGGACCGACAGCAGAATGCCGATCCCCGTATGTCCATGCTCGCCCCTACAAATGAGCATGGACCCTTCATGTTTCTTTATGCTTCCCTCATATCACCAACTCATTCATCCTCCCTCTTTCTCTCAACAATAATCTTATTCCGAATAAATACTCATCTTTGCCAGGACAAAGTTGTAGCGTACCTTGGTTTCTGTTTCCACGTTAAATATACCTTCGATCCGTTCCCCTTTTTTTTCTCTTGTTTGATCACCACCGAAATGGTTTTCTATTTCCAAACCAGAAATTCGAATTATTGACCTTGGATTCTTCAAAAAAAAAATTATGGTTTTAATTATTTTTCTTTTTGCGTATTTTTACATATTTTTGTTTTTTTTTTTTTTTTTTGATTTCAAAATGGAAAATCGATTTCTCACCTCAAATTTCATATACAAAAAAAGAAACTTTGAGTCCGAATTTATTTGCAATAAAGTCAAATTAAATTTTTTTTTCTTTTTTTTTTTTCTTTAAAACTAACAAGATTTAACCAATAATTCTTAACGAAAACCAGTGAATTTTATTCAGCGATTCATATGAAACATTTTAGGTTATCCAATTTTTCCATTGAACAAGAAAATTTAATAATATTGAACAAAAAAAAGTTTTTTTTTTCTCTTTTTTTTTTTTTTTAAATAATTGTGTAATTGAATTAAAATTTAAAAATAATCATAGTTGCATGACAAATAACGGACTTACTTAATTGAAAAAAACACAAGTATATGAATTTCATGAATTCCATCCTAATTATACCACGAATACAGGTGTTCAGTTCCGTTTACGCAAATTGATGAGTTGATGAAATGCTAGTTCTTGTAGGCGCCCATATGCTGTTTATAACAAGATTTGCAATTTGAGATTATATTTTTCCGTTGATGCACATTTCCCGAGTCATGAATTTTTAATAATTGTAGGTGCTGAATCGTGTAACTTAAGCTGGTACCATTAGTAGAACATTGATGCTTCATATTATTCGTGAATCCTGAGAATTGCTCTGCATATTCTCTGAGTCCTCGCCAAAATAATGTTGAGATATTTTATAAATGGTGACAGATGCTCATGATGAATGCGAACCAACCTGCAGATTAAGTGGAAAATAGTAAAATGATACCTTTTTAGGCAAAGTGCCGTCCGTTCCTTCCATTAAATTTTGATGCCACCTGTTCTGACTCGCCATGGACGACGTTTTCTTGCTTGTGTGTCTCCCCCTTCCTTCCCCAAAAAAAATTTCCAAAATTTTTCTTTTTTTTTTTTTTTTTCTCTCTTTTACTTTAAAATAAAACACAAAAAAAAACTTTCTTCCTTTTTTCTTGTTATATTTTTTTATTAGTTGTACAGTATTTCGTTTTAAATGTTACACCCTTTTTCTATTGAACTTAAAATTTTATATATTAATTTTTTTTTCTTTCTTTTATTAAATTAGAACAGCTTGTGAGTTTTCCTAGGACTTGGTTTCTCTAATAACCATAATTTTTTTTTTTTTTCGATGTCCAAGAACAGAGAAAAAAAAAGGACTTTAGAAGCACGTTTTTACTTTTTTTTTTTTCATTCCGCCATTTTTCTTCAATTTTCGGTTTTGTTCACACAAAAAAAAACCCTTTAACTTTTCACTAATTCCTATTTATAAATTTTTATTCTATCCAATTTTAAATTCCGAAACGATTCTTTAAATTTTGTTGTCAAAATTTTTCTATATTTAAACAAAAAAACCAAACAAAACTTTTTTTTTTCCGTGTAATTAATTTTGAGTTTGAGTTTTTTCGAAAATTTTTTTTCACCTCTTTGTATAAAAAGAAAAACCGATCACTTATTTATTTTTTTGTTTTCTCTTTTTTTTTTTTTTTTTTTAAATTTTTCCATTTTTTCTTCTCTTTTTTTTTTTTTATTATTTGGGAATAAAAAAAAACCCAGCCTCGAACATGAATGTTTTCAGCCGACTTCCTTCATGGTTCAACCAAGACTCCCTATCCAAAAAAAAACTTTCTCATTTTCCCATCTCCTGTCCGCAAAATTTTTTTTTTCAGTTTGGATAAAAAAAACCGGTTTTTCTAGTTACAATCTTTATCCCGCCTATCAGGTTACGACACGTTCATTTTTCTTACATTCCTCTTTCGGTCTCTTCCTTCGTTCTCTCGTGGGGGGGGGGAGGACTCTTTTATCAGCTTATTTCCACTACGGATATGAGGTGAAAAGAATTTTCTGGAAAGAATTTTTTGAAAACATGCGGTTTTCGCAAAAGCTGACCACGTCGATGTTTAAATTAGTGTTGCCGTGTAGGCTTCAAATATAAGTAAGTGTGTTGCGTTAGCCGCACGTTACAATATTTTGAAAAATACAATTTTAAATATTTTAGAATGAAATATTCAAAAATTCATTTGACATATTAAATTAATCGAAATCAAATATAATTTAAGAATTTAGAAGCTTTGCCTTATACCAAAGAAATTCCATTAACATATTTTATTTATAAAAAATTTAAAAAATTAAAGCGAAAATTTTGCGAAAAAACAAAATTTAAACGTTTTATATTGTTCCGCACTAAATAATATTTACCGAAAAAAAAAATAAAAATATTGTAAATTATAACATTTTTAGCGGTTTTCTCTAGTTACTATTATTTTTCTTTTTCTTTGAAGTATGAAATTTGCGAAAAGTTTTTCTAATTAAATTTTTTTTTTTTTTTTTTTACAGAGTCTCGTGCGAACACGATGAAGAACCGTTTTTTAATGTGCAATGTTTGCCAGTTGTTGTCCCAACAACTGTGGTGGAGAATCGGAATTTCCTTTTGGGGGCTCGTGTTTCATCATTTAATTTGTTTTTTTATTGGTTAAATTTTGATTGAAAGAATTTGAATAAAAAATAATATTGGAGAAGAAAAACAAAAACAATCAATAAAAATATAATAATTTCAAATTATTAAGAAGTTTAATCACAATTTCAATTATATTTTAGGTATATTTTTTTTAAAAATAAAATAAAATTCAAGAATTAAAAAAATGAAAACAACATTTGTCAAGTTTGACATGTCAAATCAAAAACAGTATGAAATTTGCGAAATTGACTCAAATGTCAAATCAAAAATAGTGAAATTTTCGGAAAACATGCTGACAATATTTCCGGCGGGAATATTTGAATTTTTTTTTTTTTTTAACATTTAAAAACATTTCGCGGCCAAATATATAATACAAGGAGTTTTCCAAAGTAAACAGGACTTTTTGAATCTAGCGCCCCTAGTGGCGCCATCTATATGTCGACTGGTGCGTTAGAATCTGCTATCCTTTATCGACTTCCTGTGAGAATTTCATCTATTGAAAGTGAAGTTATTGCGTTTTAAGTGTTTTGTGTCATCGGTGCGAAAATAAGCTTCGAACAAAGAGCCAACATTAAATTTTGTTTTAAAATTGGTAAAACTTTTACCGAAACGTTTCAATTGATGAAACAAGTTTATGGCTATGATTGCCTATCCCGTAGCAGAGTGCACGAGTGGTTTCAACGTTTTCAAAGTGGTCGTGAGGACATAAATGACGATCAACATGTGGGCCAACCAAAATCCGTGATCACCGAAAATTCCATCGAAACTGTGCGTGAATTCATCAAAAATCAGCCGAAATCATCATTGAAATTCATGGAAATGGAATTGAACATCTCCAAAACATCGATTTATCGCATTTTGACCCAACATTTGGGTTTACAAAAGGTGTGTGCACGGTTTGTTCCGCACAAATTGACTGACGACCAAAAATTGCTCAGAATTCAACATTCGAAGGACATCATTAAAGAGGTCAAAAAGGACAAAAACTTCCTTTATAACATTGTGACTGGTGACGAAACGTGGTGTTTTCAATATGATCCCGAAACGAAACGCCAGAGTGCTGAATGGAAGGCGCCGGACGAGCCGAAACCCAAAAAATCGCGCCTGGAGAAGTCAAAAGTGAAGACAATGCTGATTTGTTTTTATGATTCCAAGGGTATTGTCCACAAAGAATTTGTTCCACCCGGTCAAAACGTTAATGCGGTATTCTACCTAGGAGTTTTGAAGCGTTTGGTGCGCCGTATTCGACGTGTTCGGCCCGAATATCGCGAAGATGGAAGTTGGCGTTTGTTGCACGATAATGCGCCGTCTCATCGATTGACGCTTGTGACCGATTATCTCACCAAAAATCACATTTTAACCATCAACCACTCCCCGTATTCACCGGATATAGCACCGTGCGACTTCTACCTTTTCGGAAAAATGCATTTGCCGATGAAAGGAAAGCGTTATGCAGACGTAGAGGCCATTCAAAAGGCTTGCACCGGCATACTGGCGGCCATACAGGCCAACGAGCTAAAACACTCGTTCGACATGCTTTTGGACCGTGCAAAAAGCTGTATTGAAGCAGAAGGAGACTATTTTGAATAAAATCAATCATATAATATATAATATATAATATAATATATAATTTATTGAAATATAAATTTCAAATTATTTTCTCCGTGTTCTTACTCATTTTTCTAAACATAAACTTCGTTTACATGACTTCAAAATTAATGAACTTATATTGTTTTCCAAGATAGAAAGTTTTTTTTGTTGGTAGAAAAATTTTTAGAAACTTACCTCTTTGTTTTTTGAGGGGAAATTTTTTTTTTGCAACAAGGTATGTTTCCTTTGGTTTTTTTTGTTGGTAGAAAAATTTTGGATAAATTCTTTCATGAACATTTTGAGTTTGTTTTTACTTTTTTATTGGAAATGATATTCATATTCATATGTACCTATATCCCTTGAAGAAAATATGTAAATAAAATATATGAATATTTGTAATTGCAAGAGGGTTTTCCCGATATTTGAACTATGTATATTTTAATTTCTAGAAAATTTGTTTTTGGAGTAAAAAAGGTTGGTTTTTTAGATTTATAGCATCAATAAAATCTATTTGAAATAAATTTCAAACATTTAATTTACAATAATTTTTTGACAATATTAATTGTTAGTTCGTGAAGGCTTTTTCCCGGGTGAAAATCAGGCTATTTTATCCGTGATTTTACTTTTGAATATCAAGCTATTTTATCCGTAATTTTCCTTGTGAAAATCAGGCTATTATATCCGTGATTTTGTGAAAAGACTATCAGGCTAAAATGTCCGTGATTGTACGTTAAAAATGCAATTGTCTATGCGTGAAACATTCTTGAATAAAATTATCAAGTTACTTTACTTATTTGTTAATTCGGCAACGATTATCCAGAATTAACCCCGATTAAAAATAATAAGGCTAAAATATCCGTCACTATTTTTAATATAAAAAAAAAGATAAGGCTACGAATATCCGTTATCAAATCCCGATTGAAAATTTGCAAGGCGAAATATCCATTGCAAATTGCCAAGTGTACATTTCTATGTTTCACCATAGACAATTTCTAAATTCTAGTTCACCATTTAGCTGTAGTTGGCCTTTTCCCAGCTGGATCAATTTCAGATTTTTTAAGTCTAAAGTTTACAGAAAGAAAAGAAAAAGAAAGAAAGTAAGAAAGAAAGAATGAACTACAAAATTCTTTTAGTTTTCCAACTGAGGTACACAAACTATTAAAAAAAATTTGCTTTTTGGTTTTTTATAATCGATTTTTTATTTTTATAAATTCACTTCTTTTATAATTTATTTTTTTGATGTTTATTCCAAAGTGTTAATTTTTTATAAATCAGGACCGTTACTAGGAGTAACACTCCCCCTTGGTAAGACGCTGGCATCATCTGTTGTCTTACCCATTTTGTTGGTCCTGACATCTAGAATTGCCAACTTAACTGCGGGTCTTTCGTAGATGCCTGTTGATGTTTGGACTGTAGCTCTCCTGACTTGTCCATCTTTACTTGTTTTTATTTTTAGTATTTTTCCCTTCGGCCAGGTATTTCGAGCAGTATTTTCATCTACTATTACCACGATGTCACCTTCCTCGAGTGGTTTTGCTGGTTGGAACCATTTCGTCCTCCTTGTTAGCGTAGGAAGGTACTCATGTACCCAGCGCTTCCAGAATGCGTTGGCGTATTTTTGTGCAGTCATCCAATTTTTCTTAAGAATGCTGTGATCATCATTAAACTCACCTATTGGTTTTACTCCACTAGAACTTCCGAGTAGAAAATGATTAGGTGTTAGAGCTTCTTCACTTTCGTCATTAATTGGCATGTATGTTAAAGGACGTGAGTTTATAATGTTCTCGAGTTCTATTAACATGCTTCTTAATAATTCGTCAGATGGATTTCTGTTCGGCATGATTTGATATAATGTTTTCTTCACTGATTGCACGAGTCGTTCCCAACTACCTCCCATATGGGGAGACGAAGGTGGAATGAAAATCCATTTGCTAGATGAGTTTGTAAATTCTTCAGCTAATTCTGTTTGATTGATGTTCTGCATGGCTATTTGAAGTTCATGTTCTGCTCCATGGAAATTAGTACCATTGTCACTGTAAATTTCAATTGGCACTCCTCTTCTTGACATGAAATTCCTTAAACTTAGGATGCATGAGTCAGTTGATAGCGTGTGTGCTATTTCAATATGCACAGCACGCGTGGTAAGACAAGTTATTAAAACGCCCCATCTTTTCTCTGATCGTCTACCAACTGAGACGTTCATAGGTCCAAAATAGTCGATACCAATATAGAAAAAGGGACGTGTAAATGATGATAATCTAGCTGCTGGCAAATCTGCCATTTCGGGTGGTTTTGGTCTGGCGTTTTTGTTTTTACATAATTGGCAATTTCTATATTCATTTTTTACTGCTACTCTGAGTTTTGATATTGAATATTTTTGACGAATTTCATTTATTACAGTTTCATGGTTATGATGATGGTATTTGTGGTGAAATGATCTTATTACGAGCTGAGTTATATAATGTGTTCTTGGTAGTAAAATTGGGCGTTTTGTGTCAAATTGTACACCAATTGCTGCGTCGATGCGTCCCCGAACTCGTAGAACCCCAAGCTCATCTAAGTATGGCGAATGTTTATAAATTGGACTTGACTTCTCTATAGACAGCTTTTTGTCATCGGAGAGCTCTTGATTCTTTTTTAGTGTTATTATTTCCGTACGAAAACATTCATTTTGAGCTTGCCGATAAAGGTGGCTTTCAGCTTGTAGATACTCTTTCTGAGAAATTGGTCCACATTGCTTTTCGGTTTTGTTCTTTTTTGACACATTATATAGAAAGCGATAAACATATGCGACTACTCGTACTAGTCTTTTCCATTTTGAGAACCTCTCTGGTTCAATTAAATTTGATGTGAAGGTGAAATCATGTAGTAAAAACGGTTTTATCTCTTCATTTGTTGGGATCACTTCTAATACATTCTCTGGCCATTGTTTCACTGGTAGTCGCAAAAATTTGGGTCCTATAAACCATCTGTTATCTGCGCTGAAATCAGGTATTTTTTGCCATTTTGTAACTTCGTCTGCAACATTTTCTTTGGTTGATATCCAGCGCCACTCATGAACCTCTGTTGTCTCTAATATCTCACCTATTCGAAAGGCTACAAATTGCCGAAACTTCCTTTGATCTGAGTTAAGCCATGACAAAACAGTTTTTGAATCTGACCAAAATAACGTTTAGAGATTTTGATTGAATGCCCCTTTTCAATGCTGACAGCCAAACGCGAACCCAATAATGCAGCCTGTAGTTCAAGGCGAGGAATCGATAGCATCTTGATGGGAGCTACTCTTGTTTTAGCTGCCACAAGAGAACATTCTACTTCATTATCGTCTCCGATTCTAAAATATGCTACCGCGGCGTAAGCATCTGCACTGGCATCCACAAATATGTGTAGTTGAACGTTTTCTTTATTTAACTGTGTACTGGATATATAGCATCTTTGGATTTTTATTTTCTCCACTTGTGGTAGGAGATGAATCCATTCCAACCATTTCTTACATTGTTCATTAGTAATTTCATTGTCCCAATCTATTGACGACCTCCAAATATCTTGTAGTAGAATTTTCAAATATATAAGAAAGTTGGCTATTAGACCAAGTGGATCGTATAGTTTCATTAATATTTTTAAAACTTCACGTTTTGTTGGACATCGTCTTCCAAGTAAAATGTCTTCATTGATCTTGTTATATCTTAGAGAATACGTGAAATTATCATCTGAGGTCGACCACCATATTCCTAACACCTTTTCAATACCAAGTTCTGATTCTACATTTAAGTCTTTGTTAGTTTTGTTAGTCTCCTCGCCAAGAGACTGCAATACCTTTTGAGAATTTGAGATCCAGTTGCGAATCTCGAAGTTACCTTGTTGATGTATAAATTTTACGTCATTGGCTAATTGAATTAATTCATCTTCCGTATCTAGACTGTCCAAGAAATCATCGACGTAGTGATTTTTAGTTATTGCTTGTACAGCTCTTGGATAATCTTCAATGAACTCTTTCGCATTTATGTTTTTCACGTACTGAGCACAACTAGGTGAACATGATGCCCCAAATGTCATCACGTTCATTATATAGGTATTAGGTTCTTCATTAGGATTGTCTCTCCATAGAAAACGTTGTGAGTGACGATCCTCGTCTTTGATACCAACTTGATGAAACATTTCTCGAATATCCCCACTAATGGCATACTTCCTTTCACGAAAACGATATAATACTTCTGGTAGTAAAGCTAACTGGTCAGGACCTTTCAATAACATTGAATTTAATGATACACCATTAACTTTGGCTGCAGCATCCCAAACAATTCGTATTTTTCTTGGTTTGTTTGGATTTGAAACTGTGAAGATTGGCAAGTACCATACACGTGGGTGTGGAGCTTGTAACTTTTCATTTGATAATTTGTGAATATACTGTTTTTCTTTATACTCATATATTTTTTGTTTTAGAATTACAGCAAGCTCAGGTTGACGTAACATTTTCTTTTCCAGACATTCCAAACGACGTTTAGCCATTGGGAGACTATTTGGTAATAAAACTTTGTCATATTTCCACAGAAGTCCAGTTTTAAATTTATTTCCTTTCTTACTGGTTGTAGAGTGCATAGTTTCTAGACTTCTTTGATCCTCTTTGGACATCAAACTTTGGATTGGTTTGGTCACACCAAGGCTGTCGAGTGATATATATTCTTTTACCATTTGTTGAAGGAGTTCATCATTAGAATGTTCACATTCACAAGTATGGAAACCATTGAATTCTTGTTCATTTTCAATGATACTATTGTTATTATTTTGCAGAGGCCCGTAAACGTTCCAACCGAGGTGGGTCTTTACAGCCACTGGTTCATTTTGTTCACCCTCTTTTAATTTGAGACTGGCTCCTAATTTTGAATTGTCTAGTCCTATTAATATGCTTGGGGCTGCTTCTTCATAAGACTCGATAGGAAGACCCTTTAAGTGTTTATAATTTTTACACAGTTCCTTGGCTGATAATGTTTGTGTGGGAAGGTCCAAAGATTTAATGGTGTGCGCATTTGAAATTGAGTATTTTGGTATGTTTTTATTTATACTACCAATTCTTAAAGAAACACGCTGAGATTCTTCTTCCATTCTATGCGTGTTTGCAGTCCATCTCAGACATAATGGTTCTAAAGTTCCTCTTAGTCCAAGTTTATCTGCCATTTTTTGTTCTATTAAAGTCAAAGATGATACTTCATCAAGGAAGGCAAATGTCTTTATCTTACACTCCGCTCCATACAGGATCACTGGAATGATACGAAACAAGATTGTTTGATTGTTTAGCTGCTGAGTAGTACAACTATGCTGATTAATCGATGTTTTGTTCTGCTGTGTTGACACAACTTCTTCCTGTTTCTTATTTTGATCTTTTTTATCATTATGTAGTAATGGATTATGACGGTAAACACAAACATTTTTTTCACATTTTTTGTTGGAATTACATTGCACACCCTCGTGTGATATTAAACAGGTGCGGCATAAATTATGTTCTTTTACAGCTTCCCATTTTGAATTAAGAGTGAAACCCTGGAACTTTTTACAGTTTCTTACTGATGAGCATGATTGATGACAAATACAGCATTCTTTCCCAGCTGTTTGTTTGCTGGATTCTTTTGCTGTATCATCTTTAGTTGCTCCTTCAGTATGTGCTTGAACGAAATTCTTCCCTCTAGTTAGTCTCTCATTCCTCTTTGGTTCAGTTGTTGTTGAAAAGGTGTTTATTGTGATTTGACTGAGACTTTCTGACAGATCGACCAACCATGAACTCAGGGTAGAAATGGTAATGTTAGTTACAGTTGAGACATGCCTAGCCCAATCTATCTTTAATTGTGGTGGTAATTTGTCAGTAAGTTCTTGCAGTAACATAGGATTTGTTAGATGATCTTCGAGTTTTGATGCTTCCATTACGGCACACAGATTTTCTACTGCTAATGCATATTTAATGACACTTTCTAGCTTTTCGATCTTTGGTGCCGGCTCTGACCTCATTTTTTCAATTAAAGCGTTTATAATTATTTGGGGTCGTCCGTATAATCTTCTTAGCGTATTTATGACGCTAGGTACACTTGATGGCAACATCAATCTACTTCTAACTGTTTCTAGAGCATCTCCTTTCAAAGACTTTTGCAGGCGCATTAAATTCTCATCATTGCTATATCCACATAACCGTGTTGAAGTTTCATATCTGCTAATGAACAATGGCCACTCCTCGGGTCGACCACTAAAATATGGTAATTCTTTACACAAACCTTGTCTTGATACCTTTTGTTGTGAACTTAGTAGAACTGGAAGGTCATTCACTGTTTCATTGAATGAGTGTGACTGCTGAGTGTTGATATTATTATCAAGTGGAACTGACTTTCTGTAAATCCCGGCTGCTACATCTTCATTTTTGACCACTACATCCTTTTGTACTGGTTTATTATTACCAAAGGTACCTTTTGTTGAGTTGGCCATAGTTTGATGCGCATTTGTTGCCATGACGTTTGTTGATTTTATTGGTTGTGTAATTGGATTAAGCCATTTACCAACACTTTCAAAAATATCCATTTGACTATCATTCCCATGTTTGCTTCCACGAAAACTTCCGTTATCACTTTCTGCCATTCCTTTTTGTAGCAAAGAGAATCGTTTCTCTAAGTATTCCCTGTCTTTTTTTTCTTTTTCATCACGTTCTTTTTGTTGTAACTTATGTTCTTTTTCCAATAGAGCACGTTCTTCCTGGATACGTTTTTCATTCTGAGCGTGCTCCTCATCGATACGCCTTTCTTCTAATGCACGCTGCATTTCAAGTTTTTGAAGTTCAAGTGCCACGGATCTGTCTGATCTTCTTGAGAAATGACTGCCAATACTTGATAGCTTTGTTGTACTCTTATTGCTTTTAGATGAGTGAATTGAAAGTTTTGGTCTAGAAATTGTTTCGTGGCATTTGTCACATGACCATGTATTGTCTTCGATTGCACTAGAGACGCCAACACAAGTGTAATGAAACCATTTTTTACATGTCTCGCATTCCACCATATCCTCATATGAGTCTGGATGACAACATAATTTACAGTTAAATACTTCTGTTGGTGCGCCAGGGGTGTGTCCAATTGGTGTTGACTTTGAGAATGCTCCTTGACCCTTACTCATGTTGGTTCGTTGGTAAATTTCAATTAAGTTAAAAGAATTTTGTAGGATGTTAGTTCGTGAAGGCTTCTTCCCGGGTGAAAATCAGGCTATTTTATCCGTGATTTTGCTTTTGAATATCAAGCTATTTTATCCGTAATTTTCCTTGTGAAAATCAGGCTATTATATCCGTGATTTTGTGAAAAGACTATCAGGCTAAAATGTCCGTGATTGTACGTTAAAAATGCAATTGTCTATGCGTGAAACATTCTTGAATAAAATTATCAAGTTACTTTACTTATTTGTTAATTCGGCAACGATTATCCAGAATTAACCCCGATTAAAAATAATAAGGCTAAAATATCCGTCACTATTTTTAATATAAAAAAAAGATAAGGCTACGAATATCCGTTATCAAATCCCGATTGAAAATTTGCAAGGCGAAATATCCATTGCAAATTGCCAAGTGTACATTTCTATGTTTCACCATAGACAATTTCTAAATTCTAGTTCACCATTTAGCTGTAGTTGGCCTTTTCCCAGCTGGATCAATTTCAGATTTTGTAAGTCTAAAGTTTACAGAAAGAAAAGAAAAAGAAAGAAAGTAAGAAAGAAAGAATGAACTACAAAATTCTTTTAGTTTTCCAACTGAGGTACACAAACTATTAAAAAAAATTTGCTTTTTGGTTTTTTATAATCGATTTTTTATTTTTATAAATTCACTTCTTTTATAATTTATTTTTTTGATGTTTAAGGCTCGAGTTCTAGAAACTAACTGACAACTAATACAATTTTCTCCCCTATTTATATGAAAAATAGGACCTACTTTGACCTGTAATTTATTTTAAATTTTAATATGCCTACTCTAATTTCTTTGATTTTAAATATTCCAAAGTGTTAATGTTTTATAAATCAGGACCGTTACTAGGAGTAACATTAATGATTTTATTTGGACCCTTTCTTTAGAAAAAATATTAATTGAATTATTGTCAACCGTAATTCATGAAAATGCATTTTTATTAGTAAAAATGCTAAAGAGGCTAGACATGAGTTGTCCTAATAAAAATTTAATGGAATTTGGCGCGTGTAGACTGAAAATAAGTTTTGAAATTAGTCGTATGGAGTCCTGGCGTTATCAACAATATATTCCTTTGCTGATTTCATTTGCTATACAAGCGTTACATTGTATGGCAGTACAAAATAATTGATCAAAACTTAAATTATAAATCAAATAGTCCCTTTTTTTACATGCGCGAAAATTTACAGTTCCAGTTACCTTCAAAATCGTCTATATTAAGATGGACACCAATAAACAAATTACATCCAGGGTATAACCCATCTTTAATAGAAAATCTTAAAGGAATGATTGAGAAAAGGACAATCATTCTAAGAAATGCATTCTATTATTTGATGAAGTTGCTATAAGAAAAGACTGTGTTTACAACCCATACACAGATCAAGTTGAAGGTCTCGTAGACTTCGAAAAGGGTGAGAGGCAAAACAGATTAGGTAAAAATGTAAGCCTATTTATGGTACGGGGGCTTTTGTCTAATTGGAAATATATATTAAGTTACTTTGTTTCCGAGAAAAGTATTAGTGGTAAAAAACTTTCTGAATTTCTCAAAGAAAACTTGAAGTTATTGTTCGACTTAGGTTCAGATGTGAGGGTAGTTACAAGAGACCAAGGGCCAAATAATAGGAAATGCAATAGGTTATTGGGAATCACTAAAACCAATTCCTTTTTTTATGTTGATTCCAAAAGGGTTGTTACATTGTATGATGTCCCGCATATAATTAAATCGCTCCGTACTACACTTATGATGAAAGACTTCACAACCCTTGATGGTGTCGTAACCTGGGATGTTATTACAAGGCTGTACCAGCTTGATTCCACCGGAAATACGAAAATGTGCTCAAAACTTTCGAAAAGATATATACAGCCTAATACTTTTGAAAGCTTGCGACACAGGTTTTCAGTAGAAGTGTAGCCGCTGGAATAGCTACCTGTATTAATTTAGAAAAATTTATTGGTAACGCCAAAGCTGAGCCAACATGTCAATTTATTTATAAAATTGACAAATTGTTCGATTGTTTAAATAGCAGATTAGTAGTAGAAAAGAATATGTATAAGGCACCTTTACGCAAAAATAATGTTGTTTGGAATTATTTAAACGAAATGAAGGATGATTTAAGCAAAATAAATCTTCCTCGGAATAAAAAAATTATTGCATCGACGGCCTTATATTAACTATAAATGCAATTCTTATCCTGTGTGATGATTTATTCAATGAAGATCCTTTCATATCATTTCTTCTGACATCTCGTTTTAATCAAGACCCAATTGAAAATTTATTTGCACAAATTCGAGCAAAAGGGGGAAATAATCGAAATCCGTTTATTTTTGAATTTAATACTTCAGAATAATGTCAATGAAAATTATCACTTCTTCTTTTTCCAAAAATTGTGAAGATGACGAGGATCTCCAGTTGGAATGGTTTTATCAAATTTCGATCGGACTAAAACTTCAGATAGCTGCTCTTTTATGTTTACTGCAGAAAAAAGGATTTCTGAATCTAAATTAAATTAAAAACAATTTATTGTAATTTTGGAACATTATTATATTTTGTAAAATTATATATTTACACTTTTCATTTTGTTTTTTTTTTTTTTTTAAATGCCAAAGCAATAGGAAAAATAAAAAATTCAAAATTAGGTCATTTTCTTAATAAAAATTCCTAAATTCCTTTCATTTTTTTTTGTTTTATTTTTAATTATAAAAAAAATTAATTATTTATTTCAATTACAAAAATTAAACGGAAAAACTTCTTATTAGCTTCCAGTATTTAATATTTAACGATATATTTTTATTTAGACAATCGCATTAGATAATTTATAATATTTTTTCCTTTTTTATTTTCTTTTTTATTTTTTTTTATTTTTTTTTGGTAAAGGTATCTTATTTTACTTTTAATTCTATATGTTATAATTTATTTTTTTTTTATTCAATTAAAATTAAATTGAATAAGAAAATAAATTCTAGCAAATTAACGAAAAAAAATTCTCGGATCCTTATTTGAGAAGCTCCATTATCACACTTTGCCTGTATTTTCATTCAACTATCTTGATATTTAGTATAGAGTAAGTTTTGTATGTGGAGTTTTCTTCATTTATTATTTATTGTTTTAAAATTAATTTTAGTTTAAAAAAATCATACGAAATCTTTTCAAAAAAAAAAAAAAAAACTACTTCCGAGTCTCATATCAACATTTGAATAATGTAAAGCTGCGCTACACGCTATAATTCGATGGAAAATCAATCAAACCATTGATTTCAATCATGATTTTTTTTCCATCATGTAGGTTCAATATCCCACATCGGATAACGTGTAGGGCGGCAGAGCTTGAATTCACTGTTATATAAATATATCCAAAGGATTCAAACATATTTTATAAGGCAATGTATATTTTTAATTTCATATGGCGACTGAAATCACCCAATTTGTATATTTGAGTAAAAAAAAAAAACGAAATAAATTTTTTTTTGATTTGTAATGAAATACTTATTTTTATTTATATTTATTAAATAATAAATTATAAAATTAAAATTTCTTATATATATATATTTCTATATATATATATATATTTATATAAAAGTATTCATTTTTTTTATTTTTATTTTTTTAACCCTTAAACTACAAGGAACAATAAAAAGTGCAACAAATATCCTTGAAAGTTAAGAAAACTTTCGGAGTATTTATGATTTTTAAAATATGAAATTTTAAATACTTTCTTCAATTGCAATTTATTACAATTTTGGAGGCTTCTATTTTCAGTACGTGGGATCACTGATAAACTTCAAAGATCGAAATGTCTAGATTCTTTCGATATGAAGAAAATACACAGTTCTTATTATTTCATGTAAATAATAAATTTTCTTTGGAAAATAAAAAATTTTGTTTTCCCCTATAACATTCTCTAAGGTGACAAAATGACACCTTGGGACTTAAATTTTTTGAAAATAGACACAGCCTCTCTTAAAATATTCATAACAATGTTCTGGACTCGAGGATCAAGGGTTAACTTTATAGATTTTCCCGGATAATATAAATTGTTATATTACATATTTTTGTTTTGTTTTTTTCTTTAATCAGAAGTACATTCATACATACTTATTATAAAGATTATCTACTTTTGTAATTATTTAGAATAAAAAACAATTAATATTATCAAACGAAATAAAAGAAATATATAAAAACTAATAATAATAAAGGCATATTTATAAAAATATGAACACATAATTCAATAATTAATTCGTTCTGTTTTTTCTTCTTTTTTTTGTTATAATCATCATCTTTTATTTATTTACACATAATATTTGTTGTATCTCAGTTTCGTGTTTTTGCAAAGAAAAAAAAATAAAGATTTTTATATTTTAATAAGATAAATCATATCATAAAAAGAAAATGGCCTACAAATCACCACCAACTCATGAATAAAAGAATATATAGATTACGCTTTCCCATATTACAAATTGGTTTTTTCTGCGCATCTACGTCACCCGAGACATGAAATACATTGTTTGTATGAAAAATCACGATTATTTATTTGAAAGAAAATCACACTTGATGCCATAAAAGTATGACAATAAAAATTCAAAATGGTCGACATGCGCAATCTTTATATTCTTTCATTTATGCCACCAAATACATTTTCTGCATTTGTTTATTATGTAATTTTTGTGTGAATTTGTATGTGTGCTTTTCTAGGCATAGTCAGCCAGCTGTGAAATCCTGTATCATTTTGGTTATTTTTTTAAAATTTTGGTGCCTTCAAATTAAGGCCTATAACAAAAAACATACAATATAATAGAATTGTGAACTTGTGTTCTTTTTTGGCATCGTTTTCTACAAAGAATTTAACTGTTTAATAGTATTTGTAAAAAAAAAAAAAACAAAAATGTAAAACATGTATTTTTATTTCACACAGAAGCTTTTTTTTACAAATCCTAATAAAGAATTCAGTTTATTACAGAACGAAAATGTGGCCGAAACTTATTATACTATATACACAGTTTCTTTTTCTGTAAAAAAATTCGAACTCTCTAAAGCCCAATTTACATCAACGAAGTATGCAAAATTTAGTAACAATGTGAGTGAGATAGTTTAATTTAAATTTATATGCAACAAAATTAATACACGATATACCTCACATATTCACATGCCCTCACAAAATATCTCGGGTAAAATTTTGTCTTCAATGGTTGCTGTACTTTTCATACTAATTGATTTTTGCATTCACATCGTTAGTTTATTTTGCATGCCTCAATGATGTAAATTTGGCATAACATAGTAAAAAAAAAGACTGATATAAAAAACATTCAATCCATTAGAGTGCCCAACTTGTATTCTCATGTGAGACAGATTTTTAGTCTGTAAACAAGATATTTCGTTATTAGTGTTTGTAAAAAAAAATCATATGTGCAGTGCACACGTCGTAAAAGTGAAACCTTCGGAAAACTAAACAGTGAGACGAATGCAGTATCAGGGGTGGGATACGCATACCAGAGAACTGCATGAGTCAATTCATGATACTTGTGTCTGTTTGGCTTAGTTCATTTGCGGTACGGCCTAAAGAAATATTTTATGCTCGCATACCGTGTATAATATCATACAATAAATCCCCATCCATTTGCTTGACAAAACTGACTTTATACTCCTTACACCACTTATTCGAAAACAAATACAGTTCTTTGTGTAGTAACTACAGCTTTTAGCGCAATCTTGTGCGGAGACTACAAATCAACGCACAAAGAGGAGACGAAGATAATAGGAAACACTGTATATCTGCATTCTATCTCATTTTCTCGCAGGCTAAATCCTATAGATGTATATGTCTCTTTTTAGTGTCGTTTTTTTAGCGTTTCATTGAGTTTCAAATCACTCCCAACGGGGCTAAAGAAGTTTTCACTTCAAAAAAAGACTGTGCGATAGTCAAATACATGTATTTATGTTTTTTTTACAAACAATAACGAAATAGATTTCTTTGTAGTGCTGCAATAGTGCCAAAAATGTATAAACAAAGTATTTTCTGTGGTGATATATAAAAATACATATATTTACAATTTTCTTTTCATTTTTACAAACAAATACTAATAAATAGTTAGAATCTTTGCATAAAAAAAATATATATATATGAAAAAAGAAAACAAGTTGGCAATTCTATTATCACTTTTAAGCGACAAATTACCGTACGAAAATGACAATCGTTTGTCATTTTTCAACTTACACGATATTCCACAGATGGCTCTGGTTTACAATACTACGACTTCATGACATGAGATATCTTAGGTTTCTGTTATTACTTAAAAATTAAATATGTACTTTTTTGTTTGTTTTATTTTGTAATAACTTTATTTTGTTCAATATTAATTATATTAATAGTAAATGTTGTGTTTTGTTAAATATTTAGAACTTATAGAAAAATCTAACTATATACAACAGTCTAAATATATAATTTAACTATTTTATTATTTTTATTTTTTTTTTAATTTCTTTTTTTTGTTTTTTTGTTATGCGACAAGGTACTTTTTTAAATGTTTTGTTTTGTTTTATGTTTGCCATAATATCAGATTTTTAGCAAAAACTTTATTTATTTTATTTTTTTTATTCAAAGAATAAAAATAGCAAAGAAGTACTTTTTATTGATTTAACATGAAAAAAAACCAAGATTTATTGAATATTATTATTAAGTTTTTTTTGTTTTTTTTTTATTTAAATATATAGGATATACTTAAGATAGTAGAAGTTTTTCCTTTTAAAAGTTATGACAATTTAGATTTGATTTTTGAGAAAAGGTTTTTTTTCGAACAAAATTTATAGAATTTCGAACAAAAAAACATATTTTATGAAGAGTATCTTTTCCAATTAATTGTTTTTGATAATTCTTTTGTTACTTCACGAATATCATCGCTTTTCAATTTCATTCATTTTGAACTTAGTTTTATTTCACATTAAATTATATTTCTTTGAAACAAAAATGTCAACATATTTATTTCTTGTTATAAAAAAAAAAATTTATTTACACAAAATTTTTAGTTTGGAAATAAATATAAAGGCCAGTTCACACGTTTTATAGAATTTGAAGTTTTTCCGAAATTGGTTCACACTACAAACTTTGAAAAACCTAATAATTTCGAGGTTATTCAAAGTTATCATCTTCGAAAATATAAAAAAAATTTTTTTTTCTCAGTTATCACAACTTTTAAAGGGAAAAAATCTACCATCTTTAGGATATACAAGATATACAGTGGTACCGTAACTTACAGGAGATTCAAGTCCCTGTGTAAAATTCAGTATGATAAATTTCGAAAATCTGAAGTAAAAAGGAGGACCCTTCGAGTAAAATGTATTGTAGCCAAAAAGTATATAATCATCGTAAATCGAGGACACCACTGTACTTATAGGAAAACGTTAAAATAAATGTTTATGAAATTAAATTTTCCGTATCTTTTCTTGATTTGTTTTTAATTCCCTCAAGATTTTTTTTTACCAACTGTAAGAGCTAAATATCGGTTGGTTTAAATTCAAATTTTTTAACTGCCAAATGCGAATACATTTTTTTTTCTTTTGGTTTTAAATTAATATTATTTTTTTTACCATTTTTTGCCCCCAACGCAAATCTATGATTAAAAAAAAAACTTAACACCGCGAGCGCTGTGTTCAATATTTTGAACCGTTAGCATAAAACACTTTCCATTCCGTGTGAACCTTTTTTTCGATTATTTTTTCGTGTTTCTTATTGAGCAGTGCTCAAATTTGAAAAACTTTGATATTCAATTGTATTTATTTTTGATTTCATAAAATTTAATTTAATTCTTTTAGAACTAATTTTTTTTTTTCTTTTTCATTTCATTTTTAAAGTTTGTTTCCATGTTAACAATATTTTTATTTTTATTTTTTGGCTTGCAATATTTATATTTTATTATATATTTCTGTTTAATTTATTTTCTTCACGTAAGTCCCAATTTCATAAGTGACAGATTAAACAAAATTTGAAGCTTAAGTTGAGTTTAAATTACAAAATATATTTCACAGTTTCTATGTTGATAACTTAGGTTTTTCTTAATTCAAATTTAACTATTAAAAAAAAATATTGTGAAATGTTTGAATTCGATTTTTCTTGTTTATTTTAGGTATTGAAAATTCCATTGTATTCTAATAATTCAACAAGTCAGATATTATTGAATTTTTTAAAGTAAAATAATGGCAGCAAATTTTGATATTAGACCTGTTGTCAGGCGGTACTCTGCATACTTGCGAAATTATTTGATTATTTTTGATAATTCGTTGAACTAATCAAAATATTTAAAATATTTTGCAGGGTTTGCGAAGCTTATGTCAAAAAAAAAAAAAAACATGCCGTGGAGTTGATTATTTGCGCAAACTTACGAACTCTATTGACTTTTTTCATTGTACTTTTTATTTTATTTTTAAAATGGAAAATCAAAACTTTTTAAATTGCATAAAATTTTGGATAAAAGTAAACCTAGTAATTTACTTAAAAAACTTTCTACAAAATATTTACTTTCATGTTTCAACTAACTGTGAAATCCAAAACAAAAGCTTAAGTAAAGCTTAAGTCGATAATCTAGCTTAACTTAAATTAAGTTTAAGCTGTCACTTTGAAATTGGCCATAAAAGGGACATACATATATATAATTTATGTATTTTGCTTTTGAATTGAAATAAAAAAAAAGGAATTCATTTTATTTTTTTTTTTTTGATTTTTTTTTTTTTTTTACCTTTTATATTAATATTTTAAGATTATACTCTATTTTATTTATTTCATACACAAAAATAGGTAATTATTATTAAAAAAAAAAAAAAAAAAAATGAAATATGTTTTATAAAAATTCTCTATTGTTTTTATATTATAGTATAATTACCACCAAAATTTTGCGGTTGTTGAATTTTCTGTGCCTTGACTTGTACAAGTTGAAATCAATGACGATACTCATAACGTGACAGTTGATGTGGAATCGTTTTTTGTCGTGGTGAAGGACTTTCATCATCATTTGTTTCGCCAAATAATTGATTCATATTTTGGTTGAATTGTTGCATCTGTAAAATGTGTTTGTTTTTTTTGTTGGTTTTTTAGCAAAACAACCAAGTTTTTTTTTTTTTTTTTGATATTATATTAACTATTTTTTTTTTTCTTTGTTTTTTTTGTAACATAAATTTTTTTTTTTAGATTAACAGACACCAAAAAAAAAAAAAAAAGAAAGAAAAAATGCGTTTCTTTATCACCAAATATGTTTTTTAATGCAAAAAGAAAAAAAAATGGAGATACTAAAACAGCATGCGTTTTCCCAAAAAAAAAAAAATTATAATATGAACTACTTATTAAAAATGGGGAAATGATTTTACTTTAAAAAAAAAAAAAAATAAATAAATAAAATATGAAATAATGTTAATTATAAATAATAGTAAAAATGTATTTCATTATAATTTAATAAAATAAAGGTTCGAAAATAATGTGTCTATTTATTTGATTGGTAAAATTTTTTACATTTTTTTTTTTTTGAATTTAGTTTAAATGAATTTTCCCGTTTAAGCTTTCCATATCAGAAAATTTGTTTAAATGTTTTAGATTAAAATACTTATTATATTATCACAATTTCCTGAAACCATGAAAAAAAATATATGCTTTAAAAGAAAAAAAAAATCAAAAGCTTAATTTTTGTAATTCATTGTTTTTCGTCTAATTGTAACTAAAAAAAAAAAAAAAAACAAACAAAAAAAAAAAGGACTTTTCTAATTTTGTCGCATGCACACAAAACTAAAATATGGTTACACTTCAGGTGAGAGGACTGAGATAATAAGAGATATTCACTCCTCGTTAGTCAGATGCCACATCTACAAGTGATGTGGTGATTTATCACCGAAATGTGTATTTTAAAGCTAAGGTGAGACCAAAGTGTAACTAATAATAAAGTCCGGAAACTTTCTATCCTTACCGTACCGCCGTTTTTCAAATTTTGCATGTTCTTTTTCAAAAAATTTTCTATCCACTGCTGGCATAGATAGCTAAATATTGTATGTATGAGTGAAAGAGAAATATAATCTAAGCAAAGAAGCACGTGTTGAAATTTATATGCAATGCACAAATACTAGAAAAAAGATAAGGTTTTTAAGAGTTTTTCATGTGCTTTTTTAAGAACATTTCATTCTCTCTCTTCCTGATGGATTTTGCCTATGAAAACTAAATGTACTCATGCGTATTCTTTCGCACTTATTGTCACGTGCTTTTTCTGGCTACTTCGCCTAGCTTTCCACATTTTATTATTAGTTACACTTTGGGTGAGACACAGCAACTTTTATTGCAACGCAGCATAAAAAGATGCGCAACTAGAGTGTGAATAGCACTGGCTACCTAAAAACTTGCGATTCTTTTTTGCTGCACGACTAGATCTAGTTTAACGATCTAGATCTAGATAATCAAAATCAGATGTCGATAATCACAATATTTTTTTAAAAAATGGCTCAACACGTAATTCCCATAATAAATTATGAACAAACTGTTCACGTTATTTTACCCAATATTTTCTTTTACTTTTTTGACACCGTCGTCTTTCTCCTCTCAGTAAAAATAAGTGCTAAACAGGTAACAGCTTGTTCTTCTTCGCCACAAAACATATTTTATTGCAATAATTGGATGTTAAAATTAAATCAAGACGTGAAATTTTCAAAACATACACTTAAAATAGCGAAGAAGTTGCAAGTAGTAAAAGCAGCATGCTATTTGTAAACACCTCTGCAACTTTTTTTCAAGTGCGCAGCATTTTAGGTTGCAACAGCATAAAAACTTCAGGTTGCGCACCACTTTTAACTACGTGTGTGAACAACACTCACAACTTTTGTAGCTGCAACCAAAAAACTCGGATGCAAAAGTTGCAGTATTTCACCTTACCTAGGCAGATGCCAAACTTACAAGTGTTGTGCTGACGAGGTGATACTAACAATGTATTGATTATCACCGACATGTGTTGTGCCACACCTAAAGGGGCCCATAGACGACAAACATTGTTGTCAACCTGGTTGCCGGGTTTTGGCACAGACGAAACGAAATATTGGCAACCAAGTTGTCAACTATCAGCTGATATTTTTTCGAGCGACCTGCTTGTTTAGGTGATTTCAAGAAATCAGTTGATTTTTCTTTTTTATTCAAAAAAAAAAAAAAATTGAAAAAAGGAACGAATTTACGTTAAAATCAAGTATAGTGTTTGTTAAATGTGATGCCGTGTGATTCAAACCTTACTTTTTTTTTCAATAGGGTTTTTTTGACAGATCACGCGTGACTAGTGTCATTCTGATTTGTCATTTTTGTTCAGTATTGCATGGCAATCAAGCCGACTGATTTTCGTTTTCGTCGTTTGTTTGCTGAATGGGCGTTTGAACGCATCGAAGAAAATCCGGAATTTTCAAGCCAAATTTTGTTCAGTGATGAGGCTCATCAAATGGATACGTCAAAAAGCAAAATTGCCGTATTTGGGATGATGAGCATCCACAAGAGTTTCAAGAGCTACCATTACATCCATTGAAAACAACAGTTTGGTGTGGTTTATGGGCCGGGGGCATCATCGGTCCGTATTTCTTCAAAAATGCGGCCGGCGGCCACATTACCGTCAATGGTGAGCGCTATCGTGCCACGATAACGGACTTTTTGGTACATGAAATTGAAGCCCGTGATCTCGACAATATTTGGTTTCAAGCAATTAATTTCACGTTTTGGCCCAGTAAATTGGCCACCAAGATCGTGCGATATCACACATTTGGACTTTTTTCTTTGGGGCTATGTAAAGTCAAAAGTCTTTGCCGATAAACCAGTGACAATTGAAGTATTGGAAGCGAACATTACACGTGTCATTCATGAGATTCCGGTCGAAATGCTTGAGAGAGTGATCGAAAATTGGACCGCCAGACTGGCCGAGCTGAAACGTAGTGCCGGCCAACATTTGAAGGAAATTATTTTCAAACATTAATTGCCATACTATGTGCTTAAAGTTGATAATAAAGATTTGATATTTGCATTCAATTCCAAGTGTTTTATTTTTATTTAAAAAAAAAGTAAAGAATGAATCACGCTATATAAACAGTTGATCTGACAATTAGTTGATTATTTTCTAGGCGATATTTTAAATCAGAAGATCACTAAATCATCACATCAGCCGTTTGATGTGGCATCTACAGAAATTGAAATGTATTGTTATGTATTTCTATAAGAGTATTATCACGTCGTTGTATCTGGTACATCAAAAAAAACGCAGCTCTTTGAAATTGTAGGTTACTACACGAAATGCGAAATCAAATGAGTTTTGTATTCAATTTCGTTAGAAACCGAAGACCGAACTTAACAATAGGATTGAGATATTGTATAAGTTTAACGGTGTTAAAAAAATGATAGCTGTAGATTTTGCTATTGCATAGTAAACATTTTTTGAAATTTCACAACAATACAACATCAGATAGAACGAAGAGTGATTTCTTCTTATATAAAAATATAGCTCGATTTACAACGAATTGTGAATATCCCCAATATGATGCATCTATCGAATATTTTCATTGTCCACACTAAGCGGGCGAACACAAGTGCAGGCAAGAGTAAATATTTGCTTGCATTCACTCAAATTCGCAAACATTACTGATCCAAGCGTGCATCAGATCTGATGACAAATTAATTGGACAATATAACCCTAGCTCGATACTCATTTTAAACATTCATTCATTATTTGTTCACTTCATTTGTCGTCCACTTTACAAAAACTTTCAAAATTTCGCTGAAAATGCAAAAACATACGAATTCGTTGATGTTCTCATTCATATCTGATAATGAACAAACATATATTTACTGGCTTTCAAAAACGTCTACCGAAAATCTAAACATTCAAGGTGAATGTATTTTGTTCTTGCTCGATTGATGTGAACATATATGCCTTTGTACATTCAAATTGATATTTTAAGGACATTAAAATCTAAGCCACATCATATCGGTAATGCGTACGTTACAATTTGTTGATTTTGAGAGAATTCATATATGAGGTTGTTTGGAAAAAACTCGTAAAAATCAATTTTTAATTTAACTCATAATATTAAAAGAAAAACAATTTTTTGGGCCACTAGAAACATGCAATTTTCCCGGATCCCGGATGTACTTCGAAAATTGTAGCGTACCGAGCGCAGATCAACAAACCATTTGGTGAAACTTTCGCCACAGGGTAAATATAAAAGATTTTTAAAAATCTGATTAAATTGCACCTTCGCCAATTTCCTTGCTTATATTTTGTCATCCAATAGAGGCTAACGAAGAAAAATTAGAAACTCCCCACCCTCATATTGTATTATAGACCTTGTTCCAGAGTAGAACAAACTTGGTTAAGTTTTGTTTTTGCTTTCAATGTTAAAATTTCGTTCTGCTTCGGAGTAAGTGATAAAATAAACTCGCTGCCTAATATTTATCCATGCTTTTTGGGAAGTGTTTGAATTGCGTTATTGCCAAATTTCAACTTATCCTACAAAATTGTATACAATTCCTTGAATATAATTTTGATACTAAACAAAATGATACTTTTATAAAATAAATTTTGGCATAGAGACAAATTAAGTAATAAAAAGTAAGCTTTCAAACGATATGTGACAAGCAAAAAAAACATATTCAATTCACAATAAACCATATAGAAATGAAATAAAAGTGAATATGATATTGCGAACAACCCAATACTTATTATATACTTGGATAGAGCGGGGCTAAATATATCATATTTGTATGCTGGAACTCTTTATAATAGTTTTATTGGAATTTTTGAAGCAATTTTGTTTATTGCTAAACTATAAACTAAACTACCATAGTTATATAGTGTCTTTTAATAGGGACATAACAATTTTGTATCTTTATATGAACACACCCTTAAACATTAATAATGACCTGTCAATGTCAAAACGTAGATTAAAGTCAACATTTTCATCATGGTAAAGTTCAACGAGCAACGCTTGGAAATTATTAAAAATTACTACCGAAATTCCGAGTCGGTTGCCGCAACTTTAAGAGCGAAAAATCATCCTCTGCGATGGGCTCATTTTTGGCTAAACGGATTTGTCAACAAGCAAAATATGCGTTATTGGGCAGCAACAAACCCACATGTGCTTCAAGAGACACCATTGCATCCACAAAATATCACTGTATGGTGCGGTTTACATGCCGGAGGCGTGATTGGGCCGTATTTTTTCTCTGATGCGAACGATCGCCATGTTATACCGTCAATGGAGAGCGCTACCGTGCCATGTTGGAGGATTATTTTTGGCCAGAATTAGATGAAATTTATATCAGCGATATGTGGTTTCAACAAGACGGCGCTACAAGCCACACAGCACACGTTACAATCGTTATGTTATGTCCTTAATGAAAGACCCTTTATGTAAAATGAAAATGCTAAAATCTACTGAAAGCTTTTGATAGCAAATATGTTTTTTAAATTGAGTATGTCCAAAACGGTTCCACTTAAAACTCTTTAGATAACAAAAATTCGTAAATATGTACTTCAATTTTTTAGTTTTCAGATTATATGCGATGTTCCCATTGTTATAATTTAGACCCGCTCTTCCTTACTTGGCATTTCTATTTACTAAATATATATACTATATATGCTTTGGAAAATAAATACCAGACATTTAAAAAAGAGATGCATAAATTAGAATTAATAATAATATATACAAAAATTAAATTATGAGAGAAACTATTTATTGATAATAAAAGTTGTTATAATGAATCATATCATACCTTGCTTGATGATTGATTTTTATTCGATGACCCTGATATACCGCTTGAACTGTTATTACCATTTCCATTCTGTTTATTGTGTTCATTATTGCTGTTTCGTTTCTTCTCCTTTTCTCTTTCCCTTTCTCGATCACGATCTTTCTTTTTGCTACTACTGCTACCGCCGCCACTACTGCTTTGATGTTGATTATTATAATTTTCAATTTTATCTTTTGAAATTTTTATTTTCAATCCACTCGATGGTGGAACTGTTGATTGTGCATTTTCGTCGACCTGATAATTTGTTATTTCACCTTTTATTTTATCTTTTGGTATTTTTAATTTTAAATCCGAAATTGGAGGATGTGATGCCTCTAATAATGGTAAATTAAGTTTATCTTTTGATATTTTTATTTTGAATGGATTTGGTTCTGTTTCCGTTCCAGACGAACGATCACGATCCTTATGTCTATCTTTATCTTTTTTGTGTTTCTTTTTTTCTTCTTTATCCTTTGATTTGTCCTTCTCTTTATGCTTGTGCTTATCTTTTTTCTTTTTCTTTTCAGTCTTCGATTTAGAAAATTCGTCATTGAATAATTTTGATTCGTCTGTAGAAGGCAAATCACTTGGCAGATTATGATGTATCGACATTTGTACAGTGGGTTCTATAACTTCTGTCAATTCTAGAGTTTCATTTTTAATTAATGCCGCTGTAGCAAATTTACTATCATTACAAAGACTTTCTTTCAATAAACTACTAACCAAATCTGGATTAGTTTCAATACCGTTAATAGTAGGAGGAAATGATTTCATTGATCTAGAATCAGTATTTAATTGTTGATCATACATATAAGGCATATTCACTCTATGATCCACTATTTTTGGAGGAGATTGTGATTCTAATTTTCTTATTTTATGCTCTCTAGAAATATTATCATCTTCCATCTTAATTCCACTTTCACTCGTATGCAACTGTCTTTTTACGCCACTCAAATTGAGAACATTATGCTGTTGATTTTTCATTTCAAATTGTATATTTGCTGCAGTATTTTGAGGATTGCCAATATTTGGTGGTTCAGGTAACTTTTTAGTTATTCCAGATCTTTTATCAATTTGAGACATTTTTATCTGATCTTGGCCTAAGTTTTCATTACGAATTTTTTCTTTCTTTGGAGTTTCAGAACGTCTTTCACGATCTGGTTTCTTTGGACTATCTCGATTTGATTTTATATTTAAACCTATTGGTTTATTACTATTATTTCCGTTACTATTAGAATTTGTGTTAGAAATATTTGAAGGTGTAGCTTTTTCATTCCATTCTGGACTAAAAATAGAAGATTTACTTTGTTGCTGTTGTTGTAGTTGTTGTTGCTGCATTGATATAGTTTGTTGTTGCATTTGTAAATAACCATATTTTGGAGGAGAGCAAACTTCCAATTGTTCTCCTGACTTTAATACTTCATCTAATTGTCTTGAATTTAGTGTATAGGAAGACTCTACAGATTGCTTCTGCATTGGTTGCAAATGAACTTGCTGCTGGACGGATTGTTCGTATTTTATATTAGTACTAGTGTTACGATTAGAAATAGCTTGATTGTAATTAGGTGGCTGGGTATTATATCCCGGCAAAAATTGTCTTTGCAACGGAGGAATGTTGCTAGAAGATTGTGTAATATTTCTTGACATATCTAAGCCGGTATTTAATGGATTTTGCATATTATACAAATTATTGGTCGAGTGCTTTGAAGATACTTTATTTGGATCTGCTGATCTTCCTGAATTGGCGTTCCTTTGTGAATCTATTGTCTTAGGCATTGTTTTATGTCCTGATACTTGTGGATTTACTTGTGTTGTGGTTGTATTACGATTTTTATGATAATTTGTATCATGTGGTACACGTTGAGATGTTGATGTACTAGGTGTTGGAATACCATGTGAAGGCCGGCTAGAGCTATTGGGTCGTTGATTTGTAATTTGTGGCAATTGTTTACTTGAATGGGCAGGAATATTATGTTGAGGGTCATTTTGAACCTGTGACCGTTCTATTCTTGAACGACTAGAATGGTTACTGTTCACTGTAGCAGGATATGGTTGCTTGTGCGATGATACTTTTGCAGCCACATGATCTGTAATGCAAAAATAAATAAATTTAAAAATTCTATATGTACCAAATTAAATCAAGCAAAAATTAACATCTAAATTATTATTTGTCTGCATGTAGAAGTTTAAACGAATATAGTACATTTTTGAAAATTATAACTTTTTTGGTGTATACTGTATGTTGAAAGTGGAACTTGAATTTAAGAAATGTAAAAGTTCAACCAAATAAGTAATAATGTTTACATATCTTTGACTTTTCTCAAAGTATTGTTTTTGAGCAAAATCAAATTCAGTTAACCTCTGTTGTAAATTTCATTCAAATATCGTGTATATGAATGGATCGACGAACAAATTTAAATAATTTTTAAGACTGTTCTCCCATGAATATTTCTCTACGTTACAAATCTATTAACAGAATTAATATACACTATTGTTATACTATCATAGGGTCTAATAACATTAAGGGTATTTTTTTAATCGAATTTTGCAATTATGAAAATTTTATACAAAAACTAGAGTACATAAATACCTCCAATTTCATTTGGCGGCAATTGTTTGGAATGATGATGATGTGAAGCACCTGGATGACTTGACGATGAAGAATGATGCGTTCTATGATGACTAGAATGTGATTCAGGACGCCTAATCGGTTCCAACTGTGACAATTGGCAATTTGCATTTGCTGATGACTCAGATATAGGCCGAGATGGCTCGCTCTATAAATAGGAAACATTTTTACAATATCTGGAAATGCATTCATTTGATATCTTACAATTCGAGCTCCTTGTGCTAACGCTTTTATGGAATTTAATTTTGATTTTAATCTCGCCGGACTTTTTTCGTATATTGCAATAAATTCGTCTGTTAATTGCTTTAATAAATCCATTGTAACAGATTTATCAACATAGTGGAACCAATGTTTTCCTTCCGTAGATTGAGGTATCTAAAAACAAAAATTACTTCTGACTCTCACATATGACCTTTTCATTAAATATTACCTCCCATCTTGACCATTTACAAGCCAAATATATACAAAAGCATGCTACAACTGTAGGTCTATACTGAAGACACATCGGAGTCAAATGTAGACTGTAAAATAGAACAAAAAATTGCAGAAAATGACAAATGGTATATTATAAAACATACCTATTAGACGCTAAGAAATATGATGTTTGGGCCAAATCTTTACAAGCTATTATAAAATTTCAATTAAACTCTGAAATATACAAGAATATTCGAACAAACCTTTAACCAAATTACATGTTTTTACAACATGTGTATGTGGGTGATCGATTGCAACGTCAAAACCTAATGTTTGCAGAAGTACATTTTCATTAAAAACCAAATCTTGAGCTTGTTCAGCATAAAGATCTGTTGATGGATGCGGTGCCTCCTCATTCAAACATAAATGTGCTACTTTAATAACATGTTCAAGTTTACGAGGCTGTTCCTCAACTTTGGCCGCAAGAAATAAACTTGCAGCAGCTATTCCATTTCTATGAAAATGCGTGAAAGAATGGAATGCATAAAACCTATGCATATAAACTATAGCTGTGTTAATGCACAGTTGCGAACTAAAATAATAAATATTTATATAGAACGTTTTTTTACAAATTATTGTTATTTTTTATGTTTACACTTGTAAACGTTGGCCCATCTCCTGTATGAGATACGCTGTGAGCTGCCTGTAGGAAAGCTCCTGATCTGCGTCTATACCATGTCTTTGACTTGGCGAATTTGCCAGTTGGACTGCTGTGAAATACCATCTGCTATCTTTGGCTTCGCTGGTTACAGAACTGCTACTAGTATTAGCCATTAAGATAAATATTTTGCTGTAGAGAAAAACACAATTCAAATTGTTATATTAATAACAAATTACTCCTTCCTCTATTTTTCTCTAATTTTGTTTTTTTTTGACAGCAGGTACGTAAATAAAACAATTTTAATACACGCACGCGCTTTCCAGTGCTGCCATACGGTGCTAGTTTACTAAACTAGATAATTTGTAGATGTGTAATTTCTCGTTTAGATATTCAATTTTTTTTTGTATTGAAATACAAACAATGCAATTTTATTTAATAAAAAAAAAGTTTCAATGTGTTCAACTTAAATGTCACGTTGATAAGGAAAATTTTATGGAAAGAATGCAATTTTTATGGAATGAAATATTAGAAACACTTTATTTGCATCCTAAATTTTAATATTTGGCAATAAAAATGTATTTAGTCTATAAAATTAATAATGAATTTAGCATACATCTAATACTTGAGGGATTCAATTTGCTCTTTCTGTTTCTGCTTTCACACATCAAACCTCAGACGCCATTTATTTGTTAAGTTACGTCGAACAAAGTGCTCCAGAGAAGTGTCACAATTTTAGTGGATTACTTAGTTTTTTTATTAATAAAATTTAGTTCAGTTTGCAATTATAATTGAGAACTTTGATTTTGTGTAAAAATCACAGCAATCGACGTCAGTTTAACATGAAAATTTTAAGTTTTTTCGTAGCACTTCACAGAAATGATGTTGTTTCCGTAATAATGGCTGACCCACAACACTAAACAAATTCATGTCATTCTCAAAACAAATTTTATTCAAAAATTTGTTTAATTTGATAAATTATAATATTGAAAATTTTTGCGATAATATTTCTCAATATTTTTCTCAATATTTATTCGAATGATTAATAATAAATAACATTTTAAAAAAGGAAATTGTTTTGAATTTGACTTGAGTTTTACATTAAGTATAGGGTTGCCATAAGTGAGAAAAAATAGTAGTAGTTGGTAGTTCCGAAATTAAAAATCAGAGAAAAACTATAATTTCAAGTTTCGTATTGATTTACATTTTTTGCGAAATTGTGCAATTTTAATGTGACATTTGTTCAAGTTTAAGTTTAATTTAAATAAAAAAAATTATTTTTATTGAGAATGATATCCTCAGCCACTTTAAATAAAATATTAACGAAACCTCCAAATAGGGGATTTCAAGTTTGTAAAACAATGAAAACGACTGCTGAACAGGAAAAAGCCCTTCGAGATCAATTACATATTGAAATTGAAAATAAGACGAAGGCCTGTTCGAATGCAACATACGATTGTTCGATACCCCGGATCGATGGCTATGAGTTTTGCATTCGGCACATATTACAAGATCCGAGAGCACCGTTTAAACAATGTGCGTACGTATATACGACAAATAATAAGAAATGCTTGCAGCCTGCACCTAAATATGATGGTAAAAAGGAGCCTGGCCTTACGACATACTGCTTTGAGCATAGTCGTTTGGTACAATTAACAAAAACACACACCTCAGTTGGTAAATATAAACAAGTGGAATCAAATGAAGCTTATCTTAATGATTTGACTCATCATTTAAAAATTGATAAGTCGACTCCTGGTACATCTAAACAATTTTCTGATGCGGATGAAGAAATCGATGTGGTTACACCAAATACAGATCCATTTAGTAAGTTGCTTATGAGTACATATAAAATACGTCGAATTTAGTAAATTTTGTTAATGTAGCTGACTTCAATAACGTCAACAAAAGTTCTCCAGTTAAACGTCGGATCTTGGATTACGCTTCAGATAGTTCATCGGATGATGATGTTCCAATCACGAATAATACATGGAAAAACTATGAATGGGACAATTCAGATAATGAAAGTGTAGATTCTCAAAATGAGGACTTGTTGAAGTATACAAAATTATTTAGATTGGTTAAATTAATTTTATATAAATACATTTTTTTTAAGGCATGCTGGTATATATACAACGGAGGAGGCAACAATGATAACCAAACAGAAAATGATGCGATTACAAGTTTTGTACATGGAACAAGTTCTTCGAATGAAACATTTATTAAAAGAAAAACGACGTAAATATTTACATGCACTACGAAAAGAACGCGAAACATTATGTTAGTTAACAATTTCATACCATCGTAAAGAAAATACATTACAATATTTGTATTTGCTTTTTATTTACCTAGGTAGTATCCATGATCAACCAAAAGACGTAGCACACGAAAGAAGGCTATATGAAAAACTGAAGGCATTAAATCATTATCATAAACGACATGGAAAAGAAGATGTATTATATCGTAAACTGTATGACAAACGTTCCAAACTTACAGAAAACTCAGCAGTTCCTAAAACACCACTTTTTTCGAAATGTATATTTACAGAAGGTGGTGTTAAATGTGGCGAAAGAACATTACCGTGTAGTAAATATTGTAAAAAACATATTCTAGAAGACAAGAAACAAATTCTATTCAGATCTTGTGGAGTCGAGAAAAGCGGCGTTGTATGCCAAGAATCAGTTCCAAACATTTTTGATGATGCCACATGTGTTTTACATATAAATTTACCGGCGTCTAAAACTTACACACAAAAGGTAATTCGTTTGATATATCCTTATCTTAGTGCTAAAGGGTCATATCTTCATTTTTTTAAATTTCGAGAAAAGAGGCTTTTGAGTTTATGAAATTAGAAATTTGAGTTTTAAATTAAATGATATGTTTTATGGGTCAACAATTGATATCACATATACCATATCACCATACATATAGAAATAAACAATTTTTTATCTCAATGAAGATTTTTGATGCGCCTTTATCTAAGCGTCGTATCTTCGGAATTATTCATAATGGGCCTAAGTTTATTGCTTAATTTCCTGGTATATGATAAATGACATTAACTTGATTTTTGCAAAAATGTGAAATAAGACTCTTTATCACTTAGTTACGGATATATATATATATATATTGATTTGATGTTTTGTTTTAATTAAAAATGACAACACAGAATATGAAAAGGAAATTACGGAAAAGTAACATTTTGAAATAGGTTTAACTTGAAAAATATTTTTGTTTCTTATATAATCTTTTCTATTTTGAGGTAACAAAAGCAATTTAAAATGAAAAATTAAAGCAAATTGCATTCTATATTTTTAAATATTTAGTTAGTTTATAGTCAACGAGTATGTAGGTTTTATTATTGCACCCTAAATCGATCCACCCCATTATGAAAAAGAAGAATGAAAAAGATAAAAAGAAAAAAATATTTTCCAAATAAAAATATACTAAGGTTGAGTTATTCATCTGAAAACTTTTCCAGAAATTCGAGTCCGAAACAGAAGAGGAAGAAGATGAGTCTGCAAAAAAAGAAGATATTAAAGAGGAAAAGGATGACACAAATGAGCATAACCACGGAATAGAAGAAGAGTCACAAGTAATTGAAATGTTTCCAGTAGATGATATCGGTAATAATGTCACCATTGCCGATGATATTGGAAATAATGTCACCATTGCACATCATGAAGAACTTCAAATCTCATCCGAAGAAATTGGAACAACGGACATACCATCACCGAAATCAGATGAAGGAGAAGTACTTTTTGAAATAACGACAGATGAATTAATTGAATGAACAATAACTATTAATCAAAAGCATTTAAAACCATTCATTTTTATTTATTTTATTTTTTTAAATCTTTGTTACTCCTGAAACCGATCCATGTACATGCGGGGTCAGAGATTTGCCTGGCCGAAGGACGAGCTTTATAATGCCAGCCAACTCTATATATTTGAATTGAAAACTTTTTCAGCCCCATTGTGTCACGTCACATAAACTCTTATGAAAATTGAAATTTTACACTTTTCAAAAAAATAAAGTAAAATTTTGACATGGATATTTTTGATATTGTACCTAAAATTTGATTTGTTTTCCTAATAAAAAATATGAATTATAATTACAATTTACAACATTTTCATGTTTTTTTTATAATTTTTATTTTAAAATCTATTATTCGACCGTTGTTTTGATTTTTTTTATATTTTTTCTAAAAATTGTTTTACTTAAATTATCTTTTTTTTATTCTTAAATAATATTTATTCCTTTTTTTTTCTTATTCACATCGTTTTGTATTTTAAAAATGAAAGAAAAATATTATAAAAATAATAATAATAATAATAATAATAAATAATAAAAATATTATAAAATATTATTTACAGATTATCTTCTTTTTCTGTCTATTTTTTTTTTCTTTTCTTTTTAAATTTTTCATAAGAAAAAATATTATTTGAAATTTAATTTATATTTCAATAAATTATTATTATTATTAATTTTGGCCGCGAAATGTTTTTAAATGTTTAAAAAAAAAAAAAATTCAAATGTTCCCGCCGGAAATATTGTCAGCATCTTTTCCGAAAATTTCACTATTTGATTTGACATTTGAGTCAATTTCGCAAATTTCATACTGTTTTTGATTTGACATGTCAAACTTGACAAACGCCAAAATGTCATATTCGCATTTATACCAGTTGGTATCTACATAATAAAGAAGATTCTGTTTGTCACTAAAAGTGGCTGGCTGCTTCTTATCATTACAAATCGTCCGGACGTTAGAACTTAAGACTGCTGAACTAATTTTATCGAACTAGGAGACTATGTTGAATAATAAAGATGATTTTTCCCCAAAAAAAAATCATGTTGGTTAGTTGGACCAAACGCTTGTTGAACCATCACAAACCTTTTCTCACTGTCTGTCTTCTACATACTATTTCAACTTTTCCAATAATAATTCTTCATTATTAACAATCCAACACAATATCTGAATATTGTATGGATTTTATTTACAAAGTGTCTTAGTATCAAGCATTTATATCCTTTATCCTTCTATAATTGTTTATTAACCAACTTATTAGATGATTCACGATTCTTCAGGATTATCTTTCATGTTTTTATAGATTTTATCTTTTACCATTTTACATATGCTTAAAGCAGTTATAGAAACACTTGTTTACATCACCAGCCAATTTATAATATATATGATATATATGTATGTCAGCGGCAAACTGCATAATCTGACAATGTACAGAATGCCTTGTCGAATTTGGCAAAGTATAAAAAATAATTATCTTATATACAGTGTCTCAAAGTAATAATGGAACAAGCTGAAATTAATTATATTCAAAGTGTTTTTAGCCAGAGATAATATATTAGAAAATCGTTTTTATTTTTTTTAAAAACTTTTATTAATATGCAACAAAAAATTAAAAAGCAATAATTCAAAATCTGCTATTATATAGTAAAATAAAATAAAATATGAATGCAAAAGTAAAATTTAGCCTCAAAGATATAATGGAACACGTCATTAAAGTCGCTAAATTGTTAAGTGGAATTGCAGCTAATTTGACTGATCTCTATGAAATATTCAGGGGTATACCTTTTTATGACTTTGGCATTATTTGTTGGATTCTGGAGTGAGCGGTTTGGCAAAAAGCTATAGTGTGGCGCTAAAAGGTCCTCAAATCACGGTTGACTGAAGAAAATTAATAGTTCTTTATTCAAAAAGTGGTTAAATGGTTCGAGAAATATCGTCAATTGTAAATCGCGGATCCACTACAATATTTAATATAATAAAACGTTGCGAAAGCATCACCAACTATCAAAATAAGGCCAAGCTCAGTGGAGGAAAATTTTCACGGACGCAAACGAACGATGGATAATTCAACAAACCAGGCAGAATCCCCACCTTAGTGCACCGAAACTAGGAGCAGAAGTAGAGAAATATCTATGGAGAAAAGTTATTCGCGAAACTGTAAGAATTGTTCTAAGAAAACACCAGTACAATGCAAGGTATCCAGGAGAAAGCTCTTTATAAACCAAGTGAATCGCTAAGGCTTGATTTTGCTAAGAAATATGGCAACAATGACTTATCGTTCTAGGAACGAGTTGTATTCATGAATGAAAGCAAATACAATGTTTTCAGATCAGATGGACATTCATATGTGTGCAGAAAGGCAAATGGGGAGCGTAAAGAAAAAAACTTAAAGTCAAGCGTTAAACACGGTGGAGGTTCAGATATGGCTTGGGGTGCTATGTCTGCAGCAGGTCCTGGAAATCTCTTCATAATAGATGGCATGATATATAAAATGAAGTATATAGAAGTTTTGAAATCCAATGTGAAACGAGAGTGGCGAAAAATCGGGAATAAACAATAATTTTGTCTTTTCCCAAGCCAACGATCCCAGACACAAGGCCTATAAAGTCAGAAATTGGCTTTTGTATGACTGCCCACATGCTTTGGAGACACCACTCAGTCTCGGGATCTAAATGCTAGTGAGCACTTATGGAGTCATTTGGAAGAAAAATTGAAAAAGCTGTCTATCTCTAACAGAAATCAACTTAACGTAATTTAAAGGACGAATGGGGTAAAATTGAGCCTTGCGTCTATCGCAAGCTGGTCGAGTCTATGCCAAGTCGTTCAAAGGCAGTTAAAAGACAAAAATAAATATAAATTTTTTAAAAAATATTATTATTATTAAGTTTAAAAAGTTAATTTATGACTATGTTCCATTATATCTTTGAGGCTAATCTTTACTTTTGCATTAATATTTTGTTTTATTTTTTTTAAATTGCACATTTTGAATTAAACTTTTTTATTTTTTTATTATATATTAATAAAAGTTTTTAAAAAAAATAAGACCGATTTTCTAATACATTATTTCTGGCTAAAAATACTTCGTACATCATTAATTTCAGCTTGTTCCATTATTACTTTGAGACACTGTACATTACGAAGTCGTTTTATGGAGTTTAACTGATTGTGCCAAATCAACTCTTTAAGAGGGTGTACCAAATGCAACCTTACACAAAATTTCCCCTTAAATAAATAAATGTCCGATAAATAAGTGTACATGAATAAAGTCACTAATGATAATATGTTATCTCAACAATAGTAGTTCAATTCAATTTTCTTTGTTGAAAGAAACTTTGGTATTATATAAAATTCTCAGACAATATTATGGTAAACAACCGTATTGCTTTAGGGAGTTTTATACTCCTGTTTCGAGACTGACTGAAGAAATGGATATACGACAAATTGAACGTGGATAGAAATATTTTCGCATTTTAAAAAAATGAAATATTAGAATTACTATTAATTTTTATATTATTTTAAAAATATATAGTCGAATGGAGAAGAATTAATCCACTTTGTGTATGTTGTGTTGTTGTGACGTTTTTTTTTTCAACTCAAAACAAGAAAAATAAAATTCGCTATTGGTTTTTAAAAAATTGATCCTTTTTAATTACTAAAAAGAATAAAAAAATTGATTAAAATAATAAACCAAAAAAAAAAAATTATTTTACTTACAAAACCATTTTAATCTTTAAAAAAATTTCCTAACCGTAAAAATATCTTTAAAAATTATTTAATTAAAATTTTCACTTCTTTTTATGTTTCTATTTACACCTGCAGTAATAATCATACCATAATAATAAAATAAAGTTCGTTTCATGTGGATTCCGGGATCCCGTTTCCCCGGGAGAAGTCCTAATAAATTCCTTTTCGAAATTTTGTTTTTTTTTTTCATCAGTTTAAGCACTTTGAATCCCTTGTAATCGAAGACGATCATTTGTATTGGAGGATGCTGAAGGCAACCTTCTTCTAATACGGGATCGTAATCTTAATCTCCTCTCTGAAAGCATATCATCTCCTCAGCTTTCCAATATTTACTTATTACATATTATTATTATATTGTTTGTTTTTTAATTATAATTTTTAAAATATTAAATTCTTCTATTGTTTTTTTTTGCTTCATTTTTCAAACTGCAATCAAAGAATCCACTGGAACTCATCCAAAATAAAAAGTGATTTCGCAGAATTTTAAGTATTTTTCATATTTGTCCATTAAGCCCAATTTACATCACCAAAGCATGCAAAATGTACTAACAATGTCAGTAAGATAGTTTAATTTAAATTTACTACCTGCTCGCTTTATTCACCAACCCCCGGGCATGTGCCGGATTACACGCGGTGTCTTTTGGGTAGAATTCTACCGCAGACATAGGTATCGGTGAGTTGGGGGTGAGGTAGAAGATCTACCTCTCGAAATGTTGGCGCAACGGAGTTTTTTACGCACACAAACAAGAGTCGGTTTCGAAAAAAATTGAAAATTCAAGCGCGCCATTCGCTTACTGACCGTCAACAGGTACTCATAATCTAAAAGTACATAGGAAATAGTAGATCCTAACAGTTTGACAGTTTAAGTTCGAGTGTGCTCACATACACTAATACACTTCTTGTGTACTGTGGTATAAACATTCCTCGTCTAATCGGTTTGGTAGATTTCTACCCAAAACTTGACGGTAGATTTCTACCGCGTGTAATCCGGCACTATGTAAAGAACAACCAAAATACTAAACCAATTAAAAAAATGTATCAAGGACACTATTCAATAAGCTTTTGTTTTTTGTTTTCTTTAGCGGTAGAATAAGATTCTCTATTTTTCTCTCCGTCTCAATTTTTCAAGACGCTAAATTTTCTATTCTTCGTTTTGAATTTGTGAGTTATATTTAATTTCATTTCTAAAAGTATTTCCTTGAATATATTCGCCTAAAAGTATACATACTTTAATTATAAAAAAAAAAAAAAACTATTTTAGATTGTAGAGGGCAAAATTTTGGCTTCAATGTTTGCCGCACTTTTCATACTAATTGATTTTTACATAAGCGGTCATTTATTTCAGTCACATTGCTAGTTTATTTTGCATGCCTCGATGATGTAAATTGGGCATTAGATATATAGAGCTGGACAGAATTTTTTGATTCATTTTTATTGTTTTAATAAGTTTTTTTTTCTTTTACATAATATTTATTACACTGTAAAATATAATTGAATGCAAATTTTAAATTTGTTTTTTTTTTTTTTTTAGAGAAAACATTTGTGCAATGTTATCGTTTTATTTTTTAAATTAATACGAATGGAATTTTAAAAATTTAAGAAGCTGTGTTTCTTCTTCTTTAAAATAACCTGAGAAAAAAGAATTATACAGTATTTGTTTGGAGGAAACACTTACGCCACATAAAGTAATATACATAGATAATCAATTTGCTTTCATATAATCAATTCCTTTTGCCTTTTTTTCTATTACGGTCTAAAGAGTCTTGTCAAAAGAATTTTCTTTCTAAATCGAATTCATTTGAATAAATTTATCCATTTCACAAATATTTCACTTATTTGGAAAAATTATTGGTTTTGTTCAAATATGTTTGGCGATTCATCAAAAATTATTTATGCATTTCGTTTGATTCAAGTATTTAAAAGGAAAATATCGGCGGTCAAGATAAATTTTTTAGTTGAAGAAAGCTTTACATGAATTACCTGAATTATAAATGTTTTCCTGGTGTTAGGTATTTTAAGCTCTAGTAAAATTGTATTGTGTTTTTTTTCCTATTTTTGAATCGTTTTGAAAGTCGTGGAATTGCAAAATAGATTTAGTTTAATCGAAAGGATGTATTTTCCTCGATTTAAAATACATAAAAATCTTCCAGATATTTCTGTACTGTAAGAAACGAAGGAAATATGACTTTTGTATTAAGCTTAGGAAGAAAAATGTTTCCAAATTATTTATTCTCCGAGTTTATAACAATTGTCATTAACTCAGGCCAATGTAAAATGGATTTTAGTGAAATGAAAATATTAAAAAATAATTGTTATTTTTTTCTTTTTAAATGTCTTCAATTAAAAAATGAAAATTGTATTGGGTTTTTCATTATTTTACTATTGCTACGTTATACATGGTAAATCGAAATTCGAACAGAGCCAAGACAGGAGGTTAAAATATTGAATGACTGTACTATATCTACAATATATTAACACAGGTCCTACTTGTCATCGGACAAGGTGACATCCTGATTAGAGCCGCCACGGTATACATGCATTTTGACCTGGTTTAGACTCCCCATGTATACATACAGAGTGTATATTATTAATTTTTATTATTTTCATTACGAAATGATTGCAGAAACTGGATGAATTGATTTATCTTGATCGCCGATATCTTCTTTTTGAATACTTGAATCAGCACACAGACAATCAAAAAATCTTACTGGGTTTTTTAAATGCAAGGAAATCTTTGGCACAAATATAATTGTGTAGGAACAAATTATTTATCAATATTACTTTATCTGTTCTTATATATAGTATAATTACAGGTAATCCCTGCATTGCAGCTAATTGTCCTGGGGTTGGCTGATATCCTGGTGGTGGTGGAGGAACAGTTATGGATCCCGCTCCTTTTCCTTTGAATCGTGCAGCTGCATCGAATTCTACTACCTGTATAATTAAATTCATTTTTTGGCATATTTTTTAATCCACATTTTCACCTTGGGTGCAGTGCTATCTGTAGAAGCTGGCAATGTGTAAGATAACGACGAAACATATTGTTGACATGCTTGTTGGGGATACAATGGAGTTTGTCTAGGATATCCCGATGATATGGCCGTATGCGGGGAATACGATGTCCCTGAGTTGGTAGAAGAATAGCTTGGAGGAAAACGATACTCGGGTGTTTGACTTTCTTCATAAGTAGGTGGCGGACCTCGCTAGTAAATTACTTATTAAAAATAAATCATTGAAAAAAACAAAATTACATATACATTTTGATGCAATAATTCGGGAACAGGATAACCTCCAGGGGGGGCGCTTGGTATTTGATGACTAAAACCTTAAAAAAAATGTTTACAATTATTTTACGAGTCAATAGTTTTCGTTTTTCCTTCTATTTACTTTTCTTCCCCGACATTGTTTTTAAGAATTTTCGGATGTCTGATAGTTTATTTCTTTATTTCTTCTTCTTTATAATAATAAAAATAAAACAAATATCAGATTCTAACTTTTCAACTTCTTTTTTTATTTATTTTTCTTTCGACTCGATTGTCCACATCACCTTTATTAAAACTTTCTGCAGTTTTTTTTTGTCACTTTTGAAAACAATAAAAAAAATAAACTGTCAGAAACTCTGCTCTCTTTCGCTTGTTTTCAGCAGAAAAAATGCGGAAAAGATGCGGAAAAGATTTGCTGACAATATTTCCGGCGGGAACATTTGAATTTTTTTTTTTTTTTTAAACATTTGCAAATTTGATTTGACATGTCAAACTTGACAAACGCCAAAATGTCATATTCGTATAACAAGCATGAAATTAAAATTTAAAAAAAATTATATTGTGAAATTTTTAATTTCAACTTCTAGATAATTAATGAAATTATTATAATCATAATTTCATTCTGAACAGAAATTTTTAAAAGTAATAAAATTTTTATAACTAGTGAATTTGTGAGTACTAAAAATATCCCTTTTGCTATTTTGCCGTTGTACAGTTGCTTGTACAGTTTTTTTTTTTAATATCCGAATTACAATTAATGGGGACCAGAAAATAAAAAAACTAATATAGTTTTCAAATTTGGGGTATTTTTCATTTAAAACTTATTTGTTAATCGAATAATTCAAATCATTTAGTAGTTCTAAAATTCCTTCTTTTTGAAAATAAACTACCTCTGTCAGTGTTGTCAGAACAACCCAATTAATCGTTACGCGTTTTGGACAATTTCCCCCGTTTTTGGCTTGACACAAATTTCTCAATATATAACTCAAACGTTAGAGATTTTTAGTTTAAAAGAGTAATTTCAAAAGGCGGAAGAAGACATCTTAATTTTTTTTTGTACATATATAAAATTTAGCGAGCATTCGAATGCGAGAACAATCCACAAAAACAACATTCTTTTTTTTTAGATGAAAAATTCCTACAAAATGAGAACTGTTTTTCATTTTTTTAAATTGAAATAAACTTTGTGTCTTTCCAGAAAAATAGGTTCTAGTACGCTTTCAGGTGTAATGAAAAGTTTTGTCGTTTTTTTCTTCAGAAAGAGAATATTTTTTTTTACTTTTTATTTAAAATTTACTCTAAAATATAATTTCCTTCGTTAGTTGCAACTGTTTACTGACAGCTTATCCAATCCCCTCGCTTTTAGAGGTAAAAAAAGTCTTCCACTACTGTTGTGTCTGTTGTTGTCTGTTTCCATATTAATTTTCATCTAGAAAGTTTTGCAGCGGTCTGAATAGGTGGTAGTCCGATAGAGCAATATCAAAAGAATTTCCCAACCCAACTCGACAAGTTTTTCAACGGTTTTTCTTACCACATACAGTCTTTCTCTTGTCCAAAATGGCCGTTTACGATGAATTTCTGTATTTAAAGTATAAATTTGCATACAATAACGATCAGTATTAACCGTTTCATTTTCCTTCAACAACTCACACTATACCACACCAATGCGGTCCCATCAACAATACAGCATCACGTATTTTTTATGAATACCTGCATTTGAAATAAACGGCGGATTCTCCCTATAGGTTCTTCTTCTTTCCATATTTTTGTACACTATCAACTTTAAATCTCCAGTCTCAAAGCGGGCCATTTTTGACAAGCAAGATTTGAAGTACATATGGTAATTCTATACATTAAATTTTTCTCGCTTAATTCATGTGGCATCCAAACAGAAAGTTTAGACACAAAACTAAGCCTTTTAATATGATCCAAACTAGTTGTCTGATGAATTCCAAGCTTGCCGCCCACATCTACGGAAGTTAATATGGTATTTGTTGTCAACATACTGTGTAGCACTTCATCATTGACATCTGATGGAGAAAAACCACCCGAACGAAATTTTGTAAATTATCTTTGGCATGTTCGAGCTGTTACCGTGGCGTCTCCAAATACTTCACACAAGTTTTTTGCTTCTTGTACCGCGTTACTTCCTCTTTCGAACTCATGGAGTATACAAAATGTCTTAACTGGACTTTTTCTTCAGTCATGTTGATGGTTCTAAAGGTTTAAAGAAACTGACTAACATATGAAATAACTTTCATAAACAATTTACTATATGCGAACTTAAACTGGTTTCAGTCAGGTCAGAATACTTCCTAACAATCGATAACGCATACTAGTTCACACGTATTCAAAAACGTCAGAAGTTTTCCTTATACCTAAAACTAAAACAGTTAGTTTTCTTATTTCTTTATTTTAACTTTTGATATACATATTAGGTCTATTTTATTTGCCATACCCTATCCTGGAGCAGGTTAAGTGGTAAATAAAACGATCAGGAGTAGGAGAAAGCTTTAATTCAAATGTTTGTAGCGCTGCTTAGCAACCATATTGTAATTAAATGAGAAACTTTTAGCTAATACACTTTTTATGGTAGAAAACTGAACTAATTCGGGTGCAATAGCTTACACCTGCTCTGAAAGTAGTGTAGGGTTTGCACTTTTGTTGTTTTTGTTTTCAATGTAAAAATTTGCTCTACCCCAGATCAAGTGGCAAATAAAACAGACCAATTATTAGTAATATAATTTGAACTGTTTTTTAAATTTTTACAATTAAAAAGTTCTTCTAATTTCCGGAAAAACTACAAATGATCTTTTATTATTATTCTTCAGTAAAACGTATACGCCGGATAATCTAAATAAACCTTGAATAATTAATTGTTTAAACATATATTCTTTTTGAAAAAAAAAAACAAAAAGCGCGCATGATAAGTAAGCTCAAACAAAATCGATCAATCGGAGTTGATAAAATCGATTTTTTTTAAAGATCGCGTTTAGAGGCAAAAAGTCTTCCACTGCTCTTTTGACACCTTCAAAATTTACATATTAATTTTCATCAAGAAAGTTTTGTAGCAATCTGAATAGGTGGTATTCCGATGCTGCAATATCAGGAGAATGTGGTGATTGAGTTAAAATTTTCGAACCCAGGTTTTTAGACGGGTTTCCTTGCCGCATGCGGTCTAGCGTTGTCGTGATGAAATATTATACCCTTCTTTTTGGCCAAAGATAGACGTTTAAAAAGCATTAATTTTGCATACAATAACGATCAGCATTAACCGTCTCATTTTTTTTCACATCTTACAGTACACTACATCCTTGCGGTTGCACTAACAACACAGTATATGGTAATCTGCACACCTATTTTTGATAAAAATATAGGCTGTTTTTTTAAATTTAAATTTTTCTCATTTACGAGTTGTCCGCCTTTTAATGTGATCTAAAGCGTCTAAACATCTCCGGAAGTTAATTTGGGATTTGTTTTCAGCATACTGCCTACCAATTCATTATTGATATGGTATCCTTCCTGATTTTCTAAGAAAAGTCACTCGAATGAAATCTTTGGCATGTTTAAGCAGCTACGGTGGCCTCTCCAAGCACTTTATAAAAGTTTTTTGCTGCCTACACGACGTTAGTTCCTTTTTCGAACTTATAGACTACACAGAGTCTAAAGTGGAATTTTCTTCAGTCAATGTTGGTGGTTCCATAGGTTTAAAGAAACTAACTAACATACGACAACATTTAAATAAATGATCTACCATATACACTGAACCCTCATACAACACGGTTTCCTACAGCACGGTTTCGCTCGCTCTAACACGATAAGAAAAATTACTGAAACTTTTGTTTCCAGTTTCCCTCTTCGTTGGGAGATTGTTATATCGACTTCTACATGACGGCCGGCCGTTCGTCTGTCCCTCCGTATAAAAGATAATTCAAAAACGCGTTGTTTTGATGAAATTTACAGTATTTCTTAACTTGGTATGGTATTGCATTTTAGCAAAATCGGGCGTGGAGGAGCGAAGTTATAAAGCAAAAACCAGGGTGATCCGAAAGTTTTGTCGTTTTTTTTTATCGTTTTTCAGATTTAATTTGAAAATTTGTAGAGCTAGTGGAGAAAGAAATAGTTGTAGGAAAAAATAAGCCTGTTATGAAAGTTTTTTCGATGTATTTTAAAAACTAATATACCGAATAAAATTTTCAGAAGATATTTATACTATTAGGCCACAGCTTATCTAGGTATTAGAGTGCATTTGAAGAGACGAAACAAAGTTATGAAGAAAAACCTTGAAATATTAGTAGTTTTGGTTCTTTTTCTCAGAGTTAATTCATTAAACTATAGATTTGTTCACTAGAAGTCAAAAAATCGGCTATAGACCGATTTCCAGTTACTATATGTTTAATTTCGTTGGTTCTTCCCCAACGGCATTTTGACAAATAAAAAGTCTGGACAAGTAAAAATATTTTATGTTTTCATTTCGTAGAGTGAAAATAATTCTTGAAATAAGTCCTATAGAGTCGTTGTGTTACTTAACGACTAACAACGCATTCAAGTCCACAGAACACATATTATTTTCAATTTTCTAATGGAAAAATTCTTTAGTACATTTTTGTAACGTCTTTTTATTTATTTTTCATAAAAAAATTTGTTATACTGAAGCTTCAAAAATTCTCCACAATTTTTTTTTTTTTTTTAGAACATCCACAACGTCTGCCAGAATAAAAAAAAAATTAAATCACTATAAAATATGGAGAAATATTGATTGCCGAAATATATACGAGTTTAACCGACAAGTCCTGTCGTCGAATACACCATTTTTCGTTAAGCTTTTTCTGTGACTGTTGTTTAGGGCGGTTCCGCAGACAAAACTTGTAGACGTGCAAAACGGGCAAACAATAAAATAGAAGAAATCTGAATATATTTTGTTGAACAGAAAAATTTCCAATCCTCAAAATAGTTAATAGAATAAATTCGCATTTAATTCATATTTTTATTGTTAATCCTAAAACTAACAAAAAAAATCTCAAGCTACAATTAAAAAAAAAAAAAGTTTAACAACAAAATAATCGAAAATTGAACACGAAGGAAGAAAGAAAAAACATTTTTTTTTTTGTTCTAATAAAAATAATCGGCAGTAAAAACAAAAGTGATTAATTTTATTTGTAAATTTAAATTTTAATTTAGTTTTTTGTATGTAAAAAAAAAAAAAAAATCTATAAAATTTGTCAGTACAAGATTTCGTTTAAGTTTTTTGCAGTGTTTTTTTTTCTTTTTTTGTGGTGTTGAAATGAAATTGATTTGAATTCCAAAAAAATTCTATAAATTTGAATTTCTCTTCTTTTTTTTTCCTGAATTTATTCTTCCAAACATTTCACTAAAAGGTTTTTTTTTAATATCTTTTGCTTTTTTTTCCTCCAATTATGCAATTTTAAATTTTCATTTTTCTTACTTTTTGTATTTTATTTAAGGAATTAAATTAAAAAAAAAAAAAACGAAAGAAAAGATTTGTGAAAATTCTATTTAAATTTGAAAATTTTTTTAATAATAAAAAAAAAAAGAAGAAAAATTTATTATTAATAAAAAACAGGGAGGGGTGATTTTGTGAATATATTTGGGAATTTTTTTTTTCTACCAATACATAAGAAAAATATTGAAACATTCCCATGCATGAAGAGATTGAAATTATTTGTATGGAATTTTTTTTAAAAAAAAAGAAACATTTAAAACGGATAAAAAACAATTAAATAAATTAAAAAAAGAACGTTTAACACATTTGATTAAAATTTGAATTAAATTTCTTTTTCTTTCTGTTAAAATTTTACATCTTTTTCTTTTCGTTTTTATTTTCCAGGTATGTGGGTGTGTGTATGTGTGTGTAAGGAAATTAACTTTATAGATTTTGCGAAGGAATAACAATTTAAGTGTTTTTCTTTTCTTTTGTTTTTTTTTGAAAATTTTCTTAATTCTAGTACAAAGCTCAGAATGACAACAATAAAGTTTTTATAAAATTTTATATATATATATATATGTGTTTTTTTTAAGGAAATTTGTGAATGAAACATTTATTTGCTACAAAAAAAAAGTGTTTGAATTTGATTGTGTGAGTAAAAAAAGAAAAAAGAAAACAAAATGAAAAGAATTTTTGACAAAAAAATTTAATTGCAAAAAAGAAAAAAGGAATTCTGTGTGAATTTTGTAAATTTGATTTTATTTATTTTTTTTTTTTTCATAAAATTATGCAGCAATTCCCAAAAGATTTGTGTTAATGCATATGCAATTTTTGTTAATTTTGTTTATTTTGCGTTTTTTTTTTAGAAAAAGTATTAAATTATATTAAGAAAAAGAAAATATATTTAACAATTTATTATGAACCATAAAATGCCTTTATAACAGGAAAAATCAAGAAAATTTCAATATAAATAAAAAAAAAATTTTGCAGCAAAAATGGATTAGCAAAGAAGAATTTTTAGGTATGAAGATTTTTAAGGTTTGCGTTTATATTAATTATAAAATTATATTCGGAAAAAACATTTTTAAAAATAAAGAATTTTCAAGTACCCAAAGTGATAAACTGCTAAAAAGTGATATTTCGTATTCAATTTTCTTAGGTAATAAAATCGTTAATCAGTTATATCAGTTTCCAAGGCAGAATTTTATCCGTTCTTTTCTTGAAAAAAATGTTGACCTCTCAAAATTGTCATTTTCGTTTCTCAGAAAAATATTGACCAAGAAATGTATAATTTTCTACATCTTATTTTTCAATGATGAAACAAATTCTGACCCTAAAATCATAACCTTAAAATTTAAATGGGAGCAAAATATATTTAAAAAAATAACAGCTGATAACGAATGAATTGTAAGACATGAGTTTTTATTCAAAAAGATTTGAATTTTTCATTCGATTTTACTCAGAATAAAAATCAGAATTCATCATAAAAAATGTAGAAACCTAAAAATATAGCATTTTTCAGGTCATAATTTTCATGCAAGAATCGAAATGTTCTAGGAAAATAAAGTGGAAGTATTTATTTAAAATCCTAATTCGGGATTAAAGAATAACTTCTAAAACGGGGATTTGAATCTTGATCCAAAGCATTCAGTATCTACTTTATTCCAGGAAATATAAATATTTTCGCACGGGTGACTCAAAAATGCTGTTTTTTGCCTTGCGCCCTAGGTAAACGTTATCGTAGCGCTCCCCCTACCCATGGTAACAGACATTTAAAAACAATTTAAAGAAAACAAGTAATTTAAAATAGAAACAAACACGTCACACCAATTGAGCCTCTCACCCTTTGTTTGAACAAGTTGCAATCTTTCGCATCAATCTACTTAGGGCTGTCTCATCTTCAATGGATAGTGTTGGCAATCCATTAGGCTGCTCCTGAGCCATTGTTGATCGAATATAAGTTTTAGTTAACATGAGTTTCGAAAAGCTTCTCTTATAACTTGCCACAAATAAAATATCCTTAAAGTGATAAAAATATTTGCATTAATAAGATAGGGGTGCATTCAATGTAATTATTATTATATATTTATTGCATTCTTGATTAATTATTAATTAATTATTATAGTTATTATATTTTTACTATATTGACGATAATGAGCGGAAGTACTAAAAAATGTGTGCCGGTTACTTTACTAATTTCATTGTTAAATTTATTTCAATTTCATATGTTTCAATTTTTTTTTGATTGAGCATCTCTAACTTATTTACGTGTTCCAAAATTACAAGAACAGAATTAAATCATAAACTCTGTATAAAAATATATCAAATATATGTATTTAAACTGCAATATATTATCTTCAGATATGCAGAAATTTTTAGGAAGGGTTTCTTTTGGAACTCCGCCAAATTTTTATAAAACAAGAAAACTCTTTTTTTCTGCAATTAAAATTACTGCCTCTACACTGCACAAATAGTGCAAAGATTTTATTTTCTTTCTTGTTTGCTATTCCTTTTTCCTTTTTCTTATATGATGCAATTCTGAGCTTTACGATAGAAGAGCTTTATACAAATTTTTAAACGTTCCACTTTATACATACAAACTTGAGAGACGTTGTCTTGTTTAAGTATTATTATAAATTTATTATTTATCCTCATTAACGTGTGTACATGAAAATCTTCATAATATACTGAAAAGATCAACATTTTTAAACATTATATATTTTCAGTAAAAATAAAATGTTTATCGATTTTATAATTTATGCTAATAGTATTAGTGTTGAAGAGATTTAGTTAATTTTCGTATTTTATACGCCCTCCTTTCCTTTGCTCGCCACCGTAAATAATAAAATTACTATATTATGTATTATATTGTATATTAGTCTTTAATTATAAGTTGTTTTTTTTTTGTCAATGACGTATAAAAAATTAAATGGATTTAATTCATTTCTGTGAGATAGATGGCGAAGTCATGTGTTGTTCTCTAATATAGAAAAATATCAAATTGAATTGGCACTACAAAATCCCTTCTTCATAATGGTTTCTGGGCGTTTTAAGAAAAGAAGAAAATCTATTTTAATTTGAAACAAATAAAGTTTTAGATTTTGTGGGGTTGTGGGGTTGTCTATAATTGATTTGATACTATTGTTTCATTAAAGAGTTTTTATAATTTACCGAAGCGTGTAAATTATAAAAAGAAGAAAATAGTTCTGTCGAAGTCAACAATTTCCAAATAAGGCTTGTGTTTACATGGTCTGCATGCAGATTGGTTAAAATCATACATATATTTGATTAATCTAATTGGTAACTTGCTGAAAACGCAAAATTGACCACGAACAAGAATGAAAATCCATTTTATTTTATTTTATGCTGCTCTACATGTGTTCCATCTAATTATTTTGATACTAAGAATTCTATTATATATTTTTTTATTATTAAACTTTAAACCTAATATTTTCAAATGTTTTGAAAATTTCATATGCATCTGTTAAAAAAAAAATTCCCAAAATTACAAACTGTTAAATAGGTACATTAAAATATGTATTATTAAAAAAAAGCATAAAAAAGGAATGCAAGATATCTGTTCTCCATGAACATACAAATTCATATAATTTACAACGCAACTCGAATTTCGAAAATTTTCCTCATCCTTTCGACAATCTAATTTATCCCAGTGAATAGTTCTGAATGGGTAACAGAAGCCAAATCTAAATCTTGTGAACTCCACTAGGATAAACACATATACTCTCATCAGTGTATGCGAATAATATTTCTTTCAATATTCCTATGTTGTTCAGGTTTGCATAATTAGCTGGGTGTGGCGCACGCGTATTTTTATAATGATTTATTCCTTCCATATAATACTATAGTATACCATACATGCATATATACCATATATAACTTTTTATTTTTTTTCGAAATGGGACAGCAGGGAAGATTATTTTGATTTTCCTTACAACTTTTAGTATATAAATTAAATATATATACGTACATGCATTTACAATGAAAATTCCTTTCCAGTTACTTTGTCTTTATTTTCCTTTAATCACACTCAGAAAATCTGTATGGACCTTAATCAAGAGTGGAAATTAAAAGAACGCTTTTTATTGTTTATTTATTTTATTTTGATACTACAAATCTAAGCCCGCCACTTTTATAAATGTTCACTTATTATGTAAAATTATATCAAACAATTTTCATAAAAACTTTTGTTTACTATATTTTCGGTACCTAAATATACAATAGTTGAATATCGATTTCGTGCGTTAACCTTATATGTTATACTATTTATAGTTCCCAAAATAAAATCAAATAAATAATTTCCATATTGGAATATTGACGCCATTCTTTTGTGAATTAATTCCAATTTTATTTTATTCTTAACATGGTCCAGTTTAATTCAGAGAAAAGAATGTTTTTTAAATCAAAATATAGGCTAAACGCTCCATATATCGCTCATTTACGATATACAATAGTAAAGAGTGTCCCAAAATTCACGCAAGATTTGAATTTTATGCCATTTTTTGTGCGGTAAAATGTTGCCAACGAAAAAAAAGAAGCGTCACAGCCGACAGCGCTACACGCGTTTTTATTGTTGAGCAATATTTTAGAAATAATGAATCATTTCCTGGCCGTGTAATTTCCCATTTTGGTGATCAGAAATGGCCGCCCAGATTATGCGATTTAACGCCGTTGGACTTTTTTCTTTGGGATTATTTGAAGTGTAAGGTTTATGCCAACAAGCCCACGACCACCCACTCCTTGAAGGAGGAAATTGTATCAACGAAATTCACTCACATTTATCCAAAACGGTCATGGAAAATTACAACAAAAGAGTGCGTATGTGCCGGCAAAGCCGTGGAGACATTTACCTGATATGCTATTCCATATATAACCCTATACTATACTGTATACTTTATGAATCAATAACAAATTTACAATTTTTAAATATATACTTGCGTTTTCTATCAAAATTACTTCTTGCGTGAATTTTGGGACACCCTTTATTTCCCAAATTCGAAATTTCCTCTCATTACGCATGATACTTCAATATGCAGCAAGAATTTCAAAGTTTTTAATTACAGAACTATTTTGAACAGGATTGTTAGTACATATATATTATAATCCTTTAACGTAATTACATCCCAATTTCATTTATTATCGGCAGCTTTGTATCTATTTGTATGTATGTATTACCAAACAAGCGTTCAGAATTGAAGAAACGCAATACTGCGTTTATGATAACGCTAGATAAATTTGGTCACTTGTCAACTTATGGGAACTTTTGATGCACCCATCGGATAGTGATCATACTACCATACGTTTAGATCTCTGCAAAACTCCTTTAATGGTGTAAATATGAGTTCAAAAAAGGCTGTGAAAATGATTTGTCTCGGTTCTTCTATTTCTTCAATTGCCTTTTCGGCCCTGTATACGGTAAGGGAACTCTGACACTAAGTCCTTTAAATATACTCACAGATACAAATGCGTTGAATGATTAAGCGTTGAACGCATCATTTAGTTTTATAATTTTGCCTATAGTATATACTATATATACATATCTATGACGACTTTAAGTCATAGTCGATATGGTTGGAGAATAAGGGCGTAAGCGTTCATCGAGAAAATCTCATAAATTTTGTATTCAAAGATAGTGTTAGATAAATAGTGATCGATTCTAAGTGCAATTGAGTTTTTTTTTCTACTGCATATTTTTCCATGAAAATAATGCTGTTCATTATTTTTTACTTAAAGTACTTAAAAGTAAAGTTCACATATGTAATTACGTATTTTAAATTAACTATAATTTTATCCACTAGAGTGGATGTTGTAACTCGATTTGGCCCAAAATCTAATCGAATTGGTATTGGAGCTGGATATATAAGCGTGTAGCCTATTTCAAGAATTGTCAACTACGTGTATGATTCTCATTCTGGCTGACTAGGTTTCTGGCATAACCATAGTTTTAAACAGAACTCTTCTTTACTGAGGACTAACATGATAGTTGTAATTTTATGTTTGATTGAGAACTATAAGAAGAATGGCCGAGGACGAATATCAAGTTTGATGACACAATTGTGCCACATTTAGATTAAAGCTATTTTGTTTAATTAGTTTCGTTTTATATTTTTGAATGATTTCAGTTGCAAAATCTAACACAGGGTCTACATTAGCCAATATTTCTGGTATACCAGCAAAATTGGTTGCTAAAAAGCTAGTGTAGACCCCCCTCCTGGTATACCAATTTTCTGGTAACACAGGGTCTACATTAGCCAACATTTCTGGTATACCAGCTGGTATATCGGTTGGTTTATGGGCAGCAATTGAAAACAATAATTTTGTGCTATGATTTTTGAGATTTTGGCCGAGTTGCTGGTGCACTTAACATTTTTTTTGGCTGTCTTTTTTTATATATGCTATCAGACAGAATTTTTTCAAATTATTCTTTTCAAACTATAAGAATATTATTTATTATTTCACATAATCCTTATAAATTGGAGAAATCTTGTTCTTCTTTTGAATTTATCATTTAAATCGTATGTCATATAAACAAGTACTGCACTGATCTTTTCTTCAAAGAAACATCTAAAAAATAACAATAGAAAATAAATCACACTATAATAGAAAGTAAATTAAAAATGACAAATAACAAAAAACATACCTCTAAGAGACACAATAAACTGTGTCCACTTTTCTAGAAAAGTACTTGTCTTATAATAAAGGATATTTTGCATTAATGTTTATTATTTTCTTTACTAAGCAATCTGTTTTCATAAATTTTCGGATTCAGAGGAATTTTCAATCATTAAAAGAAAGTGACATGGAAAAGAGAAAGAATTGAAATAATTGTTAAAAATTCAATTAAAATTATTATAGAAAATAAAATACTAGGAGTATTTCCTTATCAATGTGGTGTATTGTGTTTCCATTACCTCTATTGTATATTGCCTCTAAAATACACTGGTAATGCATACATTAGTACATACATATATAGAACACTTTTTTCCGTTTAAATTTGAAAATCCAGACTTATATTGATGAAGAATTTTATAATACCCATAATACCCCTTCCCGTTGTAAAACGTAGTGTATTGTTGCATCGTTGTATCATTTAGTATTTATCTATACGAAAAAGTGAATCATACAACTGATACAACAGTACGCCACATCAGTAAGGGAATGCAGCTTATATTTGTATTATTGACCATTTTGTATAAAATTATGTTTAGTACTCAAGTTGGACAGCACACTATGCAATTAGTCGGCAATCAGCGAATTTTGTACTCCGTGATTTTTTTCTTATTACATATTATTATTCTTTTTTTTGGTTTTTTGAAATCGCCATCAACTTGGTCAAACTTTTCAGTTTATGTTAAGTTTATAATTGATAGCCGTAAAACCTCAACAGGCGTCTCACATGTACAAATTGTTTTACGAAATGTATGAAAGTAACAATCAATTGTCGTTACCGAAAAAAGGATCCCAATTTTGTTGTTCTACAAAGCGAATATTTATGTGGCTAAGAGTATAAAACAAAATTGTAATTTGAGCATCGCCTATACATATGCAATATCTTGAATCAAAATTCTACTAAAACGCAGTGACGGAGAAAACCGTTTCAAAAGTTCAAATTTTGTATTTACAAGCGAGAGAACTGCAATGGTCGATCAGCATACGCTATGAAAGGTCTTCGGCCTTCGCTGGGATAATTTTATTAACGAAATGACAAATAATCCAGAACTTTTTGAATTATATTATAAGTATTTCAATTCCATTTTATTCGATTTCATTTTGATTTAATGCTAAACTTTTTTGTTTTAAGACATTATTGGAAAAATTCACACCTTTTCAGATCAATATAAAAAACAATAAGGGTCTATTTCTCCAAATAAGCAATCAGTTGAATTACGGCGAATAATGCATTAAAGACCTTTGCACATGAGACGCGAACTGCGAATTGCGAATATACGCAAATTTTTACATTTCATTTCTTGATTGCGAATTACGAATAAAATGTTGGAATTTTAAAAATAATAATTGTATAATTTTTCTTGCCCTTTTTTCCATTTCTTTATTTTTTTGGTTAGTTTTGTTAAAAACACTTAAACATAATACTGAAACAAAATTAAAAAATTGTGTTTAAAAGCAAGCGAATTTTTTATTCGCAGTGGAATGCGAATAATGAGTTGCCAAATCGCGAACAGCTGTTACAATTTGCAGTTCGCGTCTCATGTCCAAAGGGCCTTTAGAGAGGTATAGTGCAAACTACTATAAATTTCGATACAGACAGGCCGAACGGACATTTTCTCAAAACGTGAAGATCCATTAAAATCTGGAGGTCGCAATTTTGTACTATCACAAATCTTTATCATATTTTAGAAACATAAAAAATAATTAAAATACATAATGATTATAAATAATTATAGTAACTTAAAATCGGCCTATAGCCGATAATTTGTAGGAAACCTAGACCCTACTAGCACAAATCTAATCTGTAAATTTTATTCAAATCGATGAATTAGTTTTTAAAGTACATCAACAAAACTTTATGGACAGACTTATTTTCTCCTAGGATTATTTCTTTGTTCTTTATCCTTTGACCGATTTTTCTCAAATTTATCATGGTATCGTCTCTTTACGTATTTAACCAACATAATTAATTTAAACAAAATTGATTGGAAAATTTTCGAATTAAATCCGAAAAACCATATAAAAAAACAACAAAACTTTGTGGTCACCCTGGTTTTTGCTTTGTAACTTCCTTCTCCCCTGGATCGATTCTGCTGAAATGCAATACGAAATCCAGTTGAGCAACAGCAGCCAACTCACATTCTGAATTTCAGCGACGATTACTTCGATGTGCTACAATTGGAGTGACAAAACTAATATACCCTCTGCTAGTACCTACCATAGGGCATAAAAATACATTACATTTACATAAAATTTAAGGAAACATTTTGAAAAAATTTAAATATGAAATAGTTTAAAGTAATTAAAATAACTCAGAACATGCGATAATATTTTATTTCAAGTAATATTTTATGTTCTACTGTAGTTTCTTACTCATTTCTAATAAGTGCTATGCAAGCAATATAGCAGTAGTCATTATGCTGTATACTAATTACGTTTGACATAAATATGCGATTTCATGTTTGGATAGTCCTCCAAATTTATTACTATTGTGTGTTCGTTGCAAGTCCGTTTGAGGGAATGAATAAGTTTTATAGTTTTTTTAATATCGAAAAGCTATATTCACGTCTATTACGGTACAGTAATGAAAGTTTTGCTGCCATTTCGAATTAATTATTGAAATTGTTAAATATTTATTTTACTTGGATTTGTTAATATAGTACAAAAATTTTCTTAAAGTGATTTGGATATGATTTTATAAAACAAGATTTGCGGTATCTCTTCTTATATAGCCACCCTATAAGTTCATTTTTTTATATGGTTATATAGTATTCAAGAGACTACCAAATATTTGGCATTCCAATTTATGTGAAGAACCTAATAAAAATAATTGGGAGTGAATTTATATTTCAATAACTTTCCAAAACATTGGTTTAAACTTTGTAATGATTATATGGATTATATTGGATGGATTAAAAGTTAGTTGCGGTTTTTTTCTGTGTAAATGAAAAGCGACTTTTTCAAGGGAAATAAGAACTTTATTAAACAATATCTTGTCCATTTGAGTCGATGACCTTTTGTCATTTTCCTGGTGCAGAACTTATAGGTTTTCAGGGTGAACACCCGAGAAAAGCCATTTTCACAGGCTTCTTTTGAACTCAAATTTACACCATTAAAGAAGTTTTAGAGCGACCGAAATAAATGGTAGTAGTAGTCCAAGATCAGGACTATCTGCCGGATGCATCAAAAGTTGTCAGCCAAGGACTCTTATTTTGAGACGACTGACCAAACTTATATGTGATCCAACATTATCATTATGAAACGCAACACTTTTGGGGATTCATCAATTTCTATTTGATGGTTCGATATGCTAAGATTCTAAGCAATCTCGTTAAACGTTGATTCAATCAATTTCTTTATTTTATCGTTGTTAACAAAGCAATGATTTTTTAGCCCATGCAATAGATATCAAGAAGAATTGTTAGAAATTATGATTTGGCTAAATGCATTCAGTGGGAAAAGCTGAATAAGATGGTAATGAAAAACAAGTTGAATTGTTTTTGTGAGTCCAAACACTGGAAGGTGCAATAAAAGTAAAGACGGACTTTAAAATGAATATTAATGCTGCAAATCATTTGGAACAGTATTGTATGTAGATTTTCTTAATACTTATACTATGTTTCCATCTCCCTGAAATCTCGTGATTTCGAGAAAGAGATTTCAAAGTTTTTCCATCTCCTTGCAAGATTTGACGTTTACAATTTTGAAAACTAGAAAAAAAAAAATTTAGAATGGAAAGATCCCAAAAAATAATTCTTTTAGAGCATCAGCTGGTCGATGAAATCTCAAGATTTTGAAATCCTCTATTTGTATGGGAAATCTAGTAGATTTGTATGTTGATTTGGCGAAATCTCGCAAAATCGCGAGATTTGAGGGAGATGGAAACATATTAGTCAAAATTTATTTGATTATAAAAAAAAAATGCAAATGGTTTAGGATTTAATTTTGTGTGCAGTTTATTTTTTTTTTTTGCACCAAAATACAATATCTTTAGAAGTAGTTACATTTCGGATTTCAATGACATAAAAAAGCCTTGCAAATTTTTTGGTTTTATATATTTTATGAAATTGATCACTGACATTTTGAGGTCATTTTAACATGTATTTCCAAAGCAAAACAAAATAATATTTAAAACCGGTAAATTTCATAGTGTAAGTAGTTGCAACCAATTTTAGACAACAATTAAAATGTATTTTCTTCGGATGAAGCTTTTCTTTCGCAATATCTGATAATCGATTTCTCGAAGAGAAGCTCAAGTCAAAATAATGTTTTTTTTGTTTAATATTTATTATTACATAAGGTCGAATTTGATTCGTCATGAAAACAGTTGCGCGCCACTGCATATATAAAAAATTAGAGATTATATTGTACATTTTACTTAAATATTGTAAACAGCGTGTACTTATATAGCAGTATATGAAACCAGTTATAAAAATAGGCAAAAAAAAATGCTATTAACTCAAACTTTTAAAAACAAATATCTCGCTTTTCAATCCAAGCTAGTAGATTTTTTCACTTGGTCGAGTGTAAAGAGTAAAAGCAACGCGCGGAGTTTAGTTATCAGTCAACATTTCACAGTGCAGGTGAATTGTGGAAAGGTGAAATTCAAATAAGTAAATAAATACATTCGGTGTGTGGAAAGCTGAAATTCAAATAAACAAATACGTTCGGTGTGTGGGATTTAGGTTTTTTTCCCAAAAATTTAATGAAAACTAAGCTTTATAATAAAATATATTTCATATGTGGAAAAAAGTGATTGGTATTTAATTAGGAGATATTCCTTCAACAAATGAAATAATTTTAATTGTTTTAAGTTTTTACAATTAATTAAATTTGAGTGTCGCGTGTACTAAAAGCAAATCGTCTTAATGTTTACATTTACTGTATGTGTTCAATTTATTTATGTAAATTTTATATTAAATCGCAGTCTAAATTCCAGAATATATTAAAAATTAATTTTATAAAAAACAATATTTAAATTTGAATTAGCTTCTGGATTACTTCAACCTTTTGATATTATTTTTTTATAATCAATCTCAAAACAGAGACAGTCATAAGTTAAAATTACTCATACCGCAATTGCAACTTTCAGAAGCGGTTTATAAATGCACTCGTCTCGTACCTCTCTATGAATATTTTTATCAAGCCTATTGTAAAGACTGTGATTAACTTCAGTCTAATTGATACAAACAATATTGGAATTTCCCACATATGTATATCATTAATTCATTTAATACAATATGATAATTTGTTTCTCAATTAAAATCTTATCAAAATATGTTCGTAAAGCAACATGATTTAAAGTCCTCATATCTGTTTAGAGATTAATTGTTACCCAGTGGGAAATGTACGCCTTATCGAATTGATTTTTAAATTGCTTCTCGTATTTTTTACATAACAAATTATTCATCAAGAGTAATTCCAGCGGTTGGTTTCTTTTAAAACACTAAATATACATATATGGTGTATCTAAAACAAAAAAGAGTTTAGAAAAATTTGGTATTTTCTTTTTCCGAAAAATGTTCTATCAAAGATCATATAGTATATATAGCATGTATACGATTTTTGGTTCTATCTTATCAACAGTTGCAATAGATAATAGTTTAGAAGACACAATTCATAATTTTATCTATGCTTTTTCTAAAAAAAATTTTAACCTTTCAAAATTGCTTTAAAAAACTATTAACCTCACCCAAAAATTAGAACAGAACTAAACAAATTCAGATCACTAATAATAAATTGGCGTATTCAAAGATGGAATAATAATGCGAAAAAGAAATGCCCAGCAAAAACCATGTAATTTAAATAGAGTCCTTAACTTGAGTTCTTTATTGCTGCAGTTTTTTTGCAAAGCATACCACTTCTTTAAGAGTATTTGTAAAGGAAGACCATCAGTGACTGCATTTATATATCACGCAGTATTTTGTAGTACAACTCTTGTGTAAAGTCTTGCGAGCTTATTTAATGACATTTTTCTATATCATATTTATACCCTATGGTAGGTACTAACAGACGGTATATTAGTTTTGCCACTACATTTGTAACACATCGAAATAATTATCGTAGAAAGGTTTCAAGGGTATGGTTGTGCAGAGGATCAAAAGTTATGTCCATTTCTGCATGTCCGTCCGTTCGTCCGTATACAGGATAATTCAAAAACGCGTTATCTGGGTAGGCATTATGTACGGTGACAGGCGATATTACTCAAAAAAAACAAAATATTTTTAATGTTTCAAATAATATTATTAAATTAATTTTCTAACATTAAAAAAAAGAAAAGAAATAAGAATAAAGTAAAATAAAAAATTGACAAAAACATAAACATCAGCTTCTAAAATCATATGAAAGCAACAATCGCCTGTCACCGTACATAATGCCTACCCAGATTTTAATGAAATTTACAATGTGAGTTGCTTATTCCTTAACTTGGTTTGATATTGCACTTGAGCAAGGGGGGAGCGAAGTTATTAAGCAAAAACTAGGGTGACCAGAAAGTTTTGTCGTTTTTTTGCTTATGGTTTTTCGGATTTAATTTGAAAAATTTGTGCAGCAATTTTGTTTCAATTATTTACACGGGTTGACTACATAAATAGACGATACCATGGTAAATTTCAGTGAAATATGTCCAAAGATAGTGGAGAAAGAAACAGTCGTAAAGGAAAATAAGACTGTTCATAAAGTTTTTCCAATATGTTTTAAAAACTTATATACCGATTTCAATAAAATTTGCAAAACGTGTTTATGCTATTAGGCCCCAGCCTCCCTAATTTGAGCGAATTTGAAAAAGACGAAACGAAGTTATGGGGAAAAAACCTCGAAATATTAGTAATTTTGGTGTTCCCTTCTCAGAGTTAATTCATTGAACTACGGATTTGTTACCTACGAGTTCCATTTCTACCAAAGGGCATCAAAGGCTATAGGCCTATTGTACGTTACTATATCTTTTTTTTTCAATTATGAAATTTGAAATCTTAAAGAATTTTAAATAAGGAAATTTTTCTAAAAAATTACATTTTTGTGTCTTATGTCGTAACAGAGAAAAATAATTCTACCGACATAACGTCGTTGTCGTTATGGTTCGAGAATAAGGGCGTAAGCGTTCATGGACAACATCTTATTATCATAATTATTTTAAATTTACTATAATTTTATTCGATTTTATAAATCGAAATACCTAAAGTGGAATCTTGCAACTCGTTTTGATTTAAAATCTTATCCAAAAAGTATAGCAATGAAAAGGTTTTTCCGAATTCTATTAAAAACACAATCAAATTTGCTAGACAGAATGTATAATGGGAATTTCCAAAATTATTTAGCTTTATGATGATTAGAAACTCAAAATGAAGTACAATTGCTATAGATTTAGTGATTTCATTGACAGACTACATTCTTTTAATTGTGGTTATCTTTCGTATTTGTTTGATATCTCTAAGCGCGTAAAATGTCACGCAGAAAAAGAAGCTCTTCAGATAACACAAAAAAAAACCCAAATCTATTAAATGCATTATTTTCGTTTGCTTCGAAAATCAAGTTGAAACTTTAATAAATATATTCTACCTTATTTGAGCCAAGTACAAGTACTATACATTTACTTGATATTAAAGTAAGCATATGACATAATGCGGTTTATATAGCAAATATGTATTGTCGTAGATTGTACATATAATAAATATATGGTTTGTTACATGTAGTTTAGTTTAGATGAGGTCCAAGTATAAATAAATTAAATTTTAATCTATATATACGAGTACATTGGCTCAAGTAACCCCAAAAGGCTTTACTAGAATATGTTATCATATTATAACGTGCTTCAATCATTCACGAGGAAAAAATTTTTACTGCCCATTCATGTAAAATTACTTACATACTTGATGAAACTCTGCATTTTTAGTTTATGCCTTGTATAAACTGTGAGAGTACATAAAGGGTTTTCCAAAACGGATATTTGTTTTTTTAATAAAACCCTAACATAGAGTCTAAACACGAAAAATATAATATATAATTTAGGTAACATCGCATCGTGTTCTCTTGAATTCCGACATTTTAAATTATGAATTTTTAACATTTATGTTAGACATTTCTGTTAGGACTTTTTTGCTAACAGAAATGTTAGAACAGAAATTTCTGTCTAACATACTTGTATGTATGTGCTCTACACAGGACATTTGCCAAACAGAAAAAAAGTCGTGTATAGACCCTATGCAACGGTTTGGAGTATTTCTGGTATCTATTTTTATTTGAAATGAAAGTACTGTAGAACACAATTGTATGTGAAAGATATTATAACTATATAATGATATCTCAGCTGGAACAACGAAATAATAGTGCCAAAAAATCTTAGCTATGGAATGTATCGTTTGTACGTGAATCTTCCCAATATGTTGAGACATTTTTCATGTATATGATGAACGCTGATTTCAAATTTTTCAATATAATATCCATAAATAATTGGATTTCAAATACATTTAATCTCATCGTAGTTTTATTTTTTTGTTATTTCTTTGTGCGTTGGCGCTTCATATTTTTACCTATTTTTACTTTTAATTTCGAGACTAAATTTAATCTATAAATGAGAAAACAAGAAGAATAAAGCTCAATATTAGGCTTAAACTGGCAATTATATTTTCTGCGAATATTTTTATTTAATTTTAGAAATTATGAAATTTATCCAACAGCAATGAAAGATTGTGATAGAAGCTTTTTTCATATTTTTTAGAGGCAATAAAGTTTAATTTTTTTTTTACATTTGCGATTTCCTTCTTCAAATATAATTCAAACAAAATTTTATTATATTTTAATTTCTTTACTTTTGTGTTTCGGAATTAAAATATTGTGATTGCTTTTAAATTTCTTTTTCTTGTTTCCCGATGCCTTATTTTATGAATAAAAATTATTTCTTGGAAATAGTGGCTGCAAATTGGAATCTTGAAATTAAGTTGTATTCTATTGGAACAGATAACAAATTTTGGGAAGAACTCAGGTTAACCCAGGACAAACGTAAATAAATAGATTATTTTTGATAAGAAAATATTTGATACATAGAAGAAATCAATCAAATTAATCAATAAATCAATTTTTATTAAAATAATCTGTATCTAGTTCAATTTAGGCAGATATCCACTTTTGGATTTCATTTCCTTATTAGTCTTTTTGTACGGCCCAAGAATAGTACTTTCTCAGTACTGAAAATCAAGAGCCCTATCAACTGCTGAATTATATTTTAATTTCCTCCGTATAGCAATTTCATCGAAGACTAAAACAGCAAATCTAGATGTTGAATTCATTAACCTGAATTTAATCTGCAATTCGGATAATGTATTATTATAAAGTCCTGTTTGGAGATTTGTTACTGGCGTCCATCTATACAAATATAAAATGTGAAGTAAATTTCATTTTAGCCCATCCCTTGGAAAGACATATACAGACCGTGATCTATAAAATACACTTTGTGTCAGAACTTTTTCATCCGGATTCCACATTTCCCTTGCATTTTTCTTAACCAACATTTTTATTTAAATTTTTGCATTTTCATGAATTGTACTTTTTTAAGCACTTTGCATAATTGGTTCTGTATATTTTACAACTTTTAATATTAGTCAAACAAGCAGAGTACATACCATCTGGACTAACATAACGTCTTGTTTTTCTAAATGGTGCTCTTATAAGAACAAAATCATTCATATTGAGGTCATTATCCACCTCAAAAATTTCGTCCATCCCATTATAACCCAACGGAAGGGTTGGTATCGATTTTTTTTTTCTGTATCTCTGGAAAATTCACATTTAACGTGTCATACTTCTACAATATTAGTATTAGCAGCAGGAAATTTAAATAATTTAATATTAACTTCTCCCGTTTTTGATTTTTAATAATACTGTAAAGGGCATTTAAGACCACATTTTCTGGAACCCTTTTTCTTATTCATTTTAAATATTCTATCATTTAAAAATATAATAGGTAAAGTAATACATCCATCACAATAGCCGATCGTAAACCATTTATTTTATTAATTCAAAGTTTTGCAAAATGTCCTCACCTTTAGAAGCGTATTTAAAATCAGCACTCTTCGTATACATTAAATATTGGGAAGGTTGGCATACAAACGATACTTCCCATAGCTAAAACTTTTTGACACTATTTTGTTGTTCTAGCTGGAATACCATTGTATTGTATTATTTTTGGTCATACTTTCTGAATGGAGGGCGACCACTTTGATCCTCTGTATGTCGGAAATCAAGTTTTTCTGTGATTATCTTCTCGTCATAACTAATCGTTGGGGACATAATTTTGTTCTAAACTCGAGGACCCAAAAACGGGCTTTTTTTGTTCTAGAAGGTCACCTTTTTACTTTTTAGATAACCCCAAAGAAGGAAGTCTTACAGCATGAGAAATCACATGACTTAAAATTATACGTCCTAAACCCAATAAATCTATGTTTTCGTATGTTATGTGATACGTATAACTATAATAGACGCCAGAAACATCCATTCCAACAAATTCTGGAAATAAAAAATAAAGGCCAATCTCCACACAGCCGACATCCTATTCTGACGAGAAAAATCAGAAAACTAGAAAGAGATGGACTTTTGCAATTTTCGCTAGGAATGATCGAATAAAAACATCTGAGTCTCCCCACAAAATTTAGAAAAATTGGTAGTGTGCGACAATATCGTGTGTGATTATTGTAAGAGTATGCAATATAAATCAGATAAACATGTTTATCTGCTTTTGAGGGGAATCATCTGCAGATCGTAAATCAGATGGGGAAATCAGAAATGCAGAAGCCGACAAAATTTGTAGGATGATTGTTTCTCCCTTTCTGTTTAACCAAACTTTGCATAAGTGTATCCCATACTTTCATCAGAATAGGATGTCAGCTGTGCGGAGATTGGCCTTAAGTTATCATCACTTCATAATGATTTCCATTAATTATTACAACATTGTCATAATCATTTTTAAAGAATGGTCCTCCAAACCATAAAGCACACCAAAAAGTGCATCTTTGTCGATGAAGTAATTGTTGTTAAATAATTTGAGGATTTGGTTTATAACCACTTTCATTAAATGTGAAGTCCGCCTCATCGCCGAATATGATTACGCATGAGAACTGAGACCCATTTTCATAATTTGAACTTGTTGTTTGTATCCATCTATAGTAAAATTTGTATATGATTGAAGTAAAATTTCATCTAAAATAAAGCTGTTAAAAGTTATTGACTTGCAAAATCATGAAGGCCATTTTAGAAAACGTTGTATATACTATAATCCTTTACAAATATAATATTATAAAAATATTCCCTATGCATTTATTATTATTGACAAAAGGTTTGGTTTATATTCTGTTCGAGATAAAACTACTTTGAACTTTGTTTAGAAACACTATCCTGAAATATATTTAGCTTCTGTTCACTAAAGGAATACTGAAAGAATTTTTCTTAATTTATTTCCCTTTTAAAAAGGAATATTTTAATGAAATTATTATAGATAATCCTCGACTTACGAATTTCATGCAAGAAATAATATGATACGTAAATCAAGATACAATCTAATGTAAGCAAAGAAACATAAATGTGTTATTTCCGAAACAGTACTTGTACAGAGAGCTCTAAACGACGTAAGCCACAAAGTCAATATTTTCTTTTTATTTTTATTAATTGAATATTATTTTTAATCATTGTTACAACTTGAAGGGGAGTCGGCTTGATAAAAAATAAAGACCCTTTATTTCTAACAAAAATGTTTTTATTTAATTTTTATTAAGTATAAGAGTATTAGCTTATAGAACTTTAGAACATTTATAAGTTTTTTGTATTTAATATTATATAGGTTAATTTACTTTCTTAATTATTATTAATTATCTTAATTCCAAAACGTCTAACGCAGTTTCACGTTAGTAAATTTTTGGCTTGGTCCAGTTTTAGGGAGTAAGATAAGACTAGATCGCGTGTAAATTATCGACTGACTTCGGCTCGCCGGTTTTATAGTAGGTCTTTTGGTATTTAAATTCAATCGTTAATTTTAACCAAAAATTCTATAAACCGAAAGGAAATTCCTTTTCAATCGTTTTTACAACCGAAAAGTAATTATCTACTTTAGTTTATTACCTAAATGGATTTTGTTAGGCGAAAATGTATAGGAATACCTCAAAGAACACTTGTGTAAATAGTTAGAAAGATAATGCTTTAGCGAGGTTAAGCGAAAAAGTTGTAATATGCACTGAACAAATTTTCTATCCCTGGTGGATACAAAATAACACAACTATATTTTTTTCTTCTATAACTTTGTATGTATGACTGCCATATTGTTTTCGTAAATTCAAATGCTTTTATACTTGCAACAAATATATAATATCCCTAGACTAAAATATAGTTATCTCGCAGAGATAATTTAGAAAAATTATATATCTGTTACAAATTGAAGCAATTTCTGCTAGAGATTGTTTAGAAAAATTATGTATCTCTTGAAAGTAGAGGCTGCTCCTGCCACAGATATATTATATGTCATACAAATACATATTATTTGCCTACTATGAATATAATATATCTCAGATAGCTATATTAATATACCTAAATTGCTAAGAAATTGAACAAATAACAATTTTAGTTAATTTATACAATATTTATTTTTTAAATTAAATTTAATATAACATTTATAACATTACATTAGTTTTTTTCCAAACTTTTACTTGTCACGAGACTTGATTATTTTTGCGAAGATTTTTCGCAAATTTGACAGATAATTCTGATTGGTTAGGGAAAACTTAAAATAATCTGAACCCGCGACAACATTTCGCAAATATAATTTTTCATTTTTTCATTTTAGCAGAAATGACAAGGAATGATATTAGGAGTCAGTTATTTTGAATATAAAATAAAATTTAGAATAAAAATTCTATTCACTTCCAAAAGAAAAACTTGTTAAAATAAATTCAAAATTGCATCTCTCGAAAATGAAAAATTTATCTTCGCAAGTTTGCGAAAATAATCATCTTCAGAGTATGTATATTTTTGACATAAGCTTCGCAAATCTGCGAAATCTTTTAACCATTTTGATTGGTTCAACGAATTGTCAAAAATAATCAAATAATTTCGCAAGTTTGCGAAGTAACGCGTGCCCTATTATTTTACCAATTATAATTTTAAAATTTTTTTATTTTAAACACGTTTTTGAGTCAGTTTTCACTTTGATCGAAAACATTGCATTAAAAACGGATTTTATGATTTGCTATAAATACCTACAGATATGATATATCTGTGGCAGATATATTAATTCTGCCAGAGCTTTATTATCCTTCCGGCAAATACAATATTAATTGTGGTGAATATTAATCCACAAAAAATGAGTCTACTGGATAATTATTATATCCTTGGTAAACATTTTAAAATTTAGTATATCTCCTGCAATGAAAAATATAACTCTAAAAATATACTCTAAAAAAATGATATACCTACATGTGTCAGAAATACCATACATATATTTGTGAAAGCAATATTATATTTTCAATGGCAAATTTGAAGCTGCAAGAATTGTATTTTGGCTGTATTAGAGAAATATATCTAATCGAGATATTAATTTAGCCCTTACAGATATTCTGAAAAACAATAATTTTTTCAGTGTGTATTTGGGACCCTCCAAAGAAATCCCTTTCGGCAATTACAAACGCAAATATGCACTAGGATAAGACGATAGCATAATTATAAGAAATATTGCCGACAGAGAAATAGATAAGAAAAGCGTATGCAAATAGAACCAGAAAATAGTATTGGGATAGGTAATGAGTTGCATTTATTCCATTTCATGCTCAAGTACATTCTATGAGTTCTTAGTTATATGTGTTTATATATAGGAATATACATACATCTGCATATGATGTTCAACTCATTACAACTTCATACAAATAGTAATTATTTTTGCACAATGAATAAAACTTCTACACAAGTATGGGCCGTGGAGTAAAAATTATAGTTATCTGTAGTTTTAGTTTCGTATAAAAATTTCCGGCAAAATACTTAAAACATAAATTTAACGCCATATATTAAAGAATTAAATGCAACATCTTAAAGTTAATATCTAAAGGGTGATTTTTTAGGCGTTTGGTTTTTCAGTGTTGCCTTATTGACATTTCGCCCGTGATTCGTGACATGTGTCAAAGTCAAACATGCTCAGTTAGCATTGCCATTTCACGATGAATAAACTCACGGTTGAGAACAATCAAGAATTATCCAAATTTGCTTTGAAAATCGGTGACGTTATTTTATTGCGAATTTGTGTTCAGTGTCGAGGCTCATTTTTGGCTCCATTAATAAGCAAAATTGTCGCTTCTGGAGTGAGACCAACCTAGAAGACTCTAGAGATCCCATTGCATCCAGAAAAATTAGGTTTACATGCTGGTGGCGTCGTTGGCCCTTATTTCTTTAAAAATGAGGCGGTAGCTCGTGTTATGGTAAATCAGAGCGTTACCGGACCATGATCAATGAATATTTCTTCGAAAGTATGGATGACATTGATCCTGCTGAGATGTGGTTTAAACAGGAAGACGCTACGTGCCATACAGTGACAGAAACCATCGATTTATTGAAATCGCGATTTAGCGATAATGTGATTTTGAGAAATATCCCTTTAAATTGGCCTCCAAAATGGTGAGATCTGACATCTTTCCAACATTTTCTATGGGCTTACGTCTAGTCCCTGGTTTGGGCTGATAAACCAGCAATAATTTGTTAACCTCGTTCGTGTTATTCGTGACCTACGGCCGCTATTGATCGAAAATACAAACCAAAATTGGACTAACAATATGCGCTTCGTCCAGAGCAGTCACAGTGGCCATATGCCCAAAGTCATTTTTAAATATGAATGGCATGAATAGGTCTTTCGAATAAAAAAGATTTTTGATTAAAAGTTAACTTTTTGTGCTATTTTTTGAATTTAGAGTTCATTACGCTAAAAAAAATCACCCTTTATATTATATTTGTGAAATTTTGTCTGTATGTACCGAATTGGCTCCTAAACGGCTGGACCGATTTTGATGAAACATGTTTCAAACAATTCTTTGTTCCGGCGGTTATAGGCCATATCAAATTTGCCACGTCCACTTTTATTGCCTACAATTAATGAAAAATGCGATAACTTCTGACATACATATTTATCGAAAAAAAAGTGAAACTTGGTATGTGAGTTCATATGGTCACTGCCGACAACTACATCAAAAGTGGGCGGGATTAGACTTATGCCACGCTGACTCGTAATAAATTTTTCTTAAGATTTTAATGGGAACAATATAATAAATTCTTTTTCTGATGATTAAAATTCATTTTCAGTCCAAGCAGGATCGAGTATTCTGCTAGTGTTTACCTATATACAAATACCTCACCGTAGCTTTGTATAAATTTTTGATTTTTTTCTACAGTTGTTAAATTCTAGTAATTCGGTCGTAAGTCGAAGAGTATCTATATTTGATAATTGATTAATCATTATTTTTAAAAATTTACATGCAATAATATGTATATATTTTTCTATTCATTTTCAGATATGAGACAATTCAAAATGAAGGCCTAGCATTGAAAAATACAGAAAATTGAAGAAAAAAAGTGAAGGGTTTTACTTTTTCAAATAACAAGAGTTGAAATAGTTTTTGATAATAATTCTCCTGAAATTTATATAAAATAAATACGACAAAAAAAAAAGAATATTTAGCAATTAAAAAAAAATTTTTTTTTATAACATATTAAATTAACATTATTAATTTAATCGGTTGTAAGACGAACTTACTTCGAAGCTGGAGAACATACAAGATTTAAACAATTTGATTGAACGAAATGGCTGGCCTATCGATTAAGGTAAATATTTTTAAATTGCAATTACGAAATTTTTCCTTTCCTAATTTTGATGGTCTGAAAATTTTATGAATCGGAATATGTATATTTATAAATAAACCGAATATCGATCAATTCGACACAAATATCCTTCAAGCATTAAGGAAAAAATCAAGGCATGTATATTCAAAGTTACCGCCGAGAAGAATCAAGTATGGTAAATACAAAAGGAGGTCATACAACATATTATACATTTCGAAGTAAATACGACGTTAATATAAGTCACAAGAATGCAAATAAAAAAAAAAAGCAAAAAACTGTTTGCTGAGGCTAATTTTTTGTGTGAATTATTTTTTTTTTTGAGCAAATCAGTCATCTATAAATTAGATTTAGTAAGTACTTTTCGTTACAATTATTGCAAATGCTATTGAACCAAATTTATAAATATTTCTATAAAGTTTGGCTTTAAATTTCAATATTTTATCACAATTCTGTGAGCTGTTATTTAAAAATTTTAAATTGGTTAAACCAACATTTTCGAAAGTATCAAAGTTGTATAAGAAACGCCCTATAAAAGGATATTATGTACATAATAACTTTTGTCATGTATTTGATTCTATTTATTTCGGTCTCAGAGTGTGTTCTGTTAACGAATTGTGTATTTATTTTTTGGTGCGGCCTAATTGTATAACTTGGAGTTTATTTGTACAGGAAAACATTTTCAGTTTTTGGATTTTGTATACTTTAGTTTCCGTTTATCGTATCCGATTCAAAAATGATTTGTTTATTCATTTGCCAAATGCCCAAATAAATTTGTACATATATATGTACATAATATATACTTATGCCGCGAATTTACCATATTTTGAAACGGACAATAATTATCAAATTATAGTCTTGTACGTGGAACAAGTTATTTATATAAATCCAATAAAAATTTGGATATGATAATTTTCACGTTCAGTTTGCTTTAACTATCACAAAAATTCAATCTTAATTTTTGATAATTGTCACAGTCACTTATATAGTGTCTTTTAATAGGGACATAACAATGTTGTATCTTTATATGAACGCACCCTTAAACATTAATTAATAATGACCTGTCAATGTCAAAACGTAGATTAAAGTTAACATTTGTATCATGGTAAAGTTCACAAACAAGCAACGCTTCGAAATTATTAAAAATTACTACCGAAATTCCGAGTCGGTCGTCGCAACTTTAAGAGCGAAAAATCATCCTCTGCGATGGGCTCATTTTTGGCTAAACGGATTTGTCAACAAGCAAAATATGCGTTATTGGACAGCAACAAACCCACATGTGCTTCAAGAGACACCATTGCATCCACAAAATATCACTGTATGGTGCGGTTTACATGCCGGAGGCGTGATTGGGCCGTATTTTTTCTCTGATGCGAACGATCGCCGTGTTATACCGTCAATGGAGAGCGCTACCGTGCCATGTTGGAGGATTATTTTTGGCCAGAATTAGATGAAATTGATATCGGCGATATGTGGTTTCAACAAGACGGCGCTACAAGCCACACAGCACACGTTACAATCGTTATGTTATGTCCTTAATGAAAGACCCATTATATGTATGTTACCGGCAAAGTATAAAATTCGGTATTTATATAAAATATCCAGGTGTTCTGTATACGTATAATTCCCACAACTATTAGGAACAATGTATAAAAAGTTTAATTTTCTTTATTGTCTAAGCATTTTATATAATGCGAATGCGAATGGTAAAGAGGATTTGAATTTAACTATTGCTATTGGGATATTACATATTAAAATAATACTGGTGACTTCATATGTATGCTGGCTGCCCGCGCTACTTCCACTAAAGAATTCATACTGAATGGTGACAAATATATTGGACATTTATTTATTTAAGTGGAAATTACCTAGGTAATGTATAAAAAATCGTCAAAATATAAGAAGACATCAACTATTATTTGTTCCATTCTAAACATTAAGAGATATCACATAGGGGAAAGATGGCACGTAATGAAAGAGACATCGCAATTTATAAAATAATTAAATATATGTATACGAATAATAAAACTTAAACCTTAAATTCAAATAAGAGTAATGAAAAAAAGTTAATAACTAATGGACTAAAAATTTGCATATTTCCTGTTCTTTTCTTACTGAGCCCGGAAAAGTTCAGAACTCTCAAGATGATATATTTTCGGAAGCACAATTTTTATGCAATAATGGAAAATCGTTATAAAAATTATGCTTCATAAATTTGATTCTTTTTTCCGTAATGAACATATCCGGGGTGTCGCCCATAACTCGTATAAAAATAATATTTAGCATATTTGTATATAAATTATTATTTTATAAATTTTAAATCATACTAGCTGGCCGTTCGCGTGTTATGGCGGCTTATGGTGAAGCTTCGATGATCTCACCTCCATCATCAATTTCAAACGGCCAAGAGCCTCCAGAACTATTACCGCCATTACCACCACCACTGCGTTCAACACAAGTTCTTCAGCCATTGTCTGTTTTTCCAGGTGGGAAATTTATTAATTTTTCTAATTTTCTGAAGAAAAAATAAATGGAAGTTATTTACTATAATATTATTGGCCCTATTTTACGTGCATATTTCTATGTTACGTTAAACTTCACATAAAAAATAATTGTTCTCTTCAATTAGATGTTCTGCAAAACAATTTTACTATTCGCAATGAGACACTAGTTACAATTTTATCAGGCACCTGAAGATAAATATCTTGTTATTTAAAATTAACATACAAAGATTTTTTCTGTAAAAGTAGCACAATACATCAGAAATAGCTGACTAGTTTTAAGATATAGTTGCTGTATTTTATTGGGAATTCTATCGGCGCTTACTATACATTTTATAGGTTCTTAATTAGCGCCGTATAATATTGGTCGCTAAATTAGCGATCGATAGAAAACATGTACTAAGCGACATCTGCCAGATGGTAGATGGCGCAAATCAAAGGTTTTTTTTCATTAGAATATTTAAAAATAACAGAAAATTGGTTTGAATCTTGAATCATACCTGATTTTCGTCAGTTTTTTTTCCATTATTTTTATTCCTTTTTGTTTTATTTAGTTAAAACAATGCTTTAAATAGCCGTCTCGTGAAATATTATTTGTTTTAATTTGATTATTTGTCTAAAAAAAGAATATTTAATTTTTCTAAACTCAAAAATATTAATCTAGTTGGGTACGCAACCAAAAAATTTCTTCAAATAATTTCAGTAGTTCGAATATTCGAAATTAAGAATTTATAAAGAGAAATCGTTCTTTTGAGAAAGTAAATTAGCGCCCGATAGAATTCTCAATAAAATATAGCAAGTATATAAACTCTTAAGTAGTAGATACTTTGTTTTTCATAATTGTTTTAATTTTGCCTGACGTTTTGTTTTTTTTTTGTCGGCGTTTCAATTATCAATCACTCCTCTGAAGATCTGTCATTTGGTTCTCCTCAGACTTCTATGTGGTGGATGTGAAATGTATTCGATTTAGTAAATATCACGGACGTATGTATATCAGGCAAAACCGAAAAAAAAAGATCAGTTCTCATTTGTTCGATTACTTTATGCAGAAATGTTTGGAAATATATGTACCTCATATAAAGCTTTAAAGTTCTTTTCTAACATAAAATATTGTATAAAATGTTTTTTGCAGAATAATTGAATAGGAAGCAATTTTAGGAATTAATTCATAAATAAGTTTAAAATAACATAACATAAAATAATATACTATAGAAAATTGCTCGAATAGGGCCGAATAATTTATTTTTCACCTTTTTTGTTTTCAAGTCGTTGCTTATTATTTAACAATTTTACTAAGTTCGATTTTAGTTTTTTCCAAAGTTTTTGTTTATCATTTTGTTTTACAAAAAAAAAAGTATTTGAACAATTACGTTTCAATAATATGATTTTTTAAACGAAAAACGTTGGTAAAATTATATAAAAGTATTTTAAAAATATTTTTATTTTTTTTTTTTTGATACTTTTCAACAAGTTTTCGTTAAATTTTGTGGTTTTTTGTTGTTTTTTTTTTGTTTTTAGTTATGTTTTGATTGATAATATTCACAATAGTGTTTTCTTTTTTCTTCTTTCGTTATGTTTTTCGTGTGGCTTTATCGTTCATTTTGTTGTAGAGTGAGTATAATATTTGCAAAAGGATTTTACATTTTTCATAATTATTTTATATATGAAATAATTTTTGTTTTTCTTTTGTTATTATTTCAATTCACAATATTAATATAAATATTTCTTTTATTCCAAAAAAAAAAAAATAAATATTTCTAATCATATATATATGCGCAGTGTCCAATTTGAGCGACGAAGGATCTTACGATTATGTTTTTGGTGGTCCTCTTGAGACCCCACCCTTATCTTCAACACTTAAGCTGACCTCGCCGCCAATTAGATTGAGATCTGATGGTAAATGTTATATAAAAAAAAAAAAAAAATAATAAATTGAAATAAAAAAAAAACTATTTTATAAATTACAAATTTTTGGTACTATAATAATAATTATTTGTTTATAATTCTTATTTACTATATAATTATTATTTTAACAGACGGACAACACGGTAGTAATGTAGAAGATGGACGAAGTTATCGACGCTCATTTGGATATGCCCCAAAGCGATCAAGACCCATAGTGGAACGCGAATCAAACGCTTCCAGTAAGGGTCATGGCGAGGACGAGGCCACATTACGGCAATTGCTTCTTGAGTATGTACAATATTTAATTTATTTTCCTTTATTTTCTTTTTTTTTTTTATTTAAATATTTTCTATATTCTTTTTAAATTTAAACTTAAGGCAATTTGAAAGCATTTTCTAAATGTAAATTTGTGTTGATTTCTTAAATTTTTTATTATTCTTCAAGTAATTTTGTAATTTATTTTCTTTGAAACTTACATTTTTCTATTAAGAAATATTTTCTTTTTTTTATTATTTTCCAATCGTAATTTATGTAAATACACATATATATATATTTATATATATATATATTGAATGTCTTATTTCTAGATATTTCCCCATTTCTCAGGATTCATGCATTCATCAATTAATTAAATAATTCATTCATTTTAACTGAATAATATTAAAAAAAAATCAGTGTTTCAAGCATGAGTACGTTGTATGCATTTTTTCATAATTCGTTCGAGATGTAATAATAATTAAGGTTTGTTTGTTAATTTCAACATTTATTTTATACACTGCATTATTGAGCTCAATTTATTCATTTTTAATTAAAAATAAGTAATAAGAAATCAGCCTATTTCTCTCTTTCTCTGTCTCTATGTTATAATAAAAAAATTAAGGTTGACAACATCACCACGACATTTATTTCACAGAAATTAATTAAACTTACAATAAACTGAAAACAGATTTCAAACCAGTCAATTTCAATGGTAAAGCGTGTAGATTTTTCCCTTTTAAAAGTTGTGCCAACTAAAGATTTGATTTTTGAGAAGGTTTTTAATGGCGTCGTATTTTCGAATAAAATTTCGAAAATTTAGAAATATTTTCGCACGAAAAGAACCGCCGAGAGCTGAAAGATAACCAAAAGAGTTTTCTCGTGAATTGGATAAATCGTATTTAATATTAAAATTTGTTAAAATTTTACTATACTGGTTTTTATTCCGGGAACCGAGTTACTCCAGTCTACATTCAACAATTTATAAAATTTTATATTTGATATTTATTTAATACTTTCAACTGGAAAACAAATGTAAAAAAATTGACTGTAGTAGATTTGTTTACAAAAATTTTAAAGACGAAATAAAGTCAGTCCTTAGACTTTATAGAATTAGAAGTTTTTCAAATTTGGTAGTATCAATTTCGAAAACCTTTAAATTTTGGTTCCCAGTTGGCATATCTTTTAAAAAGGGAAAAAATCGACCGTCTATAACCAGGCTAACAACGACGATGAGGTCTTTAATCCAATGAGATGCTGGCCTGGTGAGATATCCAAGAAGTAATTGGTTCAGTAATTTAATTGTAATTTCATATTGTCATTCTTAAGAAAGTCTCAAGGACTTCTTTGCTTTTTTTCTTTTTACTATTTGGAGAAAATCACTGTGAAATTTTATTTCTGTATTTCATAGTTTTTTAATACAATTTATTCAATTAACAACATTTTTAATGTTTATTAGAAATATAAGAAATAATTATCGTATTAGTTCAAATATCCAAAAAATGAATTTTTCAAAAAAGTCATTTAATGATGAAAATCGAGTTTCGAATAGGCTGATACAGTTTTTTTTTTATACATATATAATTTTTTAATTGCTTTTACGCTATGCAATTTATATGTTTTTGTTTTTTTTTAAATTTTCCAATAAACTTTTATGTAAATAAATAAATTCAAATAAATTAAATTTTTAATTTGTTTGCACAAAAATTTCATTAAAAAAAATACCAACGAAATTTTTTGTTTGTGATTTAAATATGCTTTAGTTTTAGTAGTTTACGCATTTTCGTTTTTGTTTAGCACATTTTTTTTTTCTTTTAAATCAAAATGATCTTTATTTAAATATTTAATTATTGTTAATTTTCAAAAAGTCCTTTTTTCATAAGATTTATTTTCTTTTTTCACAAGATATTCGATTAAGTACCTTCGATAGTTCAATCAGAAATTCACATATATATATTTTTGTTGTTGTTTAATTGCATAATTTAAATTATACAGTCTGTTCATTTAGAGCATGTATATGAAAAGGAAAAATCTTTAGAATTTAACATATTTCCAAAATAACTTCAAAACAATCTTAAAGTACAATTTTATGGTAATTTCGGGTTGTATTTATTATAAAATCAAGTCGACCTCTTTTTTTATATTATTAATTTTTATATTTGGTTCAAGCGCCTGTAGTTTTTATTGATTTTATTTGTTTTCCTTAAAGTTTTGCCGTTATTGATGTACCATCATGGACAGTTTTGGCGATCATTCTGGCTAATCCATATTTTTTATTTATACCATTTTAAAAAGGCCAAGAAAACAAAAATTTGTATCCTTTTTATATAAGGGTTTTTTATGATTGTACTTTTCGAAGGATCGATTAACATTTGGATATATTTTTTTTTGTATAACCTGAAAATAAGTCAGGATTAAAGAACTGTTGTATATATGTATATGAACAGAATGTATATATTATTCCGATGCTGTTTATAAGCATGAAAATTTGTATATATCCCTTTCTACTTAAAACAATTTTTTTGGTACGAGTACCCGTCATAAAGACTCACAAATGGGATAACTACAAAACAATTTTCTACAATGTTATATTCTAAGAAACATTTATTACATTTATACCAAATAATCAACAAAATCAAAATCAATACCATGAAATTAATATGCCTATTCTGGACTTGTAACTGATTTGCATTCAGAATAAATATATGATTAAAATTATGACTGTTGTGAAAATTCGTATTCTAGTAGCCGAATCATAATTATCTTACAAAATATATAAATTTGTGAGAGTTTGAACTGTTATTATTCGGTTTATCATGGTTTTATGAAAAATACGTACGAAGTTTTTTATGTATAGGTGTGAAAAAAACTATCAAAATTTCAAAAATTTCAAAATTTTGAAAAAGTATCTATTTACATGCTTATGGTACTTAGTACTATAAATTCCAATGAATTAAAACATATTTATTTTGCAGATTTTTTGTATATATTAATTATTTTAGTAAAACACTTAAAATTTCGCTGTGATATCAAATATTTTCGTTCAGGACTTATGATCTTTTTTTTGTATGACAGTTGTAAGTTATGACCGTGCCAGAATACGAAATTTAGTCTTTGATAGTTATGATTGTAACATCATATTTTATGATTCCGCTAAGAATAAATGTCACAGTGATGATTTCAGTTTGAAAAATAATTCTCTTAAATTATGCAATTTTACATTTTATATCAAAATTATTTCGCAATATTTTTCTGATCGAAATAAAAAGTTTTTTTTTTTAAAGCAAATTCTTATAAAACCATTTTAAAAATTGATATATATTTATAATATATATATATTATCTTCTTTCAAATCAATTCATGAAAAGTCTTCTAATTTTTTTTTTTTGCATAAATCACTAAAATCGTAATATTTTGCATTCTATAAAAGTGCATCCAAAATATCAACATAAATAATATACAAAACAAAATAATAATCATAATATAATAATAAATATAAAAAAACAATAAATGATAATTATACAATCGTCATTTATTATAATATCAATCTTCTCTTTTTTTCTGTTATAGATTTGCATAAATTGGTCAGATTATAGAGTGCAGTGCGATAGTAAAAAAAAAAAAAAAAAAACACAATAATCTGACACCGCTAAGTTTGGGCATACGACATTCACCAACAAAAAAAAAAAAAAAAAAAATATATATATATATATATATAAATTTAATAAAATAATTGAGAAACAAATAATAAAAATAATTAACATAATTAAAAAAAGATTAGCTCAAAAAAAAAAATTTTTCTAAGAAATTAAAAACAAAAAAAAAATCGAAAAATTTTTAATATCGGCGAAAAGAAAAGAAATTTTCAAAAAAAAAAAGAAAAAATTAATTATATCAAATTTAAATTTAATTTAAAACGAAAAAAAGTAATATTTACTAAATTAATATGCAAAATGTTTAAAGAAAAAAAGTCAATACAAGCAAAACGGTAGAAGAAGAGAAAACTGAAAAAAATAGGACTGAAAAAACTAAAAACGAAAAAAAAAACAAAAAAAGAATTATAGTAATATTAATAAATACAAAAAAAAAAACTAATCATCTTTTATAACATCATCTCTCATCATAATACAAAACCAGTTCATCAAAATGATGGGCACTATGCCTCCAAGGTATATACTATCAATATTAAATTTTCATTTGTTTCAAATTTTTTTTTTTTATTGCTATTATTTGTTTTGTTTTTCTGTCTCGATCAAAAATCCTTTAAGAAAAGAAACAAAAAAAACATCATATCAATATTTTAAATCAATTAAAAAAAAAAAATAGAAAATACGAAAACCAAACACAAAAGTTATATTATGAAAATGACGAAAAGTTGGAAAAAAGAATTAAAGTAATTTGAAAATTCTACAACACTTGAACTATTTTCCCCATTTCTATTTTTAAGACCGTGTGCTGTTTTGGGAAGAATAAGAACGGTTACCATACATTTTATACCCGCTTATTTAAGGAATGTTATTTATCACTATTAATTTTTACCAGACTTGTTCAATGTTATATTTGAGGTATAGATGGCATTGTTTTTTGATTTTTAAATTTTAACTGATTTTGGTATTTTTTTTTTTATTATATTTAGTTTTTTAAGACAATCATGTTAGTTTAAGGTATCAGTTCTTAAACTGTGAGTCGCGAAATGAAATGCTAGGGTCGCAAAAATCGAGAAAATCAAAGTTAAACACTTGAATTTCAGTTTATATGTTATTTCACGAACGCACAATATTGTGACGTTGTTATTCGTTATAAGTATATATTCGCAACCCAAGGTATTAAGGGTCGCGAAAAATCTACTGATGAAAAATGGGCTCGTGAATGAAAAAAGTTTAAGAACCGATGGGCTAAAGCAATACTTTAAATGGCCATTTTGCGGTTTTAATTTCACTATTTGTTTAAAAACAAGAATTTTTAATTTTTTAAATGTCAGAAAAATCATAACTGAAATTAGTTGCGTGTTGCAGTAAATTTCAGTATACTGCCAATATTTGCAGTAAAAATTTATAAGTGTATAGGTTATACAAAATCGTTTTTTTTTTTTGCAGAGAGTTAATTAGCAAACCTAAATATCGGATCATATCGTATGAGCTAAGCGTTATGTGAAAATTTCGTACTATTCAAATTTTCGAAGCCTTTTTATAGTATTTTAAACATTGCATATATGCTGTTCTTGTTTTTATTATTATTATTATTATTATTATTATAATATGAAAATATTAGTTCGACATCAAAACATCACCTCGCCATCTTAGATAAGAAATTAAAATTTGCAAAATCTCTTTCATTTCATTTATTTTAAAAATTTTTGAAAATTGTTGTCCATTGTGTAAAATAAGATTGTACATAAATGTTTCATATTTTCGTTTATTTTTTTTTTTATTTTTTTTAAATGTAAATTAAAATTTGGTGCAAAGTTTTCATGTAAAAAATAAATGGGTTGACATATGGCATAAACTTACATATTCCAAATGTATCAAAAATTTTATTAAATCTAAATCAATTCATCTTCTTTCTATCCTGTGTTACTTGTATTAACTTATTTGTAGCAATAACAAAAATAAAAAAAACGAATAAAGTTTTAGATACAAAGAGTCTGCATATTAAATATCTGCCAATTAAATGGTAGAATTTGATTAAATTATTATAAAAATGGAAAAAAGTGTGCTAATATTCTAAAAAACAAAAAGAAAAACATAATAAATTTGATTGTGGAATTTTTTTTTTAATATTAAAATTTATTTATATTAAACAAATAATACAAATTTTTTTTTTTTAGTAATACATGTATTTTGGTGAATGTCATATGTCAAAACAATTAATTTACATTTTAACAGAAAATATTCAATTTATAGATATAGGAAATTATAAAGAAAATAAAGAAAATCTTTAAATACAGTTTCTCTACTCAAATAATTTCCAGACTTATTGTAATGCGGCTAATTTTTTGTGAAGAGACTGTATGTATCCAAATAGTTATGAGTAACACCTCATCTCCACACGACATAAATTCAGTCAGATATTATGTTAGTAGTTGTCAATTGGGAATGTTAGTGGGTTGATTTTGTTATAACATTTCATCTCCACAGGACAGAACAGCAGACAAAACACCTGCTCTGACTGAATTTATGCCATGTGTAGACAGCTAGTTAGGTCTTTTGAAACTTTTAAAAACGATAATTACTGGTGTTGCCCAATAGAATTAACGATGTCTAGTAAATTATCATCTGCCAATGTCAGTAATAAGATTATTGTACAATGTCAAGTAAAGTAAAATCTTCCACTGTCGGACATAGTATAGTTATAAAATTATAAATCAATTAATCACGTCACAGATCAATTTGTGACAAGATCCTACATTTACTAAAATCTAATTCTATTGTACCCGATTTTTGTAAAGTATTTTTTGTTGTTTTTTTTTTTTACATAAGTCTTTAATTTGAAATTCTTTTGACTTTTCGTCATTTTCATATCGTTGATAAAATATATAATAATATAAATTAAAACGACATAAATACATTAAATAGCATCAGAAAACATGGAAAAATGAAAAAAAATTGAAAAACTCGAAAAAGTACAACAAACAGACATGCACACCAAATGAACTTTGTGCATTTTATTATATCTAATTTAATACTTTTTTTTTTTTTTCTTTAATTGCTTCTCATAAATCGGTTCATAAAAATATGGTATATGGTTGTTATTAAGGCGTTGCCTTGAAGACGATAGAAAAAACGTGACAAACTTAGTAAATTTTGTTGTAATTTTGAAAAAAAAAAAATTGCAATAAATTTACACAATTAACTGATTAGTAAAATAACACGAAAACCCTTTTCCATGTTCACTTTTCCGTCTTGATAAAATATTGTTTATATACCAACTTATATGCAAATACGTTTATTGTATTTTCGGTACAGTACCGTGAGAATACCGAGAATTCTCTTCATATACGTAAATTTATTTAATTTCTTATTTTATTCGAATATGTACATACATCATAAAGGAAGGAATTAAAGACATCAAGTTAACTTCAGACCACAATAAAGAAACGTTTTACGGACAAATTTAAAACTTGCGAATGTCCTCGGCTTTTTTCTTAAATTGTTGTTTTTTTCATATTTTCAAAAAAGGTAAAAACATAAAATAAGTAATACTATACTAGTATATAGTACTATTTAAGGTTAACGGTTAGCGGCTTAACAGTTTCTGTACTTATTGTATTAAGGCTCAAATTCAGACATCGACTATGCTCACATAGGCCTCATAAAGATATAAGCTTACCTCTCGATTCTATATAACAGAAAATTAATTCAATTTTTAAAGTAAAAGGATATGGAGAAAACTACTATTCTATAAAATAAGAATGTTTGGAGAATTTCGAACTTTTGCCTTAATTATTGTATAATAATAATAAAATAATAATTCAAAATTCATGTCAACATTTAATTTTAAAAATTTTTCAATTGAAAAACTGAATTGAAAGTATGTATATGATATTTTGTCAAAATGGACATATGCAGTTTCAATTCTAATGTATGATTTAGAATTTAATACATAAAAAAGATTTCATGTTTGCATTACAATTTGTATGTTCTATTTTGAAAAAACGTGACCATTACCTGGTATGTGCACTGCTAATTTATATACCTAGGACCGCAGCTATTTTAAATTTATACGTCAATCTTGTAAGCTGTAAAGCAGAGCTCTGCAATCAGTGTGCCGCGAGATGATGCTAGGTATTCCGCTTTTCAATGCCTTCAAGAGAAGAAAATGTACAGAATTGATGATAGACATGGGAATATGAACTGAGCATTTGTTTGTATATTTTTATTTGTGCTGTCTCACAGAAGATTTAGAAACACCTAGATGTGTTGGCCAGATCAAAAAGTTACGGAGCTATGCTGTAAAGTATGACACTTCCCAGTAAACTAAAAATTTTATGGAACGTCACTTATACTCAATTTCACAGTGAGACCACAAATTCAATTAGAAGCGTAAGATGAGCTTAAGTTATCAAACGAATTTCACAGTCAAGCCTTAAGTGAAACTCAAGTTTCATTTCTGAAAACTTAAGTTTTTCTTAACACAATTTGACAGACAAAATATTATGGAATGTTTGTATTAATGTTTGTATTGATTTAAACTTTAAAAAGTTTTTTTTTATTATATTCTAATCATTCTAAAAGTTAGATATAAATTCTTTTTTTTAAAGAAATATTTGACATTTTAAACAAATCTTTTACAATTGTCAAGTTGCGAATAAAAATTCAAAACATTAAAATTATTTAAGCTTAATTTTCGTCTATCTGTGAAATGGAAAAAATCAGCTTTGGCTGGTGAAATTGGGCATTAAAAATTTTTCCGAACAATCCTCGATACATATAAGATAGATACCAGAATCTATTGATATGTATTTTCAGTTAACAGCATAAGAACACCTAACTGCTTATGTAGGGTTGAGGCTTCTTGTATGAAATTAATTAATGTGAGCTATGATCCCTGTATTCATTTTAGACATTTTTCCAATAATCGTATCACACCTCAAAGTATATAAACATATTTTAATCTTTCGAAATCTCATGCGAAATCTAGTTTAGTTTATAAAAGAAAAATTAAACTATTTTCTAATGTCCTCTTTACATATATCACACATGATAAATTTCTTTCTTGGATATCCTTTTCAGCAACGGCGTCAAAATCGTCTCTCATTCGTATGCAAACTTTTTAATTCGTTTCAAATCCTCTTCTCTTTATCTTTGGCAAACTCTCATATTCGTTTTTCTTTTTCTATCTTTCCTAATTCTTTCTTCTCTAGTTTATATTTCTCATAATTTTTTTTTTTTTAAGATCCTATTTATTTTATCGTTGATTCTGTTTCTTTTTCCTTTTTTTATTTTTCTTCTCTTTGAAGTATTTCTTCACATCCAATGTTTTTTTTGTTTTTGTTATGTTAATCTTTTTTCTTGATGCACTTTTATCAGCCCACGCCAGAAGCCAAAAAAAATGCTAATTTAACATTATCCTGAGACATAATTACAAATAAAGAAATGTTGTTGTTGTTTTTTAACATTCATATAAACATTCTAAATATCCCGTTTTTGTTTTTCTTTTTAGTTTCTTATTTTATATCCGTTTTACCCGTTTGAATTATTTCCTTTTTTTTTGGTTTTTGTTCTGAACTTATACAATTTTTACTAATTACTAGAGCGTGAAGATGAATTTCTTTAAAAACATATAACTTATAACTATATGCTATAAGAAAGTCTTTTTGTTTTCTTTTGTTTTTTGTTTTTTTTTTGGTTTTGTTTTCTGTATAACAAAGTAGTTTAATATTTCTAGAGACCAAACAAATGTTTCAAGTTTTTTTTGATTTTTTTTTCAAATTTTTATAAAAGCTTATACTTTGTTTTATTTTTTTTTTTTTAATAATTATATAAAAAAATATATATATATTTAAATATGCTATTATTTTTCTGATTTAATTAAATATGCCAATCAGTTTTTTGCTTAAGAATTAATAAACTTTATTACACAAAAAAAAGGAAAGAAATTTTTAGATATTTTAATCAGAAATTTTCAATACTTTTAGAATATAGTAACAATATGCAAAGCTCTAAGATCCAAATTTTTTGTTTTAAAGTTAATTTATATCAACTAAAAAAAAAAAACATCCGAAGTGCCTTACATAGTGTTTATACAGGACTTTTTATGTGTTAGGCTGAACGTCAAAGAGTCGTCAAATTTATTTTAGTTACTCGTAGCTGGTCATATTAAGCTATAACATGCCATATGTAAACATGTCCATTGAGCGAGAATTGATTCAATAGGTCTGTTTTATTTGCCACTTTCTCTGAGGTGGAGGACATTTTTACATTGAAAACAAAAACAACAAAAGGGTAAATCCTACACTACTTTCAGAGCAGGTGTAAACTATTGCACCCGAATTAGTTCAGTTTTCTATCATAAAAAGTGTATTAGCTAAAAGTCTCTCATTTAATTACAATATGGTTGCTAAGCAGCGCTACAAACATTTGAATTAAAGCTTTCTGCTACTCCTGCTCGTTTTATTTGCCACTTACCCAGCTCCAGCGTAGGGTATGGCAAATAAAACAGACTAAATATGTGCCTAAGCAGTCCAAAAAACTTGTTTTTTTTACAAACCGAGTAATCGATTAATTTTATTTTTCAATACCCGCATACCCAGGTAATACTTCAATCAGTTTTAATTCTAGCACTAGTAGTCCTCCAAATTATGTGAAAGCCATAACAGACTCTATTTCTGTACCTCAACCAAAGCAGATACTTTATGTACTGAATGCGATTCTTTTTAAATATTTTCAATATTCAATATTTTCCTAAAGACTTGACTTGAATATTCAAATGAACTCTAAAACTATATTTCGTATGTCCGACCATCACTTTTAAATACACCAAATCCAGTAAATTAGAGTTCATTCGTAACCTTCGCGTATTAGAAGTGCTAACAGTAACCGTCGGATAGTTATGCAAGCAATGAAATTTCCGAGTACTCGAGTATTCAGTACTCCAAGTTGGAGTGACTCTGTGCCGTAAGAGAATTATAAATATTATAAGTTGAAGAAATAAAGAGAATTTGAAGAAAACTGCTATATTAAGTTAATCCTTCTTTATTAAAACACGATAAATATTATTTTGCTAATATTGCACCGCGTTTTCTTGCCTTCCGCCATTTTGAGTTATGAATTTGTAATATTTATGTTAGATATTTCTATTAGGACTTTTTTCCCCAACACAAATTTCCGTGAGACATTTGTTAAACAGAATCGATTCAATAACAAAAAAAGTCGTATATACAGTATGTAACTGGTTTAGGTTAATTTTAATTTAAATACCACAGAAGTGATGAATAAAACTATTACGTTATTTCGTAAATACTTACAAAATATCTTAGCCAAAAATGTTGTCTTCAATGTTTGCCATACTCTTTATGCTAACTCATTTTTGGATAAGTGTCTTTCACACTCACAAAATTAAGGAGGGTTTTATACCTCGGTGATTGTAAATAGGGCTTTATGCAGTAATCCTTAGCATCAGTGTTCAGATCCAAGTTTTCTCTGTAATTCTTTAACAATAATTCAAGTTTTGCTTAACCCATTCAATGTAGTGAGTTTAAAATTTTCGGAAAATAAAAACTTCTATTAAAACAGTTCTTTATCGCGATTGCTACTAATTGTGCCAACTAATATGAACAAATTTGTTTAACTCTAAGAAAAAGAGATTGGGTCTATTACGTTCGTCTAACCCCAATTTTTTTTAACTTTCAATCCCTTCAAGAATATCTCAAATTTTTATCGGACCCTCCTTTACTTTACTATTACGTACTTGGAATGTATGTCTCTGAATTTTCAGCCCGAATCCGAATGTCAGTCATATCGACCTCAGCGGATCGATATCGACTACTTTGGGGTTCCCTGGTCTAACCATATTAATTACGGTCGATCTTTTAATAAATAAACTGAAACTGAACTTACATTTTTAATAGCCAACAAAAAAAAGAACTTTTCCATATGCGATTTATCGCCTTAAAAATTGAGCAAATAATCGTTTTTTCCGGAAACTGTTGAATCAACTATGTTTTATTTAGCAAGTCCAATGAGGATGGATGTACTCAAATACGGTCGTGCATAAAAAAAATTATTTCTGAATACATTTTTATTATTTAAAAAATTTTCCGGAAAAATATTTGGTAAAAGAGTTCAATCAAAAAGTTTATTAATTTTAGGTAAAATACGGAAATTAATAAAAAAAAAGATAGTAAAAAAATTGATTGGCAAACGAAAACTAAAATCGATCAACATTTTAAAAAAAATTTCAAAATTTATTAAAAATATCTGTGCCGACATTAATGGAGCGCAACAAAATAAGGCAACAAAATTAAAATTATTTTCTATTTTTTTTTTTAAATACATTCGAGTGGGAAATAAAATGGAAAATTAATTTAATATAAAAATTTGTATAAGAAATAAAACAACTAAAAACAAATTAAGCAATAAATGAAACGATAAATTTGTTATTTTGTATAAATGAAAAGATTTGAAACATAAGAAATTTGAAAAAAAAAAATAATTAAAAATTCGGAAATATAAATCAAATTTCCTCACAGGCAACTGTTAGAATTGATGTCCTAAAATAGTATTTTCTGCTTTGTTTACCCGTTTCATTACAGTTTGCAAAAGCAAGTTAGTGTGATGAGTATGAATCTATCAGCGAAATTGGATGAGCTTCAAAGAGGCGATAGGCATCTAGAAACGACGGTCGCCTTATGTGAAATACGAACTCAACTTCAAGAACTAACGAAATCCGTGGAGAGTTGTCAAAGTGAAGTATCCGAGGTAAGCTCAGCTACTAATTATTTAATTTTATTTTGAAAGCATACCAAAGTTGGAGACAAGATGAAGAGTAGGTGGCCAGGTATGAATAGATGGCCAAAATCCAAAATAACTATAGGATGAAGATCATCTTGTCTATAGGCTTGTGAACCTGAACACCACCTTGGATAGAGTTGTTCAAGTGCTCTTACATTCCTTAAATTTGACATTGCTCGTGCTCTGGTGTAATTTTTCGAACTTGATCTTATTAATTTATTAATGAATAATATTCTATAATGTCAATTTAAATTTCATTATTTTTATTGAATATTTAAGGTAAAACGCGATATGGTAGCTATTAAACATGAACTAGACACTGTACAGCAAGTCAAGGAAGAAATTGAAGAGTTACGCGAGTATGTGGATCGTCTGGAAGAGCACACACACAGACGAAAATTAAGACTTTTAGAACAAGTTCGTGGAATTGCTACATTTTGTGTACTTATTTATGTTCTTTTGTTAAAAAAAAAATATTAAATAACATAAAATTATATTATTTTTTAATAAAACATATTTATTTAATTTAGTTTTTTTATTTTTTGTATTTTTATTTTAAGTTTTAGATTGTTTTAGATCTCATACATTTTTGGAAAGCCAAAAAAAAATCTACTTCTACAAATGAGTTTCTAATTATTATTTCATTTTTTTGTGTTATTGTAGGAATTTTCTATTTTATAATTTCAATAAATTTCTGGTTCTGATACTATATTCGATTTTATTTTTAATTTACTCATTTACCAAAAATTTCTTCTCGATGTATTTTATTAATTAGTTGATTTTCTAAAAGACGACAAATATACAAGTATATCAAATTACTTTATAATTAAATTCTCTTCACAGGGTCTTACATTTTTCCTAACTTATGCAATATTTGCTGCCGTTCTTGGTATGCTTCAGTTTGGTTATAATACAGGCGTAATAAATGCTCCAGAAAAGAATATTGAAAATTTTATGAAAGACGTCTACAAGGATCGATATGGTGAAGATATTAACGATGATTTTTGTCGTCAATTATATTCGGTAGCTGTATCGATATTTGCCATCGGTGGTATGTTGGGTGGTTTCAGTGGTGGTTGGATGGCTAACAGATTTGGGAGGTTAGTTTTCGTCTATATAGCTTTTATTATAATGGATCTAATAATATTCAAAAATTTTTTTTTTGCTTTGATTCAAAATTTACAGAAAAGGTGGATTACTTTTAAATAATGTTCTCGGTATATCAGGTGCTTGCTTAATGGGCTTTACGAAAATGAGTCATTCCTATGAAATACTATTCCTTGGACGATTTATTATAGGAGTTAATTGCGGTAATCGATTAAAAAAAATATTGATTTTAATTTATTACATACCGATTTTTGTTTTATTTAGGTTTAAATACATCTTTAGTGCCAATGTACATCTCTGAAATAGCCCCATTAAATCTTAGAGGTGGACTCGGTACTGTTAATCAATTGGCTGTGACTGTAGGTTTATTATTATCCCAAGTGTTGGGAATCGAGCAAATTTTAGGAACAAATGAAGGTTGGCCAGTATTACTTGGTCTTGCCATATGCCCAGCTATACTACAATTATTATTACTTCCGGTTTGTCCAGAATCTCCAAGATATCTTCTTATTACAAAACAATGGGAAGAAGAAGCACGAAAAGGTAATTATAAAGACATATATATACATATTATTTTATGATTATGCGACATTCCTTTTTTCATTATTTAAGCTCTTCGAAGATTACGAGCGTCAAATCAAGTTGAAGAAGATATTGAAGAGATGCGTGCCGAAGAAAGAGCACAACAAACCGAAAGTCATATGTCAACAATGGAGTTAATTTGTTCCCCAACATTACGGGCCCCACTTATGATCGGAATTGTTATGCAACTTAGTCAACAGTTTAGCGGTATTAATGCGGTATTTTATTATTCGACATCACTTTTTATGAGCTCTGGATTAACTGAAGAGAGTGCAAAGTTTGCTACCATTGGTATCGGTGCTATTATGGTAAAAAAAAATTGACTACGAATTGATTATATTATGTGAAATATTTCGTAAAACATGTTTGTGAAGTTGCCAAATTTGCTGAATGAAACTTATAGTAGCCGATTTTGATTCCACTTTGGGAAAAATGGGACAGATAAACAGCCAAAACTAATAATATTTCAAGGCTTTTTCTGCATAACTTTGTTTCTTCTGTTTCAAATTTCCTCTAATTCGCAGGTAGCCTAGACCCTAAAAGCGTTTATCTATTCAGAACATTTTATTCAAATCGGTATATTAGTTTTTAAAGTATATCCAAAAAAATTTATGAACAGGCTTATTTTCTCCTACGACTATTTGTTTCCTCATTATACTTTCATCGAATTTGTTGATATTTAGTACAATATTGCCTATTTATATAGTAAACGTATGGAAAAAATTTCAATGAAATTGGTGTACAACCTTTCCAATTAAATGTGAAAAACTAAAAAAGAAAACGACAAAGTTTCTACTCACCCTGGTTTTTGCTTTATACCTTCGCTTCCGATTTAGCTGAAATGCAATACCAGAGATAAAAAATAACCAACTTACATTGTAAATTTCATCAAAATCGGATAACGCGTTTTTGAGTACGCGGACGGACGGAAATGTATAAATCGATATAACTTTTGATTCTCTACACATCTATAGCCTTGTAATTCTTCTCCGATAATTATTTCTATGCGTTACAAATTTAGCGACAGACTAATATACCGTCTGGTAGAACCTACCTGGGCATAAAAGTCTCTTCAAAATGCTACTGGTTAATGTTCTCTAAAACATACTTCCTCCACCGAAAATAGTTTATCTCAAAAATGTTTATATGAAAAATACGATATTTTGAGTAAAATACCGTGATACCCGCTACAAAATAGGAGATTTTTATAAAAATAGTGTTGTATTACAAAGAAGCAAATAACTGCTAATTGATGTAATGGTATATTGCCAAATTTGTTCCAAGCAAAGAAAGGTTTAATTATATTGACTGAAAGAGAAAATTCCTATAAGATTTCAAATAAGACCAAAATTTCAGAGTGAAGGACGGTTAGCAGCTACCTAGGGTTTCTGGAAATTCGGGTTCTTAGGACTCGGTGAGTACGAGTCCCGAATTTCGAAAACTCGTCGAGTCTGAGTCGAGTCTGGATCCTAAATCTAAACTCAAATCAATAAGCGAAAACGTTTACTATTTTGAAACTCTATAACGATTCTCATTGTTGAAGTTGTTTTAACAAAAAAAAAAATACTAAAATTTCTTAAAATTAGAATTATTTATTACATTACAAGATTTTTAACTGAAATTGTTCGTCGTGCCAAGAAATTAAAAAGAAAATGTACTCAAGTTCATTTATTAATCAATTTATTTATTTTCAAAAATTAAACTTTCTAACTGGATATAACTATTGGAGCATTTATTTGATTAAATATAATTACTTTTTTTGTCTTAAGGTAGAAATATTTGAGAAATACTAACGAATTTAGAGACTTGTCAGCAGGTCACGATCTGATTGTAGTACAGAAGTTGAAGTTGCTTTTATGGAGGAAAGTATGTTGTACAGGAGTGGAATCTTGTATTTCGATCCGACTGAATTTTCGATTCGATTTAATATTCGATCTGAATTCTTTTTAGCATCGGCTAACATGATCGTATGGTTATTAGTGTGGCTGTTGAGAATTCCACGCAAATGGTATAAATTTTCAAATTGCCCGATGAAATTTTATGAAATTTTGACAGCTGATAGTTTCTTTTTCTTGAAAAAATTAATTTAAAATTTTTGTGTTTTAGTTCGGTTTTTAGTTTTGAATTATTTTTAAATATTATTTAATAATAAATATCGAAATTGTTGGTCTTAATGAAACAAAATATCGTCAAGTGTTTTCGGTCCTCAATTTATACGGTGGCGTCTTTTTTATTTTGTTATAATGATAATTTTCACTTTGTTCTTAGAGCATTTTATTTGGTTGTAATTTCATGAAAATCTTGATAATTTTTTTAAATTCAGTACTTTCAAGTTAACTTTTGCAAGCTTGGGATTTTTTTGCATAAACTCAAGTGAAAAAAAAAATTTTTAAAAAAATATTTTATTTTCTTTTTTTTGTGAAAACTACAATTGTATAGTAAAAATTCAAGGAAATAATTGTCAAATTGCGTGTACTTGGGTTTTTTGCATTAAAGAAATTAAAAATATAATGATAAACATAAAAAACCATGTTATCGACAACTCTACACTAATCGAATGAATTTTATACGATCACAGTGTAAAATATTTTCGATCCGGCTTTAGTCGATACCAAATTGGTTGGTCGAATCGTATATACGATGAAATTGCTTCAAATCGAAATACAAGATTCCACCCCAGGTCATCAAAATTACTTGTTCGTTTTTTAGTATTTCTGAAAAGCAAAAATTCTTGTTTAAATTTGCTATAAATCTCGGACTCGGACTCGTCGAGTATTAGAGTCAAGTCTCGAATCCGAGTAACTACCCAAATACTCGATGAGTCCGAGTCGAGTCGAATCGAGTACAGAAACCCTACAGCTACCTTCAGTGTGTTTACAATTGGTCCTGGAAAAAGCCAGGGTCCACATCAATTGAAATTTACTTATAATTGTAAATGGAGAAATTAATTTGAAATGTATACCATATTTTCGGGTAGAGGTAATAGTGTTTTTCCACGTTTACACTACGAGACGAAATATGTTTTACACGAAATGTTTTATACTGTGAAAAGGCAACTTGAGGCGATCCATAAATATCGTAATAAGTTGTTTTTCCATCTTACATGCCCCCGGTTTTGTTTTTATACTTTAAAGTAAATAATTTTTTTTTTCTCAATTTCTCTCTATAGGTTGTAATGACATTAGTTTCTATACCACTTATGGATCGAACCGGTCGACGAACTCTTCACCTTTACGGATTAGGTGGAATGTTTATATTTTCAATATTCATAACGATATCATTTTTAATTAAGGCAAGTATATTTACATTTATTTTAATAAAATTTGGCAAAAAAAAAAAAAAAAAATTGCAAAAGTGCAAAGAACAACTTTTGGCGGGTTCGTATTTAATTAATCTAATGTTCTCTTTTTCATTTATTGTATTTGCTGTTTAAATGTTTCTATAATTATTATATAACATATATATTTTTTTTTTTTTTTTTTAATTGGAATTTTGGAAAGTTTTATTCAAATTGATTCTTCAATGTTTTTCTTTCTTTCATGGAAATGAAAATGTTTAAACAAAAAACTTTGTCATTTTATTTTTTTTCTTTCAAATTATTTTCGTCATTTTGCATGAAAAAACAGAGAGCTTTTAGCATAATTTTTTATTAAAAAAAAAAAACACTGCTAAATTATTTTTGAAATTTTTGTTATTTTTTTCTTTTTTTTTTGAAAAAAATACATTTTTTTGCTAAAAAAAAAATACTAATTTATTTATTACTAACAAATTTGAATTGTTTTTTTTTTTTTTTTTTGAAAAAGTATACAAAAAAAACCTTTTTTAAAAAAAAAAAAAAAACAAAAAAAAACACTGAAAGTAACGCTTAAATATGCTGCTTGCTTTTTTTAGTGAATTTATTTCATATGTTTTCTGTTTAGTAGTTTTGTTCTGGTTAAATTGTTCTCTTTTAGAATAAGTTTGTATTGAATAAATGAGTTTCGATTAAAGAAGAAATACTAAGAAATACTAATCAAAAACTTTGGAGTTTTTTTACATAAATAGAAAAACAGAATTTCATTAAAATTAAAATATTTTATTTTTTTTTTTAATTTCGGAAATTATAAAAATTGAACTTTTAAAAAAGACGAAAATAAATGAAATGAAATTCATTTATTCAATTGTCTGTTTGCCCCTATTTTGTGAAATAATTCTCGATTTGTCAGGCTTTTAAACCCCTGCGTTTATTTTAAGGATATTTTTATAATTAATATCAAAAAATATTTACTTTTTATACAAAAAAAAAAAAAGAAAAAAAAACTACTAACTTAATAACTAACCAAATTATTAAAAAAATTTGTGTGAATTAAAAATACATAGTGTGACGTTCCCAGGTTTTTCTTTTTTTTGAAGTTAGCTTTTAGTTTAAATTAAATTTTTGTTTGGTTTTTGGTTTTTACGCTTTCATTTATATATATATATATATTTTTTATTTTATTTTATATTTTTTTTATCATTTTTAAACATTTTATATGTGATAAAAACTTAAAACATTTAACATCATTTTCAAAGTATTTTTTATTTTTATTTATGTATTTTTTTATTTTTTTTTTTAAAGAGTTTCACGGTTTCTTTTTTATATTTTTTCTGTTTTTTGTTGTAAATCACCGACTTTTTTGTTTTTTAATCGAATTCAAGAATTTTTTATGTTGCGATTATGCAACATTTATTATTCAATGATTCAAACAAAAATCATTACGGACATATTTTATTTGTGCATAAAAATAAATTCATGAATTCACTTAATTTGCAATTAAATTGTTGGCATTTGAAAATAATCGACATAATATATATTAAACACGCCTAATCACAACCACCCACACAAGATAAAGAAATGAGCAAAACACTGCGCGCTTTGCAAATATAATATACCACAAATTGACAAGTTTTCACACAGATTTTGTTTTATTTTTTCTTTTTTTTTCCATTTCTTATTTTTCAATTTTTGAATATAAAAATAATTCTTTTTTTTTGTTTTTTTTAATATTAATCTTATTCCAAGAACTTTATGGAAATTTCCTTTTCTAAAATAAATAAATAGCATACAAAAACCAATAAAAAAAAGCCTTGAATTTGTTTGAGTCTAATTTTATTTTTTTTCCCTTTAAATTCGATGGATTTCATCAAAACCATGAATTAAACATTATCAACATTATTTTGTTCCGTCGTCGATTTTGATAGAGAACTAATTCAAATGGTTCAATGGCTTGATTGACTTGAATCCTTTAATTTTGAGCTGCACAATTGATTTAATTCACATACAGGGTAAAGTTTCCTTAAACCGGTGATCTCGCGTTGTCGGACAGATTACACTTAAATGTAAAACTAATATTAGTTATATTCAAACGTGGAAAATATAAAATGACGCTAAATATTGTCCCAAAACCATTTTGTTATTTGGAATTTTTTCGATTTTCAAATTTAATTAGAAAATTAGTGAAGCAATTTGATTAAAATTTGTCATATACATTGGTGACATGAACTGGATAAATTCCATTAAAGATATAGTGAGGCTTCTATTTAAAATCACCTCAGTTATCAAATGAAGTGACTCCAGAATATTGGTATTTTCATAGTTTATTCAAGTAACACTTTTGTTGAAAGAAATACAATAATTCTCTCACATTTTTCTCAAAATCGTATTAGATTGAGGTTTGTTAACATTTGGTCACATTTTCAGTCGTAATATTTTGTTCAGTGACAAAATGAGACAACGGAGAAATTACGCAATAAATTATCAAAATCTGATTTTTTTTGCGTTTAAAATTTATCAATTAAATAAATTTCAAGATGAAAATTAGTTTTGGAAAATAAAAGAGATATGATTTATTAAATGTAAAAATATACAATATTTTTTATGTTTATTTTTTAAAATATTTTAATGAACTATTTGACTTTATATAAAGTTTATTAATAACAACCGAAAGATGAGAATTGTCTTCTTTGTTTTTAATTATTAAATAAGTAAAAAAAAATAAGCTTTTTTCAAAGATGATAACATTGAATACAAAATGTCTATAATTCATGACAATTAGTGTTAAGACATACTGAATCAGAATTTTCTTCAAAAAAAAAGCAATCAGGGGAACAGTTGAAAATTTATTCCTTTTTTCGGTTTTGGAGTTATACTAAGCTGTCAGATTTATATTTAAAAATGCGTCCAACTTGGAAATTTTAACTGCATCGAATGTTTAAAATTTGTAGATTTCGCCCGAAAATTTTTCTCTCAAAGAAATTCTGCCAGTGAACGAACGATTGGTAATGAAATGAAACAAATTGATAATCAGCTGATCCGAAATTTAATACTTGTTCAGGGAAATATATTTTCATAATTTTTGAAGAAGATTTGAAATAAAATCAAATCGTGTTAACAAAAATATATAATGTTGATATTTTTGTTAACACAGGGTCTTTCATTAAGGACATAACATAACGATTGTAACGTGTGCTGTGTGGCTTGTAGCGCCGTCTTGTTGAAACCACATATCGCCGATATCAATTTCATCTAATTCTGGCCAAAAATAATCCTCCAACATGGCACGGTAGCGCTCTCCATTGACGGTAACATGGCGATCGTTTGCATCAACGAATAAATACGGCCCAATCACGCCTCCGGCATGTAAACAGCACCACCATACAGTGATTTTTTGTGGATGCAATGGTGTCTCTTGAAGCACATGTGGGCTTGTTGCTGTCCAATAACGCATATTGGGCTTGTTGACAAATCCGTTTAGCCAAAAATGAGCCCATCGCTGAGTATGATTTTTGGCTCTTAAAGTTGCGACGACCGACTCGGAATTTCGGTAGTAATTTTTAATAATTTCCAAGCGTTGCTCGTTCGTGAACTTTACCATGATGAAAATGTTGACTTTAATCTACGTTTTGACATTGACAGGTCATTATTAATGTTTAAGGGTGTGTTCATATAAAGATACAAAATTGTTATGTCCCATTAAAAGACACTATATAATGGCTGATATTTTGTAATCATTTTTGAAACAAGTTATTGCATATAATTTACAAAAAAAAGCAAATGAAAAAAAATGTTTTTTTTTCTGAAGAGAATTCTGATTTAGTATGTCTTAACCCTTAAACAAGCAATGAAAATATAAATATTAATTGATAAGTGTTACTATTTCGCAAATATTACTTTCTCACTTACATATTTTTTATTTTTTGTCACGTCCCATGACTATAGGAATAACAATTAAAAAAGTGAGATAAAATATGGAAATCGCGTCATTGTCAAAATAAGTCTCAGTCCAGAAAGAGATAGTTTTGGCTTGACTATAATATCGCTATGTTTTGTTTAGTTTAATTAAAAAACGACTTTACCGATTTAATTGAAATTTTAAGTTTTAGGTTATCCTGAAATTAGAACAAAATCAACAAATTATTGATTGTGATTGTTGTTTTCTCAAATTATATATTATAATTTATGTTTACCATTGTTAAAATCTTTTTTACAATTGCTATTATTATTGAAAAATATGTATATAAACATCAGATTCGCACGTTATTTATGTGAAAACCAATAAAATCACTTAGAATTACATACATATGTATATGTAGGAAGTCTGTTCGACAACTAAGTTAAGAAATAAAATTCTTCATCTTCAGAGAAAATTCAGAAAATCCCTTAAATGTCCGGAGACTGGTGCTTCTACCCTACAATAATTAAAATATTAAAGAATGAGAAAGCATGTGGCGAAATCAATATTAATTTTTAAATCAAAATTTTGTTCTATAACACAAAACAAATCGATGAAAAATTTTCTCGAAACTATTTTTTTTTTTTGCTAAGATTAAAAAGAATTCAACAAAATATTTTTTGGACTTTATAAAATCGTTTTGTTCTTTTTACTTTTTATAGTAATTGTTTTTATATACTACAACATTTCATTAAAACAATTTCTTTTGAATTTATTTTTTTTTTTGTTAAATTAAAACAAACAACACAATTTCAACCTCTTAAAATGCAGAGCGATAAAGATTTTACTCAAACGAAATACATTTGAGGATTCATTTTGTTTTAAATCGTCTTAAAAAAAAAAAAATAAAAAAAAAAAAAAACAGAAAAACAATAATCTAAAATCTTGTGAAAAATGTAGATGAAATTTTCTATTCGAATTGAAAAACTTGAGCACACCTATTTATATAGGTTTATATATATATATATAAATATATATAGTTCATTTATAGAGCGCATCTTTTTACTACAAAATGCTTGTACAAAATAGAAACAGAACATCTCTAATATACAAGAGAGAAATCTTAAAACAATAATTAGACCAAATATATTAATTATTTATTGAAATATTTCATTTTATGCTCAAATTTTCCTTATTTTATTTGTTCTAATTTTTTAAGAATTTATTTTTCATACAAAATTTTTCTTTAAAATCAATTCTAACAAAACAATATAAAAAAAGAAAAGAAAAAAGAAAACCAATACAAATAATTTTCTAATTAAAATATTATTTTTTCTTTTAAATTTTTATTTCTATTCTTGAGATTGAAGTATTTATTTTGTATTAATTAAATTGTAAAACTGGAACTACATTCAATAAAATACAGGATGCTGCAAAATGAACGTTGCGATATTCCTTAAGAGAGCCATTGAGTCCCTTGCAGTATGAACTGTTGCCCCATCTTGGCCTTCCAACATCATCCGATATTGAGCACTATTGATGGAAACTGCACCAAAAATCGTATACATTTTATAGGATATTATAGGATTTTTGGTACCACTTTTTGCAAAATATGTTTCGTCTCTATTTATCGCATGAAAATTTCGTATCATATTTTTCATTTTTAAAAAAGTCAAAGCTAAAACAGTTTTAGCTTTGAAAAAGTTAAAATTAAAAAAATACTAATCCATGCAAACATATTCACACGTTTATTTAAAAGAAAGGATACATTATATTGTATTTAAACTAATGTACACCTTTAGTTACCACATTTCCAATCTTTCGGGATGGATTCCGCGGAAAAGAATTCTTCTTGTTTTAAAGCAATCCATCGAGCAATTTTTTGATATCTTTAGAAGTTTTGAAGTGCTCTTTAGAACGATAATGGCGCATCGATCTATCGAGGTGATAATCAGATGGCACTATGTCTGGTAAATATGGCGGGTGAGGTAAAATATGCCATCTAAGTGTTTTCAACGTTTCCTTCACATGTTGGATATTTCCATAATTTTTTGTTGGAATATTCGCTTCAAATTGATTAATATGATTATCGGTAACGATAAACTTCAACTATTTTACTTGGTTTCATCCAGTAATGCCTCCAATTCTTCATCTTAAAAATTATTCAGTTCTTCAGATCAAAATTATTATTTTTGAATTGTCTCTAAACCAAGTGGTTTTCGCCAAAAGCTTCCACCGTCAATGATAACTTTCAGCGGCACCTTTCCTTTAGATTGAAGCAAAAAGTAATAAGTTCTGCAAATGCATAACATTTTCACCTAAATGTCATATACAAAATATAAAAGCTTATTGACAGTACATTAAAATGTATTAGCTTTCACGATAAAAGAATGTGGAAATAATATGACTAACTTGGAAAACACTCGAAATTAATCCAAGTGTCAAGTGTATATCAATTGATTATCATCATTAAAATAACGAATAAATCACTATAAAGTAGTCGGCTTTATTAAAAGCAATTGAATAAATCGTTTACAAATATTTATAAGCCATATAAAGCTATATATTTGAATAGATTATCTAAAAACTAGATAAAAGAAGCCAAAGATTCTGGCCTGTTGTGACGTTGAAAAAGAAATATGCGAAATATAAATTTTTTTATTACCTTATAAACTGTCACGAATCGGGATGCAACTATGACTTTAAACTAGAAACACAATAAACTTTTAAAAGTTCATATCCGAAAGATTTTCTTCGAGCTATTCTTAAGATAATGGTTTAAATTCAGGTCATCTTACTGTTGCTCTGTTATTTTTCTATCTTATTGCTGTACCAACAAAATATGAAATTAATGAAAAATTAAATAATAAATAATTTTTTTCTTGTCCGAAAATATGATTTACATTTACAATTTTCATTAATAAGAATGATTTTACTTATGAAATATTTACAAATATCTAGTAAAACAAACAATAATACAAAAAGTTTTAATTCAACAAAGACGTGACAGCTTCCATGGAACATGATAATGTTTGTAATCTCACGACGAAGTTTTGCCTTATTAATGTGCGGAATCTTAAAGGGATTTCCTCTTTTTGCTAACATGGTTGCTTCTAGACAACTTTACAAATGTTAGTTGCTGTAATGGACTCAATAGGTCTGTTTTATTTGCCACTTGCTCTGGGGTAGAGCAAATTTTTATATTGAAAACAAAAACAACAAAAGTGCAAATCCTACACTACTTTCAGAGCAGGTGTAACTATTACCCCCGAATTATTTCAGTTTTCTACCATAAAAAGTGTATTAGCTAAAAGTTTCTCATTTCATTACAATGTGGTTGCTAAGCAGCGCTACAAACATTCGAATTAAAACTTGCTCCTACTCCTGCTCGTTTTATTTGCCACTTACCCTACTCCAGGGTAGGGTATGGCAAATAAAACAGACCTAATATTTCTTGTAATCAATGTTCCATTGGCCCTATTTTTGGAGTTCCTTTGAGCCGGCTCTTGGTAAACAAAAGGCCATATATATAAATTTGCTTTTTATGTGGACCATAACGTGGCCTAGCTACAGCTACGATAAACATTGCTTTTGATTTGGAACATTTTCCTTTTAATTCAACATAATTTTGATCAAAATTCGCCGTTATATTAGAACAGCGGGTGGCACTTAAGAACTTTACACATGAAACACGAACTATGAACTACGAATTATTGAAAAATATAAACATAAAATCCCAAGATAATATTACTTGCATTAATCCCACTTTTTTCTTAATGTATACCATATTTTCGGGCGGAAGGAGTACTATTTTATGTGAAATATTTAATATAACATAAAATCGAATGTACATGTAGAATAGGCATGTTGCATTTCAATCTTACTCACCAAATAATTGAAGTAATTCTAGTATACAATTTCGCATCACAAATAAAAACTTCATACCGAAAAGTCAACCATTTTTAAGAAATTGATTTTTTTCTTCTTCAATTTACAAATTATTTTATGCTTTTTATTTCAAATACCGAATAATTTTCTTGATATTTATTTCAAATGAATTATTTTATTTTTTCTCTTTTTTTTTGAAAGAAATCTAAATAAAAATAAATAAAATTCAAAATATTGCACAAGTTCATAAAAAAAAATAAAAAATACATATACATACATATATATATACATTGTATATATATTTTTTTATTCAAAATAAAAAATATATAAAAAAAATAAAAGTATAAAAGCCTCCAAACTCGAGATGCTGGTTACTACACGTTTTGTATAGGAGTTTTTTGGTTATGTACAGGAAATGATCGACTGGATGTCATATTTATCGGTGGTATCAACATTAGCTTTCGTAGTATTCTTTGCTGTTGGACCAGGATCAATACCATGGATGATAACAGCGGAATTGTTCTCGCAGGGTCCACGACCAAGTGCTATGGCGATAGCAGTTTTAGTCAATTGGATGGCAAATTTTATTGTTGGAATTGGTTTCCCACGTTTAAAGGTAATATCTTCTAAATCAATTTACTTAATTATTTATAATTTTTAAAAAATATAATTTTAATCATAAAAAATAATAAATCTCAAAATTCATTTCAGAGTACACTGGAAAATTATACATTTTTGCCATTTAGCGCATTTTTAGCCTTTTTCTGGATTTTCACATATAAAAAGGTTCCTGAGACTAAAAATAAGACATTCGAAGAGATTTTAGCGCTTTTCCGGCACGGCAACGGAAGGTAAGAATTATTAAATTTATAAAAGGAAATTTTATTTAACTTTTAATATTCAGAATTTGTTTTGAAATAAGAAAAAATAAAAATTTTTTTAATGGAAATTATATAATCGATGGGCTTAGCTAGGAGTTTGGACCCAAAATAAGATATATTTATTATAAATCCATTTGATACGAAAATATTATTTAAGGGGTTACATACACCTGGGGGACTTATATTTGAGAATTTAGAAATTATCGTTAAGAATAGAATATTTTATTTGATAATTTCATTGAAAATTTTCTGAAAATAAAGTAGCTACGGCCATTCACATACAGAAGTCTTTCAACGACAGCTTTTGTTTCTTCATTTTGAAATAGTTATATATTATGGAAAATTATAACTAAACTGCCTATTAGCCTCCGAGAGATTTTTGCTCCCAATTTTAATAATCATGTTTTAAGACAAACGCATTTAAAGTTTTATGGTTCATACTGAAATATAAAACTAATTCCAAAATTACAGCCATTTTTCAACATGAATTTTAGGGATTACCATTTAAGGACATTATTTACTTTCAAATAAGAAATTTTTTTTGTCTTATGGGACCATTGTAAGTATTGTAGCAAGATGTTGCTCCTTGAACGATGTCATTTTGGGAACAGGGGTGGTGAGACTCTAATGTATGAAACCTGTCTGGAGGAAAATAAGTCAACAGAAGTTCTGCTGCCGAGTTTTCACACAGAAAGTATTCTGCAGTAGAACAGCAGAAAATCCGGCTTCTTTCAGAACAACACTTGCTACACTGGGTGTGTGCCCTAAAAAAAGAGGGATGATATAGGGAAGAAACCTAGCCTCTAGCACGCATTTACGAGGATGTAGACTGGTTCAGCAAGGACTATGTCCTAAGGTCTGTAATCATACTGGATCCTTCAGAAATAATACAATACTACATGGGATGTATGTAATCCTTTAAATTTTTTTTTTAATGAAACGTTGAAGAGTGTTCTTTGAATGTCATAAACGTATAAAGAAATTTTGTCTTTTTAATTCTGGTTCTTCCTGGCGAACGCCCATGATTGTCTAGAATGTTAATTTTAAGAAAAGTTAAACATATTTTCTTTAATCAAACACGAATACAGACGTAATGGAATCATATCTATTATGAGAAAGTTTAGTTCTAGTTAATCGCAAAATTGAATTAAAAAAAAATAAAATAAAAAATAGTAGTTAGAAATGTGTTTATAGTAAAGTCGGTAAATTTTTGTTTTTCAAAGTTGTGTCAAGTAAAATTTTCAGAGAACTTTTAGAGATATCAAGCAATTTTGTGTTCAAGATTTCTGAACTATCAGTTTCTTCTTTGTTAAGTCATCAGTAACAATCGTAATTATATTTTCCAAATCTTTAAATTTTTGGTTGCCACAACTTTGTAAAAATGGCCAACACACACAATTGAAAAGTTATTCTCTAAAATAAAAAGGACGACATATTAAAAATTTCAATTTACTCTTTCGTAAACATCCATAATCAATTAATCCAAATCTCCAAAAACTCATTATTAAAAATAAATTTTAAAAATTGATTTCTTTTTTTGTTTTTACCTTAATTATAAATTTTTCTATTTAAATTTTCTGTTTTAATTATTTCAATTTAATTTTTTTCTTAAAAACAAAACAAAAAACCAAAATATTTTTATATTTATCGACAATAAATAGAAGGACTCTACGCGATAGTAGAATTTATGGGTAAGTCATGCACGGAAAAGGAATTTAAACAAAAAAATTATTTTTTTTGTCTGCTTTTAAAAATTGTTTTAATATTTATAATATTTAAAAAAAAATGTCCTTTTTTTATTGTAAAATAGAAAATAAATTAAACGTCGAATTTTTTTTTTTTTTTTTTGGAAAATAGTTAAATTTTGATTCTTTTCTGTTCTCTAATAGTTTAAATAATTCTATTTGTTAATGCACGAAATCTTCTACGATTAAAAAAATGGAAAAACGTTTAACTTTTTTTTTGCATTTTTAGCAGCTTTTGAATAATTAATTTCTTTTTTTTCAGCAACCCATTAGCGTTCAGTGCCCTCTTTATAGGAGTTCACTTAAGTCACAGATCAGCATAAATGGGATGTTTTATGACTATTATGGAGAAAATGACTCACCGATATGAGTTATCTTTTCTAAACGTGTTAAGTTGCGTTCACACGATACGTAAAACGCCTTTATCAAACTATAGAAATTTACCGTCAAGTTTTGGGCACAAATCTACCAAACCGCTTAGACGAGGTATATTTATACCATAGTCTTTTATACAAGCTACACAGGGAATGTATTAGTGTATGTGAGCACCGACAAAGCGACAAACAGTGACTCTTGTTTGTGTGCGTAAAAAACACCGATGAGAGGAAGATCTTCTGCCTCACCCCCAACCCACCGATACCTATGTCTGCGGTAGAATTCTACCCAAAAAACACCACGTCTAATCCTACGCTTTCAAATTTCTTATATTTTCTTATATTTCACTCTTGGTTAAAACTGTGGTTAGGTTACCACAGATTTTGCTTAACCCATGGTTATGAATCTGTGGTTAACGAAATGCGTTTGCTAACATTTTCTTCACTTTGGTAACCAAACGATAGATTTTTCCATTTTTCCAATGGTTTTCCAATGCATCTGTCAAATTTTAATGTATAGTTAATTTAAATTTTTCAATTTTTAAATAATTGAATGTAATCTTCGTCACTATCGTGACAACTTCACGAATCTCAAATGCAAATCGCGATCTGACTTTGTAAATAAAACAATACAGATATTTGTATAAATATAACCAACCCAAATCAGCTGGTTAACAAAATCTTTGGTTAACTAAACAAACTATGGATTCTCTGGTTAAAACGCAATCGATGGTTAACAACTGGAATAACCATTGGTTAAAGTTAACCAAGAGTGAACAAACCGGCCCTTATTTTTTTTTTACTCAACTTTTAATAAAATATACCGAAAATATATATTTCGGATTTATTTTTGTCCGAATTGCAAAGTTACAAAAATATTGAGGACGCTAAATCAGCAATTTACAAAAAAAACAGAATATTTTGGTGAATAATTATTTTATTTATTTATTTTTAATTTTAAACAATTTAGCAACCGACTGGCATGCCATTCATTGCTAAGGCTGTTGCTTGGTGAATTGTACAGTGTTGTATGGCGCGAGCACAATTACCTCCATATACGATGTCCCTGCCTATCTATAATCTATATAATCTATAATCTTAATCTATCTATCTATCTTCAATCTTCTATATACCTATACAACTGAAATTATGTCGTTTGTTTACACATATCGGTTCATATCGTACGATTTCGACGATGATCGTATCATTTAATTAAAAATACACATAAAAAATGTTTTCGCATGCGCAGTTTTCATGTGAATAGGAATATGCATTTCTTGCGCTGTGTAACTGTCACATTCATTGTGTCTATTCTTATATCGTTGTGTTTTGCTTTGCTGCTATTATACAAATTCAGTTGAATCTAAAGAAAATAAAGAAAACAAAACGAAACAAAAAATGTTATTTACCTGATGGCTTTGCAATAAATCATTTAAAATTTTAAAATATTTTAATATACTGAATAAATTAATAAAAATCATTCATAATATAATGAATTCTGTTTTTACATTAAATCTAAATTTTTAACGATCATGGGGGGATGTAGAATCCGGGAACCATGAGCAAACGCCGGGGTTCGGCTAGTATCTTATAAGTAAACAGGTCCTTGTTTGTTTGTTTGACTACTTTCTGAATTACAACTGATGCTTTCTGAATTAAAATTGGAAAATTTGTAGATTCATAGTGTGAAGGCAACTTTGGTATTTTTCAGGAATGAGCCACTCACATTTTCAATTCTACTCTAAAACAAAACTAGAAATCGGAGACGCTGGTCGCTAATGGGTTATTATTATATTGTATTAAATCATAATGTGTAAAATTTAATTTTTTATTTTTTTATTTATTTTAATTTTAATATTTTATTTAATTTTTTTTTTAATTTTTTATTTCTGTAGTAACGAAAGTCCAGACGGAGAAAGTAGCGGAACTTTAGAAATTGATCTTCCAATACAAAATAAATCACAAAAATCTTAATTTTTAAAAACACAGTGTATATAATTATGATTATTAGAAAATCGTTTTGTGAACGTTTGAAGAAGTTGACATTGTTTTTGGCGTTTATTTAAAAATTGTTATTATTAATAAACAGCTATATTACTTTTATTTTTGTAGATTCTCAAAGTTTCTCAATGTCAACATAAGTAAAATGTTTAAATTTAGTTTTAATTTCTGTTTATTTTAATAAAACAAATTTATCTCTTAGGTTTTTCAAATTTTATCGGTGTTTTTTTTAAAATAAAAATAATTTTATAGTAATCGCTTTTTTCATTCTTAGTAATCAAGAACAGAACAATAATGAATTTGGAACTAATTGGAGTTGATAAATGGCTCACCAAATCGAAATTGTTTTCCAAATGTTGTCCCCTGTTGTTCCTGTTCTTTTAAAATTTGTTAATATTTTTAACAGAATGGGATATGGAGCATCCATATTCCATGGAAAAAAATGCGGCTAATTTTTTTAGTAGGCTCTAGTTATAGCATATTCAGGCATTTAAGAAACTTCCTTGATAAATATACCCTATGTTAAAAACTGTTTCTGTAAAAAAAAAAAAAAAAATACAGTAAAATATCGGAAATAAATTAGAAGTTTTAGAGGTATATTATCTTAGTAATTAATTATAGGACAATTGGTAGCATGACGAAATAAATTTTGATGGAGAAAATTAACAAAAATAAGACAAAAAATGGGAAAAGGTTTTAAGATAAAAAATTTTACGTAAATCCTTGTTTTATGCCCATGCCCTGTGGTAGGTATTACTAGACAGTTTATTAGTTTGGTCACTACATTTGTAACCCATAAAAATAATCATCGGAGAATGGTTTTAAGGCTATAAAAGTGTAGAGAATCAAAAGTTATATCTATTTATACATGTCAGTTCGTCCGTCTGTACAAGATAACTCTAAAACGCGTAAAAATTTTGAGTTACTCTGTTTTTATATTTATTTTTCAATTTCATTGATGAAAAAGTTATTTTTTAGATCGGCATTTCAATTATTATTCATTCACGTAAAGTAGAGACAAAAAAAGGTCAGTTTTAAATTTTTTCACTATTTTTATCAAGATTGGTTATTGTCCTGTAATTAGAATCTTACGTAAATCATAAGGGTAAAACCCTGAGTACCACCATAACAGGACATTGCCCCTTGAGAATAGAGACATCAATATGTGGAACCTGGCTGGAACAAAATGCGACAGCAGAACACTTTATGTGTTTTCCAGAATGAAACTTGCTACAATGGATGCATGCACTCGAAAAAAAGAGAAGTTAGCCAAAGACAAATCGGTTCAGGGAAGGCATCTAGCCTCTCAAATCTACTAAGGAGAAAGTACAATGAGCCAGTATAAGGCTATTCGCTAAGATCCCCTCTACAAGCACTACAATACAATACAAATTACGATCTTTATTTAATTGTTTTTTATTTTGTCTGAAGAGAAAATCATTTACCAAATCAGCTGTTTTTTAACACACTCCAATCTTGTCAGTGAAAATTTAATTAATTAAAATCTAATTTTGATTTAATAAATTTATTTAACGCACCTATCAAATGAAACACGAGAAAATGAATCGTTTCTACTAGTTTTACTATTTTATTCAGGCGCCTGAAGATCCTATAACTTAGAGCTTTAGAACTGTAGCTATTTGAAAAGGATAAAAACAGCGATTAGAATATTTTATGTCTTGTAAAAAATAATTAAAACTGGCATCTCTGACCGATATATGGTTTTCCTATAACTAAATATATTATACGATATTTGAATTGATTTTCTTCTTTTGTAATATATTGTTTATACATTTATTATTGTTTTTTTTTTTTATGTGATAATAAATTTATATAAAGTATTTTTTATGATTTGCTTTAATTTTTTATTATAATTTTGCAAACGATAAAAAGAACCGATCATAATTCGTATAAGTCCCTTTTAAGAAAATGTTTTCTTTTTGTTTTTTAAATGCAGCTCAATCAAAAACCTTTAAAATTCCTTTTTTATAATTTATAATTGTTGACAAAAAAAAAAAAAAAGAAACAAATCATGAGCGAATTGAAATATTTAATTGGCTGCCTATTAAAAGTTTTTATCTTGGAAATTCTTGAAAAATTTCAATTAAACTTAATTTGAATCGTTACGAAGCTGATTTAATATTTGAATTCGTTTCAAATTAGACATTGTGCCAATAATAATAAAAAAAAAACACACTCATATTAAACTATTTAATCATAATTAAAATAAGCAAAGAAAACAATAAATAATATCCAGCACTCTTCATACAACAATATCAATTTATACACGCTATTAGCAAGTTCTAACCAAAAGAAAAAAGAAAAACCGGATAGGAAATTATGTATATTTGACATGTACTCAACCTCTATCACCCACTTAATCACTTAATAATTATAGTGTAGGTGATTGATTTTTCCACCTTGGTTTTTTTTTCTTGTATATAAATAACAATTAATAATAATAATAAAAAAGAAAAAGAAAAAAAGAAAAACTATAAGCAATTCTTTTAATGACAAAATTGCTCACACCTTGAAATTAACTAAAACATTATTTTAAATAATAAAATCTAAATAAATTAAATATTTTGTAAATATGAATTCACTTAAAACATAATCGTAGAGTGTGCGAATTTCAGGAGTATGCTAAACTGCGTAAATAGTTTGGAGCCGCAAAGTATGAATTCGGGCATCGAACATGCCGCCCTGATGATATCCGAGGAAAAGACTCAACACGATTCACGTAAGATTAAGAAAAACAAAAAAAAAAATAAATAAATAAATAATTAAATAAAGAATTAAAATTCATTCAAAATTTAAAAAAAAAAAAAAAAATAATAAATCATTAATGATTTAATTTGATTTTTTTTTTTTTAATTATTTTCCTGTACTTCTGTGTTTTAGTTTTGTTATTTTTATCTAATATTTTGTGTTGTGAATCTGTCTTTTTTTCTCTTTTTTTGTTTTAAATCTGGAAAGAACTGAAAACAGTTGTTTAGAAAATATACAACAATTTCTCTCTACCTAATCATATACCTGACGGATCGTAATCGTACTCATAACACAGGCAAAACGCTAAAACCACCTTTATTTTAATGATAACAGCTCAAAAGGGGAAATTAATACATAAAATCATGCATTAGTCAAACATGGATATTTATGCTAATTCTCACAGTCAAAGCTTAAGTCTAATTTAAATTAAGATAGATTTTGAATTTAAGAACTTTATTGCACAGTACGATAATAATTAAGCTTAACTAATTTTAATATTGTGAATTTTTGTTCGTTATATGTACTTGCGATATATTGGCATTTTGAATGATCTTTACGCAAATGACTATTGAGTGTCAATGATCATTGCCCAAATACCTTGAAATACTGATTGACAACGAATGGACCATTTAAATTGCCAAAATACACACATTTAAAAAAAAAAACTTGCGAAAAAAATCTGAAATGGATAAAAAACTTATGCTAAAAATGATAATCGCCAAAAAACTAACTGAACTAACAACTAACAGCTATCAAAAAAATAATGGTTTATTCTGAGCGCAGTCATAAGAGTCATAACATGATGACACTGTCATAACTTATTTTAAAAAACTAATTCGTATTCTGACCCGGTCATAACTTACAACTGTCATAAAAAATTATCATAAGTTCTAACCGAAAATATTTTGCATCAGAGCGAAATTTTAGGTGTTTTCTGAGTGAATTGACAAATATTGAAAAATTTCCACCATTTTTTTAAACACACAAATAATTTTACACCTATATCAAAATTTTAGACCTACATATATAAACATTTTCCAGAGTATTTCCCAAATAACTATGAAAACTCGCTCGAATTATAACAGTATAAACTGTTATAAAGTTATATAGCGTGATTCATTCTTTACTTTTTTTTTTAAATAAAAATAAAACACTTAGAATTGAATGCAAATATCAAATCTTTATTATCAACTTTAAGCACATAGTATGGCAATTAATGTTTGAAAATAATTTCCTTCAAATGTTGGCCGGCACTACGTTTCAGCTCGGCCAGTCTGGCGGTCCAATTTTCGATCACTCTCTCAAGCATTTCGACCGGAATCTCATGAATGACACGTGTAATGTTCGCTTCCAATGCTTCAATTGTCACTGGTTTATCGGCAAAGACTTTTGACTTTACATAGCCCCAAAGAAAAACGTCCAAAGGTGTGATATCGCACGATCTTGGTGGCCAATTCACTGGGCCAAAACGTGAAATTAATTGCTCACCGAAACGATTTTGCAATAAATCCATTGTAACACGGGCTGTATGGCTCGTAGCACCGTCTTGTTGAAACCAAATATTGCCGAGACCACGGGCTTCAATTTCAGGTACCGTATCCGTTATCGTGGCACGATAGCGCTCACCATTGACGGTAACGTGGCCGCCGGCCGCATTTTAGAAGAAATACGGACCGATGATGCCCCCGGCCCATAAACCACACCAAACTGTTGTTTTCAATGGATGTAATGGTAGCTCTTGAAACTCTTGTGGATGCTCATCATCCCAAATACGGCAATTTTGCTTATTAACGTAGCCATTAAGCCAGAAATGAGCCTTATCACTGAACGAAATTTGGCTTGAAAATTCCGGATTTTCTTCGATGCGTTCAAGCGCCAATTTGTAAACTTTGCTCAGATGTAAGTCTTGACATGATGAATTGCCATATCTGATTTGTCATTTTTGTTCAGCAATACTGAACAAAAATGACAAATCAAAATGACACTAGTCACGCGTGTTCTGTCAAAAAAACCCTATTGAAAAAAAAAGTAAGGTTTGAATCACACGGTATTTTGGGCATTATTATGACTCCTCTGCCAGAATACGAATTTTCTCACCTGTCATAATATTTTTAGTTGCAAATTTGTTATGACTAAAAGTTCGTCACAACGCCAGAATATGCCTGTTAGTTTATATTTGTATCATTGTCGTTGTTATCTGTATGGAGCAAATATGGCGCAATAATCATTCCATTTCAAATTATCGAATCAGAATTTCATTGCGGAAATTAAGTTATGAATGTTCATTGCACAAATGATGATGGCCTACTGGTTCAATGATCATTACGAGGGCCAATGTATCGCAGATATAAATTGACAATTGTGCCTGATTTATTAAAAATATCAAAACAAAAACATTTTTTTATAAATAGTTTCGTAATTATTTCTTACAAAAACTAATTAATGTCTAACTTTTAAAATGATTAGAATATAACAGGTCAATTGAAAAGTCCCCGGCCTACCATAGTAAAACACATTTTTTTGGCAAAATTCGTTTTTTTTATTCAACGTAATTCCCTTCAAGGGTGATACACTGATTATAGTGACCCTCCAACTATTTGTAGTACGATTTGTCCTTTGCTTCAAAATAGGCCTCAGTTTCGGCGATCACCTCTTCATTCGACGAAAATTTCTTCCCAGCAAGCATTCTTTTGAGATCTGAGAACAGGAAATAGTCGCTGGGGGCCAGATCTGGAGAATACGGTGGATGCGGAAGCAATTTGAAGCCCAATTCATGGATTTTTGCCATCGTTTTCACTGACTTGTGACACGGTGCATTGTCTTGGTGAAAAATGACTTTTTCTTCTTTAAACCAGGTCTTTTCTCATGAATTTTTACATCCAATTGGTCCAAAAGGTTGTAATAATAATCTGAGTTTATTGTTTTACCAGTTTGGAGGTAATCCACCAACAAAATTCCTTTTGCATCCCAAAAAACTGATGCCATAACATTCTTCACTGATCTTTGGGCCTTAACCCGTTTTGGAGCCGAATTATCGGTTTTTTTATTTTGCTTTCGACTCAGGATCATAGTGATAGACCCAAGTCTCATCCATAGTGATGAATCCGCGCACAAAATCCACTTTATCCTTTCGAAAATGCTCCAAATGTTCTTGAGAAAGTCGCATTTGCATGTGTTTTTGTTCCACTTTGTGCCACTTTGCACAGAGCTTTTTGAAACCTAAAACTTCAGCTAAGATGTGTACTGTACTGTACTGTACTGTACTGTACTGTACTGGTCTATATGAGATGCCTAGGGTGTCAGCTACCTTACCCACACCCACTCGTCTGTCTTCCGAAACCATATCCTGTATTTTTTGTATCTTTTCTGTTGTTCGTACACTTTTTGGATGTTCTTGACATGGATCGTCTTCAAGGCTTGTACGACCAGATTTAAAAAGGCACCCCATTTTCCAACGGTGGATTTCGAAGGTGAAGAGTCCGGATAATAATTATCAACCCAAGTTTTCGTTTCAACGGTATTTTTTTTGGCCATAAAGCAATGTTTAATCAACACGCGAAATTCCTTTTTATCCATTTTCTTCACAATAACAAAAGTTGCTTCACTCAAAATGCTATAATTCACAAACTAATGATCCAACAGCTGTCAAATTTATACACGCGTCTTTTGAAGGTTAGGGCTAACTAAAAATCATATGGATTTAATTCTAGTACCGCCATCTATGTGTCAGGCCGGGGACTTGTCAATTGGCCTGTTACATGAGTCTTTTCAAGTTAAAATCAATACAAAAAGTAATATAAACATTTCAGAATATTTTAGCTAGAAAAATGAGTTAAGTCGTGAACATAAGAAATCTAAGTTTTTCTTAAGCCTTGACTGTGAAATTCCTTTTGTAGCGTAATCTCAACTTAACCACCACTCATTGTGAAATTGGGCCTAAGAATTATATTTATAAGAATGAGATAGAGAGAATGAATCGAGTGTGTCACTTCTACGTACAATTTTATATCATCGTCAGTTTGATATCATATAGAACTAGATTATAGAAGCTACATCATTGGTAGCTAATATAAACAAAAGAGGTCCTAAATAATAATAAAGGAAATGGATAAATAAGACCTGTAAACTTCTTCAGTTACTTCATTTACTTGACCGATCATGTTCCACTCTCAAAACAGATAAAGGAAGTAAGCTCTCTTTCCACTGAAAAACTTTAAATTGCCTATTTTTAGGTGTTTGAATGATGAAAATTCCGTTTAAAACGACCCCAAATTGAAATATTTCAATACAAAGTGTTGAGTACTTCTTCCTCTAAACTTTCACCTTGTTTCACAGTTATTCAAATAGTTAATAAATAATTTCATAATCGTAATAAAAAGTCATAAATACTTATTTGTATTGCAATTGCCGTTTAGTGAAACCCGATATTCCAAACCAATTGAATTCATAATTTTTTTAATCAAATATTATGTTAATTAAATAATTTGTAATGGATAATGTCGGTCAGGTTTTAGTAATTTAGAACTACAGCGGTAGTATGAAGAACTATGAATATATTAGTTTTAGTGTGACAGCCAAAGATAGCTGAAGACAAAATGAATAGCATATATTGACTTGATATTTTGAGGAGCATGAGTTGAAACGTTTTTTATTAAAATATGAAGTACCTTGACACCAGGTCAAATTTCTTAAAATCACAAATCATAGGTTCGGGCAATATCTTTCTAGCTATTCTGACGACGTCCTCTCTTTCCATATAATTTTGGGAAGCTATATTCTAGAGCTAGACGGTTTATTATAACTGAATAGTTTTTACCTTTAGAGTTTTATGATTCATATTACTATTTATCAAGTGAAGCATATTCCATCTGGAAGTAAATTGAATTGCCTTTAATTGATGAAAGAAAATATTTAAATTCGTTTCGATTTTGTAAACGAAAACTTTTTATTGAAATTATGCAGATTTACTATTTAAAAGAAAAAAAAAAACTTTGATAACATTTTTCAATCTCAATATTCCAAAAAAAATTTAATAATATTTTCACTAGAGCCTCGAGTTGAGTTCTCTCAATTTGCATATACGCTCAAATTGTTTCGCGAACATTTTTTAATACTAAAATTGCATTATTGTAATATATTAGGGCATTTGCATTCTTACAAATGGTAATTTGTATTTGCCTTGCATTAGAGATGTGTCCCTCTCCTCCAGGAACACATTAACAACTCGAGGCTCTGGTGTTATTATATTACGTTTGAGTCCAGCATGCGTTGTTGCATATACCAGTTGAAAAATTGTTTGCGTACATTTTTATCCTATTTTTTATCCTTCAATCGAAATTTATTTATTTGTATTGTATAGTTTTTTTCATTTTTTCCAAATTCTAAATGTTTTTATTTTTCCAATAAAAATAATAATAATTGTGTAGTATTATTAAGAATTGGCTGAATATTTTTCTTTATAAGTTTTATTTGTTTTACGTATTTTTTATTTCAAACTAAAAACTGAGAAAACAATTTTTTAAATTAAATTTATTTAATATTTTATTTAATTTAATTTTCTTTTTTTCTTCATTCAATTTGTTTGCATTTTTCATCATTATTGAACATTTTGAAAAAAAAAAAAAACAAAATTTAAAAAAAAAATGATTTGTAAAATTATTAAAAATACAACAACTACAACAACTAATTGGAAAATTCAAAATTCAAAACAAAAAAATTGAAACAAAAATATATTCCAAATAATTCAACCAAAAATTCGTTCAAAAAAATACATTTTTCAAAACTGGGAAATTTTTTAATAATGGAAAATAAAATTATTAAAAAAAAACAATATTAAAAAAAAAACATTATTTAAAAAAAATCGAAATAAACAACAAAAAAGTTTTTGGCACAACTTCGTTTTCATTAACGGTTGAAGGAATGGGACCCTATCCATTGAGTGATAGTACAAATCTTTTGGGTCCAACGAGTCTGGCTGCTGGAGTCTCAACTTGTCGTTATATGAATTATGGTACAAACATAAATACTCCAGTTCCTAAACGTAAATGTTTCTACAATAGAGACAGTTTTCGAAGGCATTCGGCACACGGAAGAATCTGTTCGTCAGGTATTTCGAAAATAAAAAAAATAAAAAAACACACAAAAAATATGAATAAATTTGAATTTATAAATACACTAAAATCTAAATTAATTATTATATCAAAAAGCAAAGAAAAGCATTCAAATATAATTTTTTTGTTTTTTAAATCTCTACCACAGAAAAAAAAAACACCACTGAATCTTCCATATTTCATTTGATAAAAGGTTGTGAATTAAAATTGTCTTTTTTGTCCATTAAACAGTATTATTTTATCGATTATATCGAGCGTAAACGAACAAAGGGCCTAGCTCCTAGTGCAGTACACAGATAATCTCTTATTTCTTTAGAATCCTTTAAAATATTGTATATAAAAGATTCATTACCATTTTTTCGCGGACTGGCCATACGGGCATACAAGCCATTTGTCCGGTGGGACAAATACCAAACAATGGGACGGTCTTGAGCTTATGAATATTCATCCTAATGATTGCGCAGCTGTTTTTCCCGTATGCTATGTTAAATCAGGCTGGTCCAACCTAAATTATTTGTTGGGCCTTAAAACAATTTAACTGCTCCATTGTGGGCCCCACATAAAAATAGGCAAAAAAGAAAAGTTCTAATTGGACCACGGGTTGAACATAGCTATGGTAAACCGTGAAAAAAAACACTAAGAAAAATGTTGTTTATGTAATTAATTGTACCAATCCGGCTCTGTACCAGCGTGTATCTAGTTAAAACTAATAGTACTGCTTGTTAACATTAAGCATGTTTTAATTATACATAGGATTTATTTAACTTAAGTTGAGGTAATTCAGCATAATTTTCACAGCGACTGTATTCTTTGAAATGCACGCTCAATTATAATCAACTTCCTACGACTTGAAAAACTTTGTTCCTAACTTTCAGATATTCAAAAGTTGTCGTGAACTTCATTAAATTAGCTTAAGTCAATTTCAAGCTAGTCGAATTAGAATTGGGCTTGTTACGAGACTTTATTATTTTTGCGAAGATTTTTCGCAAATTTGACAGATAATTCTGATTGGTCAGGGAAATGTTAAAATAATCTGCACCCGTGACAACGTTTCGCAAATATAATTTTGGATTTTTTTACTTTATTTTGTATTTTCAAACAAACTATTTTCAATTAAAAATTCTACTAATTCCCTTTTTCCGACATTTTATACAATTTAATAGTTTTTTGGTATTCATTTCCAAAAGAAAAATTCGTTAAAATAAAATCAAAAACGCAAGTTTGCGAAGATAATCAACTCCAGGGCATGTTTATTTTTGACATAAGCTTCGCAAATCTGTGAGGTCTTTTAAGCATTTTGATTGGTTCAACGAATTGTCAAAAATCATCAAATAATTCCGTAAGTTTGCGAACTAACTCGTGATGAGCCCAAATGAATAATTACAGCGGAATTAAGTATCTTCACTAACTGAGTCAACTTCATTCCTATTTGTCGATTAAGTGTTCTCGCTAAATTAATTTAATTCAACGGATTGAAGTTGAAACAGGGTGTTTTTTGTGTGGATTTTAATAATCCAGAAATAAAACAATTTTATGAAAGCAAACGAGAATAATTTCAAATGAAATATGGAAATCAACAATTTTTTGTCTAGTTAAAAAAAAAAATATATATATATATATATGCATATATGCATATGTAAAAATCCTCCATACTAGGACGAATTAATAAAATGGCCCTTCAAACATGGTCAAATAGAATATTTTATTTTTTCTTCATTTTTGTATAGGAAAAAAATTGCGCAAATTCCACACGAAGGAAATGAAAATATGTAACGCAAAAAATTATTACACTTTCAAATTGCAGCAAAAACACGCAAAATGATTTAAATTTTAGGCAAAAATAAAACTAAAAAATAAGAAAAAAAAAGGTTTACACAAAAACATGCACAAAAAACAGCCAAAAAAAATATTTAACAAAAATATTGTCAACAAATGTTTGGTGCTAAAAATAAATTTTAATGCTTTATTTTACGAATTAATTTTTAATATGAATTCTTTCTCATTTTCGTTTCCTATTATTTTTAAAAACAAATTAGTGACTATTTTGAGTTTTTCTAAATTATCATTTATTATATTCAGTTCTTATTATTTTTGATCCAATTATAGACAATTCGATACAATTAGTTTGAATTCCCACATTATTACATTTAATTTCAATTACAAGTACGTTAATTTATTTTAATTTTATTTATTTGAAACTACTTAAAAGCATGACGTTAAATAAGTTAAATATTTATAAAATGGCAGTTAAATGAATGGCTTTATTATATTTCAAAATGTAGATAATTGTTTGCACTTTTTCCTATTCTTTTGATGTATTTCAAACTATTTAGATAGTATCTATATACTGTATATATTTATATATAAAATGTATTTATATTTGAATGATATTTTTATTTAGCTGCTTCCGAGCGTTGTTCCGAAGGCGCCAGAAATGTCCAGCAGGGGCGGAACGCTGCCTCTGTGCCCCATCACCTTCGTCAGCAAGTACCTGCCTGCCAGAACAGCGGGCCTTGACTGAAGAACGCCTCGCCTCCTGAAACTGTTAGCTTGCTTACCACCACAATTACAGAACAACATCAAACTCATCATCATCATATCGAAAAAACTGACGATGAGGATGATGATGATGACAATGATGATGATGATAATAATAGTAAAAATAATGATCATTGTCAGCATCAATTGAAGAAACGACATCTTCATCAACATATTTCTCCATCATCCTCTCAACATTTACATCAGCATAAAATCATTCAGAAACAACAACAACAACAACAACAACAACAGCAACAACAATTGCAGCATCGTCATCATCATCATCATTTTCATCATCGACGCAGACGACATCATCATCGTCATGACCATAGTTGTCCAAGAAGAAATCGTTCAAACATTGAATTATCGAATACTTCGATAAATACTTGTCACGATTCATGTCCCGATCAAGAAGTTAGAGAAATTCTTATACAGAAACCATGTTGTAGTTCATCATCGAAAACTGAAATTGTACAATATTTTGCTGAAGATCTATATGGTACAACAACAACAAGACGTACATCATGCTGTACATCATCGGATTATTGTTATCATACAGACTCAACAAGTTTATATGGTTCAAGATCATCTTTAAGTCGTAATAATTCTGTAAAGTCTGGTTCCATTACGTTAAGACGAAAAAGAACTCATCATTATCGACAACCATCATACGGTTCCGTTTCATTGGGCCGTTTGAATGGTAGCAATCCGAATAGTTTATTAGGTTCGTTAACATCAATTTTTGATAAAACTCGTGACGGTGGAAGTGGTAAAATGGTTGTTTCTCCATCAAAGGTGACTATTGAACATCAAGGAAAAGATACAGCAGCAACATCATCAAGTAAAGATCTACCAGAATATGCATATTCACCATCCCCAATACGTTGGAGTTTTTTAGCAGATAGCGAAAGTAAAACACCATCCGATGCTGGTATTGGAGCGACTGGAATTGATATGATGGACACCGAATTTTCAATTCAGAAATCCGACATATATAATAGTACGAATTGTAAATTTCATGATAATTATCAAAGTTCTCGTATGGATTATGAGGAATCGAATACGGTGGTATTTCATCAGGAAGGAGAGGCGGTTAATAATTGCTGTAATAATTATTTACAATGTAATGCATTTTTAGATCAGGATTTACAAATAACAAGTGAAGATATATGTGAATACTTATCGAAAGGTAATCAAGGCGAAATATTAAATAATACTATAAATTATCCATTTCAACCGATAAATGCCGTGGAATTTCAATATAAAAATAATTTTAATAATGTAACAAATAATAATTCACCGGAATTACGCCGATTTAACAATAATAAAGAAACAAATTTAATACAAAATAATTGTGAAGCATTACCAGCCTCTGGCTCACAATTATCATTGACAAATATTAATTTATCATCAAGTTCAAATAATATTAATATTATATTTAATTCATATCTTGAAAATAATAATATAAACAATAATAATAATATAAATAATAATAATAATAATAATAATAATAATAATAATAATTCCAATAATGAAGTGAAATTTATAAATACATCGAGAGGCAATAGTATTTCACAAGAGAGTCATCATCAAGCGTACCTGCCATACAATAATTATTCAAATTATGATAATACAAATATGTCATCGAATTCGATTTTTGATAAGCCCCTTGGAATTGATGAAATTCCTCTAACTGGACCAATCCCGTTTGGTCAACATCATCGTCATACATCATCAAATTTATTATCTGATAATAATTTAGAAACATCATCAAATCATAATTTAATATATTTTCGTTATACATCCTATCGTGATGGACAACATAATATCATTCACACATCGCAATCACCAACAATTTCAACAATTCATACACACAATCAACAACAACAACAACAACAACATCATCAACATAATCATCAGCAACACCATCATCAGCATAGATGGCAACAAGTTACTGAAAATTTTAAATTTAGCAATGCACTTAGATTGGTACGAAAACGTGCAAGAAAATGTGCCCAATATCTGCGTAAAAATAAATAATTAATAAATAATTGTAAAACAAAAAAAAAATGAAGGGAAATAATTGAGGTGCGTTTTTAAAATTCAGTAATAAAGAAAAGCGAAAATTTTGTTGAATTTTTTTAATTTCCTTTTTTTTTTGTAAATTGTTTATTCACTCTAACGTGACTGATGTGAAAAGACAATGTACAAAAAAGAAAAAAAGAGAAAGAAAAAAAGTCATCCAAATTGCAGGCTCTTCAAATTCTGAACGGTCACCCAATCACATTCAATTCACAAATTCCACAACGACTAGTAAGATTTAAAAAAATTAAAAAAAAAATCAAATGAAATCAAGTATTTTTTAAAATATAAAAAAAAAATAGTAAAATCGCAAAATATTTAAACAAATTTCTTCCAAAAGTGTTTGCCCAAAAAAAAAAACGACAACAAAAAAGAAAAAATTAACAAAAAAAGCAAAAAAAAAATTTATTAAAAATAATAAAAATTATTATTAAATTAAAAAAAAAAAATTTGGATATTATCACATGGTTAAGACTTCAATTTTAGTGATTTAATATTTAAGATATAAAACTTTAGATGAAAAGTAGATAAAAAAAAACTAAATAAATAAAAATAAAACAATTAAATTTAAATTTAAAAAAAAAAACATAAAGCTAATTTACACAAATTACAGACACGCTCACACGTAAAAACTCATTTAAAATGAATTATTATTAATTTAAGCAAAGAAAAAAAAAACCAGCCTAAAATTAATTAACACAAAAATAAAAAAAGATATTAATTTTAAGAAAAGTTTTGTAAATAAAATATTTAATCTTAATAGTTGAAAAACAAAGAAATTCACAAAAAAAATTAATTAAAAAACAATTAATTTTTAAACTTAAAAAAATTATAAATTAATTAGTTTCGAATTAAAATTAAAAAAAAAAAAATTAAAAATTAAATCAATTTTTATTTTTCTTTTTAGAGAATAATTAGACAAAAATATTTTATTGAAATTTCACCCAAACCAGAAATTAATTAAAGAAATATAATTACAAAAAAAAAAATTCTAAATTAAAGTGAAATTAGAGAAAACAAATGTAATTTAAAGAAAAAAAAAAAAAACTCCTATGGCGTAATTAGAAAAGGAATCAGAAAATTATAAATATAAAAACAAACAAATATTTAGTTACAAAAGTTAATTTTTTAACTAATAAAAACTAAAGCAAAAGAAAATATTACTAAAGTAACACACGCTGAATTTGCAAGAAATTATATTTTTTCGTTTAACTAAATTTTATGTAATTAGATAGAACTTCACCACGCTCAATAGCAAGACTCTCGCAACCCTTACTTAATTGTCTAAGAATTTTGTTTAACTTTCCGAAGGAATACGAATATTAAATAGACAACATTATTAGACTGTCAGGCTCAAGGATTTCTCGAGATAAATCTAAGCAGCCTTAATTCAATTTTCTTCATTATTATCTTTCTATAGTATAACCATAGATTATTATACCTAGATGTCCAAGCTAAATGAGCAGCGTGATGTTCAGTGTTGTTATTGTAGGTGAACTTAAAGAAAAATGGAAGAAAAGAAGTTTAATGTGAAAGAAAGAGAAGAATCTATATTGTACCGGGATATCACTGTACAAAACGAATCAGTTGAATGCACAGTCGTTGGAAATCTTTATTATTAGTAACTTTACTAAATGGTGAAACACTGCACCATCTGTACGACAAGATAGCAAAATTATATTATAGAGAGAAAAATATGAAAATGATTTTGGTGGATTTTGATAGATAATATAAAAGAAATTATCTGATTACCGCGCCATCTGAATTACAAATGTTGTAAAAAAAAGACTACTCTTCAAATAATTTGTAGAATTTACATTTTTGTAATAAATTACCTAAAAAAATAAGAGTTATGGGTGATGGCAAGCGGTAGCGAGTCTGAGCGGAGCCCCTAGTAATATATACAATTTTTATTGTCGGAATTAATCATTCGCTAAAAAGCTCATGCAGGAGCTGCATGCTAGCCCTCGCAGTGTACGGAGTTGCTCTTTCCTTCTGGAACCATATTTAAGAATTATATATTCTCGAAAGTTGAGTGTTAAAAATTTTCAATAATGATCCAACATAGAGCACCGACAACGGTTTCTGTGTGACCTACATCATTCTTAAAAATTACGAATGCATTACCGACACCATGACGGCAATTTCTTCCTGGGACACATGCTATTGATCTCCGACCAATCAAATCAGGCGACTAAGTTCAGGTTCTTATTATCACTGGGTGCTATTTTCAATCTGCTAAATTGTCCTTTTAGTTTGTTTCACAGTGGTATAGTTTGATATTTTGAAACTTATTTGAACAAACAGCGTTTTAGTTTTGTTATTACATTTAGATTCCTTTGCTCTAAATGATTATTTCTGATGAATATTCCGTTATTAAAAGTCACAGCTAAGTGTGTTCTTGTTCTTTTCATATGGAAATTGTCATTGAAGGTTAACGTATCGAGAATTTACTTTCTTTATATATTTCCACAATTCTATTATTATTAACACTATACAAGTCGATTAGTTACGCGAGTAATTTTCAGAAATGATTTTTGTTTTTTGCTGATTAATATCAGATTAGAATCACGCCAATATGGTGTCGGCAACCGTTAACGGTCGACTCAGTGGCGTAGTGGTAAAAAAAGGTTTTTAAAATGCTCATATTTTTTGGTATTTGTGTACGTACCTAATTCTAAATGACAGGGAAATTTATCAGTAAATTAATATTAATTATACATTATTAAAAAAAAAAGGGAAATTCAAATTGTTTGTATTAAAAAGAAAACGAAATTTTTTGTTCAACAGTTCTGTGGCTTCGACTCTTTACATAAAAAATTATATACTTAAAACTAAAATCAAAAATAATTTTAAATATTACACGAATTAAAATTACAAGAAAAAGAAGAAGAATGAAATTACCGAATAAAAATGTCATTCAGAATATTTGAAAAAAAATTTAATTCTAAAACCAATAATATTAAAATGAATCAACAGAAAATATGTTTTTTATAAGTTTAAGATTTTTTTATTTTTTTATTTCTTTTTGAATCTAAATGCGAGAATCAAATTCAATTCCCGGGAAATATCGATTTCGAAATACACACACGCACAAACACGCATACACATACATAAAGCCGAAACATATTCAATGTTGAATGGAATTTCTTAAAAATAATTACAATACAATTACAATTTATTAATTTAAATTTATCCTAGTTTGCATATTTAATAGATGGTTGTGGAATCCCAGAAGTCACCCGCAAGCATGATATTAATATTTAAACAAATCTTGTTTGCTCTAGCCCGAGACTAAAGCTGCGTTTACACCATACCTATTACTCATACGAGTTGCTTGTACACAGGGCAGTGTCAAGCGTAATTGTTGCTCTACGCAGTAGCATGCACAGCACTAACAATCTTGAATCAAAGAATACAACAAGTGAACGCATTCCAGGAATTATTTCAATATGCGTTGCCCGGTTTTTGGAAGTGACAGTGTTGCCGTTCAGCATATTTGTTGGAATTTATTTATAAATTACATATATAACCTTATTTTTAATTGTGTGTTACGTAATGGTAGCAACAGCACTGGTACGAGCATCATTCAAACGAATAGCTTAATTCAAAATGGCACCAATTGAAGTGATTTTTATGGAAAAATAAACATAAAAATTATAAAATTCGTACTTATTTTCCAATTTATTTTATTATAATTGAGAGACTTGTTCGATTTTGCTATTTTTATTTCAATTTGACAATGGTAAATAATCGGCATCGTGTAAGCTTCATTAGCATGAAATTTCATTCGTACAAAATCTTCGTATGGTGTGACAGGGCACCTTTCAATAAATTTTCAGGTTTCACAATATCCGCGAATGTAATTAATTCCCTTATTAACATTTTCACCGCAAGATTACTAAACAAATTTTGCATCTAATTACATACTAAAAAGAACAAAAAAAAAACAAATTGATTTTTCAAGAAGATTAAAAAATATACAAAATATTTTTCTACATAAAATGGTTTTTCCATCATTTTTATTATTATTTTTTGTTTTATTTTTCTTTAAATATTTAATTGGATATTTTTTCATTAAATAAAAAAACTCACAAACAATTTTTAGTCAAAAATAATTTAGAAATAATTTTAAAAAAATACGGTTTTTAATCAATAAAATAACAAAAAAGAAAGAACATAAATAATAATAATTAAAATTTGAAAAAATAAAATAAAATTTTGATGCACTGCCAATAAGGTTTTTAAATATTTTTAAAATGTTTAAAATATAAAAAAAAATGCTATAGAAAATTAAGTAAAAAGAAAACTGCATAATTTAAAAATAAATTAATTAAAAGAAAATTGTTTTAGATAAAAAAAAAACAAAAAAAAAATGGAGAAAAACAATATTAATTGAAATTGCCATAAAAATAGAAAACTCGTTTCGATTAGAAGTAATTATTATAAAAAAAAAGAAAAAAAAATAATTTAAAACAAAAACAATTATATAAATTATGGAATGTAAATAATAATAGTGATTAAAATATAATTTTAGTTATGTCTTCTAAAAGAAAAACTAAATAAATTTTTAAAAAAATCTTCGATAATACAAAAATAAACTAAAATATAATTATTTAAATGACAAAAAAAAAGAACACAAAAAAGGGAAATTAAAACTTTCCAATTCTATAAAATCGTTTCCTGATATGCAAAAAGAAAAAGAAAAGAAATAAATAATATTTGTTAATAATATTCAAATTAAATGAAAAATTGCAATAAAAAATTGAAATTAGTGAAAAGAATAAGCAAGAAAATTTCAGTATTTAGATTTTTTTATTTTTATTTTTTTAAAATTAATACTAAGTATTAATTGAAATATTAAAGAAAAGAAAAAAAAAACAAACTAAAAATTACATAAAAAATTAACCAATAGTTACACAATAAACATTTATAGGAATTAATTTAATAACAAAACAAAAGAAAAGTATTTAATATAAATATTTATTAGTAAATAGTTAGTGTTTTATTCAAGAAAACAAACAAAAAAAAAAAAAAGATAAAAATATTATTCACAAATTGAATGAATTTGCAGTAGCGCCGCTCTCCGAATGCATAATGATGCCAATTTAAGACTTGAGCTGGTAAAAATTAAAAAAAAAACAAAATAATTAAAAACAAATTATGAAAATTATCCCCGTCAGTATTTAAAAACTACACTTTTTCAAACTTTTAAATATAATATAATATAATATGCTTACGATTAGTATAATTTTTACTTATTCTATTAACTCCAACAATAAATTCGCCAATTAATTTAGCTATGTTTTGGGGGCGAAACTAGGAGGAATTATTCGATAGAGGCATCATTGTATACTGTCAATGCCTTCTTGATATCTCGTATGGCCAACATATAGATGATGGTGTCGTCTTTAATCCTTTTCTGATTAAAAGAGAAATTAGTGTTAAACGAGAAGATTACATTTCTAATGTAATTTCCGTTCATCGTTTTATAGTCATTCCATTTTTTCACTTGGATTAAAAACGTCATCGTTATTTACATATATGTTGGCATATTCAAATATCAAAAAGACATTTATTTTGTGAATTCAGTACTAATATCCTAAACTTCCTTAACGTTTGCAGGCACATACGATTCTTTCATTAAAACTATATGAAAAGGAAAATAAAATGTTCAAATCTATCTCTGCTACTATATAGCGGTAGCGGTAATGTCTAAAACGAGCCCTAAGACCTACTTCCTCGTTTATATTTCAACGAATTCTGCAAAAAAAAATGTAAACTAATATTTAAATTTCTCACTATATTGACATTCTCATTGGGACGTTTTGCATAAATTCTACTTCAAAACACTTTCAAAGAAGACGTCCCAATGTAAAAAAAATTCTAAAAATGCATTTACAAAATAGAAGTATTTAATAAAACTTTTATGTTCTATGAAATGTTTTGTTGAAAATCCAACCGACAGAACTTCTTTAGATTTTTCATTCAACCAATTTTAACAATCCATTCAACATATTTCATTATATAGTATGTTTCATGGTCTCAAAATACACGTTGCAGTTTGCATGTACGCAAACTTCGAGCACATATATGTATGTCAAATTACGTTGGGACATTGTCAGTCAAACTGAAATTAAATTAAATTTTAAGCATTTTAACATAATATTACTGGAGTACGCAAAAAGAAAAAAATAGTTACCCAATAAAATAAAAAATAAAGATTATTTCTGATTCTTAGAAACATATGTTTATATCAAAAAAAATTACCTAAAACAAAATAGGTGTGGTTTTTTAGCATGGCATTCAAATCTCTTCATAAGATTATTTCAAAATTTTAAGAAAAGAAAACAATGAAGAAATCGTATTTAATGAAATGCATAGCAACTTTTCCTATTGGAGTCCAAAAAATTATGCAATAGAACAAATATGTGTGTGGATACCTTATCGCTATTTGGATTATTTTACTTCCCGTGCTTAAGGAACGAAATCTTCAGTACGGTACCGCAACTTCCATCACTAAAAACCGATTTAGAATAGCTGAAAGCACGTTAACAGCTCAGGTTTAATTATTTAACTATTTTTCTCTTTCAAAGTTGCGACATGCAAGACCTAAACTTATTTTTCGAACTAGCTGATAAATTTAAATATGTAATTTCTTTTCCATATTTCATATTCAATATCTTTGTTTATTTGAGTTTCTTTATAGCAATGAGTTTGTAAAATATTTTCAAAAAAAAAAAGAAAAACTAAAATAAACTCAAAAACCTATTTAATTAGGTTAAAGATAATGTAATATTTCATTTTTACTATTATTAAAATAAATAAGAAAAATATTATCAAACAAAAATCATTTCATTAAAATTTACATTTTTTTCTTTCTGGAATTTTTTAATGATTTTATTCAAAATAATACAGTTGTGAAAATGCTTGAAACAGTCAACCCTATTATGATTGTCCCGTGACTAGTGAAATGAAGTCACATTTAGATTTTTGTATTACAATAGGCAAAAATGTGACTCATGTCAATATCCATATGTTACTATATTTCGCTTATTATTCGCTCTATTATTTTTCATGTCACGTGATATTCATAATACCAATTAAAATGTGAAATGAAATTTCAATTTTCGTGAGAGGTTATTTGACATGACACTCATGAATATATAGACATAAAGAAACCCAGTAATAGACGTTAAAAATATTAACATGTTACAACTTTATAAGAGACAGACTTTAAGTTTAACAATCCCTATATGCGCCCGTGAAATTTTATAATTCGGATATCTTGCATCGTGACACGACTCCATTCAAAATATAAGCTTAAAAAGTAATAATAAAAAAAAACACATAGTAGAAAAGTAGTAAAATGTATTCCATGCATATAAATACCAAAAATAATCAATAATTTATAGTTATTTAGTAATTAAATAAAAGAAAACTACAAAAAATAAAAAATTCAAAATGGCCGATTTTCGAAAATTTTTATTCATGAAAAGAGAACATTGTCTTATATTAATATTATTTAAAACAACACAAAAAAAAAGAAATGGCTACAAACCAATAGAAAAAAATAAATAATAATATTTAAAAAAAAAAAACATAATCCCGAAATTATTGAAAATTAAAAAAATATATATAAAATTTTTGCAAATATTAATTGTAAAAAAGGAGAAAACGTTGAATCTTAAGAAACATTTTACATAAAATAATGGAAATTAATTATAATAAAGGAAACCAAAAAAAAAAAAAAAAAATTAAATAAATTAATAATTAAATTACATTTACATAACATTATAAACGAATAGAAATATGGAAAAATTAATAATAATGACAATTAAAGAAACTAAAAATAAATAACTTGTCGAATTTGGGAAATTAAAATTAATTCGTGGTTGAATTCGAAATAAAATTTCTCTAAGAAGTCAGCCATGAATTCTTTTTCTTATAACCGTCGACATTTTTTCGACTTTGACTGATAGTTTTGTTTGAGACAAGATTAAAAGAAAAAAAAAACGAAAAATTGATGACAAAAACAATTCTAATTATTTAATTTGAGTTTTTGTTTAAAATTAAATTCAGCAAAAAACTTTCAAAACTTTTGTTTTAAGAAGAACTTTTTCTTATGGCTCCTATTTTTGCGATAGATTTTGATTGAAATTCATTTCTCTTACGAAATTATTTCCATTAAATTAAATTTAAAAATATTTTCAAATATTGTTCTTTGTCATCAAAATATATTAATTATTAGAAAATTAAACTGCCTGGAATTAAACAAAATAAAACTTAATTCCCATAAAAAAAAACTAACAGTTTTTAATTAACTTGTATCAAACAATAAAATCATGTTAACGTTGTGCGTTATTCTAAATGTAAATATAAAAAACAAAAAAAAAGCAAGTATAGACTTAAAATTAATTTAATTAAATCAAAAAACAAAAAATTTATAATAAAAAAAAAAACAAAAAATTTTCACATTAAAAACAATATTAAAAAAAAAAATTTTATTTTAATTTGAACAATAAAAGAAAACCAAAAAACAGAAAAAAATGAGAAAATCTCTTACAAAAAAAAACAAAAAACAAAAAAAAATAAAATAAAATAAAAGTAGAGGAACAAATTTTTGAAAAATGCATGAAAATAAATACAAAAAAAAAAAAAAATTACTAATTAAAAGTTACAAAATGAATTCTTTTTTTTTTAAAGTTAATTTCACTAAAAAACTAATAAATTTTGAAATAAACAAAAAATAATTATTTAATCAATTTTTTTTTTAAATACCTTTTTTTTTAAAAATTTTTATTACTTTTTCAGTTATTTTATATCAAACAAAAAGTAACTTCGATGCAATATCTTGTAGATATCATTATTAATATTAAAAAAAAAAAAAAAGAAACAAATATTTAAAAAAAAAAATTTAAACCAAAAAAAAATTATCTTTCGATTTACTTTTGCTCAATTTAGCAAAGAAAAAACAAATAAAAAATACGTTAAGAAAATATTTGAAGAATTTCATTTGTTTATATCCTAGACAGATCTTCGATTTTAATTCTCATTATTGCCCAATCGGTCATTAAAACTCGATAATGACCTTTTTTACGTAATAATGATCAATTTTAAGTATCTATTTCAAGCATCATTATTGTTTTAATTATCAAATAAAATTATGAAGAGGTCACAAATTTTTGCTTCACACTGTTAACAGGGCCATCTACATTTGAACATTTTAAAAATTTCATGTGATTTTGACATGTTTTCTTTTTCACATAAACTTAAAAGGAGGAAAAATGTTTATTATTCTAAAAATTCCTTAAAATTTACTAAAAACAATTTTAAAAAATTAATTTTATTGAATCAAAGTGAATATTTTTGAATTTTGAAAATTATATCCAAAATAGTAATTTTTTGAACCTTTTGGAATGACAAGAATAATGATCATTGTGTCATGGGTCATCCAGAAGTATCATTAAATAATAATTATTGTAATTAAAATCAGAGATCTGTCTAGAGCATTATGCTTTCTTTTCAGGCCTCCCCCCTTTTGTTCTGAGATATTGCACACTCTAAAAAATCTATATTAAATTGAATCACCAATTTCGAAAAGGTCTCATGTTGGTTTTTTCATATTGTTCAGGAGGCACAAAAAACTGAATTTCTGCCAAACTATATGGAATTTAACCCAGCAACCCAGCAAATTTGCGGTCTTACCAAACGATTCCATTGGACTTATTTCAAGACTTAATTTCAGTCCGACTGAATATATGTCTTGAAATAAGTCCAATGGAATCGTGTGGTAAGACCGCAAATTTTTTTTAAAAGTGGTAATTATTGGACTACATCATAACATACTGAAATGGTTATCTTTATTATGAAAGTGCCGAAAAAAACAGCTGTTACAGTTTTTCGAGATGAACCCCTTTCGAAATTGATGGAAGAACGCAGGTGGTTTCAGTAATAAAATGGTAAATAAAGAATATTTATCATAAGACAGTCAGATTATTAATCAAAAAGCATCATTGTCACAATCATTGTACGAGTGGCCTCTTTGCGGAAAATAAAGGAAAGCTTTAAACTTTCGACTGACCGATTGATTTTGTTTTGTCCCGGACAGTCGTCGCAAAACAAGTCCAACTACGTCATTTCTTCAGGGACGTTTTCACGTATATAATCATTTAAACCAGAGATGCAAACGGGTTTCTTTGAACCACTTTGAACCGAACCAAAACCACTGAACCATCGAAATTTTCCGAATCAAAACCAAAACCAAAACCAAACCAGTTTTAAAATTAATACTTGAACCGAACCATAAACCGAAATTTTTCTATTAGTTTATGGTTCGGTTCAGCAGAAAAAATTTGTCGTATAATTTACATTTTCCTTTTAAAAAAAACTGAAAAAGTCTACTACATTTTCTTATAAAAACGATGGTTAATCAACATTCAACAGTTTGCCAGTTTTCAAATTTGTTTTTAACGAGTAATCAAACACGACATAGTTTTTCATTTAGTGAAATCATAATTAAAATAAAAACAGAAACAAACACAAGAAGGAAGAATATACTTAAAATTAAAAGATATAAAAATCATATCTAAATGACAAATGTAAGCAAGTCTGTATATTTTTGAGTTTAATAATAATTTTTTTAGTATTTCCTAAAAGAAAATGTCAGGCAACACAGATAAAAAATACCCGGTTTTAAAAAAATTTGTTTGTGATTCAATAACAAATAGCAGTAAGTGCAATGAAAGCTGTATTGTCATGACAAATAATCACCCAGAAAATTTAATGCGGCATCTTAAAAAAAAGCACTCCGAATCCTACGACATTATTGACACGAAGCGAACAAATAAAACAGCTGAAAAAAATTTGCCAAGCAAATCTACATTGGCTTCCTTCGTTTCTGTCACAACAACTAAGAAAAACGACATATTTGTTCTGAACCAAAACCAAAACCAAACCAAAACCAAAACCAAAAATTATACAGTCTTTAAACCAGAACCAAACCAAAACCAAATTTTGAAATATTTAGAAACAAAAACCAAACCAAAAACCAAAAAGAAGGTTTATGCTTAAACCAAAACCGAACCAACTGTAAAAAAGTCTTGGTTTGCATCTCTGATATTAATTCAAGTAAATACAGTTTAATTATTGGAAAATAGCATCAAGCCATATTTTGTTTTTCATTTCAGAAGCACAATAATTGAGTAAGAATTTTCTGTCAAAAACATTTTAAACAATTCGAAAGGAAACATTTGTAATAAACTTCAAAACCCAAGGCTTCTAAAAAAAATATTCTTATTCAGTTGAAGTCATCGCTCTTGCCTGTACCCGAAGAACACGTTTTTCATATTCGAATCGGTTTTGAGAAATAAATTGTATAAGCGCCTCCACAGCCTGTGCTGTGATTTTTAATATTTAGTTATAATAACCAAGTAGAATTTCTTTAATGGTAATGGTGATCGATGGACGCCAATGTTTCTCTTCATCATGGCAAACAAACTGTACCGGAAGGATAAACACTTCCATGAAATAGCGGCAGTTTATCATTATATTCAAATCGAAATCAAACTAAGATCTACGAATTTTAATCTAATGAAAATTTTTTGGTTAATGTAAGAGTTAAAAATAGGATACAACTGAATTTGGTAAAACAATTGAGAGGTTTAACAAAACAGTTGTAGTGACTTGATAATATTAGTAGTAGAGGAAAAGGCAAATGAACAGGCGGCTAGATATAGTCATAAAATAAGGAAGACCTAGAATTGCAAAATCCAATCTCAGTATGGGAACAGTTTGCCCCGGGAGTTTCATTAGTATTGAACGGTCAAAATTGAGAGTGTGTGTGTGATTTATCGCATTACCACCTCTTCAAAATAATTTGAATAAAATGATTAAAAGGACGCCATTTTTATTCTGATATTCTCCCAAAAAATTTCTAAATAATTATGAAGGACGAATCAAAACAGAGATTAAAAAAAAATATTTTACTTATTCACAAAAGGGCATGGCTGGTTTTCAAAAGCAAAAAAAATTTATTTAAAAAATATGGTCTTATACAGGGAGAAACAAAATGAACGTTGCATATTCCTTAGGAGCCAAGTCCATTGCAGTATGCGCTGTGGCTTCATCTTGTTGGAACCAAATGGTGGTTTTCCACAGCTGACCTAAAAATTTTCCAACATCTTCCGATATTGAGCACTATTAATGGAAACTGCAACACCGTCTTTATTTTCGAAGAAATTTGGACCAGTAATCCTCTCAGACGATACACCGCATCAAACAGTACACATAAGTGGGTGTAATTGTCGTTGATGAATTGCTTTTGGATTCTCTGTAGCCCATATTCTGGAGTTCTGCCTGTTTACGAAGCCATTTAACTTGAAATGGGCTTCAACGCTCATTATCAAATTGTTAAAACAATGGACCGTTCATGTTTAAAATAAAGTTGGATGATTTTGGTTCGTTGTTCGATTGTGTATTGTTCCATTTCACATTCCCCATTACAAAATCCTGAAATAACATTTTTAAAAAAATTGAACAAAAAATTATCAATAATTCACTATACAACATTTTGCGCCGCCCTGTCTTTTTTCCAAATATGTAGATATAATTATCGAGAAAAAAAATAGAACTATGCTTCTAAGCTACATAGTTTCTACGAAAAGAGAACACGGTGAAAGGTTCAAACACAAATGATTTTTTTCCTTTTATTTGATCTATATTTCTTTTAAATGCAATCTCAAAGACGAGGGGGACAACGCTTGGGGAGACAAAGGGATTTGATTTTTTGGCAATATGAAAATTTTTCTACTAAAGGAACTTACTTTCAATTTTTTGTGATTTGATTCCATGAAAAACATATTTCAATATAATTTCTGGTAGTTTCTGGACAAGCGGTATTTTAAGGCAGAGGAGTTAGGAAGAATACATTTTTGGCAAAATTTTTTGAAATGTTTTGAAAGGAATTATTTTTCTAAAACCTTTTAAACTATTTTAACTTCTATACGAAGTGTATGATTATTAATTAGAAATTTTTTTTTTTGGTATGAGGAGTTTTTTTCGATCGGTCATGTTTATGAAATCCAGTTGTTCAGATAAACAATTCGATTCATATGTATAGAAGTTCATAGTGGTTTGACTGATTTAAAATATTTTCAAGATTATTTGATAAATTTCGCAACATATGAATTTGAAGGGCGTCGAATGTTATAATTCTGATGAAACCATTCTTGGGTTGAAAAAGTCCTCATACCAAACTAGAACTCTTTACAATAAGATTTGCAAAAAAAAATTTTTAATTAATAATCATACAATTCGTATAGAAGTTAGAAAATAGTTCCTTTAGAAGCAGAATTCATTTCATTTAATTTCAAAACCAAAGAAATCTAAATTTTGTCAAAAATGTATTCTTCCTAACCCCTCTGCCTTAAAATACCGCTTGTCCAGAAACTACCAGAAATTATATTGAAATATGTTTTTCATGGAATCAAATCACAAAAAATTGAAAGTAAGTTCCTTTAGTAGAAAAATTTTCATATTGCCAAAAAATCAAATCCCTTTGTCTCCCCAAACGTTGTCCCCCTCGTCTTTGAGATTGCATTTAAAAGAAATATAGATCAAATAAAAGGAAAAAAATCATTTGTGTTTGAACCTTTCACCGTGTTCTCTTTTCGTAGAAACTATGTAGCTTAGAAGCATAGTTCTATTTTTTTTCTCGATAATTATATCTACATATTTGGAAAAAAGACAGGGCGGCGCAAAATGTTGTATAGTGAATTATTGATAATTTTTTGTTCAATTTTTTTAAAAATGTTACTTCAGGATTTTGTAATGGGGAATGTGAAATGGAACAATACACAATCGAACAACGAACCAAAATCATCCAACTTTATTTTGAACATGAATGGTCCATTGTTTTAACAATTTGATAATGAGCGTTGAAGCCCATTTCAAGTTAAATGGCTTCGTAAACAGGCAGAACTCCAGAATATGGGCTACAGAGAATCCAAAAGCAATTCATCAACGACAATTACACCCACTTATGTGTACTGTTTGATGCGGTGTATCGTCTGAGAGGATCACTGGTCCAAATTTCTTCGAAAATAAAGACGGTGTTGCAGTTTCCATTAATAGTGCTCAATATCGGAAGATGTTGGAAAATTTTTAGGCCAGCTGTGGAAAACCACCATTTGGTTCCAACAAGATGAAGCCACAGCGCATACTGCAATGGACTTAATGGCTCCTAAGGAATATGCAACGTTCATTTTGTTTCACCCTGTATAAGACCATATTTTTTAAATAATTTTTTTTTTGATTTTGAAAACCAGCCATGCTCTTTTGTAGTTAATTGGTTCTTCAAAATGTTTCAGAAATTTGTTGGGGGGAATAAATCACAATGAAGATCGCGTCCCATTTAATCATTTCCTCCAATAAAAATCACACGTTCTGCTATGATAACTTTAGGGATTTTTTTTACACACGGATAGGAAAACACAGCGTACACAAATTTTATATATGTTGGTTTCTCTGTTTAGTTACTCTGTGATATAGTCTAGAATGGTCTAGTCGTTTAAGACCTCGCCTCACGAGACTGATGAGACCCTGGTTCGAATCCCAGGTCCTCGGTTCTTCACTTTTTTTCTCTACTATTTTTTGCCTTAAGTACGGTCCAAACGCTCAGTCTTTTTGCATAGTCGTAGTTTGCGCAGTTTTTCTGTGGGAAAGCCTGCGCAAATTTTGTGTCCACACGATACCGTCTTTTCCATATTTTTACACAGTTTTCTTTGGAACTTCTTAATGTCAAGATATTGTGCTTAGAACTTTTAATAATGAATAGTTTAAGCAAAGACAGTAAATTATGATAAGATGTGTAAAATTGGGTTTGCCCACAAATTTCGACTTAAAAAACTAAATGAAATATAAGGAAATAATATACGAGGAGAATTCTTTCTTATTTTTACATTTCGTTTTTGAGCTTTGGTTTTTGTACTGGATTGATAACTTTTTTCAAATCATTTAAAGAAATTCAGCTTTAAATTCATTCATTTTATAAATCCCGTAGATGAGTATATTTTGTTCTTGGTTTTTTTTTTCTTTCTCATTTTAGAATTAAAGTGTTTGATAGTAGAGAAACTTTTATTCTATTAATGTGCGCATACAAACAATTTGTGGCTTTGAATATATCTTATAGAGAAATATGATTGATATATTTGGTGTCGGTTTTTTCCTACACTGATTTTAGAATTCAAACGTACTTTTAGAAATATTTTGTACAAGTATGTTCGATTGTGTGCATAATTTGATAATATTGAACGTATTATAATTTTTCACAATTGAAAGAAAACAAGTCCATTGATGCTCATATCGATTCGTTACCTAGCCTAAACTTAAATAGCAAAGAATTTTGTAAAATGATTTTAGCTGAAAAGAATAGCTATAATGATATCCAAAAATATTTGTCTCAAAATGTCAATTATAAGTCTGCATCTTGTTATAATTTCTTGCGTGATGATTTAGGGCTTCACTTACCTAGTCAGTCAGCTATATATAAGTGGAGTCCTGTGAAACGACTTCAACCAGGTTTTGATGATCTTTTAAAAAAAATTTGGTACAATTAGTTAATAAAATGGACAAGCAGTGTAAGCAGGCAGTGTTATTATTTGATGAAATATCAATCAGAAGAGATTTAGTTTATAATACATCTCATGATCTCGTAGATGGGTTAGTGCATTTAGATGAAAATGATAGGAAATTATACTAGGAAAACAAATATGCGTTTTCATGATCAGGGGCTTGTCTTCTAATTGGAAATATATAATTAGTTATTTCGTTTCTGAGAACAGCATAGATGGTGCCATTTTAAAACAAACATTGGAGGCTAATGTAAAAATATGCTTCGAAATAGGGCTTACGGTTAGAGCTATAGTGTGCGATCAAGGTATGAATAATCAAAAATGCTATAGGCTGTTAGATATTAATAAAGAGAAGCCATATTTCTATTATAATCAGAATAAAATAATTGCATTATATGATCCTCCTCATTTATTAAAAAATATAAGAAATACACTCAAAGATTGCACTATTGAGACTCCTGACGGACCTGCGAGTTGGGAAGTTATAAAAAGTGTTTATAGCATAGACGAAAAATCCAAAAAATATAGGTTGTGTCCAAAGATAACAAAAAAACATATTGAACCAGGGGTTTTTGATAAAATGAATGTCAGACTTGCAGTGCAAGTCCTGAGCAATAGTATGGCTGACGCAATAGATGCATTATTAGAAAATAACTCCTTTCCACAAACGATTAAATTATATGCAGCAGCGACGAGTAAATTCACTCGTAGTTTTGACAAAGTTTTTGACTGCCTAAATAGTCGTAATTGTGCGGAAAAAAATCCATATCGGAAGCCATTAACAAAAAATTGTGCTCAATTTAATTATTTAAATGAATTCAAAGAATATCTTACAAAATTGGGTCTCCCTGCAAAAAAAAAAACTATTGTTTTGACGGATTATATCTTACAATTAATGGTATTTTAAATTTAAGTACAGATATATTTTCGGACAAATATTTAAAAATTAACTTTATATTAACATCTCGACTAAATCAGGATCCATTAGAGAATATGTTTGCGCAAATTCGGGCAAAGGGCGGTAATAACAAAAATCCTAGTGTCCACGAGTTCAATGGAATAGTTGCGCGCATAATGTCAATGAGAATTATAACGTTCTCATATACAAATAAGAATTGTGAAACTGATGAAGACATTTTACTTAATTGGGATAACCCATTAGAAGATACTTATATTGATAATTCTAATGAAATTACATCCAGATTATTGGCACAAAGTTCTGAAATTGTTTTGGATGATATAGAAAAAGATGCGAAAATAAATGAAACCTTAAACTCCAAGAGTAATTCCGACGTCGCAGACCCAGCAAAAAGATATATTGTCGGCTATGGAATTTTAAAAATTATTTTGAAAAAAATAAACTGTCCAAATTGTGCCATGATAATGAATAAAGACGAATGTGATTTTCTTTTACCGTCGGAAAAACTTATTAAACGCAAAAATTTCTATTACTATTGAAAGGACTTTTCTACAAAATCCTTCCGATCTTTTTTTCGAAATTTGCAAATTGCATTTTCAAATATATGAAACTTTTTTTGATAATTATTTGCACCAACTTAAAAGCAAAAATTATCGAGGAATGCATTCAAAGAACTAATGAATTTTACCCCAGTTGGTTTGCTGAGAACCAATGTTTAGAACAAGGGTGTCCAACCTTTTGTTTCCCTGGGCCGCATTGGAAGAAGACATGGTGTTTTGGGCCGCAAGTATATTACTATGTATAAATCCATATTATAAAATGAATGTGATGCTTGGCATTGAAGTTGAGAAACTAAACCGTCAATTTCTGGTTCGATTGACGTGGTTGCAATTGTCAGGCAGTTCTCAAGGTGTTCATCCAACATGTTGGTTCTAATTTTACACTTATTATGTTTCATTCTTCACTTAACCCACTAGGTGACAAACAACAGAACAATGTAGCTGAGCGAGCAACGCAAACAGAAAGAGAATTTACTACATAACGAAAGAGCTTTCTGTTCTGGTCCTCTTTCTGTTATTTGTCACTTGGCAGCTTTAGCACGAGAGCGCAAATAGACAAATCATTCCTCAGAAAAATGGACATGCTTCAGAAACTTTGAATATTTTCGGGCCGCATTGATACTTGCCTTGGGCCGCATGCGGCCCGCGGGCCGTGGGTTGGACAGCCTTGGTTTAGAACATCGAAAGGAAGTTCTAAATTTTTTAATTCTGGTTCTATTAAAAAAGAATTGTTCTTGGGTCAAAAAAAATGGAAATAGTTTACCCAATAGTTTTACAAAACACCAGAGATGCAAACCGGTTTCTTTGAACCACTTTGAACCGAACCAAAACCACTGAACCATCGAAATTTTCCGAACGAAAACCAAAACCAAAACCAAACCACTTTTAAAATGATTCGGTCGAACCAAACCAAAACTAAACCAGTTTTAAAATTAATACTTGAACCGAACCATAAACCGAAATTTTTCTATTGGTTTATGGTTCGGTTCAACAGAAAAAATTTTCCTATAATTTACATTTTCCTTTTAAAAAAACTGAAAAAGTCTACTACATTTTCTTATAAAAACGATGGTTAATCAACATTCAACAGTTTGCCAGTTTTCAAATTTGTTTTTAACGAGTAATCAAACACGACATAGTTTTTCATTTAGTGAAATCATAATTAAAATAAAAACAGAAACAAGAAGGAAGAATATACTTAAAATTAAAAGATATAAAATTCACATCTAAATGACAAATGTAAGCAAGTCTGTATATTTTTGAGTTTAATAATAATTTTTTTAGTATTACCCAAAAGAAAAAAAGATAGAAAATACTCGGTTTTTAAAAAATTTGTTTGTGATTCAATAACAAATAACAGTAAGTGAATGAATGCAATATTGTTATGGCAAATAATCACCCAGAAAATTTAATGCGGCATCTCAAAAAAAAGCACTCCGAATCCTACGACATAATTGACACGAAGTGAACAAATAAAGCAGCTGAAAAAATTTTGCCAAGCAAATCTACATTGGCTTCCTTCGATTCTGTCACAACAACTAAGAAAAAGACATATTTGTTCTGAACCAAAACCGAAACCAAACCAAAACCAAAACCAAAAACTATGCAGTCTTTAAACCAGAACCAAACCGAAACCAAATTTTGAAATATTTAGAAACCAAAACCAAACCAAAAACCAAAAAGAAGGTTTATACTTAAACCAAAACCGAACCAACTGTAAAAAAGTCTTGGTTTGCATCTCTGCAAAACACCCACGCTTAAAAATTTTAAATGAATAAATAATCCTGATATATATTTTCAAACCTTCCAACACGACATCATGAAATCAGTTATTTGGTTATTCAAAGCATTCCTGAAAAAAATTATGTCAACATTCGATGTTAAAATTGTAGGAAAAGGTATGTTGCCAAATATCATCACATATTAACTGTCGAAAGTACTTAAAATGAGTTAGACAAAATTCTTTCAAATAAATATATTATATAATAATCTTTATATATAATATATACAATTTCAAATTTACGGAAATCCAATAATCCTTAGTTGACCATAAAATATCAATATTCTACTATATAATTTTTAAAAAAGAAATGAATATGTCGATTACTTAAAACAAAATTCAATTCAATTCTTGGCCCCAAGTTCGAAAGATTTTAAATTCTTTATTTAGCATTATCTAACAGTACACGAGAAATTCTGAGAAAAAAATTTGTTCAAAAAATACATATAATACAATCGACATTATCTTGTTACACACACAATCGAACATACAAAATATTTCTAAAAGTACGTTTGAATTCTAAAATCAGGCTAGGAAAAAACCGACACCAAATATATCAATCCATACCATTCATATTTCTCTATAAGATATATTCAAAGCCACAAATTGCTTGTATGCTCACATGAATAGAGCAAGTTTTTTCTCTGCCACCAAATATTTTAATTCTAAAATGAGAAAGAAAAAGAAAACCAACAACAAAATATACACATCCATCCACGAGATTCACAAAAGAATGAATTCAAAGCTTAATTTCCTTATCCAGTACAAAAACCAAAGCTTAGAACGAAATGTACAAATAAGAAAGAATTCTCCTCGTATATTTTTTCCTTATATTTCATTTAGTTTTTTAAGTCGAAATTTGTGGGCAAACCCAATTTTACACATCTTATCATTATTTACTGTCTTTGTTAAAACTACGTCGGAAAAATTTTGTCTGACGGAATATAATTCCGACGGAGACTGGAATAGGCCTGAATATATTATCACTAATTGTAAGCAACGAATGAATGAAATAAAAAATATTTTAAATTAATTTTTTTCTTTATTTTAATTTTTAATTTTTAATTTAATACATCTCTCTCGGAAAGAAATTAGACACACATATGCACACACACACATTTAATTTGTATATACTTTTAGTTTTTTTTTAAACATTTTATTAAAAAAAAAAATAATAATTTTTAAATAAATCTTTCTCTAAATGCTTTCTAAAATTGTTCGAAATGCAGAATTGCAAACGTGTTTTCTTGATAAATAATAACATTACCAGCTAAATATCTAAATCACAAATATTTTTTTTAAGAAATAGAACAGTTTAGCATTTATATTTAATTTTAATAATTATTGTTTTACTCTAACCGCATTCATCGCTATTTTCCTCGTTGGCAAGTAGAAGACTCGTTGATCCATAACTACGCAGTCTGTAAATTACAAAATCACAAAATCATAAAAATCGTAAAAAAAAAGAAATTTATGGAAAATGTACACAAAAATCATTGGATCTTGCTTGGAGAAATGGAAAAAACTTGATTTATGAATTTTAACTTAACAAGAATCCTTTACTTACATCTTCATCTTCAGAAACTTTTAAACCATCTAAATTGATACTATTTCTTGAGTACGCATCTCTTTTGGACGATGATCGCGAATGGTCATCAAAGAATTGAATTGCTTCATTTAAATTATATTTATTTAATTCATTTGATGCCGACATATCAATATTACGTTTTGATGATGAATTATTTGTAATTTTAAAATTACTAAAATTACTAAGCTTATTCGATGATGATCGTTCGTGATCACGTTCACGATGATGTGGATTATCGAATTTTTGTTTAACACGTTCGAAATCTAAATTTTTTGATTTCGATTCGAAAATATTATCTTCTAGATGAGTTTGTTTCGCATCAAAATATGATTGGCTAAGATGAGCCTTTTCTGAATTTGATATGGAACGAGTTTTTCCGTCCATATTAGGAAATCCTCCACCTCCACCACAGCCACCAACACTACTACTATAACTGCTATGACGTGCATCATCAAATAATTGTCTCAAATCATTAATATTTGGTTTACATTCAGGGGGTATGTTAGATTTGGCAGCAGCAGAAGAGCTAAAGTGAGTGACAGAGTGCTGTTGCTGTTTTTGTTGTTGCTTGGGACTAACAGATCGTCTAATTTTGATGAAGTGTTTTTAAATGAAAAAGCAATTTTGAAATAAATAAAACAAAAAAAAAAGGGAAAAAGGTGCATTGTAAAGCGTTTCATAATATTACAAATTACGGATTTGCATATAAGTATATGTTTTATGCGAAAAGCAGCGTCCATAAAGAAATTATAATTTTAGTTAAAATTATTATTAAATTACATTGGTGAATGAATGAGCATTGAGTTCTTCAGTATGAACTTTTTTACCTTGTTTGTAAATGTTGTATTTGTACTTGTAATCCTTCTGTTTGACCAGATAATTCTTCATTTGTACGTTGCAATCTTCGCACTTGATTACAAGCGGCATCCAATTCATCTTCTGCTCCAGCTAATTCTCGTTTTAATTCTTCTACTCGTGATCTTAAACGTTTTACCTAAAAATTCATGATTTGTCTTTATCTCGGAAATTTATTAACTGAAAAATCTAACCTCCGCCTCATACTGTTCTGCTCTCCGTACTGCATGTCCAAGTTCAGTATTGGCTTCAGCAAGAAGTTTCTTCAATTTACTATGGGAATGTTTAATTTCTACTATTTCCTAAAAAAAAAAAAAACAAAATTATCTAAAGCACTTTGGTGAAACCCCTCCCAAACAAATAAAAAAGTACTTTATTTCGTTCAACTAATTCTTGTTGTAAAGCTCTTAGTTCTACGTCTGTATTTTGCATTGGACGTCCTTTTCGGTCAGATCTTTCCTATATTTTATTAAAAAAAATAATATACATATATGGAAATTCAGAAATTAATGAATTTTTTTCTGAACTAACTTGGATATCTCTAATTTCTGATCGAAGTTTCTTATTATCTCGTTCAAGTGCTAATTTTTCAGTCTCAAGTCGTTCCCGTTTTCCCCATTCAGATGCATTTTCAGCTTGTAATCGTTCAAGCTGTAAACCGTGATTAAAATAAGTTTTAATTTCTTTTTAATTTAATTTAAATTACTTCAGTTCGTAATTCACACAATCGTCTTTCTAAATTCTCACGAGCTGCAACTTCTTCTTGAAGTGAATTATTAAGTATCCGTACTTCAGCACGATGTTGTTCTTGTAATGTTAAAAGTTCACGGACAGCTTCCTTTATATTGGTGATAAATTAAAAAATTCATTATTTATTTTAAATTAATTTTCATCATACTTGTTTAGCAGATCGTAGTTCCTCGTGTTTATCTCGAACATCTTGAATTTCAATTGAGATTTTTTCAATACTTTTATGAAGGGAATTCTTTTCACTGAAAAATTATAACAAATATGAATCAAATACATTTTAAATTGTTGTGTAAGCCATACTCTCTTTCTATTTGAATGGTTTTTTGAGCTTCATCCAATCGCAATTGTAACATAGAAATCTTTTGTAAAAGATATTCTTCATCAAAATCATCCTTTGATAATTGTTGTATCAAACGTTTTTCCTCGGCAGTTTCTTCATCTGTTTCTTAAATTAATAAATATAAAAATAAAAATCAAATCAAATAACGGAGTAACCTCTTTCACCGAATAAATCTGTCATATTTTTTGGCACGGCACCTTGAAGTACATATTCTTCAATATCTAAGTCTTTTGAATCATTTTTATCACCAACAGCTTTAGTAACCTATTATAATATAAAAATTTAATAAAAACAAATGTTTACATTGGCTAATTCCTTACAAGTCCATCTTCACTGTTCACATTCTTTAAACCATCTGAAGATATATCAGGAGAGCAATTTATGTCTCGGCCATCTCGTTCTGGTTCTTCTACATTATCAAGTCTTTTATAATAAATAAAAAAAACAAATAGTTTTATATTTTTTTCAAAATATTACATCAAAAAAAAGTATTTACTCAGATTTATGAAATTGCCCAGCATGTTTCATAAGCAGCATATGTATTTTTTCCATTTCCTTTTTTAACTGTGTAATTTGTAGTTCCAGATCTCCTTTTTCTCTTTTATAGGAATTGGATTCTTTTATAGCTGTTTCTAAGCTGGAACGTAATTGTTTTGCTTCGTCTCGTGCTTTATTTCGTTCGTTACGAACCTTTAACGCAAAAAAAAAACGTTAAAACATATAAAACTCATTGAAATTTTTCTATAAAAACAGAATTATATACCTCCATGCTTTAATTTATAAAAGACAAGTAAAAATATATATTATTTAATCCGAATTTTTTGAATCGCGTGAAACAATGCTCATTTCATGTTTCAATGTTTATAAATGAAAGTCAATTTGTTTGTAAATTAATCGATTAAACAAACTTAAAGTGGTTGCTAAGTGAGTATAAAGGATCAAATTTAGGGCGTGTACGTATAGTAACTGAAGTAACTTTTTTGAGCTTCTTTATTATAATTCACAGATAGCGATGGCTTGAAAAGTCGGTACTGTGTAAATAATAATAAAGTTTGCCACGTTATGATTGTCACAATTGACGTCATAATCACAATTTTTAAATTAATTCTAAAATTTATGTGCTGTAATTTCTAATTTTATTTTCTTACACATAGTGTATCTATACTAAAATGTTCATATACTAAAATGTTCAGATAACAATGACAATTCAATACATAATAGTTAAACCAGTCCCAAACGTCACATATTATGACAATATTATTACCAGGCTGCGAGTTTTCACAGCAGTCATAATTTTAGTTATATTACTATGCTATAAGAAGTTTGAAAAGTCTCCTCGCGAGAAGTAACTTTTCTTTAGACATTTGTAGAAAATAAAGTGCATAAAAATTACTTTACTTTTACTTCACACACTCTTTAAAAACTGTTAGTGGGAGCATAAAAGAAACCGCAAAATATTAACGAACAAATAAAAGTCTAGAACAAGAAGAATCTTAATAAATACATAGCAGTAGAATATATTACTTTTTATTAAAATGTTAGAAAGAAAAATATGGGAAAACGCCAAAACAAGTATCGATTTACCTTACTCCATTTTTCCCTCCAATTAGCAGTGCAATCAGACCACCACTTCATAGTTTTTTCCATTTGAGCAGCTCTTGCTCGCGCTTCCTCCAATTCTCTTTGCCTTTGAGACTAAAGGTTTTATTGATTATAGGCATATATTGTATCTAGGTATATATTATGTATTAAGAATTTTTAAAATTACTTCTCTTGCTTCCCACTCAGTTTCACCAAATCTAGCAGACATAGAAGTGCCAACATTTCCCCCGGATGAGTCCTGTTGTTCACGATGACGTCTAGGTGCTCCAAGCGAAGCAGCAGCGACCGCACCCCCGCCTTGAGACATTTTTCAATTTTCAAACTCAAATTTCTGAATACAAAAAAATTCCAAAATTTTTGTTTTTATAGGATCCCACAGTTTATATTTATACACATTTCTTTGATTATTACTACATTTTCATTTATAAATAAATATAAATAATTTGTTGACAATCAGCGAAAAACAGAAATTAAGTATACAGCACGAAATATTGACAATCCTATCAAAACAAATTATGACACATAACTTTCTTATACATTATACTCAAGTTTAATTTTGTCATAAATTTTAGGATTTAGGATTTACGTGGAATGTACTATTATTTTTCTTTTTCTTTGAATCGTCCGGCCTAAATGCGAATATGACATTTTGGCGTTTTTTCAAGTTTGACATGTCAAATCAAAAACATTATGAAATTTGCGAAATTGACTCAAATATCAAAAATCAAACAGTGAAATTTGCGGGATGCTGACAATATTTCCGGCGGGAACATTTGAATTTCTTTTTTTTTTTAAACATTTCGCGGCCAAAATTAATAGTAATAATAATTTATTGAAATATAAATTAAATTTCAAATAATATTTTTTCTTATGAAAAATTTAAAAAGAAAAGAAGAAAGAAACTTGGGAATACTAGAATCACTGCAGGAATTTTTTTAACCCATTCAAATGGACTAGACATTTTTGAAATAATGAATTCCATTTAATACTTTGGAATTGTAAAAATAATTTCTAAAATAAAAATTGTAGGAATAGAACGAGTTGTAATTACTTGATTAACATATACTTGGTTTACATGTCTACTTGAAGTCTACTTCAATCCGAAAATCGTCCATGTAAACCCGGGTCGACCTCCTACTTGAGTTGATCCGATCACAACAATTTTTATGATCGACATGAAATTTGCATGTAAAACCAGATCGACTTTAAATCGACTTGAAAATTTAAAATGGAGTAGTGGAGAATGGTGGGAGTCAAAAATGAAATTTTTAAGAAATTCGTAGTGGCACCTACCACAGTTTTTCCCCCACCCATATTACGAGCTGACTTTTAATAAAATTTTGAGCTTACGTTGATAGAATTTGAAATTTCAACGTTCCTTTAAAAAAGAAAGAAACATAACCTAAAAAAGAAAAATTTGTTTGGCAGCGTCTATGAAACATAACCACAAAGGAAAAATTTATTTGCAAGCGTCTACAAAATTGATGTTGATTTCAAGTCAATCTTTCAATCCGGTAAAGCTAAAAAATGCGGGCTGGGTTTAAAGTCGATCTCAAGTCGCCATATAAACCAAGTAAGAGTGTCTACATATTGCCTTTTCCATCAAACGGACGCCAGTTTTATGTTAGTAATTCTTTGCTGGGTAGATTATGTCATAACATTTCATTTGAAAAGATTACGTTGAGCGAGAAACAAAAATAAGCAATTGATTTAAAATGTGCTGTAAAGTACCCCCTAAACGATCAAATTTGTTTGTCAAACAATTTGATCGTATGAGGGTTTGTTTGACGTGTTTGACAAACAATTTTTGTGTTTGACGTGTTTGATTGACGGCGTGTTTGACAAATAGGCTTGATAGTGTGCGGCGGTGTTTGTCAAACACGATCTCAGTCGTCGCTTGTATTACTCATTATGCATGATAAATCGTAAAACAAGAACGTCACCGAAAACCGAAATTACGGGCAAGTTTGACGAATTTGTTTGATCTTCCGTTTGATCGTCTGCACTGTTGTTTGATGAAAACATGAAGTTTGACAAACAAATTTGATGGCTTAAGTGTCGGATTACACGCGGTGGTGTTTTTTGGGTAGAATTCTACCGGAGACATAGGTATCGGTGGGTTGGAGGTGAGGCAGAAGATCTACCTCTCGAAATGTTGGCGCAACGGAATTTTTACGCACACAAACAAGAGTCACTGTTCGTGTCGGTTTCGAAAAAAATTGAAAGTTCAAGCGCGCCATTCGCTTACTTACCGTCAACGGGCAATCATAATCTAAAAGTACATAGGAAATAGTAAAATAGTAGATCCTAACAGTTTGACGGTTTAAGTTCGACTGATGCTGTGCTCACACACACTAATACAATCCTTGTGTAGCTTGTATAAAAGACAATTACTTCGTTTGCATGGCGATTTCAGAATTGACTTGAGATCGACTTGAAATTCAACCCGAGTTTTTTATCTTTACCGGATTGAAAAATTGACTTGAAATCGACTTCAAATCAACATCAATTTCATAGACGCTGCCAAACAAATTTTTCTTTTTTAGGTTATGTTTCATACTCAATTTTAAATTTTCAATTCGATTTGAAGTCGATCTGGGTTTACATGGAAATTTCAAGTCGATCAGAAAAAATTTTGTGATCGGATTGACTCAAGTCGATTTGAAGTCGATCTGGGTATATATGCACGATATTCGGATTGAAGTCGACTTCAATCCGGTCATGTAAACGAAGTATATGTCTTAAATATACCTCGTCTAATCGGTTTAAATCGACTTGAAAATTTAAAATGGAGTAGTGGAGAATGGTGGGAGTCAAAAATGAAATTTTTAAGAAATTCGTAGTGGCACCTACCACAGTTTTTCCCCCGCCCATATTACGAGCTGACTTTTAATAAAATTTTAAGAAGCTTAAAATTTCTCCAAAACCAAAAAAATTTCGTGTGTAAACCCTATACTAGGGCCTTTGAACATGAGACGCGACTGCAGAAATCAACTGAAGAAATCAATTATTCCAGGTTTAATGAATTTTATTTAATTAACTTGCCTACATACAATTTTTAAAATTAATTAATACACCTAACTTCATCACAAATACTTTAATTATTTTGTTGCATTAATAAAAGTAGCAATAAAAATTTTTTTCTTGCGGATTGGAACAGCTGTTCCCAAACTGGCAAGTCATTCGTATTCCACCAGAGAATGAAATTTATCATTTTGTTATTTTCTTCCCAATAATAATTATCTCTGTGAATATTTTACACAACGCTTTTAATCAAAGAGAAATACATTTTATATTTATACCCTGAATATTATAGTTTAGATTTTCACACAATTCAATTTATCGTGTGATAATTATTACTGAGGATTATCAGAATGATATTTTGAGAGGGATGTCATCAATTGATAAATTCATTTTTATATGTAGGTCGTATGAAAGACCGAATATAATGCTAATATGTCTTGTGCTGCTCGTACTCGCATAATATGTTGCCTGTTGTTTTAATACCTTTGTATTTATGTAGATTGTAGATTATTTCAAGAGATATTTATCAAATGATAACTCTTCGTAAGAGATATTGATCAAACGATAACCCTTTTCAAAAGATATTTATCAAATAAATATTTGTTTTTTTAAACAAATCACTTATTGAATTATCGTTCGGTATTAAATCTTGTTGATAAATATCATCATGACAACTTGATGTGCATGATATTTACGAGCGTACGAAAAATATGGTATTGCGAAAGGGAGATTATACTTGCTCATACAAAATTCGTTGCTTTTCAACCTCATTTTTTAACTTTGAGTTAAGTAGGTTTGTTTTTATTTTGGTTTATTAATTTTTTCAACAAATCACAAAAAATAAAGAAATAGAAAAAAAGGTAAAAAAAAATGTAGAATAATTATTTTTTAAATTCTAAACATTTTCTTCGCAATTCGCAATCATGTGAGAGAAATGTAAAAAATTGCGTATATTCGGAATTCGCAGTTCGCGTCTCATGTGCAATTTACTTAATAATTCAACACGACGTTCACAGCACAATTCAGCTTATTTTTGCCAGTGAACAAATGAAATTCGTTTTCGGACACAAATTTTTCGGATTACAGAAACAAATGAAATTGAGTTGCGTTTAGAAGTGAATTGTGGTTAAATTCAATCAGAGAAGAACGAAGGAAAAATGGCGAGCGTTCGTAGGGGTGCAGTATTTTATATAAAAAAAGTGCTAAAGAAGTGTGTTTAATATTTTGCTAATTGCAAAATATTATAAAGTGATTTTCAACAAATTCGGTTATAATTTATACAATCGGCTGGAAATAGTTGGTTTGTGACGGTTTAAAAAAGTGAGTGGACCAAAAAATTGTTAGTGAAAAAAAAAAGTTAAAATATTGCTTTACGAATTTTTTTTTTGAGTGCTGTAATTAATTGGAAAATGTTTTAAACAAATTAATATAAATAATCATCATGTAATTTTAGAAATTTATTTAATTTTTTATTACGTTTAACATGTTCCAATTTTGCAATTATGGAAACAAAAAAGGAAAATATTAATCAATTGGCATTTTTTTTTTTTTTTTTTTTAAATGTGTTTACGATGACAATTTTCTTTTTGCTTTCATTATTTGCTTCCAGTGTTGATTACATTACCCTTCAAAACCCATTGAATATTTTTCGAGGTCCTATTGTCTCGACTTTGGCTAGTAACATAAAAGCAATTTTCCTGGGTTTTACTGTAGCTTTGATCAGCTTGACCCCGTTCTCTGTCTTACCGTAGGGAGAGATTTTAACCAGGTTTTGTAGCTCTGGTGTAATTTAATACGTTAAAATGGCGTTTTTTTGATGCAAGAATTGTGCCAAAACAATAGTAGACATATAATTAATGAATTAATAATTCACATTTAAGCAAGAGAAAAAAAATGAAGATGTTTTACAAAAACAAATGATAAACGATGATACGTAATTAAAAAAAAAAAAACAGCAACCATATTTTCCAATTTAAATATGCGGTGCTGCCAGATTTAAGTAAGTTTCGTGTAAAAACGCAATTCTATTGAATGTGCGTAAATATTGTTTGATTTTCGCTAAGAAAAGAATAAAAACATTTTATTTTACCGGACAAATTGTGTCCTTGCTCCACTACGAATGTCCTTCATGTAATTTTTGTTTTGTTCTTCATTTCGAAATATTTTGGTCTATTTTATAATAATCGACCCTTTTTTTTTCTTTTTAAAGAAAATTGAACCGCCAAACAACTTTGCTTGCCCTGTTTTGTGTCGCAAATTATTAAAACTATAAAACAAAAATAATAATATGTAATAAAAAGAAAAAGCGAAATCGAAGTAGCCTTCATTTTTATTAAGGGGAAATCCTTTGTGAATCATCGTCGACTATCCTGAAGTCTATTAAATTCATTCTCGCCTTCTTGTTAATTTGTTTTTTTTTTTTTTTTTTAAATTTTAAATAGCTTTTTTTAACAAAAAAAATTTCATTTTCAGATTTTACTTATTCTTTGTGTACTATTTCATAAGTTTCTTAAAAACAATTAAAATTATTTGGGATTGTTTTTTGTGTTTCTAAATTAAATATGAAAGAAATTTAAAAATAAAGAAAAATTAATTTTAATAATAATAATAATATAATAATTTGGTGATTTTAATTGTGTTTGTGATAAAGGAGAGTGAAATTTAAAATTTTTAATTTTTTTTTTGTGATGAGTGAATAAATACGAAAATAAGCAGGAATAATAAAAAACTAAACAATTTGAGGTTTTTTTTTATTTTTGCATACGTTAGAGGTGTTAAAACCACTCCGACAAAAATTTATTGAAACGTTTCGAAGCAAATACAAATGAAAACTTCGCATTTTTCGTCGTCACATTACGACTTTCCGAGTCGCCCTCATATACAGGGCGGTGGTCATAACGATAACGGTGGCAACAATACGTCTGCGACACTAAATTCAATATCATTCGCAAATCAACAACAACATACTTTGCATCATCAGTCACAACAACAACATCATTTAAGTGGGAACAATTATCATAACTTAAATGAAGAATCTTATGTTGCGAGAGAAGCAGGAACATCAGTTGTATCAACAACAGGCAATTTTATTCATCAATCATCAAGAGGAACAATTCCTTCAGGAACAGTCGGCAGTGTTGGTCAATCGTTGGTATCAAATAATAGCCACAAAATAAATACGAATAATAGTAATGATAATGACCTTTCTATAACTTCTACATATACTGTTCGAAGTAATCATTTAAATAGTGGTAGCAATAGTTTGCAACAACAACAAATAAATTTCATTGAACAACAACCACATCATCAGCAACAACAAACAAACACTTCATCGGCATCGTCTAATCATCATCCTAATAGTCATCAACGTCTTTCCCATAGTCATCAACAATCATCTCAGCAACAAACTGTTTACGGGAATGGTGGAAATTTGGATAAGGTTGTTGTCAAATATGAGACAGTAACAAACAGTGTAAATCAACCGTCAGACACTAGTAAAGAGTATCACGTTATAAGAAGTACAAATAAATATCAACAACAACAGCAGCAACAACAACAACAACAACAACAGCAGCAACAACAACAACAACAACAGCAGCAGCAGCAACAGCAGCAGCAACAACAACAACAACAACAGCAACAACAACAGCAGCAGCAACAACAGAAGACAAATAAAAGGAAAAGGGAAACAGGTGGGAATTATTATTTAATTTATTTCTTAGTATTCGCCGAAAAATATGTATTTATAGCCTTCTAGATATCTCATCAGGCCAGCACATAGACGACAATGACGCCTTCACTTCAAGTGTGTGAAAAAGAAAAATAATTATGAAGCACGAAGGTTGAAATAAAGTAATTTGCATTAGAAGCTTTTTCTCTCTTCTTCTCTTCGTGCTTAATAATTATTACCTCTTTTCCACACACTTGAAGTGAAGACGTCATTGTCGTTTATTTTCTGGCCTGATGAGATATCTAGAAGGCATTGCTTATACCCAATTTACATCACCGAGGCATGCAAAATAAACTAGCGATGTGAGTGAGCTAAACGATAGCTTATGCAAAAATCAATTAGTATGAAAAGTACAGCCAACATTGAAGGCAAAATCAAAGTGTAACTATAAAAAAGTGAAGAAAGCTAGCGAAGTAGCTCGAAAAAGCACGTGGCAATACGGGGGAAAGAATAGGCAAGAGTACATATACTTTTCATAGGCAAAATCCATCAGCAAGAGAGAGAATGAAATGTTTTTAAAAAAGTACATGAAAAACTCTTAAAAACCTTATGTTTCTTCTAGTATTTGTGCATTGCATATAAATTACAACACGTGCTTCTTTGCTTACATTATATTTCTCTTTCACCCATACGTATAATATGTTGCTATCTATGCCAGCAGTGGATAGAAAATTGTTTGAAAAAGAACAGGCAAAATTTGAAAAACGGCGGTACGGTAAGGATAGGAAGTTTCGCGACTTTATTATAGTTACACCTCAGTATAATAAATTTATTATTATTTTATTTTATTATTATTATTTATTAATACTGTGGTTACACTTTGGGCAAAATTTTGCACGAAATATTTTGTGAGCGCGGGTGAATATGTGTGAGGTAAAGCATGTATTCCTTTTGTCGCATATAAATTTAAATTAAACTATCTCACTCACGTTGTTAGTAAATTTTGTATGCTTCGGTGATGTAAATTGGATTTTACTCTCCAATTTCGTCTACATATTTATTTATCGATGTAGGTACAAATTTTGTGATTGCTACCAAAGTGCTATTCTGTATAACGTATGTGCGACTTTAATGACAATTTTCTGAGATATACTTTTTTTTTTTAAGACCAACTTGATCACAAAATGTTAAATAAGTAAATTTTTCTACTAGAATGCTTTTGTAGTGAGAACGAAAAATAAATCTATAGCGATGTAAAGTCGGTGTTATGAAGTAATTCTTCATGTGCTTGTCGAACATCAGTTCAAAATGTTCGTGTTCAATAAAAAATTAATTATTTAAAGTTATCTTAATAAAGAATATGTTAGATCACAAAAACTGTAAGCAAACAATATAATAATGAAAAAATGTGAAAATGGTCAAAGTCTGAACCTGAAATTGAGTTCATTACTTTTTAAATGTACTAAACAAATTCACCGATAATTCTTGTTTCAATTTCTCATCATAAACCTTCCACCATTGTTTATAATAACAATACAATTTTTATTTAAACCAGACCTGGGCTACACAAACCTTAAAGGGAGCCAATTTAGAATTTTTAAATTTTTAAAGAGTCGTAAAATTTTGTACTCAAGTAAAGCTGCAGTGTATAGGTCCATACAGTTATATTAACAAAATTTCATTTATTTTCTGCAATAAAAATATAATTCTTAAACTGAATGAATTTAATTTATTAAATTATATGGCGAAATTTGCCTTTTGCTCACTAAGGTCAATTGTGAGCTCAGCTGCGGCTAATCGATATTGATAATACAGATTTTCACAGCAAATGCATTATTCATTTTTTTATGTCTGCTTTAGAAAAGAATAATTTGCAAAATAAAGTTGTTGCGAATAAACTTAAAATCCGTCCTGCAAATTTTTATAACATTCTATCTGGCATAATCAGAAAAAGTTTTAATTCTCCCGTAATTCTGTAATTTAATTATCCCTTTTTGAAAATAAGGAGATTGAAGTATCCAAATACGGTATTGAAAACTTCTTTATTTAATAATGGTTGATTTTTATTTAATTTTAATAATTGTTAAATTAAATTGTGAGAAGATATCTGGTTTTTTCAGTTCACCAACAAAAACTCAAAAACTATATGAAAAAAAAACGAAAACTTGATTAAAATTAAAAAATAATAGAACACTCTTAAATCTAAATCAAATCTAAAAACACAGTAAAAAACTTAAAACTAAATGGTTGGGTACACCACAGAGATAATAGGAGAAATATTGAAAGGCGATGTAAATACTTCAAAATGTTTGTCTCGTACTTTATCTTCGAACTTAGTTTTAAAGGCTTCAGACAAATTGTGAATACCATATTTTCTGCACATTTTTTTAATTTGTAAACTCTTCGTTAGCCACAGCAGAAGAGTAAATAGAAATCATTTAATAGACGCAAAAAAACGTGAAGTAAATTACATGTGGCTCCATGAGTTGGAAGTTTCCCAGGTCTGACCTGAACTATTCAGCTAATTACATATTTTTGATGAACTTTTAAACAAACGACTAGTTGCAACAGACTAAGATATTTATTCCGATTCTGACGTCAAACTCCAGCATTTACGGCTAATTTAACTGGATAGAGAAGTCGAGTTGCTGAAACACGATCAGAATTTCTGATAAAATATCTTAGTCTGTCTCAAATTTTAAAAACTGTCGTACAAACACAATCTGAGATTAGAATATAAATATTCAATTCATTTCGAATTTCAACAAACTTGTACCGTTGGCTCAGTATAATAAACATATATAATATTAATACTGTGCCGTTGGTTCCGTCGTGTTCCCGTCAATGTGCTCAGTCCAATAGAAAACATGCATATGTATTTAAATTGGTTTGATATTTCAACCTGTTGTCTCTTCAATTTTTTTTGTGTCATTATTATCAAAGCTTTAGCTACTGTAGTCGACTTAGAACCTTTTCAAACGTAGAGTTTTTCAAAAAATAAAAAAAATAAAAATTGTTTTTGTCATAAATCCAGTTACTTGCAGTATTTAAAATGTATTCAAAAACTATCCAACCAACCAAGTTGACCTCTAATAGTTCAACATTTTTTTTCAAGGATGTTTTTTCATATTGTTTGTACAGAAAACAAGCAGAATATTATATTATATTTATTATTGAATTGGACCTAAACAATTTTTGAGATTTATCTAATTTCTCCAGTTCAAAATGTTTCAGTTTTAGGAAAATCGAATGTTGAAAGGTTAAATCTTTTATTTATTTTTAAAATCTAAAAATATTTTTAACAAAAAGCTCATTTATGTTACACATATTATAGTATTAGTATTAATTTCAACATTTTAGCCGTGTTTTATTTGCCATTTGCTCCGTAGCAGAAACAAATTTTAATATTGAAAACAACAACAAAACGAAACGAGCTGTTTCACGTTTTGTTATTGGCCGGTTTTACACTGGTCTTACATGCGCCTAAGCAACTCGGGTATATCCATGCTGATAATGCTACACTGGGCTTCCATGCGCCTTTCTTCACTGTGAATTTATATACGTCACATCAATGTGTGTGTGTCAGGTGGGGGAATTTTCCTAGTTGATTTGACCAGAAAACCAGTGGGAAGTGTTTATGTGTGCGTTTCTTCAATTTTGCACTCAAGCTAAAGCTGGCGCATTTCCCCGGCATTCGCGCACCCCTCTGGCGTATCAATTTTTGAAGAATGCGCCCGTTTGAAGACCAGTGTAAAACCGGCCATTGGTTGCTATGGTAAAGTGTATGTTCTGCTTCGCAATAAGTGGCAAATAATATACGACTTTGTTGTTTATATTTTTTCATTGAATTTTTACTGAACTGCGAATTGGTTGAATTTTTTGAGTATTTCAGTCAAACACATGAAAAAACCGAGATAATAATATATAAAAAACAAAATCGCTGACAAACGGCATTGTAATAATATCAACACGCGAATTGACAACTTAAAAGTTGCGCGTGTTTTTTTCCATAATAAAATTTGACTTGATTTCAGTTTTATGTATTTTAAAATGATGAACTTTTGTGAAAGCTGTTTATCAATTCAAACTGAAACAATTTCTGTTGCTATTTGAAAAATTAAATAAACTTTAAACGATTTATTTAGCCATAGGTATAACAGAGAAATTTAGAGTTCTGTGTTAAACTTGTAATTTTTAAAATAACAGAAGAATGTGTTATTCTGGTTCTGAGACTTGTGTACCTATAGTCTCCCCAGAAGGGTCGATATGGTAGAGGTCAATTCGGGCTCGGAGGTCGACGGAAAAAAGTTAATGAGCACTAAAATTTAGAAAGAAAATATGCAACATAAATCGCGGAATATAAAAAATCGTTATTCCACACGTTTAAAAAAAATGGACTTTATGTGAAATTGCATTACTTTTTATATCCCCAAATTACTATCTGGATTCATATGTATAAATCCTGCTCTAAGTAAGGTAAAATTGGGTCCAAAATGTTGACTGAGTATCCAAAACTTTTGTATTTTGATCACAATTTAAGATCAAAACTTATCATATTTAACATCATTAACAAAACTGCCTATTATCAAAAGTTTTTTTTTTAAACCTTTATGGTAAACAAATATCACAATATTAATTTTCATTACCTTATTGGTCCACTTTCCAATGAAATGCAGCTATTTCACAACTTCATTTCTAGTATAAAAGACATATACATCATAACTTTTATCACATATCTTTTCTGCTTTGTTTTTTTTGACAATTTCTGCATTGTTATTTGAGTTCCGGGTAGTACCTATAAAAGCATGCTCCGTAATTAAAATTCTCCAGAAAATATTGGCCAAAATGGACACGTTCCTCCTTTTATTTATCACTAAAAATTCGTGGAACCCATCTAGCCGATTTGTTGCTGTACCCAAAATGAAGATTTATAATTTGTGATAATGCCATGGGATTAAAGTTCAATTTGTGCTCATTCTGTGTCATTCCGTGGATTTACATCATGCCTTAATCTGAGAAACATTTTTTTAATCAGAGGTCCCCACCTGGTGTAGACCATTGACATATATATTCAACTGCATTTGAAACAAACTATTTTTTTTTCATGCTTACTATTGAAAACATAATATGTACTATTAAAAACATATCTATATTCCTAAAAACTATAAAGTATAATAAAAATTCTTCTAATAAAAATCCAATATAAATATGAACTATAAAAATCGATTGAACTATTTTCTGATTTGTTGTCTAGCACGAATTAGTTCAAAATATTAAAATTCTTTTTATAGATGTAGTACCATTCGAAATTGTTATATTTATTTTGGGATTTAAGTAAAGTTTCATTGGTCAAAATTTAATTATTTTTTATGCATAACTAGATGCAAAATTAGATTATTATAATTATTATTTACTTGTTTTTTTCATCAATTATTGTGGCAGTCTTTTTACACTGGTGGAAAACGTGCAAAAGAAAAGTATGGAAAATGCCTGAAGATTTTTTGTTTAAGGGGATAAGACTCGAAGTCTTGCCTTGATTATAGTAATAACAAATTTATATTAAAAACAAAAATTTTTGGATATATTTTATTATTAAAATTTTCCAATTAAATAGGTTAGAATTGAAAGTATATGATATTTTGTCAAAATGGACATATGCAGTTTCAGTTTTAAATTATTCAAATTCATATTGTAATATTCTTTTTTAATACATAAAAAACATTTCATATTTGTAGAACAATTTTTATATAAAAAAAAAAAAAAATTCCCGACTTCCAGAAGGTCGTGTATGGACTAAAAATAACGTTTGGTAATATTTTTTTCCAAAAAATATTTTTATATCCTCCTGCCAAGAACCAAAAAAGTCTTCCAAATTGTTTTCGAAACTGGATTGAAAAATGTTCTTTTGAAAAGTTTAAGAACATGAAATTTTCTATAATTAAAGCGTATAAAAGGTCTATTTTTGGGGGGAAAAATAAGCATGGTTACCATACATTTTATACGGACTTATTTAAGCAATGTTATTATCCGGGTCTTATTTTAACAACAGTTATTTAAGTACTATATTGAAGATATAGATGGCATAAATCAAAACTTGTTTTCTTATTGCAGTATTTTTTTTTTCAATAACCTCTTCTTATATTTTGCCAATTAGTAAGAAAAATAATTAATATTTACGCTTTTTTTTTTTCATAAAAATACTGACCGTGTAATAGTATCGAATCGAAAATGCATTGCTATTGCTATGCTTTTTCGATACGTTTTGGATCAAATCGACTTACACGATTCCGCTCTAGTTTTTGTATGGCATTGATTTCAGCGAAATATATCAAAGATCTTACAGTAATGTATATACGATTTTTGATAATATCCAAAGTTTGTCAGTGCACTGGCATAATTATAAATTTTTTTACTACGTTTATACGGCAGATTAAAGGCGCGAATTTAAGAGACGGATTTTAAATCGGTTAGTGGATATGTATACGTAAGAGGAAAAGGATTGAATTTCTGAGTAAATTCAGAGGATCGAAGTGACATTTTATCATGTTTTCTTCACCGAATTTTTATTTCTTGTTTTTACAAATTTTCGTTAGTATGGAAAAAAACACTCGAAAAGAAACCCATAAAATAAAGAAACTTATAGAACGATCAAAATTATTTCCTTTATTGTAATGATCGTTCTATTATCTACTATCTAAGCTAACCATAACCATGTCTTTAAGGCAATACTAAAATATCAAACTTCTCTTCTTTTTTTCTACCAAAATCAAAATCCGATAGTGTATATGCGCAGTTTAAAATCCCGGATAGAACTTTTAACCTTGTTAAAATTTAGGATGATCCGAAATCTTTAATCTGCGGGTATTTAATAACATGTTTCCATTTCCCTGAAATCTCGTGATTTTGCGAAAGATTTCAAAGTGTTTCCATCTGGCTGCGAGATTTCATTTGACGTTTACAATTCTGAAAACGAATTCGAAAAAAAAAATTTAGAATGGAAAGATCCCAAAAAATAATTCTTTTAGAGCATCATGAAAGTAGACAAAATTCATGTTTGTTAAAATATTATAAAAAAAGCGAGCACATCATTTGAATAAAAAAAAAAAATTCAAACACCGAAAAATGCGCGCAATTCAACTTATTGAAAACAATCAGTCAGGGGTCGACATTTGACATTTATTATTTATTGAGGCTTTAAAAAGTACATAAAATTACAAAGTATATTAGATTATAAATATGACTATTATAATGTATATTATGCGTCAGGAGGTAGTATTACCGATAAATTAGAGCCAATCTCCTTTTGGAATTCCTTCCATTTAGTGAATTTGTACGATCTGAAAGAACAAGGCTCCAATCTAAATAGGTCTAGTCTCGTGAAGTTAATATTTAGTATAAGCCCGAAGTGATCAGATGCAAATGGTATTGAATGGCATGTACAACTATCAGAGTTTGTAGAGTTTAGAATAGAAGAGGTAACTAAGAATAGATCAATGTATGATGAAAATCTGGGAAAAGAAGGCCCCGCATTCAAAATCTCCATGTCCAGGAAAGGTTCATTCATAAACCATGAGTGCAAGTGTGAACCATTAGAATTGCGTCTGGAGCCAGTCCAGAACTCATGCCTAGCATTAAAATCCCCACCGATAATTGAGCCATTAAACTGCCTGGACAATCGGTACAATTTTTCTAAGTCATTTTTGATATTAATGCCTAAGTTGCAAGGTATATAGATTGCTGCAAGTAGAAGCTTCCTGCTAATGCCCAAGTGATCAACATACGGTAAATTAACTAAAGTGACTGAAATGAATTCGAAGTTCGAACCAATTAATTCAAAACTGATGCCTCTTTTAATTAAAATTGCAGTGCCCCTGCCACTGTCATTTCTAAGTAATTCATAGCCCTCGAAAGAAGGTTTATGACAACTTCTTAGGCATGATTCGGTTACAAAAGTTGCCAAAGGATTAATTACAAATATTTCTCTTGAGAGAGACAGTCTTTTTTCATGGAAAACCAAAGAGTTAACGTTAATATTAAAAATTTTAATGTTGAACATTTTTATTTCTTGTTAATAGAAATACAGAAGGTTAAATAAGCTTGCGCTTTCTCTTCCAATTTAGTTAATTTTAGGTAATTTGGCCAAAATTCATTAATTTTCAATCGTAAGATTACGAAAGGAAGTCCAAAAAGAACATTGGATTCTTCAATAAAATCTAGCAGAAAATCATTATCAGTATTATTGGGTACTAAAGGCTTAGAACCTAGCGCTTTAGCAAATGAAATTTTGGGGTCTACATAATTTTCAATTGCCATATCGACAAATAACGTTCTATTTACTACCACTTCTTTTGCCTGTAGTCTGTTTCTCTGCATTCTGTCTATATATCTCTTATATACAGAGCATCCTTTAAAGTTAGCTGCATGCCCTTCCTAACTGCAATTAGCACAAACTGGCATAGGACGGTTCTCCCCTACATTATTTGTACTACAACAGTCTTTTTCATGGTCAAGGCCACATTTTACGCACCTCCTGACGAAGTTGCAGTTCTGGCATCTAAAACACTGAATAGGTAGGACCGGTCCTAATAATCCTCAGCGTCATTCTGATGACTATTTGCACTTGTCTCCGATAATTTTCTTTTTTTTTCCAGTTTTGAAGGGTTTCTTACAGGCACATAATTCCAATCCTCCAGCGTTAACTTGCCTTGCAGGTTATTAAGTGTCCCAACACCTATGGGAGTAATTGCTTCTTTGTTCAGTGATTTTTTCTTGTTGTTTATAGTTACCGTATTTTTAGATTCCCTTTTATTTCCGTTTAATTTATTTTGTGGGGTACCAAATTTGAATTTCATAATTTTCATAATGTCCACGTTGTGTGAAAAAGCCTTCTTAGAAGTACTATCTTCAGCCCCCTTTTCAGCGGAAGGCGCAGAATGTCCTTCGGTGTCAACAGTCGGGTCACTTATATTACATAAGTTATTCATGATTTCTTCTTTTTCTTTCTCAGAAAGCATTTCGGAAGGGTATACAAAAGGGACACGCGCCGTCATAACGGTCGCCCCCCTCGTTTTATTTTTCGATACTTTATTAATAACTTTTTTGATAAAAAAAGTATAACAAAATTTTTAAAAGATATTTCCTACTTTTTAAAATAGAAAATCAATTTATTTTAATACAAAACGCAGACTTTCTTTATTTATTTTTCCTTTTTTTAAAAATTTTTCACGAGCTTTTTATTTTTTCCAACTTGACAGTGCCAACTTTGAAGAAAAGACAGTCAGGGTCGACAATTTGCCAATTTTGACACATGCTGAATAGCGCGGAATAAATTTTCAGGATTGAAACAAAAGTTTTTCGACATTTTGAACGAGATTTCAACAGAATCTCAATGAAATCTCAAGATTTTGAAATCCTCTATTTGTATGGGAAAGCCAGTAGATTTGTATGTCGATTTGGCAAAATCTCGCAAAATCGCAAAATTTGAGGGAGATGGAAACATACTACAAGGTGCTTTCCAAAGTAAACAGGACTTTTTGAATCTAGCGCCCTAGTAGCGCCATCTATATGTCGACTGGTGCGTTAGAATCTGCTATCCTTTATCGACTTCCTGTGAGAATTTCATGACATTTCATCTATTGAAAGTGAAGTTATTGCGTTTTAAGTGTCAGTATGTTTGTGTCATCGGTGCGAAAATGAGCTTCGAACAAAGAGCCAACATTAAATTTTGTTTTAAAATTGGTAAAACTTTTACCGAAACCTTTCAATTGATGAAACAAGTTTATGGCGATGATTGCCTATCCCGTAGCAGAGTGCACGAGTGGTTTCAACGTTTTCAAAGTGGTCGTGAGGACATAAATGACGATCAACATGTGGGCCAACCAAAATCCGTGATCACCGAAAATTCCATCGAAACTGTGCGTGAATTCATCAAAAATCAGCCGAAATCATCATTGAAATTCATGGAAATGGAATTGAACATCTCCAAAACATCGATTTATCGCATTTTGACCCAACATTTGGGTTTACAAAAGGTGTGTGCACGGTTTGTTCCGCACAAATTGACTGACGACCAAAAATTGCTCAGAATTCAACATTCGAAGGACATCATTAAAGAGGTCAAAAAGGACAAAAACTTCCTTTATAACATTGTGACTGGTGACGAAACGTGGTGTTTTCAATATGATCCCGAAACGAAACGCCAGAGTGCTGAATGGAAGGCGCCGGACGAGCCGAAACCCAAAAAATCGCGCCTGGAGAAGTCAAAAGTGAAGACAATGCTGATTTGTTTTTATGATTCCAAGGGTATTGTCCACAAAGAATTTGTTCCACCCGGTCAAAACGTTAATGCGGTATTCTACCTAGGAGTTTTGAAGCGTTTGGTGCGCCGTATTCGACGTGTTCGGCCCGAATATCGCGAAGATGGAAGTTGGCGTTTGTTGCACGATAATGCGCCGTCTCATCGATCGACGCTTGTGACCGATTATCTCACCAAAAATCACATTTTAACCATCAACCACTCCCCGTATTCACCGGATATGGCACCGTGCGACTTCTACCTTTTCGGAAAAATGCATTTGCCGATGAAAGGAAAGCGTTATGCAGACGTAGAGGCCATTCAAAAGGCTTGCACCGGCATACTGGCGGCCATACAGGCCAACGAGCTAAAACACTCGTTCGACATGCTTTTGGACCGTGCAAAAAGCTGTATTGAAGCAGAAGGAGACTATTTTGAATAAAATCAATTGATTTTGCCGAAAAAACCATTTGTTCTGTTTTTTTTTGTTTTTAAAGTCCTGTTTACTTTGGAATCCACCTTGTATAAGTTACGAATTTTCAGATAATTCGATATGTTTCATACCGCTATTAAGGGCCGGTTTGTTCACTATTGGTCAAATCTGTGATTAGGTAACCACAGATTTTGCTTAATCCATGATTATGAATCTGTGGTTAACGAAATGCGTTTGTTCACTTTTTTTTCACCTTGGTAACCAAACCATAGGTTTTTCCATTTTTCCAATGGTTTTCCAATGTTTTCCAATGCAACTGTCAAATTGTAATCCATGGTTAATTTAAATTTTTGAATTTTTAAATAATTGATTTCGGTAATTATTTAAAATGTTTTTATTATTTATTAATTATTTTGAGTAAATTTAATATAAATTTGAATTTGTATAATAAAATTGTTTACATATTTTATAAAATGTTCATGATATGGTTTTTGCATGATAATGAAATGAAAGGACACAAGGAGACACAAAATAATCTTTTTTAATTGAGCGCATTATTCATTAAATTCATTCTCTAAACACATTCATGGGCAGCAAATCTGGATAATATGTGAAATGTATACTTTTCACATAAAGGGATTTCGAACCCAAAAATCCGTGTTGAATGATTACTTGTTAGAATTGGCGATTTGTTGAATATCGCGAAATTGTTTCTAATTTATTTATTTCGGTTATATTCCTATTGATCAGACAATATGAATCCAATTTTATGAATTTAATAGTACTTATTTAAAACAATAAAAACAAATTAAATTAACTTAAAACATTTTCAATCATATCATCGGTATTTTAACAATAATTTTATTATTATCATTTTTGTATCACTTAATATTTTCACTGAATGTTGTTATATGAATGTCAAAATATAATGTCAAAAGTAAAACGCAGTCTGAAAACCAAGCATGAACAAACGAAATTCCAGTAAATCATGGGTTAAATGGTGTTAATCACTAACTAACCAAACCATGGATTCTCTGATTAAAATTTTGGTGAACAAACGCAATCGATGGTTAACCACTGGAATAATCATGGATTAAAGTTGACCAAGAGTGAACAAACCGGCCCTTAGTAATTGTAAGTTAATTAACGGGTTAAACAAATTAATGATACATTGATTAGTTAGTTCTTTACCGAAGTTTAAATTATCAACGGCATTTCACCACTGTAGAAAAGCTAGTAATTTAAACGGGAGTATGAACTGTCTAACCAGAATATCAAAATCTAACAGAAAACTAGGAGATTTGTTAACATTTTAATTTTTAAAATAACAGGATATATTATAGCATAAATTGTTATTCTGATTAAAATAATTGAGTAGACATTTGATGTTGCCTTGTTTATAATAATAATAAAAAAATTAAATTTTTTGGGAAATATTTTATTTAAAAAAATTTTCAATTGAATAGTTTAGAATTGAAAGTATATGATATTTTGACAAAAGGGTCATATGCAGCTCCAATTCTAATCTATCAAATATTGTAAAATTTTTTTTTTTTTAAGTAAATAAAAGGCAATGCCAAGGAGTTTTCTGCAACACCCTGTATCTTGGTGGATACAGGGAGTTAAGAGGAATGAACCGAGGAATCGCATTCTAATTAGCATTTATAGAATATATTAGTTCTGTCACTGCATTTATTGAGAATATAAAGTTATCGATTTTTGCACGTCTGTCCGCCCATCTATATGATATCTCAAAAAAGCGGATCGGATTTTTATGAAATTTGCAATATAGTTTGGATTTATACCTTAACTTGGATTTGGTATTGCATTTCAGCAAAATCGGCTGAGAGCTAACGAAGTAATAATGCAAGAATCTGGGTGGTTACAAAGTTTTTTCGAATTTAATTTCAAAATTAGTGCAGCAATTTCATTTATATTAATTATTTATACGTTGGGTACTTAAATAGTTTAAAATGTGAACTTACCTATATATGATCGAATTAAAATATAAATATTGAAAGAATTCAAAAATTTTAAAATTTTCTTTCTTCAACACCACATGCACCTAATTTTTTTTTGAATAAAATGGTTTCTCTTTAAAATTCCTTAAAAAAAGTTGTACTTGAATTTTAAAACGGGAATAAAATTATAAGTTTTTTTTTTGTTTCGCAAAAAGTTCTCGGATGTCGTTTTTATAATAATTGTTTTACATTAAATAACAAACTTCTTTATTCATGAGCGTACAGCGGAAATAAATGTTGCCTTCCAATTTGTTTGTTATTAAACTAATTTAGTCGCCTTTTTTTCTCTATAGTCCATGAATATATAAAATAACAGAAATTTTCTAACAAACTTAACCGAACTTTCATTTTAAAATAACCTGCTTTTATTTTTTTTATAGTCATCAGGTAATTAATTCGATTAATAATTGTTAGATAAAAAAATAGAATCAATAAAGCAATATAAAAATCAAATATGTACGGATCGAAAAGAAAAAAAAAGAAAATGATTTTATTTCTGTTGTAATTCACTTTTTATAACGATTAGTGATTGAAATGCGTGTTCAACCTTATTTTGTGGTATTAGTATTACCTCCAAAGTATGTTTAGAAGTTTCCTTTGAATGATCTCGATATCATTTAAAAGACATCCTTTCATCTTTATTTTATTTATTTTTGGGAATAGTGAGAAATCACATGGTGATAAATTAGATGAATGCGGTAAATGATTCAATTCAATACACAGTCTTGATTTGTGTCATTTTATACGTTTTTGTGGCTGCTGTCCGAAATTTTGCGTATAATTCAGCTTTTTGTTAAAGTACTTAAACATTAGCACTTATTTCACAACATGTGTACAACTCTTGGAAATTATTTCTGTATAGTTATGTTCGTTTTCTGTCTGATCGTTTACATACGATAACTCAAAAACGCTTTGACTAATTTAATTTAAATTTGGTGTATAGGGTTCATGATATAATTTGTTATTTAATTTGAAATGGGTGTATGAGGAAAAGTGTATTCAACCCATAGAGATACATTAACTGGAGATTTCGTTTCCCTCGTTTTCATATAAAATTATGCAGGAGGAATGGTCACTACAAGGGTACTCAATAATTTCTCAGCCTCGACAAGAGAACGCGCTGCTAACAGGTCAATTCTTTTGTCTTATGTTCATATGAACACGTGTCAAGTTTCACGTAGATAAGTCAATTCAGTCTTTGTTTAGAAGCTATTTGAAGTTGACGTGTCATTGAATTTTTTTTAACATGGAAAAAATCGAATATCGTGCAGTGATTAAATTCGTTGTTTTGGATGGTTATCACTAACAGAAATTCATTCAAAATTGTGAGAAGTATATATGGATGCATCACCTTCACTTTCCACTGTGAAAAAATGGGCTACTCTTTTTAAAGCTGGTCGTACAATGGGGGGTGCCACATTCGCTAACAATGGAACAAAAACATCTTCGAATGCGACTTTCTAAACAACATTTGGACCGTTTTAAGAAGGTTAAAGTGGATTTCGTACGTCGATTCATCACTATGGGTCGACTACCATGATCCTGAATCGAAACAAGAAGCTAAAATAATAGGTACTGTGCAAATAGCCGAAAAAGACAAAAGTGGAAATTTCCAGTTAAGCATGAGTCATTCCTACATCTGTGTCATCGGGTAGAACAGAATAACGGGCAACGAATATTATGGAAACAGTTTCTAAGATATTGTACCATTAACGACGTCTAAAAATTTAAGTGAGGATAATTAAGTGCTCGGGACTGTATCTATGATTCAACCTCTTAATTCATTTACAAGGTAATAATACCTACCTTGTCGATAAATAAGTTGGTTTTAGGCTGATTTCAGTTTTCTGTATGTTTCGTTTAACACATCTTTTTTTTTTAATAATCAGAACTTTATTTTATTTTGAAAAAATTTTGTTGATATAACGTGAAAAACGTGTTTCGAAAATTTTCTTTTTCTATGTGAAAATTGTGTCGGTAATCATTTTTTGCTATGCCGAAAACATTATGTAAATACGCAAGATTGAAGTTTCAAAGACAATCCAAGATTTTAACATTTAATTCGGGATTTAAAATTGCCCGTTGATTAAATTTTGAAGTAGGGAAAAAGAAGGAGATTACCTTTTTAGTACTATTCCTTTGGTCCCGTGTATACGTTTCATGCATTTTTTTTATTTGTTTCTTTGTCCCAAATTATTTAAAATGCCAAAAAAAACTTAGTTTGAATAAAGAAACAAATATGATCAAATGTCTTCTTGTTCTTCTGAACTTTTTCAGAAATACAAACTGCAATAATTCTTATTTATGTAGGGTATAGAAGGGATATATGGTATGTATTGTATAATTTTTTTTTTTTTTTTTTTTGGAATTGCTTGGAAAATAAAAGAGCTTCTTAAAATTAAAAGAACGGCAGATATTTTCTCCATTGAAAAAAAAAACAAACTAATAAACATTTTATTCCTTGATGGTTTTAAAAAATAACCAACATTAGAAATTAGTGAAATCACATTGACGATGATTAAATGGCACATTAGTTGATCTTTATGTTTTTAGTCCAGCAAACTTATCATGTTACATTACAACAGATAAGAAAGAGTTTTTTGTCCCGACTTCTGGCATATGTGCCCAACTTCTCATAATTTTTTTTTCTCTTTATGAAAGATATAATGTAATTTTTCACTAAAATTTCTCTTTCTGTAACAAATCAATACTAACTAACTACTGCATGCAGCAAGATTGTATTGTTTGGGCTGTCCTAATAAATAAATAAATAATAAATTGGTGGTTGAAAATGATATGTAGTTGGAATATGAGGAAAATCGACAGTATATCTTATTTCGCGCCTTTGCCCTACCCAATCAATGAATACAAACAATTTTTTTATATACATACCATTATATCGTGTTTAACAATAGTACACAGCCGTGTAAATTAATTGCATATTAATTTTTTATTTCATTCAAAATAATAAAATAATGATATGATGTTTATCACAGATTTAGAAATAACTCGCATAAATTTTACAACATGATAAAATTTCATGTCGGAATTTAAACATATTTTTGGTGTAATTTTAAATAGAAATTCTCTTGTTTTATGGCAAACATTTGGTCCATCGAGGAGTCTTAAGCGCTTAAATCTATCAATACGGCTGGGTGCAATTATGAGACTAAGCGCTTATTTTAAGCGATTAGTGAAATTCTAGCATAAATTTCTTTTGCTAACTCAAACAGCGCATTTGTGATTGTTGTTGAAAAACTTACCTTTTAAAATTGTTCCAGGATTATCCAATTTTAATTGAAATTTGTAATGTTTACGTCTTTTTTTAAAATCTTTTATTTACCCCCGACACTTCTTTCACAAATATATTTTGAGAAGTTATTCTAATAAAATTAATTTGGCGTTTAGCAAAAATAATACCCATTTGCTTGATTCAAGTCAACGCATCCAGCAGTTCAAAAAATTTGAACTGCTTACTAATTGCATTTCTGTTCATTTGAATTATTTTTTTGATTATATATTGTCATATTTCTGATCTTATAGTATGTATGTTGGAAATTTGTACCAAAACATACTGTACCCAAGTGATCGAAATCATATGAAAACAACCAATTAGGTCTAGAAAACAATTCTCAGTCCACATCTACATAGCAAAGTTTTGAAAATCTTATTTATTTATTTATTTCTCCGGCTAATTTTGCAATTCATAGCTCTGACATGTTTAAATGTCATAGATTTCAGTGGCTTATTTAAATGGAGTTCCATAAGGAATTTTATTCGTTTTTTAAATGAAATTGCTATGAAATTGATTAATTCAAAATTGGCTGATGAAAAATGAATATTGCATGATAATCCTAAACGAAAAAATCATGGGTTCATCCTAGACAACCATCAAAATTCACAACAAAGCAAAACATTCAAAGCAAAGTCAAATATTCATGGTTATAAAAAACTGCTCTGTGTTTGGTGGGATATGAAACGAACCATCTATTACGAGCTTTTAAAACTTGGTGAAATGGTTACTGCAGTAAGTTATCAAGGAACAAAAGAGACCTTTTTTAGGCCAGGGTAGTTCTACACGTGATTTTGTTTCGTCAAAACGACAGTCCATATGCTTCTTTGAATACAAAAATGCTACCTATTTACTACCGTTTTGAATTATGGAGTTTGTAATATTTATGTAAGAAATATTCTAATGTTGGACGGATTTTTGACACAACGTCACTCAAAAACTAACTGGAGTATTCTCATGTTTATTTGCTGTAACTAGAATCATAAAGAATCAACTATGAGGAACGCGTAAAACCTCATAATGCTTTCTAAAATTTCGTTATAACCAACTCATGTTTCTATAGTTACAGGGGTTACAGTTTCAGTACAACATAACATAATCATACGATTTCAAAATATCTCAGTAAATCTTGGAGAACTGAACAAGTTTGCAAAAAGATTTTTTTTTTTGTACAAAATACGACCTTAAACATGTTAACCGGATATATACAGTATCTATATATATTTTTATATTTACTGTCAACGCCGTTGAAAAGTTTTGTTTTAAGAAAAACGCGTTAAAAGTTGTAGTTACAGAGAATTGATAAATAATGACTAAAATATATTTTTCATGTCATTCTATGCTTGTATGCCAATCTGACCGATTAATGAAGGCATATTCGTAGAACGGGAACCCCTACAGTGCAAAGAAGGGTTAGTATAATAAGCTGAATAGCCGTCGCTCAGTGCTACAAGGAAAATATTACATCTCTGATAATGTTATGAATTAATTTCCGAAGTTTAGAGAGTGCATTTGTATCTTTCGGAATAATAAAAATTTTCACAATAACGATAAAATATTTCCTGTAAAGACAGACCCTATGTTACAATGAGTTCATTTAGCACAACATACTGGATGATCCCATTGTCATTTTAGTACCGCCAATATGCCATGGGAAATTGCCAGAGTTACCGTAATTTTATTTTTGCGGTCCGTTTGTTTTAGCCTTTAGAATTTGTTTATAAATTTGCTTTGTCGGATTTATTTAATTTTCTTTTGTTTTATTTTTATTTTTATTTTTTTTTTATTTTTTAAAACTAATTATACATGTTTTTTTAATTACAACAAATTAAGTGTTGAACACGTAATAAAATAAAAATATGTTTAGAAGGAAAATATTTGTTATTAAATTAAATCTCGTAATACCTAACAAGATTTGAATAAAAAAAAATTAGAAATAAAAATATTGAAATAATGACATAATTGAAATGAGTATGAGGAGACCTGTAGGTTTCGTTTTATTACACTTTATTTTAGGTTTGATATTTTATATAAAATATGACTCATCTGTAAATGCGGGTGGATCAATACACAATATAAATTAGTGGGTGTACGCAAAGAGCGCTATAAATTCTTTGTTTAGTCTGTGTTTATATATTAAAAATAAAAAATAAACCCTTTTCTTGGAAAATTTTTCGTTGACGTTTTCTTTTAAGCTCAACTTACTTATTATACGATAAAAATAGAAATTTCAAAATCTAGTGCTTTGTGTTTTGTGTTAAAAAAAAGAAAACATAAATATTATAAGAAATTTTTTCTCCCACATGATGTGGAGAAATTTTCGTTATAATGTATCTCTGCACCTAAATTGGCATTCATTATTTCTGAACGTCAGATACGGTTGTTCGATTTACATACTTTATATATTTTTTTTTATTTGTGTGAAATAAGCAAGACTCTCGTTGAAATGAAATGAAATGATTACCTATAAATCGTATTGGAACATAGATACTACGTAAGGTTTTCCTCTAAAGTTGGTATAACACATTCACATATGATGATAAAAACATTTTATGCTACATTCGACGTTCGTTAATTCATTATGTGTTGTATTAAGTATGTGTCTGAAGTGTTTTAATTCAATCAAACTTGGTAATTGGATCAGGTGTCGATGCTCGGGAAAATGTGATCCCAATAGAGTGCTTCTTGAAATGTGTTTCTAAAAACTTCTATTGATCAACAAATTCAAACAAATAAGTATGTATCCATTATTATTATATATTTAGATTTCAATAAATTAATTACATTTTTATTGATGAATTCACCGATGAAAGTTTTTGAAAAAGTAATCAAAATCGAAATGTATAACTTCAGCGATCTGAAAACATGTGTTTTATTGCCTTCGTTTTTTTCGATCTCGTAATATTTAAATGTTTCAGTTTTACAATCCTTATTTAAAGCATTCCTGAAAGTTTTTGATTTCTGATTGTCAGATATTTTAGTTTGACAACCGCTTTGATGTAGCATTTTTTTTTTGCAGAAAGAATATTACTTAAATATTTTCGAGTAAATTGTGATTTTTTGTTTAATATTTGTTTCTATAAATTTGTGATGAAAACATTGTTTCGCATCTATTATTGTCATTATCTCAAATTGACTTGTTCGTAGAGACTTTCTTTCTTAGAACATCACAATATGTCAAAAAACATTAGCGTTATTATTATATTTCTTTGAAGTTGAAAATCGAATTGTTTACAACTGCACAAAGCTTTTGTGTATCATGGTTTTCCCCAGTATTTCGCTTTGTATTAATACTTGATTAGATTGTTTATAATTATTGTACGATAATTATTGTTATCAGATATGGTTTCCAAGCGCAAGTTGAACTAATATAAAAATGGCAAGTTTTCATATCAAATATCATTTTGAATAATGTTGTTGTACATATGTCGAAACTTGTGTTTTTATATTGATTTTTGGTCGTTCGTAATTAACAGAACTGTTAGATACCATATGGGCCAAAGAGTTGTTGCGTTTTTTGTTTTGAGTTTTTATGGAGAAGCAACAACTTATCGGTTTTCATGGCGAAAAGCCAATACAAGTTCTTTGCATATGTTTCTTTTAAACTGAAATTTATACCATTAAAGGAGTTCTCCAGAGACAGAAACATATCGTGATCTGATGGTTTAAGATCAGAACTATTTGATGGATGCATTAAAAGTTTTCAGGCAAGTTTTAAATTTTTGACGAGTGATCAAACTCGTATGTAAGTCCTCCAGCGGTATCATAATGAAACACAGCCGATTGGATTTGATCAATGCCTTTATTTTGTCGTCATCAACAACGCAATGGCTTTTTGACTCATCCAATATTCGTATTTCTATCCTTGTTCTAAATCTGCTGGTTTTAAAATTGGTATTAATTTCTGGTTAGTAACACAAACAAATATTATCATTATTATTTTAACTAATTTTAATATAAAACGTTAAAAAAATTTGAAATAATAATAGTTATATGAACTTTTCCACGTTGTGGTACACATTGGCAATAACACAACGATTTCGTGGCCGCTAATCGCTATAAATAATGTCGAAATTTATTTTGGCCAATATCCAAAATATACCGTCTTTTGTTTTCATATCCTTTTTAAAAATTCAGTTTTATTACAAGTTTGGGTTCTTCAAGAATGCGTGTGAAGAAAACATTCATAATTTTCTGTTCGTTTTTATGGATTCTTATTTGTATTTAATTAACGCTTTTTTGGGTTAAACCTGCAAAACAACAAATCGCAATAATAAAATGATTATTTTAGTCAGAGAAGTAATTATTTTTTATTTTTTCTTGCTAATTTCACTTGAAAAGTAAAGAAACCAAAAGATGGTCATAAAGAGCTACATTTTATTTTTTTTTATTAACAGTAAAAAGGAGAAAAACGACAAAGTTTATACAGAATAAATACATATATGTATGTATGAGAGAAGTCTATAATATAGTCGAAATTTCTGGTTTTTGTTAACTTCAAAAGCATGCCAATTGGTTCCCCAAAAGAAAAAGCAAATTTTTGTATTGTTGGTAGAGACTGTCCACTGCGCCACATTTAATCTTAAGAAGGTAAAGAGATATGTATGCATGTATGTATATATATATGTATTTAAAAAAAACTTTTTTGTTATAAGATTTTAAGCAAAATGTTACAACTGAGTTGGTGTAATAATTTTGAGTTACTTTGTTATAATAACGGCAACCACAATAAAGTTGTCATCTTTCCTTTTTTTAATGGAAGCGGCATGTCACTGTCATTTTGGATCACGAACTTAAATAATCGAATTTGCATCTAGTCGCGGGTCGCATATTGGCAAACTTGTAAAAGAACAACTAATAAATACAAAACGTATCTTTAGGCAAAACCACTTTTTTTCTGTTTTGTACTATTTCGTTTTAAATGCCTTTCTTTCTTGCCTTATACTTTTCGCATTAATCAATCAATTTTTATCATTTAAAGTTCTTTGGACAAAATTTTCTAAATATTATTAAATTTATTTGTAGTTTGAAAAGATTTTCAAAAATTAAATAAAATGGGGAAAAAACACACATAAACTGAACGCGAAAATATCACCTCCCAACCTTAAGGTTATGTGTTAGTGGATGACTTTAAGTTTATGGCTTTTATTATGGAATCTTTTGGCTGGGTAGTTTGCACTTGTTGGGCTCTGCCACTCTTTGTTCAAGACTTATTTTATATTTCTGAACATTATGTTTGTTATATCCATTTCTCAGACTTTTTGAATGGAACTTTTATAATTTTAAATATTATTATACAAAGCAATTTTTGAGGCGCAAATGTTACAATAATAAAATATAAAATAAAGAAAACATGAATCATAAAAATTTTGTCATTTCGCTTCATTTTATTTCAAATACATAAAATTCCGATCGGTGGTCATAACAATTTTTAGTATTTTGGTGCATCTAAATATAAGCGAAATCATAAAAAATTGGAAAACAATCATGAAATTCATTTTCAAATAAACAACCATCCCTCGATTTATATTGTACTTGATTTACACAGTTTCAGTCAAGAAAATGTAACCAGTTTTAATTCTCTTTCATTATTTTTTATTACGCGGTTTAACAATTCTCTGGAACCAATATACAGCGTAACTCGAGGAATAAGTTGTACTTTTCAGAGATAATTAAAAATCTTCTATCATAAAATTGTGTGCACTATTTTTGTACAGAATTCATTTTGAAAATGTTATACAATATATTCAGATATTAGATATTTTGCTGAAATTTTGTTTATGTGATCACAAAAATATGGTGCCAAAGTTATGTGTTTCTTTAATTATATCGATGAGATAACAGCAAAAAAAATGGATAATTTTTAATTAATTCATCGAATCATAAAGGAATATGACACAAATTTTATTTATATATTAAATTCTGCGAGCACACACAATGTAATATGAAGCTTGACGAAATAGCTACATAATAATATTATTGGGAATTTGAATTAATTTTGAGTTTTTTTTTTTTTTTTTTTTTATATAGAAAGACAAGTTTTTTTAAAAGAAAAGGTACATTACACTTTATTCAAAGTATTGTCCATCGCTAGCGACAACGGTTTTCCGCCTTTCGGGGAACAAATAGCAATCCATTCATCGCACCATTTTTTGATATCTTCATGAGTTTCAAAGAGGCTATGTTGCATTTTAATCAAATTGCAATATCTGTTGAATATAGTGGGTGCGCAAAACGTCCCATCCCATTCCAACTGTTTTTTTCACATGATAACGCCCGGCTCGGCTGCTCATCCTCAAAATCGTCTTATTATGTCTTTTTAAATTGTTTGATTATTGTCGGTAACGATAAGCTTTAATTTTTGTCGTTTCAGATAAAGCATTTTCATCATTACCACACGACTCCATTGGACTTATTTCAAGACATATTTTCAGTCGGACTGAAAAAAAGTCTAATGGAGACTCTAAAAATTGAACATATTTTCAGTCGGACTGAAAAAAGTCTAATGGAGACTCTAAAATTTGGAATTTTTTGTCAGTCCGACTGAAAATATGTCTTGAAATAAGTCGAATGGAGTCGTGGGGTTAGCTTTTTCACAAGCGAGCGATAACTTTCAGTGTCACTTTTCGTTAGATTGAAGCGAAAAAGTAACGCTTCTCACAAATGCGACATTTCCATCTGGAAAAAATATGATTAACGCCACTTCTTAGACAGCTCTCAAAATGAATTCAAGTACCCAATATACCTGGAATGGTCAACAAGTCGATCGTGAATTGATTTTTGGTCGATCATATCCAACAGAAATAAGATTTAATCTATATTTTTATTTTGTTACTGCTTTGCAATTAATAAATCTTAATATATAAATTGCAAGAGTGATACTTTTCCTCCGTCTCCGTGCCACTATAAAACTTGGAAACGGCTCAACCTATTTCATCCAACTTTTTGAAAAAATCGGTCAAGTCGTTTTGGAATTACTCAAAACCCAAATTTCGCTTTTTGGTTTATGTCATCCCATTATTTACAAATCAGAATATTACATTTTCATTTAATTTTCATTTGTCAGTGCATTTCGCTGACATCCCTGCCATACACAAACTAACAGTGTAATAGTGTAGCGTTTTACAAAACACATAACGAAGAGCCAATTTCTTATTTTCTCGCAGATTTTGATTTTAGGAGTCCCGTTGTATGCTAGTATTAATAATAAAATATCATGATGGTTTAAGATTTTAGTAGGTAGATCGCGACACATTTTTAAGAAAAATAGTCGGTCAGATATATAATGAAGTTGGCCACCCCTGCAATATACAATATTTCTCGATAAATGAAAACAACTCTAGATATATTTATTTACTAAAAAAAACCTGTTCTGTATTAAAATTAAAAATGTTGTATCAGTCGCAAATTGGGGGATTTACCCTACTTATATATATTTTTTGTTGCTTAACAAAAAAATAATGTAATTAAAATTTGAAATGAAAAACATGGTTTTTTTTTCAACTTTTGATAACAAAATATCGACATTTTCATAGACATGCCAATTTAAAAAGAAAAAAACAAAAAGAAAGAAATTTATTTTTGTTAGATATTAACTAATACCCCGTATACATGGAGAGGCGAAACCTGGTCGAAACCGGATTGTAATAAAAACGTTTTACCCCACGACTCCATTGGACTTATTTCAAGACTTAATTTCAGTCTACGGGCGCCATTTTGAAGACATTAAATTTGTAGGTGGGCAGTTGATATCCTGATATTTTATTTGTAAAAATGCCGTTGACGAAGAAACAATGAAATTTTTGCTGCATAAATTTATTATAAAAATACTTTATATATGTTGTTTCAACTAAAAATGCGTTACGGTTGACAGGAATGAATGTTTTTTTTTTTATAAAAAAAAAGATCCAACTAAAATCATTAGTATTTCTAAAAATTTTTCATAAAAAAAATTATTTTGAAATAAAATTGTTAAAAAAAAATGTCTAGAAATTAAAAATATCTTAAATATCGAGAAAACCTATTGCAATTACATACATTCGTATGCATTCAATTCATTGTTACCATTTTTAATTTCAATACGTCAAAAATAAGTCTGGAAAAAAGTCTTCCTGTTTATGTCGAACTTTATGTCCGACTGAAATTATGTCCAATTTTTAGAGTCTCCATTGGACTTTTTTTCAGTCCGACTGAATATATGTCTTGAAATAAGTCCAATGGAGTCATGTGGTTAGTCGCTGGGTCGAATCAAAATTATGCTACAAATACGCATGTTGAAAAATTTAAGTCCACAGTTGATATTTGTGTGGTTTTCAATAAAACTTTCTTTGTATTGAAAGATTTCATTTCTTTTATTTGGTAAAAGATTTAAATTTTTTTGTATTCTCCACTACATATGGATTCGATTTTGACTCGGCGTTTCAATTCTTCAATACGCAATCTTGACTATATATATCTAATCTGCATATATACGCAGTATGTAAAGGAATTAAATTTTTATAAATATTGTAGTATAATAAAAAACCAAGCTAATTAAATATCACATGCGTACAACTGTTGCCATTTCTCTTAGTACGCATAAAATATGGAAATCATTTGTATATGAGATCTCTATGATAATTATTCAATATTTAAATTACCATTTTTTTGTAAAGTAAAAAATTATTTTGTGTTTTAATTGTTTACGAGTCGATCTCTTTTTTTTTTCTTTCTGTGTACTTACACTATGTAGACTAGATAAAAGATTATTAGGGATGGAGAGCTTTTATACACCCACAAAGCTTATTATGTAATAATAATATTTCGTTCTAAACTGAAGCATCCAGAAATCCTAACGAATAATAATCCAACTGTATAAGTTGTATAATGAAGTTAATTTACAACTTAAAATTTGAATTTACTGGGTCAAATCGATTGAGTAGACAAATTACTTTAAGATGAAACGCATTTGAAGACAAATCGGAAATTAATGATGTGGGAAATAAAGATTTAGTCTTTAGATCGGTGTAACGCAAACTGTGTATCGCGAGAGAATTTTAAATATGCCACAAAATGTATATTTGACAAAAATTTGAACCGCAATTGCAATTAATAAGCATTTAAAAACAAGCCCACCTATCTCATTAAATACAAGATTTATTAAATGAATAATTTAAAAATTGAAATAGTTTTACCTCACGTTAGGGAAAGTATTAGAAATCCACAAAAAATTCATGCTGTAGAAAACAAAGGGTGATATCATATATTGTATGCCTATTAAAATTTAAGAAATTAACAAGATATCACGTCCCCAGGATGGGTGTGATGTAACATTAGCATCTGAAATAATAATAAAAATATAACAATTTTTAAAAAAGGAAAAACTTGATTCTCCCTTGAGCCCTTCTTGAACACTCTAGGGTTCAATATTAATTTGTTGCTGACAGAAGAAGAAAAAATGAATTATATTTTAAAAACTACCCAGTCGAAGCACTTTTTTTCATTTACATAAGATCGTAAGCAATCATTTTTGTGAGAACTCATTAACGGGACAGTTCGGTCTTATGCAAAAGGAAATTCAATTTAAAAAGAATGTAATACATGTAACAAAGATATAAATGAGTAAAGATATGTAAAATCCTAAAAAGCTTCCATTTAACATGAGTAAACTACATTAGATCTTATGGATATAACCAAATGTAAATTACTTATGTTAAATAAAAACTTTTTTGAACTTTCCACATCTTCTCTTTATACTTATTTCGTTATGATTTTCATAATCAGATCCAGCGCCGTAACTAGGCAGGTGCAACAGGTGCACCCGCACAGGGCCCAGAGATCTAGGGGGCCCTAAAACGAAATTGTTAATTGAATTTTCTTTACAAATTTGTTTTACAAAAATTTTATTCGAGATTTTAAAACACAAATTTTTTACAAAAATTTCCATTCGAGATTTTAAAATAAAATATGTATTCTTAGTACAATAAATTTTTTATATGATATCTATTTGAACTCTAATTACTTTTTCCCAAAAAATATAGGGGCCCTAAAAAATTTTTTGCACAGGCCCATAAAAAAAGCTAGTTACGGCGCTGATCAATAAAATACAGTGGTTTTTATAAAAATGGTTAAATCGGTAGCAATGGGCGCATCTAGCAAGCGTTTAGGAGTGCTGGATGCAGCCATTTATTATTCTACTCATAGGAAATGATACCTATAAAACTTTAACATGTTGCATGGAATCTTCTATAACATGGAATTGAGATACTTTTTTTTAATTATTGGCTACATCCAGCATTCCTAAGCGCTTAGTCAAAATTCTTAATTTAAGCAGTTAGAATTTGGAAACCCCCATTATTATGATTATTATAATAATAAACCTAAAAATCTGTATGCAAAAATTTGAGAATTAGTCGAAACTGTAGCTCTTGCCTTTTTTCAAAATATATTGGAGAAATCATTTTCCCTTTATTTAACAAAAATTTATGAAATCGTATAAATTTCCATAGGTTTAATTTGATTTCAAAATTAAAAATTTATAAAAGTACAGCACTGCTGTTGGGTCTGACTGATTTTGTGTTTTCAAATCTAATGAAATTATGCAATTTCATCGCAATATATAACAATTTTGTATTTCGGTTTGGTATTCACACTTTAAAATTGTTTACATGAAAAGAGAAACATAAAGAAATAAGTTTTCAATGCACGTTCGTTGACATTTAGCCATGAGTTAGTTTGATGTTGTTAATTGTAAAGCAAAGCATAATATATAGAATGGAAAATAGTACGGCGATAACAAAAAAAACTTATTAAAACCAGGTTCTGTTAAAATGTACTTCCATATAAGTCTTACTCATATTGGATGCCCAGACCAGACGAAGAGATTTTTTTCAGTGAGGTTATTGTTTGGATAAACCAACCTAAAAATGAAATACCACATTAATCTTTTTTCTTTTTTTCTTCATGTCAAAGCTTGTGTTAGTAAGTGATTGCCTTTATTTATACAAGAAAGAGGCATTTTCTTTCAATTGCCAAGAAAACTAAAAATATCGAAAATTATGAAAAGAAGATTTTTAATTTTCAACATTTTCTGAATGTTGAAATTTTTAAAAATTTGTTGATTTTATAAATATAACAAAGCTTAAACTGAAAATTTTTAAAAAATAAAAACTAATGAAACAAAATATTGCTCTTAAAAATAAAATTAGTTGATTTTGTTTTTGTCCCCCTTGAACTTTTATAAATGAGGTGTTTTTAAACTTCGAATATTTTTGGAACATGTTTCTATTTTCATCAATAACAGAGAATTCAACGAAAGCGTTACAAATATGTTTATATTTTTTCAGTTTTTCAATGAAAACAAGATTTTATTTCATTTTTATGCCCTATGGTAGATACTACCAGACGGTATATTAGTTTTGTCACAACATTTGTAACGCATAGAAACGTTTAAAGATGAATGTTTTTGTTTAGTTTTTCAAATGTTTCTGAAAAATTGATATATCGATTTCAATAAAATTTCCAGAATAGATTAACGCTATTAGGCTGGTAAATTAGATCAAATTCGAAAAAAGGTAATAAAGTTATGCAGAAAAAACATTAAAATATGTATTATTAGTTTTAATTGTTTTTTCTTCGAGTTAATTCATTAAACTTGTTAACTACGTGTCCCATTTCTATCATAGGGTATCAAAAAGTTTCTATACCCTTTTTTTGCTTTGTTAAAAAGCTATGCATTTGAAAAGGTACACCCACTCCGTCGATAGGCAAGAAAATATTGGAAATTTTAAACTAATTTAATAGGTAAACGATCAAATCATTTAATAGTTGGAACTAGATCCAAAAAAAGTACCAATTTTCGCAAGATAAGATGTTTTGTCTCTTTTTTATCGCATGAAGATTTTGTATCATACTTTTTATTTGCAAAAAGTCAAAGCTAAGTTCTAGCTTTGAAAAAATGAAAATTTTAAAACTAATACATATAAATATATTCACATTTACTTTCTACTAGATGGCTCTATTTTTGATAATTTTTAACATTATATACCCCGGAGCAGCAATAAAACGAGCAGAAGTAGGAAAAAGCTTTAATTCAAATGTTTGTAGCGCTGCTTAGCAATCATATTGTAATTAAATGAGAAACTTTTAGCTAATACACTTTTTATGGTAGAAAACTGAACTAATTCGGGTGCAATAGTTTACACCTGCTCTGAAAGTAGTGTAGGTAGGATTTGCTCTTTTGTTGTTTTTGTTTTCAATGTAAAAATTTGTTCTACCCCAGAGCAACTGGCAAATAAAACACCTTATATAGTAAAATAAATCGCTTGTTTAAAATTGAATTTTAAATAAAAAAAAAAAAAAATTAAAAACATCCAAGATTCAATAATATCTTCCTTTTTTACATAATAATTTCCGTAAAAGGCATTTTTATTTTTCGACAATATTCCCTCTTTTTTCAGCTGTGTTTGAAATGATATATTTAATTGCTCTCATTTCTTCTTAGAATTTATTTTCCACAAATTTCATCATTTGGTTGAAAAACGTGAATTTTTAAATAAACGATTGAATTAAATGCGAATTTAAATAAAATCACGTGTACTTTGTTATGCGTAGATACATTTTTTTTTCTTTATTATGTCAAGTAAGGTAATTGTGAACATCCATTATTCAATATATTAACACAGATGAATATCACTACCGGTCATCAAGTGCCTTAATTATGGAGTTTCAATATCTGTGGTATGAAAAATTTAAAATGTATTTTTAGCAATTATTCACAATTGTCGTCCCCTAAACAGTTTAATCTCACCTTCAGTTGTCCAAAGACCATCATGATATATTTTTTCTAGCTTTTCAGTTTCATTTCAAATAGATCCAATCACTTCGGTTAAGAGAAATTTTAAAATAAAATAATTAAAAAGAATTAACAATTACCCCAGTTGACCTGATCCTATAATAAAATTGAATATGCATGAAACAATATAATTGATATTGTTATATGAATTTTAATAAAAAGTATTTCTAATCAAAATTTTACTGGTCATTGTTTCTAGTTAACATTGTGAGATAGTTGGTATTTCATTTTTCACATTAGTAAAAGGATGTGGTAAAATTTTTTAACCAAAAAATTCAAAACACAATCTAATTAAATTATATTTTATTTTATAAAAAATTATATAATTTTTATCAAAAAAAAAAAAAATTTAATAAATAAAATATGTTTTATTTATTTTATTTACTTCTTTTTTAAAAGATTGTGATTGTGGGTGTGTTGACGCCGGAATAAGCACAACGGCACCTTCTGCAGCATCATCAAACGGCTCCAAAACGGCGCATACCAAAGTTGCGACCTCTGGGGGGCACGCCAATACGCAGGCCCCCAGTAAGAGGTCGAGCAGCGGTGCCGATGGAGACTATCAATTAGTACAGCATGAAGTACTTTATTCCCTATCGGCTGAATATGAGGTAATTAAAAAAAAAATGCAGAAATAATAAAGCAATATGAAATTTATTTTCGAAAACTCAATTTAATTAAAGGTACTCGAATTTTTGGGACGAGGAACCTTTGGACAAGTTGTGAAATGTTGGAAACGTGGAACAAACGAAATTGTCGCTATAAAAATTCTTAAAAATCATCCATCCTATGCAAGACAAGGGCAAATTGAAGTGTCAATTCTTTCACGTTTAAGTCAAGAAAATGCCGATGAATTCAATTTTGTACGAGCCTTTGAATGTTTCCAACATAAAAATCACACATGTTTGGTATTCGAAATGTTGGAACAAAATCTTTATGATTTTCTTAAACAAAATAAATTTTCACCGCTACCATTAAAATATATTCGACCAATTTTACAGCAAGTAAAACAAAAAATTAAGATTTTATTTAATTCAGGTCTATATTTAAATATATTTTATTCTTAGGTTTTAACAGCGTTGTTGAAACTCAAACAACTCGGATTAATTCATGCTGATTTAAAACCAGAAAATATAATGCTGGTTGATCCGGTGCGACAACCTTATAGGTAAATTTTATCTAGCAATTTTGTAAAAAAATGTGTACAAAAATGTTTTCTCTTGCTTTTTCTTCAGAGTTAAAGTCATTGATTTTGGAAGCGCATCTCATGTCAGTAAAACAGTTTGTAATACGTATCTTCAATCAAGATATTATCGTGCTCCAGAAATAATATTGGGATTGCCATTTTGTGAGGCAATTGATATGTGGTCATTGGGATGTGTTGTGGCAGAATTGTTTTTGGGATGGCCCCTCTATCCTGGCTCTTCTGAATTTGATCAAATTAGGTAATTTAGTATGTTTTTGATGTAGTTATTGATAATAATTTCATTTAAATTATTAGATACATATCACAAACGCAGGGACTACCCACTGAACATATGCTTAACAGTGCTAGTAAAACATCAAAGTTTTTCTATCGTGATGTGGATTCAACATACCCATTTTGGAGACTGAAAACTACTGAAGAACATGAGGCTGAAACGAATACAAAAAGTAAAGAAGCTCGAAAGTATATATTCAATTGTTTGGATGATATTGGGCAAGTAAATGTTCCAACGGATTTGGAAGGTGGACAATTATTAGCTGAGAAAACAGATCGTCGTGAATTTATTGATTTATTAAAGCGAATGTTAACAATAGATCAGGAGCGACGAATTACACCGGCTGAAGCTCTTAATCATTCATTTACAACTCTTACGCATTTGGTTGATTATGCACATTGCAATAACGTTAAGGCATCAGTGCAAATGATGGAGGTTTGTCGCCGGAGTGATTTTCATACGTAAGACTTTATAAATATTTGGTTGTCAACATTATTTTTTATCCCGTCTTCTATTTCAGGGTACAACCAACATCTACTTTGGTTACTAATTTTGTTCCTAATACAACTGAAAATATGACTTTCACGATTAATAATCAACTTTCAAGTCAAGTACAACGTTTAGTTCGGGAACGACCAATTACATATGATAGTTTATATCAAATTTACGGAGGAAGAAATGTTGGAAGACAATATACAAATGCCAGAGCTGATACATTTCAACATCAATTGGTATCGAACATATTATGTCCGCCAACTTATCAGGCGATGCCAAGTCCAACTAAACATGTTGTTGTCGGTAGTGCTGCAATGCAGCCACCCTTACAGGTAAAATATAAAACTTTTTTATTTCGCATATAAGTTTTGTTTTGAACTATTAGGTTCCTCCACAACAGTATGTTAATGTTCCTGTTCCTGTATCTATGGTTGAGCCAAATTCAGGACAACGTATGCTGCTTACAAATAGAGTTCAAGCAAATACGGTTGCATGGCCAAATACTGGTCGACAAATGGCATTAGTTCCATCATGGCCGCAACAAGCTGCTGCCCATTCTTTAATTGTTGATTCAGCTCCATTTTTGAATGTTGAAGAAATTTATCCTAAACATCATTTAAATTTGCCGAGACATGAACCAAAGAAGGAATCACCGGTACATCACTTGGTGTAAGTATTTTGCTTCTTTTTATTTTAAACAAATTTTTAATCTTTTTACCTAAAAATAATTTGCTTTTCAGTGTACCGCGACATGAGAAGAAAGAGACGAATCAACTTTCACCTGTCAAAAAACGGGTTAAAGAAAGCTCTCCACCGCATCAACAACGTTATAATCGTACACATGTTTCGCCACAGTATCATAATCATGGCTCTCACAATTGCAGTTATTACATTGGATCAAACGGCAATAATAATAACAATCCAAATCAAATACAACAATTAAATCTTCAAAAAGCAACTGGTGGACATCATGTAGATATTGCCAACAATCATCATTCTAGTAGTAGTAGTCATCATCATCATGGAAGCGGTGGTAACAATTCCAACATTAATCCTGTTCACAACTCAGTTCAAGGCCACTCATATTCGTCAACCAATAATCATAACGGTAATCATCATTATCATAATGCCGGAACACAAGCATGTAATCCAAATATCGGACATAATGCTAATGTAAAACAACAACAGCAAACAATTACAATACACGACACACCTTCTCCAACAGCAGTTATTACAATTTCTGATAGTGAAGATGAAGCTCCAGAAGTTCAGCCATCATCGTCGTCTTCATTGCAGAGTAAGTCTCATCAACAGCACTCGAATCAAAAAGTGCATGCACAATCACAAACTGCATCATGTCGTACTGGAAACAATGGAAATAATATCGTTAGTAATAACCAGCCAGCTCATCAAAGTTCATCAGTTCCATCTACGGTTGCAGTCAATGTACAACCAAGCACTTCACAGTATCATAACAGTAATGCGCAAAGTAATTCAGGAAATAGTAGCAATCGACAACGTAAAAATGTAATATCATGTGTTACAGTTGGCGACAGTGATAATGAAGAACATCGTCGTAGTCCAAAGTATCATCCCAATGTGAAGTATGAGCCACATTCTGGACAATCACAAAAGAAAAGACTTCTAGCAATGGCTCAAAACGAATGTCTATTATCTACTACGAATCAGCTGCATGTTCCAAAACAAGAGCCAGCCGAGTTCTATGAATACCCTCAATTAGATAAAAGAGCATCATGGGCCCCACCAGCTCATCATAATCATCATAAACGAGAGGCAACAGCATATATTTCATCTCAACAGGCGCCACCACCAATGGCGCACACAAAAAATACAAGTACTGCCGTAGCTGCAACATGGGGAGCACCTATTTATCGACAACAACATCAATCTAATACACCGTTAGGAAGTTCACCAGCAGCGGTATTACAACAAGAAATTTATGCACAGGGTGATATGTATAGAAGGCCAACCGTTTTTGTTTCTCAAGCTCCGTATCAAAATTACAATAGAGTTGTACCACCTCCGGCGCACAATGCCTCAAGTCGTCAGGTATGATTTTTCTAAAATATAATATTTTAAAAGAAATTAAGCTATTTATAAAAAAAAAATTAAAAAAAAACTCGTCTCAGGTATTACCATCACATCCATTGCCTGCACATATTCAATTTCCAACACAATATGGTCAATTTGGTCCTTTAAGTCCAGCACAAGTTGCAAATAAACATGCCCATTATGCACCAGCAAATATATGGTATGGAGAATAAAATTTAAATAACTATGAGTAAGTTTTTTTTTTTACTTGTATTTATAAATTTTATTAATATTATATATTTTTCTTATGTGACGGAAACAGAAATGAAATTGGGCTATTTGACAATTGATCAATTTGTGTCAATCGGCCGTATTCAATATATTATATACCAGGGATCTTTTGAAAGAAAGTAATTATAATAATAGACATTAAAATAATAATAAGGTACAGAACTTGCGCATCATCGACAAGTTGTGATTTAGATTTAATTGGAAAAAAATGTTTTTGATATAAAGACATTTAAAGTACGAAGTGTCCACTGACTACTTTTTTTTTTTAAAAAAAAAGAAATGTTTTAAAAATTAATGAAGGCAAATAATTTGGTACAAACATCATTTTTAGCCTTTATTTTTTTTTTCTTTTTTTTTTTCTTTTTTTTTTATATTGTATACGAAATTTGTATTTCGTATGGCATAGGGAATCTATATATATATATATATATATTTGTATATATATGTAAAAAAAATAAAGATCCATTATTTCAATAATTATATTTAAATTAAGAAGGGTTGTTGTACCAAAACCCCATATGTATTTTTTTTTTTAGCATGAAAAGAAGAAGTATTTACTACATACTTAATATTTTCTTCTTTTCAGTAGTTTTATTAATTACTATAAAAAAATACATATTACAAATTATTTAATAACAAATTAAAGAAAGAATACATAAATCTATATAACAAAAAAAAGATTTAAAATTTATTTAAAATGTGTTATGTGATGTAGTTTATATTAATGTAAAACATTTATTACTTGAAAACAATTTTTTTTTTTTTTGGAAATGTTAACATTTATGAATCTAATATAAATAATAATAATAATAACAAATGCAAAAAAAAACATTAACTGATTTGCATATTAATAATCTGATATATAAACGTTTCTATTTGATTATAATATACAAATATAAATTAAGTATTGGCCTAAAAACTAAAAACCTAGATAATAGAAAATACACATACAAAATTTTATTAATTTCTTTCTAAAATGGAATTTTATTCTTTATTTTTTTTTTTTTTTGTTTTTAAATATGAATGTAGAAAATATTAATTAATATTATATAATATAGTTAATTCCATAGTAAATTTAACTAACTAAAAAACAAATCAATCGAGTATAAAAACACGGAAACTAATTAATTAAATGTGTTTATTATAATAATACATGTTCATATAAAGAAAACTTAATATTTTAATATTATATTTGCACTAATTAGTGTTTATTGTAAAAAAAAAAAAAAATACCTATATTTAAATAGTTTTGTCTTTCCGAATTTTGTAAATTTCAGTGCGATAAATAATTTTGTCCAAAAATTAAATGTATTAATTTAATATTTTAAATAATATTTGTATAAAAACTATTGTATTTCAACATTTTTTAAAACAATAATTTTGTTCACATCTTTTAACAAGTATTTTAATTTGTATGTTTTTTATGTAAGTTTTTTTCTTAATTATTATTATTAATTTCAAAACGGAAATTTCAATAAAATATTATAAATACAGAATATATCTCCATTATAAGTTAGTTACCCTATAAAATATCATCTTCTACTTAAGTTGTTTTTATTCAAGATTTTAGAATTCATAATCAAATTGTATTTTATTGTATTTATTATTCCGTTTATATATATATATATATATATGTCGTTTAAAATTACGTCATATTGTATTGGAGGGACCCTCACAATTGTCAGCCTTAGCACGTAGGCCTTACTGGCCCACTGTGTACCTCCTCCTGAAAGGTTGGCTGAGAGGAGGATAGGTCTCTTCTCCGAATCGGTATAATCTAGATTTATCTTTTAGTTAAAAATTGTATTTTTCCTGTTATTGTACATTCATTTACTTTTGATTATTTCTGATATAGTAAGATTTTACTAGTGTCCAAAATATTTAATAGGACCAACATATTCTTATAGTTTTTGATATACATATTTTATTTTACACTGCATCCCGTGTATATGAAATTGGTTTAAGGAAAGTTTTTTTTTTTTTTTTTAATTAGAAAATGATTGAAAATTTTTTGTTTCTCACATATTAAATGATTTTCTTACATTTTAAGTGAAAGACAAAACTATAACATCGTATTAATTAATTTTTTTCTAATAATTTCTAAATGTTTCATATATGTATTATATTATAAATACACACACATATACACACACACACGAATACAATCTAATATATGAATTTTAATCTGCGTGTTTTTTAACAAATTAATGTTTTTCAAATATAAAATAAAATAAATAAATAAATGAATATGGAGAAATATTTAAAATAAATTAATACATCAACTAAACAAATAAATAGTCAAAAAAAAGAAAACAATTATTATTATTATTATTATATTAATTATTATTAAATATTTTAAAAATTTAGTTTATTCACAAAATATAAATAATGTTTTTCTTTTTTTTTTTTTTTTGTAAATATTTAATATATTTATATGTATTTTATCGGGAATTGTTTAAAAACTTAAGGCACAGAAAGAATACCGTGGAATGGGGTGAATATAAATAATTTTGAACATAAATGCCACGAACAATTTCCGACTACGATACCAAAACGTGAACCACCTTCATTTATATTAACAATAAATTTTGATATTTTCGTAGTGAACGTTTGAATCAAGAATTGGAATTTTACAAATTTATATATTACGAATAATTGCCGGATGAATTCTTGTTACATGTAAAATTCTATAATAAATTTCATTTCATTTTTTATGTAAATAGTTCAAATAGTTCGAAATTTGCACAATCATGGCTGTGTTTGTTTATTCATTCCGAAATAGGAATAGAATAGAGAGAATAATTGGTAGTTTATCCGGAATTATCCGAAATGGAATGAATAAAAAAACAAAAGAGGAATAAATCATTTTTGACAGGATGCAAATAATTTTTAAAATTTTTCAATATTATTTTTGTTTAACTCCATGTCTCCTGGCGACCACTTAACTATTATATCAGAACCTTGCATATTAAAATAAAACAATAAATAGACATTTTTTAACTCTTCTTAATTTAATAACTAATAAAAATATAAAAAACATCTTAACAGTTTTACTTACTCGTACTGCTTTGTTCGGCCATTTTAAAAATTTATCCGTAATTTACAAACAAAAAGAATATGTATATTTTGTTTATTCCATTTATTCTTTTTATACTACGTCGCGAGGTAGTACAAAAAGAATATGTTCGGAATATTCCGGAATGAATAAAAAAACAGAAATCGGATAACTCGGAACGTTCCGAATGAATAAAAAAACAGAATTTCTTGCAAAGGAATATTCCAAATGTTCGGAATGAATAAACAAACACAGCCATTGTGTTTATAAAAGAATTTTTATAACGTGTAAAAAAATCGGAAAAATAGTTGAGAATATAAGAATACCAAGGAACGGGATCGAAATGATTTATATAAGCGAAAAAATGTTTTTTCTTCATTTTAATTTCGAACAGTTAAATCAGATAAAATTCAGCGTGTTTTCATTATTGCTTAGTTGCTTGTCTGACTGACGTTCAAATTGCGATCAGATTGCAGTCAGCAAAATCATACAAATTCTCGTATTTGAGCAATAAACAAATCAACAAATTGGATGCGAAAGAAAAAATATTTTGTGAATAACGATATCATATTGCCGTAAACATTATCAAATTGAGGAAAAATACTCTCAAGACATTTTATCTTTGCCCGACGAGCTATTATGATCTTTTATTCTTTTCTACATTGTGAATAAATAGTAATTCTTTGTTTTAACATCATGTGGAGAAAATGAGAACAACAGTTCAATGGTTCTAATATTTTTGTGGACAGTATTTCATAAAAAAAGATTTTTTTTCCTTCGGTTAAATTTTTTTTCAGAAATAAATTTTTCGTCTAACAGCACTTTAATTCTATCGGTGCTCCATGCTTCGGATTTTAGATCCATTGCACTAAAAAATTAATTGAAATTTAAATAGAAATTCTAAATAATTTAATAAAATATTCTTAATCTGTCACCAGAAATATCGTCAGTTCTTAATTCTTCCGTTTTTGTGACAACTAAAAACAAAAATAATTCTTTTTCTTTCATCAGATAACCATAGACTCCGAAGCGTATGGATATTTGTGATCATATGCTTTGGATAGTTGTTTTTTTTTCGACAATATGCGTTTACGCATATTTGCATTAATGAAAACAATCTGAATTAAAATTAATACATATTTTATTTGTATCTATTGCTGATTATGTTTTTTTTTCCTTTTCATTACAATAAATGAATAAATCATTATTAAAATATAAAAATTATATACAAAAAGAAAAGCATCCACTCGAGAAACAATGTTAAAATGTGCATTTGGTATATCTCTGTGACATAAAGCATAAAGTTTATGTTTTTTTTAGCCATTTCAATCAATGTCTGCTTCATTTTGGAAATCACGATTTCTATTCACTCCATTTTTACGGTATATACTTTGCTTGTCGAATTGTAAAAATCCGAAATATTTGCCTATCGCGTTTACTTTTAGTTTTATGTTTTTATTTGCCTTTCTGTAGATTTGCTGACATTAAACAGCTTATCGAATAAATAAAGACTAATATTAGAAATTTTTGTAAAATTGCAATATTTTTAAGAGTAGTACGATATTTAAATACAAAAACTAAATTGAATTCCTACAATGGAAATTTATATTCAAAATGAGAATGAAGAAATGACTGTGTATACGGTTTTTGTTTTTATGTTATTTTTATTGTTTATAATTTGTCTCTTATTTTAAAAATACTTGAAAAAAAATGTACCAATATTTTGTATGTATACATAATTCCTATGCTTATTATTATATTTTAAATTTATTTAATCAGTTGAATTAAAATTTAGCATGAACACAAATTTTTTTTTTTTATAAAATAATTTTTAAATAGCAAATAAACATTAACCTTTGTTTTATAACTTTTTTATATTATTAAAAACATAAAACATGATTTCCTAAAAACTTATAATATTTTAAATTTAATCCATGAATCATATTTATGTAATTATAATTTTTTTGTTTTTTAATTTTTCTGGTTCTTATTATTAAAAATTCTATTATATATTTTACTATAACTATATAAATATAAATGCCTTATTAATGAAATAAAAATAATGAAATACAAAACTAAGAAAAGAATATAAAACACACAAAAAAAAGAAACAAAACAAAATACAGAAATGCTGCTAAATGGTGATTAATATAACAAAATAAATAAATAAAATAAAAAATTTATGAGATTATTAAATATATTTGGTCCATGTATATTTATATATTTTCAAATATTTTATATCTTATAAGATCTATTACTTGTGATTTTAATAATAATAATATAACGATTAAAAAAAAAAAAAAAGATTATAAATTTAAACAAATAAATACTAGTAAAAAAAAAAATAAATTCAAATAAATTTGCAAGAAAAAAAAAATTATATAAAAGGTTGTTGTTCCTTCTTCTTACAATATTAATAATCTTGATAACAAGTTTAATGCCTCCAGAATAATACTTTTAATATCTCTTCTTTTTTTTTTGTTTTAGTTAATTAAATGTTTTCATTATGCAAGACCAAATTAATGAATTAATGATTATATACAATATATACAATATAAATGAAAGGAAAACATTTTAATTTAGTGTTTTTAAGGGATTTATATATGAAATAAATGTATATTATTTAAATTATATCTTAAAATATTTTAGGCCCTGTTTACATTTGACATTTATCCACCGAATAAAATTGCCTAATATATATTTGACATAAATTCTACTTTCGTATAGGAAAGCAATTTTGCATGGAGAAATCGGTAATCGTAAACAAGGCCTAAGATTTGTATTATAATTGAATTGGAAAGATATGAAATAGAAATTTCATTCTAATAACTTCTTATATAAAAAATTTTTTTATTATTATTATTATTATTTTTTTTAATAAAATACAGAACAAAAATTTTTAAAAAACTAATTTAGGTGTCTCTAATAGATGCAAAACAAGTTTATTCCGTTCAGAGATAATACAAAAAAACAACGTTTTATTAGCAAATCCTCCAAGTATCCTATTATTTTCCATCATGTGGATTGCAATCTCGAAATTAATACTTTATGAGTTTCATAAATGAATATTAACTTTGTTTAATATAATTTAATTTTTTGATTCGGAATAAATTTTGATAACCAGTACAAACATTGGTATATTCTAATCAATATGGAGTTATTTTTACCATTAGGGCCTTTTCTTCGGGTCGTGATCTTAAACACTTTTGATGCGAATACAACTGTTTCGCAAATTCGGTAGAAAAGACTTTATGTAGTTCTCATATTTGTAAAGAATAGAACTATTTGAATTTTTGATTCATATTTCGGATTAATATAGAGGATTAAAAGTTGTTGTCATGCTTTTAGAATATTGCAAGATGTTGAAAAGAAAAGTGGGAATCAAAATTTATAGCAAGCTTATTTTTTTTTTTTTCAATAAGTGGAGTACACTCGTTTTGCTTCTAATAGACACAATATATACTAAGAAATTTCTAATGGCTTTATTTGTTTGTTTAGTGGAAACAATTTTAGGATAACAAAAATTTCGAGTTCTATTTTTAAATCTAATCTGTAAAACTTTTTGTGGATAACGTATATTCGTGAGTTGGTGAAGTATATCCAAGTTATGAGGAGATTTTTTCTTTTACTGAGTCACGACTCTATTTTCTCGATCATTTTTATTATCAACAAACCGTGTTTTTATATAGATGATCTTAAAAATCTTCCGGAAATCATATACTTAATTTGTGATTTTCTTTAACACATTTATAAATTCTTAGAATTTTCTATTATTTTGTAGTGAAACCGGCCTAATTTGAACTAATATAATTATAAAAAAAATCATATTTGCATTTGGTTCAGTTTTAGATGACCAAAATGTGTTAATTGAATACTATGCGGTTGTCGCTGTTATTAAATGCAGAAAATTGTTATAGTTAGGCGTTTTTGCTCTAAAAATATTTCTGTAGACTTGAATAGGAAAATTTTTACAAATTCTAATATTTTGGAACTTCTCATTTCTGTTTAATTTTTTATTTTATCATTCCCATATTTGGTATTAGGCTAAAAGAGATCAGTTCTAAGAATTTAGTTCATAAATAGTTCCGATTTGAGAATAGAGTCAAAAAGTATGTAATTTTCTTGTTAAATATTTTAAATAAATTGTAATTTTAATGTTTTTCAGTGTAATCTTAAACTATGGTTTGTGTTTCCAACAAACTTCTTAAAATTGGGAGTCAAAGATTTTACAACAAACTTCTCTTTTGAGTATCATAATAAGCTAAATTTTCTTCATATGGGTGTTTGCGGGACAAAAAAAAATAAGGAGCGGCGCAGCATTTTAACACCTATGTTGTGTTGTAGAGGAAAATTGGCCTGACCATCAAGTTTGTCGTTTTTCTTTTTTAGTCGTTCATGCGTACTTAAAAATTTGATAATACCGATTTGAACTGGAGATTTGTTAACTACGAGTAACTATCGACTATTGATCGATTTTAAGTTTCTATTACTATGTTTACATAAACTTTTGAAAGATCGACTTTAAATTAAAAATTGTGTTAAAAAACCCAAAAATTCATTTCAACAAATTTTTTTGGTTTTTCAATTCGATCATAAAAACACATGGGCAAGGCATTTTTCAAAAAAGCAACTTTGTAAAGCAAATGATCGCAAATACGCACATGGTTTTAAGATTATGCTTATCTGACGAAAATTGTTCAAAATTGGAAAAATTAAGACCTGATGATGTTTCTGGTGCCTATTTAAAGTATTTTTGTTATTTTTCCAGTACAAATTTGAATGCTGTTGTTCGGAAAGGCAATCTGATCGCAAGTTTAATGTCAATCAGACAAACAACCATTCAATAATGAAAATAGCGAATATTTTATGATCGACTTGATAATGAGATGTCGACTTGAAACCTAATCGCGTACACATGCGTTTCAAGTCTACTTCAAGTAGACTTCAGGCACAGTATAATAAACAGTAAGAAAACTGGCGAACAAAATGTGAAAAATTACGAATGACCTCGCCAATTTTGCGTTTATTTTTAGAATTTTACACCCGCTTTTGCCACCCATTCTTGTTATTTTCCATGCATGTGTGCTTTTTCTCAATAAAAAATGTATATAAAAAAAAACCGCTATCTTTTTATGTTCTATCATTTTTTTTAGATTACGCTATGTTGGTGGAACAGAGATGAATATGCATTCAGCTTTAATAAACAGTTCTAACATTTATGTAAATAATAATTCATACAGGCACTAACACCAAAAATATTTGAAAAATACATAACAAAAAATTTCTTCTACTTAAAAAAACCCACGTGCTTATCAAAACTGCTGTTAAATAGGCACTAACACTTGAAAAAAACTTTGGTACAATTTGAAAAAAGTGTCAGGACATGGATTAGGCGCTTAAGAAGCACGCGGGGTTTTTTGCTTTCTTCGTTTCATCCATTCTTTTGCCGAAAACGCATAAGACCATAATAAAACTATTATTTGTCTCCCTTGCTACAATTATCTTATAGGGAGCACGTGTTAAAATTTAATATATTTGATTTATAGGTTACTTCTTTCTTTCTAATGAAAAATTTTAATTTTCTTTCCTTATTTTGTGCGGAATTTTTTCTTTCTGTCATTCTCAGAGGAAGTATTGGGAAGATCGCGTCTAATTTCTCTGCATTTCCTAGTCAAATTACTGTCTGTTTATTATACTGAGCTTCAGGTTCTTATGTATACGTGGTATATGTGTTTATATTGTCAGTTTGATGTTGAACTAAAAATACCTTTTCGATTTAATTTTTTATTTCCTATTGATTTTGATTTTTTTTTTTAAACAATTACAATATACAATAATTCTCGCATTCAATAGCAATAGTCAATTATGACTATGATTGAGTTCTGAGTTCTGCCGAAATAAAGTTACTGTTTTCCGTTTTTTGTTTACGTCAATTTTCAATTTTTTGATCAATGAACGCAACCCTATAAAACCTAATCAATTTAACCAAACTTACGTTTAAACTCCCACTAAATAACAGGTCATAACAATAGTAGGTGAAAACAAAATATTGAATGTTTTCAGTATAAAACCAATTATTTAAAAATTTATTTGCTTTATAACTTCTGATTAAAATATTATTATCGATATAAAACTACTAAATAAACGCTTTATTTTATTTTTCGCTTTTTACTCAGTTAAAAAATTTATCTTAATCTAATAAAATATTGAATTATTAAATAATTAGATTAAGGAGAAATATTTTCTTTTCTTTGTATTCAAATATTATTATTAAGAATATATGTTTTATTTTTTTTTTCTAATTATATTATTTTAAATTTCATTTATTAAAAACAGAAAAGAAAAAGGAAAACAAATATTAATAAGCTGTTCTTGTAGTGTGATCAATTTTATTATTATATCTGCTTTAAAGTTTATGTCATAAATAAAACAAAAAAATTCAGTTCTAAAAAATTTTTATTTTGTTTATTTTAATTTATTTAAAACGAGAAGAATTCTAAAATAAATTACAGCAAATGAATTAATATTAAATATATAATTAAATGAGGGCATTATTATAATTAGCACTTGTTTTTCATCCCATTAGATTTCTTGTAGAAAATTTGAATTTTTGTTGCGTTTCAATAGAGAAATGAATTTATAGAAAAGAAATTATTAACGAAGTATGTTTCAGATAGGCTAACAGACTTATATTGAGCTCAGTCAAAGACTAATTTGTATTCTAACGCGCTCATAACTTATAACAACGAAATATAGTATTACAAGTTCTGGCCGAAAATATTTTGCATCACGATGAAATTTTAGGTGTTTTCTGAGTGATTTAATTGGCAAATGTGGAAAATTTTCACCATTTTTTAAACACACACCTATATAAAAATTTTAGACCTATACAAACATTTTCCAGAGTACATATTTCTCAAATAGTCATGACAACTCGCTTGAATTATAATAGTTTAAACTGTTATAAATTCATATTTTGGACATAATTATGACTTGTGGTAGGGGAAAGACAGTGGTAGGTGCCACTATGAATTTCTTTAAAAAGCCACCATTTCACCCCCACCATACCCTTACTATTTCTTTGACGTCTAGGGGGTGGTCAAATGCAAAAGCCATGAAGAATGTTCATTGTAACGAATTTCAGTTTTTCTTTACCAACAATTTTTTCGGTCCATTTCTTTGTTTCTTCCGTGGGATCATTATCTCAGAAGTCATAATTTTAATCATAACATTTGTAGTAACAAATTTGTTATGACTAAAAATTTTGTCACAACGAAAGAATAGGCCTGGTAGAGTAGTCTTTTTTTTACGCTTAAAATAAAAAAAATTTCCCACCATACTAAAATTAGAACAACAGCTAATTCAATTTGTTTAGCTTCGAATATTTCAATCGATTTTAATAGAATTAACGGTCTCATTCATCAGCCGTAGCTAAATTTTTTCGTGATTATAGATTTATTTTTCGTTCTTACGGCATAAAACAAATAATAAATAATGTATTTAAAATAATCTAAGTTTTGAAATTTCTTAATTCGGAAATTATACAAATCTATCATCAAATAGGATTTCATATGTGCACACATTGTCTGTACTGTAGAACCACATTTTTGGTTGCTTTAATTTCATAGCAATCACAAAACTTATCGATATTGATAGGTAAGTTTTCTCGTTACGGTTAGAGAATAAGACTGTTAATATTTTTATTTTTATTCCGTCCATAAAGAACGTTATATTGTCAGCTACTATTTGAAATGTATAATAAAAACTAAACTAATCGAAATACTTTTTAATTAACAGCTTAGGTAGTTCTTTCAAGTGTAATTAATATTTTTTTTTAATCAAAAAAATTGCTTCTCTTTATATATAGAAGAAGTATTTTGATTCTGAATTAAATAATGAAAGTGCGATTTAAAAGGTTTTTATTTTAACACATTCCTCATTCATAAACAACGAAATAATTCTGCCAAAGAACAATTAAGTCCAGATTATATAACTTTATGCATTTTTATTTTTATTTCGCATTTCTCAACTGGGGCTTATAGTTTTACATGGATTTGCGAACCATGAAACATTTACAAAGAAATATTAAATTATTGTAGTGAGGGCTTTATAAATTTGTAGTGATTTGTAAAGATTAAAATTGTAACTATTATAAGGTCAGCATATAAGTGTGATCAGTACAAAGATTTCCATCACCAAACTATTAACTAGACTTGAATCTATTTCTACTCTTACTAAATTCACCCTGTTTATAAAGTTATACAAAATTTTCGATTACTTATTTAAACTTCTTCAATTGTTTTTATAAAAAGAAAACTTTATTCACGTGTAAATATTGTTTTTGGTCAAAAAATTATCAAAAATGCATATAACGCCAATCAAATTAGGATTTTGTAAATAAATTACTCTTAAAAAAAATACTTGTATATATAAAAAGAGGCATTTGTAATATAAAGTTTTAACAAAAAAAAAAAAAAAAACAAACAAATTTTTCAATTAAAACAACAAAGCACAAATATAAGAAATTTAAATAAATTTAACTAAATAAATGTATTAAAATAATATAAAATTCAAAAAAAAAAAAATTATTAAAAATAATGCAAAAGGAAACAATAAAACAAATCTAATAAATGTAATATTGATAACAATAAATTATAATAAATGTAGATTCTTTTATATATATTATAAAAATTAATAATTTATAGACAAAAAAAATTAAATCTAATAAAAATATTTTTATATTCAAATTTATATACAAAAACAAAAAAGAAAGTAGTTGATTTTAAGAAATATTAACAAAAAGGTTTTATTCGAAACAAAAGTTATTGCAAAATGAATAAAATACAATTTTACAAATAAAATATCTAATCAAAATTTGTAGAGCGTGAATTTAAAAGAAAAAAAGCGGAGAAAAGTTTGTATTAGTCAAAGCCCGATTTGTACACGCATTGAATTATGATGGCTTGAATTTACACATCCGAACAACTATAGGGTAATGTAGGGCGATATCGCATATCTTATTTGGAATAATTTGGGTAAAAAAATAGCTTTTTAATAAAAAATGAAACCAGGTATTTTCTCCATTGAAAGGACTAAATAAATGACAAAAAAAAGGAAAATAAATAATTCCTTAATAACTTTAGAAAATAACAAAAATTAGAAATTAAGTAAAAGTGTCATATTCCCGACATCAAGGGTGATATGGCACAATCGTTGAATTTTCCTTTTTTTTGTTTTCACAAACGTCTCATGTTAGAAAATATACAAAGCTTTCTGCGATCAGCTTTGGCAGTTATCATTTTTTGTTTCACTGTAGTTCAATCCACAAGTGTTATTATTATTATTTTTTTTTGTTTACAAAAGGAATAACTTAAATTTTCGGAAAAATTTCTTTCTTTTTTTGTCAGCTGTACGCAATGAGACGACATTTATACCGTTTGACTTTTCATAAACGATTAATATATGTAATAATCGTTGAAAATTATTTGAAAGGAAAGGGATGTGTTTAAATTGAAAATTTACCATATCGCCCCACTACACTTTATGCCCGAATTTACTTTATCAAATTTCAGTTTTATCTAACTTGGTACTTGCAGTAGGATAAATTGCGGTGAGATAACATCCTATATTTTCAGAACGGGTATAAAAATTAGATTATTCTGATTCTTTTTAGAGTGCAATCGATCTGCAAAAACAAAACGAATGAGTTAAATAATTCACAATATTCCACTTATTTAATGTTCTAATAAAATAAAAGCGCTACAGAAACATTTGGCTTTTAAATTCTTCTTAAAGTATTTAACACATGCAGGGATTAACATTTATTTCCGTATTTCGTGGACATTAAACATTTTCAAAACAGTTATATGTCACTTAAAATACTATTAAATGCAAGTTAAAATTAAATTCTGCAATTTAACGCAATTAACTTTCCTATTGCAACCATATGTAGTTTTTAAAATGAATGTTCAAATTTCACTTTGGGGCTTACATTTAATATATAAAATTGTTTGTATGCTGGTTATAACTGTAAAATTAAAAATCCACCGAATTTCAAATTTTGCCATGTATAAAGCTTATATTGGGGAAGATATAGAAATAAAAAAAATCAGCAAATTTAAAATCCGCCATTTTAGTAGTACCGAGATCATTTTACTGTAAATTTTAAATACGAGTTATCTGAAAGACACAGTTAAATTCATGAAATGTGATGTACTCCACAAAATGGTAAATACCTAACAAATAGCAATAACCTTCCAATAACATTATACACGGTTTCGCTATAAAATCAAATGCGACAGAACTTGTACAGCACATCATTGGGATAACACGATCTTTTTAAGTAATTAATCTATTATACTAGACTTATCTCGAGTCAAATGGGAATTGTCTAGCTCGACTTATCTCAAATCGTATCGAAAAAGCATAACAACAATAAAAATGTTCTCTCGATAATTCGGTTCAGTCTTAATCGAATCACAGGATTTAACCCGTGTTAATGACCTCAAATTTCTTGTATCACGTTACCTCAAATCGTTACTTATCAATATTATTCTTTTTTAATTAACTTCGAAACGATCTTCTTAATTTTTTTATAATTTTATTTTCTAAAAAAAAATATATTAAATACTAAAAATTCACATTAATAAATTATTAATAAAATTTATTGTTAAATTCACATAAATAAAATATTTAAAAAAAGATTCCATTAAAAGAAAAATACAAATACAAATTAAAAATTTAATAATCATCCTTAATTAATTAACTAATTCTGGTGTGTCAGCACGTAAGTTGTTTCACACTTCATGTCTTAAGTTTGTGCAGATATGGGAACACGTACGTTTTTCAGCCATATTAAAAGCTTTAATAAAGTTATTAAGTTACGGTTTGGTCGTATGAAAATTGTGAACTGAAACTTTCGTGCTTACATTCTTGGTATTTGGGTAAGAATAAGAAGAAAACATAGAGTTTATTTTTTTGTGTTTTGTTCTTGGGCTTATATGAAAATTTAGTGGTTTGGTCCCTTTAGGTTCCGTTTTAAACGGGTTTGACTGTATTTGTAAAGTAAAATATAAACATATAAATAATACTTTATTTTTTTTCCATGATTATTTTTAAATTCTGTATTAACTTATTTACTAATATTCTGTTTAGTATTTCTTAAATGTTTTCAAGTGTATTGCAAAAAAAACATTTTTGGCTGCTTCAAAGAAAATTAGTTTATAAAAAAAAAAAATCACAAATGAAAATTTAAATTGCGCTTGCACAATAAAATACATATTAAACTTTAAAAAATATTTGATATGCTTTTGGATACCTGAAATAACAAAATGAGAACAAGTAACACTTTCAAATAAAATTGTCTTAAAACAAAATAGTAATCAAATCATTTATTAAAATATAGTGTATTTGAAAACTCATTTAAAAAAGAAAGTAGAAATAATAAGATTCAAAACATTTTAATATAAAGTTTAAAAATATAATATCTTTGTACCTTTGTTTGTGTGTGTTTTAGAATGCAAATTAAAAATTACAAACATAATGGCTGTTTTATATATCATACTAATTGGGACAAAAAAGTAAATTTATGACTAAATATTATATACTAATCAATGTATTTCAAAAAACAAAAAAATAATATTAATTAAAAATATTCAAAAAAACATTACAAAAAATAAAGAAACAAAAAGAAGAGTTTTGGAGAATATAATAAACTGTGTCCAATAAAGATTCAAAATGAAAAAAAAAACATTACTTAGTAATTTTTTTCCTTTATAATTTGTCAATTCCTTAAAAAGCAAATGGCAAATGCTTAATCCTTCAACCAAAATTATTTTGAACAGAGCCAAGCATGAAAGACAAGAAAACTGAATGAATGCTAGCTTATGTACGTCATATCTGTTCAATCTCTTATACTATGCATAAGCAAGAAATGGCATTTTAAAACTCAAGAATATGGATGACAAAACGCTAGAAAATGATTGTACCAGTCTCCAATCAATACTTTCGATCAGATATAAATGCAAATGATCATCAAGAAGAATTTCGTGATGTATCCCGAATGCTACCATATTTTGTGAAACTGTTGGATGTTTTAAATTATTTGTGCCAAAATAACTTAATTACTTTGTATCCGTATACTGTTGTAGCTCTGAGAATTTTATTACCACTCCCTGTATCTTTAACTAGTGGGGAAATAAATTTTTCCAAACTAAAATTAATAAAACACTACTTCAAAAATTCAATAAGTCAAACCAAACTTAGAAATCTGTCATTAATTTCTATTGAATTAACATTGCCTGCCACTCTAGACTACACGAATTTTTCTTGTTTTTAAGTAAGCGGTGAATTTTCTTAAATAAAAAAAAAATCATTTATAATTTAATGATTAAAGAAGTGAAAAACGAGTTAAGGCTCAAATATAATGTGCTCTGCCTGGAATAGGAAAAACAAAAAAACTGAACGAATGCAACCTTATGCCAGCTTATGCATGTCAAATCCGTAAAACTTATTATAATGTGCATAAGCAAGAATAACCGTTTGCCTCAAAAAATTTTGTTTTTTTAATTGTTTTTTGTAATGTAAGTGATTTTAAAAAATTGAAAATCGTTTAGAAAACAATTTTTCAAAAAAAAAACCAAATCGTCCAGTCACGTTTCATCAGAAAAATATTTCCAATTGAACTGTCAAAATTTCCGTACGGAATGTACTAACTGATTTGTATTGCTTAAACATAACGAAACGGAAATCGAACTTAACGAATGCACGCGTATGCATAATATAATCTTGGAATAGGATTCGTGTATATTAGTACATTCTGTCAGTTTTGCTATGCCAGGCAGAGCACATTATATTTGAGCCTTAATATCTGTTAAAAATCTCGTAAATTTTGCTAAAAAAATTCATTTTTTAAACTTGTCTGGAATTGCAGTTGCCCGACTCGGAGAAGAAAGAAAAGCGTGGAGAAAAAAGATCATCCATTCGGGTTTGTGGCAAAACCAACCAAAAATTCTGATGGCACATTGAATCTTATTTTAAATTATTGAAAAAAAATTCTTTCAAATTTTTCCATGAAACAAATATTTATTACTTACTATATATAATACGAGGAATGTTTGCACAACGATCTCGAAAACCCGTCTAACGATTTTCACGAAACTTGGGAGTTAAGGGTTTTCGGGGACTAGAAATTGATCTAGATAGGTCTCACCTCTGAGAAAATTCGTTTTCCCTCCCCTCGATACCTCTCGCTTGGCATTTTCAAATTGGGTGGTCCGATCTTAATGAAACTTTACAGTATTACTAAGGAGCCTAAGGGCTTTCGATTTTCCAACTACAAACCTCACTTTTCCCCTCCCCTTGATACCCCTCGCTTGGTGTCTTTGAATTACGTGAAGGGATCTTAATGAAAATTCGCAATATTGCTAGGGAGTAAGGTTTTTCTATATGCATAAAAATATCACTTTTCAGATATCGATCGGCAGCGATAAATAGTAACTACAAAACCATCAAGTTCCCTGAACCTCATTATACGAATCAGGTTGCAATTACAATCGGATTCAATTACTCAGTGACAGATTGCATTAGGAATTACAATTCATGGCCAATTGTAATTACTATTTCAAACTGTCTCCAGTATAACTTGCCAGTTTCATCGCGACCGAGGCCTTTGCACTCTGACGTAGTGCTCGAACCATTACATTTTGATGAGCAGTCGACTACTTCAACTCAACCTAGCCGTGCTGCTAAGACCAGAAGTAAAGAAAGAATATCCGAAATCAAGGTTACCGAAAATTTGTTGAAAGATTGCCGAAAATTGAAACATGGATCTGTAGGAACTTTCACATTTCTATATTTTAAATTTTCACAATTTTTCGGCATACTTTAACTTTGCCTTACCGAGCAAAGCTCGGTCCCCCGGTACTTTGTTATAATACAGTGGGACTGAATTAAATCATTTTAAAAATATGCTATTTTATTAACATGAAATATCCACACTTGGTTGCAATATATATATAAACTAACAAATTTATTAATTTTTTATATATATTAACTACTTTCTCGTGAAAAAAGGATACATAGAAGTGTAATGCTTGAAAGTTATTTTTTAAAATGACTGTTTTTGCCGCATCAAATGTAAAACAGTCATTTTAAAATTTTTTCAATAATTTAAAATAAATTTAGTTCTAATCAGGCAATAATGATTGACAAAAATTATAAGGTTTTGTGGCACTAAAAACTGTACTGATTAATTTTCGGACAAAAAAAATTCAACTCGTAATGCCAACAACAGCTATAAAAAAGGAGAAGGAAAAATAAAAATCATTAATGTAAAGAGGCGTCCAAACGCACAGTTTTTTACTCTGTTTTGCCTGCGCAAATCAGATTTGCAAAACTGAGCGTCTGGACAAGTCACAGTTCGTTTGCGCAGGCAAAAGTGCGGCTTGTGCGATTTCAGATCGTGTCTGAAAAATAACTGTGGTACGTGCATGCAAATCGTAGCGTGTGGACGAAAACTCATTATTTTACACAGTTATCATGCAATTGCGAAAGGCGAAAGGCACGAAAATGTCTTCAAAAGACTTTAGAGGAGTTAAGCTTAAACCAAAGACAGTAAATTATGATAAGATGTGTAAAATTGGGTTTGCCCACAAATTTCGACTTAAAAAACTAAATGAAATATAAGGAAATAATATACGAGGAGAATTCTTTCTTATTTTTACATTTCGTTTTTGAGCTTTGGTTTTTGTACTGGATTGATAACTTTTTTCAAATCATTTAAAGAAATTAAGCTTTGAATTCATTCATTTTATAAATCCCGTAGATGAGTATATTTTGTTCTTGGTTTTTTTTTTCTTTCTCATTTTAGAATTAAAGTGTTTGATAGTAGAGAAACTTTTATTCTATTAATGTGCGCATACAAACAATTTGTGGCTTTGAATATATCTTATAGAGAAATATGATTGATATATTTGGTGTCGGTTTTTTCCTACACTGATTTTAGAATTCAAACGTACTTTTAGAAATATTTTGTATGTTCGATTGTGTGTGTAACAAGATAATGTCGATTGTATTATATGTATTTTTTGAACAAATTTTTTTCTCAGAATTTCTCGTGTACTGTTAAATAATGTTAAATAAAGAATTTAAAATCTTTCGAACTTGGGCCAAAAATTGAATTGAATTTTGTTTTAAGTAATGGACATATGCATGTATCTGATTGCTTTTTTAAAAATTATAGATATATTGATATTTTATGGTCAACTAAGGATTATTGGATTTCCGTAAATTTTAAATTATATATATTATATATAAAGATTATTATATAATATATTTATTTGGAAGAATTTTGTCTAACTCATTTTAAGTACTTTCGACAGTTAATATGTGATGATATTTGGCAACATACCTTTTCCTACAATTTTAACATCGAATGTTGATATAATTTGTTTCAGGAATGCTTTGAATAACCAAATAAGTGATTTCATGATGTCGTGTTAGAAGGTTGGAAAATATATATCAGGATTATTTATTCATTTAAAATTTTTAAGCGTGGGTGTTTTGTAAAACTATTGGGTAAACTATTTCCATTTTTTTTGACCCAAGAACAATTCTTTTTTAATAGAACCAGAATTAAAAAATTTAGAACTTCCTTTCGATGTTCTAAACATTGGTTCTCAGCAAACCAACTGGGGTAAAATTCATTAGTTCTTTGAATGCATTCCTCGATAATTTTTGCTTTTAAGTTGGTAAAATGCAAATAATTATCAAAAAAAGTTTCATATATTTGAAAATGCAATTTGCAAATTCCGAAAAAAAGATCGGAAGGATTTTGTAGAAAAGTCCTTTCAGTAGTTTTGTCGAAATTTTTGTGTTTAATAAGTTTTTCCGACGGTAAAAGAAAATCACATTCGTCTTTATTCATTATCATGGCACAATTTGGACAGTTTATTTTTTTCAAAATAATTTTTAAAATTCCATAGCCGACAATATATCTTTTTGCTGGGTCTGCGACGTCGGAATTACTCTTGGAGTTTAAGGTTTCATTTATTTTCGCATCTTTTTCTATATCATCCAAAACAATTTCAGAACTTTGTGCCAATAATCTGGATGTAATTTCATTAGAATTATCAATATAAGTATCTTCTAATGGGTTATCCCAATTAAGTAAAATGTCTTCATCAGTTTCACAATTCTTATTTGCATATGAGAACGTTATAATTCTCATTGACATTATGCGCGCAACTATTCCATTGAACTCGTGGACACTAGGATTTTTGTTATTACCGCCCTTTGCCCGAATTTGCGCAAACATATTCTCTAATGGATCCTGGTTTAGTCGAGATGTTAATATAAAGTCAATTTTTAAATATTTGTCCGAAAATATATGTGTACTTAAATTTAAAATACCATTAATTGTAAGATATAATCCGTCAAAACAATAGTTTTTTTTTTTTGCAGGGAGACCCAATTTTGTAAGATATTCTTTGAATTCATTTAAATAATTAAATTGAGCACAATTTTTTGTTAATGGCTTCCGATATGGATTTTTTTCCGCACAATTACGACTATTTAGGCAGTCAAAAACTTTGTCAAAACTACGAGTGAATTTACTCGTCGCTGCTGCATATAATTTAATCGTTTGTGGAAAGGAGTTATTTTCTAATAATGCATCTATTGCGTCAGCCATACTATTGCTCAGGACTTGCACTGCAAGTCTGACATTCATTTTATCAAAAACCCCTGGTTCAATATGTTTTTTTGTTATCTTTGGACACAACCTATATTTTTTGGATTTTTCGTCTATGCTATAAACACTTTTTATAACTTCCCAACTCGCAGGTCCGTCAGGAGTCTCAATAGTGCAATCTTTGAGTGTATTTCTTATATTTTTTAATAAATGAGGAGGATCATATAATGCAATTATTTTATTCTGATTATAATAGAAATATGGCTTCTCTTTATTAATATCTAACAGCCTATAGCATTTTTGATTATTCATACCTTGATCGCACACTATAGCTCTAACCGTAAGCCCTATTTCGAAGCATATTTTTACATTAGCCTCCAATGTTTGTTTTAAAATGGCACCATCTATGCTGTTCTCAGAAACGAAATAACTAATTATATATTTCCAATTAGAAGACAAGCCCCTGATCATGAAAACGCATATTTGTTTTCCTAGTAATAATTTCCTATCATTTTCATCTAAATGCACTAACCCATCTACGAGATCATGAGATGTATTATAAACTAAATCTCTTCTGATTGATATTTCATCAAATAATAACACTGCCTGCTTACACTGCTTGTCCATTTTATTAACTAATTGTACCAAATTTTTTTTAAAAGATCATCAAAACCTGGTTGAAGTCGTTTCACAGGACTCCACTTATATATAGCTGACTGACTAGGTAAGTGAAGCCCTAAATCATCACGCAAGAAATTATAACAAGATGCAGACTTATAATTGACATTTTGAGACAAATATTTTTGGATATCATTATAGCTATTCTTTTCAGCTAAAATCATTTTACAAAATTCTTTGCTATTTAAGTTTAGGCTAGGTAACGAATCGATATGAGCATCAATGGACTTGTTTTCTTTCAATTGTGAAAAATTATAATACGTTCAATATTATCAAATTATGCACACAATCGAACATACTTGTACAAAATATTTCTAAAAGTACGTTTGAATTCTAAAATCAGTGTAGGAAAAAACCGACACCAAATATATCAATCATATTTCTCTATAAGATATATTCAAAGCCACAAATTGTTTGTATGCGCACATTAATAGAATAAAAGTTTCTCTACTATCAAACACTTTAATTCTAAAATGAGAAAGAAAAAAAAACCAAGAACAAAATATACTCATCTACGGGATTTATAAAATGAATGAATTTAAAGCTGAATTTCTTTAAATGATTTGAAAAAAGTTATCAATCCAGTACAAAAACCAAAGCTCAAAAACGAAATGTAAAAATAAGAAAGAATTCTCCTCGTATATTATTTCCTTATATTTCATTTAGTTTTTTAAGTCGAAATTTGTGGGCAAACCCAATTTTACACATCTTATCATAATTTACTGTCTTTGCTTAAACTATTCATTATTAAAAGTTCTAAGCACAATATCTTGACATTAAGAAGTTCCAAAGAAAACTGTGTAAAAATATGGAAAAGACGGTATCGTGTGGACACAAAATTTGCGCAGGCTTTCCCACAGAAAAACTGCGCAAACTACGACTATGCAAAAAGACTGAGCGTTTGGACCGTACTTAAGGCAAAAAATAGTAGAGAAAAAAAGTGAAGAACCGAGGACCTGGGATTCGAACCAGGGTCTCATCAGTCTCGTGAGGCGAGGTCTTAAACGACTAGACCATTCTAGACTATATCACAGAGTAACTAAACAGAGAAACCAACATATATAAAATTTGTGTACGCTGTGTTTTCCTATCCGTGTGTAAAAAAAATCCCTAAAGTTATCATAGCAGAACGTGTGATTTTTATTGGAGGAAATGATTAAATGGGACGCGATCTTCATTGTGATTTATTCCCCCCAACAAATTTCTGAAACATTTTGAAGAACCAATTAACTACAAAAGAGCATGGCTGGTTTTCAAAATCAAAAAAAAAATTATTTAAAAAATATGGTCTTATACAGGGTGAAACAAAATGAACGTTGCATATTCCTTAGGAGCCATTAAGTCCATTGCAGTATGCGCTGTGGCTTCATCTTGTTGGAACCAAATGGTGGTTTTCCACAGCTGGCCTAAAAATTTTCCAACATCTTCCGATATTGAGCACTATTAATGGAAACTGCAACACCGTCTTTATTTTCGAAGAAATTTGGACCAGTGATCCTCTCAGACGATACACCGCATCAAACAGTACACATAAGTGGGTGTAATTGTCGTTGATGAATTGCTTTTGGATTCTCTGTAGCCCATATTCTGGAGTTCTGCCTGTTTACGAAGCCATTTAACTTGAAATGGGCTTCAACGCTCATTATCAAATTGTTAAAACAATGGACCATTCATGTTCAAAATAAAGTTGGATGATTTTGGTTCGTTGTTCGATTGTGTATTGTTCCATTTCACATTCCCCATTACAAAATCCTGAAGTAACATTTTTAAAAAAATTGAACAAAAAATTATCAATAATTCACTATACAACATTTTGCGCCGCCCTGTCTTTTTTCCAAATATGTAGATATAATTATCGAGAAAAAAAATAGAACTATGCTTCTAAGCTACATAGTTTCTACGAAAAGAGAACACGGTGAAAGGTTCAAACACAAATGATTTTTTTCCTTTTATTTGATCTATATTTCTTTTAAATGCAATCTCAAAGACGAGGGGGACAACGTTTGGGGAGACAAAGGGATTTGAATTTTTGGCAATATGAAAATTTTTCTACTAAAGGAACTTACTTTCAATTTTTTGTGATTTGATTCCATGAAAAACATATTTCAATATAATTTCTGGTAGTTTCTGGACAAGCGGTATTTTAAGGCAGAGGGGTTAGGAAGAATACATTTTTGACAAAATTTAGATTTCTTTGGTTTTGAAATTAAATGAAATGAATTCTGCTTCTAAAGGAACTATTTTCTAACTTCTATACGAATTGTATGATTATTAATTAAAAATTTTTTTTTGCAAATCTTATTGTAAAGAGTTCTAGTTTGGTATGAGGACTTTTTCAACCCAAGAATGGTTTCATCAGAATTATAACATTCGACGCCCTTCAAATTCATATGTTGCGAAATTTATCAAATAATCTTGAAAATATTTTAAATCAGTCAAACCACTATGAACTTCTATACATATGAATCGAATTGTTTATCTGAACAACTGGATTTCATAAACATGACCGATCGAAAAAAACTCCTCATACCAAAAAAAAAAATTTCTAATTAATAATCATACACTTCGTATAGAAGTTAAAATAGTTTAAAAGGTTTTAGAAAAATAATTCCTTTCAAAACATTTCAAAAAATTTTGCCAAAAATGTATTCTTCCTAACCCCTCTGCCTTAAAATACCGCTTGTCCAGAAACTACCAGAAATTATATTGAAATATGTTTTTCATGGAATCAAATCACAAAAAATTGAAAGTAAGTTCCTTTAGTAGAAAAATTTTCATATTGCCAAAAAATCAAATCCCTTTGTCTCCCCAAGCGTTGTCCCCCTCGTCTTTGAGATTGCATTTAAAAGAAATATAGATCAAATAAAAGGAAAAAAATCATTTGTGTTTGAACCTTTCACCGTGTTCTCTTTTCGTAGAAACTATGTAGCTTAGAAGCATAGTTCTATTTTTTTTCTCGATAATTATATCTACATATTTGGAAAAAAGACAGGGCGGCGCAAAATGTTGTATAGTGAATTATTGATAATTTTTTGTTCAATTTTTTTAAAAATGTTATTTCAGGATTTTGTAATGGGGAATGTGAAATGGAACAATACACAATCGAACAACGAACCAAAATCATCCAACTTTATTTTAAACATGAACGGTCCATTGTTTTAACAATTTGATAATGAGCGTTGAAGCCCATTTCAAGTTAAATGGCTTCGTAAACAGGCAGAACTCCAGAATATGGGCTACAGAGAATCCAAAAGCAATTCATCAACGACAATTACACCCACTTATGTGTACTGTTTGATGCGGTGTATCGTCTGAGAGGATTACTGGTCCAAATTTCTTCGAAAATAAAGACGGTGTTGCAGTTTCCATTAATAGTGCTCAATATCGGAAGATGTTGGAAAATTTTTAGGTCAGCTGTGGAAAACCACCATTTGGTTCCAACAAGATGAAGCCACAGCGCATACTGCAATGGACTTGGCTCCTAAGGAATATGCAACGTTCATTTTGTTTCTCCCTGTATAAGACCATATTTTTTAAATAAATTTTTTTTGCTTTTGAAAACCAGCCATGCCCTTTTGTGAATAAGTAAAATATTTTTTTTTAATCTCTGTTTTGATTCGTCCTTCATAATTATTTAGAAATTTTTTGGGAGAATATCATTTGCCTTTTCCTCTACTACTAATATTATCAAGTCACTACAACTGTTTTGTTAAACCTCTCAATTGTTTTACCAAATTCAGTTGTATCCTATTTTTAACTCTTACATTAACCAAAAAAATTTCATTAGATTAAAATTCGTAGATCTTAGTTTGATTTCGATTTGAATATAATGATAAACTGCCGCTATTTCATGCAAGTGTTTATGCTTCCGGTACAGTTTGTTTGCCATGATGAAGAGAAACATTGGCGTCCATCGATCACCATTACCATTAAAGAAATTCTACTTGGTTATTATAACTAAATATTAAAAATCACAGCACAGGCTGTGGAGGCGCTTATACAATTTATTTCTCAAAACCGATTCGAATATGAAAAACGTGTTCTTCGGGTACAGGCAAGAGCGATGACTTCAACTGAATAAGAATATTTTTTTTAGAAGCCTTGGGTTTTGAAGTTTATTACAAATGTTTCCTTTCGAATTGTTTAAAATGTTTTTGACAGAAAATTCTTACTCAATTATTGTGCTTCTGAAATGAAAAACAAAATATGGCTTGATGCTATTTTCCAATAATTAAACTGTATTTACTTGAATTAATATCAGAGATGCAAACCAAGACTTTTTTACAGTTGGTTCGGTTTTGGTTTAAGCATAAACCTTCTTTTTGGTTTTTGGTTTGGTTTTTGTTTCTAAATATTTCAAAATTTGGTTTTGGTTTGGTTCTGGTTTAAAGACTGTATAATTTTTGGTTTTGGTTTTGGTTTGGTTTTGGTTTTGGTTCAGAACAAATATGTCGTTTTTCTTAGTTGTTGTGACAGAAACGAAGGAAGCCAATGTAGATTTGCTTGGCAAATTTTTTTCAGCTGTTTTATTTGTTCGCTTCGTGTCAATAATGTCGTAGGATTCGGAGTGCTTTTTTTTAAGATGCCGCATTAAATTTTCTGGGTGATTATTTGTCATGACAATACAGCTTTCATTGCACTTACTGCTATTTGTTATTGAATCACAAACAAATTTTTTAAAAACCGGGTATTTTTTATCTGTGTTGCCAGACATTTTCTTTTAGGAAATACTAAAAAAATTATTATTAAACTCAAAAATATACAGACTTGCTTACATTTGTCATTTAGATATGATTTTTATATCTTTTAATTTTAAGTATATTCTTCCTTCTTGTGTTTGTTTCTGTTTTTATTTTAATTATGATTTCACTAAATGAAAAACTATGTCGTGTTTGATTACTCGTTAAAAACAAATTTGAAAACTGGCAAACTGTTGAATGTTGATTAACCATCGTTTTTATAAGAAAATGTAGTAGATTTTATCAGTTTTTTTAAAAGTAAAATGTAAATTATAGGACAAATTTTTTCTGTTGAACCGAACCATAAACCAATAGAAAAATGTCGGTTTATGGTTCGGTTTAAGTTAGGGCATGGCGTGATTAATTACTTTTCGAGGTCTGTGAACAAGTGAATAATTGAAGCCGTAAGGTAATTAATTCCTTCCTATGTAAAAAAAACTTTTTAAGCGAAATCGACTAATTTCCAAGAGAGAAAACCTATTATATGGAAGAAAAATAAAAAAAAAATATTCTCTTAAAAATACATATGATTCTCTTTATTAAAAAAATGATAGATATATTTTTTTCTGATTACATTATGTTAGCAAAACAGAGATAGAAACAGATTTATCTTCAATAAACAATTCTAACACTTATGTAAAAAATAAGAATCACTATTCCAGTGGCGTGTGACAATAATTTTCTGCACCCTATGTATCTTTCTGTAATCACATTTTTTATAATTCAACACATTTAGATATTGTGCCGATTCGCTTGTCTGTATTCCGGCAGTGCCTGCTGGCCTGCACGGTCGTTGTTTTATTATTCTCTGCACACCCTGCCTGATAACCCACTGCACGCCACTGCACTATTTATACAGGAACTAACACTTCAAATATTAACAATAATTCTCTTCTACTTATTATTCGTACATGCACCAATACTTGAAAAAGTGTTTGGAAAATACAATATTTATAAGGAAGCGCGTAGTTTTTACTTACAAATACTGAGTATAAAAAAAATTGGATTGCTTTCTTTGTTTCATTCTTTCTGTAGTGCAAAACCCATAAGACTATTATGAGGCTATCTAAGCTCTCGCTTGCTCTAATTATCTTATAGGAAGCACGTTGTAAAATAGAGTATATTTGATTTATAGGCTACTTCATTCTTTCTAATGGAAAATTTGTAATTTTCTTTCCTTATTTTGTGCGAAATTTTTTGTTTCTGTCATTTTCAAACAAAGCATTGGGAAGATCGCGTCTAGTTGTCCCTTTTCAACATTATTTCTCTCTTAAATGAAGGAATTAATTTTTTGGCTTTGAATAATCAAAATTTCGATTAATTTTGCTTGCGTAATTAATTACTTGTTTAAACCCTGGCCCTAGTTCAAGTATTAATTTTAAAACTGGTTTGGTTTTGATTTGGTTCGACCGAATCATTTTAAAAGTGGTTTGGTTTTGGTTTTGGGTCGGAAAATTTCGATGGTTCAGTGGTTTTGGTTCGGTTCAAAGTGGTTCAAAGAAACCGGTTTGCATCTCTGATTATTATATAAGAATCTGAAGAATAAATTGAAATTTTGAATTGAATGCAATTTATTGTTTATATTTGAACAATTTTATTATTTTAAAATATTTACAGACTCTGACTTCATAACTAAGCTCGTTCGCGTAGGTCAGACCACAACTACGCGAACGAGCTTCGCTGGCATCGCTGACACTAACTTATAAGCACTTTCGTCATTATACAGTGTAGATTCGATGCTTGCAAAAGTGTAGTATTTTTTTTTTTATTTTGTGGTAGTATCTTCTCGACATAAGTGTGTCAAGAATAAAATGTCTTGTTCAAATTCCTCTTGAGACAAACCTGATTCGAAATCTAGGTCTAGTAATAATTCATCGATACTGTACTCGCACATTATATTTCTCTGATTGACGGCACAAATAGAACTGATGGCTTCTCAGTATAATAAACATTAAGTGTGAATACGATTTTTGACATTCGAATACGTTGGTTTTCGCGATGGTTTTCACGGCATTCTGCTCTAAGCATTATTATACTTATTATTATACTTAGTTCAAGTGTGCATCGAGGTTAGCGAGCCCAGCTAAGCTATATAACTACAGCGAGGCTCGCCCGCATAGCTTAGCTCAAGTGTGTGGCGGGCCTAAAGGGTTAAAGAACACAGAAAATGAACAAGTTAGTGTTTGTAAAAAATAAATACATTTATTTTTATATCATACAGTCTTTTTTACAAAAACTAATAACCAGATATCTTTACAGGCTGAAAATCTATGCCACATGAGAACACAATTGGACATTCTATTTATTGTATGCTTTTTGGTTAAAGTAAATATGAACACACGTAATTTTTGTATTTAAAAAAAAAATTTATTAATTATCTGGAAAATATTTTAATACATTACAAAAAAAAATTTGAAATTGAAAAATGTTTTTTAAAATATTAATTAAATATTAAATAAAATAAAAAATCTCTTGTTTATCACCAGAAACTGTTTTTTCATCGCTTTGGCAGTAAAAATTATGGCAGTTTTTCTTTATCATTTAAGAAAAAGGTGAAATATGTTTTGATGGTCACAATAAAAAAAGGTATAACTAAACTAAATAAGCTAACATTTTCCGGGTGCTGGTGCCTTCGGCCGACATATTTTGCTTCGTCCATTTGCACCGTAAACTATATTACATGAGAATGTAAAATAACCACAAGTTGATGATTTTGTGTAATATGTTGATGCGAAATTTTTGTTTTCTTCCGGTGGATTTTTACTTGTATCTAAGCTGCCAGTCACCGATTTAGTAACTGTTACATAACTATTTGGTGTTTCTTCCGTTTCAACGTCATTGTCCTTTTGTATATGTTTCGATGGAAGGAGCCTTGTATGATATTTCTTTTCAGTATTAACTGTTCCACGAAAACCGTCGGGAACTTTTTCAGTGGTAGTTTTTGGGAATCGATATGTTTGACCATTTTGTTTTTGTACAATACTATATTTGTCAACGGCTTCACTGACTGTAGTTTCTTGTGCCTGAGTTGGTGAATATTGTGAATAGGTCTTTTTCTCTTGTGCAGTGCTGCTACTGCTGTTAGATTTGTGACTTGCGACAGAACCAGTAGATGAGAATGTAGTTTCTTTTTTCGATTCAGACAGTTTGGACTCAGTTTCAGTTTTACTTGATTTTGGTTCCATTCGAACTGGATTTTCATTGTAATAATCGTCATCTTCGTATTCCAATTCATCATCGTCCTCATATTCAGGTTCGTCGTCTATTTTTACAGATGCGTGTTTATCTAAGAACATAATAATTGTGGTTAGAAAAAATTTACAAAGCTTTTAATTATATATCTTTACCGCTGCTTTGCTGTTTGGATGCGCGAAGACGCAAATCACCTCCAGAATAAGCCATTCCGGGGCCATAGACTGAATCTGCTCGTTCAGTGACTGTACTGTTAATTGCAAAATTAAATTATTATTATATAATATAAAGTGAGAGTTTACTATATTTGAAAGAATGATAAGACCTTATCAATATTTTTTGGGTTTGCTGATAAGATCTGTAGCATTTTATATATGTCAAGGTCATAATAATATTTTTATTTTTTTTTTCATTTTTAATGAATTAATTATTTATTAAAATTATTTAGTGTTAAACTACAAAGTATGTAACTACCTATGAGAATTTCCAAATTGACTTATAGTTTGAAAGAGAACTTTATTTTGTTCTCTATAATTCGCTACCTGCTCTTTGGTACCTGATGCAGATTGTGCTGCTCCGTGATATGAAATTCCATACCTTTGTAATTTAAAAATTTGTACTCATTATTCGCTAAATTATAATTTTTAGACAATTTTACTTAAAATTTCCATGTATTTGTGATTGACTTTGTCCTGAAACCGACCCTGATTGTGCTCCCGCTTGACCACCACCATTAAAGATGGGGTTATCATTGTCAACATTATCACTTTGTGGCTTGAAGCCAATTTGCGCTTGCGACGACGTTTGCCCAGGACCGCTTGATTGTGCATCAGCTAATCCACCCTTTTCATTAGCTTGTACCTACAATAAAATATATAATGACGGCGAGTAATGGTACTAAAATTTAATTTTTTATTTTACTTCGCTTTGACTTTGATGACTATATCCTCCGCTTTGAGATGATGCTGTTGTTCCACCCGTTTTCGAGTTAACTTGAACTTGAGATTGTGATTTTCCAATTCCACCTTGTCCTTGGGCTTGACTCATTGCACCTTCAGAATTTCCACTAACCTAATGATAGTAATAAAAATTTAAAATATATGGAATTTAAATTTCCTTTTTTACCTGAGAATTTGCGGAGCGCTCGATATCTGAAGTCATTGCATTAGCGCTAAATGAGCCCGCACCACTGTAAGTACCAGAAACTTGTGTCTGTGCAGTTCCACCGTTTTTCTTTCCTTGGGCACTAGCAACAGCTTGTCCTTCTTTAACTGATGATTCTGCTTGTGAAAATGAATCATCAGCTAATCCTTGTTGCCCAATTATTAGGTTTCCACCGACAGAACCCCCTTTGAAATTTTTTTTTAATGATTCTTATTATAGCTTTATTAGTATTAAATACCTCCAATTCCACCAGTACTTATACCCCCTGCACCAACTCCACCAGAACCAACACCACTTGGGTAAATACCACCGACACCAGGGCCGAAACCTGAGCTAGTTCCAGTACCATCAACACCACCTGGATAAATACCACCTGGATATTGTACACCGGGACTAACACCACCAATTCCTACTGATCCTGAGCCAACATCAACTGGATAAGAACCACCTGGGCCAAATCCGCCAGGACCACCTCCACCTGGGCTTATTCCACCTGGACCGATACCACTTGGATAGGAACCACCTCCGCCAATTCCGCCAGGACCGGTACCACTTGGATAAGAACCACCTGGGCCAATGCCACCAGGACTAACTCCACTTGGGCCGGTACCACTTGGGTAAGAACCACCTGGACCAATTCCACCAGGACCGATACCACTTGGATAAGTACCGGCTGGGCCGATACCGCCAGGACTAATTCCGCCTGGGCCAATTCCTCCTGGACCAATACCACCAGGACCAACTCCACCTACGCCAATTCCGCCAGGACCAACTCCTCCTGGGGCTACACCGCCTGGGCCAATACCACCAGGACTAACTCCTCCTGGACCAATTCCCCCGGGACCAACAGCGCTTGGATAGAAACCGCCTGGACCAATACCACCAGGACCAACTCCACCTGCGCCAATTCCACCAGGACCAACTCCACCTGGACCAATACCACTTGGATAAGTTCCACCCGGGCCAATTCCGCCAGGACCGGTACCACTTGGATAAGAACCGCCTGGACTGATACCACTAGGACTAATTCCACCTGGGCCAATTCCTCCCGGACCAGTACCACTTGGATAAGAACCGCTTGAGCCAATTCCGCTAGGACCAACTCCACCTGGGGCTATTCCGCCTGGGCCAATACCACCAGGACTAACTCCTCCTGGGCCAATTCCCCCAGGACCAACACTACTTGGATAAAAACCGCCTGGACCAATACCACCAGGACCAACTCCACCTGGGCCAATACCACCAGGACTAACTCCACCTGGGCCAATACCACCAGGACTAACTCCACCTGGGCTTATTCCTCCTGGACCAATACCACTTGGATAAGAACCACCTATACCAACGCCGCCAGGACCGGTACCAATTGGATAAGAACCGCCTGGGCTGATACCACTAGGACTAACTCCAACTGGACCAATTCCTCCTGGACCAGTACCACTTGGATAAGAACCACTTGGACCAATTCCTCCTGGGCCAATTCCTCCTGGACTTATTCCGCCTGGACCAATACCGCTTGGATAAGAACCACCTGGGCCAATTCCTCCTGGGCCAATCCCTCCTGGACCTATTCCTCCTGGACCTATTCCGCTCGGACCTATTCCGCCTGGACCTATGCCACCTGGACTTACACTACTTGGATAAGAACCGCCTGGACTGACTCCGCCAGGACCAACTCCTCCTGGGGAAATTCCACCTGGGCCAATACCACTTGGGCCAACTGCACCTGGACCAACTCCGCCAGGACCAATACCACTTGGATAGGAACCACCAGGGCCAATTCCACTAGGACTTATTCCACCTGGACCCATCGCGTAAAGGCCGCTGGGACCAATACCGCTTGGACCTAATAAAAATTTTTTAAATAAAATTTGTGAATGATCGTTATACTAAGTAAAGTTTACCTGGAGTGCATGAAACGGTTTGACATGGCATTGTGTGAACGGTTTGCGTTGGGCCTCCAGTTCCAACTAAAACGGTTAGGCCGCCAGGAGAATACACAGTTTGTTTCGGGGGTCCGCCACTGCTTGTTCCAGGAATAATATGAAAGTCTCCACTGGAAGGATGTCTATCTGTAATAATAGTCTGCTTGGGTCCTCCTGTTCCAACCAAAACTGTCAAGCCACCCGCTTCATTCACAACGGTATGGTCTTGACCTGGCACTGTAAGAACGTGTGTTTGTCCATCACCACCTGCTACCGATCCGGGACCCCACTTATCTCCTGCTCCAATTTGTGAAGACTGTCCCGGGTAACTACCAAAAGAAGTTAATGCATCGGGTCCTTGACCATGTGGATAAACTTGAGATCCCGAAGAAGATCCATGTATGGGCCTTTGGTCTGGTTGGCTACCTCCATGAGTACCAACTCCTGTTTGTGTTCCATAGCCTGGTTGGGCTACTGCTGGAAGTCCAAAGCTTTGCTGCGTTCCATAACCTGTGCGTCCATTGGAATCAACATCTGGCCTACGTTGCGTTCCAATTCCATTTTGAGTTGTTTGGCTTGCTAATCCTGGTTGTCTAATACCTTGGACACCACTTCCTGTTTGTGGCCCAAAGCCGGCTTGGCCACCTGTTTCAAATCCTGGTTGAGTACCGATTTGTTGCCCATATCCTGGCCTTCCACTTGATGTAATTCCGGGTTGCCCACCTGTTTGTGTTCCCATTCCTGGTTGAATACCTGTTTGAGTGCTATATCCTGGTTGACTACCTGTTTGAGTCCCATATCCTGGTCTGGCACCTGTATGTGTTCCAGTTCCCGGTTGACCAATTGTTTCTCTTCCAAATCCTGGCTGACCAACTGTTTGAGTTCCAAATCCTGGTTGACCATCTGTTTGTGTTCCGAATCCTGGTTGACCGCTGGCTTGAGTACCATATCCTGGTCTACCACCTGTATGTACATCAATTCCTGGCTGACTTCCTGTTTGAGTTCCGAAACCTGGTTGACCATTTGTTTGTGTTCCAAACCCTGGTTGGCCACTGGTTTGAGTACCATATCCTGGCCTACCACCTGTATGTGTTCCAATTCCTGGCTGACCACCTGTTTGACTTCCAAAACCGGATTGACCATTTGTTTGTGCTCCAAATCCTGGTTGACCACCGGTTTCAGTACCGTATCCTGGCCTGCCACCTGTGTGTGTTCCAATTCCTGGCTGACCGCCTGTATGTGTTCCAATTCCTGGCTGACCACCTGTTTGTATCCCAAAACTGGGTTGACTACTTGTTTGAGTTCCAAATCCTGGTTGACCACCTGCTTGTGTTCCGAATCCTGGCTGGCCACTAGTTTGAGTACCATATCCTGGTCTACCACCTGTATGTGTTCCAATTCCTGGCTGACCACCTGTTTGAGTTCCAAAACCTGGTTGACTACTTGTTTGTGTTCCAAAACCTGGCTGGCTACTTATTGGAGTGCCATATCCTGGCCTACCGCCCGCCTGTGTATCATATCCCGGTTGAATACCTTTAAATATTAATCTAATGGTTAGAGCGTTGAGGGATCAAGTAATCAATTAGCTTTCGTTCATTACGCAAACCCTCGAACACATATTACTATCATGAATACTAAAAAATACTAGATGCATACCTGTTTGTGTACCGGGGCTAGTTTGTCCTATTGAAGTACCAAATCCTGGTCGCCCAGCACTGGGGCTTCCTCCTGAAGCCGATGTTCCATATCCAGGATGAGTTATAGCCTGGCCTCCTGTACCAGTTTGCCCGGGATATGAACCTAAACCTGTACCACCAATTTGTCCACCTCCGACCCCACTTCCAGGCCTTTTTAATTGGTCACCTACTCCTCCTATTCCTCCTAAGCCTCCTCCGGTACCCGCTCCACCTACTGTTCCACCTCCTCCACCGTGTCCTAAAAATATCCACTATAAATTTTTTTTTTATATTCTTCAATTTCTTATTACCCGGAGAGGTAAGCATTCCTCCAACTGTGTAAGGATCTGGCGTGTCATAGGAATCTTAAGAAGTATTAATTATATAAAATACGATAAACCGTTAATATATGTATCTAAATAACTGACCATATGATGAAGGACCACAATCGCTACAATCCCCTGATGAGAATTGACTCTGAGCTTGACCCATTCCATGACTTCCAGCTTAAAACAAAAAAATAATGGTATAAACTTTTCAAAACCATTTCGTTTAATATAAATCACACACCAACAAAAGATCTTGACCCTTGTTCAGTAGCTTCCGCTTCCGCTTTTCCTTCTTGTTCTGGATTTCCAAAATTTAAGTACTGAGATTGTGTTTGTCCACGTGCACTAAAAAAATAAAACTTTCAATTAAACGAAGTAAATGTAAAAAATATTTCAAATGAATTCTGTTTGTGAATTCTGTTTGAAAAAGTTAATTGAATAATTATTATATTCTCAATGTTCTAGGAATATTTATACTACGAGTAAGAACTCGCATTTGATTTTGTGTTACGTATTGTCTAATATTAAATGAAACTTGATTCAGATACTTACTGGCCTCGAACATTACGTTTATGTCGAGCCACATTTTCCATAGCCGTAATATATTCTGGGCTTCCGACAATAGCATTTTCATCGACATTTCGCTGAAAAAAATTTGTGTATTTTATTATTTTATTTTATTATAAATTTAATTTATTAGTTAGAACCGATTTTTATAATTTATCTTTATGTGATACAGTGCTATTCAATATCCCTTTAACTTTAGTTAAGAGTTTTACTACAATTTTTTACAGAAAAAAATGTACAACCTATGCTAATACACCTACCATTGGAATATTAAAAAATATAAGACCTAGTTTGGCAATGCAGCTCTCGCAAGACATTTTTTAATTGTTCAACCGAAGAAACTTATAAAGGATTAGGCTTATTCACTTGTTTAGAGTACCTATAACGGACTAAAAGCTAATGAAACCATAAATTTTGCAAAAACAACTTGTTATTGGTTTTGAAGCTAGCAAAAGTATTATAATGAAAATAAATATGTATTCTATGCTGATAATAGAACAATTTCTTATGCAAATCTAACGTTAGATCAGTAATAAATACTTCTGGATGCATTAAAGCTCCATTTTTGGCTGAATTGGTGTATTGCTATGTTTACATGGTTACTACTACGTAATTGTGATGAAAACTGAGACTTCAAATGGGAAAAATTTTTTAAAAGTATTCTTTTGAAAAGGTAGGAATATAATTTCAAATATTATTATAAAGCACCATTGCCTGAAATTCTAGGAACTTCAGAATGTAACTGACAAACTGGAATATTTTTGAAGTAGTATAATTCGCATTCTATTACAGTACTGTTTCAAAATCTGGGAATTATTCGTATATAAGCTCATCACCCCAGATAACATACACTCTCAAAAGTCAGGCTATCAACTTAAAAACCCTTTGATGGATTTAAGTTAGAATTATCAAGTCAATATTGGTAATAAAAAACCTCTACTATACTTTCTCGAATTAGAGAAAAATTGTTATGGTATAGTGCCGTTTTAAAAAAAGGAAATCCTAAGCGGCAAAAATCAATTTTTGGGCTAATAATATTAATTGGTGACAGACGATATTTTGATTTTCCTCTTGAAAAGAAAATTTCATATTTGTAGCTCATTTCTTCATCAAATCATAAATTTGTAGACATATTTCTCAAATACTTCAATGTACAAGTTAAACACAAAATGCCAATCTAATATATATAAATAGGCCAACATAAAAATTTACCTCCCTTTTATTCGTATTCTAACAAAAGATGTGTCTTAATATATACATATATCGATGGAAAGCTATTGTTGAGGAGAAGTGTTTAAGCACAAAAAATATGTTGAGCCAGGTGGAGCAGGTGAAAGTTTCCCATATATATTTATATGGGAACAACAACAAAATATATGGCACACAAAGCTGTTGTGTGCTTTACGAATTTGTGTAATGAAGGAATGGAAAGAACTGAAATGTTTTAGAAGTTTTTGATTCTGAATTATATAGGTGTTTTTTTTTCTGGACCAAATTCAAGAAAATAATTGAAAAAAGTATTGGTGCTTGGATTTGTAAATAAATAAGTGTGAGAATAAGAATATCATATTGAAATTCACAAGTTTAACTTTTAATTATTGCAATCGATATTTTAATTTTCATTTTATTAGGTTGAATTTCGACCAATGGCTGGTACTAGTTTACATAAAACTTTGAACATGTAGATGGTATTTTTTTTTTTTCTAGAGCGGCAGGATAGGCCAAAAGTTATTGCTTGTAGTTAATGAGTAGTTGTGCAACATTTATTACCATTGTTATTATTGACTAATTAGCTATTGGACGATTTTAGTTATCATTTTACTGATTGATTAAATTAAAATTAAAATTTTATTAAAAACATAGGAATAAGAAATGATTACTTTTTTGGAACACTTTTATTAAAATGGTAAGAAGCTGTTTTCCAAGATCGGTGGTCAAAATTTTTCTAAGGTTAATGGATGGATTGACTTGAAAATTGTACATTCACAACATGTTTCTGCAAGTACTGTCGCGGCGGTTTTTTTGAAACATTCAATATTTATAGTATTAATCTTAAAAAAATAGTGGAAAAAATCCATATTTTACGTACGTTCATCATTCAATTCAAACTCCCTTAATTAAAAATTTCTCAAAACAATTGATTTCTCATAACAGCATCAAAATTTTTATCATATCCTGCAGGAACAGCTATGATATTTTTGCATACAACTTTTATGTATACTATTTCATCGAATTGCAATATAAACATTGAAAGAACTAATGAATAATGATGAATTTGTTAAATTACTTTTCTTTTTCCCCTGAAATAGGAATTTATTTACAAGCTCATGCAAAATGATCAGCTCGAAAATAATAAACAAATAGAAAATCGAATATTAACTTTTTTGTCGGTTTGGGCACCTCATTAGAAATCTACGAAATCTGAGAAAGAGGATCGTGGAAAATGAATTGGGATTAAAATGAAATTTTCGTTAGTTTTGAAACGAATGTAAATCGAGGCACCACTGTATAATATATCTCATATAATACATTTTTTCAAAACCAAAAAAATTTTGTTTTTATTTTTGAAATCACAATTGCAAACATTGGGCTGAAATTTATATCATAAACGGAACTGAAAAATCAATTAGGCAAAAAAAAAAAAACTTATTTAAAAACAAAAATAAATGAATCAGTTTGCTCCAAATTTGAAGATGACTTTTAAAAGTTCAACACAAAAACAAACAAAAAACGTTACATCCGAAATCGGGCAATAATCGCGTTACAAGCGATGTGATTGATATCAAAGACTCTGAAAAGATAATTGTCTTACAAGATTCGTTTTATTGTTTTTTTGCTCAAGAAAATAATATATATACTTATATATAGACAGTTAAACTAAAGTTCATGTGAGGTCAATTTATAATAGCTTGCGATTAATACGAGAGTCAATTCAGTTCTATAAAATAGAATTTTTTTTGCTTTTCAAAAATCTACATTTGTTTGAAACTAATCGCATTAATTTCATTTAATTCCAATAAAAACATTTCAAAAAAGAGTCAACTTTATTATTTCTTGATAATTCTTAGTTAAAAATTAATTAAAAGTTGACACAATTTTGATAATAATAATATTAAAAATATATTGATATGTTTTTGTTTTAATTTATTTTTCTTTTTTTTCCTAATTCAATCTATTTCAACAACTGATGATTTGAAAAGAAAAAAAGTGACCTTGCCATTTTTGCCTTTTATTTTTTAAGACGCGATCTGCAGAATCAGAGTTATCAATTTCCGGTTAAGAAAACAGAGCATAACTGATCCTCGAAAATATTAAGATTTTTTCTCCACATCTTCATTTTGTAGAAATCATATATTTCGTATTTTTTCTTTTTTAATTTAAAGGTGTTCTTTCTTTCTTACTCCATAATTACACTTACCGGTAATAATCCACCATTTGAAAATGTTATTGTCACCGCCAAAACAATTGCCCAAAGAATGGGCAACATTTTGTTTTCTAAATTTTACACACAATTTTATGTTAAATAAAACAAAAAGAAAAAAGAAAAATGAAATTGTTAATTAAAAATTCACATAAAAATATTTCATCCAAATTTTCACTTCCTTAAATTTATTAAGTTTTTAATTAAAATGAAATGTTTTTTTTTTTAATTGCGAACGAAACGCGACACAAACAGACAAATTTTAATTACAAGAGATCACATTTATATATTTATATATATATATTTTTTGTATTTTTAAAGGAGCAGTAATAATTCGAACCACCGAGTTCTTATATAATCCAAAAAAAATTCAAGAAATAAAAATTTACTATAAATTTCTAAGTAAGTACACAACTGCTGCTACTGATCTTCACAACTGCTCCTTTGCAATTACTTGCCTAGTCCGTAGAAAACTTGATCGTTAACTGAAAATGTTCACCCATTTTAAAGAAATGTTTCTTAAACAAAATGATGTATTAGGCATTTTCAATTGATTAACTCTATACCAAACGGATGTTATCATCTTCATCCCCTCTTATATATATATATATATATATATTTTATTGAATGTATTCAATTGATAAAATGGATTTTTTTCATGTGTTTTATGCCACTATACCAAAGAGTGTTAAAATATTGTTATTTAAATGAAATTGGTGCGGGTATGTTGTATGGTTTTTGTTCGATTTTTCTAATTTCCTTAAATGGATGAAATTACTGTAAATACAGGGTAATCCATTGGATATTTCAATTTAATAATTGATGCTTTTTTTCATCCTTTTAAAAAGTTCTAGGGAAAGTCATAGTTCAAATTAACGCCAGGGTCACACTTAGCAACGAAACAATAAAAATTTAACTTAAATAACTTTTTATTTAGATTTAGATTAGGTGAATTAATTATATATCTAGATTTATATCCTTTTTAATACCATACAAAATCGAGCATAATGCATAATAACAAAGTTCAAGATTTTCCTGAGAACTGTCTGATATCGAGTGGTCAAGAACTCATTACAAATTAGGTTCTACACAGCAGGGACGAGGCGTTCATATATTGAAGGGAATGAGTGCTTCCATAAAAAAATTAAATAATGCAAAAAGGGATCCAATTTCTGGTTAAAATTCTTGATAGTAATGCTAGAACAGAATTTTGTCGTAAAACGAATTTTAGAATATTTTTCACTTCCTCTATTCTATTCAGAATTAAGACAAAAACAAAAATATTACTAAAGAATTCTTGCAATTGTATTATAGGAAGCCCTTTGGAAAAATTATTTACTTCAATAGGATTCGATAAAAAAAAAGCAATTATAGATGGATGGTAGATAAATTACTCCATTTTTATCGCATTTTTATGAAACTTTTTCCTGGTTAACGAGTTGAAATAAAACAACTAAATTATATTGTTGACCATACTTTTTATTTTCCACCAAAAATACTGTGAGAACTGGCCCTTGCGATGTAAATAATCTAGTTAAGGTTCGAAAAAGACATAAAAAGAATGCAGTTCACATTTAACTGCAATGATTTCAATTAAAATGTTTGGTCGGTGTCGTCTCCAATATTCAATTGATTCAAATTATAATGAAAAATCGAGAAAATTCGGAAGATATTTAAATTTCTTATTGATGTGACTTGTTTTCTGGCATGACAGGAACTTCAGAGGTTTAGGTTTGCTTAAAACATGGTTTGCATTTTTAGATCTCTAAAATATCAGATTTGTCATTGTGTAAAACAGTTATCAATTTAAATTTCACTTATTTTTTCGTGAAATATGTTGTATTACTTTTAAGGTATAGTCAAATTTGATTATAATATTTATTTGCCACGAAATCTTAAATGAGTTTCAGGTAAACGCGAAAATCGTCGACTTCTGCTATATCTAGAAGAAACTGTGTCTGTACCTAAATTGTATTTCATACAATATAAATTGAAACACCCTGTACATATGTTAGTACACATCATAATGCAGTAATTAGTTTATGATTATATGTAATAGAAAAAGAAATATTAATTATATAAGATCTTTGTTATATAAAATATGTTCTTTCTTTCACAATATGTTTTGCTTTTATTAACCCTGACATATATTCCATATTCCTATTAATTTGTAAGTTTTTTTCTTTACATATTTGAAAATGATTTAGTTAATAATGATCTATAGTCCTTTTTTTGCGAGCTATGACTAATTCTTTTTCAATTTGATTACTGAAATCAGCATTCAGCAATTCAAATTTATTTCTTTCTTTTAAAACCAAAAAGAAGACACAAAACTATTAAAGAAAAAACATTATTTCAAATAATGTAATAGTTTTAATGAATTTGAATTACCAACACGAAAACACTTGGGTAAAACGCAAAAAAATTCATCAATGACTGTGGGACTGGTCAACATAATGCTTTATATTATGCACCCAGTACTATTCCCATTTGAACATAATTATCATAAAAAGTTCTGATCGGTTAAGATTAATAGTCTCAGCATAAGATCACATACTGAATCGATGTTTTTTTTTGTAGTTCATGTTTTTTTATGCAATCTTATTAAGATAAAATGAATATGTTTTTCATGACTTATTAAATTTTGTAAAGCGTTTTTATTAAATCGAAATCATACAATCTGTTTTTGGTGGCCCAAAAAAAAAAAAAAAAAACAGGCAATTTTAATCTCAAGATTTTTATCGACTGAAGAGCCTGTTATTTCTATACTATACAATTTTTATCATAAAAAGGCAATTTTCAATTTATAAAGTTTGGTGGATATTTTATTGAGTGAGCCGAGCCATGTGTAATAATTTTTGACCTAATTTCAATCAAAAGTTTTATTGTGTATTTTTGTGCTTTATTACATGAATTATGAGAAATTTGAAAACTTCAATTAACTTGGTTTTGCGTATCCAAAAACAATTTTACAATTAAATTATTATTAAATCTGTACTTAATGTGAAAAATTGAATTCCCATCTGTTCCACTATTATATTTTAAATCAAAAAAGAAAAAAACTGCTATCTACAAAAACTTAAAAAAAAAAAATTTTTTCTATCGAATTTTATCTTAACTCTTCTAGATTTATCAACAATATGGGTCCAAGTAATAAATCAATTTCACGACCTCGTCTATAGTTAATAAGTTATTATCTTTTTCTCAAATAAAAGATAAATCTCTTTTAAATACGAGAAGACAGAATTGTAATCAAAAAAGTAATTCAATTTTATCAAACGAAGCGAAATATCCTTTATGCCCAAATTCAAAAATTCGAATTTCGTTATGTCCATATTTCTTATGAATTTTGAATTTGAATTTATTTAATCGAATTATTTTTCGGTCAAGATTGCTAATCCAAAAAGTATTCTAATCGAAAAAGTGATGGCCAAAAGGTCAAATTTCTAAACTCTAATGATAATAAAATGAATGAAAAGCGACCCAATTGAATGGTTTTTTTTGGTGACGACTAAAAATTTATACAAAAATTTAACAAAAAAAAAAAACGGATGTCCAACCAAAATTTGTTGTGGCAGTTCAATTCCATAATTTGAATGTTTACAAAATCAATTTGAATTTCTTTTTTTCTTTTCTTGTTTTAGATTTTCACCTACTTAAGTATTTTGAAATTCATTTTCTTCAAAAATAAAGAAAATTAATTAATTTTGTGACATATTTTATAATTCTATCGAATTCCATTAATTATGCAAAAATCTAATTTTGACCATGATTCATGAACATTTGATTTCTTTATTTTCAATTTACCTCGTTTAGATAATTATTTAACATTATTCAAAAAGTGTTATCATTTTCGCGAGAAATATTTTCTACTTTTTATAGAAAAATAAGAATTTTTAATTAACGATGATGTCAGGATTTGTTTTAGTGACATCATTAGACTACTAAATGAACCGATTTGCCATTATTTTGATAAAAAAAAATTTGGGAAAAATTACTAAAAATGAGAAAAAAATAGAAATAAAATAATTTTTAGGAATTAATCAGTTTTAAATTACTTTTATTATATATTTATTGATGATATTAGTTTTATTTAAGTCCATAAAAAGTGTTACTGTAAATATACAATTTTTTCTCCAATTATTCAGTTTTGAAAAAAAAAAATTAATAAATATTTTTAACCTTTGAGCGAGCGAACTTGCCCTATTTTATAACACGAGCAAACACCGATTGTAAATTGTACGACAGTATCGAAGTGTTTTTAGCCATGCCGTAATATTGAAATATTTTCTAGATCCAGTTCTAAAGCTACTAAAAGGAGTATGCTGATAAAGATACACGGTACCTATGACCCGAAGCCTAAAATTTTTTAAGAAAAGAGAATAATTAAAATAATCTCGAATACATTATTGTATTTTTTGAATAGCGTGCCGACTGGAATGTTAAAAAATGTTATTATTTTAAAAAATGTTTAAGAATGTTTTTTTATAACAGTTTTCATAACAGGCCTGTTACAAGATATAGAATTAGACAATTAGAAGTCTCCTAGAGAATTTGTTTTATTTTATACGTAAACCTAAGTGTCCTTAAAGGAAAGGTGCACACAGACTTAGTACTAAATAGGAGTACATCTGTGAATGCATATTCAGCTAGATAAGTTTTTTTTTTCTTTTCTTTTTCAATATTTGACCTTTTCATATTTTAGCCTACAGCAAAGAAATCTATGACATTATCATTAAAAACTTCCGACGGAAATTCGATTGTGGAAGCTTTTTTCAAAAAGTTCTTTTGAAACTGTTAAAATAGAACTTATTGAAAAAATGATATTCTTATACAAAATTACCATTCGTAAATTTTTTAATTTTATATTTCATTGAGTATCTAAAGTATCTAAAAGTATAATATCATACAAATTTGTCATCAAAAAAGCTTGCGTAGGCATATACAACGGCTGTTCCTGCAGAATAGCATTGTATTTTTTCATAGGTGGGTTTTTCATCGAGGTCTAGGTCTACGTCTGTTTCATAACATGTAGAAGCAACAACAACATAACCCAAATATATATCTGGCCTGTGACCCCAATAGATTTCAGTTACGTAAAATTGCAAGAGATGGCGCAACCATTGTTTTACATATATACTTTATAAATATCATAATAAATCTAATAAATTTGTGAAAAAATTATTTTTTAATATCACACAATAAAGATATTTGAGAATTTGCTAGTATTTATTTTATTTTATACTTAATTTATTTTAAAAATGAACGACAAAACTGAGTTTCATTCAAATAAAATTTTCTTTTTCTTCTCGAGCCCCAGATCGCTTTTCAAAAAAGACCCAGACCCCGCTGAAAAAAACGCACCTCTATAATAGAATTAAAATATAAATAATAAAAGCTTTAATTTCGTGAACAATATTTTTTAAAGCTAGCTTCAAGAGTTCTAACAAATTTCATAAATGAAAAAAAAGCCATGTTACAGGAAAATATATCTAAAATGTATTTATATAAAAGCAACATACAAAAAAAATACAAAATACCTAATATCTAGTCTCTAGTTTCTAGTTTCTAGTTTCTAGAAAAAAAGTAATAATTTTTGATAATGCAAATTATTATCTAAAAATGAGATAAATATTATTATTATTAAATAAATTCTAAATTCTAAATTTTATTGATATTGCACCATTCTCGGCCATATATTTTCAAGAACTAAAACAATTCTCTACTCAATATTTTTAATTCACGGCTAAACCTAAGATTATGTTTATTTTAAAATTAAAATAAACTTATATTGAATTTTATACAGTTTTTTTTAAAGACTAGACAATCTCGTCCGATATTTTGTTTTGAACAAAAAGAAACAAAAGAAAATTTTCCTACAAAGAAAGTTTTTCCTTTGTTTTTTTTATCCAAGTTTATACAAAGTTCTTATACTAAAAATAAGACAAAAAAAATTTGTTATTATGTTTAAGGATTTTTAAAAAAAAGATTTGAAAATGATTTATAAATATTATCACAATTTTACTAATATAAAATGTGAAAAATTTTAATTGCTTTTTTTAAATATTTTTTTACTATTTAATTCGCAACTTGAATGCTAAAACAAATTTTTATAATATGAAAAAAGCTATTCACAATTACAAAAAAAGAAAAAATATTATTTCAATAAAATTTAAATAGTTTTTAATAAAATCCAAATGAATTTCAGTTCCAAATAAAATATCGAATTGTAAGAAAATTATGTTTATTGTAATTGCATATTTGTAGGCGAGATATAATATATATCTTTATTTATATTGGCACAAAGTACATAATAACATTCTGTTTAGTTGTGTGTATTTATTAATTAGGATTGCAATAAATATGAAAATAATATAAAATTACTTAACCCCTTTAAGGATAATATAGGATGCGAACAATATTGAAAGCAAACCCCTGTTTTTGCGCTATATTACAGTTTATTGGAAACACACAAATATGAATAGCAAAATTTTTACTTATTTTAAAAAGAAATATCATATTTAACCATACTCAATCGGATGATCGAGTTCTTTACTACACGGGAACTTTAATTTTGAATATTTTATCAAATTCGGAATTCAGATTCACTAGGTCTAAATGTTTTTATATTCGAAACAGTGGCGTCGTCAGGGCCCGTATTTAGTTTATCGACTCGATTGATCGGATCGACAAAAGACCTTTAAAGTTTTTGTCGATATAATAGAAATTTAGTATTTCACAACAGAAATCGAGATCGAGTCGAGAAACCAAATACGGGCCCAGAAATATGGAACGCACTGTGGTAACAAACATGAGCTCTCGTTTATTCACCGATTCATGAAACGTAATATTATAATAATAATTGTAACAGTAACAGCTCAAATCGAGCCTAAAGGTAAAAATTAATACATAATAAAATCATTGATTATTAAGAATTATACATATAAAAGTTTTTTCAGTTCATATTTACTGAGGCAAAAGTCAAACATTTGTGCATTGGTATTTAGCACGCTCAGCATTCGGGAGACCCGTTCATTTTTAATTGTATATAGAAAATTAAGTTAGGTATTTAGATTTTTTACCGATTTGATTAAAATGTGTATATTTAAATCATAAATACTACGTTTACTATTAATAATTTGTAGTGAAATATGTATAGGGACAGTAAATTTATGAAGGAAAACACAAAAATTGGTTGTTTGACTAATTAATTCGACTAAGACGTGTAAACTGAACAAAATGCATACAGCATAAGCAAAATTATTCAAAGAAAAACATTAAAGCTATATAATGCTGATTATTTCTTTGATGTATATAATGATGTTGAAGTACTTTCATATTATCACTTTTTTCTCGCAACAAATCACACAACATGTGTGCTGAAAAATTAAGAGCTATTTTGAATAAATTTTTCATCACTCATGTATTTTTTTGTTCACACTATACAAAAAAGAGATTATATTAAAATTGTCAGAATCGATGAAAATTTAATATAATTTGGAAAAATTGTATAGTAAAATGGATATTGATGAGGATTTATTAATAATAAGTCGATTGAGTAGCGCGATTGTCGCAATTATCATTAAAAAAGGGACGAAGAAAAGTAAGGAAAGTGATTTGAACAAAGAAATCTTTTTTAAAATTAGTTTTTAAATTAATAATTTAAATTAATAACGTAAAAACGTAAAAAAAAGTCTCCACTTTAAAAATTTTTTTCTTAGAATAAATTGAACTGTTCAAAATGTGCGAAGAAAGTGATAATCTGAAAGCACTTTAATACTACATAACATTTTGATATCAACAAAAGTGAGTGAGTCAATTAAAAGGTTTTCGCGAGCCACGTTATAGCCACCGGGAAATATAATATGCTTGTAGTAAAAAGGCCTAAAGAAGAAGGATATTTCTTTTTCTGGCAATGTTTTAATCAAGCTATATTGTATTGTTCATTTTGATCGAATTAGAACTTACATGATGCACTAACGAATAGCTTTGCAATCCTTTGAGCTTGTGAGAACACAAGTATAAATATATAAAAATTACAATATTTTATTCATATTTACGTGTCCACCATCCAACTGTGTGTCTTCTTGGAGATATTGAAAAGTGGCACATCTAGCATTGACTCGTTAGGACTCGGCGGCGAAGCTCTGCTCTAACGGCTACACAGATTATATTCATTTTTTTAAAGCATCTTAATTTCTTACTTAATATTTTGTAAATCAAATCCCACTAATCACTTAATTTGGTACTAAAAAACCAGAATCTAAAATTACTTAAACTTAATTAAAAAAGAAAAAAAATATTAGAATTATTTTAAAATACTAAAATTGGCCAGGTTTTTGTTTTGTTGAAGACACCACCCACTAACATTAAACTCTATTTTGTTGTAATTATATATGTATATATTTAAATATATATATAAATAATTGTAACCAAAAATTGGTCCTCAAAAAAATTGTTTTTTTTCGAAAAAAAAGGAATTCATACAAAATACGGAATAAATTTTTACACAAGAAAGTAAACACCAAAAAAAGGTATTTCTTTTAATTTATTAATATACAGTCAAACCGGGTCTAAAACGAAACTTCTACTCGTATAAGGCTGATACCTAACAATGAAGGATTATTTTTTTGCTTTTTGGGACTCACATAGAAATTAACTTCTATAAAACAGGAACCTAGTTAAAACGCAAAATTTATTTGGTCTCTCCAGATTCCATCTTGACTGTATATGATTAAAATTTTCATAAAGGTTCACGCGGAATGTGGGCATTTTCTACCAGTGGTAATTTTCAAAATATTGGACATATGCAAATCAAATGTAGATACGCGCAGTTCAAGTGCTTACCGCTAACCAAAAAAAAAGCTAGCAGGTTTAGGTTATGTTAGGTCAGAACTTGCACTAGTGGTAGTTTTTTCTGTTTCTTTGATCAATGCCAGATTGAGTTGCATTTTTTAAACGTAAATTCTTTTTCATTGCGTTGAAATGTATAAAAAGCATCAAAAAAAGTTTTTTTACATTTGCAATCAGTTTAACCAATTTAAATCGAACAAGCACTGCACGATATTTACCATTTACTACTTGTAAAATAAAATCTACAATTACTGCTTTCGTAAAATGTCCACATTCTGCGTGGACCTTTAATTATAAATAATGAATTTATGCAAGAATTGCATAACCATTTGCTAATTCAAATGGACTTGTTTTCGTTGAATGTGTGAAATTGTTTTTGTTTGGTGAAAAATTAACTGGATTCTCTTGATAGAAATTTAATTGAACTTCATTTGTATCATAATCTTGATTTGTAGTGGCCGGTGTTGTCGTTGATGTTGATATCGGAGTTCTAATAACACTAATTCTTGTGAAACGATCAAATTCATCTTGGGACATTGCTGATGTCAAATTTGTATAAGATTTTTGTGTTTTTTCTTCGGTAATTATTGATGTTTCCGGAATCTGTTCTGTTTCCGAAGAAGGACATTTTATTGATGTTGAAAATTCTCTTTGATTGTTTTGTTGTTGATTATCTTTTCTTAATAATTTCGAAACTAACGTAGCTTTTGTTGTCGTCTCAAATTTTGATGTTTTTAAGCGATCTTTATCTTGTTTTAAGAAATTCCTCATACAAGATGATTCTTCATGTTTATAAAGATAAGATTTTAATGCAAAAGACTTTCCACAACGACTGCAAGCATGGGGTTTTGTATTTGAATGTGTTTGTATATGAGCTCTTAAATTTGATTTATCTGCAAAAGCTTTCGAGCATATATTACATTTGAAAGGTTTTTCACCTGAAATCAATATTTTAAATAAATTAAATTCAATAATAACTTAATTAGTAAATATTTGAGTTACAAAAGAAAATTATTACCTGTATGTGTTCGAATGTGTCCTTGCAGAAGCCAAGGCCGAGAAAAGCATTTACCACAATGTGGACATTCACAACCTTGATTATGTGTTCGAACGTGCATTGAATATGCTGGCATTGATACATAAACTTTGTCACAATGGGGACAGTGTCGTGCTTTCTTATCCAAAATGGATCTACCAAAGAAAATTAATATAAAATAATATATTATATTGTTGAAACATTGTACATAAATGTTACTAATTATCGTCGAAGTTATTGCAGGTTATTTACATCATTCAAATACTTATTTTTAAACTAATTCAAAGGCAATATACGCAAAAAAGGCAACCAAAAGTATTTTGGCAAATTTTCATCGGGATGGTATTCTTAAACTGTAGAACTTATATTCTCGGGTACCTATAAACATAATTCACACGCGCTGTGCTGATTAAGATGGTAACAGATGTTGTGGAAGCTATTAATGACGAGGTAGCTGACACTATTCAGGAGAAACTTGCAACCGTAATTGAAACGAATCACAGTTTTGAAGAATATTGCAACAGGTTGGACTGGAGTATCCGTCTATAATGCCATAACGAAAAAGTATTACATGGCCAAACATTAGCATACCGATTTCTTCTGTTAATGACGAACGAAGTTTCTTCATATAAGGATAATAGTGTTTTCCAATTAAACAGCCAATATTTTTTGTTCGAAAATTAGAGTGTAATATACGTCATTTTATTGCATAATTTAAATAAGCAGTTAGGAGTTCTTATCGTTGTACATGATAATTAAAAGATTTTTAGATATTTTGATATTTTGGTCAGGTCTGAGACTTTAAAATCTCTTAATTTGTTTCGAGTCTTCAGTTATATAAAAGCGTAATTTTTCCCTAGAACTGTTGTACACTATTCTTGAATCGATTTTGCCGAAATTCGACAATTCTGACAACTGAATTTGAGCTGTCGGATAAGAAATCTCAACTCAACTCAATTGTGAGAGCTAAATTTCACTTGTCCTAACTTGAAACTGAGATTAACTCGTCTATTCTCAGCGCAGTCATAACAAGTTCTGCCTGTCATAACTTTTTTTAAGACTATTTGGTATTCTGACCCCGTCATAACTAATAACTGTCATAAAAAAATTCTGACCGAAAACATTTTACATCATAACGGAATTTTATATGTGTTCTCTGAGTGATTCAATTGATAAATATGGAATAACTTCCACCATTTTTTTAAACATGCAAGTAATTTTACACCTTTAGAAAAATTTCAAACCTATACAAACATTTTCCACAGTATTTCTTAAATAACCCTGACAACTCGCTCGAATTATAACAGTTTAAACTGTTATAAATTCATATTTTGGACATAATTATGAGCCCTTCGCTAGAATGCGAAATTTCGCAGCAGTTATAATTTCAGTCAGAATATTATTATCATAAATATTGTTTAGGTAGACGGACAGACGGATATGTATAAATCGGCATAATTTTTGATTTTCTACACATTTATAGTCTTCTAACTGTTCTCCGATAATTAATTCTGTGCGTTACAAATGTAATGGCAAAATTAATATACTGTCTGGTAGTACCTACCATAAAAGAATATAAGGCACAATATTTGGACAAATTAAAATTGAATCTGCATATGTCCATTTTTAGAAAATATCATATACTTTCAATTCTAAATAATTCTTTAATATTAAAAAATGAGAAGCTAATAAGATATTACGACGGGTGAGAAATAGCAATCTGAAAACCAAGGAAATATAACATATTCTCGAAAAATATAAAAAAGCTTAATTATGGAAATATAAATGTTTAAAAATATACATATTAGATTTTCTTATGAAACAGAACCCATTCCTTAAAAGAACAATTCGAAAAATATCCGAAAAAACTGAAATTTAATTCATTAATTTCATTTACTGAGACTGTTTTGTTTACATAAGTATTTAGATAAAACCATGATATAAGTTTAACTATTGACTTATTGGCAAGCTCTAATTTATTCAAAAGTATAGTAAAATCAACTGAGACTTAAATCCTTCGGAATAAATACAAACAAATAAAACAACTTAACTGGATTTAATCTAGTCTTAAGTATATTGAAAAATATAACGCATGCGAAAAACCTTATTTATCTTTAAAAGCACAAGAATTAGAATATTTTCGTTACCTGTGTGTTTGACGATGTCTTGCAAGATTTGATGATGTTGAATATTTTTTCCCACATTCTGGACATACATGATCATCTTCCGATATTGTTTGATCCATATTTTTACTAGAATCACCACCAATAAATTGTTCATCACTACTACTCGGAATACTGCTACATGAAAGTTCATCATAACGTGAATTATCTGATATTGTTGATCTTCTTGATTTTTTCCTATCGAATATTTTATGACTGTAATAATTTGAATCATCATCTGATGATGATAGAAAATTTCTTTGATCTGTAAATATTTTATTTGATCGACATTCTTCATTTTCATAATCCAAAATGGTTGATGCACTGTGATTCCTTTTAATTACGGAATGTCCCCGATATAATGATGAATTTTCAACTGCATTCGTTGGTATATCTTCGATATTTCTATTCCAATTTTCTTCGATTGTGTGTCTTCTTCGGAATTTCGTAGATTTCACATTATCCGTAGAATATTGAATATTTTTATTATTATAAATATAATCAATTTCTTCCTTAGTTTTTTCTTTATTAATATATTCGGTTATTTCATTAACATTTGTTGTACTAAGGCGCCCAGCCGCTAAAGTTACTTCAGCCAGTTGCGTTAGATTATATAATTCCTCGGGAATGATTTCTGAAGATACGTTTTGTACCATGTTGCTTTTTGTTTTAATTTTTCGTTGTTTCCTAGAAAAAGAAATACAAATTTTTGACGTCTGCATTAATTTTTTTATCGTTGCTATGCAACGACTACTACCAAAAATGCTATTCTCTATTTTAAAGTATTTTTTTTTTTTAAATTTTAAAATTCAATATAAAAAGATAGTAAATTTATGAACAGTTCTAAACTATTTTATATTGAGATCATCCCTAAAAGAATTTTTTGTCATTCGATTTAACAATCACGAGAAAATTCATTTAAAGTTTCGACTTTTCATATGAAATTTTGCGATGCGACGTAGATTGGTTCCATCAATTCTTAACAGAGCAACCTATTCACCTTGTATCTATGGTATTATCCCTAATAGGACTGAAAGAGTATAAAAATTACACATATAAAATTTCTTCCGCATGAAAAAAATTTCGATTTGACTTCCGGAAATCTGTTTTCAAATGATTTATTATTTTTTTTTTTTTGTTTTCCGTACTCTAAAAATAATATCGCATAAGAAGTTATTATATGTTTCTTTGCCAAAAAAAAAAAATAAATAATTTAAGAAATTCCAAATTGTTTCGCTTTTTTCCTTGTAATTTTTCATGTGATACGCTTCCATTTTTACTTCCTTCCAACTTAACAGTTGTTCCAGGAAATTTGTTGATTTTCTAAGAAAGTTTCTAATTAAAACCTTTTTTATTTATACAAAAATTAAAAATAATTCCTTCTGTAATCAAACGACCACTTGTTTTTTTTTTTTATATAAAAGTGTGTTCGCATAACAAAATTATAATTTATTTCTATTATATTTCTTTTAGTTTTTCGCCTTAATTCATAAACAGTTTAAAATATGTGTGAACATTTTTTGTAGAGCATAAAATTATAAAAATAAATACACTGAAAGAATTTAGAACACTATCCCGGAATTCTTTTTAAAATATTGAAGTAATCGAAATGTATTGTTTATAAAGAAATGAAAAAAATATGCTAAATATAAATATCGAAAATGTTTTTCCACCCATTTTTTGGACAAAATTAATATAAGAAAATTTTGGGTTCGAAAAAGAAAAAATTAGAAATTAATTATATTCTTGTTGATTAATGGTTTCAATATTTCTTAGAATAAAAAAAAATTTATTTTGTAAAAATTGTTTATAAAATAAGATTTAGAAGAATTGAACCAAAAAACAATTTAATGTTAATTATCTTGGCATGTAGTATGTACTTAACTAAAGATTCTTTACAAAATTTCTTGGGTATGCATACTCAATTAGTTTTGATCTGTAAGTAATAATTGTTTTACAGTAAAACTAAAAATTGCAAATTCACTAGCGCAGAAAAGAGATTAGTTATTGAAACTTAATTAAAGGGCTATTTGTTTATATGTACTTTTAAATTATGCGAGAATTCTGAGAATTATTGTGAATAATCATGCAACATCTAATCTATAATATAATAGCAACGCTTGTTATTCAAGCATGAAATTTGGTGTAGGTGAAAATTTTAAAATGGATAAAATTCCGGATAATTTTTATTTGTTCAAGTTTATTTAGTTTTATTACGATATCACAATGTATTTCATCAAAAAATTTTATTTTTAATGCAAAATTTTAAGTTCTTTCCAGAAATCATTGTTTTCTAAAAAGCTCAAAAACAAATTTGTTTGAACCCAACTCTTTCAAAAACTCACAAAAAATTAGTAAACTTGATTTTCTTGAAATTCTTTTTCAAAATCAGTGAGCAATCTAGCTTAAACACTCTTTGATTGTTTGATCGTTTTTTTAAGAAGAATGAAAATTTTTTTCGTGAAAATGTGGAATTTTTTTAAATTATCAGATTTTTAAAATCGACTTCATTGCATGACTGTAATTATCATATAATAAGAAATACTTTGGTTTTTTCGGCTGACTCTCAAAAGATGTGTGATGCCTGCCGTTTAAATGCCCTAACCAAAAGGAGCTTCAGAAAAATGGTGATAACTTTGATGAATTGAGTATTTGTGTTTTTTTTTTTAATTCTGATATTATATAATGATGAAACTATAAGAAATTGTGATTAAGCAGTTGGATAGTAAGGAATTCATGAATATTTTTATTTCTCAGGTGTCTGACCGAGTATAAATCTATGCTGCCTCTAATTGGTTCAATATAAATATGACTTAAGTCAAAAAAATGTAGATCGAAACAAGGAATAAACAATTGAAAAACAACTTTTCTATTTTACCAAATTGTAAATAGTAACAATCGGATCGAAATACGAAATATGGTCTAAATTATGTTAAGACGTATAACAGTGAAAAGACGTAAAACGAACAAAATTCTTGCGGTATCCATCTGTATACCCGGAAGGATTGTATATCTACGCCAGTTAGTTTGGATATACGTTTTTTATTTTATTGACAAAATCATTTGAATACAAGATTATTATTTCAAGATAGTAGTTCGTCTGTTACAAATATATTTGTTAAAGGTGAAACAACCTGCTACATATATATATATAATGTGCGTCATCGTCGGCTATTTTGGAAATTTGCCAAATGAATATTTTTCATATGAAATTAAATTTAGACACCATCGTAACCATGTGTCAGAGGAGAGTCATAGGCAGTATATGCCGCTTTAAAAACAAATTTTTCATTATTTTCTTTGCATATTTCTTGTTCGATATAATTAAAAGAAAAATTTATTGGTTTATCCAGAGCAAGTGTTTTTCATTTAAATCGAAATTAAAATGAAAATTTAATTTTGGACCAAATTTCAAGAAGAATAGAAAAATAATTTCATTCGAAAAGTGTGTAGATTGAAAATATTCACGAAGTTTTTTTTTTCAAAAATAAATTTGTTTTTTTTTTTCTAGAAATTTTAAGCAACCTGTAAGCAACTTGTATCCTTCCTGTTTGTGATGATGTAGACCTCACTTTTTATTTACTTTCGAGAATTGATAATGTAAACAATATTGCTGCCAGTTTCCATGTTTTAAAAGAGATTGATATGAACTTCTGGGTAATTTCTTTAACATGTATAATCGTTTACTTTGAAACGACCGCCATTTTCCATTTATACTATAAGATTTTTTTTTTGAACGCCATAAATGAATTTAAATTCAATGAATCTAACTATTTAACTCCACTAAAGTAATCCAAACATAATCGCCTAAAATTATGTTTTTAATAAAATATTAAAGATTTAGATTTTCCGGAGAACGCATTCGAAAAAACTTATGTAATATAGAAAAAAAAAGATTTATACACCTTTAATGGTTATTTATCTTACCTTTATATCACTTCAAAAATTTCCGATGAGTATATCCAAAAATAATAATATTTTCACATAAAAACGAAACAAAAAAACTACTGAACGAGAAAAATCCCTATAAAAAGGTCGATAAAAACACTTTTCCGTGATCTCATTTGATTATTATTTTTTTTTTCTTTATAAATTTAAAAATAAATTATTAATAAATAAATATAAGCCGCATCGAAACCCGAACAAAAAGCACAGGCGATGTTTTCTTCTTTCTGTTTAATTTTAAACTTTTCGACAAAAAAAAAAAAATCTCAAACGAATGTAGTACGTTTAATCGCGTCTAAATCTCGGAATGAACTGATTAATAAAAATAGGATCCGTTAAAAAAAAAAAAAAAACACCGATATCAACACCATCATTGAGAAGTGAAACTATACATTTAGATCGTATTTGTTCTGTAATAATATTTGATCATAAGGAATTTTTTTTGTGGCCACTAAGAAGTATAGTACAATAATTAACAATTATTTTTTTTAATAACACCGAAAGTACACCATTGGATCGAGAAGGCTTATTCAAATGAACACTGGAACTGCGTACTTTTTCAAATATTTAATAATACAAGTGCCCCCACAAGAAGATTTCCTATATAACTTCTAATTTAAATTGGTGTAACTAAAATATGTTTTCCCTGATTCTATAACAAAAAAAAAGAATATTTCTGAAAATATCATATTTTAGAATTCTCTTCGATTTCATTCACCTTCCTGTTGGTCCAAATATTTTCATCGCGTATTCTAAATATACAAAACAAAAAAAAACCCCAACTCAAGAAATCATTAGAAAATATAAAACTGCAGAACCATATTGCCTGATTCTCTCCTATAAAATATTCGAACACTGCATGTGGTTGGTCGCGCGCGAGTTTATGTTTATTAAATTTTCGAGCACACAAAATCTATTTTCGTCCTTATGTACGATCATCAGCATCGTCACCGTCATCGTGTATATGAAACAAAAGAGAGATCCCACCGTGGTCCATGAATGTTGTTGGTTGCTGCTGCGGAGAAAACGATGGAAATTCATATCATTTTTATCGTTAAACATTTTATTGTTTTTATTTTTTTGTTTTACTTTCATGCTACTTAAAACATTTTCCTATTTTTAGGTGAAATTTTCATGTGTTTTACTTCTATTTTTTTGTTTTTACGAAAAAAGAGAAAAATTTCAGTTTCATCAAGTTTAAAACAGCGAAAAAACAATTTTTATTTTATTTTTTTTATTTTTTATTTTTTAGAGTTTAAGATTCTTGTGATTATAATTTGTGAAATGAGAAAAACAGACTAAATTTAGAAAAACAAAAAAAGAATTAAGAACATTTTTTTGAAAAACCATCACACGAGGTCTGTTTTTCTTTAATGTCGTGTGCTGGAAAAGTGTTTATTTTTTGTCTTTCTCAAATTTATATTTATATGAACATTAAACCTTGAGCTCAGGTTGTCGACATCGATATTGAATTCCCTTTAGAAATTGTCTCTCCGTCATATTGGATTCAAAAATCTATTTAGTTTAGTTATGTATAAATATATATGACTAGCTTATTGTCCATAATTTTTAGTTCATTGACCTGAATACACCTTTTAAACATAATTTTTATATGTTTGCCGAGAATAGATTTCGTTACCCCATTTAAATGTTATGATTTTTAATATTTGAAATTATCTTCTAAAAAGAAAATGATAAAAAACTTTGTTCTGTATCAACTATTGTCATTATCTCAAAAAATTTACTTTTGCGACTTAGGACTTTCTTTGTTAGGACAGCAATATATGAATGAAATGTTAAATAAAAGTTGTAAATCATATTAATTAAACGGTACACCAAACCTAAGCAAAATGTTAGCCTATTTTTCGGCTATAAGGTTGATAAATATCTGAGGCGATGTAAAGTTCCGAGTCCAGTTAAAAAAAAGTAAGAAAGATATTGATTAATTTATTTTAATCGATCGCGATCAACATTTCGGTCAAGTCGTTTGAATAATAACAAACCGAAGAAAAACGAACATAAGATGTCTAAAAAAAACTTCCTGTTCATTTTTCATTTTAAGAATTAAAGGTTTTATACTAATAATGTACCAAAAATGTTCAAAAATTGTCAGAAACAGCATATATGATTATGTATTATATGTTGTGTGCTTTGGTATGAAATGTCTAACCTATTAATTTTTCGGGCTCCTTACATCATAGAGCTCGATAAAAAAAGAACCACGTAATGATATTTTCTCGAAATTTGCATTTTTGATATGTTTTTGGTATAAAACCTTCAATTGTAATGATACAAAAATTGAGTAGATCAATAATTTATGGAGTGCCAGAATGTGCTTGGCCTGTAAACTATATACTTAATCCGGAAACGTGAAAACAATGACCACTCTTCAAGACAAAATTCGCGATCATGCCGAATTCAAATTTTGTCTTTATACCCAAAAGATACCTATTTTACTTTTATATATTTTTCATTTCGAATATGGTGAAGAGAACTCACCCAAAAGACCTGTTTTTCTTTTTGAAAATAGATTTGAAGTTCAAAACAGGTGATACCGATGATTGCCAGCAAAAATCACTTGAATCAATCCATCCCGCACTGTTTTATAATTTCAAAATCCAAAGTATTTAATAGACTCACAATAATTTGGTTTCCCTACATAATACAGCTGTAGACGCCAATAATATAAAGGAAAAACATCATCCAAATTAAATTAATACTTGTATACTACATATGCAGTGGCAACGCGCTAGTTACGAGTGTAATTAGTTCCAGCAAAAAAGAAAACAAGCATTTGTAACTCAAATATTTTACGTCGTCCTTAACATATAAGCTGAATTCACATTCCTATCATAATTTTTTGTATTAAGTCAAAGTAATTTATTTTAGTTCGAACATTGAAAAATTTTGTAAATCTTAAGCAGAAAAGACCTCGAAAACTGAATTGGTACTAAAACTAAAATCTTATATGCTTCAAATTTCGTAAATCTAGATGTTATACGTTGAGACACCACTGTTTATTTGAATTTAATAAAAGAAAATTTGATATTTTTAGAATATTTAAGATCAACACCCAACCTGCAATTGGGAAACTTCTATGATATACGCGATGACGAGTAGGTACAGCAGCCCTGGAGGTAACGAACTCGCCCAGATCCAGCGTAGCGTTAATTAGAGACAGCACAAGAGCACAATCTGAGCTCTTTTTATTATTGACGTTAATTTCCATAGCGATGCGATAGTGCCTCATGCACTTATCGCCAGTTGTGGTACGTGGTGGTTGTTTCTGCAGGAGTGCCAATCAACACATGTTAAAATATTGTACATAACATATGGAAATCCACACTTTTATAATTTTTAATTATAATTAAAATTATTAATTTTCAATTCTTTCGAAGTACAAAGGAAAATCTTCACAGTATATTTTGTAGTTATATGTTAGAAAGAATCCAAAAGATTTTGTATACAAATGTTTTAACAAACCGAATCAGAGTTCTATTTTTATAATTTCTTGTACACTGACTGAGATTTTGGATTCTTTGTTGCGTGGCTTATATGGGATATCCATGTGTGGCAACAAAATTAAGAAACAAGAAAAATAGTTTGCCACTAAGAGGTTTAATTTAGGAGCGAAAAACACTTGTTGAACAGAAAGTTTTTAATGATTAATAATCAGGGAAAGCTAGACAATTTTCTTTACTTATAATTAAATTGGTGTGCTTTTGGAAATAAATAAATAATTAAATTCATCAGACATTACTACAAAACCAGATTTTTTTTAGCACCGAATCAATTTGTTGTCTGAAAGGTAGGAAAAAAGTTGTAGCTAACGATGGAAAATACTTTGAATACCATATAACGCACCTTTTCCTTTAAAATTTTAAGGAAAAGGTACGTTTAAAGTTTAAATCAACATCATTTTGTTTTTTATTAAAATAACACTCAAAATTAATTCAAGTACCCAAAAAATTGAATTGATTGAAAATTATTAGAGGCCTCTTAAAGACCAATCGAGATGTAAATTTATTTAATTGGAGCATGATATAAGATCCGCAATAGGCAGTAGCAATGTCTGTCATCTGCTTTGTGAAAATCACCTGCCAGTTTTATTGCTCTTGAAATGTGAGGAAATAAATGTCACGAATAATATGGAACTTACGGATTTTTTTAACTGAATATGTTTAAAAACAAGACTGAATAATCACCGTCTTGTCATCTTGTACTTGATTTGTTATTTCTGACATCAGTGCATAGGGCGGCTATTTTTAGGTAATATATAGTATGCTTTGTGATTTCAACACCGAATAAATTTCAAGGATTTTTTGAAATATAAAACAAAAAAAACAAGCTATAGTGCACAAACCACTATGGGAACTTCTATACAATTCTATACAATTATTTCGTACAACAATTTATGATTTATTCTGTACAAACATTTGGAAGTTTTGTCCGAACACCCAAAGTTATGCTCCAAATTTCATACAAAAAAATCCGAATTTTGTTCGGCAAATATCCGAAATTGTAATCGGATTCAATTGATTTTTGGACACAATTTTTCTTTTATTGAAAAAGTGTCTAATGCCAAATTTCATTGAAATCGGTCCATAAATAACGTTACAATATCCTGTAATGTAAAAACACAAAAAACCGAACTTTTATTCGGAGGCTTCCCGAAGTTTTAGTCCGAGCAAACCCAACTTCTGATAGAATGGTTCTCATGAGGAAGAAACCGCTCTTACCAATTTTCATGGAAATTGCTTCAAAAATGCGGCCGCAATCTTGTACACGACAGACAGACCGACAGACAGACAGACAGACGATAAAAATGATTGCAAACGATTTAGAATCTTAAAAAACGTGGAGATTTGCGAAAAAAAATTTTCTATTTTCTAGACCAAGGCTGTCCAACCCGTGGCCCGCGGGCCGCATGCGGCCCAAAGCAAGTATCAATGCGGCCCGTAAATATTCAAAGTTACTGAAACATGTCCATTTTTTGAGGAATGATTTGTATGTTGTGTGCGCTCTCGTGCTAAAGTTTCCAAGTGACAAACAACAGAAACAGGACCAGAACAAAAAGCTCTTTCGTTATGTAGTAAATTCTCTTTCTGTTTGCGTTGCTCGCTCAGCTACACTGTTCTGTTGTTTGTCACCTGATGACTTAAGTGAAGAATGAAACATACTAAGTGTAAAATTAGAACCAACATGTTGGATGAACACCTTGAGAACTGCCTGAGAATTGCAACCACGTCAATCGAACAAGATATTGACGGTTTAGTTTCTCAACTTCAATGCCAAGTATCACATTCATTTTATGATATGGATTTATACATAGTAATATACTTGTGGCCCAAAACAACATGTCTTCTTCCAATGCGGCCCAGGAAAACGAAAAGGTTGGACACCCTTGTTCTAGACCCTACAGCATTGGGTATATCTACTTAATTGTGCACTTTTTGACTTCCTCGTTGAAAATTTTTGTAATTAAAAAATATCCTCGAAAAAATTTGTTTTAGTCGTCTACTAATATGGTTAAAAAGTTATTTAAACAATATTAAAAATTTAAAATATGTCCTATAAAATTGAATTCATTAAAGAATTAAATTATGAGATTAAATTTAATTTAAATTACGATTGCTATAAAATGATAAAGGTTTTGGAATTGAAAAACCCGGATTTTTTTCGAAATTTTTTAAATGAAAAGACTTATAATTTTATGCATTTATTTTCTTTTATATTGAAGTTCTTTTCAATACATTATATTAAAAAAAAAAAAAAAGATTAATTGTCAAAAACATAGGAATTAAAAAAATGTAATTATTTAAACTACAAATGATTTTAATAATTTTGTATTCTAGAAGCTGTATTACGTTGGAAATTCTTGTATGAAAATTTTGAGCGAAGAATTTTCTATGGATTTTTAAAATTATTTGTAGATAAATTAATTTAAATAAATAACTGCTTTTTTAAATATACTTTAATTAGTTTTATCACTTAACAAAGTAATCTGTAATACATAACGAAGTTTTCGAAAATCCGGTATATTTCGATATTATTTCTGTAAATCGATAATCGCAGCGAAATTAATTCGAGTATCGAATTGATTCGAAATTTAAACCAAACACACACACACTCATTCAATATTAATCATTTAAATGTCAAAACTTTAGTTTAATTTTATTAGGTGTAATTTTATTTTAAAGTTTACTAAATATAATAATGTAAACGGCGTGTTTTTTTTATAAAAATTGTAGAATTAACTGATTAAAGGTGTAATATACACCAATAAATAAATTTCATATAAAGTCAAAACTGAATATAATTGTATAAAATGCCACCTCAACCACTAGAGGGAATACAAGGCCCCGTTGCAGGATATATTCCTTCGGGACAAGAAGGAGGACATCAAAGATCCAGTTCAATCTCATTAGCAATGTTGATTGATTTTATTATACAAAGAACTTATCATGATTTAACTGTATTGGCTGAATTGTAAGATATCACAAGATGTCACAAGCTTGTAAAATTCTAATATATATTTAAAATATTTTAGGTTACCTAGAAAAACAGATATGGAACGGAAAATAGAGATTTATAATTTTTCAGCACGAACCAGACAATTATTCATTCGTTTACTTGCATTAGTGAAATGGGCAAATTCTGCTTCAAAAGTAGATAAATCAGCGGTAATATAAATAATGTCAAAAAGAAAGTTTAGGTTGTAAACATTTTCTACATTTTAGCTTATAATGAGCTTTTTAGACAAACAATCTATGCTTTTTGTGGAAACGGCTGATATGTTAGCTCGTATGGCCCGCGAAACTTTAGTGAGAGCGCGTCTACCTAATTTCCATATTCCTGCTGCTGTTGAAATTTTGACAACTGGTTCATATAATCGTTTGCCAGCATGTATTCGTGAAAAAATTGTTCCGCCTGATCCAATCACACCATCTGAAAAGAAGCAAACTTTATTACGATTAAATCAAGTAATCCAACATCGTTTAGTTACAGGCAATCTTTTACCACAAATGAGAAAATTCAAGGTAGAATTATGGAATGTATTTTGAAATTACAGTAGTAGTAATATTTTTTGTCTTGGTTTCAGATTAAAGGCGGCCGGGTCACTTTTCATGTTGAACATGAATTTGATGTATCATTAACTGTAATGGGTGATGCCATAAATGTTCCATGGAGGCTCTTAGATATTGACATATTAGTAGAAGACAAAGAAACTGGAGGTTATTTTCTAATCGATATTTGCAGTATAAAAATATTGCATTTTATTTTTTTATAGATGGGAAAGCTTTAGTGCACTCGCTTCAAGTGAATTATATTCACCAACTAATACAATCACGGCTTGTTGATAATAAGAATGCATTAGCAGAAGTTTACAATTGTCTTCATTATTTCTGTCAATCTCTTCAGTTAGAAGTTTTGTATACACAAACACTTCGTTTAATTATGGATAGGCTTGATGATAATATTCACGTAGATGAATATATTCCTGGAGTAAAACTAACAGTGTCTTATTGGCGAGAACTAACAAATAAAGATCCAAAATCAGAATTGGGTTACCGGTTAGCAGTTCAAAGTGATCCTAATGAAACAGCTCGACCCCTAGCCGTTATTCATATACCTTCAATAGGTGCAAAGGTATTTCTTTTTTGTATTTATATAATATTATTATTAATATTGAATTATTCTATAGGAATCGTCAGAAGTAGCAGACAGAGCTGTTCGGTCTGATCATTTATCGATGGAAAGACTTCTTGTACATACTGTTTATATTAGATCGCTATCTCGATTAGGAGATTTGAAACAAGAATTTCAAGCATTTTTAAAAGAAGTCGATTGTAAGCCGATATTAAGGTCTTGTATTTATATTATTTACTGTTTTATATTTTTGTTAGATCACTTACAAGGGACTCCTGCAATGTTAACAGTGCCTGTTCTTAATCCCTGTCTTCGTGCGGAACAAGTCCATATAACTGTTGATACACATACAGGGATGTTAAAATGTCATGTTCCAAAACATCTTGATTGTCCAATAATACCAGAACTTCAACTAGCTTTAAATAGTGATCACAACAAAATTACACCTCTAATTTCTGAATTAAGGTTTGCTGAACTTTCATTGATTAAAAAATAAGAGTTTAATAGTAATATTTCATAGATTTTGGATAACACATAAACGTTGTGAAAAAACATTACAGCATCTTCCAGCAGTTGCGGTCGAAAATTTAACTTTCTTAAATTGTCCTGAAAATCCATTATTACAACAAGGCCGACATAAGATCTTCGTGAAATTACATCGTCATCCTAATGTAATATTGGTAAATTTATTAATTTGAAGATATTTGCAAAGGCCTTTTTGTATAAATAATGTAATTTGTAGGTAGTAGAGTTGAAAGAGAAAATATCGTCACCAAGTGAAATGGAATATACTTTTCATTTGGGTTTTATTAAATATTCATCAACAGATAATGATAATATCGATGAAAGTATATCTCCAGATGTTCCAAAAATGTATATAAAACTTTTGAAATTAATTGAATTCGATACTTTTGTTGCAACACATGGTCCTGGCACTTATGTTGATGCTAAGTTTTTGGATATGATGTCTGAATCTAAGGCTTCAGTGAACGTACCTTCAGAGGTTGTTTGTCATAAAAGAAAACCAACAGTACAAGATTCAAGTCAACCGTCAAAGCAACAAAAAACTATTTACCCCGCATATTTTATACCAGAACTTGCCCATGTGGTTGCAATGTGCGATGAAAAAATTCCGTTCCTAACTTTAGCTAGAGAATTTTCAAAGCGAAATATTCCTCACAGTGGCCTTCAAGTAGAATCAAATGCTACCTCGCTTGTCTTAAAATTACTAACATTACCACGACCAGGTATAGCTAATATGCCAAATGAACAAAGTTCTAAAGTAAGTATTTTATTGGGCTTTATTATAAATTATGAAAATGATGAATAAAATTCTAGAATTCGATATCAACTCCTGTAATTGAGAAAAATGTTTGGAATGATCTTTTAAAACGTCTTCTATCTGTTTCCATCCGTACTCAAATGAATAAAAACAATCAAATCCGAACATGGGTGGTGGAGTTTGTTTTTTACAGTACACCTTTACAAAGTACACATCATAAAGAACAAGGAAGCAGACGAACTGTGTACCTGCATTATGAATTGTCAACCAATGATTTTGGAAAAACTGTCGATGATTTACTTAAAGATTGGTCTAAAATTGTTTATTTGTATACTTTAGTATATGAATTTTCTGAACAATATAAAAGTGGTAAGTTTTATTTCAAATTCTGCTAAACTTTTAATTACTATAGTGTCCATTTTACAGAAAAATACAATCTACATAATATGATCAGTGTGAAATCTTATAGTTATACGAATTTATTATTAAGTTACGGCCCAAACAAGGAGGTAACCTGCAACATTTATTGGTCATCACAAATGAAAGGTTTTCGAATGGTTTGTGTTTCACTTCAATCATGTTTTGCTTAATTTTTTTTATTAATTTATAAATTCTCTTGAACAGGCTTTTGTCGGTGGTATTAACGCCATAAATGCGCATTCAATGATGCGAGAGCAACTACAATCTCATCTTAATCGACATCATAGTCTTTCTCATATTGTTTACATTCTACATGAAACTTATCAACCTTTAAGTTCTATTGCAAAATTGCCGATTATACCCTTGCTTGGAGTTCCGGTAAATATTTAATTTTGTTTTTATTTCTCTTTCTAAATTATTTCTTTTATTAAAGAAACCTTTAATGCCAACATTATCATTTTGTATATTACCACAATCACCAACGTTGTTGAGATTGTCATATCAAGCAATGTATTGTTTGGAAATACGTTTTAGAGGCGGTGGTTTGGTTTCGGTTAGAGATGGAGCTTACAGCCGTTTTGATCGAAGTAATGTAGTGGACGAATTTTCACCGACACAAGGACTTAAAGTAAACCACCTCATATTAAAAATGAATTTAATCTAAATTATTAATAATATTTTCAGGGATTCTTATCAAAATATGTTGACGAAAATGCAGTTTATCGCCGTCGATCACAAAGTGAGGATGATAATCCTCCTTCACCTATTGCAATGGAAGAATCTCATGGTCCAAGCACAGGGGGATCTTCGCCATTTTTAGGAAGTGGAATGCGGGGCCCACAAAGTCCTCGTGATGGTGGATTACGTTTTGCGCCACCGATAACACCTCCATCTGGATCAAATCCACATACACCGGCGAGTCCACATCCAATTGGACAAAACCATCCTAATTTTAGTATGACATCACCGCCTGCACCGCATATGCCACATCCATCACCTAGTGGTTTAATGCCCTCGTCCCCATTAAATCCACAACAAAGCCCAATGGCACACTCACCGGGACCAAATAGTTTATCTTACATGCAAGGACATACGGATGGTAGTCCTTTTACTGCTCTTTCACCAGCAGCATCAAATTGGCCAGGATCACCTAGTATGCCGCGCCCATCTCCTCGACCTGGTCAAAGTCCCGAACATAAATCGCAAGCTCCATCTTGTCCTCCACATTTGTCAAGAGTTTTGCCAGCAAGATCATGGGCGGGAGCTGTTCCTACCTTACTTACACATGAGGCTTTAGAAACACTTTGTAGATCTTGTCCGCATCCCAATAAAGATATCCCTGGACCAGAAATGAGTCCACTTGAAAGATTTTTAGGCTGTGTTTATTTACGACGACAATTACAGAGAAGTGTACAGAGCGAGGAAAATGTAATACTATTTAATTGTAGATACACAAATATTATTTTATTTCCTTGTTTATTTTCATTTAGTTCCTTCTGTTAAACTCGAATGAGCCTGGAGTTGTTTTATTCAAATTAGACAATTTACAATTTCAAGTGTATTTAAATCAAACCCACATGCAATCTGTTCATATGAAAGTAAATCAAATTATGACAACTGGGCCTCCGGATGCTGTAAAACCGTTCCAATGGAGTCCTGATGATCTTCAAATTTTGGAACAGTTCTTTGATTTACGTGTTGTAGTACCACCATATCGGCCAAACGCTATTCTTGGGTTTTTAAAAATACTTAACGTACCACCTCATGTCCTTCGAGATTTTATTCAGGTTTGTCTTACAATATGAAATAAATCACGATTTAGTAATTTAATTTATTTAACATATATTTAGATAATGCGATTGGATTTGATGCCCGACTGTGCACAAGGCTTTAAATGGACGGTACAACTTTGTGTAAGAGTTCCTCCGTCCGCTGTGAATATTATACCAATTGGACATGCAGCAGCTATACTTTGTCGAAATAAATTATTATTTTTAGTAATATTCTTACAGAAATTATATTTACAGTAAATTTATATCGCCGTTTTTTTTTCCAATAGTTACAAATAACGAGAATACCATATCCTGGTATGGAATGGAAAGACAGTCCATCACTTGTTCTTCCATTGATACACGATTGTCAAATGAATATGACACATTTAGCAGAAAAAAAGGAATCAGTACCGTCCTTAGCTACTAATGCAGCTGCAGCGATGCTTCGAAGATTTTCAGAATATAATGCACAACAAAATGAATGTTCTTTATATCCCGCAGTTCGTGAACTATTAAATAATTTTATTATACCGAGTGATACTCTACCCCCACCACAAATTGGAAATCAGGTAGATTATAATATTGAACTAATGACAAATTTTCGCAAACTCATGTAAAATATTTTTTAAAGATCGTTCCCTCACCGGTCGGCCAAGTTGGTTCTAGTCCAGGGCCTATGATGCATTCACCAATGCCAATGTCACATGGTGGTCCACCACCACAGGGTTATGGAATGGGACCAAATCAAGGACCCAATTAACATTGGATTTAATATTAAGTTAAACAAAAGTTTTTAAAAATTTTCTTGACATTAATTAAAGAAGGAAAAAGTAATTTATAACATTTTATTCATGAAAAATTAAAAAAAGCATATTATATAATTTTTTTTTTATTATAACAAAATATTTTCTTTAAAAAATTATCTACATCTTTTCTGACCAGCATCATTTTTTTTTTTATGTTGTTTTACCCACAAATATTTTTATTAAAATTTAATATTATTCCCAAAATTATTTCTTCAATATACCAAACCTTTTGTTTTTTTTTGTAAAGAATTCCATTTCTTATTCAATCGTAACTTTTTCAGCTAATTCATCAGCAGCCTTTTCTATTTCACTTAAAGCTGAGCTCATACTGACTGAATATCTTATTTTTTTATTACGTAAATAACTGTTAGAATTATCAAATACAACAATATCTAAAAAATTACGAATAATTCTAATCAATTTCTATATTATTAATGTGAAAAATTACATTTTGTGTTTGGTCTACATGGCAGGAAACCGACTTCATCCAATTCATTTGAATCGACTCGTGTTATTGGAAATTCTGTATGTTTTTCACCGGTCTTTAGGTCAACACTTTTCACGCCAAATCTAATGTCATGATCGTAAGTTCTAAATTCCCATCTGAAATGATTTATAAATTAGTATTGAAATTCGCCGAGTGTCTATATTTCAACATTACTTTAATACCGCTCCACCTTCTACACTATCGAAATCTAATTTTAATTTACTTCCTTTATTAATAACAGCCTCAACATAATCATCATTATTATTATCATCATCGTTTCGTTTACTGTACATAGTCTTTGGTATTTTTCCACCCCAACAAATCTAATAAATATTAATTTTTTTTGTTTATATTTTATATTTTTCCGAATCAAACTATAAATTTACCTTTGATTTGCATTTTGAATCTCCATCTTCATCGGTTAGAGTGCCACCATAAAATTTTGGAAATTGTGAGGGATCAACATGCTCAAACAATTTCGGTAACCATTTATCTGATCCAGCTTTATGAATTTGAATTTTACTCATTGTATATTCATCGAGAAATTTCTTCACAACATTGAATGCAATTGAAAATATTTTCGGTGCTGTAGTGGGAAAAGAAATTTTGTATTAAAAAGTAATATTTCAATGAATTAAATACCATTTATTATGTAACAGATTTTTAAGATTTCTGGATAACACATTTCATAATTTTTAATCAACGTGATGACTAACTCGGCAGCTAAAGAAAAAAAAATATACACATATAATAAGTAAATGTTAGACCATGACGAATTTTTAAATGAATACCTGGTCTCCATGCATATTGTCTTAAATTGAAATTTTCCATATCGAATAATACAACAAATTGTCTTGCTTGAGGACCATGAATTTTACTTTGTTCATAAGCTACTTTCATATATTGCTCAATAACTAGAATTGTTGATCGTATAAAATCTGATCGAGTGACACAATGTAGCATTCCCCACATATCCATTCCAGCGAACGGAACAATAACAACTGAAAAATTGTAAAAACTAAAAAAAACAATTCTTAAACCAAATAAATCCTATTCAGGACTATATATTTACTTGGAGATCCTTCTTTATCGAATCCACAAATTCCATGAGGAACATAGTCGATTAAAATTTTGGGCCGATTCCATTTATCTAATTCATCAACGTTCCAAATTTGATGTTGTCGAGCAGCCTGGTAATTGAAAACAAAAAATTTAATAATATTCAAATTCAATTTTTTTTTTATTCTTACGTTTCTTAACATTTTTTCTGCAGCATCTGGATTCCATTTTCGTGCTATAAAAGGGAAAATTATTCAAATTACATACAGTTTTATTCAAATAATTATAATTTTTACCTCGGAGCCATCTCACTAAAAAGTAATCATCGTGTTCGGCTCGTAAAATATCAGAAACACTTCGTCTGAACTGAAAATTTCAATTTGAAAAACGAAAAAAAAAATCATTAATCTATTTATTCAAATAAAATACATCAAAAATAGTATTTCACATTGGTTATAATGTAAGTGAAAGAAAAGAATGGATCCAAAAACTCTAATTTTGGAAATAAAACAAATCCAAACAACCATTAATAATAAACTAAAATTAGGCTAAAGTTTAATATTTAGAAATATGCTATACTCAGGCTTACAACCATTAAGTATTAAGATGTCCCACAGTATAATACCATTCATACAGTAACCATTCACTAAAGGATCGGTCCGTAGCTAATGAAAATATTCGAAGTAAAATGAGGTTTCTTGATCGGGAAAATTGACCAAATACAAGACAAAATCTTGAGAATAATTTGAAAAAAAGAAACACTAAACTTACAAACAAAAAGATAAGGTAAGTGTCCCAAGTGTGCCAGTTCATAGAGTTAAATTTTTTTATCTCGACATTGCCCTGATTATTAACTAACTAGCGGCCCGTCCCGGCTTCGCACGGGTTGAGATTTATTTTTTAAACATTAGAAGGGTCTTTGTGCATGAAGTTAGACTACAGAGAATATTAGACGCGACAGACATGAATTTGAGGATCATTAGATACAGATGTATGCGGAACAAATCTTTCCTCTTTATAATATTTCTATAGATTATATTATTTAAGTTTAAGTAGGGATCCCAAATTTTTTCTAGTAATAAATATAGCCTATGTTACTCAGGGATAATGTAGCATTCTAATGGTGAAAGAATTTTTGAAATCGGTCCAGTAGTTTTTGAGTTTATTCGTTACAAACATCCATACAAACCTTTCCTCTTTATAATATTAGTATGATTAGTATGATTGCTTTAAGCTTCGTAAAAAATCACTAAATAGATTTCATTTGTAATTCAACAATTACGTAAATTGCACGAGAACATAAAACTTATTGGTAAAATATTGTGTTTTATAAAATAAAGTTTCTAATGAGTACTTCCCTACATTTCAAGGGAAAAAATTGTAATCCTCTAAATTTTGTTTATGCATTTTAATTGGCCAATAATAGGGGCATGAGGAGCTTTTAATGTTTCATTAAAAACAATTCAAGTCAACACAATATCATACAAATTTTTATCGAAATTATATTTTAAAGATTCCATCTCTATAAAAACAAAAAGTTCAAAATATACGAATTGATATTAAAGCTTCCTTATAGCTTAGCTTAAGCCAGCGATAGCGAACCTATGTCCCGCGGGTTATAGACTGACCCACGAGACAATTTTAAGTGACCACGAGGATGTTCATGAATTCTAAGTAAAAGTTTTGTAACCAAAAAAATCAGACAAAATACAAAAAAGATTTAAAATTTTAATGTTATAACAATATTTACAATTCGTTGTGTTTATTATTGTAGTATTTTACGTTATTTTTGCTAATATATGTATGTATATATATTTTTTGAATTTAAATACAAAAATTCTTTCTTTTTCTTAAATTACTCAATTCAAATAATATACCCGCGACTTCGTTTTACAAAATTTAATTTGAATGAATGACCCACCACCAAAAAAGTTCGCCATCGCTGGCTTAAGCTGTCGATAATTGGGTCATTATCTACTCTCAATTAAAAATTTTAAATTATAAATTTAAAAAAAAAATCGCACTCTAAAGAAGAGGAAAAGAGAAATTTAGAAACGGTGAATGTAGTTAATTAAAATTAAAAAGCAATTTTTAAGAAAACGTAAATAAACAAAATTTAATGATTACACGCTCACCACCACCGTAATTAGGTTTGAATTTCACGTTATTAATTATTACAAAATTTTCGTAGTCACTCAATCAAAAAACATAATGAATAAATTTAATTTGGTTGAGGCCTTTCTCTCCAGTCTTAGGAGGCAATCACAGAAAAATTACATCACATCCGTGCCATATTTATAAAGCTTCACATAAGTTTGTAATAATAATAATAATAACAATAACAATACTAATAACAATAATCTTCAAGGAAAAATACAAAAATGTACTTTCAAAATTGATTGCGAAATTTGTGGAAAATAATCAAAATACCATAAGCTTAAAAGTTTGGATCTCATTGAATTTATTTTATGTTATGAAAGTTCAATTCATTTTCAAGATAATGTTACAAAACTCCCAGAAATCGAACATATACATAAAAGTGCACTTCAAGAGTTTAATAAACTTATTATAAATACTTTTGATCATGTCTTTTAAAAAGAAAAATCTCATGTGTGAAAGAAACTTTTATTAAATCGGATTACAACCTGTGAATCTAATCCAGAGGCGTAATTTTAAATTTATGACGATAGTTTTTGAGTGCAGTTACACTCTACGATTTGATATTTAAAACAAAATCAATCATTCTTTATTTTCGGAGAATTTTTGATATAAAAACATATTTTCAAATCTTCGGACTTTTCTCTGTTCCAAAATATTTTGCCTGACTTTGTCATGACTTGTGTGACTTGTGTGACTTGTGTGACTTGTATCCCATCCAAAGTACATAATTGCGAACATTTTGATAGTTGTTTTACTCCCTACCCTTCCTTCCTTAAGATGCTTTTTATAAAAGTCAAAAATGAGAATCGGCTGAAATTTTGTATAAATCTTTGTTTGGAGTCCCTTTATTGAAAAATTGACGCCTTCAATTATCACATTGATAAATAATATACTTGGTCTGGTGTTAAAAAATGATATCAAAAATACTATTAATCGTTCATAGGGTTTTTGGACTCGATTCGACTCGACTCGGACTCGTCGAGTATTTAGGTAGTTACTCGGATTCGGAACTCGACTCTATTACTCGATGAGTCCGATTTTTTAAAATTAAGCAAAAACCAGTAAATTCAAAAGGTACGTCTGTATTGTATATTGCCACAACCACATTGGAAAATAAAGCATATGAATAATATTGATAATATTCGTGAAGAGAAAGAATAAATATATTAATTCTCCACGGCGCCCCAAATGAAGAATCATACAATCTTCGATTAGTTCGTATATTCGGATCATGTACAGCAACACAATTACTTGAAGTGGTTACAAACCATTTGGCTTCGTTTGAAGTAAATTATGAGCAACACATTGTTGGGACAACGGAAGATGGCGCTTCTTTGATGATGAAATTTGGAAAGGAGTGTACAACATTTTCTGAATTGTGCCTCAGTCATGGAGTTCATCTTGGAGTGTGCGACACTTTATATAAGAAAAAATCCAAACGGCAAAAAAAAATAGAAATTAATTGATACTGAAGATGAGAATGAAATTGTTTTTGTTGATGGAGCGGATATTGAAATAAATACAACAAAAGAGGAGGGTCTTGGAGAAGTTGTTAGTATCCATCAGCAACATTCGAAAAGTGGTTAATTTTTTAGATTGTCTTCCATTAGAAATCGAATATTACAAGAAACAATCAGAGCTAAACTAGGCTTGAGTTAGTTTTAGATTGTCAAACTCGTTGGAATTCACTTGCAAATATGATAATCATGTTTGCGAAACTGAAAAAATTCATCGAGGAAGCTTTAGTAGATCTCAACTGTTCACACATGCTTGATGACATCGATTTTAACGAGCTGAAAGATCCCCAGAATCCGCTTGAACCTGCCAAATTGGCAATTAAGATTTTAAGCCGAAATGATACGACTCTGCATTCAGCTAGCATTACATTGGAGTATATGAAAAGAAAAATTTCGTACTGTAAAAGTAAAATAGCGTTTGAATTACTAGAAAATATTGGCAAGAGAATTGATGAGCGTGTAAATGTAAATTTAACGAATTTGTTCAAAGCGCTTAAAAACCCAAAATATGTACCTACTAAACAGGCTTTAGACTTATCCACACAATTATTAAAAAGACTTTACCAAAAAGAAATTAATAATGAATCGATGGAAACTTCCGAAGACCAAGAATTAATAATAGTTGAAGATCAAAAAAATTTGACAATGGAGGAAAAACTTGATTTAATTTTGAAAAACGCAGCTGAACCTCCAAATGAATCCGAAATTTATAGCAAACTTAAATAAGAATTTTTGCTTTTCGGAAATACTGGAAAACGAACAAGTAATCTTGATGACCTGTACAACGCACTTTCCTCCATAAAACCAACTTCAACTTCTAATGAAAGAACATTTTCGATAAGTGGCAGTTTCTGTACTACAATCAGATTGAGACTTGCTGATAAGTCTATTAATTCGCTAATATTTCTCAAATATTTCTACCTTAGGAGAAAAAAAAGCAATTAAATTGAAACAAATAAATGTTCAAATAGTTATATGTAGTTTTAAAGCTTAATGTTTGAAAATAAACGAAATGATTAATAAATAAATTTGAGTACATTTTATTTTTAATTTCTTGGCACGACCACAAATTTCAGTTGAAAATCTTGAAATGTAATAAATATTTCTAATTTTAACAAATTTTAGTAACTGTTTTTATGTTACAAAAACTTCAGCTATGAGAATCGTTATTGAATTCCAAAATATTAAACGTTTTCCCTTATTGATTTGAGTTTATATTTAGATCCGGACTCGGAAAGTATTTTAGTCTTAACAACGTCAATTGAGTCATGTTGGTTTCGTTAGCGAATAAATTATACAGCTTTTAATTATTTTGCCTATAAAAATGCGAGATATTTTTAAATTTCATTCAAATTGTTTTTAAATTAAACCAGAAAAACTAAATGAAAAAAAGAAAACAATGAAAATTTTTAGCATTCCTCTGCTATAACTCTCTCTGGACTATTCTTAGATTGATTCGTGTAAATAACCAACGGTTGTAGTAAATTTTCATTAAATTGGTTTATAACTTTCCTCACTAAATCCTAAATAAATATAAATTAGATAAAATTGTAAGTCCACGATATTTTTCTTCAATAACTTCGGTCTCCATGTCCCAATTTTATTCAAATGGTATATAAAATCGAATTATTGTTACAATCCATCTATATTCAAAATTTCATTAAAATCTGTCAATTGAGTAATTCTGCGTACATGGACGAAATTAAGAAATTTCAATTCTCTACATATCTCTACATATCTAGTGTCTTGAGAGCTTTTTCCGACTATTGATTTATTTCTATAGATTACAGAAATTAGTATACTATATACTGTATGGTATACCATACCATAGGTTATAAAAATAGTGTAAAAACAAGCAATAATCTTTTGTTTCGTGAATAGTGTTTTTTTTATTTTTTAAATGAAGAAAAATCTATAATTTGAATTTAATTAAAATATGGCAATAAGGTCACACCTAATATTAATTAGAAAACTGGTTTTATAAAATTTATACCCCACTAACCTATCCATGTAAAAACGAAAGACTAAAGACGGTAACAAAACAACGATTAAAACTTGTTACATTTTTTTTTATTTTGTTAGATCAAAAGCGTGTAAATCAAGGAATGAGCTTATAAAATTGTTTTCAATGAAATACTATATATGAAGTTTACTGCGTTTAAAATGTGGCCTTTCATCATCTCAGATTGGAGTGTAGCTTAATCTACTTGCCTGATGTCTGGATTGCGTGTCGTACTCATAAACCCACTTCTCGCCTCCAGTAATGATCCTTTTGACGAATGTGGGATCGGATTCAGCCTCGCAAATCATGTCTTTTGCGACGTCAACACGGTCTCTTTTTTGCATAAAATAGTAAAAAATCGCCAACACAGAGATAGATGTACTCTTCGCTACGTAACTTTTGCAAATGTCAAGCTATGACGCTAAGATTTAGAGGGAATATCAATACCAATTTAACAAAAAAAACAGAACTCAAATCGGAACGATGGGAGCGCCACACGGCGGTTTCTTTTTGATCAAGGTAGCATACATATTTTTCAAATAGCTTTGCTTCCTTTTGTACTTTTTTGGCTTTCTTAGGTAGACTTTGGATAAAATTCTTTCAAGAAGATTTTGAATTTCTTTTCACTTTATACTAAGATAGAAGAAGATATTAGTATACAAAGAAAGTTAGTAAAAAATACCCCCACCCCTTAACCAACACAAATAAAAATAAAATACCACGGCATTGGCAGTCACATTGTTCAAAAAGGAAGCTAATAATTACATATATAAAAGCTTGTTCAGCTTGTACTAGAGTCTCTTCTGGATTAGTCTCACTCCAAAAGCGACAATTTTGCCTATTAAGCCAAAAAAGATCCTCGTTACTGAACACAATTTTGTGATACAATAAGTCTATAAGTCTCGCGAATCGATGATAGATTTTTAAAGTAAATTTGAATAATTCTTGATCGTTTCTTAAGCGTGAGTCTATTTATGATTACTTAACATAAGTATCATAACAAGTTGTAAGCATGACAGCTCGGATCGACAGTTATCCCTATCGGAAGTTCTATCACGCCTAAAAGAACACCCTATATAAAGACTGTTTTTATTAATATATAAAAATTTATCTTTAATAAATTGCTTAAGTAAGATAAAAGATCATACAAGTAATTTATTATTTTGTATTCTAAATTTAATTTTTCATTTAATATTTTATAGTTAAGATTTAAGTAACGAATGATAAATTAAAGTATTAGTGCAAACAAAGTACAGTTCAAGATTTCTTCAAGAATCTTCTCATTTTCATAGGAAACAATTTAAATAATAATAAATGTGATTTTTTTATTAACTTCAAAGTTCAATATTATGATAATTAAACTTTTTTTATTGTTAACCTTTTCAAGTGTTAAAGTTAAATAATATTGTTTTATAATTTCATTGACATGGTCAGAGATGATCAGAGATGAATTCGTTATCTCAATTGTGATCAACCAGGACCAGTTTTTATCTACACGGGTAGAAATATGGAAATTTTTTTAAACGTTGATGTGGTTTATCGAAATTTTAAATCATTTCCATAAAAAAAGTTTTAAAGTAATTTAAAGAAAAACTGATTCATTTCTAAACTTCAGAATGATTAAGAAATAATTAGTTTAAAATTAGGACTTATTTAGTTTAAATAACAAATCTAGTGAAATTGAGTATAATTTCAAAATCAAAAATGTTTTAAGTCTAAAAAAGACGTACCCCATATAGGAAACATGGCTTTGATGAAAAAAAAAGTATTTTGTTAATAGAAATTTTTATAAAGGCAAAATAAAATGACAAATAGGAAAACAAAAACCGGAAAAGCCAATCTTTATATAAATTATAAATTTAGTTTAAAATTGAACCTCTTTTTTGCTTTAATTAAATTAAACGAAACGGAAATTTAAAAGGTAATCCTTTTTTTATTGGATATACAATATGATTTTGGTTTCAAATTGAACCCAAATTTCCAACCGTCTACATATTAAAATCCATTACTGGATACGTGTTGCCTTTATTTTTCATTAAACATAAATTTTATTTTGCTGTATAAAACGTTCTCAAATGAAATCAACATTATTTTTTCAATGCAAATTACCAACAAATAATTATATCCTTTGGTAGTATATACCAAATAGTAAATAACATGCCTATATATCGGTTGTTTTTTTTAGAGGTACAGAACTTTAAAATGAAATAAAACACATAAAATCGTGGTAATGGTGACGATATTGGCTTTATTGGAAAGATAATTTTATATCGTTAGTGTTTAAATATGATTTCGGGCATACGGGCCGTGGCTGGCTCGAATAAAGCGCAATCTGGAAGTTTTGAACCATTTTTTAGAGCAGCTGAGGCCGTCTTTCGGCCATAACGCGAATGTTGGCTTCCAAATCGTCAATCGTCTCTAGTTTATTGGCGTAGACTAGTGACTTCACATACCCACTCAGAAAATAATCCAAAGGTATTAAATCACACGATCTTATAGGTAAGTTCATAGGTCCATTACGTCAAATTATGAGCTCATCGAATGTTTCCTTCAATAAAACGGAAAGTTTTGCACAATTTGCAAGCGTTGTTCTGGCTTAAGTGTATTCATGGTGAAAACAAAAAAAAAAAATGCGCCAAAAAATAACATAAGGAAACTGATTCAATTTATGCTATATGCTTTTTACTAATATGGAATATTCCGTTACACATTTGTAACCGCAAAAGGATAATTAGCAGAGAATCGTCTACATGTCCGTTCGACCGTTCATATACACAACGTAATTCCAAGATCCATTAAATGATTTTAATGAAATTTGAAATATAGATTCATCATACAATAACTCTATTTAGTATTGTATAATAGTTTAATAAAATCAGTACAGTGGAAATGAGATTATAAAAAATCAGTATGATCGCAAAGTTTCGTCTATGTTCATTTTTCGAATTGAATTAGAAAAGTTGTAAACCAATTTAATAAAATTTACCATATAGTACATAAAATGAATACATGATTTTATATTTAATTTCAGTAAAATCGATCTAAGGATAGTGTAGAAAGAAATATTTACAGGAAAGCATTAAAAAGGCCATAAAATTGCATCTTTTTATTTTTATTTAGTTTTTTAAATTTACTTAAAAACTAACTCGATCGATTTGACATGATTTTATATTAATAAGTCTTAAGGTTACCGCCAAATTAGATTTAATAAGGTGAAACGAATTTATGCCGAAGAGCTTAAGAGAATATACACAAGAGTTTCATTTCTACATAACATACTATACTATAGCGGCTATTAGCCGATTTTAATATTATAAGTTGCAACTTCAATTTAACACTTAACCAACTTACGATTGTAATAGAAACATTAATTGTTTTCAACGAAGTGGGAATTGATTAGATTTGAAATTATAAAAAAAAAGGTTTATGTAATTAATAAAATAATTATTACGGCATTAAAAAGCGGTGAAGAAGATGGCCTTTAGTCATAAACATAATTATTTTTTTAATTTGAGCGTTTACAATACTAGGATACCAAATGAACTGCTTAACATGCGATGAGACAACTGCTGTTTCTAAGAAGAATTGAAAAATGTATCTATATTTCGAAAATGCATGTAAAATGTAAGAAAATCTACATATACAAAAAGCAAAGGTCGTATTTCCAGAAGCCTTAGAAGGCACTAAGTTTTATTGGCATATGGAAATTATACTAAGAATCCGGTAAATTGGAAATAGGTACTGTGCTACGGGCCTCTACATGTGCTACGTATTATTTCTAGACCGATGCAATTCAGTCGGAATCTTACTAATCAATAGTAAATATTCAAACTAGAAAATCTTTTTTTTTTTATCATTGGCCCTAATGTCTTGAAGAGGAAATGAATGTATGTGATTTCAGATCAAGATCTTAAAAATTAAGGTTCTCACCTTGACCTTTATCTATATTTTTCAAAATTTCGAAATAGATTTACTTTCTTTTAGATGAATTTAATCAAAAGATAGTTTTTTAAGTCAACATTTTTATGACAATTTTTAAGGTTTGTAATTTTTTTTTGTTTGGTTTTGTTTACAAGACCTGACCATGGGTTTTTATTTGCTGTCGTCACATTAAACTGGTTTTAAAGTTTTAAATTACAATCTTTGTCATTTTATAGTGTTTTTGGGCTGTTATTAAATGTGAAGGCCAAATTTGATATATCTTAAATATGAACTTTGTGCAGACTATTACCAGAAGCGTACAAGACTACAACTGCAATTAAGATAAACTCTGATATACTTAACAATGAGTTATTTTTTAATGATTAAACCTGCTTAATCTGAAGTGGAAAATTTATGATTTGTGTAATTTTAAAGTTCGATAAATACATGTTTATTATCAGTTAACTTTGAGTCCTTCACCTTGTGGTCAAAAGCATATGGAAGTAGCTCGTATATTGATATTAACATTTATTAATTTTTGAGAAATTTAAAAACCGGTTGTTCTTTGGATACTTGAAAAGTTGAATTACCAGGAAATGCACTTGGTTTTATTAATTACCAAAATCTTGTGGGAGAGAGCTGAATGTCCGAATGTTCTAAATTGCTGGTACTTAAACAATTGTTGTCAACTAGATTTCCATATTTCACTTAGTCAGAAACTATACTGGTATTAATTAGAATTTTGTTTGGAATAACTTTAAATTTAAAACTTTAAACTTGTTTTCATGTTATGGCAACAATATTGCACGTGTCAAAGTTTCGATAATGCAAAATATCAATTATTAAAATTTCTCAATAATTCAAAAAAAATTTAAGTTCGCTTTGAATTTTTTTCATCTCTACATAAAACAATTTTGATAGAAAAATAATGGAACATTTTATACAACTAATTTATACAAAATTTCATGTTCTCTAGCTTTTCGGAAGACAATTTTTCAATTCACGGCAATAATTTTTGGTCACACTTTTCGGTACTTGGCAACCAAGAAGAAGATAATATTTTTCAACAAAAAATGTTATCAAACTTTAGTTTACAAGGCAATTTCATGTTATGTCGTGTTATTTTCTTACTTTATACAGAGCAAAATGAAAAGGATCTAAATAAGTGTTGTTACATAATTTTATAAACAATTCGAGAAAATTTTTCAGAAATTTGAGTGACCATTGACTAAAAAAGAAACACATTTAGAATTTTCTGTCATTTAAAATTATTTTAAAGCTTTATTTGAATAACATAACAAACGAAAATAAAAAGAAATACTCAATTCGTGAGAAATATTAATTGCATGCAAAATATCGTGCCAAATGTGTTGAAAATAAATATTTTTATGTTTAGCAAATAATAACTTAAAGATTACTCGGTAAAAATTTCTAATTTTAATTCCTAATGTACTAGAATTTTTTTAGAATACGAAATTTGGAAAGATGTTATGAACAATTTTATAAATAAAGTCAAATAACATAACATAAAATAACATAGAAAATCGTAGAATAGACCTCATTATTTGTATGGTTTAAGACTGAATTATAATAGGAATAGCTAAGCATAGACGAACTTACAGAAATGTACAAGTCTCTACGAGTCATAAGCAGTAATTATAATCTGCATATCCGTGCTTTCGTTAAATTTGATTTCTGTTTCGCTGCGTTAGTAAATTCCTTACGGAAATTTTGACAGTCGAATTGCAAATATTTTTTTTATTAAATATATTTGGACGGTCATAATGAACCAATGCAAATTAGTTTTCTAACTAATGCTTAACTGTTTAAAATTAATTTTAATTTACCAAAAATAATCCAAAAAATACAAAATTCATTGACGGCAACTATTAAATGCTTATACTTGCTTATGCACATTATAATGGGTTGAATTGATTTAACATGTATAATCTGGTATTCGTTCAGTTTTTTTGTCTTTTCCTATGCTTGGCTCTGCCTATTATAATTTCGGCTTTAGAATTGAAACTGTATATGTCTATTTTGACAAAATCATATATCATATATCATATACTTTCAATTCTAAATTTTCAATTGGAAAATTTTAATTTTTGGCAAGAATTTTATATTATTTTATTAATACTAGAATAGTGCCCGCATAATCAAAATTTAATTATTATCACAACATTATATAATAGTACATATATTAATCCTCAATCCCCTTAACCACTACCATTTTTATCGTCCTTTCATCACCCTTTTGACCACCAATTTGACAAATCTGTTTTGTTATTTTTTTACAGCAATAATTTTTAAAATAAGCCTATTTTCCCTAGCGCCTAAATGTCCTATAGCATTTAGAGGCTTTTTAAAGGTGTACCCGACACCCTTGGGTGGCGTTATAATAATTCTTCAACTTAACATGGAATGCAAACGGATGCCTAGTTTGATTCCAAGATTTAAGAAACTATGTGGTGAACAACATGGTCACCTGTTTTACTACTAGTAATACACTAGGACTAGGGGCACTGCAAATTGAAAAATTGAAACAACTGAGTTACTACACTAAGTAGTTGGGAATGTTTCACGAACAAACAAAAAATGCCAAAACGAAGGAATTGAAAATTAATTATTTTTTTGGAAATTATAAGAAAATTCTTTCAAAAATCATTTTTTTTTTATTTAAGATTTAGACATAAAAAAATTCCGAAGTGTTGAATATTTGAGCGTTTTACAGAAAATTCTTAGACGTGATTTTATTCTTAAAAAAACAAAAGGCTTTTTATCAGTTTTATTAAAATATGGAAATTTTTTTAAAATGTCACGAAAATTTACAAAAATTGATTCACATTGGATTGCTTTAAATAGAAGTCCCACTAATTGAATTCAGAGATTCATGAAAACTTGTTTCATTCGATCTGTTGTATTCCATCGGAATCGAAAACGTCCAGTAATGGAAAGGATCCACTTTTTAATTGTGATATATTTTGTGATTCAAGCAGTTTCAAGTCATGGGCACTATAAAGGTTCTGGTAATTTATTATTTTAAAAAATTAATAAATTGTGTGATCTTTTATTTTACATTCAGTTTATCGAAATCGAAAGTTACATTCCGGATATTATCATCACAAACCTTATACAACGATCAAATTTGTTCCAATACCATTTTTCGTATTTTTCCCAACATATAAAGAAAGCAAAGAGAATACTAATATGAAGGACACTATTTCTGGAGTCATTGATTCATTGAAACCGATGTATACCCCCGAAGTTGATTATCCCGAAGAACCTGAAGATGAACGCAATTCTAATGTTGACGAAGGCGATTTTGATATTGATGATCGCAGTTCTGTTTTTGGTGAAGTCGACCCGACAGAAGTACTACAGAGTACTACAGAATCAAATGATGAAACTACAGAACCGGCGACAACAACATCTGCGACAATCACTACTAATGCCCCAGAACCTAAATCGTTATCATCAACAACTTTAGATCACGGAGAATCGATAAAGGACATGCTGTACATGCCAATAAATGATGATTATTCACCTGAAAATGTATTTTCTCCGTATTTGAAGCGACGTCATACCCGTAATAAACGTAGTCTAAACTACAATTATAATAAAATGAAAGAAAGGAAAAATTCAAATGAAAAGAAAGAACCGAAAGTGACTTATATAAATGTTAAAAATTTTAAACAACAAAAAACATATCATGTTAAAAACTATTAATTATTAATTTAATCGTTTTAGTAATTAATAAATAATTCACTAAATTTATTTTTAAAAAAAAAAAGTTCAATTTTTACAGGCTCGACTCACTCCAAACTGTTATACAATAAATTTTAGTCTAAAAATGATTTGTTTAGAAAGTTATAATTTTCAATCACTTAAAATTTGCGGGACCCTGAACTGAACTAAAATTAAAAAGTAATATAAAACGAACAAATTTTGCGTGCGTGACCTTAAAATGAATCAGTGAACCGCCGCGATTTTTTATTTTTTCTGTAAAAATGTTTCAAAATTCGATAAAACTTTACGAAATTGTTAAGAAAAACAACACTAAAACATAATTATTGACTTCTATACTAGTAAGTCACTGGAATTACCACAAAAATATCTCTAATTCGATTTCAAACATGAAATAGATGGGCATTTTATGTCTGCCAGACATTTTTGTATGACATACATTTTATGTCTATCTGTTCCGCTGTGTATAAACAGAATTGTGACCGTGTTTATGGAGTAATTTGAATGAAAATTGGTGCGGTCGAATCACTCAAACACCTAATACCCGGAAAATTACGATTTTGTTTGTACTTTCTGGACAAATTCTATTAAATTCTATTGTGCAAAAAACTTCACACTAATATCTGAAAAACTTATCCGGACAAATATAAATCTAAAGCTAAAAATGTTTATTTTTTATGTACAATATGTATTTTTTTTATCCGAAAAATTCGATTTAGCGGACGCTGATTTGGTTCCGAGCATTCCGGTTAAAAGAGGTTTGACTACCTTTCCACATGAGAACGATTCTAACATAATAAGAGATGTACGATGGGTTTGCGACATATTAAATGTGAAATCAATTTCTTTTATAGAATCACGATGAATTCGTTTATTGAAATCTAAAAATCGAATTATTCTAACCTAGTAATTCATCAGATTTGTGGTGTTAATTGAATTTCTTTACATATTAAAATTATTGCCTTGAATTTGCATTTACATAATCATATCTTAACATAAAAAATGCTTTTCGAATTTAACAATTTAAAGAATTATTATTGTTTAGCATTTCATGCGTTGCGAGTCCATCGTGGATCTTTCTATTTTGTTTGGACTTTTAGACCAAATAATAACAAAAGTTCTTTTTTTTGATTTTTTTTTTTAATTGACTGCAAAATCAAATTTTTATATAATAAATCGTTTCAAATAATTTGAGAACATATGCATAGAAGTTCTAATCATAACTTTTACATTATAGCTTTATTGAACTGTGTAATTTCATATCAAATCAATAAAAAAAATACACGGTGTTTTATTGCAAATTATTAACTCATATTTAATCCCGAGCTTATCTTATAAGTCTAAAGAGTTTTGATAACAATTAAAGATTTTAATCGGTTTCTAATCAATCGTATAAGTAAATTACACGATTTATCGAAGAATTTAATTTTACATTCTCCAAGCGCAAGATTTTCTAATCTTGACAAAAAATAATAAATTAAAATTGAAAAAAAATATGTATTAATAAAACTTAAAATTGTTTTAATAAATTTGAAAAGTAGTCGAATTTTATAGAAATCGTAAAATAATATCAGTTAATAATTAATTGCGCACGCAGCATGAAACGTGCATGTAACAAAAGAATTACATTGCATATAAGCAAATATTATCATCCCTCGTTTTACACTGTTATTTGAAACCGTGTTTTCAATATAACTCTGTCGAAAGCAAATGGAATCAGCTTGCAAATTTGTTTTTGATTGTTATACAATATACATATAAGGGTTGCCGACTGTAGTATTTTCAGCTGAGGCTCGAGGTTTTAAATACACCTCCAATTTCCAAGTTTTGTGCAGATTTCTAGTCTTGAATAAAATTATTGATTTTTAAATGACAAACGCATATTCGTTTAAGTAATCTTAGCCTCCATGAATTATGCTTATACTTAGTGTAACGTTTTTTAAACATCATGAAACAAACAGTATTAATTTCATACAAAAAACATACAGTAATTTTTTAATGCCCTATATACAATATATATAGAAATTGGACTCGTAGGTAACAAATCAATAGTTCAATGAATAAAGTCTGAGAAAAACGGCCAAAACTAATAAAATTTCAAGGTTTTTTCCCCATAACTTTGTTTTCCCTTCTTTAGATCGCTGTATAATTCACAGGTAGCCTGGGGTTTAATAGCATAAATATCTTTTGCAAATTTTGCTCTTTTAGCTTTTCATTCACTGGTAGCACGTACCATAGGGCATAAAGAAAATATCTTACTAGCACACAAGTTTATGGAATAATGATGAACATTAAGAAGCCCAATTGGAGCAGTGATTAAATGATAAACTTTTGGGTGCTAAGATTATAAGCAATGGTATAAGAAATTTGAATACTTCTGAGAAAAATGGGATTTTGGAGAACGTAAAAATTCCACAAATAATTTATTATATGCAAAAAAAACTATTGAAACAGCACAAATTTTAAATTGTGTAATAGATGAAGACAAATTATACAGCGGAATCGTATTACCGAATAAATTAAAAGAATTCAGTAGAAAAATTTGCAATTTGTAAATTATGTTCACATTTTTCTCGTTTGATTTTAAACAAAAACAAAAAAAGGTTATTTTTTATCAATTCATCACGGCTGAAAGTTGGCAACCCGATTATTGATCCATCGGAAGAAGTGCATCAGACCCCAAAATAAGTCCTATGTAAATAAACCTATTAAGATTAAATTAATTAAAAAGAAAAAAATGCATTCCAAAAAGTTTCCATAATTTGTTTTTTTTGATAAGAAAATGAATTTGAAATTCACGTCGAAAAAAAAACCAATGACAATGACATGGTTTTTTGTTTTTGATTTGAAAAGAAAGGAAAAGGTTCAACGATTTCGTCTTCTTATAAATAAAAATTGGGAGTTTGCAATAATTTTTTTTTTGTGCAAAGTTTAATCCGAATCTGAAATTTGGAACAGTTTTGAAATTATCAATAACCGAAATTTTGTACTCACTTTCATAAGTGCGAATTTTTGATCGTCTTCAAGTTCAGGTGATCGTTTAGTTGAAGTCATCTTTGCTTTTTTTTGTTATTAAATTTTAAATTTTATATTTGGGTTTTTTATTGAAGAGAAATTTGGTTTTTATTGCTGATATTCAAAAAAAAAAAAAAACCCAACACTTTTTCAAATTAAGCGTAAAATAGAGTCAACACGAAAGAGTTTCGATAATTTTGTTCAAATATATTGAAAAATCAATAAGCGCACTCCACTTTGCAATGGTTCCAAAAAAAAAACAACAAATGCTTAACGATCTCCGCTTGATTAATTTTTATTTACGGATTTAATTAAAAAAACAAAAATAAACTGTTTTGGAAATGGTCCAAAAAACAACACAAAAGCAATTTAATTAACAAACAATTAAGATTTTATTGAGTTGTAAAATCGCATTCGATTAATCGATTTTTTGGTTTGTAATACTTTTTTTCGGATGGAATTTTAAAAATTTGAAATAAATAATACTTTTTCTTTCTCGACAAACCCGAAATAAACAACTCGACTATGATTGTGCGACTGACGACTGACTTTCAATAAAATATAAAATAATCTGTTTGATTTGCGCCTAAACAAGTTACATTGAGGCAACTGTTTTTTTTTTATACTGGAGTGGTGGTCATGAATGATAAGTGAATGGTCAGCTTGTTACTATAATATGTAGTTTGGAGTAACCGACTCGACGTCTCCTCTATTAATTGAATCGATATAATTGCAAAAACAACATACCTAGGTAACTAGATCATTTTTGAAAACAGGTCTTTTTACATAAAAGTTTATTATTAAGGGTATATGTTGTGTGTAAAAACCAAATGTCTCCGACCTGCGGAAAGGGTAGAATTAGGCATCCAAAAATTCTATTGAAAACAGAAACCGCTGAGTCAGGCACAACGTGAAGGTGAACATGTTTTATACCATCTTTAAGTTACTAAATGTAGATCGCGATACTGACGTTGATAGGGAAGAAATTTTTTATTTGAAATTCATGTTTTTTTTTTTAATTAAAAAAATGTAATTCTTTGATTATGCTAATGCAAAAATTTATTGCTATTGTTATTCTCTTCATTCGTTTTCTAAAAAAAAAGTTTGATTATTTCGTTTTTCCAATGTGATATTTTTCCAATTTTACTAATCATATAGATACCCCGTATGCATTGAGATCCCAACCAGATCGAAACTGGATTGCAGTACATACATATATACGCTGGTCGAGTCTAAATTTGGTTAACTGAATTGACTGCGTTTTGCCAGAAACTATGTATTAATACATAGTTTTTAGTTTTGGTAACTGTGTTGCGGTTTTTATTTGCTTGTTAAAAAATGCACGGGTTTTTTGTATTCTCGACTACAATTTGGACCTTTTGTAAACGCGGTATCAAATTTTAACCCAATCTTGTCGATCTTTCGATTCTCTATATCTACGTAGTAGAAATCTCACTAACCCTCCATTGACTGAAATTATCAAGAATTTTACAGTGCTGCACTACTAAAATTTACTCTCAATGCAAAAACCAGACAAGTAACAATTCCCTAAATCTTGCCTGCAAGGAATTATGAATAATCTAATCCACAAAGCTAACCTCATACAAATGGGAATCAAATTAAAAAAAATTTGTTTGAAAGAAAATCAGTTTTTCCGCATTCTTGTAAATTTTCAAATTTGTGATGTTACACTTAGCGATTCATTTGATTTTGTTTAAATTAAAAATAATTAACACGTAAGTAATAGGTTTCATTTGTTCACAATAAAAGATACAAGAAACTTATTATTTGGTTCAGGATAAAAGTTTAGGTGTAAAATTTGTTAACTTATACAGGGGTCGGCATAAGTATTTTTACATTTGAAATTTTTTAAAACGTTTTCTTGCATTCCGACTTTATTGCGCTGTAATTAGAATTTGCAACATTTTTTTTTGGAGATATAGCAATGATATGTTCCAAATGTAGTACCAAGAAAAGGGGCCAAAAGTGTGTATAGGGCAGTATAAACTTTTATTGAGGTACGGCATAAGAATTGTTACGCACAGTAAAGGTATCGGACGTCTGCCGTTTTGGTTAGTATGGTACGTTTACTTGCGAGTAAAGATAAAATTATTGAAGAAAAACATTTTTTAATATTCAATCTTCGGTAATTAAAAAAAATTTTTTTGTAAAAACTTTCAAAATGGTGAAAACAAGGGAAACCAGTGTGGAAGACCGTTCGGCCATTGTATGGAAGTTTGAGTGCGAAGTTTCTGCTGTTGAAATTGCGGAAACTTATCAGATTTCACGGTGGACTGTTTAATTTCACACATCTATAATAAACATGATGTAATGTGATGATCTCATACTGGCTGATTAATTTGTCATGTAAATTGCAGTTGGTCATTTGATTTCGCGTACAATAAATGTGGCAGAACTCATTTCATTTTGAATAAATTGTTTTACCCCAAACACGAAGAATTGGAAACTTGTTACCATTTTGTATTTGGGCTGCTGAACAACCCGAAGAGTATAAACAGCTACCGCTACATGCAGATAAATGCACGCTTTAATGTAATTTATGGGGTGGCGGAATCATCGGTATATATTTGCTCAAAAATGAGGATGACCGTAACGTAATCGTCAATGACACCCACTATCGCGCCATGATAACGGAGTATTTGCTACCTGAAATTCAAGCCCGTAATGTCAGTGAAATCTGGTTTCAACAAGACGGCGCTGCTAGCTATACAGCGCGGGAAATAATGGACAGCTGATTTCACGTTTTGGACTAGTGAATTGGTCGCCTAGATAGTGTGATATCACACCTCCTCGGGATTATTTTCTTTGGGGTTATGAGAAGTCTAAAGTCTACGCGGATAAGCCAGCTACGACTGAAATTATTATTGTAATTATTGAAAGTAGCTGCAGAGAATGGATTATATTTTAATTGAGAGAAATGTCAATTTTAAAATAAGAAAATTATTTAGCTTGAGCATATAATATTGTAGAAGAAGGAAATGTAAAATCATCAGAAGAGAAAACTAAAGCCTGCGTAATTTTCCGATACCAGTTAATGCAAAACAAATGCATAGTTTTTTAGGGCTTAGCAGTTTTTTCCGAAAATTTATAAAAAAATTTCTCCCTTATACTAAAGGCACACATAGGTTATTCATACCATAGTTTAAGCATACCATGCGGCATACCATATGTGTGCCATCGAATACTAGCTGAATACCATTTCAACTACGTAGCATAAATCTGGTATTTAAATTCGAGAAAGTACGTGGTATTCCTTTTTTTACTTAATTTTTTCGGCCACTGTAATCTATTCTTTAGTGATTGGCCTTTTTATTGAAGCGGAAAATAGCGAATGGAATTTTGTAGGTGAGCTGAGCAATTGACACATGTTTACACTTTTTTTTTGAAAATATTATTTTAAAAAAGTGGAAAAAGTAATTAAATACGCAAAATTTGAACGCACCAATAATTCGGTCAAAATAGCCTGATTTTCATAAAACTTGGAATGTGCATTATGAATAGGCCAACTGAAAAGATGAAATATGTCTCCACTCGGTGGGGGTTAAATAGGTCAAAATAAAAAACTTCCCTGAATCAGTCAATAGTAGTCGGATTTTTATGAAACTTGGTATATGCATACATTCGGGATAGACCAACTGAAAAGATAGAATAGATCCCTACTCGATAGGGGGTTGCGCAGGTGCCAAAATGTAAGAACGTTAATAATTCAGTCAATAATAGCCAGATTTTCATAACACTTGGAATGTACATTCTGGATAGGCTAATGATCAGAGGACCCCAAGGAATGCCGGGGAATTCAGCTAGTGCTTTATGATATTGACCATTACCGTCAGCTGATCAATACCATAGACCAGTGTTTTTCAAATATATTCAGGACCATTTTCTAACTTTTTGAGAGAATTCGAAAAAAAAGTTTGGAAAAGAAGTATGATTTCGATTTCGCCTCTAAACTGTATTTCAATAAATATTTCGGTTAATTTCAACTAATTTTATTTCAGGTGTGTTAAATAAATATGAAGCATTCTTTGGCCACATTGGCTATATTACAAATGTAAATTCACTTTATGCAAAAATTTCAAACCGGTTAACAAAATTAAATTCTAGAAATTAAATTAATTTGGTTTTTTATTATTAACGCGAAGTGTAATAATTTAGTTATCCAATATTTCCCGACTGTCATAAAATCGAAACTGTTATATGAACTGCGTTATCGACTTTGAAATTACCAAATATTAGCACCAAAAATGATTTCACCATAAAATTCGAATTGCGGTTTCGAACATAAAACTAAATTTAATTTATAATAAAATAGATGTCTCTAAATCAATAATAGATGGTTATTTATTTTTTGAATTTCAAATTTTGAAATCTTATTTGAAATTAAGTTTAAGTATATCTATAAATGTTAAACCTAAAATAAGAACTACAATGAAACTGAAGTTTGAAGTGAAGCAAAGTAAAAAGTCGTTTAAACCTTTAGGTAAAATTGTGCATTAAAAAAACTCGTCAGCAAGTTTTTTTTTTAAAAGAGAAGAAAATATATTACTTTTGGTGCCTTGGAGTTTAAAGTATTTATTAATGCACCCAACTCTCTTTTTACACGATGGATACGTTCCTCAAAAACCGTGTAAAAAAAGAACCATTCAGAAAAAGATATGATTCTTATAGTAAAAAGGGGGATGCGTTCCATGTTATCCAAAAACCGTGTAAAATGAAATAAAGAACTTTATTTAATTCTTCTAGAGAAAGTGATGGAAACTTAACTGTATAAGTCATGAGGTATGTATATACATACGATTAGTATCTAGATAAAATACATTTATATATTTAGCATTAAATCAAATTCATACATATGTATTTTAATTTAATTAATAACTAAATAACATTAGGTACGAATAAAATAAAATTACTAGAAATAATATTAAGTAATTATTCGTCGCTACTTGCTGTTAAACGTATTTGTTTATGGCGAGATGGACCAAAATCGATGTCCTCACCAGAAAATTTACCAAATCTACTAAGCTTGAATCAAATGAAGATTTTTGTCCGATAATAACGTTTTGAGGCCAAATTTCTTGTGGTATTAACTTTTTTACCATATAAGAAGAACTGTTATTTTCTGTTGCTCTTTTGGTTTTACAAGTTTCTATACAGTACATCAGGGCGCGTTCTACGTTTGGATCAACATTTCAAAAATTATTTTCCAGGCTTACACCAAATTTAAAGCCCTTAGAACCTACTGGGGTATTCTTAAATCGCATGTCGATGTTACCATAACTTTACATACAGATAATTTTGAAAGTAAAGTTACATAAATTGCTATTCTGAATCTGTATCTAGTTCGCCCTAGTAAAATGAATTCGCCATCTACTATGAAATGTCAAAAATGGATTTACAAACTTGTTATAATTCCGAAGGCAATTTTGTTTGGAAAGCAAAATGATTTTAAAAGTCTGATTTTTATTTGCTTACACCAAAATTATTCTTTTTTCTTTCCAAGAATGTATCACGTCGAAAGATTTCAAAAATTTCTCTATAAAAAATGGGTGAAAAAATAGAAATTTTTCCGGAATTATTGATTTCACTATTATCTGCTTCAAACATATTTTAAATAATTTTCATTTCAAATTTCCCTTTAGTAATACATAATTTGGAATTTTATGCCTCTTTTTAAGGAGTTCCGACATTTTAAACCCAATCTTACGGAACATAAAATTTCAGAATAGCAATTTGGGTATTGATCGGATCTTTACGGTTACAGAGCGAATTTATGATTTGAGAATAGCGGCCTAAATTAGCAGTTAATTGCCAACAGAAAAATTATTATGAAGTCGTATTAGAGTATATCAACCGTGTAAAAAAAGAGTGGTGGTTTTTTTCTTGGACCATTTTATTTTGAAACCGTTTAAAACAGGGTTGGGTGTACTAATTTAGACGTAGAAATGAATAATTAAATATGAATAATCAGGAACAGAACAAGGGCAGCTTTTATATATTTTAATAGCAAATATATTGGTTAAATAATAATATAGTTTCTAAATTTTTCTCTCCATAAATTTGATCACACTTCACATATTATTAAGATATTCCTTCTGTAAATATTTATCTGGATGTCGTTTTTTATTTTTGTTAAAAGAAAAAGAAAAAACATCCTGAATGAAATTGATGACGTCATAACCGTTGTGGTTAGTAGGTTAACATTGCCGAAGCTGTGTGTTTGTGAAAATCTAAATTTAGAAGAAAAATGTTTTGATGGCCTACCTGTAATTGTTTGTAGATATTTACAAAATGAAATATACATAATAAATAAAAATGTGTTTAATTTCTTTAAGATCAAAATAAATACTTGCGGTTGAATTGCGATCAAAACTTTTCTTAAAATAATTTCCAATAATGACGGGAAATTGTCGAATTTTCATTCAGATTAAAATAGAATAAAATTTTTTTTTGTTTTGAAATTTTTCGTAAATTTATATACTTTTGGCTAAATTTAGTAAAAGCATACAATTTTTTGTTTACTTAAATTTCAATTGAATAAAAATCAATTCGAATTTATTTCAAATTTTATTATTATCGAAGTTATGAAAATTATTTATTTATAAAAATTTTGAAATTACATAAAAACAAAAAACATAATTTTTATTGTTTTCCATAAAATGTTTCTATTTGCCGTTCGTAAAGAAAAGAATCGCTCAAAAATGTTTGTCGTAAAATTTTATTCGATTCACAGAAATTTTTCTTTGTTTTCATTAAAAAATCTAGATAAAAGAGAAACGCGAAAATTATTATCACTTCAAAAACAAATAATTCACAATCACATCCGGAAGTTTTGTTACTATGGGAACTGGAAAAGTCTGTTGAAATTAAGAAAGGTCAGAAGAAGAATTATTTACGAGTATTTGGTTTGGGAGGTGAATCTTTTCGAATTACCCTCTCTGTTCGCAAAAGGATCCGACCAAGATACAGAAATAGCAACAAGTAGCATGTGACATTTTGTGAAAATTTATTATCTGCCATTCTTGCTGGCCGCGTGATTGAGAGATGCGACAAACATACTGGAATGGAAAACGAATTATAAGATTCTTAAAAATAGAATTCACGTCCTGTCTAGACAAAATTGGTTTTCTTTTGAATATTCAATTCTTTTTTATTTCTTTGAAATTGTCATTTAAAAAAAATCTCTCTTACGAAATTGTTTTGTTTTTCCATTTTATAGAAAAAGAAATTTTTTTTTTTTGGCTACATTAAATTTTATATGAAACTACTGCGAAGCAATATCAACGAAATCTCAATATAGTATATAAGTATGTTTTTCAATTTTAGTCAATTTGAATCCGCCAGGAGCGGAATCGCGTATTACGATTTAAACAACATTATATCAAAAATACGATTCGTCCAATCATTTGGTATCGTATAAGCTCATGAAAGAAAGATTGTAGATTGCGCTTTCCTATATTTTAAATTGGCTTTTCTGTGCACTTACGTCACGCGAGACATGAAATACATTGTTAGCATAAAAATCACGATTATTTATTTCAAAGGAAATCACATGTGATGCCATAATAAAATGAAAATCAAAATTCAAAATGGCCGACATGCGCAATGCGCAATCTTTATATTCTTTCATTCATAGCATAATCGTAAAAATTCGATTAGGGTTGAGTTGTCGAAAATATGGTTTTTCTTATGTTTGTTGTCATATTTTTAAATTTTTAAATGCAGAAAGTATAAGAAATTTAACAATTATTAACTTCAATTTTTACTAAATTATTGTATTCACAAAAGAAAACATTTTTTTTTAAGCAAAGAAACAATTGGTAATTTTACTTGGATTCATACAGGAAACGGGAAAATCCCAACCTTTCAAAAGGTATCTTGAAAGCATTTAATTGAAAAAATTATCAAGATTTTGATGAAATTTGAAGCAAATAAAATAAAAATGAAAATTATCATTATAACAAAATAATACAAAAGCGCCAACATATATTTTGTTTCATTGCTGTGGCCAACAATTTTAAAATTTATTATTAATAAATAATATAAAACTATGTTTAAACTAAAGACAAAACTAAAACACAAAAATTTGAAATTAAAAAAAAACCATCAAATGACAAAATTTCACCGGGCAATTTGAGAATTTACACCATTTGCGTGAAATTCTCAACAATCACACCAAATAATACAATTATTTTAGACGATGCCAAAAAAAAATCAATTCGTATATGTAATCGAATCGAAAATTCAATCGAATCGAAATACGCGATTTGACTCCAGTTTAAAATGGCGTAATGATGTTGTGCCCGCATCAAGGTTTTTCTTTTGAGTTCATGTTAAGTCGAGAGCATATACTAAGTTAAGATGACCAGATCTTGGACAGGAAAAATGAGGCCATTAAAAAAAAAAGAAAAGGGAAATGCCTACTCGAGGAATAACACACGATAAAAGTGAAACTTGTTTAGTTTATTTAAATTTTATAAAATTTGTTAAATGTTTATTTTTAACAATTTGCATACCCAAATTATGAATAGATTGTGTTCTGAGAGTTACGCAGAAATGTGATCGAAAATTTTGTCAAAAGAATCTGCAAACGTAGTCATGGTGGATGTTTACCAGATATTGTTTTTCATTCATAAATTGTAGAGTCTATACAACATATTTCAATAAAGGAATTCAAAACTTTCATCGAAAATGCTTAATTTAAAATTTTAAAAAGAAAGTTCTTATTGAAAAACACGATATAATAAAAACTATGTATATTAACTTTAATACCGATTCGATTTCGTCTTCGAGTTGAAAAACATAAATTATTTTCTTAAAATTCTGTTGCCTATTGGCACTCAAAAGATCGTTAAATTATTTTCAGCTAATTTTAAAATATTATGGCTTAAACGACTTTTCATCAAAAACTACAAGGTTATTTTAAATGAAAACTATGTTTTATTTTGATCAAAATATTTTCCATCATTAGCTATGACTTTGGTCCATCTTTCAGGAAGGGCACGGATTGCGTGCTGGAAAAATTGTCTGGTGAGTACAGCGGGTGGAATATCATTTCTCAGCAAAGTACTTCCAGTATTTCCTGGAGGGATTTACCAACAGCGTTATATATATATTACCATATATATACAATATTATAACTAGCGTTATCATGCTGCAAAATCACTTTAGCGAGTCCACGAGCTCATTCTGGTCCATTTTTCTTCAAAGCGCAATTCAATTTCATCAGTTGTCGTTTCTAACGATCAGCAGTTACCGTTTCATCCCTTTCCAAAAGTGCATGATAGACCACACCCTTCTGGTTCAACCAAATGCAGAGTAAGACTTTCTTTTCATGGATATTCGGCTTTGCAGTCTGTTGATGGCTGGTCAGGATCGGACCAAGATCTTTTGTGTTTGGGATTGGCATAAATAATCCATTTCTCATTACCAGTAACAATTCGATGCAAAAATGATTCTCTTTTAAACGTTTCAAGAAATATATCGCGCATGGCCAAACGCCTTCCAATGTCTTTTTATTTCAGTTTATATGGCATCCACTTTCCTTCCTTTTGAATCTCTCCCATGGCATTTAAACGTTTGAAAATCGCTATCTGACTAACGGTTAATACTTTTGCGAGTTGTTCTGATGTTTGACATCTTCGTCCAATAATTCCTGCAATTCTTCGCCTTTAAACTTCTTTGGCGGTTTTCCATGCTCTTTATCGACCACATCCAAATTGCCATTTTTGAATCGTCTAAACCGAAATTCAGAAGTTGAAATTGATGAAGCATGTTTGCCATACGCTTTTTTCAACCAGCGATACGCTCCAACTGCATTTTCCTTCAAGTTAAACCAAAACAGTAAAACTTCCCGCAAATGCTGTTTTTTGGCACGTAACCTTCGATTTTCAATTGAATAAAAAACGATCTTGTCTTCATTTGAATGTCAAATGACTTACTGATTATTTTAGCTTATCGAAAGCTCTCTCAAACATAATAGCTGTAATTAAAAAAGATATTATGATTTAGAAATCTTAGAAATCCTTTAAGTCATAGCTTACCTCCTAATATTATAGAAACCGAATAAAAATTAATTCAATCAGATAACCAAAGTATTGGAATTTTTTCACTCGTTTTTTTCTATGAAAAAGTGTTATGAGCCTATCCTTTGCTTCCTGTCTTAGCAAAGTATTATTTTATACTAGTTATCTTTTCTATGAAATTCGTTTGTGTTCTAAACATAATTTTTGTTTTCTTATTTGCTGATTTTGATTTCTAGCATTATTTTTCAATTTATAAATTATGAAACCTTAAAACATTTTAATTTAATTAGTTAACTTTTGAACAAACAAAAAGTTCTGGTTCTTTCGAAAAAGTAAAACAGATCAGGGTCAATCAATTAATGATATCAATGCTTGTTTTGCTGTTTATTGTGTTCACCTTGCTTTTAATTCGATAATTTGGAGCTTAGATGAACTTAACCGATTTGTAATCCGCTTTTCTATTTATCACAGCTTGATATTTCACCTCAAGTTAAAGTAAATATACGTTCTTGAATGCATTTTCTTAGGCACGCTTGAAATTTTGTTTTAAACTATTATTACAATCCGAATGAGTTTACAAAGAAATCGATTTCAAATTTATCAATTTCTATGTGTGTGAATCAAAAAGTCTGTCGTATATAAATAATATCGAGAAGTTGACATCTATGAGATATGGTTCGAATTTATTAACAAAGATTCGACGTACGGGATACATGATAAATGGGATCTTCCGTGAATATGAAGCAAAAATAGATGTAAGGAAAACATTGGTGGCTCTCTAGCTACTGAAATTTCGAAAAGTAAAGGAATAAAGGATCACCAATTATTCGACTTATGGAAGTTTGTCTGATATATCATTTTCTTATGTTTATACACTATCAGGAATGAACCGGTACCATCAAATAATATAATCATAGGATCTTCCCTTGTAACTCAAAAATCAATATAAGGGATGTTTAGTACCATGGAATGGAATATTAGCAGCAATAATAATATCTACTATTGTTCTGAACTTTAGGAATGTCGAGAGACTCGATCGACGTAATAAAATTACAAAAAATAAATAAAATTCGCGGTGTGGGTTGTATTTTTCACAACGGTTCTTGCGTCATTAATATTTTCTTTTTTTTGGGCCACTCAATTATTTGAAAATCTCAGTTAATGAATGAATTCCAACCGCGTGAATTTTGTTTGAATATATCCTCGATGAAATGTTTACAAACTTTATTTTGGATAAATTGATAATCGTATTCACTAATTGAAAGGTATGCCTTCGCACATAGTTTACCAAATTTAACTTTAAGAGGTAGCGACAGAATCAGTCGTTAACCTCCAGAATCAAGATAAACTAAAAGCAATCATACAAAAAATATTTGATTGTGAATTAAATTCGAATAAAGTATTATGATTGCGTTGATTTTTAAATGATTCGATTTGCGGACAGATCTCGGACAGAATTACATGAAAATTAAATTAAATGAAATTACCGAATTGAACAAATTAACATTAATTTAGGGGGTGGTGAGGGCAGTGGTCCATGGTTGAAATAGAACATCATCATTTGAATGAAAACACGCTACGTGTCAACAAAAGAATGTTAAAGTATAAACATATACTATATATATTTAATTTTAAAACATAAATATAAATCAGTCAGAAATGAATTGTAATATCAATTAGTTAGTTTCAACTTTATTTATTTAAACCAAAAATTTTGCATTCTTCAAACTTCCGACATTAACAAATTTGTTGCGATTTATATATTTTCATTTTGGAAAATTTTACCATTTTTTTTTGATATTTTATTTACACAAATAATAAATAATAATCAATCAATTTCGTAGCTTCCTACAATCTAAAACTTTTCAGGACTGATTTAAAAGATTCCATAAGAAGATTCAAAAATTAATGTAAAAAGGACAAAATAAATACATGGTGACCCTTACTATTCGATGAAGCTTCACCGAATAAGATCAATAGAATGAAGGTCAACAGTTTTGTATATCTCGGCTTGACTAATGCCTTTTTCATATCTCATTAGATCAACATATAGAGGACGATGACGTCTTTATTTCGATGTGTTACAAATGGAGTGACAAAACTAATATACCTTCTGGTAGTACCTACCATAGGGCATAAACATTTTTAACGTAAAGAAAAGAAAAATCGGTCCTAAATATTTAATTATACTTTCTTTTTTCTCGCTATATTTCTTATTATTAATTCAAAATTATAGCTTATTATTTTATAAAATTAATATTGAAATTAATTTCGTTTTTTCATTTCGAATATCATATCCTTAAATAATTCCCACATATATATAATATCATATTCCATATCTAGAAATTTTTAGCATTTTTTTTTAAAGTAATTTTTCTGTTACGTTTACGTTATTCAAAAAGAAAAAGAGCGTCTTATTTTTGATTTTGATGAAATTTAAAATATTAGTCTTTGAATCGATCACTTTTAATTAATTGAATTAATACAAAACACAAAATTTAAATTTTAAACAAAACTATTAATTTTTTAAATTTTCCACCGATAAAAAAAATTTATTCAAAATATTTTCAAAATGTCTTACAAAACTTATCATAAAACCAATTGGAATACGAAAGAAACCACAAAATAAAAAGATGTGGAATTATGGAAGTCATTGGAAGTTTGGAAAACCAACCATGTTGGAAAGGGCGCAAAAAATATATCGTTATATACCGATATCGATATATTTAGGGGAAGAAGCAATTAATACGACGTTTGTAACGTTTAGTAACGGTTTTTATTAATAATAAGAATAAGGGTGATTATAAGACATTTAGAAGAAAACTACGTACCTAACTTCTAATCTATAAATTTGAAGATATCTCCGTATTGAATTGGACCAGCGACGTGTCATTTGTCTTGAATTTTCAGATTGATTTAGCATTGATTAAAAGAAAAAAAAACAATCTTTAAATTACTAAAAAATATTTAATTTACTTTCTACATATTACATTTTTTAGCTAATTATTTCGTTTAGATTAAATATTAAATTTATAAGAAAAATAGTAATTTATTTGCAGAAAATTTTGAATTTTGACTTCTTATTAATTTCAAAAAATAAAAAAAAACTAGCAAAATCTTGTTTACAAATCGGATAAAGTTAATTTTTTATAAAATAATTAAATAATAATGAAAAATCTTGAGGAAATTTATAATGAAAGAAGAAACTGGGACGAGAGAGAAAAAAATTTGCTTTCATATATCCTTTTCTTAGTTATTATTATTTATCGGAAAATTGGATTTTCATATCTTCAATTTTTTGTTCGTACTGAAACCAACTGATTTGTTGTTGGTTATATCTTAATAGAATTTCCTTTTCGGCTTTGTGCCAAAAAATGAGATCATCCTTCGATTCTCCATTATTGGTAGTATACCATGACAAAATTTGATCTTCTTTTAGTTGATCTATATCTTGTTGGCTACAATAAAAATCTATTTTCTGCTGACTTATATGCCAATTGATGCTTTTATTATTATCATGATTCACAGCAGTATTTGAATAAGTAGAATTAGCCGGGATTGCAGTCGTATTATCATGAGCAGTATTCAAATAAGTAGAATAAGCCGGGATTGCAGTCGTATTATCATGAGCAGTATTCGAATAAGTAGAATTAGCCGGGATTGCAGTCGTATTATCATGAGCAGTATTCGAATAAGTAGAATTAGCCGGAATTGCAGTCGTATTATCAGAGAACATGTTAGATCTTTTATGCGTTTTCGTTTTTTTAATTTTTTTGTTGCGACGAGCATACTGCTTGAAGAAGGCACTTTTGCGAAATCTGCGAATCCATATTTTTAAATCTACCATTTGAAAATCTTTTCCTATTTCTTGCGAAATATTCTTCCTTAAATTTTCCATTGTATTATGTTTTTGTAACCATGGTATGTGTGTACGTTTTGTAGTTGTCCATAAATCTGTATTTAAATATAAAACTTGGATTGCATTATTAGTGACCATGTCACTACATTTCACGGAAACTAGAAAAAAGAAATTATAATCATTGAATTTTTAAAAGTAATAAATAAATTTTAAATGTACCTCGTACAACTTCTTCCGAATCTCCAGCTTCATTTGTACTTGAATCAGTCATCCTATAAAATATAACTAAAAAGCAATATTATTATAAACATATTGTTAAAGCCAATTATCATGCATTTGTAATTTGAATCTAGCCTTAATTTTAGCTTCGAATAATGGTGTCAGAGTGGAATAAAAAAAAATAAAATCAAAATTTTGCTCAAGCATCGTTCAAAAAATTAAATAAATTCAATTAATCTATGCAATAATAATTATAAGAACAATAAAATATTAAAAAATATTAAAATATTTTTTTGTTTTAAATAAATATAAAATTAAAAATATTTACTTAAATTTTTTTTTAATTTTCCAACACAAAACACCTTCAAATAAGCGGCGTTTATAATGGTGACTGGAATTCCTGGAAGCAATCGAAAAATGGCCGAGCTTCCAGTCTTTCCTGATTGGTTTATACATTCCTAACGTCAATAGATCCGTTACGAACGAATATTTGTTTATAAGTGCCGGCTTAAAGGCCTAATTACAATGGGAAGAGCCAAGCATACGGAAAATGTACTAATCTTCATAAATCGTATACTGCGATTGCAATGTGCATAGCCGAGCTTTCGTTAAATTTTATTTCTGTTTCGTTATGTTTAAGCAATACAAATCAATTATTAGACTCCGCACGGAAGTTTTGACAGTTGGATTGAAAATTTTTTTTTCATGAAATATGACTCAACAATATGGGTTTTTTTTAAAAAAAAAAAAAAAAAATTTTTGTTGAGTCAAATGGTTTTTCTTGCTCATGCCCATTGTATTGTAATCGGTTCTCTACGGATTTAAATACATGAGTGCACATATACGTAACGTACCTTTACGAACTCGTGAAAATTCAAGTTGAATCAATGTTGATAAATGTTCATAAATTATTAAATTATATTGAACATATTCTGTGAAATTTTTGAATAGATTCTCTTTATTTGTACGTTCAACAATTTCATCTTCAATTGTTATAGTATCAATATCAGCAGCTCCTCCTAGTTCAATTGCCAAATTTACTAATTCCCTATGTCCAGTTGAACCCAGCTTTGTTGAAATTAAAATATTCGTACATAAATGAAATTCATCAGCAGTTACGTCCTAATGAAAATTTAGTTTAAATTATAATTTTTATGAAAATAAATAAAATTCTTACTTGTAAAACTGTCTTGATTTCCTCCTCAACATCTTTGTTAATAACTTCTGAACCCAAGGAAAATATTTTTGCAATAAATTTGAAACATTTCTCTCTTGTCAAAATTCGACTGAATATTCCAGTTAAAGCTACTTTGGCATCATACTAAAAATATTAATATCATTGTAAAGTTTTTCAAACATTTAATAGATAATTTTAATCAATTACCATAATGATCGTTTGAAGAGAATTATTTACTTGTAATTCAGTACTAATAAGTATTAGTACAAGTACTAATAATTGGGCTAATGCATCACCAATATGATCTTTACAAAGTTGTGGCAGATCCTTAATTGCTTGACAAGGAATCTAATTAACAACAAAACAAGTTCGTATGCAATTCAATTTATCAGATATAAACAATAATGAAAGTGAAAGTTCATTCTAGAAAAAAAATATTTTACCTGTATATTTTCGTCTTCCCAAATGTCAAGTTGAGCGTCGTCTATAAAAACGTCATCGGCTAAAACTGGAAAATGTTTAAAGAACTTTCCAATAAATTGTGACGCCAAACGTTTTTCTTTTGATGAGCCTTTTACAGCTTTTAAAATTTCCTTATATTCTTTTTCATACTAAAATAAAAACATTCTCCATTAACAAAAAGAAAAACTTACCTACATTTTTTTACAACAAACCTCCCGTACTTTTTCGCCAGCTTCCGATAATACCTCATAACACTTATAAAGTTTTTCAATATTGTCCATTTTACTGTGTTTTATGCAAATTAATTTTCAGGAATAAGCTAAACTCGCCGAAGTCTTTTCCTTTAATGAATTCCATTTCTTGGAATACAACAATTTACTTCCATGGGCTAATGAAGTTAGGAATAGTAATGCCATATTGGTGTAATTTTCGAAGTTTGAATATTCGGTGGCATAACTTTTTTAAAAATATTTTTGAAAAATATTTACATTTAACTTAAAGTAGTTAATTAAATTAATTTAAATTTTGTAAAAATAATTAACAAACATAAATATACTGTTACTACTACTATATATACTTAGGTTTCCCCTCTTTTCATACTCCGTTTTAAATTTTCAATTCGATTTGAAGTCGATCTGGGTTTATATGCAAATTTCAAGTCGATCCGAAAAATTTTTGTGATCGGATTGACTCAAGTCGATTTGAATTCGATCTGGGTATACATGCAAGATATTCGGATTGAAGTCGACTTCAATCCGATCATGTAAACGAAGTATGTGGTATAAACATTCCTCATATCCGTTTGGTAGTTTTCTACCCAAAACTTGACGGTAGATATCTACCGCACAAAGAAGAAGTAAGTTTTGTTTTTGTTTAACGTTTTTGTTTTTGTTTAGTGTTTCGCAAAAAATCAGGTAGATGTCGTTGTTTGATGGAAGAATTTTGACATTCTGCAATTCGTTTGAATTTTTGTTTTATTTATAAACAGATTCTGTGATTCAACGACTGAAGAATTAGGTTCTAGAACTCCAAAAGGACGAAAGAAACGTGGTCGAAGTACGACTCTTATACCAGATTTAAGAAATTTTACGGAGTCGCAAACTTCTGTGAGTTATTTTTCAAATTTAAAAATGTTCATAGAGAACTAGTATTAGTTGTTTTTCTAATCAATCTCATTCATTTTAGGTGTATCATACTCAGAGCTTAGTAAAACCAGTGACAGATTTAAATGTCCAAATATCAACTAAAAAATATGGATAAGACTGCATCATTGCCGTGTATACTTCTCCAGTAGTTCTACTTAAATGTCTGGAACAAGATTGTAACAAAACATATAAAACTACCAACGGATTGCGATATTATCTTGTAACGCCTAGTTCACAACAAACAACGTCATCATCACCAAGTCCAATAACTCCAATTTGTATCTCCATTCAGCAATCGTCTGCAACTGTTAGTAATAATAATAGTATTGGGGGACTTTTAGCAACTAGGCAAACATCTACACCAATAATTACTACACCATCGGAGTCCCCATTACTAACCCATCAGATACAAGCTTTAAAACATGCAATGCCCGGAGAAAGTATAATGCAAGGAAATAATCAAATATTGTCAGAAAGTCAGTCTCATTTATCGCAACAATCCGATGACTCAATTAACACAAGTTTAGAAGCAGTATATGGTGGATCGCCGGTATCAGTTGAAACACTATTTAACGTCTTGCTTAGTGATTCACCAACAAATAGCATAAGTAATGATAATAATAGTAATATTAATGCAGTAAATTCGACATCACAACATTGATTGGAAACAACTATAGTAATGAACACGTTACAGCAACAACTAACAACGGTCCAAATGATATAATAACAAATAGTGATATACGAGAAGATATATCCAATTCAATTGAACAAGTTACTGGTAGTGGTAGTAGTCCACCACGAAATATATCGAGCAATATTTTATATATAACAAATCTTGTTTGATGCTACTTTGCTACAAACTATAGAGCTTTTGTCTAAAACTGGTACAATAGTGGAGAATGGATTTTGGATGTATAGAATTAAATCAGAATGTTATATTAAATACGAAACAGAGGAGTAAGTGTTAAAATATTTGTTATTCTTTTTTTAAATACTTATTTCATTAACCATAAATACATTTAGTCAAGTGATTAAAACAAAGCATGCACTCCATGGTGTTTCTTGGCCTACATTAAATTCACAATGCCCAAATGTCAATTTTGGAACCGAAGAAGCAATGGAAAAGGCTATTAAATTGAAAAAGGAACAATTTGAAACGGTTTTTAAAAAATTTAGTATAATTGTATAATAATTTTATTCGTAAGACATTTAACAGGTTGAGAATAAAGCTTTGTGAATCTCATTCGGAAAGAAAGTGCAGAAGACGACAGAAAAAAAGAAATTTATTCTCTTTGTATAACACTTAAGTGTAATTACTTGTCCAAACATTTACCATCTGTAGTTCAATATTAATTTTTCAAATAATAAATGAGGGTGGATGAATGAGAGCCAAAAAATAAATATAACATCACGCTTAGAGCTCATTTAGACAACTTAACTTTGATTTTTTTTTTAAAAAGTAATTTAGGGTACTACTTAGAAAATGTAATTTTCTAATTTAAACTGTTGAAAAACGAAGTAATTTTTTAGTGTTAATGTGTTTTTTTTTATGAATAATGAGAACTTCAAAAGGGAAAAGTTCAAATCCCACACAATTTATTTTTATAAGTAGAGATCAAAATTCATTTCAACTAAAATTTTTTTTTTATTTTTTTTTTAAAAGGAATTTGAAAGATTTTAGAAGAAACTCATAATGATTTATTTACCTTACTTTTGGTGAACCTTTTTTTATCGGTTTTTAATCTTATTTTATGATAACAGGTGGCAATAATCAGAGTATGTAGTTAATTTAATTTAATCTCGCCAGGACTGGATTTTCAATTTCAATAATAACAACGACATTTTTTTTAGGTGTATTTATGGTTAATTAAGAAAATAAAACATAAAAAATAGAGTTCACATTTTAAAATTTAAAAATAAAAAATACAAATACAGAAATGGGTTACACATAAGTCATTGGAGTTATATCGGACATATAGACTCGTTACTTTTTTCATAAATACAGTACGTACCCGGATTGCTCAGCAGTCCTAAAATTTGCGGAAATTCTCTAATTCATTAAATACAAAAATAATAAAATAACGCTTTTATTAACCTTATGACACTTGGAATTGATTTTCTGGATCCAAAATCTAGTAAAGATTGTACATTTATCTTCGTAACGGTTTCGTGAGTGCAAAAAAAACTTTTCTATAGAATTTAAATTAACTGACCACATATCCTTGGCCCAGTTCAATACGAGTTAAGTACGTAGTTTTATTCTGAATGTCTTATATTATTCGGTAAACTAAAGACACAATTAAAAAATATTACTTTAGTTTCAAATTAGATTTGCCAATATGACATTGGGGCATTTTACTTATTTTGAAGTTCAACAAACAAATTAAAATTACCTAATCTGCCACTTTTTTAAGTGCATGCATTATCGAAAGGAACTCATTTGTAGTATTACTCGTACTTTTATTGGAAGAAGTAACTTATCTAAGCCGAAAACCTAAATTTGAACATACTCGTTTGAAAACTTCAAATTCAGTTTACTTAAAATCAATTTTTTCAAAATATATAGCTCCATATTGAGCTGGGCCAGAAATATGTGGCAGAGTGCTTGAAGAGGTTAATTAAATATCATTCGTGCATTATGTTTGATAATCAGCCTAGAAAGCGATACGAGTATTTGTAGGCAGAATGACACAACGCAGATAATCGTGCAGTCCAGCATTCCTTTACTTAAGATTACCTTTAAAGCTCTGTGAGTCAAGTCAGCGCCTTCTTAATATTTCATCAGGCAAATATATTAGGATTTTTTTAACAAATACTCGTAATGAGGTGGCATGTTTGCAGACTACAAATGGGACCAAATCAGAATCCAAATTAAGAACTCTATTTATTGTATGCTTTTTGGTTTAACTTCTGATTATCACATAAAAACACTTTTGAACACATCTTATTGAGTTTATTTGGGTGGGTAATGCATCGCAATAACATTATGGTTCGTTTAGCTTGCGATTATTGCGGGGAACAAGTTATTGCAAAATTCTTGTTCGGTAAATAATAAAGAATACCGTTTTTCCTTTTTTTTGGTTTAAAAATTAAGACCTAAAAGAAACAATTAATAACCACCCCGAGAAAAGGGAATTTTCCTTTCAAGTGATGATCTAATTATCCGCAAAATGTGTTCTTTGACACGTGCAATACTTTCCGATCAATTTATTTAAAAGGCAAAAAAAGCATCGGTCTATAGTTGAGTTTTAGATAACCTATGGTAGAAATGTAACCAATCAGTTCAGTGATTTACTTTGAGACGAATAAAACAACCAAAACCTAACAGAATTTAATGTTTTTTTCTGATAACTTTGCTTAGTCTTTTTTGAGTTTGCTCTAGAGGTAATCTAGGCTGATGACTTAAATCTACTCTGGAAATTTTATTTGAAACGGTTCAATTTCATTAGTGTTATTGTACCGGTTTGGTATGGTCATAAATCTCACCTTTTTTTCTACAAATCTAGTGCCTAAAATACCCCTGCTATTGATATAGTACCATAGGATTCAAAATCGTGGATTCAATTGATATGAGATATGCTTGAATTCACTTGGTTATGCTATCAAGAGTTTCGATAAAGCACAATAAGCGCAGATTGTATAATTTGCCTATATATTGTATAGTGATAAAATACACGTTCAACGGAGTCCAGCAAAACAAAGCCTTTTCATAATATACGCATATAGAAAGAGCGAAGTCTTATTTAAAGACCTGTGATTATATATTCCCGAAACATCTGTCCCGGGTTTTGATTCAAAAATGATCTTCCTGTGTGACGATGCAAGACAAAAAAAAAAAAATTCCGTACAAAATGTAATAACAAACCCAAAGATCGGATGGAAGTTGGTTTTTACAAAAGGAATGTGGCGGCGCACTCCAATATTTTCATACCTTTTTAAATTTTTTTCCTTTTAGGTCGCTTTATGCCATCATGAAAAATGATCATGTTTTTGGAACGAGTGCGGCGATGAGATAAGGAGACATGTAAGTATAATTCACAAAAAAAAAAAAACCTAAAACATGTATGGTGCATACGCAATCTGACACCGGAACAAGTAATATGCACGCACTTTTCGAAGGTTCCAATGTTTGAGTAGTAGATTTTTTTTACTTAATTTTATGAAAACATACATGATTGGAATTTAGAGTTTTTGATGGAATTCGTCAGGAATTTTTCTCTTTCCTAGATAAAAGAAATTTTAGAGACAACAAGAAAACCAAGCAAATTACACCCCCCCTTTTTTTCTTGGATAGCTTCCAACATAAATTCGATATGTATAATGCAATAATTTCGCAAGGGTTGTAATTGTAATTAAAATCACGGCATTATATCAATATCACCTGCCCCTTTACATGTAAATTGATATTTGCAGTCTCACATAAACCGGGAGTGACAGCTATCAGTTGCTCTGAAGCCGTATAAATTGAATATATGTGTCTGTATGATATAGACTTAATCCCATTTCACCTTAGCATATCAAAAACACCCACTATATTCAATTCCTATTAATAGTCTACCATCAAAATTGATCAACTCAGGTTTTGGGGAACATGTGAAAGTATGTATGACGGTATTTAGATGCAAGTCTGCTAACCCTCTAATTGAGGAAATCGTGGGATTTATTTTTTGTTTTGTGCCTAGATATGAAAATTGTTTAGTTTGCGAAAAGAAAAACCAAAAAAAAGAACCCAAATTAAATCGATTTGTTTATTTGTGTGCGATTATTGTGAACCGATTTCCTAGACACGTTTATAGTTTTGAGTTTTTGAAATACTCGCGGTTTTGTTATTCATGACGATAGAAAGGTATTATTCTTATTCGCATTTCTTAAGATTCGCCACATATCTACTTACCTTGACATGCAATTTTTCTTATCGAATAACAAGATCAAGTTTGGTAAAGAAAAAAAAAAAAGGAAAAATCATTTCGATATAATGGAAAAGGGTGTTCTACCTATATACGCGAAATTTCCACATATGCAAAGGATGTAAAACACTATTTGATTTAACAACAAAAAAAATCGTTCCTGTTTGTTTCGAGTATTTTATTCTGTATTAATTCTTTACCATATAAAAATGTAAAGAAATTTTTTGGCACACATGCCGGATATCTAAAAGAACCCTATTCGATCGTCTGACACGGAATATTATGGCACGAGCGGATCCGCTTTTGTTTGTCATCAACATCGTCTCAGATTAAATTTCATATTTTATCGTAGAGATCCTTTTATCATAATGGAATTGTCTCGTTTTTTTTCTTGCTTGATTCGGGCCTTTTAAGTAATAATTGTACAGAAAACTACTCGAAATTTTATTTTTTTTTTATAACAAGAAAATCAAATGGAAATACATATATGGCAAATGGCAGATGACAGGAGGTTTTTAAAGTCCTTTATGAACCCGAGTTACAAGATGATTAGATTACTAAGATTTTTATCGTTAGGGATATTAACGTAGAAACGTTTATAAGACTATGAACGTGATATTTAAAAACGATGAAATTTTACAGTCTGGATAAGGAAGCCCAGTTTTTTTTATATGTAATATTAAAAGGATTTGATATCGAATTTGTGGGGTTAGAAACGTAAGGAAAAAAAATGTATTTCAAATTTTTTGAAATCAAATTTCAGCCCTATTAAAAACAGGATTAGTTATATGAATAGCTTATTGGAAACGTAATTCAAAGTGATAAATGCATAATGAAATACTGTCGGAAGGCGCAACAGAAAAGATTCGCTAAGCCCGGATTTGTTTGAACAAGACACGATACTTCTTAATTGGCACACCAATGTCCTAAACCACTAACTGCAGTTAGTTTGTTTTATAAATTTTCTATTGTTTCAAGTTAACAATGCAATTGTTAGTGCGCTATAAATTGTATTTAAAGCTAATTATTGTACATATTTATATTCAACGCTTAAAATGCCTAGAAAAGGATCCTATATAAAAGTTTAGGAGTATTCGAAGACCAGATAAATTATGTGGTACAATAATTTTACATATTTCTTAAGAAAAACACATAAATCACAATGCAAAAAGTTCTAACCATTCTTAATTAACGCCCAAATAATAAATTAGCAAAAAAATCTTTTAAATTCTTTTTCTGTCAAACAATCTAAAAATGGTGTTTTTTTTTGTGAAGAATCGAAATTGAAAAAAAAAACCTCATCCAATGATAGTCAATCAATTCACACTTTCCTAAATCAATCGTAGGAGGGGCTAAATCATATTTTTACCTATTATGGTTAATTTTTTTTTGTATTAAAATTTTTCTCACTTGTCTTCAAAAATCAGTTTGTCTCTTTCTGATTGCAGTGTCTCAAATTGAAACAGGTAAACATAGGTAAACGGCTTCTTGTCCCAAGGTCTTTCAAGTTATGCATTCTTATTTATTAATTTATCTCTTTCATTTTTGAACAAGCACGTGTTCAAAGAGAATTGTTTGCATTCAAATTGCAATTGGACAAACTGTAAATGCATTTTGTACTCTTATATTGCAGTATTATATGAAAAATAAAAGAGAAAAAAAATTGGTTTCCTCATAAATTTTTAATAGAGAGCAATGAAACCGAAAAAAAATGAAATGTTATTTTATGTTGTTGTTGTACCGGAATTAAGAATGTTAAGAATGAGAGGGCAATGGGAAATAAGGAAAAAGGTAAAAAGGTAAAACTTTTCTGAATGCATTCAAATCAGAATATGGAGAATAAGAGTTTGCGCAGGCATTTGTTGGTGTGGCACGGTTCTGTTCGTGGTGGTTGTATAGAGCTCTTTTTTGAACCAATTTTGTTGAATCATTTTTTTTATGCTTCGTATTTATTCCGCATGTTTTGGGTTTTCTGTTGTATAAAAATGTTTGACGGTAGCAATTGACAGTCAGTTGCAAACGGTGCGTCAATATAGAAATTACGCTGTTAGGGAATTTGAAACAAAAAAAAAGATATTCTTAAAGAAATTTATAAAAAGTTGTTTCGAAATTGTGTTTTTTATTTTATTTTTTTTTATATATATTTTTGCAGTAATAAATTTAAATTATTTTTCTCAATTAAAATTAATTTAAGAATTTCCTATTCTGATCGGTAAAAATTGATAGAAGAAATAAAAGGATTATTGTGTTTTTTCGCCAGTGAAAGAAATTTATCATAAAAACAACGAAAACATGCTAAAAAATTAAATAAGTTTATGTTTCGTGCTCGTAATATTGATTGTGTTAATTAGAATTAAATTAATTAAGGAAAATATTAAAAAAAAAAAAATTCCGTTTGTAAAAAGGAAAAAGTTTGGTGTTTCTTTTTTGAAAAGTGATTGATTTCCAGTTCGGTGTTTTATTCTTTTTTTTGAATCAATTTGAATCGAAAAAAAACGATAAAAAATCTTATCTATATTGAATATGAAAATTACGAATAATTAATAGATTTTTCGTAAAAGAAACATAATAAATATCGAGTGGAAAATATATGAAAAAAATTCCAAATTTGAAAAAAATTATCGAGAAAATAAGGAAAATTGAGTCATTTCGAGATATTTTTGAATGTTCCAAAAAGAAAAAAAAAATATTGTTTATTTTTTTTTTGTGTCATCTTTGAAACAAAAAAGGTGGGTAAATTTACCGTTTCTTTTTGTTTTAAATAATACTTTTATTTTTAATTTTGACATAAAATTCCATTTTTGAAAAAAAAACCAAAAAAAAAAAAAAATTTTCTTTTACACAATTTTGCGTAAATCCAAATGAATGAATTCAATTCGAAATGAGTAATCCCGAAAGAGTTTTTGTCCAATTCGCACGATGAAATTCCATTCCAATGAAGATTTTATCATACAAAAATTTACCTGTTCAGGTTTATATCAGTTGTCCGTGTGACGAAATCATTACTTAGCTTTAAAAAAAAAAAAAAAAAACGTAAAAATAGTTACGATGACAAATACCTGTATTTGATTTACGAATTCCGTTGATTCGAAATTATGTAATTTCAATATTTGATATTCTCTTTAAGGCACGTAATTTAGAATAAATTTATCTTTTTTTTCTTATTGCACTTTGCTTGATCAGAAAACTATAATCATAGACTGATCTCTTAGAACAGTAATCGAACAGTACATTAAATTTGCAACCAGAAAGCAATAAAACTTTTTTGAATTTGAATTATTATAAAATCAACAGACCGAAAAGCATAAAAGATCAATGATCAAGAAATTCAAACTATCTCGATCGATCGATCTCACCGGTTGGTGGTATTTGGGTGATAATTGAAATTGATCGACTCTCAATTTCAATGTGCGCTTTGAGTTAAATGCGACTGCGTGCTTTAGTACAAAAAAAAAAAAAAAAACAAAGAAAAGAAAAAGCAAACAAACAAGTTTACATTAATTTCGGTATGAATGGGTCGCGCATTATTGGAAACGGTTTTTTTTTTTTATTTATTTGTGTTACACAAAATTACAGGAATTGATAAATTGAAAAAAAAAAAAACGGAAATTCACACGGCAAAATGACGGAAGTAAGAGACTGATGATGGGACCAGAACGCGCATTCATCGGAAAAATGAATGAATTTTAAAACAGAGCAAAAAGAAAAATAAAAAAAAAAACAGTTGCAATATATGAAAGTTTCGAAATTATTATACACAGGTGATCTTTGGCTTAATGAGATTTGAGATTTTTAGAAGGTGTGTCTGCATTAGTACCATATAGACGAGTACTCGCGGGTTTTTTTTTTTTTGTTTTGCCATTATATTCAAAAATTATGATAAAACTACATAATTTTTTTGGATAATAATAATTAAGCTACGGAATGCGTAGGCCTGCGTTAAGATTATTTACAATTTTCATGGAACGGTAATTTAATGAATCGCGCAAGCAATGATGAATATCATCATAAAAAATTAAAAAAAACTACTTTATACCGGATATTCAATTAATTTTAATGGATTTAAAAATGAGAGCATTTTTTGAATAATAAAACAAAAATATTTATATATATATATATATATATGAATACTAATTTTTGTTTTATTCTGTTTCATTATTTTAAGTAGAAAATGTAAAACTTGGAAATTTTTGTGTACGAAAGCGTAAACAAGATAATTAGGAAGGAATTACTTATGATGAGAGAGCTTATTCTCGTTGCATGATCTTCATTGACTTTTATATAATTTATAAATATTTCCAAATTAAATTTCTCCATGTTTTTATATTGGAAATCCTAGAAAATTGAATTCATTTCATTTGCTCGCATTATTCCTAGAGTACGAGAGTCGATTTTGAATTACATAGTTTTGGACTCACTTTACGCTACTGGTCAAACCACTTGGTGACATTACATGATATGGTAGTCCTATTCTGCTTTTAGAGTTCTACCTATTAAAATAGTGCGCGAAGACCTAATCAAAATAGAAAGACACAGACAAATAAAACTTTTGAAAATGCATTTTTTCGTTCTTCATCTTATATTCTATGAAAAACAAAATAGTAGAAAAAACTTCCAAAATACGAATCCACTTAAGAATTTTATATACCTACTGCATAGAATATATGTCCGTATTCCCACTGATTTCCCACTGTTTTTAGAGTTGTATTCAATAAAATAGTGGAAATCGTATCAAAATCGGTTCTGAAATTTTCGAGTTTAGTCAGTACAAACAGACAAACAGACAAGCATATGAAAACAGCTAAGACTTTCAAAATATATATGCAGTTAAATATTCTTATCGAATCAGCCGTCGGTACCCGGAAAATATATCCCTGAACGGTATAGTAAAGGTTTTGTTAAGATACTTTCATAAATATGGAAAACCTAAGGCGTTTGAGTCACCCGCATTGATAGCTAACATATTTTCGAATATACAGTGTCTCAATTAGTAGGTTCGATTGTATAAGACAAATACTCTTTAAAAATTTACTTTTCTAATTAAAATTTTTCAAAAATCTTCAACAAGTATAATTCTATAAGGAAACGAATTATACAAGAAGAAAGATATTAAAAAATTTCTTACAGCTTAAGTTCCAATGTACGCTAATCATAAAATTCATACATGTTTCGAATAATTTTTGTTTCATAATTTCATACACAATCAAAGAAAAAGAAAGAATTTATTTTTTTTATGAAATATAATTAATTGTTTTGTGTAATTTTCTAATAAATATATAAATTTTATAATTTCCACGAAATTCTCAATAGTTTTATGACATTGCGAGCGATCCATTCTATTCAAAAATATGCTTTTAAAATATTCCAATCACATTCATATATCGAATTCTTTAATATGCCAACCACAACAACAATCGAAAATGGTCAAGTAACTTCCTACAAGTGAAACTAAGGTCAAGAAGATTTTTTAATTAAAATCGAAAAGAATTTTCGCTTTAGAAGACGATCGAGTTTTTTTCTTTTCTTTTAACCTTATTTAAATAAAACTGATATTAATTTAATTTGAGAATTTTAGACTACGATTAAGAAGGTTTTTCAGTTACAAATATTTAAAAATTTTTCAAAAAATGAATAAAATATATTATTTCTTTTGATTTGCACAAACATCTAAACAAATGACGTCTTCACTATTTTGGTTTTTTCTTTCGCGCTTCTCACATAATGAATTTTTATTATGATCTTTAAAACCTTCATCTTTTGCAGTTTTGTATTGATAATTATGGATTTCCATGGAGAACGTGAACAAATAATGTTTTCGTCGTCGTCCTGTGTAAGGACCTTTATCGATCTATTTCATATTTGTAGTTCAATCACAGAGTATACTTAAACAGAGTTCTCAATGTATATCTATTTTTGGTCATATCTCCAGTTTGCAAAGCATGTCTCCTCATTAATAGAATTTGTAAAAAAAGACTGTAAATATATGCATTTTTATATCACAAAGAGTTTGTTTAGCAAGTACTATTAATGAGGTGACACGCTTTGCAGACTTAAAGTGTGACCAAAAATCCATACAAGTTGAGGGTTCTGTTTACTGTACTCTGTGGTTCAACTTTTAAATTTTCTGCAATTCTTGCACAAAAAATTTGGCAACAATATTGAGAATTTTTCATAAATTTTTACCTTCCGCCTTTCTGTGGAGGAGGATCAACTAAATTTAGTTGTCATTTTTTTTGGTTATTATTGTTTTTAAGCTAAATTTTGTTGGATGATGCAGATTTTGAAGTTGCTTGGGAGACGATATTCTCACTATTTACCAAAAAAAAAAATAAAAAATAGCTTCAACTTTTCCAAATTTGGTAAATGAGAAATTTTTTTTCTTGTTGTTGGCTTTTTATTGATATTTCGGTTTATTTTAATGTTATTTTTTTATTCTGTAGTTTTCTTGATTCAATTTGTGTTAACATTTAATTTAGAGTCGTGCTGAGAGCTCACAATGGGAACTGTGGGATTTTATAATCTGGCTTCTTTTTTTCCGTAACCATTTTACATTATTATTAGTTAAATTTTTTTTCCAAAATGTTTTTTTTTTCATGGGTAATTCGTTTTTTTCTCCTCTTAATAATTTCATTTAGAAAATATTTCATATATTTTCTTGTTGTTGTGATTTTAATTAGTGGTGAATGGCGAAAAAAATCATATAATAAAATTTTACTACTTAATAAATTTAATTATCAAAAGGAAATTTTTGAAATAATTGTTTATTTCCAGAAACTCGCGCAAAGTTGTTGATTAATTGGCTATTTAGGAACTCACTTCGGAGTTTTTTTTTTAAGTACAAAAGCTTATAGAAATATTCAATAAAGGTCCTTATAAAAAATCTCGAATATCGCTAATATAAAGTAAATTTGTATCTCATAAGGGGAAGGTGAGAAATTTGTATATGAGAAGATTTCTAGCTCCTGGAAATTTTTAATTTCGTCCTGTTTTAAGGAAGCAAACAGTATTAAATATTCGGTCATGAGATATTAAAAAAAAAAACTCCTAAGAAATAATAGTAAATTCATTTTTTAACCTAAATGAAATTCTAGTATAAAAATAAAATGAAAAAATTCTTGAGAAAATCTTCCATCTATACAAATTTTCAGACTTTAATCTTTTCTTTGAATTTAGGTTGCATACATTTTTTTTTTTTACCTAACATGATGATCATAATAGCGCGCATCGAGTAAAAAAAATCATCAATTAAACTGACATTGGCAAACAATAACGAACTCCAATTCGATTAACCCGCGATGTGATCTTTTCCATAATAAAGAAGGAAGTTCTCAATTTCTTCTCACTTATATGTATTTATAAATGAGTTGCTTACGTCGATACTTATTTAAGTCAAGGTAATTAGGGCCAAGCATAGATCACATTAAAATAAGATTTTTTTTAATATAAAAATAAATGATCTTAGATTGTAATAAAAAGAAAAAAACAAAACAAAATCATATCTGCATAAAATCATAACGCATTCATATGAAAGTATAGTAGAGAACAGTTACCTGTAACGTTACCTGTTTTTTTTTTTTTTTTTTTTCTTATTAAAGCAAAACTATTCAATATCGAAAAAAAAAAAATAGTTCAGAAATGAAGAAAAAAAATTTCACAAAAAAATAATAATAATGGCTTACTATGTGGAATTTGTTTCCATGCTGTTGGGTATCTCTTTCGAAAATATGATTTTTTTTTTTCATTATGCAAAAGAAAAGCAGATCGCGCACGCGCATCATGCGGAAATAAATTCAATTTTTATGTGAATTTTCATAATTTTAAAACATTTTTTTTAACTTTCTCAAAAAGAAAAAAACAAGTAATATAATAATAAAAAAAAACCGAAGATAGAAGAAGCGTTAAATGAGCGTTTGTTGTGCGCGCATTGTGTGTTTATGCTCAATGAATTTTTCAAAATAACATTTTTTTTTTTTGATTATTTCTCGCTTATATACCTTTTCCTTCTTTACCTAGATTGTATTTCTGCAGTGATTTCTCTTAACAAGATTTGCATTTTTAATTATACCAAAAAAATAAAAATAAAAAATAAAAACATTAAAAACATGATCAATAATCTTGCAAAAATAATTAGTAGTGATTTTTTGTTTTATTTCAAAAAAAAAAAAATTCAATTGAAAAACAAGGCAAATTATTGGCCCAGAACGCAACGAATATGCTTTTTTTTTTAAGAGTTTAAAAAGAAAATAGTAAATAAATTTAAATGAAAATTTGATGAAAGAAATGAAATGTTTGTTTGAGATGAGAAAATCCGGAGAAATCATTTTCAATTTGGTAATGATTAAATGTTTTTTTTTCTTTTTTTAATATGTAAGACAATTTCACACGCAAATTTTCAATAGTTTTGGAATGCAGTATTATTCCGTCCGACCGAAACAAAATCAGGTATCGCAATACAATGTGGGATATATTGTAGAACGTCACAAATTCTGTGTTTTTCTCCATTAACCATGATTTTCCCATTTTATATGGTGTTTCGCATAAAATTTTCCTATCATAAAAAGAAAGGTAATTAACAGGTTTTTTTGTTTTTGCTTTGCTTTACAATTACATAATTTCAGTGATTTTTTTTTTCATCCATGTGAAATTTAATATGAAATTTTTATGATTTCTCGCAAAAAAAGGGATTTATGTGAAAATTCATTTAGGAACTTTTTAAGTACACAGTAAAAAAAAACTGTAATTTTACACACTTTTTTTACAACAAAATATAGCAAAAGTCTGTAAAATGTGTAAAAATACCAGAATTCAGAAAATAAATTGGTACTTTTGAAGATTGGAATCATTTTTGATATATGTGACGAATTTTACATAATTTTTAATATGAATAATATTGTAAAAATGCTGGTTCGTACCAAACTTAGCAAAGCTATGGAAAAATACTGAGTTTATAGACGTATTTTTACTAATTCTAGTCTACATTTTTATAAAAATTTATTGAAGTTGTGGATGTAAATGAAACTATACATAACTACTTTGACTACTAAATTGCCATAAAGAAATAGAGTTAGAATTCCATAGAATAATTTATCGTGTCGAATCTTGTCGGTAATCGCCGGGTATTAATACACACATATGCATTCCTTGCATAGAAAATATTGTGAAATTCCACGCGCCTTATACTCCAGTTTCATTTCAATTTGAGCTGACTGCTGTTCCGGTTTGCGAAATTAGTTTTAAAAATATTTGTGTGTTAATTATAAAAATTATGTTTAAATGTTTAATTTGCTCCAGCATTCATTGTAAAACTATAGATTACCAAAAGCACATGTAAAAACATAGATTTGCTATAAAGGCTAACTTTAATAATTAATAAAACAAATTTAAATTAAAATATAATTTTTCTATGTATGCGTTTTATTTAACAGGAGAATTTCTTTTCGTTTTAGATCGGGGTGTACCGCTGTAAAATTTGGTCTAGATACCATAATACACCACGGTTTGGAACGAAAAAGAATCACCCCTAACATTTTTCCTATTACCCCCATCACCATAGTATTTTTTACAACCTGAAAATCTGTTTCTGAAATTTTACCTACTGCGTTTTTAAAAGTGTACTCCAAAAGAGTACTCCTTTACTTAATACAGCATTTCTACATATCGTGTGTGTAAAATTACTTAATTGCCGTGCAAGTTTTACAACTCACAAATGCACGGTTTACTTAACTTCATATTAATTTTACATTTAAATCGAGCAAAATTATCATAAACAGTATAATTCCTACGTTGATCGTTGGCAAATTTTGTGCCAACGATAATCGTAGTAATAATACATGAAAACTTTTTACAGTGTACCTAATAAATAATTTGATTTTCTTTTACTAAAACAAAAAGTTTATTTTGATATAAATCTAAAACAAATTAATAAAAAAAAAATATATAAAACTAATATATAAAAATATCCTGTTTTCTTTTTTATGTACAACACTAGAAAACTACAGATTTTACCGCACAAATTCCCCTTCGACGTTTTGTTTTCCTTTTAATATATATTCTATAAATAAAATGTTTGAGAAAATCATGAAAACGTTTAACATCTGTTAACTAGCCTTAAAATTTAAGTTTAAATACAGGATAATCATAATTTAGGGTGTAAAAATCAATGTCAAAATATTGTTAAGGAGCTACATCCAGCTAGACTACTGAAAAAAGATCAAAATTCGATTTTATTTTTCCAAGAAAGTATTGCTGGAGAAGAAACTAAAGACTATGTTGAGGTTGGTAGATGTGTCCCCTTAACAAAAATTCCCTTTAAAAGCAGGAACAATCAGGCATGTTAAGAATTTTGTCCCCAATATATTAGTCCTGTTGGAGAGACTATATAACGATAATATGAATCAGAATTCCTTCTAAACGGTTTGTTCTTTCCAACCATTAAACACCCACACCAACCATCTGTGGTGAATTATTTTCTTATCAAAAATTTCTTAAATCCCGAACTTAAGTTTTCTTGAACGATAAAACAGTTTCTCTCTTCCTTTTACGTTTTCTTAATATTTATTTGCTATTTTTTTCTTCTTTTTTTGGTTCTTCAAAAATCCTTGCCGGAGGACAATAAATTAAGGTAAATGGTCGATGATTTGCATAATCGATTGTATTTTATGCTATAAATTTATTTTCTAACACTTGAAGAATGGGAGAAACCAAGCCCCATACCAAATTTTGGGGTGAATATCGACTGAAGAGGCAGAAAAATAGTAAAACAAGAAAACAAACTAAACGGAATAGAAGTCATTGCCTTGGCAGAGGTTTTTTTTTCTTATTTCTAGATTTGCGTGTGTAGTTTTTCGAAATTGTAGTATTCTTGTATATACAATATATTTGAATTCGATTTTCTCTTCCCTATGCTTTCCCAGAATTTTTACTTCTTTTTTTTTTTTTTTTAAATTAATGATTTTACAATTATCTGCACTCAAAAACAAAAAACCAAAATAAAAAAAGAAAGAAAAACAAATTATTTAATTGATTCGCTATAAATGTTGTCATATTCGCAGGTGGACATGAAAATGTATTTAACAAGGAAAATAAAAAGGGGAGGAAAAGCAATCCTATAACTTGGCTGATTCAGTTCAATACAATAAATTCAACAAGAAAATAATGAAATGAAAAATAAAATAAAATATCTGGCAAACTACCCAACTTTTTTAGACTAAATATTTCAAGTTTAACTTAGACATGAAATAAACCACTTCCGATTAAACATTTCCGTTCAAAAACTAGTCAGTTCTTGCTTTTCGTTTAGTAAATGCTTGTATTCAAAATTTGTTAAAATTACTCGAATGATTTTTGATTTATTGGCCCCATTAAAGTAAAATCAGTAAGGACTTTTTACATCTGACATTTATCCACCGAAAATAATTCTTTGACATTTGGCATAAATTCTACTTTCGTATAAAGTCCGATAAATGGAAGAATCGCAAAAGTGTTTATACAGATATGAATTCAGCGAATAAATGTCAGACCTAAATACGTCCTAAGAGTCATTCTCGAGTTAAAAAAAAGTGATCAGACACAGATATCATTGCAAAAATAGTGAATTCGAATTCAAATGAATCGAATTTTTGAACGATTACAATACTCTTTTATACTTTAATTAAAATCTAAGAAAGTAAAAAGAAAATCAGTTCATCATACTCTAAGTTTTGCCATATACTAAAGCCAAAAGTTTTGTCTAGTCTAGACGACTTGTTAGAATTTCCCTCGATTTCCAGTTCCTTTGATATGCGATTTTTGCCCTTGGTATCCCCATATATACTATTTGGCACTGATCCCATGTAATAAAGTGTTCGAACGACCGTCCAAAAAAAAAAGAAAAGAAAAATAAGACAGTATATATGGATTTTCCGACTTGTCTATGAAATTTTCCCTTTCATTCATGGCGTCAACGAGAAAAGATATTTTTGCCTTTTTGTATGTCACAAATATAAGTCTTTTTTCATTTGCTTGCTTTTGGGTCGTATTTGGTATGTGTTTTCCTTGTTTTTTCCGAGCATACTCATCAGAAACTGAACTTTGGATTGCAATTTCCATATTATAAATATATACTCTCCAAAAAATATATTCATTGTCACAAAGAGCAGACGGAAAATGTGTTGCTCGTTTCGGAATTTGATATCCTGTACTAACGCTGAACTATTTTATGGACTTAATTTTCAGTTTTTCTTTTTGATATAATTTTTGTTTAAAATATATCACACTTTTTTGTCGTATTTATTTTTTGGCCTGCGTAATCAAAATTCTCTCAAATAATGGAATTAAGTACGTTCCATACTCTGCGCCCATGAATCCCATCCAAACTTTACATACATCAATGATTCAGACATTTATTTTTGTTCTATATATACTTATGTATGCTATTTCAGTTCATTTGAATTTAAATGTTTTGTTGTTGTAATTTTATATACATATATACATATTTTGTTTTTTTGCATAAAATTGTTTTAATTCTCATTTAATTTAATTTCTTTTTATTTTCTTCTTTTCAGAGTCGGTGTCTAACGATTTCAAAACTGGCGTCTGGACTCAAGTGAATTTCTTTTAATACTTACGCGCATACCCAGAAATTACATTCGGATAACCCAAATGTGACATCGCGTATAACGAAATTGTTGAGGTGTTCATTTATTACATTTGTTTTATTTGGTTTTGTTTTGTGAGATAAATATATTTATCTCTTATTCGGGATTTTTTGTTGCCGTGGACAAATTTGGATCCAAAAATACAAATGAAAATTTTGTCGTACAAGGACGTTCGAAAATATATTAATTTAATCATCTACAATAGAACCGAACAGAATAAAATCGTTTGCGTCTAATTGTTTTTTTTTTTCCTTTGGATGCTGTTAAAAATCAGGACAACAAAACTTTTAGTGTTGCCTGATTTTTATGCCGTGGGGCCGTGTTTAGAGTAAACCAAGGATGGTTCAACAATCGACTGTTATTGACATTCCATCAAATGAAATCAATAATGATAAGAAATATAATGCTGATCGTTATAAATGCTGTCCACCACCACTTTTCGTAATTCTCATTTCATTAATTGAGGTAAGAAAAATATATTATAAAACATTTTTAACTTATATTTTCTTGCTCTATGATTAGCAATAAATATTAATAATATAATATTATTAATAACAATTATATTTCTATATTTATTACAAATAGTTTAAATAAAATCTACACTGAAAATCCCAACAACCCTTTTCAAATCGGGTAAGCCCATGAATGAAAGAAATAAAATTACGCTTTCTCTTGTTTCAAATTGAATTTTTCTGGACATATATGTTATCAGTGCCTTGGGACACATTTGAAGTATTATGTAAAAGTAAATCATGATTATTTGAAGAAAAAAAAGTTCTCTTTTTCTTTTCTTTGACAGTTATATATTTTTAAATCAAATATATAGAAAAAACTATGATTATCATAAGTCATGACTGACAATAAGGCACCGAATACGTCACAAAAAATATTTCAAAATGGCCAGAATACGCACTGCGTGATCTTGTATTTTCTAATTCATGAGAGACTAACCCTCAACGAAAAACGTTTAGGCCTGTTTATTATGTTTACCAATTAATCATGACGTGTATTTCGGTGTTTTATTGCTTTTCAAATGAAACATGATGAAAAATTATTCAGACAATTTTTTTGACAGATATCTAAATCAAAAACCATTTTCCCTTATATCCAAAAAAAAAAAAAAATTATTCCTTGTTTGGATTCTAAGGATTTTCATTAAAACGAGATACATTTACCACGTTAGGGTCCCGATATATAAGAAATGAGGGTTTTTAACTTTAAATATAGAATATTGTTTTTTTGTTGTAAGAGAATTGCAAATGTACACCAATCCAACATGAATCCAATATACTTAAAATAGGGATCGATATATAATAATGCGTGGTGGTTTTCATGTCATAGAAATTCAGGCTCGAAGAAAGTATCCTCTAGTATTTTTATGAGATTGCATTTCTATCTCATTTCTTAATATAATAAAACTTTCGAAGTAAATTAGAAAACTTATTTGTTGTTTATGTTCATTCTCTCGTTTGTTATTACATCATGAATATATTTATTTAATTGAAATACTAGAAAATGGAGACTACAAATGGAATAGTTACAAAAAATTGTATCGTAAATATTATTAATTGAGGAAGAAATTGTTATTTCATAAAGATCTAGTCTTGATTTAATTTAAATTAATTTTTGTAAGAATATAACATATGTTATATATAAAAAATATACAGTTCCTACTCAAAAAATCAGCCATGTTATCGTTTTTACAGTTCTGTGTTTTTCTTAGTATACATTACATCTTAAAGTTTTAGAAAATACAGTTTTCAATCAATATAAAAATAATTTAATATCCTGGACCTGTTAATTGTCTTTTAACCTAACTTGGAAAATGTTTTTGTTTAACAATAAAACAATCCTAGAAAAGATATAAAATCGATACATGAAGAAAATCGCATGAACGATAAAATCAAGGATTGGATGGAAGATATGCGCTGACAAGAATCAAGGCATGTAAAAGAAGGTTAAGGTTATACAAAATGTTGAAAATGATGGGAAGTCATTGTATTTCGAATTAATGTACAGGATTTCTAATTAAATATCTATCGTTTAACCTTTAATCCTTTCAAAACATTCAAAGAAACAGATAAATATTTACTGTACCTTATTTTCTTATTTTTGAGCACATTTCTTTCTCAACTAACATTGATATTGATTTTCGATTCTATAATATTCTTTCCTAATATATATACTTTTTTTTTATCTCAAAACGCCTTTTAAGTACTCGAGAAAAATTTTTCCGATATTTATATTTTCCCCCAAAGTGCTATGAAATTTTAAATCGGTCATAATATCAAACAATCTCGGTCTCTTGTTTATCTGTGAGATCCAATCGAAGTATTTTATTTATTAGTTTAATATTTCTATTTTATTCTTTAATTATCCTCCAAAAAAAAAAACATAGTTCAATACATTCTTGTTGACACATAAGAAATGAATTTATTAAGATTATAAAATATAAAAAAAAGTGTTTTAAATATAAAAATATACAAAACAGAATAAAACGAAAATATACCCCAATCTAAAACCAATTTATTCAACCTCACCTTCTAGTTTATTCAAAGAAGGAAAAAAAACAACAAAATAATAATAAATAATACAAAGAATAAGAATATATTTTTTCATGAGCCAAACGCGAAGGCTCCAAAGTTTGTTCTCATGGTTATATTTTAATGGACAGTGTGCGGGTCACAAAAGTACAATAAAGAAAAACACAGCAGAAGAAGAGAGAAATAAAAAAGACGACAAGCAAGAACTCATCATCATTGTTGAACCAAATGCGCACCGGGATATGCCACCCAAGAAAAGTGTTTTGTAATGTTTTGTGTGTGGTATTATCCGAGATCCAATATAATATAATAATATAATCAAAAAATCATCCACCAAAAAACCTATGTAACTATCAAGATTCATATATTCATATATATATATATATATATATAGATATACAGTGTAGTCCTGACATTTCTCTCCTTTTGCTCGTTGTCTGTCCTAATAGTTGTTCGGCCTGCTCGAACTAATCTTACCGGACCCCGAATCGACCGGAATATTTAAAAGAAACATCCAAGTTTTTAGTATTAATAGGCCCTTCGTTTTCATATACAACTGGAATACAATGGTTACACCCTCAACTATGTAAATAAACAAAAATTTTAATATGAATTGACGTGACACATAAAATTTATTGTTTTGGGAAAGAAAAAAAAAAACACAACACAACAAAATAATAATAATAATAAAAGAATAATAATGATGAAAAAAAAGAAGAAGAAGAAGAAATATTCATAAATAAATAAAATTTCATATTAAATAATAAGAAAATAATAAACTGTTTTTCTTCGTCTCGTTATAGATTGGTGTCTTCGTTTATGATCTTTTAACAACCGAAACACAAATGGAACCGGCCGGACCAATTTCAATCGAATCGGTATTAATTTATCGTCCTGATCGACGACAAGAAATCTGGCGTTTCTTTTCTTATATGGTGTTACACGCTAATTGGTTTCATATTGGTTTTAATGTGGTCGTTCAATTAATTATTGGTCTACCATTGGAAATGGTACATGGCTCATTTCGGATAGCATGTATTTATGTTGCTGGTGTTTTTGCCGGATCATTAGGGACTAGTGTTATCGATTCAGAAGTTTATCTAGTTGGTGCAAGTGGCGGAGTTTATGCACTGTTAGCAGCTCATTTAGCTAATATTTTATTAAATTTTGGTGAAATGAAATATGGCATATCAAAATTAGCATCGATATTAATATTTGGTAAGTAATTTTTTTTATTATTTTATTTTATTCAGATTAGATGTCTGTTATATTTTTTTTTGAATTCATTTTCTTAATAAAAATGGAACTTGTAATAGCACAAAATCAGCAGTGGAATTTTGTATGGTGGCAAGTGATATTCAAGAATTATTTTCATATATCACGTAAACTAAAGTTTTTCGCTTGAAACTGATAAATTTGAGGTGACAGATCACAGTTGAGCCTGTCACTTGGCGCACGATATTCACATTCAAGATGATACAAAATTCCACTGCAGATTTGAGATGTCCGTCTTGTATATTAAATCATTTCTTTTTCTTATTTTCATTATAGTATCTTGTGATTTTGGTTATGCAATTTATTCACGTTACACAATCGAACCGCATAGTGCCCCATCAGTATCATACGTTGCGCATATAGCCGGTGCATTAGCTGGTCTAACAATAGGCTTATTAGTATTAAAAAATTTCGAACATAAATCACATGAGCATCTTTTATGGTGGTCAGCATTAGGAATTTATACGGCATTCACAATATTTGCAATTGTATTCAATTTAATTAATACAATGACTGCACAAATACTCGAAGAGGAGGGTGAAGTAATAAAACAACATTTGCTTCATGATTTGGGTGTTTCGTAAAATTTTTTTTGTCTTCTTAGTTTTTTTCTCCAATTCTTAAAAAAAATCTCAATTTTTTCCTTTAAAAAATGTTTAGGTCTCCTTTTTTTGCCTGTTTGTTTGTATTTAAATTATTTCAACCTTATTATAATATTACTTAGTTTTTTTTTTTTTTTGTAAATAATTGTTTCATATTCTTTTTTTTTTTTATTAATTTTAAGCATTAAAAATATAATAATTAATTTAAAGAAAGAAAAAAAAAAGAAAAATTTACACATGAATCCCAAAACGTGAACCAAACTGTTGTGATATTGCCAAAGACTGATTTGTATAGAAACATTTTTTTTTTCGTTTGTTCTCGGATAAACAAAAATAGTTACTAGTGAAAACAATTAATTGTAAAATAAGAAAAAATAAAATAAAATTAGTAATAATGAAAGTGAAAAAATGGTAATTAATTAATATTTGTAATAAATTAATATAAAAAAAATGCTTAATATTTAAAGTATAAAAAAAAAAAAATAAAGTGGTAAAATATTTTGTATTTTGTAGAAAGTTTTTCTTTTTTTTTTGTTAGTACATGGTACGATTGTTGATAAATCTTTAAAAAAAAAAATGATTTCTTATTATTTTTTTTGTTCACATATTGGAATTAGTTAGTTAGACTTAGTTTTCATCCTATACACGTGTATTCTCGATAGCACGAGTTTGAGTACAAAGTTGTGCAACAAAATCACCCAAGAATACAGTCTCGAGACAAGATTTACTATAAATTAAACTTCAAAAATTGATCCGAAAACATAATATATGTATTATGCCTAAAATAAAATAAAAACTTCTTCAACACGAATCGAATAGATCATTTTCGTCTACATATTTTGTTGTCGAAATTTATTCAAATTTTAGTAATTTTAAACAAATTTTTATTTGAAATAAACAAAGTACTTGTCACCGCGTTTATGTTGCACATATTTGTATCACAAAGTGAGGATGAACTATAAAAAAGAAACTATGATGGTTCGCTTGAAGTTACTAAAAAGTAGTATTTTCCTATTTTTAAATACGAAATTGTATCTTAAAGCGAACAAATCCTATGAAAATAAAGTTGAGTAACTAAATCGAATTACTACTAAAACTACACTGAACCTTTTTTGTATATGAAATAAAATAAAAAATTGCTTTAAACTCTTCTGTATAAAGGACTAAAATTGTCAATCAATAAAAAATATTTAAAACATTTTTAAGCTGATTTTTATACTGCAAATTATAATCAATAAATTTATATAAAATTGTTTCAAAATATTATCATAAAAAAAATTTATACATAAACTTTTCTTTTTTATATAGAAAAATCGCTTTTTTCCTTAATAGTCACAAAAAAAACAAAAAAAGAACAAAACAAAACTTAAAATACACAATTTTTTATACACGAAATTATTTTAAGCTAGTCGAAAATTTATATAAATAAGTGTAAAAAAAACAATACTTTAGATATTTTTTGTCCTGTTTCTCATGTAATTTAAATAAATTATTATAATCATAAAAAAAAGTAAATATTAAATTAATTAAAAATATGAATTTTTAAGACAGGAAGGAAAGATTTTTCGAATCCGAATCACATTTATTATAATTTTCTATGATCAAAGAAAGTATTATTATATTATTTATTTATTATTATTATTATTTTTTTTTTTTTAAAAACGTAAAAATATGTTTTTTTTTTAATTTATTTCAATTAAAAATAGTAAAAAAAATTATCAAAAATTAAGCAAAAATATTTATAATTTAACAAAACAAGTCATCTGCTAATTTTTTTTTTAAAATTTTATTTAAATAAATCTATTAAAAAATATATTATAGAAAAAAAAAAATAATACAATCAAGTTTGACAGTCGAGAGTTTCTAAACGCGAATGGAATAACAATTTGCACTTACGAAACACTCTGTATCAACTTTTTGCGTAAATCCACATTTATTACAGTAAATTTACTCATGTTTTTTCTAATATATGTATTTTTTTTTAGAATTAAGATAAGCCAAAGAATATTTTTCTTTTATAACAAAAAAAAAGAGAAGATTGAAAAAAATAAAATATAAAATTCAACAAAAAAAAAACTACTAAAATAATGATAAAAATTAATTTTTTTATTCGATTAAAATCTTTTATTTTAATCACAATTCCAAAATCAAAAAATTTTTTTTTTTTTGTAAAAATAACAAAATAAAATCACACTGCCAAAAGCATGGAAATAGAACAAAAAAAAAAAAAAACAAACAAAAAAACATTATAAATAAAAAGAAAATTTGAAAAATTTAAAACTTTGGGTTTTATTTCCTTAAATTGAATTACAGGCTAAGGTCCCTAACGAAATCTCTATGAAAATTAATCTGGAAGGGAAGACCGGAGCACATTGAAAATAATGTTTTATTATAAAATATTTAACGTCGGAAGCGTAACTGACTCTTACATCCCCAAACGGGCACCCCTGAAGATCAATTTTAGATCCATAATCTCTGAATCAAGAAATCCTGGATTTTTATCACGATCGATAGAATTGTTTCGACTTTTTTAAATTTACTGTGTCCTTTTAACAGATTTATACAGGTTTCATTTTTTAGGAATTAGGATATTATAGTAATTAAAACACCATTCCAATTACAGCTAATGTTTCATCTACTTTATTTAGACTTTCTCAAGGCCTTGGAAATAATAAATAAATAATATAAAAATGAGCAAAGCAAACCATAGCAGTGAATTTACATTTTCTCTATATCGGCCGGACCACTATGGAACTTTCCCGATAATGTCATAAAATATTCATTTCAGTTCGCCTATTCTAAATGTACATTCCAAGTTTCATTAAAATGTGACTACTATTGACCGAATTAGTAACGTTTTTTTTTTGCCCTCCCGCAACCCCCACCTAAGGGAGATGCATTCTATCTTTTCAGTTGACCCATCCAGAATGCACAGACCAAGTTTTAAGAAAATCCGCCCATTATTGAGTGAATTATTGAAGTTTTCCTATTTTAGCACCCCACAACACCCCCCCGAGGGGAGACATATTAAATTTTTTCAGTTGGCCTATCCCAAACGTACATTCCAAGTTTCATTAAAATCCGACTATTATATTGGCCGAATTAGGGAAGTTTCTATATTTCCACCACAACATTTTTAAAAAAAAGTTTTGCGCATTAGTGTTGCCAGAAGTGAATAGTGAAAAGTTAATATGTTCTGATTTCGACCTTAGTACATAAACTGTGCAAATCTCATCAAAATTGGACGTATAGTACAGTTTCGGTTTTACAACTAGTGCAAAACTAGACTATATTTGGACAAAACGTATTCTTAGACAGTGTTGCCTTAGTCGAATATGGGCCAAAAACGAATCAGTTCTAAGTTAGGGTCCAATACATGAACTGCATAAACGTATGCAATGAGATTTTCTTGCGTTCATTTTATGATTACTACCGAAAGCAAATTATTGCTGGGATAATAAATAATCGAAGTATGAGTAATTATAAAGTATCCCAACTTCCTATCTCTGCCGTGACGATGTTTTTCAGATTTTGACTGTAAATTTTCAACCCTTTTCTATCCACTGCTGATATAGATAGAGCTACATATTGTAGTTATGGGTGACAGAGAAATATGATTTAAACAAACGAGCACGTCCAGAAATGTATATACCAATGCATACTAGAAAGAAAATAAGAGTTTTCACAAATTCTAAAAAAAAGGAGAGTTTTGAGGTCTACCATGTGCTTAACGGGATGTTATTAAAAAAAATTGCATTCTCCTCTTCCTGATCATTTTGGCTTTGAAAAGTGCCCGTGTTCTTTTGCTTAATCCGTCTTGGATCCGTCGCGATCAGTGTAGTCTAATAGAAAACGTATATATTAAAAATTTTAATGCGTCGTGAATCAGTCGTGGATCCGTCATTCTGTTCCCCGCATTATAATTACTTCAGTGTCATTTGGCCTTTTTGAATGCCAATTTACTATTATATTTATAAAGCAACCGATGTTGCAACTATTCCCGAATCAAACCTCAGTCTTCTCTACTCGTGTCGATGTTTGAGTTCGACATGAACCGCTTTTATTACTTTCGGTTTTTGGAAAACGGTCAAATATTATTATATTCAAAAATATGTAAAATTTATAGTCATGGGATAAAAGAAATTTTTTTTCAAAGCAAACAAAAAAAATCCTCCCGCAATAAAACGACAGACAACAAAACAATGAATTCACCTTGACTTACAACAAGAGCCATTTAACCCCGAAAGTATTTCCCATTCAATTAATTTTTAAATACAATTTCATAAATTCAATCTACAAGATCCATTATAAATCCCAAAAGGATCGTCAGCAGCTTGTCAATAAAAAAATGTTTTGCGTTTCTTCTACCCCAAAGAAAAAAAAAATAATATTTTTCCAGCCACCCAAAAAAATAAAAAAAAGAACCATAAGATCAGACAGACGAGATCCAAAACATTTCAATCAGTCAAATAACAAACGAAACCAAAAGCACACAACCTGAAGAACAAGAAATGGGGCTGAGATTTAAGATGTTTCTTTTGTTGGTAGATCTTTGAAATATTTGATCGTGTGTTCGTACGATTGACCTGCATTTTTAATCAATAAGAGTGGACCACCACGAGGGATTATCATTTTGGCAAAATATTGAAATGTGGACATGTTCCCTTTATTTAGGATTAGTTTAAACAGTGCAATCCGGTGAACGTCCAATGAAGATTACTAAGTCAAAACATTTCAGAAGTGATCTTTTACAGATCATCTGAAGATTTCAAATTCTACCTGATATGATTGAAATGATTTTGTGTATAGAATATACATGTAAAAGTATAGTCTTATTGTACACCTATATGTCCTGAAAAACGCTGAATCGGCGTTTTTTCTTTGTTAAAAAAAAGTCCACAAATTGATGATGGACCACTGCTGTAAAAAAAATGAGAGGAGGACTTCAGTTTTTAATGAAGTCTTCATGTTTTTATACGAGTAATGGAATCGTTTTTTAGTCTCAAATGACGGTGAAACATGCTTTTTTCCGTTTCTCTGGGATGTTTTTTTTTTGTGAATTGGTATGATTTAGTGGTTGGCAGTACATTAAAAAGTATTTTAGCGATTGCTTAAAGAGACAGGTTATAGATATTTTATGCAATTTATGAACTTCAGAAAAAACAATAAAATTGAAAAAAAGGAGTTTGCTTTTTCAAGTGAAAAATGATGACTAATTAGATGGAATTTACAATTTGACACCGGGACACGGTTTTGATGTAAGATCATTCGCCAAGGACTACTAAATACTTAAAATTTTCAATGATAAAAAACAAAGCTGGAAGTGCGGATATCAATTATTTCAAATCATAAAACACATCTCAAAGTTATTATACAAGTAGACATCGATTAAGCTTTCTTGTTCAATGAGGAGTGTTTAAATTTAATTTCCACTAACATTTTCTTATTTAACCGATTTTATCCTAAAACTAACAAAACAAAAAAAAAAATTATAACATCCAGATGTAGAAAATTACAGCACATGATTTTCGGTGTGTTTTTTTGTTTTGGGAAGTACACACCTGTGAATCTCGTGCAAAATTCAAGATTCGAAAGGGAACGTCATTTTGGGAGTTGTTGTGTATTTTTTCGTTTAATAATATGTTTCACTATTTTCACAGAACTCTTCTCGTCTGGACAGATTCGAAACGAACATTGTGTACGAATTCTTGATGATCCTTCTACATATATACAAAAGTATATTCTGATTCAGAAAAGCACGCAATAAAATTGTTAAAATAACTAAAAACACTTGAAATACGTAATTGATAGGCTGGACGAGAGAGGATTAAAAAAAACCGAAATTGAACGTATGAGCCTAAAAAAACCTTTCGATTTTAAATTTTTGAATACGGTTGCGGCTTTTTATGGTTTTGTTTAGGAAACAAAAATTTAAATATTTTTCAGTTTAATTGATGGACCACAAAAAAAGTTCAACGTTACACGCAAACGGTTTTTTTTCTTCTGTTTTCATTTTTAATTGAAACCGATTTTCATATGATTTCAAATAAGATTTGGAAGTTTTTCGTTTTTCATTTTGGGTGAAATTACGAATTTTACGAACTACGCAAACGATTTAAATTAGACTTTGAAGAAGCGAAAAAAACAGAATATGAAAATTTGCAGTAAATACATATTTCTGGAATTTGGAATGAAAAGAGAAAAAAAATTGTTTTGTTTAACAAAAAAAAAATTCGGCAAAATTTATAATTAAAATGCATGCGCGCAGGTATTAAAAAGGCTTTGGGTCGTTCGGCAAATTCAGGTTGGATTCTTTTGTCTGACATGTACATGAAAACTGTGCCTGCAATATGATTTTAGACTTTGCATACGTATGGCAGGCAAACTTAATTAATTAAATTGTTTTTTTTTTTTTATAGATTACAGTGCAATTTAATTTAGAACACAAAACTGAACTGTCTTGTGAGATGTTCCATAATACGAAAGGCAACTTGATGCAGCCATATCAATAATCATATATAAGTTTCTGTACCAGTGCTACTGGGAATATTTTAAACAGTATTTTATTTAAAGAACAAAGAAAAAAGTGTTTTTTTTTTTTGCTTTCGCAGGATTTGATCTTGAATGGTCTAAACTATTAGAAAAATCAAGAAAAATATGTCTTTATTTTTAGTTTTGTAACAAAAATTGCTTTGATGATGTATAGTACAGTGTTTGAAATTTTTTTTTTTTCAATATATAGTAATATTTCTTTAGTAAAATGCGTATATTTTAATTCTAACTATAAGATATTGCATTTATTTGGAAATTCTATAACAGATGACACTAAATGCTTCTATTTCCTATGGATTTTCAAGAATCTGGCTGTTCTAACATATGTAAAATGTCTTATTATATGGCATTATACGTTTAGAAATATTGGTATATTCCGTAAACCTTCGTTTAATTTACCAAAATTTAAAACCATTTCTGAATATTAGTTAAACCTATGAAAAGTTTAAAAGTAATTTAAACCAAGTTTTATGAAAAATTAATCGATAAAATTTTATTCGCATACGAAATGCTGATTTTTTCATCCTTTAAAAACATAAATATAAGTTCATATAATTATCAAAGAGCTTAAACATTTTAAAACGTTTGCAATCTTTTTAAGTATTTTGTTACCAAGAAATTGTAACACATAGAATAGTAAATTTTAGAAAGACAATTTAAAATGACAAATACGAATGAAATACGAAAACAAAAAACGGAAACAAAAAACGGAGACGAAACGAAAAACTTGTCAAACTAGAATGGTATAAATTTAGCTTAAAAAATAAACTCTTTTTGGCTTTAATTAAATTAAACCAAATGACAATGTAAAATTTAAACAATTTTTTACTGGATATACAATACGATTTTGATTAAAAAATAAGCGCAAATTTTCGACCGCGAATAGTTTCCATTTTCAGTATTTCAGTTTATAGAATAGTCCCTTAGTACCAAAAATAGCGTATATGATTTTATTCACTAAATCCTGACACTATAGGGGTTAATTTTGAATAGCTAGTTTTGCTGAGAGATATAAAATACTAGCTGGGGAGGTAAGAATGTTGTACCCTATGAGCATGAGAATATCTTGCTCACTGTATTCATGCCTCACCCTATACTTTTGTATAATTATATAAACTTTTAACGCTATTGCTTACCTTGAATTTGACCTCGCAGCAAAGTCAATAGACAACCTTTCTAGAATCACAAAAAAAATTAGGTTTCCGTGTTGAATTCGTGAATTTGTTTTTGGAAATTGCAGATTTACAGTAAAATACGATAATCGAATTTAATTAGGGTCTAAAAAAAAAAAAATTAAATTAAAATGTGTGGGAGTTGTGCGGGATTGGGTTTGAAATCATTTCAAGAGCGCGAAAAAACATGAATTCTCACACCTGGTTCCAAACACTACATACATATACCTACACTATGGCGGTTGATGATGGCGCCATAACAAAAAATCGCGAAATGCACCCACTCATTTTCTCAGGATACATCAACGGCTCGGCATTTATTTCATTAATAATATTATTGTTCGTGTGTGTCTCTGATGATGATCATACATGAAATCCTTCCAATCGTTTTGGCTTAAAATCTTTCTTTATTTTTTTAATCAATTTAATTGCATTTTTTCGATCTCTTCATATAATGTGGGACGTTTTTTTTTGCTGCTTACCGATTAGATGATTGGTTTGGTCTGCGTCGATCATTATCAGCTGATGATCATTAATCTCGGACATAATTTTACTATTTCGGAATTTCACGGTTGGAATAATTACAGAGCGGCAAATAGGAGAGAAAAAAAACCGTACATATCGATAATAATAAGAGGAAATTTTCCTTCTTCATAAATGTTAATTTTTGTCTTTCATATCGAATAATATATAAATAAGGATTCGAAAAGAAGAAGAAAAGAAAAACAAACATTTAGAAAATTGATAATAATACAACCGTAACTTTCTCTATACGGCGATGTTTGTCATTCTCAAATAAATATGTACATGTCTGATGACCATAAATATAAGATAAAGCGAAAAGAAATGTCATTTTTAATGTTGCGTTTGTCATGACCGCCGTTGAGTTAACATGTCGCGGTTGGTGTCGTTTTGAAGCTCTGTTAGTAATCTTTCTGTGGCTTTTGTTTTTGGCCCATAGTAAAATTATGCAAAGTCCAGAGATTGAAGAGATATATTTTCGGTATTTTATGCTGTTTTTATTTGATGAAAGATTGAAAACAAAAGAAGCTACCTAGATCATCCTCGCACTTTTTAAATTCCTTGATTGTTTTACCCGGATCGGACTTTACCAATGAGTTTAGAGTGTCATATCGATTTTAAGAGGTCTCCTTGATTAACACCCCAGTACCACTTTTAAACTTTTGAAATCATCTATAGCGCTTTCGACCATTCAAGATATCCCCAAAAATATCTCAGATGATCTGGGTAGATTTAGTTGATTCTCCAAACAGAAAGATTACTAGCAGAGTTTTAAAACGATACCAACCACGACGTGTTAACTCAACGGCAGCCGTGACAAACTGGTTTCAAAAAATTACATTTCTTTTCACTTATTTTTACATATTATATGTGATAAAAAAATACATGCTCTTGTTAACACATATCGTAAGCAATGCCTTTTGGAATACTCATACCAAATATCAAGTGAATCGAATCAACAGTTTTTGGGAAAATTTACTATGTATTGACCAAAATATCGTTGTGTTTGTTTTATGTATAAATGAAAAACGTATTTTTCATAGGAAACAAAAACTTTATTAAACAATATGCTATATTGTCCATTTTGGTTGATGATGTTTTCAATTTTCCTGGGTTTTCTGCGCAAAAAAACGAGACAAGTCATTTTCACAGCCTTCTTTTCAACTCAGTTTTATGTCAGTGAACGAGATCTGCAGAGACCGATACAAGTAGGAGCTTGATGGTGCGAGGTCAAGACTATACGGTGGATGTGCTAAAAATTGTTAACCAAGCTGCAACAATTTTTGATGAGCGGCCAAACTTGTATTTGATCGAGCGTTATCATGATGAAACACAACACTTTTGATTCACCAAATACTGGACACTTCTGTTTGATGGTTTTCAATGGTCAATTTAAAATTCTGAATCTTTCCTATCGGTTAATGTCAATTAAATTCGATCAATCTTGTCATTAACAACACAATAACTTTTTGGACTACCAAATATTTCCAGAACTGTAATTTCGACTAAATCGCGTCTCAAATTTTTAGTAAATTCAATTAATCCCCTTTAACTCTTTGAATTTTTCCAATTTTAACTTTAAATTATTCGTTCAACCTTTTACCTACTATGCATAGGTACATGTGCATTAAGAAAGTGAAAATATACCTACTTCTTAATAATTCGTTTTTTATTTCATTAAAATTTTATTCATAGAAACGGAAATGCTCATTTGCTTCACTTCCTAGATTCACTCTTCCGATCAACAGAACAAAAAAAAAATACTGAAGACACAACTCAGATGGCGTTAATAGCTCTCTTGTTACAATGGTAAAGTAACAAAAAGCCAGACGCATATCGGAATGTAAAGTAATACTAAAAGAACAAAAAAAAACAAACATATACTATATGGTATTTCGAATTGAATTCATCAAGATCGTTTTATGAAGAATATTCTACGCGTACACTGACTACGTATGTCAACACATCGGCACAAATCAAAAAAGTAAAAAAAGAAATGAATGATCACAGTTAGACGAAAGACCCATCTATAATTAAGATTCGTGGAATCCCTTCTGAATTGTACAAGAGAAATTCCTTTATAGATCCTGTCATGTCGTCGGAAGTCATATGATGCGCCAACTGAATCTTAATTGGGGAATCCGTCCCTCCATATCTTACCTAGTTCACATTTATGTTTTTTTTGTTTTTTTTTTTATCTGATTGTATACACAGGTATCGTTTTATCGTTTCCCATGTATTACATTTTTCTTATGCAAATACTTTTCCATTTTATTCGATTGGCCATTGGTGTGACATCAACTTTTGAAATGCACTCAAACACATAGTTTTTAGGCTTTGTCCGTACATATTCAAGAGCCTCTCAGTAAACTAACCACATATACTTGTTGTCCATCATTCCATCAAGTTTATATTATGGTAGCTCATTCGCCCATCGACAGGTCGAGAACCATTGAATATAAGATTCCTTAGGAATTGCGAAACGACAGGTGTAAGCCGGCGCCTATATATTAGACGAGGCCGCGAGTTCTTTTAGTTATTATTTTCATTTTGTGTTCGCTTTTTTTCTTTTTCTTTATTTCAAAACATTTCAGAACAGATTTTATAGACATTATTATATCGGACTGGCCTGAAACAGTTTCAACTAATTTCCATTCTTTTGGATTTGTGTTTTTTTTTGTATTTGAAGCTTAGAGCTTCAAAGAAATTTTCCGTGTTGTTACTTTTTTAGACCTTCGATTGAGTGTATCCCGATCATCATCCACAAAAAATAAGACAAAAATTCAAGACGATATGAAATTATTCTTGTCCGACTCTTGGATAGCTTGAGTTATTCGATTTTTTTTCCTTTTTTTTTGCAATGTGCCGATAAAATGTTTGCATGATTCTTGTAAGTCTTCTTTGGTTTCGTCTCATTTTCCCGAAGTATATCTTAAAATTGTCGTACCAACATAAGTGCTAAGAATCTACTAAAATTCTGATTGACCACGGCACCATCACCAAATCTCTGTTCGCGTCCATCGTCTTTGAATATTGTGTCCGCTTTTGTCATTGTCTTTTGAAGTTCTGTAATAGAAATTCATCACATGTTGCGATACGTTGATATGCCGACGACATTTCGATTGGAATTGTTTTCGAAAACACCGTTATTTTGGAAAAGAACCCAATTGGAAAAAAAAAGAATGAAAATAACAGACGGACGAAATTGTATACGTTAGTTAATTGATAGTAGAATTCTTTTAGGTCTTTTTTTTCCTTGGTTTTCCATCAAAATAATTGTTTCGTTCGCGTTTGTAAAGTTTTTTCGTTTCTTTTTTTGTGTTTGGATTTTGATTTTTAGCGGATCCTAATCGCTGAGACAACAAAAATGATTATGCTTTTGATGATGAACGAAAACGGGCGATTTTGGTTTTTTGTTGATCCTTCTGATAAGTTATATACCGGTTCTTAAAATTTTCTTTTTTATAGATTTTTGTACATCAAACGGAACTAGAAAGTTACTACAATGTCGTTTATATGACCTATACCTTCTCGCATCTGTAAATTTCTCATATATGCTTTAAGTTTCTTTAAAAATATAATATTTTCGACAATTTTCCTTAACATTTTTATAGAATTTGTAGATTTTATTTTGGAATGTACTCAAGAAGAAAATAATCCACTGCTATGACTATTCTGGAAAAAAATTAATTAATACAATTGAATTGATGGATTCAAAATGTTCAAGATTCTTGTCTGACAATTTTATAAATATAATATGAAACTAAAGGAATCATATTATAAATATAAATACAAATAAAATGAATTTCACAATATCTTTCGATTTCAATTTTATGTCATATTGAATTAGAATAAATATAGGTTTTTTGTAGATGCTGTAAAAATATTGGCTAACAAAATTATAAGAATTCTAATAAGTTCAAACGTTCTTTTTTCTAGGAAATCCTTTCTTGGCTTTATTGGACTTCAAATTTGCAAGTGAAAGTGACTGCCTTCTTGACTATCTAAAGAGAAAAGAATTACTTCTTCTTCTTCTTGTTGATCGCTCTATGGTCCTAAATGAATCCTTGTGTCTTTCACATTTCACCTCCAATATGCTCGGTCCAGGGTTTCCAGAACTAGGAAAATGTGAAATGAAAAGATTTCAAATCCAATTAGGGATCAAAATTACAACAAGGCTAGTCAAACCACGTCCGGTTCGAATAGTTTCAGCACTCTATTGATGCATTCATCATTTCTCCATACATTTTTTCATTATAATTAAAGCAATATTAATTTACTATGTGGAAATCGAATGAAGAAACATCAAACTAAACATCCCTAATACGTATTCTAATTTGCCTAAATTTAAATCGAAATTTGTTTTTACAGAAGTGAAAGTTTATATTTACTTAGTATTCAGAAATTTTATAGAGTGTAAAAATGAAGTAACCAGACTATAAAGTTCCATGGTTAAGTATTATATATACAACATTTCATATTAAACAATTTTTTGAATATGTAATTTGATGGTAAAAACCAGACGGATTGAAGGCACATTTTCTTTTAAGAAATTTCAATGAATATTACACCAGTCTGTACGAAAGAAAACAAACAAACAGAAAAAAAAATATTCCTAAATTCGGATATACTTAAAAGAAACGATTGCATTTTTAAAAACATTATACCGATTTTGATAAGATACATACGACTTTTAGCTAGTTGGTGGTTGCCGTTCTTTACCAACGCTTTTTAATGAACGAAGGCGGTATCGTTTTGAAATGCATTACAACATTTTCTTCACACCTCGATGCGTAAAACTGGCGTAAACAAATTGTTTTTGGCCTAATTAATTTATATGATTTTGTGGTTATTGACATCTTTAAAATATTTTTAAAAATTAAGCTAAAACCAAAAAAGTTGTCTAACAGTGCCATAAGGACGAAAACCTGGGACAAGTAGTTTACAAAGACTTCTCTTTTGAAGTCAAATTTACACCATTAAACGTGTTATATATAGATCGATATAAATGGTAGTCTGGTGGAACGGGGACAAGAATATACGGTGGATGAATCAAAAGTTCCCACTCAACAATTTTTGCCGAGTGATCAAACCTATGTTAGGCTTAGCGTTATTTAGCTGAAACATAATACTTTCGCGATTCACCGATTGTGTACGCTCCGCTCCGTTTGCTGGCTTCCAATCCCCGATTTCAATATGTTAAGATTCTGAGCAATCTGTATGCCTTTTGTTAACCGTTTAAACTTCCAATAAATTGAATTCCGTATATATTCATAGAAATTTTAAAGGAATTCCAACATCCCTGATCTAACAGATTAAAGAGTCCATTGATTTCATAGTCATATATATGTACATTTTTAATTAAACATATAGAATTATTGTTATTTATTTGGTAAATAACGACACAAAAATAAAAGAAATACCTTAATTAACACATTAAAAAAATTAATTAAATACTCACCATCTTTAAATCTATTAAAAGTATCGAATTGAATCCGAATCAAAACAAAACACCAGATTATGAAATATATTAAAATGAAAAAAAAGAAGACCAACAACGCGGTTATCCGATTAAAGAGTTCGTATTCAGTGCCTACCTGTCTGTAAAAGTTAAAAAAAAAAGCAAGGCAAAGGTAAGTAGTCAATATCAAAGTGAAACAAGTATTTAGGTATAGGTTGTATAAGAAGTCCAAGTATGTATATATGTAATGAGCTTTCTGCGCATACCACTTAGAGTGTACGCGGCGCATGATAGACGTTCGTCTAACGTACTTAGGTTTTTTTGGTCTTGGGCTCGTGACCACCATGGACTCAATGATAAGATTTCCATATATTCTGACCTTTGTTCAAAAGCAGCCAAGAAGTTTATCTCACATTGATCGATATTCTTTACATTTTCGTTTTTTCTTTTTATTGTATCGAGTAGTCACTAAATTCGTCGATTATAAAACTTTTGTCGTGTTTAAATTAGATGTCTGTATTATTGTAGGAATATTATTTTCTAATGTTTCCCGACATGATAAATCATATGCTTTTCGTCACTTCTTGTGAGGAATTTTTTTTTTTTTAAGTTACTTTTCAGGTACTTTTATATGATTCTGTTTTGTTAATGAGCCAACTTTAATGTCTCGATCTAGTTTATATCTTTTCATAGTTTTTATTACATTTTTAACATCATTCTGGTTCATTTATTACCTCAGTCTTGGATGCCTTGAACTCGAGACTATGATTTTGACGGAAATTCAATTTTTATTTTGATGAATGTTTCGAGTAAAGTGCGTAAACTTTTTATTATAACGTTATATAGCCGCACACACAATTTATAGGCGGATATACGTAAATCAAGAGAAAAATTTTACCGCATCTGTGTCATAAATTCTTGTATTTTTGGTTTAATATTGGAAAATGTTTAGTTTTTTTTTTTTTTTTTTCAATTTACCACTATGGTGTTTCTTCCCAATTTTAATGTTAATCAATTTGAATAAAACGCTTCTTATAACTTTGTTCTTAAATGAATGATAGCCGGAAAAGTGATAAAATTTAATAAGCTTCTAAAAAAAAATATTAGCTTTGATAAAATTTCATTGAAATTTTCAACACTAAAATAACCTAAATTGCATTTTTCTGGTAAGAACTTTTCCCTAGTAAAATTCTCTAAATTTTGTTTATCTAGTAGTTTAGAGTAACGAAACTTATAGACACACGAAATCTGTTTATTATTTCATCATGAAGATATATACACAATAATCCCAGAAGTCTGTTCTGTTACAAATCAATATTATATTTGATTTGCTTGTTTAAAAAGTTCAATTTGTAGGGCAAAATAGAACTGCACAAATTATGCTATGGAAGCGCCTCGAAAATAAACATTTGATTTTTGTGTTTATATCGAAATTATTCATTCAAGATTTTCACACACGATGTTAAAAAAGATCAAACCAAAATCTAGATAATTAAAAAGGGCAATTTTTGCAGTATTTTTATGGACTTTACATTTTAGTGATAGTATGCAGTTGATGCGAACTTAACATGATCTCCACAAAAAAAAAAAAATTCCGCTTTAAATTTCGCTACCATCAGTTTGGTTTGAACTGCGTACTATGCTTTGAATAACTTCATATTTAAATGCACTAGTATGCGCAAATATTTCTTTATTGATTGGTGTTACTTGTTGTGATCATTAGTTCCGTCCTTTTATTTGAAATTTAATATAGGTGACATCAGTACATTCTAATTAAAGAGGTGAAAATCTTTTAGCTTTTCGGATTTAAATGGCGAAGTTGTAAGCCAAATTCAATCGAATTTAAGATATATGAGAAAGGTGACAGTGAAAATTAAATTAGTTGCGGTTAATCATATCTTAGTGCTCCGCCAAACTATAATAATTCCATCTATTTAATAGTTACGATGACTTTTCATTATGTGTACTCTTTATTACCACTTCTACCCTACATTAATTGTAAACATACATGATTTGATGTTGAGTGTCAGTAAAATAAATCATGGGGTGGAGCAGAAAGAAATAGTTATATAGAAAAATTTGCTGTTGCCCTCGACTTAGCTCGCGTAAGTTAATTTGGTACAAACAGACAGTCAGACATGAATTTTGAAAACAGGATTTTCAGCCTTCACATTTCATAAATGCTACATGAAAAATGAAAAATATTATTAAATTTCCAATCTGCAAAGTCATAAAGTTTCATAGTTTTTTTTTGTTTAGTTTTTCATTTAGTTTAAAAATGACTTGATCAATTTGAATGAAATTTCTAAAATAGAATTATAATATTTGTTGTATGGTTTCACCTAAATTGGAGCGAAATTTAATCAAGTAAAACGAATCTATTTAGAAACTAGAAGTAAGAACAAAATAAACATTTCTATCAAGCATAGAATATCAGAAAATCAGTTATGTTTTGAAGGTTTTTATGTTTCTATTTAGATTTTTAGAGCTTCGAACTTCTTCTCGTAAAAATCGACTCCCAAAGAAATTTCCCATTAAAACGACAATTCGATATCATAAATGTCACAGTAAACAACATTTCATTATAAACATTTTGTTTCATTCGTATTTCATGGGTGGCATCACAGAAAAGTAAGAAAATGAATTAATATATAAAAATAAATAAATAAAATCGACTATCGTATAAAAAAATTCGTTTGCTCAAAGTGCGTAGGCTCAAAGTCAAAAACGCGCACGCTTTAACATTTCATATTCCATTCTTTGAGACTGTTGTTTACAGTGACTGAACTTAATAAGCTTCTATGAGACCAGACAGTTTTCTTTCAAAATTTCTTTAACAGAATAAATTGCTATTGTGTTTGTGTACCAAAAATCCTAACAGAAAAATCTTATTTAAAAAGTACCGCTAATGAATTTTTGGTGAGAATTTTTCATTTCAAAAATAACAAACGATTTTATTTCTTGTTGTTTTTTTTTCTTTTTAGAAAGGTAAGATAATTACAAAAAAAATAATTTATGCAATTATTCGTTAAAAATCTTTATTAAAAAAATTCATATTACAATATTTTGATTTTATCATAAATAAATTTTGAGTTTCACTTCTTTTTTTTTTGCGAAAAATCCAGTGGAGTTTGTTATTCCAACTAGAATTTGATTATTTACGAAAATTAGTTTCTATGTAAGAGATACCGTAATTAATTTCGTTAAGAATGAATTGTTTAATGAATTTAAGTAGTCAAACACTAAACCCAAAGGAACCAACTTCATCACAATCAAATACAAAAAAACACTGTATTTAATAAATTCGGAGTTCGTTGCTTAGTGCCAGAGTAGCTTAATAATCAAAATTGAAAAAATTAAATTTCATGGCTTTTTAAATCTAACTTATAAAATTTTTAGTTTCTCGAAAAAAATGCGGAATTTTTACATTTTTTTCAGCACTTTGCATACATAAAAATGTAAACATGTCAAAAAAATGCAATGTTTTTGCATTATTTTCGAGAAACGACAATGTCATAAATACCCTATTCAGATTCAAAATTGTATGGCTTTTCTCAGCCTGCATTCGACACTACACGCTAAAACATTTGCGGCACACAACAATGGAAATAGGAAATTTGGAGCGATATCAGGATATCGCAAATTAATTGGACTGAAGTATTTTCGTCCAGAACTAACATTTAATCGTTTACTGTATTGAGACTAATTGACCATTCCTTTATTCGTTTTCTTTAAATTCGCCAAACTAAAAATCGTTGCATTCTAAAAACCTTTACATTTCAATTATTCCAAATTTTAGAAAGCATTCTTCATGATAGTCTTGCTGTATGTTTGTCAATGCTGTTTATTTTGCGTTCAGTAATGATATATAATAATAAGTATAAAATTAATTTGTAATCACGGGTCATGGGTTTGTCATCACTGAAATAGGCTATGTGCTTCATAATTGTAGAAATATTTCAGAAGTTTGCCAAATATGTTCCTATCAGTTTTGATGGAATATAGAAAACGTACTGACCGCGTAGTTTCAAGCAACAGTAGGTCTCTTTTGTTTTCCAACATGTTCCCTAAAAACATAGTGAATTTTGCAAAATAGAATTTCAAAAATTCTCGACATATTTACAGCTTTCAACTGTAGTGGGTTAGGTTTCTCGTATACATTCCAGAAAACAATTTCACATTAAAGGAATGCATAACTATTCAAAACAGAAAACTGTGTTCTTTTTCTCTTCTGCATTATGTAAAAATTTTATATCATTGGTCAAAATCACATACGTTCGGACATGTTTATGTCCGACTGAATTTCAATTTGGCGCGTAGCAATTCCAAAAGGAAAACACAAAAAAAACTTTTTATTCGTACAAGTACATACAATAATCGAAAAGTATACTTTCGACCAACAGTGAAATGCAAAAATTCTTCATGTACAACAAATAATGTGAAAATAGGTTTAGGTCCACGTGGGTAGCTTTTAACATGGTGGCTGTTTTCCAAATTTTTGCATAAAACCACATTATTACAATACATTTATATGATATTCACACACAATATGTACCAGGCGGATAGTATCAGGAATAAGCTTCCATATTCAGTTCGCGAGGTACATCCGAATGCCAAGAATTTTTTCTAAAAACAAGTACAAATTTGTTTCAATATTCGCTTTTATAAAAATACTATACATAAAGATGGATACATAAAGTGGATATAAACTCCTTTTTAACGAGCTTTAGTTGAGGGGATAACATTGGAACGGCATTGATTAATGACTATCACCTCCTTCCTTATATAATTTCTGTTTATCTCCTAAAAATTGGATTGTCTGTCTGTCTCATCGAAAATAATATCCTATCGGTGATGACTTATCAAATATATTTTTGTATTAAATTTTGAAACATTTTTAACCAAATGGATTTCAATTTTGAAGGCTTTTGTGCGTTCACAAACAATTGATCGGATTCCAAAGATTAGAGTCTCATACAAATCTTATGTTTTATGCTAATGCTATGTGATGGGAATCTGTACGTACGTATGTATTGTATATGTTTAATAGTTCTGAACGATTGACAATATTTTTCTGACATTATGTTTTTGTTTTTGTGATCCCAAAAAACAGATAATGATTGGAATTTATTACATTTATAGGAAATTGATATTTTGCTTTTCGCTATTGTATATTTAACAAGAAATCACAATTTATTAAATAATAGAAAATTTGTATTTTGTGTATTTAAATCTATAAGTTTTTACAGAGTGTTTCATAAGTTTACACAAAATTCTTTTTTAATATATTCTAAAGATATGCATTGTATTTAGTGAATGGAAAATCCATTGTAAATTGACAATTAAAAGTGAATTATAGCTGATATATTGCATAACACTCTGTTTAAAAAAAATACAGCTTTATTCGAGAAAAATCCCATTCAGTTATTAAGATCGCCCAAACGTTCCTGACACATAAGTCAATATAGTTTTAAGTGACACGTACATATTGGCTGGGATACTCAAGGAAAGAAGTTAAAAATTTCCTTGAAAGATTTTCAAATAAAACAGTGTTCTTTGTGTCTAATATGTTAAGCAATTTTTCTTGAAAGAATCATCTGGCAAACAGAATAAATTAATTACAACAAATTATTATATCTTAGTATAGTTTAGTATACCGGTAGTGCCTACTTATCCTATATGTGCTAAGTATGCTGTAGTATAGGTACCCGACTGAATTCGGGGATCAAAATCCATGTCTAAACACTTTAAGCCAATGACAAGTAAATTGGTTTCATACATCCATGCTGATATAAAACGGAAGCCGCCTGGCCTGATCATTCAGCATATCTACAAATTATAACTAATTATTAGCAAAGAATATGAATATGGATCAATAAGAAGTAGTTTTCTCATTATATTTTTAAGTGACATTATTGAATTACGAGTGAAATTCCAAATTGATTTTTGTGAAGGGACTCTAATGCCTTTGGAAACCCTTACTCGATTGTAACACTATTACAAAATATACATTTCAAAAATACAACCTAAAATAAAATCTCCGCACAAGTGCCAATCACTAAATTAAAATTAAGCTTGGGAGCTGATGCTCTCGTGAATTTTATATGAGATTGATACCTGTTTTCGGCTTTATTAAATTTTTGAAATCCTTTGAATTTAAAAAAGATTTAATTGTTAATTTCTTTTGGGCCCTTATTCTATTGTGAATACATATGAATCAAAATTTAAATTATATATTCATTAAAAAACGTTCAAAATACTTGAAAATAATGAAATCTTAGTTTTCTATCGTCTGAGGTCCTGTTGCAAAATTTTCGTGAAAAAATCTTAATTTTTAAAACTACTTCTTATCTTATTTAACTTCATTTTCTTTAATATTAGGTTTCGCAAAATTTGTAACACAAAATAAAATCATTAAAACATTTCTCTCTATGGCGGATAATCAAGGAATCGGGAAATTTTTCTGTTTGTTAGGGCTATCCAGTTTTAACCGGAGTAAATAATTATTATTTGTAGAAAATAATCCAATTAAACTGTATGGTTTTGTTCGTTTAAGGGAACTTCTCAGATTAAAGCTGTTTAGCGTCTTTCAAGAAGAGGAATAAATGTGTAAGATGAACTTCAGGAACTCAATAACCACATTAATGGACCAGTTTAAAAGACGTTTTCGGTTAGGGTATGTTCACTGTATAGCAATTTCCCTAACAATATTAATAAACCCTTAAAAATTTGAATATTCCAATCATGAATTCACAACTTATTCCCCGCATAAGGTATTTCTGATGTTTTGTAAACACATGAGATTTTTCAAAAAAGGTCTAAATTCGGATGGCCTAATAATATATGAAAGTAACTTCATAATGACTGTATGCCACTTAGCGGAATAATACAAAAAATCTATCTGTAAAATTAGAAAAATTTTTAGAAATATTTTTTTAACAAAATTTTCTAATACTTAACTTTTCTTCTCCTTGAATTTGAGATCTTTTAAAAATTTGTTTATTTGTTTTTTTATTGAACCAGTATTGATATTGGATAATCGTAATAATGAAGTTTTTATCAACCACCTTAAGAACGTGAGAAAATATTATGAAAAAACAAATTTTTTTTTTGAATCCAAACAAAAACATAAGACTTGACAACCACTGCGAAGGGACTTACATAGTTTCGAGAAAAAAAAAACTAGGTATATATGCGTGTGACCGAAAGAGTTATCTTGTTGAACAATAATGGAAAAATAAAAATATAAAATTCTTTCATTATGGCAGTCATATTTTGTGTAAGAAAAAAAAAAACTCTATTATTATTATTATTTAGTTTACAAACAATCCATTTATAAGCTATTAATAAAATGTTAAATGATAATGAACCTTCCAATTCCGGAGACCATAGCAGAGTGAATTATGCTCCCATTCCCGGGCTGTGTTTACTCTTAATTATGACCATTGTTACTTTGTAATGTTTTTTTTTTTTTTTTTTTCTTAAAACTGCTATTTTCTAATATCGCGGTGATGTTACAAACATGTTACAACGTTGTTTCTTTTTTCCTGGTTTTACATACATTTTTATTCCACAAAAAAAAAAAAAAAATGGTTACTACGAGTTTTTCAATTCTAACAATTTGAATAAAACACAGTTTTTTTGTCTCGAACTTCTCACCAAAAACTTTATTTACTTTCTCATGAATGTACTCGTCATACGCGACCGCATGAAAGATTTGTGGACACCTAAAGGTAGCACAAACGAAGAAATACCATCATTAAGAGTCGTTCAAGTGGAATATAAGAATGAAAATGTTGTCTGTAAGCGAATTTTGTATTCTAGTTTTCTTAATATTTTATTCTCATTGTAATGAGATAAAAGGCAAGGAAGATTTGGATAATGTAAGTGCGGAAATGAAAAGGATGAAATATTAATCTTAAATACAACATTTGAAAGAAAATTAAAACTCCAATTTTTAGTATTTGTAGTTTATTATATTTTTTGGTAACTGGAAGCCGAAAAATATAAATCCATTTTGAAAATTTTTTCATTCAAGTCGAAATAATAATATTTCAATTAAATTACTAAATCTATACAAAAGAAAATTATAACACTTTATTGCCATAATTCTCTTCTATAACTCCTTTTTCGATCGAATCAACATAAGCTAGTGTATTAATTTGATGGGCCAAAAAGTCGTTGCGTTGTTGATAACAAAAAAATAAAGGTATTAACCGAATCAAATTGGCGTTTAAAAATACGGGAAGTTGCTCAGAATCACAGCATATCGAAATCGAGCATTGAAAAAACGGAAATGTCCGGAATTGGTGACTCTCAAAAATGTTTCATCCCCAAAATATATTGTTTCTTGTGAAAAATTCACCTTACATTTACACAGAAAAAATGCAACAAAATTATGGGCTATTTACCCAATTAAATCCAAAAAATCAAAAGAGTTTATGATCATATTGGTTTTTTCAATATATCTTTCCTCCCTCTGTATAGATTTTACTCAAAATCAGCGAATGTGTTTTTGAATTATCATGTAAACGAACAGATGAATGGACAAGACATACATGAAGTCGAAATGTTTACAACAAACCGCTAGGCATAAAAATCTAATAACGGGTTTAAAAACTTTCTTAATTAATGTATTATCTCCAAAATATGAGATTAACTTCTTCGCGAGCGCTCGAAACGTACATTTTTCAACATTTTACTCGTCCCGAACACAAGTTAATCCTTAATTTTAAATACAAAATAAGATTTTTTTTTTCGGAAGAAAAAGATTTATCCAAGAATTGAAGTGACAACATAACGGAAGCAAGTGAAATCGATTACGTGACTATAAATTCAAGTATTTCGATATTTGAATGTGCATTCTTTCAGTATGATGCTTCTATACAAAATGACTGTGGCTTCTTAGAAAGTATCTGAAGAATTTTTATTGACTATTGAAGAAGGTGAGGTATAACTGAATATCAGAATATTCTAGCAAGTCCATTACGGTGGAATTTAGTAATAAAAGAAAATTTGAACAAAATTAAAGCAGTCAGAAAGCAAGTACAAAACTTTTGAAATTTAACAAAATGGGAGGAAAATTTCTGAGGCTGATTTTTAAAATGTATCCTTAAAACGTACAAAATTTGGATGGATTAGGCACAAGTTATACGATCTTTAGGCGCTTTCGATGTTCTGTGTTATTTTCTTTTAAAGATACAATCTCTAAAATAGGTTAATTTTCTCTAGCAAGACTTTTTCCTATCAGGCTTGAAGAAATAAATGGAATTTATACGGTTTTGGAAAGGGAACAGAACACGTTTACTTTTAAAAAAGTGTAAATTTACTCAGATTCGCGCAAGAGAAATATTAAACTGTGAGTAAAAACTATGAGCTAAATTCATTTCATGAAGATACAGGTAACCCTCGAGTAACACGATAAGTATTAATGAAAATCGTGTTATTCAGCGCTTAAAATTCATACATTTTTCATTTCTCTTTTTTCGAATTGGCAGAAGATGTTCATGGCTGGAAAAATTGATGTAATATTTACATGTATTTTATTAAAGTAACCCGATTATTCGAGGGTGGTCACAATTTTTTATCATACTATTCGAAATCTCGTACAATTCTAGTAGCGTATTATTCGAGAAATAAGAAAAATAAGAAATACAGTTTCTTTTATTTGTCGAAATGAATATAAGCAACTTGTCTTAAAGTAAATATCTTTTTCTTTTTGGGTTTCTGCGGATGATAATTTTTGTACACAGGCCTTTTCTGCGCGATGTTTCCTATCTGATCACTAAATCGTATTTATGTGGGTTCCATTTCTCATTTTATCATGCGGTTTTGATCAACTATACTTGCCACTTCTACAAGCACCACAATTCTTATGAGGTGTCAACTTTTTTATTGCATTTCTTTCATATTTTTATTTTAATTCTTGCACAAAATCCCAACAAGTTTGAATCTGACAAAAAATTGAAAGGGAAATCTTTTAAGATCTCTCAACGTTTTGTTGTTGTTACCTGAATTTTTTTGGGATTTATTTATTTTTTCTTTTTTTTCTGGTAAATGTGTGGCGCTTACAGAATCGTAAATTAGTGATAAAAATCAAAAAAAAAAAGAAGAAAAATATATAATTTAAATTTTATATACTTTCCAAACATTTACATTTTTATAATCATGTTTTGCTACTACTCGTAATTCTGATACCAGAAAGGTAACAATTCCAAGGAATTACTTTTTCGATCGTGTTTTTGTTAGGATGTAAGATTAAGGATCTGTTGAAAACCTTTTCCTTACGCTACATTTTGATATCTTAATAATTGAAAAGAAAGCGAAATAGAAAAAAAAATGTTTTTCTAATGAAACAGATTTTTAGTCCTGAAATCTGAAATTTTGGATACTTTTTTGATATTTTGTTTCAGAAAGTTTTATGTTTTAAAAAATCCAGTTTACTTGTACTTTCTTTCAAAAATAGTCATTTCTTATAAAAGTACTAGATGTGTACAAATAATAGCCATAAAAGACAAAAGTTTCATGAAATATATTCTACAAAGGACAAAATGAACTCCAAAAAAGGAAAATACTATAGAATTTGATATTAGTCAATTCAAAACATCACATATTAGCTCGTATAGATTTCTTACGTGACTAATATGTTTTGACCAACTTTGGAAGGTCGTGTATTATATATAAAAGGACAAAAAAATGTTGACATAAAAAGAATCCTAGAAAACATAGTAAAGTATATTAAGATGTAACTGAAAATCTGAAGACATTTTCTTGATTACATATATCTATAATAGAAAAACCATTTATAAGGACATCCATGTACAACTTTCTGATGTGTTACATGTCAAAGCCAATTGATTCCTAAATGAAGTTGTTTATGGTGTTTTCTTTTCTTATTGCCTACTTCGACACAGAATGATACCGCTCCCTTACATGGTTTTCTAGTATTTTTCCAAGTTCTTTTTTGTTAATTAATAGTGGAGTATATTAGAGTTCATAAAACGCCGGAAAAGAAACAGGTCTTTGTTCTCATGAAAACCCAAATAGAAAAATTCAATTTGGAAATTTTATGCCCCAAAAATGTTTTATCAAATCTTTTTCAAAAGATTATTTTTAAATAAAAAGTCCTCAAAGACAAATTATGAAACAAACTTAAAGTATAGTATACTTTTCTATCTAATTATAATTGTATCTTTCGTTTTTTTTTTTTGTTTTTCGTACATTACCTAAATAAAATGTTGATTGGAAGCTTTTTATATGTTGAACTTTTTCATAAATTATCAAAAATTAAAAGGGAAAAAAGCCCGAATTAAATATATATAAGAAAGGAACAAACCATGCCAAAAACTGATCCGTAAGAAATTCCATTCAATGAATTGCACCTGTCTGCAGAGACACGCGTGCTTGTACTCTTAAAAATGTGAAGACGTGAATTAAAATTCCTCAAAACCTGATTCTCTATTGGGAATATTGCAAAATGGTTTTTTGTTTGCGAATTAAAAGAACAACAAAATCGCGATGCATTCAATGCAGCGCGAAGAAGTCGATTTGAAAATACGAAAAAAAAAAAACAACAAATTCTATATCTTTTCCAGTTATAATATGTTGAACAAAAAAAAACACAAATAGTATACCAGTTGGGTTGTGGAAATCTTAAGAGAATAAACATAATAATACAGTCGAAACTCTCGGAACCACAGTTCGTTAAACTGAATTTCCAAACATTTCCAAAAACAAATATTTCTAGCCTTAGATTTCTATTTTCCCGGATATTAGAAAGAAATATTCAATATAACATATACTGCTCAAATTCCGGCAGCCTTCCTAATACCAATCATTCTAATTTTTTCGAATACTCAGCACTACACACAGAAAAATTACAAAGATTTTGCCTAGTTCTGGCAAATGATTTTTTGTTGTAATAACTGACTTGAGAATTGAAAACACAATTGTGAGAACTAAAAACTCAGTTGGGACAACTAAATTTCAGTTATGAAGTTTCAGCAACTGAAATTTATTTCTCACAGCTGAGTTTTCAGTTCCCACAACTAAAATTCAGTTGGCAGAACTAGCCAAAAACTTTGGGATTTTTCTATGTGTATGGTACATTACGTATATTCCAATTTCTTTCCCTTTTTTTAGCTCGTAACGTTATTGGTAAAAATAAGGAATGTCAGAATTAGGATATTTTGCGATAATAAAGTTTCATAGAATTTATCTGGAAAATTCAAAAATGTAGATTTTCCGCTTATTGGAAATTATTGGATAAAAGAGGTTCGACTGTATATATATCTAGAGAACATTTTAATGCTAGAACAAGAATTAGAGTGCTATCGCATATAATTCAGAGCAAAAAAAGAGTTAGAATTAATCGAAAAAAAACCGTATTACTTAAAATTAAAAACAAAAGTATTATAAATGCGAATGGAATCATACACGTACACATATCTACAATACGTACTCGAATATATTTCCAGAACCTGTATCAGAACTTACAAAAAAAAAAAATATCAATAGATGAATGCGCCACAAGTTGAAATTGTCATCAATCAACAAGTGCGCAGATGCACTCGGTTTTGGATGCTACTTCAATTGTTGTTTTTGTTGTACGAGTTGCAACCATTCAAAAAAACAAAAAACAAACATTGCATTTATACGAATTTCATTTTGAACCAAGTTGCATTTATATTTAGAGATATTATAAATTGTGAAAATGAAAGAACCAGATAACATTTGATTTTGTGATGAAGATTCGACGAGTTTTGTTGAATTATTATCATGTTTTGAAGACTACTCGTAGATGATATTAAAAACGGAATACCATCGGAAATACCACCATTTCGACGCTATATAGAATTATAAAATAGAGTAAATGCGTGAACATATACAGTTCTAGTCAGGTAAATTCAAGAAATCCAAATTTATAGCTAGGAATTCCCTTGCGCCATTGATTATTAAGCTATTTTACAGACCACAAAAGAATGTGTATTTTCACCAGTTGTGATTTTTGAATGTTCTACGCTATAAGTGAATTAAATCCAATAATAATAAACTATCGGTTTACTTGAACAATTCATTCCTTGTAAATATTTAATAGTTTACAGTCAACTTTTTTTTGATGTATTCTATCACATGCAACAATAAATAGAGTTCTTATCTTGTATTAAATTTTGGTCCCATTCTATTTCTTTAAAGGATGCCACCTCATTAATAGCATTTGCAAGAAATACTGTAAATACTTGCATTTTTATATCACACAGAGTCTTTTTAACAAATATTATTAATGAGATTGCATGTGCAGACGTCCCCAAATCAGAATTCAAGTTGAGAATTGTATGTTTTTTGGTATGACATAATAAAAATACATGTATTTACTATTTTTTTTCTATATAGTACAAATACTAATGACGAGATATTATATATTTGTTTGCAGACATGAAATGGTGCCAGGAAAAAATTCTCTGTTTATTTCCTCTGTGATGTTATTCTATGATTGTCCCAAAATTTACTTCATAAGATGGCCCAGGCTCGGTTCATGCTCTTTTTTAGAAAGAGGCGACGATGTCAGTGGGTGTCAGCCAAGGATAGGTGACTTCTTACTCCGAAATCATATGCCCACATCGAATACGTAAACCTTAAATTCAAATTCATCATCACTCTTACTTTCAATATTTAAATTCTGGTTAGTATCTTTTTATATTGTTAAGGTAAAAATAAATGTTTCCTGTAGCTCGTAGAACATCTAATAGTACAGTACGCGAGAGATGTGTAGGCACTTGCGTTTGTTTCGATTACGTCAAGGCAAACGAGCACATACATATGTGTAGTCTAATAACAATCGATACAAATATAGTAATTATTCGGAATTTATTGAGAAATAAATTTTAAATTTTAATTCGAAAATAGAAAAATAAAGATGAGGCCAATTTCGACTTTAGTTAAATTCCCTTCCTTAAATTTTTCCCTTTAATTGGAAATGTTTTAAATTCTTATACAAAAAAAAATTTCTCTTTAAAATTAAATTTCAACCAAAAATTATTTAGCCAATGGCGTTAGATAACCAAAACAAAAAAATTTTTTTTACAACTTTAAAAACACCGAATCTAAATCATAATAAGTCAAAATTTTTTGTCACTAAACAAATCACCCGTGTCCACCACACCCATTCTATAATATTCCAAATCTCCATCAGGCAGGTTCATTCATTCACCTTGATTTCAGATGGCTCAAAACTAGCCAACACAAATCATGTAACAAATGGAATACAATCAAATTGAATCAAACCGAAAAAACTAAAATAAGACTGCGCGGTCATCGAAATTGATTTACAATCGACGACAAGAATATTCCCACGACTTAAGCTGTGTGCGCATTTTTCCAGAGAAAAAAAAAAATTTAGTTGTTTTTTTTTTTTGTTATCGCTAAACAATTCTTTTACCCAAAACCAAAAAGTCACAAAAGATCGTTGTACAAATGTAATTGGAATTTTTTTTTATATTTTTTTCTTCATCATATCGGATTTAGATTTTTTTCTGAATGTTTATATTTAGTTGTGGCCCAGTATACCCGAATTGATCAATTCGATCCAGATAAAGTCTTATTTATGTTTTAATATTCACCTTCCATAAAGACAACTTTCAAGCGGATTGGCGGCGGCGGTATTGAGAATAAGAAGTGAGAAGGCACACAAAAAAAAGCAAATAAAATCATTGAAAACAGACAATGCTCACTACTGTGAGGAGAGAGATTTACCACCATTAGAAATTCTTGGTACAATACCGTACTATATCGGGAAAAAGTTATTTTTTTTTCCTACTTTTCTTGATTTCCAAAGCCGAAATCAAACAGAGCATAACAAAAAATTTTGTGTATTAGTACGAAATCGTCTAAACTAATAACATCAATTGTATTTTTCGTCTTCTTAAATTGTTTTTTGAATTCATCTCCATCTCGGCTACAAAAGTATTTCTATATATATATATATATTTCCAATTACAAATTAACAATTTCTTCTTTTACCACAATTATGCAATTTTCATGCCACTACACGGTATGAACTTTATATAAAAAACAAAATCAATTTCATCGTTCGGTATCCCAAAAATCTTTAGTCTTAATTCCAGTTACACTAATCCTAATTTCTTATAGAAAAGTAAAAAATATCACACAGATGAAAATCATCAAAAAACGTGTGAAAATTAACTCTTTCAAAGTTATCGGTTTAAGAAATCTACAAAAAAAAAAAAAAAGAAATAGGGAGAAGGCCATTTCAATGGTAAGATATGATTTGATTCCATTCCAAAGAAAGTTCTTTTCATTGAATCCGCAACTCAATCAAACCATGTAGAGCTCCGAAGAAGAAAAAAAAAAAGCAACAACAACAACCGGGACACGGAAAACAGAGATAACCGTGGCAAATTGACGGGTTTTTTTGTTGGGAGGTCTCTGTTTTAAAACACACCACCAACAAAACAAACAAAAGAGTGAAGCACTTTTGTTTGAGTTTGTTGATATATTTTCAGGTGAGATGTTCTTTGAGTTTTTTTTTTATCGGTCAATAATAAAGTGCACCTATTTAGGGTTCTCATCTTCTATTAATCACGGTATTAATGATTGCGCTTGACTGAGTGAACATTACCAGAACATTACTGTACGATCGCGCGGCATCTCTCTTCTAAAAACTCAATAATGATCAATTTTATATGAAAACAAATGAATTAGAATTACACACTCGTGTTTTTATTTCCCATTCGAATGCTTTTAGAAATACAGTAATCCCTTAAACTGTACAGATTCTTTATGCACGTCAATATTTTATAGAATACGCGTTATATTTCGTTATTGCGCGTTTTCTCGCCGTGGTAGATACTACCGGAGGGCATTTCAGTTTTGTCACTATATTTATACCGTATATAGAAATAAGCATCGGAGTAAGGTGTCAAGCCACATAGTATGTGGAGAAACAAAAGTTATACAGATTTATGTATGTCCGCCCGTTCGTCTACAGACACGATAACTCATAAATTTGTCGTCTAATTTTCATGAAATTTGGAATAAAGATTGACTATTCCATAATTCGGATTGGTAAAGGAAAAATTTATAAAGGGAAAATGATGGTGACAACAAAGTTGAGGTTTTTATTATGTTGGAGTAAAATTTTAAAAATAGATTTATGTTATTGGGACCCAGGTTATCTTTAAATTAAAGCTAATTAGACGAAAAAAAAAGTTATGAAGAAAAACATTGAAATCTTATTAGGTTTGGTTACCCTTTTCTCAAGCAAAATTTGTTAACTACAAGTCTCATTTCTAACATGGGGTATTAAAAGCTCGGATATTGGCCGATTTTAAGTTCCTATATGTTTTTGGTGACAGAATCACGTTTCGCATTTGCGCGATATTCCGAGAATATAACTCTCAGTGCATATCGAGGTAAGATGCTTCTTGTCTGAGATCTAAAAATTTTCTCATACTGCAATTATTAAAATTATACTACTATTTATTTACATTTAGTTTTTTTTTTTCTATCTTAACTATTTATCGTTTATCCAAAGAACATACATTTAATTATTATCTATTATTATTTGACTTTAAATGATTTATCTCTTTGGTACCGGGCGCGGTAATCTTTGTATTCTAGTTTTTTTTTTTTTGTTATTATTTTTTTCCGGGGGGGTAATTACAACAAATTAGATGTAACATGATTTTCACTTGAAAGTTCTTCAATTCTTTACGTAAAAACACAATTTCTTAAATAATTGTTTGTTTTTCTTTTGGCTATGAGAACTTTTTTTTATGAATTCGAGACGAAAGATTTCTATGGTAGATTTGTATTGTTGTTCGTTTAATTTCAGTACAAAATAAAAAGTCATTTGTCCTCTGATGAGATTTGGAAAAAAAACATATAGGCCATTGTTTTATTGTTTTTCAACTCCAATTTGTTTGTTGTTATCAGAAAAAAGATAAAACTTCATTTTTCCTTTAATTCTATAAATTTCGTCAACTTTCATCGGATTATTTTGAAAAACGTACGAATTTTTTTTTATGTTTTAATTTTCATATGTTTACCAATCAGAAAAATTGCTAATTTATTGCTAAAACTTGATCGTCAAAACACAAAAAATTCAAATTTGTGTTTGGACCATATGCAATTTGTATTTAAGAAAAAAAAATAAATAAATAAAAAAGAAACTAACAGACATGACAGATGCAGTAAAATAGAAAAAAAAAGTATTTTTCCAAAATTGCATAAAGAAAAACTGATAGAAAACAAAATTGAACGCCAAATGTCAAAAATAACCGATAAGCCCCCGTACATTGATCCTTTATACAAATGTGTTCATATTGATCAGAACCCATTAAATGTGTAACAAAAATAACATATTGGTGATTGTATCAAATTACAACCTCTGAACATCACAACCTTTCGATTTCCAATATAACTATGGATCTGCATCAATGATGGGTTTTCCTTTGGGCATCATAAGTCTATGGATGATTTTTTGAACTCTACATACGAGTATTAGCCAGTATCGTCGAAAAAAGAAAAACATTTCTTCATGTTTTTGTGTCAAAGATCGAATCACTGAAGATCATTTTACATGAACCTTTTTTTTTCATTATCATGAACCATCATCATCATCGATCATTTTATTATAATAAAATCCTTGTTTTTTTGTATGCCCGGCTCTTAAAGATCAAATTTTTTTTTTTTTGTATATAAATACTCTAAATTGATGTAATATGATAGCTCGATCGCGTGGCCAACGGTCATTGCATTACTTAACTGTGGCGGGGAATGGAATATTAACCAAATGTGTTTTTAAACAGGTGTGATGTTAAACAGATTCCATAAAGTTTAGGTAAATTAAAATTATTGTGATATTTGCGTAAAATGTCGGAATTTAAGAAGTTGGAATCCAATAGATTTTCAGGGGATGGTGAATAACAGAAGTCAAAAACAATTTTTCATTCGATTTATGACCACTGAACGTTTTCTTACTTTCTCTATCAATACGGTATTCGTGAAAAACATTGAAATATGATGTAGGAGTTTTAGCTATTGTGTACAAATAATTAGCTTTGATTGTTTAGAATACAACTAGCAATTGTATTGTTTACTTAAACAATAGAAAGTTTTTAAGGCAAAATAAAGAAAAAAGTAATTTCCAGTATGACTACGTCGTTTCTGCAAGTTGTTTAGGATCAATTTTACTAGCTATTGAGATGTGTCCAGTTCAAATCCTGACTTCGATGATTTTCACCTTTTTTCTGTTATCCATATAGAGAAAGTAATTATTTTTTTTATTATTAGAATTATATCCGCTTTCAGTTTTCATATTAAAAAAAGATATAAATGGATTTTCCAAAAGAGAAAGGGTCCATCACAGTACCGAAATGCGAAGATGAAAAAACATCTGGTTTTCGGGATATTGAATACAACATGTTACACCGCAATTGTCAGATCGGATGCTCCATATATCGAAAATGATTAGATCTTCTTATATACATTAAAGAATATTTACATATGCTCAATATTCTTGATCTTCCGATAATCGTCGGTCAATATTTACAGACTCGATGCGACAATACACGTATTTGAAAATATCTCCCTTATATTATATTCCCCGAAAAGGGAACGCCGCCTAATAATTGTACCGAAATCAAATTCAGGATAAATAAAATACTTACATTTACCCAAAAAAATTTTATAAGCCGCACATTAAAAAGTAGAAAAGGTAAAACAAATCAACCTGTGCAAATACAGCGGCTGCGTGTGCTAAAAAAAAAGATTGTGGACAAATTGGTTTCCTTGTTGTTTTTTTTGTGGAAGAAACATTGTTATATTTGATATTCACGAATACTGTTTGTTTGCTAAATATAAAAAATATATTCACATATGCGGAACCTATTCAAAAATTTTGTATATGTTCTCTTTTATTTGAAGCACACGAAAAAGTATATAATTTGCTTGAGTTGACGAATTTAAAAGCGCATGGACCTTTCATCTTTTATTTATTTATTATAGATGAACGCAAAAGAAAACGCACAAACCATACAAAAAGTAATCCCAGGTCTAAATCTGAAGATTTTAGGCCAATTATAATTTTGGTAATTGTGCGGGTACCAGTCCCATAAGAAATATACAATGTTATTGACGCGAATTCTTATACGGATGATATGCACTTTGAATTATCAGAAATTAAGTTTATACTAAGAATTTGCTTTTGGTATCAAATGTTTTCAACGCCAATGAAATTGTTCGTTAATGAAATCAATTAAAGATCTTTTGTGCTGAGATAATGAAAGGAAACCCTGTGGTACCATCTTTCATTAAGTTAAAGTGAAAAAATGCATGCTATACGATTACGTTTGAAGTCTACAAACTCCTTGACGTATTTTCTTACATTTGGAGTTTCTCTACAAAGATTTTTTCACGTACATGTTTTAACAAAATGTTTATCGGAAATACTAAAGGAATGTACATTAATTCAGAATTTCATATTAAATGAAATTATATCATGAATCGTTTGGTTTCCTTAATCGACCTGACACATGTTTTTGATAACCACAAAAACCATTTCAAGTATATTTCTCTAATCTTGCGTTTATAAATTATTTAGAAAATGAAGAAAAATTAATTCACCACACCTCTTGGCACATTTTTTTCATCGTTATTTTGTTTGCATGGAAGGAAAAGAAACGCAGATAATACATAAAATTGATATGAAAAGTCTTGTGCCTAAGATACCTAGTAGCATATGGTGCAAAGGGCTTCTGTTATTTATCTTTGATATCTCGGAATGGCAATCACTATGTAGAAACCACAGGTAGCATAACTATATATACTTCCCACTATAGAATCGGCTACTACATATCCTCGTCTGTCTGCATGTGCCTATTTTTTTTATCGTATTTTTTTTTTTTTTTGGAGGATACCTTACCTTCTTACAAGTTCTGAATTTGTGGTTTTCAAAAATTTGATTATAATAAAAATATCCTTTTTAGGATCGATTTTAATTGAGATTATAGAACCCATAGCCATATGTAATGAATATAACGCGTGTTCTCGCGGATCAAGATGACGAACTGAAAAAAAAAAAAAAAATAAATAAATGTTTACAAACTTCCTATTTTTTTTCTTGTTTTCGGGAAAACCAAATGCTGTGTTTTGTGCATAAAAATCCATCAAGTTAAGGTCTGCTTTTTCGGAAGAGGAATAATAAAATACAAATTTTTAGATCTTTTTTGACGGGATATGAAGTGTGCCAGCCTGTTTATCCTATTTCGATTGAAAATGAAACTGAAAATTTGTTTTTATATACCGAAAAGAAAAAAAAAATAGTTAAACTCAACAGCTGCGCGGTATTTCATGTTTTCCATGCGTTATTGCTGCGGTCGTGGATATAATAAAAATCAAATTTTAATAGATTTTCGACAAATTTTAATGGGATTTCTTTTGGTGATCAAATTTATCCTACTGACAGTTTTCTATTTGTATTTTATAACTAGGACCTATTCCCTATTAATGCAAATTTTTACTTTTCACTAAATTTTACCTTTTATGGAGATATTCTTTCTAATAGCATCTCAGCCGTGTGTCAGTTGTCACCTTCACTTGAAGTCTGAACTAAATCATAGATTTTATGACTTGATGAAATCCTTTAAAAATGTCCTCCTCCAGAGATCAGAATTCTATGTGTAACCTTAATTTGAAGGCCTCGTAAATTTTTTATATTTTTTTTAGAGACAATTAAAAAAAACAGACACAATTTTTTGGGAAAGAACTGGTAGAGCTATAAAAAAACAAATACAAATTATGGCCAACTCCAAGGAAGTAAGGTTAATGAAGGTACAAATAGTAGCAAAACAAGTGCCGTTTGCGTTCTGCTTCTATAATTTGACTTTTTATGAGATTCACCTTAGACCTAGGCGCGTGCCAGACATTCAGTATAATATGAATGGATTTTTTTTTATTATGTAAATAGAAATGAAATGAGTCTATAAGAAGAGTGGAAAACTTAGACAATATATGGTTCGTATCAACTAAATGGTAATTGAGTTTCATTACAATTAGATGGGAAGGAATTTATTTAGTAAAATTATTTAGGAAACATGATTGAAACACAAATCAAACTGAGATTATTAAAGCGTATGCAAGATGTGGCACGATAGAAGTTCGAAAGGAAGTTATTTTAGTCTACATGCATATTGCTTTTGGGATGTCTTTTAATTACCTTTGTGCGATATGACATCTTCCCTTCAATTGATTGGGATACAATTTTTCGAGGGGTATATTGATAGTTTAGTTTTTTTTTATCTTTAATGAATAGAAAAATTAGGAAAAAAATAATTTTAATATTGTTCGTGATGTTTTCTAAATTCAGATAGAATATATGTTTAATTACAAAAACCTCGTAAAACTCGTTAAATTTTTCCATCTGATGATAAAACTAATTGAAAGATAGATTCATAGAAAAAGTGGAGTAGAGTGTAAGAAAGATTTATCTTTAATTTTCATCAAACTATAAAAAACATGGCTCGTTAATCGCCAAACAAGTCTAGATACTAACTTTGATTACGAACTAATTATTGTACACTATACAGAACTGCATATGCAATTAGAAAATATAATCAAAGAATGAAGTTAAATAAGAAGTCGTTTTTAAAGCAAAGATTTTTTTCACGAAAATTTAGCAACAGGACCCCAGAGAGAATAGATTGAGAGTACTCGTTTGGAAGAGCGCATATGTAAAAATCGTTGGTAATTTAATGGTTTGTGTGATCGCCACCCTTTTGTGTTTCGTTGTCTTTCTAAAATCCTCGTTTTACAGTTTAAGATTTTCTTTGAATTTCTTTTTGTAATCGTGTTATAATGGAATTGGGATTTTCAAATCAATTGGAATTTTATTCCTAATTGATTGATGTAAATTAAAAAAAAAAACATTAAATAACTAAAACGTTCCTAATATATGTTACATTCTGTGAATATATTAGGAGGCAAGCTATGACTTAAAGCATTTCTAGAAAACCCCTAAAGAAGTTTAAAGACGAAGAATTGCAGGAGTTTGGATGAAGATTCATGTTAACCACAACAACAACTCGCAGGAGTATTAAACGTTAGTCGGATGGCGATTTCTAAACATTTAAATGGCATGGGAAAAATCCAAAAGGAATGAACTGAAATATGCCATATGAACTGAAAGCAAAAAACATTGGAAGGCGTTTGGCCATGCGCGACATATTTCTTGAAAGGTTCAAAAGAAAATCATTTTTGCATCGAATTGTTCCTGGTGATGAGAAATGAATTCTTTATGCCATCCCCAATGCAAAAGATCTTAATGCGATCCCGGCCAGCCATCAACATCGACTGCAAAGTCGAATATCCATGAAAAGAAGATCTTGCCCTGCATTTGGTGGGACTAGAAGGGTGTGGTCTACCATGGACCTTTGGAAAGAGGTGAAATGGTCACTGCTGAACATTATAGACAACAATTGAATGAATTAAATCGCCCTTTGAAGGAAAAGCGACCAGAATGGGCTCATAGACACAGTAAAGTGATTTTGCAGCACCTAGGCCACCTGTTGCTAAACCCGTCCAGGAAACGTTGGAAGTAATTGGCTGGGAAGTGCTACCCCACCCGATGTATTCACCAGACATTGCTCCCTCCGATTACCATTTGTTTCGGTCGATGCAACATGGCCTTGCTGATACACACGTGCTAAATCTGGAAGAAGTGTGAAAATGGCTCGAAGGAGATATGTAAATTCTTTTCTTAAAAATATTTGTATTTATATGAAAAAATTAAATGAGAGCCCCCTGATAAAAATTCCACAGCTCTATGCTGAGCCATGAGAATATTTTAATTTCACATATTTCGAAATAGTATAGGAAATCAGTTTCTAATTTTTCCATGTTTTTTCTTTAGCCATTTTTTTAATCTGCAAACGAACATAAAAAATTAACATGAAAAGAGATAGTAGAACCGAAATATGAAAAATAATAAAATTGCCATTCAAAAAAGTTGTCTGATATTTCATTCTCCCCTAAAAGAAACTATTTGCTTCCCTTGTCGCTGCCCACACAAGCTCTAATGGCAATCAATTTTGGTGAAAAAATCATTACTCTGAAAACAACTTCTTATTGATGCTTATTCTTTGATATAAATAAGAAACAAGATGTTACATCATGGAATACTGTTCATTGCCCATATAGCGTGTACCTTCCATGTAGTTAAGTATTTCACAGTTTATAATTTAGTACGTGCCAGTGTTTTATTAATTCTTAAGAATTTTCTAGACTAATCTATGTACTAATTTACAGTAGCGGATGCTCATTATTACTATTTCAATAATGAATCGAAAACATGCAGAAAGTATTTGAAATCTAAGTTGAAAAGGCGTATAATGATACTTACCATAAATTATATAGCAGTAGGACCTAAAGAAATTATTATATACGTAGTAAGTTCAAAAAGTATTGAAGAACTGTTATATTTATCGATAGTTCAATTATTAAAATATTTCTTCTGCTGCATTTCAATGTATCTAAACTAAACGCCACTTTTAATCAAACCAATCTGAATAAAAATATAATAGATGCACTTTAAAAGAATTTGTTGCATTTAAAAATGTTATTACTTATAAAACAAAACAATTTTTTTTGTGTAACGTTTAATATATTTGATAATATGCGGGGGTTTTCAACGGAAACTTTAAATTAGCTTTAAACGACTCACAATTGTTTGTTTTACAGTCATGAGAAAATGATAAAGAAGAAAGATTCCGAAATTTTGCCGTTAGGCCGTGTTTATATCTGACATTTATTGGCCGAATTTCTATCTGATGTAGACGCTTTCTCCATGTAATGGTTAGAATATATGCCAAGTGTCCGAGATTTTTGTTTAGTCGATAAATGTCAAATGTAAACAAGACCTTAGATTTGAAATGAAACAATATTTTTCTCTATAATTTTTATATAGAGCAAATACTACAATATTCGGTAGTATTAAGATTTCATCTGGAAAATATTGTTTTCATAGATCCACCTTATACAATTTTATTGTTCTGTGGGCATTTATATCTAGAGAAAATCGCCTGATCACATTGTCTTTAGATAACTTTCTCTAATATTTTCCATAACCTCTGTACAAGAACTAGTTATGTCCAAATCATAATTCTCTATAGAGTAAATAATAATTAAGGGTAAGGTTTGTTTTTTAAATTTTTTTCATATGAAATTTCTGTTCTGTTAAATTTCTGATATTGCAAAAACTCAAGCTGCAGAAAGATCCTATCAGAGTGTGACCATAAAATATGAACACATAACAACAATTTCAATCGTTTGCAGTGTCGAAGTAAGATTGTTTATAAAGATGCGAATAGAAACAATGCAATGGGTGACATGATGTTAAGCTAAATTGACTATGAAATCTTAGATTAAAGAAGTGTTTTGTAAACCAATTCATTTATAATTAACTCTTATTCCGAAAACGCTTTTCATGAGAAAATTTCCTATACATAAAAAACTTTTAAAAATATCATTGAAATTACCGCAGGCGGAATCGGAAACCAGAACAAAACATGTCACAAATAATTAAATAAATAAATACTTTCATTTTAAGATGTAAATCAAATAATCACATATTGTATATTATTAATGAGGGGAAATAAAGAAAAACCTTGCTAACAACGAATTTCATACAATAAACAATTCTTCATAGCGAATCATCAAAAATGTTTTGGGTGAAAAACATTAATATAAAAAAGAAATTAATCTAAAGTGCACTTTGTAAATCTCAATAAACGAAATTTACGTAGGAAGCGGACAGGAAGTGTATGCGCCACATCTAGCGCCATGTACCCAAGATGTTGTGGGTTTTCATAAGTATAGACGGGCATTACAACTTTTCGAAGCACAATTGATATAATACTCATTACAAATCATCATCACATTAGAAAGTATATGCAATTGCAAAGTAAAAAAAAAACCCACTATCATCTTCCAACGAAATTGTTGTACAATAAATATTTCATTCGAATTTCAAATATTCACAATCATAAGAGTGTTAATTATATTTCGAAGTGGGTATTTATAACACTCGATTGACTTAATCGATTTTAGAATGAATTTATTTGGTTATTTCGTCCGTCTGTTCGTTTATTTTAAAAATATTTCGATTTAAAGAGTTAGTAAGATTGTAGATTTATAAACACAGGCCGGATCTTCGAGTAAAAATGACATTTTGTCCTTTTTAATTACTTTTTCTGTCATATAATACCTTTTTCAGAACATTTTTTTTTTTTAATTTATAGGAGCATTTAAATCGCAACATAACTGACAAATTGTGGGAGGAAATAGCTGTAGAGATGAAGTGTACAGGTCAGTTTTTGTAAAAATACATAAGTGTGATTTTGAATTTTGTACACGAATTCCTAGTTTTACGCATTTGTATGCTGATAAAATTTTCTACTTCTACACGGCCTGTTAAAGAATTTTAATTAAAATCGATTATTTTGTTTATTATTTATTAAAATTAAAAACAGTTTTTAATTTTGTACAACATTTAAAAGGCATATTTATATTGCCACGGAACTGAACCCTTTTCAGAATTAAAATATGTCATATAGTCTGGTCGAACATTCACCGCAATACTTGTTGGTCTTGCCTTAGTCCTGCGTTTCAAAAGTAACGTCTTCAAATAAAGTTTCCAGCTCTTTATGCACATCAATTTGTTTTTCTTCGGTAATTCTTATAAAATTGTGAAGAGTGCAAGCAGCCTTAACAATAATTCCAGCTTTATCTGGAGATAATAAAATTACATTTTCTAACCCTCGAAATTTCTTGGTAATCATTCCGAAAGTACATTCCACTAGTCGTCGAGCTCTTGAGAGACGATAATTTGAATACTCATTTTTCACTTGTTAAAGATTTTCGAGGGAATGGTCGCATTAAATTTTTCATAAGCGGGTAGACTTCGTCACCCACAAGAACAAATGAGAATTGATAATTAATATCGTTACATATTTGTCGCGGAATTGGAATATTCAAATCATCGTTTTTAAAAGATTTTCCAAAAACTGTTTTATTAAATACACCACTGTCTCCATTTCTGCCATAATCACCTACATCGATTGCAATAAAATTTCCATCTACATCTACTACAGCTTGGAGAACAATAGTGATGATTTTTATAATTGTAATATTGTGAGTCTGTATTAGAAGGACACTGAATACGCAACTGCTTTCCGTCAATTGCGCCGATGCAATTTGGAAAGTCCCATAATTTGTAAAACTTTTCTGCAATACTTATCCATTTTTCAGTATCTGGTGTTGCCATATATTTTGGAAAAAGAGCTTCCTAAATAGGTTGACACGCCTGAGAAACTATGCACGCAATAGTAGAAGATCCTAAGCGGAACTGATAATACAATGATTTCAAATGGTGTTGTGTTGCTAAATATCTGCAGATTTATTTGAGTATAATTGAAAAAGGTCATTTAGTAAGAGTAGAAAACATTATAAAATATAAAACATTCACATTTCCTTTAAATACTGTTTTACTAATTAAGTTCCATAATTTTAGTTACTGAATGCAAGAATAAATGGACCTCCTTGCGAAATTCGTATGCCAGATCCTTGCGAGAGAAAAGATCAGCACCATCAGGATCTAAAGCCACAAAAAAAAGAAAGTGGTATCTTGCAGACGCCATGTCTTTTATGAAGAGCTGCATAAGTCAGAATCGGACGAGTGAAAGCGTTCCTGAATTTAGTAGTGACAAAGAAAATGTAGGAGAAATTTATGGAGAAGATCACTCACAGTCTTCTCTATACGATAGTGACATATTGGAATCGATAAAGTGGTTGGCCCTATGATCCATTTCCTTCGGACTAAAACCAGCGAATCGGCACAAGAAGATCCAGATTTAAGCTTCTTCAAAAGTGTCATGCCCGGGAAAAAACACAAATTCAAGGAAATAGTATTATCAAGTTTAAATAATCTTGTTGATGAAGAAAAAAAAGAACTATCTCAAATTTATCATTCTAAATTTGACGTATTACTATAATATTCAACTTTTTTTAATTGCATTCAAATAATCACATCATTTTTTACCTTAAAGTGACTAGTAGCTTCTCCTCGGGGGTAATACTTTTTCGAAAAATCGTATAATATTTTGTCTCCAATAAGTACCAAAAGATTGTCAAATGTTTGAATGCTCATCCTTGTATAATTTTCAAATTTTTCTTTGTCCTGTCGAAATTCTCCGAAAAATCTTAAAATCAAATTATCCTCTACTCGCTTTTGAACTATTGGATGAATCCAAAATCTTCTTTGAATTTTAGGATTTGTTAAAAAATCCCACATAATGGGAATGACATCTTCATCCGAATCTGACATTCTGATTCTAATTAATTCTGTTTTGACAATGCCCACACTGATTAGGCAAAACAACCAAAACATTTAGTTTTGTGTTATTAATGTGCCTTGGCTTAAGCCAAATTCGTTTCGATCAATTTGACATATTTGTTTTTGGCTGTTTTGCCTAATTCAGTGCCTTCAGTTTTTAGATACCCTTTTTTTGCCTTTTTTAAAGTGTTCTAATGGCCTACGATCGAAAAGTGTTTTTAATGTTTGAGAAGAAGTAATTAGATATAATTGTAATGAGGTGAAGGTCACTGAAAAAATTCGATATTTTCATAGTCACAAAAAAAAAAAAAAACAAATTATCGATTGAAATAATTATCATAACATATTTTATCATTCAAAATTAAAGATTCATAAATGTCCTTTTCATGCGTGAATACAAAAATTTCATATATAATAAAATATAATGATTAAAAAATAAAAACACACCTTAAACATAATTTTTCCAAGGACATTATAGGACATTTTTTCGTGGTTTTTTTTAGTCCGCTGACATTCTTTTCTTCTTCTAGTTTTTCACCCTTTCGTATTATTTTCTGATTATCATAAAAAGTTATATTATTGCAAAAATTCATGCTAAAAACCCTTTTGTTCCCACCCAAAACTCAAAGCACAATGTTCACTCAAAATTTTGCCAAACCCTCAGGTGTTACCATTTCCAATTAATTAAGTAATCAACGCCGATTGCATATGTACATATATTTGACTAATCCCAAATACCGCCGCAATAAAAATGATATTGAAACAAACAACGATATACTATGTTTTGCCTATTACTATATATATGAAAAGCAGGCAAAGTTTTGTTCAACATCAGACATACATAGTGTCTACATTTGACACAACTATTCTACAATTTGTGATATAGGACTTGTATGCTGTTAAATTATGGCTTCTGGGATATATAATGGAGATTGGTGATAGATGGCGTGATGAACTACTATATACTGTTGGCAATTTGATAATAAATTCCACCACAAATTTCGCGATGTCATTCTGAAAACAGAAAAAAATATGTCGTGAACTCTGAATAATGTCTCGATTAATTAAGGGAAAAGCTTAGCGTGTTAAATAGCGTCGCTAACATTTATGAGTTTTGTATATCATCAAAATAATAATATATATAAAAACCGCACACGTTTCCAAGTGTTCACATGTTTCTTGAATAATTAATTATAAACCAAAAAAAAAAAAAAAAAATTTAATTCTAGCGTGAGAAATTTTTGCCATTGAATTTATCAACTATAAAATATTTGGTGAAGGAGTCCTTAGACACAAAAATTTCATTATAAATTCTCTAGTTTCTAACTAAATGTATGTTAAAAAGGAAAGTATTAGTTAAAATAGGACAACGTAGCGACATTAATCTGGAAAATACTGCACTAGAATTAGTTTCAGGACATTTGCCTGTTATCACTTATAACAGGCAATATAACATATATGCTTTGAGATTAGATTTAGATTTAAGGGTTGTGCGAAGTTAGACCATTGAATCCCTATTTATTTGCCATGCTTTCACGTTTAATCTATTCAACGCTAACAATATACAGAGTTAAGATTGTATCAATTGTGAAACAGCAGTGAAATTCTGTAAGGTGACGGGCGATAATCGATTGTCACTTTCATACATTATGAAATACATTTTGCCCTTGAAGGTGATATACATATGTATAATAGCTATTGATCTCTTAGTTTGAAATAATATTTAGGCAAAATCCAAATTAATAGTCTTACTTTGAAGACTATCACTTTTGAAAATGATCTAAATCATATCTGTCACTTTCCAGAATTCCACTGCATGTTGTTTGTATTTATCGCATTAGTACGTAGTATTAGCGTAAAATAAACTCAATATGAAAACACATTATTCTACCGGTCCTATGAATAAAATATTTGGAGAAATAATTACGCATAATAGACTATAAGAAGAAAACAAAACATTCAATATGAAAGAAATTAATACAAGTTCCAAACAAAAAAAAAATGCCACGACTGACCGCGACTACTCAGTCTCAACAGTAGTTTAACCTTAAATGAGGAGAAGCAAGGAAATTGTATCCTATTTTTCTACATCAAAAAAAAGAGAAAAAGGAGTTTTCAAATGGTTTTTTTTGTTCTTTTTTGGAAATACATATGAGACTGGATTACAGGATCATAAGAAATAAATTATAAGGAAAGGTCAGAATTATTTTGTCTGTTGAGCGCGAATCAGTGATAGATTTGAGTGGGCGTGAATGAGGCGTTTTTGCTTCGGTCTTTCACTCCCCATTGTTATATGGACAATTACAGTAGGTATCTTACTACAAGATAATTCGTTATGTCCATATATTAGAAATATTAATCCGTAAAGTGCTCTCAATATATAATATTCACAATAATAATTCATTTATAGAATTTATTATTGCGAACGATATTCACTTTTGTTAAAATTTCCAACAATTCACAAATGGACAATATATAGTGATAATACAACATAATCATCTTCACAGTGATTTATATAAACAAGTATATAGTGTATACATATAATCAGCCCACGCCTTACATGTACCGAACCATGTAAGCTGAAGATGTGTTTTATTGATGGTTACCCAATCGTATATATCTATCCATTGTAGAATATTATACAAGGAAGATTTTTTTTTTGTTTTTTAAATAGGCAAAACCTGAGAGGATCACACAAAGAGTTTCAAGAAAAAAATGTTAGCCTTGTATCTAAATATCTGACAGAAGATCATTTAAAAAAGAAGATACCATAAATACACATAGTGATCGTCATCATCATATTGACAAGCAAAATGTTCTTAAAGGCAAAAAAAAGTGTTTTCAAAATATAAATTCGTTTGTTGATTCATTATTCTTTTAGTTTTATTACAAGGTAATTATTATTACTTATCCGAGAAAATATTTCACAAGAATCGAGATGAACATTGTTACGGACTGTACAGAAAATATTTTACATAATTTTCAAAGATAGTGTATTTTAGCCAGAACAGGGCTTGGTTCTTATACAATGCCATATTTAGTATTTTGACTTCGATTCGATCGAGAATCAAATCACAAAATAACTATCAGAAAATGTATTAGCAAGTAACAGAGGCTTTTGGTAACGAACTCTCTTGTACAACAAATTTTATCATTAATATTAGATTTAAGTAAACAAATAAAGAAATTGAATATTCTATCATTTAGGGGCACATGTATGAAGGAACTCTTTAAAGATTAATTGGAGTAGTAGCAATCCTTTGATGCAAAATGGTCAATCATAAGAAAAAGAACAATTTCATGACTATTTATCGTATTCGGCGGCCGCTTTGGGATCAGGCATCAATTAGTTTAAAAAACTAATAACAAATTCGTATTTAGTAATCTAAGGAATCTCTAGATACCAAATCTCATAGAATTCGAATCAAATTCAATTATTTTCTGAACATACACAATACATGTAGGCCTTTTTTAAATCGTAAGTTCAGCTATAATTTTTAATTTTCCAGGTTTTTCACATCTTTACCCTATGTTTACTAAACTTACTGCCAATTTTCCGCATACTAATTCGTCTAAAAGCATGTAATGACATATCCAACATGCACTCTATAATCTGAATTATTGTTCTTTCTGATTGGAAAAACAGACATCCAGATAAACAGGCAACATACTTGTATGTATTTGTATTTTGATGTACACTCAACTTTTTTTTTACACGACTTTGAAGTTACACGGTTCCTTTTTTGAAAAATTTATTTGATCTAACACGATTTCAAAGTCATTGTCTTATAAATATGCACGTGACCAATGAGCGTAGTACAAAATGCAGTTTATGGTCTTTTACACGTTTCTTCTTTACACGAATTTCTGAGGAACGTATCTATCGTGTAAAAGGAGAGTTGGATGTATTTCAAATCAAATTAATCACACCCTTTCATTCCTGGACTTATTCAAAAATTCTTACATTCTTCTTTGGTGTACTATAATAACGATATGCAATTTATTTACATTGCCTATTTTATGAAAATGATAGACGAGTCAAATATTTACAAGAACTTAAATTTATACACAGGGTTCAATGGGTGGACCTGGTAATGAATTATTTACTCAAAATAAAAATTATATTCACAGCACACATCGTACCATAAAGGGTGCAGCGGCATTTTGTCTCCTAATCATTCACAAATATTTGAAAAAGAGTGCTGATAACGTCAAATTTCACACCATTTATTTAGATTTCTTGAATAAATCAGGTTTGACACGAGCTTGGAATTTCACATAATCAAGTGTTTTTCATTGCTTCATATTTTTCTTTATCTATAATTCTAATAAATATGTTTTTCTGTGGGAATTTTTTCGCAATTTATGAGAAAAATAGTTGTAAAGCTTTCATTAAAATGGTTTTTCCTATATATATATTTAAAGTGCGACACATTTTTGCCGCCATGTCGTCGTTGATTTAGTTCAATATTTCTTTTTGGTGGATTTCAATTTGCATATACATAGTAAGTTATGGCATAAATAAAGGTGAAACAACATTAAAATAGGTACACAAGTATAACGAGACGAAGTAAAGCCAATTTTAAACTAGTATGATATGAAATATAATATATACCAGTTGACAAATATGACGAATAGGTATATTGTCTTCGTTTAGAATAATTGTACAATATGTAGTGAAACATGGTTATACTACGGTGAACAAAATATATCGGGATTGGTTTATTTAAAATACGCGCGCATTGGAACAACTGTTGTTGACATTTGTCTAAAATCTTATTTCATTAATTTTGATAGTTTGTTTGTTAATAGAAAAAAATGTTTTTGATGGATTTTGTTACAAAAACAGTGACTTTTTTGGAAAAACAACTTCATGTAAATAATGATTCAATATGAAAATGCATCATTACTAGTGACGAGTTATGGATCTATGCAATGCTTATTATAACGTGTGATTCATCGTGAGATGCTTCTTTTAATCGGAATTTTTTACACATCACGCATGAATAGTGTGAAGCTGTCATTGCAGTTTGACTCAGTAGTGAATACTATTTCATCATGGAAAGACTTGTGCCGTCGTGTTGTCAATAAATGGGCTTTTGAACAAAGTTTTAGACTTAGATCTACGGTGTAAACACGTGTGACCAAACCTAATTTTTAGTTTGGTGACCTAAAAATTTGTCGGCGTAAACGTAGCCAATAAACAAAATTTCCGTATTTGCGTTGATGAACAACCCGAAGAGTATCAAGATCTCTCGGTACATCCAGATAAATTCACGGTTTGGTGTGGTTTATGTGTTGATGGAATCATCGGTCCATATTTGGTTTCAACAAGACGGTGCTACTAGGCATACAGCGCGTGAAACAATGGACATGTTGAGAAATCATTTCGGTGATCAGCTAATTTCACGTTTTGGACTGGTGAATTTCAAAAAAATTTTCCTGAACCTCACGATGAATCACCCGTTATAAAAGACCTTAATGCAAAAAATTCCATGGAAAAATCTAGAAAAGTAACAATAAAAGCAATGCGTTGCTAAGGCTATTTTACATTAACAAAGTTTTTCTACCTTCAACACATAACTTTTATTATTATTTCTCTACACTTTTCATCATGAATTCCTTCGATGTTTTTCCTGAATGTTGGCCATGATTAACTAGGCATTGATCTATGCAGGCTGAATACTGAAATAGTTCGACATTTTGTGCCAGAAATAAAGTAAAGTCAAAAAGCCCAAACATTCAAATATCTTTCCACCATAATATGGCATCATGTGACTTTTCCTGTTATCTCGGTTGACATTTTGTGGATACTGTTTTGAACCTTTAGGGGAGACAACAAAGAATTCGTTGCGCGTTCTCGGCGACTCGATAGTTGGGATAAGTATATTGCAGTGCGAAGAGATTCTTTTGAAAAGGACAAAATAACTTTGGATGAACAAATTTAAAATTTCCGTTTTATTTAAACAATGCAGATATTTGTTGTTCAAGGGTACTATAGGTATATCGAACTTCATGAAAACGAGAGTATAAGTGTATGCAGAGTGTAGAAAATAGGCAAGACTATGTCATTGGCCTTCGCGAGTTGAACATTTTATTTTTTTTTTAATCGATAAACATTACTGCCTTTAGTAAAACTTTGAAAAATACAATTTACATTATATACTATAGTAAGGGAGTAAGTATTCTTCTATTTGTCAAATACATTCCTGCATCTATTGTACAAAAATTTTGCAGAATTCTAATTCAACCATTACAATACAGTTTATCTGAATTTCGTATAAAGCAATTAGTTTTCATCTATACGTTTTCGTTTTTATTATCCTGCAGTAAATATGGGGCTCTCTACAAGTGTATTTATGACTTTTGTAAAAATCAACCCCATTATTCAGTTTCACGAAGACAACATGTTTTGTTCATGTTTTAAATAATATACTTGTAGTATCCAAAAATTCACAAGTCAAAAGTTACATACAAGTGAATATTTGAACGCGGTTCAATTGCCCCAAGGCTGATATAGCTTGCAATTTTTTTTTTTTTTTTGGAATTTCTTCTGTATATAGGAATTATTATTATTTACCTTCTGATGCAGTTTAGAGACGAAGATCCAACAGCTGTTCTTCGAAATATTTCTGTTGCATTTTTTTCTTCAAAACCTTTAAAAAAAAAAAAGAACGGGATACATATTCACATTAAACATAATATAGGTATGATTCAATGAAGCTACTCCATTTCTTATGAGTCTACGTTTTTCTATACGAAAAAATATACAATTCAATATGTTATAATATTCAGAGTACATAAAAATTGAGATTCGTATTGAAGACAAAAGTTTTTCGCACAAAAAACAACAAAAATACTGGACAACAAAAAGTGGTCGATCTTCAAAAACCGCATGCGAATAATATTGTATATGCGGTGTGCATCATCATCATCATCAGCAAAGGAGGAAGAAAAAAAAAACAAAAATCAAGGAATGCATCCAAGCCGCAATATCTATAATTGCTCGTTTTAACATTATTTATCTGTGTTCGTTTTGGAGGATCGTTTTTTGAAGAAGAAAAAAAGACAAGAACAAAGGGGATAGAAACGTTTTTGCTCGCCTGTTTATTGGAGAATCAAATGTGACTGGCCTGATCATCCTGAATCAGCAGGGTGAAGACATTTTTTCAATCTCATCGAAGTGTAAAAATAGAAACGAGAAAATGGTTCGTTCATTCCTTGCATCCCACAAAATTGTTATGCGCAAATTCCTGATGTATTCCTTACCTATTTTTATAAATGGCAAATTTTGTAAAAAAAATATTGTATAGTGATTGAAATTTAAAAACATAAAAATCCTCATTACGATTCCCTGAGGCTATATACAAAGTCTGCAGATTTCATTTTATTTCGATACAAATATTAAGTCGCAAATCACTGTTAAATTATATTTTGTGTTGCCATTGGGACTTTTGGTTTTTGGTCTAGAAACTTACCATTATGTACGATGATACTTGTTCAAAGGTTTTCATAATTATGTACTCTTTAACATAATTACGAATACTTTTGAACACTTAAATAGCATGTAGAATAATATCTTGAAAAGATTTATTATACGTATGTAGGTACCAGGAAAAAATGTAAGACTGACAATGTCAGGAACTCGAAACCTCTCAATTGTTAACATTGGTAATGCCAAACAATATAGACCAACGAAAGCACTATGTATTTTTATGTTATGTCATAAATTTCTATGCTTTTAAATGGAAAAAACAATTGCTAGTTGTCTTCTAAACTATACGTATTAAAGCTAATTATAATGCATATAAACATCTACAATTACTAACTTATTTAATTAAAAAAGCTCTTATAACTAAAAAAAAATATAACTTAAACAGAGTTTTTTTTTCTTTCTTAACTTTTTTTAGATAGTGATTCCTAACTTAATGGATTATTATATTCATATAAAACACTTACAAACAACATGTTTAAATGTCATTAATCACAATTCTGAACATAAATCATTTTGTGCCATCATCAACTCTTAAATCCCTTGTCCATTGGAATCACTTTGAATCACAGTTTGAACATTATTTATATCGAACGACAATAACGTTAACTTTCCAATTTCCACAGCATGGATCGTAATATACCAATCGAATAGGCCAGATTACGAGAATCTTTTCAGCAAACACCGCAGTTTCGTCTTTTATATAAACGCATAAAATGTTTTCTTGTCCCTCTCAGCATGAAAACTCGTCCATCATATGGCACGCGTCCAAATCGAGATGTATTATGCATGATTGGCGATGATGATGGTTCGTGCGGATCTGCCTTCATTAAATTTACGCGTTTTAGTTGAACTTCTTAAAGGAAAAAAACAAAAAAAAAAAAACAAACAAAACTTGTGCTACCAAATGTCAATAAGAAAAATGTTGGATCGATAGTAAATCATCTCGAAATTATGAATAGGAACTTAAATTTTTATTGGAATTTTGTCTTAATTGGTTGTCCAAATTACTGGTGCAAGATTTCTTATACTCCGGATATCCGATTTTCATTTTTGGTTATGTATTTCGAAGAGGAATTTTAAGTAAATACATATTTTGTAGAGTGAACATCAAACGGAAATATGAATGTATATTAAGAAATGAAGCCCTAAGGACCCAGCTTACGAATTTACCTATAATAATATAAGTTATGGCAGTCAAAGATTTTATAAATATGTGAAACTCTATTTTGAATTTTTAATAAGATAAACAAAAACAAAAAAACATAATAAAACGATTAATTTCTTTTATCTAAACTTCGCTTTTTTAAACGTTTTTAATTTATCAAAAACAAAAAATTCCATAGCCAAATATAAATAGCAACTGTCCATTAATTTATTGGATTACACCCAATCAACATTTTATAATCATTTTTTAAAATCGCTCACAACAATTTTGCACGCTCGTTTCACAACCCCCAAATATGAACAATTTATTCATTAATTTCAATCCTTCCTGGATGAACCTGAAGATATCGAAAATAATTTCCGTAAAATTTTTACATACATATATACCAATGTATATGCAGGTATATTAATCTCCGCTACTTTTGTAGGCGTTTAACGGCGCTTATTTGATTGATTAGTTAGACTTCTTGAAGAATGAGTTTACTATCTTCTATACAAACAAGAAAAGGTGTGGTTTGGTTAATATACAATATAATAATATTTTCCATAAAATTCGAATAAAAACTAAAAGAATATAGTTTCCTGTTCTTTCGGGACCCTCCAGGTATATGGTATATTATTGTGCCAACTGTGTTGTAAACATGCACCAATAAGGTGAATTCGATCTTTCGATCTAGATCCATATCATAAAGCCGACAAAACGAATGCAAATTGTATTTTAAGCGCGTGCCATCAAAAATTAGAATTGGATAAAATTACTTTTTTTTCAAAAAAAAAAACACAAGGTGAAGAAACACATGACACGATTATAAAGATGCGATATGGCGAATACACAATCGATATTTTAAACAATTGGAGCTCCTTCTGCTTTACAGACACCCTAAAGCAATATATCCACAAAAAGAAAAACAAAATAAACTCAAAGTAATATAAAACTCTTTTACAGTGTTCAGTCATCCAATTGTTAAAGATGAGAACTGCTGATTGACCATATGTCCTGAGGGGACTATAAACGGTCATATTTGCACATATCTGATTCTGACATTTGACGTTTTTTCTTAAATAATTTAACAGTTTTTATTCATTTTTATATTTGCAATATGTCACGAAGAGAAAACAGGTGAAATGATGAATCCTCAAAATTTATATATTGTATTTTTTCACTTGACGTACTGACTTTGGAACATAGATATGCAAAAAGAAGACATGTTAATATTAAAAGACTTTTGAATATAAATAGTCATATGTGAAGGTAATTGTTGGTTTGATAAAGAAATATAGTATATTAATATTATTCAGTCAAATTTTTTAACTTGAATTGATCTAAAACATAGAAGAACAACAGATGAGCAACATCATATTTTGCATTTAATACATAATTTTTAGTTTCATATTACCCTAGCATAATTTCAGATGTTAACTAATGATAATCTATGTCTAAGATAAATGAACAGAACCTTGGAAAAAGGTTCAAAAATAGCTCATTTGTTTTATATCCAAAGTATAAAAATTTTTATGTTTACAAACATGATAACGAGCATAACATAAAATTGTATTTATTAATTTTTGCAAAAGAATAGTTATACAACAATATAAATTAATATTCCATTTTCATTTCTTCAATGTACACTCTGTTCATTAAAAGCGTATTACTTGAATAAGAGTTACAGAGAGAACCATATACAAAGTTTTCATTCTTTAAGCTTTACCTAGTTCCAGGTTATACAAAAAATTCCGACTTTCAATATATCGTTTAACTAAGTCAAATGAAATCCATATACCAAAAACAAAAAAAGTTGTGCTCTTGGCTTTTTTCAAAATTGTATAAACAATTCCAATACCGGCCCATCAATCCAAATAAAATGTTGCGGTCTATCACGAAGACAAAACTTCAAGGAAAACAAAAAAATCTACAAAACTCCAAAACTGCAATATGTATACTATACATGGAAAGTTGAAAGATCGTAGAGTCGAGGTTCGATCGAAATTTGAATTCGCGTATATGAATACAGAGGGTTGAAATATCGAGTCCAAATCAAGTCTAAATGTAGTCAAGAATATGAGCAAATTGAAACCGTGACATAGCTACCAAAAATGTGTCAATTCAGTCAACCCAACCAACTCTGACCAGCGTATAGATGCATTTCAACCCAGTTTCGACTTTTGGTTTGGATTGTAGATGTACGTAGTGTACGTTCCACCAAATATATAAGGGCAGGTAGATTTCCTATATGGATAAATAGTTATACTTTAACATAAATTTCTTCATGAAAACTCTTTTAATGAACAGACTGTATATTTATGAGTACTATGTATATCAAATCAATAAAATTATAAAATGAAAACTATTTTTGCTAAACAAGGAATATAAAATAATAAAAGGATGCAGGAACTGAACTCATTGCACTATGTACAGACATGAACATTTACTACATATATTTCTTTGGTAACAATTTGTTCAGGTTTAATAGACCTGAAGTTAATGGCACTGCAAATATGCCCTCTTTTTATGTGTAATTACATAGCATTATTTTGCATTTTTAATTTTACTCATGCCAAAAAGCTACAGCTACACATATGTATATATTGTATATAATCAAGTCAAATTACGCAATAATATATTGTGGTAAAATGTTGGGGGCGAAAATAAAAGCACTGAAAATATGTAAGAAAATGAAATAAAAAAGTTTAATATAAAAAAAACTAGCAAATTCTTAAAAATGTTCCTGGGTTGGAAAACGTAAAAAAAAGAGTTTCAGGAAATTAATTGCCTTCTAGTCGCAATAATTTCTGCATGTTTTCGGTGTCGGAATTTCATGCTCTGTTAGTCTGGATATATAGTCCTAAGCAAACGTATATAGTGAAAGAATTCACTCGATGAGAATGAAAAATATCTACCGGAAAGAATAAAAACAGAAAAAAATGTAATTGAATATGTATGTACAGTTCATATAGTATTAAATTAAAGTCGGTTTTCCTCATGTCATTTTGTATGACAGCCGGTAGATCCTTAAAATATAAATTTTTATTAAAATTGTTTAAATGACTTTAGTTTGTTTTAATGCACATCTAGTAGAGTGCTGTGCTCGTATTCTCGATATGAAGGAATTCGCATACAGTTCAAATAATACTAGTTTTCAATGACTTAGAACATCAACTGTCGCCGAGAGATATACATAGTCGTGAAGTATCCCATCAGTGCTTCAGAGATATTAAGATTTATAAACATTTCTTTGATTAAGAAAATGTCAGTAGCTGTTAAAGTTAAATCGCGTTTTAGCAAAGTAAATCTTAACTTTAACCTGGCTCTCAAAGTTGTGTCACCTAAAAAACAAAATTTGGAAATTCTCGAACTTACAATATATTTTGATTTACTATTTCCACGTATACATGTAGACTCGAAATATCGAATCGATATATTTACCTGCTTATATGGCTAAAAAGGGTTGAAATATTGAGTCCGAGTTAGGTTGAGTCAAGTTAGGTAATCGAGAATACAAAAAATTTCAATTTTTTACCAAGTAAATGAACACCGTAACACAAGATTGACAAATTTTCAAAGCAAACCTTTCGATATAAGCAAAAAATGGAAATAAATAAAACTTTTGCAAAATCCCAGCAATTGTCAACTCGACTACTGAACTTTTCAACTCTCGTGATTGTGGCATTATTTGGACTCGACCCAACAACCAAAACGCAATCGAATCAGCTAGACCTTATTTGGATTTGACTAGCGTATTGCGTATACATAGATTTCAAGTCAAGGTATATATTGAAATTGAAAACTAGTATTTGACGCAACTTTCTAAAAGATAAATTCACACGCCCGTAAGTTGGAAGAAAAGTTCTCAGGGTTTTTTCAATTCCTGGAGAAATTAATTCCAAATCAAAAATATTAATATAATAATGAAAATATCGGTTAACATACCTATATAAAAAAAAATTAATGCAACAAATATGTAATGAATTTCTCAAAGATGTACCGAAGGAACGCAAATCATGGATATGGCCTGTAGCCATATAAAATAAAAATAAACACGGTCTTCAATTCTACAGCTCATTCTGGAATTTTATATATGTATATATTCACTCGTTTCTAATTTATATAATAACTCCTTTTTTTCTGCTTTCATTTTTTAATAATTTATTTTTGACTTTTTCAATCGAATGGCTCCTTTAATTTTTTACTCCTGCCGACCTATTTTCTGCTCTTTTTATTTTTTTGGCACGGTAATAATTTTAAACTGGTCAAAACATATTTCTGTTTTTCTTTTTTTTTTGCTCCTGGACCATACGATAAGGAGTTATTAATTTCTTGTTGTTGTTATTAGAGGAAGAAATCCCAAAATCTAATTAAAATTGGATCTCTGACTAAAGACTTTGAACTATTTAAAATAAAAAAATAAAAAATGCATTCTGCAACAATAAACACCCAACAATACGAAAGCACCTTGTTGGTTGTTGAATTCGCGTATACCTGGATCATCATCATCATCAAAACAAATCCATAAGGCTCGAAATTTTACCCTCGGGATATGAAATCACCAAAGACTATTATAATCTACTGAATTGGAAATATTCTACCACCGTGCACAGATTGGATTCTGGTAGATTGGTTAATTTAAGACAATTATGATAGTAGGGAAAGACAAAAAATAAAACAACAAAATATTTCGAACAGGTAAAAAAGGATTGTGTAGAGGAGAAAAGGAAATATCCAAAATTACATATATTTAAAAATCGAACATTGAATACCTGTTTAATACCGAAACCGTTCATTAATAATAAAAAAAATGGTAGCAAATTTGTTTGGCTAAAAACGTTTTGTTAAAATATAAAAGGGATAATATTGCAAATATTTAGTATGAAAGTTAAGAGTCCCAAACAGATTGGAAATAAGTAATTTTTATTGGCATTCCATTCTTAACTAGCCGTAAAACAAAAAAAACCTGAACTTTTAAGTCATTACAAACATTTTAATGTTTTAAAAACATTGCTTTTTAATGTTTAACAATTTTAAAGTATTTGTTCAAGATTTTTTTTTTTTTTTTTTTATTTATATGATTTATTTATTTATACAATTACATAACATATGTAAAACAATTAAATATAACATTAAATTAATACAATTACTGTACCCAAACAGCTTAGAGCTGGTATTAGGGAATTGGATTACGATATGATCTAAATACATTTTCTTCATTACGCTGTTAATGGAGAGAAAAACTAGTAAAATTTGACATTTAAAAAAAAATGTTTTGTATCTTAAAGTAGAACTGCAAACTTATTTTGGTATACACCCATTACTCAATTTACGCGGAACATGCGTTTCATGCGGCTTTTTCTTACGTGAAATAAAATCACGTAAATATAATCTGTCAGCAAATATATAAATGAACAAGGATTCGTGAAATTCAAGAAACTTTTATAATGGATCATTATATTACATTAGATCTTATGACAAGGTATCTAAAAGGGGTTAGCATATATTTTCGTGTAAAATTAGACGTTGTAAATATATACCGCACATAAAAAGTACCACGTAAACGGAAGGATAAATTACCGCGTAAATCGAAGGGCTGGGGTATATTTAATACTAGCTTCGTTTTTTTGGGCACCAAGTCATTTTTTCAGTTGCGGAACTTGAACTAACTCTTAAGCCCCCTAATGAGATGACGCGATGCTACATAGCTTATTCTTTTTCTAGAAACCCGAATAAACCGAATAAAATGGGTTCAGATGCTTTCGAGTTTGCGCGAACAAATAGACAGACAAAATCTTTGAAGATGGTTATTTTCATTATGAATATTTCATGAAAAACAGAAAAAAACATCTCAAAAATGTCTTTGAATAAAGACATCTATAGCAGATGACATACAGTCGCCTTAATTTTTCAGCATAATACAATACATATCAAAGTCCCTCCTAATCCTTATATTGCAATTTTTAAGGGTTTTATTGATGTTATTTATTATATTTCCATTAAAGTATTGATGGACCATCCATTTGGCGTCTGGGGAGTTGTTTTACCAATCCATTGTATTGTAATTACACTATTTTGAAAAAGTCAAGAAAACAACCTTTCACATATTTCATATGTGGATTTCATTTTATTCACAGTTCAAAGGATCGATTGGAATTGAGAATAAATAAATAATGAATTAAAATTTTGTCTATGTGTCTCTCCCCCTGTGATTTATATTCAAGTAATTATAAGAAATATGCTTTAAATGAACAGAATATATCTATTGGACGTTCCAAAAAGTCGCCTTTTTCTATCGAAATGAAAGGCGAATTATGCATGGAAATAAAAACGAAATATTGTCCATTTGGATCAATTACCGTTTGCCATTTTCCGGGTAATATTCCGTCATTGTAGAAGTTCTGGGTTTTATGTACGAAAAATCGAGACATGTCATTTTCACAGGCTACTTTTGAACTCCAATTTGCATTATTAAAATAGTTCTACAGAGGCAGATGTAATCTGATGATGTAAATTCGGGACTATATGATGGATGCATCAAAAACCCCCAACTAAACTTTCTAGCGAGTGCCAAAACTTATATGTATGTGGTTTAGCGTTATCAAAATAAAACTCATCACTTTTGCGATCCACCAATTCTCGACATTTCATTTTGATAGTTTTCAATGCTCGATTTCCATATGTTAAGATTCTGAGCAATATCTCGCCGATTGGATTTGATCAATGCCTTTATTTGGCCGTCATCAACAACACAATGACTTTTTATCCCATCCAATATTGTAATTTCTTTTTTTCCTTACCTTCGTGGGAAATTCCATTCAAATTCGATTCTTTCGGCAAATATACATATTTCTATACTGACACCGCGTATATCTTGTTTGTTTTTCATGTCGAAAACGCATATTTGATAATGATAACAACCGCAACTAGAACGTCTCCATCCAAAAATGTGGTGTGCCTGTTTTAAATATTATATTTATGAAAGAAGGATGAGTTAATATTACCTTGTTCTAATTTCTTTCTTTTGTTCACACCAGTTGAAAGAGTTCATAATAGGAGTCGTGTTCGCAATCCTCAAATTCATAAATCATAAAATAGTCGGCACGCAAAAATTTCATCTACATTATACACATGTGCTCATTTCTTTTCTTTTTTTTTTTTTAGGATTGAATCGATTTTCTAGCTTACTAAAAATTTTCATATATTATACAAATTGCTCCATTTTAACCTATTTTACCCTTTTTGAAATAATGATAGAGAACTTCTAGCTAACTTATGGACTCCACACGACTTATTTCAAGACTTATTTTCAGTCGGACAGAAAAAAAGCCCTGTGTAGCCCGATATAAACTTGGACTTTATTTAATATATAGAAATTAAAAATGGTTGCAATGAACTGAATGTAATCGCAAGAGCTTTTCCCCAATATTTCAGATAATTTTAAATCCTAGAAATTTTTTTTTTTTTTTCAAAAAATATTTTAGTGTTTTTAAATTTATAGCATCAATAAAATGAATTTAAAATAAAGTTCTTTCTTTATGACAGAAATTTTCGAAATAATGATTTTATTGGGATCCTTTTTAAGAAAAAAATATTCATTCAATTCTTGTCAACCGTAACGCATTTTCAATTGAAAATACAAAATATTTTTACAATAAATTTATGCGGCAAAAATTTCGGGACTGCTTCATCAACGGAATCTCTTACAAATAAAGTCTGGACATGAAATGCCCAACTAAAAATTTAATGGATTTAAAATGGCGCAGTCAGACTGAAAATAAGTCTTGAAATATGTTGTATGGAGTCGTGGTGTAAGAAACAAGAAATAAATATATATATATATAATATATATTAGAAAAATTGTTTGGGTTTTGTTTTAAGTCTAATCTTTAAAAAACTTGTATTATAGCGTGTTCTGGAGTATTTTCTTTTATAATGAAAATTAATTTTTCATGCCCTGATTAGAAATATTAATCGAGGAAATAAACGCTTACACATATTCAAGGAGGTGTAAGAAGTTATAGAACTTTTATTATTATCGACATTTTTAGCATATAAAAGGAAGTTAGCGGAAATTCAATTTTATTCTATAGCTTGTTTTTAGAGCATGTACTTGATTTAATAGCTAACATGTATACAATAGTGTATTTTGTACTAAATTTCTTTCTAGACTAATACCTCCCATTTCCTTTCCTCCCCAATTTTATGATGATAATAACATTTTATACCATATTGGACGGTTTGTTTAATCGTTACATTATGTGTGATATTGTGTATTGCTTGAATTAAACATTATATCTGAAGTGCTTGACAAAAAAAATGGATTAGTTTCTTTATGATTTTCTTGCAAAGGAAACCGTTTTCTGACTGAACTTAATTAAATATATATAGAGTGATCCAATTTGAGTAAATCAAGCAACTATCGATAAGCACTTCTTTTGAAAGGGTCAAATATTAGTTTGCAACAACAAATTTACGAAATGGATCGCTTAACCATCGCTCAACGCGTTAAAATTATTCAATTGTTCTACAGAAATAACAATTCTGACTTTTCAAAGAAAATCCTCTTTTCCGATGAGGCACATTTACACCTACCTCTCTGGGTGTGTTAATAAGCAAAATTGCAGCATATGGGGAGATGAAAATCCTCAGGAGATTCACGAGACCCGATTATATGACCAAAAAGTGACTGTTTGATGCGCATTGCCAGGCGGCGTCATTGGGCCTTGCTTTTTCGAAAACGATCAGGATCAGACTGTAACAGTCAATGGTGAGCGATATAAGCGTATGATAACCTATTATTTCTGGCACAAAATCGAAGATATTGATGTGGAAGACATGTGGTTTCAACAAGATAGTTCAACTTGCCGCGCAGCGGGTACAACGTTGGATATTCTGCGTGAAAAGCTCTCAGATCGCATTATTTCACGTTTCGATGCCGTCAACTGGCCGCCAAGATCATGCGACTTAACGTCGTTGGATTTCTTTTTGTGGTGTTACATTAAAAGTCGTGTCTACGCCAACAAACCCGAAATGTTGGAGCACCAAAACAACATCCGCCAAGGTATTGCTGATATACCGCCCGAAATTTACGAAAAAGTCATCGAAAATTACCTCGAAAGGATCGACTGGTGTAGAAGGTCCAGAGGCGGCCAATTAATTGATATTATTTTTCATAATTAATGAAATACATAACATTTGTGATTAACAAAATAAAATAAGTGTATTTTGTACTTATTTATATAAAGTTAATAAAAATTTCAACTCGGGAATTGAAGCGAAAAACCATAGAAAATTATATCTCCGGATAGCGCATGAGTTTTCCAAATTTCAATGGCGAGTTCGAAAAATATTGTGTAAACAAAAATTTGCCGCAGAGAGACAAACAGGCAGGCAAACAGACAGGAAAACAGACGGAAATTTTGTAAAAATATATTTTTAAATTTTGATTTAAATCTGGACATTAAACTTTCCCATTCTATGGGAAGAAAGCAAAAGTAAAATTGTGCCGAAAAATAATGTGAGACCATTTTCAAAATACAAATTATTGAGTCCCATGGAAATTATATCCAACACTAATTATCCTCTTCAATAGGAAGACCTTCTTGATCAAATAACTAATTGAAATTTGTTGGTCATCAATTTCTCAAGTGAGGATGGATTATTGAATCTCTGGTACTCTCGTTTTTTTGATCTTTTCATCCAATCTACATGGAAAAAAATTTTTTTTTTTTTATTTTTTTTTTGTTTAATTATAATTTCTTTTATCTTTTTATCCGATCAGAAAATGTCTAAACATGCCGCTTATTTTGGTGGCAATTTTCTTGTTAACTGGAACTTTTCTTCGAAAGGCGTGTATCACCAGGCTAACAACAAACTAACGAACACAACACCTAAATTAAACACCTTAAAAAAAAAAAAAAAACTCAAACATAAACTCAATATCCAGAATCTCCGATTCTCAAAGGTGTGTGCAGACGAAGATAATTTGTTGATGGCGCCAAAATCGGTATATTTTCTTTTTGCGATGTGGTGAAGTATAAAGGAGCGATTATATTATTTTGTATTTTTTGTATTTTTTTTTTTTTTGTGAATTATATAATTTAAGCAAATCCATTATTCCACTATCTTTTGCATAAAATTTGGATAAAAAGCCAATCCAAATAATGAACATTATTAAATTATTATAATTATTTTAGTACAAAATCTTAGCCATTATTTTAATTGGAAATTTATCAGCTATCGTGTTGAACGAACAAATCAAGGCCAATTTGCAAAAGTTCATTTGCCAAAAATGAAGGAAAAAAAAAAAAGGTAATTCTTATATTAGTATATATACTTATATTATTTTGTTTTGGTTTTTTTTCGGAAATCGTGTCAAATTATGTGTAAAACATAATCTTTGAAGATATCTTTTATTTTTTTTTTTTTATGGCATGTGACCTTAGGTACAGAGGGTGTATGTACTCGAAATGTTGGCACACACACATATAATCATAAAAACAAATATGATCGAAATAATAAAAATTTATGAAATTTCATGTTGGAATTTATTTCGTGACGCTCGCTGTACTTGATAAATCGAAAACACTTTTTTTTTCATTTTAATTGAATACAAATATATAAAACACGTTAGATTTATTTTATTAAAAGGAATTATTATGAATAAGAATATTTATAAGAACAAAAAGAAAAAAAAACAACATGCAAATAATTATTTACATACTTAAATTTGATTAACTTGTTTTTTTTTCCTTCTATAAAACATAGTTCACGACCGGACTAAGAAAATTTATTGGTCTTTATCATATAATAAAAGTACAATGCAAATAATTCCATTAAATGAAAATATAATAATGCGTGTAATATAACTCTTTAACACATTATTTTGATGAAATCACCTTTTTTTTATTGATAACGCCGACATTGTTTTGAGAAAACTTATTAAATTAACAAAATAATAAATGCAAAATGAAATAGAATTGTATAAGCGAGGTCATTGGATAGAGGCTTGTTAATTAGAATAAATAAATTTATCCAATTTAATTTCAAAATTAATTCAATTACTACCAAAATATTTTCTTACCATTGTTTATTTGGTTTGTTAGTTTTTTTATTTTTTTAATTCCATTCTCGCACATAATTCTCACAGACGAAGAAAATCGTTATGTCCTTCTGAATATTATAAATGTCGCTCTTACCTAAACCCATAAAAGATGTGTGTAACAACCACCCGGCAAATGAATCACATGGAAACTCGAATTACATCAAATATCAATTCAGATGGTCCCAAAAAAGCCTTATATGACAAATGACCGAGCATTCATAGTTAACTGATAAAAATGATCGGTCAATCACTCAGCTTACTATTAGATAATTCCAGATGTTAAGATATTCTTCTTTTGGGATCCCATAGCCAATTGGAAAGAAGTCATCAATATATTTTCCTTTTGTTGAACATTTTCTCATATCAAAATAAATTGTAATCAATTTTTCAAATTTATTCTTAAAATGATGCAAAAAAAAAATCATAGTCCTTTAGTTTTATTCAAAGAAAAATCATTCTGATCTTTACTATAACATTTGTAATTGACTATATTTTTATATAATTTCATTCGTGCGTATATAAAATCTCTTATATGTTATGTTCATTCTTGGTAGAAATAAATGTGATTTCTTTACGAAAATCAAGAAGAAAAATGGAAGCTAATATCAGTTTTGTCCAAATCCAAAAACTTAGTATATTAACTGCAGAGTCACATTTGACTTGGTCAGAAATGAAGTTAATTTCCATGACATATGTTAGTTTTATTTGTAATTAGATCGTAACAGGAACGTGCCAAAAATAGGACAACCAACAGGAAATTTGTTCAGCAATCACACACGTACGCACATACATATATATGTCTATAGCTGAATAATTTAAGTACATATTAAGAGGTGATACGAGGTTATATGACCCAAAAATTACGAAATAATTTCCGTCGTATGTTCAACCTTTTGGCTTTATAAATGAATATATAGGATCTGAACCTTGTAATCCTATCCGGAGACACTTAAAGTGCTTATTGCTGCTTTATTTTTGACCTTTTTTTTTTAGTGGAGCATATATCGACAAATTCATATGTCACGAAAAAGAAACACGTGTCCTTGCGCGACGATTGTAAATTTGTTGAATTATATGTCCGGGTCGTTTTTTTTTTCCTATGCCAAACCATAAGAAGCATAAATATTAGAATCAATTCTTTTATAAATTCAAAACAGGATAACATAGAAGAAAAAGAATCCCTTGAAAATTTACCCTTCAAATTAGAATTTTGTTTTTTGATGATTGAAATAGCAGCAGCTGTAAAATCCACGGAAAATATCAAAGATTTTAAGGAAAATTAAAGAAAAAATATGTTTTCTTGAAGATTTTTAATAGGAAAATGTTGAAAATATTGAAAATTATTATGTAAGAAAATTGTCAAATATTTAAGGGATTATACTCGAAAAATATCCCTTATTTTGTCAATTTATACCTTAAGAATACTTTAACACCAAAGTGGTTGCAAAAATTCGAACATTTACAGAAATTACAAAGGTTTGAGTGGTATAATTTATAACATATCGCGAAATTTTATATGACAAGTCGAAAATTTAAGTACATTTTTCTTGAAATTTTATTTTCTAAATCGTTGGGTAATCTAACTCAAAAACCGTTTAATAAAATGATATGAAATCTTTTATGCAGGATTTTGGAATCCGATTAACCCGATTTTGAGTAATAATAATGAAAAAGAGTATGATTTTTATCGGAAAAAGCTAAGATTTTTAAAGAATTTTAAAATCATATCCCAGCTAACATTTTAAGTAGCCATTACGTAGTTGCCAATTACTAGTGTCAATTGACCGTTTAAAATATGATTACAGCTGTTTTTATTGGGAAAAAAAGAATGGTTACCATACATTTTATGCCTGTTTATTTAGGCATCATTACACTTATAGCTATTTATTTTAAAAGAGTTATTCAATGTTATAATTGAGATATAGATGGCACAAATCGAAATATTTTTTTTTTATTTGGCCCCGCTAGCAGTATTTAAAGTAAACGGAACGGAACGGCAGTACTTCAAGTGGCCGTTTTAAATATTACTTGTTTCAATTTTACTTTAAAAACAAGAATTTTTAATTTTTGTTTCAAAAATCAAAAAAACTTAACTGAAGTTAATTACATGTTCGAGCAAATATCAGTGATACCAATATGCGGAATAAAAATTTGTAAGCATCTAAACTAAATCATTTTTTGTGAACATTCAATAATAGTCGATAAAAATTCCCAAACCTTTTTTTATACGGTTCTTGCTGGTATATTGCCACTAGTGGCAATGGCCAGTGACTATGAATGCGAGCTGGGCTACATCTTTATATTACTATTATCATAGACAATAGGAAATATCTTGGTTTTATTTGAGATAACATTCAGAAGCTGTGGCCATCGTTTAGACATCCAAAATGAATTTTAGAAAAAAGATGAACTATTAAAAATTTTTATTTTTTCCACCTAAATTATTATGTAACAATCTCGTAAAAATTTCTCACGCGTTTAACTGTAAAATGCAAAAGCGCGACTCCTCCGCCTTCGTGCTGAAAACTTGGAAACGGCTCAATCGATTTCAACCAAATGCGAATGTACTAACTAAAAAAATGCGATACTTTTTAAAAGAATCGATCAAGCCGTTTTGAAGTTGGTATGGGGCATCTTTCCTGCTTTATTTCATACATTTCACATTTATATTGAAACGGCTCAACCGATTAAGCATCTCAAGCATTTTACAAATACACATACCGGACAACGGCTGGTTCTGTAGCCAATTTCTTATTTTTCGTCCGATTTTGATTTTTGGAGTTTCAGCCTTTTTTACTAGTGGATATATAAATATTGGTAGGTAATTTTGCTTACCTGATTTTAAAGATGTAAAATATGTATGAATAGTTTTGAATTCCCGAAATTAACGCTCAATTTAAGCTCATAAATAATTTTTAAATTAAATCCAAGTAAAACTACAAAAATATCAATATCAACGGATCAATAATTGATTTATTTTTTTTTTACTTTCAATAATACAATTTTCACGAATTGGCAGTGTTCGATTATTATTCAATTTTCATATTTTATTTTATTTGTTTTTGATTGCAAATATACACCATTTTTTGTTTTTTTTTGTTTTTGTTTTTAGGTATATAAATATATATTTTTTAATCTTGCCTAAATATTTTAAATTCTTTATTATTTAAAAATTTTAAAAGGCTTCTTTTTGTATTTCATTTCATTTTTTTTTATTTTTTGAAATGTTATCGATTTTTTTTTGTTTTTTAATTTTAAATTTAGTAATTAATTTCATTTGAATTAGACTAAACCACTGTGATAAATTATGAATTAATTGCAAATTAATATATTTTGGTTTTTGTGGTTTGAAAAAACAAGAAAAAAAATTATTTTTAATTTTTAAAAAAAAAAAAAATGTTTTTAATGAAAAAAGAAATAATATTCTTCGGTTTTTTTTTTTTTTAATATGAACTGCAAAAACAGAAGTCCTTTTTGGACAACACGGACAAAAATACTGCGCTATCTTCTGATTACTAAATGGACGTGAATATATCACTTTGAATGAAAATTCATTTGAATTTATATTTCATGTTCTTTTTACATAAAAAAAAATAAGGTTTGTTTTTGTACTTTCCTGGACCCAACTAAAAACAAAACCTAATATATTATTAATAAACTAATCCGATAGTTACTCTCTGCTGGGTTCAGGAAAATACATGAAAATCCTAAAAATCCTCCAAATTTTAACGAATATTGAATTTAATTTTGCTTTTTTGTTTTGTTTTTAGAAATCTATAATATTTAGTTAAATCTCAACAAATTTTCAATTATTTTGTATTTTTTAAATCTATTTTTCAGTCTTCAATAGTTTTCGTTTTTTTTTTTTTTTTAAATTTCGCCTAATAATAAAAACAAATATAAATAAAAGAAAGAAAAAAAAACTTACAAATGTTATATTTAAGAATAACAATTTTTAACAAAAAAAAAAACAGGACAAATGTGTTAAATTAAAAAAAATAAAAACAAAAATATTTTTTCTTATTAAAACAAAAAGAAAAACCAACAAAAATAAATAAAATAAAAAATTAAATATTTTGAACATAAAATTAAAAATAACCGATTTTTCATCTCTGGTCTTATTTAAAAAAATAGGGTGAGAAGAGGAGGTAGGTTTGAAGGTAAATGGTGATTTTCTCGATTGATATTATTTTGAATGGATTTTTTATGAACTAAAAAAATACAACAAAAATTTAGAAAAATAAAAGGAAAAAATTACTTGACTTAACACACATGGAATGGAGCCTAATTTCCTATTCTTTTTTTTCCATACATATTACACATTTTACATCTTTAGGCCTAGATCAAATTATTTACAAAATATTGTTTTATTTAACCAAGAAATAAATTTCATTGAAATCGAAAACTTATATTCCAAAATCATGAAATAAATGTGCTTTGATTACTTCACGTTCTTCTTCTTCTAAACGTTGAACAGTAACCGTATTCAAAAAATTAAAAACTATTGCAAAAATTGTACAAGCCGCATAAATTCCTAATGCAATCCACCATAAAAGTTGTTCATGTAATTTCTGTTCGAAATTTTTCAAGGCAAGTAAACCAATTGTTAGACCCGCCAATGCACCAGTTAAATGTGCGACATATGATACTGATGGATTTTGGCTTGATTCGACAGCATAACGAGCATAAATTGCGAAACCAACATCACATGATGCTAAATATATATAAATATATACATACATATATATATATATGTAATGAAATTGTATTTATATCAAATTAAAAACAATTAAAATATATCCCTTACCAATTATGAATATCGCTGCTAATCTTAAGATTCCATATCTCATATTGCTGTAGTTAAGCATAACATTTGCTAAATGTCCTGCGAGTAAGGCATAAACACCACCACTAGCTCCAACCAGGCACACTTCTGGATCAAACACACTAGTGCCTAAATCAAAATTGAATTTATGCTAAAATACTTACAATCAGCGTCAAAAGTGAGTAAATACTAAAATCAAACTAGTTTAAATCGATTTATAATGATTTTATTGTTAAAAAAAAACTAAATTTTTCTTTTTCATAAATAATAACCAATTTCACAGAGAGAGAGAGAGAGTTTAAGGCTAATTTAAGTTAAACTAGATTATCGGCTTAAGGTGTACTTAAATTATGTTCCATTTCACAGTAAAAAGGAAAAATAGGCTTAAATAATTTTGACAAATAAGTGATAATGTGTTTTTTTTTTCGTAAATTGACAATTGTGAATAATCATTATCAAAACATATTTTTATTAAGAAATGTTCATAACTAATTCTGAATGAATTAATATTAAACTTTTCAAATAATTCGAATATACATAAATTTTTTCGAAGTTAAAATAAATAATAAATTAATACAAACATTATGTCTGTTGAATTGAGTTAAGAAAACCTTAAGCCATCATCATAGAAGACTTAACTTTTATCAAAAGCATAGTTTAAATCTTGACCGTGAAATTCATTTTACAAATTAAACTAAATTTATCCTACAAACCATGCTTCTACTTTCACTGTAAAATTGGGCCTTAATCATATAATCATTTTAAGTTTTATTTTAATATTTTCTAACTTTCCGCACTGATTGTATCGTTTTTTGTTCAAAATATTTCAAAATTCTTAAATACCTAAAGATCCAGCTAAAACTCCAGCACAATAAATACACGCTATCCTTGCTGATCCATGCACCATTTCTAGTGGAAGTCCAACAAGTAATTGAATGATAAGATTAAATCCAAGATGAAACCAACCGGCATGTAGTACCACATAAAAAAGAAATCTCCAGATTTCATTACGTTTATCTGGTCTATATATGAACATTGATTCAATTGGTATTGGACCTGCCGGATCCGCTTGACCGGAAGTTAATGTATGGTATGCAAAAAATCCCAACTACAAAAACAGTATGAATAAAATCAAAAAAATTAACAAAATGAATGTGCATTTGAACAAAACACCAGACGATCGCGTCGTCATCACATCACATCACATTCGTTACTGATGTGTAATCAATCATGGGAATTTTAGAAAAAGAAAAAAAAAACAAATTCATTCATAAAAATTGTGAAACTTTACTGGTTATTGATTTGAAGGTGCAACGTCATTTGGAAATATTCATATGGAAATCATTGAATCGAATAAAATATACATATATATATGTTAAAATTCAATTCGCGAGCATCCTGTTATGTGGTTAGCTTCCGTTTTCTATTGCATGTCTTAATGTTATAGAAGGACTTTTAGTTAGTGTTTACTTTTTTTTTTTCATAGATATCAAGAATTCTTCAATAATTATCTGTTCTGTATGATTGCACCTTTTAATATGTTTGCAGTTTGTAAAAAGTTAAGGTTTCCAAGCGTTACCAAGATTACTTTCGATTTCAAAACCCCTCCTATGAATGAAAAATCTAGTAAACATGGAATATATTTTAACAATTGTACATGACAACAACATAATTTTCAATCTCTATCAATCCCAATTGCAACCAATTTGATGGAAAACGCTTTCACAGTGACATATAAGTTACTTAATTCTATTCACCTCTCTGGTAGGCCATGCAAATTTTTATGAATGAATCACACAACAGTCTGCCAACGGGATTTTATACTATGAAAAGTGCAGTAGGCGCGTGTCGTCATATGAATAATCTAAATGTGAATTATTTGTAAATGAATTAATGAAATGCATAGCGCGCGTAAATGAATGTGAATGTTTTTATGAATAAAAACGAACTATAGAGGCCATAGGCACATAACAAAAAGATGGAAAATGATCAGATAAGTTTTGTTTTTTTTTTTTTTTTTTTGCTTTCTTCAAATTGGCACGATCATGTGGGTGACAATGACGTTTGTATTGAAGTGAAAAGTGAATTACATGAACATATAACTATATGTAATTAAATAGGAAAAAACAGATTTTTATATGATAACTTATTAAAAAATTGACATCCTCTTGAATGTACGTAAAAACCTATAAAATGGGTGGGTATATAACATTCTACCGTGTTTAAACACCCATTGATCTAATAAATTCTGAATTTTGAATTTTTCTTGTTTTCTTTTTAATTATTATATATATATATTTTTTTTATATTACGATATAACTTACTTCAATGATTGTCATGAAAACGATAAAAAATGGAGGCGGACAACATGAATACTTATCCGCGTAATATTTTCGATCTCGTTCTTCAGGTAAAATTTCGATAGCGATTGCATGAACCATTTTCTTGAAAAACGGTGGCTCCTCTATTAATAAATGAAAATCATTTTCTGAACATATTTCACGATCGCGATGATGGACGGCACATTTAAAACTGCGTGACCGTTTTCCACTCATCTAGAATGAAAAAGAAGGATGATCATTTTAGTTTTTTTTTATGGAATTTTTTAGTAAAGGAACTAAAATAGCTAATGATATAATTTAAGAGAATAAAAACAAAAGCGAAAATCTACACCATTTATGATTGCAACGACCAGGCTGGCACTAGACGACCAGCATAGCCAGTATATGCCTAATGGGCTTGTATAATACTAACCTTGGGCAGATTTTGAACTGCTTCATTGTAATACAAAAATAATACAGATCCATCAAATTCAAATTTTAACAAACTCATGTTCTCAACTCTTATCTCAAACTTCAACTCACAGTTCAAATGTGAAAAATCACAATAAATGATCATTCTAAGTTTCATGAGCCTAGGACGGCGACTATTAAGATTTTAACTCACTTGCAATTCTGGAATATATTTTTAATCTTTCGCATGCTGTCGTATAAACTTATTTTTAAGACATAGAGATACATTGCAAAAGTTGCAATCCCATTGGCTCATACATTACACGTAGGATCATTTATTTATTTCCTAAAGTTCCGGACTGATTTTTTTTTTACCAGTCCGGACCTGATTGCGATTACCACCCTTCATGAAACAACAACAATCAAGAAAAGCAAATTTTGATTCGATATAAAAATGGATTAAATCTCATTAAGTACGTTTCTTGTTGGGGGCTTCTATCGTTTCATTTCTATTATAATGAAATTCAAATTTAATGTAACTCTTGATAGAACGACATTTTGATTCTAAGAAGATATTAGTGTATTGTGTACATATTATAAGAAAAAACAACATAGTTAATTCAGTATTTAAAAAAAATCGCATATAAATGATATCAAAAACGTGGAAAACTAAGCCTCCACCAAACGTGCAAATCAAATCCGGTTACGTTTTATCAAGCGTGTAAAAACGAAATCGTGTTATTGAACTACTGTGCTAAAGCAGGCTTGCATATATATATTTTAAATTCCATAAATTCTATTGGCACGCAAGAATTTCACTATCATGAAATCGCTTGAGAATCGCTAAAGAACAGAGAACCTAGTCATACTTATGTGAGATTTAGAAAAAAAAATTCTTATTTTATATGCGAATAAATTTTAAATGTAAAAAATTGGGGAGAAATTTTTCCTTTTTCTCCATGTAATTTGTAATGGTGGCTACTATAGCATGAACTTATTTTTTTTCCTAACATTTTTTACATATTTTATGTCAGTTTTTCTAAGATTCTCCTCTCTTAAGGCTTTGATATTCATTTTGAGACCTTTGTTATATAGTTGTTGATACTTGTTTCAAATAATGTTGACTCTTGTTTTGAACAAAAAGACATATTTGTGGGAATTTAAAAAGAAAAGAATAATAAACGATTTTCAAAAATATTCACATGAGAAATTAAATTGAACTAATTAACGCAAAAACCCTAATCAAAATATTATCAAAAAAAAAAACTGGCTTTCTGTCTAAATTAAATTACAAAATTGAAATTTTTCGACATAAGGACAACAAATTGATATTTAACTGTTTTTTTTTTTTAACACAAAATTGTTCACACAATAAAATGTCTTATTCGCAAGACAATCACGTATTTCATATCCATATTTTGTTCACCTGAAAATTCTGATTCTTCAATCGATCCATGACTAACAAAGGAAACAGTAGTTAATCAGAGTGCATAATGACACAGGAAATGACATGCTAATAAGAGATGATGATACTTCTTCGTGCGGTTTTATTTGAAGAGGAATAAACAAATCAATTGCACCTCCACGATTTTGAGAATTCAAAAAAAAAAAAAAAATCACAAAAAACTTAATAAAAAATGGCATTGTTTGAGTCGTGTGGATAAAAACACTTGATGGTGGCCTCGTATCACTTTAAATTTTCAAGTTCATAATACATATATGATTGTAATTGGATGCGACATAATGACTATATCCAGTATCATCCCTGACGGCGTATATGCACGCGTCAAATCACATTTTATTTGGCTTAGAATTCACTTTATATTATGGGGGTATATAAAATTAGTTCAGGTTTCCTTGGACATATATAATTTTGAAGATTTGATATAATAAATTGCTTATATTATGTATAACAATTTGCCATCCAGAGTCCGAAGTCAGAGTATCGAGTTAGTCACCTAATGTTCCATGAACTGGAATAAAATAAAAACCCAAAGTTTCATTACTCAGTAATCCGATTCAACCTGATTTTATCAGTGTTGGCATACCGAAAAAAACACAATAGTTCGTTTCAGTGACAAAATTATATTTCGTTACGTTTTCACATACGGGTACGTAATGAACAATTTCTTACGATTCGTTCCGTTGTAAAACATTACTTCTAGTAAAAAATTCTAATTTTTTGCGTGTTATGTACAAAAGATAACTGTACTAATTCAACCGAAAAAAAAAATGTTTGATTACACTACACTACATTGTATTAAAGGCTGAAATCATTGTGGCATTTAAAAAAATGTGAAATAACCTACATTTATTGAATGATTTAATAACAATGTTATTATTATGGTAACTCTTCTGGTTGAAAATTACAAGGAGAGTATCCTCTAAAACAGTTTGGTCAAACCATTGGACAACCTTGTGGACAAATTGCAATATTTTGTTCTAACGTTACGTTACAATAGCGTTATGCCAACACTAGATTCATTCCGTTTTGAGAATTTCTGAAGGATTAAGTTAAACAATCATCTACAACTCTTCTGATATGATTTCTATTTTAGAAATGTATATCCAAATATTATTGTAACAAATCAAATTTACTATTTGGTTCCATACAACAGCATAGAAGAGGATTAATGGGGATTCAAGGAATGAAAATCATTCATAGCTCGTTTAATATACCCGATACTAAAAAGCTAGTAAATCAATAAGTAAAACAAAGTTTCTTTTTTCTGACTCAAGTCAAGTAATTTCAACAATTTACTTTAATTTCGCAATAATAAAAAAGAAAAAAGAAAAAAATATTCATCCGTTTGAAATTAGTGAATTACACTTGCGCACACGTTCATATCATATACTTGATTAATGAAATTGACGTATCCGGTTTACAAGTCGTCATCATCACAACAAAATAACGCTTTTAATAAAAACCAAAATAAATTGAATAATTTCAATTTTATTTGTCGCATCTTCCTGTTTTTTTTTTCTACTTCTAAATCCATATACATTTTTGTACACGCATTTTTTTCAATTTAGCGCCACCATTAAATCATGTTTTTTATCCAGTGAAAGTGGTGTACTATTAATCTAACGAATTGAAAAACAAAAAATTATTATACTTTAATCTTCCGGTTGAACTATTCGTCATTTAGGCTTTAGGTTGAATTGAGATTCTTAGAAAAATGGGCTAAATAGCCGAGGAGGACAATGAAATATTCATAAATAATGTACGTCCTCTGAATTTAAGTGATTTTTATTGTTTGTGGTTTGTTTTATGCCAAAATTATTGAACTAAAACACAATGTAAACGACGCACAAAAGCTGACGGTTTTCTTTCAATCATTAAAAAGTCGAAAAAAACAATATTCGCGTAAAGGTAAAGAAAAAAAGAAACAAACAAAAAAAAAATCGAATTCAATTATTTTTATAATAATTATTATTTTGTTTGTTGATTTTTTCTCAATAAAAAAAGTTCTAGACCTTTGTTTTCTGTTTCATGATTCATGTTTTTTGTTTTCGATTTTTTTTTATTATTAGGAAAGTGATTTTTCCGTCGTTTATTCCATTAATGGTGAGTTCGAATTGCTGCTTTCTTTTTCTTTTGGAACCCCCAAAAGAATGACAATGGAATAATTTTAATTTTAATTTTAATTTTTGATTATTAAGTTTTTAGATTTTTAAATTCAAGACTGTCTGTAAACCTAATTTTCAGTTGATTCTTTTAAGGTACGACTTAAATAGATACGTAATTTTCAGTTGAGTTTTAAAAGCTTTAAGCTACATAACAAGTTTTGTTGCAAGGCATGCAGCAGTGTACTGTGAACTGCTCTGCAACCCAAAAAATCGCGATTGCATAATTTGTTTAATTATTAAATAAAATTAAAATTTATCTGGAAGCGGAAAAAAATTTTCAAATTGAGAGAATTGGTAAAAACTTTCACATATCAATGGAATGTGATTACAAAATGTTACTATTAAGCGCTTAGTAGTTATTGGTTTTTGGTTATCTTCAACATGTAATTTAAGTTATTAATTATATAATAGATAAATCCGCGTACTGTTCAGATTGTTTTACCCTATTTTTTCTGCATGCTATGTGTGAACACCTCGGCAACTTTTTTCTTAAACACCCAGCATTTTGGATTGCAGTAATATAAAAACTTCAAGTTGCACGCAACTTTTACCTACGTGTGTAAATACGACACGGAACTTTTACAGCTGCAATCAAATATCTGAGATGCAAAAGTTGCTGTGTCTGAGCGTACCTTTAGCTGTCAGAAGTGTAAATAATGAGCTTTCCAAATTTAAAAGGCAAAAACAAATTTAAGTTATTATAAATACAATGTTTAAGATCTTTGCTTCCTAAAATTTATGAAAAATAAAGAGATTTTGGGTGCGAAACATTTAGATACAGACGTGATTATGGTGTTTTTTTTCCTTAAATATGCTGAAAAGCAATCCTAATGAAACTGCCCATGAATATTTTTAAAACATTGCACCCATTTTAATTCCATTTTTCAATATTTTTACTAAATTCTAATGTTAATGTCTTCAAAAATCACACCATATCCTAGCCGCTAACTGTTCTATTATTTCTGTCAATTAGATCGTTTTGATTGGTTGAAATTTATTTTAGACGAAGACGGGTCCTAAAAGAATTAACAGAAAACCCAGCATTAGTTAATTTCTATTGGACTAACTTAAGTTTAACAGTTCATCAAATTGAAGAGTGCCAATTAACCGACATAAGTCAATAGTCAAAATACTTGATAAAAAAAACATATAGTAACGTAAAATCGCCCTATAGCCGACGTTTTGATGCCCTATGGTAGAAATGCGACTCGTAGTTAACAAATCTACAGTTCAATGAATTAAAGCACCAAAACTTCTAATATTTTTTTCTCCATAATTTTGTTTCGTCTTTTTCAAATTCGCTCTAATTCACATGTAGGCCGAGGCCTAATAGCGTAAATATCTTTTGCAAATTTTATTGGAATCGGTATATTAGTTTTTAAAATAAATCGGAAAAACTTTATGAACGGGCTTATTTTTCCCTACGACTATTTCTTTATCCACTATGCTTGGCCCGATTTGACCGAAATTTAACATGGTATCGTCTATTTATGTAGTCAATCCATGTAAATAATTTGAATAAATTGCTTCACAAGTTTTCAAATTAAATTCTAAAAAACCGTAAACTTCTATTTACGACAAAACTTTCTGGTCACCCTGGTGTTTCTTTATAACTCCCCGTCGGTCAATTTGGCTGAAATGCAATACCAAACCAAGTTATGGACGGACCAACCCATATTGCAAATTTCATCAAAATGGGATAACGCGTTTTTGAGTTATCTTGTATACGGACGGACCGACATGCATACATTGATATAACTTTTGATTCTCCACACAACCATACCCTTCAAACCATTCTACGATGACTAAACTAATATACCATCTGGTAGTACCTAAAATAGAGCATAAAAATAGCATTTAAAAGATATGTTTCAGCCTCAGCAGGATTCCGGATTCTTTCCAGTCAAACGGTCTAAATCTAATGTAGGCCGGATAAATCTATTACTATAGTTCTATTATAATACTATTCGGCCTAACAAAAAACTATCTTATCTTCATGTCTACGTTGATGATGTACATCATAATATATAGACAACTAGCTGGTACCCGGCGCGTTGCTACCGCAGACGGAATTGTGCAAATTCCGTTTGAAATTTGGAAGAGTTATCTTGTTTAAATCTTTAAATATTTTGCCGAATTTTACCGAAGTGTGCCAAAATTTACCGAAATTTGTCGAACTTTACCGACATTTACCGAAGTTTAAAAATCCTATTTTACAATTTTTCTTTAAGACCGTTAATTTTCGGGGATTTCTGTAAATTTCGGCACACTTCGGTAAACTTCGACCATACTTCGATAAACTTCGGTCAAATATTTAAAAAATGTATCGATAATCGAAATATATCAATAATTTTTCTTAAGGACCGAATTTGGTAAATTTCGAAATATTTCGGCACACTTCGGTAAACTTCAGGAATTATACTATGCCTATAACCTTCCCGCAAGTGCAAGCAATAAGTTGGCAAAGTTTTATCCCAATCAGACGAACGCTGTGGCAGCGCATAAAATACGAACAAACAATCAAACATTGATTTTTATATATTAGATAGATTTTATTTCAATACATTTATTAAATTTCGGCACACTTCGGGCGGTAAATTTCGGCACACTTCGGTAAACTTCGGCAAATTATATTCGTTGGACTTTTATATAAATTGTATTTTATTTTAATAAATTTTTTAAATATTTTGCCGAATTTTACCGAAGTGTGCCCAATCTCACCTTCGGTAAATTTCGGTAAATTTCGGTAAATTTCGGCAAATTATATTCGTTGGTTTTTTATAAAATTTGTACTTTATTTCAATACATTTTTCAAATTTCGGTAAATTTCGGCACACTTCGGTAAACTTCGGAAAAATATTATGCCTATAACCTTCCCGCAAGTGCAAGCAATAAGTTGCCAAAGTTTTATCCCAATCAGACGGCCACACCGCGCATAAAATACAAACAAACAAAAATTGATTTTTATATATGTAATAATAGATAAGCCATGATACTTTGATATACTTACATAGTATCTACACACGACTTATTTTCTGTTAGCCAAAACATCAAACGGACGCCATTTATGTTTTAGAAATTCTTTGCCGGGCATATTTGCTGTATTTTTTTGGAAATTCTATCGGCGCTTACCGTACATTTTATAGGTTCTTATTTAGCGCCGTATACTATCGGGCGCTAAATTAACGCTCGATAGAAAACATGTACATCTGCCAAATGGTAGATGACGCAAATCAAAACCTTGATTTCTTTTGTTCTTTTGTTCCGTCAAATAATATCAGTAGTACCAACATCTGAAATTAAATGTTATAAGAACATTGATTTAAAAAATCGTTCTTTTGAGAAAGTAAATTAGCGCTCGATAGAATTCCCAATAAAATACAGCAATAATGTTCTAATATTTCATTTGGAAAGATTTCGTTGAGCGAGAAACAAAAACAAGCAATTGATCTAAAATGTGCCGTAGGAGGCGTAAAATTTTTCCAAATTAAAGAAATAAAGAGGATTTGATGAAAACTATATTATTAGGCTAAATCCTTCTTTATTAAAAAACGATATTATTTAGCTAACATCGCATTACGTTCTCTTGAATTCCGCCATTTTGAATTATGAATTATGTTAGACAGTTCTGTTAGGACTTCTTTTCTAACAGAAATTTCTGTCTAACATATGCGGTCTACACAGGACATTTGCCAAAAAGAACAGTTTCGCTAACAGCAAAAAAAATTTTAATTTGTTATATGAATTAGTCAGTATTAAAAAAAAAATAAAAAAAAAACAGCATTCCTTAAATTTGTTGGTCTTTAAAATTGATTAAAAATTTTTCGCGAAAAAAAAACAATCTAATTTTTATATGAATCGAAAAGATCCTGGGTTTTTTTTAAAAAATAAATACCCACGTTTCTCTCATGGCAGAAGAAAAAAAATTCCATATACCTATTCATTTCTTTTTCTTTTTTTTGTTTTTGAAAATTAACTAAGAAATTCGCGTTAACATTGCATTTTAACACCGCACGATGAAGCAACACCAATTATTGAGAATCGAAGTCGAATTCTTAAGATCCTAAATTTATTATAAAGCTCGTAAACTCTACAAGAGTATACTGTTTTAAGGCATTTTAAATCGATATACGACCTACCTAAGAAAGACAAAAAGTTCATTTGGTTGTAGCTGAGAAAGGAATTTTAATTATTCAAAACAAAAATAAATTGCATTTTTTTGATGCTATTATATATATATATATAGATATAATACATAAATATTACCTTTGGAGAGGAACTCTTTTGAACAGGTATTTATATGCCATACTTAAAATTGGAGCCCGAGAAAATGTATAGTTTTAAGGATTTCAAGATGTAGTTTGAAATGTGAGATCGATTGCAACCATAGAATTTCGTTCAAATTGGTTTCAGTCGAATTTCTTAGGATAAGCGCCTCTGTTATAAACGTATGATTAACTACCTCCTGTTTCATCATTATATTATGTTTTTGTGTTTTGTTGGATTTGTTTTTTTTTTTTTTTTTGGAAGAGCTTGAATTTGTGTTTTTTTTTTTACAAATCTAAAGGCTATATAATATACAATAATAACTAAAGAGAGTCATAAAGGCAATCAAAAGGCCATTTATGAATATTAAAGGAGAAAATTTTTAACTACGATCCTTTTATGTATTTTTCTGTCAATCACTTGAATGCTTATTTAAATGAAATATGTATAGTAATGGTCTTTTACTTCATTTATATACCTTTAAATGTTTACATACAAATATTATCTTTTAATCAAGGTAAATATATACATAATAGAAGTTAATTAAGAAGGGACCATATAATTAAGATGTCTCATTTAGATAGTATTCGAGTTGCCTGTCTTTTGAGAGGCAACTAATTACAACTAAAGATCTATTAGTATATATACTTCGTTAAGAATAACATAATATTTTTGTTTGAATATGTAGTAGCAAATATTGTGAAATACAATCAATTAAGAAATTCAATTTAGATGATAATTGATAATTGGGATTGGATAAAACAAACAAATTATATAAGAGATATTAATTTCAGAGTGTTGTTTACAACGGGATCTCGTTTGATAGGAGTAGAACCGTTTTGGAGAACCGGAAAGTCACTTTAATATGATCATTTGGAAACAAGGAAACCAAACCAAAAATCCTTACATTGTACTGGGATATACTACCAGAAAACCGACAAGCAAAGAAGTTTATTATATATGGTACAAGTATATTCGTAAAAAGTAGCCAAAGAACTATGTACTTGATCTTATAGCATATCTGGGTGCTGCAAATTACGATATCATCTCAGTAAACTAGTCAAAGTTGAGAATTAATTTTGACGTTTCTGAGAAGAAATATCTGAAACTTCGAAGCATATTCTTTGAAACTGCAAAGCTATTGCATGGTGAAGTGCGAAACATTAAAGCTTAAAATTGTTTTAAACAACATATGTATAGGGGATTCACAAGACTTTTACAGGACTAGAACTTTGACGCCATTTCGCCCCAGCTTTAACATAACATTATATTAAATGTATCAGAAAAGAATGTTGTTTTTTTGTCATGGTCATATTTGACCATCATGGGTGAATTTTTGTCCAGACACAAATATTTACACAAAAATCAAGATTTAAGGAATTTTATCCAATGCGAGAGATACGCGACAAAAACACTACAATGAAAAATCTATGTAATAGAAATTAACGAAATTTCATCCAAATACATGAAGTTGTAAGGAAAACTCCTTACAAATTCAAATATGTATAGTAATTACCATTTCCAAATATAATCGCATCGCACATTTACTCTGTGACAATTCAAGATTTTCGCCATTTAAAGAATTTTTTTTTTTTTTGAATAAAAATCCTTTTCAATGCAATTATCAAGTACACAAACATGAAATTATGCACTGTGTCCCATAATATTAAGATTAAATCGAAATTCATCGTTTAGAGAGGCACTTGTGCGTTACTTTGCCTTCTCGCGATATGGTCATCAATTGCAAAATTGAAATTAGCCTTTTTCAAATAGTACAAGTATATAATATGCCTAAAGATCTTACGTTCACATGGTTCTTTTTATGAAAGATATATACAGGGCGGTGGGCTCTTGTTGCTTAGAGAATTTCGGCGTGGGCGATCGTCTCGACAGATTGTGTGTGGTTTTTAAAATAATACTTGTTATTTTTTTTTATTCTTTTATTTTGTTTAAATATTTCTTCTTGTAGGATTCCAGTATTAAATTGAAATAATAAAAAGAAAAAAGAGAGTATTGTAATGGTTTGTTTTCATCTTATATTATTCCATAATGGAAGAATACATATTAATTTTATAATTTTATAAATTTATTTATATTAAATTTGAATGTAATTGAAAATATCTCATTTAAGATATTTACTATCATTCCTTTTAGACTTTTAGATGACAGCCGGAAGAAATATTCGCGTTTCATCTGTAGTTGTTAGAGAACTATTAAACGGCATAGTAATTTTTCTATTCAAATCAATAATCAATAATATCGACTTCAAAGAGACAATATAATAGAAATTTTCTTTTTTTAAGTATTTAAAAGAAAAAAAACTGTTTCTTTTTAATATTTAATTTTCATTCAAGTAATATTTGTTTACATTCATTTCTTTTTTTTTTTTTTTGTACAGAAGCAATAAAACGCGCCTACAACGTTCAAAGTCGTAAAAAAATGTTTAAGCTGATCGAAAGCACGAGTATAATTTTTACGACTTAAAAAAGTCTATTAAAAAAGAGAATATTATGTGAACTATGTGGCGTTTACATTGCGTTCGGAGGAACAAATCAAATCATATTACCTATTAGAGTGAAGGCATAGTCATTTTGCACCTTGCCACAATTTCGAAGAACTTAAGAAGAAGATTCAATTTCAATATAATACACTACTCAAAAAAATTAACAGATTAGAAATTTTCAACAAATTTTTGGTCATTTTGAAAATCCTGCAACTTTGTGAAAAATGATCGTAGGACGAAAATAAAAAATGCTTTCAAAACTTGAAATCTGTAGTTATCAAATCCTAAACTTAAAATTGTTTGCTATTTATCGTTAAAAAGTTGCCGAACATACGAAAAATTTTCGAACTTTATAAAACTCCATGAACTCAGGCAATTTTTTTAAACAGATCCAACAGGAAACTCGTATAGCCCAAACCCCCCTCAACAAGCTTTTCCCTCCACCATATTCGCACAACAACTCCGGACCAAGGTACCATCTGTTAAATGGAAAAATTAAATTTTCCACTTTTTCCACCTTGTACCTCCTAAACGAAGGCAGTTGAAAAAATTTTTATTTTCAAATTTTGATGCAATTTTTCTGAGTTTACTTTTTCATGAAGAAAGGTTTCCTTCGCCTTGAGAACTCGAAATTCTCAATAGTTCCCATCAAAGTTCTGATCCGGTAATTTTTTGAGTAGTGTATAATATTGTATAGTATATTTACACAAAATGCATATGGTTAAAAAAGAAAAAACGCGCAAAATAAAAAGGAATTAAGTTAATGAGATTTTGTATGTCATTTAAATATTAGTGTGTTGTGTTGTTGTCATAGTTATAGTCTCCCTCTTGGTGTCCCCATTTTTATTATTGTATAAATATGGTTCAATGAACGAATTATATTCATTGATCTATAGCCCAGTGTTTAAAGAGACATTCCATTAAATCTTGATGGTGCCTTAATGAGATCCCAAATAGATATATGTACATACATGTATTTGGAATCTGTTAAAAGCCTACGCTTCATCATTTTTCATCCAATTTGGTTTGTTTTTTTTTTTCTTTCTTGATTTTATATGCGTGTAAATTCGAGATTTTTTTGTTATGGATTTTTGGTGGTGGATTCGTATTTATTATATATTTTATTTTTTCAGTTATATATTTTCTTGTATTTGTATATATATTTTCAATTTATCGATTAAAGAAAAAAAAAAATTCAGTTCAAGTCGGGTGAATTATGGATGATCATATAGGTATACCAAGATTTTTTGGTGACCTTTAATTTGTCCATTTTTAGGAAAAATATTTAACATTAGCTTGTAACTAATAAAGTAATAATCAGGTTATTTTTTCTATTACAATATATCAAAAATAAGCGGCTATTATTTGAAACTAGATGTGTTTCTTTCTTTTAATTTTCATATTTGGTATTCGGTACTTTTATCTTTATATTGTCAACCAATAACGACTATGGTGGTGTCTCAATGGATAACGTATTGAAGTCTATGGTCGCCAGTTTGAATCCTAGTCAGACTAAAGCAGTTTAATAACAATTTTTCACATTTTCTAGGTTTGAATTTGTTATTTCCGTGTTTCGAAGGCACATAAGCACTACCTCTCCGGGGTAAGTGCGCCACCGCATTTCTAACTATAAAAACTAAAAATAAAAAATTAAGAAAAATACGTAAAAATTTCTTCTATTAATTTACTAATGAATTAAGTCAGTTTTTTTTTGTTTGACGATATTTGAAGGGTCACGGGAAAACGGTTAGTGGCATTCCGCTTTTAATTTACGGTGCAATTCCTAATTAAGCTTATCTTCAAAAGAAAAAGTTTATTTCCGAAAAGTAATATCTCTGTGTACTTCTAAAAGTCAATATGGAAATCATAATCAATAAAAGAAAATTATCTTTTATACGCACACCCTGTTTGTACCTATAAACGTAAGATATGTCCTTATTTGATGACAAAAGATCAGTTAGAAAAATTGATTATCATATATTTACATTTAATTGTTCTTCAGTCAAAGGCACCAAAAAAAAAAACTAATGACCGAAATTGAAGTTCAATGCTCCAATGCCATATTTGGTTTGGACACCAATATGCAAATGACACCTAACACACAAAAATAAAAATTTCATAAATGGATTGTTAAAGCGTAGGTAGCTGAGGTACCATATTTATATGAGAAACATCAAAGTAATGCGCGTATACGCCAGAAGGTTATGGCATAGCATTTTCTATCTTTTTAAATAAAAATAAAGCTTTTTTTTTCTTTCTGAGATCACACTAAGAACTTAGAGGTGCTCTCATCTAATAAAATGCAATATATCTTTAACAAAAAAATGATATTAAAAACGAAATATACTTAAATAAAGAGGTGTAAAAATTCATACCGTTATAAATGAGAACAAAAAAAAATTATAGGATAAGAGTCAAGAGTAAAAAGGTTCAATTATTTTATCGCCGCGAAAATCAATTTGACCCAAAAAGAAAAGCATCAATTTGATTAATTTTCTCTAAATTATCTGATTAGTTTTTGTTTTACTTGTATTTACATAGTTCAATAGTTCAAGTGAATCACTTGTGCCCAATTTCACATTGAGAGCTTAAACCGAACATAAGTTAAGCTAGATTTTCGGCCTAAGCTTTATGACACTATCAAATATGCTTAAGACAAGCAATAAGACTTAAGTTTTTGTTGAATTTCATAATAAGAAGAAGATAAGGCTTAAATCATTTTGACATAAGTTTAGTTTTAACCTTGACTGTGAAATTTATTTTTCAGTTCAACCTGAATTTAAATTCCAAATTGGGTCTTAAGGTATCACTGTGAAATTGGGCCTTAATAACGCCTAAAGTAGAGTGAGATTTCTACTCAAACAGGTATAGAGCAAACTCCAAATAACAACTGCGTAAATCGAAGGCGACCGCATCTAAATATGTATTATTAATTAGCAGAAAAAGAGTTATTGTAGAAAACACTTGCGCAAATAATAAATCCTAAACCCCATTGCTACATGGTCTTTTTTTTTTATTATAAAAAACCATATAGTTTGATACCCTGTGGCAGAAATTACCATCTATAGTTCAATGAATTAACTCTGAGAAAAAGAACCAACATTACCAATATTTCAAGGTTTTTTCGCCATAACTTTGTTTTGCCACCTTCAAATTCATTCTAATTCATAAATAAGTTGGGACCTAACAGTATAAATATCTTCTGCAAATTTCATTCAAATCGGTATATTAGTTTTTCAAAATACTCCGAAAAAACTTTCAAAACAGGCTATGTTTTCCTAGAACTATTTCTTTCTTCACTATCCTTGGACCAATTTCACTAAAATTTAACATATTCTCGCCGATTTATGTAATCAACTTTTGCAAGTAATTTAAACAAAATTGCTCCATAAATTTTCATATTAAATCTGAAAAACGATTTAAAAAATCGACAAAATTTTTTGGTCAATCTGGTTTTTGGTTTATAACTTCGCTCCCCCTCGGTCGATTTTGCTAAAATGCAATACCAAACTAAGTTAAGAAATAAGCAACTCACATTCTAAATTTCATCAAAATCGGATAATGCGTTTTTGAATTATCTTGTATACGGACGGGAATTCAGAAATCGATATAACTTTCGATTCTCTACACAAGCATACCCTTGAAACTTTTCCACGATGATTACTTCGATGTGTTACAAATGTAGTTACAAAACTAATATACCCTCTGTTAGTACCCTACCATAGGCCATAAAAGCAAATTTAATTTTTTTAGTCTTTGAGAAATTTTCAATTTAAATATTCTTCAAATGACGACATTGAATGAAATAAATTCTTGAGTATGAAAACTACATGAGAAAAGGTTACAAAAAGTTACATAGTAAAAAAAAAAAAAATACGTTTGATACTATTCAATGTTTCAGACATTAAAATATTAAACACCAGTCACACAACCTGCAACAAAATACAGCCATTTGATCATTATGGGGAATTGTTGACTGATAGTTAGAAATGCGACCACAAATTAAACCGTTCACCTCACGCTATTGTTGAATTAGATGGAAATAACAGCGGTGAAGTAAGATTATACGTTACACTAGAAATTGTACATATTATATATGTATGTATAGATTAATATATATTTTCTTTGAAGGGGAATAAACACACGAAGCCCACGATAGTATAATTTTGGCTTTGATATTTATGAGCATCCATGGAAATGCAATTGCCAAACATTAATTTTTCAAGTGTCACACATCGATGGCGTTGCACTTTCCTGTTTTTTTTTTTTAGTTAATTTCTAAATAAAAGAAAATAACAAGTAAATAAACTTAGCATAAGACTAAGTTTGTTTTTAATAAAGAAAAAAATGAAAAAACGTTTGTATTTTAGAATTTTTGATTTGCACGCTATTAAATCATAAAAGCAAAAAACTTACACATTCACCTAAATGTAAATGTATTTAAGTTGAAAATTTATTTATTTGTTTGACCTTTTTAAATATTCAAATGATGTGTTAATTTAGAAGATTACTTAAATTGCCGTTCCATAATTAAATTAAAATTAGACTTCGGTAATTAATATATTTGTTCTCACCAAGTCATAAATTGTACTGATAACGAAAAATCGCAAAAAATGCTTCTTTTTTTTATTTTCTTGTACAGTGAAACCTCTCTAAAACGGGACCAAACAAAAATTTTCCGTCATTAAATGTTTATTTGTTTGAACCCACTAACAATGTTAGTAGTACCACATGTAAACATTTCTATATAAATTGATGAGACGTTTGCAGCGCTGCAAAGAGCGCCTCGTTTTTAATAGCATTTGTAAAAAAAGACTGTAAATACATGAAATTGTATATCACACAGAGTCATTTTAACAAATACTATTAATAAGGTGACGCTTACAAGCATACCCAAATTGGAAACTCTTATTATTGTATGCTTTTTGGTAGTACGTATATATGCCAAAGTTAAAAGATCAAGAGTTGAGATTATGTCAATTGTGACCACAGTTTTTTGTGCTTTCAATTATGAATACCTAGTACATATTAGCCAGCGGTGTGGTGTATATTTCCGGACCCAACAATAAAATATATGTCATTTATTTGTGACCAGTCAGTATAAGTTCTTAAGTAGGGCTAGCGAGCGGACATAACAAAAAATATATCTTGATGAAAAATAGTCGAACTGGATTTTCGGGATCTCTAAACGAAATCCCTTTAAGAAAAACTGAGTCGAATTCTTTTCCAAATTAGAATTCTTACTAATAGTACAGATATAACGGATAACAGATTTACATAGATGAAAACATGCTAAACAAGTAAAACCAAAACTTTTATTTCAGAGACATATCCAATGTGCATCTAATATCACATATACTATGCTAAGCTGTATATGTGATATTAGATTTTGGTGTTGGGTTGAAAATATGAAATGCATCTAACTTGTAAGTATTAAAGGGCTGGAAAACTCTTTTTAAAAAGTTATAATCTTTGCTTCTACAAAAGTATAAGAAAATGTCTTTAAAGAAGCAAAGAATTTTATGAAAACGTTCCTAAATAAAGGTATAGAGCAAGTAAAAAAACACGATAAAAAAATACTGTCAAGTAGTTTCTAATTAGCAATAATGAGTTGCCATTTCTCAAACCGAACACATTTAACTTTTGTGAGTCCTTCAGTTGAGCAGGCAGGCGGTGAACATTTCTCTTGAATTTTTGGTAGCTCATAACTTTGCCATATTTAATGTTTTTTTTTTTTTTTGAAAATCATTCTAGTGTTCATTATCAACAACGTCTTGATTTGTTATGCGATTTTTCCAAATTTGAATGGAAATGATGATTTTTGTGTGCAGGCGTTTTGTTTTTTTTTTTTTTTTTTTTTGTTATTATACAAATATTCCAAACGGAAGCAATTTTTTCTTAACAACATTTTTGATGGAAATTATTTTCAAGATAGTTAAATTGCCAAAAAAAATAAAATAAAATAAAATAATAATAATAAATATAAAAATAAATAAAATATATTGACTAAAATATGGTTCTATTTTAATTAGTTTAAAGTTTTAAAAAAATTTAAATATCAAGGTTAAAATATTAAAAATATTTTCAATATAAAATAAATTATATTTTATAGAAACTTATGGAATTTAAAAATCGATTTTTAATAAATTAATAGATCTAAAAGCGGGATATACATGCTTATTTGGAAGTAATAGGACTTAACATGATCATGGCGTAGCGCAAATTTGATCTGAAGTTTAACTTGAAATCTGGTACGATAGAAAATGGTTTTCACCTATTTGCGTACTCAAGCAAATTTGAACCATTAAAGCCAGTCACCTAAAAGAATACATATTTTTGGTATTTCAAAAAAAAACCTAATGGAAAATTATTTAAAAATCGTTCTTTGTAATTGATTACGCTTACGCCGAGACGTATAAAAAGGATTCACTGTTCTATCAAAGTGAAAATGTGGTAGGACAGGCGATTACAATGTTTACTTTAGTACTACTAGTATTTCATGCATTAACTTCAAGGATGTCCAACATTCCAATGCCCACAAACTAACGACAAAAATAGCGGCCACAGACAACAGCACTATCAAATAAATCATTTTTAAGCTAATATCTGGATATCTTTTTAGAAAATAAAAGTATAATAAAATTTTAGATCATTTTAGATCATTTCTTCCATGTTTCATAATAAATTCGTATTGAATTAATAAAACCAAGAAATTTTTAATAAGTCTATTTGTGTTACATGAAATTCCGATATAAAAAGGATGATAGAAGTGTTTCTTTACTCTGCGCATGGCGGATCTGCTTAACTAATGGTGGTAAGTACCAAACTATATGAAATGAAAACAATTGAAAAAATGCAATCAGTTCAATGACAAACGTTGGTTAAAACTATATCGAATGGAAAAGGATAGAAATATTTGAATATTAGCTGAATATGTGTTGAAAACGTGATCTCGCGAAACTGACGTGGGAATTGACAAAAGGTGCTACAGAAAATGGAGAAAAAACATAATAATAGCAACAATGGTAAAATCTAAAAAAAAAAAAACCTACGGTATTTATTGCATATAAAAATGGATAAAAACGACGGCAGTGAAGAACTGATATATAATATATGTATATATGTATATATCAGGGATTGAAACTTTTGTGAGAAATAAGTTTCTGTTTGAATTAAAATTATATTTCCGAGCTTTATAAGTTTTTTTTTTAAAAAACTAAAACTTGGAACTTGGAACTTTTTTCTAATACTTATACTATAAACTATAAAACTAGAAACTAGTAGTTCCAGACTCCAACTAACCCCCTCCCAACTATTCTCAACCTACTAAATGTCCTCAAGAACAGCCACTGACCACCACATGATGCAATCTTTAACTTTCACACTCATTAAAAGGAACGAATATTAATAGGATTTTTTTTAAATTATGTGAATTCGAACCCAATCAAAAATTCGGTTCGGGTTCGATTTGTAATGACAATTACTAAGCGTGTAGCTTAGAAATTCAAATTTCATATTTCACAGAAATTTTTTTAGAAATTCAAATTTCGTATTTTGCAGAATTTTTTTGTTTCAAACAAGGTTATTTATACCGCTATTATTTGAAGTTGCTCATGTCATATTAGCTGTTCCGGGAACTCAAGACATTGTTAAGAACGTTTTTTCTGCACTAAAGTTTGTTTTAGCTCCACAAAGAGTGCAACTCTCCGAAGAATCATTAAGAAGTATTCTACTTGTGTGTTTGAATGAAATTTTTTTTTTTTCAGAAATAAATAAAAACAACATTCTAAAATAAACACTATATGAAATTATTTTTTTCTGTGAACAAAGGCGAACCCGAACCCGAACCCACTAATTTTAATGTAATGAACCCGAACCCGAACCCGAACCAAAAACTTACAGGGTTCAAAACCCTGTTCAAAACTATTAAAATGGGACTTATTGAAAAAGTTCTATAAAAGTATCGAACCCTGGTATGTATATAGTGAGTAATAAAATATTCTGTTACGATTATATATATGTAAAGAATAGAGGATATGCCATAAGGAAAATGAACAAGGTATCCGAGTATCCATTCTGTTTCGTGGTTGATATAGAAATGAACTTTAAACAACACTAAAAAAAAGGCAGCACAATTGGTGGTATTTCAAATTTAAAAGAACTTCTTCTCGTTTTCCAGCGTTTAGTTTTCATTTGAATAGATTTTCCATTACAAAGAATTTAAATTTAATTCTGAACAAACTTTCAATTCAGAAATCAATAATACTTTATAATTGACCTTTCGTTAGGCATATATTTGTTTGGTAATAATGTCATTACAAACGCCACAACATGACGATCGAATTCAATTAGTTCGATGATAAATTTAGAAAAATCGAAATCAAACTCTCATTCCTATATTAATAATTTAGATTGTTCAATCACAATTTTTGAATAATAATTTAATAGTTTAATATAAGAATTCTAATTTCGATTTATTGGTTTCCATTTTTGGATAAAAAGCCCATTAAAAATCAACTCTGATATAACATCGGGGAATGAACATTTTTATATATAAGGCTATAGAAGTGAGAATTATTTGTTGTTTTGTGTTTTTTTTTTTTTTTTCTTGTATGTTCATGAGGTACACAATATGATTAATGCCATCCAAAGAAAGAGAATGTACTTCGTTAAGAATTTATGCAAAAATATTTAGTTTTTTTGTTTATTACATGCCATATTAATTGGCTATTAATGAAAAAAAAAATTTTTTTTTTTTATTTAAATTTTACTTATGTAGGTATTTTGATCAAACATCCAACAATTTAAAAAAAAAAAAAAAGGTGATCGACACAAAAATTATTTCAAAAAAACCACACCCTTGTACGAGATTGTTAATGATTTTTAAAGACAATTTATTTAATTTCACAGTCTATAAAAATTATTTGAAATTTTATTAGTATTTTGAATGAATTTTATTAGAAAACTTTCAAAAAATTTTAGATAAAATAGAAATTAATTATTTTGAAAATATATTTTATCTTTGTATAATATAATTTTACTATTTCAAAACGGTGAAACAAATTTATACATTGAAAAACAACAACAGGTACGATCAACAAAATGATCCTGCACCAATTTCAGAGCTAAAATAAGAATTGTTCCAAATTTATCTGTCATTTTCCTTTATATAATATTTTTTTTCTTTTTTTATATTGCATTTACTATATGTATTTTTAAAACTTAGGTGCTTTACAATAAAGCAATAACCTTTATTTATAGCTGATATAGGAGGATCACCAACTCTTGAACAAGCTAAACCTAGAGAAATTAACATCAAACATAAATAAAATAATAATTGCTAAAACACAACATCACCAACCTATATTGTAAATTTCATTAAAATCAAACGTGTTTTAAAATTATCGTGTAAACGGACGAACGCACAAACATCATTATAATTTTTGATTCTCTTACACAGCTAGTGTCTTGAGATCGTTCTTCGATTATTACTTCCATGCGTTACAAAATATAGTGACAAAAAAAAAACATCTGATCAAATTATTTTATATTTACATTTTAGTTTACATTCTTTTATATAAATTATTATAGAAGGATCTAAGAACGACGGCGAGCATTAGTGAGCCTGAGTCGAGGCACCTATGAATCTAACAGGAGTACATTGAACAAAATGCACTTTTTTTTAAAACTGATACTAAAAAAATAGTTAAAATAATTAGAATATTTTTTCCCATTTTTATTGTTAACCTCTAAAGCTTAAAGTAAAACATAGTTATAATAATTTTCTCCTTTGATTATTTGCCGATTAAATATTCGGACTTTTCTCTATACCGACTTCAAAAATGCTTTGCCTAATTTTGTTGGTCACTTTTGTACCACCGTTAATCCATAATCACTAAAATTTTTATAATTAATATGTTATGTATCTTCCTTCCTTAAGATATTTTCAACTATAACCCAATATTGTTCATATTTTATCGAATGGGATATCGTTATCTTCATATTTAAACGTCACTCTCGCTTAATGAGCATTAGGCAAATCCACCCAAAATAGAGAAAAATCTTTGCTGCAAACACTCTTTCATGTCGAAATCTTTGTTTAAGGTTCCTTTATAGAAAATTTTACAAGTTCGATTGCCATACTGACAAATTGCTTACCCAAATTTTCCAGTGCAATTAATTTGTCTGTACCAGGCACATTCTTTTTGTTGCCTATGTTATAAAGTTGTGAACCTAGTAGGGTTAAGAAATCATATTAAAAATGCGATTAATCGTCCATTATTAAACACATCACATCAGCTTCAACCAAAAGCTTATGTAAGTATTTAGCTTTTTATAAGAGGTATTTTTCTGCTCAATTGTTCATACCAACATTTTATCTTTTGTACATTTTTATGCCGTTTCTTTATTTCATTTGGTTTTTATTTAATTCGACAAATCTCTGGAATTTATTTATAGTTCATCTAGTCGTTTTGGTTTCCTGGCTTCCTTAGCGACTTAGCTTTTCATTATTTCTCATATAAAAATGCCAGATGATTTTTCCAGAAATGCAAATTAGTTTCGAACCGAACTAGAAAAAACACCGAATAACACTCAACCATCGACATTTTGACAAACCAAAACCGAAACGAAAAAACACAAACAAATTTTAGTTTTGGATTTGGTTAAAATATTTTTTTTTTTTGTTCTTGCATTAGGCTAAGTTAAGATGGCATGCATGCATCAGGACACAATCAATTCTTCGTGAGCTTTTGATTTTGTTCGTGAAAATTATTATGATTCAAATTCTTGATAACAGAATTTTTCTTGTTAAAGATTCAACTTTGGGTGCATGAAATGTAAGAGTATGTTTAGGAACAGATATATGATTTAAATCGATCAAATAGAAGTCTTCTGATGCATGCAGATCCATCTAAACCCAGCCTTACGCCTGCCGCACACTTGAGCTAAGCGAGTTAAAATCGTTAACTAAGTTTCTCACTGAAAGTAAAAAATTCAGCATTTGCATTGATCGTCGCACACTTCAGCGAAGCTTTGAAACTACGTTGCCTGGTCATGAGCGACACGAACTAAGTTCTTTCACGTAGTTCAGGGGCCTCAACTACGCGAACGAGCTTCGCTGCCATCGCTGACACTAACTTATACGTACTTTCAGTATTATACAGTGTAGAATCGATGCTTGCAAAAGTGTAGTATGTCTTCTTTACTTTGTGGTAGTATCTTGTCGACATAAATGCGTAAGTGTCAAGTGGAAAACGTCAAAATCGGATTATTTTACTAATATTTTATTTAAATTAATTTATATTATTATTATATTATTTAAATAATTTATATATGGAAATAGCTTCTTTTCAACAAAATTTAATAAAATGTCTTATTCAAATTCCTCTGCAGACAAATCTGATTCGAAATCTAGGTCTATTAATAATTCATCGATACTTTACTCGCACATTATATCTCTCTGACGGCTCAAATAGAACTGATGGCATGAAGTTAACAAAAATATCGCCGCGTAGCTTAGTTCAAGTGTGCAACGGGTTTACCTACCCCAGCTAAGCTATGTAACTACATCGAGACTCGCCCGCATAGCTTAGTTCAAGTGTGCGGCGAGCCTTAACCCTAATTTTCAATGCATCCAACTCATTTCATTATTATTATTTTCATCATTAATTTGTTTTTATTTCTTTCTAAGAAATATTTGAATTGTTTTTTTTTTTTTTAAACTAAAAATCAAAAAAAAAAGAATTTCAGTTCTGTACCAAAACGGAACCAACGCAAAATTTCGCCTGATTTTCTTGTACTTTTTGGTTTTTGTAATTATTTAAATACCTATTTTAGTACATTCGTAAACTAGATTAGTCAGTGGAGTCTTTGATATTAAATTTTAATTCCTAGTCAGCTATTAATCTTTGAAACAAATGAAGAAAAAAAAAGTGCAATTCTTTTTAGTACACTCCTTATGAGTTACAAATTGGTATTTCAGGGCCAAAAAGAAAATTTCTTAAAAAATTAAAAAAAAAAACATATAACCAAAATCAATTAAAACATTTTTCTGTTAATTATTTATCTTTCAATACAAAAAAAAAAAAAAAAGAGAAAGAAAATAACAAATCTGTACTAAATCAACGTCTCTTTAATATAATTAATTTGCTACTGTTCCAGTGTTCCATAACCAGCAAATTACCCAAAAAAAAATATTGTGAACAATCGGTTTCCTTGATTATATTGTTTTTTTATTTCGGTTTTTTTTTTTTTTTATATTCGCTCAAAATGTAAGCGCCACACAAATTGGCGAATTGTGTTGTTCCAAAAATTACTCGGAAGCCAAAAAAAAAAAAAGAAATATGCTTAAAACTCGTGCTCATAAAAACAAAATCACAGTGCAACTATCCATGAATGAATTTTTTTTTTTTTTATTATTTTTCGTAAAAATATATTCATTAATATTTATAATTTACATGTTAAAAAAAAAACAACTAAAAAAAATCACTGCACCGGAAATAATTTAATTTTTACTCACGGAAATGCAAAAAAAAAAAAAAAAACGAACGAACAAATTTCTGCTAATTCATTAAAAAAGATGCAATATTTTTTTTCTACCTTTCATGGTTATATTTATTTACATAAGATATCTTATCTTTTATAATTCGCGAATTAATCGGTGCACATCGAAAAATATTGTTGTAATTTTCTGATTTCCCATGCATGCCTGAACAAAAAAAAAAAAAAATCATTGCTCACATAAGTTATATGGATTACAAATCTTTAATCCTAAAATACGAAAATACAAATTGTAGAAATACAATTATGTCAATGGCCAAACACCTTGAAGATCCCCGAACACAGGTGAGATAAATTAATTAAGAGTTTCCCGTGATCGCTTAATATGTTTTGTGTTGTTGATCATATTATCTTAATTTTTCCCGGATTCCTTTACGACTTGTAGCCAACCAAAGGCAAATCTACAGGTGATTTTTTGTGCCTTTTTTTTTGTTATTATTATTATGATTATTATACCAAACAGAGATTTCTTTATCGTGTTAACTTCATCTTAATTGTTGCTCATTTGCAGAGTGAACTAATGAGCTCGTAATGCGTTGTGTGTGAACAAGAAAAAAGAATTAAAGGTGCTAAGTTTTTTTGTTTTTTTTTTTTTTAACATTATAATAAGACAAGTAACAAAACAGTTCAACACAACAAATCAAAAGGATATAGAGGAATAATGTCTTGGACTTTTGGGAAAAAATGTTGACTACAAAATAATATTACTCGTTTTTCTTTTCTTTTTTTTTTTTTGGTCATTAAATATAAAATCATAAACCAATTTTAAGGTTCTGATCATATTCTTATGGCACAAACCACACAAGATTTACAAAAAGAACAAAATCAGTAATAAAGAAAACACCGGTCGTTTATGATCATGATGGTTAATAATCGGATTAGTTTTATTGTTTTGTAAAAGAAAGCATTTAACTTAACTTCTTCTTCAAAGTGAAGTGTAATAATTTTATGAAACGAAATATTTTGCCAAAAAGATTCAAACAAACTTTTAATCCTACAAAAGGTTATAGAAAATTCCCGAAAAACTTCGTCTAGTACATATCTTAAGTTTTTATTTAGAAGAATTCTTAAATTATGAACAAATTTGAATGAAAATTCTTCTATTGGATTGATCGGAAATTGTTTTCGTTTTTTTTTTTCATAAATAACTTGAATAACTATTTGCTACCTTTTAGGCAATTTTATAATTCCACTGTGATGTGTTTACCTGTCAAGGAGTTTTGCAGAGAGCACAAAACAAATGGTAATCTGATGGTACGAGATCAAGGCTATATGGTGGATGTGATAATACATTCTAACCAAGCTCCAATAACTTCTGATTGTATGTGATCTAGCTGTTGTCATAACGAAACACAATCCCTTACGATTCACCAATTCTGAATGTTTCTGTTGCAAACTATATTTCTATTTTGTTTCAAAATTTACGTTTCAAAATCACACCACACACATACCACTGTGTTCAAAACGTAAGGTAAAATTAAAAATTTTTATTTATTCTTCGAAATCGATTTCGTCCCCCTCAAAATAATCCCCCACAGCTACAATACACTTATGCCAACGTTTTTTCCAATCTTTGAAGCATGCTTAAAAGTCGTCCTCAGGTATAGACTTCAATGCGCGTAGCGATTCACGTTTGATCTCTTCAATCGACTCAAAACGATTTCCCCGGAGTGGTCTCTTGAGCTTTGGGAACAGCCAGAAGTCACACGGTGCTAAATCCGGCGAATACGGTGGTTGTGAAGCGACATGAGTGGAGTTTTTAGCGAAAAACTCACGCTCTTTTTCGAAAAAATTGAGAAATTTTGGCAACAAACGCGATTTGACTCTTCTGAGGCACAAATGATCCTTCAAAATTGCTTGCACTGATCCAATTGATATTGCAAGCATGTCGGCAAGGTCTCGAATTGTTAATCGACGACTTTCGAGCACCAATTCTTTGATTTTCTTGATGTGTTGCTCATCAATTGACATCGATGGTCGTCCAGAGCGTTCCAAGTCATCAACACGTTCTCTGCCTTCTTTGAAGTCTTTGTACCACTTGTAAACATTTTTCTGTGACATAATCTCGTCACCGAAGGCCTTTTGTAACATTCGATACGTTTCAGCGGCGGCGTTTCTTTGCTCAACAAAATTCGGCATCGTAAAAATCGCCAAATTCACTTTTCTTTGTTCACAAAACCAAACGTAAACTAAAAACTAATGATGATATTGACATGTAATTTGTCACAGATGTCACTAACAGTCTACCAACTTGAAAAAAAATTCATTTGTCCGATTCGGTTAACGCGGGAAGTTTAAATTAAAAATTCACCTTACTTTTTGAACACAGTAGTATATGCTAATATGTTGTACTAAATGAATTTCTTAAAGTTTATGTGGGATCCAAATATCAAGATTTTTTTATTTCACCATGCTTTTTCAAATGGTTATCAATAGTTTTTTTTTAATGATGAATTTAAACTCTTAGCAAGCTCAGGTATGTGATGATCAACTTCATCAATTCCAGTTGGTCTCTACCAGAACATGATGCATCTGGAACCGAAAAATCATCACAATGAAATTTTGCAAACCAATTCTGACATGTGCATCATTATCATAAAAAACACAAATCCTTTTCTGTGCATTTGCAACTCTAGAGAATAATAATAAAGTTAACTATTTTGATGATTCCTAAATATTGTTAGCGCGTATCTTAGACGGTTTATTAATATAATGTACCAAAGTTCAAACAAACATTTTTAAATTTGTTTGTCTTAAATAATGTTCTTATTTTTAAATTTTTAAATTCCAATTATATGTTGAAATGAGAATTTATAAAATATAGTAAAGCTTTCATGTATATTCTACATAAAGGACAAGTTCGACTGAGAATTGAATATCTTGGTGTGTTTTAAATAGAAAATTCACCCTTTTTGGAAAATTTAATCTAATAAAATCCCACGGCATTCATTTCTAGATGAAATTTTTATAACCTTTCATTTAAAAAGCTCAAAATTTATGAACATATGAAAGAATGTGTTAATGTTTTCACATATGAGTTTTTTTTTTCGAGTGTCATAAAATTTTGTAATTGGAAAAAAAAGTCATTTCATATTTTTTCCAATGTGGAAAAACCAAATTAAAATTTGTTGTAATATATTCATATGACTTAATTTATTACTCATGATAAACTTTAAGTTCGGTAAATTCATTTTTATTTGAATTTCTACGAGTAACTAAATCATTTCCCAAATCAAAATTTGAACATGTTTTTAGTTTTTTTTTTTTTTTTAATTTGAATAAACTCGATCCAAAATATGATATCCGATCGAAGCTTATTTTCCATAAAATTTTGTTACTGGATTTCAATGAACTCTACTTTTTCCATTTCTTTTTTGGAACTTAGAAGGATCGTGATGGTAACCACAAGAGTATAAAAGCAGATGTTATTTACATTCGGAAAACTGACGTCATTGCTAGACAACCTTCAGACAGTCGCGAAAGTAAAAAAAAAAAAAAATAATAACTTTTAACGTATTGCAGCATACTTACTTCAGAAGTTGCCATTATTACTTTCTTCCCATATTAATATCGAATGGAAATGAAGCTTTCAGTAAAATGCGTTTTAAGATCCCCCTGAATGAGAAAAACATGTTTTTTTGGACGTTTGTTCGCATTTATAGCGTACGGCAACAAATAAAATTGGCAGAATAGATCTCAACTGTTTTTGATAATGGATGAAAGCATAATTCTTGTTGTACCGAATTGAATTTATGTGTAATTATAGTATTGTAATTTGGAAGAATAATGTTGATTCAAAAAAAAGGTGATCAATTTCTTGTTTTTTTGAAACACCCTACCCTTCAAATTGCGTTCATATAGCGAGATAAATAATGATAAAATGGAAATATCGTACTTAAGTCCGGAGAAAGTAGAATAAAAATTGTTGTTTTTTATTTTGTAAAAATTAAAAATTTTTCTATGTTAATTTCACATTTTTTTTTTTTTTGCAAGCTTATTTACGCAGCACATAAGATACAACAAGCCGCAATGAGACCCATATTTAAACGCAGGTGTTTTAATATGCTGATTATATGCTATCATCTCTACAATATAAATGCAGTGCTGAATATGTTGTGGCATACCATTATTAGTACTGTTACCTTTCCATGACATTGTTATTGTTCTCACAGAACAAGGTGGAAAAATTGTCAATATAATGAAGGTAAAAAAAAATAAATAAAATTAGGTGCGTCTATGTATCAGCATCATATATATGGTATGTAAAACATAAATCGTAGAAATTGTAAAATAGATGAGTAATCAAAACCGTTTGATATACATATATGACTATTACATTGAACGGGTCAAAAAGTCATTGCTATATTGATGACGACAAAATAAGGGCATTGATCGAATTCAATCGATATTTAACGACAAGAGAATCTTAACATATCGAAAAAGAGCCTAGAAAAGGATCGAATAGAAGTGTCCAGAATTAATAAATCGCTAAAATTATAATTTTAGACCAAATACAAGTCAAAAATTGAGAGAACTTGACTGACCTTGCACCATAAGACTACCATTTGTTTCGGTCTCTGCAAGAACAGCTTATTTTATGGTGTAAATTTGAATTCAGGTGAAGCCTGTGAAAATGATTTGTCTTGGTTTTTCGCGCTGTGGCATGATAATGACTGTACCATGAAAAAAAAAGATCTACCAAAATGCGAAATAACCCCTAGTTCAAAAACGGGCCAAAAGATGCCGCACCCTTTATATTGTTTAATAATATTTTTGTTTCCCCATGAAAAAAAACCCCCAACGACTTTTTAGCCCATCCAATATTTCCGTGCTGAAATAATACTTTCAGGTCTAAATAACATATTGTCGTATTTGTATCGGAAATCAGGTAAATATGTTTTTCAACGGTCATAATTGAAATAATTGCTAACAAAAAAAAAAGATAATTGTAAACAATATTAGATTAGTAAAATTCCGAATTGAAAAATTCAACATGAAAAATCATTGGGGTTTTTTTTCGCATCGGGATAGATAACCGGAATTCATGTAGCACAGTTTTATTGAATCAACGATGACGAGATTATTACAAACACAGGTTCGTCATTGATATTGAACATTGAACATTCCTCCGATAGGTATGATAAATAATTAAAAAAAAAAAACTACTTTTTCTGGTTAATGCATTTTCATTCAACTTTTCTTTTTTTTTTTTTGGAGACTATTCGAAAGAGTCTCTGGAAACATATGAAAAATGCCAACCAAAAAAAAAAACAATAAAACAATGATATTTAAAATACTATTCTGTCATTTATTGACGGTCAGACACCGTATAAACAGAATGTTAAGTACCTATTTATGTATGTAAAATGTGGACGTTATTTTTATTTTAATATGTCTGACAAGAAAGTCAAAAAAAAAATTTTTCTAGTCGCGAGAATCTATTGAAAATCAAATTTTTTTTTGATTACTAGAAATACTTTTATTTGTTCTTCAATTAATTCCCGGCATAATCGAATTTTATCAATCCAAGAATTTAGTTCATTTTCATGAAAGGCCGGCCCCATATCCAATTTAAAAAGACCACGAAATTCTAATAATGTACAAAGAAAAAAAAAATTCGCGAAATTAATTCACAAATATAATAAAATTGCGTCATTCATTCATTAGCAATTACTCATCATTTTGGTTATATCAGGCCCTGACTGAATATATTATTATTGACTTATCGTTTGACAAAAAATCGTCATCACAACAAAATCAGGTAAGTTATTCATTTACTTATATATTTATCAGAAATTAGCCGGTAGCTATTTATACCAAATAGATAAACCAATATCGTGAAATTCATTATGCGACCGAAATTTATATATGTAGAAGCCGCGAAGGTGATTACAATATTGAAGGGGACACTGGCACTTTCAAATAGTTTTCAAGTTAAATTTCAATAATAAAAAAAAAAATGTACCCACATTGCGTCTGGCTTAGTCTAAAAAAAAGTTGTTTTATAACCCCACGACTCCATTGGACTTATTTCAAGACAAAATTTCAGTCGGACTGGAAAAAAGTCTAGAGGCCAATCTCCACACAGCCGACATCCTATTCTGACGAGAAAAATCAGAAAAGTAGAAAGAGATGGATTTTGCAATTTTCGCTGGGATTGACCGAATAAAACCATCAGGGCCTCTCCCCACACAATTTATAATATTATGGGAAAATTAAGAACATTCCCTTCCATTTTATAGGAAAATGTAGTACCAAATTGTGTTTTCAGCCTTTATCATAAGGCTTAAATTCCTATCACATCTAAAAACAAGCTTTAGTGCAAAACGACAAAACTTCTATACGTATGTTCAAATCAGGTTACCTTCCGAAAGCCTTTCTAAAAGAAAGCTATATGAATATGGAAATTCAGAGCGAACGTGGTCCTTAGTTAATCACAACATTTGTTGTGATATACAGACAGACAGACATTGGATAAAAATGACAGCAAATCATTTAGAATCTTATAAAACGTGGAGATTTGCAAAACAATTTTTTTTATTTTTTATATACTTCGTATAGAAGTTAAAAATTTAACTTGCGTAAACCATAAAAATCAATTCGTCATAGAAAAACTTCCTATAAGAAAATTTGATAGTGTGCGACGATATCGTGTATTATTATTGTGAGAGTATGCAAATGCAGATGAAAACCCATAAATCAGATGAACAAGTTTATCTGCGTTTGAGGGGAATCATCTGGCAGATGAAGAATCAGATGGGGAAATTTGAACTGCAGAAGACGACAAAATTCGTAGGATGATTGTTTCTCCCTTTCAGTTTAACTAAATTTTGCATAAGTGCATCCCATACTTTTATCAGAATAGGATGTCGGCTGTGTGGAGATTGGCCTTAATGGAGACTCTAAAAATTGGACATATTTTCAGTCGGACAGAAAAAAAGTCGAATGGAAACTCTAAAAATTGGATTTTTTTGTCAGTCGGACAGAAAATATGTATGTCTTGAAATAAGTCCAATGGAGTCGTGTGGTAAGATAGATGAAAATATTCGGATCCGGTTGAAGCGGGTGGCAATAATCAGGTTGTTGTTGTTTTTGTTTTTGTTATTTATATATATTTTTTTATGATTCTTCGGGCTATACATACAGAGCACATGTTTAAGCAAGTTTCAACATGTTTTCTGAATGCCGGCGAGATGAATTTATGATTATGTAAACGATATCATTGATTTGGTTCTAAAGTTGTCATAGGATTTTTGTTATTGTTTTTGTTTTTGTTTTTTTTTTATTTCTTTTTCTCGATGTGCAACCAAATAATATGCATTTAAGGTGGGTGGGTTTTTGGTAGGTTCGGCGCTTTCACTAGAACTTTATATTACGAAGTTTGGTAATTATGATCTCAGACTTAATTTCATCATAAAATTCTGTAAAAAAAAAAAAAACAATATTTGAATAGTTTTAATGTTATACAAACTAACAACACAGACCAGGCTAATTTAACTAGTTCAACACAAAAAGCTAACTTAAAATTAATACTTTATCATAAACAAATGAAACTCAACCCAGTTTAACAACCATTTTTCATATTGCTAATTCTATGTCACCGTTTATCTCCCAAAAGTCATTAACCTATCGAACGAAAACAAAAGGGAAAAATTCAAAATAGAATCCTATTATTTGTTCCATATTTGCAATTTAATTTGATTGTAATACACAAAAGTATATTTGACGTTTACATATAACGGGTGATTTTTTAGGCGTTTGGTTTTTCAGTGTTGCCGTATTGACATTTTGCCCGTGATTCGTGACATGTATAAAAGTCAAACATGCTCAGTTAGCATTGCCATATCATCATGAATAAACTCACGGTTGAGAAACAATCAAGAATTATCCAAATTTACTTTGAAAATCGACCACGTTATTTTATCGCAAATTTGTGTTGAGTGTCTAGGCTCATTTTTGGCTCCATGTGGAGTGAGACCAACCTAGAAGACTAGAGATCCCATTGCATCTAGAAAAATGAAGTTTACATGCTGGTGGCATCGTTGGACCTTATTACATTAAAAATCAGGCGGTAGCTCGTGTTATGGTAAATCAGAGCGTTACCGGATCATGATCAATTAATATTTCTGCGAAAGTATGGATGACATTGAACCTGCTGAGATGTGGTTTAAACATGAAGACGCTACGTGCCATACAGTGACAGAAATTACGATTTATCGATAATGTGATTTTGAAAAATATCCCTTTAAATTGGCCTCCAAAATGGTGAGATCTGACATATTTCCAACATTTTCTATTGGCTTACGTGTAGTCCCTGGTTTGGGCTGATAAACCAGCAATAATTGTCCAACATTGTTCGTGTTATTCGTGACCTACAGCCGCTATTGATCGAAAATACAAACCAAAATTGGACTAACAATATGCGCTTCGTCCAGAGTAGTCACAGTGGCCATATGCCTAAAGTCATTTTTAAATATTAATGGCATGAATAGGTCTTTCCAATAAAAAAAGATTTTTGATTAAAAGTTAGCTTTTTGTGTTATTTTTTTGAATTTAAAGTTCATTACCCTAAAAAACTCACCCTTTAGTAACTAACTAAAAGAAATCTCGTCCTTCGACAAAACTTGCTTCCAATTGGCTTGAAATACCCAGTTTTTTCAAACTAGTGTCGTTTTTACTAGTTTTCTTCTAATCTTTCTTGTAACTCTAGGGGTTACACTGGTTAAGCTGTTTAAATTATTGTCTGATGTGTTTTAAACAGGAGAACATTTGTAATATTTTTATTTTTGAGTTTTGTAAATTTTTAAAGAACTAGAACCTAAATACCATGGAACTTTTCTAATAAAAGTTTCTACACACGTTTTTCTGCAAATACTTATTCCATAAATGTTCTTTGAAAACATTTATTTAAGGACTTTTAAGAAAAAAGTTGTACTAAAAATGTAACTATGACTTCATTGTAGAAAAATGTAAATATTTGATATTTGATTAGATTTTTTATAACAACTTTAGGCGTGTTATTAAATTAAGGGCCGGTTTGTTCACCGTTGGTTAACTTTAACCCACGATTATTCCAGTGGTTAACCATCGATTGTGTTTGTTCACCCAAATTTTAATCAGAGAATTCATGGTTTGGTTAGTTAATCAACGATTTCGTTAATCAGCCGATTTTCCTTGGTTAACGCCATTTAATCAATGATTTACTGGAATTACGTTTGTTCATGCTTGGTTTTTATGACAAGTTTTGTGATATGAATATGTTCTCATTCAAAAAAATGATTTGTTAATGATAAAAAAACATTTACTTTCAGTACATTTTAATAAAATTGAACTCAACAAATATTATTTATGTTCTCTCTTTAACGAACGTGAGCTATTACAATACACAAAAAAAAAAAACATTATGACATATTAATATGGTTAATAGACTGTTAATTAAAAAATTTGCAATTTATTTTTTTTTATTATCAAAAGAATTTTATTAAACTAATTAAAATTTATATTAAAATTAATCAAAATAATTAATAAATAATAAAAATTCAAAAATTTAACCTTTAACCATTGATTGAAATTTGACAGTTGCATTGGAAAACATTGGAAAACCATTGGAAAAATGGAAAAATCTATGGTTTGGTTATCAAAGTGAAAAAAATGTGAACAAGCGCATTTCATTAATCACAGATTCATAATCATAAACAGATTTAACCAAGAGTAAACGAACCGGCCCTAAGTGTAACCTAAACCACAGAGTATACTAAAAAAAAGTTCTCAATGTGTGCTAATTTTTGGTTGCGTTTTTACAAATACACCTATCCCCCGTTTAACATGCTACTCGTTTAACACGTTTTCGATCTTACACGGTTTTTAAAATCAAAATTAAAAAAAAAATTGTAGAAAATGACTAATTTTGACTAATTTTAACTTCACGCACGACTTTCAAGTACATTAAAAAGGCATTTAAATATATTTTAGATGCGTGGAAAAAATTTACAATGTTAGATTTCGTCAAGCATATAGGGATGTCATATGCCGAGATTAAAAAATCAACGCTCCATGTGTGTTGATATAATTGAAGGTGAGAATTATAGAATATCTTTGGATCAAGAATATTCTCAGATAATTGATCATGCATTGAGTGAAGAAGGCTTCGACGATATAGCTGAAGTAGATATTGCTGAAATAATGAAAGACCAGGAATTACATGAAAATGACTTAATTGAAATGGTCAAAAAAATTAGTGGAAGCGAAAATGATGTTGAATCTGATGTTGATGAAGTGCATTCACAGGAACTCGTTCGCGAGGGACTTGTGATAGGAAGAAACTTAGGCAACTATTTTCAAGAATATGATCCGAATGTTGAACGAGCTCTCAAATTCCAACGAGATGTTAATAAACTTTTAAATCAATATGAGGAAGTCTACAAAGATATGACTAAGAATACTACTAATGACGTGGCATGATTTGCAGACTGCAAATGTCATCAAATCAGAGTCCAAGTTGAGAACTCTATTTATTGTATGCTTTTTATTTGAACCCAAAGTTTTGAAAGTGTTAAAATGGAACTTTCATAAAAATTCTGACCTCTGGATTTAAGGATTAAAATATAGACAAAAAATTAATTCCAACCCTTTGGTAAATATCAAAAATTGTAGACAATTTTGTTTATTGTTTTAATCAATTCTCATCGATTGAATGAAAGAATCAAATGTACAACAATTCATTTACTTATTTATTAATGAATAAACAATTAAATTCACGTGAATTTAATTTCTTCGAAGAATTTTTTCTTTCAAAAAATTTATATCAAATAATTTTATTTTCGAGGTGGAAAAAGAAACAATAAAAGTTTATCAAACAAAAAGTACTATAATTATTGGCTGGTTGGTTTTTATGCTGTGGAAAATAAAAAGAAAAAAAAATCGATAAAATTGCCATAAAAATTAAGCGATTACGCATTTTTTATGTTTCAATTAATCAGCTTCAAAATTTATTCAATTACTATTTGAAAATGTTTGTGTTATTGTTTTTCTTTTTTTTTTAATTTCGTCTTGTAATATTCATGAAATGCAAATGGATAAATCCCACATAAATAATTTTGGGCTTTTTCAAATGAACAAGAAGAAGAAAAAAAAAAGACATAAAGTGCCATAAAACTAGTAATCCGTAAAAATTCAGTAACAAAAGCCATGAATTTTGTGTGGGCGCGAAAATATGCAATGAGTGTGAGTTATTGAATATTATTTTAGTTTTTAGATTTAGCACAATGCGATTAATATTATTAATAACATTGTTTGTACACATTGGTGAAAAAATTCAATTTGGAGAAATTTATATAAAAAAAAGATACTTTTTTTTAAAAAAATTTAGAATAAGCACGATACTTTTAGGGCGGCCACTGTTTTAATTCATTTTTCATTGATTCTAGGATAATCCGGCAACAAATTTATTGAGGTCACAAAATTTTCAAAAAAAAAGACTCATTATTTGTTAATATCTGAAGAAAACTATGTGAAATTTTCAGAGCAAAATTCGCAATGGTATAGATTTTACAGCCAGGTAGACGACACCAGGTCTGAACGCAGATTCTTGCAAACAAAAAAAAAACGCGTTTTTCTCAAAAATGCAACTATTGACAAATTCCTCAAATTTCTTGCGGGACTCTATTTTCAATTGCATTCATTCTGGCTTTTAATACGAAAAAGGACATCTTTTTTGTTTATAAATGTGTGTAATTATAGATAACGTCAGTTCTATTAAGATATAAGCTTGAAGAATTTCTCTTCTTTTTTACTTTTTTTTTTCAAATGATCCTTTTAGGAGTTCTGATGGCCTTACCCACATCATCAGGGGGTCTAATTTTGGCAGCGATGCAATTGACCGCTGCTTACGGACGGCAATAAATAGAATATATCCAACTCTTTTTTTACACGGTAGATACGTTCCTCAGAAATTCGTGTAAAAAAAAGATAAGTTTCCTATAGCAAATTTGGAGATTTGTTCCATGTTATCCAAAAACCGTGTAAGATAAAATAAAAAACAATATTTAGTTTAAAAACCGTGTAAAAAAGATGCTGAAAACTGTAAATTTGAAGATAACAATACCTTTTTTGACTTCTTAAGGTCAGAAATGTTCAATTGATAGCACTATGTATGGCTGATAACACGAACAATTGATTAAATATTGTGAGCTAACTTAAAATATTTAATGAAGCCAATATGTTATGTAAATGTCATACGAAGTGGGTAAGAGTTATCGAATAAGGGAAGTCCCCAGTAACTACATTATAGAAATGCGGAGTGCTGCCTAATTTTTGCCGTGTGCATTTTTTTTTTTTTTTTTTGATACAATTGGTGCCAAAGACTGCAGTTTGTACTAGATAGATCATTCATGGTCACGTGCATAATAAGACACTAAGTGTTTGAAATCGTGTGAGATCAACAAAATTTTTCAAAAACGGAAAACTTTTTTCTAATTCGTGTAAAAATAAAAGAGTTGGGTTTATCAAATATTCTTTGGACGATTTGACCGGAAAGTACCCTTAATCCATTTGCAGACGTTCACTGTTATTTGTAATACATAATTAATTAACTGGTTTTAAATTCCCATCTTTTTTTTCTACCAATTATTTAAAACATTTTTAAAACTTATTGGATTATAATTTCACGAAAATCTTTGTTTAAATTTAATAAAAAAGCAAATAGTTTCCATCACGGGCACAGAACACAAAACTGTGGGATTAGCAGACCAATTTGACAGGTCTTAAAATAAGATGTCCAATATGATGTCAAAGAACGTGAAGTAACCTTTAAACTCAGACTTTTTCCTTTTTATATATATTTTTGGGTTAAAACTTGTTAATTTTTTGATAATTAAAATAGTAATCGAATTCGAGTTCAGCATCCGATAAAACATTTATATTTTTATATTCAAATCTAATTTCAATATTCATTTTCACGGAATGTCCAGAAGCAACTGTCAAATTTAAATCGAATTAAACAAAACTAAATTATTAAAATTACCTTTTTTTATTATCCTGATTGGGCGCGTATTTTGTTAGCCTTAAACACCATTTAAATATTTTAACAAAATTAATTATTTTCAAATTATTTCATTTTTTCCAAACCTATTTGATTGTTTTTATTTACAAAAAAAAAAAAATAAATAAAAATTTACGGTAATCAAGCATACCAAACTTGAATTACGAAAAAAAAAAAAAAAACACTTTGTATTAAAAACAAAATCAAAATCGAACACAAGAGAATTAAATTGGGAGATAAATAATCTCCTCTCTTCATAGAAAGTAGGCAAAAATAAAAATTCTAAGGAAAGTCGAAGGTCGATAATAATAGAAGAATTGCAGGAAACCAAAAAAAAAAAAAAACACCAAAAAAGGAGAAATTAAGAGAATAAAAATTTTGTTTTGATTTGATGTTATTAAAGAGAAAACAGAATTCAATTCGTAAGAGAATTTAAAAGTCCCAAATAATAAGAGAAACAAAATATAAACTTTAAAGAGAATTGTTTTTTTTTCTCAAATTTGGGTCAACGAGATAGACTGAATAGACAATATATGTTTTTATATTATTCGTGTCTCGTTTATGTTAAGATTTTTGTTTTGTTTTTAATTCTATTGTTGTTATTGTTGTTCAAATAAGATTATTTAAAAAGGGCGGGTTTTATATTCGCTTTTTTAAAGTGTTTTTTTTTTTATGAACGTTAGAAAAAATATGAGATATTATTATTTAATTAATTATAATTCAAATTAAATTTGATTAAATGTTTTCTTGGACTGAAATCGTGTAATTTCGATTGAAACTCAACCGTATCGTAAAAGCATTGCAGTTTCTATGCCTTTTTCGATACAATTTGATTCAAATCAACTTAGTCGATTCCACTGATTACGAAGAAATAGAGTTCTCAAATAGAAAGGCCTGGACAATAATTATCAGTAATTTTTATCTTAAATATTTTATTTTATTAAGTCGTAATTGTCGTTTTTCATGACGAACGTTTAAAACAGAAAATGCTTTTTTTGTGAGACATGGAATTTCTCATCTCTGTGAAATGGACATGTCGATTTATGTTTAACTAAAGTTTTAAAAAGGTAACTTATCCATGAACCTCATTGAATGAATACTCATATGAACAACTTTCATTGCCCGTTAAATTTACATCTAATTTCGGAGCAATAAGATAAACATCAATGTCCTGACTCGACAAATCAATCAATATAACATTATTGTTAACAACGTTGACTCTTTGTAAAAGGCAAAGACTGATCCTGGTCCGTTTCTAAAGTTTTGGGTAAAGAAAATATAAAGAAACCGAGGTTAGTTGAAAAAAATGAAGTTTTTTTAAAATCCATATGTGTTTATGTCCTATGGTAGGTCCTCCCAGAGGGAATATGAGTTGTCACTAGATTTCTATCACATTGAAATAATCATCGTAGAAAGGTTTCAAGGCTATAGATGTGTAGAGAACCAAAAATTATATCGATCCGTCCATCCATGTATAAGATAACTCAAAAACGTATTATCCGATTTTTATGAAATACAGTCCAAGTTGGTTATTCCTTAACTCGATTTGGTATTGGATTTCAGCACAAACGGCCGAAGTCATAAAGCAAAAACCAGGGCAACCAAAAAATTTTGGTGTTTTTTTATGGTTTTCCAGAGTTAATTGAAGATTTTGTGAAGCAATTTTGTTTAAATTACTTACATGGGTTGGCTATATAGACGGGTACTACGTTAAATTTCAGTGAAATCGGTCCAAGGATAGTGGAGAAAGACATAGTCGTAGGAGAAAATAAGCCTGTTTTTAAAATTATATATTTTAAATCTGTAATGAGGAGTTTCACATCCAAACCGCTTAGTACAGATGTCAAGTTTTGATGAGAGAGCTCCATCAAATATGCTTTTCTAGCGAGTATGCTATAATATTTTAATTCTTACTAAGTAATATGACGCTCTTTAAAATGACAAATTTAATGAAATTTTTACATCAACTTTAATGTAAAGAAGCTTTTTATATGTTGTAAAACTATGCAAGTCAAATCTACAACTTAGTAATATTAAATATTGTTAACAAAACTGACTACGAGTAGTAGTTTTAAAAATAAAGTCAAAAAGGAGAATAAGAGCTAGCTAATAACCAAAGCAAGGATAAAGGATTTGAGAAATGTTTGTTGAATTTCATTCCATCAAAATATCACCAGTTGTTTTATAACGATTTATGCGGCACAACAGATCAGCTTCCGACCTCGATTAGAAAGAGGAATTGTTTCAATCTAATTTTGCATTTTTTTTTTACAATTAATTTAAACTATTTTGAAGTTTAAGACATGTTTTATTATTTACAAATAAGGACTACAAAAGTGGAGAAGCTATGTTTTCAATATCTATGAGTATAAAGGTCAGTGTCTAATTGCTAACAAATCACTGCAATATGGATTTCGTACATGAACTAAGTAGTTTTGCATCAATTAAAATATAGTCAAAAAAAAAACATTGGCAAATTGATTGCCATCTACAATATGTTATGTTTTACATCGTGTGCGAAAGCATATTGCAGCAATTTATTTGCAAATGACAGCTTATTTATATTTTTTTTTATTTAATTGGAAATAACCGTTCTAAATTTGTAATAACAAAGAGTTAACACCAAATAAAAACAGACCAAATATTTATACTTCCGTTTGCAAATACCAAAAAATTCTATTATTTTTTCGTGAAAATAAGAAATAAATCCGTTAAACTATTTGAAAATGTGATATGTGATTTCAATATTGTAAGAAACAAAAAAAACTCTACAACAGTGGGTGGTCATGGTTTTACCATAAATTACCCACCAAACTATATATACATATATGCCAGTAAAAACATGACAAAAAAAAAAGAAATGGGCAATTTCGTGGTCTCAAACAAGATCAGTTTGTTTTCGGCTTTTACGCTTTGAAAAAAGTTGCCGATCAATTTGAAAGCACATCAACAGCATACCGTATCATTATGGCCACCTAATTATATATTAATTATGAGGTGATCCATCGTATCGTTTGTTTATACATACACATTTTGTGTGCGGCCGCGACATGATATTCGCCTTTGGGAGTGTTTTTGATCCTTGTTTGATGATGACGGCGTGATTAACACCGGCAAACATCACAAATATAATTATCTAAGGTACAAATTTATTTATTTTGTTTTTTTTTCTGCTTTCAAAAGGAGGAGATATAAATTTTCTTAACTTAATCACTCATTTAGAATTGATTCCTTGTGTATATATGATGGTGCAGCAATCGGCTTTTTATAGAAATGCGGGGTGTCCAGAAAAAAAAAAAACAATCACATTAAGACTTTTATTCCTGTGAGAAATTTTGTATAATAATACAAGTCTGTCAGTTGTTTATAATAGTTTTAAAATAACATCGATTATAAAACAAACTTTGATTGACCACCCATATTGGAATAGTGTAAAATTCTATCGAAAATCTAGGATATATTTTTGTAGTATATAATTATCGCAGAATATTATAACATTGGAGAACGCGTATTAGTCGGAAGAACAACATTTGTTTTTTTCTTTTTTTTTACATAAATCATAACATCTGAACATTTTCAATTTATAATCTTCAATTAAAACTTATTTCAATTTAATTGTATAATTTTTCCAATATAATAATGATATACAGATAAGAACTTGAACGAAATATTATTGTCATATGAAACCAATGGCGTCCATTAAAAAAAAAAAATATCTCTTCTTTTTTTCTGTAAAGATACCACGAGTTAAATTCTGTCCAACGTTCCAGCTAATTAAATATATTTTATCATATATGCGATGTATCCGTATAGTGCACGAGCATAAGGTCTTGTGCCATGTTTATAATCTTAGGATTCCATTCAAGAACAAGTGGTCGCATACAATTTAAAGAAAACAAAAAACTCAATAAGAACAAGAACAAGAACTGGACATTATATAAACCAGATAGAATGAAACAAAGTGATGTTTATTCAATTAGCAATATGCGCGCCCCGATCAATATGTATAGAAAACCTGTCCATCAACAGCCGTTTCTTCATCACTTGACCATTGAAAAAATGATGTACCAGCATTTACAGCATTTTGTGTGTAAAAGAATGCAAGAATGCAATTATACAAACGTTACATTCATATCTAGACATATATGTATATATTTTGTTCTCAAAAACATTGCACGTTTTCGTTGATAAGAAAAGTATATCGAACGCTCGAACGTTGGCATAGCAATTTCCAATCGAAAAATATAAAATACTTGATCAACACTCAATAAAAAAAAAAAAAATTTGAATTTTAAAATATTTTATATTATATTATTTTATTTTATTTTTTTGTGTGCGCGTGGAGAGCGTGCGGTCAACTTCATAAAGAATATAATTTTTGCAATGATTTTCTTTTCTTTTTCTTTTTTTTTGTTTTCTATACGCGCGCGCGCGCACAACTTAAAACTTTATATCATGATCACACGGAATGCTTGCGCGCCTGCCTGAAACTGTTAGTTTCAAAATGATATATGCACTTTTTTGACTCTTTTAGGTCTTGTTTATTATTTTCATTTTTACGCGATTACAAAAAGAAATTGCTCGGGTTTTATTTATTATGTAGTTATATGAAAAAAGAAATAATAATAAAAAAATAGAAAATATTCTTTAAATAACATAACATTGAATGTAAGGACATGCCATTCATTCTTCTACAAAATGATATAAAACCTGAAGCATATTATAACCTTGTTCGGTGGACAAGCAAGTTTCCTTATTTGGTTTTGTCACGTGCGAGATACATTTCGTATGCGAAATCACAGAATCCATCATATTGAAGGATAGCAATCTTGTGGCGCCTTCGACGCATATGGTGTAATTTAACGACAAATTTGTATAATTATTCTTAAGGCGAGAGACGACTATCTATAATATAATGGGTAAACATTTACTAGAAATAGAGTAAGTTTAATGATGTTCGTGATTTATGATTTCTGGAATTTCAATTCTTTTAATTTATTCGATAGCTTAAATTCCCAACAATATCAATAGAACTCTATAAGTACATACATATATTTAGATACATTTATATACCTATTTTAATATATATAGTCCAAAATTTAAGGTAATTTTCGAAGGCAACATTTTCTACCCTCAACGTTGTATTTCAGAAAATGTTGTTGTTTTACATAGGACAGACCTGTGTATCTTTGACGTTGATAAACATTTTTTTTGTATAATTAAAAAGGCGTTAGTTTGAGAACATAAGTTGAAAATGCGACAACGAAAACCATTCTTTGGTAACTAATGACGTGGTGTGATCAGAACCAGAACGGTCAACGAAATTTACAAGAATTAAAGCAGGTATAACAAAAAAAAAATAATAATAAAAATAAAGGCCTTACTTTGGAGTATAAATGTTTTTTCTCATATAATGACTTGAGACTTTCATTTAGCATCAAAATCATAAAAAAAAAATATAATTTAGAGCGCTTCGTGCTAAATCGGGCTACACACTTTCTTACAGTATCGTACAGTCGTAATTCATATGCGCTATACAATTTCTTTTTAGCGGATATTGAAATCCACAGTTTTCTTATTAACTCTAATAGGATCGCGTATATCAGTTAAAATAATCCGACATCAATATCTAACGCCTAATCAAATAGCCGTAAGGTGTTGACCGTTGTTTATTAAAATATTATCTCATATATGGTAAATCATCCAACTTTCTTATACAGAATATTTCAAGTTTAATGTTCTCATATATGTTATATATGAAATTTTCAAAGATTGATTTGAAGTTTGGAATTGAGTTGAAAAATACAAAAATTAATTAGAAATCAATTTTTAACGTTAGGAATATTTCTGTGAAATTTCAATTTCTGAATTTCGCTTGGATTTTTTTTGGACTTGGAAGTTGACTTAAAGTCGAGTCTGTGGTATAAAATCTATCCACAGTTCGACGGGCGATTATGTGGAGAATAAAAATTACGAAATTGTCTATAAGTCTCGCGAATAGACGACCAATTTTCAAAGTAAATTTGGATAATTTTTGACTGTTCCTCAATCGTAAGTCTATTCATGATTATTTGCCAGACTATACTGAACGTAAATATTAAAAAGAGCTGTCCGATTGACAGTTTCCCCTACGGAAGTTCTATCTAAGCTACAAAAAAAGACACTTTATTTGCGCTTCAAGTTAAATCAAAAATGAATAATTTTGAAGAATCGGGACAGGGTTTAAACCCAGATTCTCATCAGTTTTCAGAAACGATGTAAAATCACTCAACCAATTTACACTACATTATTAATCTGCTAAATTTGCCTTTCTCTATAAATTCTGAATATTATTATTCAAACAACAGCTATTTGAAATAATCGTAAACCTTTCATTTTCAATGTCAATGATTTGTATTGACTATTAGAACAAATGCATATAACTCTCTTGCCACTTCAGGTTCTCATAAATATGGGATAATAGGCAATACTAGTAATAAGCTCTAAACGAGGTTAACCACGAAGACATTATGACAGAGATGCAAACCGGTTTCTTTGAACCACTTTGAACCGAACCAAAACCACTGAACCATCGAAATTTTCCGACGCAAAACCAAAACCAAAACCAAACCACTTTTAAAATGATTCGGTCGAACCAAACCAAAACCAAACCAGTTTTAAAATTAATACTTAAACCGAACCATAAACCGAAAATTTTCTATTGGTTTATGGTTCGGTTCAACAGAAAAAATTGTCCTATAATTTACATTTTCCTTTTAAAAAAACTGAAAAAGTCTACTACATTTTCTTATAAAAACGATGGTTAATCAACATTCAACAGTTTGCTAGTTTTCAAATTTGTTTTTAACGAGTAATCAAACACGACATAGTTTTTCATTTAGTGAAATCATAATTAAAATAAAAACAGAAACAAACACAAGAAGGAAGAATATACTTAAAATTAAAAGATATAAAATTTATATCTAAATGACAAATGTAAGCAAGTCTGTATATTTTTGAGTTTAATAAACAAAGATAAAAAATACCCGGTTTTTAAAAAAATTTGTTTGTGATTCAATAACAAATAGCAGTAAGTACAATGAATGCTGTATTGTTATGACAAATAATCACCCAAAAAATTTAATGCGACATCTTAAAAAGAAGCACTCCGAATCCTACGACATAATTGACACGAAGCGAACAAATAAAACAGCGGAAAATCTACATTGGCTTCCTTCGTTTCTGTCACAACAACTAAGAAAAAAGACATATTTGTTCTGAACCAAAACCATAACCAAACCAAAACCAAAACCAAAAATTATACAGTCTTTAAACCAGAACCAAACCAAAACCAAATTTTGAAATATTTAGAAACCAAAACCAAACCAAAAACCAAAAAGAAGGTTTATGCTTAAACCAAAACCGAACCAACTGTAAAAAAGTCTTGGTTTGCATCTCTGCATTATGAGTTATCCTGTTTTATAATTTTATTATGTTGATTTCAACTACACAATGATATTATGGATTAATTAATTTATTGCGTACCCTCTTAAAATTTGACTTATCTTCCTCTCATAAAAAAACTGCCCACAGAAACACGGATTCCCTCCATTCAAAAATATGGTATGTTTTGTTTTGGGCTTCCAATAATTATACATACTTTTTGATAAAGTACATGCTATAAGAAAGTTAAGAAAAAAATAAAGAATGTTTCTTATTTAATATGAGAAAAAGAAATGTTCTGAACATGAATGAAAAATCAGATGCAGTTTGATGTTCGCGATGCAGTGTATTGCAGAAAAACAATAAAAACAAACTAAAACAAAAGAAAAGAAAAAATAAAGAAAATAATAATACGAGATCGCCTGCGTTTAACGAGCAGTCAGGTTCAGTAACAACAATCAAAACCAGAAAGGTATGAAAGTCGCGTGCGCAAGATTGACAGGTGGCTTCATCGCTATGCATCTTTGAAGATTGTTGCGTTTCAAAAAGTTTTCTGATTTTGCCCATTTTTTTTTCTTTATTCAAGTTAATATCGATCGCGCTTCGATGCTTTCTTTCATTTTATATTTAGTAAGGTATATTCTTCTTTTTAATTTTTCTTTTAATTTTAGTGTGCAGAACATGCGCTTTGCTGAAAAATTTCATATTTATTATTCATCTACATCATTTTTATGCCCTATGGTAGGCACTACCAGTTTTATCACTACATTTGTAACGTATATAAATAATCATTGGAGAATTCAAAGCTACAGGTGTCTAGAGAATCCAAAGTTATGTCGGTTTATACATGTTCGTTCATCTGTCCGTGTACAAGATAACTGAGAAATGCGTGTCCGATTTTAATGAAATTTACAATATCAGATGGTTATTTCTTAACTCGATTTGGTATTGCATTACAGCAAAATCATCCTAGAGAGAGCGAAGTGATAAGATGAAATCCTGAATGAGCATAAAGTTCTGTCGATTTTCCTTTTTTGTTTTTCAGATTAATTTGGAGGATTTATCGAGCAATTTCGTTTAAATTAATTACATGCATTACCGACATAAATAAATTTCAGTAAAATCAAACGAAGGATAGTGCAGAAAGAATTGAAGAATAAATAAAGTATGTCCATACAATTTTTCATATATACTTCAAAAGCTGATATACCAATTTGAATAAAATTAGTACAGTCCAGGCTACTTGTAAATTTGAAGAAGAAGAAACAGAAGTTATGCAAAAAAAACGCTCAGATATTATTAGTTTTGGTTGTTTTATTCTTGAATGTGTTAACGTTCTTAACTACAAGTCCCATTTCTACCATAGGGCATCAAAAATTCAGCTTTATGCCGATTTTCAGATTCTATATGTTTGTTCTTTATGTTCTTTATAACAGGTTGATTATATTGAATGAATGCATTTTTTGTTATTGACTGTTTTGTTGCGCTGTTAAGAGTTAACTGCGGACGTTTAATTTTTTGTTGTTCTTATTGAATTTTAAGGTTTTTGTTTTTGCGGTCTGAAAAAAGCATTCATTCGCAGCCAAATCAAAAAATTCTTAATATTTTATTTGTTCTTCCTCCTTTTAATTGTTCGACTATACACTTTTTGATGCCGAAGACAGAGACATTTTTCGACTGGCTTTAATTTATAAATAATTAAAAAATAAAAAATAAACTATTTTTTTTTACAATCTAATGTAATGAAAGTTTTATATTAATCTTTAGTTTTCATTTAAAGCTCGATTAAATTCTGATTTTTATTAATTTGCCCAAAATTCAATATTATTTTATTATGAGCGGAAATAAAATTACGTTTGCTCCTTTACTTAGTCAGGCCACAGGTGAAACATGAAATCGGATTTGAATCCAGGTGCTTATGTTTGTTTTCTTCCTTTGTTGGTAACAAAATCTAGAAGCGTGCCATTCTGTTTAACAAGCAAAACAAATAAAGACAACAAACAGAACCCAAAATAGAGAACCAGAACAATTTTTTTAAAAACAAATCAAGAGCACTTAATATAGCATATGTATATAAACTATCTTTAGAATAATTCTTCTTCTTTTCGGATAACGCATTAAGACCTTATAAATATGTTTAGTAGAAAACTTCAGGAATTTTGGAACCAAAAAGAAAATCTGGAAAAATCTTATAGGTTTTTTAAATTTTTGATTTAAATGTCAAACAATTGAGTACAGACAAACGGAACGGCACAGCAGCACATATAAAATACACTGCCAATATATACACTAGAAGAATGCTCTCCTCTACTTAAATTATTCTACATTAATTTCTTGCGATATCCTGTTTCGTCCTTTTTAAAATGTTCTTATCTTATCCTTAACTTTACTTTATAGCAGTTCACATTGTAAAGTTCAATTATATTAGAAAATAAGAATCAATCAAATAACTATACATGTCTTCCATTATCCTTTTTAGATAAAATTTGGTAGTAATTGTATATAATATAAAACCAGAGAATTAATTTCATGTTGAATTGGACATACTTTAGTCGGCATTATGTGCCTTTTGGCCTGTGTTCACGGTGTCCTTTTCAGGATCATTACTAAATGAAATCTACTTTTACAAAATTATTGAATATAAATATAAGTGTTCTAAATTTTATTAAAATCGACTAAGAAGTTTTCAAGGTAAAAATAAATACCTTTTTCATAAATTACACCTTATCCGAGGGGTACTAAAAATAATAGGGATCAATCCCTCCCAACAAGCAAGCAGTTCCTCAAATTTCAATGATATTATATACCGCATTTGAGAGATATCGTATATGGTAAATTAAACGTTGAAACAGACAAACAGTCATTTTCTAACTCAGTGGGCCCCAAAACGTGAGCAACGATCAAAATCTGGAGGTCGTAAGTTTTTACCATCACAAATCTTTATTCTTTCTATGGGAAGAAAAAAGAATTCCGAGCTAATTACAATTTTTACTGCGTTCAAAAAAATTCAAATATGTTAAATGAAATTTTTTGTTTAAATTTTCCTTAGTCTTCAAAACAGTACTGGAAATCAGAACACATGACCTTTAGTATTTTCCGCGAATTTTCTTTTATCATTTCTACGGACGTGGTCCATATAATTGTAATTTTATTTTACTAAGTAGAAAAGGGACACATACTGCTTATGGAACTGTATTTGTTACGTTTTTGGTCAAAAAATCACGTACAACCATTGATATTTGGACATTAATTGTGGTGTAAAATCCATGAAGAAGGTTTTTGACATAATTCTGGTGAGTTTTCGACAAATTCCTTTTCGCAAACGACGTATACTCGTCATACTTAAACAAGTATTCAACAGTTTTTGTTCATTTGGAAGTAATTACTGATGGACAAACATCAAGGTACTTTTTTACCACAGTAGTATACACAGACTATCTAAAATTTCATCATTCGTCAGAATTTAGATTCCATTTGATATGTTTTAAATAATTTATGTAGTGGAATATTGAACATCCTCCTTTCTAACTGCACTAGAATGTTACTATTATAGAATTTAACACTTTGCCCTACAACCAATATATAACTTCTTTAAATTTCTCGTTTGTTGAAATTGATTTTTTCAATATAAATTTATATAAATATAAAAAATTCGTTTTAAAGAAATTTAATCTCATTAAATAAACTGCGTGCACATGCATTTTCTAGAGAAATGCATAAGTACTGCGCAATCGTAACAGGATCAAATTCTAAAACAAAAACAAAATGAAAAATATGATTTAAAAAAAAACAAGCCCAATATCGCATGTCATATACTTAAAAATAATGTGTGTACGCGGAAAAACATGCAGAATAATTCTTGGGGAGAAAAACATCCGGACGGAAGTCGCACAAAAATGGAGTGAGACTTCCTTCCAGATGCTTGTTCGTTTTATATATATTTAAGAAAAAAAATATATTTCTGTTTAATTTTTTTATTTTTTTTTATTTGTTTTGTTTACGTTTTACGTTAAGGTGAGGTGCGATGTGGTTGAATGATGAAAACCACCTGAACCCAATTTTAATAAAACCAGATGTAAATGTGGCATTTTTTTTTTGATTTTTAAGGAATTTCTATGATTTTAGATACAAAAATCCAGAACTATATATATTCTTGGAAATCTTTTTATTGAGATTTATAATGATCAATTTCTGAACAGTTTTTTATCACAAAAAAGAAGAAAAATGTTTGCATATACATATTCCTATAAGTCTCTTTTAGTTGAGATTATCGTTTTTTTTTTTTTTGTTAAGATTAAATCAAATATGGAATATTTACCTTTATTTTTTACAATATAAACATATAACTGGGAATATAGCCGGCCGTACCTTCAGTGGACATGACATATAATCGAATCCTTTAGAACCAGGGATAATCTTTAAATATTTTAATCCTTTGTTTAAAATCCTCCCAACAAAATCTTTCATATCAGAATATTATGGTTTTTTATTTAACCTATATGAACCCTTCGGGAATCATTGTTTAGAGAGAATCAATTTTCTGATGCTTTGTCAAAGATTTCAGTAAAAAAAAGAAGAAAAATACGGTAGAATCTATTATCCCTATCACAATACTAATCAAGCTTCAATTCCAGATATTATTGCACGTATAGAATGTTTTTCGGGAAGAGAATTTTTTTCTTTTTTTTTTTTGGTTCCGTATTTATCCAGTTATTTTCCAGTCATTTTCTTGTTAATTGATTTGGAAAATGAAAACTTATTTTGGTGTACCATAAAATAAGAAGAATTCCTCTCCTTCTATTGTTTATAGGTAAAATTCTGGTCACCCAGATAATTGTAAAATCTACAATTTAGAATGTAAATTGAATTTCTTTATCGAAATTTTTGATAAAGAAATTCTGAATTATAGAAATATTACTATATATTGTATTAAAATATACTCTCTAAACCAAAATTGGCTAGATTCCGTCACCATGATTGTGCAACTAGTAGTAATCCACTAGAAAGTAAGCAGTTACATAGTGGCTACTGATGATACAATGATAGCATCGACTCATCGTTTATTCTATGTAATTATGAATGATATCTTGCATTGCTTGTAATAATTATATCTGAAGTGTTAAAGAATTCCAACTTAGGCAAATGGAGTATTCTAGTAAAAATCTGAAAAAGTACTGAAATTAGATTCAAAACGTTATTGTCAAGACTAAAAATCTACTAAATGAAGAAACTAGAAATCTAGTGTCGAAATAAGCTGGAACTAATTTGTAATGGTAAAAGGTTGCAACCTTTTAGATTTTGATGGATCTTCAAATTTTGAGGTTTCCTAAATCAAAAATGTATGTTCGCCTGTCTGTGTCTCTACTCGGATTTAGCCGGCAAACAATCATGAATCAAAAAAGTACAATATTACGAATTGTGCACTGCCGTTGTATGAAATTTATGTATGGATATGAACATATTTTTCGTTAAGTTTGCCGCCCCTATTCTTCATTAAGTTGCCGCTTCATGTATAATGGTAGAAACGGCCCTGTTTCCACTTGTCTGTATCAAAATTTAGTTTTCATCTCTCGATCGCGTTATTCGATATTATTGCAACTTCGGGAACTTGTCGATTTTTAGGAAGAATAGAACAATAAACTATGTAAAATAAATAGTCGTCTTTCGAAGAAATCAATTTAAGTGCACATATACAAACATCCTTTTAGGATCCAACTATTACCAGTATGAACGAGTTACGCGCGTTTAAAGAAACACGTTTAAAATATTTTCAATTTTCCCCAAAAAATTATAATACCAAATGTGGTAATGCCTACCAGAAGAATCACTGATTGTGTTCCCATAAATTCCATTCTACATATTTCATTGTTTCATCTACTTGGCGGCACCTATCATCGGCTAAAATTTCACTTAGCACGTTGTTTTTTTTTTTGTGGGGGTCTTTTAAGCAAAATATAATAAAAATTATAAAGATTTTACAGATGGGTGCTTTTGATAATATTTCTTTTTTTTTTTTTTTGGTGGAAACAGAATTTCAGTGACTTCAAGAATTCAGTTCAACAATCTGTCCAAAAGATATAAATTTTTATTTTTTTATAATAAAAGTCAAATTAACGTTAGTTTATAAACATCCGGCAAATTAAAATTTCAATCCAAATAAAAATCAAATTCAAGTGAGCTTCTTTTTGTAATCCAAGAAAAAAAAAACAAAAAAAAACCAAAAAAATTACAATAATTATTTTCACCTTTTACACACCATAAATAAAAAAAAATAGAGAATTGCACTTATTTAATGTTTATATCACCTAAAAATTTACTCTAATATAGAAAGACAAGATGACCATAACTTACTCTATACCTAATAAATAACAGGTTCAAAGAAAAGCTGTATTGTTTTCTTATCATAGAAAAGGAATAAAGCTTTGTGACGGTAGCAAAAAATTGCAACCTCAAGATTTTGATCGATTTTCACATTCACGGTTTCCTTAAGTTAAAAAAAAAACTTATTGGTGTGTCCGTTCACCTGTCTGTCTGCCTGGCTTTCAAAATTTAGCGAAATTGGACTTATTTTTATCTTGAAAACCTCCTAAACGACTCATTCATTAAGTGATTTTATTAAAGCATATTTAATTTAGTGAGGATCGGAGAAAAAGACACCGTAAAAAAGCACTAAAAAGCTCATAATGACCACTAAAAAATGTTGAAATTAATTTTATGGTTTTACTAAATCGATTTTGATGCGGTTTTTAACATTCTTTAGGGGAGCACTTAGAGACGGTTATAGGATATGGTTCCAGTCCAAAAATAGAAAATCGTCCTTAACTCACTCAATGGTAGGGATACTCTAACAATAACGCGAGCAAAGTCGCGGGTATCAGTTAGTTATGTATGTATAAAGAAAGTCGAAAAATTTTTTGAAGGAAAACTAAAAAGCAAAATTTGTGTCTTCATGCTTCCATTGTCAATAAATAATGAGAAAAATTTTTTGTTTCATTTCTCATCACATTATTTATGTATAAAAAAAAGGTTACGACACTAAAAATATGAACATGATTAAACTCATCCATCACATAGAAGAAGAAGAAGAAGAAGCGTAATTCGGACTCCTTCGGTACATTGAAGGCAAAAATAGTAGTAATCAGGTCTCTAGTAATGATTACTGTGCCGTCTCGGTATTTAACCAAATGTCGTTAACTTTGTATACCTTACCACATAAAAAAAAAAAACATAAAAAATATGCGATAGTACATGATATACAACATTTCTTATAATATACAGGGTGTTCGCAATGAAATTATCTTATAATGTCCGTTAATTTTAAATGACTATTAATTGAAACAAAATAATTCCGACTTTTTTTTCATGAATCTTTTATTTATTCCTTATTAAATGTGATGTCGACCAAATGCCGTAGCAAAAATGTGGAAGATCATTTTTCATCATCATAATACTCGACGATTACTTTAGCCATTTCAAACTCTAATTTTTCTGTTAGTGTAAATCGCGTTTTAAAATTCTGTGATTACAAAATACGTTCATATGTAATTTTTGTTTTAGAGTATTCACAACCAATAATATTCTTTTAATTATTTCAATATATTGTTGTGACGTCAAATTCTCTACTATATGATAAATTACCAGCGACCCAACTGCCCAAGCAACACATTTATCGCATATACTTCCTAAATACTAACTTCGCGACTGTATACTCTAATAAAAAATGTCGTTAAGCCTTATATACATCAAATGTGCTGCTTAGGTGCACCGACTGTCAAATACTGACATAACATATAAACCTACGGCCGGTAAACCTATTCAAACACCCTGTCCAAAAAAAATTTTATTTTTTATAGGTTTGAAAAACCTTTACAGCCCGAATTCCTTAATTTCATAGCCCCTTCTCGCACATAAAAATATTTGTCGGCAAACAATGATAATGTGAAACCCATGAATGCCAATTAAATTTAATATTTTTCGGAGGGCATAGATTAGATACAAAACAAAAAAAAAAACAATGTAAACGCAATTCGTATACAACAATTTTGTGTTGTTTTCTTTTTTGGGGGAAAATTCAAATTTTATGCTGATGTTGCGATTACGATACAATGATTATACTCCTCCTATTATTCCCATTTTTTTCAAAAATAAAAGGTTAGACACCTTGAAGATGAATCGACAAGTAAAATCCGATGGAATTTACTCCCAAAAATTATGCCAATTATGTGATCGTCATTACACAGATCGCTAATTTCTTCACTGAATTTTCGATAATTGAAAAATAATGTTTCTCGTTTTATTTGAGAGCATGGAAAATTGTAAATTTAAAGGAAAATTGTCATATACCGGAAAAAAGAAGTACATACATATTTATATGGATCATGATTTTCTACTTCAACTATATTGTTACTTACTATGAGATTCACCATTTATTCAGTTCAGTTCGCGATCGTCAATAACAAAAAAAGTAATTGTCAAATATCTAATGGTATAATATATAAGGCATATAGTTTCCTAGATTCGTCAATAACTCGAATAGTTGAGCTTTAGACCGTTCGATATGAAAGAATTCAAGATAAAATCCGCCCATGGCGAAAACATTTTTGCTATGCGATAAGATAAGAGATAAGTCTTGATTTTTCTGGAGTCAAATTGAAATTTAGGACATTCTCAACAATAAATTATTTAATATTATTTCTAATTTATTATAAATTTTTCACAAAATAATTTCAATTTAATTTCGGATTTCGTTATATCGATTTCCTATCAATATAATGAAATCATTAACATGTTTATGTTATGCACAAAAACAACAAAGCAATAAAGTAATCTCATATTGTGTGTCCAGTCAATTGTGACGAAATTTATTGATCACATTATTGTATAGGACCACCTGTTCCAAATGTTCATTCAAATATCCTCTGAAAAAATCTTTTTAAATCCACACATTTATAGAATTATATCGTGAATTATATTCGAACAACTTCTTCGCGGTGGTCTTTTCTGCGCAAAAATAAAAGAAAAAAGTTTCGGTTCTGACGGCTTCAACAATTTTTTAGCCAATCAACCAAATAAAGTTGTCTTCTTTTGCTCTATAGAAAAATTGAAATCCCTGAATCTTGATTTTATTTGACGACTTAAATATATGAAAATACGATATAATGAGAGAAAAATCGCTAATCGCAATCGTATAACTTTTATATTATGCCCCGTAATTCTGAAAGTGGCCTAAGTCAAATTTCCAAACAAACAAAAAAATTGAGTTAAGGACATTATAGTCATATATTATATATAATAATAAATAATTTGATAGTTATGTATGGTAAAAACCCTGAAAAAACCAAATATATTTAAACTATCTAATGGGATCGCGCACAATGGAACTAATTCGTGGTCTTGGGGTCGGGAATGCCTATAGGACCTCCTTATAAGTTCATTCATTCATCTAATGGAATTTGTACTAAATTCATTTCGCAAATCTACTTGTAACTCGAAATTCAAAATTTTACTTTGGACCATTTTCACAATCACAATAATATATATTGGATGGGCCAGAAAGTTTGTGCCTTTTTTTCTGTGTTTATGAATCAAGAATTTTTTATTGGAAGCAAAAGTTTTACTAAACAAAATATTCTCCCCTCGGATGACTTTATGCCACTTTCCTATTTGGGCCATTATCCTCTCAATATACTATTTCTATGTTTTTAGTGTAAAAAACCGAGACAAGTCAGTACCACTGAGTTTTTTTAAAACTCAAATTTATACCATTAAAGGAGTTCTGCGGAAACCGAAATAAATAGTAGTCTGATGATGCAAGGCCAGAACTATACGATAGATGCATCAAATATTCCCAACTAAGGTATCTCAATTTTCGACGAGTAACCATACTTCTACGTGGTAACGTAATGCAACGTGATGCAACAATTTTGGAAACTTCTGTTTCTCCTTTTAACGCTGGATTTCATTATATCATGATTCTAAGCAATCTTTCGTGTTATTAAACGTCGATTGGATTCGACCGAAATACCTTTATTTTAGTTGTCACCAACAACGCTATTACTTTTTGGTTTATCTAATATATTCATTTCTATACGGTTGAATTTATTCTTTCAATGATTCTCGATCGATTGGAAAATTGTTTTGGATCGATTTTTTTTATGCTCTGTCATTATTCAAAAAAAAAGAATATTTTAGAATGAAAATTTTAGATCCAGTTTTAAAATACTGTATCTAATTGGCATTTTCAACAATTAAATTTTTGTCCCCTGTGAGAAAGAAATGATCACGCTAATTTTTACATGACTTTACATTATTTTTGTTTCCCATTGTTTGTATGACATCGCGAGATTCGGACGACAAACCAAAAAAAAACTTTAGACCTTTAACAACTTAATTATATTTGGTTGGGGGATTTTTTTTTTAATTAAATTGAAATGAATGTTTTTTTTTTTGTTTGAAAATCAAATAATAATAAAACAAATTAATTATTTAGAGATCAATGAGTTTTTTTTTTTTTTGTTTGCTTCCTTTTGATGGGAACTAAATAGTTACAAGATCAAGTCAAAGATCTAGGTGGGAAAACAATTGATCCCTTTTTATTTAACTAATTGAAATTGAAAACTCACACGAACAAATTCTCCCACTAAAGTCAAAATACTCTCTTATTAAAGGTGTCAGATACTAAGTTTTAATCTTTAGATTAATTTGTCCGTGTCAATGCTTGAGTTTTAGTCATTGTGCAAATAATTTTTTTCAAAATGTACTTTTTCGCCATTTTTTTTATCCACATATAGACGCATGTTCCATTAGCAAAATGGACTCATATATGTTTACATGTCTTTTGGAGATGAGACCTTTCGTACAGTGTGGCAGAAATTCAGTTTTTTGTGTCTCCTGAACAATTTGCAAAAAACAACATGAGCCCTTTTCGAATTTGGTGATTCAATTATATTCAATTAATATAATAAAGGGACTTAGTGGCTCACATCGTTCAGAACTTTCGTTACTTAGTACTTAGTACTTAGTACTTAGTACTGAGAAGAAGCAGGTTCGATTCCTGATTTCGGCGATTTTATATTTATTTTTGTTTGTGCCAGCATAAATCATTAAATTTTCAATTTTGCACTAGTTTTGACTTTCTAGTAGTTTTAATTTACTATTATGTACTTAAAAAAAAATGTTAAAAACTAACTTCTAACTTCAGTGAAAAAGGTAGAACGTATTTAACCAAGTCTTTAAAAAAAAAAAGTTTGTTTCCATGTAATTCGTGAAATCCTGATAAAATTTAGAAATCCCTAGCCCAGCTCGGAGGTCCTGATAGAGTTATCAGTTTATTAGAGATGTCCATTAGAGGAGAGTTAACTGTAATTTTTAAAGGTATTACATCTTGTCTTACAATTCATTTGATTTTAAACAAATTTAGAGATATCAAATCAAAAAAGACAATATGATCCGGGCTATTAATGACTCCCTCCTTTAAATCCCATATTGTATTAATACAAAATACCAACAAAAATTTGTTGTTAATATAGCCATATTGATGACATATACATGATAACAAGATTATTCGGTAGTCTAATAGATAAAATCTTAATTAACCGTCATTTTTTGAACTTCAATTTTTCGATATACCACTGCTATGCTATACGAGTTTCGCGTTCACCGGTTCACATTACAATATTGGAATCACGTTTATTCTGTTTTGTAGATTTTAAAACATCGATAAATAATTTCTATTTTGCAGCTGTTTGTCGCTTCATTGAAATCTAATATGGTATTGTACCTGAGAAAGGGAATAAAACGCCCGGTAAACAAGCGTAGTAAATATTTCTTCGATTAAACGGTTTCATATGAATAACCAACCACAATTTTTCGATATGAAAAGTTTGTGGCCAATATTATTAGTCATATATTTGTCTAATTTGTGATCGATGGCGCGAAGCAAAGAAAAATATAAAAAGCAGATGGTTATAATGTTAGCCCTTTTCTAGATCTACAGAATTAGTTTTTCTATCAATTGCACCTGACCTGACCTGAAATTTTCAGAAGATATACAATTGCTTGCCTTTGGTATGATGAAATTGCCCCCATGGACATGAAGGAAATTACACGATTTGAACGATTTCAGCAAAGATTTCCCAGATGATTCCCCAGATGATTCTTTTTTTTTTTTTTAAAAGACAAGAAATTTTATAGCAAAAGTTATTAGGGAAATTATCAGGCTTATTCTCAAACTATAGCGATTGCAACGTTTTGTCGTTTGTTTTTTGCGCTTGCAATAGAAAACTTAAAAATAGTATTTGCGCATAAAAATTTCAATATTTAAAATTCTTTAAGTTGTCGATTGATCTTTAACAGTGTGTCCCATATGACGGCTTAAGTCTTCCGATTTTTGATGATATGTAGGCGAGTGAAGGCTAATAACAGCAAAATTGGATTAAAATAAGTGAATTCCTAAGCATATGACTTCGGTTTTAAAATTGTGCGCCGAACGTTTTAAAAACAGTATATCCGACATCAGTAAATAAATTTATCGCTACGCGGTTGGAGAATAAACTAAGTACGTTAATTTCAATTAATTTTGATTAATAATTGAGTAATTTTTCAGCAAAACTATGTGAACTTCTTCAAATTTCTTTTCATTTTCTGTGTGGTCATAGTTTAAAAAAAGATAAACTGGAATTGCATTATCAAAAAAAAAATTTGTTATTATAAAAATTTGTCACAATCGACAACATTCTTATTATCACAACAAAAACACCAAGAAAAAAGGAACCTTTAGTCACCGCCAAAGTGGTTTATCAACTCTAGCCTCCCATATGCGACATTTTTGATTTATCAGCGAAGGTATACATTTCTCTTACATTGTAATAGAGGAGCGGTTATTTTCAAAAGGATCGATCTGCAACTCTTCGAAGGATGGATAATCTTAACGTTATATATTCATTGTCACCTATAAACATGTCTGTTGGACATTATATAATCTAAATTTTGTGTCTTTGTGTACGGTTTACAAAAATTTGTAGGTGGCAGAAATATTTGTCGCATTCTTTGACACTGCTCTGTCTGTCTCCATGAAAACATTAAATAATAAAAAAAAAAAAACAAAAAAAAACCCTAGTGATGAACGATTTGACAACTATTTCGGTGGTCTTTAATTCACCTAAAATATATCACTTAGATAGACGAAGGTTTGAAAAAATTAAATGAAATTGTCATCGAGCGACGAGAGAGAGACCCTTTCAATCTAGAGGGAGTCCATTTATTAAATATACCTACTACTATAGATGTGTGTATTCTTTTAAAACCTAAGTTAACAATTTTTTTTTTTAGCTTTCTGTATCTTTTTTTTTATGTCTAAGGTGTTTTTTTTTCCTTATTATGATAAAGGTCTGAAGTTCCGACCACTACCGCCTGCTGATTCTTTTTTTTTCTAATATCATTATCAGTGCCCCGAATACAAATCCTGAAAATTTTTTTCTAATTTTTATTTATATTTGTTTGCAGTCATTATAAAACAGGTCAACTCTATTTAGATGGCCTCTTTTCTTTTGTGATTTTCCGCCAATTTAGTGAATCTTTTGTGTTATCGCACTAACTGCGGGCAGATGTGTTTATATATCCGTGTAGAAATATTCGGTCAAAATATATATCGGGAAGTTGTTTTAAATCTAAATATAAATAGATAAACGGTAGACCACATTGGAATCTTGGAAAAGGGAACAAATAAAATCCAGTGATAATGTTCAATGCATTTTTGGTGATCATTGAAAGTTATACAATTATAAAGGCACCTTACTATGTTAAGATATTCAAACGTGTGTTAATAAATAAATTTATGATATAAACTACTTATTTTAATAGATTTTAGTGACATTTTTGTTTAATAAACTAAATCATAAATCCTTAAATGGCAGACCACCAATCCGCTCAATTTTTGTTTTGACTTAACCGGCTTAACCGAAAACTATTCAACAAAAATGTAGTTTTCTATAAATTTTATCCCATTTACTAACAATTGTTGTTTTCAGTCAAATTTTCTTTGGGTCTTTCAACTTCTTTACTATGCACATTTGTCAGGTACCAATAACTGTCATCATTTAATACAATTCAATACAATAATTGAAAGGAAATTACTTTTAAGGCATACACCGTATGTGAAATGCACCAGAAAAAAAAGGAAAGAAAAAAGGATATTGCGAGTATTAGACTATAAACACGTAGAAAATTCATTCCTTCAGGTTTAAACATGAACCAAGCATGAAAACCTAATAAATCTTTAATTTTCTACATGGATGAAATTTTTTTTTTCTTTTATGTATCCTTCACCTGGGATTGAAACCAATAATATAATAATTGTCGGTACATTGATGCTATAGGAATATATAGAAAAATTGTTAGATGACAATATTGGAATAACAACAGCGCACGTACTATATACCAATATTGGGGAGAATGCAGTGAAGCAATCGATATCGGATGTTTTAACACTCAAACACAAAAATTACAGAAGGGAAAATTTAACGCTTATCGTTATAAACCCGTATTTAATCGCATTAGGATGGACAAAAGGATATATTGTCCTAAACAAAAGAAAAGAAAAATCATAACCGAAGAGTTTTCTCATTTAGCGGTCAGTCTTCTATTTATTTTTTTATTTATTTAATAATATTCAATAAATATATATATATATATATATATAGAAGACATTTGAAATAAGTGAGGCTAAATACAAACATCATCTTAGTGAATCACGAAATCTTCTAGAATATTATTAGAAATATATTTAAAGGACAATTTTCATTTCCATTAATCGAAAATAGGAGACTGTGGAAAACTACCCAATTTCTTTTTATCAATCTCCAAAAATTCATAACAACGCATTGTCTGATTTTAATGAAATTTGAAATAAAAATTGATCATATGAAGGAAAGAATATATAGATTACACTTTCCCATATTTCAAATTGGTTTTTTCTGCGTACCTACGTCACCCGAGACATGAAATACATTGTTTGTATGAAAAACGATTATTTATTTGAAAGAAAATCACATCTCAAAACTAATAATATTTCAAGGTTTTTCCTTCATAACTTGTTTTCCTCTTTTCAAAATTTCCTCTAATTTGCAGGTAACCTAGACCCTAATAGCATAAATCTAATCTGTAAATTTTAATCAAATCGAAGTATTAGTTTTTGAAGTACATCAAAAAAACTTTATGAACAGTCTTATTTTCTCCTAGAATTATTTCTTTCTCCACTATCCTTGCACCGATTTTACTGAAATTTAACATCTATTAATGTAGTTAACCAATATAATTAATTTAAACAAAATTGCTGTAGAAATTGTCTAATTAAATCCGAAAAACCATTAAAAATAGAGCAACAAAACTTTATGGTCACCCTGGTTTTTGCTTAATAACTTCGTTCGCACTCTGTCGATTTTCTTGAAGTGCAATACCAAATCCAGTTAAGGAATAACTAACTAATATTCTACATTTCAACAAAATCGGATAACGCGCTTTTGAGTTATCTTGTACATGGACGGATGTACGAACGGACATGCATAAGTCGATAAAACTTTTAATTCTCTTCATCTACACAACCATGCCCTTGAAACATTTCTACGATGATTATTTCGATGTGTTACACACTTAGTGACAAAACTAATATAACCTCTGGTAGTAACTACCATAGGGCATAATAAAGATGATCACAAAAGTTTTGTAGCTTTTTTGTTTTTAGGATTTACTTGATGAATTTGTTTAGCAATTCCGTTAAAATTAATTTTAATTACGTATGTTATTTACATAATATGACAATACTATACTAAATTTCAGCAAAATTGATACACGAATAGTCGAGAAGAAAATAATTGTTTTTGTTTAGTTTTTCAGATATACTTTAAAAACTGATACACTGATTTGAAAAAAAAAAATGCAGAATAAATTTACGTCTATTAGGGCCCAGGTAATCTGTGAATTAAAGCAAATTCGAAGAGGAGGAAACATAAATATGAAGAAAAAACATTGAACAGGTTTGTTAACTACGTGTCCGACTTTAAAATTCTCAATATTTTTCAAACATTTTTGATATAGGTAGTTACAAATTCAAGAATTGTGAACTTTAAATATTATTTCCAAAAACAAGTATAGAAGAGCGGAAAACCACTATTTTATAGTACACAATACTTAAGTTTGGTGGGAATGGGCCGCTTGTTAAATAGGTGGAATGAAGCTCAGTAATTCAAGATACAGTAATTCCGCTATAACATGATAGTCCGTTCTGTAAAACATTATTCTATATAACTCCAAGGACTGCTTATCAGAGCATATTCATGATAAGATGCATTTTGTCAAGAATTTAAGGAGCATCGAGCCACCACATCATTTTCAATTACTTCTTCTTCAGATTTAGTAGCTGCACTGCAGCGAACACATTTGAATATACATTTACTACAAGAGTCACGATTGTTCTGCCCGTACTATGAATGAAAAACCTATTAAATTTTTTTTTTTTTAAAAGATTTTCTTTTATTATTACATGTGAATGTGACCCTCCATAATACCACTGCAGCTTCATGGACATATTGTGCTTACTGCGGCAAATTCATTCATTTACTTCTGCAAGAAAGTAAACTAACCAAGTGCTAGTATGTAAACTAGGAAAAACGAAGGTCCTCAGAATTCTTGTTTCTGGGTCCGTACTCAACACATAAAATATGTTTTTTTTATATATACTGTTGAAACAAAGTTTTCATTTCTATAAAAAATTTCCTTCGAACACAAATTAGAAAGAAAATCTACAAGTATGAATCAAATTCTAAGTTCATCTGAAAGATTTTCATTGAAATCAATTTTTATTTATTATTTTGATTATAATTTTATGTTATTAGTGTTTAAAAGCGAAAAAAAACATCAATTTGACGAATTTCATTTTTTTGACTTATTTGTATTTTTTGTTATTGGTGACGCACAAAACCTGTTTGAAAAAATTTTCCATTTTATTTTATTTTGAAATGAAAATATTTGATTTGATTTTTCTTTTAAAATAAATAATAAAATTTTATGAAAATTGTACTAGATGTATAAGTATAACATTTTTAAATTTTTATAGAAAAAGCTAAGATTCAAACCTTCGCGAAAAAAACTTTTTATATTAGGAAGAAGATTGCAGGCGATTGCTTTTTTGCAGTTTAAAATTGAGAAAAACATAAATTTTAATGTAAAAATGTTAAGAATAGCATATTTGGAATTTTTTAGTATTCTTGCAATTTAATAATAATGTGAAATACAACAATAAGAAATTTTTCACAATATCTTGATTCGTTATATTTAATTATTAAAAATTTATTTTCCATAACAAACAATGAATAAATTATTTTCTTGTTAATATTTTAATAATTTAGTAAATGTATTACTAAAAATTTTGTAAATATTAATAAAATTTATAATATTTGACGTGGACAACCCTAAATAAAATTATGGACAAACTTGTGGCAAATCTTGAATTTTAAACATAACCTCACAAAAAGTACAAAAAGCCGAAAGTGATTTTGACAGTAGAAGCGCGTGTTCAATGTTGTGAAAAAAAAACAAGCATTGCAAAAGTGTGTTCTAAATAAATAATTCGGGAAGAAATCGAAAATAATTAATTTAAAATAAATTAAATTCATATTATAAAAGAAATTTTCAGAGTTTTTAAAGGAAAATAAAAGAAAAAACAAATTTAAAATGGGATTTAGAGGAGGTGGTGGTGGCCGAGGTGGCGGAGGCGGTGGTGGATTTCGGGGCCGTGGTGGCGGAGGCGGCGGTGGATTTCGTGGTCGAGGCGGCGGAGGACGTGGCGGTGGTGGTGGCCGAAATTTTGATACAGGTCCACCAGATCGTGTTATCGCATTGGGAGAATTTTCATATACTTGTCAAGATGATTTAGTTTGTAAAGTGAATATCGAAGATGTACCATATTTTAATGCACCAATTTATTTGGAGAATAAAGAGCAAATTGGTAAAATCGATGAAATATTTGGGAATCTACGTGACTATGCAGTATCAATAAAATTAAATGACAATATGAAAGCGTCAAGCTTCCAAAAGAATCAACAATTATTTATTGATCCACAAAAATTACTACCATTGAATAGATTTTTACCAAGGCCTGCACAACCGAAAGGCCCCAAAAGAAAAGGTGGACCAGGTGGTGGTGTTGGCGGTGGACGAGGAAGAGGAGGCTTTGGACGTGGTGGCGGGGGTGGACGCGGAGGTGGTGGAGGAGGTTTTGGACGTGGTGGAGGAGGTGGTGGACGTGGAGGTGGTGGAGGATTTAATAGAAGTGGTGGAGGTGGTGGTTTCGGACGCGGAGGTGGTGGAGGTGGAAGAGGCGGTGGAGGTGGACGTGGAAGATGGTAAAATAATGCAGAAAATAAATTAAATAATTGCCTAAAAAAAACATTAAAACTAAAATGTTTGTTCAAAAACTATGATTTTTATATATTTTAATTTTCTTCAAATAAATTTTATTATCAGAACGAAAATATTGTTTTGCTTATTTGCTTTATATTACAGGTAATTCGTTTTTAATGGAGCCGAGACAAGCGGCTTTTTACTAATTGCTTATATTTTTCACCGATTTGTCTACTTGTATTACCTTTCTTCAACAATTTTTACTTAATTGTTAAAATGCTGTATAAAACAAAATGTTGGCGAATTTTGTGAAATTAAAAATTTTTTTGTATTTTCAAAAATAGTTAAAACTATTAATTTCATTTTGCAAAAATCCCCCATTTTAGTTTATCAAAAGTTATTGAGTTTTCAGTAAGGCAAGTGGAAACTTGCGCTGCTAATTCGTCAAACTTAAATTACGTTTTTTTAAGTGGTACATTTTAAAAATCTATCTAACAAGTGTTTGTCCGATTTACTTCAAATTAGTAGTACCTACTATAGGGCTTAAAAAGTAAGCTATCAGTAGATTTTATTGCAAAAGAAACGAACGTTTTAAAATTAGGTTTTTATAGAACTTGTTTTTTTATACGATTGGTCGATAGTTTTTTAAAGGAGATTGTCAACGAGGGTGACACCGAAATGCTGTTCAAGAGATAGTCAAAAGATGGTCAAGATGTCGTAAATATCCTTACTTTTTTCCCCGGTTTCTAATTTTTTTCAGAATATCTGTTTATTTTTGATTCTGTACATTTCTAATTGTCTAAAATTCTTAAATTCGTTAAAGTTTGTATAATAATTTTATCTTTATATCAATTTAATTTTAATTAATTTCAAGACATTTTTGAACGTTGTATCGAAACAAGAAAATGTAGTGAAAAATGAAATGAAAAAATGAAAAATGTAGTGAAAAAAAAATATTTTAACGGTTGCTATACAAAGTTGCTTTTTGAGCAGTTTTACTCGTAATGCAAAGACTTCTAATGGCATAACATACAAAGACCAATCTATAAATCTGCACTGGACTTATAGGTAAAGATGCTATGCTGTCATATTTAAATAAAAATCTAACTAGAGTAGTAAAAATGTCTCTTCTTTGCGACTGTAATAAGTTTTTTGCCACAGTCTGAATGTATTACGAAAAACGCGATAATGTGACGACTATTCCTTGAATGGGGCTGATAAATTCTAAGTAATCATAAAATATTATTTTGAAATATTTTCTTTTAATTAAAATGTTTGTTATTCAAATAAACAAGACTAGGCAAAATCCTGGAACGAATTGTTAGTCAATTTTAGGAATCCCAAATAAATCAATTCTTGTTTTCTTTTTGTCATAAAAATTTTCTGAATAAACATTTTTATGCAAAAAGTCACGTTTTAGCATAGAAAATCAAAACGTGTCTTAAGAAAAGCATTCCATAAAACATTTTCTTTGAGTTTAAAGAACAAAAAAAGCAAAAAAAAAAAAAAACAGTAACACTTGTTTCAAAGGATTTCATCTTTGGAATTTATTGCATTCGAACATGTTGAAAATAAAAGTTAAAACGAATTGCCATCATATAAAAATGTGAAAATTACAGAAATTGGTTTGAGAATTTTCCGACAAAAAAAAAATGAAGGAAGAAAAAACATTACGTGAGAAATTTTTAATTCTATTTCGACTCTTTTTTTTTGTAATGAAAAATCACGTCCGATCCTTAAAATTAGATGCAAATCACGTTGAAATTCTTTCATCCTTTTTCGGGACTTCTAAATAAGTTTACTTACAATCGCGTCAGACGAAAAAAAAAAAATTAAGGAAATATTTTTAGGAAATTCTAAGAGGATAAAAATTCTCAGAATTTTGTTTTTTAAACTGGATTTTTGTTAAAATATGAAAATTTTAAACACAAAAGTTTTTATGAATTTAGAAAGATTCTGGAAATTGTATAACTTCTAAAGGCAATTCGGTATCAGGTCGGCACGTTTATCATTTTTCGTATTCATTAAAATAGCAAACAAAATTTCTGTGAACTGACTGATATCTTTAGCCAAAAATTACTTGTTTCTAAATTTTCCATTTAAAAACAGATTGATCAGAAGTTTAAGACTAAATTTCAACGATATAAGAGATTGCCGAGAATCTTAACATAGAGCGAAATCGACCGTTGAAAATCATCAAACAGAAGCTTCCAGAATTGGATAATCGCAAAAATTTTGTATATCGTCATATTAGACACGCTAGACTTGGCCGTAAACATCTGATCCATCATTCGTATAATCTTGATCTTATATCATCAGACTACTATTTGTTTCAGTATCTGTAGAACTCTTTTTCGTGTAGATTTAAATTCAAAAGAAACCTATAAAAATAATTCAATTTTTCGCCCAAAGAACCGAAAAGTTCTACAATGATAAGATAATGGTCCTGGCCAGGAAAATTGGAAAAAGTTCGTCGATCAAATTGGACAACATATAGTTTAATAGTTTTTGTTTTTCGTAAAAAAATTCACAGCAAAAAAATGCGAATCGAATCGAATATGTACTAAATTTTATAAAAATCAGTAAACATAAGAAAGTGACCACAAACATGGTCAATTCTAAAACATACATTTCCGAATGTTAAATTCTTTCCTCCCCATTTAAATATACTACTCTCTTCCTACAGGAATAAGCAATCAAAAATTAATTCCAGATAAATGAATTTTATTTTTGTTGAAGGATATGCGAAGATTACGATGCGACCGCATTACCGCAACAATGAACTGAAAAAATTAAGAATTTAAATTTGACAAAGAAAATGCCGACTTTATAATAAATATAAGAAAATAATAGAAAAAGAGTGTTTTTGTGGAAATTTAAAAGATTTAATTTTTTTCTTTTTTTTGACTAAAATGTTTTAATTTTGAACAAAAAAATAAGAATTCTTAAAAATTATCGTTTTAATACTTGAAGATTATCCAGGAAAATCTTTAAATTCTTTCATTCTTCTTTCGGGTATTATTCCAATTGATTGACAAATTTAATTTTACATTATTGTAGATAATCGTTTTTAATTATTTAGGGCTCAATATAGTTTTCTTTGGCTGTTGTGGTTGACCATTATTCAGTGATATCACTACCTGAACTAAAACGTAAGAAAAACTCAAGATTTCTATAACATTTCTAAGGATTTTCGATTATTATTTTTGTATTTTTGAAGAATGAATAATATTTTCGTTATCTTAAAGTCAATTGGAAGAAAATAATTGAAATTTAATGGAAAGAAAACAATCGAACATCTTCAAATGTTTTTTTTCTCAGAACCTATTACAGTTATGCAGTTTGATTCGTTCATTAAGTAATATAGATGAAGATATGGACGAAAAACAAATTATTTAGATAACCCAAAATACCCAAGTTTCAGTTAAGCATTGCTGCTGTAAAACTACGGGTTTTGTATACTAAAATTGTATTAAGATCAGTCAAAGTGATCTTGACTTATGCTGTGTCTACCAAAAAAAACAAGAGAAACAGAAGCCTTCAGATCGAAAATGATCGATACAAATTCCCACAACCTTTCTGTTGTGAAAATCGACAATCGGATTCAATTACTTTATATAAAAATGTAGTAAACTGGTAACCCCTGTAAAAAGCAAAATATTTTATACCGTGTTATACAATACCTTATTGAAATTTCCTGTAATACGAAGGTTTCAGCAATTCTCAGATTTTAAAGTGCAATGGCATACAAGAACTATTGAGATTTTCGCATTATACTTTATCAAAACCGAGGGATACCAGTGGTATGGTAGTAATAAATATTTTTAATAAAATTTTAAACTAAAAACTTACCACATTAACAAAATCCTGAAAAGATACTGAACCGGGTCCACGAGGTAATTTAGCTTTCATAGCACGTTCATATAAAAGTTCACGTTTATTTATAGGCACTTGGGCTTGAAGTTCTGACGATTTAAGGGCAACTAAAAACTCATTAACGGGAATTTCACCGAATCCTTCAGGATCAAACTGAAAAAAAAATTTTGTTTAGAACTTAAATTTTAATAATAAAATGATTTATCTGAAATATAGTTTTATAAGCCTCGACTGTTCAGTGGTATAATGGTGGGCACTGACAAGAAATGATACTCCAACAATATTATATATGGAGAATCAGAAATAACCCCTATTATGATATATATGCTAAACCTTCAAACTAAGAGGCTCACGAAGCTTGAGTCTCACCCAAATCTTTTGGTAAAAGATATTTTCGAGTCTAACATCGGGTATTCTGCATTAGAGCAGTATTATTTATCCCCAGTGAACATCCTAAATGAAAATTCGTTGTTAGATTTATTATTATCTTCAGAAGATATTCACAAATTAAAAATGTTCTCTAAAGTATCTCCTGGAACTTATAGAAGTTAAAAATATTTTATGTTTGCTAAATTTGAAACTCAGGTCTGAATTGGAATTAACTTTCTCCAGGTTCCTGTTATTACGTTAAGTAAATATGTAAATAATTTCTTTTATTGTAAATTTAGAAGCCTCAAATAAATAAAATGAAATGAAATGAATGGTTGCACTGATGTACAATCGTGGATCCAACTAGTATATACCAAAGTAGTTCTTATTAATAAACTGTTAAGCATTAACTTCTTTTTTTTGTTGATTCCAGGAAAGTACACCAAAGCTTCCCATAAAATATTCTGCAAGTATATTTACCATGTCAAACAATTGTTTCCATTTCTGCAAAGAGAAAAAAAAGAAAACGAAGATAAAATCAATAAAATTTAAGGAAAAACTATTAAATTTTCTTACATCTTTAAGAAGTTCTCTTCTAAGTTCTGCTTCATCGTAATCTGAATTAAGATCGGTGTGGTCGGTATCATAAACTGGTTCATTGCCGCACTTTAAAACAAAACGAAAAAAAAAAATAATAAGGTTAATAGACTAAATTCAGTCGATTGCATGATTTTCGACCATTATTTATTTTTAAAGAAAAGTAATTAAAAGCTTTGCATGCGATTAAATGGAAAATAAATATATGTCTATATAGAAAAAAAAAAACTATTAATTTTGTTATTCTACTTACATGTGAAATGCTTCCGATTGATCCTAGAGAACCAGCTATTGTTGATATATGTTCAACATCAGCTAATGTTTCCTGTTGACTTGGATTTTCTATTCTTGAACTGCATCGATCGAATCCTGGCCACATTATCCTTCTAACTTCAGCTTTCCAATTCGATATATTGAAATTGTTTCTTCATCACTAACTAAATTGTTTGCGTTTAGCTTTTTGTGGAGGAGAGCACTTTTTTTTTTTTATTTTGTTTTATTTTGTTTTATTTTTATTTGATTTTTTTATATTTAAATAAAAAAAATTTCAACTAAATTATGAATTTTTCTTAGCGTGTTCATAAATAACATATTTTCTTTGGACAAAAAGGATATGTTCGATAAAAATTCCATTTTTTTTCTTTCGGGGCATAAATTTATATAGAACTTAACGAATTCTGGAATTGAAAAAAGAAAAAAAAGGAAGGAAATTCTAATTAAAAAGAAAATAGAACACATTTTCCTATTCATGTCATATATATATTTTAATTATAAATTCTAAATTCATTTATTGTTATAATCACAAATAACCTACGTATGGGCGATACTTTTTCTATAGGGTTTGGCGATAAAACGCTACAAGCAACCCAATACGTTTTCTATGGACATCATTCGTTATTTTGGAGTCTCACGGTATTTCTACCATGTGCTATAAGTTAGATAATACAAAAGAGAATGTAGTACTCTCTGATACTACCAAATTGTATATTAGTTTTGTCATAAGATTTCCATCTTATAGAAATTATTATCGGAGAATAGACTCAATGCACTTAGATGTGTAGGAAATCAAAAATTATATCGATTTAAGTACGTCCGTTCGTCTAAACACGAATTCAAAAACGCGTTGTTTGATTTCAATGAAATTTAAAATATAAATTTGTCATTCTTTAACTTGATTTGCTATTGTATTTCAGTAAAATTGGTCACGCGAGAGCGAAGTTATAAATGAAAAATTGAAATGATCAATGTGTCCTTTTCTTTTATGATTTTTCGGATTTGTTTGGAAAATTTATACAGCAATTTCATTTAAAATAATCACGTAGGTTGGGTTACATAAGTAAACGTTAATATGCTGAGTTCCGGTAAAATCTATCCATGGATAAGCTTAGAAAGAAAGAGTTCTAGGGAAAACTTGACCTGACCATAAAGTTTTGTTATTTTCTTTTTGTTTAGTACTTTAAAATACTGATAAATCGATTTGAATAAAATTTGCAGAACAGGATTTATGCTCTGCGGCCAGAAAATTAGAGGAAATTCGAAGAAGAAGAAACAAAGTTATGAAAGTTTGAAATATTATTAGTTTTGGTTGTTTTTTTTTAATGAGTCCCATTTCTACCATAAGTTATCAAGAACTCGGCTATTGACCGATTTTAAGTTCCTATATGATTTTAAGAATCAATCTTACTATTTTATACGAAGTTTTTCTGTAATTTAAACATAAATATAATACAGTACTATTTTAATTAAATATGCTTTTCCACATAAAGAAAAATGTTTTCTAAATGTTTATTCAAAAATTTTCACCCGCCTGACGACACTGTTTACCATAAAAAGCCTATCTAAAAATACTGGATTTTTTAAATGTATTCTCTAAAATTTCGAATTGTTTTGTTTAGAAATTGATGCAGTCCAAAAATTTCTAAAATTAAACCAGGCTCACGTGAAAACTTGTTTTGTTTGTCCATCCAGGGCCATAACAAGCACCAAATTCAAATAGAAATCAATGCGACATTATGTAACCTTTCTGTTTATTATGAAAAATAGAAGTGGCATACTATTAAATATCGCTTGATTCACGTTTATACCCTTCATCAACACCACCCAGCTTCTGTATGACAAAAAAAAAAAAAAAAAAACAAGGAGAACATATTTTTGAAATCTTTATATTGGCATAGGGTTGTTGCGGTTACCATAGTAACACCATGTGACTATGGCATCGTAGAAGGATATCGTAATGTTGTTGGTGCTGTTATTTTTCTTTTTATATAATGTTTTGGGTACAACTCATGATGATATGGAAATGTTCCAGAAAAGTACGAAATATAGATTCATAATATTTGTGTATTATTATTTTTATAAGAATGGGTGAATTGTAATTCCTAAGGGAGGCCTGACAAACCCGTGTGTTGTGCTGTTTTTTTTTTGTCTTTTTTTTTTTATTGCAAGAAGAATACGCAAAACATTTGTGAAGAATTTTTTTGAAGATAAAAAATATGTTTACTAGAAATTTGAAACAGAATTACAGGAAATGTGGAGAAAATTTAATAATAGACATTTATTGAATTGTTACAATTCAAAAAAAGTAAAAAAAAAATCCAAAAATATTTCCCGGGCATGAAATAAATCAACGCATCGATATTCATTGATCTATGATTAAACGGGAATTTTCATTTTTTCTAGCCTTATTTTGTTTTATGGAAAAATATCGCGTAAAAATACATGGATTTTCCCTTTTTATTTTCAAAATTGAGGCCACACAAATTTTAAAAATCTGCTTTTTATCCCATCGAATATCCCCAAAAAAACCTCTTTTCCTGGATTCGAACACACACGTACGAGGGGGTTTAAAAAACCACCACGGTCTCAGCATTAAACGAGCACGGCTACTCTATTCAACAAAATTTTTAAGTTAAGCCTAAGAATTTAAAAAAAAAAAACCATATTTATATAAAACTTAATAAAATTTATTAAATTATAATATTAAAAAGAAAAGAAAAGGCTACACTAAACCAAAATAAACCAAAACAAACATAAAAAGAAAACAAGAAAAATAATATTTATTCCATTCCAATTGATAAACTTTCTAATAATAAAACCTTACAAATGTTTCAAAAAGAAAATTGTACTTTGTTATGGTTAGTATTGTCGATAGGCGAAGTTTTTCTTTAAAATTATATATTCTCAGTTGTTCTAGTTTTATAAATTATTTATTATTTCGAATTTAATCTTAATAATTAATTATTTTATGAATATGAATTGTTGTTTTTATTTAATATCAACTTTAGGTTGATAGCATGAATTTTTTTGGAACTATAAAAACTGTTGTAATGAAAAAAAAAGAAATGTTTACTTGATTGTAATTTGATTTTAAAATTCAAAATTATTATTATTTAAGGTTATTGATCCTAAACATAAACACTATACAAAAATGTTGATACACAAAAAACTTTCTCCTTTTTAAAAACGAAAAGCAAATAACCTTTTAAGGATGAACTAAAAATCTTTACATTTTTCGAAGAATCCACATTTTTTTTTTTAAAGCACTTTATTTTTATAAATATAAAAGATTTTGCTATTTTTATATAAAAAAAAAAATAATAATAAATCAATAAAACTATCGTATTATTTTTGGCAGTGTTTATAAATGCGCGCCCCTTTTTTTTTTTTTTTCGTCGTCGACAGAAATCACATCACAAAATACACAAATTCCCGTTGATTTTTCCGGATCCCAAAAAACAAAATAAAAGAAATGGAAAAATGAAAATTGAAATATATGCCCGCGGAATATCTTTATTTTTTGTTGTGCTCTTGATCCAAAACTAAATAACTGAAAAAATTTTCACATTCATAAAATCAACATTGTCTGCCCTCCCTCGCTCCTCCATTAACAATGTGAAGTTTTTACCCCCAACAAAAATTTTTCCGCAGGATTAGAAATTAAGGGTGGGTGGTGGTGAATTTGTCATGCGCAATAAAAGAAAATTGTTTTGTTTTTTTTTTTTTGTTTTTTAATGGGAATTTGCATAGTTTTGGAAATAGTCTTGATCTTTCGGTATTCAATTCTTGTTGCGTCCTTTAAATGGCAAAAATTCGGTCAAATTTTTGCCTTCATCCAGGAAATATTATTTCCTCGGAAAGAATTAAAAATAAAAACAACTCCATTTTTTTTTTATTGGTTTTTTAGTCTTTTTTAATTAAAATATATTTTATATGATATTATTTATTATTTTTTGTTGTTGTATAAAGAATATATGTATTTTAAAAACGGAAAATGGATAAAAAAAAAAAAAATAAAAACTATTACTTATTACAAAAATTCTCTTTGTTTTCCTGAAAATTACAAAAAAAAAAAATGGATTAATAATAATAATAAAAATTTTGAAACGTATTTAAATTACGTTCGTGTAGAGTGCTGACGAATTCTTTGACGATGTCGATTTATCTGCAAGTTCCATTGCTTGTGGAATTTTAAAATTAAAATCAACTTTTAATTCACTCAATTTAGTTGAATTATGATTTGGTTTTGGAGTTGAATTCTCTAAAAATGTATCATTTGAAATGTCGAGCAGTGTTGTTTCGCTGTCCTAAAAGAAAAACAAGAATATATTAATTAAGTTTTGAATGAATAGAAATTATTAAAGAATATAGCAACTAAGAAGATGTAGTTTACAAGGCAATAATTTGTATATCCTTCTCCTTATGACACTACATTTGTAATGCACAAGAAATAAACATTGAAGAACGATCTCAAGGCACAAAATCTTCAGAGAATCAATCAATCCATCTGCAACAAAACATATAGTAACTGAAAACCAATTTTTTGATGCCCTATGGTAGAAATGGGACAGAAAAACAGCCAAAACTAATAATATTTCTAAGGATTTTCGGCAAAGCTTTTGTTTTACTTTTTTAAATTTGCTCTAATTCGCAGTCTAGGCCCTAACAGCATAAATCTATTCTGCAAATTTTATTCAAATCGATATATTAATTTTTAAAATATATCCAAAAAACTTAATGAACAGGCTTATTTTTTCCTACAAATTTTACTTTCTCCCCATTATCCTTGTACCGATTTTATTGAAACTTAACATAATATAGCCTATTTATGTAGTCAATGTATGGAAATAATTTCAATAAAAATGGTGCACAAACTTTCCAATTAAATCCTAAAAACCATTTTAAAAAACGACAAAACTTTCTGGTCACCCTAGTTTTTGCTTTATAACTTCGCTTCCATCCGACCGATTTTTCTTAAATGCAATATCAAACGGACGGACGGACATGCAGAAATCGATATAACTTTTGATTCTCTACACAACCATACCCTTGAAACCCCGATGATTCTTTCTTTGCGTTACACACTTAATGAGTGAGAAAACTAATATACCATCATCTGGTAGTACCTACCATAGGGCATAAAAAAAGCGGTATGATTTGATTGTAAATTACAATAATATATTGAATAGACCAACAAATCTTTCCGTTTCTTTTTCCGTGTAAATGAAATGCGAATTTTTGATGAAAAACAAAAACTTTATTATACTAAATATTGTCCATTATGGTCGATGACCTTTTGCAATTTTCCTAGCAGGGCCATTATGCCGCCACTGTAGAACTTCTACATCATTAAATAAGTTCTGGAGAGGCTTCATTCAATTCAAATTTACACCAAACTAATGCCAGTATGATGTTTACAGGGGCAGGAAAATACAGGAAAGCAAAAAGTTTCCAGCCAAACTTTCTCAACAATTGAAGAATAACCAAACTGGTATGTGGTATGTTATTATGATAAAACCCAACAATTTGGTGGATTTTCAATGCTGGAGATTTCAATATGTTATGATTCTATACAATCTCTTGTATTATTAAACGCCGATTGGGAACGATCAATGCCTTTATGTTGTGGTTATTAACAACACAATGACCGTTCAATAGATTGGTATTTCCTTGCTTTGATTTAGTCTTGTTATTGAGAAAAGGACAGTGGAATTATAGAGCGGAAATCATGGTGATCAGAAAGTTTTGTTGGTTTTTTCGAATTTAATTAAAAAATTTAACCAGTTATTTTATTTAAATTAATTGAATCACCAATTTCGAAAAGCACTCATGTCGGTTTTTTTTTCAAAATGTACTTTTTCGCCGTTTTTCTATCTCCACGAATAGAGGCATGTTCCATGAGCAAGAGAGACTCATATCTGTTTTGCAAAGTGGAAAAATGCATGTCTTTCTGAAGATGAGACCTTTTCGAAACTAATTCAAGACATCTAGCTTATGTGAACTATTTCAAGGTCAATTTTAATTTGTCATTTGAGAGACCACAAAATGCAAGTATTTTATTTCCGCCAACTATGAATTTTGCGTGCATAATATGAAAACGAAGAAAGCAACTTTCCACTCCTGAAGAAATAACGGAGTTCCACTTGTTCTGCGACGAATGTCCAGGACATAACAAAAACAATCAGTCAGTCGAAAGTTTAAAGTTTTCCTTTATTTTCCGCAAAAGAGGTCATCTCGTGCAATGATGTTTTCTAATAAATAAACTGACTGTCTTATGATAAATATTCTTTATTTGCCATTTTATTACTAAAACTACCTACGTTTTTCAATCAATTTCGAAATGGGCTCATCTCGGAAAACTGTAAGAGCTGTTTTTTAGTACTTTGAAAAAAAAATTGCGCCCCTAAATTCCATACAGTATGGCAGAAATTCAGTTTTTTGTGTCTCCTGAACAATTTGAAAAAACCGACATGAGACCTTTTCGAAATTGGTGAGATTCAATTATATACGTTGTTTATTGATACTGTGTTGAATTTTAGTAGAATCGGTACAAAAATAGTGTAAAAAGAAATAGTTAATGTAGTAGAGGAAAATTTGTTTAGCGACAAAGTTTTGTCAGTTTTCTGTTACAATAGTTTTCCAGATATACCTCGAAAAAGTTATATATCGATTTGCCTAGGTTATCTCTATTAAATTCGAAAGAGGAAGAAACAAAGTTATGAAGAAAAATATTGATATACTTAAGTCTTGGGTGTCTTTTTTTCAGAATAAATTCAATGACTGTTGTTGCTCACGACTAGGATATTAGATTTGACTATAGGCTGCTGATTTTAAGTTTCACATTATCTTTATATAGAAATTTCGTGACAGATTATAACATGATTATAAGATTGAATTGAGAGTTGTCTGTATATCCAAAAGCGTACATAAATATACAGAAAATTAAAAGCACCCTATAGCCCTAGGATAGAAATGGGACTTTCAATTGACAAATAAAGACTATGTGTTCAAATTATTGACGATTTATTTATTTATTTATAAAATTTATTCCAAAAATTAAAAGGACTACGGAAACTATGTCCATTATGGTCCTTGAAACATGTCCAAATCTATGTGGAAACTTATAAATATTGACGATAATTACTGATGATTGTTATTGATAAAGGAGTTTGGAACCAAGCAAACTAAAGCCGGCTGTTCTGGGATTTTGAACGCAAAATAGTTACAAATACATACCCGTTTTGGCCGATAGGTATTCCGCAAGTTTTTCTTAATTACAAAGCAAAATCGAGTTAAGAAATAATCAATCTATATTCTAAATTTCATTAAAATCAAAGAACGCGTTATTATCGTGTAAAAAGACCGACAGGCGGATATACAAGAATCAAAATAACTTCTACTGGCAAAATTATTATGCTGGATTTCAGTGCTCCACTACTTATACCTTCATAGCATTATTCAGAACCGCGTGGTACACCACAAATAAAAATGTACAAAAATCTTCAACCTATTCACGTGCCCACAAACAAACTCTAAGCATTTCTTCCAATTGAATGCATTGAACCGTGGCAGCACACTCTGCTGTATTTGATATACTACCCTGGGATGACCCTTTTTTGTTTCCTTATAAAGATAGGCCAAAATTATTAATTTGTTTAAAATCGATTTTCCCTGAACTGACTACGGGAGGAATGAACCAATTTCCAGAATGTTACGCGAGGTAAATTTAAATGTACAAGTTTTTGACTTTTCCTTAGCAAGTACAAGCTGAAAAGACTTTTATATAATTATTAGGTTTCTTTTTGAACAAACTTTTATGTGACCGCCAATGCAGTGGTCAATTTTATTTTTATTTATTTCTGTTGGTTAAGGGGTGGGGGTATTTTTTACTAACTTTCTTTCTATACTAATACCTTCCCTTTCTCTCCTTCCCAACACTAATGATGATAATATCACTTTATACTACATTCGATGCTTCGTTTAATCGTTGCCTTATAAAAGATAATATGTGATGCTTGCTTTAAGAATATATCTGAAGTGTTTAGAAGGTTTAAAAATCTTTGTTCAATTAATATCTTTTTGTGTATTTTAAGTATTATTTGAGAAATGGTTTTCATAATTCTTTTAATTTTAATTTTTTTTTTTTTGGGATTTCAATTAAATGACTAAAATCATACAGTAAACATCTTTCTACTCATTTAAATGTACGTTCTAAAGCCATGAGGTTGAGATTTATATGATAGCTACGAAAATCTTGCTACGCACCACCGATAGCAAATACATATTAGGAGTATTCCTTTTTCACTGTAAGTCGTGCTTGCATAATTTGATATTTTTCTAGAGAATATTATACAATGATACACCACGATTCACAACAATAAAGAAATACCCGTTTATGTTTAAGCTAATTAAATAATTGCTAGCATTTTTAATTCTCGTAGCTAGTGCAGCTCCTTTCATCTTCATTTTGTAAACATACACTAAGAAAAACTTAAGTTATTTGCCTTGACGGTGCACGCAAATGTTCAATCAATCAATTTGTGGTAAAAATTATTGTTTGGGAAAGCTACTTGTTGTTAGTTCTATATTCTTTAGTATCTTTATATACATCGTCTAATAATGAATGTTTTCGATGTGATATATATTTTTCATGTTAATAATTTTTTTTTTATTTTTCTCCATTTATAATCTTACTTCATTAATTGTCGAATTTGCATCCACATCAGACCAATCATTCTCTAACCGAAATTTTCTTATTAATTGTTCATGTGGTGATGTAATTGCTAATACTCTTGGATAAGAATATTCTTTTCTTGAAGGTGTTTCACCTTTAATAAATTAATAAAAATATTTATAATAATATTGAGTGAATTTAAAATAAAAAAAACACAAAACTAACCAGTTGAAGAATATGTTTTAAGTTCATCTTTACGGAATTGTTCTAATTGATTTGTACAAATCGACAATTCTTGATGATATTTATCTGAATATTCTTTAACATCATTTTGCAATGATCTATATAATGCATGAACTCGTGTTTGATAGCCTTTCACTGTTTTATTTTCAATTTCAATTAAATCAATAGTAGCGGAGCCATCTTTTTGAATTTGATTCAATATTTCCTAAAAAGAAAAAGAAAATACGACAAATATAAAGAAAGATTATACAAAAAAAAAAAAAAAATGCAAAACTCCACACATCAAAGCTTGACAGCTACAATAAACCCGCCGATTGTAGTTTTGATGTGTGGTCAGGTCAGTTGCGATTCATTGGAAAAAAATATCTTACTTCATTTTTTTCACAAACATCTTTTCTACAATCTTCATTAATTTCTTTTGTATTTTTCAGATGTTCATTAATCGATTTCTCAATAATATCAAATTTATCTAAATTATAAGAATTTCCATCTTTAACGAATTCATCTAAGCTAGTTATTTTCATAATTTTCTTTGCATGTAAATCATTCGATGTCGTTTTAAATGATTCAACTTTATTTTTAATATTTTCAATTAAATTTATACTATTCGTATTCAAGTGATTTGCTGATTTCAATTCAGTTTCGATGTTAACAGGAATTTTTACATAATCTGTAAACCAATTTTCACGAGTATCTTTCAAATTTCTTAATTTATTTTCTCGTTCTTCATTCAATTGTTTCAATTCATTTTCGATTTCTTTTCGACGATTTTCAATTAAATCTTGTTCTTGTAGATATGTTTCGAATTTTCGATATTCATTTTCCATTTGTAATTTTAGATTATTGGAAATTTTTGATATTGCTTCTAAATTCGTTGTAATCTCATTTGTTGATTTATGAACATTATTAATTTGTTGAATAACATTTTCTGAACTTTTTTCAATTAATAAATTTTGACCTTTTATTAAATCACTTAATTCATTAATTTTCATCTCCAAATTTGTTGTGATTTCATTTTGTTTATTTCTTGTTTCCGAAATCATTAAATTGAATAATTCATGATAGCTGGAAGTTTTTTCATTTGTTAGTGATTCATATTTATCACAAATTTCATTTATAGCATTTTTGGAAATATTATTATATTTTAAAATTGAATTGATTTTCTCAACTGATTGTGTTGTTAAATTTTGATGATTCTTCGAAAATTGTGCTAAAATATAAAAATTATATTTATTTAAAATAATTTGTTTTGTTGTAAATTTGAAATTTTTACCAATTTCATCGGAAATTATTTGCGAATGTGTATTATGTTTGTTGTGTAAATGTTCCAAATTGTTATTCATTTCATCAAATGAATTCTTCATGCTATTTTCAAATTGATCACATGTTGTTTCGATTTGAATATCGACATTCTTGCGACGATCAATTGTATTGTGTAATTTATCAACATCGACAGTAGCGACTTCAGCTACTTCAATTAGTTTTGTAGCTTGAGATACTAATTCTTCTTCAGTTTTTATATGCTTAGCTAGTAAATGTTTTTTCTCTTTATAATGCTTTTTTGTAGTTTTTAATGTCTAAAAAAATAAAGAAATGGTAGTAAAAAATAAAAAATAACAAAAATTTTCATAACTAAATATTCACCTTTTTCGTCTCTTTTAATCCAGTTTTCGTATTAACTAATACGGTTTCCGTAACAGCCAAATTATTTTTAGTACTTTTTAGTTCTTCAGTTGTTTCGATCAAATTTAAACTAACTTCATTGAAAAGTTTCTCTTTGTTTGCCAATTCATCTTTTACAGATTTCAACAGTAACACTTTTTCATTCAATTCCTTATTTTGACTATCCAATTTATATTGTATATCAGAATATGTCTCTTCCGCTAAATAAATACCATTTCTATCGCGTGCAGCCATAAGATCTTTTTTAAGTCGATCTATTTCATCTGTATATTCTTTTAATACAGTTTTTTTCGTTAATTTTTGATTAACTTCCGGTTTATTTTGTATATTCTTAGCACGATGAGCATATTCAAGTGTGCTTAATGTTTCTTCCAAGTCTTTATGTCCCGGCGAGATAGTAGCAATTATTGATGTTTTTGTTCTTCCACCAAGCGATTCTTGAAGAAGTCTGGTAAGTTTCGATTCACGATATGGTATATGAGGAGTCCGTTCAACCAATGCAGTTATTACACGTCCTAATGTCAATAACGATTGATTGATATTGACAGTTTCACGTGTTCTTATACCTTTTTCATTGCCAGCTTTCGATATATTTTCGCTACCACCCAAATCCACAAGGTTTAATTTACCGATTTTCAACATTTCTTCACCATCGATTCCGTTCTCTTTTATATGAACTAGAATTGAGAAAACCGTATGTGATCTTGAAGATTGTGCATTCATAAGGGTTGTTGCAGTTTTTCGACGTTCTTTCCCCTTCTCTAACAGCTTGTAGACATCATTTTTACTATGAACTGGAATCTCTTCAAGACCTTGTATAATGACGGAACCTTTCTTTTGGGAATCATCAAAAATCCGTATTTTTGTTGTTTCGTCGGATGACAAGAGATCACAAAGCTCTTCATTATAAAGTTCTAGATAAGAAATACGCATTGAAAATTCAACTTCCATTAATCGAAGTTCATCGAAAAGATGACTCAATGCTCTTGGAATTATACCGATTTCGCTTTCCTATAAGTACAAAAAAAAATCAATTTAAATTTGAAACAATCCAAAGATAATAACAAACTAACATCTTCCCAAGAGGACTTTAATTCAGGACATTCTGTTCCAATCATCGTATGAGTTTTTCCAGTTCCAGTTTGGCCATAAGCAAAAACTGTACAATTATAGCCAGCTAGAACTTCTTCTATAAGGGGGGCGACAACATGTTGATATACATCCGATTGTTTGGAGTCTGGTCCGAATGTTCTATCGAATGTGAATTTTTTCGAGACTGGCATTTGTCTTGCAACAATTTCCTTTGAAGATGTCACATCAATTACTTCATGTGAACGTATTCCATGTTCTCGAGCATTTAAAGGCCTTCAAAATACAAATTCAATATAGTAAATATGAAATTAATGATTAAAAAAAAAAAAAAACAGCTTACCTCACGCGACAAAAAACTTGAATATTTTGATTATCTTTCGCACGGCTCGAGTTTTGTCCACTTGTACCACTCATTTCACAACTTTTTTCTATATTCTGTTAATTGAATTTCAATTCTGTCACTGGGATAAAAAATAAAACCAAACAATTGAAAAATTTTAAAATATTTCTTATTACAACCACGCTTCACGACATAAACTTTCAAATTAACTAATCCGTTAAGACAAGCCAAAATTTGTTGTAACAGTACAGCTGAAATATGTTTTCCAGATGGCAGCTAGGTTTGTAGAGAGTAAAATATTTTTTTTTTTAAATTTTCGAGTATCTATTTATTATATTTTCTTTTTATAAATTAACATTTTTATCAAATTAAATTATTAATATAAACTAATATAATTTTAGGTATAATTTTTTAGAATTTAAAAATAATTATTTCCACAATAAATCAATGTAATGATTTTAAAATAAATTTATACGTGTTTTCGAGTCTCGATTAACTACATAAATTTAGTATTGCGAAATGTCAAATGACAAAGAAAATAAAACAACAAAAACTCCAACGAAAATTTTAGAAGAATTAGAAAAGAAAGGTTATCTAGTTTTATCTTTCTTTTCTTCCAAAAATTTTGTCTGTGCCGTGCGTTTGTGTAGTTTGTGTTAAAATCCAAACTGAAACGGAAGGGAAGGCGGATTTTCTTTGTCCGCAATTTCAGAAATTGGTTTTATTAAGTTTCCAAATTAAATTCCCTTTCTTTTTATTTTTATAAAACGTAATTTTTAATTTATAAATTTAAAATTAAGTTATAAAAAGAAAAAATATTAGTCATGTCAGTTAATTTACGTACAGTTTATGCCTTTGCAAGGGAAATGTATCCAAAAAAAGTGAGCGGTGATATTCAATATGGAACAGCCGGTTTTCGTACAAAGTAAGAAATAAAAAACAAAAAAAATGGACGAAATATAAATGAAAAGTTAATTAGATTTAATTTAATTGAAAAGTTCACCCCAATAATTTTGTTTATTACATTGCCCTCATATGGAAATGAAACGTCATCAGTTGTCCCTTTCTTGTCTATATTTATTTTTTTTTCTTTATTACAATATATTTACAGTGGCTTTTCATAGCGGTTTTAGTTTGAAAATTAAAAATCACATTAAAACATTTTTTTTTCTTATTCAATTAAATTCTTTCATAAAAATCTATTTTAGAGCGGAAAACCTTGACTATGTCATGTATAGAATGGGACTTCTTGCCACACTTCGATCCCGTAAGAAGGATGGTCAAGTGATTGGAGTAATGATAACAGCCTCGCATAATCCCGAACCAGATAATGGGGTGAAATTAATTGATCCAAAAGGTGAAATGCTTGAACCGAGTTGGGAGAAAATAGCAACGGATTTAGTTAATGTCAGTGATAACGAACTTGAAGGTCAAGTCGCAAAACTTATCGCTGAAAATGAAATCAATATTTGTCAAAAATCTCATGTTTACGTTGGTATGGATAACAGATATCACAGCCCACGCCTATTAAAAGCTGTGGCTGATGGTGTCATCGCTTTAAAAGGAAACGTTAAAGAATTTGGGATCGTTACAACCCCAATGTTGCATTATTTTGTTGTGTGTGCAAACACAAGAAACGAATATGGGACACCAACTGAAGAAGGATATTATAAGAAACTCATATCATCTTTTGAATTAGTTCGCGGTGAAAAATTAGAAATTGGAAATTATAAAAATGTAGTGAAATTCGATGGAGCGAATGGAGTTGGAGCAAGAAAAATGCTACAATTTTTAAAACGAATGAATAAATCATTGAATGTTGATGTTTTTAATAAGGGTGAAGGTAAAATAAATCATGAATGTGGAGCGGATTATGTAAAAGTCCAACAGAGAAGCCCAACAGGAATGCCTATTGTTGAACCGAACACTAGATGCGTATCTGTAGATGGAGATGCTGATCGTATTGTTTATTTTTTCACAGATGAGAATGGTGTCTTCCATTTATTAGATGGTGATCGAATTGCTACACTTATTGCCGGTTACTTGATGGAGTTAGTAAAAGATTGTGGACTAGAACTGAAAATGGGATTAGTGCAAACTGCTTATGCCAATGGGGCATCAACTGATTATATTGTTAATGAATTATGCGTGCCTGTTGCTTGTGTTGCAACGGGTGTAAAACATTTACATCATAAAGCTCTTGAATATGATATTGGTGTTTATTTTGAAGCGAATGGACACGGAACGGTTGTATTTAGCGAGAATGCCAAGGAATTGGTCAGATCAGCAGCAGAATGTACTGAAAATAATAAACAAAAAGCAAATGCAATAAGACTTTTGAAAATAATTGATTTAATCAATGAAACAGTGGGCGATGCTATTTCTGATATGTTGCTGGTAGAAACTGTCTTGCATGCCAAAGGATGGGATTTGAAAGAATGGCTGGCAACATATACTGATTTGCCGAATGTGCAATTAAAAGTGCTGGTTCAAGATAGAACAGTAATCACTACTACAGATGCTGAACGAATCTGTGTAACTCCCGAAGGTTTACAGACTGAAATTGACAAAGTTGTAGCTACTTTTAAGAAGGGTAGATCCTTTGTTCGACCATCAGGAACCGAAGATGTTGTTAGAGTTTATGCGGAAGCAGCTACCAAACACGTAAACATATTGAATGTTAACAAATTAAATATAAATTAAAATTATTTCTTTTCTAGGATGTTGAGAATTTAGGCTACGAAGTACAGTTATTGGTGCATAAAATGGCAGGAGGTGTTGGTCCGGAACCAATCGCTCCAGAAACAAAACTTAATGCTCATATCTAAAGGAATTTATCTCATTTATATAAATTTTTTTTTTATACAATCTTAAAAAGACGACAGATTTGTTAACAAGTTTTTTTAGATATAAAATATTTTTATAATTTGTTATTACATATTAATATAATGTGAAACTAGTAAATACCTGTTGTTAGGGCAAAATTCTTCTAAAGAGTAGGAAATACTTAAAAAGCATTCCACTGCCAAAGTTTCTTGTCGCATAAATATATTTAATTTATAAAAGCAATATGGTGTTTTAACATTAAGCTTCGCCTTTTTTTTCTTTTTTTATCAACAAAGTGTACCAACATATAATTATTTAATCAAAGAAAATAAAATATGGAATTTTTTTGAAAGTATGCTTTTTAATTTCTCCCGTAAAATGGGAAACAAACATTTAATAATCTTATCGCTAATAATGGCGAAATCGCTACAAAGTGATTATCCCTCATTCTTTGAAATGTTTCATGGTGCTTAATTGATGTAAAGTTGTAGGAGCAATTTGTACGGGTTCAATCTCTTTCAACCTTATTATGAATGACACGTAATATAAACTCACGAAAATTGAAATTTCACTTCATATTTTAATTGGTACCAAAAAATAGAGCGAATAATGTAGCTAAATTTTTTAACCTTTATCTGTCTATTTCTCTGTTAATTATTTGTAAGTACTTTAGAGACCTTAAAAAATTAAAATCAAATTTTACAAAACGACAATAAATTCGACTTTCATAATATCATGAATCAAAGAAAATATTCTTTGATTCATGGCGAATACTCAATATACCGGAAATAAATAGTGGCGTAACTTTAATGACACTAGAGACCGCAATGCGGAGGGGCCCAGAAAACCGCAGGAACCATCTATCATTATTTTAAAATTCACTATTAGGTCTCTGAATAAGTTTTTACTATTTTACATTAGATGACGTAAGTGGTGGGACGGGACCAGAAAGCTGTGGTCTACCATGAACTTTTGAAAACAGATGAAACAGTCACTGTTGATCGTTACAGACAACAACTGATCAAATTTAATCGCGTTTTGAAGGTAAAGCGACTAAAATGGGCTCGTAGCTACGGTAAAATGATTTTTCAGCAAGATAAGGCTAGGTCATTTCCTGCTAAACCAGTCCAGGAAACCTTGGAAACGTTTAGCTGGGGAATGCTACCCTACTCGTTGTACTCACCAGACATTAGTCCTTCTGATTCCCACTTGTTTCGGTCGATGCAATGTGGCCTTGCTGATACGAAAATGGTTCGATGACTGGATTACCTCGAAGAACGAACAATTCTTGTAGCGTGAAATCCGTAAATTAATTACCTGAAAGATAGGTGAAGTTGTAGCTTCAGATGGAGCATACTTTGAATGACATCAAAGTATTGCAGAGTTGTTAAAGAAACGTGTATTTATACCAAAAAATATGAGAAACTAATTCACACACCTAATACATTTTTTTAAATAATTTTGTTAATACATTTTGAATCTCAAGTCCAATGTTTGACATATTTTGAATTGAATTTGTGAAGAGATTGTAAATACCAAGTCGTCAAGTTTAAAATAAGCTTCAAATTAAAGGCTTACTAATACGGAAAAGAAATGTAGTTATGCCACTGGAAATAAAGTAGTTAAACTTGTATGAAAAAATGCTAGAACTGACATAAACCGGATGTAATTTCTTGTATATACATTTTTAGAACGATTGCAGCGCTGCAAAGCGCGGTGTCTTTTTAATAGTATGTGTAAAAAAGACTGTAAATACATGCATTTTTATATAACACAGAGTCATTTCAAGAAATCCTATTATATCAATTTTTGAATGTGCGTTTGTCTCTGCAAAGAATAACTCAAAAATGCGTCGTCCAATTTTAATGAAATTTAATATATAAATTGATTATTCCTTCACTTGCTGTGGTATTATATTTAAGCAAAATTTCCCGAGTGGGAACGAACTTATAATGGAAAAATCCATGTAACCATAAAGTTGTATCGTTTTTCAGATCTAATTGCGAAAATCTGTGCAGCAATTTCGTTTAAATTACATACGTTACACAATTATACAATATCATGTTGAATTTCGGTAAAATCGTTCTAAGGATAGTGCAGAAAGAAATATTGTAGTTTTAGGAAAAAATGCGTTAACTAACCAGTCCCGTTTCTACCATAGGATATCAAAAAATCGGCTATTAGTCGATTTTAAGTCTCTATGTGTTTATGCCCTATGGTAGGTACTACCAGAGGGTATATTAGTTTTGTCACTCCATTTGTAACACATCGAAATAATCGTCGTAGAAAAATTTTAAGGGTATGGTTGTGTCGGGAATCAAAAGTTATATCGATTTATGCATGTCCGTCCGTCCGTCCGTATACAAGATAACTCAAAAACGCGTTATCCGACTTTGATGAAATTTACAATGTGTAATAATAATAATAATAATAATAATAATAATAATAATAATAATAATAATAATAATAATAATAATAATAATAATAATAATAATAATAATAATAATAATAATAATAATAATAATAATAATAATAATAATACGCTTATTCCTTAACTTGGTTTGGTATTGCATTTCAGCAAAATCGATCCAGGGGTAGCAAAGTTATAAAGAAAAAACCAAGGTGACCAGACAGTTTTGTCGTTCTTTTCTTTATGGTTTTTCGGATTTAATTAGAAAGTTTGTCAATCAATTTTGTTTAAATTAATTATATAGGTTAACTACACAAATAGACGATACCATGTTCAGTCGAATCGGTCCAAGGATAGTGGCGAAAGAAATAATCCTATGAGAAAATAACCCTCTTCATAAAGTTATTTTCGTGTACTTTAAAAACTAATACACAGATTTTAATAAAATTTACAGATTAGACTTATGCTATCAGGGACACTGGGTTACCTGCAAATTAGAAGAAAGTTTGAAAAGAAGAAACAAAGTTATAAAGAAAAAACCTTGAAATAATGTTAGTTTTGACAGTTTTTCTGTCCCATTTCTACCATAGGACATCAAAAAATCGGCTATAGGGCGATTTTTAGTTACTATATGTTTTTTATTTGAGTTGAAATTCAAAACAAAACTTATTATTTTGATTTCAATTTTCTTTATTAAAAAGTTCAAAAAGTAGTTTACATTTTTTTTCCGGATTCATTTGATTACCGATTGGACATGAAAAAGCATCTGAAAATTCTTTTAAATTTGCTAAAGCCGCCATCATTCGAAAATTTGCTAGTTCGGCATCTTCAAAAGCGCATCGATTTTGTGCATAACTTAAGAAAAACAATTGTTTAGCTGTAGTTGTATTAGATCCAGACAATTGTTCATCATCTAATTTCAACATTTCTTTTGTATATGTTTCAAATGCTTGTTTAACCGAAACTGTTTCTAATAAAATTGCTTCCGGATTAAAGATATTATGATTCCATTGATTTTGTAGACAAGATTTGGTATCTTTTAAATTTTCTTTTAATAAATCATTACGATTTTTCAAAAATGATAATCCTTTTATTAATGCCGATGCAATGAATGTACCGAAACCACCAAAATTTATTGCATGTAAAAATGATTGATGATAATTCGATGATTGTAAACTTGCAATCGGTATTGTTAATAAATTTGAATTTGTATTATAATCAAAAATTGTCGATGATAAAAATCTCCAATCATGTTTATCAAAACGTGTACCACCCTTTTCTAAACGTCGTTTATATTCAAAATAACTAATATTATACCAATTTTCAATATATTTATTTGTTGTTAATTGTAAATTATCATACATTTTATTTAAATCATCAATTTTCGATGGTTGTGGACGTCCAATATCGAATTTAATTGTATTAAAATAATTGTTCGTATCATTTTTAATTGTTTCATTAATCCAATTGATATTATTAATTGTATTCTGAAAGTTTTCTTTAATATCATTCACCATATTATACATTTTTGGTATATTTTTCTCATCAAAATATTTATGAAAATATAAACTACCAACAATTGGATATAATAATGATGTGATATCATTAAAACATCGTGAATAATAAAATTCACCGATTTTATTATGTTTATCATAATGTCGACGATTAATATTGATTTTGAATTTTTCATATTCATTAATATATCGTTTATCAAATAAATGTATTGTTCCTTTTAATAAACGCCATAACATGAAATTTGCCAGATTCTCGGAAGTTTTACTTTCTAATAATTCAATTAATTTATTAATAAAATCATTTTGATTATAAATTTGTAGTTTTTCATTTAAATCCAATTGTTTCTCATCAATTTCTTTTATAATTATAAGAAATTTTTTCCAATTAAATTTCGTATATTTTTTTATTAAATCATTAATTGTTATTAATTCATATTTTTTATCATGTGATAAGCTTGAATTGATATTCTCTAAATTCAATTTAAATAAATCATTTTCAAATGCTATTATATCATTTGCATATTTTTCAATATCATCTTGAATTCCTGTAAATTGTAAAATTTTCACAATAAATTCTTTATATTTTTGCCATTCATCTTCAGTATTATATTCAGATGGAATATTACCAATTCGTATTATATAATTATTATTGTGATTGGAAGCTTTTTGAAATTCTATTTTAAAAAATATTGCTACATCAATTTTTAATGCAAATCCTTGTAATTTGATCCAATCAAATTTTTCTAAATCCCAATCATTTTTATTCCATAATTTTGATATACCACCAAATGGTTTTATAGCATTTAGAAAATCATTAAAATCGGTTACATCCTTTTCATCTTCATTTAAACAACTTGAATAATATATTCGTAATTTTTCTTCAGCACTTAATAAATTTATGCTATTTGATAATGGATTTTGTTTATCCAATGTTCGTACAAAATTCAGCATAGCTGATAGTATTTTATTATAACGTTGTTCGGTTGTATCATAATAAATATCCGGATGTGTGAATTCATCATAGTCTAACCAATTTCCGCATGCATATTGAAAAAAGTTCTCACATAAATTAGTAGTTTTATCTAAAAATTTTTCCATATTATTTGTTTGTTTCATTCGAACATCATTTAATGGAATTTCCTTCCAAAATATATCAATTTCATTGTTTAGATTATTTTCACTGTCACTATTAGTTTCTGGTGTTGTTGATTTCACGAATATTGAAAAATTAAAAACTAATACGATTAAAAGTATTTGATTAAATTGAAACATTTTTTTAGTAAAAAAAAAAAAACACAAAAAGAAATTACATAACACAAATTAACGTCGAATGAATTTCATTCTCGGCACAAAAATAAAACTGACTAAAATTCTAAATATTTCTTTCAATAATAAATTTATCTCCATGTTAGTTCAAAAGTTCAATTTTCAAAATGCAAAACTTTTTTCTTGTTTTTGCAAAGACTTTTAATCATAACAAAATAAAAGAACATGTTTTTATGTAAACACAAAAACTTATTTTAGTATTGAAATTTTTAATTTATTTTCTATTCGATAAGCTCTGTAATTTTTCTAATTTTAGAAAAAATTCCATGAAAAATTTGATTATATAAATTTTTGAGGAGAAAAACAATAAGTCTATTCACAAATTCTAAATTCGCTCTGTAACCGTAAAAATCCGATCAATGTCTTAATCGGTATTCTGAAATCATATGCAAAGTCAAAGTGTAACTATTACTTCGTTGTTTACATGATCGGATTGAAGTCGACTTCAACCCGAATATCGTGCATGTATACCCAGATCGACTTCAAATCGACTTGAAAATTTAAAACCGAGTATGAAAAGAGGGGAAACATAACCTAAAAAAAGAAAAATTTGTTTGGCAGTGTCTATGAAATTGACGTTGATTTGAAGTCGATTTCAAGTCCATATTTCAATCCGGTAAACGAAGTATATGATAAAGTCTGGAAACTTCCTATCCTTACCGTACCGCCGTTTTTCAAATTTTGCCTGTTCTTTTTCAAACAATTTTCTATCCACTGCTGACATAGATGGAACTAAAAATTTTACGTATGGGTGAAAGAGAAAGATTATTTTAAAAAGCATCCCATTTCTCGCTTTTGGGTAATTTTAAAATGTAAACAAAGAAACACAAGCAGAAATTTATATAGAAATGCACACACACACCAGAAAAAAAATTTGGCGATAATTTTTTTTTCTGGCATGTGGGAAATTTATAAGATTTGGTCCCATATTTAAGATTCCAGGGTAATTTATAAGATTCCGTCCGATTTTTAAGAACATTTATTTCTCTCTCTTCGTGATGGATTTTGCCTACGAAAACTATATGTACCACAGTGTAACTAATAATAAAGTCGGGAAACTTCCTATCCTTACCGTACCGCCGTTTTTCAAATTTTGCCTGTTCTTTTTCAAACAATTTTTTATCCACTGCTGACATAAATAGCTACATATTGTACGTATGGGTGAAAGAGAAATATAATCTAAGCAAAGAAGCACGTATTGAAATTTATATGCAATGCACAAATACTAGAAGACATATAAGGTTTTTAAGAGTTTTTCATGTGCTTTTTTAAGAACATTTCATTCTCTCTCTTCCTGATGGATTTTGCCTATGAAAGCTGTATGTACTCTTGCCTATTCTTTCCCACTTATTGCCATATGCTTTTTCTGGCTACTTCGCTAGCTTTCCGGACTTTATTATTAGTTACACTTTGATATGTACTCTTGCGTATTCTTTCGCACTTATTGCCACGTGCTTTTTCTAGTTACACTTTGACAAAGTATAGGTAATAAGGGTGTATGATTATGAAATGAGTAAAAATAATCTATTCAAAGTACTGTCCATCGCTTTCTACACATTTTGACCACCTTTCAGGCAATTTGTGGATACTACTCCAAAAGAGTTCTTCTTCTTTTGATGAAAACCATTCAGAGACCCAATTTGCCAGTTTTTCAGATATTTTGAAGTGGTGCTCCTTAAGTGCGTGACCCATCGATGCAAATAAGTGGTAGTCGGAAGGAGCCAAGTCTGGTGAATAAGCCGCACAAGGTAAAACTTCCCAGTTAAGTGCTTCTATCGTTTCCTGGACCGGTTTTGCTTTGTGATAGTGCATTATCATGAAGGAAAATCACTTTGTGTTGTCTCTTTTGATATTCTGGTCATTTTTAGAGCAAAGCACAGTTCAATTCGATCAATTGTTGTCGGTAGCGATCAGTATTAACAGTTTCAACCGGTTTCAGAAGCTCGTGGTACACCACACCCTTCTGATCTCACCAAACACAGAGCATTCTCTTTTTACCGAATCGATTTGGTTTTGTAGTCGATGTTGATGGTGGACCTGGTGCAACTCATGATTTTTTGCGTTTAGGATTCTCAAAATATATCCACTTTTCATCACTAGTCACGATTCGATGCAAAAAAGACTTTCCTTTGTATCGTCCAAGCAACAAGTCACAGATGATTTTTCATTTTTCTTGTTGCCTTTCAGTCAATTCATGAGGTACCCATTTTTTCCACACTTCTGAATTTTTCTCATTGCTTTTAAACGTTTGGAAACAGTTGTTCGATTAACATTTAATGCTTCAGCAAGTTCTTCTTGAGTCTGTGTATCATCTTCATTCAATAATGCTTGCAATTCGGTGTCTTCAAACTTTTTTGGTTGTCCTGAACGTTCTTTGTCTCTCACATTAAAATCTCTACTTTTAAAACGTTGAAATCAGTTTCCACAAGTTGTTTTCGATGGAGCAATATTCATCATAAGCTTCTTCAAGCAAACAGCAGCAGTATTCTTTAAATGAAAGCAAAAAAGTAATGATGTCGGCGAATGCTCTTTAGTTGGTACAAAATTTTTCATTTTTAACACGAAAAAATTGTATGTTGTTGTATTACAAATCAAATTTTCAACACTGAACGCAATAAAAAAAAAGAGTCATGGCTCGTTCGCAATAATTTTTGCCAAAAACTACAGCCACATATCGGCAAAGGCTCGTTCCATATGCATACACCTGCTAATTTCATTGCGTGCTACTACAGCCTTTGCAAACCAAATTCATTCTATTATAAACCAAATTCTTTTTTGCAAACTAAAATAAACTTTTACAAATCAAATTCATCTTTTTTGCAAATAAAATTCAACTTTTGCAAACCACATTCGCGCCCGTTGAAATTTTTCAGGAGCTTTAGTAATAAAAAATTTAATTAAACGTAAATTTGTTGTGAAAGAATTAAACTTTTATGTTTTTTACTAATTCTGAAGACCTTTTTTGTATACTCAACGGACTTCCAGGATTTAACTTAGTGTAGCCATTTTCAAGTTAATTAATTTTTGGATTTTAAAATATCCGTAATCTTATACGCAAACGCTTTGTATAATCAATTAAAAATCACCAATTGTACCAATTTGCCTTTGTGATTTCAAAAATTACATAAAAATCACCAGAATTACTAGAAAAAAAATTTTGAATTTCTTAACAAATTTGAGTTAGCTTATATGTATTTTTTTATATTTTATTATTAAAGCTCAGGAAAAATTGCAACGGGCGTAAATTTGGTTTGTAATAGGGTGATTTTGACGGGCAAAAACTTTAAAATTTGACGCTAATTTGAAGCTTAAATGCTGAACATGGAATGCACATACACATCCATTCTGCGTATGCTTTCGACTCTATTCGCAAAAAGTACACCTAATTCTGTTTTTACACGGTAAATACGTTCCAGACAAAATCGTGTAAAAAAAGACATGAAGTAAATAAATAGAAAAAAGGGTATTAGTTCCATATCCTTCAACCCTGTAAAAAATAGTAAAAATAAATGATTCATACAAAAAAAAACTATTATGTGAATCTTTATAAAAGTCAAATTAAATTTTAGATTACGGTTAAAAAAAATATTTTTCTTTAAAATTTCAATCAAATAGCTTTTTTTAATCGTGCTAAATCGAATGAAATCGTGTAAAAACGGAATCAATTTTTTTTTCTAGACCGTGTAAAAAAAAGACCGTGTAAAAAAAAGACGGTATAAAAACAGAATTGGGTGTATTATGATTCAAGACAATTTTTCTTGTTCAACTTCAGATGTACATATATGGTTTCAACCAATCAAAAGAATGTGTGCATCCCATCTAAACTCAGCCTAAGTCGTGAAGTCGTGAGCTTTTTACTGTCCGCGAACATGTTCAAAATTTCAACTCTAAACTCATATCGCCACCGGTTTTCAACAGAAATACATACTTTAACCTCTTCTGAATTGGAATTGACTATTTTCTTAAACATGTCTGTATGTATGACTGTGTTATATGGCATGGGTGGTCAAGTTCATTATACGAGTATATGAATAATTATTTTTTTTTTACCCCACGCGAGCAAAAACATTTTGCACGTTTGATGGATACGCAGCTTTATAAGAAACAAATTTTGTATACACAATATGTTTCGAGAACGACTTACCATATTTCCTTCAATATTGGTATACATGTATAGAGGAAATTGGCAAATAAACTAGTTAGTTTATGACCGGTAAAGTTTAAGCTGAATTTTTTTTTTTTAAATATTTTCATTGTGGAAATAACGATACCAAAAAAAGTTATACTAAAATAAAACAACATTAGGTTGCTCAACGAAAGTAGCCATACAACGTTTTTCTCAGAAAAACCAAACGAATCAATTCCTTCAAAGTTATTCCGAATCAAGTATGAGACACTCAGTCTATTTTTTCGATGGATTCATTCTAAGTGCAGAGGAAAATGTTTCTAAGAAAAAAAATTCACCAAGGTTTATAAATAATTCGTCAAAAACAAGAATTCGAAAAAATTTTTATTCAAAAGTACAGTAATTTTTATGAAAAAAATAAAAAAGACCATGATAATTAGATTTTTATGAAGTTGGGTAACAAGTCCTTTTGGGATTCATTTTACTACCAACTGGACAATTAAAAGTTTCTGCAAATTCTTTCACATTCGTCAAAGCAAGTATCAAATTCAAATTTTGTATTTTCAAATATGAAACACGATTTTGTACATAATGTATGAAGAATATTTTTTTATCTGATAAGTGATACTCTTCAGCCTCATGCCCATTAAAATGTTCCGGACTATACAAATTGTGACTTTCAAATGACTTTTTCAATGCAATCATTTCTTTTAAGATATTATCAGCAATAAAATATCCTTTCGTTTGTTTCCCAATGCACTTTTCAGTTTTGTCAACTATTTCTGTCCAGTTTGGATCACGACTTACAATAAATGGTATACCTTTGATTATTGTGGAAGCAATTACTGTACCTAAAGCAGCATATTTATGTGCATGTAAAAGTAATAGATGATAGTTTGGTGGTATCAAATCACTAACTGGAATCGATAACATATTCGAATCGATTCTTGGCTCATAAACGTTCGATATTGATTCTCTCCAATCGTTTATATCTTGTATATTTTTTCGACGTTGCATAAATTCAAATCGACGCGCATTCAACCAATTTTCTAAATAATTACTTGGTGTAACTTTTAAATTCTTATATAATTCATTTAATTTCTCAATTTCTGATGGTTGTGGACGTCCAATTGTAATTTCGAACGTTTTTAAATAATCAATCGATTGATTTTTAATATCGGTATCATTAAAATCAATTTTTTGTAAAGAAATTTCAAAAGATTTTCTAAAATGATTTGCTAATTCATTAACGTATTCTTGTGTTTGTCCAATAAAGGTTTTACCAATCGTTTCTTTACTTAAATGTTTATTAATAAACAATACACCCGGAATCGGATATAGCCATTGTAAAACTTCATTAAAACATTTCGTATAAAAGAAATCATCGTGAATTTTTTCTTCATTATATTCAGAAAATGTTCCCATAGATTTCTGGAATTTTATAAATTCATTTTTATAACGTTGATCAAATGTTTGAAGGATTTCTTTTAAAATTCGCCATACTACAAAGTTTGTAATGGTTTCCGGTTTCGATTCAGATACAAAGTAATCTAATTTCTCAAGAAAATCATAGGATAAAATATCAATAGTTGTTGATAAATCCAAAGAGTTTTCATCTTTTCTCCAGAAAGTTGAAAAATATTGTTTCCAATTTAAATTTGGATATTTTTGAATAATTTCTTCAAGCGTTATTTGTACGTTTTCATCGCGTGCAATCAAATTGATTTTTGATAATTCCGTTTCAATTTCAACAATTTCATTGGCCGCCCGTTTTGCAATTTCCTTATCGATTCCTGTTAATTCCAATACATTCTTAATAAATTCCTCATATTTTATCCATTCATCTAATTGATTATATGATATTTCAGCTCGTACAATAGCATGAATAAATTTATCTTTATCTAAATCTTTTTTAACTCCAGATCTAAATAATATGGGAATATTGAATCTAGTTGCGAACGCTAAAATTTTCATCCAATCATTCGATGTATCTGTTTTCCAATTCGAATTCCATAATGGTGAACTACCGAATGGTTCGAGAAGTTTTAAGAAATCATTAAAATCAGTAGTTTCTTTTTGTTCTTCTTTTAAACATGTCGAATAATATATTCGGAATTTTTCTTCAGCACTCAAAGATTCCGTATCTTTATTTATATCGAAATTTATTTCATTATATGATTGTATTGAATTTGCAATAGCAAAAAATGTATCAAAATAACGTTTATCTTTTGCACTATGACGATTTTTTGAATCACTATTAAATATTGATGAATTTCCACCGGTTGCATATTTAATGAAATCATCACACGGATCCACAGATGAATCCATTAAATTCTCCATATGCTCAATTACTTCCGATGCTATTTCTTGGGCATCGACAACTTGATTTTTAAATATATCGATCTCATTGTATTTATTATCATTTTCAGCAGGAGCCGATATCACCGAAATTAAGATCCCGAAAAATATTGATATTAAAATAAATTTATATTGTCGAATCATAATTAATGGAAATTTTTATATTCACTAAATTGAATTAAAACGACTTGACTTTCATCTCGGAAATAAGTTAACTGAATTTTTGAGTTAGAAAATGATATTTTTATAAGATTTTTTCGTCAGAATTTATCTCCGAATTTCTTGCAGTTCAATAGGTTATTTTCTTCATTTTTTATATTTTTTGAATGAAAAAGATTTTTACTTAAATTTTACATACAAAACCCTAAAGCTAACAAACCATTACAAATTGTGATGTTTTATTTTGTTTAAATAATCAACCGAATTTTCAACTTTCGAAATTCGACTTTTAAAAGTTAGCAAAAAAAAAAATTCTTAGATAATATTTTAAGTAATTTATACTATAGATAGGTTAAAAACTTCTATAAATTTCATATAAAAATAATATGATCTAATTAAAATGAAAAAGACATAATTTATTATTAAATATGAATAAACAAATTTACAGTCGTACTCAGAAAAATTACATCAGCTCTATTAGTTACCAATTTAGAATGTTTAAATGAGATTATATAATATGTACATAGCCTAGTCTATAACGATTCTCCTACAGCATCATTTCGGAACTTAACATACATATTTATATAATAATTATAGAAATTTGTAGAGGTAACAGTTCCAACAGAGTTATTACTTACATCTACCAAATTTTCACGATGTATGTTAAAGGATCAGCTAACAAGATTCTTGCACAAAACTTGATTTTGGAAAAGATCTCTTCAATGGGGCTCAGCATTGGAGATGATGGTGGTAGGAAAAGTAGAGTGTGCCTTGTCTGACCAACAAGATCACGCACTTCTTGCGTCTTGTGGATATCTACATTGTCCAAAATCAACCAAACTTCGTCCAGATTATCGCCTCCCAATTTCTGAAGTAACCCCCGAAGAACGCCGCAGAAAATATTTGAGTTGACTGTAGACTGCTGAATTACTTCATGCCATACTATTCGCAGTATATTAATTGCCGCAGTTAAGGAAACATTTCGTCCTCGATACGGTCATACCGTGTTAACTCTCGATAGTGTTTTTGTCCGCCGAAGATGACAATTGAAGCCCGACTTGATCTTATGTATGTTTTTATATTATGTATGGTCTTTTTAAAATATAAAACATATATGTAGAAATACTTGATTTGCAAAAGAGCGAATTTCATTTGCAAAAGGGTGAGTTTCATTTGCAAAAGAGTTAACTTAATCTGAAAAACCTGTATTTTCAAGCGATCTTAATTTTTTTTAACGATCTTTATTTTTTAATAATTACGAAATATTTGGGATAGAAATTTAATTTTCATTCAGTTGTCATTTTGTGAAAAAAAATCACTGCTATTGACTTAAACTGTTCACTGTCCAATGCTTTGAAAAAAATCTCATCACTTACAGGCTTGAAAGTGCTCGATCAATAGCTGTTACCTCAAATTTATTAGTTTCAAGTGACAAATTGTCTTAAGCTATGTATTAAAGCGACAATCGATTGTCGCCTTTCAGATTTCCATCCACTTCGAGTGTTGCTGGAATTCTTCTGCTTTATGGGCTTCTTTAGACTAATATTCTTAGCATACAAAACTTGATTAACTCAATGTCACGTAGGATAAAGACTATATTATAAAACTGAAGGCATATAAACTACTAATTGTAACTAACGAAAATTGTAAAATTAAGATATTTTTTAAGAAGTTAATAACTCGTTTTTGAATATATGATATAACAAGCTAGTTCCAATTATTACTATCCTTTCGTAAATCTCGAAAATCCCTCTTTGCTAGGAGAATATTTGAATATAACCCGATATAAATAATATATCTTTATCGGGTTATATGAAATTTTACAACATTTAATTAATACAGACATTAAAGCCTCCAAGGAAGCTGTTCGAATGCGGTAAAATAAAATAATATAAAGTGATGCAATTTTCATGATCACGACTGTATATTGTTGATGAAAGATTAATGAATTGTATTTCATTAATTTTAACTATTTGTTTTTCTTTTCTTTTAATTGATAACATTTTGTAACAAATTCTAAGAATAATATGAAATGATCTTTATTATCTTTGAAATTATGACCTTTCATTATTCTAATTTAAAATTGAGAGTTCCGCACAAAGTACGTTAAAAAAGACCGACAAATTTTTGTTTATATCAATTCAGTGCTTGAACTCTACTAAACTAGCTGAAAAGTATTGCATTGTATTTAGTAAAATTTCCACGTTCCATTAATCTTAAATGAATAAATAATATATCATAAATAAGGTTAAGAAAATGTTCACCCTTATTTAGAATTTGAGATTTCATGCGCCAGTGTGATTTAAATAAATAAATAGCATACATAAATATCTATTTTCATATTTAAAAAACGACTATTTACACATAATACAATAGATTCTTTTACTTTGTCACTGATTCATACAAAATCACACGTAAAAATGTTAAATTAATACCACGCACGCTTAAAACTCCTACAAACTTAAGTCTAATTTAACTCATGTTCTTTAATGAAATAACTCTTTATGTTAAACTTCATTCAAAATGCTTCTTCATAAATAATTCGTAATTTTGTATTTTGAAAACGAAAAAAAAATATAGTAACTGATGTCCTATGGTAAAAACGGAACTCGTAGTTAACAAATCTATAGTTCTATGAATTAAGTCTGAGTAAAAAGAAAGAAAACTACTAACTTTGTTTCGTCTTCTTTAAATTCGCTCTAATTCACAGGTAGGCTGGTGCCTAATAGCATAAATATCTTCTGCAAATTCAAATCGGTATATTAGTTAGTTTAAATACATCGAAAAAACTTTATAAACAAGTTTTTTTACCTACAACTATTTCTTTCTCCTCTGTCCTTAGACCGATTTTACTAGAATTTAACATATTATCGCCTTTTTATGTAATCAATGTATAATATGTAAATAATTTCAACAAAATTGCTCCACAAATTTTCAAATTAAATCCGAAAAATGATTTAAAAAAAAACTATAAAACTTTCTGGTCACAGAAGTTATAACTTCGCCCCCCCCCCCTGGCCGATTTTCGTGAAATGCAATACCAAACCAAGTTAAGGAAGAACAAACTCATATTGTAAATTTCATCAAAATCGGATAACTTTTATTTGAGTTATCTTGTATACGGACGGACATGCACAAATCGATATAACAAACATACCTTTGAAACTTTTCTACGATGAATATTTCTGTGTTACAAATGTAGTGACAAAACTAATATACCCTCTGGTAGTACCTACAAGTATTATAGGGCATAATAAGAACTTTTTGGTGAATTTTTGTTTATATGGAAAGACATATTTTTATTAATTCTTCCAAAAACAACTCAGCTACCTTTAAGAATTAATACAAATTTTGTTTAATAAAAAGTACTAACCTTTCTGAGGATTCGTTTTCAAGCGACTTCTTTAAATAAAAAATTCAGTTTTCTAATAACAAAATTTTCCCGTCACTAGTCTCATTAATTTCCTTGATCTTAGCTAAACAATATAGGGTAAGTAAGTGTAGTCAATATTTTGGTCAAAAAACCGAATTACTATACTTTATTTGGGAAAAAAATTGAGTTTAGTAAAATTACGATACTTCGATATATGGTTAAATTGAAACGTTGATACTTTTAGAATAGGAAAACTGGCCTAAACAATGTTTTCGTGATGATTCCTTTAAGTATAGTAAAATTTAAAGCAGTATATTTCCATAATGCAACATTTTAAAAAAATCAGAAAAAACGATTTTTGGTTTTAAAACAAAAGAAAATTAAATTTATGTAAATGAATAACTGGTATTTTGGCGGGAGTTTAGGAAAATAAAGAGTTTGATGCAATTCTTAATTATATAACAATTACAGAATAAAAGCTAATAAGTAAAATTAATTTGGAAACAACACACTTTTCAGGCAGTTGAAATCTTTTGGATAAAGACTTTGAGGGCAATATGGAGTTTTGAAACAAGCGCCACCTTTTTAGTTGAGTATCTATTTTGGCAATTTTGCAATTAATCTTCATTCGAGGAACATAAAAATGTATAAATATGAATTTTGAACGGGTAAGTATCTATTTGTTCCATTAGGCCCGATGAGTTATTTGTCATTACTTTTCAACAAAAAGTGAATTTTTCCAAACAAACCATTGACAGCATTTTCTTGCTAACCGATTTTCGAGAATGTTGTGAATTGGTGCGTAATTGCAACTCGAATTGATTGATATTTAAAGCAACGATTCATGGAAAACAGCTTTTGTAGAAAATAATCTTTTAACATTTTACAAAACATTTATTAAAACTGAAGCATATCAGATTGATTGCAGTTCCGCCAACAGCAATATTTCGCAGTACATGAATTGGACTTGCAAGCAATTCTATTCGCGAGAATGGAACAATGAATGGAAATATATTTTAAAAAAATTAAAGTTCTTGAAAATATATCAAAGTAATGAAATCATAAATTGTACTGAAATTCAAAAATTGCATACAATTGCGATTTGTTATGAATTAATTCAGAGAAAAAAAAACAACTAAAACTAATAATAAATGTTTTTTTCTGGATAACTTTGTCTTGTCTTTCCAAAATTTTAATCTTATCTTTAGGGTAACCTGAGCTCTAATAAGGTAAATTATATTCTGTAAATGTTATTCAAATTAGTTCATTGCATTCAATCTAAAAAACTAAACAAAAAAACAATAAAATTGATTGTGCACCGCTTACCGATTTTGCTCGAATACAACACCAAATCGAATTAAGAGATGACTAATATATATTTTAAATTTCATTAAAATTCTTCAACGGGTTTTTCTAATTTAATGGTTATATAATTGCTGAGATAGCAAGATTTTCCGTAGTCACTCCATTTCCCATTTTGAGATATATACAGGATTGGGAATCGTGTAATTTGATTGAGAATAAACCGTATCGAAAAAATATTGTCAATCCTATGGTTTTTCGATACGATTTGATTCAAATCGAATTACAGGATTCCACTCCAGTTCTCCAAAAACTGTATTAGACTAGAATGCATGCAATTTCTGAAATGGGACTGAACAATATTCATTCAAATATTTCCAAAGAATTAAGTAGCTCTGATTACTGATTTTTTGTATAAAAATTCATTTTAACTACTCGAGTACTGAGCTTAGAACTCCCATATAGAACTAATGTCCAATAGTGAGCAGCCACTCAAGATTTACACGATTTCTGAGAATCTACTAAAAATTAACAAATCAACTCAATCTTATATATTCAGAGAACTAGAATGTGAAAAGACTGTATCTGCCATTTTTCTTTGAATTTATTGTAGTGAAATTTATACAAAAAAGTGTAAAACAGTTGAAGAAACAGTTAATGAAAAAATTTCCATTATATTTTGATTTGAAGTTTATTTATTTTTAACGTTTTTGCAAACAAATGGTCTGGGAGTGGCTGGACTTATGAACACTACACACGTAATTATTTGAACACCTAAAACTCCTACAAATTTAAGTTCAATTTAGATTATCTTCTTTGATGTAATACCTCTTCATATTAAATTTCATTCAAATTGCTTCTTCATAAATAATGTGTAATTTTGTATTATGAAGACGACGAAAAAACGAATCAAGAACTCTTTTGGTGAATTTTCGTTTATATGGAAAGGCATAATTTTTATTAATTCTTCCAAAAACAAATCACAAAATGGTTAAAGAAAAAAAAATACTAACCTTTCTGAGGATTCGTTTTCAAAAACATATGAAGAAAGTTAGTTGATTAATAGCGTTTCCTTTAAATGGAAAATTCAATTTCTTAATTTATAATGAAATGTTATTGTTTATCATTTCTCAATAATAACTGGAAACAAACAAAATATGTAAATAAAATAAAAAAAAAAAAGATTCATATTAATAAAATTACTTAATGTTAATTAATTGTTCTTCTTCTTCTTTATTTTTTATTTTTTGTTCATTTAGCTTTTCTTTTATTTAATTTTAAAATATCAAATACAAATCAAATGTAATTTTTTATGCTGGCAATAAATCAAAATCATCACTAACATGTACTATTGGTACATGTTGTTCATCAATCACAGGTTGTGATTTGTATTCACATAAAGAATTATCTTTCATTAGCCATACCCAATCCATTTTTTGTACAGCATGAAGACTTTCCGCTTCATTATGATGACGTAGAACCATTGCTTCCTAAAAAACACAATACAATAATAAAAGAATAATTAAAATTAGATTAAAATGAAAAAAGAGTTTATGTTATGTTATGTTAATAAAATAAACAAAAAAAAAATCTTACTTTAATTTTTTCCCACTTATCATCAACATCTTGAAGCCAACTAAGAAATAAACGTCCATTGTAACGTGATCTTGCGTTACGATCTTTCTCTTCTTGCTCTGGTGTGATCATATTATAGATTTCAGCGTCTCTCATTAATGTACATACTGAAAATGGTAAAGATTGACATGCTAAACTTCGTGCCGCTTTTCCATGAACCCGAAGAATTTCCTGTTCAACAGTTAAACCAAGTTTTTCTTTTTCAACAATATGTTGCATTTTTAATTTGTGCCGTTCTTTTTCTTGTGATACAAATAAATCTTTCATTTGTGTTGGCAATGTGGATGGAGTTGTTATATTCGGTTCGGATGCTGTTTTTCCGGCTAGGGCGTAGGTACGTCGATTCATTAAATAATCTTTAAATCCTTGTGGTGGTCGCGGTTGTATCGGAAAAAGACTACGATGTTTTTTGTCAATTTGTTTACGTATATTTAAAAACATTTGATAACAATTTGTGAATGGATGATCGTGCGGATGAATTTCATTAACGGATGAATTATTTTCACTGGCTTGATTTGCAGTTGTGTTTGATGATGATTTACTACTACTACTACCACCAGCACCGCCTCCACTGTCATCTTGTTTAGCACGGATTTTTCTTTTACGCGGATGTAATTCAACAGTACTATGTTGTGCTTCTTTTGATGTTGAAGATGTGGATGACGATGCCGATGGACTTGGTGCATTTCCTGTTGTTTCATTTTCAGTTGCTTGTTGAGTTTGCGGTTGATTTGCTGGACTAGAATTACTTGTACTATTGCTAGCATTTTTACCAATACCGTTATTACCAGAATTTTCCGTGTTTGTTTCATTATTATTATTTGAATTACTATTATTGTTCGTACCGACTGTTGTTGGTGGTGCGGGTGATGGAGAGCTACTTTGAAGTTGTGGTGATGAATTATTTGAACCACGATCGACATTTTGTCCACCACCACCACCACCACCGGAACGATGTGAACTTCTTAAAACACGTTGTTGAGCTCGTTCTTCACTTGTTGCTTTCGTACTTTTCTCGTCTGTTGTACTGCTTGCATTTGTATTCGTAATATTTTTACTCGTAGCTATAGTTTCATTTGGACTTGCACATCGAGATGAAGCACTTTCTTTATCGGCTGCTAATGAATCATTACTATTCGATGATGAAGCCACAACATACGGCAGAGCTGCATGATTTCGTGTCGAATTATTTTTACCATTACGTGATCCAGTTTCCATATCACCACTGGCATTTTGTTGTGGTATTACAATTTTTAATGGTGGAACTTTTGGACCACTATTACCAAAATTTTCACCATTTTTACTATCATCAGTTTCAGCATCACTATCAGCCGTTTTATTTGTTACCGGCTTTGGACTGCCACATGGACTTTTACGTTCTAAATTTGTATTTGCTTTATTAGTAATATTACTAATTGATTTTGCTGAACTACCAGATGCTTTTGATCCTTTCTCTTGCCGTTGTGGTGCACCTCGATTCGTATTTGTTTTATTGACTTCTTTAACATTATCTGAATCTTTTCGTTTTTTACGTTTATTATCTTCAACATCTTCACGATTTTCATCATTTACATCTATATCCGAATAAGTACGTTTCGTTTGTCCCGAATTTCCACCACCAACATTCATTGTACTATTACTAGTTCCAGATCCTGTTGTTAGATTATTTATTGATGTATCTGATATATTTTTCTCATCGGATGTTAATTTTTCATTTTTTCTATTATCCAGTTTATCTTCACTGCCACTACTTGATGAATCTTTTGGTGTACTTTTAAATTCATAAATATCATCTTCTTCTTTATTTGTAACTGTTGAAATATTTCCTGTATTTGTTGTGGTTGTATCATTATTCTCTTCTATAATTTTCTTCTGTTCTTGAGCTGTTTTCTTTAATTGTTGTGCTCTTCCAGAATCTAGAATAATGAAAAAAAAAAAAATTTTTTGTTTTATTACAAACGAATTTCTTGAAATATAATAACTATTAAATTGTATTAATTTATGATCAATATGGCTAAATGCCAATTGTGTGAATGTAATTCGATCGTCTTGATTTTATTAAGTTTTTTCTAGAGGCGAAGAGTTTGCTACAATTTCCTACAGAATACAATTTAAATGTTTAGCAATTAGTGTATGAACGTATTAAAATTAAATGCATGAGTTTCTAAATCATCACTATTTCAGATTTTATAGTTTTCACACTCTTTCAATCCCATTGAAACTATACTCAGCTTAATGTACACTTTTTTTATTATTATTATTATTATTATGCGCCTTCGCACATTTATCATTTTCATCGTTTCAACATTTATGAATTTACGATCCTATGAAGTATTCTTGAAAATTTAATGTTACCTCAATAGTCTTATATAAATTACAAAATTAAATAAACTTTGGAATGAAGCCATTTAGAAATTTATTTGTATTTTTATTTCATTTTTTCTTGTTTCTTTAAATAAACATAAAATAAAATTGATCTGGAACGTGTTTATATGCAAATATTCTTCAATTAGAATTATTTAAGAAAGAAAAAAAGATTTTTCATACAAATTATGTTTGCAAATATTTACTACAAAATATTGTTGCAAATTTATTCGCTTCTAAATTATATAAGTCGTAAATTATTTTTCAGATTTATTGATAATTTATGATAATTACGAAAAGAAAATATAAACAAAAAAAATATTTTAGTTTATCTATTTGTCGTCACATAAGAATCAATTTTGGGTCTAATCCTAAAGAATAGAGCATATCTTAAGTGAACAAAAACAAAAATTTCCAAGAAAATCTTCAAATACGATTCTCAAAATTCAATGACAAAGGTATTCTATAAGAACAAGGGGTTTACTGTCCTATTTAAGAACACTTATATTTAATATATGGTAAATTAGGACAAGTATGGCATACTTTATTTTTGAAATAACTTATAAAATAAGAAAGTTTTTTAATACAAATAACAGAAAAAAACGTCATTTCGTCTGCGAATACGTTTATATTAGTTTATGTTTTGAAAAGTACTTTTCTGGACTTGCTACTGAAATTGGACAAGTCATTAGTATTCGCAGCAATGTAATGCAGTACAAAAATTAGAAGAAAATGAAAAAAAAAATGTACTGTTACGTTTCAAATGCAGTCATATACAATACTTCAAGCTTCCATTCGTAAAAACCTATTTAATATTTTGGCTTACAATTCAAGTCTTCATATCTGATCCTCTATTGCTTAGTGCCTTAGTTCAATTAGCACAGTTTCCAAATGTTAGGTATTTCTATAGAAGATTCTTTTTTCAGTTTTATCCAATTTGCACGAGGCTATTTTATGTGGAAGTTGGAACCAAATGTCTTGATAGCATTGACTGATAAACCTTCATTGCCTCTGTCGTCATGGATAATATAGCACATTAGTTTGTTTTGATATTTTTGATGCCACAAAACGTCTTATACTACACTAATTACACATCATTTTTTTCATGGAGCAGACATTTGTTATACTTGTTCCAAAAATGAAATTTTGCTAAAATTACTTTCTTTTCGCATTTTTTTTGTTACACATACAACACTACTGCAAACAACAAGATGAAATTTGCATCCTTTGGATTGTAATTGAATGATGAATCAAAAATAATGCTGGAAAATTATGTTTTATAATTTAATAACGGATATATGGTAAATTGAAAGTGCATTAAGCTTACCCTAATCCACAATCTCTTATTAAAATTATCATATAAATCGCATAACTTTAAATACAACATAGCAGCGGCATTCCCTTAGCGTTTGTAAATTTCATGGTATACACCATTGTATAAATTCGGTATTTTTTTTTTTTGTAGAAAATTTTGAAATCATACAACAAAACATGGCGATTTACAACCGTAAGGGAATACCACTAATATTATTACAGTGATAAAAAAAAATTCATAAAATCATTGAAAACTTTGTGTAAGTTCAATTTCGTTTCACATTGATTTAATATTTGAGATTTAATTCTAATAAAATACAAATTTCACAAAATAAATTTATTGTAGACATTCTTTTTATATTTTCAGTCTCAGTCATTTTCCTTTTCAGTAAGATCCAAATACCTTTCCTTTTTTCTCGAATTAACTTTTATTTTTTACAGAATTTTATTTCTTTCAATTTTCAAAGAAAATAACGACAAAATGACGGAACCAATAAGTTTGTGTCTGTATTAAAGAGTATAAAAGGAGAACTTTGGTATCAAAAAAAAAGAAAAGAAAAAGAAAAGAAAAAAGAAAAACAAAATAATGTAACTGGAGAGAAAAAAATTGAATGGGAAAAAAAAACTACAAGATTTGTTAGAACATGAATCAAAAAACCACCTATTTTTCTTGATGTTCACCCATTTTCTTGCGTCCAATCACCCAATTCGATAGAAACAGGAAAAACTGTTAACGAACACCAAAAACAAAAAAAAAAAAAAAAAAAAAAACAGAAAGAAAAGAAGTAACTTTTCCAGCGTATAATCTCAAAAGAAACATTTTTCTTTTTTATCGCTCAATAAAGCTATTCTTTTTTCTATTTTACTTCAGAATTTTCACCTCGTTTTCTCTTTTCATCCATTGTTATTTTTGGTGTAGAATATTCCTTTGATACTTCATCCTTCTTTTGGATATTGTTTTTTTTTGGGGGTGGGTAGAAAAAGGAGTTCCCATAAGAATTCAATGAAAATTCGGCTTCGATATTTGTTAAAGTCAGGTTATTTTGTCGTCTCTTTAGAAACCCACTCAAGTATCAAAATGATAAGGGAAGGGAAAAGGAGAGAAATCTGATGGATTCTGGATATGATTGTAAAATGTTTAAAAATGATAAAAATTCATTGAACTTGTTGTTTTACAACAAAACAAGAAAACAAACTAAATATCACGCGAAAATGTTGCATCAATAAAAATGTTATAGCAATGAAAATTTTGGTATGAAAATTAATATGAAAGAAGATTGAAGTACCTGGAAAAGTACCCTAAAAAATAAGAGAATTGCACGAAACTTGATACAACTGTAAGATCTAATGATGAAAATGAATGAGATTGATAAAGACGAGAAGGTGAAAATGAGTTTTAAAGAATTTTTTTTTTGTTATTGGAGTTTATGTAATCAAATATTTATACAATTTTATTCGAAAATATTTTAAAGGATTTATTGATTGATTTCGGGCTTGTTTCATTTGGGAGAGGAGGAGAAGAGGAGGAGGAGGTTGTTTCATATTTTTCTTCATGTATTTAAAAATATAGCAAAGTGATATTGATATGTAAGAATATAATTTATAAAAGAGAGACTATTTTGTATTACATGAAAAACGAAGTGAAGAAGAAAAATGAAGGAAAAAAAAGAGGACATTTTGCCATGACTTTTGGGAATATACATACATACAGCAATACAAGAAGCAATAGAAAACGACTGACATCCAAATAATAAAAAAAAAGTCAACCCCATTTATATTGCCATATTAGATTTTCAATACTATATAAACCCCAATTCTAAGAATATAACAATTTTGGGGAACGAAGTGAATATGTTTTTAAATGGCATATTGTTTCCCATAGGAGATTTTCTTCTTATTTTTTTTTTTGTCTACTTTTCTACTTAGGATGGGAAAAATAATTCAAACGGTGATGTATATAAAAAAAAAATGTGTACTCTTACCGATTAGAGTTAATATAGCAGTTTTAAACAAAAAAAAATATATGGAAAACATACCCAACCAATTTAATGTAAACTGTTCTCCAGGGGCTTTATACTTTTATGTTTATTAAACGAAAAAATTAGGATTAAAGTGAGAATATCTTTAAAAATGCGATAAAATACACGAATATTGATATTTTCCAAATTAATTGAGAAACAAATAAAATTTTTGAACATTTCTTTTTATTTATAGAAAAAGAAAATAAAGGAAAAGCCAACTAACGAAAATAACGATTTCCATTTCCAACTTGGACAACTATTTTTTTTTGGTTATAAATTTACTATAATTGATTAATTTCGAAGAGTACAAAACAAAAAAAAAACTAAATAATTTATAGTATCGAGTAAATATTATTTAAAGAATATATTTAATGTGGTTTACAAATAGATCCCTGTTTCCCAAGAAATGATTTAAAAGCTTACTCTCTCTTTAACCCCTTGCCTTACGATTTATTTTTAAAGAAATGTGCGCTTGCAGAATATTTAATTTTAACGTAACTCTGTGCGCCACGTTATCACAAAATAAAATTAAATTTTTCAATTTTTATTGAATATATTTCTAAATCTCTTATCATTTATTAATAATTGTATGCATACTTTTAGGCGAATCCCTCTATAATATAAAATAGTTTTTCCGCATATGTATTTATAAATAATTAAAGTATGCATACTATTAGGCGAGTATATTCAAGGAAACACTTTTACAAATGAATTTAAATATAACTTACAAATTCAAAACGAAGAATAGAAAATTTAGCATCTTGAAAAATTGAGACGGAGAGAAAAGGAAAAAGAGTATATTATTCTACCGCTAAAGAAAAAAAAAAATAAATAAAAGCTTACTGAATAACTGATTAATTTTTTTAATTGGTTGAGTATTTTGGTTGTTGTTTATACACATAGGAGTTGGTGGGCAAGGGGAGCAGGGGGCAGAGCCCATAGTTTATTTATATATGTTATATATTAAATATTTAATTCATTTAAATCAATGAAAAGAATAAGTTTTCTACTCTCTTAGACATTTTTACGGCTATTGTTACTGCTGGCACTTATTATTTATTGGTTACTTCTAATTATTTAAAACAATAATTGCTTTATTGCCAAAGAGATTCAGTGTTCTAAATTCGCAGATTAACTGTGAATAAGGAAAAATTGCAGCAACTGTTTTCTTTCACAAAACACCTAATACCGTTATCAAGATTTTTCAATAAGAACTTTTTTTACTAAGTTTAACAGATTTTGGATGAAAGTTCTGAATTTCTTTATTGAGGTATATTAGAGAGACTCTACAATTTATGAATTGAAAACAATATCTGGTAAATATCCTCCATAACTACGTTTGCAGACATCGAGTCTTTTGGCAAAATTTTCGATCGCATATCTGCATAACTATGAATCTATCTCATGAATTACGAGTTAGATATTGGTTTTGAGTTCTGCAATTGTTCTTGGATTATTCTTATAAACCTCATCTTTCACGTAGCCCCACAAAATAAAGTCCAACGTTATTAAATCGTTGCTAATTATTATTATTATTTTTTTTTTACAATTTAAAAAAAATTAATGTGGTTTTTAAGCATTTAAAAATGAGGTGTGCCCGTCAAAGTCGTGTTTGACACGGAAAATTCACGCGCGCAAGACTCGTCATTTCCACTTAAGGAATTAAACAAACAAAGTAATTATTTAAGGGGCTACATTAACCTAGAGTCTAAAAAAGGACTAAATTCGATTTTATTCTTTTAAAGGAAGTATTTGGTGGAAATAAAAAACTTAAAAAAAATATTGACAAAAAAAGATATGGCCGTCTGCGTGCGATGAGATTTTCTTTTTAAGGTGTTGGGCGGCGAACATTTTCCAGCTCAAATGGTTCATCCAAAAACAATAACAGTTACGGATTATTAACGATCGATCACCTTTTTTTTTTTTGTTATAAAATGACTGTGAATTAAAGCCCAAATATGAAATTTCCATGCAAAAAGTCGTTATTTCTTCGTAGTTATTCAATGCTTCTCATCGTGTTTTATGAAAATTTGACAATGATCTATCAAGGGATTTTCGAGATATGATGTACACCGACTTTGTTAACAGTATTTTGAGAACAATTTGTTTCAAAACTTCAAGTACGGTTCTCGAACATACTTCGTTCAGAATTCTATAATTTCGTCAATTCTACAGAGATTGAAATATAATTTTCAGGATAAACTCTTGAAACTTCGAACTTTTAGAAAGTGGACCAAAACTTCCAGAAAGTGCACCAATATACAAATTATTTTAATTTTTAGGTAGAGGTAGCCACTTAAATATACATATATATCATAATGGTTTTGTTTAAAATGTTTAAAAAGAATTACTTCACTTCAAATACATTTGTTTTTTTTTAACAACGGATAAGATTTTGTCTATTGGAATTAAAGTAACAGTACTAAAAATAGTACCAAAATATCACATCATAAGTCGTTCTTCGAGTTTCAATAAAACATTAATTTAAATTCTACAAATTTTATTACTTCTTATATTTAAATCGCTTTGAATCATAATAGAAATAATAATTTAAAGAATAATTCGGTTTTATTCCTTTAAAATGCGATAACATTTTGAACTAGTTCAACGAAAAAAAATTATAGTTATAGATAACTTCGCGTCGCAATTAATTAATAAATACATTTAATTCTGGCTTATGTCAAAGTCGAGATAGAGTTTGTCTACAAATTACCGTCTAACCCGTGAGGAAATTCAGACACTTTTCTAACAGATAAAAGTGAATAATGTTTCGGTTTGCAATATTGGTAATAGTTTTAGTTTATATATTTCGGTGAACGCAGCTAAATTTGAGAAACATCATGAAATTGATATGTTTTGGAATGAAAAGACACCCGAAGAAGTTCGAAAACGACAATCAGACATCATGAAAAGATATTTAAATACGTCTTATAATCCTTGTGAAAAATTTGTTGAATATGCATGTGGAAACTGGTTAAACTTTAGCCAAATACCGGAAGGATATCCCAAAGACATATATGGAGAACAAATTAATAAATATGCGAATTTGATATTTGGTTTAACGAATTATCTTCAGTCATTATCGGAAATAACTTTTGATACAAATAAAGATTACAAATTAATGATCGCAGAAGAAAAATTTAGAATTTATACTTCGAGTTGTCTTAATGAAGAGCATGAAAATCGAAGTGATTTCAATGAATTTTTAGAAATTTTGGAACAGTAATGAATTTGATTGGATTAACTTACTAGCGTTTGCAACAAAATTGGGCATTCCAATTTTATTTACAACTGAATTTAATGAAAGATCTTCAACGGTTTTGCCAATTTATAATTATATTTTGCGAGATGATCAAAGGAAATATAAGGAATTTATTGAAAACATTTTAAAATTGACGGGAATTGATAATGAAAACGCGAAACAAGCAGGAAATGAAATAATCTCACTAGAAGAAAAGCTTAATTTAAATTACCTAAATGCCCAATCATTGGGAGAAACAAAGACAACCACAATTGACAGTTTTATTAAAACACATCCCAAAATCAATTAGAAGAAATATCTTTCAATTCTAAAAGGCAAGGAAGACACAAATTAGATTTATCAGAACAATTGGAATACCATACATGTATTGATGGAATAATCGAACTCATATCAGAAACCAAACCCGAAAATCTTGCAAATTATATGATGTGGGAAATATTGAAAGGATTAATTCCATTATTTGATACCCGATACACATATGAATACAAAAAATTGCGGAGTCGCAAAGAAATCTATATTCTCGATAAAAATGATATTATATACTCGCGATGTTTCGAGGATCTTCTAACGAGAAAGTATTCTCATTTGGGTGCTTTATTTTTTGACAAATATTTTGAATCTAATAAAAAACATGTGAATGAATTAATCAATGAATTTCAAGAGATTTTTGCAAATGATATCAATGAGATTGATTGGTTAGAAAGTAACGAGAAAGAAACTATCATTAAACATTTGAAAACTTTCTCAATCGAAATAAATATTCCTCAATATTATCCAAATGAAAATTTAGATAAAATTTATTCGGGTTTGAAAGTTACTCCGAATAAATATTTTGAAAATTGGATAAATTTACAACTGTTTGAAAATCAAAAATATATGGAAGGTGTTGAATTTCGACATGGTCATTTCGATGAGAAGTTTAGATATGATGAAACTCAAAATACATTATTAATTCCGGTCACAATTTTTATGCCACCGAATATTCACAAATATTTTCCAATTACACTTAATTTTGGTGGTGCAGCGACAACAATTGCTTACAATATGATTTATCATATTATTCGTTCACAAAAATATTCTGATTCTCTTAATACAATTGACTTAGAAGATCTAGCAATAATAAGATCATTTGAATTTTATGAAAATTCGTTAAGAACTTCAGGTTGAATGAAAAATTACCAGAATTTGATGCAACGACGAAGCAGCTATTTTTCATAAATTACGCCCAAAATACATGTAGTTTTGATAACCGTACAGAGATTATAAACAATAATAAAGTGTTTCGTTTGAAGATCGAAAATGAATTTCTACAAGCATTTTCTTGTGCTCCAACGATAAAAATTTATTTAGCAAATCGTAAAGAATTCACTTAAGCTAAACAAGCTAAAAACAAGAAATGATTTAATACTATAATAGAATGCGTTAAAAGTGGGGTGAAGTTGATCGTAAATTTGAAAAAAGAAATTCATTAATGCAAGTTTTTACCAAATATATTTTTTTGGTTTTCTTGGAGAGAAGCTTAAATTACTGCTACAGGTATTCCCGGATGTACATAATTATTACTTTCTTTTCAAAATAAAATTGCCTCATGTAAAATTTGCGATTAACCTTCATCTCGCCTGATATCGATTTATTTTTTGTAATCCTTTTTTATATATATTTTCTCAATTAATTGATAATGGAAGGAATTGAACTTTTCCAACAAATTTAATACAAAATGTGATACGAATTGTGATTTTTAAATATTTTATGTTGAAGAAATATTGAAAAAGTTTTCCTATATTTTGTTCTACATAACTTATATGAAATTAAAATGGAAAACTTTTTTGTTTTGTTTTGTTTCTTGAGATCCCATTTCTGACATCAAATTTGTAAAATATCACAAAATCAATACTTAAATATGTTTGTTACACATTTTTCAATAATAATAAATTTCTTTCTTATTATGCCCTATGGTAGGTACTACCAGACGGTATGTTAGTTTTGTCACTACATTTGTAACACATCGAAATAATCATCGTAGAGGTTTCAGGGGTATGGTTGTGAAGAGAATCGAAATTTATATCAATTTCTACATGTCCGTCCGTATACAAGTTAACTCAAAAACCCGTTATCCGATTTTGATAAAATTTAAAATGTTAGTTGGTTCTCCTTAACTTGGTTTGATATTGCATTTCAGCAAAACAGGGTGACCAGAAAGTTTTGTCGATTTTTTGTTTATAGTTTTTCGGATTTAATTTAAAAATTTGAGTGCAATCGGTCTAAGAGGTGTAGTTTTGATGCTTTTTTCTCAGAGTTAATTCATTGAACTATAGATTTGTTAACTACGAATCCCATTTATACCATAGGGCGGGCACCATAAAATTGGCTATAGACCGATTTTACGTTACTATACGTTTTTTTTTATCTTTAGAAAATTCAAAAGAAAACCCACATAAAGTTGAGTAATATTTTTTATTCTATAAAACTTTTTTGCAAAGAAAATTTCTTAAGTTCGCAAAATAATTTTATGTGCAGTTTTCTTCTTTTAATAATAATAATAATAATTCAATAAAATATATACATATATGAAATCTTTGAATTGAAAATAGCACGCAAAAAATTAGGATGGGTTTGGAGTTTTGGTGTGACAAAAATCTGCTTTAACTGACGTGTTTCGTAATTATAAGAAAACAAAACTATGAATGATTATAGGATCAAAAGGAAAAAATTAGAAAATTGTAGTCTTCTGAAAGTGGACACGAAAAAATTTCACTCGTTCCCTATTATTTTAAATAACTACCAACTTCGAACTTTTTTCAGAAAAATTATACACTTTCTCATGTCTTTGACATAAGTGTGGTACCTGTGAGTGAGTTCACACTATCTGAGTTGGAATTTTTGACTAAATACACTTATGACTTATGAAATAGCATTAAGTTTAAATAAAGTATTACGTTAAAATTTTGTCATTTCAGTAATAAAACAATCAGCTTTCAGTTGTTTAGAACATATTCAAAAACCCAAAAACAAAAACAGATAGTCTGATGAGACATTTAGTGAAGAATTGATACTTTAAGGAAAATATGAATCATTATTAATGATATACAACCATTTCGATACTGGAATTGACTAACGTAAAACCTAATTTTCTCTTATAACTATTGGCTTTGGTTTTCTTAATAAGTCATTTAAAACAGAATTTCCTTTTTTAATTTTGTATTATTTTGAAGCTCCCTTTAACCACAAGAGCTGTAATACGACTTAGAAACCACTTCCCTAGTCAATTTGATCTTCTTTTAAATTATTCTTTCAATAATGTACATATTAAAATTAGAAGTTCTACTTTAAATTATAATTAATCGTTCACTATGCTAAAAATTTGACATTTTACTCAAACGATTTAACAGATATGTATAAACACTACAAGAAAGATTTGTTTAGTAGGACATATGGAAACTCAAATGCAAAATCAAAGGAGGAAGTGGCGTTTAATGTATAATTGCTTTTAAAGTAAAATTTGATTTTAATTGAACTAAAAACTGTCTAAATTTAAAAACTACTTTAAGGAAAAAGAAGAAAAAAAAAAATAAATGAATATTTAACATTCATAAAAAAAAGTTGAATAAAAATCATAATTTATTATACAATTTTTTATTTTTGCATATCATCGTAATTAGAAAAATTTCGTGGAATGGGCTGGCTTTGTGTATGCAAAATTGGGGTTTTCTTTTTTTATAGCGTTTCCATTTTATTCCTTCATGTTTTTATCATCACAAGGATTTTGATGAATAAGTTTCAGTTCTCTTCAGGGGGTATGTTTTTTTTTTATTTGTATACATTAAAAGAAAAATTGCCTTTAGAAAATAATATACACCCTCCACGCGTTAAATAATGAAACTCATTCATGTAATCAACTAACAACGAAATTTATCCGGCTAACAACCATCCAGGAATAGCCAAATAAACACAAACAAAAAAAAATGTTCAGCTTATGAAAGAAATTCTCACGTAATTCGAAAAAAAAAGAAAAAAGAAAACATATTTGAAAAGAAAAATTCGACATCTAATTGAATTGGCAATTTTCAAAAGAAACACCGCCAATAAATTTAAATTTTCAGAGACAATGAAAATCCTAAATTTAGTGCACATTTTGTTTAGTAAGAAAAACAAATTGTTCATAGGCAAAGGAAAATTATAACATACTAGCTGGTAACCGCGGCATTGCTTGCGTTTTATAACTCTGAAGAATAGTTTCAAAGAGTAGATTTTTTTTGCATAATTTAATAGCTTGTCATGTTAAGAACATATACCTTAAATTGTAAAACGAATTCCAAGAATCTGAGTGACTACAGGCATTTCCGATTTAACTGCCACGAATCACGCATGGTAAGTGCGCTTTCATCGATTGATTTCTCTCTTTGAATGCATCTATCTAAATACTTTAATTGTAAATTGGATGCTCTCTCACGTTTTAAATAAAAAAAAAATTTTTGCTGAGAAATTTGACTCCAGATACTTAATCAAATTCGTTTAAGTAGCCAGATATATGTTTCTGCAAATTTTTCCGCTAGATGGATGTTTCTTTAAGCGTTAAACTTTTGTAATTAAAAAATTGTAAAAAAATAAGATTATAGACGAGAATGACCTAATATTCGACAGATGGATATTCCGGAAAATATTTGGACCAGAAGAAAATAATGAGTGGCGAATAAGATCAAACGCACAACAAATTGATTGAAAATTCGGATATAGTACGGTTTATTAAATCTCAAAGAATAAGATAAGGGCTGGCAATGTGGAACGGATGCTAAAAAACAGAATATCCAACATGATACATAGATAGATGAGTGATGCCTGAAAACTTGGAATAGCAAAAGATGGTTAAAGAGCGTAGAACATGACCTTTAAAAATTAGGAATTGGTAACTGGCAAGTACATGGAAAAAATAAAGATGTATCCAGGAATGTAGGTAAGACAAGAAAGGTTTACTCCGGACTGTAGTGCTTTGAAAGAAGATATGAAATCAAAATTTTGATTTTATATTAAAAAGTCAAGAAATGGATTGAATTAAAAAGTACAGAAATTGTTTTTTCTTTTTTAAATTAGTGTCTTCGTTTTAAAAACGTATTCCATTCGTAGGTTCTTATCCTTGTCCTTACTATTTAAGAACTGGGTACTTGTGTTTTTTTGGGAATTCTATCGGCCACTATTTCACTTTCTCAAAGAAAACGATTGTTCTTATCCATATATGTTGTTATAACTTTTAATTTCGAATGTTCGAACCACTGAAATTATTTGATGGAATTATTTGATTGCGTAACCTACTGCAGTAATTTTTTTTTAGTTTAAAAAATTAACGCAAATAATAATCATTTGCGAGACAGTTATTTGAAGTATGGTTTTAATCAAATAAACCAAAAAGCAATAAAGATAATAGAAAAAAAATTCTAAATTCTAAATTCAAACTAATTTTCTGATAATTTTATATATTCCAATAAAAAAAGTTTTGATTTGCGCCACCTATCATCTGGTAGATAGTACTTAGTACCCATCTACACGGATTTTATACATTGTTAAATTAGCGCGTATAAATACATGGTAACCGCGCTCAATAAAACACAGCTGGTAGGATATATGCATACATATTACCATTCATAAGGTAACGAATAAATGAAGCATCGGATGTAGTATAAAATGATATTATCATCATTGAGATAGGAAGGAGAAGAAAGATATTAGTAAAAAATATCTCCACCTTTTAACCAACACAAATAAAAATAAAATATAATTGACCGCGACATTAGCGGTCACATACAAGTTAATTCAGTTAATATTTACTTGCTGAGGAAAAAGTCAAAAACTTGTACGTTCGAATAAATGCGAACGGAAAGCTTGTATTGAACCTAAATTTATGATATTAGATACGTCTTTTTCATCGGGTCTGGGTCTATTTTGAAAAAAAAAAACGATCTGGCTCTCGAGAAGAAAAAAAATTTTATTTGAATAAAACTCAATTTTGTCGTTCATTTTTAAAATAAATTAAATATACTATAAATATGGCAAATAATTCTCAAATATCTTTATTGAATGATATTAAAAAAATCATTGTTCTCACAAATTTATGAGATTTATTATGGCATTTATAAATTATATATGAAAACTATGGTTGCGCCATCTTGCTGCAATTCCACGTAACTAAAAATCTATCGGGGTCACCAGGCCCTGACCCCGATAAATATTTGGGTAATGTTGTTTTTGCTTTTACGTCTTATGAAGAAGACCCCTTGACCCAGACCCCCATGAAAAAAATACACCCATTGTTTAATTGAATTTTTTTTAACACGAAAGTGGTTCGTCGAAAGCCTAATTTTGTTTCCAACTATCCTTGCTTAAATTTTACATTATTTTTCTATAAATAGGTTCAAATAATGCGTAACTTTTGGTTTCAGATGAATAAAAAAGACGCTAGACTGTACTCCGTCATCAATGCTGCTGACAGTATATAATTGCTTTTTCGACATCAACTATTTTCTTTTCTTAGATTAAATACGTAACAAACTACCCTTAATATATAAAAAGAATCAATTGTATAGTTCTCTAAAATAAAATAAAAAAAACCTAAAAATCACCATATTTTTAGTATTTTACATGGAGTTTTCACCTTAAATTTATTATTTTCAGAAAAGAAGATTTTACTAGCAAATTGCTCTTAAATTTTTACTAATTAATAACAACGAAAAAAAAACATAATAAAATGTGAATATCTATTTTAAAAAGGAAAATTGGTTTTAATAAAACGGAAAGCTTCATTTTTTTTCTGTATGAAATTAATTAATTAAGAAATGCAATTTATATGCAATTCTAGTATTTTATTGCATGAATCAAATGTTAAACTTCCGTGTAGACTTCGTATTGCACTTTATTGTATAGAATTTAATTTTCTGGTAAAAAGAAAATTATTGTGAATTCATTTGAGTATTAAAAAACAGCTTTTGTTTTCTTTTTTTAATAAATATTTTCATAATTTTTATAAATTCATTTGAGTCATATATGAAAACACGTACGTGCCAATAATAAAATATGTCACATATGAGAAAGCCTAACTAAAAAAAAAAACAAAAAAAAAGTTAAAAAATTGAATTCCAAAAAGGTAAATCAATTGAACTGTTGTTTTTTTTACGAGAAATGATAAGACGTTCATTAGTTTTGTGGATCCTGGTAATAATAATAATAATAAAGAAATTTTATTGACGAATAATAAAAAGAATTTATTCAATATTTACACAAGTGAAAACTTTTTAACAATGAACGAATAAATATTGTTTAAAATTCCAAGGAAAATATTCATTTCTCATTTCGTTTTTTCGATTTTGTAATTAAATGTTTTTCACAGATAAAAAAAAAATAAAATAATATGTTTTGAGACATACATCAACATGCCTGAAGGCGATTATTCGTCCCTTTTGATGTTTGCTAGTTTCCCGCAAATATTTGTACATAAACACGAAATATTGTACCCACTATTATAACCCAATCCATAACGAACTTCCAATCTTTGTGGACGAACACGCGAAAAAAAAAACAAAAACCATTTAACCTCAAATATTCTTTTTATATAGTAGATACTACCAGAGGGTATATTAGTTTTGTCACTATATTTGTAACACATAGAACTAATCATCTGAAAACGGTCTCAAGGCACTAGATATGTCGGAGAATCAAAAATTATAGTATATCAATTATGGCATGTTTCTCCGTTCACCCGTGTACAAGATAATTATAAAAAGGCTTTGTCTGATTTTAATGAAATTTATAATTCTAGTTTTCGCATTTAATTGGAAAATTTGTGCAGCAACTTCGTTTAAATTAATAACATATGTTTTTTTACATAAATAAACCGTCAGTTCTTAAACTATGGGTCGCGACCCCAAACGGGGTCTCGAAGATCGCGAAAATTAAAATTATATCTTATTTCACAAACGCACAATATTGTTACGTCGTTATTCGTTATAAATAATAACACTTTTTATTTTTTCATATTTAATAGTGATGTGGAAAATGAGGTCGTGAATGAAAAAAATTTAATACCCGATGAAATAGACGATACTGCACTGAATTTCGATAAAATCGATTCAACGTTAGAGTAAAAAGAAAAATTGGTCGGACCATAAAGTTTTGTCGTTTTTTTTGTTTAGTTATTCAAATGTACTTTAAAAACGCGAATACGCCGAATTGAATAAAATTTACAGAATATAGTTACGCATATTAGAGCCTAGGTATTCTTTGAATTAAAACAAATTCAAAGAAGAGGAAACAAATTTATGAAGAAAAAACATTAAAATCTTATTAGATTGATTATCATTTCTCCCAGAATTAATTCATTGAACTTATAGATTGTACTACAGCACTATGGGACTACGAGTCCCATTTCTAGCATCAGGTATCAAAAAATCGTCGATTTTAAATTTCTCTATGTTTAAATAATAATTTTCACAGAATTTTGTTGTGCGTAACAAAATCTCATTATAACAGAAAAACGAAAGAATTATTATTTGAACTCTTAAATAAATTTAAAATTATTCGTTTTTATATATTTGAAAAAGAAAAAAAACATGTTAAATTAAAAGATTCTTAAAACGTTTTTCTTGAGTTTTTAAACATATTTCTTGAGTGTTTCTCAAAGAGGTTTCGTGCGTTTCCATGACTTTATTTTAAAGGTCTTTTTATTCACAAAATGTTAGATCTTTCGTGGTAAAAGAAATAAAAATTCTATTCAATTTAATTTATAAGGAAGAAAAAAAATGAAGAATTACGTTATAATAATATTCGTCTTATATTCAAATACTGTAATATAACATTTTTAACGGTATGCTAATTAATTGTTTGCCTAATTAAAAGAATTCTCAAGAATATTCTAATTTGTTTTTGAGTCGAAAATTAATTATTTCTATCCAGTTTGAAATCTATAAGTTCTTAAATTTCTAAACCTAACAAATATTGTATAGAAAATGATTTCTCAATTAAAATTAGATGTTTATAGCTTTTTAATGAGTTTACAGTGTGTTTACAAAAAAAAAAAAACTGTAGGAGTGGAATCGTATAATTCGATTTGAATTAAAACAATCAAATCGTATCGATATTAAATTTTGATCAAATGATATTTTTTTCTACTCTTTTCTTAGAACAAATTAACTTTTATGTTTGTGATATTTGTATTTAAGATGGTTTCTTGAGAAAAAATTTTATTGCCATTAGTGCATCATTTCGCTATGGAACTATAAGTACCCGAAAGAACAAAAAATCTTTTAGGGTATTTTTCTTGAAACATAAATTTTTTTCAACAATAAATTCTTAATAAATTTGGTTAGTATCCTATGAATTGTTTCAACCCAATCACAAACCTAATATTTTTAGGTGTACAAGAAATTTTTGCGCGCTAAAAATTTCAGGTTTGGATATAAAATTTTTCAAAAAATGTTTTCTCGCCAATTTGGCAGGTCGTAGCTCTCACAATGACATGAGTTTATAAGCATTTATAGGGTAAACAAGATTCACGCCATAGTGTTTTATTCATTTTTCAAATGAACAAAAACAAATAAGTTTAAAATCTGATGAAATGGTTGTTGCAGAATCTTATGCAGGACAACTAATTAATATAAAGAACAGGATAGAACGTAAAATACACTTCCAAGGCCAACGAAATCGACACGTAATCTTGTTTCACGACAACGCCTGTCCTCATGCTACTTTGAATAAAAACTACTAATGTCCAACTTGGTTAAGGAATTTTTTCCAAGTTTAAGACCCCCAAAATGATTATGACTATTTGGTCTCCAAATGGCCAAGTCTCTATCGCAATGGATTCTGCAAATTACGTGATAAATGGCGGAAGGTCACAACATATAAATAACAGTGATTATTTTGAATATTAAAGTTGTTGTAAATAATTTTTAAATAAATTTGAATTTCATCAAAAGAAAAAACTCTAGAATTTTCTTGTATACGTAATATACCTTTTAAATTTGATCGAATATGAAAAAACGAATTTTCCTCTATTCACTGTTAAAAATTGTGATAAAATCCATGTTGCTAGCATAATATTATATACTTGTAATACTGCATTCGAAAAATATCAACACACTATTTTCTTCTATTGGGTGGTTGGGCGGTGTTCGGTGGGTGACGCGTGCATGCTTTGCCCCTTTACTTTGTATATAAAAGTTTATGACATTTTCAATTTCAATTATAAATAATTTTCCAAACGAAACTACTCAATTAGTATAATTACGAATAAGTATTTTTATAGAGAACAGATATTCAACAATTATCGAATATAAGTTATTTTAATTAGCCATTAGGAAAGTTTCCTTTTCCATAAAATTTTATACGACATTATTTATCAATTAAGAATTTTTTTCCGATATATAAGATACGATGGATCTCTGTTTTATGTTAATTGATGAGTTTTTTTTTTAATGATTTTTTCAACATAAAAGTCGATCGATTTCTCATATAAAATATTTCACTAGCTTTTCTACAGCAACTTAGAAGTCTTCTTCTTCTCATTCTTCTACCTTCATCAGAAAGTAATCGATAATTTTTTTTATGGATTAGTATTTTACGATTGAAATGACAACAACAAAAGTTTCTTTTAAACGGAAGAGAAATGAACATCGTAAGTAATATACTTAAGAACCTGATATTGGATCCTATTAACAGAATCTCAAATCGATTCTATATTCTGTGCTAAACAAGTTTTCTTTCATTACAAACGGACACTAGTTATTATGAACATCCTCTTTTCTAGTATGTACTTGGATATATGGTGTAAATTGAGTTAGATTGATCATATTGTTAATGTAGTGATGTATTGATGGGTAAACAGTAAAATTTAAAGTTAAAAAAAAAAAAAAATCATTTCTTTCTTACAGTTTAATATCTATTTCGGAATATGTATGTATATTTAACATGAAATCCATGCGCCCTAATTCTTGATTAACCCTTATTAAGGGTAATTTTTCATTTTAGTCAAATTCAAGTCTCTCCAAATTCTTTTTATCGTAGTTTTTAACAGGTTTATAGATATGATTATTATACTATAGACATATTATATTATTTTCCTGGGGCTTTACCTTCATGATGGGACCACACATTTCGCGTCTGTTAAACGTGTTGGCTAAGAATTCAAATTTTTGACACTTTGTATATACGAGTTTCATTTTACTTATAGCGTCGTTTTCGATTCTCGAACAAAGTTCTGCATTTTATACCAGTTTTCAAAGCAGGTGAGAATTTTTTCCGTTCTTTTCTCAAAAAAAAAAATGTTGATCTCTCAAAATTGTAGAACCCTGAAAATGTTGCATTTTTCAGTTCAGAATTTTCATGTGCAAAATGACAACGCTATTACTGCTTAAAGGCTCGATAAAAATTGGAAAACAAGCACTGAAATCCTGCATATTTGTTTTTCTGCGATGCATCTAACAATGACGAGAAACACATTTATGATGAATAGAATATCATCACATCACAAAATCATGATAATAAGAAAATAAAAAATCTGTTTAATCGATTTCAGTTCTGAGTACGAAATAGAATTTTTTAAATGAATTCCATATGAAGTCGATCGTTTATTTAATGACTTTCTAAAACATAAATTTTTAATTTTATTTAATTTTAAATTAAAAAATAATGACTTTTTTAATTTTTTGTATATAGTTGATTTGAAACAATGTATATACATATTTTTTTAATGTTTTAAAAAAACATAACATATTATGTATATAATATAGATTTTTTTTTTATTTCATTCAAGAAGGAAGAAAAACGCTTTTGGGTGAATATAAATTGCACGATTATTTTATGATGTACTGACGTTATGAATCATAAATTTTAGCAACCGCATGTTGTTATGCTGTAAGTTTTTTTTTTTATTTACGATTTATATATATGTGAATGGAATAAAAAAAAAAAGAAGAAATCAACGACAAATATCTAAATAGCCCACAAAACCCAAGCATATAGAAGAAAAAAGATAAAAATGTTTAAGTCTGAATGATTCTTTTTGTTGGTTTTCGGCAATGGTATTTAGAGTGTAGAATTCGGCAAAATAATAGAATAAAGTTGAAAGCTTTCATTGCTTTTATATTTTGTTTGTTTGTTGGTGTGAAATAATTTTAAGATAAAAATAACTTTTCAAACATAATTTTATCGGGTAGGGTAAGGATGGAACATATTTGCCCATCCTACTGAAAACTCATTTGAATGATTTTCAAGTATAATATTAAAGCAGGTGTTTTTAAATGTTGTCGCTAAAATTGATTAATCAAAAACGCTTAATGATTAAGGTAAGCACAAGTTTCTGAATTTGAAAATAATATTCAGATTGTAGAGTCTTTTCAACTATTTCTTTAATGTACCATCTTTTTTGTCTTGAATAAAATGCTACTTACTCATGCTAATTGAACGATATTAAGTATAATTTTAAATCCGAATTAATTTGAGTTCCATGATCTTTTATTGGTTTGTTTTTGTTTTTGTTTTTTTTTTAATAAGGCTACAAAAACTTATTTCAAGAGACGGCCCTTGCCATTGTAAAAAGGGGCGATGGTTTCAGCTGTATTTATAATAAAGATTGATTTTTCGAATCAAACTAGACATTGGAACCAGAAAGGGTTAATAGCGCCCAGACATTGAGACATTTAGTTTTGGTGAAAATGGGAAGACATTATATTTTATCCATTTTGAATTATATTCCACAATAACATATTAACGTTATTTGTTCGATGATATTTTGCCCTATGATTTTTAGGGATGGGGAGATTTAGAATTGTAAATTGTTATAGCATGTACAATACTTGATATTATCATGTAATTAAATAAAACCATAATGTTATTGTTTAATTTGTTTCTTGTGGTTTTTATTACAAATATTAATTATAAATAGAAAATATTGATGAATATTTTTTTTTTTGGGTAATTTTCATAATAAAATAAAAATATTGATTATTTTTATATAGAGAAAAAATTTCAACTTGAATATACTGAAAATTTAAAGCATAATTTTAACACAATCAATTTCTTGTGGAAAATAACCTTCATGGTAGACATGAAATGGGATTTCCTGTAAATTTCTAGAATTTCATGTCGATTCTGTTCAGTTCCATTATCGTTCAAATATATAAACCCGTATACATGGAGAGGAGAAACCAGATTGAAATCCAGTTAACCCAATTTGAAATCGACCAAAATAATTTCAAATAGGGGTCCTATTTTATTTGAATATTTGAATGATTGATTGAATGATTGAGTGATTAAATTGAGTCCAAATAATGCCGTAACTACGTGGGTTGAAGAGTTTAGTTGACAATTGCCGAGCGTTTGTTTTTTGTTTATATTGAAATATTTTATTAATATTTTTTTTGCATTTCTTTTACTATTTTTTTTTTCTTGTATTACAGGTTTCACTTGCTTCCAAAAAAAAAATGTATTTTCTTGGTTCTCAAACTATACTTTAACCCAATCACGACTGAACTTTTCAACTCTCCATATATACATGATTTTAAAAAAAATATAGTGCAGTGTAGGGATAGCTTTAGGAATTTTCGACTACGTTAAATAATGATTAAATATGATTCATTAATTAAGTTATTTACTGGAAAAAGTTATATTATTTATTAGTCGTTTTCAATACTTATGAACAAATACGTCGTTCACATAAATTATGAAAGCCAATTTAATACATTTATCAAAATTTTTGCAAGTGAAAAATATTGTCGTTTTAGTAGATAGTAAATTTTTGTCGTTTAGATTTTATTAATGAAATAATTTTAAATACAAATAAAAACGAATACAGATTTATAAATTGATTTAAATTAATTCGAATTCATTAACAATATTTTAGTCGTTTAATTTGATTATTTTTAAGGAAATTTTTTTATTTTTTGGTTGCACAGATTAAACATGTTTACACGGGTTCAATATAATATACATATATATAATCCATTTGATATAGCCTTTAATATATGATATAAATTTTTTAATTGAAAATCAATTAAAACTGATTTGAATGTAATTAATTCAAATTGATTGGAAAATTTTTAATACACTGACTTTATCATGAATTAAATCTGAATTGAACTTTACTTGTTTAATTTTATTAAAACAAAACTGAAATTTACCCGCTTATTCTGGCATTGTGACTGTTTTGCTGTCATAACTATTTATGATAATAATATCCTGACTGAAATTATGACTGCTGCGAAAATTCGAACGGGTCATAATTATGACCAAAATATGAATTTATAAAAGTTTAAAGAAACTGACGGGTTCAGAATACCAAATAGTCTTCAAAAAAAAAAGTTATGACACTGACGTCATGTTATGACACACGTTATCACACGTTGTATAGCAAAGAAAATTTCGCAAACAATATGTGCAATATGCTTATCCCAAGAAAGATCCTCCGAGATGTACATCCCGGTAGGTACTAGAATACCGTCAAAAAAGATAGGAGGAAGATCATCTTTTATCGATCTATAGTATACCACTAAAGCTTGAGTTTTACTTGGATTAAGGTGAAGCTTATTCTTAGTAACTGAAAGTACAACAAACTTCAGATCCTGGTTAATCAGAATTACTCCATGACTCGCTACATTGGACTAACAGGGAAGGACTAGTTGAACATCATTCGCAAAAATATGAACCAAAGAATATTTCATAGTCGAAGGGAAATCGTTTATATAGACGATGAACATAAGCGAACCCAGAATAGAGCCTTATGGCACTTCACTGGATATTTCCCTATTTCACCGCAACACACTGAAAACGATCGGATAAGTAGGAAGTAATAAGATCACAAGCAAAATTTGAAAAACAAAATTGCTCCTTAAGCTTAAGGCAAAGAATGCAAGGGTCAAGAACAAGTCAATATTTTTAATTTTCAGTGGATGTTATATTTTTCAATAGAGTTCTTCACTCGATCAATCGACTTATTTTGATTATTATCGACTTGCGCATAACATGTACAGGTAGTACTGCTTTAAAATTGAAAAAAGGGCTTATTTAACGCTGACATTATTTAACAATGAGTAACCAAGCTAAACAAGTCGTTATAATGCATATTAATTGATCATATACAATTTAACTCGTTAATTCGATTGCAATTTCATTGATATTTTAATTTGTTTAGATTTCGATTCTATAATAACAAATCCATCTATAAACTATAAAAAAAAAAGTTGTTTTGTATTTTAAAGTGTTGCTTATACTAAACAACGTGATTATTACTTTGAAATAAATGTTAACCATATTTTTCTTTATTATTATGCTGTGACCATAAATTGTTATTTTTTTTAAACATATTTCAATTCAAGTATAAACTAAAAAACATTAAAAAAATTGCTTTTTTTAAGCTTTGTAATTTATCGAAATAAATTATATTTTTAAATTTTGCACGATTAATTCAAATTTCATTTAATTAACGCAATAAAACTTTTAAAAAATCATTTTGACATTTGTGAAAAAAGCTTTATAAGTTCTAGCATAAGTATGGTAAAGTTTTATATTTCATTTGGTTTTTATTAGATTTATTTATGGGTTCTTTTTTTTTTTTGATTAGTACAGGACTGGAATCATGTAATTCGATTGCGACTAAATCGTATCGAAAAAGTATTGCTATTCCTATGCTTTTCGATATGATTTGAATCAAATCGAGATACACGATTCCACTCCTGATTTGTTTTAAAATTTTTAAGATAAATTTCTGAAGGAATTGGCTTTGAAAATATTATTTAATTAAAATTCGACAAAAAACATAGAAACATATTTATTTTTTTAATCTAAATAAAAGCAAAAACGTTTTTCAGTTTTCTTTTCTCGATTGAGTTGACTTCGCAGTAGGTTCTTCAAAATACGCGAAAACAAACACATTGAATAAAATTGAAACTATTTTATGAAGTGCTGTTGTTTTTCTTCACTGGAAGACAAGAAAAAGTTTTTAAAAATTCATCTCGGATCTTTAAAGTAAACACTTTATTAGTGCTAATAATGTCTTTTTGATTAACAAAACTACATCTATTTTGTCCGTAATTTAAGAAAAATAGTTGCTTCGGCGTTGCATCAAAATCTGGTAATTTTTCATTCATAGACTGAGTTGAATTTATTACCCATTTTTCATAAAGTTCGAAACATCCTTTTAGTGCTAAATATTCTATATAAAGTGTATTACTAGAATCTAAATATTTTTCTGAACGAATAATATGATAGATCATATTGTAAGCAATTGTTGTCGCTGCACCACCAAAATTAAGTGTAATTGGAAAATATTTGTGAATATTCGGTGGCATAAAAGTTGTGACCGGAATTAATAATGTATTTTGAGTTTCATCATATACAAACTTCTCGTCGAAATAACCATGTCGAAATTCAACACCTTCCATATATTTTTGATTTTCAAACAGTTGCAAATTTATCCAATTTTCAAAATATTTATTCGGAGTAACTTTCAAATCCGAATAAATTTTATCTAAATTTTCATTTGGATAATATTGAGGAATATTTATTTCGATTGAGAAAGTTTTCAAATGTTTAATGATATTTTCTTTCTCGTTAATTTCTAACCAATCAATCTCATTGATATCATTTGCAAACATCTTTCGAAATTCATTGATTAATTCAACCACATCTTTTTCATTACATTCAAAATATTTGTCAAAAAATAGAACAGTCAAATGAGAATACCGTTTCCCTTTAAGATCCTTGAAACACCGCGAATTAGTAATATCATTTTCGTTTTGTTTCGGACTATAAAATTTTTTATATTCATTTGTATATCGAGTATCAAATAATGGAATAAATACTTTTAATATTTCCCACATCATATAATTTGCAAGATTTTCGGGTTTGGTTTCTGATATGAGTTCGATTATTCCATCAATACATGTATCATATTCTAATTGTTCTGATAAATCTAAGTTGTTTTCTTCCTTGCCTTTTAGAATTGAAAGATATTTCTTCCAATTTATTTTGAGATGTGTTTTAATAAAACTCTCAATTGTGGTTGTCTTTTTTTCCCCCAATGATTGGGCATTTAGGTAATTTAAATTAAGCTTTTCTTCTAGTGAGATTATTTCATTTCCTGCTTGTTTCGCGTTTTTATCATCAATTCCCGTCAATTTTAAAATGTTTTCAATAAATTCCTTATATTTCCTTTGATCATCTCGCAAAATATAATTATAAACTGGCAAAACTGTTAAAGATATTTTATTGAATTCAGTTGTAAAGAAAACTGGAATGTCCAACTTTGTTGCAAACGCCAGTAATTTAATCCAATCAAATTCATTACTGTTCCAATTTGAATCCCACATAGGTGCACTTCCGTAAGGTTTCAAAATTTCTAAAAATTCATTGAAATCACTTCGATTTTCATGCTCTTCATTAAGACAACTCGAAGTATAAATTCTAAATTTTTCTTCTGCGATCATTAATTTGTAATCTTTATTTGTATCAAAATTAATTTCCGATAATGACTCAAGAAAATTTCGTAAACCAGAAATCAAATTCATATCTCTATTACTTTGGTTAAATTTTATCCAGTTTCCACATGCATAATCCCAAAAATGTTCACAAGGATTAAAAGACGTATTTAGATATCTTTTCATGATGTCTGATTGTCGTTTTCGAACTTCTTCAAGTGTCTTTTCTTTCCAAAACACATCAATTTCATGTCTTGCCAATTTAGCAGTGTTCACCGAAATATACAAACTAAAAACTATTACAAATATTGCAAACTGAAACATTATTCACTTTTTACTGTTAGAAAACTGACTGAATGTCCGTGCAATGAGATGATATTTTAAAAACAAATTGTATCCCGACTAAAAGTTCAATTTTGTCGTGTTCAGATCAATTTCAATTGCTTTATAACTTGATTGGGAAATTATTAAAAAAATTTTTTCATATTAGCAATTTTATTTAGAGTTAATTAAGATGTTATCAGATTTCCGAAGAATGAAAACGAATATTTCTTGAAATTTAAAACTATGATTATCTTGAATTAAAATTAAAATATATAATTATTGAAAACATTGAAATTTACGTTCTGTTTTTTTAAATAATTACAATATTCTTAAGAAAATTGGGAAATTATTTTAGCACTAAATCACAGTTTACTATTATTAATTCCGAAAATTTTAAAAATCAATCGAAGCTTAAGTACAAATCGAGTATTGATATAAGAATTGCGAGAAATCTAATGTATTAAATGAAATGTATATTGTTGGCTGATTCTTATGGTATTTAGTTTTTTTTTTTAGTATCGATGATTCTTAGGGTTTTGAGGTTAGAAATAGGACACAAAATATGCTCTACAAAAGGATGAAAGTGCTATTTCGATATCTGCAAGCATTCCTGAGTAATTTAGTGGGATTTTTGTCGTATATACTCCTATTTATTTATTTTCAGCGTTACTTTCAAATCCAATTCGCTCAAAACTGACTTCTTCACGATACGACAAAATAAGAATCAACCGACGATATAGCGAGATTTGGATCCTGTTTGATTAAGAAAATATTTCTTAATAATATTAATTATATATTTTCTCTGGATTTAGAATCACATTCTCATTTATTGCACATCTGACATTTATCTACCGAATAAACCTCTCTGACACATGACATAAAATCTACAATACTTCCGTATTAGTTAGTTATATAATACGAGGAATGTTTGCACAACGATCTCGAAAACCCGTCTAACGATTTTCACGAAACTTGGGAGTTCAGGGTTTTCGGGGACTAGAAATTGATCTAGATAGGTCTCACCTCTGAGAAAATTCGTTTTCCCTCCCCTCGATGCTTCTCGCTTGGCATTTTCAAATTGGGTGGTCCGATCTTAATGAAACTTTACAGTATTACTAAGGAGCCTAAGGGCTTTCGATTTTCCAACTACAAACCTCACTTTTCCCCTCCCCTCGATACCCCTCGCTTGGTGTCTTCGAATTACGTGAAGGGATTTTATTGAAAATTCGCAATATTGCTAGGGAGTAAGGTTTTTCGATATGCATTAAAATATCACTTTTTAGATATCTATCGGCAGCGATAAATAGTAACTACAAAACCTTTAAGTTCCCTGAACCTCATTATACGAATCAGGTTGCAATTACAATCGGATTCAATTACTCAGAGACAGACTGCATTAGGAATTACAATTCATGGCCAATTGTAATTACTATTTCAAACTGTCTCCAGTATAACTTGCTAGTTTCATCGCGACCGGGGCCTTTACACTCTGACGTATTGCTCGACCCATTACATTTTGATGAGCAGTCGACTACTTCAACTCAACCTAGCCGTGCTGCTAAGACCAGAAGTAAAGAAAGAATATCCGAAATCAAGATTACCGAAAATTTGTTGAAAAATTGCCGAAAATTGAAACATATGGATATGTAGGAACTTTCACATTTCTATATTTTAAATTTTTCGCTATTTTTCGGCATACTTTAACTTTGCCTTAACGAGCAAAGCTCGGAAAATTTCCGAATTGAATTGTATACAATTTAATAATAATAATAATATGGAACAGTTCAAATCAAGCCCGAAGGGGGAAACTAATACAAAATATCATTAATAGGATATTAAGAATTATATAGGAGCTTTCTCCGATACATACTTAGGGAAAAGTTCAGTCTTCCCGTAGTCTGTCCGGTGGAAACTGATTTTAAACAAATCCACGGATCTCATCGAATTAATGTTAGAATTGCATTTTGTTTAAAATATATGAAGCATCAATTATGGCGTTTATATGATCTACTTGAAGTTGACTTCAATCCAAATATGGTCCATGTAAACCCAAATCGACTTCAATCTGATTTCAGATCACAAAAATTTTTCTGATCGACTTGAAAATTGCATTTAAATTTGAATTTAAATCCAGATTGAGACTTGAAAATTTAAAATGGAGTATGAACTGAGGCGAAACATAACCTAAAAAGTAAAAATATGTTTGCAAGCGTCTGGCAATATGAAGCTGATTTGAAATCGATTTTAAATCAATCTTTCAGTCTGGTAAAGCTAAAAACCCCGGGTTGAGTTTCAAGTCGATCTCAAGTTAATTTTGAAGTCACCATGTAAACGCTATAAATGGCTCCACTAAAAATTTGATGAACGAAGATCACATCTGCCACTCCGTTCCTCTTTTTCCAGAGAATAGGAGTTCATTATAAGCGAATTCCACTGTATATATTTTTTTTCGTTTTCTTTTTTTAAATTTCAGAAATTTCTCTATTTTGATTAATATTTTGTATTGACTAGAAAACAATTTCAAAATACAAACTTTAATATGCAAATTTTGATAAATAAAAAAAACGAATTTCATTCAACTTTTCTAAAAATAAAGATTTTATTTATATGCGAAAAAAAACAACTTGTTTTAAGATTCACGAATTTTCAGAGTAGATCATTTCTATTCGAGAACATATTAAATTTGAGGAATTTTTTAAGTGGATAAATCGTGTCATCATTTTATGCTCTGTTCGAATTGGTCAATCTGTGATGTTTTAAATAATATTTTAAATATTTTCTCGACATTTTGAATATGACTTCTGTATTTGACTAGATTGTCTGAATCATCGGACGACATATTGTTCCAAATAAATTACTATACTAATAAATTCAGGTTATGTGATTTTTTAATGACGGAATTTTTTATCGTTTTGCGTGTTTCTAAATATAATATTTTCTATTTTGTTTTGGTTTCAGCTTAATAAATTAAAATCTATTAAAATTTAATATAAATTTTAAAAAGAAGGAAAACAAATTATAAAATGAAATAAAATTTTTCATAAATTTTGCTAATAAAAGGTCTTAGCAGCAGGAACCGAAATTTTGATTAAACTTTTTCTCGATAAATAATTTATATTTGAATTAAATATTTATTTTTTGAGCTTTATGAGTTTGTTCAATAAAAGTTTTTACAGAACTTTTATCTTAGATGCTTATATCATAAAAGTTTTTAAAATCACTTATTTAAGGACTTGTAGGGAGAAAAAAATACCAACAATCTACTACTAGCATTAGTAGAAAGTTTTAACTTTTTTTTCTTATTAAATAAATATTTCCTTGAATGTTTCCTCAAACCGCCTCCATACTTCCGCTATTCATCCACGAATATACGATGTTCGCTATGAATCACGCAAATGTGGCTAGAATGTTCCGTGTTTATGTATAAATATTTATCATGTATAGCTAACACGAACATTGTTCATCCAAGTGGAGGTAAACTAGCAACATCAAAAGTGACGAAATTCGCCTTCAGCAAATGAATATTCAATTGCGAATATTCGTGAAAATTACAATGTAAAATGTATTTAAGTTCACTTTTTAAAAATATGAAAGTTTTTCCAATTTTAGTAAATTGTAATAGAATAAATAATATTTTTTTAGTAACAAAAGAATCTACTCCTTCTTCTTTAATTTCTTCTCTGTCAAGAGAGTCGTTTTACTTTATGGTTTCAGAATATTTTCAATAAGTTTAGAAGCCAAAATTAATTTTGTCACACTTTTTTTTAAATGGATTTAATCGCATCAATAAACCGGCTCATATTTCAGCACAAATATGGAGACGGCTTCATGGGTATACTTGTACAGTTTTAAGCAGATATAAGACCAATTTGGGTTGTAGTGTCATTAGGAAAGAAGAAATCTGTTGTCAACCTGAGCTAATTTTTTTTCATCGATTCATTCTTATTGATTTTAAACAATTTATAGAACTCAAAATGTTCATCTAAAAGTTTTATAGAGTGCTTTCCATTTAATTAGAACGAAATTCTGGGTTGATGACGACTAAAAATTCGAAATAGTCAACAAATTGAATAAAACAAGTATCAAAACAATTAGCATTGTGCAAGATTTTATTAACAAATTTAAATATGAAAAAAAAAAACAAATTAACAAATTAATAAATTTATTAAAACGTGCATTAAATTTTTATTTGAAACGTATTTTACATTTATTTTGTGGATTCATTCTTGTTCCAACTTTACAACCAAATGCTTCTGAAAAATCATCAGAATTTGCCAAAATTCTGGAAAAGGCACGAATATCGGGTGTCGATTGGAAATTTCGAAAAGTACAACGATTTTGTGCATAATTTAAAAACAATAATTTTTTCGGTGCCACATTAAATCCGGCAAGTTTTTCATTTGGATTATTTTTCAATAATTTTTCATAAATTTCGAGTAATTTTTCTAATGCAAAAAATTCTTCCCAAATATGAATTTGTTGTCCGAAACAATTTAAAGAATCATTAAGTCTTTTACTCGGTAAATAACCACCCTTTTTATTTAATGAAATTTTTTTTACTAATTCCGGAATAATAAATGAAACAATTCCACCGAAATTAAGTGCATGTGGAAAATATCGATGAAAATTTGGCGGTTGTAAGTGTGCAATTGGAATTGAAAAAGTTCTCGAATCATGTTGTATATTAAATTCATAATTTTTTGAATGAAAATCTTTCCAATTATTCTTGACATAATTGTTTTCTAAATGTTCATTATCAAATTTGATGGCGTTAAACCAATTTTCAATATATTGATATCGTGAAATTTTCAAATCATTATAAATATAATCGAAATCTTTTAATGAACTCGGTTGTGGACGTCCAATTTCACTTTTCAATTGAGCCAATTCAAAAAGTGTATCTCTGCTAACATAATTTTCATACCAATTTTTATCATTTGGTTCGAAATTTTCTCGTACTAGATTGAACATTTTATGTAATTCATTCTCATTGGATTCATGGAAATATTTATTCACAAATGATGTTCCTAAAATTGGTGAAAACATAGAATCAATATCATTGGCACAACGTGTATCAAAACGTTCATTCCAATTTGGATTCCAATAATCAATACTTTGCATAAAAGTTCCCAATTCATGTCTATAACGATTATCGAATAATTCAAGTTTATGGAATATAATTGACCATATCAAAAAATTAGCAATAGTTTCAGGTTTAGTTCTTGTTATTAGATCAATTGTTTTCTCAACACTTTTATGTAATACAACGATTGTTGTTAAATCGACAGAAGTTTCAGATATATTCATTAAAAATGCAAAATATTTTCTCCAATTTATTCCCGGATATTTTGTTATTAAATTATCAAGTGGTATTCTCCACAATGATTCCGAAACTTCATTCAATTGTTCATTATAGAGATTTGTTAATTCCATTTCAAATTGAACAATATCTCTAGCAGCTTCTTGCCCAATTTTATTATCAATTCCGGCGAAATTCAAGATTCTTCTTATGAAAACTTCATATTCGAAATCCGAATATTGTGGATCATGAATATAATTCGAATGTGTAAATAAATTAATAATAATATCATGTGGATTATTGATATTTTCTTGAATTAATGCAATAAAAAACATATCCAATTTGATTTTTTTTAACAAAGGTATAAATTTTATCATATCAAAATTTTCACTTTTCCAATTCGGATCCCATAATGGTGAAGTTCCGTATGTTTCTAAACCATTTACAAATTTCTTAAAATTTGTTCGACCAACATGATATTCCTGCAGACATGATGAATAATAAACATTTAATTTTTCCTCAGATTCTAAAACTTCCGGAACTTTATTCACATCAAAATTATAATCACTTAATGAATATGTAAAATTTTTACATGTTGCGAAAAATTTCAATTTAAGATAATCTTTAATACCAAACGGATATCTTGAATCCGGGCTTGTATAAAAATGTAACCAATTTCCGCATGCATATTCAAAAAAATCATCACAAGGATCAACGAATGGATTTATTAAGTATTGCATATAATCGGATTGTTTTTGTTGAACTTCAGCTAATGTTAAACGTCTCCAAAATATATCCGAATTATCTACAAATTCTTTGTCATTTTCGGTTGAAACAAATTTAATCGATACCCAAATACAAATGAGTATTTTAAGAAATATATTTAAACGACACAACATAATCACTTCTTTTAATAATATAAATTTTATTATTATTTATTTTGCAAAAAAAAGAAGAAAAAAATTAATGATTAATAAAAATGTTTTCAAGTTTACACTGAAATAAACTGATTATATTTTGATCCGGAGACGGGATTTTATATAGTTTTATTTATCTCTTAAGTAATTTGACGGGGTCATATTTTTAGACTCTATAGTATAGAATAACATATTGAAATAAATAAAAATTATATACAACAGTTTATCTGTAAACTCTATAGCAATAACCAAAAAACGTTTTGACTGATTTGATTTAAATTTAAAATTTAAAAGACTGAATTTGATATTAAATTTAATGAAAATAGGTTTTTTTAATTCATGCTTTTTTCGGAACTAATTGAAAAACCTGTGCACTGATTTAATAAAAATTTGAAGGGTATTTAAAAAATACAAAAACATAATTCGATATTCAAATAAATCAAAGTCGAGATGGGGAAACGATTGTGTTCATAATAAAAATCTATTTAAAATAATATACAGTTGTACTTTGACTTACAAGAATTCAGACTAAAATTAATTTTGACATCAAATTAGATTTCAATTCTAGTCATCATGAAGACGATTTAAAAATCTAGGAATTACAGCTAATTTAACTGGATTGGTGGCGAATTTAATTCAATTTAGGAGTCCGGTTTCTAAAATAGGATCAAACGTGACATCAGAATCTGGATAAAATATCCTAGTCTGTCGCAATTTTTACCGAGATTTTACTTTCGGTCCTAACTATTTTTCGACATCGTCTTTTCTTCAAACAACCATTGTTGTGTTGTGTTAACACTATCTAGTGCATATTAGGGGCATTTTAAATCAAACATCTGAGAAAAAATATTACAAAATAGATAGTTTTATAGTTCTGATAGATTGTGAGATAACTAGGTTAACTAATCTGAAACAACTGGAATATTTCAAGCCAGTTGAAAGTAAGTTCCGTTATAGACTATGGTAGATTTCTGTAAATTGAAAATGAAATTAAATTAACTTTTACTAGTTGACAGACTACAAATTTCAATTAACTTTTTGTATTAAAACTAGTTAAATGAGCTTGGTCTGTTCCTACTTTAAGTCAACTTAATTCAATTTGTGTGAAATTTTGCTATAAGCTGATTTTAATTTTTCTGGGCGGTTTTTTTGAATTGAAAATTTGCGCATTTTTAGAAAACAAATTGATAAAATAAAAATATTTTTTTTTTCTATAGATTTGCGCTGCAGCTAATTTGAGTCCTTGATAATACGAGAATATCACTTATTGTTTATTAATAGCGATGCTTTAATTCAATTATCAACAGCAACGATAGTCGCAAAATTCATGTTATCACTGTTTTTTAAATTAAATGAAAGCTGTTTAGTAATTGTTTAAATTTAGATAGACCTAATAATGTAATAAATCATATTTAAACCGAACCAGAGAAAAAAAATACATTCTTTTTGAAATCAAAATAATTGAAAAGATTTAGCTCAAAATAAAAACTACATAATGTAAACAAGAAAACCATTAAAGAATTTCAATGAATTTCGAAGAATTTAAAGGCCTATAGTGTTATTTCTTTTAGCTCATTTAGAACTAAATTTTATGCACACTAACTAGTTTTTGAGAAAACAACAGAATCTTGTTTTTAAAGAAAAAAAAAAAAAAACTTTTGTAAGTTGTTGCTTTTGCTTTTTGGTATAAAATTCTATATAAAAAGTTGAAAAAAAAAAATCATAACAATAGTTGTAAACAATTGAAATAAAATAATATGCAAATGAATTCCGACGACGTATCGTAGATTGCAAATTTTCTTATAATCAGCATGCATGAGAAATGAACAACAAAAACTGGACGATGTGGCGATCATGCTTTGCAACATTATGTATGCAAGTCAGACCTCGCGAAATTACCGTGTATGTATAAAAATAAACACTTTATCGAAGTTTTATCACAGTGAATTTGATAGGCTAAGTATGAAAAAGGGAAGAAAAAAAATAATTTACTAGATACGTAATTCGCGAAGAATGACAAATTGTTATAAAAATTCATGATAATAAAACTCCCCAAAATGACATGCTTTATCCAATTTCGTTAAAACTAGAAATCCGTTTCTTTATACTTATATGAAGGAAATGACAAACTTATTTTGAAAAGCATAAAGTACTTTTTTAAATTAAAAAATAGTTTTGGACTTATAAAAATTATATACAGATAATAGCTGTGTTTTTTTGGGAAAAATAAGCATGGTTACCATACATTTTATACGGGCTTATTTAAGTCATATTATTACTATATAGACTCTATATAGTAATAATGACACTCTATATTATAGAGTGTCATTTCAACGACAGTTATTTAGTACTTTATTCGATACATAGATGGCACAAATGGAAAGTTTGGTTTTTTTATTGCAATATTTGAAATTAACAAGATTTTGGTAATTTTTTTATGATTTTTATTATTTTCAGATTTTTTTGATTAAAGTAATAAATACATCAAATGGTCGTCCCGCAAAATATTATTTGTTTTATTTCCAATATTTGTGTAAAAAAAAAAAAGAATTTCTATTTTTTTAACCTCAAAAGACATGTCTGAAGTTGGCTGCGTGTTCCTTCCATCAAAAAATATCAAGTAGTAACAACATTCGGAATTAAAAGTTATAAGCACATAGTTTTTTTTTTGAAAAAGTGAAATAGTGGCCGATAAAAATTCCCAAAAAAACACAAGTACTATTATATGTGAATCTTATTTGTTCCGATTACTTTATTTTTATTACAAAAAATAACTTCGAAATTTAAAGGTGTAAACACATCATTTAAATAAAATATCCGCGTTTCTAGAAACGACCTTGATGTCAATTACCATTACCATAGGTTTTGATATCTAATAAAAATTCAATATTAAAACATGACAATCAAAAAGTAACTGGAGCAGGCATACGTCGAAAGAAATGAATAATAAAATGGGTGGGTCTTCTTACCGTAGATGAATTTGTTTTAAGCTGTTTATTAAGATAGCTTCAAACTAAATACCTATATCTATTTTGTACTACCTTAAATATAATTGGTTTTACTTCTTCTTATATATGATATATGTAATTAAGATATCCAACGAATCATATCAAAAAATGTATATAAAACTGATCACTGTATCGATTCAATGAAAGTTTTCATTAAAAAAAAAACAGTGACAGTAGAAGGTTTCTTTCTAATCAATTTTTACAAATCCTAACCTTACCTCGTACGTAGAAATTTACATAGATAGACGAACTCTGGATAATAAAATTTCTTCAAACTAATTAGCAAAAAAAAACTTCTTCGCTAAAAAATTTTAACACCTTCTAATAGACTAATATCAAAAACGATGTATAAGGCTTTATACATCATTTTAAATAATATATAATATATATGTGAATTACCGAGTGTTCCATCATTGTTTGAATAACGTTCAAAATATTCGATGGGTCAAAAAGTCATTTTGGATTTTTTCATGATTGCATGGTTACTTGCCTGACTGATGATAAACTTGCGATCAGATTGCAATCAGCAAAATCATATTAACTCGTATATGCCTTTTTGAACAAATTCTGGAATTTGAACAGTAGCTACCAAATTTGTAGAAGAAAAGTAATACTTTAAAAACAGTCACCAGAAAATTTATCAGCTCTTAATTTTTCCATTTGACAACTATAAACAAAAATAAGCATAAGTTCAAAACCGTATACGTATTTGCAATCATTTGCTTTACATAGTAGCTTTTTTTAAAAGACCTATGTTATTGATAACGAAAAAATAATGGGATTGATCGAATCCAATTGGCGTTTAGCGAAGCGAAAGATAACACAGTATCTTAACATATCGAGTTGAGTTGAAAACCACCTAACAGAAGCGTCCAGAATTGATGAATCGCAAAAGTATTGTATTTTATATAAAAGTATGATCACTCATCAAAAATTGTTCCAACTCTGCTGGAAACTTTTGATACACACATCGTACAGTCCTGAGGTTGTACCATTAGACTACCATTTGTTTCGATTTCTGCAGAACTCTGGTGTTTTCAGAATTCGAAAAAGAATCCTGTGAAAATGGTTTGTCTAGGTTTTGCGCCAAGAAAACTCAGTGACAGCCAAACGACAACGACTTGTTGGCCTATTCATTATCAATAGAAAACGTTGCAGATTATACATGAGTACGATATATTTTGCACCAATAAAAACACCGTATCGAACTCATGCAATGCATGCATGAGTTAAAAGAAATATTGTTTTTTTTTTTAATTTTCTTTATTCTTGTTATTACATTTGATAATAACATTATTGTTACACGAGCTAGAATATAAAGAACAATAAACATGTATATATAGTGTCTAGTCTTGCCGAGGAAAAGAAAAAGAAGCAAACATTTATTATGAACAATTTTATGCTTGTCATGTTCGAATCGACAGTTATTTATTTCAGAAAATTCTTTTAGAATAGAAATGGCTGAAAAGTTGTCGAACGCAATTAATATATAGTAATGAGATATTTATACACGATTATAATGTTGTTTTTCTTTTTTCTGTTAATATTTATGCAAAATATGGTTAGAAGCTGTGCAGAGAATAATAAATCGTATTCAACATCGATTACTATAGTCTGTTACTGCTACTAATGAATGATTGAGACGGGTAATTTCATTTTATAGAAAACGTATAAAATAAAGTTAGATACAGGCTTATGCTGCAATTTATAGAACTTATGTATATATTCAATGGCTGTGGAGTCGGAATCAGAATCGGAGTTGGAATAACTTTTGTCGATTCCGACTCTGAAAAATTTAAGTTCAAACATTTTAACTTTGTGAATTTTAGAAATTCATACTGCAATTTTAGCCGGATTTTGAAAATTTCGGGAGTTGTAGTCGGAGTCGGAAAACCAATCATACGCGCCTGAAAATAGACAATTTATAATTTCTTGATGAAAATTTATATATTTCTGAAATATTTTTCGTGGGTAGTGCAAGTTCGAATTCTAACCTCAATCAATAAATTTTCTCATCATTATTCACTTTATTTACAAGGGTATTTGAAAAAGCAAATGGAAATCACAGTCGTCGGATCGAAATGAATTTGAAATGAGTTCAAGTTTGACATTTCATTTTCATGAATTTGTGTAACTTTTTTGTAAAGTAAACATTTTTCTATAACAACATTCCATCCAAGTAAAGAATTCAATATATTATTTTGTTTCCTTTTCATTTCTAAATTTTCGATTCGCGTTCAAATGCCTAATTTAAATCCAAATACCCATATAAACGAAGTTTTGACAAACTTTCACCAGGCATAAAAATAATTTATTACATTTATTATTGCAGTGACAACAAACAAATTGTCATTTCTTATTTTTTTTTTCTTGTAGATTATCGTTGTTATAAAAATATTAAATATTAACTTAACAGCAAACATATCACTTCGCCATCTATGACTGAAAATTGTATATTATCTCATCTAAAAAATGTGACATCTTCACTTAATAATATATGTAAATATAATAAAAAGTTTTAGGTCAGGAAAAAGAAATTTATGGAATGTGTAAAATACTTCACAGTTAGTGTTTCATTGACGATGGCGAGAGACAATGAACAAGAAGTAAAGCGAAACATCAATTAGTTGAATTTAGAAATAATTTTTAAATTTCTAAATTTAGTTTTCATTTAATTCTTTAAGCAAAATCAACACAAGAACAACAAAAAATAAAAAAAAAACTATTACACTTGACCTGTTATTTTTTCACGGTCTTTTAGATTTTCTACAATTTAATAACACAGAAAATTTTATGTATTCTTGCCAAAATTAGCATGAAACTTTGCAAATAATTTCTTATAATAATTCGTTTTTGTTTATAAATATACAAATCATCTTAAATTAAATGAAACCTCTTCAAAGTATCTTTAAATGCGTTCGAATGCCAAAAAAAAAAAAAAAAAAACAAATTCATTCTTTTTTTTTAGTAATAAAAACTAATATTAGTATTAATTAAGTACTAATAATTCTGAAATTTAATTGGAAAATGAATTAAAAATTAAAAAATTATTTACTCGCATATTATTCATAATATTTTTATTTTAATAAAAATTAATGTGTTAAAAAGAATTAAACAAAAATTTTATTTTTAGATAATAAAATTTCAACGAAATAAAAATTAAGATTTATTTTTAGACAAATTAGTCAAGAAACAGATATATTTGTGTACCCTATGGGGTATGGTAATATACCAAAGTTTAGTTTTGCTACTAAATTTGCAAAATATAGAAATAATCAGCAAGGCACTAAATGTGTAGAAATTCAAACGTTATTTTCGTTATAACATGTAACATGTAACAGCGTAACATGTCGTTTTTCGGATTTAGGTGGAAAATTTGTACAGTAATTTATACTTACATTATTACCTAATACTATGTTGAATTTCAGTAAGGATAATGCAAAAAATTAAAAAACAAGAATTCTAGACAAACATCAGTCTGACCATAAAGTTTTGTAATTTTTTAGTTTTGTTTAGCTCTTCAGAGAGGCCTATTCTCGAACTTAATCGACTTTACTAGTATACGAGTCGATTCGTCGATTCTCTACTTCGTATAGAAGTTAATAATCATCGGAGAGAGGTTTCAAGGTATTCAGAAATCGATATAACTTTTGATTCTCTATATCAGGGATTCTTAACCTTTCTTGTCGGCGCCCCATTAAAAAGCTCACGAATATCGTCGGGCTATCTCAGTAACTTATCAAATGGTCATTCTAGCTAGTTAGTTCGTTACTTGTTCTCGGAAATATGCAGGATTAAAAATTCATCGAATCCGAGGGCTTTTTTTTTAAATAAAAATTTGTAAATTCGAAGGAAAATTCATAGTTATTTCAAGAAAGAATGTAAGAATCAAATTACCCATTCAATCAACATTTAATACAAGTTAAGAACTCTGTTTATTGTACTCTGTGATTTGGGATAGTTCATGGGTATCATAAACAAGCTCTGAAAGAACATGGAATTTTCTTCAAATTGAAACCATAGTTTTGTAAATCTCGTTTTTTTTTTCAATTTAAATGTTCGTTCCGGTCAATATCTATTGAAACATTTCATAAAGATTCCTGGTGATACAAAAAGTAAGTTTAAGTTCCTTTTTAATTCCAATAGTAATTTTATTTCGCTTTTTATTCTTTTATTGCTGAACTTTTGACATATACTGATCTGATTGATTTTCTTTACCGTTTACTGACTGTTCCGTTTTATTTCTTTGATCTTCCATACTAATTTCCTTCAAAAAACATTGTTAATAAGCATCAATTGAATAGTGTACAAATCAACTAAGGACGACTAAATAAAAAATAAAATAACAAAATTATTTCGAGAAAATTGATAAAATTTCATTTTGGCAAAGAGTGAAATCTAAAGTGAAGATGTCGTTATTACGCCTTCAAAATCCTTATGCACTTTTCATTCTATCCCATCAATTTTTTTAGGGCTTCAACGTTTTCTTTTATTTTTAGAATTCATTCAAAAATCTGTATAAATAACAAATTTTTATTTTTAAATTTTGTTTTCTAATTATTTGCACTTAATGAATTTTGACACATAAGGTTGTGTGCACATTAAGAAATTTTGACATTTCTTTTGGCATTCATAAGAAAATGAAGTATTTATAAGAAAATGAAGTAGAGGCATTCCTCGAATAGCACGGTACTTGAATAGCACAAAGTCGCGAATAACACGGTCAAAAGTTGCGACAACCCTTGAATAACACGGGATTTGAATTACACGAATTTGCGAATGTGTACACACATATTACTGTTAACGATCGCCTAGTGCATATGTACATAATGGATTTGCAGAAAATGCATAGATAGTGTAAGAGTTAAAAATAGGATACAAATGAATTTGGTAAAATCAATTGAGATGTTAAGACAAAATAGTTGTAACGATTTGATAATATTAACGTAGAGGAAAAGGCAAATGAACAGACTAGTAGAGAGAGTGTAGTTGGTTAAGACCTCAACCTCGCCTCATGAGACTGATGAGACCCTGGTTCAAACCCAGGTCTCGGTTCTTCACTTTTTCTCTACTTTTCTTTGTCTTACAATAGCAAGAAAAGATGTAAATCTCAGTTCTTATCGTGAATAGATTTTCTCTCTTCTTTGGGCTCAGAATAGTTTTACTATCATTGCATAAAGTGGTGAGTGCTTACTTCTCTTTGGAAACCAAATGTACAAATTTATATGGATATCGACTTTTGAATTGCACAGCTTTGAATAGTACGGAACGTTATTTTGAAAATTGTAGGAATTATTAGTATCGAATAACACGAATTTCAATAACACGGGTACCAATGTACGAATTAATCGTGTTATTCGCGGGATGTCTGTATTTATATGAAAATGAAGTCGCAATCGTTCTTAAAAAATTTTTTAAGCAAATACACAAACCATTTGTTAGATCCATTTCAAAAGTTGATAAGAATGAATGAAATAATATTTTTTTTGTACATTTTTAAACGCATAAATATATTTAAAGGAAAATTTCAAATTGTAGGAAAATACATTAAAAAAAAAAAAAAAAAAAAAAAAAAAATAGAATGTATGAATCAGAGCATGTAAAAAAAAAAAATTATTAGTCTGTGCCAAAAATTGTCATGTTTATGATGTGTAAAAAGTCAGTGAAAAAAAAAAAATGTTTTATGTATTTTTTCTTAAATCCAATTCGCTTCGAATGAAAATTTTATAAGTAAAAAAGAAAATTCAGTAAAATCTTTTTATATTTTCACATATGTATTTTAGAAAAAGAAAACAAAAAAAAACACATTTCCAAAGTGTTTAGAAAAAGAAAAGTTTTCATCGCCATTAAAGTAGTTTTTCCTCATTTTCTTTTTGTTTCTCGATATTTCTCATTATCTTTATATGCATTGTTTTTTTTTTTTTGCTTTTTTTTTACATCAAGTGCAAGTCATTGGCTTGTTTTTTTTGCTACAACATTAAAGTCCCACCAACAACAACAAAATCGATTTAAGAAGAAAAAAAATGTAAGTGCACATACATAAAATCTTAAAAGGGGTGAAAAATAGAGGAAGAATAATAATATATCGTTGTATCATCCACAAATATTACTTGTAAAATTTGCTGCCCAAAAAAAAAACCTTGCAAATTTCATCGATAAAGACGACGTCATTGCAATATTCGATAAACAAATTTTTTTTTTTCAAGTAGGCGCCATTTCTATTTGAACAGTATGTATATTTTTCTCCTCTTTCGGCATCACCTACCACCTGCTCCTTCCACACATTGTTGTTCAAATCCATATAAGTTTGTATCTGAAGTGATTGTCGCGACATTTTTAGCTTTTATGTTTTTTTTTCGCTATTTTTTTGTAGATAAATGAAAATGATACTAAGTAGCAGAAGTTTTCATTGAAGCGCGATAAAATGATGGAACAACAATGCATCCATCGTTTTTGTTTTTTTTTTTTTTTTTTTTTTTTTGGAGAATGCAAATTTTCAACATAAATGCGTGCCTAATCACAGTTTTGTATCTTTTTTGTTCTTCATTATGCGCCACCAGCGAAGTAACTTGATGAAGCCGAGAGAGAGAGAGAGAGAGATAGAAGGGATTTCTCTAGACAAAACTAATATAAATATTATAATATGATACGAGAGGGATTGTGTGGAGAAAATTAATGACAGAAAAATATGATGGTGAACATAAAACGGATGATGAATTTCCTTAATAAATTTTAAGAGGCTTATCTTCGAGACTTTATATATAAAATTTTGTAAAAAGTAAGATATGAAACGAAAACTGCTAAATTGAGTGGGTGGGCCGAAATGTATACAGTTTCAATGTTATTGCCTAAATCGAATATGTATTAATATTTCAAACTTAATTCGTATTTAAATTGGATGATTTGGATATTATTTTTTAAGATGATTTCAATGAATTTCTTAAGATAAATATTGTCTTTGAGTTATTTTGTTATACATATATATTTTTTTTTAACTACAACGTATAGAAAAATATACGTTCGATCATTGGTGGCAGTAGGTCAATGAAAATTTTTAATTTAAGCATTTTCTTACTATATGCCAAATTTATTATGCCCTATGGTAGGTACTATCAAATGGTATACTAGTTTTGCCACTAAGTGTTTAACACATCGAAATAATCATCGTAGAAAGGTTTCAATGGTATAGTTGTGTAGAGAATCAAAAGTTATATCGATTTATGTACGTCTGCCCGTCCATCCGTCCGTGTACATGATAATTCAAAAACACGTATCTGATTTTGTTGAAATTTAGAATGTGAGTTGGCTGTTGCTCAACTGGATTTGGTGTTGCATTTCAGGAAAATCGACAGAGTGGGAGCGAAGTTATTAAGCAAAAACCAGGGTGACCAGAAAGTTTTGTCGTTTTTCGTCCTTGTTCAATCAATTGATGATATCCTATTGAAAATGAAAACTGAAAGAATCACAACTTTTGTCCGAATAAGGACGACGAAATTTTAAAATGTTCGTACAATTATTATTGTATGAAATGATTCAAAAAGAACAATACTCCGAAGACAAATAATATTATATTAAATTAAAAACTTTTCTAAAGATGGAATAGTTTCCTGGAAAACTATTTGATGAGTTCCATTCACACTTGGATTTCATCCCATATTTTTCTTTTAAACGTCCATCAACTAAGTTCAGCAGCATGATCAATTGATCAATTGATTACCAAAATAGCATGGCAAATGTCAGTAAAATCGGTCCAAGGATAGAGGATAAAGAAATAATCCTAGAAGAAAATAAGCCGGTTCATAAAGTTCTTTTGATGTACTTTAAAAACTAATACACCGATTTGAATAAAATTTGCAGATCAGATTTATGCTATTAGGGTCTAGGTTACCTGCAAATTTTGAAGTTTTGACAGTTTTTCTGTTCCATTTCTGCCATAGGGCATCAAAAAATCGGTTATAGGCCGATTTTCAATTACTATATGTTTTTAAGTCAGCTAATTGTCTCGAGGATTTCTATTGTTAGAAAATCCGCCTTTCTTCGATTCATTCCACGTATAATGTTCAGCGTAGGATCATCGATTTTCTAATCTCCCGCATCCAAAAAACAACTACAAATAAATTTAAAATTTCGATTTGGATTATTTATAGTTCACGTGCCCAAAATGATATCAAATGGCCCTGATCTTATGTAATTCGTTTTTCGTTTTTTTGCTATGTTATCAAATTTGGTAATATTTAATATAACCTTAAACGTAACCTCAAAAAAAAAAAACAAAAATGTTTTTAATACAAGAAATTCATTAAAAACAGTTTATGAGTGAATTCAATGACGAACAACAAACATACATTTTTAGAACCCACCATTAAAACTGCTTCATTTTTTCAGACTAATTTCCCATTATGTTCTTTTTTTTTGGTTTTTTTAAACTTAAATATGATAATAAAAAGTTCTGACTATAAGAATTTTAATTTCATTTTTAATATTTTAATGGCAGCTGAATTTGGAAATTTTCTTATCGGTTCATATGTATATTCATCCCTATTCTGTGATCCGACGTTTCAAGCTAAAACCAAACGCGTTCGATTCGATTCGGCATACAATTGCTATTCTTAAATCCGAAGTTTATCTCTCATTAGCTGGTTTTACACTGGTCTTCAAACGGGCGCATTCTTCAAAAATTGATACGCCAGAAGGGTGCGCGAATGCCGGGGAAATGCGCCAGCTTTAGCTTGAGTGCAAAATTGAAGAAACGCACACATAAACACTTCACACTGGTTTTCTGGTCAAATCAACTAGGAAAATTCCCCCACCTGACACACACACATTGATGTGACGTATATAAATTCACAGTGAAGAAAGGTGCATGGAAGACCAGTGTAGCATTATCAGCATGGATATACCCGAGTTACTTAGGCGCATGTAAGACCAGTGTAAAACCGGCCATTTGCAACGCATAATACATGATAAGCGCCGGATAACAACGGATTGTCAAACAGTTTAGTTCCTCGTATTTTGTAGTGATTTTATTATTTTAATCACAAAAGGTGTTTTAACTGTTGAAAATGTTATGGAATTATTAAAAAAAGGATCAAATACTTGATTATAATTTCATATTTATTCAATTAAATTATTTTATTTATTCAAGAAAAAGAAAGGGTTTCGATGTGATGCATAATTTGTTTTTGTGATACGTAATCAAATCTGTATTTTATGTAAATAAAGTGATATTCATCATATTTTTTTGAATAAATTATGGTTTTAAATAAAGCACTTCATACTTCGTAAACTTCAAACGCGAGAAAATTACAGCGAGTGATTTTACCTCAAAAATGTCTCTCCGCCGAATCACAGAATAACAAAAATCGAATAGATTCGAATGCTTTGCTATGCGTTGCTACGCATTTCATGCAATCGAACAAGGGGACTGTTCGGCGAATCCAAGAATAAGAATTTGATTCGATCGAGCAAAAATCGAATAAACGAACGCAACGTCGGATCACAGAATCGGGGTGATTATTTTGATCTACACTCAAACGAATTTCTAAAACGGACCTTAAAGGAGACCAAACCAATTTTTCGTTTTAACCTGGTTTCCTTCTTGGTAAAGGATAATTTGTCTAAACTCAAGAACAACCGACTGCAGACAGATTTGATTCCTAGAAATACATGTGGGTTCACTAGCTTTACAGCAATAAAACACTATGTTTCATTAAAAATATAAAGTTTAATATTGAAAAAAACGTTAATTATAAAAAAAATGATGATATAAAAAAAATAGTTCTATTAGACTTTGCTTAATTTAACTTTACTTTACTTTGCTTTTACTTCGCTTTATCTTAACCGCTCGATTAAACTTAGTGCGAACGACTGGTAAAAAAAATTAGTATCTCTATCAATAGTATAGACCTAACAGTCTATAGTATTGCCATCTCTACATACATATTTAGACGAAGTGACTATTTCCAATTCTGCAGCATCAAGATTTTGTGTACTGATCAAAATTCAAAGAGGATAAATAATTTGAAGGCAAGAAATATTTGAAAACATTGTGAAAAGAGTCAATTCTAATTCAGGAGATTTAAGAACAAATATTTCCATTGAAAACCGCCAGTCGAATTTTGGACAGTTAAAATGCTTTTTTATACCTTAAATAAAGTCCAATAAAGGAACTCATGTGTTTTTAGGAGTTGTAGGTAGAATGATGTAAAGGATGAGTTAAGAACAATAAGAGAAATTCTCTTGTCAAGAATTTGAACCATAATGCTTTTTACAAGCAGAATCGAATGCACACGTAGAATTGGATGTGTTATGATGCATGGCATCCCATCGAAACTTAGCCCAAAATCTGATCAAATGGGGATCCATAGGAATTTGAAATTTAAATTTTCATTAAAATGAAACTTCTGAACTTCTTATCAAATGAATGGAAATAAAATTGAATATTTTAATAGCTAATGTCAATGAATGATGAAGTTATGCTTCTGGGCACAAATAATTTTTTCTAAAGTGATTTTTAAGTGCTTCCTGATATCATATAATAATGCTTATAATTCTTGAGATAAGTTACTAAACAAGAAATCATTAGGAAAAACATGTTGAAACTTAAAATCGGCTTATAGCCGATATGTTGATACCCTGTGCTAGAAATGTGGCGTGTAGTTATAACAAGTTTATAGCCGATTGTTAACTCTGAAACGGAAAAATTTCAAGATTTTTCCTATACAATTTTATTTTCCTTTATCCTAATTTACAGATAACCCAGGTCCTAACATTATAAATCCATTTTGGTAATTTTTTCAAATTGGTATATCAATTTTTGAAGTAAATCTGAAAAACTCAACAAAAAAATCGACAAAACTTTACGACCGAGCCAATTTTTAACTACATTATTTCCGGATTATCGTTGGATTGATTTTACTGAAAATTTAACATAATATTATGTAATTATTTTGAATGAAATTGTTGCACAAGTTTTTAATTAAATCCGAAAAATTAAAAAAAAAACCTGCTTTTAAATTCATAACTTCGTTTGTTCGGAATAACAAGCTTATATTGTAAATTTCATAATATCAGACAATGCGTTATTAAGTTATCCTATACATGGATGGACAGACATGCAAAAATCCACACAACTTTTGGATTCTTTACAGATCTAGTGCCTTGAAACTGTTCTCCAATAATTACTTCTATGCGGTCTACAAGTGTACTGTCAAGACGAATATAGCCTCTGGGTATACCACCATAGGGTATAAACAAGAAACAAAAAACATGAATATGAAATTAATTTCATAAATCTGTCCAATTGTCAGTTTCTACTATCAAAACTTGAATTCATTACAATTTTATCGCCATTTTCCTTTCTTTCTTTTTTTTAAAGAAAATACCAGAAACTAAGTTGTTCTAATGATTTCATCAATATTCTTTTTTTTTTACTATTCTTAAAAAAGTTTAAACGTAAAAACCACAATCTTAAGAACTCAGTGAAAAAAAGAAGCACAATGTTGACTTCTGACTTTTAGCAATGTTTTTTTTTTGTTCTTTCTTGATTTTACGATTTCTTTATGTTGAAAATGTTTTCTTATGCTGCATGTAATAATGAGCAGAAAAAAACCATGTTTTGCACCTTCGCCTTGTTTAAATAAAAAAAACAAAACGAAAATCACTTGACCTGGTGCTTGATGTTCCGGGCAGTTGCCGGTTTCTTTACTTACAGCATTTTTTCTTTTTTTTTTTTTCATTTTACTTCAAATTAGAGTCACTTCTTGTACGTGCAGTTGCATTAAAAACTTGAGTAAAGATTGTTGGTGGAAATTATTAAAAAAAAAAGAGAAAAAAATATATATAGAAGAAGGGCGTACGTATTATAGAACCGATATAGTCAAAATTCTAGAACTTTATTTTTGGATAAATTTTGATTCGTAGTCTAAAAATTCATTTAAGATATTTAAATTTTTCTCGATTTTTCTACTGCTTATAGCCAAATTCAAGCGTCAGTAAGATATACATATAATTTTACATATACAAAACTTTTTTCAAATTTTTTTTGTTAAGGCAAAAATCAAAATGTTTGGCGTTGTCATTAACTGTCCGCAGCATTCTCCTTCACACGGAATTAAGCATATATAGCAGAGATGGGAAAACCGAACAATTTTTGGAGTTGATTAGATTTTGGTTTAAAGTTAAATTTAACTTTTGATTTTCGTTGTCGAAAACAACAGGTTTCGCCTAATACTAATAATTGACAACAAAATACGTACAAACTCTTGAATCTTAAGACAGTTTGATAGTTCAAATTCAAGATATTGTCTTCCCTCTAATGAAATTGTTCCCGTCAAGAAATAACGTTTATATATTGTATATTTCACAACTAAAACACATTAACAATAAGTCAAAATTTTCAGGTTTTCTAGACCAGAATAACTGGGGTTGTTTACTATACAATATTTAATTAACTAAAGATTGTCATTTTCTTCGGTTTTCAAAATAATGGTTTGACTTAAAAAATAAAAAAAAATGGTTCATCAAAAATTTAATTGATTCGGTGGTTTTTCTGGTTCGGTTCGAATCAAAACTGTTTTCCGTCTCTGATATCTAGCAATTTAAATTAGCATTTACTCTCTCTTCTTTACACTATACTAGATTGATAAATATATATCCTATTTTGATGCTTCAAAAAATTATACGACGAAAAGCAAAGATTTTAAATAACCGGCATTTCTACTTTGCAATTCCTCTAATGAGATTTTCAAAGCCACAAATATTTTCTCTATTTTGTCTGCAAAAGTGCAAGGACAAATAAAAATATGGAAGTTTAATTGCTTTCAAGTCACACCCAAAAACAAATCAAAATTTGTTACGAAATTAATGATTTGTAGTTTTAACATTGACATTGATTTAATGAAAGATTTTACTATGACGGTCTCCCTAAGGCTATCGAAGATTTTCATTATTTTATTTCACTGTTCAAATTTGAAGAGGAATTATCGAAAGTTAATTATGAAAATCGCTAATATATTAATAGATTTATTTATTTTCATAAGAAATGAAATACCAAAATTTGTGTACCTTTATTTTGTTGTGAAGACGTTGTACGACGTTGCATTACATTATTTTGTTTATTCATTTTTCTCAGTGTTTTTTTTTTATTTTATTTTATTTTATTTTATTTAATTTAATTTAATTTTATTTTATTTATTTTAAACTTAATATAATTTATTACTTTTAATATTAAATTTTTTTTTTTTTTTTGGTAATGTAAAGCACTCTAATATATTGCTAATGTTTGTTTTTTTACAAAAATTATATACACAGAAACGAAATGAAAATTTATTTTAAAAAAAATGTTTTCTTTTTGTTTCTTTATTTTACTAATTAACACGATTTTGTTTATATTTGTATCACTTTTTCAATTTGTACTATTTTATCACACCAACAAGAAATGTTGAGATAAAAACAAAAAGAGAATGTATTTTTATTTATATTTTTTTTATGGTAAAAAATTGCTTTATGTATTTATTTTTTTTTTTTATGGTAAAACATAAATCATTTGTTTTTGTTTGTAAAATTTTATAAAGTTTATAAATAATATTTTCGATGTTTCCTTGTTTTAAGAAAAAAAAAAAAAATCTTAATGTCTTCTGTTTTCATTATTTTTATTAAAAAAAAAAAATTTATCTATTAAAAAAAAAACAGCAACAAAAATAGAAAAAAGGAAATTCTGATAAGAAAATTTGAACAAAAAAAAAAACTTTTTAATCCAAAAAAAATATTATCAATTTTGAAAATGATAAAATTTTTCTGTACTTCACAAATACAAGAAGAATATTTAAAGAGAATTTTCGAATGCAACCGAAAAATATTTCGTATTGCAAAACCACCCAAATTTGTTAAGACAAATTTTCTAAAAAAATTTTTAGGCGAAAAATTTCCCCTATTTATGACCTATCTTTGTACTAAATTTCAAAAAAAAATGCATTTACCCGCTTATTTTGGTATTTGGCAATTATGACTGCTGGGAAAATTCGTATTCTGGCGAACGAGTCATAATTATGTCCAAAATATGAATTTCTAACAGTTTAAACTGTTATAATTCGAGCGAGTTGTCATGGTTATTTGAGAAATACTCTCGAAAATGTTTGTATAGGTTTGAAATTTTTCTATAGGTGTAAAATTATTTGTCTGTTTAAAAAAATTGTGGATATTAATTCCATATTTATCAATTGAATCACTCAAAGAACACATGAAATTCCGTTATGATGTAAAATATTTTCGGTCAGAACTTATGATATTTTTTTATGACAATTATTAGTTATGACGGGGTCAGAATACCAAATAGTCTTTAAAAAAAAAGTTATGACAATGATGTCATGTTATGACTACGCTCAGAATAGAGGGGTTAGTTGTTCTAATCTTATCATGCATACAAAAAAAAAAAGCAACCACATAGTCTTAAAATAACTCATTTCAAGTTTAGCATAGTATTTTCGCTATTTTAGTCTAGGAAATATGTTTAATTTGAAAATTAGATTCTTGAGTATTGTGCACACAATCTGACCGCCCACACACCGATATTAATTCGAAAACAGTCAATAAGTCAATTCGTATTTCGGGGAACTCAAAACAAATGCTTAAAAACGCTACAAAACCTTACAAAATTCATAATTCAGATTCTTAACTCAGGATGTCAAATAAATGAGATATTCTTGTATGGACGGAAAAGCGACAAATATTTGTCTTCGAACATTTTAATTTGATTGAAAATTTTGATTAGATTATAAAATAAATATTTAAAAACAAAAAAAAAAATGTAACATAAATGTATTTTTGATTTAGAAAGCTGTAAAAATTGGTTGCAAACATGTCGAATGATAAAAATTTCGGAACAAGTGCCGCAACTATTTTAGAACTGGAGGCAGTTTTACTATTGTTGATATGAGTGTGAATTATATTAGAAAATTTTTCTACAAGGGAACTACTGGATGGGCCAAAATGACATGACATTGTTGATGACAATAAAGATATTGATTGAATCGGAATTTTAACGACTAAGAGAGATTGTACAGATTCTTAAAATATCGATATCGAGCATTGAACATCGACTAACAGAAGCATCTTAAATTAGTGTCTTATGATGATAACGCTAACACTACATAAAAGTTTGATCAATCATCATTGTTGATGCATACATACACTGTATATTCCTAACGTTGGATCATTAGACTACCATTTATTTTGGTCTCTTCAGAACTCATTTAATGGGGCAAATTCCGATTTCAAAAGAAGCCTGCGAAAATGACTTGGCTTGGTTTTTGTATAGAAAACCCAGAAGTTCTACAGTGACGGAATACTGACTATCAGAAAAATAGCAAAAGATCATCGATCAAAATGGACAATATATTGCTTAATAAAACACGACCTTATGGGCAATCCAATACAATTTAGTATAGATTAGAAGTCCCTGTAAAAAATAACTGAAGACTAAAATATTTGCTATTAGCTAGCTAAGATTGAACTCCAACTTTCTTCCAACAATCATCTTCTAATGTTAGCTACGTTTGCCAAGAAAATACATATATATTATGTGTTAATCTTAAGTTTTCTAGTTAATTTTTAAGGCATTTATGACCATCACTAATGTTCATGCAAAATACAGTAGAGACACGATAATAATTGTAGTATTCTGTGTTATATTTTTATTTATTATTATTTATTATTTTTATTTTCCAGAATTTTGAATAATTTTAATACTGAATAAAAATCTGTTGACTTCATCTCTATAAAAAAAAAAAAAAAATCTAGAAAAAATTCCAAGTGGCTTATAAATTTATGGAAAAGCAAGTTTTTCAAATAAAATTGTGTCAAATTTTAGAATAGATGCGAATCCTACAAAATTGTGTACGTTCAAATGGAGGCTTATGAGTGCTAAGATAGCTATAAAATCTAGATACGTGTTCTCACATTGAAACTAAACTAATATCGCACATCTTATTAGGCTGAATACTGAACATATTTGTTTTTGCTCGTTTTTTCAGTGTTTTACATGGTTATTAGAGTATGTGAAAAAGTAAAAACTTACCGCGATCACAAAAACCCTTTTCACAATTCAGGTATATCTGCTTTTATAATTTGCTACGAAAGCGATGAAGTATATACAGTGGTGTTCAATGAAATCCGGACACTTTGAATTCCTGGAAAAAATGCATGGTGCAGGTCAAAATTTAATCCCCTCCCATTTTTTTTTTTCAGTATTTAGTTACTTGATTTATGTAGTAAGTGTATATTTCAAAAAATAGTTTAGTAACAATCGATAAGTCAAGTTATAAGCATAAACATTAAATAAATGAAAAAAATGTCGAAATTAAGTGATGCTGACAAAAGTGTTATTATCGCATTATGGCATGAAGGATTGTCAGTGCGGGAAATTAGTGATAGAGTATCACGGGGGAAGTCCTCTGTTGCTGATTTAATCAAAAAATTTAAAAATACCGGGACCACAGAACGCTCCAAAGGATCTGGAAGGAAACGCAAGACAACCATAGTAGAAGACCAATTTCTGGTCCTTCGTTGCAAACGAGACCGCTTTAAACCTTCCACAAAATTGAAAGCGGAGCTTGCTTTAGCCAGTGGAACTGAAATTTCTGCGATAACCGTGCGGAGGAGGTTACTTGAGGCAAATCTAAGGTCACGTTGCTCGCTCCAAAAGCCATCTTTAAAGGTTTCATCAAAGATCACTCGGCTTCGGTGGGCCCAGGAACATTCCAGTTGGACCCGAGAGATGTGGAATAGAGTAGTCTTCGCTGACGAAAGCAAATTTAAGCTGCATATCGGGGATGTGCGGCTATGCGTCCCAAGGAAACCAGAAGAACGCCTCAGTGATCACTGCATTCAGGAAATTCCCAACAAAGCTGAAGGAGTAATGGTCTGGGGATGTTTCAGTGCAAGTGGTTTAGGTCATCTGGGGTTTATAGATGGAAGAGTAACCGCAGATGTGTATTTAAATGTCCTAGAGAGTCATTTGAAAGCGTCAGTTTTGGAGGTATTTGCTGAAACTGAAAGGTACATCTTTCCGCAAGATGATGCGCCAGCACGCACTTCAGAAAAGGTATTTATTTATTTTTTTAGAACCATTGGACAATCCTCAAGAAAATCCAGTTCTAACATTTTGTGAAATTTTATTAACTTCCGTTTTTTTTTCATTTTCAGGTAAAAGACTACCTAAACCAAAACGATATTCAGACATTGGAATGGCCTCCGTACAGCCCAGATCTTCATCCCATCGAAAATATCTGGGCTATTATGAAGAAAAAGTCTGTAGAGGTAATCCCCAAACACAACAAGACTTAAAGCGGCAAATTCAAAGTGCTTGGGATGAAATTAATGATGACGACGTCACTGGAAATTTGGTGAATTCCATGAAGCACAGGTGCACAGCGGTTATTAAGGCAAATGGCAGTCACACTAGATATTAAATAGGAGGTCCCAACTAGTGTGTACAAAATACAATTGATAAATTTTATTGAATCTATTTATAACATGTTTTTTTTGTATCTTAATAAACGTAATATTTATAAAAAATCATCTGAATTCCTATGAATTTTTTTAATTTTCGAATAAAACCAAAAATACTGATTGAACCATATAATATTTTTAGTAAATATTACCTGAGGTAATATACAAAATTATTTCACCGAATAAGCATCACTACTTCTTTGGAAAAAATCGCTTCAAATCGAAAAATGATAGGTGTCCGGATTTCATTGAACACCACTGTATGTTTCTATTTATCGTTGCTCGCTTACCGTTACTAGGTTAGCTTACCTTAGGATAGATCGATGCTCCAACTTGAACATCTTGATTTGTGCTTTTATATATATTTTTAGTTCTTCATCGCTTTTGTAACACTCCTAACACGTCCGACTATGAATATACACAGATCCATATCTGAGAATCTTTAATAGACTAAGCAAAATAATTTTGAATGTAATGGAAATTCTTCTGATGAAGGAATTACAATAATTCTGAAGAAAACCTACTCAAAAAAAATTATCAAATAAACTTAATAAACTTCTTTTCCGAATTTGTAAATTTTTTACGTCTTTGATTTTGTATGGAACTTTTATTATGACTTTACTGTATTCTTTAAAAAATTGCCAAAATCATGATGACATCATTCGAACGTGACTTTTCAGTCTGCACCTGGCATATAGAGAAAAACCGATGGATTTTCCAGATATGAATTAGGTTTGAAGAACAGGAATGACCGGGCATAGTAAAAGTGACTTAATTTTGAAAAATATTCTAAATTTATTCCTAAAAAGTGCTGTTTTTTTTTTTTTTTTTTTTGGTTTTTTCTAATAAATAATAAATCAAAATTTTTTTAAACAAATTGAATTGATGAAAACTCCAAGGTTGTATTTTTCGGGAGAAATTAACATTTTTAATTTAATTTTTTTTTTTTGCCTTTTCTTTCCATATTTATGTTTAAAAGTCATATTTTTGATAGGAATTTAATTTGAAGGTTTTTTCTGTTGAAGAAAATAATTAATAATTATTCAAAGTGAATAAGAAATTTCTGGTTATTAATTCTTCGGCCCCGCAAATTATTTCCGTTTTTGTGTTTTTTTTTTTTTGAATTGCAAATACCAATTGATAAACTTTTAAAAATTATAAAATCAAAAACTTTGATAAATTTAGGTCAATTTAGGTATGTAGTAGCGAAGAGAACAAAGGGCCCCTTAAGATTCAGTGCCGAAAATAAAGTAAATTTGTACAATCGTGACATAAAATGATTACTAAACTTTGTAAGTGAAATAATTTAATTTAAATCAGTATTGTGAGACACAAACTATGCGATGTAGAATATCATAATTGGCTACACAATTCTATATAGAGAAATATCAACTACATATTGCCTTCACGTAGATAATGAGAGAATAAAAAATTGATAGAAACTTTTATAAATTACCACTTCCTAAAAATTGGTTTAGTACTTAAAGCTGTTTTTAATAAAAATAGTTTTATTACAAATATCTAATTCATTTTGGAATTTTCAATTTAGAATTTTTAGAAATCTCAACATAATGCACTTCTGCACTAATAATTTGGACAGTTCTCATAAAGTCGACAATGTGGTCATTATTATCTAGATCAATTTTAATTACCTACACAATTTGTCTACTCTTAAATGAAAGTCTAGGCGACATTCCTTGTGACCCACTCAGCTGACATAGGCTTTTCTGTGACCTCGTTTATCTGGAATATACTACATTCTAAATTTCATGAAAATCTACCCACTATTGACCGAATTTGGGACATTTTTTATTTTTTACATCCCTTCGTGACGACTGTAGATAAATCTCATTTTATAAAATTGGCCTATTCAGAGTAAGCATTCCAAGTTTCATAAAAATCCATCCACTATTGAACAAATTAGGGACATTTTTATAATTCTGTATAGTTTACCCAATGTTTTGCAAGCAAAATAAATTTTCGGACATTTCAAATGAAAATTAAAGAATGATCAAAAGTTCATTTAAACCCCAATATTGAATTTAACCAGAATATGGCATTTCTTTTTTCCTATTATGTGGTCTCAATTTTGATAATGACAGGAATATGAAAATTTTATATACACTATATCGGAAACTCCATAGTATTCGGCATAACAAGATTATACGGAAAAATTAGAGAACATTTCTTAAATTTTTTAATTATTTTTTTTTTTTTAACCATTTTAGTATTGTAAAACAATGAATGAATGAAAAAAAAAAAATAAAAAATGTAAGTAAAAAATTGGAAATTTCCTTAATTTTCTTCGTATACTAGTTACTGTACGAATACGAGTGTCAAATAGTGTATGGCAAAAAAAAAGTCGCTAATTACAATGATTAAATCATTCTTATTGTTGAAGTAATACCTTTTAAAACACAAGAAAGAAAGAAAGTGAATAAAAAGAAACACGATAGAAAAAACTACCCCCAACAGCTGCTGTGTTATACAAAACATACGTGGCAAATTCAGGAAAACCAGGCCAAGGATTGAGTACATATATACCTTGAAACGTATAATTATTCTTCCTACTAGACTACCTTAACAAAATTTCCAGCTAGCAATGAATATGAAACAAAATAGACGTCGTCAAAGCTTTCGGAATCAAATTATAGTAAAAAAAAAAAAAAAAAAAAATTTCCAACAGGATTTCAATGAATTACAAATGCATGTGTAAACATAACCAACTACATAGGACTGAAATTCCTGTCTTGGCCAATAATTTAGTAAAGCTCTGAAGAAAACAGATGACCTTAAAGGACCAAAAGGCAAGGAGCACTTTATCAAAGCAAAAATAGTAATAAAAAAAAAAATTCTCAAAATAAAGAATAAAACAATTAAACTTTTTCGAACATTCAATTTCATTGCAAAATGACATCATTTATTGCAAAAAAAAAAAAAAAAAAAAAAACAATTAAAAAAAACCAAAAAAATATACTCCCTCTGTCCGAAAATATGGTACATATTTTGAATTTATTTTTGCCCAAATTATATATTTACAATTTCCGTTACTGGGTCTGTTTTTTTGGGAATTTTTATCGGCTATTGATTAACTTTCTCAAAAAAAAAAAAAAAAATTATTTTTAATCTACATACTTATAAATGTTTATTCCTAATATTGACACTATTGATATTTGCTGGGAAGATACAGAAAACTTCAGTTGTGTTTTTTGACGTTTGAACAAAACGACGGCCATTTAAAGCATAGCTTTTAGTCAAATAAAAATTTGTTCTTAAAAAAACAAACATAATACAAAAAAAAGACTGAAATAAGGTAAGATAAAAAAATAAATAAATGTTTCCATTAGTGCCATCTATACATCAACAAATTTAACATTGAACAGCGATAAATCACATTGCTTAAATGAACGCTATCAAATGTATGGTAACCGTCCTTATTTTATAATTTTTTTCGTATAAATAAAATTCAATTTATATGGATCCTGTTTTTTTCCAAGATTTAAAATTCGAACGAGATCTGAAGATATTTTTAGCTGGGTACTAATTCAACGTGATTACCGGACGAAAATCTTCATTGACTTCAAGCTTAGCGGATACGATAGATCTTTCTAGTGAGAACACCCAATTTGGTCTATCTAGTTGCAAAAAAAAAAAGACTTTGTGATGTAAAAATACATGTATTTACAGTCGTTTGTATTTACAAACACTAATGACGAATTAAATTTCTTTGCAGCGCTTCAATAACACCAAAAATGTATACACAAAGAATTCTCTGCTTGTTTTCTCTGTGATACTATTGTATACACATATCTTAAAACTTATACAGTTAAGTTTACATAGTTTATCGAATTTAAAAAAAAAAGTTATTTTTTTCATCTTACATGGTTTTTGGCTAACTTGTTACTATAGGGAATCGTATCTTTCTTTGCACGGTTTTTCGCAGAACGTCTGTATCATGTAAAAAAGAGAGTTGGATGTACTTGATTATAACTTTTTTTTTTTTTTCTTTAAATATATTCCAGATTTTAGGACAGAGGACATATTTTTATTTTAAAAGGAATTTAATTCAAAATTCACAAATTTAAAAAAAAAAAAAAAAGGATTTATCATAACAAAAACTAATCAACTATAAAAACTGATAAGAACACGCTTATTATTATTATTTTATTACTCCCTCCGTCCAGAAATAATGTGTCCGATTTGGTATTTTTTTCTTATTCATGAATAAGTGTCGATTTTCTCAAAAATTATTTATTTCACATAAATTAAAGAACAAATTTCATAAAAAAAAATCTTAATTAATTTTTTATTATATAAATTTAATTAATCTACTATATTTTGAAGTATTGTCAGAATTTTCTCTCCGATACTTAAAATTTATTGGCAACAATTATGATTGAGCCTTGATGCCTTAACTTGCTGCTGAGTTCTAACAATGAATGATCGAGAGCTTGGCAACAGATGTCACATATGTGGGACAGCTAGCTCTCTTTTTTTTTCAGGAAATTCTGGTAGCGAACGAGTTAAACTAGTCAAATTAGGTTTCTTTCAAGCATTGGCAGCCAAACAATATTGTTTTCATTGTCCATATTTTTCGGGGGGGAAATCGAAGTTTGGAATTTTTTGTTAAAAAATTACTGTTTTTAATGTAACACCTTTTTTCTGGATCTGATGTAATATTCTGGACCCAACAACAAACTTATTGTCATATATTTGCAACTAGTCAATGGAAATCCTTAAGTGGTAGCGAACGGAGCGAGCATGAATAAAGTCACTACTAATAACATAAAAATAACAATTAATAAATAAATGACAAATTGGTAGTCATTGTTGGGTTCGCGAAATTACACAAGACCCCTAATATTTACTTTCTTAGTTTTTTCATAAAATCCCAAATCAATCGATTATTTCTGGACGAACGGAGTAATATTTTCTTTACTTGTAAATATCAATAAACATCAAAGAAAAAAAAAAAAGAAAACAATAGTAACAATAAAAATAATAAATAAATAAACAAATTTTTTTTTTCCTTTTTTTGACATTTTACACACCTCCGGTCAAGAACAAAAAAAATAAAAATATAACGCACACATGCACACATTCTCTCGCGTATTTCCAAATTAATAAATGAAGATATTCCTTTTTCTATATTTCCTTTTTTCGTTTTATTTAAAACAAAACTTTTAAGAATATTTTTAAATTTGAGATAAATTATTATTATTTTTAAATCTGAATTATTATTTTTTTTTTCTCTAAAAATAAAAAAATCATTCACCGCATTTACACATAATCCAATGCACACACCTATTCTTCTTTTACCCCACTCACACACACACACATCCGCACAATCGTTCCATTATGAATATTGAAAAACATTATCACATTATATTATTTAAAAACAACTTTTATTTGTTTTCGATTGTGTATATTTATGAAATTCAGGAAATTTAACAAAAACAAAAAAAAAAACAAAAACAAAAACCACCGACACTTTCTTTTACAATAATCAAATTGAAACTGAATGAAAGTAAAAATAAAGGTTCATGTCTTTGCTCAATGGAAATGAAAAAAAAAAAAATTTTCTCACTCTTTTTTTTTGTTTGTTTTTTTTTTTTTTTTGTTATAATTTTTTTTGCAATTAACCTCATTAACTATCTCTTTCTATCATTTTGAAATAATGTGTGCATGTGTTTCTTTTTTATTCTTTTTCTTTGGTTTGAAATAATTTAATTTTAATTGTTTTTTTTTTTAATGAAAAAAAAAAAAAAATTATTCCACCTTGAATTTTTTGCGATAAAAAAGAGCAAACATTAAAAAAAAAAAAATTGAAAAAAAGAAAAAAAAAGAGATTTTGTTTTTGTAAATATTTAAATAAAAAGAGAAAGGAATTAATGCAAACAAAGTTGCTGGAGAAGATAAAAGAGAAGTGATTGTGTGCGTGTGTGTGCGTGTGTGTGAGGATGTGTTTCTTATTTGATTCATAATTTGATTTTGATTAAAATAAAAAAAAAAATTAATAAATTCATAAACAACAATTTTTTTTTATATAAAGAATAAAAAAAAAAACTGATTAACAAAAAAAAAAAATTTAGCAATTGATAAAAAAAAAAAAACTTTGTATCCGTTTTAATTTTTACTTTCTTCTTTAGTAATATTCTTCGTTATATAGTGAGAGGGGAAAAACAGAACACTTGTGTTTGAGAAGAGAAGAAAAAACAGAAAATAACGGAAGAATTGCGAAAAATTCTACGCATGCAGAATAATAATATGGAAATACTAACTCCTTATCTCACATGGGTCAATTGGGGAAAATTTGAAGCACAGGTTTAAAAATTATGAAAAACATTAATCGAAATTCTGTAAAATGTCAAACGACAATTGATTGTCATTTTCAATACAGCTAGAAAATGATAAATTTGAGATGCAGTAGAAATGGTTACTTTTTTTCTTATCTTGTCTTTCGTTTACTCCAAACGATTCAAGCGCAAGTTTTCCATATATCAAAGCATCCGTAATGATTTGCACTGCATAGTTTCATATGACAAGAATGGGTGTATCCAAGAGTCTTAAGCACATAAATCTCCCAATACGAAATTCTAGCATAAAATTTTTTGCTAAAGCAGGTCTCACATTGATCAGTCATGTGATGACTGTCAGTCGTGTCTGATAGAAAGCTGATTGCTCACGAAAATTGTGAAAAATTTTTGAGTTTGACTGACAAACCATCATACACTTACATTAATCAGTTTTCTCTCAAAAGCTAATGGAAAGCTAATCAATGCGAGTTGTAGGAGTATTATATTAGTTTCATAATAGTTGTTAATTAATACAAATGATTGTGGCATAGCAATTGAAAGGTTATAGAATAGTTGTTATATTTCGAATAACAGTTGTATTGTTTGAATAATGTTTAGTTAGAAAAGGCAAATGAACAGGTCGATAAACACAGAGTTGAATGGTCAAGTCGGTAAAGACCTCGTTTCTAGAAGCTGATGAGACCCTGGATCAAATCCAGGCTCGGTTCTTCATGTATTTATTTTTCTTTGCCTACAAGTTCACGTTAAAAAAAAATTATTTTTGTAACGGATAAACTGACAGATCCAGAAATGGCGGACTATCCAATTTTATTTGAAATTAAAAAAAAAAAAAAAAAAGTTTTATAAAACTTTTCCATTTTCCGATAAAATTTTTATTTCATTTTATTTTCAATTTTTTTTTCCTATCGACACTTATTTCGTTTAAAATAAATAATTTTTTAAAAGTTATTCAAATAAAACTCTCTTGATTTAAGTAAACGTATTCAAGAGTTCAAAAAATTCAAACTGCTGAAATTAAATTTCTTAATTACTAATTAATTACTAAGCGCTTAAGACTCCTGGATGGATTCAATATCTCCATTATTACATCTCGACGTTTCTACGATAAAAAATAAATTAGTATACAACCCACCCTTTCATAGAAAAGACAAAGTTTGTGTGAACGCGGCAAAAATAACATAAATTTCTACATTTTTTCGCTCCGGGTAGACGAAACAAGTCGTATCTTATAAGCTAGGCCGTGGAATATACTCGCCTTTGAATATTTGGCACAACGCGTCAACAAAGTTGCATTACGGGGGGTCATATAGTCCCTAATTCAATAGTTGGGGATAATCTTCTATTCGAATTCGATTTCGATGTCAATCAGCTACAAACAGGTTGAAAACATTTTATTTGAAAGAAATTAAAAAAAAAAAAAAGGAAAACAAATCAAGGAATGCATTTTTATTAATTATTTATTTGAACTTTTCTCCTTTTTTTTCTAGTGACTTCTCCAACCAAAACCTGCTATATAACCCAGCAAAGCCTTTCGGCAACTAATTACATTTTCATTGCTGAAGTCATCAAATGTTTAAATAAAATATTCCAAGCTAGAGAATAGCAGTCAATAATAAAATGCAATAGTTTTTACCGATTATAATGCATGAAATCATCGATACTGGGTAATACAAGAAGTAGCCGTTATGGAATACCGCCTATGACATCGTAATGTTCGAATTGATCAATGACATGAAGTAGGATTTGTTAATACGGCGTTAATTACATAGGTCAATTTCTCCTTAATTTTATATGAGATTGATATTTTTTTACCGACTTCTTCCGCTATATTCAATTTTTTATTATTATTTGTTAATTTATTTAGATACCCTAAAGAAAATCACAATTATCTCGTATAAATGAAGTTGAATTTAAATGTAACTTCCATGTAAACGCAGGTCGAACTGAAATTGAATTGATTCGACCAAAGTCTATTAAATCAGGCCCTAAACTTTGAAAAAGAAATACACAACAGCTTAAAAAAATATTAGATTAAAACATCGATTATGCAAAGAAACCTCATAACGTGTTTGTTCCCTTCCAACCTATTGTTATTTCTCTACATTTCAGTGGCAAATGATGAATTAAAATGTATAAAGTTTAGCTTTAAGCTCTTTTATAAGCTTTAACTGCACTAAACACTGGAAGAGTCAAACTTATATATCGTTCTAGCAACATTCTTGGTCTATAGAAAGAAATATATCTCGTCATTAGTGTTCGTAAATAGTGTAAAGGCATGTGTTTTTATATCAGAGTTTATCTTTCAAATACTAACAACTAAATAAATTGTTTGCAGACTGAAAATGTGTGAGAAAACCAAAAAGTTGGACTAAATACTTTCGTAGCTGACAGTTCTTCGGGGTTTTTGTTTTGAGTTATGATTTTCATTGGATTCATATTAAAATTGAGATTTATAGTTTTATCAATTTGGATTCGATTTCAAGTTGATCTGTCCAGCTTTCTGTATTCATAAAAATGCGAATTTGAAACTCAACATCAATCTCTAATTCGGAGCTTTTAATACCGCATATATACGTTATAAATTAATTAATTATCTCCTCTCTCTCTTCCTATGATAATACACACAATATGTGAAAAAAGGGGGTAAATTTCGGAAATGTCAAAAAAAACAAATCATTGTTTTCTTTTAATTCTCCTTCCACCCACAAACACATACACACAGCCACTACGCTCAACTAAGCTAAAATCCACATTTTTCTCTCTGCGTTTATTTTCAAAATCATTTTCGAATTTTTAAACCCCTCCCTTTAATTTTAATCGAAATTTTTAATTTTAATTATTAAAATTTAACTTGATAAGAAAAACCGGTAACTGCATACGCACACACACACACGCACACATAATTAATTTGCACGTAAATATCCGGCAAAAAGGCCTACATATTTAAAATTAGGGAAAAAAAAGGGAGATAATATTTGACAGTTTATGAATTAAAAAAGGGTGGGAGTAGAAATGTGTAAACCAAAGAGGAGAAACTTTTTTTTTATATTTATTAGAATTGTTTGATTAATTAGTAAGTTTTTTTTTGTTTTTGTAAATCACTTCGAAAAAAAAAATAGAAAATAAAAATTAACACAACACATTTTTTTAATCACACAAAACAACACAAAATGTTGAAAAGTAAAAAAAAAGAAAAAAAATGTTTTTCTACGAATTTAATGCTTTTTTTTTGCCTTTTATTTTGGTCGGGATTTTATTTTTCTTTTTCTTTTTTGCGTTAGTATTCGACGTATTTAAGTTCCGCTCTATCAGACAAGCCTGGTGTCTCGGCTCAGTCTCTTCGGAATCGAGGGAAGACCTGAGTGAAAAATTTCTGAAATTTTTTCATCGTAATCGTGAAAAAAAAAATAAAAAATATAAAATAATAAAAGAGGAGAAAAGGTACTTTGTTTTTTTCTTTTTTCTTTTTCATATCGAATCGAAATTCGAATTCCACACGCGCGCACAATACAATTTTAAAAATTATATATTATTGTTTTGATTAAAAGAGATAGTTGTGCGTGTGTGTGTGTGTGTGTGCGTATGAGAACATCGAATGTGTTTACTCAGTTGGCGACGCGACGGTCTAATTAAGAAGAGGAGAGCAAATTTTTTTTTTATTTCTTCTTTTGAAGTTTACTATTTTTTAATGACGTCATTATTTTGTTTGTTTTCTAAAAAAATTCGATTTAATGAAATTAAAATTTCCAGATCAAAAATTTGAAAAGAAAATTAAATCAATTTTTGTTCCTCAGTTAACATACATTTAGGCGTACACATGCGCAATAAAACTTATAAATGAAGAGACAAAATATTTTTCATTGATTGCAGAAATCTCTCAAAAACTAGAAGCCGGAAAGCAAAATTTTCTTTTTGCAAAGCAATTACGTAGACTTCTATTTCCCCTTAAATTTGTATGAAATTGGATTTTTATGCCCTATGGTTGGGCATACTAGTTTAGTCACTACATTTGTAACGGACGGCTCGATTTATGAATGCTTGTCTCAAAAACGCGTTATCCAATTTTGACGAAATGTGAGTTGATTATTCCTTAAATCGATTTAGTATTTCATTTCAGCAAAATCGAGCGAGGTGTGGGAGCGAAGTTATTAAGCAAAAATCAGGGTGATCAGAATGTTTTGTAGTTTTTCTTTTATGGGTTTCCAAATTTAATCGGAAAATTTGTGAATTTGATTCGATTAAATTATTTACATACGTTGAATATATAAGTAGGTTATGTTAAATTTCACTAAAATCGGTTCAAGGATAATGGAGAAAGAAACACCCGTAGGAGAAAGTGTAGGAGTATTAGTTTCATAATAGTTGTTAATACAAATAATTGGCATAGCAATTGAAAGGTTATAGAATAATTGTTATATTTCGAATAACAGTTGTATTGCTTGAATGTTTAGTTAGAAAAGGCAAATGAACAAATCGATAAACACAGTGTTGAATGGTCAAGTCGGTAAAGACCTCGTTTCTAGAAGCTGATGAGACCCTGGATCAAATCCAGGCTCGGTTCTTCATGTATTTATTTTTCTTTGCCTACAATATCAGATGTGGGGTATTATTCACAAAGGCTTCTTCCTAAAAATTGAATATGTGCAATTATATTTTTGTAGTTGGCTTTATTGTGTGTTAACTTGGTTGGCTGCTTACAGATTCATGATGGTCCTGTGTATATCCATGAAATCAGCCGAGGGCGGCTGTACTGTCAGAATGGCCAAACTGTAGGAGTATTAGTTGCATAATAGTTAATGCAAATAATTGGCATAGCAATTGAAAGGTTATAGAATAGTTGTTATATTTCGAATAACAGTTGTATTGTTTGAATAATGTTTAGAAAAGGCAAATTGAACAGATTGACAAATACAGTGTTGAATGGTCAAGTCGGTTAAGGCCTCGTTTCTAGAAGCTGATCAGACTCTGGTTAAAATCCAGATCACGGTTCTTCATGTATTTATTTTTCTTTGCCTGCAAAAGTAAGCTTGTTCATAAAGTTTTTTAATGTATACTTTAAAAGCTAATATAATTTGATTAAAATTTGCAGAATTACTTTATGCTATTAGAAAGAAAAGATAAGTGATCTAGAATTGTTTATTTGTAGTATCAACTGTCAAATTTTATTTCACTTACAGTTACAATAATATAATCAATTAGAAACGACAAAAAAATTTCGTTTCGCTTCAAGTCCATACTAGGCTTAAGGCATAGAATACTATACCAAGTTACTTGGTATACATGGCAGCTTGAAAATTGACTTAAGATCGACTTGACACTTAATCCAAGTTTTTGGCTTTAGCAGATTGAAAGATTGACTTGAAATCGACTTCAAATCAACTTCAATTTGATAGATGCTTACCGAGGTTAGGTTTCCCTTCTCTTCATACTTCATTTCATTCAAGTCGATCTGCGTTTACATGAAAAATTGCGATTCGATCAGAAACATTTTTTTGACTCAAGTCAATTCGGTTTCACACGCGCAATTTTCGGATTGAACTCGACTTCAAAGTAGATCATGTAAACGAAGTAAACTTTAATACTTTTCCAACCAAATCTACAAATTTGGTCTAACAAACTGACCAATAGATTTTGGTAGCAACTTAACAAATTCGATAAACTTTTTGGAGCATCCTGTTACCAGCTCCAAATTTTCATGTAAAGATAAATTCAAAATTCAATTTTTGAAATTACAAAAAAAGTTGAATGAAACTGAAAAAAATGGGGAAAAAATTATCAATCTCTAAAAAAGTGCGGGAAAACAAGTCTTCGTACTTGCAAATCAAGAATCTCTACTTCACGGAATTTACAAATGAAAAAAAAAATAATTTCCCCGTTTTCGATAATGAATTTTGAAGAGATTTAATTTAAGAGATTTTTAAAGCAATTTTTATGCTCTTTTATTAAATTACATTTTAAAGATGGAGCAGTATAATTTCGTAGCTTTTAATTTGTTTTTTTTCGGTAATTTAAGTTATTCGCTGATTTTCGGAGAATTATGACGTCATGTTTCTGAAAACTGTGACCTCACTTGTGGGTGGCATTGCAGCCCCACAGATATTTGGTTTTTATTACAAAAACAAAATACAGTTCCAATACAAGCTTATCGTATATAATTCACAAATGACATTTATTTGAAAAAGCCTTTGGCAAGCGAATAATATACAGGCATCCCTCGAAAAGCACGGTACTTGAGTAGCACTAAGTCGCAAATAACACGGTCAAAAATTGCGACAATCCTCGAATAACACGGGATTTGAATTACACAAATTTGCCAATGTGTAAACGAGCACACAAACGGATTTGATTCAGTAGCTAGAATCAGATTTTTCAGCAAATATTTCGCCTTTTTAGTACTAAAACGTGGAAGACCCTAATGTTTTCATAGTAACAAAAGAAACACCAACACAAACCATTTAATTTTTATTAAAATATTTTCAGAAGAAATATAATTTATAAATAATAGAAATGGAATGAAGACTACATAAAAATGGCATACAATATGTTTGGGAGGTTTTCAATCTTTGATGAAAAAGCTTGAAATAATAAAAATATCCGGAAATTTAATTAGTAATTCGCACACGCAACTAACATTTTTTTTTTAACGTAACAAAACACATCTATATCAGTGACCGAGGAATGAGTTTTTGATGAACAGACGAACATTTGGGTAGCATTATAAAGAACCAATAATGTTTTCTCTGCTAGGACGGATAAGAAGATAAAATCTATAAACAGGAATTAAGAAAATCAATCATCCTTCTTTTTAATATTAGACGAAAGAATTATAAAATTTACTAAACCAAATTTACAGAATTTACTCTTCTGTGAAATTAAGCATTTTGATTCTTCTCGTTCATATTCTCAACACCAAATCAGTTATGGCGTTTACATGATCTACTTGAAGTCCACTTCAAACCAAAAATCGTCCCTGTAAAGCTGTATTGACTTCAATTCGACATTTTTCTGATCGAATTGAAATTTGCATGTAAATCGACTTGAAATTTTACTATTTTTTACTATTTCAAGTTAATCTTTCAATCCGGTAAAGATAAAAAACGCGGGTTGAGTTCCAAGTCGATCTCAAGTCAATTCTCAAGTCGCCATGTAAACTCCATCTTTTGCTAAAAGCTCTATTTTTTAATGGTGATTCCATATAAATAATAAGTTCAAATATGCCTTATAATGCAGAGATCAAACTCATTCCTTGTAAAAGGCAAATCATTATTTGAAAAGAGTATTTATTGTTTTGGAATTAAGGAAAGGTTAAGAGTGAAACTTCAATGGAGTGAGTGCCTGATGCAAAGATTTCATATTTCATCATTAATCTGTTTATAATTTCAAATTTTTAGAAACAGAGAATGAAATTTTCAATATTCTGAATGAATAAATAGAATTGAATTTTAATTTTTTTTTTGAATTTTCTACAGAAGCACTTGTCCCCTTAAATATATAGACCACTCATACCAGATATATGTATATAAGATTCAATTCTTCTAAAAACTAGAATACGGGTTCATGCCTCTATTCTCGTCCGTCCTAGGACAGAAGATATTACTAGTTCTTCAAAATCCTGGCCAAAAGTGCTCCTGTTCATCAAAAACTCACGTTTCGTCACTGGCATTGATATAGACTAACTTTGCTGCAAAAGTTTTGTAACTTCATTTTAATCCTTCAATTTCTTCTCTATCAACGGAATTTTTCTGCATTGAAATTTATCTTGTAATAAACGAAGTAATTTGATTATATAATTTTAAATGTAGGATTTTTCTTTAAACCGGAACTGAATCGGAATAAAAAAATTTTTAGAAACTTAAACCGTAAACCGGAACCAAAAACATTTGCTTGGTTAAAAGCTATCAACATAATAAAAAGGAACAAAAAAACTTTTAAAATAAACAACTTTTATCAATAAAATGCACTTAAAAGTAAAAATTAATTTTTAATATTAAGCTGTAAATTTACAGCTTTTCAAGTTTGAGCATGAGTTGCATATTTATTGTTTTGGCTTCCACAAAGTTTCATGATTATATTATATATTATAATTTTTGATCCATTTTATTTTACTTTTTAGTCATAACATTTATAAGAAGCTTGATGGCTGTGTGGTAATGCGAGGAGTTAGCTATTAAGGGATCTCTGGTTCGACCCCCTTTCAAAAAATTAAAATTTTTACAATAAATTCACACTCCATCGAGTATTTTCCAGAAAATCAGAAATTCTTTTTTTCTAGAAAAACATTGTTTCCGGCCACACCGAGATCGAACCCATGACCACTGCTTACGAGTCCCACACTTTACCACTACTGCAAACTCGACAGTTAAGGAAGTTATTTTCTATTTATTTACTTTAAAATATCGGCGCCCTTACACATATTTTTAGGATTCGTATCTGTTAAATTTTATGGGTTGTAACCCAATATCAACTTAATCCATCAGTTTGATGCCTTTTAACCTGAATTCGATTCTACATGGAAAAGTGTTAAAAGTTCAAATCAATGAAAAAAAGGAGAATCAAATGCCAATTCTCATTCGCAATTATCTCTTCGAATAAGAAGAATACACAAAAAAAAATCCCCTTATTCAATTCAAATTCGAAAAAGGGGTTTCTATAGTTCATTAAATTTTATTACGAAATAAAATGAAAAAAAAAAGAGAGAGATGACACACGAAATACAAATTTTGTTGCAAATTTACAAGCCGCTAATTTGTTTATGATTCCCCTCAATCTATCCTTGAAAAGGTGCAATGACTTTTCTTTTTATTAGTAGTCCGCTTTCACACGACCATTATTTGAATTGATGAGTTATATAAAAAAAAAAGCCAACAAATTAATAGATAAATGAAGTGAGGAGGGAGTGACGTTTCGGAATAGTCACATAAAAATAAGCTCAGGTTTCTGTTTTAATATCGATTCTCAAATTTTTTTTTTGTTATAAGAGAAAATAATTGTATCCAAAATAAACATGAAAAAACAGTAGCAGTGCATTTTTACTTTACCGACAAAACGAATGTTTTTAGGAAAACTTAACGTCTTTTCTAGAAGGGGAAAAGAGATGATGTAAAATCCGTTTCATTAAAAGTAATTAGCTCCATCTCCATGTCCGTCAACTTCTTAAAATCGTTGATAAAATCTATGGCAACACCATAAAACGTCATAAAACGAGACAATTTTGTAGGCTGATTTCGACAAAATTCATACAGTTTATGTATTTGACCCTAACTTAGAACTGATTAGTTTTTGGACTACATTCGAGTATGAAAACACTGTCTAAGAACACTTTGCACTAGTTGTGCAAAAACTCTGTGCCAAAACTATGCGCCCAATTTTGATGAAATTTGCACAGTTTGTGTATTAAGGATAAACTCAAATTTAATGAAATTTTCAACGAAATTGACGCATGGCAACACTAATTCATAAAACTGTTTATAAAAACGTTTTTGTATTTAAAATCTTTTGTCCGAATTCAATGAAATCCTGACAGTCTAGGCATTTCAAATCATCCAAAGACTATTGGATTTTTCATCAGAATTTGACTATGGCAACACGTTTTTTTGTATGCTTCATGGAAGCTAAACTACTGGATAGAACTCGACGAAATTCACACACCTGAAGTAATCGGCAGATCTGATAAATTATGCACCAAATTCTGATGGAGACGCAACGGATGAGAGGTGAGAAGAGTGAACTGGGTATGTGAGGAAGCATAGCCAGACAAACGGAGCCGGTTTTAAAACGAGAGCGCAGTGAGCCATTCAATGACATTTTCGGTAAACTTCCATAGCGGTCAGACCGCAATAGAGAAAAGTGTAAACTCACCGCTATGGTTTACTTCGCTGATTATTTTTTCATATTTTTTTGTACATTTGTTTTCCAGTTTCGATAACAATGTGTACTCTGTATTTCGTCTTTGCCAACTAGTTGACAGGATTATTTGTTACATTAATGAAACAGTATTGAGATAAAGGGGTACTATAACATAACGCTATAAAGATATATCAAAATTTTGTACTATACAATGAAAACTTTACTGTCATAAAAAAATATCATAAGTTCTGACCGACAAAATTTTATATGGGTTCTCTGAGTGATTCAATTGATAAATATGGAATAATTTCCACCATTCCTTTCAACACACAAATAATTTTACACCCATAGAAAAATTTCAAACCCATACAAACATTTTCGAGCGTATTTCTCAAATAACCACGAAAGCTCGCTCAAATTATACCAGTTTTAAAGTGGTATAAATTCATATTTTGGACATATTATGACCCGTTCGCCAGAATACGAATTTTCGTAGCAGTCATAATTTCAGTCAAAATATTAATGTCATAAATATTTCTGACCGCAAAACTGTCACAATGCCAGAATAAGCATGTTAATCCCAATAAGTGAAAGAGTGAATTCTAGAAACTTTGGATTGAAAGTAGGAAAAGCTTGGTTATATCTAGGAAATCTCTTCTTTATCCCAATAAGCCAAAATTGAAATCTAGGAAAATAAATATGTGTTTTTCACTAGTTGTTGCGCAGAGCAAAATTCTAACATTGAATACAACAACGAAGTGGATCTACTTTTACCAGTTTTTTGTTGTTTTCAATGTTGAAATTTTGCGGAGCTCCGAAATTAGTGAAGAAAACACCATAAATGTAGTTACTGAAAAATAAAAACGAATACAAAATACATTTTTAATATAGCATTTTATCTTTCCATTATACCAAAAAGTTTTCTCCTGTAACGTCTTACTAATACCTGATTTCATACTTACTATATATAAAATTTAGTATCAAGAAGCAGCGAATTATATACCAATGAAAATTCATTTCAGCCAATATTCATGAATTAATCTTTCAGGGTAATTTGCTATTGTAAACTAGGATAGATATTTGCTAGTTTCAAATCAAGAAATTCTACTATTTCCAGCAAAGTTTACTGATTTCTATAAAACTTTTATTATAACATTCGACATTTACTAATAAACAATAAAAACAAACAATAAAATAAACAATAAAAACGAGTAAATTAAAGAAAGAATCTAGTAAATTATACTAAATCAGTTTTTCGTTAACGAGTAAACAAGTATTGACATTTGTTATTTTCAGTAAAAAAGATTTGCTTGTTGTGAGTAAGATTTACTAATTATTAGGAAATGTTTATTTGATCTTAGAAACTTCGCATGGGGTTTTATAAAATGTATGCCAAGAAAATCGCTTACTGATTTCGAGTAAAGATTTTTTGAACATTTACTGTTATTTAGTAATTGTGTCTTGAATAAAGTAAAAAAAAAAAAGCATGGGATTATCACTTTAGGGATTAATCTTTATTTACTGAAAATCAGTTCGAAGATTTTACTAAAATACAGAAAAGCTTCCTATTTATAAACATATAGTAACTTAAAATCGGCCTATAGCCGATCAAATTTGTATATCGATTTATGCAAGCCCGTGTTGAATACATAGACAATACTAAGCCGAATTTTGATAAAAATCGATCCAAGGATAGTGCAGAAACAAATAGTTATAGGGTAAAATTGACATGACCATAAAGTTTTGTTCATTTTTTGTTAAGTTTTTCAGATCTACTTCAAAAACTGGTACGCCAATTTGAATAAAACTTGCAAAATAGATTTATGGTACTAGTACCCAGGTAATCTGTAAATTAGAACAATTTCAAAAAAGAGATAACAAAGTTACAAAGAAAAAACTTTGAAATATTATAAGGTGTAGATTTTCTCAGATTTAATTCATTGAACTATAGATTTGTTAACTACGAGTCGCATTTCCACCATAGGCCATCATCGGCTATAGGCTGATTTTAGGTTTCTATTGAGTAGTCCAGAAAGTGTTTTCTGTTTTTACCAACACACGGCATTAGTAATTCTTTTATGTGGAACTTATACATGTCAAACGTAAATGATTTTTTGATAATACAGACTAATGTTTAGTTTCCGTAAAAATTTCAGTTGATCGGTCGTTTTGTATTTGTTTGACGTAATTTTTCGATATCCATATTTTAATTTTTAATTCAAAAAAGATAAATCAACTGTAGAAGGACACAGAAAGATATGATGCACCGTGGCTTGGTAGACCAACTGAGGTTGCAGACAAGTTAAATTCATCCAAAACAATTGTTGACGACTACTTGAGGCTTGGGTCAGGGCCGAATTTAGGACCTCTGGACCCCTAGGCTGAACCTGTGGTGCGGGCCCTACTAGGGAGGATTTTTTTGAATACAAATCTCCATAAAATCAAAAAAGGAATTTAACAAACAAACAAATTTTATTTATTAGTAATTCAAATACAATACTTTCCGAAACGAGCAAACTTGAAATTATTGTCAAATAATCTTAGTGACTAATTGGTTTGCGCCTACACTTCATACTCATGAAAGTACTTATAATATCTTCATAAGTTATGCTTTAGACAGATCTCCGATTTTAATTATAATAATTATTATTTAATGATACTTCTGGATGACCCATGACATGTCATCTTTTTCTCACAATGATCATTATTCTTTTCATTCCAAAATTTCATACATTTCTTAATTTTCATTACACAATGTTTATTAATTATTCAATGAAGCTAATTTTTTTTTTTTAACAAAATTTCTAGAAATGTTGGGAATAAAAAGAATTTTCTCTCATTTTAAGGTTATGTGAAAGAAGAAAACATGTCAAAACCGGATGAAATTTTTAAAATGTTCAAATGTAGATGGCCCTGTAAACAGTGCGAGGCAAAAATTTAGGACACACAATTTCATTTGATAATTAAGAAAATAATGATGCTTGAAAAAAATACTTAAAATTGATCATTATTACGTAAATAAAGGTCATTATCCAGTTTTAATGACCGATTGGGCAATAATGATCATTAAAGAGATCTGTCTAGGATATTAGTTTTTTTTAAATATCACTTTCAATGCTGAGCAAAGCCAAAACGTTGTCCCTGTCTTCTAACATGGAGTTGTTGTCCTTTTAGGCACGAGAATCAGTTTTTCCGTCTATGCTTTTTTCAAGCAATCTTTTAAAATTTTATATATGTTTATTGAGGCTGTAAAATGTAAGTAAAGTTCTTCCAAGAAGTCAAAAAACTTACAGCACTCAAACAACACTCGGCAGCAGCCTGTACTACAAGATTGAGTGAATGCTCAGCGCAAGGCACCCATATTGCTAAATTATTTTCTGCCAGTACCAACGCTGCAACTTTCCATACAAAAAGTTCTTTAAGCAAATTTACATAAATGCCCAAATGGCTATTCGGAATCTGTAATAAAACTATTCTTTTTTCTTTACAAGAATGTATTACGTCGAAAGATTTGAAAAAGTTCTCTTTAAGAAAACGGAGTTACTTTCATTTTTATCTGTTTCAACATATTTTAAATAATTTTCCCTTCAAATTTTCCTTTTATTAACACATAATTTGGAATTTGATGTCACTTTTTAAAGAGTTCCGATATTTCAAACCCTGTTGTAAAGATTCAGACGATTTGACAGTAACTTATAGAACAGTTACATATACATATAATTTCAGAATAACGATTTTAGCACTGATCGGATCTTTGTCGTTACAGAGTGAATTTATGTTTTGAGAATAGCAGCCTAAATGAGATTTGTTTCCTATTTTGTACCTCGGTTCTCTGGAAATATTCGTTCATAAGATTCAAATTCTTTTAGATATGTGACGTAAAGGGAATAGAGATCGAGTGGAGAGGAAGTTTGTTTTAAGAAATAATTATTAATTTGTACCACAAAAATAAAGTATTTTTTGTGGTGCGGGCTCCTAGGCTGCAGCCTAATGGGAAATTCGGCCCTGACTTGGGTACGTAAAAACTTGATGTTTGAATTCCACATGAACTTAAAGAAATTCATTTACTGCTACGTATCAGTATCTGAACTATAGCTCTTAAAACATAACCAAAGCCACTCATTTTAAAGAAAATGGTAACCGACGAGAAGAAATGGATTGTATAAAAGAATGTTCAAGCCGAGTGAGCTACCTCAGACAACAAACAGCTGATATTCATTAAAAGGAGGTTATGTTGTCAATACTATATGATGGGATTATAGTGGAATTGTGTATTTTGAACTCCTACCATATAACAGAACAATCGACTCTAGTAGTAGATAGTAGAAACATACAGAATTGGTAAATCGCAGAGATGGTGCATTCCATCATGACAACGCAAGGTCTCATACTTCTTTGGCCACTCAGCAAAAATTACTGGAACATGGCTGACGTCGCATCATCAGACTACTATCGGTTTCTTTTTTGCAAATTTCTTTGGCTGAAAAACCATTTATCTTCGACGACAGTGTGAAAACGTGCCTGTAAATATTTTTTGCTAGAATAGACCAAAAGTTGTATGAAACCGGGATGAAATTACTTGAAAGATTACAATTCATTGTCGAATGGAAATCAAAGTATTTTCTTTTTATTTCATAGTAAAAAACTGAAAAAAACGTTATCGACTACCCAATATATGTGTTTTTTTTTTAAATATATAATTTTAATTTGTCTGACATGGATCCACAATAGATGTTTTTTTTTCTTTCAGTTCAAGGGCACATCAAAATTTTACATTGAAAACAACAACAACGCTACACTTACTTTTATTTGGTGGCAGATTTCTTGCTCCAGTTTTTCTTTTAAATGGTGAACATATTGGTGGCACTGATTTGTATTTTGTTCTACTTGATTGTTGTCCCCCTGATGATTAAATGGCAGTTTTTGTTTTGACGTTTAAAAGACATAAATTGAAAAAACATTACCTTTCAAAATCGATTGATATTTTTTTATAAATTTTTATTTTCTTAATTTTTACACAATTTATTTACAAATCGTGATTTTTTTTTAGCGTTCGACATTTAATTTCTATCTGGTTGCGAATTAATGCTACCAAAATTTAAGTTTTGTACTTGTTCTTTTGTCATTTTTTTCATCAGCTGCTGCGTTCCGGAGCAGAACAGTGTGAAAAAAACACGTATAATGTGAGTAATGAATTATAGGAAAGATTGCCGAAGAAATGAGGTTTTTGCTTTTCTTTTTCTTTAGTTGTGCCCTGGTATATAGAAAGGTGGTTTATCATTTTAAAATAGATCTTATCTGATAAAAGGAACTAAACTGATATTCTACTTACAATTTCTAACCAGAAGAGGTAATTAAAATTCAGTTACTTAGTAGAACTGTCCAGAAAGGAATTTCACTGACTAACAATTAAAATGTATCGTTAAACCATGCATTTTTATAACAATCCCAGTTATGATTACAGGAAGTGCCGAAACGAACTATTAAGCAAGAAAACTACTGTCACTTGAAAAAATTAATACAAAATTTCTTAGTGTCGAAGTCGTCCGTTTATCCTATAAAGGGACTAAACAAAAATACTGAAATGAAAAAGTTTTTACAAAAAAAATCATTGTCCTTCCTAAGATCACACAAGATAAGAGCAATATTTTGGACTGATTAGGCCAGTGCTCATTAAGCGTGAGCCACGTCAGAAGGATGTCATCTTCATTAAAGAAAAATATGAAACCAGTTAATATTCGTTAACTTCGGCTCATTGAAAGATATTATCATTTTTTAGAAACTATCTTGAGGAAGGAAGAAAAGGCAACAAAATCACTACTAAATTTTTCAAAATTGTGAACTTCGGGTGGCACAAAAGTGACCAAAGAAACTGGGCAAAATACTGACAAATCTGAATATTTAGTCGGCAAACAATTATGATCTAGAAATATGTGTAACTGATTCCCGGACGGCTGCTACTGGTGGGTGCAGTGAACCATATGCAGTACATTTTATTTCTTTAATTCTCATAGTTAACAGGATAGGAAAACTTATAACTACAATGACCTTATCTAATCTACATTCATCATGAATATGCTTTTAGTGTCTCTAAAGTCTAAATGAAAAATGTATCAATAAAAGGGTCTTGTTGTCTGATTTCATCGAACAAAGATTAAAATTAGGTTTTTGAAGAGTACTCAAACTCAAACGATTGATTTGTATGTCAACATTAATACAAAGTTTTACATTGAAAAGAGTGGAAGTGGACTATTCCGAAGATCAAGTTCCAATGGAGATTTTAGTGATTCCTTATTTTACGGATACTGTCCTAATAGTATCAGATTCTATGAAGGCATTTATGATTTCCAAAAATATTAATTGCAACTAAAATTGCCGACACAACTTCTGCATTTAAAACCCCTAAATTTAGAATGTGTTTCAGATTGATTATCGTAAAATCATTATGACGCAGTATTTAAAAAAATAAACATTCCAAAAACATTTTCGATGATTTTAACCTAAAGTAATCCTTTACATTGAAGGACTTTTGAAGGGATCTAATGACCACAAATGGATAATTGATCATATAGAATATGAAAATCATTACAAAATTGTCATACCAAAATTAAATTAAATGTAAAATATCAACAATAAACCAATTAAATATAAGAGATTTTCTTAACAAAAAGAAAAGAAATTGTTCTATCACTTACCTCGGGCAGACATTAAATACGATGAAACTGACGGTACGGCAATATCAGCTGGTGTTTTTCCTTTACGATTTTTAAAATTAGCATCAGCACCTTTTTCAACAAGCATTTTAACTAATTTCAAGTGACCAATCAAAGCAGCATCATGCAAAGGTGTAAAATCGTCTAAACCTTTTGCATTAACATTTGCACCAGCTTTAACTAATGTTAAAGCAACATTATAATGTGAATGATTGCATGCCTCATGTAAAGGTGTCCAGCCTTTAAATAGAGAACACATTTAATTATAAATTTAACAAGATTCTAAAACTATTGAAACAAACCTGCAAAATCGGTTACGTTCGGACTCATTCCAGAGTCTAATAGTTTCTTCACAGCATCTTGATCACCTTTAATAGCGGCCACATGAAGTGCTGTTTCACCTCTTTCGTTACGATCTCGTGATCTTGCTGGTCCATGACTTGTATTACTTTGATTAATTTCTAGAAAAACCAAAAAAAAAAAAAAACAAAAGTATACAAAATTTATAATAATTCATATTTTTGGCCAAAGCAATTTCACCTGCTGCCGATGAAGATGATGGTGAAGCTGATGTTGAAGTCATTTGCATCAGTAAAGCCATTTGTTGACGTTCCGACATTGGTGTGTTCTGGGCTGATCGTCCCGTTGAGTGACTTGAACTGCCCGCAAAACCTCTTGGCCTAGGTGCAGGCATTTTTCTGACATACTATAATAGGCAAACAAAATTAATGATTTGTTTACAAATTTCTTATAAAAAATATTGTTTTGTTTATTTTGGAAAATTTTTAACGCGCGCATTTGACATTGGATTTTATTTGCGTTTTTTTTTCTTCCAAACCAAAATCTTTGACAGAGGCGACAACGATAAACCAAAAAGATGTAAACAACAAAAAATGTCAATGTTGAGAAAAATTCAATTTTTTAATTTTTTTATTATTCTTTTTGTTAAATTGTCCACTTTTCTAAATTATCTTCTTTTTTTTCAATTTTATATGGATTTAGAAAAAAAGAAAAAAAAATTTAGCTTACCACAAGAAAAAAAACAAATGTCAAAAAAAAAATGTAGGAAAAATTCCTTTACGTTGAAAGTTTTTTTTAATAATTCCAATCTTTTTCAGAAGGAATTATTTCGAAAACAATCAAAAATGATAAAACTGATTTTAGATATAATTGTTCTTTCGAATTTTCATACAAAATTAAAATAAAATCATTTATATTTTTATAATTTCAGTGATTTTTAATTCATCACAAACTTCACGCGTTTTATTTTCTGATTTCTTCGAACGTATTAAAAATATTGAACGACGAAGCGAAAATGGCGAAATCGAAGTATAATTACGTGCGCACCAATACATTTTTTTCACTTGGCGAAAGGGAAAAAATTTCCCAATATAAATAAGTATTTTCTTTTTAAATAAAAAAATTATTTATCAAATAAATTAAATTAAAAACATATTAAATAGTCAAATAAGAAAATAAAAGTCCAAATTAAATTGGAAATTACAATTAGCAATGCGCTAAAAAAAAACGAATGAAAAATAATGGAAATAAGGTTTGTGGATTGGAGCAAAATACTGGGAAATTTAAAGCCATTTAAAATTAATATTTTTTTATACCTATAAAAATAAATAAATAAATAAATAAATAAATAATAAAATAAATAATTAAAAATAAGAATAATTACGACGAATGATCTTACTTCAAAAAATTTCGTTTTCCACATTCAAAATTTAATAATATTTATGATTAAAAAACAATAAAAATATTTTTCCAGTTATCTCCGGTCTAGTTAAATCGCCTTCAAAAAGAATAATACGCTTTTTCTGACGCGTAATTTTGTATGAAAGTAATTCCTGGAAAATATTTATGAAAAGTGCAACAGGTTGTGGAAAATTACGAAAATTTGCGGAATATGATATGCAGAGGCGTCTCCCACATTAAAAACTACAATGAAATGTCGCTCTAAAGTCTAAAAATATAACATTTTTTACAGGATGCAGTAAAAGTATTATACACGGTGTCCAAAAACTATGCATATAAAGACTAGCCTGTGGAGTTTTTGAGAGAAACTAAAGCATTTACCAGAGTATCCATGGAATATGTAAATATTCTCATCAGTCCCATAATACGTTCCTCCAAAACTCTACAGGCTTGTCCTTATAGTCTTTGGCGAAGTTAAGGAGATTTACTTTATTGGCGTCAGAAATGTATGGCACATTTCGGACAACGTAGCTCTTTAATCCAGCTTCGGTGCATCTTCCATATATGGTCCGCGTCACTTATGTTTCTTTCAACCACCTAATTTGAATTTACTGCTACTGTATATGGAGCAATAGACGGGTTTTTTTTTAATAAAACGGAAAAGACACCTGCCTTCGTGCTCAGGGCCTCTATTTCTACCAGTTCTTTTGATGTTTTCAAGTGTTTCTAACTCGTTCTTTTTCTTTATTAGTAGATAAACAGTCCACCGTGAAATTTGATATGTTTCCGAAATTTCAGTAGCAGAAATGCTCCACTGAAACTTCGTTACGAAGGTCGGAAGGCCTTCCACATATAAAAAAAATTATTTTTCAAATACCAAAGATTGAATATTAGAAAATGTTTTTCTTCAATAATTTAATCATTACTCGCAAGTAAACAGTATCATACTGACCCAAACGGAAGACTTCCGATACTTAAACTGTGTGACACAATACTTATGCCGTACGACAATAGAAGTCTATACTGCCCTGTATAAAAAACTCCCAATCCTTTTCGCTTCTTTTCTTGGTATTGCATTTTGCACATATCATTGCTATATCTCCAAAAAAATAAAAAACTTTGCAAATCCTAATTACAGCCCAATAGAGTCGGCATGCAAAGAAATGCTTTATACAAAATTTCAAATGAGACAATACTTATGCCGACCCCTGTAGTAGCCTAGTCTGAGAAATTTCGAATTTTACTGTTGCTGCATTAAAGCTGGATTAGATTGAAGCAGCAACAGCAACAGCACCTTCATTTCCTTTTCTAATTTTTTGTTGCAAGTTGACAACATGATCATGCTTATAATACAGTGCATGAACCTTGAAAATATGTATTATCGTTTTTTGAATTTTTTTCGTTTTTTGGTTTTATTTGATGAATAAAATATAATTTCTTTGTTAAATTATAATTTTTTATTGCATTTTTTTTTTATTTTAATTAAAAATTATTAAAATAGAAGGCAATTTACCTAAGAACAATAAATTCGTGTATTTTAATGACATTATTTTAGTTTATTTTCAAATGTAGAACCAATCCCTTAGGCCTAAGTTATACGACGATCATTGTAATGAAGGAAATAATTTTACAATGGAAAAGTAACGTATTACAAAGGTTATTTCTTTAAAAAAAAAATAATGCAAAACATGGGAAAAAGTTTAGTAAATAGATTTTAAATAAAAAATCTTAGGTATATCACGTAATTTGTTTTTTATAATGATTTTTATAATTTGAAGGACGGCAACATGTTTTAATCGATCAGCTGTTTTGTGGATTGCGTTTCTATTTAATTTCATTTCACTGGAGAACTGCCTTCATTAGGAATTTTTCGTCGACATTCTAACCTCAAACTTTAGCGTCCCAATAAGAAAATAATAATATATAAAAAAAAATGGAGAAAATTTGTGTCTCATCGGTAAAAAAGGAAAGAGAAGAAATAATCTAATTGGATTTGATGAAAAAAACCATTATACGACTTAGCTATGAACGAAAATCTGAGTGAAAGTTTCTCTGACATTCGTAAAAGAGGTATAACCAACTTTCATTGAAAATCAAAGAAAAACGCTCGGTTTCCACTAGTTCCACAATTTCCTTCATTACAATGATCGTCGTATAACTTAGGCCTTACCCTGGAGGCAATCTCGACGGACGCGACGGACGCAATGAACGCGACTGACACGTGAAATGTTAAATAAAAGTTAATTTCATATGAAATGTAGACGTAGACTTGACGGACGCGACGGTTCGGACGTTGTAAAGTTGATTTGTATTCAACTTTTACGTGACGGACGCGTTCAAATGTCATTTTAAAATTTTTGTGTGGGAATTATTTTGTGAAAATTCCATTTAAAAACGGTATTTTAGTTTTTTTTATTAATTTACACTACTTATAAAACTATTTTAATTTATAACACAAAGATTATATCAAATAATAATAAAAATTACAAATTTCATCGACGGCGTCGAGTTTGCCTGGACAAAAATATTTATACCGTCACTAACGTTTTTGACAATTCACACGTTCATTGCGTCCGTCGAGATTGCCTCCAGGGTTACGCTATTTTTTACGCGAGTTTTCGAGGAACGTATCTAGCGCGTGAAAACAAAATTAGGTCTATTTATTATTTTTCAATTTTCAATTATTTACATATTGTTGTAGTTTCTCTTTCTCATAAAATAAATGTACAAAATTTTTAAAATGTGAATTCTTCCCGGAATTGTAATTAGTTGAAACCAACGCGATATAAAAAATTTCTTAGAAATGTGCAATTTGGTAATGGAATAAAGACTTTTTCTAAAAACTACCTCAATAAAAATATATTATTAATAATATTTCTAATATTTTTGTCCTAAAACAATATAAATTTTAAACCAAATTTATTTTTAAATGAAATATACTAATTGTATACATTTTATTGCTGTTGAAAGGCCCCAAATTTATTCTTTTCCAAAAAAAATATTTAGGAAATAAAAATATTTGAAATGGAAATAATATTGGGAAAAATTTCTGGCAATTATATACATTTCGTTTCAATATGGCAAAAATAAGTATGAAAAAGAGGCTTCCTCAAAAATTTTGCTGTTGCTGTTGCTGTCGTTTAATGTGTTTCAAAAAGCAGCATTCACGACTTTCGCTGTTGCTGTTGCTTTTGCTGTTGCTGCTTCAATCTGATTCAGGGGTTAGACCAGTCAACTTTGTCGCTTTCTGTGAAATGTCATTTAATCATAAATTCTAAAATGGCAAAAAATAATTTATTCGATTAAAAAAACTCTCACTCCTGACGATCTATAAAGAAATAAATAGCTTAAATAAATCTCTGTATCTGCAGTGAGATTTAGATAATTTTTTGTCACTTAATGTTTAAAAAATAATCTGTCGTTTAGCAGTGACAAATGTGAGGTTATCACATTGCTCAGGAAACATGATATTTCTCTATGTATGTGTTATGCTAACTACATGCCACTACGCTAAGTGAGTAGGATAGAAAATTCAGGAGTGATTTGTGACAATGAAGTTAACTTCAAGTTACCTATTAACTCAATGATTCATAGAATCAATTTTAAATTAGGCTTCATTAAACTATGGTCTAAGAAATTCTTGGACCCTCACATCACTAAACCATTCTTTATTGCCTTGGTTTAACCTGTACTAGAATATGCCAATCAAGAGTCAAGTATAGTCACCCTATCATAAAGTTTAAATTAATAGACTCGAGTCTGTTCAACGTAAATTTATACTTATTACATTAAAAAATCTTTCTTGGAATGTTGGCCCTTCTTATTACCCGTATACCGTGGATGGGTTAAAATTGATTGATTTGCATTCCTTACAAAAGCGTCTGCTGGTGGCTGATATTGACTGCGTTTTATTCATCGGGGTCAGCGACTATTTTGAATAAAACGATCCGGAACATCGATTCAGGCGTACATTTGTCGACGTTTTTTGCCACCTTTTTTTGAAAAATTTCCCTAATATGAAAAAAAGGGTTTGCCACCTCACTAAATCTAATTTCGAAAAGGAAATTATTTATACCGTCGGGAAATTTTTTCTCACCAATTTTTCTGACGTGCTCTGGAGCTAGTCAGTATTTTTCCGTTAGTAAATTGTATGAAAGATTTCGTTAATTTTAAATCAAAAATTTTTTTTCTGTTTAACGATTAATTCTCAATTAAATTAATTTTTACTTTAGTACTATTTAGCACTAAACTAAATAAAATTATTTTTCTCTTTTAGAAAAATAATAATTTTACCAAAAAAAAAATTTTTAGTTAAGAAAAAAATTGAACAAAAAAATTCTCCGAATAATAAAAACATATGTTTCGAACTCAATGACTAAATGCGTATTTACTTACACACATACTGAAGCATTTTATCAACCATATGTGGTGTCTTGGAAAAGTGACTTCGAATGTCGACAAATGTAGCCTGAATCGCTGTTCGGGTCTCGAAAGGAAAAAAAAATTTTTTCTTTGAAAAAAATTCAACTTTTTCGATCATTTTTTGAATAATTTATGCGTAAATCAAATAAATACTAGCAAATTCTCAAAAATCTTTATTGAATGATATTAAAAAATCATTTTTTTCACGAATTTATGAAAGTGATTCTGATATTTAGTTCCACAATATAAGGGAAACGATGGCTGCGCCATCTCTTGCAATTTTAGGTAACTTCTGTAAATAGAATCCATCGGGTCTCAGGCGCTGAACCCGATAAATATTTGGGTTATGATGTTGTTGCTTTTACATGTTATGAAGTAGACCTAGACCCCGATGAATAAAACGCAGATATTATTTTTGTTGATTTTCTTTGAGCTGGGAAATAAACTAATACCATGTTTCTATCTCCCTGAAATCTCGAGATTTCGAAAAAGAGATTTCAAAGTGTTTCCATCTCCCTGCGAGAATTCATTTGAAGTTTACAATTTTGAAAACTAGAAAAAAAAATCAATTTTGAATGGAAATATTTCAAAAAATAATTCTTTTAGAGCATATTGAAAAAATTTATATATATTTTTGTGTCAAAGAAGACAAAATTCATATTTGTTAAAATATTACAAAAATAAAAAACCAAATTCAAACACAGGAAAAAGGCGCGCAATTCAAATTATTGAAAAGGGTTGACCATTTGGCAATTTTGATACTTGCTGAATAGCACGGAATAAGTTTACAGGGTTGACACAAAAATTTTAGGAGATTTTGAAGGAGATTTCAACAAAATCTCGTTGAAATCTCGAGATTTTGAAATCCTTTATTTGTATGGGAAATCTAGTAGATTTGGATGTAGATTTGGCGAAATCTAGCAAAATCTCGAGATTTGAGGGAGATGGAAACATGGTATAAGGAAAATTTTTAAAAATGAAATTTGGATTTTTAATGCTAATTTAAAAATTTAATATGTAAATAGTGATTCTAGGACGATTCGATTCGTGCAATTCTACCAGGCGCAAATCGACTCTGCACAATTCGACTAGGTCTATCCAGAATGCACATTTCTAATTTAATGAACATTCTCCAACAATTGACCGAATTAGGCTTATTTTGATTTGTTGTTTTCACGGCGCCCCTGTACAGGTAGCACAATCACAATAGTATAAAAAATAGATTAAATTATAAAAACATATAGTCGCTGAAAATCGGCCTATAACCGATTTTTTGAACTGTCAAAACTAACGTTATTTCAAGGATTTTCTTCATAACTTTGTTTCTTCTTTTCAAAATTCTTCTAATTTGCAGGTAACCTAGACCCTGATAGTATAAGTCTAATCTGTAAATTTTATTAAAATCGGTGTATTTGTTTTTAAAGCACATGAAAATAACTTTATAAAGAGGGTTATTTTCTCCGAGGATTTTTTCTTCCTCCACTATCCTTGGACCCATTTGATTGAAATTTAACATGATATCGTCTATTTGTGTAGTTAAGCTATATAATTAATTTAAACAAAATTGATTGACAAATTTTTCAATTAAAACTGAAAAACCATAAACAAAAAACGACAAATCTTTCTGGTCACACTGGTTCTTCCTTTATAACTTTGCTCCCCCTGGATTGATTTTGCTGAAAATTTATCAGATTAGGTCTATTTTATTTGCCACTTGCTCTGGGCATAGAGTAAATATAACCTTTTATAGAGTGTAGAAGTAGAAGCAATTTTTTTTCAGATTTTTCTGATTTCTAGGTGGATAAAACTACGCCATCTCTTATTAAAAATATTATTCAAAAGTTTTTGGTGTTTGTATTCGGATAAATTCTTTAAAATTTAAAATTCTTTTGAATTTTCTTATTCAACTTGCATTTACCAATTCGATATTTTTCTCTTTTTCTTGCGAAAATGTATTTATTATTTTTTTCATTCATATTGCTATAGGAAACGTAAATTGTGGTATTTTCAACTTAGAATCGCATTTTTTTTTGTGTACACAACTTCTTATAGAAGAATTGAACTGAATTTTTTTTTGTTTTTATGAAATTCCAAATAATGTGTATGTGTGTAATATTTTTCAATATTTATTATCAGGACTCTCTGCTGTGTGCAATTGGGTTTAATAGCTATGATTTTAACAAATTCAATTTCAATAATAACTTCTTGGCAGCATATAAAATATTAAGGCCATCGAATGTTGCCAAATTTTGAAAAAACAAATAATTGATGGAAATGTAAATGCGTTGTGTACTTTTAATTTAGAATTTCGATTTCTTATTTGAATGAATGAAAATTTTTACGATAAGATTCACTATCGGCGATAAACTTCCATTCTTCTTATTGCAGTTTTAGATACGTTGTTTTGATCACTTATCCAAATATAATTTTTTCTAATTAATAATAAAAGTAGAAAATCAAGAATTTTAATATTATGTTCTCTACAATCATTTAGTGCAAACCAATCCGGGAAATGCTGATTAGTGTGCTCGATACATTTTATACATAAATTCTTTTTTAACATTTTATTATGAAGATTGTTTTTAAAATAACTCTCGAAGCACTTTATTTGCACTTCACATACGAGAAAGAAAGTCTCTGTAGGGCATTTCAAATAAGTACCATGATTACAATTTTTATGCGAAATTAAGTACTGCCTTAGCATGTCCAGGACTTTTTCTTTATGCATTATCAAATCATGACAATCCTGACAAGAAACTTTCGATGTCATTTTATAAGCAATATATTCTACAAAGTATGAAATTGTATTTTGCTGTACAACGTCAGTTTTTAAAAAGTTTTCAACATATGACACCTCTTGTCTCCGATCGTCATCCTCTTCCAATGTATTGCTTGTGGACTTTTATTTTATATCTATGGAATTGTTAAACGTTTCAGCGTGGCACTCATCATAAATGAAGTCACAAGCTGGTTCACAATTAGAATATTCTGCAACCATTTCTGCTCGAATATACTTTTATGAAATGAGATACTTTACATGTATTGAGAACTATTTAGCTGAAGGGTATCTATTAAATCCACCCATGGATCTTATTACAGAAAACAGATTTTCTAAAACGTCTTGTTGTAGCTTAGCTGTTAATAGAAATTTGAATCCTTCAAGCTCGGAAATTGTGTCAATCAACAACAAAACTCCATTTGCATACTGCACCAAATCATCAAGAGCATAAACTTTCGCTGCGGTTTTTGATTTTACTGAAATATCTTGAAAATATTTTAACATTTTTTTCTGTATATTAATAGACCCGACATTACCTTTGCTCAATGGTTTTTTAAATGGATTATTCGAGCCAAAAAAATTTACATTAGGGACATCAAAAAAATTATTTCTTTTTCGCAACAAGCAGCTGTTGATTCCGCTATCAAAGAACTCTTTTCGCTAAACGTTTTTAATGAATTTATTGCTCGAATTCCTGCAGCCACAGACCAACTTAAGACTTGTACAGCCAGTTTAACAATCATTTTTTGGAAATTATTTGGCTGTGTATGCTCTTCCTTAAGTTTACAACACAATTTCGTGGTTTTATTTTTATCAAATTCGTACAATTCTTTGATAACGTCCTATGAAACTTCACCATCTTGAGTTGATAAGTTTTTATGCCCTATGGTAGGTACTACCAGAGGGTAAATTAGTTTTGTCACTAAGTGTGTAACGCATAAAAATAATCATCGCAGAAAAATTTCAAGGGTATGGTTGTGCAGGGAATCAAAAGTTATATCGATTTATGCATGTTCGTCCGTCCGTCCGTCCGTCCATCCGTCTGTGGACAAGATAACTCAAAAACGCGTTATCCGATTTTGTTGAAATTTAGAATGTAAGTTGGTTGGTCCTTAACTGCGTTTGGTATTGCATTTAAGCAAAATCGATCGGCGGGGGGCAAAGTTATAAAGGAAAAACCAGGGTGACCAGAAAGTTTTGTCGTTTTTTTGGTTATGGCTTTTCGGATGTAATTGGAAAATTTGTCAATCGATTTTGTTTAAATTAATTGTGCAGATTAACTACATAAATAAACGATACTATATTAAATTTCAGTCACATCGGTCCAAGGATAGTGGAGAAAGAAATAGTTCTAGCCTAAAATAAGCTCGTTCATAAAGTTTTTCTAATGTATTTTAAAAATGTATGTACCGATTTGAATCAAATTTACGAAGCGTGTTTATGCTATTGGACTCTAGCCTACCTGTGAATTTGGGCAAATTTGAGAATGAAGAAATGAAGTTATGGAGAGAAAAACCTTAAAATATTGAGTTAAATAGAAAGTTCGTGGCGTTTTTTTTCCAATAGATGACTTTAGAATCGTATACCTTTACTAGTTCTAACCCTATCAAGTTTTATTATAGCGCGCTTAAAAGGTGATATTTTATAAAATATTTATGAAAAAAATTGTGGAATTCAGGCAGAACTAATTGGGGTAATTGGTTTTGGAAAATGAGCCAAAATTCTGAAAACAATTCCCTATATTAATGCTAAATAAAAACCTTGAAATACTGTTAGATTTGACTGTTTTTCTGTCCTATTTCTACCATAGGGCATCAAAAAATCGGCTATAGGCCGATTTTAAGTTACTATATGTTTATTATAAAGAATGATTCTAAATGATTTTATTAGATGAACGATATCAAATAATGCAAAAATACGTTATACTTGGAAAATAAAAAAACAGGTTTTCTGAAGAAATTCCTAGCAATGTATAGCATTTTTTGTTGTTAGATCCTTGATCACATACAAGAACTGATATTTCAATATTGGAATTTTTGCATTCTTTTAAAATTTCCAGAATCAATTTTTTCAAATCCGATCCATGGATTGGACCTGCCGATAATATATGCCCTATTATATAGGTCCAATTGGACAATAAGCCTCTGATTAGAAACGTACACACCTCAGTTGTTTGAATATTTTTCCTTTCAGATCCATTGTCTATAACACCTTCAATTAGGTCTTGTTTGCAATTATATTCCATACCTCGACGAACGCGGACTTCGTCAAAAACAATGTTTGCCTTACTTTTGGATCACTATGTTTGAAAACTTCTTTCAGCTGATGCAAAATATCGTAATAAATACCTGGCGCTATTGCTTTTAACATTAAATATTAATATTAATATTAATATACTAATCAACATTTCCCGGATTGGTTAAAGAACATAAAATTAAAATTCTTGATTTTCTACTTTTATTATTAATTAGAAAAAATTGTATTTGGATAAGTGATCAAAACAACGTATCCAAAACTGCAATAAGAAGAATGGAAGTTTATCGCCGATAGTGAATCTTATCGTAAAAATTTTCATTCATTCAAATAAGAAATCGAAATTCTAAATTAAAAGTACACAACGCATTTACATTTCCATACTGAAATCAATTATTTGTTTTTTCAAAATTTGGCAACATTCGATGGCCTTAATATTTTATATGCTGCCAAGAAGTTATTATTGAAATTGAATTTGTTAAAATCATAGCTATTAAACCCAATTGCACACAGCAGAGAGTCCTGATAATAAATATTGAAAAATATTACACACATACACATTATTTGGAATTTCATAAAAACAAAAAAAAATTCAGTTCAATTCTTCTATAAGAAGTTGTGTACACAAAAAAAAATGCGATTCTAAGTTGAAAATACCACAATTTACGTTTCCTATAGCAATATGAATGAAAAAAATAATAAATACATTTTCGCAAGAAAAAGAGAAAAATATCGAATTGGTAAATGCAAGTTGAATAAGAAAATTCAAAAGAATTTTAAATTTTAAAGAATTTATCCGAATACAAACACCAAAAACTTTTGAATAATATTTTTAATAAGAGATGGCGTAGTTTTATCCACCTAGAAATCAGAAAAATCTGAAAAAAAATTGCTTCTACTTCTACACTCTATAAAAGGTTATATTTACTCTATGCTCTGGGGTAGAGCAAATTTTTACATTGAAAACAAAAACAACAAAAGAGTAAATTCTACACTACTTTCAGACCAGGTGCAACTATTACCCCGAATTAGTTCAGTTTTCTACCATAAAAAAGTGTATTAGCTAAAAATTTCCCTGTAAAATTGAACTTAGAATGTTGGTAGAACTTTTTAGAAATCTGTTATTTATTTATTATGTGTCAGTTAATAAAACGGTGACTATCGAAAATAGGTAAAATAAAAATAATTTAATTTATATTGAAGATTATTATATAATAATTAAAATTATATTAATAATATTAAAAGCAAAGTTGAAAAGTTTGCTGAGAGCTTACAAAGCTAGTCGGGACAACAACCAACATTTGAATTAAAACTTTCTCCTACTCCTACTCCTACTCGTTTTATTTGCTCCAGGGTAGGGTATGGCAAATAAAACAGACCAATTATAATAATAATCTATATATAAATAGGCAAACACAAAACTCTGCCTCCCTTTTATTCGTATTCTAACAAAAGATGTGGCTTAATATATATATCAATCGAAAGCTATTGATGAGAAGAATTGTTTAAGCACAGAAAGTATGTTGATATATGGTCGTTGAGCCAGGTTGGACAGGTAAAAGTTTGCCATATATTTGTATAGGAACAATAACAAAATATATGGCACACAGTTGTGTGCTTTACGAATTTGTGTAATGAAGGAATGGAAATAACTGAAGTGTTTTAGATGGTTTTTCATTCAGAATTATATAGAAAACAGCTGTTTATTTTTCTGGACCAAATTCACGAAAACCATTGAAAAAAGCATTGATGTTTGGATTTGTAAATAAATAAGTGTCAGTATAAGAATATTATATTGAAATTCACAAGTTTAACTTTTTATTATTGCAATCAATATTTTAATTTTCATTTTATTAGGTCGAATTTCGACTAATAGGCGTTACTAGTAATAATAACAGCTCAAATCGAGCCTGAAGGTAGAAATTAATACATACAAACTGATTTTAAACAAGTCCACGGATCTCAACGAACGAATGTTAGAATTTAGAGATACATATTGCTTATAATAATAGGGGCAGGTGATTTAGTGACATGCGGGTCGGTAAAGACGGCGCTGTAATATCAGCATGAAAATACCATTTATAGTATAAAATATTGGAGAATCTTTCTGGAAAATTTTCTTATCATTTTTCATTAACAAATTTTGTATATTTGTTATTTTCGGAAATCGTAGAAAAATGTTAATCCATTCATAATAATTTTTTTTTCCTTTCTTTTGATAAAACCATGAAATATTTATTCAATTTTCATGTTTTCCTAATCATTTTGATAAGAAAATGAGGAAACGCAAAAAAAATGATTCATAAAAAGAAAAATTCCATTGAATGAAATTTGATCAAAAGAATAAACGCGAAACGTAATAAATCGTGTAAAATAAAAACGACACATGAAGTTTACTCGAAATGCTTTCGACTAGGGCTTGTTTTATTTTCGTAGCTTGACCTCTTTATAGTATAATTTTTGTCCATTCAAACAGCGAAATGATGTCCATCTATCGGCGAGATACTAAAATTATATATGTTAGGTTATACAACGTTTTTATATAAATAAAGATACGATATATTTTTCTTACTTCATAAATAGCTCAATTAGTTTAAAGACCAAGGGTGTCCAACCTTTTTGTTTCCCTGGGCTACATTGGAAGAAGACATGGTGTTTTCGGCCACAAGTATAGTATACTATTGTTGACGAGCGAAAAAAACGTGTTTAAGTAATTTAAAATTTATTAGTTTATGAATTTTTTCATTATAAAAAAGGAAGTGTGCTTTTGACCACACTGCAGAAGTGAAATAGAAGCTTTTCTTTCTGGTTTCGCAGCGAGTTGCATTTGTTCCGTTTGTTTAGCAAGTTGCCTAGCCCTACATGCCCGCATCCGTTATGCACCAGTCATAGGCGTTCGCGTGAAAGCAATGTCAGCGTGTTGTGATTGATCAGAATTGTCGATTCGCAAACGTTTCTTACCCGGGGTCATTGTAGCTGTAGTAAGAAGCAATGCCCGTTAATGTATGCATGATGCGCTGATCGCTTTCCGCTATGCAATATTCGAATGCGCTAGCCTTATGCACGGAAACGACGCGATTGTTAGTCAGCTTACACTGATGTGATATGAGACGCTGCGTTACAAAGTTAGCGTTCCATGATTTTTTCCATATAAAAAGTTAAAAAATTTGTATCGACCACAGCGCCAATTCGGTAGCAGATAGAACATGTTGGTCTTCCACGGAAATATTCCTCATTATAACTTCCACAATATTCCCGAAGATTGTAATCGTCTAGGACGTCCATATAATAAGATATTTTGTAATGTAACGTTTCGCCAAATTGTTATTGAATACAGCGCCGAAGTGGTGGGAGAAAGAACTATTGTGTCTTCGACGGAAATAATCCTCATAAAAACATCCACAACTTTGTCGAACATTTCAATCGTGTACGACCTCTATATAAAAAGTTCAGAAAAAATTTCAAAAATTGATATCGACTACAGCGCCAATATGGTGGCAGATAGAACTATTTGGTCTGTGACGGAAATATTACTCATTATAACCTCCACAATATTGCCGAACATTGTAATCATCTAGGACGTCCATATAACAAGATATTTTGTAATGTAACGTTTCGTCAAAGTTCAAAAATTGTTATTGAATACAGCGCCGAAGTGGTGGGGGATAGAACTATTGTGTCTTCAACGGAATTACTCGCCATAAAAATCTCTACAACTTTGCCGAACATTTCAATCGTGTACGACCTCTACATAAAAAGTTTTAAAAAATTTCAAAAATTTGTATCGACTACAGCGCTAATACGGTGATAGATAGAACTATTTCGTCTTCAACGAAAATAATTCTAATCACAATCTCCACAATATTGTTGAACATTGTAATCATCTAGGACGTCCATATAATGAGATATTATGTAATGTAACGTTTCGTTACACAAAATCGTGACATAATTTTGCTAAACGCCCCCATAGAAGTATTTCACTTCAAAAACAAAACACGAAATTCATTTAACATTGTTTTATACATTTTATGTATAAATCCGTATCATAAAATTAATGTAATACTTGGCATTGAAATTGACAAACTAATGCGTCAATATCTGGTTAGATTGGTTGCAATTCTCAGGCAGTTCTCAAGGTGTTCACCCAACATGTTGGTTCTAATTTTACAGAACGAAATAGCTTTCTGTTCTGTTTCCGCTTCTGTTATTTGTCACTTGGCAGCTTTAGCACGAGAGCGCATACAACACACAAATCATTCCTCAAAAAAATAAACATGCTTCAGTAACTTTAAATATTTTGAGTCGCATGTGGCCCGCGGGCAGCGTGTTCGACATCCTTGGTTAGTTCATTCGACTTAAAAGAATCCGTGATCGAACAATGTCAAGATGCTGGAAGCTCCAGTGAATACAGAGACGAATTTGCTCTCAAAGTGGGTTCCGTACAGCGGGAATTCACCGGATATATTTCAAGACTTGCTTTCAGTCGGCATGAAAAAAATCTTAAGAGACTCACAAAATTGAGCTTTTATTCTGTCGAATATAAAGACAAAAATTTTAGAAATATTAATAATGATTTTTTGAATCGATTTTAGAAAAAGTCTTCAATTAATTTTTATCTACGGTAATGCAATTTTACTGGCTTGACTTCTGTTTTATACTAATTACAAAAATTAGTAATAGAAAAAGTTATATCATATTGTTTAAAGGAAATTTCGAAATTCTTTGAAAAACATTTTATAGCAGTTAAACCGTTTTAGTTTATTTAAAATTATTAATTTGCTAGTTGAAATAATTTAATAAAATATTTTTATAATAAATTTAGGCGAAAAAGATTGCCTTTTTCCTTTTATCAACGGCATTTTTACAAATAGAAAATCTGGATATCAAATGCACACTTATAAATTTGATGTATTTAAAATCACGCCCGTAGACTGAAAAAGTCCTGTAGAGTTACCTTGTCGGACATAAAATCATGACAACTTTCGAACGACCTTTACGATTTGTTCTAAATCTTATTAACCCGACTAAAAGGCCTATTTTGAAGATTAGACTGCTTTGCAATCATAAAAATTGATGGTCAAAATACAATATTATGACAGTTATCAAGAGACCGGTCGGATCTCGAGGGTTAATACAAAAAGAAATCCGACCGGTGTCTATACTGTAAACATAGCGATTTTATTCACAAATTGATCGTTTTCTATACAAAATGTTATAAAAATAATGAAATACTAGTCAGATCAGATTAGTAAGTTTCCGAGTCAGTCTTTTTACATGCATGCTATATAAAAATATATGCGATACTCATTGATTATTAACATTACAATTATAAACATTACTATTGCAAACACAATTATTGAAAAAAGAAATGAAATCCTTGCAAAAAAACTTTTCTAAAGGAAATGTATGAAGAAGATTAATTCTTTATTTTCTTCGAAAAATATTTCCCTCAATCTGTCTTTTCCATAGTTTTCTTGTAGTCTTTACCATTTACCTTCAACTGCATGAAAAAATGGGAAACGTTTTAAAATAAAAAATTAATTCAAATTTCAGATATTTCATACTTTCAGTGGATAAATTAATTACACGAACAGTACGAACTTATTAGGATCGTCGCTAAATAGGAAAAATAATAATTTATAGCGAAAATTATATTTCGTGCATGCACAGGAACCAGCAGCATTCAATCTCATTAATGAGCCACTCACTAATTACTTATAATCTCAACTCTTAATAATGACAGCCTCAATGGAACGTAATTTTTTGTCTCACATCACTTATTTGATCGGCTTAATCTTCATACATTTTCTTTTTTGCGGGGATTATAATTGCTCTCAAAATTCATATTCTAACAGGATAGAAAAGTGTCATCCAAGAACCAACATATTTTTGAGGCTATCGTGACTTTCGTTTTCCGTAGAAATGTTTTAGCGCAGGTAGGGTTTCCTGTTGTGCAAATAGATACTTTTCATATTTTCACAATTTTTACCTAGTCCCTTGTATAGATTCTTGATATTTAGATGAAAAGTATTTCGTGCCACAGTTATCACCCATTTTATACAAAAAAACATGTTTCACAAAAATGCAGAAAATAGTCAAACTTTTTCGATGACGACCTCTGTGAGCTTTCATTTGACGACTACTTTTTACTGTTCTACCTATGTGATCCCTATCAATCTTGACTAGTTCGTTCTATACTTTCTTTTTTCTTTCCCAACAAAATATGTTCCAATGATGTCATTTTTATGCGTATTTACCGTTTTTTTGTTGTTTTTTTGAAGTTGTAATTTTGGGTTCGGTTATCATCATATTTTACATTAAACTAATTAATGTTTTTGTTTTTATTTATTATCCAAATTGTAATTACAATGTAATGACTAAGCGAAAAAAATTCAAGATTAAAAAAAAATACAGTAAATAAGGTTTTACATAACAAATTGAGTTTACACTTTTCTCTATTCCGACCTGGCCGCTATAGAACTTTACCGACAATGTCATTGCATGCCTCACTGCGCTTTTGTTTTAAAACCCGCTCGGCTCTGGTGCTGCTCTGTTCCTCGGCCAGGCTTCCCTTCTTTGCTACTGCCCCAGTTCGCTCCTCTCATCTGGCATCCGTCTTCATCAGAATTCTGTGCCAAATATACCAGACCTTCGTTAAGTCATACAAAAAAGTGTTGCCATATTCAAATTATGAGATTAGTGCCAAATGGAAATAGAAAAGTTCAGTTCTTATTCAATTATGCTAAAAGACTTTAATTGTTAGAGTTAAGTAAATAATATTCATGCACCTTAGATTTTTGGGCTTAATTATTGAATGTTATCGCAAAATAATAAATCATTTTTAGTTCTATAGCCGGACTTCTACTCATACCTTCTCAACTGATAGGAATTTTGTATATAAGCAATGTGCATAAACCAACGAAAGTTACTATCAATTTTGTCTTTGGTTTGTCTCATAAACTTTAATTATTCTTCACTAGTTTAATTTCCTGCATTCGAAAACCATCTAGTACAAAAACTCACTACAATTCCTACAAAATGAAATATTTTTCATATAAACACATTGACTGCTTTTATATGGTGCGAACGAAAAGAATGAGTAAAATAAATGACCGCATACAGCACTACCCTTAGAAAAACTGCCAAGTGGTAGCATATAAAGTTAACCATGGAATGTCTACTGAATACTTCGAACGCAAATGCACTAATGCTGTAAAAACCAACTAAAAGAAACAAAAAAGTGACTACATATAGTAAGGATTGCGACAGTTAGTCTCATGTCTGTCTGAATTGTTGTAATACAGAACATCGGAATATTTAATTTTGTGTAAAATATTATGCTATTTTTCGGCTGGCCAGGACGCTCTTTGTCTTCGATGTCAAAAAATCACTACTTTTAAACCGCGCAAACCACCACCGACACGTTTTTTCTGTTGGAACGTATTCAGGATAAGTTTCTTGCAGCAACCGGAAACTTTCTGCAGCACTTTTCTTTTGATTAAAGTACAAAAGCAATGAAAAACGTGTGTGTACAAACTTGTATTCACTTTGACTGATGGAGTGAATTGCGAACCGTGAAACATTTATTAAGGAAATATTAAATTTTTTGGAAGAAGGACTGACTTCTTTGTAGTGATTTCACAGTTATTATCTGAAAATATAATTTTTCGAATTTCATATTTAACTCGGTGCCATTTCATATATATTCAAATCAAAGCAATCCTTAAAAAATATTTTAATATTTTTCTCAAAACATTTTTTTTGTTATTACTTCTTTTAATTATTTCAATTAAATAATTTAAAAATGGATAAATCTGATATTCCAAAAGTCAATCAATGTTCAAGTTCTACAAATGGAGGAAAATTGGATGAAACCTTTGAAATTGTAAAAATTAACACTAAAAGTTTAGCGGCTCAAAATTTAGATAGTGTGGCTAAAAACTCATTAACAAACTGCAAAGATTTGGAACTTATTCAGGAGACTCGAAAAGAATATAAAAAGGAAACTTCAAAAATTTGGGTATTGTGCATACATTTTCAAGAATTATACATTATTAATGATTTAATTTAGGAACCGACACCATCAACAAGTTCAGCACACAATCAAGATGATTTTAATTCAACAAAACGAAAACGCAAAATAGAAAATAATGAGGAAGAAAACACAGATTGTGGTGAAAATTCCAGAAATCGTTCTCGTAACTTTGAGAAAGTCAGTCTTTTGGAAACATTGAATCTTACCAAAAAATAAAGGAGCAACTGATAGTAATATTGGGGTATATTGTACAATTTTCTATGCTAATTTGGTGTATGTTACTTTGACGTTACTTATAAAATTGTTCATAACATTTTTTCGAATTCCATATTTGTTTCTATCTTCCTTTTAACTATGTCATCCAAAAATTTAAGATAATTTCAAATGACAAAATATTTTAAATATCTCTCTTTTTAGCAAAGAATAAGTAACTAGGAGGTACCTCAACTTTCTATCTCTACCGTGACGACGTTTTTCAGATTTTGACTGTAATTTTTCAAATAATTTTCTTTCCACTACTGGCATAGATAGCTACATATTGTATGTATGGGTGAAAGAGAAATATGATATTATTGCAACGTCTTTTTATTTTTCTTTTGTACTTATTATGGTTGCTTCGATAGCCTTGGGTATTTTATCATTAGCCATACTTCGCTTTCTATTCAATGGCTGCATTAGCAGTTCTAAGCGCTTTTTCAAAATTCTGTTGGAATTTTTTGAACTCCTGGATGCGTTTGCTTGAATCAAGCGAATGGTAGTGCTAAACGTCAAATTAGTTTTATTTGAATAACTTTTCAAAATATAGTTTATTTTATAAAAAAAATATAAAACCTTTCATAAAAAAACATAAAATCTCTCAAATTTTATTTTGTAGAAAATTAAATTCCGATGTTTTGGGAATAAGAATTAATCATCATTAACCCAACAATTTATTCGTTTTTCTTGTTGGGCACCTCGCAAACCCCACCGAGTGGAGGCATATCCCATCTTTTCAGTTTGCCTATTCCGAATGTACATTCCAAGTTTCATGAAAATCCGACTACTATTGGGCGAATTAGGGAAGTTTTTATATTCCCTTCCCCCCTTGCAACCCCTATTGAAAGTCTAAGTACTCTATAATATAAGTTGGAAAGATATCTACAATTGTACCAAATTTTATTAAAATCGGTTCAGTAGTTTCAGTAGCTATGGGGATAAACAAACAAACAGAATTTCAGTGTTATGGGTATAGATAGAAGATTTCCAAAAATAATTTCAAATGGTTTTAATATTGGCTAAAACAATTTTGATTGGCGTATGTATAATTAATTGCCTATTGATACTACATTTTATATAAGTACGAATTCAAGTACATATTAGTATAACGTTACTGGAGAAAACCTTTTTATATAATAGAAAGATTATGGGTATTCACGCTTCGTTGGATGTGGTCTTGTATCTCGCGAAGTGAAAATTTTTCGTACATTAGCAATTTTACAACGAAGCGTGAATACCGATGTAAAAGACATTTTAAAAAGTATTTGTTAAATCAGGCCTGATTTATAACTGGTTTTTATTCATTGACAACAATGAACACTGCCAGATATAAATCAATACAAATAATTTCCAAAATTTCTTTTTCGTTCCTCTTCTTTTGGGCCACCAAATGTTTTCGGATTTTTTGTAAAATGAAATAATCGTCAAAAAAGCGGATCCTTAGTACGTCTAGTACGTTCGCAAAACAAGTTTTGTAAAGTTCCGAGCTTTTTATTTGGAAATGCTTAATCGGAAATGGTCCTTTATCGTTAAAGGCTTAAAAAACTTGTCAAAACGTATCAAATATGTATTTGGTTATTCGGTTCCGATTCTAGAATTTCGGAATTATTCTTTGAACTTCAGCTTCCGTTTTCCATCTCTTGACGACATTCGAGGAAATTTATAATTTCAAGTTGGTACATAGTTAAATAAATCCTCAAATGAAAAATTTTTTAGGGAATAAAATTGGATATTATAGAAATCAAATTTTATCCACTTCCGCACATTAACGTATAAAATATTAAAGATTTATGCACTAAGCAATATGTGTCAAATTTTGACAGTTCATGCATACACGCAAGCTTTCGTGAGTTTTTTTTTTCTTTGAAAAAAATTAATCAAGTGCTTTTCAATACACTGTGAAATTATAAAGTTTACTGCTTTCTTCGCATAGAATGGAAATATGTATATTTAAAGCTTTGTGATGGTAAAAAAATTGCGACTTTCCAATTTAGTTGGATCTGTTTGGCTTTGCCTAAATTTATTTTACACGATATCTCACGAACGCGTTGTTCGATGTAATCAAAATGTGGAAAAAATAATAGATTACAATTATTTTTAGTATCGATCTGAGAACGGGGATCAGGTGATAGACGGTGATTTATTATTAACTTTGTCATAGAAACCTCTCAACCGATTGCAATGAAATTTATAAACTTAGGAATCATTCCTTAGAGTTATTTGAATATGATGAGGATCAGAAAAAGGACACCGTAAAAAAAGATCAAAAAGCATATAGTGCTGATTTAAGAAATGTCCAATTCGCATGAAATTAATTCTCTGGTTTTATACTACATATTTATATACTATTATTATATTTATTGCTATTAATGAAGAGAAGATGTGAAAAGTTAAAAATAGCTTTTATTTAATATAAATAATTTACACATTGGGTCTCATGACTAAAGCTTTAAGCTCGTAAAAGTTCTTTCCATAAGATCTAATGCAGTTTACTCATATTAAATGAAAGCTTTTTAGAATTGTATACATCTTTACTCATTTATATCTTTGCTATTACTACAAAATTTTATTCAAAAAGGACAATAACCGACATAGATAATTATTGATTATTTTTTTCCCCAAATTTAATTGAACTTTGGAAACTGTTATAAAGGGAGGTTAGGGTTTAGATAAGGACGTATTTTGAAAAGGACTAAAAGAATACCTCAGAATAATATGTATTAGGTGTTAGAGAAAATTCTATCCTTTCTGGATACGTACACTTGTATGCGTTATTAGGTCATTAGTAAGTATTCTGATCTGACTGAAACAAGTTTAAGTAATATTGAATACAGAGATTCATTGTAAACATCCGTCTTTGGCTAACAGAAAAAATGTAATATTTCATAACGACAACGCTAAACCGCTTGCGTCAAGGAAACCGTCTAAAAACTTGCATAGTTGGGTTGGGAAATTTTACCTATCATATGCTTTTGATATTGCACCTATTCAGATTTCTGCAAAACTTTCTTGATGGAAAATAATATGTAAATTTTGAGAATGTCAAAAAAGCAGTAGATTTTTTCCTTTTAAAAGCAAAGACATCGCAGAGGGTTGGAAAAGCTGCTAGAACGTTGGCAAACAGTTTCAACTAACAAAGGAAATTATATTTTGGACTAAATTTTAAATAAAAAGTGAAAAAAAAATAATTTCGCTTTCTTAAGAAAAATAACAGAAATTTCCCTTACACCTAATTGAATAATTTAACTGGAAAAAAGTATTCTTCTAGTGTATGCATTGGCAGTGTATATTCTGAGATTTGATAACAATATATTTTGGAATTAAAACGACAAAAAAAAAAACGAACTAAACTAAACTATTAAATAAAAGTGCCAACATTTTTAACGTACTCATGTTCGGCACTAATGTTGCTGCAGTAGACAAAATATTTCGACGAGCATGCATGCATCAATACAATATTCATGACTGAATGAGCTTTTGACGTTTGTAAACTTTCTCCAAACTAAGCAATTTTATCCTTTTCATTTTTGTTTATAATCGAAAGTTCTCTTTCTCTCTTTCAGTCATTCAACACTTTATCCTGCATATGTGTCAAAGCTTTCCATTTCACTACATTGTTTATTCTAACTTTTTTTTGTTTTATTTTCTTTTTGATATCATTTTTTATTGGATTTTTGTTGGCACTTTTCTCTACTTCCCTCTCACATGTTTTTATTGTTTTTGTTGTGTGCAAAAACAAGCAGCATTTTCTTTTCGGTAAAATTTTTTGGAAAAAAGTTTTTCTCACCCAAAGCGCGCACAATTTAGTGGCATTTGGTTCTCAAAGGCTTTTTATTCGTCATGTGGTCGCTAATTTTTTTTCCTTGAGAAGAAAAATGAATAGTTGTTTTTTCTAATACGAATTTAATTTAAAAATAATTAAAAACAGAAAACAAAAACAAAAAAAAGAATAAGAAAAGAAAATCTTAAATACATAATTTTCTTCTGGTTTCGATTTATAAAAAGTGAATGAAAAACTATTGAAAATTAATAAATTATAAAAATTCAAAGAAAATAGTAGTTTTTGTTGAAATTTTCCTAAATTTTAAAATAAAAACAAATTTTCAGTGCTAATTCCATTAAAATTGGATTTATTTTTTTGTGTTCGCGTGCCGAATTTTAAATCAATTTGAAGATATTTTCTTTTTTCTTTTTGTAATGAAAACATCTGAAGAATTTCTTTTTTTGTTTAGTTTACTGATAACCACGTGAACTAAGCAATTGTTTAATTGAAAATTTCTCTTATAAAAACAGAAAAAGGGATTAATTATCATTATTATTAATTTTTAGTGTTTTTTTCTTAATTAATAATGTTTCCGCATGCCACGTGCATGTGTTCTGGTACTTCCCGTCGAAATGTGGGTGGTGGTAGTGAAAAGAATGATGAAAATAATAGTGATGGTGAAAACCGTAAAAAGAATGTTGTTGAATTTTGTGATACTAATAAAAATACTTATGACAAACAAATAAAAGATCAAACAATTAAAAAAAAATCATGTTCACGTAAAGTTGAATCCCTTTGGGTTATTTGTGCACCGAAATCACATTATAGACGTCGTGCTGGTGAAAATGATGATGATGATGATGATGGTGGTCAGGAAAATCAGGTCAGTTTTTTTTTCTTGAATTTTGCTTTGCATATACAGTGAACAGTCTCTTGAGTGCTCCAGTTGAAGGACCGATACATTGTATAAGGTAAAGCGAAAAGAAATGTAATTCCAAATGTTTTCACAACTGCCGTTGAGTTAACACGTCGCGGTTGGTATCGTTTTGAAGCTCTGTTAGCAATGTTTATGTTTTTGTGGTATATAGTAAAATGCAAAGCCCAGAGATTCAAGAGCCAAATTTGTGATATTTTAGGCTGGTTCTATTTGATAAAGGATTGAAATCAAAAGAAGCTACCCAAACCATCTGGTATTTATGGGAACATCTTGAATCCTGAGAGGGAGTTAAAGGACAAACTAGAATCAGAGAGACCTCTTAAAATCTATGATAACGCTCTAAATTTATTGGTGGAGTTTGATCCGCATAAAATAAGGAATTATCTCTAGAACTCGGTAATTCATGGTCAACTGTGAAGGATGATTCGAAAAGGCTCGGAAAAAACGAAGTATGAGCAATGATAAAGTACCGAGAGCTAGCGAAGTAACTAGAATAAGTGCAAAGAAAAAGAACCTTGCAATAAGTGCAAAATAGCACAAGCGATTTTCAAAGGCAAAATCTGTCAGGAAGAGAGAGAATGAAATTTTTCAAAAAAGCGCGTAAATGACTCTTAAAACTCTTATTTTTTTTTCCTAGTATTTCTGCATTGCCATATAAATTTCAACAGGTGCTTCTTTGCTTACATTATATTTCTCTTTCACACATTCGTACAATATATAGCTATGTAGCTAGTGGATCGAAAATTATTTGAAAAATTACAGTTAAAATATGAAAAACGTCATCACAGTAGGGATAGGTAGTTAGTTTACTTCCTAGTTACTTATGCTTTGGAAAAAATAGACAAGTAATTTCAGTGCCGCAGAAACTTTCAATGGCCTTATAATAACAAATAACTATCGGTTCATCTCTATTGGCCAGATATGAAACCGATCCGTTTCTTAGAAGGATCGTTACTGGGCATGATTCACCTTATATTGTACCTTCGGACTATTATCTTTTTAGGTCGATGAAGCATTCGCTTCGATATAAAAAATGTACAAATATTGAACAAATCCGAAATCACTTCATTTTATTAAAAAAATTCCCACTATGCACTCAAACTCGAAGATAAAATATGAACATGTTCCTTTTTGTGTCCTAATTTTTCTGTATTAATTTTTGCATTAACAGATACAGAATAGTAAAGCATTAAAAAGTTGAGAGAGTTACTTACAGGTAGCTTAACTTCCGTCCGTTAGTTTAGGTTGAGATTTGAACTTGCACTTTAGACAAAAAAAAAGTTTTAGAAATATATTAATTTTGCATCAAGAAATTGTATATTATATCCTTTTAGGCATTCATGAAAATGAGACAGACGTTCAGACTAAGGAAATTATATAGTCTGATTCAATCTTATCATTAAAATACACATCTTTGGACGAATTTGTCATTGTCCCTGAAATAAAGAGACGTATCTTTTTAATGAAGGTGTCCGTTTGTAAGAGAATTCACTTTATACAATATGTATGTCCTTTAGATGAAATCATTTGTAGTAGTAGCGTTTGTATGAAATTTCTTCTCATTTTGTTTCTTCTTTTAAATTTAATGGACACTGTTTTCTTTTTTTGTGTTTCCTTTTCTAATAACAAGAGTAAAAGAGATAAATAACAAATGTATAATTTCGATTGTGTGCAGAAAAAGGCATTTCTCCTTAAATTCTTAGTCCTTGTGCTATTACCACCCATAATATATTCGGGTAAGCAACCTTCTTTCTTATACTTCTTCATTATGATAGTATTAAATTGTATGAAGGACGAATAATGTAAACAAATGAAGAACAACAACAATCAGGATTATGTCAAACAGGAAAAATTCCTGGAAAATTGTATTCAGTGTTACCATTCTTGTATGGAAAAACGTTTGTATCCTCTGTCAATGAAATTATTTAAATATGATATTTTAGATTTTAAAATATCACATTTTCTAAAATTTAGAAAATTTTCAAATAATTTAAATTATGAAATTTAAAGCTAGTAAAAAAAATTTTTTTTTTTGAAAGTAAAAAATTTATGGTTTATTGATTTTCCTTATATAATTGCGGCTTTGCGGTAAAGAATAATGGAAAAAAGGGAAATTTGGGTCACTTTCACTATTCGAAAAACCTTGTCATAATATTTTGTGGAAGGAGTTTTTATTTCACACTTATAATCAAGGTTAAATTCGCTATAATAATCTTTGAGCTTTAATTTATTGAATTTTAAAGAAAATAGGACTCTAACTAAAAGTTTACGTGTTTCTATTTCTCTCCCCACATGACCATCGATTTGGGAATTATTTACTGTTAATTCTTTGTATGATATTTTCACGTTTTTTCCTCAGAAATGTATTTAGTTTTACTATATAGAAAAGGTTATTGCCATATAATTGAAGTTTAATGACACGAAACGATAAAGGAATGTCCACTTGCAAGTGTGTAATTTCCAATTATCATAATTTATATTTATAGGAATATTTTGCTCGATTAAGTATATTTCGTTAAATTTATTAATTGTTAATGTAAAAAAATAAACTTAATAATAACTAATTTCTTAGTTATTCTAAGTTAACTTTAAATTAATATGAATAAGCTTTTCCCATAAAATGAACATTAAAGTAGATTATTTTCGAATGCAAAGCTTTTAAGGAAATCTTTAAGGAGAAATAAAGAAAACTTAAAATTTTCAAAAATCTTGTTTCTAGATGATGTATTTTTTTGGTGGCAGAAGTAAAATTATGCTTCCAGAAAATGGATTTTCTACAATAATTGTAAAAATAAATTGAACTAATACTTTAGTATAATGAGAATTTCAATTAATCGCTTTTATCTTGTTTTAAAAGAGTAATTTTTAAACCTAAATATTATTGTAAGACCATAATTTGTCATGTGTAAACATTAATCAAAAATATAAAATAATATTTCTAAGAAATGTTGATTTAAAAATAATCCGGTGAAAGCCTACTCTACTAAAATTTCACGGAATACATGACGTATTCGTTTGGAAACCTTTCCGTTGCTCCTAATAATAAAGTCGTGGATGGGTTAGTATAAGGTCCTTATGATATTATTGGTTTAATCGTTGCTTGTCATTAAAAGTTCACTCAGCTTTAAGTAAGAAATAAATAAAATGAGTAGTACAAATCATTGGCTCTCATCGCTAATAACAATGAAATCCCTATATGATTATTAAGCCCTCTGTTGAGCAAGTAAATTTTTTGTAATCAATGTAAAATTTTAGGCGAAAGTTTCTTGGAGGAAATTTTCAAAAGGACCTAAACTGACTAAATACACATGTACAGATTTACTACTTCTTAAACGAGTGGGTTACATCCTCCCGCAAAAATTGGTTTTCTTATTTAATATTATAAAAACGATACTAATTTTTTTTAATACAATCAATATCAATATTCCAATTAATATTTGCCAAAAATTTAAGTACGCGTTTGGATCATTAAAAAATTTCTTTATTAAATAAAAATTATTGAAATTAATCTCTAAAGAAATGTATATTAACAAAACAAGTTAAACAAGATCATAAAAATCTATAAAAGCCAATGTTTCGAACTGATATTCAGGTAAGTTTTTTCTTCAATTGGAGAAACCTTAATTATTTATACGAGGAATGTCTGTCTGTCTGCACAACGATCTCGAAAGCCCGCCTAACGATTTTCACGAAACTTAGTGGTTAGGGGTCTTCGGGGACAAGGAATCGATGTAGAAGGTCTCACCTCTGAGAAAATTCGCCTTTCTCCTCCCCTCGATACCTCTTGCTTGGTATTTTCAAATTGGGAGGTCCGATCTTAATGAAACTTTACAGTATTACTAAGGGGGCTAAGGGCTTTCGATTTTCCCACTATAAACCTCACTTTTCCCCTCCCCCTCGACTGGTGTCTTCGAATTACGTACAGGTATCTTAATGAAAATTCGCAATATTGCTAGGGAGTAAGGTTTTTCGATATGCATTCTAAAAATACAATACCAAAATGCGTATAAAATTATAGGTGCAAATTTTTATGCGCAATACATACAGACGCACAAATCAATTTGCGCAAATTTTATTGCACAATTATAACCAACTCGTTTGGCTGAATTCAAGCATCTCCAAAAAGCGACCAAAAAATTCCCAAAAGGTTACCGAAAATTTATTGAAAAATTGCCGAAAATAGAAAAATTTCATATTTTTCGGCATACTTTATCTTTGCCTTACCGAGCTCGGTCCCCCGGTACTTTCTAATAAATTTGGCGAATTTTGTTTTACAAATCCTTTAAAAAAAAGTAACGGTGAAAAGTTAATAAAAACAATCAGAAATTATGCAAAAATATTTGAATAAATCCGTGAATCCCTGCGGCAACTTTTTCGAATACGCATGCGGAAATTGCTTCATATTCAATTCACCTGTACGTGTCGACGATTTGTATGGAGCAGAAGATGCCCGCCAGTTTAAATTAATTTCGGGTATTTATAATATGATCCGAATGTTGAATGGAAAAAATATGGGTTTGAATAAAACTTAGGAAAAATTAAAAATGTATTATTCGACATGTATTTATGACGATCGAAAAGATAAAACCGATTTCAAGGAGTTTTTGGAAGTTTTAGAACTGTATGGTAGTGCACCATTATGGAATCCGAATTGAAAAAGTGAAGAATTTGATTGGATGAAATTAGATGTGCAGAAATTTGAAATAAGAACTTTACTGAAAATTTCTGAATTTCAAATTCCAGTGATTATAGTCCAACCGAACAGGAATCAGTGTTATAAATTTGTTGTGAATATTTTAAAATTGACCGGCATTAATGAATCTGTAGCAGTAGTAGCTGCATCCAAAATTAGTGAGTTTGAAAAGAAATTATGTCTTATAAAATTGAATATCCTGAAAACAGATGATTTAATATCGATAGAAACGTTGAGTGAAAAATATCCTGAATTTAATTGGAAAAACATTTTCGATTAATTTTCAGAAAAGATGATAATGAGTTAAAGTTTTCCACAAAACTCATCCTTTTTAGATTGATATCGATAAATTTGTTAAATTAATAACAAATACTAAAATAGGAGATCTTGCCAATTTTATGGTTTGGGAAATATTGAAAAAAAAAACATTAATTTAATGAATATAAGAACTCTGCAATCAGTAAACCGGATGACAAAACCGAAAGACCATTCGACGCGTTCTATTATTCGCGATGTGTTTACAGATGTTGGATCCTATTCCAACTTTATATAGATAAATATTTCAATTTAAAAGAAAATTTTTTTAAAAAAAATTATTAATGAATTGAAAGAAGCCTTTAAAAATGGCATTGGATGGTTGCACGAAGAAAAAAAACTCTTAGATTTTTAAAAGAAGATTATCCTCCTTCAATTCAAAAATTGGATGAAAAAAATTCAAGCTCAAAAATCCTGTCCAATAAATATATTTAACATTGGTTTAATGTAAAATCTTTTCAACATTATTATCTTCAAACTGGATATGAAGGCGATTGGGAATATAAAATTAGGAAATATATTTCATATGATAAAAAGGAAAAAATTCGATCAATTCCGATTACTGCTTTTGTACCTCCAAATTTCCATCAACATTTACCAGATGCTTTAAATGTTAGTATTTTGGGTGTTTTCATTGCATCAGTTATTAACGAACAGATACCTTTCCTTGAATATCTACATATATGAACGAGTCGAATTAATTCAACAATGTTTCAAAGAACTATATCAAGGAAGGGATATTGGCACATATAAAGGGTATTTCATTAAGGACATAACATAACGATTGTAACGTGTGCTGTGTGGATTGTAGCGCCGTCTTGTTGAAACCACATATCGCCGATATCAATTTCATCTAATTCTGGCCAAAAATAATCTTCCAACATGGTGCGGTAGTGCGCTCCATTGACGGTAACATGGCAATCGTTCTCATCAACGAAAAAATACGGCCCAATCACGCCTCCGGCATGTAAACCGCACCATACAGTGATTTTTTGCGGATGCAATGGTGTCTCTTGAAGCACATGTGGGTTTGTTGCTGTCCAATAACGCATATTTTGCTTGTTGACAAATCCGTTTAGCCAAAAATGAGCCCATCGCTGAGGATGATTTTTCGCTCTTAAAGTTGCGGCGACCGACTCGGAATTTCGGTAGTAATTTTTAATAATTTCTAAGCGTTGCTCGTTCGTGAACTTTACCATGATGAAAATGTTGACTTTAATCTACGTTTTGAGATTGACAGGTCATTATTAATGTTTAGGGGTGCGTTCATATAAAGATACAAAATTGTTATGTCCCTATTAAAAGACACTATACAACATTTTTAGATAATTCAGCATTTCAAGCTTCATATGGACTTTATGAAAAAAATTTTTTTTAATTCGAATCTCTTGATAAAGAATTGCCAGGATTCGATGTTACCTCTAAGCAATTATTTTTCATTCATTTCGTTCAAAATCAATGTGAATATAAGAATTATAAATTTAGAACAATTGAAAAAATGGTTGCTTTAGAAAATCGTAGAGAATTTGTAGTCGCCTTTTCTTGCCCACTTGATAATCCAATGTGTTCCAAATGTGGAAATATATTTGAATAAAATTTTAAAACGCTCAACGGAATTACATATAAAAAAAATTATAATTATAAAAGAAATAAATTGAAATATTATGGGAATGGGATTTTTTCTGGTTATGTTGTAACCAAGCCTTCAACGGGTTCAGGTTCGTATTCGGGGTTCAGTGCCACATAAAAGTACCACTTTTTGCAAAATATATTTTGTCTCTTTTTTTATCGCTTTTTATTTTCAAAAAGTAAAAGTTAAAGCAATTCCAGCTTTGCAAAAGTGAGAATTATAATTAAAATAAATATTAATACATATACACCAGTAGTGTTTGTAGTGTCCTACGTATGCCGTTCTGTTTGATGAATATACATATGTATGTAATTGGACAACAAGTTTATTAATTCATTCGTTTACAGATTCTAGGATAACTTCCACACCATTAGTACATAATTAATTCAAACGAAACTGCTGCAAAATTTTTCCAATTAAATCCGAAAAATGAAAAGAAAAAAATGACAAAAATTTGTAGTTAATTTTTGTTCTTTAACTTTACTCTTTCTTGGTCAATTTAGCTGTAAGTCAATACCAAATCGTTTTCCTGCTAATTTGTACATGGACGGACATGCATACATCTATATAACTTTTTCTTTACACACCAGCATTCTTGAAACCTTTCTCCGATGATTTTTTCTATGTCTTACAAATGTGGTGACAAAACTAATATCATGTTACAAAATGTGTCAGTAAGCGGCGTTGGCATATAGTATATGTAAACGCATTTTCACTTTTTCAAATGAAAATATTTTCACAATGTAGTCTAGTCAGTTTTTCCTGTTAGCCCAAGATATGTGCGAACCAAACTTTGTTGAAATTGGCGAAGCGGTTCTCGAGCTGTTATTCTCATAAAAGTTAAAACAAAATCGTTTGTTTTTATCAATGTGTTTCTTAGTTATCGAAATAAATTTTGATTTGTTACACATCTAGTGAGATGGCTGAAGATATTTTCTAAACTCAAAGAAAAAACTTGAGGACTTGATCCATATTTTTAGAGAACTAAATTTTGTAAGCACTATTTCTAAAAAAATTTTAAATCTAATTATTAGGTTTTTAGGGGTGGTTATTAAATGTATAAAACTACTATATAGAATTTGGTAACGGTTTCCAATACAATTTTCAATTTCCTAGCAGTATTTATAAAATCGAAATCTCATTTTAGTAGTGACAACTAGTTAATTTCCAATTACAATTTTTCTTCAGTGTATGTATTTGTATGCTCGAAAAGGTTTGCCACTGAATAAGGCATATACTATCATAACAAAGATACTTTTATTGATTAAATGTTTGTGCAGAATCCAAATAAATGTATTAATTATGAAATTTTTTAATTAATTTTGAAAACTAGCCTGCCTAGGTGGTGGGTACTATTCAAATATATCGTGGTTATCGCAAAATTTCGATTAATATTTTGGAGATATTAATTTCAAGTGTCATATAGTTGATAAATTTTTATCATTTGGATAAAATTTAACAAAAAATCGATTTTTTCAAATCTGCTTTAATACAACACCAGAGGCGGCAAAGTTTCTTTTAATGCTGGACTGGGGCATAGGAATTAAAAAATATTTTATATATATCTACTAAAAATATTGGAAATGCGCGTCGGTATAGTGTGGATAGATTAGCAAAAGAAAACTGTAGCGCACTAAACTGAAAGCTTCAGTTAATCACAATGAGCTGAAGAGATCTATTTTGAATCTTTTCTGTTTTTACTTATTGCTAGAGACCAGAAATTGGAAAACCTTAAAAAGAGCTTTCAAAAGAGCATCTAAAAACTGAAAACGGGCATTTATTTTAGAATTTTTTTCCTTAGATTTTGCATAGTTAAGGCCCTTTATCGTGATCTTTGGTATTTCAAAACAAGTTAAAAAAGCGTTCTATAATAGAAAAGTTGAGTATTTAAAAAGGTACTCAAAAATAGATCTTACGACAGAAAATAACTTTTCTTCTATCGTAGTCATATTCAGTACATATTCACTAAAGTCTGCCTCAGTTTTTCAGGTGATTTTTAAAATAAATTAAATAGACTTTTCATATCGATACATCAACTTTAAAAATAAAAATAAACGACTTAAAAAAAAGGAAAAGTTTTCTTTGAAAACGATTTTATCAAAATCCAAAAAAAAATAACCCATCAGTTAATTTATTTTTTGTTTAACACAAAAGCTTTCCAAACACAAAAAAGGATTAAGCTGATTACTTCTTTTATCGCGTTAAAAATTGATGGTGAAAAAAAATTTTTTTTTTTGGAGGTCCTTACTCCCTCTTGTTACTAACTGAGATGCAATAGAGAAAAAATCTGTTTTTTATTACAGTTTACCCAGCACCCCGCCCCTGCACTCCCCCCCCCCCCCTTTAAAAGAGAAACTCCAACCCTTTTACAAAGAAATCTTTTTCTATATAAAAGAAGAAGAAACTCTTTTTTTTCTTTTGTATAATGATAAAAATTTAAAATAAAAAAAAAACTTGAATGAAAATTATTTCCGAACACGGGAGATGAAAATGAAAAATCTAATTAGAAAAGTGCTGTTCATCATTTCAATCAGGACATCAGAACATCATCCAACGAATAAAATAAGTTCTAAAGAAAGGGTTAAACAAAACGGACTGTAGATTGTTGTTTCTTAATAAAACGAAAATGATTTGATATATTTCTCGCTTCTTTATTTTACATGAAAGTTCTATCGAACATAACCACCACATTAAGTGGCGGTTAAATTTGCGCTTCAGGATTGATGCACGCTCTGTAAGCATTGGCATAGCTAGGCAGTTTTCCCTGGGAGTCAGTCATCAGCCATCGCAAGGTTTCAATTTCGGTAATCCGATTAGACATCAACTAACTTTTTAGTAGAATTGACAAATTTTGGAAGTAACGAAGCAATTTAATGAGAGGTATGATGAGAGAATTGTATTGAATCTTTTTCTCAAGATAAAAAGAATGAAAACAGTCGATTTCTTCAATACTGTCGATTTTTCTAGTTTTGTATGGTGGGCAGTGTCCACCGATGTCCTCCCCCTACACTCATGTCTGTAAGTCAGACTTTCAAGCGTTCAAGCATTTCGGCAACAAATCTTGGGAAGGTAGCACATGTAGTTTACCGCCGTTATTTTTCCGTTATTTGAAATACACCTAGAATAGAAAGCAATCCATATTTGTATAAGCGTTTTAAACTTACGAACTAATTTGAGCGTACCCGGTCTTTTCCTTGCTCTAGTTTGGGCAAACTGGGAGGCCTGCGCAGATTCGGTATTTATCAAACAAGCCTGCAAAATGATAAGCAATGGGCGCACCCAGTAGTCCTAATCGCTTAAATCTACGACTGGATGCAATTCTAAATTTAAGCGCTTAGCGAAATTCTAGCATAGATATTTTTGCTAACTCAAACAGCGAATTAAATGATTTGTTTAAACTTTAAAGGGTAAATTGAGAGGTATTTTTGAAAATTGTTTCTGGATTATCCAATTTTAAAAGGAATTTTTAAAAAAATTAGTTTGATAACACTTTTCCACTTTCCTATAAAATTTTTATTTCATTTTATTTTCAATTTTTATTGACTCTCGATACTTATTTCGTTTAACAAAAAATATATTTTTAAAATTTATTCAAATAAAACTAATTTGACGTTTAGCACAGATAACTACCATTATCTTGATTCAAGCAAACGCATCCAGGGTTCCGTTCACTCGATCACACCGGTGTAAAAAAAAGTCGGTGTAAGTTAATGTCAAAAAAGCCGGTGTCGAAAAATGTAAGTTGTTTGCGAGTGAACGGTCGTAGTCGTAGTCGTAGTCAATTAGTGTCATTTCGAAATGTCATTTGGAGAAAATGCGCATTTACAGGAAAATTAATGTACTGTAATTATTAAAATTACTTTCATGAAATCTTTTTGTTTTTAATATTTAATTTAGTAGCAAATTTTTATATAAAAAACATATTTTATGGTTTCATTTTTTTTTATAAATTTATTAATTTAAAATTTTTTCGAATATAATTCAACGAATTGAATATAAACTTATTACTAAAACTATAATTTTTCTACAATTTTGCCAAATAATTAAAAAAAAATAGCGAATTCACAAAAAATTGTTTTGAATTCAAAATCAAACTGACGAAATAGAGATGACAATTAACAACTACACCCTATGACATTGGTTGAAAAAAGTTACTTTTTTTTACACCGGTGTGATCGAGTGAACGACAGAGTGTCGGTGTCATGACGTCATCGTAGTCGAAAAATGTTGACCAGTGAACGCAAAAGTGTAACTTTTAGTCGCTTTTAGTTACATTAAGTTGGTGAGTGAACGCAGCCCTGGAGTTCAAAAAGTTCTAACTGCTTAAATTAAGTAATTTGAATAATCGCTTAGGAGTGGTAATTATTAATTTACATTTTCTTAAACTGTTTTTTCTACCTTCAATTTATTATTTTCTACACAATTTATTTACAACTTGTGCTTTTTTTTGCGTTCGACGTTTAATTATCATGTGGTTTGAATATATGCTACCAATATCTAAGTTTTTGTTGCTCTTGCTTCTTTTTCGTTTTTTTTCATATTCTGGTTTGATCTCAGGCAGATCAACGTGAAACGCACCTAATAACTCAAATGTTTTCGCATTTTGCTTGGCATCCAATATCATCTTATTGAAAATAATCATCAGAAACATCGATTCCATTAAGACAGACATTCACTGTTACAGAATTTTTTAATAATATTCAAAAAACTACTAAAACAAAACTTTATGCAACTCCTCCAAACTATAAAGCGCACCAAACAGTGCATTTTTTTGACTTATGGTTGGTACTACACTACTACTATTAGTTTTGTCACTAAATTTATAACGCATAGAAATAATGATCGCAGAAAGGGTATAGTGGTGTATAGAGTCAAAAGTTATATCAATTTGTACATGTCCGTCTATCCCTTCGTATACCAGATAACTCAAAATCCAGGGTGTCTTTTTTTTGGTTTTTGTGATTTAATTTCAAAATTTGTGAAGCAATTTTATTTAAATTATTTACATAAGTTGACTGCGTAAATAAACGGTCTAAGGATCATGAAGAGTAAATAGTTGTAGGAAAAAAAAGCCTGTTTATAAAGTTTTTTTCGATGTATTTTAAAAACTATATATATCAATTTGAATAAATTTTGCAGAAGATATTTATACCATAAGGCCGTTTTTAAATATTATTCGTTTTTTTTTTTTCGTTGAGTTTATTCATTGAACTATAGATTTGTAAATTCGGAGTCCCATTTTTACCATAGGGCATCAATATATTGGCAATAGGCCGATTTTCAGTTAATACTGTATAGTGGGTGATTTTTTAGGCGTTTGCTTTTTCAGTGTTGCCTTATTGATCTTGAGGATATTTGGTACCAACAAGACGGCGCTAATTGCCTAACAGCCCGTAAAACCATGGCTTTATTGCGAGAACATTTCTGTGAACAGTTAATTTCACGCTTCGGACCGGTGAATTGGCCGCCTAGATCATGTGATATCACATCTCTAGACTTTTTCCTTTGGGCTATGAAAAGTCCAAAGTCTACATGGATAAGCCGGGTACAATTGATGAATTGGAAGACAACATTACTCGCGTCATTGTCCAAATAACACTCGAAATGCTCGAAAAAGTGCTTCAAAATTGGACTTCTCGAATGGACCACTTAATACGTTGTCGTGGTCAACTTTTACATGAAATAATTTTTAAAAAGTAAATGGCAAGAATTGATTTATCGATTTAAATAAAAATTTCATATACTTTTTACATTTTTCTGTTTTTTTTTTTTTAAATTAAAAACCAAACGCCTAAAAAATCACCCAGTATATAAATATGTTTATGTAAATGTGTATGTATATGTTTATGTTTATGGATGAAATGATTTTTGTTGAAGAATTTAAGGATTTGCTCTATGACTGAAGTTGAAATACGTGTATCTCAAATTGTATCTAAAAAAAACGTTATTAACATTCAAAATCCTCAAGTCCGTTTTGGGAAACTCTTTATGATGAAGAAAAGTCTTGTAAAGCAAAAAGAAAAAACTATAGAAAATTGAAAAACTGAGAGCAAATGTTTGTGTTTCGTAGGGTTTTTCTTGAGAGGACGTAAAATAAAATATCAACTTGAAAAAAGGAAATTACAAGCATGGAGAAAAAAACAAAAATGTAATTAGGATTGCATGACATTAAGGAAAATCGACTTATAAAGTGAATTTTAATCACCTAATTAGAAGACAACTTTCTTGTAGAGCTCAAAATTTTTAACAAACATAAAAGAACTTAAAAAAAACTCTTTTTTTTTTTATAAAGAAAAGTAACTTTTTGCTTTTCCTCTTGAGGAAATTAATAGCACTTATTTTCAAACATCAAACTTTTAGAAAGAAAATTGTTCAGTTGAAGAAGTTTACAAATTTAAGGTGTTATACCTAGTGTGATGACATCTGAATGAACACTGACACAACTAAGCTACAATTTGGCACATATACTAATAATACTGAGTTGTGGACAATCAAATGCTACTGTAAATCAAACGTTGATTTGAATTGCGAATAATTTCACTCTCAAGTACAAAGGTAGATTCTTATTCTTTCTAAATAATTTTTAATTTTTAAAAATCATTAAAAACTTTTCTTTTTAGAAATTTTTTAATGCGACCATGCGAAAACTCAGAAACGTGTGTTGATGAAATATGAGCTCCACCGTGGAACACAGTGGCCCAAGCAGCTCGCAATATTAACGATGTGTTTAGCACTGAAGTCACTACAAATGATACAACATCTCGATTTTTTAAAAATTCCGTTCTGGTAACTTCGACCTGACGAATGAGCCATGTGGATTACTTAAGACGAAGGGGGATAATGACCATCTGAAAGCCACAATCGAATCGAGTCCATCACAAACTGCATATGCATTGTCATTGATGTTCGGTGTAAATAAACAAACAATTTTGACTTATTCAAATCGGTAAACGAACAAGTTCGATAAGTGTGTACCGCATGAAATGAATTATGCGCAGAAGGAGAAGATTGCCTTTCGCTTCTTTTTCGCAACAAAACCGAACCATTTTTAAATCGAATTTTTACGCGCGATGAAAAACAGATCTTCTAAGACAATCGTAAGCGTTCATCGTGATGGTTGAAGCAAGATGAAGCACCGAAACATTGTGCGAAACGAAACATTCACCAGAAGAACCTGAAGGTGTCTAGCGCCGGTGTCATCTACCACAACTTTATGAAACCGGGCACATCGATCACGGCGGATGCCGTATGCAACTGGATGAAATCATGCGAAATCTTGGGGTTAACCAGCCAAGATTGGTCAACCGATCGACTCCGATCCTCTTGCATAACAACTCTCGGTGAGACATCGCACAAAACACCGTGGCAAAACTATAGCGGATGAACTTGGAAATTCTCCGTCACCCACCATATTCATCAGACCATGCACCAACTGACAACCACTTTTTACGGAATTTGGACAACTTCTTGGTAGGAAAACACTTTAATTTGAAAAGTGCCTTCTAGGACTTCATCGACTCCCGTGAATCAGGCGTCTACAGCAGAGGGATAAATAAACTACCAGAGAAATGGCAAAAGTATATCGATACTATGGCTGCATACCTTGTTTAAAAATAAAAAGATTTTATTTAAAAAAAGTTACAACAAACTTTCACTTCATTGTAGTAGCATTTGATAGTCGACCGATAACCCAATAAATCACCCAATCAAAATTGTGAACACTCACCTTTCCTCACCATTTTTGAAGCTTTTGACCCCGTAGAGCTCCACATGGTATTGAAAGAAGATTTTTTCGATCCGATCTGTGGTTTTATTATAACAATGGAAAAACTTAAACTTTTTAAAGCTCCTCACATTTCCACATTTTTAAAAATCCTTTAAATCCTTTACGTCATTATATCGGTGTTATCGTAGATAGTAAGAAGAACTTTATTTCGGATAAGATTTGCTATCTGTCCGCCGTTTGGATATCGCAATACAAAAGGAGCTTCAGAAAAATGACTATAATTTTTATAACCATTCCTTTTTTCCACCGAAACTAGTTCTGTTAACGATGTTGATCCTTATGATATTATAATGGTGGAAAACTACAAAAAAAATAAATATATAAAGCAGTTATATAGTAAAAAATTCTCGAATTTTAATATTATTTTTCAGGCCTCTGACGCGAGTAGAAAATTTTAAATTTTACAATAATAAATAAAGTAAAATTTTCTAAAAATATAACAAAAATGAAAAAGACAATAAACTTAAGAAAGAAGAGTTTTCTTATCATCATTTAAATGTTTTGTGTTCTTAATTTCCAAAATTTTCTTTTGATACTCCTGAAAGTAATGAGATATGAAAAAGGATTTGAAACAGGGATTTCATGAAAACGGATTTTCAATAATTTCGATTCAAAGTTATTCAATTTCAACACATGAAGGATATGAAAGGTTTATATTTTTCTTCCTCCATGGTATGTTACACCCCATTATATAAGCCTGTGGCCTCCTTTAATATAAGAGGCAGGATATAAATTTTAAAGTGAATTTTATTCATATTTCTCTTTAACTTAAATATTTATTTAAATTTTAAGTAATTCAAGTAAGAAGCTTGTTATTTCATTTGCGAAGAATGGTTAAAAAGATCTAATTAAGGATGTTGAAAATTAAGATTTTTAGCACACTCAAATATTTATACAGGGTGTTTTTTTAGATGTTTGTTTTTCAAATTGGCAACACTTTTTCCAGCGGTAGTCAATTTGACAGTTGATATCTAATTTACGATCAGTTTGGTTCGCCATTTCACCATGAATAAACTTACGCCAGAACAACGCTTTCAAATTGTACAAATTTATTTCGAAAATCGTGGTTCAGTTCGCGAAACTCAATCGCTTTATTGAAGGAAACATTCGGTGAGCGCATAATTTTACATAATGGACCTGTGAATTGGCTTCCAAGATCGTGTGATTTAACACCTTTGGATTACTTTCTGTGCGGGCATTTGAAATCGCTAGTCTACGCCGATAAACCAGTGATGATTGACGATTTGGAAGCCAACATTCGCCGCCTTATTGCCAATATACGGCCTCAGTCGTCCATATGTCCGAAGTCATATTTAAGCACTAATGTCATAAAATTATCTTTCCAATGAAACCAATATCATGGCTATTACCACTATTTAATGTGTTTTATTTCATTTTAAAGTCTCTGAAAAAAACACCCTATTGTAAGGACGAATAATGATCGTCTATCGAATAAAGTCTTTAATTTCAGACGAATTTCATATGAAATATAGAAGATCGATCTACTTACTATGTACAAGAATGAAGAGGCAATCTGGACTGCGTTGTATTAAATATGCAAAAAGTCTATATTTGGGAGGCTAAGATATGAGGATATAGAATCAACAGTGAAAGAGTTGCATATTAATTAAAGACATAAAAATATACAAAACATAATTTAATCAATCAATTAGGTTAGGAGCCAAATTAAGTAGCTATAAATTTACGTGTCCTAGATTCTGTAACGTTGCAGACGACGTTGTAAGAAAGTGTCGGAACTATAATAGTGAGAATTTTTACTGCTATTCTCACTGGGCGGATTACTTAGGCTGGAAAATGAAAAATGTCTTTAATCAAGATTTTCCAACACGCAACATTTTTAAATGAAATACAAATATTCTAATTGAATGTTTATTCAGATTTATGTTGACTTCACGATATTCTTGAAGATTTAAAGATAAGAAAGACATTTTTAACTTATATACGGAGAAGTATAGAAATTACTAGACCCATAAAATATGTTTTCGCAATTGTAAAATATTCTAAGTTCTTTCCAAGTGCTGTCATGCAATGTTTTTGTGCACACAAAATTGCGGCCACATCTATAATTTGAACGACAATTGGTAAAAATAGTGAGAATCATTCTGTAAGAAAATGGCATCGATTGGTCCAAACTTTTACGTAGCTGCTGAACAAAATTCGTTTATTAAAGTTTTAAATTGAGAGAGTACTACCAGGTTATTTATTAACTGGTTTCAATAAAATTATTTTTTGAATTAAAGAACAAGTATGTCAGAAAATCAATTGAATGCCATTACGTCAATTAGCCGGCGAACGAAATATTGGATTTTTTGGATCAAATTTTCCGTTCCTAACGAATGCATTATCCGATTTAAATGTACTTTGGGGAATTTGTTGGTTGTAAATATGTAGGAATGGACGTCTGCTGTTTCTAGCCAAGATCTGATAAAGGGTACGGATTCTTCGGAGATAGATGGGTTTTTGCTGAAGTAAAGATTTTTATGTGGAATTGTAAATTAGGAATCATGTAATAAGGACCAATTAAACGATATTTTAGAAAGCAGGATATCAAGTTATAAACTCCGTTTGGAAGTAACTTTTATGAAATTTTGTAAGCAGGATTTATGTATGTGACCGAATGGAAGACATAATAAAAAAATAACGAAAATGGTATAACAGGATATCAAAGAAGAAAAAACTTCAACTCTTACAAAATTTATTCACTTTCCCAATCAGCAAAAGTTCTAATCGAAAAAGATAATTATAAGATTAACTTGATCAGAATATAAATTCGGGTGCGGGCACTAAATTCGGAACTTCTATACTATAAATACTATTTGATTCATATGTATAGAAGTTTCAATCGTGATTTTGTGCTATAGCTTCTTTTTATCGTTTCTACAATAAGAAAAATCGCGAATTGATTGTTCATTTTCAGAAAATATTTGTCACGAATCATCAAAATATTGTATTAGCTATTTCCTGATTTAAATTGTTAACAAAAATGTCTATCTTTTCGACGGATATATTGTATTTAGGAGGCCAGCGGTGTAGTTTTAGTTTATTTTGAATATTTACATTCACAATTTCTTTTCAAGAAAATTTCTAAACTGAATAAAATCTACGCTACTGAATCTCATATATGAAAATTGTTGTTTATAGAAAATGAAAAATTACCGAATAAAGTTGAACAAAATACGTGATAAAAATAAGAACTAAAATATATTTCAGAGTTCTAATTTTTAATGCACGTCACGATAAGAAAATATATATCGACCTTAATCTTAATTTTCTTAAACGAAAGAAAGCCGCTAGACATTTTTAATTGAAAACATATCCGAAATGAAATTGGAATTTTATGTTGTTTTTGTTTCTTTTATTATAGATAACTTGGAAAAATAATTACCTTAGGAAATTTGATATTATATTTAAAATGTTGTCAGTTCAATGAATTTTAAAGCAAAAAAAAAAAAACAATATATATAAATATGTAATAAACAATATTCAACATGTTGCATCGCATATTTTCAGTTTCACAAAATACTTGTAATTTTAGAAGACGGATTGAACAGAAATTGTAAGCGGCATCTTTGTAGTCATGACAAAAATTCAATGTTCATGTTTTTCATTTGAATAACAGATGGTCTTGTTGATACTGAGTTCATCATGTCGTTCCAAAAAAAAAGAAAGAAAAATATTCATGGCGGTCGAATTATTGAATGAATTTCAAGAAGTTCATATAGACTAGAATTAATGCGGATATTATAGATGCTCTCCCAGTTCAGATATTTAACACCTTCTTTTAAGATAAACGAAATTCTGAAAAAAAACTCCTGTTATATGATCGTTTTACGGAAGCAATTCTTTTTTGTAATTAAGAAGATGTTTTTTACTTTCTTAAACATTAATAATATATAAAAGAGTTGTATAATCATCCAGAAATTTGAACCCGGATTCCCAGAATTGGTTACTTTTGCAAATGTATGTGTGCCAGTGACTCAGTTTTTTGTATACGTGATAATTTGAGAACGATATGCTCGATTTTAGTCGAATTTGTTACATAGGTGAGCCGTAAAATGAATTTATTAGATTTTGGATGGAAATTCGTAACCAAAAGTAGTTCTTATCAGAGATGCAAACCGGTTTCTTTGAACCACTTTGAACCGAATTAAAACCACTGAACCATCGAAATTTTCCGCGCCAAAACCAAAACCAAAACCAAACCACTTTTAAAATGATTCGGTCGAACCAAACCAAAACCAAACCAGTTTTAAAATTAATACTTGAACCGAACCATAAACCGAAATTTTTCTATTGGTTTATGGTTCGGTTCAACAGAAAAAATTTGTCCTATAATTTACATTTTCCTTTTAAAAAAACTGAAAAAGTCTACTCCATTTTCTTATAAAACGATGGTTAATCAATATTCAACAGTTTGCCAGTTTTCAAATTTGTTTTTAACGAGTAATCAAACACGACATAGTTTTTCATTTAGTGAAATCATAATTAAAATAAAAACAGAAACAAACACAAGAAGGAAGAATATACTTAAAATTAAAAGATATAAAAATCATATCTAAATGAAAGATATAAGCAAGCCTGTATATTTTTGAGTTTAATAATAATTTGTTTAGTATTTCCCAAAAGAAAATGTTAGGCACCAAAGATAAAAAATACCTGGTTTTTCAAAAAATTTGTTTGTGATTCAATAACAAATAGCAGTAAGTACAATGAATGCTGTATTGTTATGACAAATAATCACCCAGAAAATTTAATGCGGCATCTTTAAAAAAAAGCACTCCGAATCCTACGACATAATTGACACGAAGCGAACAAATAAAACAGCTGAAAAAAATTTGCCAAGCAAATCTACATGGGCTTCCTTCGTTTCTGTCTCAACAACTAAGAAAAAAGACATATTTGTTCTGAACCAAAACCAAAACCAAACCAAAACCAAAACCAAAAATTATGCAGTCTTTAAACCAGAACCAAACCAGAACCAAATTTTGAAATATTTAGAAGCCAAAACCAAACCAAAAACCAAAAAGAAGGTTTATGCTTAAACCAAAACCGAACCAACTGTAAAAAAGTCTTGGTTTGCATCTCTGGTTCTTATTGTCGACAAATACGAGTTTTTATTCAACAAAATTTGGTACATACACATCGTGAACTAAAAGAAAGAACTGACTGTATTTTCACCGAAAATTCTAAAATCGAAATGGTTAATTTGGACTAAAATATGGCTGTGTCCCAACCGCCAGTCTAGGTATAATAAAATTTAATACACAAGATCGATGTTATTACAGGGAAAATTGATTAAATTTTCTGCGGAAATTTCAAATCGAAAATTTGTCATTTTACACCTTATGTGATAGCTTTTAGTATGCTTAATAACTTGATAATCAATATCCCAATTTTGCTTAAATTTGGTGCAAAGGTAGATTATAATCAGATAATAAACTGATTTGAATATTTCGTCTAAGAAAGTTGTTTGGTTTTGCATATCAGATATTTTTAATTTTAAGCTCATTGCATAACCTGACGTTGCTCCAGAATATAATTTTATTTATTTGAAAACTGAAAGAAGGAATGAACGACGAACAAACCACAAAACATTCATGTATATGCATACAGCAAGATTTACTGGCGAATGTTTTATCAAGCAAATGAAAACCGTAAAATAACCTCCGAAATGCAATAAATTCAGTCAACCCAATTCAGACTCGAACAGTTTCAACCCCGTTTCGACCTGGTTTGGAGTCTCCATCTACTCGGGGTAATTGGCTTTTCATTTGATAATATATCAGCTTTTAACTAATATTTTTTTATGATTGTTTGACTAAAATGTTCCGCGAAATAGTATTTGTCAAACTGCATAATTTCAGATTCGGTAGATATTTAGTTTTATAGTGTTGCTTACTACCCTTCTGGTTCGAATGTTATAAAAATGATAACACTTTTTTTTTATATGAATTTAGTGTATAAACTTAATTTACAATTATTTCTGCGTTAACAATCAGTCTTAAAAATATTTGTTTATCAATTATTATTAATTTATACAAGATTAATTTATCCACAATTCATTTACAATGGAAAACACTATTAATTACTTATTACTTTACTAATTTATCAAAGCACTTTAATATTTCACTGTTGTAATCGCTTTCTGAAATCTCTCTGATCATCACTGGTCAAGTTCTGAATTGAACTGTGTCTTCTCTATCGGTGGTTCCACTTATATACTTCTGGAGTTCAACTTCTAGAATATTGCTGCATGTAAACGTACTTTCTATGAATGTGAAGAAATTTATTCTTGGAATTTCTCGAAATGTCAAATCAACAGTGATCATTTTGTGTTTTAGAATGTTTTCGTGATTTTATAGATATTTCATGGTTTCGAGAACCATCAAATATTCAATAACGTGTTTAGTGTTTTGTCTTTTTACAGGAAAGTTCCCGACCCTTCTTTTATAAAGAAAAGTTGTGGAATCTTTCCTAGAAATATAGTGCAATAGTTACAACCGGACATATAAACCAACATATATATGAAATTCTTTTGATTCAATAAACATTTAAAATGCTTGTCATTTAATATATTAAACGTAAAAATATGAGAAAATTACATTTTCTTGAAATGTTTTCTGTTAAATTTAATTTATTTACCTTTTTGTATGTAAGGCCATTTCGTGAAAATTTCCTTTTTGAAAGTACAGGAAAAGACCCTCAATTAAAAACTGGGTAATTTATTTTTTGTGTAAAAAACAATGTTCGGCTATATTTTAAGATTATGTTAATTAAAACATATTTATAAAGAAAACATGTAAAACTAAGTCCTTAAATTATGTATTAAAATTTTCTAAAAAGGTTATGTATAGTATTATATAAAATCTTGTTAATCGAGGGTTTTTCTCGAAACTATTTCATCGTTCGTGTAATTTACACTAAAGTTTAAAAAAATGCCAAATGGTTCACTTAAGGTTTGGTACACGTTTTTTGAAAGTAGTCGACCATCAAATATCCGGTAAGCTTTTAAAATGATGGTACTTTAAAGAATAAAGGAAATTAAATGTGATTCATATAAAAATTTTAGAATTTCTGTTTTTACATAAAATATAAAATGTTTGATTATCAATTTTATTTGCCAAATGTTATACAACATAAGATGTGGAATTTGTATTGACTACTAATTTGTTATCTCATAAAATTATTAGTCTATATACTGATAAATTTTTATTCCGAATATTGGTACTGCTAATTTGCTGGAGTATGTAACTGACTTTAGTTATGTTTTTTTCGTGTTTAACCAGATTTTTTTTTATTTTTGAGCAGAAAATTTGTTGCGAAACGATCATTTAGAATTGCTTTAAACTTTAAAAAAGAAAAGAAAAGAAAAACATAACTGAAGATCGGCTTATAGCCGATGCCTACTGGCAGAAATGGAACAGAAAAACTGTCGAAACTAACAATATTTGAAGGTTTTTTCTTCATAATGTCGTTTCCCTTTTTCAAAATTCTTATTTGTAATTTGCAGGTAACCTAGACCCTAATAGCATAAGTCTAATCTGCAAATTTTATTTAAATCGGAGTATTAGTTTTTAAAGTATACCAAAAAAACTGTATGAAAAGGCTTATTTTCTCCTAGGATTATTTCTTTCTCCACTATCCTTGGACCCCGATTTTACTAAAATTTAGCACGCTCTCGTTTATTTATGTATTTAACCAATATAGATAATTTAAACAAAATTGCTCAACAAATTGTATAATTAAATCCGAAAAACCATATAAAAAAACGACAAAACTTTCTGGTCATCCTGGTTTTTGCTTAATAACATCGCTCACCCTCGATCGATTTTGCTGAAATGTATATCCAAAATATAATATTGAATAACTCTGCTAAAAATAAATAGAGATAAGTAACAATGCTTAAATAAGTATCAAATAAATGGTAACCATGTTTTATTTTTTTACAATCTTCACAAATGAGTATGTCTTTTTTTCCTTCGACATCTCGTCCCATTAATGTTTTTATATGAGTTTTTATATAGCCCTCCTATCTATAGGGTTCTAATTATGAATAGAAATTTTTTTAAATATTTTCTCTACTATTTAGTGAGGTATATTATCCCAATGGGAGTCAAAAAGCTAAAGGTCTCAGCAAACCGAATGAAGACAGGCTCCCTTCAAAGGACACTAAAAATTTTTTGTTAAAAAACTATTTTCGTGTGCTTTTAGTTCAGTTTTTAAAATTTTTTCTGACTTTATTTTCTACAAAATAAAAGTGATACGAATGTGAAAGAATATCGTTTCTTAAAATTTCTATAAATTCTGTTAATAAAAGATTCTTTAAATGTTAATTAGTTATTTTATTAATAAAAATAAGTGTCTGCAAATGGTTGTAATAGATTTTATTAAACTTTTTGGTCATCAAACATAAACAAATCTTTAAATTAATAAGGTGAAATTTTGAACAAGTTTCAGGGCAAAGTAGGTCATTCTAATGAAATATTAAAACAAAATTTAATTATTCTCTCTACTGGAAATTATTTTCAATAAAATACTTTAAAGAGTTTAATAACAAATTTCCTCAATTAGAAAATTTTCAGAATTTCATAATAATTATATTAAATTTTCTCAAATTGTAATTTCTTAAAATTGACTACATAAAAGTTTTGTTTTTTTTTTATAACTTCGTAATACAATTTTAATATAAGTGAGACTAGGGCATGTTAATTCGCTGAGACCATTAGAATATCAACGATTTCTTTTAAAATAATAAGTTTTTCAGAATTTCATGAATCACATTACACTGTTATGCACATGTGTTTGGTTTTTTACTTTCTTAAGTATCCCGTAAACGATCAAATTTGTTTGACAAATTTGTTTGTCAAACTTCACGTTTTCAGCGCAAATGATCAAATTGTTTGACAAACAAATTTGTCAAATTTGCCGGTAATGTCGATTTTCGGCGATGTTCGTGTCATACGATTTATCATGCACAATGAGTAATGCAAGCAACGACTGAGATCGTGTTTGACAAACACTGCCGCACACTATCAAGCCTGTTTGTCAAACACGCCGAAAGTTATAATTTCCATCAAACACTTCAAACACAAAAATTGTTTGTCAAACACGTCAAACAAACCCGCAAACGATCAAATTGTTTGACAAACAAATTTGATCGTTTACGGGGTACTTTAGACTTAATTTTAGTGTGACTACCTTTTTTGTATTCATGATAACTTGGGAATGACTTACCATTTTTTTTTTCAAATTTCCTAAAAAGATTGGTTATATAATAAGAGGATGAACTGATTAGTTTTTGACTTGGAATCCTATATCAAATGTGTCATTTTTTCGTCAAAATCATATTTCCAATAATATTTTTGATAAAGTTGATTGATTTGTCGTACCTGATATTTTGTAGTCGATTTGTCATATTGACGTTTTAAAATTGTAGTAGCCTAGTAATAGTATACGTAAATGTCCAGCGTTGTGGTTTAAAATGAAATTGAAGAAGAATGCCTGAAAATGGCTCGAATGTAAAATAACAAAATAATCTATAATGTGTAGGAATATTAGTACACACAAAGAATAAATTGAATGCACAGTTGTTGTTAAGCTATATTATTAATCATAGTAACGTGCACAAAATTCTAAACTGATTTAAATATTTTTTCAGTCTCATCTAAATTTGAAATTTATTTTGGATGTAAGGCAATGAAATATGTGCATCTTATCTTATCTATCAGAATATATTCATCTATAAAGTTTATATAAAACTTTTCGAAAAATTTCGTAAATGATCCAAAAAACAAAAACCCAAAATTTTTGTGTAGTTAATTAAAGAACTTTCAACGTTTTTGCATGAAACATTTTTAACATATTTTGTTATATATTTATTGAATTTTATCGTCTATGATTTTATAGGTTGTTGAATTGAAAAATTCGAAATCTTCTTTTATCACTATTACCAAGAAAAATTGTTTACGAAATTTTTCTTGGTTTTTTTTAAAGTGACATACTTCTATGCGGGCGATTAGCAAAAATTATGTCACGATCTCATTATATGGACATCCTAGATGATTACAATGTTCGGCGATATTGTGGAGGTTATAATGAGGATTATTTCCGTCGAAGACCAAATAGTTCCATCTGCCACCGTATTGGCTCGGTAGTCGATACAAATTTTTGAACTTTTTATATAGAGGTCATACAGGATTGAAATGTTCAGCAAAGTTGTTGAGGTTTTTATGGGGATTATTCCCGTTGAAGACCCAATAGTTCTATCTCCCATCCTTTCGGCGCTATATTAAAAAAAAAGCGTCTGTTTCACTTCTACAGTGTGGTCAAAAGTACACTTCCGTTTTTAAAATGTATATGATTTTAATTCGATTGAGACGAATTAACGACTTAATTCAATTAGAATAAAAGCGAATTGTAACATTGAATTGAAACCAAACAGGAACGGTTTGTTTTTTGTTACTACCATCGACGGAAGTTTTTGCTTTCTGCAATAATCTTATTTGAAAACGGAAATTTACAATTTTCATATCTATTTAAATAAGTACAACATTTTAGATTTTTAAGTGCAACAAAATGAAGTTTGTACACGAAGAAGAGGAAATTTTGCATTAGTAAATAAAAGATTCGCATCGGTGCACATAGTAGTTATTTCTAAAAGCTTTTAACTTCAAATGTTGGTAGTTTTTCATTTCAAAATGGAATTCAAGAGTTTATTTAAGAAAACTATATACTGAAAGTGATAACTGATATTAAAATATCTTTTAGAAATGTTATAATATTCTACAATATTACAATATTTTGTATTATCAATCAATTGGTTTATTTCGTTTTTTTTTCTTTTTCTTTTTACAGTGAAACCAATTAAAAATTGAAGAGCACATCGCATTGTAGTGAGGCCATTAAATCTTTTACAGTTGATTAAATTTTTGCACTTGAAAAGATACTACAATGAAAGATTTTCCCATATACCTCTTATGTAGCTTATGTTTTCCGGCTACTAAATTTTGTTTAGTTCTGCTGATATGGAAAGTTTTCTTTCTTCTTCTTATTTTAATGTTTTTTTTTCACTCATCCCCAAGAATATCTTCCGATCTCTCCACCTTCCATTATATTATAATACAACAGAATTTACTTATCCGCAATTCACATCAGGATGCCCAATAAAAATAACTTAATGGCTTTAAAGGTCTGGTGTCCGAAAGAATTTATTTTTTTTTTTTTTTTGTTGTTCGTAACACAAGAGTCAAGTCTTATATAACTCAGGCAAATATCCCATTACCCGCATCAATCAAAGGCCATCCTATATATGTATATGTATATTTTTTGTTCCTTTCCTATTTTATGGATGGTCGGCGTTGGTATATATGTACAAACGTTTTGGCGTTAGCTTTTACGTACTCCTTATTTAACTAACATAAAACAAAATTTTTTTTTTTTTAATATTAAACAATTTTTGGTTGGTTCACAAAAGAACATCAACAAAATGGCAATTTCTTCAGTTTTATGACTCTGAAAAAGATCATGATTAAAGTTTGGCAATTGTTTATGTCCTATGGTAGGTACTACCAGAGGGTATATTAGTTTTGTCGCTACATTTGTAACACATCGAAATAATCATCGGAGAAAGGTTTCAAGGGGAATAGTTTTGTAGAGTATCAAAAGTTATATCGATTTCTGCATGTCCGTCCGTCCGTCAGTCCGTTCGTCCATATACAAGATAACTCAAAAAAAACGTTATCTGATTTTGTTGAAATTTACAATGTGAGTTGGTTATTTCTTAACTTGGTTTGGTATTGCATTTCAGCAAAATCTACCGAGGGGGAGCGAAGTTATTAAGCAAAAGCCAGAGTGACCAGAAAGTTTTATCGTTTTTTTGCTTATGGTTTTTCGTATTTAATTTGAAAATTTGTGGAGCAATTTTGTTTAAATTATTTGCATGGGTTGACTACATAAATAGACGACACGATGGTAAATTTCAGTGAAATCGTGGTCTAAGGATAGCTGAGAACGATATATTCGTAGGGGAAAATAAGCATGTTCATAAAGTTTTTCCGATGTATTTTAAAAGCTTTTATACCTATTTCAATAAAATTTGGAAAAGGTGTTTATGCTATTAGGCCCCAGCCTGCCTGTGAATTTGAGCGAATTTGAAAAAGACGAGACGAGATTATGGACAAAAAAAACCTTGAAATATTAGTAATTTTGGTGTTTCTTTCTCAGAGTTTAATTCATTGAACTATAGATTTGCTAATGCATCAAAAAATCGGCTATAGGCCGATTTTACGTTACTTTGTGTTTTTATAATATTTTCAAACTTTGAGAGTGCAATGCCACATTAAAAGTCTGTAAAAAAATTTGTTTTATGGTTTTAGATATTTGAATTTTATGACTGTTTAAGGGTACAGTGTATACTTCGGTCTAATTGCAGATGCAATCGTTTAGAAACAAAAAATTAGTTTACTTTTAAAAAAATGAAAAAATGGTAATCATATTATCTGGAATTTAAAACATTTTTTTCATCCTTTCAACTACACCATCTTTTTGATTGTATTATTTCAACAAAATCACTTGGATTCTCATCTGTGAATGAATTTTTCTGTCGAAACGTTCTGGTTTACATGGTGAACTTTAGTGCTAGTTTTGTGGTACAGAAATTTTGTTTTTTCTTAATCTTTTTAATTTTCTAATTAAAATTTCATTCTAAAATGAAAATCTTTCAATAAATGAAACTAAATAAAATATACAAACGACAATAGAGTATTTCAAATTGAGATATCTGTTTTTGTCTTTAATTTCGATCATTTCAAAATTCAATTTCAAAACTTATCTCCATATAATATCCTATTTTTAAGCTTTAGAAAAGTGTATAATAGGAAAAATCTGTTAATAGTTTTCTATCTGAAAAAAACATAAAGTTTATAGAACGAGATATATTCCAACAAATGATTGTGGTGAGAAGAATTTTTGTGTTTATATTTTACTATAGTTTCCCTTCGATTGATTTTTTGTGGTTTAAAACACTTTCATAATATCAATTATGTCAATCCTCGTCAAAATCATATCTGAATGAAGTTCATATCAGGATTTTGAATACCAATCAATATATATTTTATATTGTGTTGCATACCCAATACGTATCGCAGTAGTAAATTTGAGAAGACGTTGGGAACGCATATTATGGGTTGCGCTGTGAACCTTGGGATGATCCTAATTTACACTACGGCTTTATCATGTAATTAAAATTTATTTTAATATTTTCATTATAAAATTAGGTATCAGAACAAAATAAATTAAATTTTATAGTACATCCAAGGTATTGAAAAACTTCACGGCTTCCATACTACTACGTGAAGAAAAATCCTGCGTTCTTCTTGGAATCAACATAAAGCCGATTTTTTCATGCCTTATATGGGGCTCGTACTTAACAAAGTTCATTGTTTTTTCTTCATAATTTTCTTTCCTCTTCTTTAAATTTGCTCCAATTCATAGGTAGCCTGGGCCTATTACCATAAATATATTCTGCAAATTTTATTCAAATCAATGTATCAGTTCTTAAGGTACATCGAAAAAAAACTATATGGACAGGCTTTTTTTTCCCTGCAACTATTTCCTTTTCTATTATCCTTGAATCGATTTTTCTAAAATTTAACATATTATTGTCCATTTATATAAGCAATGTAGATAATTAATTCAAACAAACTAAATCGAAAAACGTAAGTATGGTTCGACATTCCTGTGTTAATAGAAATATTTATCTCATGTAGTTTCCGTTCGTCGAACAACTACAACAGCCGGAAGAAACGCCACTGATCCATGCCGATCTTGTTAAAGGGAAATTGAGAAACTTGGCTAACGATGAGTTGTTCCCTTATATCTGAATTTCTGTATTTTTGAAAAATTTCATAATTGATAACATTTTTTCAATGTGCTCATTGACACCTGGTTCTTACTCGAGATTTTCTTCTAGCTATTATTTCTTCTTTATTAGTATTGAGATCAATAGGAACATATATTTTCAAAGCTTTGGAAGCAACATCACCCTACACCAGCTTGATAACAGAATAAAATTGCATTACTACCGACTGCGCCATGTGATATATTTGATTCTTAAAACAAACGCTTGTAATAGTTCTAACTAGCTTAGATACTGTTCAAAACTGACTCATAATTGTTTAAAAAATTTTACTTAAAACTACTACTAGTACTACAATATTGAATTTCAGTTAAATCGTTAAAAGAATAGCTATACAATTTTTTGGTTTTTATTTTTTTAGTGTTTCAAATTTAATTTCATCATCAGTTGACCGATTTGAATAAAATTTTCTGAATTGATTTATATAACTAAGCAAAAGGTTACCCTTAAATTAGAGTAAAACGGGATGAATTATATAACGTGGAAAACGTAAAATTAAAAATTTTAATTAGAAATTACATAATAAAAATTGTTGAAGCTTTAAAGTGATAATGTTAAAGGCTTCCGAAAACAAACATAAAATCTTGATCAATCAACACTTGTTCTAGTTCTGATCGTGTTTGAAATCAATAAATTGATATCAAAAATTATAAATCAAAACATTTTTATATCGAAATGCTGTAATTTTTGTTTTCGTTTTTGACTGTAATTATCTCTTTTTCCAAAAATTTTGCGCAATATTTCTGTGTTAATGGATCCAAACAATATTTTTAACAACAAATTTGAATTAGCCGAAAACATGATGCGCATTTTTTTAATAGAAGTTCTGAGAAGAAATAGAACAAAACGATTTTTTTAACGAAATTTGTTTAAGAATTATTTACTTTCCTTCTGGGTGTATTAAATAAATATTTTTTTAATTTAAAAGAAAATTCGAAAGTGGGGCCTATTTATGTTCGTTAGATGTGGTAAGACTATAAACTTAATATGACGTAGATTGGAGTCGAAAATCAAATAAACAGGTCTATGATTTTTTTTTTGAATTGGTCTATTATACGTACACAACATTAAAAACCACATAAGTCGAGAAAATGAGTACATAACCTACATAATTACTTATATTTAAGAAATTTCCAGACAAAAACAAAGTATTTATTAATTAAAAGACATTTTCTTTTTGATCTTTTTAAAAATCAATTACGTTATCATGTTGATGAATAAACAGAAAGTGTACACCGACAGAAATATTTCAAATGGAAAAATTACGTACTGAAGTCATATTTTTACAAAAGAATAGATTTGAATTTAATTAAATGTAAAAACTTGTGGATTTCAGCCACAGGTCTTTTCTGGCTTTTTCTGGTTCGGTAGGTCTAAAGCAATTTCAAAGAAATTGACCAAAATATAAAATACGTTGAGTATATATATATATATAACTTATATACTATTACTAAGGGTCAACGATTTCATGACCTCAGCTACCCCTAATGACACTTACCCGCTTATTCTGGTATTGGGACAGTTTTGCTGTCATAAATATTTATGATAATAATATTCTGACTGAAATTATGACTACCGCGAAAATTCGTATTCTAGCAAACAGGTCATAATTATGTCTAAAATATGAATTCATAACAGTTTAAACTGTTATAATTCGAGCGAGTTGTCATGGCTATTTGAGAAATACTCTCAAAGATATTTGTATAGATTTGAAATTTTTCTAAAAGTGTAAAATTATTGTGTTTAAAAAAATAGCGGAAGTTATTCCATATTTATCAATTGAATCACTCAGAGAAGACATATAAAATTCCGTTATGATGTAAAATATTTTCTGTCAGAACTTATGATGTTTTTTATGACAGTTATTAGTCATGACGGGGTCAGAATACCAAATAGTCTTTAAAAAAAAGTTATGACAGTGATGTCATGTTATGACGGTCAGAACTTATTATGACTCCGCTCAGAATAGAGAGGTTAATCTGTATGAGCTGTATGGTATATACAAGTATGTAGGCATGTTACATTCACACAAGTTTATAAGAAAAGATATGATGCTGTAGTCTAGCTGAACATTGGACCTATGGGGAAAAAATAGATGTCCAATCACATTAGTCGTTAATCCACAAAAATACCAGTACATGTTTATATTTTTTGTGAATCTGACCAAAATATTGTTATTAAATAAATCTGAAGAAATGCGTTTAATTATTAAGTTTCTGTTAAAAGTAACTTTTGCAGTACAACTAATTTCGTCTGGGGGCATATACTTTTGTGTCGCGTCTCACAATGTGAAATGATTTTAATTAAGCTTTTCAAAATTTTATCATTTAAAACTGATAAATACAATTACGTACAATAAATAGTATTATAAATAGTAGTTATAATAACATTTTGAAATGTCTAAGAAATTTTGAAAATTTTTCAATAAAATTTTTTTTTGGGTGTAATTTTTTGTCTTATCAAAAAATAAACCAAAAAACAAATATACAACATTTTTTGTTGTTGTTATTTGTAATATCTTTTTGTCAGTCATTAACTTCAATCCGTTCAGAAATTTTCTTTTTCTAATTTAGGTCTTTAGGTCTTCATCAAAGTTATCATAGAATTTGTACAAAAATAAAAATCATTTCTTAAATTAATGTTGTACCCTTTCAATTTGGCCCTTTTGTACCTTTTTTCCAAGTTGAACATAAGATCCATCAAATTTGTGAGATGTTTTCGAAAAAGAATGAATATTTTGATTTTAGTAGATTTGGATTCTTTTCTTCTTTTTCCAGTTCTTATGGAAAACATTTGAATTACATGGAAAAATATTTTTCTATTTCAATTTTTTCTTTAGTAATATTTATAATAATAATTCCAAAGATATTTAGTAAAAGAGAAAAAGTTTTTCTATATTAATTTTATCAAAGGCCAAGTAAAAATGTAATATGTGATATTTATGTGTATCAAAAGAATTCACAAAAATGTATGTAATTTATGTAATTTCTTAAATATATCGTGAAAAACGATATTGTTCATTATTTCAAAATCACGTGTTTCTGTATGAAAATTTGATTCATAATAATATCATGTGGGATGTCGTCACAAATGATTTTAACAATCTAAACCCAATTCCAATACCATTTTATTCATATCTTATTTACTTCAAAACATATTCCTCTTGAACTTAATGTCTAATGGCTTAATATATCCGGATTTTAAAGAATTCCGAAAAAAAATTAAGTTAATATCATAATCAAGAGATAAAAATCAAGATTTCCCTTTTTTCTTTAATAGGATATGTGGAAATATATTATTTTGATGTGAAAATGTTCTATTTTCTTGTATAATCAAAACATTCATTTAATAAGAATAATTTTTGATTGGTTTCTTAAAAAGAAAAAAAAAAAAAAAAGAATGAAAAAGAAAAAAAACACGAAATTTTCCATGAAATATGAACCAAAAATTTCCTTTTAAAATATTATAATTTTCAAAATTAAGGTTGTTAGAAGGTGAAAGGACGATACCCGGGACGAAGAAACTATATATGTGTTCCTTATATATAGTATAAATAAATCTAATTTAAAGAAGAGAATCATCATCAAACCAAAAAGCATCATCATCATCAGTCAAAGGTTCATTGGTAATATTTCTCTCATTCGTATATATTTCCATTTATTTTTTTACCTTTGATGTTGATTGAATCCAGATAAAATAAGATATGTGGAGTATGAGTATAACTCGAAGAGGCTGGCAAGGACAAGAAATGAATACATTTGAAATGGGAAGCAGGAAATTTTATGGAATCTTTCTAGAAATATAAATGAAAATGATGGTGTTTATGTTGTGTGTACCAAAAGTTCAAGAGATATTGCGAGAAAGAAAATTATTTTCCTTTTATGTTTTAAAGAAACATTTTGTTGTTTTTTTTTTCTTTTTTTTTTTTGAAAAATCATTAAGCAAAATAGGCTCTATCATATGGCTTGATTCCCATCAAATTCATTTTAGGGAATTAATATAAGATGATATTTAAGAAATTCTCAATAATATATTTTAAAATATTAGTTTTAAATAGAAATTTTCTTCAAAATTTATTAATCTTATTGTGTTCTCTATTTCAAAATAATCTTAACTAAAGCAATTATTAGAAATTATTATAAGTATTTTTTAATACATTTAATATTCTTATTTATAATATAAAGCAATATAAACTTGAAACCCAAATCATCATTTCGCTATCTATGTCGCAGAAATTATTGAGTTGTGTAATATCAAATTCTAGTCGATGAAATGAAGGTCGGTTGTAATTTTTTTCAAATAAAATCTTTTTTTTTTTAATTAAAGTATGCACCCGTAGTATCGATACACTTTTGCGATTTCAGCGGTAGTTCATTTATTTCACTGCTGTAGACGCCTGACTCACGAGAATCGCTGAACTTCTAGAAAGCACTCTTCACAGCCTCATGGGAATTAAATTTTACCTTTGCCAGTGTTTCGTGCGATGTGTGGCCGAGGGTTGTAGTGCAAGAGGATCGAAGTCGACCGAATGAAATATCTTGGCTATTTAACCGCAAGATTTACAATCATTTCGTCCAGTTGCATACATTAGGCATCCGCCGTGATTGATGTAACCGGTTTCGTGAACTTGTGGTAAATGACACGGGAGCTAGACCGCCATACAGTAACCATTAGCTTCTTCTGATTAATGTTTCGTTTCGCGCAATATTTCGGTGTTTCATCTCGGTCCAACCATTGCAAAGAACGCTTACGATTGTCGTATCCATTTTTAATTGCACGTAACAATTCGATTCAAAAATGGTTCGGCTTTGTTGCGAAAAAGAAACGAAAGCAATCTTCTAGTCGTCGTTCGTGCGGTACCCCCTTATCTAACTTTTTCGTTTGCCAAATTGAGCCAAATGAGTCAATATTGTTTGCTTGTTTATGCACTCTGAACAGGATTCAATTTGATTGTGGCCTTCAGCTAGTCATTATCCACCTTCGTCTCAGGTCGTTCGCATGGTTCAGTCATCAGAACAGAATTTTTAAACCATCGTAATGTTGTATGTTTTGTAGTGATTTCAGTGCTAAACACATTGTTAATATTGCGAGCTGTTTGCGCCGCTGTCGTTCGACGGTGGAACTCATATGGTCGCATTAAAAAATTTCTAAAAGGAAAAGTTTTTAATGTCTTTCAAAAATTTAAAAATGATTTAGAAAGAGGAAGAAACACGGTTCTAATGTAATTTGCATTAGAACCTTGTTTCTCTCTTTTAAACTTCGTGCTTAATAATTATTCCTCTTTCCCACACACTTCATGTTGAGACGTCATTGTCGTCTATGTGCTGGCCTGATGAAATATCTAGAAGGCATTGACACAATCCAATAATAACTTAAATGGAAAAAAAATTCTTCTGAAAGCCTAGGGACTTGTTTACTTAATTAAAGGTTTTTATACGATTATAATATTTATAGTAAAATAAAAAAATACTTAAATTATAATAAATACAGGGTGTTAAAAGATAATACACCAAAATTTATAATAATGCTGAATGCTTTGTCTATTTACGAGTATTATAAAAAAGCAGAGATGCAAACCAAAACTTTTTTGCAATTGGTTCGGTTTTGCTTTAAGCATAAATCTTCTTTCTGGTTTTTGGTTTGGTTTTGGTTTTTAAATATTTCAAAATTTGGTTTTGGTTCGGTTCTGGTTTAAAGACTGCATACTTTTTTGGTTTTGGTTTTGGTTCAGAACATACATACTTATATGTTTTTTTCTTAGTTGTTATGACAGAAACGAAGAATGTAGATTTGCTTGGCAAATTTTTTTCAGTTGTTTTATTTGTTCGCTTCCTGTCAATTATGTCGAGTGCTTTCTTTTAAGATGCCGAATTAAATTTTCTGGGTGATTAATTGTCATAACAATACTGCATTCATTGCACTTACTGCTATTTGTTATTGCATTATAATCAAATTTTTCAAAAACCGGGTGTTTTTCATCTTTGTTGCCTAACATTTTCTTTTGGGTGATACTAAAAAAATTATTATTAAACTCAAAAATATACAGGCTTGCTTATATCTTTCATTTAGATATGATTTTTATATCTTTTAATTTTAAGTATATTCTTCCTTTGTGTTTGTTTCTGTTTTTATTTTAAATATGATTTCACTAAATGAAAAACTATGTCATGTTTGATTACTCGTTAAAAACGAATTTGAAAACTGTCAAACTGACAAACTGTTGAATGTTGATTAGCCATCGTTTTTACAAGAAAATGTAGTAGACTTTTTCAGATTTTTTAAAAGAAAAATGTAAATTATAGGACAAATTTTTTCTGCTGAACCGAACCATAAACCAATAGAAAAACTTCGGTTTATGGTTCGGTTCAAGTATTAATATTAAAATGGTTTTGATTTTGGTTTGGTACGACCGAATCATTTTAAAAGTGGTTAGGTTTTGGTTTTGGTTTTGGTTTGGAAAATTTCGATGGTTCAGTGGTTTTGGTTCGAAGGAACCGGTTTGCATCTCTGTAAAAAAGTATTCAAATAAAAAATTTATTATTGAATTTAAAGTAGAGAGTCGAATCGAATATATTTTGTACTGGTTTATGGTTGTGCTCTTCAATTTTTTTCGGTTCGGGTTACATATTGGTCAAAGTATAGGTAATGATAAAGTATGGAAAGCTAGCGAAGTAACCAGAAAAAGCACACGGCAATAAGTGCGAAAGAATACGCAAGAATACGTGCACTTTTCATAGGCAAAATCCATCAGGAAGAGAGAGAATGAAATGTTCTTAAAAATCGGACGGAATCTTGAAAAATTACCCTGGAATCTTACATATGGTCCCAAATCTTATAAAATTTCCCACACATATCAGAAAAAAAAATTAGCACCAAATTTTTTTTTTCTGGTATGTGTGCATTTGTATATAAGTTTCTGCCTGTGTTTTTTGTTTACATTTTAAAGTTAACCAAAAGCGAAAAATGGTATGTTTTATAAAATAATATTTCTCTTTCATCCATACGTAGAATTTTTAGTTCCATCTATGTCAGCAGTGGATGGAAAATTGTTTGAAAAAGAACAGTTAAAATTTGAAAAACCGCGGTACGGTAAGGATTGGAAGTTCCCATACTTTAGCATTAGTTACATTTTGGTTTTGGTTTTAAAAAAATGAATATAGTTTCGGTTACGGTTCGGGTTTTAATTGTTTTCAAACCCGGTTTTTTGGATTCAATTTGACAAACTAGTGAATTGCAATGAGTTTTAAAAAACTCATTGAAAAATTAGTTTAATTTTCGAATTAATGCATAATTATCCTAAGCTTTTTAAAAGCCTTTAATAATCGAAAAGGAAATACGATATTTTAGAAAACAGATGAAGTAATACAAAACGAATACAAAATTGTAAACACAGTAATCTACCATGAATGAAAGATTACGCATGTCGGCCATTTTTAATTTTTATTTTCATACTTATATGGTATCAAGTGTGATTTTCTTTTCAATAAATAATCATGATTTTTCATATTAACAATGTATTTCATGTCTCGCATGACGTAGGTGCGCAGAAAAAATCAGTTCGAAATATGGGAAAGCGTAATTCTTTGATTCATGGTAATCTACGGTAATAAGTATGTAAATTTAGAGATAAAAATGTACTTTATGCTTACGACTAAACTACAATATAACAAAGCAAATTAACAGTAATATAAATAAAATAAAATAATTTTTTAGTGCAAGCTCTTAACACATACTATAGTTTATAAGTTGATTTGGCTCTATTAGAAATATTTTAAGGAATGACAAACTTTTGCTCTAAGCATTTAAACCCTATATCTACGGTGTTACGATTATGAAAAAATAATTTTCAGACTGTCTACTTAAAATTCGTAGTACCCTTCATTAAAAAAATAAATGCAACAGCCTTCATCACCTTCGCTTTGTAGATTCTAACCCGAAGTATTTTTAGATCGGCTTTTACAATGTTTTACATCTTCTCGGTTGCCAAATCGATTACTTAAAGACGATATTTTTGCAAGAACATCATCGAAAAGACCACCATTTCAGACACACCGTTAAAACAAGAAATAAACATGTAACATATATACAAAAATTTTTAATGTGGTAATGCCTTTCATTTTCTTTTCGATTTTCTATGCTAGACTTGACTGAATCATTCATGCTTAAATTCATTATAATTTTGATAGATCTTCTATTTTATTTTCTTTTTTTGGTTCCAGAAAAAAAAAATTTTAATGCGTTTTGTTTTCGTAAGAATGAAATATTAAATTGTATTCCTATTTTAATGGATTCTATGCGAATCTATAAAATCATAAAATATTTGGCTCTAAGTAATAAACAAAAAAAAAATCAGCAAATTTCTGTAACCGATTTAAGAATAACTATCACTTTAATGACGTTTTATTTCGATATTTGAATGAAGAATTTATTCATAGGGAATTTGATTTCAATTTTCATAAAATTTTCATGGAATTTTAATTTATTTTCCGAAAATATTTGACAAACTAATTCAAATTAAATTGAATTATAAAAAGAAAAAATCAATAATTCTGGCAATACTGTACATAGAAAAAAGCTTTCACTTTCACTTAATCAAATAGTTAGTAAATTCACCCCAATTTTCTTCAACCCTGAATGTTATATATATATTTTTCTCTTCGGAATTTTCAATATTTCTCTTTACTCTATTCTCTCAAAATTTCATCTGCCATCTGAATGTGACCACATGCAGAAATTATTGATTGATTTCCCTGGTTTACTTATTCGTACACTCATACACATAAAGAGGGTGCCAAACAAGAATTGTTCGAAAACCCTTAAAAACTTTCTTTAATTCACTTTCTCTTTTACTCAATCAAAACGTTACCATAGTTACCCATATTTTCGTAAATAAAGCTTTTCTTTGTCATCTCATTCTATCTTTAAGTTAATTTTTGATTTTGCACACTACTTATTCGAATATACTATATTTAAAATGTTCTCTTTGGGGAAAACTTTTCGAATTTGTTTTCGAAATAACCAAAAAAAAAGAAAATATGATTTTTTTTCGATGAGTTCAAGCACCCCTAATTTTCCTTAGTAGTATTTGTTTGATTGTGAACTTTATATTAGTTTTAAATTTAATTCTTTTTATTCAAAAATTTCACGAAATTTTTTTAAAAATGTTCTTTTTTGTTTCTTTTAAGCTTTTAAGTTTTGGAAATATATAACTTAAAGTTGAAAAATTATATCACAAAATTAAAAGAAAATGAAAGAAATAATAAAACATAGAATTATACGAGAAAAAGATAAAAAAAAGCACTAACGCCTGTATTTATGCAATACATAATGATTTTCTCTTATTGGACCAAACTAACTTTGTTAGTCGAAGTTTCTTCATTATTTCTTAATTTTTATTCTAATTAGCATTGCCAATGGATATTTCTATATGATTTCTTATTTTGATGAAGTAATGTGATGAAATAACATAGAAAAAATTAATATGTCTAAAATCAAATTGAAATTGCTGAAACTGACAGGTTCATTTTGATATTTGAAATGTTTTCGAACCAATTCAATAGGATCACATGACATTCGCAAGTCTTTCTGTTGATGTTTCTTTAGAAAAAAAAACATGTTTCTAGTAACTAATTGAAAAATGTTTCTGTCTTAAAGCAGCTGTTCGAACGTGAAAGAAGTTCTCCTGCACTTTATCTGCCGGTGGTAGAAAATCGACATCTATTTCCATATAACTGCATAAGATTAGATTATCAACTTCGAAATGTATACAGTTCTTGTTAAACGTTTTAACTTAAATAGCTTATAAGAAAAAATGTTTTTAAAAAAAACATTTGTTTGTCTATTGTCTCCAAAAATAACAAACACAGAAATTCATTTGAAAATCATGTTTCTTCAGTCCTCCTTTTTCCTATTTTATCCGAATTTCGTAATTTTGTTTTATTGCTTTGTTAACACAACAAAAAATGGTTAATGTCAAAAACAATTTATAGAGAAAGTGTTTCTATACAATCTTAATGAGTTCGTATAAAACAAACATTAACAATAAAAAATATAGCTAAAATAGAATATGCCCGAAAAGAAGATATATTTGTTTAGATCCAAAATGCGTATAGAACGTAACAACAACAAATTTCTGAACAAAAAAACATCTTTCAAACGTTTATTGAAACGAATTCAAATTTAATTTAATTTAAGCTTCACATTTAACTACAATTATTTCTAAAATATGATAATTGAGAAAAGTTCTAAGATCAAATTCTTGTGCTGCACAGTTTTTCTTATCTGAAAATATAATTTTCTAGAAAAGCAAGATTCTGAATTCAGGTTTATGAACTTTTCTAAAACTATCTTTCAGTGAAAATTTTATAAAAACTCCTAGAAGTACGCAAAATATGACACAATTGCAAATAATTGATGTTCCCCTATAGTTATGCAATATTTTTTACACTTAATAAAAATTTAAAATTTAATTAATTTTCAATGGTTTTATTACTTATTTTTATGTGTTTTTGTGAAAACTTTCTTATTATTTTTAATTGACATCATTCTTTGATTCACAAAATGCAAAAAAAATAATTAAGCTAAAAGGAAAATTACGAACAATTAAGCTCTTTATCATAGAGAAATCCTTGAAATTCGTTCTAAATTTGAAAAAAAAAAAAAATTTTTTTTCTTTTATTTAGTCCTTCATACACACCCTCTCCGAAACTCTTAACGCACATTTCTATTCCACAATGTATCGTTTCTTTCACGAGAATATATAAGAATAGTGTTGATCCATTTTCATGACATGATATTGTGTTTATCTATCTACGTCATTATAAGGTTTGGTTCTACTCTACTAAATGGCATCACTTAGTTCTCCTTTAGGTCTTCCAATGCCACTTTTCCTTTTTACTACATTTACATTGTATTCAATGACGTATGATTTTGTGTATGTACATGGTATGTGCAAAGAGTATATTTAATATTTTTATTTTAGTACAAATTTCGAATCTAGCTTTAACTTCTTGGGTAACTGACGTTATTTCATTATTTCTAAAATTTCAAATTAAACTATGACAGCCAAATGAACTCCATTGGGTACATATTAAAGCCAAGTGATGTTTGTACTTCCAAGTTATACGTCATTAGAATAGAGACTTGTAGAGTCCTGAAACACTAACAGTTCGTCAGTAAATTTTATGATAAACCTAGAAAATTAAATACTACATATGAACTACAGCTTAAGGCGGGTACGTTCAAAAATATCTTCTATTGTCATGTTGTGGTGCGTGAGAAATTTTTTTCATCTGATCAAACTGGTAATAAAGAATATTATTTAAGTCTTATAGACGGTTTGCGTGGAGCAATTGGTAGGAAACAACCAAAACGATGGTCGAAATTCATATGTTGTCCAAAAGTTAAGAAATACAATTCCATAAGCACAGTATTATTCTGATTTCTCTTTAATAAATTAAAATATTTATAGACATTTTTTCAGCCCGTAGAAGCGAAAAAAAAAATTAAGAAACTTAAAGACTTAAATCAACTTAAATCAACTTAAATAAACTCCTTTCATTGCTTTAAAAAACGTTTGAAAACTGTTTTTTATCCCTAGAGGATTGCTTTTCAGGCGACAAAATAAATTTCGAATTTCGAATAAATAGTTTGAGTTTTATTTAACAAGTTCGAAAATTTTTTGTATGGCAGTATTTCTATTCATATAGTATATACTTTTTCCTCACACTGCGTATACTCACAGTAGAAAGGATCTTGTGTATTCGTAGTGTTACAATCCCAAACCTTTTATGTACACTAACTTTCAATTATTCATTTTTTTCTCACATTCTCGTAATACTAGTTTTTTATTCACACTTTATAGCCAGTAAATTGTCATTTTTATAGTTGCTTCATAAAATACCATCGCAGAAATTATGACGTGCAAAGAAGTGGGTGGAAAACATGATAAAACATTGTCATTGTACGAAGAGAAAATGAATGAATGAATGTAAGTTAAAAAAAACTTCGTTATCATTGTTGAATTTGAATTTTATCTTTCAAACCACTGTTGTCAAAGTTTGAGATGACTACATGCATTAGTCTAATTTCGACAACTATTCAAAATGAATGGTTTTTATCAACAATGGAAAGAATTCATTCTCGATTAGTGATTAGATTTCTGTTTTGGATAAGAAAGCAAGGATATCTAGGGAAAGATGAACCTACGGTGACAATATACTCGAAATTGGTTTAAAGAACTTAAATCCATGACATGTGAAGTGAACGTTCGTCAGATAGTTGAGATCGTAGGTATATCAGATAAACTTTAGCAAAATATCTTAGTTTATCTTTCGCAAAATAAAAGGATATCCATAGGATGGTTGTTACATTTTCTTCAATTGATCAGAAACGCATTTGATGCAACAATTTAAAGTAGTGGTTGCGTCGGCCTATAGTCGATTTTTTGGTAGGACAGTCAAAACTACGAATATTTCAAACCTTTTTTTTCCATATAATTATAATTCGTAGTTAACCTGCACACTAATAGGATAAATCTATTCTGCAAATTTTTTGCAAATTGGTTAATTAGTTTTTAAAGTACATTGAAAAAACATTATGAACAGCCTTATTTTCTCGTAAGATTATTTCTTTCTCTACTATCCTTGGACCGATTTTACTGAAATTTAACATCATCGTCTATTTACGTAGCCAATCCATGTAAATAATTTAAACAAAAGTGCCTTGCAAATTTTCCTATTAAATCTGAAAAAATGACAAAACCTTTTGGTCACCCTGTTATTGCTTAGTAACTTCTTTTTCCTTCGGTCGATTTTGCTGAAATGCAATACCAAATCCAGTTAAGGAAGAACCAACTTACATTCTAAATTTCATCAAAATTGGATAACGGGTTTCGGAGTTATCTTATACCTACCATACGGCATAAATAGGTTTCTGATCTAGAAAGGTGGTGAATACTGTTTTTTTGGTATGCAAAAGAAATAATCCTCACTGAATAACTTTAAAAACCGAGTTCGAAGGTCATCAGCGGGGATCAATTCCTGATATCTATCACAATACTGGGTATTAAAGGAAACAGGGCCTTCACATAGCTACCAGGTGCGCTAAAAAGTTCGTATCGTTTTAAAGAAAAACACATTTTCTTAACAAAACTCGATTTTATTATTCAACATAGTTGCTATCGAGGGCGATACACCGATTATAGCGATCTTCCAACTTTTCGATACCATTTTTGTATTAATATTTGCCTTTTGCTTGAAAATAGGCCTCAGTTGCGCCGATTACCTCTTCATCGGTCCTAAATTTCTTTGCAGCAAGCATGCTCTTGAGGTCTGAGAACAGGAAAAAGTCGCTGGGGGACAGATCTGGAGAATACGATGGATGCGGAAGCAATTCGAATTGATTTGTGACACGGTGCATTGTCTTGATGAAACAACACTTTCTTCTTCTTCAAATGGGGTCGTTTTTCCGTGATGTCGTCCTTCAAACGCTCCAATAACGCTATATAATAGTCGCTGTTGATGGTTTTTCCCTTTTCAAGATAGTCAATGAAAATTATTCCATGCGCATCCCAAAATACAGACGCCATAACTTTGCCAGCTGACTGTTGTGTCTTTCCACGCTTTGGATTCGGTTCATCGCATGCACTCCAATCGGCTGACTGCTGTTTGGACTCAGGAGTGAAATTATGGAGCCATGTTTCATCCATTGTCACATATCGACGCAAAAAACCAGGTTTATTACGATTGACGAGCTCCAAACACTGCTCAGAATCATCAATTCGTTGTTGTTTTTGGTCGATTGTGAGCTCTCCCGGCACCCACTTTGCACAGAGCTTTCGCATACCAAACATTCATGAACGATATGTCCAACACGTTCCTTTGATATCTTTAGAATGTCAGCTATCTCGACCAACTTCACTTTACGGTCATCCAAAATTACTTACGAATGGTTGCTTAGCCTGGCGCAGAGTCCGGATAACACTCATCAAGCCACTTTTTGATATCAGCAGCATTTTTTTCATCAAAAAACACACGAAATTCCTTTTTATCCATTTTCTTCAAAATAACAAAAGTTGCTTCACTCAAAATGCTATTTCTCATAAACTAATGATCCGACAGCTGTCAAATTTATACACGTATCTTTTGCAGGTTGGTACTAACGAGGAATGATATGGATTTAATTCTAGTGATGCCGTCTCATAGAAACGATACGAACTTTTCAGACCATCTGTTAGCTATGACCACACAAACATTGACAACTTCTCTCCACACTATTGTAGGTGCTTTACAAATTTAGAATCTTTTTGTTAAATACTTGTTCTTATTTTTAATATGAAAGCTGTTAGTATCGGTGTGAAATCGGTGACATTTCCTATTCTAATAGTTTGGTTTCAAAAACAATATTACACCTGGAAAGCTTTTCTTATAGGTATATCGACCTACAAGTAAAAGGAAATTATCTTGAAAAATAAAAAATAATTTGCCAAAACTATTTACTTTTCTTATCAAACGCGGACACTTATCACTTTCCCTTCGTGTGCCATCCCCAAAACTATAAAGACATCAATTTTGAGCCATCTTTAAAAAGGGAGTAAAATTTAGTATTCTTCTTCTTGTTCAAAAATTCTTGTTCGAAATATATGAATTGACACTTTGTAACAATCCTTGACATAATCAAGATGAAATTCCATAAATTTTAATCTTTTCATCTCATATAAAATACAACTTTTAAGACTATAAATTTCAAAACACAAGTTTTTAAGAATTAAATGCTGAAGCCTTCAAAAGTTTTCTCGGGTTTTTGTGATAAAAAAAAAATATATCCTTTTTTCGAGATAACTTTTGAGGATGAATAAACGTTCGTCGCAAATTTGTAATTTACCAATTTAACGGCTGAATAAATTGGTTTTATGACATTGGATCCTAATTTTAGGGAGGAGAGATTGACAAATCAAATTATGTATGCGGTGTAAAAATCGGTATGAATTTTTGATAGTTTCGAGAAGATAATATGTGAGACTTATGGAAAGTATAATCTTATCAAAAAATGGCATAGAAAATATTCATAATTTCAAACCACGCAAAGCGCAGCGGTTCGAATTTGTATGACCTAACAAGTCTTAATACTTAATACTTTTTCAAAAACTGTTACATTTTAAAATTCCCTTTAAATTTTATATAATCCTAAATTTTTTTCTTTACAGGTATGCCAAATGAAAATAATTCATAATTATGTAAGTACCGAATTATATTAAGAAACATTAGTAACTGAAAATCGTCCTATAACCGATTTTTTGATGCCCTATGGCAGAAATGAAACAGAAAACAGCTAAAAGTAATAACATTTCAAGGTTTCGTCTATATAAGTTTGCTTTTTCTCTAATAGCATAAAATTATTCTGCAAATTTTATTGAAATCAGTACATTAGTTTAGTACATTAAAAAAAAATCTTTTTTCCACTATCCTTGGACTAATTTTACTGAAATTTAACATATTATCGCTTACTTATGTAGCCAACGTATTTATTGATAGACAAATGTTTTTAAGATAAATTGTTAACGCAGAAATAATTGTAAATAAAATTTATGCACCGAATTCACATAAATAAAAAGTGTTATTATTTTATAACATTTCGAGAGGTAGCAAGCTTCAGAATGTAAATAATCTAAATGAAATTGCTTCACAAATTTTCCGGTTAACTTTGAAAAACCATAAGAAAACGACAAAAATTTCTGGTCACCCTGTTTTTTTCTTAATAATTTCGCTCCCCCTTGATCGATTTTGCTGAAATAACAAATCGAGTTAAGGAATAACCAATTTACATTGTAAATTTCATCAAAATAACGCGTTTTTGAGTTATTTTGTACACGGACGGATGGTCGATATTACTTTTGATTCTGTACACATCTACACCCTTGCAACACTTCTCCGATGATTATTTCTATGCTTTACAAATGTAAACTAATAATCCCTCTGGCAGTACCTATCATAGAACATAACAATAAAAAAGAAAGAAAAAATCGCAGGTTTTCAATTAAAAACTAATTTCTCAGAAATCGATATCCTTAAATATGGGGCTCCATTTCAATATCATCCTTAAAAATGGATTATGAAAAATATCTAAGAAACTGAAAAAAATATGGTTGTAATTTTATACTCTCGAATTTTAGGCGTATGCCGGCGTTTTTCAAGTTGTTTTTTGGTCTTGAAAAATTCCAATATTGAGTTGTTTTTCCTTGTGAGTGGGTGACAAATTGTCTTCGAAGGATCAATTAATTTGATAGAATAAGAAAGAAAAAAATAAGCACATTTTCGAGGTAATCGACCCAAATCCGATGGCAAATAAGATATGGATGGATAAACATAATTTCTACACATCTCCTGACGTTAAAGCTTTTGGCCATCTTCGAAAAAGAAATAACCGCCTGCAGCTAGTATGTTAATTGAAGTGAACTGAAACTAATTTTTGAACATCTTACGCTTCTCTAGCTTCTGGGTAGAAATTGTAAAATTTAATAGTCACAAATACCGCGTAAACTTCTGATATTTCTCTACTTTGGAGCACGAAAACCTAAGCTTTCTCATATTATGGAACCCGACTCGAAGCTCATATACAATGCTTGGGCGTATGTAATAGATGACTTCTTCGAGTTTTCAAGGATTTCCTTATATTCCTTTTAGTATATATTTCTTAAAAAGCTGAGAATTTATGAATGAAATCAAAATTTTACTCAAGAATCTATATTTTTCTCTTTGAATATTTTCATTCTTATTTTCTTACTCTTCGGATATTACAGAGAGAACTTCTTTTTTTTTTTAATTACCCACTTTTAATAGTTTCCAGGATAAAATTGGTTTTTTGTAAACTGAACACGATTTCCCATTGAAATTTCATCCTAGAGATTAATAATATGGAGCAAAATCTCCTGCTATTTACAAGCCGTGAAGTGGGATTATTAATGTGTGAGTACGTAGGCCTATTTCCCCTCAATTCTGTATGAAATTAAAGTTTATCCGTTTTTCTCTATTTTACTCGTTTTCAAAAGGTTTTATTTAAAAGAAAAACTAAGCACATAAAAATCGAGAAAATTAAATTATTCAAATCTACAAATAATTCTGTCAAAAGTACCGCATTTTCTAAGTTGTATACGGTATATACCAAATTTGGTTGAAATCGGTTGAGCCGTTTCTAAGTTTTATGGTGGCACAGAGGCGCTGGAGTAAGCACCAACGTTCCCTCTAATTTTTAAAATCCATGGGCGGTACAAAGTACCAAGTGGGCAACCCTTTTGATTTAAAAAAAGTCGGACAAAATTAAAAAAAAAACAATCCAAAGAAGTGCCAATTGACATTTAATTTCAATGTTACTAACTACGGCATATAAAAAGAATCAATCCAGCAGCCATGGACATGACTTTTGTGTGGAAATCTACACGTATTTATAAAAGGTGTGCGTTTACGCAATGAAAATGGTGATAAATTTTCCAACTATTTTCGCAAAAAAGAAGTTTTTGCAATATTTCATGTGGGCGGATAAAAATGGTTACTGGGCCAATGTCAATTTATACCTGGGCGGCCGCCCGCGCGCCCAGCTTAGAGGGAACGTTGGTAAGCACTCTTGCATTTTATATATTAAAATGAAAATTTTTTAATACGTTTCATTATGAAAATAAGTTATTAAAATAATTAATTTTTTTTTCAAAAATATTTAAAAAGTTGAGTATAACGGACAAACTAACTAAAAAAACATCAATTTCTTACAAAATTGAGGGGAAATAGTCCTCCGTACTCACACAATTCCAATCTTACTACATGGTTTGTAGCAAAACGTTCATATACTAGAAGTGAAGAAACGTTAACAGGAGTATGTAGGCCTATTTCCCCTCAATTTTTTAAGAAATTGATGATTAGCATACTTCGATTTTTCTTCCCAATTTTTCAACACTTAAGAATTAAAGGAAAATTTGTTAATTTTTCATAAAATTTATAAGGAAAATATGGCAAAATTTTAATCGGTTAATAAATTTTCATCATTTTAATCCATTTCAAATTCTTCTTACCAAATTTTCATACAAAATTAAGATTTCGAAATTATCAAGTATTTTGATTTATTTCTGAAAATTTGGTTCGGTGAATTTTCAATGATTTATTAAAATGATTTTTCTAGTTTGAATAATTGAATTTTTTTTCATTACTATGTATGAAAGAGTGTCAAAATAAATTAAGAAATGCTATTTTTTTAAAGTAAAAGATTTTGAAAAATTGGAGTTAAAATGAAAACAAAAACGAGAAAACCCTTCAATCTCATAGAAAATTGAGTGGAAATAGGCCTACTTACTTGTTCATTCTGAATCCTACTTCAGGGTTTGTAGTATATAGAATATTTTAACGATACTTACCCAACGGGAAACAGGAGCCCTTGAATTATAAGTATGTTAAGGAAAGTTAAAATAATTTTATCTTTCTAAAATAATTTTAACTTTCTACATTTTTTCTTACTTCTCTTACCGAAACTTATAAATCACTTGCGTGGATTTCATATATTTTAACTTCTTACTTCTTACTTTCTTATGTTCTTTCTTTTCTTACCATACTTACAAACCAGACATAAATAAATAATACAAGTATTTTAAAAGCCTTCCTTGGAAGCTTGGAATGAATAAAAGTTTTTATCTCTCTAAATTTTCTTTTTTCATGATGGAATGACGCACAATAAAAAACTGCCAACGGATTAACACTTTCGAATCATTTTTCAAGTCACACTTACGAAGTAGTTCTCTAGAAGCAAAAGCATCCCTAAAAACTTGAAATTAGTTCCCCAAAAAATTAAGTCACATATCAAATGTTATTAAAATAAATGCATAAATTCAAAATGTTATTTTTTCGGGCTATAGCCGAATTGTACCATCGCATAGAAATGCGATTTGTAGCTAACAAATCTATAGTTCAATGAATTAACTTTGAGATAAAAATAACCAAAACTAATAATATTTTAGAATTTTTTTTCGTAAGTATATTATTTCTTCTTCGAATTAGCTCTAATTTACAGTTAGCCTGGGTCCTAAATACGTGAATCTATTCTGCAAATTTACAACAATTTGGAAACATTGAAGTAGATCTATAGATCAATTTTACCGTAAACCGACAGCATTTATGTAGACAAGCTATGTATTTAATTTAAATAGAATTGCTTCAAAAATTTCTCAATTAAATTCGAAAAACGAAAAAAAAACTACATTTTAAATTTCATTAAAATCAGACATCACTTTTAGGGCTATTGTGTAAACGGATAAATCGATTTAACTTTTCATTCTTTTTTAAAGTATCCTTACCTGTGCCCAGGGCCGAGTCAAGCTTGGTGCCATTTTGGCGCTCCTCGTATATTTGAGGTGCTCATTTATTCAAATGTGGGGCAATTTCTTATGTTGAGTTATATGAGAAGTTTTGCAAAATGATTGCAATAAAAGTTGTACTAGGCAGTTCAAATATATTTGGTTTTTCGGTGATTTTGATAATTCATTACTAAATTGTGTTAAAAGAAAGTTTTTTCTTTATTTTGGTGTCCCTTGACCCTGGTGCCGTGTACAAATGCAACAAGTGGTTACCTCTTAAGTCGGCTCTGTCTGAGCCTTAACTTCACCTCATAACAGTTTTGATTGTAAAAATTATTCAAATTATAAAAAGGATCAAATTAATCAAATTATTTTTACGTTATTATTATGGTATATAAATCTATAAGATAACCTCAGAGAATTTTTATTATTGGCCATTTTTTAATTGACATTATGTGCTATGATTTTTGATTGTTTTTTACGTTGCCCTTTTCCCCGATCCTAACCAAATTAAATCAACTAACACAGAATGGCATAAGAAATCAATGTTCGAAATCTTATTACAAGGGTTTAAAAAAGTTTTGAAGATAAAATTACGTTTCGGATTTCATAAATCATATTTTTTGTGATCCCCTTTTGAAATAAAACACACAGGAAGAAAGGGATATTATCCAAAAATATGTGTTCTGAATTCAAGGGAAAACATGAAGATCCATCAATATCTGGAGGTCGCAAATTTTAACTATGTTTACGTCAAACTATATGGTAAGCATAATAACAGTCCTCCACTAAACTTAGATTAGTGGAATGCACCCAACTTACAAAAAAATAATCTGTAATTAACTTGATAGGTTAAAAAGCAAATCTGGAATCTTCAATTTAAGAAGTTTTGTATGATTTCTTTTTATTTGTTTTTTAAAAGATTTGTTCCTATTTCCCGTTGGGGAGACCGAATCCAATATCCACTATCAGTCATGTGCCCCTTTTTTTGTATTTTCATTACTCAAAATTTCACCTTTTCTGAAAGGGGAAAAACTTAACGTATAAAATTGTTTTGTTTTTTGTTTTAACGTAAAATATTTTAGTTTTTTTTCCATGCGCATTCATAAGCCATTTAAACGAAAGAGAGAAACTGAGAAAATGACAAAGAAAAAAAGTTTGGCATCCACTCACACACGCACACACACACACGTATACCATATAAATATAATATACTTTTTTGAAGGGGAATTTTATTTTTCGGAAAGAAGTACTTTTTTTTATATTAATTAAAGAGAAAAGGGAATTTCATTAATTACATATTTTTAAATTTAATGAATTACTTAAAAATATTATATCTAAATAAAAAAAAAACTATAATTTTCTTGTCAAGATTTTAATCGAATTCAAGCTTATCAAAAAATATCCCCGATTTTTTAGTTTCGTTAAAAAAATGGGGTATTTTTAATCTATTTTATTTTGAATGTGTTAGTATCAGCTTTGGAAAAGAACAAAAAAAGAAGAAAAGTAAACGAAGTAAATTCACATGGAGAATATTTTATACAAATTTTTTTTTCTGTTTTTTTTGTTTGCTTCGAAATCACAAATATTTTCGTTTGTTTCGAGTCGAGTTTACACACGGGTGTAACACACGTTCAGTTTAATTCGACCAGGCTAAGTGTTTAAAGCTCTTCACTAGAAAAATAAAGAAAAAAACTGAAGCCGAGAAATAAGAAACAAAAAAAAACACAAAATTCAAATTAAAAATAAATAAATAAAAAGCCGAAAAAAGATCGAAAGAAATGTTCATTTATTAATTTATTTTTTTATAAACAATTTTTATGAAATAACACGGAAAACAAAAGTGTAAAAGTTTTTCTTTTCTTTTTCGAACGAAAGAAAAAAAAAAATCTTAACAGAAGAAGCAAAAGAAAAGAAGTAATTACAACAGAAAAAAAGTTTTGGGGTTTTTTTTTTTTTCTTTTAGTTGGTTTTGTTTACTACAAAACTTTAATTAGTCGACACAAATTAATATAATTAACGAAAAGTTTATTACAATAATTAAAGTAAAATAAAAAAAAAAGTATCTTTTTTATCGCTTTTCGCGGTTTTCGAAGAAAGTGCAAAAATAAGTTTACGACTCACAAAAATTTGTTGTTTTTTTTTTTTTTTTTTACTTTAAACGGCGTGAATGACTTTTTGAATGAAAATGAGAGTTTGTTATTGTTGTTCGTTTCGGGTGTTTCTAAATAATTTACGGAAGCAACACAGGGGAGGATTTAGTTTTAGATAAAATAGAATCTTAATTTTTATTTTTTTTTTTTAGTTTGTGACCCCCCAAAAATTTTCCAAGTTAAAAATTCATATTTTCCACGATAATTTTGCATGTGTGTGTGAGTTTGTGGCCGTTTATTGGCACCTGGAATTATTATTGCCAACAAAATTTTAATTAATTAATCAAAAAAACATAAAATAATTAAAATAATTTAAATTTAAAAATAACGACAAAAAAAACGTCTTTCTTAAAAGGAAAACGAATATCATTAAAAAAAAATGTTCAAATTCTTTTCCAAAACATGTCGAGTTTTTAAGTGTTTTTAATTTCAAAAATGTGAAAATTCATTTTGAAAATATATAAAAAAAAAGAATAAATAAAAAATAAAAAAAAAGAAAACTGTAAATTTCCTTTTCATTTTTTTTCTTTGATTATAAAAACGTAACAAAAAAGCGTTTAAATTTTACTCCATCAAAAAATAAAATTTTATTTTATTTTAAAGAAAAAAAAAAGAATTGTTAAAAATTTCGTCTTCTTTCCAAAAACACACAAAAATAAATTTTAATAAATTAAAAATGATAAAAAAAAAATACAGAAAAATTAATTATAAACAGAATTGTTTAAAACCATATTTTTTTTTTTTTTGCTTTAGACAAAAGGGTGAAATAATATTATTTTTTTTTTTGTGACGAGAACACAAAAACCGAAAAGTTAACTTTTCAAGTCTGATATCGCGCTTGAATTTCTGATAAGAATACAAATACTTACGGCCACAGACTTGGAAGCAGCAGCATTTCTTCAATACATTTTCCGAAGATTCTAATTTTTTTTTCTGTTTTTAGATAAAAAAAAAGGGAAAAAACGTGAATGCAACAATGCTATTTTTTATTTATTTTTTTTTTATTGATTCCATATGTTAAACGAGACAACCGCGAAAAAAACGACAACAAAAACCATAAAATTAACAAAAAAAAAAAAAAAATTAAAAAAAGAAACAAACAAAAACCAAAATAAATAAATAACGTCAAAACATCGAAGAAAAAAAAAACAAAAGAAATGATAATGCGGCATATATAGTTTGTTTGTGGTTTCATTTTGATAGCTCACTCGACAGCTTCCAAATAAAGTGCCACAGAAAAATACAACACCAAAAAAGACAATCTAAAACTTTTCTAGTAGACTTGGATATTTTATCGAGATTCTGACGTCACGTGATCCTATTTCAGTATGTAATTCGAATTCTAAATGGAGTTAAAGTCTCCACAATTTTTCGCTAATCTAGTTAAATTGGTCTTAAATTTTCGTTTTATAAATTTTGATTTATGATAAACTAGAATTTAAATCCAGTTTGACATCACATGTGAGATCGTGTCTCATAAACTCGATTAATAGATTCGATCTAATTCGTCGAAGAATGAGTTAAATTCTTTAATCTAGTTAAATTAGTTATAAATCTTGTTCATTACATTAGACTAGAATTTAAATCCAGTTTGACATCACGTGTGAGATCGTCTCTCATAAACTCAATTAGTAGATTCGATCTAATTCGTCGAAGAATGAGTTAATTTTTTTAATTTAGTGACTATAAATTAGTTATAAATCTTGTTCATTACACTAGACTAGAATTTAAATCCAGTTTGACATCACGTATGAAATCGTGTCTCATAAACTCGATTAGTAGATTCGATTTAATTCGTCGAAGAATGAGTTAAATTCTTTAATCTAGTTAAATTAGTTATAAATCTTGTTCATTACACTAGACTGGAATTTAAATCCAGTTTGACATCACGTGTGAGATCGTGTCTCATAAACTCGATTAGTAGATTCGATTTAATTCGTCGAAGAATGGGTTAAATTTTTTAATCTAGTTACTATAAATTAGTTACAAATCTTGTTCATTGTACTAGACTAGAATTTAAATCCAGTTTGACATCACGTATGAAATCGTGTCTCATAAACTCGATTAGTAGATTCGATCTAATTCGTCGAAGAATGAGTTAAATTCTTTAATCTAGTTAAATTAGTTATAAATCTTGTTCATTACACTAGACTAGAATTTAAATCCAGTTTGACATCACGTGTGAGATCGTGTCTCATAAACTCGATTAGTAGATTCGATTTAATTCGTCGAAGAATGAGTTAAATTTTTTAATCTAGTTACTATAAATTAGTTATAAATCTTGTTCATTGTACTAGACTAGAATTTAAATCCAGTTTGACATCACGTATGAAATCGTGTCTCATAAACTCGATTAGTAGATTCGATTTAATTCGTCGAAGAATGAGTTAAATTCTTTAATCTAGTTAAATTAGTTATAAATCTTGTTCATTACACTAGACTAGAATTTGAATTCAGTTTTCGTATTTGAGAAACGCGATTTCTAAATCTAGTTAAATTCTCTGCAAACTGGGTTAAATTTGCAAAATCTTGTGTTTATAAATCTTATCTATAATAGGCTAGTATTTTAATCTAGTATGACGTCCAATTCTGGATAAAATATCCTAGTTCTTCACAACTCGAAGAAGATGTTATCTACTATCTTTTTTTGGTATAAATTTTGTTCATATTCCTTGGTAGTCTAGTATCACGCGAACCTAGAAATTTTAGTTTATTTAGCTTTACTTGAAGTAGGTTTTAAACTCGATTCATTTTTCCTTATTCATTTCGATGTGCAACAGGAAAACGCCAAACCTTAAAAAAAATATCTATCTTTAGAAATTGAAAGAAAAGAAAAGGTCATAAACCTTAATTGTTGTTGTTTTGTTTTTTTAAGAAACTATTTTAAGGAATCGCTTGCGTGTTTTTTTAATCATTATACAAAAAAAAAGGAAAACATGAAAATGTTTACAAATCATGTGAAATTTTTAGTTCTTTTCTTAAAATTCCACATTCTTCTTGGTTAAGTGGAAATTTTGACTGAATCTAATTTATATCGTAAAAAAAAAACAGATTACAGAATCATTTTTTTCAATGGATTCTAAATAAAAATAGAAATATTGAATTTGGCACAAGGTCGCCACAAAAAACGTATTTCAAATCATTTTTTTTTTTTAATTACTTAAAACAAAAATAAAAATATTCTAAATAAACGGAGTTTTTTTTTTATTTTTAATCAAGGATAATTAATTTATTTGTTTTTTTTTTTCAAGATAACATAACATAAAAAAAGTCTTCGTTTTTTTTTTAAATTTGGCGCCCATTAATTTTTTTTCTTAATTTTGAATTTATTTTTTTATGAAGGAAAATAAAAATATTTTTCTTTTTTTTTTATTTGTAATTACTAGATCCAATTTGGTGCTATAAAAAAATTAGTTTAAAATTAGTGAAAAAAAAAATTACATCAATGCTCAAAATTAAATTAAATAACATAATTAAAAAAAAAAAGAAGAACTATTTGTGAATAAGAAATATTAAGAAAGAAATGTTTATAAAAAAAAATTTAGTATGTGTTTAGTTTGTGATCAATGTTGCATTTACTTTTAAATTAAGAATTAACAAAAATTTTCAAATTTTGATTTTTGTAAAAAGAAGAAAAAGAAAAAAAAATTGTCCGCCCGTTTATGTTTTTAAATTTAAAAAATTAAAAATTTTCGTATTTTCTTCTCAAAAATGTAATTTCGTGCTCAAAAAATTATAAATTAAAAAAAAAAATAAAATTAATACTCAAAAATTCTTTGCCAAAAATTAAAATTATAGTTTTCAAAAAAAAAAAGAAAAGAAAAATACAAAAAAAAATCAAATAGATTTTTGAAAATTGAAAATCAGTCACAGTGGCCGCGTCGAAAGGTAATACCGAAGAAGGGGGTGGTGGTGGTGAATCGGTAGTTAGTACTACTACAGTACCATGTAGTCTTGGAGCATCAACAGTAGCAACAACTGATCCGGATGATGGTCGTGGAAATACTACCGTTACTGATACTGGTATAAATGTTGAAAATAAAAAATGTAGTAAAATTGGCGGTAGTAGTAGTAGTAGTCGTTTTCGTAGTAGCGGTGGTGTCAGTTTATGTCATCGTTTCACAACACAATCGAGCACCACCAGTGATATACAACAATCGACAAGTGCAACCGGTGAAACGGTTGCAACAAGTTCTGAACTTATTGTGAATTCACGACAAGGTTCTGTTGATGGCGCAATGCAAAGATGTGGTCTTTGTTCACTTTTATCAAGATTATTAAGGCGTGCTATGTGCGTCGGTTCCAGACGTGGTAGTGGAGAATCATATTATCAGGAATTAGCCGAAACAGCTGTAAGTTTAATTAGTTATATTCCATTATTTTTAGGTTTCATTCAAAAAAACAAATAAACAAATAAAGAATGAAGTATCAAAATCAGAATATTTTATAGTAAAACGCTAAAAATCTTTGTCTGTCACACTTAAGACACTTACACAAGCAGTTTTATTCGAATGTCTAGATTAGAGTCGTTATTTGAATATTTATGTGCCGAATTTAAGCTATGAGATTAGTTATTCAAAATTATGACCGTATCAAGCTTTTCAACTAGTAATTGCATAATTCTATTAAAAATTTAATTTTTTTTTTTGTTAAATATACATAATTAAATTCTTTTTTTTTTATATACATTCATATGGAAATATGAAAATGAAAAGCAATCTGTCTGATAAGATTCTCACCAAAACAATACTCTTTGCTTCTCTAACCTGAACTTAAAACAACAACAAAACCGACTAACAAATCAAATAGATAAAGCGTGAAATATAAAAGCTTTTTTTTCTACACTTCACAATCACGAAAAGTCTTATCGCATTAAATTTCAGATTCCCTTCGTCTCGACCAAACAATATACACACTCAATATGTATATAGCTTCATTTCACCTTAAACACCGTAATCATATTCATTCAATTAAACCATGATTTCGTCTATAATAAAGACACAGCTCCTGATTAAATTCGAGGTTTAAAAAGAAAGTCGAATCCGATACGACGATGAACAAAAATGTGTGTGGCTTAATTTTATCATAATAAATGTTTTTCTTTTTTTATTTTCGTCTTTTTCTTTTATTTTTGGGAAAATTACAAATTCTGAACTTCTCATTTCAATATTTAATCATTTATAATTTGATTAATAAAATAATTAAATTTTATCATTTTTCAATGTATTTTTCGCTAATAAAAGAATATATAAGTGTTTTTCCCGGAGTTTCCCATTTATTTAACATAATTTATTAAACTCAGTTTAACCCTTCGGCATATTCGGAAATAATACTTTTGTACTTTTCCTCTACTTTACGTTATGTCAGAAGCCGACGTTCTCTGGTCCGATGAATTTACTGTCGGATCATCGGCAGTCTTACTATCAATTAGCATGTACGAATTGCACATCAATCTCTTTACTTGTACAAATTCGTACAGTTTTACTTAACACCGCTTCCTGAAAATACGTGCAAACTTTTTAAATTTACTTAAAAAGCAACACATCCTTAGAATTTTCCTATAAGCAAAATGCTTGTTTTTGAAATTAAAAGAAAATTCTACCCATTGTGCAAGTTGAAGGCATGCGCGAAATTTTTATCGGTCATGATAAAAACGCTTAAGTAAACTCTGTATTGTTTCGCAGCAATTTTTTCTGCACTTTTCATGTACATTTATCACTCCAAGTTTAGTACTAATTACCTCGTAAATTTAGTCACAAAATCAACTCTAAAAAATCGCGATTTTCGTTAATTAAATTAAATTTGTACGATTTTTTTTTATCGTTTGTTTTTAAAGTAATTTATTTTTTTTCCTATAAAAAAAGAAAAAAAATTTTCTGTTCTTAAATATAAATAATGTATGTGAATTTCAAAAAAAAAACGGAAAGAAAATATTTAACACTTCAATTTTTGTATAAGGACAAAAATTTAAGTGCTTTAAGACTAAACTTCTTAAAAATATGTGAACTTTAAGAAATCATATTCTTTAAGATTAATTAAATCGGTTCACAGAAGAAAATCATGTAAGAAAAATCTCTTGGAAAACATATTTTTTGTTTGTTTTTTTTTTGGTTATCTGATAGTGACAGACAAAATTTTTATTAAAGTCCTAACGTTTTAAGAAAATCAAGAGGCACGAAAATATTAATATTAATTTTGTATTTTTAATTTAAGTTATAATGCGAGTGAATTGGTTAGAGTCTAACCGGTCTGGAATGAAAAATGTTCATTGTCTAACTGTTAGATATTAGAATTAATAGATATGTTATCCATGTTGTTTATCCATCGGGTTCTTGGTATTCTTATGAGTCTTATGCCTTACGATTCTGGATTATCTAATTTTGTAAAATATTTTCCATTTTTATCCAAACCATTTCGGTTTTTTCAAAAAATCACATCGGTAATTTTATTTACAGCAACCTGCAGGATCGTCATTATCATCCGTTTTTACATTTTATTGATATTTCGTTTAAATTGCATTTTCTTCTGATTTCATTGTCTATCTTTCTACAGCATAAGTTAGATTTTATATCATATATGTTAATTTGGTAGACCTTGGACGAACTGCTTTGATCATGGAAGTTTTGTATAGTTCAATAGCAGTATGCAAACTCTTTTCCCTAATTACATCTCTATCTGTGGATGTTTCATTTCTAGACCTAAAATAATTTTACGGAAGCGACTAGATTGTATACATCCATGGATAAATTATATTTGGCTTCTCTTTATTTCTTGTATCGAACATGTATTTTGTTTTAAAGAAACCATATCCAAATGAGGTGACAACTTCAGAAATGATCGAAAAATCCATAATATCGTCTTAGAAGATGGAAAAAATTATTCGCATCTCATATGAACGTGTTTCGAACATAAGTACTCGCAAATAGATTTTATGTAGTGTACCACAAAAAAAAGGATATTTTAGCTTTACTTTTTTCATGTCCCAAACTAGTTTCGTTAAAAATTATAAAATTTAAATAAAAGAAATAAATTAAGGACAATTTTTTACTATTTTTTTTTTTCAATATTGGAGATTTTTTGTACGACGCTAAGTTCTTCATATTTCGTACTTACTTGTAATTTGTTATTTTTAATGTAAGACAAGCTTCTAAATTTTTCATTTGATTTGAAGTTTTTTTTTTGTCAAAACGGCATTCATTTGCGATACTAAGAATTCGAAAAAGTTTGTTAATGGTAAAGCTATTGGAAGTGCTTTTTCAAAACTTCATTATTCATATCAAATAACTGAGTTTTTGTTTTAAGCTGATTTTCTAAAATTAATCTGAAATATTGAAATTTGTCGCGTGCCAGAAAATTTTTAAAACGTGCCAGTCTTAGCACGTGTATGCCACATATTTGTGACCACCATCTTATATGAACATGTGGAAATGAAAGGTCTAGCTGCGTGTTTGTTTAGAATCAATCAAAAAAGCATTCGAATTCATATTTTCAAAGGAGTATTTACCAAAGCCTGATACCAAAGTTTTGATGAAACATTTTTTTTTATTACTGCACACTGCAGCCAAAATGAAAATCGAATTCAAGCATAGTTTTCTATATGTGTGAAAGTTCCAATGAAGGTAAAACATCAGCTGGTAAGGTTATGGCTACTGTTTTTTTTTTTTTTTTTTTTTTACGATACACGTATATAGCAAAATGTTCAGTTACTAAAAATAAATGAATATAAGAAAACCACACTATCGAAAATTATTTACTCAATTTTCTTCAAATTTAGTATAAACTTCAATTTTTATATTTTGTTCGGAAATGCTAAATCGAAAATAGTTCTTTTTGACCAAAAGCATATATTTGTAGTTATATTAGGTCTGTTTTATTTGCCACTTGCTCTGTTGTGGAGCAAATTTTGAAAACAAAAACAACAAAAGTACAAATCCTACACTACTTTCAGAGCAGGTATAAACTATTGCACCCGAATTAGTTCAGTTTTCTATCATAAAAAGTGTATTAGCTAAAAGTTTCTCATTTAATTACAATATGGTTGCTAAGCAGCGCTACAAACATTTTAATTAAAGCTTTCTCTTACTCCTGCTCGTTTTATTTGCCACTTACCCTGCTCCGGGGTAAAATAAATAAAACAGACCAATTATGTCTAAGAAAGTTGGATAGTATTCCATATAACAAGGTATTTTCCATTTGTGTAATCTAACTAAAAAAAAAAAAAAAGGGTATTAGAAATAAAACTATTTCTCAATATATAAAAAAGGTAATCAGTAATCATATATCAGAAATTGAATAACAATATGTTTGTTTGTTTTTTTTATATATATATAGTATATATTCTTCTAATATATAAAAATATCAATAAAAATAAACTAGGCCTCTATTATAGTAAATTCTCTTATCAAATGTTGGCGATCGTTTAATGATCCGTGAAAAAAGAGTCAAGAATGCCGGTGTGTCAAGCGGAATGAGAGAGGAGAGGGCGGAAGAAGTGTTCGGGTTGTTAAAATTATTGCAACATGTCTCCTCTATTTAATAACAATTTTATATCGAAAATATTACTGATATTATCCAATAAAATTTGGCGTGTTAGTATTGTTTCATTTTTTTTTTTTGTTTTTATTGTAAACAACAATATATGGAAACGATATGTGTTCTTATCACGACATATTAAAATGAACACGCATATTTCTTCTATGTTATTAATTTTGTTTTTTTTTTTTGTGATTAAAAATCATTCCCAAAAATCAATTATATTCTTTTTTCACGCAAATCTTTTTCTCTATATTGCTATTTTTTTTTCTTTTTTTTCATTGTATCAATTTAATATCTGTCCGTAAACTAAAATCCCCCAAAAAAAAAAAGAAAAATAGCCATTAATCAATTAAAATCATATCAAAAAAAAGAAAAAAAATATCATAAAGAAAAAAAATCTTATCAAACAATTATCCAAATTCTTTAACGATAATTACAACAATCAATTTTTTTTTTATAAACAAAAAAAAAAGAAAATTTATATTTATATCCGAAAAATTAAATATAAAACGCACCTTCGATACTCGATTGATTAATTAAGATATTGATAAATTGTTAAAAAAAGAAAAAAAAAACAAAAACAAAAACAAAAGCAATAATCGTAAACGCTTGGGCCTTTTATTTCAATGCCAAAATAATTATTAAATAATGAATTTATAAACTCTTTAAAATATTATAAACATTGAAATTGATATGATTATTATTTTTTTTTGTTTGTTGGTTAATTGTTTTCTTATTTTGGCGCCATTAATTAGTGTTTATAGTGCTTTTTTTTGTTTTTTTCTTGATCATATTTAATAATACTTTAATAAGGTTAAAGATATTTGCGCAATTATTTAAGTTCTGATTATTATGCGCAAACGAATAATTGGTGTAGGTCACGAAATATGATTTTTTTCGGTTTTTTTTTCTTTATGATAATAGTTTTATTAACAGTTTTTTTGCCCTATGCAGGTACTACCGAAAAGGTTTTAAGGTTGTAGTTGTGTAGGGAATCAAAAATTATATCGATTTATGCATGTGCGTCCGTCCGACCGTCCGTATACAAGATAACTCAAAAACACATTATCAGATTTTGATGAAATTTACAATGTGAGTTGGTGATTTCTTAACTTGGTTTAGTATTGCATTTCAGCAAAATCGACTTAGGGGGAGGAAAGTTATAAAGGAAAAACCAGTGTGAGCAGAAAGTTGTGTCGTGTTTTTGTTTATGGTTTTTAAAATTTAATTAAATAATTTGTGCATCAATTTTATTTAAATTAATTATATAAGTTAACTACACAAATAGGCGATATCATGTTAAATTTCAGTCAAATCGGTCCAACGATAGTGGAGGTAGAAATAATTCTCGGAGAAAATAACCCTCTTCATATAGTTTTATTTATGTACTTTAAAAACTAATACACCGATTTGAATAAAATTTTCATATTAGATTTATGCTATTAGGGTCTAGGCAACCTGCAAATTGCAGGAAAAGAGCAAACAAAGTTATGAAGAAAAAACCTTGAAATAATGTTAGTTTTGACAGTTTTTCTGTCCCATTTCTAGCATAGGGCATCAAAACCGATTTTCAGTTACTATATGTTTTTTGTGTATTCTTAAACTGACTTTTATCTTTAACATTGCTTAATTCAAGCATTCCATAGAATTGTACATATAAACTTTTCTTTAAATTAACTTTGCTGATATTAAAATCAAAAGTTTTTACATTATCATCTACGAATTCGGAAAACTGGTTCATTTTTACCATAGTCCGTATAGTATGTTGTTTTAAATAATTTAGCAGACCCCAATTAATTAATGTTTAGAGGTATCTTTTCCAAAGAAGAAGGAGCGTCAATATAGTATCATTAAATAATTGGTTAATAAAAATAATATCAGCCACTCTACGCCGTTTTTGCAAAGGATGCATATCAATTAATATTAATCTATCTTATGGTATGGAGATAATAAGAAGGAGTTATTCCAAGGAAGATCCCTTAATGCAAATCATATGAATCTACGTCCAATCTGTTGATATAAATTTTATGATATAGTGACCAAATTTGACTGGCTTATTTTAGGTGTAGGTCAGGTCTAACCAAGATAATGAAGAGGGATTTACTGATGTGCCTATCCGAAAATTCTTTAGACCATCGTTAAAGAGATCCCAATATCGAATTGGCTCTGTGAGCTGATGAGTTAATATGTAACTTCAAATCAAGTTTGCTATCACAAATCATACGCCCAGAGTAGTTATACTACTCACTCTACAGAGATTCACGTCATATTTAAGGTAACGCCATAGAAAATTAATGTGTTTCCTAGAAAACGTAAGAATTTTGTATTCGCCATTATTAAGTGCTAGATTGTTTTTAAGACAACACTTGGCGAAATTATTCAAATTGTTCTGCAGATACAAAGAATCATTTGGGATTTTTATTTCTTTGTAAATCATCATATCATCTGCATAGTTAGATATTTTTGAGTATCTAATCACGGACGCAACGTCATTAACAGTTAGAACAAAAAATATCGGGTCCAAATGATTGCCTTGTGGGAAACTCTATGTAGCAAAATACAGTTAAGACTAAGAAGATCGGAAAAGTTCTTCCATAAAGATATGACCGAATCTAGTCAATAAAGAAATCAGGAAAAGCCAAAGCGCTCAGTTTAAGCAAGATCACACCATGAAATATTTTTTCGAAGGCTTTGCTGATCTCTCTGGTTATACAGTCCACACTATTCCCCTGTTCCATGGCACAAGTTAAACGTAGCTGGTGATTGTAGATCTTGCTTTCAGGAAACCATGTTGATTAATAGAAATGAAAGCTTTACAGCTAAAGTACATAAATTGGTGAACGATGCATTCAAACAGTTTCGAAATGCAAGACAACTTAGCAATCGGTCTATAATTTTCGACATCATCTCTGCAGCCCTTCTTCTGGGTTGAGATTATATATGATATGAAGCTTTTCATAACCTTGGAAATGTAGGCATGTTTTGTTGAATGAAGAGAAAGAATGTGGTTTTATCAGCACTCCAGTATCTTGCGTTCGTGGACCTAATTCTTAATTTCATAGAGCTTATATTAAGTTCGATTTTAGGACTAAGCTGTACTTAAGGTTTTGTTGTATTTCACAGTCAAAAGAAGATTAAGCTTAAATAATTTTTGGCATATAATTAGTCAGGTTCTTATGTGAATATTCATTCCTCAATTTTCAATGTTGGATTTATATGTTGTGAAAATTAAATGCTGTTCATAGGTAAGCGCATCACTTGAGAACGGCTGAACCGATTTCGCTCATTTTTTTGTAGTAGTCCGAATAAGGTTCTTACGGAAAATTTGCCCGGAAAATTGGAAAAACTGAAAGTTCTTTTCTTCAATGGGATTTTTGTATGAACTCGAAACCATATGCGCGGATTTGTATAATTCCCGGAAAAGTTAAATATGCACGTTTTTTCTCATTTTTACTTTGTTTGCACATTTTCAATAGCTTTTTACAAATCCACAAAACGATCACAAACAAATTTATTGAAATTTGGACAGGACAACGTCTGTCGGGTCAGCTAGTTTTCAATAAAACATGTTATTCATTTAAAAAGAAAAACAAATAATATCAAACTTTTAGAATGTTTAGAAAAGTAAATAAAAAATTAAGCTAAAAAAAACTTAAATCGTCATCACAGGTGGCTTAAGTTTAACCTTAGCGTAATCGCTTTGAATGTAAAATCCATTTTACAACTTATGCTCAACCTAGGTTTAAAACTGGGCTTAATCTGTTACTGTGAAATTGAAGCAAAGCGAATGCACTTTGCTTCTTTTAACGATAACTGCTACAGAAATTTTTTCTTGTGTTTATTCTTAAAAGATGGAATTGTTAGTTATGTGGCAATCAACATCTCATTGCGCACATACCCTAGTGTTTTCAACTTGTAAAGAAATTGAAATCATTATATCTGAGATTTTAGGAATAGAAGATAGCTTTTGTTTGTCACAATTTTTATATTCAATATTTTAAGCATAGAAATGAAGAAAATAATTCTATAAAAATCCTGATGAAGAAATAAGATATTGATTATCTAATAATTAATGATAGCGGCGATCACGTGGTGAATATGATCTACTTCGGCTACGTACGTAGCGTCTTCTTCGTTCCCGATAATATGGTGATGGTGAATGTCTAGAACGATGTCTTTCTTTGTAACCATCGTCTTCTCGGTTACGATAATTGTGTTCTCGATTTTGATAATGACTTTTCGATTTCCCTCTATAAATTCCCGGAGTCGGTGTATGCGCTCGTGCTGTTATGGAATAATCTACTCTAATCTGACGACCGTCAATTTCCATTCCACAACATTGCTCTTTGGCTACTTTTGCATCTTGAATGTTTACAAAATAAACAAAACAGAATCCACGTGATGATCCTGTTTTTGCATCAATAACAACTTGTACTCGTTCGATTGGTCCGAATTTCGTAAATATTTTAAAAAATTTTTGTTCAGTCGTGTACACACAAAGTCCGAAGACTCCAAGGCATCTGCTTTCTTGTAGTCGTTCTACAAGTAGTCCTGCATGCCGTCTTCTTTGTGGCGTAGGACTACGAGAATATGATTTCCGGCGTTCATAGCTTTTGCGATCATTAGGTGTATAGGACCTTGATCTTGATCTACTGTAACAGTGTCTTTTTCTATAGCATGGCGGTGGTGATGGAGAACGGGACATTTATTTTACTGGACGTCTTACAACTGGAGGACTAGGAGTTCCTCTCCTAATTAAAGAACGACTTCGACTTCTTATCGGTGATCCTGGCGATACTTTGCGGCTAGCACTACGAGATCGAAGACCCTCTCGACCGCTCATATTGACCATTAAAAATTAATGCAATAAATATAATTTAGATTAAAAACTATTTGTATTTAAAGTATATTGCGCACATACCCTAGTGTTTTCAACTTGTTGTAAAGAAATTGAAATCATTATATCTGAGATTTTAGGAATCGAAGATAGCTTTTGTTTGTCACAATTTTTATATTCAATTTTTGTTAATAAAATAGAACTTGAGACTTGTTAAATAATATTGCTCTTTTATTGAATTATTTCGGAACACATTAGAAATACTCCACAGTTAGTTTTAAATATTTAGGAATACTTTTAATTATGTACGGAAAGGATTTGAAAGCTACCTTATCTAACAAAAATTTGTGTAGTTTAACCTGAATGCAGCTCGTCATTAGGGATTTTAATACCGGCATATTGGCATACAAAAACGAGTGTCGATTCAGAAAGAGTCTTTTCACGCAGCTTCAGATAAGGTAGCTACAAAAATTTTAGGGATTTGTACTAAATTTTAGATAAATGTTTTTTATATTATATCCGGATCCGATACTGTAGTATTGAGAAAATCCAGTATTTTTGTAATACTAACGCCCGCCACCCACTTGAGTTAGGCGCGCTAAACTACGTAAGCTAAGTTTCTCGCTGAAAGTAAAAAATTCAGCATTTGCATTGGTCGTCGCACACTTCAGCGAAGCTTTGAAACTACGTCGCCTGGTCATGAGCGACATGAACTAAGCTCTTTCACGTAGTTCAGACCTCAACTACGCGAACGAGCTTCGCTGGCTATAATTTATACGTACTTTCGATAATATACAGTGTAGAATCGATGCTTTCAAAAGTGTAGTATGTTTTCTTTATTTGGTGGTGGTATCGACACAAATGTGTAAGTGTTAAGTGGAACAGGTCTAGACATAATTCATCGATACTAAACTCGTACATTATACCTCTCTGACGGCTCAAATAGAGCTGATGGAATGAATTTACCAAAAATATCACCAACGTGGTTAGCAAGCCCAGCTAAGCTACGTAACTACAGTGAGGCTCGCCTGTATAGCTTAGTTCAAGTGTGCGGCGGGCCTAAGTCGTCATTGCGTATTTTGAATGAATAAAGAAAGGCTACAAATTATGCTCGTCATATCAGTGCAATGGATTATTGCAGATATTCCAATCTACTCTATCCAATTAAATTTCCCACGTGAATTGTACGAACTGCGTAGTTTTTGTTCCCTAGTATGTTATAAAATAGTAAATAATTTTAAAATAAAAATCTTATAAAATTATTCTTGTAAAATTAAAATACAATAAGAATTCAATTGTTTCCAATTGTTTCTTTAATATCTTGCCAGTTAAATTATTTTTCATAATTTATCTGTGATATACTTTTTTCCTGTTCTAAATTCTAATTTTGTTTCCGTGCATTTGACAATTACACGCATTATTATTACGGTTTTGTTTTTATTATTTTTTTCTTTAACGATGAATTTTGATTAACCATTTGGTTGACCATATCTTTAATAATGCTAATAAAAAATAATAATAGCAAAATGATGATATATGATTCGGGTATATGGATCAAAATTGAAAAATCTCAATGTGGGCTTTATTAAGAGTGACAAACAGTATGCTATTAGATTTTATCACATTTGTTTGTTCATACTTTTAAATGGCTTTAAATAATGTTCTAAGTTTCTAGATTAAAAATGTTTTTGTTAATTATGCTCTATAGTAGATAATACTAGAGGGTATACAAGTTTTTTAAGTGTGTAACACATCAAATCTCGAATCATGTCCGTCCATCCGTGTACAAAATAACTTAAAAACGCGTTATCCAATTTGGTTGAAATTTAGAATGTGAGGATTTGATATTGCATTTCAGCAAAATCGACCGAGGGAGAGTGAAGTTATTAAGCAAAAACCAGGGTGACCAGAAAGTTTTGTCGTTTTTTAAATGGCTTTTCGGATTTAATTGGAAAATTTGTAAAGCAATTTTGTTTAAATTAATTATATTGGTTAGCTACATAGAAGATACCATGTTAAATTTCAGTAATATTAATTTAATTAATTAAATAGGAGACAATAAGCCTGTTCATAAAGTTTTTTCGATGTACATTAAAAACTAATACACCGATTTGAATATAATTTGCAGATTAGATTTATGCTATTAGGGTTTAAGTTACCTGTAAATTAAAGTGAAATTTTGAAAAGAGTAAACGAAGTTAGTTTGGACAGTTTTTCTGTCCCATTTCTGCCATACGGCATCAAAAAATCGGCAATAGACCGATTTTCAGTCACTATTTGGTTTTTTCTTTGCTTTTGATTGATGTGAAAAATAACGTAACGAAAAGCCATCATGGGATTTTTGCAGCATACGATTGAAATGTTCAGCAAAATTGTATAGATTTTAATGGCGAATATTTTTTGCTGTAGGTCGTATTTTTCTATCTCTTATCGGCGCTGAAGTCAATACTAGTTTGTATATAATTCACTAGGGGCTTCACCCCGGTCGCTTCGCTGGTCAACTCTACTTTTTTTTTTATAGTATGAACTAGGAACATTGCCCCTGCTCTCTTCACTCGTCAATCCCACTTTTTTAAGATGAGTATACATAAATGTTCAAGTCATACGGCTAGCGTAATGTTCAGTGTTTTTATTGTAGGTAAAATTTAAGAAGAAAACATCAAAAGAGGTTTAATGTGAGAGAAAGAGAAAAATCTATTATGTGTAGGGATATTTGTACACAAAAAGAATCAGTTGATGCACAGTTGTTGGAAATGTTTTTTATTAGTCTATGGCTGTGTCTTATACCAAAAACGTTTCAATACTATAGTGTGTAATATCTACAAGATTTTTTTTTGCTTAATGTATTATTTATTAATATCTTTTTAATAGATATTAGTCAATTTTAATTCTCTCATAAACTATGGACCATATAAAGTATTGTTATGTTAAAAAGTACGCCAAATTTTTAATTCTATATTAAAAATTTTTTAAATTTGGTTTTAATGAAATTAATAGAAAAAAAGTATTAGAACGTAAATGTTGAAAACTTTCTCTATTTTAGTTAAAAATCACCTATTTTAATTACCTGTTTTCTCCAAAAGAAAACTAAGCACAAAACGACACATCAAAACACACACATATTATTACGAAAATGGTCGATTCGTATTCCCTGAATTTCAAAACATGTATTTCCATTGAAAAGTTGACATTGATAGTTTTTGTGATTAGAAAGAATATAGTTATATAGTTACTTAGTTATACTTTAGTATAAGAAAGCTCAAAATATGAAATTTCTTATTTGTTTATCTTTAAAAAAAATGTATACAGTTCAGTTTTATGGGAGAAATCCATATCCATGTCAGAAAAAATTAACTTAAGTATCAATGATTTAAAAAGTAAAGCCAATGAAATTCGATCGAGTTAATCCTTAAGAACTTTAGGTCTTCCAATTCCATTACCAACACCATCCACTTTTTTTTTCAAAAATGTTTGTTCGAATAAACCTTCAAAATTTTCTAATAATATTCTTTTTCTCATCGTTTTATCGCAAAAGGTCGTTTTCGACATCCTTATCCAATTTTTATATCTTAAGTAAATTTTGTAATACACCGAAAATGAAGAAAAACACGAGATGGAGGATGAGGAAGGAGTAGAGGCTTGTTTCCGGGGTTATTATTTGTAGTATGTTTTTTTTTTTTCTGATACTAAAATAAACCACAAAAGCTTTTATGCCTATTACAATAATAAAACACACACACTCTCTCTCTACCCCAGCAGGTTTTTATTTAGCCTGAGGAGTTAATATTATGGCAACAACAACATAAATGTAATTAAAAAAAAAATTCTATGGTATAATTTTTCATTTGAAATAATTTTAGTTCATAATTTCTATATAAATAGATTTCATCATGGTTTTTTTGTTGTTTTTTTTTCATCCTTATATCCTCGACTATTAGTTATGCGGATTATGAAGTTAAAAGGCATATAAAACCAGGCATCTTTTTGATATAATAAAGAAGAACACAGCAGAAAATAAAATAGCATAAATATTAAAGAAAAATTACAAAATTTTTTAAAAGCTTCACTTTATTAGATAAAAATCGATTTTCAAGAAGAGATTTATACTCCCAATCTTTCAATGGGCACCTCTGTATATATCTATATATTTCGTATTTTACCATCCGTAAATCTCTTTTTCTTGTCGATTCTAAAAAAAGCTTTTCTTTTTTTTTCACAAGGATCTAATACAAATATACGCACTTTTTTTTCGAAATCCATAACTTATACTTACATATTTGCACCAAATAGGAGCATCCATAAAATACATTCGAAAGTTGGTTAGCTCCTAGAAAATGTATACATTTACATGATTTCTATATACATATATACAAGGACTTTCTAAGATTGTGTATGATTTAATCCTTATTTCTATTTTTTTGTTTTTATGTATTTGTTTTATATCACAAATATTTAAAAGTGCGTGTATACTGTGAAATATTTTATTTGGGGTGGGTTTCCCTTACGCATCTTTTATCATAGACCCTAGTGTTGTTTTTGTTGTAGCTTTCTTTTAACTTAACAACAACAAGAGTAAATATTCTAGGCAGTAAAGAAAATTCCCTTCTCAAGGATAAAACGATAGGAATAATATGAATAACAGTTCTACACATTGGGATGAATAAGAATAAATAGACTTAAAGACATTTTGAGTGAAAGAGAGATACTTATCCAATACACAAAAAATTGTTGGAACATTTTATTTTCTACTCATTAATGGGGAATAAAGTCTTGTGTCAGTGTAAATTTTCTGGCTTTGAGATTTTCATAAAATTTCACGTTTTGAGGTCTAGAAGAATATCAAGAATATATGTTTCTAACCAAATCTCTGTTCGTCTGGTTTATCAGAATCTTCCATTCACGCCTTAACTCACGAATTCATCATCCTATTTTATTGAAATTTGTGGAGTTTAGTAATTCTATATGAGAATACATTATTGACCAAGATCTGACAACTGAGAGGGGTCTGTATCACTATTTATTTGACACGGATCGAATAAAAGTCACTATAGAGAAGGACGAGAAATTATATCAGATTCAAAAATCTCTTCACACACTTTTTATTGCAACTAATCTTAAGCAAAATGGATAATTAAGGAAGAAAGTATATTTCTAGTGTATGACATTGGCAGTGTATTTTTGTTTTGTTTTTCGCTTCAAGAAGAATATAAAGTGAATAAAATGAATGGAATGTATAGGAATTATATATTTTTCAAGATTGTATAAAAAAAGAAAAAAAGAAACCAATGGCAGCAAGAGATTATTCCCTTGACAGCTTTAAGATCAGTAATGAGAACATTTCCCAATGGATAGAACAAATTATTGTTGAACTTTCAACTATATACTTTTAATATTATTTAATATCTGTTATCCATCCTAGACATTGTAAGAAAGAAGCGTCTTTTTTATGTTTTCGTAAGTTCTATCATTTTGGTTTTGATGATTGAGAATTATTTAAAGGTAATGGTATATGTTCATTTTGCCTAATTTTACTTTCAATTGATATACTTCCAAAAACTTAGCTGTATATACCACCATAAGTAGCTGGTATATCAAACGTAGTCAAATGCAAAAAAAAAACCCAATCCCCAGAAATCGTATCTCCCTTTTTCTGTTTTGTTATTCCGACTATACCATCATGTCACTGTTTTTCTCTGCTATTAACTTGAAACATGATGGTTGGTAGATAGAAACCCCAAAGCTAGGAATATATTTTATAGTTGTATATTATTTATATTCCCTGATTATATTCAACTATATATATATAAATATAAGTCTTCTATATTTGCATATAACTCAAAAAATTTTCCCTTATTTCAGGGAAATAAGGGAAAAACGCGTGTTGTGTGTACGCTATTGATTTTTCATTAGAAAAGCCTTTTTCTTCCTATTTTTCTCTTCTGTTTTGTTGTGCTGTTGTGTTTTTTTTGTGTATTGTATAGTTGATTCGTTTAGAATTTTTGAAGCTTAAAATTCCCGGATGAGAAAAAAATCTTTATAGAAAAAAAAAGGTGAAAATTAGGGAAAAAAACACCATCGTTGATGTGAATCCCATTGGTTTCAAAACAAAATGTTGAGTTCATTGTAAAAGAATACACCTGCATGAACAGACAAGGTAAGGAATTGTAAGGAATAAAATAACGAGAGTAGGAGAGTAGGTGACGACAAGGAAAGGGGTTTTATTATATATTCTACAGAATTATAAAGTTGGTATATCATACAATTTTTCTTATTAAGGAATGAAAAAGTGGATATTGAAAGTTCTTTGGCACGCTTATATATATAAATATAAATATATTATGGTGCCAGAGGTATTTTACTTAAATTGGCTCCGGCCTATTTAGACTCACTGAAATTTTGTTGTTAAAACTTCATTAAAAGTTTGAAAGCTTTCCATTAGCGTTTTAGTTCTCTTTTCATTTCAATTAACATTAAGTTTTTGTTTTTATTGTTTTTTTTTTTCTCTAAGAACAAAAAACTGACTGACTTGTAAAGAAAATTTTCTATTTTCAGAATTTTTGTTGTGTTTTTTAGGACTTTCTTTTTTAATTTAATATTTGAAAATCTGGATTTTATTTTTTGAGAATAATAAGAAAAAAATTGTTTGAATTGATTATAATTTGAATATTAAAATATTTATCAATTCTTTTTTCTCTTTTATCTAAAAGAACTTTTATTTTAAATGTGCAGTTCCTAAGTTCCTCTCCAATTCTAAACTGATTTTCTAATATATTTTTGTGGCCTGTTTATATTCTATTTCTTTCCAAAAAAATCGGCATCCATAAATTCAGATTTCGTTACACTTTTGCCATAGCAAGAAGACGATAGATTTAATTCCATATTTTTTATTTCTTAGTACCACGAATAAAATTATATATCTGAATTTTTATATTCATTTATTTCTCTAGTATATTTCTTGTATTTTGAAATGACAAAACATTGCACATCTATCGGCGAGATAGAAAAATTATATTATCAAGAGAACGGGTTTGATCTTGGGTTTAAAATGAGTAATCGCGTCAACTGAATTTAAAATTTTGAAAAACAGCTGTTCAAATGATTTTGACGGCTTACATTTTCTTCTAAATTATCATGAAAATAGCTGTGGCAAATATATTATTGGTTGTGTCAAAACTTAATTGTGATATTAATGACGAGGAGTCCAACTAGTGTTTAACGACACGAGAGACTGCTCAGAATCTTAACATATCAAAATCGAACGTTCAAATCCATCAAACAGAAGTGTCCAGAATTGGTGAGTCTCATAATGATAACGTTAGGCCACATACATGTTTGGTGACTCGTCAAAAATTGAAAGAGCTTGGCGGGGAATTTTCATCCCATCCCCAACATTTGTTTTAGTTTCTACAAAACTCTTTTAATGATGTAAATTTGAATTCGAAATAATCCTGTGCAAATGACTTGCCCGGGTTTTTCGCCTAGAAAACCCCGAAGCTCTACCATCACGGGATAATGCCAGGAAAATGGAAAAAGGTCATTAACCAAAATCAACAATATTTATTTATTTTTATTATAAAGTTTTTGTTTTTCATGAAAAATTCGTCTTTCATTTACGCGGAAAAGAAATGCAACGACTTTTTGGCACACTCAGTATTATTCTCCAATATCTTCATACATAACAGAAAGAAAAGGTTAGGCTTATGCACGATTATAATATGTATTTTAATTTAAAACATTCGGTTTAGTCGTAAAAATAACAAGAAAACATTGTATATGTTAAAAAGTATTAGCAATTAAGAATAGCATCATAGTAGAGCACCCCTTGACCTTTTAATTATATCCACAAAGAATGTAGGTAAAACCTTTTTGTGGTGTTCTGCATGTTTGCACAAAGTATATACGCGAGTACATTGTTATGTTTTTTTTTTACCTCCATTCATAAGAAATATGTAGAGATTTGAATCATGAGCTCGTTTTAATAAAACTTTTTCTTATTTCTGGTATTTTTTTGTTTTTGTTTTTATTTTGCATGTTTGGGCGCATTGCATATCATTCAAAAATGTGGAAATAAAATGTGGCTTGAAATAACCAAAATCTACGTCGAAAGAGTCTACAAACATAAATAATATGAGGTAGAAGAAACGTCGAGAAACTTCCGTACACAAAACTTTGTAACATGCAATCCGTTTAACTTAACATTAAAATAATGTTAATGCATGTATGCGATCGAAAAATAATGTCAAAGGGGAGATTGGGGACGTTTTATAAAGTTAACTTTGTGGTAGTTTGTTGTATGATTATAATATGGATTTGTTCAATTATGTTGACATCAAAACTAGTACAAAACTATTAATACTTTGCATTGTATGATACAATATATAATATCCACTATATATCCGTCATTTCTCCATAACCTCAATAGCTGCCATTTCTATATCCATACCATATCAACACGTCATAAGATATACACTCAAAACCTCCTCTTTACGTGCGGCATATTATGCCTGTTTATGTAAGCATTTCAAGTCGGCGCTTTCTACTACGACAAATATTATGTAGTAAAGAAAAAAAGTGCATGACAGTATAATTTTGAATTTCTTGCAGGTTGCAGTTTATTCAGTTTTTCAGGTGTCATTGACCTGTTTTTTGATTGCATTTCTTACATTCAGTAAATTTTTATTATAACAACTAAAGTAATAAAAAAAAAAGATAATGAAAGGGATGTTAATAATACATAATACTGTATTACAGTCGTTTCGATTCTCAATATTTAAAACGACATTTCTTGCAATAACTCTTGTATATTGGAGAAGGAATGTAGACAATTTCTAGTAATTTCTAATGTAGGATATTTAGGTGTTGTTCATTTGTATGATTTCGTTAAAATCAATGAAGTAAAGGAAAAATCAAAAAATAAGGGAATCACTGGTATCGTTGATTTAAGTCGTTTAGAACTGTTATTGCTAGATAGTCTGCGGTTCCAAGTCCCAGACTTAAAGGTTTCAAATGTTTGCTTCACTAAGAGACTTATACAAATAAGAATAATGCAAAAAGATTATGTTGTTCATGGAATTTATAGTGTAGCGAATTTCAGTATAACTTTCGAAGAACATTGTAATATGCTAGTCTCAGATTTACTGAAATCTGTTAATTTTTCAATCCGTAACGGTTACAATTATCGGAATGAATTTTTGTATTTAACCAAATAGCACACTGACGCAAAAAATATGATTACTATAAACGTAAAGAATGGGAACAGAGTGTACCCTTAAATTGCGTTCACACCACCACTTATTTCACACAACAAGCTGCACAACAAAAGTGCGACCGACAGCACTTTTCATGCGATTTTTCACCCAACATTTTCGAAATTTTTTTTTTACGTTTTTACGTTTTTACGTTTGTACGTTATTAATTTAAATTGTTTACTTAAAATTATATGCAATTTTCACGTATTGTGGCAATTACTTTTCAGTTTTGATATAACCACTTTTGCTGTACAGTGTGAACGAAAAAAAACATGTATGTTGAAATATCCGTTCAAAATGGCGGTGAAGTTTTCACTAAACATGTTGTGCAGTTTGTAGTGTGAAATAAGTGATGGTGTAAACGCAATTTTATAGTTAAAGTCGCCACAATAATACAATTTGTATATACACAGAGACTACTCACGAAAAGATAGATGAAAAGTTTTATCGTGTCTACACAGAAAATATAGCTAACTTTTCATCCAATCTAGTTTGTCGAGCCAAAGACCCATGGAAAGTTTTATATTATCGTGTGTAGCGACTTTTAGAATCATATTTGTAACAAACTTGTTAAAAACTATGTTTGAATTACAAATAAAATAAGTATTTCTTTTTCTTTTCTTCTTGTTTTTATTTTATTTGAATTTTTTAAGATATAAAAAAATAGTTTTAATATCTACCTTTTTTTTGTTAGAGAGACGACCGAAAGCGAAGAATTGAAAAAATCCTCGTGGCGTTCGAACTCATCATACTTGATTACTAGACAATTACAGTCAAACCTGTTTTTGTGCGGCCCTTTTTTCTGCGATTTTTTTTGTGTGATCTGTTTTGTGCGTTTTTTTATACCACTTTTTAGAAATTCGTTTTTTTTTTTTTTTTTGAAATAGTAGCCGATAGAATTTCCCAAAAAAAGACAAGTATTACCTGATCTAATCACATTAGTTGATAACCGTCTTGTGAAGAACGTACATACATGTTGATCGTTAAGACAAAATTAATTTTTTAAAAATATTCCGTGTGTAAATTAATTTTTGCCTTGTTTGGGTAACCAATTTTTGGCTACGTACATCATGAGGTTTTGAGTTATTTTCTAAGTGAAACTTTTTTTATGCTGTCACTGTCAACTGCATAAAAAATGTTTTCTTCAATATGTTTTGCAAAAATATTTGTTATATCTATCTATAAAGTTTCTGAATATTTTTTCGTTTTTTTTTTCTGCGGTCGCTACCTACCGCACAAAAACAGGTTTAACTGTATACAATCTAATAATAAATCTAGGTACCACAGGGCAACTATTTAAATATTTGTGAAAACATTAATATTTCTTATTTCATGGTTGCAAAAAATATGTTATCATTGAGTATTATTAGGAAGAACAAAATATATTTTCAATGACCGACCATCAAATAGTTGCATAGAAAACAGTTAATCATATTTTTCTCTTAGTGCAATGCAAAGACTATCATACTGCAACAATCCAAATTGTACTGTATATACCACAAATTTACATCATTAAATCCACCATAATTCCACATTTTTTATCTTATAAATTGTTTTAGCATTTCATGCATCCAGATAGCACTTTAAACCATATTTACATGACATATATATATATACATTTTTCATTTAAAACAATAGTAAAAAATATTTTACCTAACTAAATACGAGCATATTTTCTAATAAAGAACCAAAAGATTACTAGGTCTACTAAGATATGAAATAGCTGTATCTAGATTCTACTCCATAAAAACATAAGTTGCCATAATAGTATAGCTAGTTGTGGTATAAAAGACAACTTTATAGTTCCAAGTAACAATATAAAATCTGAGATTTTGGTGCATTTCATAAAATTTATTTAAATTGGATGTAAAATCTCACGACTAATGCATTTCAGTGTACTTATATGCTAAAGAAAATTGCTTATACATACTAGTATATACCCAGTCGGAAATTTTGAATCAATGTAATAATAGTAATTATGTAACGTCTACCTCTATACTTTTCAAATTACAAAACAAATGAGATTTTCATATATTAATATATTTTTGCATTACTTATTTCATTGACGATATTTTCTTAATTATTTGAGCAATATGGCAATCATACGTTTAATAAAACACTTTATACAGTTTTGGTATTTTCTGTATTTAAGTACTTGATTCGAATTAATTGATCATCCGAACTTTAAAGTTCATTTACATAATAAATAATAAATACCGTACCTATAGGAAGTAATAGTAACGTCGTAGCCATTAAAAATCGAGAAAATTACCATAGTAAGATAGTTTTATTGCACAATATCATTGATTAGTTGGAAGTTATTTATGAATAGCAAAAATTAAAAAGAGATAGGTTTTTTGAAACACTTAAACCCTGTCTTTATATCAGCATCCTATGTTAATTCAGATCGTTGACGAATACAATTGCTAACTGTTTGAATAACGTTACACATTCGATGGCGGGCATTACCATTTCCATTACTATACCTTATCATTTATAGGTTTTCATTACTAAAGTAATGAATGTAAAATACATCGCATGCAAAATTTCCAACTGGGTACTTAAGAATATAGTTATATATAGATATGTAGAAGGGATTTTCAATAGTTGTTTCAAAGATACTATCTTGAATCTTAAGTAAGACTTTTGTTTAGTGAGAAAATGAATATGAAAATGTCAGTTTCTTAAGCATTTTTCTCGAATTTATATATGTATGTATTATCCTGTATGATGAAATTTGAAATGGATTTAAGAAGTTTTTGGTCCAGTTATAAATTTATATTCAATATATATGAAATTACGGAAATAATATAATTTCAATAAAACAAAGAATGCTAATCCATATTTTAAAACGAGAATGGAAGTTAATAAATTATATTCTTATGAAATGATTCTAACTACTATATTAAAAAATTCATATGAATTTGCATTTTGCATTTAAATGATCATAAAATTTGTTATATGATGGCATCATCATCATCTAGTCTTAATCTAAATTAAATTCATATTATTTGGAATAATAAATGTTTTATGTAAACTTTAATATGGAAATTATAAATCATTGTTAACTCTACTATAGTTTTATTATATTTTGAATTTTCATCTTTTATAACGAAAACACTAAAAAGGAGACATTATTTTTCATTTTACATATAAAATGTTTCGGGTTATTGTTTATGTTCTCAAATATACTATGTTCATATCTTTTGTCATATCTTTTGGGCAAAGGAACAGTATAAATATAGAGTTCCTTTGCCCAACCGCAGAAAAAGAAAACGCAAATTCCTTTTATAGAACAGTATTTATATTATTTTTCATATAATAAAAGGTATTCAGAAAATCATGATTATAATAATAACTAGAATATATTAAAACATACGCTTAATACTATTGTATAAAGGAGTCCCAATTTAAATAGACAGTTCTTGAAGATATAACACAAATATAGACATTTAGCTATATATACAGATATTATATCTAATTTAAATATAGTTATATTCATATACGTTTGTTTGAACTTATCTCAATGGGTACTCAGCATGTCCCAACATGGGTGGTGACACGGATGTGAATAACAAATAATGGCTCTGGGTGTTATTCAATTATATTGTATGAAGGGATATGTGTAAGTATTAAATGCCTTCTTTAGATACCCTTTTCTGGTATCTATTCTATGTTATGTATATGGTAAACATTTATACTATCTGGAATTGTATAAATATGAACGACATCAATTCGAAAAATAAACATATTCATATTGCTTTCTTTTCATTAATGGGAATAAAGCTTTGTGTCAGTTTAAATTTTGCGATTTCGAGATTTTGATAGAGCTTTAAGTTTTGGGGGTCCGCTCAATCAAAGAAGTTTGTATTCGAGAAAACTCACAAACGATTTCCGATTTCGATAATGAATTTTGGCAAATTCCCACATTAAACCAATGAATATAATTCCGAATCGAAAAGGATAATTAAAGATATTTTATCATAAGAAAACTTAACTTCTTCGTAAATTTTGTTTTATAAAGCCAATTTTTCGAGTGTATCACATTGATAGGGTATTTTTATTTTACTTTTAACCTACTAAAATTTTTAATTGTTCAAATGGTTATTAAATGGAATTTGTATTTTATTGAACGCATTTTTTGTTGGAAGAATAGCTAATGAACATTTTGATTAGAAATTGCAATCGAATTTTGAATGATTTCAGTTTTAAGCTTTTAATTTTTTTTTTTTGTATTCCATAGATTTTTAACGAACTTTTTAATATTCTTTGTGAGTATTTTTTCGTTATTATATTTTGAATTTTCATTTACTATAAAGCGTTTGCGTTTTATTTTATATAAACTTTTATGTTGTATTTCGTATTTATTCTGGACATCTTACCACACGACTCCACACGACTTATTTCAAGACTTAATTTCAGTCGAACTGAAAAAAATTCTTGTGGAGAACTCTAAAAATTGGACTTTTTTTCAGTCCGACTGAAAGAAAGTCTGGAAATAAGTCTAATCGAGTCGTGGCGTTAATAATAATAGAAAAAATTGTGTATTTAGTACCGTTGTAATTTAGTGGACTCCAAGAAAAACAAGGTTTTATCTCTTAGCGTGAACTCAATTTAAACTCTGCTCTGGCTGGGTATTTGTAAAGATGCATAAGAAAAAAAAAACAAATATTTAAGAAGAGTTTCTTCGAAGAAAATTCAAATTAAATTTATTTTTACTGAAAAATTTGAAACGAAATTTTTACATTTTTATTTTTTCTATTTTCTTTTTATTTTTTATATTTTTAAAATTATTTTAAGAGAAATGATTCATTTTATTTTTTAAAAATAAAAAATGCGATTCTTCTTTTGAGTACAAAAAAACGATGACAAATATTTGAATTATGAATTTAGTTAGAGACTCATACTATTTTTTTTTGTAAGATCAAGAAAAAATCCTTCAAAATATCAATAAATTACAAAACAATTAATTTTTAGTTGACAAACAATTAAAAATTGTTTTCCTTTTTTTTAAAATGTCATCGATTTTAGAAGAACAATTAAAAAAAAATAGCCATAATTTCAAATAATAATCATAAATCTTTAATTAATAGTAATACCAAATCAAAGATATTTCGGTCTATTTTACAATATTCTATGTTATTTTATGTTATGTTAATTTTTCCTTATTTCTAAAATGATTTCTAAAATATTTTCAACTTTTATATTCTGCAAAAATGCTTTTAGAAAACGTAAAAGATTTTCTTAATTTTCTAGTACATTATAGTATTTGAAGTTTAAATATTTCATTTAAATTGGTATTGGTGTGTTTTTTTTAAAAGTTTTTAGAAGCCATTTTTAAGAAAATATAACATATATAATTATCACAAAAAAAAAACATAAAAAAAACTTAACCGTGTTTTCATCGCAGTCGGTAGGATTCGAACCTACGCTCCCAGAGGGAATCTGATTTCTAGTCAGACGCCTTAACCGCTCGGCCACGACTGCTGTTACACTTTCAGAAATTTATTATTATTTATTTCTAAATAAAATAAAAAATGCTTTTCTTCTTTAACCTTGTTTTTTTTTCTTATTTAATAAAATAAACTTTTTTTTTATTTTTAACATAAATTAAAAATAAAAAAAGGGTCAATGAAAATCGGAAAATGTTCTTGAAAATTTGCCAAAAAGACAAGAATAAAATTTATTTCGAAACAAAAAAAGTTATCTAACATCAATTTATGGAGAAATTTTGACTTAAAGAATATTATCGAGTTAAGAGAATTTATTTATACTTGAAAAAAATTAGAAAAAAAAATAAAATAAAAACAAACCAAAAAATCTTGTGAATGTCAAATAATACAATTGAAAAAAGTAAAAAAAAAGCAAAAACTTGCTGATTTGGGTGGGTGGTGGTGGTTCACGAGGCGGTTTATTAGAGAAAAAAAAAATTTTTTTTCTTTTCTTTTTTATAAATTTCAAATAATTTATATTAAAACAACATTGTTATGAAGGATTGAAAACTACAGTAAACAGTTTGACTATTAGAGAGTTACGTAATTTAGGAGGAATTATATTCTCGAGACATTCTTTGCGTATATCATTCTTTAAGATATTGTCATTTATGTCTAAACAAAAGGTTCCTCCTCCTGACATTTTTTTAACCCACCTACTTTTAATAAAACAGCGAAAAAAAAATTATTATTGTTTTTAAAAATGATGCCAAATAAAAATTCTTTTGTTTTTATGTTTAAATTTTTTTTTAATGTTTTTAACAATTTTTTTTTTTTAATTGTTTTTAAATACATTATTTTTACTTTGTCACGATTAGCGAATAATATTCAAATTATGTTTATTTTTAGATTCCTTTAGAATCAAACGAAATTGGAAAACGAATGAAATTGTTTAAAAAATTAATTACGTATACAAAAAATCAGTATTTCAAATTTAATTGTCGGAAAAACTATTGCAGATCGAAAAAATTTGTATTTGTAGAATTTCATTCTGCATCGAAAGTTACTTACATATCTTTAATTATAATTCTAAACAAAAGCGTAAATGTTCTTAACAAACTTAACATAACACTTACCCACGTAGATTTTCATTTTTATCATTTTTACTTCCTAAGACGGGCCACGTAGATTTACGTTTTTGCTTAAATTTTATATCTGTTCCAAATAAACTAATGTAGAACCTTTTCTTGGTACTTCAGGTATACAAAATTATCCAGTTAAACAAAGTGTAACATACATGTTTATTTTAATTCTTAAAACATATAGTATCTGAAAATCGACCTATATCCGATTTGTTTCCTCTTTTCAAAATTTGCAGGTAACCTAGACCCTAATAGCATAAATCTAATTTGCAAATTTTATTCAAATCGGTGTATTAGTTTTTATAATACATCAAAAAAACTTTATGAACGGGCTTATTTGCTCCTAGGATTATTTCTTTCTCCACTATCCTTGGACCGATTTTACTGAAATTTAAAATGCTATCGTCTATTTATGTAGTTGACCAATATAATTAATTAATTTAAAGAAAATTGCTTCACAAATTCTCCAATTAAATCGGTATAGCTTTTGATTCCCTACACAACCATACCATTGAAACTTTTCTACGATGATTATTTCGATGTGTTACACACTTAGTGGCACAACTAATATACCCTATGGTAGTACCTACCATAATAATGGCCGAAAACCGAGAGAGTTGGAGAAAAAACAACCCGTCTGTTAAGTGTTAAAGTTAACATAACTATTTTTAGGCGTAATAACTCCATTAGTTTAAATCAGTCATATCAATACGCAACTCGCGGTACGCTTGTGTTTTACCCTTGATCTATGAGTATGGCAAGAAAAATAAGGATTTCGGTAGAAAGTTAAAGTAATTTTAAGAAAAAGAGAAATACGAAATAGAATTATTTAATTACAAGTCTGCGCTGCAACTACTTTTCAGGTTTTCCCATTTGTTAAAGTAATTTTAACTTTCTACCGAAATCCTTAGTTTTCTTACCGGAACTTATAAATCTCTTGTATGGATTTTATAACTTCTTACTTTCTTACCATATTTATATGGTAAACCAGGCATTAATTGTAACTTTTTCTGGGTCGTTTCTGAAGTGTGCAGGGTTTCTATATATTTATGAAGCATTTAGTTAGTCATAAAGTTAAAACAAATCTAATCTAAAATAAAATATTGTGATTAATATTTGTTTTCGTACGTGCAGACCATAGTCCAGTAATATATTTTTTTTTTCTAGCCCAACAAATAATCGTTGTTGGTGATATAGACCGTTGACTAGAAACAATTCCGGATCGAATCCGGTTATAATAGCTAATTTTTCAAAATTTAAAAAGTTGAAGAAAAAATAATTTGAATATTGGAACGGATCTTATATAAAATTGGTACAATGTCAACGTAAATATTTTCAGAAAACTAAAGATAAGACAAATATTTTCTTGACAAGCATCTTCTCTCCATTAATCTGTCCGTTAACATTGGTGACTGAAAATGGATTTTTTTATGAGGAAAATATTTTTTTCTTAAATCTCTCGCGCATTTAGTACATTTAAAGTATAGGAGAAATGAAGATATACATATAAGTGTCCAAAAATGATTTACATAAAAAGAAAAAAAGTTAACGACTAAACGAGCACGTACTATGGCTTAGAAAAAATCAGAAATCTTGATCAGTTTGCAATCGGCAGAATTCTTTTATGCTGCCCTTAGAGGGCTACTATTCACAGTTTCACATAATAAAATTTTTCGATTATATACGAGTACAAAATTAGCTACAAGAAAGTAAAAATATGAAATCGACATCAAAATTAGTATAAGTGTTCTAGCATTTGCTTTTTCTTTTTGTCAAGTGGTTTTTCTGAAGCTCTAGTCTAAAGTGTATATCCTTAAAAAATGTTTTTTAATTCAAACTTCATTATATTTCATTTTCTTAATTATATAAAATCTTTAAGAGCTATGGGAGGATATTTTCTTCAATTCTAACAAAAGTCACAAAACTTAAGAATTCTTGAGAGACTTAAGACACACGTCAACGACTAACGAATTTACTTGTTCATTAATTGAATTTATGCTTCAGACACAAATTGGGATTATATTTTTAACCCGAAATAAAAGGTATTTGTCCTTCATTTGAAATGTTTTATTCTAAGAAGAGAAAAGCAAAGAAAAACGTTATATAACATTAATGATGGGTGTTAAAGTAACATCTCATAAAGATCAACAAAATTATTGTCCCTCAAGTTACATTAATAGGGCCGCCCACAATTCCATTTTTATTGGGGCTTGGACTTCAAAAAAAAAAAAAAATAAATAATAATAAAAATAATTCATGTTCCAAGAAAATTTGGGTGTAGGTGAATTTATTCTACTTCTTAAAAGATTTGTCCCTATTCTAAATATAGCAAAAGGATAAAATGAAAAAAAAAAAGTTACCGAAAAGGACCATGACCATCACTTGGTACATATGGTTAAGAAAAAAAAAATTCTATGTTTTTTTTTTTTATCGAAAGCTATTGCGCTACTTATAGCTGGGTATCATCATCATTTCTCCGTTACGTACATATTATAATGAATATACTTTACAAGCTCCTATATATTTACTCGTATGTATGATTAAAAGGATAGCATGTGGAATACCATTTTTATATCTATACATACCTTACAGCAATAGTTGATAACCTCAAAACAGCTATCGAGGGAAATCAACGGTCAACGTAACTGTCATTCTGATGGTCTCTATATAATACTGTTGGTGTTTTTTTTTTTTTTTTTTTTTGTTTTCTTTTAAGATAGTATTAACTTTGTATATAAATACATAAATATCTTCCAACTCGTTCCTGGAATTTTTTTCCGTCATTCGATCATGAAAAACTTCATAAGTTGTAGTCGAAGGATGTTTATGGAACTTAAAGTGACAACACATTCAATGACATTTGACACGTCTCATTACTATTATATGGGTTGTTTTTTTCTTCCTTTTTTGTTCTTTCTTTTTTTTTTTTTCTTCTTCTGTTATCAGTAACTAGGACGTATATATAAATGCCCGATAAAGTAGGGTGGTAGGTTATGTTCTTTTTTTAGGTTCAAGTTCATTAACTCACCAAGTTTATGATTAAAGCTTTTTCTTTTCTTTTGGTTTCGAAATGTGTAGAATATTTCAAATATTAGGAAAAAGAAAGAAAAACAAAAACACGCAAACTGAATTCTTTATCATTTTCTAATTGATGACAAAAAGATTATAATTTAATTTAATAAGAAATTTTGCTGTTGTACACGGATATCATTTTTTAGGATCAAAATTGATCAAATCAATTGGTTTGTGTCCTTGATATTAATAACACTTTTATTGGTAATCTATGCTAATTTATTTTATTTCCATTTGATCATGATTTTTTTTTGTCTTTTTATTTTAATTTTTCAATTAAATAATTTCAATCAATCACACAATCAGTCACATGTGAAAAAGTTTTTATAATTATATTCGTTTTAAAATCTTTTTTATTAAATTATAATTTGTTTTTTATTTTATTTTATTCTTTATATTACATCACATGATTTTTATGATATTATCCGCGTGATTCAAATTATGATTCCGGATACACTAAATCACGTTAGAAATAATACTAATTTGTGGGGTCAATAATATTTTTGTTTTTATTAGTTTTATGAATGGATTTATGAAAACTTTTAATTTGATGATGCTGGAAAAAAATTCTTAGTTTTTAAAATTTTCAAAATTCATTATAATAAACCGGAAATTTTTAAACTAAACAATTTTTTTTATTAGCATCTGAATATTTATTAAAATTTTTTTTTTGAATATATTAATTTTTATAATTAAATAATGTTCGAGGCCGGAAGATTGGAAATCAAAATTGAGAACATTTATTTCGGCTTCATCAAATCTATTTAAGTTATAAACAATAATATCAATGTGTGTACTTCGGACTATCTTGAATTGTTTAAAAACTTGATCTCAACTCTATGTATTTTAAATTTGGATATATAAATTATAAGTTAGGTGAATTCAATATGACGCTATCTGATTCTAAATACTTAGGCAGTTTTTAGGGAGACAATATAAATGTCTGGTTGATACAAGGTAAATACTCGAGTTATCAACAGCTATAAGACTATTTTAATAGCAAAATGTTAATACAATATGAAGAATAAGTAATTTTGATGAATTTTATAATATAATATATGATTTTTTACTAGCTTTACTATCCCGATTCGCCCGGGATTCTGATTCTTATAACCACTTCATATTTTCTTTATATTACGCTAAAGAAATGGTATAAAATAAACTTAAATTCTGATTTTATTTTAAAACTTTACTGTAAACCAAATTCATCATCTGCAAGAATGTATAGATTTCGATGGTTCCTTTGCTCGTGAAAAGTATTCATCAGTCAAATCTAATCCCATAACTTTAAGTCACTGTTCCGGCAACTTGTTGATGTTAAATCAGTTGTAATCAATGGGATCCTCGGAAAGAAAACGTGTTCTCCTTCATACGGACAAGGTAAAATAATTGCCTCAATCATATATGTATTTAAAGTCTTCTTCACTGTCAGTCTCGGTTCGTTGCACAACTTGTGTAAATCCAAATTTCAAAGCAGCATGATCTCCAACTTTCAATTCGCAGGAGAACGTTGTGTAAAATTTTTATATCACTAGAATAATTTGTACAAAAATCGTTTCAGTTATTTTAGATTTTATTTGGAAACTTTTTTGCAACTTCTTTACAGATTCATATCTGGGGATGACATTGTGACCTAAAAATACGAACGTTGTGTAAAAATTTCATATCGCTAAAATGTTTCATTCGCGAGTTTTTGTGAAACGGACAAACCAACTTTGTTTTATAATATAGAGAAGTTACATTAATTAGGTGGATAAATCGGACATACGGTATCTTATGTGTGTCTTTGATTGATCTTCCTGTGATTTTCCTCAAATATATAACGTTAAGATAATTCAGAATTCTTAAATCAACAAATATAAAATTTTTTTTGTATTCGAAATAATGGATGTGGCAAAAGTCATCATATTTAAATTTTTGCAAAATACAAAGTGTTACCAAAATATCGGAATCTTATAATGATTAAAATGTATTTCTTTATGAAATACTCATTATATTTATTTTACGATCAACAAATTATCTTCAGTAAAATAATCAAATATTCTTATTAACTTTTCTAATAAAAGCTTAAAACTGTTTTTTGCATTTGAAATTTACTTAATTTATGTTAAAGAGATATTATCATTTGTAAACGATCGATTTTATCATATTTTAGTAAAGATGCTAGAAAATAATTTTACATAATAAATTTTTAATGGTGAGAAAATTGATTTACATAAATTGAAATACTTCTGTGTGCGCAGATAATTTTTTTTTTCTTACAAAAATCCAGTAAACATCACATGAAATTTTGAATATTTTCTTAAAGTAAATATGACTGTTTATAATCCTTGTAGTCATATTTAACATTTGATTTTAATTTATGATAGTAAATTCAAGCCTGCCTTCAAGGCTAGGTATAACTACGACTTTGTGAATCGGATTTAATCTGTTTTGTTTTTGAATGCTGAAGGTTTTTCAGATTTTTCTAATATGTATTCTTATTTAACTCAGCATCAACATTAGAAAGCTTGTTGATGCTGAAATACGCCATCGAGAACTATTAAATGAACCGTTTATTTTGAAAGTCGCCTAAGTCCACTTTTTCGAGTTCGAATTATGAGCCCTTTTGTAAAATGATTCCAATAAAAATTACACTACACAGTTCAAATATAATTAATTTTTTCGGCGGTTTTCCGATAGATAATTGACTATTAAACTGTTTTAAAAGAACATGGAAAATATAATGGTTGATTATCCCGTCGTACATAGGGAAATCGTCCTATAAAAATGGCTTATTTCGTATCAGCAATAAAAATAGGAGAGGGTACTATTTACAATGGAGAAAATATTTGCCTATTCAAAATATTGTAGTAAGAGTAACATTGTGCATAGTAGAAATACCACGGGTGTATTGCGAATTATACTATGATAAATGAGTGTTTCTGCATTGAATATAGAATAAGTTCCATTGTGCAACGCATATTATCCAATACATTATTTGTTAATTCCATAAAAGCGTTTGGGTAGTCATCCAATAATAATGGCCAACCTGCATTGAGATTTAGGATAAATTCCTTAATATTGTAAGTCCAATTACAATATTAACATCATTAATTTTGGTTTGTTTGTTAAATCATTTACTACATATCTAGAAAACCGAAATTCTGGAGTGAAATCATGCAATTCGATATGATTTTGAATAAAAACGAGTTACACGATTTCACCTGTGTTTGTTTGCTTCCTCATCATTTGATTTCGTACTTATATAAAAAATTGTATGAAGAGGAAGCGAATTATATACCAATCAAAATTCTTATTAAGACAGGAAGTTTTCCAATCTAAATGGCGCACATACACTCCATAAGTGGAAATATTCCGAGTTATTCTGGGATATTTACAAAAATCCATAGGTAGATTGACCAAAAATATATCGCTGAAAATACGTTTTCGTTATGATCACCGCTCCTAAATTAAATAGGTAAATGGTATACAGATAAATATAGCGGTGGCGCATGCACCTATGAATAATTGGACATTCTCCAATATTTTGAGTAGATTTTACCAAAATAATTTGTCCTATGTGCATTGGTAATTGTGCAATAATTTTTTCTTTCCATGAAGTACTATATATCTATATAATTATAGTGTGCTTAATAGAGTGGCCCTTATTTTTCAACTTTGCCAAAGTCTAGCTCCCACCCCTCAATTTTGTTCCAATTAACAAAAAAACGATATATACAAAATTTTAGCTCAATCGGACAACTGCAAGGCGACCCTCATCGAGCTTGAAAATTTAAGGAGTTTTCGAATTAACTTTTGGGAAATTTATTTCAGAATGTTTGTTAGTAGTTCCTGGGGTCGCCTGAATGTTCCCACATAAATTTCTTTAAAAAGAGAAATAAAAATAGTTGATGTAGGGAAGCGTCGTTGGGAATAATATGTTCCAACTTCAAGGCGAATGCGGGTCGCCTTAAACTTGTCCGATTGAGCAGAAATTTCGCATAGCCTGTTTTTTGGTCATTGGCGCAGGATTAGGGGATTTGGAGCTTAACTTCCAAAAAATTTCATACAGCTAAGTGCCACCCTAGGTGGCCCTTATTTTTCAACTTTGCAAAAGTCTAGCTCCCACCCCTCAATCTTGTCCCAATTAACAAAAAAACGATATATACAAGATTTTAGCTCAATCGGACAACTGCAAGGCGATCCTCATCGAGCTTGTATTGAGATGTATTACATACATCGGATGTTTTTTAATAGTTCCTGAGGGTCGCCTAAAACTTGCCCGATTGAGCAGAAATTTTGCATAGCCTGCTTTTTTGGTCATTGAAACAGGATTAGGAGGTGGGAGCTTAACTTCCAAAAAAAATTCATACAGCTAAGGGCCACCCTAGTGCTTAACTACTTTTTTTATAAAATGGACTTAGGCCACTCTCAAAATAAACGGCTCAAATATCCTCGGAAAGTACAGACAGACATTAAATTACGTCACAATAATATTGTTCTAATGCATTATTTTCATTTCATTTTATTTATTTTTAACCAATTTTTTTATTAACTGGACTCCATGTTCTCCTCCTTCTACCTACCTACCTGTTTTCATATAATAATATTCTATGTTCGAAAAATGCTGATAACCATAAAAACGGCAGGAAACTCCACGGCATATATTTTTAGATTCCATTTTTGTTCTACAAAAGGATTTTCTGTGACATGCAAACTAAGTTGTTCAAAGTTACGATATCAAATTGGTAAAAAAAAAACACTAAAACTCTGTTTTCAGATTTTCTTAAATGGTTTAACTCTGATTTTTTTTTTTACACTTATCTTGAAATTCGTCAAGAAACATATTTTTTATGGACTTAAAGACGAAAATTATTAAAGTGTCATAAATAATTTTGTGATAGGTAGAAAAGTATTGTTCGAAAATTCCTAGCTTTTATCTATAAGTTTTTTTTTTGTTTTTTGCTCCACTGCAAAGGAAAATTCGTTATAAATAGGTTTCACTGTATGACAAAATATTTTGCTAATAATATATTTTCATAGTTGTTGACAGTTTTCTTCCGTTTTCTTAACTTTTCACCAACATTCTATTATTTTTCAAATACGAATTGTAAAAACGGGGACATTGGGTGGATATTTTGTTTTTTTTTGGGATGAAACTAAATCAATAATTTTGGACAATCATGTTAGCGTGTCACTGGAAAAATTTTGTAAATAAATAAGACAGAAGAATTTTCCACTAATGGGAAATTTCGAAAAATATTTGAGGTGAAAAAAAGGAAGGTGGTCAAATTTGATTTTAAATTTATTAGATTTTAGAATTAGAATTTTTATGATGTGCATAAAGAATTGCAAAGTTTGGGAAACTGTCTTGTTATTTTTTTTTTTTGTTTGTTGGAAAAACTTTTCACATACTTCGTGGTTTTAAAAATTTCAATTTTATTTTTATGATTAAAATTTATGAGTTTTTTGTGGCCACCAATTTTTTGGCGGGAATTTATTTTAATATTTCTTTTATTTAAATTTATGAGGTTAAAAAAATGTTTTTTTTTCGTGATTTTATTCAAGGACAAATTCTTAAAAAAAAAAATTTTGTTTGTTTTAGAACAATATCGATAAAAATAATTTTCGTTTTTCTTTCCAATTAATTTTGATAGAAACTTTTTAAATACTAAAAAATATAACAGATAATAATTTTTAAAATTCATAAAAAAAAGTGACAATAAATTTACAAAAAAAAAAAAAAAGAAACACAAAAATTTCTTTTAACACATTTCTTCTTATTTAATATTTATTTACAAAATTTGCAATCGTCTCTATATCGATGGCGCCCGCGAATTGAAATTCTCCATATGGTAAATCTTTATTATTTCTTTTTTATATCAAAAATGTGTAAATTTTGTAACTGGTTAAAATGCAAAGAAAAAAAAAAAAAAGCTGAATAAATTAAATTAACAACAACTAAATGAAAACAAATCAAAGAAGAAGAAAAAAAAATCCGCGCATATTCTTAATACGTAATAATATGGGAAAATGCCAGGCGAATGGCAAAAATATTGCTAATACTAGAGGCACACATAGGGTATTCATACCATAGTTTAAGGATACCATGTGATATACCATATGTGTGTCGTCGAATACTAGCTGAATACCATTTCAACTACGTAGCATAAATCTGGTATTTAAATTCAAACAAGTACGTGGTATTCCCTTTTTTACTTAATTTTTTCGGCCACTGTAATCTATTCTTTAGTGATTGTCGCGCCTTTTTATTGAAGCGGAAAATAGCGAATAGAATTTTGTAGGAAAGCTGAGCAATTCACATATGTTTTACACTTTTTTTTTGAAAATTTTATTTTAAAAAAATGGAAAAAGTAAAGAAAAAACGCCAAATTTTATCTGTAGATGAAACCTCAAAATTTATAGATATTTGGAGGAATCATATAGAGGATTTAAGAGGAGCGAAAAGAAATTCCCATTCGCTGAAAAGGCAGAATTTCAAATGTCAGACAAATACTATGTTTGATGTGTACCATGGTACAAGGCTATACTGTAGTATCGATACTAAGGTATGAATACCCTATGTCTGCCTCTACTATAATAGTAGTCCAACAAAACAGAAGAAGCCATACAAAAGATATTCTTCATTGGATTAGTGGAAGGATTTTTTATGTCAATTTTTTGGATAAAATTGTTGGTTTTGTTTTTTTTTGGAACACAAATTTTCATATATACAAGTATGCGGAAATTAAAAATACATGAAAAAACAATCAATCTCATATAAAATTGACGAAAAATAGATCGTTTCCATTCTCTATTGTTAGGTTTAGTGATTGACTTTTGTGCGTGACATGTTATATAGGTGATTTTGGTTGTTAGGCCAATTAAAATTCAATTATCTTCCAATTTCACTTGGGTCATGTCTAATAAGTCTCTTAGCAATCAAGTGTAATTAGCATTTTTTATTTCTCACATAGTCATTTTCTTCGTCTCAATATATACTTTTCAGTCTCGCAGATTTAAGTCTATAAACTTAAATGATTGCCGTTGGAGAGTCGTTTTTATTTTGTTATTTTTAGTTCAATGCATTTTTCATCGTGATATACATTTTAGAAAAATTTTCCAGTTCATTAGACTGACAACTTCTAAGTAAATAAAAATAAAAAATTACATTATAATTAATAACAATAAATAAATTTGTTGTCCGTAACTGCAAAATACAACAGGATAACTATTAGATTGTAAAGTAATTAATGAGGATTTCTAACCTTTCAAATGGACAGATCTCAGCTCACACAAAATTTTATTAATCGAAATAAGAACCATTAGAATCAACACATTCATTTTTCCCTTCGAGGAACAAGTTTATTTATCCCGGCGACTGGAGGCATCAAATTCTTCGAATGTATTTATGACAGCATTTTGGTTATTGAAGGTTTTATCCTGCAAGAAGTTGTCCAGGTGCTTGATAAAGTGGTAGTCAGTTAGCGAAATGTCTGGTGAGCAGTTCCCGTGACTTTACGACCCATGTTGAACTCGTATAAGAAAATCGTACGAATTTACGAATTTTTCATGTTCTCTTTAATTGTCTGACAAATTGTCCAAAATTATTCTTCAATAAAACTGATATTTGCTTGTTACAACTAACTTTTCAGCTCCCACAACTAAAATTCAGTTATTAAAAATGAGTTTTCAGTTATCACAACAAAAAATTCAGTTCTGAAGTTTCAACAACTAAAATTTGGTTGTCACGACTGAGTTTTCAGTTCACACAATTAAAATTAAGTTGTCTGAACTGGCCAAAAGCTTTATGATTTTTCTGCGTGTCAAGAAAACATTTGATTTTATTTTAGTTTTGTATGTTGCAAGAAATGCACAACATTCAGTTATTAAATAAAGACTTCAGATTATTTAAATTTCATTTCCACATCCATTGAGATAAACTATCTGATAAAGATTTATTTTTGAAAGAACAAAACTACAATTTTGCAGAAAAAATTAAAGAAATGCAAACAGAGCTGCATTGTGTAATTGGTAATTTTAATTTGTCTGATCTTAACTTATGTGTCGTTAAAAAATTTATTTATTTGATAAGTATAAATTACGATGTCATGAGATTGCCGATAATTCAATATTCCCACGATTGTGGTGAGAAGAAAAGGTATTTATAAATAAAAAAAAAGTTATTAGACACGATAAAGAAATTCTATATATAAATCTTAATTGATTAATTTGTAAACCGATACGAATTTCTTTAAACAATACAAATCAAACAGCATTGTATATTTCATAAGATTACGCTTTAATAAATAAAACCCGAGACATTTTGGCACTCGAAGTATAACTAGATATTGGGGTCTATTCTACGATTTTCTAATTTATTTTATGTTACGTTACTTTGATCATAACATTTTTTCTAATTTCGTATTCATGAAAAATCCTTTTATTTTACGTTTATAAAATGTAAGAGAATATCTTAAATTTCTAGTACATTAGGAATTAAAATTGTTATCGTGTGATCTTTCCGAGAAAAGTTTATTTAATTTGTTTATAAACAAAATTATAAACAAATTAAAAAAAAAAAAAAAAAATATTGTAAAATGTACATACATACGTCTGCAGTAAGGTTTATATGAAAAAATCTCTTGTAGAAATTAGTTTTATATATTTACAACATCACCTATTTAGATCGTTTTAATTTGGCTCTGTAAAACATAAGAAAATAACATAAAACAAGAGCAAATTGACTTGTAAAATACCAATTTAACAAGCTATAATATTTTATGTGAAATTTATCATAACATAACATAAAATGTGAATGCAGAATAGACCCCCATTATATTTCTATTTATTATTTTTAATTAAATTCTGTACAAACAAAATCAGTGCAACACAAACAATATTAATACAAGTTAAAATCATGTACATTCATAATAAATATTTATTTAATATTAAAATAAACTATTATACAATTATTTGATTTCGAGAAATAATTGTACTAAAAAAAAGCTCATATTTACGCATAAGAAAAAAGATATTAATTGAATTAATTAAAATTCTTTTTCATATGTTGAATTTATACCAAAAATTATGTTAGTTTTTTTTTTTTTATGTACATATATGTATTAAAAAAGTTTATTAAATTAAAAAAAGATAATTATGCTAAAGATAAACACCATAAAAATTAACATTTTGTTTTTCGTATGCAAATAAAACGGAAATCAAAACCATCATGTCCTCTTTTAAGTGTGTATGACGGTGATATATTTCTGGGGGTGGTTTTGGGTGAATTATATGTTTTTTGTCAAAGCAAAAAAAAAAAAAGGTAAATAAAGAAGAAAAATATGTTCGTTTTTGATTATTCAGTCATAATATATATAGGGTGTCTCCATAATAGGTGCAAATTTAAATTCCGTGCTATTTTCGTTTCATTCAGTTAACAGTAATAAAATCTTGACATCTATTATCTGCCATTGTTGCGGTTAATAGTCATGGAACTCTGCACGAAGGAACGACATTATTATTGACAGTTTGTCAAGTTTCGAGCTCCTACTGTAATGAAAAAGACAATTCCACAAATTTCAAATCGTACGTTTCTTTCGGAGCAGTCTTTATTTAATAAATTATTAAATTCCCCGTCGAATGAGATATGGATCACATCTGTAAGACCCGGAATACCTGACATATACGTATACCTTGATACTAGATAATTTTTAGATTTCCTGTCCTAGAAGGAATATTTTTGAAAATGGCGCATTGCATTTAATTCCTTATTAAATTGATCATCGAATGAGGTATGGATCGTATCTATAGGATGCAGAATACCCGAGATATACACAAACTTCGTTACGTAAATTAAATTTTGCACTTCTTATTGGGACACCCTTTATATATATAAAAAAAGCAGCATGTTTAAATTCATTTTAATTGGTTTGAATTTTGTGGCCAAAAATGTTCAGAACGAAAAAAAAACAGAGGAAAAAAAAACAGAAACATTTTCATTTCGGAATTATGATAACACAAATCAGAAATTTGAAATCACCAATTAATGCAAATATTTTATCAAAAACAAAACAAAAAATGTATTTTATTGACATTAAAATACAATTCGATATTTATTTTATGAAATTATTTGAAAAACTATTAAATTTTAGCTTTGAAACAAGCTAAAAATACTCGTATTTCATCAAGTATTGAAGTATCATAAATATACATATTTAGGTGAATTTTTATTGTGACGAGTTTTCGAGTTTTTGTGGGAAAATAAGAAAGAGATAAGTGAATTGGAATTTGATTGCTACAATTGAAACAACTGCAATATTAAAATTATATACACTTCAATGTTTATGTTAATTCCAGTCAATTTGTCAGTTTGACTGACATATGATATTTTTGGAGTTTTTATCGTAGAAAACATTTTCAACCGGAAAATTTTTAGAACATGTTTTCCGTTCTTTACAATTTAATACATTTTGTCATATGAAAATGTTGCATTTTAACCTCTTCAAGTATTTTACCACATATTAGGAGGTAGCATTTGACTTGAACGATTTTTTCATTTAAAAAAAAAAAACAACACGCCCTTTATGTCATATGTTACCTCCTAATGTGGACAGTTAGTTTACATCATATGGAAAAGCTATTTCCACTCGCCAAACAAGTTTAAAGATAAATTGTACAATCTTTACTAAATTTTGTATCCAGAAAAAAATTTGCCAATTGTTATAAGGTAAATAAAAGTGCTCCTTATTAGCCAACTCCATTAGACTTTTTTCAGGTTTTATTTTCAGTCGGACTGAGAAAAAGTCTTGTGGACTTTTTTGAGGAAGACTTTTTTCCAGTCTTATTTTTGACATATTGAAATTAAAAATGGTTGCAATGAATTAAATGTAAATGAATGTACGTAATTGCGAGAGGTTTTTCCCTATATTATTTCCATTTCAAATATTTTTATTTCCTGGACATTTTTTTTAGAAAAAATTAATTTGGCGCCTTTATAATGACTCCAATAAAATGAATACAATTTAGTATATTTCATGTAAAAAAAATTTTTTGTTTAAAATTTATATCGCTTTATGACAAAAATATTATAAATATTCTTATTGATATTTTATTGGGGTAGTTTTTAGAAATAACCTATATTACATTAAAGTAATGCATTTTTCTAAGAAAAGTCCGGTTTCTACTAATTACAATTCCGGGAAGAATTGATATTTTAAAAATTTTGGACATTTATTTCAAAATAATTTTTTTGATGAGAAAATTTTAGAAATATTAATGATTTTATTGGGATCCTTTTTTTATAAAAAAATATTCATTCATTCTTGTCATTCTTGCAGTTTTAGTTGAAACAAAATATATATATAAAATATTTTTATGGGGTGATTTTTTAGGCGTTTGGTTTTTAAATAAAAAAATGTAAAAAGTATATGAAATTTTTATTTAAATCGATAAATCAATTCTTGCCCTTTGCTTTTTAAAGATTATTTCATGTAAATGTTTACCACAACTACGTTTTAAGTGGTCCATTCGAGAAGTCCAATTTTGAAGCACTTTTTCGAGCATTTCGGCTGGTACTTCGCTAATATCAGGTGTGTGATTTGGTTTCATGGTTTCACACAAATAAAATGAATAAAAATGGCTGAGTTTTTTTTGTTCGACAGATATGACATTGCTCTACAAAAATTAGTTGACAGAAAAAAGGTTTTCAAACAACAACATATTTTTTTATTTCACTAAAAACGGAAAATTTTGTACCAACTAAAGAGCATTCGAGAACATCATTACTTTTTTGTTTTCATTTAAAGAATACTGCTGCTGTTTGATTGAAGAAGCTTATGGTGAATATGCTCTATCGAAAACAAGTTGTGAAGACTGGTTTAAATGTTTCAAAAGTAGAGATTTTGATGTGAGAGACAAAGAACGATCAGGACAACCAAAAAAGTTTGAAGACACGGAATTGCCAGCATTATTGAATGAAGATGATACACAGATCCAAGAAGAACTTGCTGAAGCATTAAATGTTGATCGAACAACTGTTTCCAAACGTTTAAAAGCAATGGGAAGGATTCAAAAGCGTGGAAAAGGGGTACCTCATGAATTGACAGAAAGGCAACAAGAAAACAAAAACGATCTGTGACTTGTTGCTTGGACGATACAAAAGGAAGTCTTTTTTGCATCGAATCGTGACTAGTGATGAAAAGTGGATATACTTTGAGAATCCTAAACGCAAAAATGCATGGGTTGCACCAGGTCAACCTTCAACATTGATTGCAAAACCAAATCGATTCGGTAAGAAGAGAATGCTCTGTGTTTGGTGGGATCAGAAGCGTGTGGTGTACCACCAAATTCTGAAACTTGGTGAAACTGTTAATACTGATCGCTACTGACAACAATTGATGGAATTGAACCGTGCTTTGCTCCAACGATCAGAATACCAAAATAGACAACACAAAGTGATTTTCCTTCAGACAATGCACCATCACAAAAAGCAAAACCGGTCCAGGAAACGATAGAAGCGCTTAACTGGGAAGTTTTACCGCATGCGGCTTATTTACCAGAGTTGGCTATTTCCGACTACCACTTATTTGCATCGATGGGCCACGTACTTAAGGAGCACCACTTCAAAACTGAATGGTTTTCATCAAAAGAAGAAGAACTTTTTTGGAGTGGTATCCACAAATAACCTGAAAGGTGGTTAAAATGTGTAGAAAACGATGGACACTACTTTGAATAAAATATTTTTGGTTTTTCTATATAAAAACTAATGTTATTTTTAATTTAAAAAACCCGGACACTGAATCACACAGCTGGTAACACGAGTAATGTTGTCTTCCAAGACTTCAATTGAATTTGGTTTATCGGCATAGACGAGTGACTTCACGTAACCCCACAAAAAATAATCTAGGGGCGTTAAATCGCACGATCTAGTTGGCCAACTTAGCGGACCGAAATGTGAGATAAATTGCTTATCAAACTCATCTTTCAATAGGTCCATTGTTTCTCGTGCTGTGTGGCATGGTAGCGCCGTCCTGCTGAAACCACATGTTGTCCAGATTCAGTTCATGCATTTTTGGCAAGAAAAAGTTTGTAATCATCGAACGATAGCGGCACCATTGACGGTAACGTTGTTGTCTTCATCATTTTTGAAGAAATACGGACAGATGATTCCGTCAGTCCATATACCGCACCAAACAATGCATTTTGCTGGATGCATTGGCAGTTCTTGTATTGCCTGTGGTTGCTTATCACAAATGCGACAGTTTTGTTTATTAACAAACCCATTCAACCAGAAATAAGCTTCATCGCTAAACACAATTTTCACATTTTTCACAGAACACGATTTTTGATAATAAAATTCAATAATTTGTAAGCGCTGTTCGTTCGTAAGTCTATCCTGATGAAATGGCAATGCTAACTGAGTATGTTTGACTTTGACACATATCACGAATCACGGGCGAAACGTCAACATTGAAAAACCAAACGCCTAAAAAATCACCCTGTATAATAAATTTATTTGGCAAAAATTTCGTTGATTCTTCGTCAACGGTCATGACATCAAATGCCCAGCTAAAAATTAAATGTCTTCCAAATGGCGCCCGTAGACTGAAAATAGGTCTTGAAAAAAGTCTAATGGAGTATTCGGGTTATATACTTTTAAATGCGTAGCACGGTACCATTTTTGGCTTTACTAAATAAGAGTATTTATCTTATGAGTAAGCAGTGAAAAAGTCGGTGCTCACTATATAAAACACTGCACGTGGCAAAGAGGGGGTGTGTTCAGAGTGTATTGAACATTTTCATAAATAGTTGACCACATTCACCTATATGACCCCATTTGTATATTTATATATATTTTTTGTAAATTTTGAAATAAGAATTTTTCTTAATTTACCATAAATGCACTCAAAGTTGTCACTGAAATTGGAAATTCAGTTCTGAAGAAGTTAATAAGTTTTACATACTTATACTAGTGTCCGAAAAGGATTCTATACTGTATTAATACTAATCAAATGGAATTTGCATTGAAATCGTTGCAGTAATTTATGTTGTATTCGTGATAACTTTTCTTCGAACTAATAGACAAACGGATGAAGAGGAACACTGGACCGTTTTCTATTTTGTGTATTATCTAAATTTCTTAAAATGTTGCTTTATGTGGAAAACTTTTTATAAAAAGTCCACGGAAGTTAAGGAATTTAGAATGATCTATGTGTGTTTGTCTGGCTGAGTTATTTTCTTTGACTTTTAAATCAGTGTAAAGATTGATGTCATTTACGTATACTCTGTTAAAAAGGAGGATTCTTATTTGAAACTTGTTGATTTTTGGGCTAAAATTATTTTATTTACAGAGTTTCAGTTATTTTACAAGTAGAACAAAATTTTCTTCTAGCATTTCTAAGAACATAATACATGAAAAACTTTAAATGGTTTTTCTTATTTATCAGATATTATCAAATAAAAAAAAATGCGATTAAAACAAAATTAATTAATATACAAAATTGTTATTAAATGTATAATTTTCTTGTTTTAAAAAAAAACTGAACTAATTAAATGTATTCTGGAAAAAGTACCACAGGAAAAGAAGGGTGGTTTGTGGGTTTGTGTGAAATTATTAAGAAAGTTTATCTTTTTCCTTACTTAAAATAATTATAATAAATTAATTAATTATTTTAGTATTTTGAGAGTACTAAAATAATTATTCATCATTGAAGAAAATTAGATTTTTACGAAATAACATTATTATTAAATTTGTCTATGAAATTATTTTGAGAACGTTGTACATTAGTGGTTGTCAACGTGAACGGCGTACGTTGACAACCACTAATGTACAACGCACCAAACTTATGAAATATGTTTGGTGTCTTGTAGATGGAGCAGTCGTAGTTAACGCCATTGGTACCGTAAATATGTTCTCTTAGACGAGCCCACTTTTTTACATTTGCATCAGTTTGTTAAGTTTCGCAGTTATGTCATTAAAACCGAATTTTTGATTAAACAGTATATTGCCCATTTTGGTCGATAATCTTTTCCTATTTTCCTGGAAAGACCATCACTGTAAAACTTCTAGGTTTTCTAGGCGAAAAACCAAGACAAGTCATTTTCAAACGCTTCTTTCAAACTCAAATTAATAATATTAATGGATTTCTACAGAGTCTGAGTAAGTGATGGGGATTTCAGAAGGGCAGGACTATATAGTAAATGTATCAACATTTTCCATCAAAGCTATTTCAATTTTTGCAGTGTGACTAAATTTGTATGTGGCCTAGCGTTATCATGATGTAACATAGATTTTGCAAATCACCAATTCTGAACATTTCTGTTTCAACGCTCGATTTCCATAATGGTACACAATATTTTGTGTTGGTAAACGCCGATTGGATTTAATCAGTGCCTTCATATTTTCATCATCAACATCGTAACGACTTTTTGGCCCATCCAAAAATATTTTAATAATCATGCGATTAAATACAAATTACAAATTCATGTCATAAAATAATTTTTGTTAGACTATCAGAAATATCCGATAATCAGTACTTGGTTTCGAATTAATTGGTGTATTAATTGATGGAAACGTGTACTAATATTTAAAACAAAATAAAATATAAAATATTAAATATGATGACAATACTTTTAACAAATCGTACTTATATTCATATTTGTTTATGAATTCTTTCTTTACGTTCGCTTTTGGACTTGACTACTGATTATTTAACATATGTTTTTATTGAAATCTCTCCCGGGAGCTTAAACAATTCATACTTCTGCGACTCTGCGGTAGCGATAATAATTCGCTGTACAATTTTCTATTATATAATTTAAAATAATGTTCACATGTAATTTTTATGTTCACTAAAATTCAATTGGAATGAGGTCAGTATTTCAACACTCGCATCAAATTCAATTGTTTATTATAAATTTAAATTAGGCACTAATTTTAATAATAAAAAAAATATCTGCTAAACTATATAATTTTCTTATATATAATTTTTCAAGTTTAATTTTTCGTAATAAACTGTAGCGAATACGAAAAAATTTGTACATATAAGTACTTAGCTTTTAATGGACAAAAAAGTTATGAATATAAATTCATTTTTAGGGACAAAAACCACCCACTTTTCGGGTGAGTTATTAATATCATTCAACCTTTTTTTTTTTGGTTTGTCGTAATTTAAAAAAAGAAAAAGAAAACATTCCTATAGTCTGATACACAAAATATTGTATAAGAAATTAAATAATATATAAAGCAGGATTATTTTCGCTGAAAATTTCAATGATGACATTGAAATAAATATAATATTATTTTAGTAAGTTAAATAGAAGATTTTGTTCTAATAAAATAAAAGTTAATTCGTAATTTGATGATCGATATTGGCCATGTTAAATATGGAGAGTTCTACTAGATTCTGCACTCTTCTGATGACTTCAATTGCCACACTTGCAAATTAGTTCCCATACTAGCCTTTCTGGCAATATTTTTTGACCGCCATTAATCATCAGGTACATTTTCCTTGTTGTTTGGACTTTTAAAAATATTAATCTGGAACTGTCAAAAAAAATATATTATAAATAAACGTGCAACCAAACGCCTAATAGCTTTTGCTACTTACATAATCGGTCGTGTCGGCACTTTTTTCTTTTCTTATACGTGTCTAAGCCGTTACTTAATATAATGATTTTTTGATCACTAGCCCACTCGTATTCATTTTTTTAAACAAATCTTTGACAATCATCGTTTTATTTTCACTGATCCGCCTTAGTGTCTTTTTCCTAATTTTTTATCAACTAGTATACTTGTTCACCAAGGAAATTATTTAAATATACTTCTGAACCCTGTCCATCTAGCCATTTCGATTTCTTTAGCGCCTAAATTATATGGCTTTTCATTATTTTGCATATTCAAGATATTTCTGTAGTCATGGTTAATACGTACTGAGGGGAAAATTATGAAAATACATAAGCCTGTTTTAAGTGAGTACGTAATCGTAGCAAATCAACAAAAATAAAACAGAATATAGTGGGACACTCCTTATATGTTTCTACCACTTTTTTTTTTTTAGTTCTATGAATATTGAAGAAGCATAGTTTTTAATTATCTTTAATTTTCATAGTAAATATCCCAAAAAATGTCTTCAAATTAGTTAACTGGAAAATTTCTTTATTATTTTTGTCATCGAACGAAAAACTATTGAAGGAAAGTTTTTCTTCTATATAAACCGAAATGAAAACCATTTTTGTCGGACTGATTGGTAGATTTCAAGTTATATTGGACAAATTTATTATCACGAAAAAGGAAAAAAAAAACAACAACAAAAGTGTATATATTTGACAAAGTGGCCAAATTTCAAAACACGAAGGACAAACATTTCATCATTTCTTCGGTAACCAACCAACACCATATTGAGTACGACATTTACCTAATCCCAGTTTTTGTTTTTCTTTTCGAAACGGAAATTACATTCATCTATATAAATATTTTACTCTACAAGAACCACTATGAAATCCCATTTATCATGTAGTTTTCATCATTTTACTATACCCAAAAACCAGTTCTCTCTCTAAAAAAAAAAAGCACAAAGTTCGTTTTCGACAATATATTTTAGTACCCACTATATAGTCAATGTTTTCATAAAGATTTCCAGTATTTATAGTATAATGTAGGATATTGACGAAGAATATTTAATATGGTGATGGGCGACTGCGACTCTGACGGGGTTTACTATGAGACTAGAATCTAACAAACCCCGCTATATAGTCTTGTCTTACCATTCATATAAATCCAACAAAAATTTTGGTCTAGAATGAAGTTTTTTGGGATTTATCATAATTTATCTCTGTTGGAATGGATAACAAGAAATAAATCCAACTACGACAAATTCTCCGACACAATGCCACAAGTACAAAGGACAAGATTAATTTGATATAATTTTTGTTTTTTTTTGTTGTTGTTTTGAGAAAAGGACTTTTTATGAATTTTACTTAATTTTTTTTTTGACAAATTTTCACGTAAAAATTGTCTTTTCTTATTTTTTTTGTATACAGTTTTTTTTTTAGTCTCTATCAGATGAGCAGTAGGCGATGGATGATGGGCGTTCAAAACAAAGATGACTAGAATTAATTCTTTAGTTTCATTTTTTCATCATGTTTTAACTTGAATAATGTGATAGACGAATATCTTAAAAGAATATGATATTGCCTTAAAAGGAAGCCAAAAAGAAACCAAAAATTCAAAATAAAGTTATTGATGGCCTTATGATGTTCATTTAGTTCGTCTAAGTGGGATTTCTTTTGACCGTTTCGTGCGAGGATAGGGTGATAAATACTCATGTTTGACAGTAGGTTGCGCCACTAGCATCAAACTGTATTATCACTATCTACGGGAAATCGGAGTCCTCAATCATATCCGGTATTGTTTAATGAATTTAAACTTGGACATACAAGGGTTTGTGATGAAGAACGTCTCAAACTCAATCGAGTCTACTGGTATACGGAAATATTCAAAGTTTATTCGAGTTTTACAGAATCGGTATATTGGTCACTCGTATGCGAGTGAATTCGTATCGCAACAATACGGGAACCACTCAACTGGGTTGAACCAGACGAGAAAGAATTCTTAGCTATGGAAACCAACAAATTTATATTTTTTATTGAATTTTTTATTTTTCACGATAGGCGAGTTTCATGATTTTATACTTACCTCCTTCATATACGAAACTCTTGGTACGAGAATACGACATATTAAACCGGTATGAATAGGATAGAGACAAATCTCTAGATTTCTCTCCCTGTCATTGTTACCTATTTCCATTCTTGGCGAAACAGGTGACAAATTTTTATCTACACTATAAATGCCTATTTTGAACATTTTTAAATGCATTTGATTATGACTCAATCGACCTAAGACGAATAATGAATGAAAAATGAAATATAATTTGCTCAAAACATTGTGTTTTCTTTCCAGCCACGGATACTTAACACTCTGCTCTCGTAGTGTAGTGTAATTTAGTAGTTTTATTTGAATTTTTAAAGATTAAATATTTTTTGACGATGACTTCATAATATAGTATGTAGACTTTTTTTTGTGTATAATTCACTTCGAAGGATACGAAAGGATACGGTTATTATTAAAGAAAAATATCGAAAGCATCGAATTTTTGTTAAGAAAAAAAAAGGTTTCATAAATTTTGGGTCCATGTTTACGATTCATCGAATAATGATGAAAAATGATTGTAAAGAGTTTTTTTTTGCTATCCAATTATAATGTTATTACTAAAAAAGCATATACAAACTTAAAATCGGCCTATACCCAATTTATTGGTAGCTAATGTTAGAATTGGGAATTGTGAATATAAATTGACTAAAAAAAAAAAAAAAACAGCAGAAATTAATAATATTTTAATGTGGTTTTACCTTCTTATATAGGGTGTTCAAATTTGAGGTATCTTGCTATTTGCCGCCGTTTTCTTTTGGAGGTACTAGATTACACCGATGTTTTTTCATGTATGAAGTAAATTATTCCGGTTAGTTAAAATGGATTGCTACACGAGTGAACAACGTGTTTTCATTATTAAAACATATTTTAAATATGGTGGAAGTTATTCAGAAGTTTAAGAAGTTGAAGAAAGTGCTCCGAACAAACCGTGCTATTAAACTTATCATTGATAAATTTGAAGAAACTGGTTCAGTTCAGGATCAGAGAAGCAGTATTTATCATCGTAGTGGTTCAAGTGAAAATATTGCCGGTGTTAGCACAAGTGTTGCTGAAGAGCCAAGGACATCAATTCGTCGTCGTTCACAGCAATTAAACCTTAAACCTAAAAAAGAAGTTATTCAAAATTTTGGTAAAAGATTGACAGCCTGCCGAGCTAGCAGAGGAGGTCACTTGAACGACATTCTTTTTCATTATTAACCGGACCCAATGTACTTTAATTTCTAATAAAAATAAATAAAGATTTCACTTAATTTATGTCTTTTATTTAAAATTTAAAAAGATACCTCAAATTTGAACACCCTATATTTTTCTAAAATTTATGTATAACCTGAGCTCTGATAACTTCATGACAAGGTCAATTTTACCATATCATTACATTCAATCCTCCTAGAATGCGGTATTCTTAACGCGGTTTGCATATAACGTGGAGCGAAAACTGCTCTCCTATTGCGTGGTACTCTTAAAGCCCAATTTCTATATAACGCGGTAGTCTTAAAAAAAAGGTATTCAGATGTATATGTAATACCGTGGTTTCCATATACCGCGATACAAATGGTTCGATTTACACTAATTCTGAGTTTCTTATAACGCGGTACGAATCAATCGCGTTATAAGAGGGTTGATTATATTTCTTTAGGTACTATCCTTCAATCAATTTGGCTGAAGATATAAAACGTATATAATAAATTTAAATGAAACTAAATGAATTAATTCCGAAAATCGCTCAACATGGTTTAAACTTTATAAATTAGATTCTTTTTGTCAATTTGGGTTAAATATAATATCATTTAAAGAATGACCAACATAAATATATCTGCCAACGCGATTTTTGGTTATCGAATAAACGGACGGACGGACGGACTACTGTGTTCAAAAAGTAAGGTGAATTTTTAATTTAAACTTCCCGCGTTAACTGAATCGGACAAATGAATTTTTTTCAAGTTGGTAGGACTGTTAGTAACATCTGTGACAAATTACATGTCAATATCATCATTAGTTTTTAGTTTACGCTTGGTTTTGTGAACAAAGAAAAGTGAATTTGGCGATTTTTACGATGTCGAATTTTGTTGAGCAAAGAAACGCCGCCGCTGAAAAGTATCGAATGTTACAAAAGGCCTTCAGTGACGAGACTATGTCACAGAAAAATGTTTACAAGTGGTACAAAGACTTGGAACGCTCTGGACGACCAACGACGTCAATTGATGAGCAACACATCAAGAAAATCAACGAATTGGTGCTCGAAAATCGTCGATTAACAATTCGAGACCTTGCTGCTGACATGCTTGCAATATCAATTGGATCAGTGCAAGCAATTTTGAAGGATCATTTGTGCCTCAGAAGAGTCAAATCGCGTTTGGTGCCAAAATTTCTCAATTTTGCACTGGTTCTTCTTGAGTTTTTCGCCAAAAACTCCACTCATGTCGCTCCACAACCACCATATTCGATTTAGCACCGTGTGACTTCTGGCTATTACCAAAGCTCAAGAGACCACTCCGGGGAAATCGTTTTGAGTCGATTGAAGAGATCAAACGTGAATCGCTACGCGCATTGAAGGCTATACCTGAGGACGACTTTTTAGCATGCTTCAAAGATTGGAAAAAACGTTGGCATAAGTGTATTGTAGCTGGGAGGGATTATTTTGAGGGGGACGAAATCGATTTGGAAGAATAAATAAAAATTTTTAATTTTAAAACAAAATTCACCTTACGTTTTGAACACAGTGGTAAATATATATGCTTTTTATATTTATTGGATTTATGGAACTTACGTTAATTTTAAGTTAGCATAAACATGTTTTTCGAAATAAAAGTATGTTTAACCTGTAGTTAAATCGGTTTTTTGTTCGTTGTAGTTATTTTAAAACTAAATGAAATAGAATAATAAATTAGAAAGTGAATTAATTGTAATGCTGAACAACATGTAAGCTCCCATAATTCTATTAAAAATTGCATTAAGTTCAATTTGGAAAATACGTTGATGGCTTTTCAAAAGATCCTTTATAGCGATTTTAATATACATAAATATTTTGAGATACATATGCATATATGTATACATATATACAATATATCATATCGTTTGTTGTCATAAAAGATACAATATGACCAAAGTAAATGAACCAAAAGCATTGGATTTAATAATGTTATTTATAATAAGAACCGACATTGTAATGAATAGAAACAAGAAAAAATGTTATATTCTTGAATGTGTAGTTTTTACTCTGTCGGAGTAGAAAATCTACAAAATCAATGGGTGAACATCTTACAATAAGTGGACCAACTGCAGCGTTCTAGCACAGTTCAATTTCATTTAAGTCGAACAAGAAAAGTACATTAATTTCTTTTGTTAAGCTTAAGATGGCAATATTTACAAATTCTATTCTATAGGTTTTGTATATAGTAGATGATGAATCCTTGAAAATTCTACAACGGTGTGTTATGACCAGTTTTATGATAGAGATTTCGATTTAAAATATCGATATATGTATTTTCGTTGCAAACTAATTAACGTCTCCAAGGTTCTTTTTTTATGTTCGTAAATATTCAGAAAATGTTTTGTAAGAAGCTTGTGAAAGACATAAAAACGGGAATGAATTTAACACGTTTGCGGACGGTCTAAATTCACATATGAGCACCCTCCGTAAATGCACTTTCAATGTTTGATAGATGAAATCGGACAAGAGGTTTTTGATACAGCTTACAAGTAAATATTAAAAATATAATAAAAGGAAAAACTGCATTAGCAAAGCTGTCTCATACTCCTTATTTTTATCATTGAGAGAGTCAGCTACTGCAAAAGCAGTTGTGTATATTATTTAGCTGCCAGGCACCATATATTTCTAAATTACAAATATATCCGTTTGGATCGCATAGTTCGAAAAACTTTATATCATATTTACATGTCTTATTTTTTATATATTGCCTGAAATGTAATCTTCCACGAAACAGCAGAAGGGATTGATCCAGCGATAGGCCTCTATTCGGACTGTACGCACTTTGACTGCCCCTTTAAACTCTTCCACAAATGGAGAAACTTTAGCAAGATTTTTTATCATCAATATCAGGATTTACATTCAAATTGCGCAATATTTATTCAAATCTACGACCAGACATAGAATGTGTAAAAATTGGATGCCAATATTAAGAATAGAAAAGATGGTAGTCGGATTCTTAAATGCACAGTGAAAGTAGATTACATAAATAATTTTATTTATAAGTTTCTAAGCGTACTCATTATGAAATGGGTGAAGTGGGTCACTACTGCATATGCAGTCACCAACATAATTAATATACTGCATATGCAGTAGCTGTCCGCGAACGTGTTAAGGAAAGTCTTAAACAAGTCTTGGATCCACAAAAAAAAGAAGAATTTTGGTTTTGATTTGACGTCTTTATTGGTTGATTAAATTCTAAGAAAAATCTGGCAAATCAATCTTTTATAATACATAATTAGGATACATACTTGAAAATAATAACTCGTGAGTTTTTCAATAATTAGTGGTGTACTTCTTTGTAGGAGTTTGTAGGAGTTATCGTGCAAATAGTTAGTATTATATAAAATAGGTTATAATTGAGGAAATTTCGTTCTTTCCGTTTATTTGGAAATCTCGTTCCTAGTAGTTGAGATGACTCAGGATCGAGCCGTAGCCTCGTCGATTTTACATTTATTTTTCTTTGTCTGCCTTATTTTACTTTATTATTACAATTGTAAGAGTTTTAGGCGTCTAGTAATATGAACAAATAATTGACATTGCGTATAGTTTAAATTTGTTATAAGTAATTCTTGTATTGTTTGAATAATAGAGAATTGTTTATTTTTTTATTCTAGACAATATTCAAATGTACTATTTTGGTGAGGACTTCTTTTTCATTGGATAAAACACATTGTATGACAAAATACCTTGATATACGTAGGGTGTTTTTAAGTATAATAGAGCTTCCGATAGGGATAACTGTCAATCCGAGCTGTCATTCTCATAGTTCTTTTTGATATTTATGTTCAGTATATTCTGATAGACTCAAACTCAAGAATTATCCAAATTTACTTAAAGACTTATTTGATCACAAAATTGTGTTCAGTGACGAGATTCATTTTTGGCTTAATAAACAAAATTGTCGATTCTGAAATGAGACCAATCTCATTTCAGAAGCGACAAGAAGAGACTCTTAGAGACCTCATTACATTCAGAAAAATGCGGTTTATACGCTGGTGGCATCATTGTCCCTATTTATTCTGATAAACCAGCCCAATTGGCCAACATTGTTATTTGTTGTTTATAACATACTGGCGGCATTGCTCGAAAAAGTGTCCCAAAATTGGATTGCTAGAATACGCTTCGTCAAGAACAGTCGCGATGGCCATATGCTAAAAGTCATTTTTAAATATTAATGTCATGAATTGGTCTTTCGAATAAAAAAGGATTTTTGACTAAAAGTTAACTTTTTGTGTTATTTTTTTGAATTTAAAGTTCATCACCCTTAAAAAATCACCCTATACTTCGTAAATAAAGTGCGAAAATATTCAATTCAAATAATTATGTTTATTTGAAAATGCTCATCCTTGTCTCGTAGAGATAATTACAGCAATCTAACTTATATTCATTGCAATGTATACAGCCGTGCGTATACAAATTACTATTTGTGTAATGAAATGGAAAGGCCTTCTTCCTAGAACGTGTAGAATTCATATATTTTTATGTTTCATTTCGATTTTATTGAATATTTTTCCATTTCTCGGGAAATTTTATTTTATTTTTTTGTTATATTTTTAGAAAAATATGTATTTTTTGCTATTAATAAATTGTTTTCATGACATACACAAGAAAAATACGTGCAATTCTTTAAATACAAAAACAAAGTAACGTGAAAATTCTACGAATTTATGCATATGTTTACGATTATGTTTTGTGGAAATGAATTTTGCGGGAAATATTTAAAATCGTTTCTAAGTATAATAGTAGTATGATGAATTCTTGCAATCATTGAAAGGTGATCTGATAGTCACTCTTGTTGTAGTGCTTTTCGGCCAGGATGTTTAATAATTTCCGAAAGGAATTGGTTTCGGCAAACGTTTAACGTTGAAGGAGGTAAATGAAAATATAAAATTATAGTACTACAGATGTATGTATATTCAAAATGAGCTTTCTCAAGCAAAATGAGTATATCTGCGGTGATTATGAATAACCGCTTAAGTCTTATAGCAGAGCGATTTTAAAATTTAAAATTGTATATATCTAGATGAGATAAGCGGAAAAACTTTTTATTATATCTTGCGTAAAAAAAAGTCAGTAATTCACCATATTTTGTGGGGAAACGCTGTTTGATGCGAAAAATGCAATGACATCAAAATGTCAATTTTGTCTCATGTCGACTTAAGCGGTTATTCATAATCACCACAGATTTAATATCATATTCATTAATGAAACCATTAAGGAGGTCTATCCGTGGTAAGTTTGTCTGATAGACGGATCGGGCGAATTGATAACATGGTTGCTTACCTCTTTCTATTTTCTCTCTGTTTCTTTTTCTTAGTCCCTATTTGAACATTTATTTGACAATAAGCATTTTGACATTTGATCAACCGTATAGATTCTCTACATTCCAACTGCGAGTACTACAGTTTGACATCCTGAATGACACCAATAACTTCCGTTTATGCCAAAGGTCATTAATCTTCTTTTTCGATTTTTTCTATAACTCTAGTTTTTGTTCCCATTCTCATTCTCAATTATTTGTCCAGCTTCTTTTTAATGTTAAAATGGAATCATCAAAATCGTTATAACATTTAGTATATCCATCTATCTCGTCATTCTTAGGGTCATTATAATTTTATGCCCGAAAAAAAGAAAGAAAGCATAAAAAATATTCTTGCGTGTAAACATAAAGATTTACTTTCATATATTTTTCTTCAAAATTTACACCACCATATTTTAACTATAGAAACTTTATATATAAGAAGAAGGAAGTAAATCTTTCGGAAGCTTTTGCGGAAACTCATTTGAGTGTTAGTAAAACGATGACGGCGAAGAGGAAATTTTTATTTGTAAGCTTTTTTTTACATCCTTTTCCAATGGTATATGATAGCAGAAACGATAATATATATATATTGCAAGAATGTTGAAACTTTAATGGTTGCGCGGGTTTCTACGAAAATACCGTGCCGCTGTTGGAAGAGATTTTTTTGAAATTATAGATTCGGTGTCAAAAATTTTTCACCGTAAAGCCAGTTATTTGAAGGTGACTGCAAATGGATAGAAAAATGCGCATGGCTAAATTTAAGAAGGATTTCTTTTTTTCTTGGAATTGGAAATGGGAATAAAATTTGAAGTACTACATACATAAAAGAATACAAAATGAAATTGGACAAAGTAGTGTACCTTCTTATAATGTCAATGACCGAATTATATTAAGACTTTTGCTGTTTTTAGATTTTTCTTCATTTTTTTTTTTTTCAAATGAAAATTTATGTGTTCTCATATTTATGAGGAAAACTTTACTAGGATAAGAAAATACACATTTTTTTCTCATTTCTTTATATGAGAAAATGATGATTCTTTTTTCTTCACTTATTTCCTAATATTTATTCATTGATGGGAAAAACGGAAGGAGAAAAAGAAAAATTGAAGAGAGTTAAACAGGCGTAAAATGAATGCTTTATGATTATTCTATATAAAATAAAAAGTTCTTGTTGGGACATTCGTGTTTTATATATTTTTTTTTCTTGGCCTCTGACACTTTATTGAATCTAATGAAGATTTGTTATTATAGTCTTGAAAAGATGTAAATTTAAGAGACTCTATGGGTAATATTTGTGCGAGTCGTCCATCTTTTATAGAACACTTAATATTCCTTTTTAAATAAATTTTTTTTTTGGCACTTATAAAAAACTTTTATTACTACGATTTTAGCGTTTTTTTTTCTTGTATTCTAAATTATAAAAGAAATTTTTTTTTTTCTTTACAGGTAAGTTGAAATGGTTTACTCATTTGGATGGTGTTATGTGAGTTTATATTTTTCCAATATACACTGTTTGTATCTAAATCGGGTTTGAAAATTTTCTAGAAATTTTAAGACATTGTTTGTATTGTTTTGAAAATAAAACAATAAAAATTTTATTATTAGATACGAACAATAGAAAATTTATGAGTTTAATAACAGTGAGCGTTACTGGTACAAATTTATACCATAATTTCTAGTTAGTTGAGAAATTTCGGGTTCAAATCTAGGCTTCAACTATTTTCACATATTTTCGGTTTCTTACACATAAACATTTTTATCATAAAAAAAAAAACTAAAATTTATGTATTCTTTAAATAAATATTTTCATGAGAAAGATTTTAAGTCATTATTCTCGAAAGCTGCTAACCTCCTATAAAATCTAGATATATATCAGTAACGAAGATCACTTTCCTAAAACCACTTTCAGAAATTCTTGGATTTTCATCAATTTGCTAAAAAATTGCATATTTTCAGGCGTAGTTAAATTATTTTTTCTTTGTGTAAAATAATTCTTACTCATTACTGTAAAATTATCATTTCAATAGAAAACACAAGAAATTTTCTTTTTAAATAATTTGGTGTTATTCTTCAGTAAGAAATGAATTCGCTTTCTAGATTTCTAATACTCTTTTGTGAAATGACACATTTGGATTCTCCTCAGCACACAGGAAAATATGTGCTATGTATAGTTATGATGCACCAACAGAAGACACATGCTAAAGTTGGTTTGCAAAATTCATTCTGAAAGTCGATTGAAGTGGATGGATATATAGCGGTTCGTGTCATTGCAGAAGAATTAAATTCATCTGAAACAACTGTTGAACTTGAGAAGGCTTGGGTACGTAAAAATGATGTTTGGATTCTGCATGAACTTAAAGAAATTCATTTAACGCAACGTATCAGTGTCTGTGATTGAAAACGCAACCAAAACGACTCATTTTTGAAGGAAATGATAATCGATGATCAGGAATAGATTATATATATGTTCAACGTAAAATATCATGGTCCCAGCCGTGTGAGCCACCTCAAACAACATCAAAAGATGGTTATATTGTCAGCATGGTGGGATTACTTAGAAAACAATCGACTCAAGTGTACATTGTCAGCAACTAACCAAATTAAACAATTTCTAATAGATGAAGTGTCGAGAATTGGTAAGTAGTAGGGGATGTTGTGTTTCATCATGACAATGCAAGGCCTCATGCTTCTTTGGCAAAAATTACTGGAATTTGCCTGGGATGTGCTGCCACACCCTACTATCTGTTTTCCTGTCTGCAAAACTCCTTGGTTGGGAAAATATTTACCTCTGACGACACTGTGAAAACGTACCTGAAAGAAAAAGACCAGAAGTTTTATGAAGCTGGAATCATGAAATTGCCCGAAATCTTCCAACTAATTGTCGAACAAAATGGCCAACATATTAAAGATTAAAGCCTTTTCTTTATAGTGAAAAACGGAAAAGAATTTCCGGTACCCCAATATATGTTATATATAATTTTTAAAAATATACTTTTGTGTATTCATCTCAAAATTACTCAGAAAAAAAAAACAATAAAATTTTTAAGGGAAAACCATTTATATGCAAATATAGAAATTTTAATAAGTGAACTAAGTCAAACCTAAAATATAGATGCTCCTGATACCAAAGAAAAGAAGAGCACCAAATGGTAGTATCCTAAAAGAAAGTACTACTAAATGAAAAGGGATATTCACGTACCAAAAGGAAAAGCTAAAAAACATTCTATGTATATATACAAAATATATATATATATATATATATATATATATATAAATATATATATATATATACAGAATATAATTTAATATAATAAAATTGCGGCATTTTCCACAGAAGAGATGATGATGACTATTAGCGCAAGTATGCCTAACAAAAAAGCTAAAAAAAAAAACAAAAACAAGAATAAAACAACGAAGATAAATTATTATTTTCTCTAAAATGGAAAATCTTTAAGAACGGAAAAAACAAACACGATAAGATGAGGATATTTTCAACTATACAGAATCTTATCAAACATTATTATTTGGATTTCCTTGGAACTAATGTTGATGATGTTTCCATCAACTGTTGTTTCAACAATGAATGGTAATTGAGTTGAAAAGATGACTTTACGGGCTATATGCCTTAGATATTTTCTTAAGAATTTTTCTGCAATTATTATCATAATATCATCGCGCCCACATCGAGTGATAATAATCTCATTTCATTTTAGGCTTCATTATGAGGAACTTGTTTGTTCAATAGACCCTGCGAATATTTCTAAATAATAAAGAAATAACAACGTTTTAAGTTAAGTGTAGGTGTTAGAAGATTCCAGGTGGATTTTTATCAATAAATGAAAACTTTAAGATGTTCTTTATACTAGAAACGTATTCGGTGTTTTTTGTTCAGTTTCTCTAAAAAATTTCAACGATTTCATTTAATAGCATCTATAAAAATCTATTTAAGCTTCTCGTTGTATAAAGTTTTTGGATTGTTGTTGGTCCTTGTGTTTATTAACCATGAAGATATACCAGCAAACAACTATTGTTACTTCCCTTCCCTTATGTTATATTTAATTTTTTAGTTAACTTTTAAGTTTGCTTATATATTTCTTCTTATTCCTTTTGTTTTTTTTTATGAAATAAGAAAAAAAATTGTTTTTTAACATAACAAAACCAACTAAATTGAATTTTTTTTTTTTTTTTGTTAAAAGCCCGTAAGCATTTTATGTTGATGCTTTTTGAGTGCTTTTTAGTGTTTGATATTAAAGTATAATCTAAGAAGTACAAAAAAAAAAAAAAACAGTCGCCATTAAAAAAATGTCACAATTGATGGAGATTTTAATATTCCATATTTTGAATATTTTCTTGTCGGTTTTTCAATAAAATTTTAAAAATATGATATCGAAATTTTGAAAGCTCTTCTTACTTTTTTAATATACATCAGAAAGGAACATTTTTCACCATAAATAGTTTGTAAAACTTTCATTCTATTTTTCAACGAAGTTTGTAATTTTTTATTTTGATTTAATTTGAAAAAAATTTGAAAAAAAAATTCTAACCAAGTTTACTGACATTGGACATTTTAGGTGGGTGTAATTTTTAAATTCTATTTTGAAATGCCTTAAAAAGCTAGTAATGTCTAATAATTTATACTAAAATTCTGTTCAAATATTAATAATAATATCGTATTGATTTTATTATTATTATTATTATTTTCCAATGCCGATAAAAATCATCTTTCAAGCCAAATTCGTAATTTTTATTAAACTTTTTTTTTTTAACCACGTTACATTATATATCGCTGAAGTACCACTCTTATGATCTGAAATATATTTCCTAGCTTTCTTTTAGGATTTGCCCTAACGGATTTTTTCATAAAAAAACAACACGTTTATCCTTTGAGTTATATGTTATATCTATCTATATATCTATACTATAAGTAAGGTTCAAATAGTTCCAAAACTCAAATCGTTCTTAAAGACCTGAAAACATCTATTGTGAATTCTCCTATGATCCAACGAGTTTTGAGACCCATATGTTACTAAAGCCCTTTATGTCACTTTTGTTAGACATATATTGTGGCAGTCAGGTGTGGAATACGTTCAACGTAGATTTTTACGTTTCGCATTACACAACCATCTCTGGGATGGCCCTTTTTGTTTCCTCCTTACAATCGTAGTCTAAAATTAAATAGGTTTACATTCCTTGGGAAGTGGCTAGTGTGGTCTTTCATGACATTTTTAATGGTGTCGTCGATGCTTCCTCTATTTTAGACAACATGCACCTTTATTCAAATACTTGTTCCTCGAAATCTGTGGAGTTGTTTAAAATCAATTTTCAGGTAAATTCCAACATACAAGTTTTTGACTTTTTCCTCAGTAAGTACAAGCTAAAAAGTTGTATCTGAAATGTACATAAAGTATTTCGCATTTCTTGAGGTCATATAAGTCTTTGAGTTAGATGCTAGATCGTCGTGGTTCGTAATTGCAAAGTGAATAAAAGTTTCTATGTCTAAGGTATCTTTGCACAAAGGCGGCAAATTATATTTTGAGATTTGCCTATTTTACTGAGATTTGTAGTAGTGGGTAATTTAATCGTCCAGTTAAGACAGATTTCCTAAAATCAAGTAGTATCATTAAAACCAGTTTACGATGTTATTGACCACATTTAAAATTAAAAAATTTAATTTAAAATAAAATTATTATTTTACGTCATACTAGAATCTAGATATTCAAACCTATTTTAGTTGCATGATACTCAGGACCAACGTTCTCCCCCCCACATACAAATTTCCTTCTGTTGAGTCATAATTTGTATCCACCCATCATATAGATTGTGTGATAAAGTTGGTAGAAAAATTTAGTATTATTCCCGGATATGACATGGGAAATTTTTAATCAAATGTTATTATTGTAATAAACTATAGTAATATATTTCCTCCTAGGATAGATGAGAAGATTGCAAATTGTGGAAAAGAGTTGCACTTCTTTTTAGCTGCAGTAACGAAAGAATTATTGAGATTCTAATATTTCTCATTAAATTTGTGCTAGGAAATTAAAGAATTGCCTGCTTTCATGCGTATATTAAATTATAATATTTGGATGATGACACTGGAATATTATTTACATAATTGTGTTATTATTAATCACGCCGAAGAAGTTATATTATTTTGTTTTTATTTTATTCATTTAAAAATAAGTTATTTATTTATTTATTTGCAACAATTATAATGATCACAAATATCTACTTTGGGTTACTACCAACTATCACTTAAATATTGTAGATAATCAACCACCCGAAATAATAAATGAGCTCTAAACTGTTATCGCAAAGAAAGTAAGTTTTTATTGTTAAAAACGTTACTCAGGACCAATTATTAGTGTTTTGATTTAATGTCTTTTGTTTCTTATATTACAGGTAAAATTATAAAGCGTTTAAAATGAATAAAAATTTTAGTTACAATTCCTAGAAGGCCGATTTCTGGATAATCTGAACAAACAAACTACTTAAAATCTAAAAAAAAAACACAAAATATGGAAAAAAACAGTTTTTACATTTATATAAAATTCATTGTTAACCAAAAAAAAAACATATGATTTGATTTTGAATTTTTTAACGGAACACAAAACGATGTCATGTTCTTCATATGCAAATCGCGACTTTTATTCCGCGTGATAAAACAATTTGGTTTTCTTTTATCGATGGTTTTCTTTGCCAGTCTTTTATTTTTAAGATTTAATATTTTTGCAAAAAAGAATTTTTGTAATATTTCAAATTCGTGTCATTCAAACGAAAAGACATGAAACATGATTTTCATTTTGTATTACAATACGATTTTCCATGAATTCTAAAATATTAAAATTCACAATAAAATATAAATATAGTCGATATAAAATGTTGGAAAGAGTTTTAAAAAGAAACCAAATTGTATTTTAGACTTATATATGGTATAATACTTTTTTTTGTGGTTTATCCTTGTTTGAAATAAGAACTAACGGTCCGAAGATTACGTTCAAATATTATGAGAACTATTTATAAATTAGATTAAGAAGAAGAGTTCAAAATTATTATCTTAATTATACGACCTTAACACCATTGAGTTTCTATGGGATCCAAAAAATGCGTCCAGTTAAGGTGATTGAAGAAAGATAAAACTAAAATATTCGAGTTTATTTTTATTAAAAAATGAGCTGGATGACACTAGTCCCGCGATGTCAGCGTAGAAGTTAAAAGTTATCTGTCTGTCTGTTTGTCTGTGTCACAATTTAGTTTACATACTATATTTATCGAGCACGTTATTTGACATAATTAAGATTCGTGGAACTAATTACGGACTGGGAGGCATATATCTCCCAGTATTTTTGGTACCGATTTGATAAATGGATCAAGTGTTAGAGGGTGACTTAGAAAATTTTAAATTTAGTTTTATCTTAGAAACCTCGTAGCCAAGTTTAATGAGATTTAGAATATTTATTCCCTAAACGAGTAAAATTTTTAATATGCAGAGGAACGGGGAAAAAGCACAGTGAAAAAGAACCAAGAAGTACATAATGCCGACAAAAAAATGTCTAATTCGACTGAAATTAATTCTCTGCTTTCAAATAAAAAAGATAATATAAACATGGAAACTTATTTGGTATATTTTTCTAATTTAATTGAACTTTACAATAGGAGCTGTTAAATGGTGAAGTTAAGAATCAGATAAGACGAGATTTTGAAAATGACGAAATAATCGAAGGATGTCTTAAGAAGTTAATGTAGAATAATTTAGATAGGTAGAAGAAAGCATTCTTCCAGTGTATGTATTGGCAGTGTTTTTTTTTTCATTTCTTTTTTAATCCCTTGGGTATTAGGAGTTTATATTTAATAGCTGCCGAAGAAATCTTCCAAATTTTCTTTAATGTCACTAAAAATCACTGTCGATATACTATCTCAAACATTCTGATCTAATTATTAGTTAATTGACATTTTTACTATATCAAAAGTTTGGACACTTAAATGGCATACATGTAGGCATTTGATGTGGACATTTTTGGTTTCGCCACTATTTCCTTGAATAAAATTTGTTTTTTTTTTTCAACTCATTTCTTAAATAATTAAACTATTACTTTTTCCACACGATAGCTATTAGTTATCAATAAAATAAAAAGCCTATGAAACTAACAAAAAAAAAACAAAAACAAAATTAACTAATAAGTTTTTCTTACATGCGTGTAAACCGTAAATTGTTCAAGTCGCTTAACAACGGTTAGAAAAGTTATACTGTCGGAAAAAGTTATCCAATATTATAATATTACAGGCTTTTTCTTTCAAGTTATTGTATTATTATAAAAATATGAACAAAAAGAAAATGATAGAGAAAAAGCAAAAGAAGAAAACTTCTCAATATTCTGTTCGTTACCTTCAAGCTATTTAGTCTCTCGTTAGCTCGTGTATAGCTTTTTAAACTTTTCTTGTTAAATTTTTTTTTTTTTTTTTTTGCTTTTGATTTCCCTTCAAGCTAAGTTAATAAAGTTCTAAATAATATTCTTCATGTCTATATATGAGATGTACATATATTCGTAGTATCAAGGCTAAAAAAAAAAAAAAGTTAAAAGGATATTTACTATGTGTTCATTTAATGAATGTTTCATTTTTCTTTAACCGTATTCAATTATATTGTATGGCCCCAAAGGTCGTTGCGTTTTTTCTCTATAAAGTAATGCTAATTTTTAGTGGGAAACAAGAACTTATTACTTACACAATATATTGTCCATTTTGGTCGATGACCCTTTGCCATTTTCCTGACCATTATTTCGGCACTATAGAACTTTTGAGATTTCAGGGTGAAAAGCCGAAACGAGTCATTATCACAGAATTCTTTTAAATTCAAATTTACACTATAAAAAGAGTTCTGCAGAGACCGAAGCAAATTGTGGTCCGATGATGCAAACACAGGATTATAAGGTGAATGCATTAAAAGATTACGCAAACCTGTCTTAACTAACTGGACGTGACACACAACATTTTGCTGATCCACTCATTCTCGACGCTTCCGTGGGATGTTTTTCAATGCTCTATTTTGATATATTAAAATTCTAAGCAATCTCTCGTGCTGTTAAGTGTTGAGTTAATTCGATGACTTTATTTTGTCGTCATCATTAATGAGCAATGACTTTTTGGTCCATCCAACATATACCATATGTATAGCTATAGTGGTGTAAAATTAATAACAAATTTCCGAAAAAATAAGAAAAAAAGTAACAGGTGTACGTATACTACTCGTATACTACAAATTTAATGATGAACGAATTGTAGGATGTTATATAGTCGTGTTGCAAAAAATTAGAAAACTTATAAAATAGACTAGTTTTAAGTGTAAAAATGCATGTTGAATTAGTTGCAGTATATAAGAAGAAAAATCTCTTTTTTCAAGGTAAAACTTTCTTTTTTTGCAGTAAAATAACTTTTGTGCAGTAAAATAACTTTTGTGCAAGTTAATAGTATTTTTATCATCAAAAATTTAAAACTTTATAGCATTATCTGACTGATTGGAGCGTTTAAAAACATTAATGCAATTTCATAACCATTTCAGAATCTTGATAGTCTTTGAACTGGGTAACTGTTAAAATTAGCATTTTAAGTAATTCATCAGTTATAATATAGTCATAGTTGCTTTCCTTTGACATAATTTAACGAGTCCTTTTCATGACAATTATTACTTAATTTCTGTCCTTAATAATAAAATTGCAGGACTAGGTATTTTCAATTGGGAAGAACAGAATTTGTTAAGGGCTAAATGTCCTGAGTCAGACTTGATATGTCAACGAAAGAAACCGATGCTTTTACTGAACTGATTCAGAAGCCAATTCGATTAAGTCCATTTAAAAAAAAAGTTTATGAGAATTTATTTTGGTTTCTGAAATTAAGATACGAAAATTTCAAAAGGACTTTCTGATGGAAAGAAGACTAATAAATGAATAATTCCCTTTTGTTACTAAAAATATTGTTATTTATTCTACTACAATTTACCAAAATCGAGAGAAAATCGAAATTTTTAAAAATGGACTTAATCGCATTGGCTTCTGAGCTGGTTCAAAAAGCTCTATGTTTGGATTGTGGAAACACTAAAAAATCATAGAAAATAATAATCATATGTCAGCATTTCATATATGTACATACTTTTATGAAACGGCTTTAGTATTGATAATGCGGTATACATGAAACGATTCTTTTAAGTAAATAAAACATTGAATTCCAAATGAAATAAAGAACAAATCAAAAAGGTGATCATTTTATTTCTTTCCAACATAAAACGAAATTCACCGGAAAACTCAATTTTTATCCTTTTGTTTTTTTTTTTTTTTGGTTTTCTTTGGTTTTGGTGAAATTTTATTTGAATATCAAAAAATTTAATATTTCTAATATTTTCGTTTATAAATCTGTTTACGTTCCTTTTTTTTTTTTTTTTGCTTCGCCCTCTCGCATAAGAAAAGGTTTATAGTATTACATGTAGTACAACCCAGGCCCAGACATTTTCCCATATACAATTCGCGTGCTGTCATTTTTATGAAGAAGATATTTTCAAACCTTATTATTTGTGAGATTCAATATCATAAAAAGAATTGTTGCCTTTTCTTTTTTATGTTTTTAAAATCTTACAGGCATTTTCTTAGTTTTCTTCTTTTTTTTTTGTAAATTTTTGTAGAATATTTGTTTTCTTTGTGAATGAAAAATCGTGTATCCTTTCAAAGAGAATTGTTGAGATTTCATTTTTTTTTTTTATTTACGTGTGAAATAATATCACCAACAAAATAAGAAAATATTCGTCTATAAAAATGAAAATTTAATTTTTTTATATCATTTTCCTTTATATCTGTAGTCTGAAATTGTTGTTGTAATAAAAGGCAATTTAATTTTTTTTTTTTTATTCGTAAGCTTTATGAATATTGAATGTATATTCTGGATAGACAAAAAGACAGACGGGGAAAATGAAAATCATATAAAAACCATGTTAGGATGAATGAAAAGCGAACTTAATGGAATTATTTGTGGGGTAATTCTCGAGAGAAATAAAAGTCGACGCATAAAATTTACTTAATTTTCAACAACAACAAGAAATTGGCCATTTTTTAAGATTTTTCTTCTTTTTTCTTTTTTTTTTAAATAATAAAATTAATTCACACAAAATGATAAAATGACGAATTTTAATACAATTTGTGATTTCGTTTTTATAACCTCAAAATGAAGATTTTTATGATAAAGTTATGAAGTCGTTCTTTTTTTTTCTTTTAAGTGTAATGAGAATAGGAATTGAACATTATTTGAGAGTATAAAAACAAATTGTTGGGATTTTGATTGTGGCTATTTAACAGAAAGACGGGAATTCCTATAGATAGGGTATGTGTTTTTGTATCAAAGAATATAGGGCTAAACAACAAGTAGTTTTCAAAACAATGGTTTTTAGCATAAAAAATAATGATCGTCAAAAAAAAATGATTTGGCGATTTAGTTGAAATTCATAATCGAACACAACGATTTCAGTGGCAATAAAAATATATTTGGAGGGGCCATGCCTCTTGACGACAACCGCGTTACATAGTACTTATTAATAAGTTGCATGGCTAAAATTTTTTTTTAGTATATGTAAATAATGAAAAAAGGTATTAAGGTAATATAATAATCTTTATCACTTATACCCGTAATTATATCGATAGAGGAAAAAACGGAAAATATTAAAATATGTCGTTCTTTACTATGGAGTGCTGCTATGTACTCGCTCCAAGATTAAGAAATGAACTCAAAAACAATTTCAAACAATCTGTCAATGTTCTCAAACAACACCCATGAATTGAAGATTTATTTTTATATGAGTATGTGCGATTTCAGATTGAGAGAAAGCTGTCAATTTAATCTTTTGATTTTGTTCTATTATTAGATTGACCCAAGTCAGATTGAATTCGATCTGGGTTTACATGGACAATTTTTGGATCTAAGTCGACTTGAAGTAAATCATGTAAACGCCATAATTGCCTCAGTATAAGAAAAACAGTACACTAACTATGAACTGAAAAGAAATTGGACACGATCTGCTAACCTCTTCTCTAATACATCCTTTAAAAATGAAAGAAACAAAAACTTCGGCACAAAATAGCGAAAGAAAATTAATATTTATCATTAGAAGAAAAAAAATACCCTATAAACTAAGTGTATTCTATTTTACCACCTTTATATATAAGATTATTTATAGGAAAAAGGTGTAAACTAAAAAAAAAAAGATAGATAGCTAAAGAGAAGCGGGTTTGAATTTTTATATATTTTTATTGAGAAAAATCACACTTACATTGTAAATTAAAATCAGGGTGGCAACAAAATGTCGTATAATTCTAAAAATAAACGCAAGGTCAATCTCCAGTTTTCACATCTTCTTAGAAAATCATTTTACTGCATACTTACTTATACATTGCTTTGGAAACTACATCTTCTTAGTTAGGTATTATATATTTTCTTTAGTAGTGGGGCTAGCTCCAGTTATATACTATAGAATGTTGTGAATCGTAACTGTTTCACGATTTTTTATTAAATTTTGGATTATCTTTTAAGAACTGCAGTATTATAACAACGGTATGGGTATTCATTTACCCTTGTAAATAGTAGTGTGTCGTTGTATAATATTCTAATGAGAATTACCGAATTATACAATACATCGCCATTTACAATGGTAAGGGAATACCCATAGTATGATGTAAGATTGCTCCTTGATTTTGTTTTTGTTATTAATTTCTACTTGTTTACATTGGTACTTTCCTTTTCTGTTCGTCCATATTATTTTACTTACTCTATCCTAGGCCTACCAAGCGTGTATCTAATATTTTTTCTCAGTTTTTATTTTCTTCTTTTTTTTTGTACCATTTTAGGAAGTTTATTACCAAATGAGCTTTCACATTAAATAAATCACCACTCAGAGATTTCATTTAATCGTTAAATACTATCCAGGGTGTGATTTATCACCAACAGAAATGACAAAACACAAGAGAATTTCATTTCGGGAAAAAGTTTATTGGGAATGATTTCAAGTAAGAAACTATACGGAATAATTTCATTTTGTTTATGGTTCTGTACTTTATTTTTTTTTTGTTTTGTTTTTTCAAGAAAAACGTCAATTTCTTGTGAAGAGCGAAAAAAAAACATTAAAGAAAAGATTTCTAACTATAATATCAAATGAAAGAAAAAGTAGTCGATCGTAAAATACAGACGAAAAGATTAATTTTAGTACAAATTACTATTAAATAGTTTCATTTTTTCTCAGAAGATAATACTACTAATCCTAATAGGCAACAAAGTTCTACAAAATTTGACTCTAGATGTTTTTATGTATTTCCCTAGATCTTTTATATACTATTCGAAATGTTATTATATCTAATAAGTAGTCCTATCATCCGCTTACATCTTATTTTTATCTTCAATTTGGGTGCATTACGTCTTCACCTGTACTTTCAGTTTTGTGAAAATGTATATTTTTTTCTTCACTATTTCCTCGTTAATGTTTTTCTTGTTTTAACTTGAAAATTTGTTTTCCTCCAAAAAGATATCAACACGCATTTTTCTCTTGTATGTTTTACGAAAAAAATCCCCAAGACTCTTATAAATATTATCACTGACAATTGATATGACTTTTTTATATTCCACAAACTACAAAACCAGAGTCTCCAATCTGCTTTATCTGTACCCACAAATACGTACGTTCATAGTTCAGAGTAGAAGAAGAAAAATAACAGAAATGTTAAATGTAAATAATATATAAATCCTGTTCAAACTCTTCGGCGGAGATGGTGAATTCTCTTCTAACTTACCTTGTTTTTATGGAAAGAATCACAACACACGCACATCGTCTTTAATATAATTTTTATAGAATTGCTTCTACGATGAAGCTTTTTATGGAATAATGTGTACGCCATCATTCCATTAATGATAATAATTGTCAAGTCGTTTATATAAACGCCATATACGGTAAGAAACCGATATACAATAGAAACATACTACTAAAAGAAAAAAAAATCCCATTTTGTCGACCAGTTGACTCCATATATCAATAAAAATATTGAACGACCGATATGGCATCGAAATGAGATACTTTTCCATGCCAGCAGTAGCACATGTGTGTGTCGAGAAATTATTATGTTGCAATCTTTTCCAAAATATAGGCAAAAGCCCAGCAGGTGCTACATTGTTGATGATGGTAAACGATTCGATGAAATTTTTTGTTCCATTTTATTCGCGCCACTGTTTTATCCATATCTGGGATAGATAAAGGGAGGAACAATGTAGGTGTTTCATATTTTTATCTTGCTTTTTTTTCTTGTTACTCTTAATATGGCGCATAAAAGTAATAATCGCCTGCTGGTAATAATGTCGCATAATATACGCAAAAAAATTTTATTGCTAAAAACGAGAAAAATTATTATGTATATAACATATATATAGGGTGTTCCAATAATCCAAGCAGAAATATAGTTAATTTTACCAAACCAAAGAAAAATAATTTTAATTAAAGTCTCAATTACGTTGCATAACCCTGTGTCTTTTTATGCCCTGAGGTAGATACTACCAGAGGGTATATATTAGTTTTTGTCACTACATTTGTAGTGAATACAAATAATCATCGTAGAAAGGTTTCAAAGGTGTAGTTGTGTAGAGATTCAAAAGTTATATCAATTTTTGAATGTTCGTAAGTCCGTGTACAAGATAACTGAAAAACGCATTATCCCATTTTGATGAGATTTATAATGTAAGTTGGTTATTCCTTAATTCGTTTTGGTATTGACAAAATCGATCGAGGGGGAGCGAAGTTTTTAAGGAAAACTAGGTAGAGCAGACATTTTTTTTATGGTTTTTCAGATTTAATTGGAAAATTTGTAGAAAAAGAAATAGTCGTAAGAGAAAATAAGCCAGTTTATAAAGTTTTTTTATGTACTTGGAAACTACGCTTTTAGGATTTGGGTTACTTACGAATTAAAGCAAATTTGAAAAAGAATAAACAAAGTTATGCAGAAAAACCTTAAAATATTATTAGTTTTGATTGTTTTTCTGTCCCATTTCTGTCATAGCGCTCTTGCTGGAGCACCCTATATGTATATATATATATATATATATATATCTTTAGATATGGTGGCATTCCCCATAGGTTCTTTTTTCTGGTATACAAAATTTGTCGCACTTTTTTGTGTCTTGATATTTTTCGAGGGTACTCAAACACACCTGACGTCTTTATTTTTACTATTCACCACTTTGTCAACAACACGATAATTCCACATTTCACCCGTACCGGATTATTCATTCATTCACAACTATACATTTTTAGTAAAGCTTTATTTCAGCACACTATACGAATTTACCTTTTATAGAGTTTTCACCTTAAACCTTACAATACATGTTTTTTTCTTTTTACGTTTTTACATTTGTCAAGAGCAGCTGTTTTTTTTTTGTATTTATTTAAGTTTTATGTTTTTAACTTTTTTTGTTACATGGTTTTGTTCCATATTTTTCCCACATCATATTTTAATGAAAATCACAGATTTTTTAAGTTTAAAATTATTTTACATAATACTGGATTGTTTCTTTAGAATTATTTCGATTTATAAGAAATAATAAAAATTCCTAAACTTATTAGAAAGCGATAACAATATAATATAATATGGCGTTTTTGTTTTTCGCATGAAAGAAATACAACATGTTTAGGTTTCTACAGTTTTTGATAAATTCTCAAAGTAGAAGCGGACGGAAAAGATTCAAATCTCATTTTTACTTATGTTTGTAATCAGCTGTATTATTTAACTCCAATTTGAGGTTTTAGTTTTTGATTAACGGTCAGAATTTCTTGTACTTATCGTCGAAAAATAAGATGGAGAAAATTCTTAATACTTAGTCAACATTTTCTACAATAGAATCGGGCACGATAATTTTGGTAGGTTAGCCTTTTTGTAGAAAGGAATAGAAAAAAATTGTTATAAAATGCAGAATTTTTTCGAGAAACGAAAAAGCCACTTATAGGCCTGAAAAGTAAAAGCAAAACTGATTTCCTATGGTTTTTACAGTTACAATAGGAAATTTTTTTGAATTTTTGGCTAGTTGCTTCATGCGGCAATCATATATTTTGGCAAAATTCTGGAAATATGTACATAATATTTTCTTTTCTTAAAACCCTTCCTTCTTTATCTTTCAATCCCCATATAACATATGTACACAATGTACCAGACCCCTAACCTGTCGGCTTTAAATGATATTTCTGCAATATATGTATATACTCCTAAAGAATTCTTAATTTTATGTATAGAGAAAGTCATAATATTTTTTTATTGTGATTTGTGTTTGGTAAACATTTTGTAATAAAATCTAATATTTTTTAATTAATTTCGAATATTTGAGTATAAATGCGGAATTTTTTTATTCAAAATTGATCATAAAAATATTTAAAGTATTATTTTTTTAATGGGTTTTTCGTTTTTTCTCAACAAAGTATAAAAACGATACGATGGGACCCACCGCAAGCGAAAATTATTGTAAATTTTATTTTTTTTCCATTCTCATAAAAATCGCATTTATTGTTCCGAAAGGTCCATAACATCTGCAAAACACATCGTATATACAATATACATATATACTCGAATAAAAATCTTCCAGTACCTTGTGGTATTGGAGTTCATTTAAAATTTATCACAAAATAAAAAGCTCCCCAAGGTTTTAGACGAAAAGCCAGGAAAATACACTGCCAATGCATTACACTGGAAGAATGCTGTCTTCTATTTAAATTATTCTACATTACTTTTTGAAGATATCCTATTTTGTCCTTTTCAAAATCTGTTCTTATCTGACCTTTATTTCACCTTATAACAGTACCCATTATATAGTTCAATTAAAATAAAAAAACTGATCAAATAATTTTCCATGTGCTTTATTATTATTTTTTTTATTTTAAAGTAGATAATTATTTATTCAGTTGAATTGTGGGCATCTTTTAGTCAGAATTATGTACTTTTTGGTCCTTTTACACGGTATTCTTTTCTCGAACTTCAAAAAATTAAATTTGTTTCAATAATATCTAAGGAATAAGACAACAAGTTCCCCAAATTTTAATTACATCGTTAAATGCAAGAAATATTGTGTAAACTAAATTTTCACCCAGGCTGATAGACAGACAGACAAATAGACATTTTTTAACTTAGGGGACCTCAAAATGTAAAGATCCATCAAAATCTGGAGGTAGCAATTTTTTACCATCATAAATCTTTATTCTTATTCTATAGCACGAAATCAAAGAAAGCGAACAAGGCAAACATGCTCCTTGTTCTTTTTTTTTTTTTTTTAGTATTTTCTTTAAAGTTCTCTTTCAATATTGTGATGGTTTAGTAGGATAGTTAAGAAAATAGAAAGTAATTATAGTCATTGAAAGTATATCAAGTCAAAATCATTCTTGGAAGTGATGGAACCATAAAATCTAAAGAAAGCAAACAGGATCAACAATGTTTAGGAAATATTAGGTAGTTGAACACATTGAAATCAATTAAGAAAATTTTTCGAGAATTCTTATTTCTTTATAAGAAACTTACGAAAGAATTTGTGGGCGTATTATAAAAATAAAAATTCGATGGTCTACTCTTTGTAGTCCTTCAGTTTTCTTCAATAATATCTCCAAATTTTCAAACTGATATATAATTTTCTTCTATTAAAACTTTCAACTAAAGTGCTTTATTTATTTGTTTTATATTCTTTTTCTTTTTTTTTTGCTTCTCTATAAGCTACTTAAGAGCTTTTCAACAACAACAAATGAAATTTGAAACATGAAATAATACTAAATATTTTTTGCACTCCAATTTGTGTTTTCTTTTACTTTCTCTGTAAAACCAAACCTTTTTTCTTGTTATCCGAATTTTCTTGTAATATTATCGTTGCTAGGAAATGGTTTTTTTTTTTTTTGTTGGGGCAATATCGAAAAATTTTTGTGGCAAAAGAAAAAATCATTTTATTCGACCAATTAGGTTTGATTTTTAGTAAATCTTTGAAAAGAAAAATTCATACACTCTGAAAATAGGAATTTTCCGGGATCAAAAAAAAGAAAAAAAAAAATTACGAAAAAAGTCCTATATTTATTTGATATTAATATTATATAAAATTTGTCATGTAATTTGCGTCCATATTTTACAATAGAAAAATAAGTATTATCCGAGTACTAGTTTATTTATTTATTTTTTTCAAGAAGTTAAGTTGTTTTTATGTCTTTCAATTATTTTCCTATTAAGAAAGAAAGTTTCTTCCATCTTCAAGTAGTAGGATTTGTGAAGCAAATCACAAGGACTTTTCAAGAGCTTTTGGATTTTTTTTTTTTTTTTTTGAATACGAAGAAAACGAGATGAGTTTTTTTTATACGCAAATTGGTTTTATATTTCTTATTAGTAAAAGATTTGAAATAGAAATACCTTTTTTTTTCTTATGATATTTGTATTAAATTTGTGAACATTATTAAATAATAAATATAATTTTTTTTTTTTTTATTTTTTTTTACAGGGTTCACCACCATCTCCAATAGTTTTCAAACATGTACGTACATTATGAGATTTGTATTTCCCACCCCAAAATATAATAATTCTAATGTTTTTTTTTGTGTCTCTTTAACTAAACCTTGACAGTGCCAAAAATTATAGTACTTCCCAATATTGGAAATTTGCATGATGCCTTCTTCAATACTATCCTTTCTTAAATATTGTATTATATTACTTTATTCCTTTTACATCGTTTTTATCCTAAAACTTTCTTTAGGTTCAAATGCACATGAAATTTATGGAGGAAAAAACAATTCTTTAATGTTTTTCCATTAAATTTCTATTTATATTTATTTTCTTAAAATAAATTCTCGAGAACTTAAATTATATTTAATGTTTCAAAAAAAGAAATATCTAAATATTTTCAAAGTTTTAGAAAAACAAATAAAATCAGCTTAAGTTGCATAAAATATAAAAAAAAAAACAAAGAAACAAATTGGCTAAAATCATTACTAATTTCAAAGCTGAACTTTATGTGTGAAAAGAATGCACTTTTTGGCAATATACCAAATCCAATTAACAAATCTATATCGATCGAACCGTCACTAATGCATATTCGATCCAAATTAAATGAATTCGATTCAATTCTTTGCGTGAGTGTGAAATTTTTCGAGAATTTAATGAATCTACCTTGTTATTTGATTGCAGTTAAATTTTTTGGCAAAAGAAATTATTTTTGAATATACAAGTAGAAAATGGGTGACAGTGAACAGGTTAGACGCAGTTTGGGTGATTGAAAGAAAACATTTTTATGTAATTTATTTGTTTACGAATTTTTGTTGTTCATTAATCTATCTTTATTTAAATGTAGTTTCAAATGTTTTTTTATTTTTTTATTTATTTTTTTTGAATAGTACCAACCTTCGTTTGGTTTCATACATTTATTTCTAAGAATATGACCTTAACAAACTGGATTTTGTGTTCTTACAAGTATATTGTAAAATTAAATATCAATCAATCAACATCGAACCTGGGATTCCCCGATTATGATTCCTCCTCATTACCACCGCGGCAGAAGTAATGTTAAAATATTTGCTCAATATTCCTTATATCAGTGTTCCGCGACTTTTAGATATTCACGACACACATAGGCATTTTCTATAATTCCGTGGCACACTACTAGTAAAATATATTGGAAAATCAATATGTGAACCGTTTATTTTGAAAATAGCCTAAGTCCGTAAAATGATTCGATTACAAATTGCACTATGAAATTCTAATATAATTTGTTTATTCCGAGTTTTCGCGATAGATAACTGACTAATTAATCAAATGTTTTAAAAGAAACTATATATGTATCTATGACGCGCTTAACTTAACTCTTTTTTGAACGATGCACTTGGGCCACTTTCAGAATAAACGGCTCATGTATCATATGCACGTGTCTACCATAAACTCTGCGTCTTTTCCTCTGTTGTAGATAATGAACCAGGGCAAACCCAGGATAGTCTTGTAGCAAACCGGTTGTAGGGGTATGCGTTATATAAAATAAGACTTATTCACATAAATGCAAAAATACGCACGTATCTCCTTATTTCCGATAAACTTTCATACAATGAAAGTTTAAGTAAAAATGTGTTTTAAGTATGAGAATGATTCATTTGTACTGTATTTTCGACACCACCAACCCACTATGACAACATCAGGAGCGGAAGGTGTAATTCGATAAGGACTAAATCGAATCGAGAAAGTATTGCCGTTGTTATGATTTTTAGATATGAATTGAGCCAAATCGAGTTATATAATTCTATTCGAGCTAAAGAAAATTTGTAATATGTTCTTTTTCGAAACCAACCAACGCCAATAACATTCTCGTGTTGATTTTTAGTTAGTATAAATTCTGGAAAAAATACATTCCTAGCTTTTCCAAGAATAAAATAAATTAAATATAAAATTTTTTTTAATCACTTTTAATAATGAAATTCTTGTAATGTAAATTCACATATGATAAATTTTCTGGTATGTTGTTCAATGGCCCATATTCAACTAAAAATGGCTTTTCTTCTATAGAGTAGAAGAAAATTATATATTTGCACACATATTTATATTGGATATATTATATTTTGCTTTGGGAGCCTTTAAAAATCCTGCTCTCTATATACGAACATTTGTATTTGTATTACATTATATTGGGTTGTATAATATCAAACGCTAGTCGATTATATCAAAATTTGTTTGTAATTTTTTTTTCCAAGTCGAACTCCTGTACCTTTGCCTCGGTGTCTCGTACGATGTATGGTCAAGCGTTATAATGCAAGAGGGTCGTAGTTGACCTATTGACCAATCTTGGCTGTTTAACCACAAGATTTTGCATCATTTCGTCCAGTTGCATACAATAGGTATCCGCCGAGATCGTTGTGCCCGGTTTCATGAAGTTGTGATTAACAAACATTGCGATGAACACTTACGATTGTCGTACAGGATACATTTCTCATCACATGGAACAATTCGATTAGAAAATGGTTCGGTTTTGTTATGAGAAAGAACCGAAAGTAATCTTCCAGGTGTCGTTCCTTCTGCGCATCATTCAATTCATTCGTTATCCAACTTTTTTGTTTTACCGATTTGAATCAAATGAGTCAATATTGTTTTTTTGTTTACACCGAACATCAACGATAATTGACATTCACTTTGGGCTGGATTCGATTTTATTGTGGCCTTCAGTTGGTCATTATCCACCTTCGTCTCAGGTCGTCCACGTGGCTCATTCGTCAGGTCGTAGTTACCAGAACGGAATTTTTAAAGCATCGAGATGTTGTATGATTTTTAGTGACTTCAGTGCCAAACACATCGTTAATATTGCGAGTTATTTGCACCGCTCCGGTTCCACAGTGGAACTCATATTTCATCAACACACGTATTTCTGAGTTTTCTATAAATTTCTAAAAAGAAAAGTTCCGAAGGTTTTTTAAACATTAAAAATGATTTCAAAAGAGTACAATTGTACCTTTCAAATAAAAAAAAAAGATGGCGCCGAAATATGGTGTGAAGTTATTCATAAATGAAATCGACGTATGGATTAACATAGCATTTGATATTACACAACCCAATATAGTTATCTGCTTTATAATATGTTATTATATAAATATATATTTTATTTTTTCCTAACGAAATAAGAAGAAGAGCTAGTTTTCACAACCCGTGAAAACCGAAAATTCAAAATATTTCATTTAAATGGTAATCTTCTGCTACACCAAACGTTGTAATTAAATTAAAATCTATTTGGTACTTTTCAGATTCTGTGAAATACATGAATATATATGTTATATATATATATATATATATATATTTCATGTAGCAGCGTAATCTTCTGGTAACGAATTACATATGTCTATACAAGTGTTCTATAGTATAAATTTCTCATTCTATATCGAATAACACATCACCATGCGTACTAATTAGTAGAAATTATTCAGTTTCCGCTTTTATTGGATAAAACTAATTGCCAATTTTTGGTATTTCGTTTGATGATGTATAATAATAATAAATACTTATATATAAAAATAGTATAAGAGAGTATTGATGTAAAATCAATTTACTGTAATATTCGGTTTTATTTTAGGATTTGTATGAGATCGATGACCTAAAATAATTTATGCGTAAAATATGATTTAAATGATGAAGGGTGTTGGTTGAAAGTGGTATATCCGATCACAAAAAATAGTTTTTTTTTTCATATAATTTTATAGACTTATCTTTTAACAATATTTGAAGTCAAAGTAAATGTAAAAATTCTTGGAGTTGTGGACAGAAATTAAAGTGGAACAATCTAGACCGCATACATTTATCTAGATAATTTATTTTTAAAATCGTTAGGCATTCTAACTCAGGCAAACTTCAAATTTTGCTTGCACAATACACAAAGCCTAATAAGATTCTAATTTCATTCACATCGGATTTTTTCAATTCGATATCAATGATAAATACCTTATTTTTTTGTTTAAAAGTGATATTTGAATTATTTCAACTATTCAAACTGCATCCCCTACCAACTCTGGTAAACATGAGAATATATTTATATGTATTGAACCATCATTAGAATTTATAATCATCAACTTGCACAGTAATAAGACTTTTGGATAATATTCACAATGGGCATTCTACACGATGCCCATTTGACTGGATGTAACCCCTTAATTAATTTTCATACTATTAAATCCAGTTTTAAATAAACGAAATTCATCTAAATATCAGTACAGAGGATGAAAAGTTTTCGAGAAATTCAATATCGAGTCGGTTAAATACGCTTTTTAGTGAATCATTGTGACTTTTTAGGTGCATAAAAGTGGACGACCCCAATTAATTTTGAGTGAATAATGTATCGTGTTATTATGAAACCAATTTAATAATACTCTAAATTTTCGAAGTCACTTTATGTACCAAGTACTTAGTGAAGAATTCTGACAGAAAAATTCATATATGACAAAACATATTTGTACAAAACTTGAAAAACGAAATTACAAAATTTCATATTTTATATAAAAATGAAAGAAAATGTAATTCTTTTCATTAAGACACCAAGTCATATTAACTTTTCATCTTGTAACATCTGTAAATATCTTCCGAGATGGAAAGGGAGAGAGAGTTAAACATTTCCATCCATCATGAATCTAAAAATTTCATGAAAATCTTGTATACTTCGTAAAGAAGAAATAAATTTGGTGCATATTCCAAGTCAAGAAATCTTTGGAAAGGGTGGTATCCATTCATTCTTACTTGTTCTATTGTGTAACTGTATACATGAAAGATGACTGTTTCACATCTTATGATATGATGGGATTGTTTTCTTCTTCCAAAGAAGCACTTCAGCTGATCCTTCATCCGTATATTAACTTGGTGAAGTCATGTTTTTTTTTTTTTCATATATACGGTCGGAAATGATAGGCAGTTACAAACAATATAAATGAAGGGAACCTTTTAAACGAGGTTAACATCCTTAACTTTTTTTTTTTTTTCATTTCCATTGTTTATTGTAGGAGGAGGTCATTGGTAATGTTGGGCTGATATGATATAGCAACAAACAAGAAAAGGTGAATGAATTCTATAGCTTAGTTTCTTAAAATTAAAGAAAAAATAACGAATAAAAACTTTTCACATATAACACATTATAAATCTGTTTTGCGATGATATCAAAACTTCATATTTCTAAGCTTTCTAAGAGTTCTGACAGATTTTTTTTTCTTACTGATATTTTGTTTCGTTAGAAGTTTTGTTCTTTTTTTCCTGAAATATTTCTTAAAGAATACATCTTGTTTTTTAGTTTCAGTAATATTTTGTATTTACGTCTTTGCCAAAAACTATACTATACTACAAAACTATAGAATTTTATAGAACTAGATCAGACACTAAAATAAGCGTATTTTTATTGATACCATTTCGGTCAAAGACGTCATGTAGTCGAGTCGTAAAAAGACTACAAAAAGTAAAGTCAAATCTCTTTTAATGGTTTGTGAAAAACTTGATCAGCAGACGTGGTATAACTGGAGGTATACTTTCATGAGAAAGTCGAAGGATGTTAAAATGAAGTCGTAGTTTCTATTTGAATAACTTACAAGATTTTTCTATTTTTTTTATGGATGATTTTTTTTGTTTCTTGGCATTGTGTATGAAATATTATGTCAGAAAAATGGACGGCTCTAGTAGGGGGACAATAGCGGCTCCTTCAACTGTGTTTTTCACCACATTTATGCAAATTCAGATGTTATTTCAACAATTTCTTGTAGAATGTTATCCTTTCGCTAAATTTACCAGACCTTGGCTTGGCTACCAATGTATTTGTCAATTTTGATGGAAGATGGTGGCTACCAAGAAAAAAAATACGTAATTTTCTTTTTCACACCGAACGATTACTTAGATAATATTCATTAGTTACTTCAACATGTTGTTATGATGTCAAACTCTATGATATGATAATTTCATTCGGTGGCATTGTGAGAATATATTGTATTTTGAAAAAAATTCATTTCATGTTTTATTCACCATTTTTGTTAGAACTCATATTACTAAAGATTTTCTTCTACATATATGTATATATATCTATATAGTTTTCTTTAGAAATTTTTATTTTGTTTTATGATAATCCAAATTCCGTTTTAATAGCACAGACAATTTTCTTATTTAATAACGTATTCATCTGTGACCAAAAAATACCTTAAATAGCTAGAATAATCCTATATTCTTTTCTATATTGGCTTCGTGCCAAGGTCCTTTTGTTTACCGAAGATAGGTTGCTAACTTATCAATAGAACTCTAACCTAGAGCGACAAGTTGGCTTAGATATACCCTCTTAAAGTATTCGAATTATTTCTGGTCTCCCACAGAAATGTATACTATACAAAATAACACATCTTAAAAATTTGTTAACAGAAATGATTTCCCAAATGAATACATTATTTTATCATCTAAATATAGTCATTGTCCATCACCATATAAAATGTAAAATATTTTATGTAAATGTTGTATAATTTCTCATCGCAATTTTGTTTATTTTCTTATATATAGAATGTGTTCTAAACATTTCTGATTTGTAACGTGCAACCATAAAACATTTCGAAAATGTCACACGACACTGACAGAATCATTTACATTGTTGAACAAATGTGTTTATACCTTTATTTACCTTTATTTTAATCAAATCAACAACAAATTCTATATGTTCAAAAAATTCCAGGAAAATATTTGTTTTTTTTTTTTTTTAGTCTTTAGAACAAAAACATCAACTATAAAACTCAAGTTGAAAACTCTAAAACGGTGAAAGGAATTTTTCATAGTCTAAAAAAAAAAATCTCCACCCCCATATACCGTTATATATACTATATATCTAAATACGGAAAAACTACAAGTATAAAATTTATTACCGACAATAAACTCAGGATGGTCATGTTATATACGATTCCTGAATTAGGATCGATGATGCCATTTTGTAAGTCCTTTGCAATATTTCATTTTTTTTTTTGTTTAACTTTTATCGATCTTTTCAAAATATACGCTCTCTCGACAATAAACGCTATTCTAAATTGAAAGGAATTTGTTGGACTAATTCCACTTAAAAAAAAAAAAAAAAACTAAACTAAACAACACATAACACTGAAATGTAAACTTTTTACGCTATTGTGGAGACTAATATGAAATGTTCGGAACGTTCTATTCGATGGAATTGCATTGTATTTAGAAATCCATTTGTTTGTTTTTATAGTGTTCAGACATAAAGGCGACTGCCAGAAAGGAAAAAAAGGGAGGAAAAAAAACCAAATCTGGAACAAAAAGTTTTCAGTTCTTACACTAAGTTTATTGAACTTTAGAAGATATCACTTTGATATAATTAAATATATTATTATATCGTTACGTAATGGCGGAAATAAAATCATTTCCAAAAATCAGATTTATGATATTTCAGTTGTAGTAATTTAATTTGGAGACTACCAAATGGATTTGACATGGTTTTCTTTTTTTTTTGGTGAGGAAAATTACGAACGAAAATTCGGGCCTGCATTTTATGTGCCAAAATAATTTCGTAGACAATTTGGCATTTTGGAAAAAAATGAAAAAAGAAAAAATAAGTAAAGTTTATTTTTATTATTTAAAGTTGTAAAAATTTGAAATTGTACAATATTGAAAATAGTTTTTCTTTTTTTGTTATGTTGGCGCCAAGAAATTAATGGGAAATCAAAAAAACGGGTGTATTTACTTTTATATTTACAATAGGAGAGAAAACCTACGCGATTTACGCATCTAATCAGCTCTCATATCCTGTGAGCCCCACAACGAAATCCCTGCATCTGACCCAACGAATTTCCTCGATACCGAGTTTCATCCGGATCCGTCAAATTGTTTGAACGTTGCATAAAAACGTTGCAAATTTTAGCTTATCTTTTTTGATATTATAGAACAGATAATTCGTCTCCTTCAATACCAAAATGAATTTCCGATTTAAGAAAACTGTTTCTTTTTTATATGCCTTATTTTTAAAGGCAAAGGAACACACCAAATAATTACTGTTTTGAGTAACATGTAACAGCCTCTTCAAATATAATGAAAACCGCTATAAATATTATCCCTTTTTTTCTCCAATAATCATAAGTTTGGTGTTTTGTTTGAATAAAATGAAAAATTCGCGATAATAAGGATAAAAAAAAGCTAAAAATAAATCTTTACGCCTTCTGTTGTTGTTGTTGTTTTTTTTTTGGAGCTTTTGAATTATCATAAAACATTGTTACCAACAAACATTGTGTAAAATATTATAAAAAAAAATGTTTATACGTAAAAATGATTTTCCTTCGAAATAAAATAAAAGTCATCTCACAAAAAAAAAGAAAATCTATGTATCAAAAATACCAGCACGAAATATATGAAAATATATATTTTAAGATATAAAATGATGAAGAAAAAGGATTTTAAACTGACGTCACTAGAATCGAGGACTTTTTCTAGATTTCCAAAGTATGTATGTATGTGAGTATATAAGATTGAATTTTTTATTTTAGATCACACAAAAAAAAGTGTTTTATTCGCAATCACAGAAAGAGAAGCAAAAAAAATGTTACAAGGACTAAGGACCAAGGACCTTTTATTACGTTGAATGAACTGGAAGAATGGTGGGTGGGACGAGCTTGTACATACTAGAAAATAACAGATTCATGATGAAACAGCTTTAAATCTGATGTATATACATATGTACATATACACAACACACATTTTGGTTTTAGTCGATATAAAAATGTAGATGTAACGATAATAAATTGAATATCCTTTAATATATCAAAAACATACGTTTACACATATCCTGCTGTATTTGATTTTCGAATATACATATATGTGAATAATTATGTTGGTATCATAATGTTTATTTTGTTATTTTGTTGAGTTATTGGTTCAATAGTAACAAGTAGAGTTCTTGAAGTTCAATATAAAAAAAATTTTTTTTTCTTTTTTATTTAAAATCATGCCGGAAAAATCTGTACCAAGAATTTAGAAGCTTCTGTGCTTGTTAAAAGAAATCGTTTTATTACATCAAGAAAATTCTTTAGTTCGATGGCAACTTAAATTTAATTGGATAAATACACTAATCGCATGCTTGATTGAATGTACAAAGTCTTAAATAATATGGATTGAAAAGCAAAGATTTTACTTAATATTTGACTGTTTTCTCTAAAGATGTTTTAACTATTATGAAACTATCTGAAATTAATTAAATGAGTATTAACAGGCTTATTCTGATCACAGTCATAACGGTCATAATATGACGTCACTATCATAACTTTAAAGACTAATTGGTATTCGGGTCTCCAAAAATTAAAATCGGCGGGAGAATAAGAAATTGGCTACAGAGCCACTTGCTGTCCGTTACGTGTTTTGTAAAATGCTTAAGCTACACTATTACACTGTCGGCAAATGAAAATTAAATGAAAATGGAATTTTTTAATTTGTATATAATGCGATAACATAAACCAAAAAACAAAATTTGAGTTTTTGAGAATTTAGAATTTATTTTTCTAAATAAATATCGAAAAAAGATATGTTAGGTGATGGACATTTCTTCAGCTCAAAATGTTCATCCAAAATCAATAATAGTTAGAGATTGTTGATGATCGCCAATCTTTAAAATCGTTTTTTTTTTTTTTTTTTTTTTCAAAATGAGTGCACCCATACTAAATAAAAATCAATTACCCGTCATATGGAGATCCAACAAGAAAGCTCGGTTGACTAAAGCTACTTTTGAGGATTAGTTCAAAAATCACTTTGTACAGAAGTGAAAAAATATTTGCGAGACAATAACTTAAGCAAAAAGGCTTTGCTAATTTTGGATAATGCACCAGGGCATCCTACTAATTTATCCGAATTATCTGAAGATGTCATGATTGAGTACGTTCCGAAAAATACAACAGCTCTGATCCAACCAATGGATCATGGTGCAATAGCCATGTTTAAGGCATATTACCTACGCCGAACTTTCCGACAACTTATATGGGAAACCGATGGTAAATCTTCAATTAAAACATGTTGGAAAAACTATAACATCAAGGATGCTGTTGACAGCATCAGTGAATCATGGAAGGAAGGAATTAAAATTAACAATAATGAACCATGTTTGGAAAAAAATATGGCCAGAATGTGTAAAACGTACTGATGCAGAAGCTAATTCCCTTCCTGAAATTAGGCAAAACATTTTGGATCTAGCATATGATCTCGGCTTTGAAGGTTTGAACGAACGTGATGTGCTTGATCTACTTTAAGCTGATAGGGAACCCCTTTCATATGGGGAACTCATTCAGTTGCCAGCAGAACCGGCATTTGATGAAGAGACAGAGCCTGTTGTATCCAAACAGCTAACATCAAAAAATTTGTCGAAAGCTTTTTCCTATTTCGAACAAAGAATAAACATCCTCCTTGAAAACGATCCTGACATCAAACGTAGCGCTAAAGTTTCTCGAGGAATTAACTCAGCCATTAGCTGTTATAAATCACTGAAGAACGAAATAGACTAGAAGACAAGACAAACAACGTTGGACAATTTTTTTAAACCAGGCCCATCCTTACCAGCGAAAAATGATGACGACAGTTATCTGCAGGTTACCATTTCTTCATCGTCTTCAGATTTGCATTTTGAATGATAAACAATGTTACTTATTTAATAAATTTGGAACCGATCCCATTGAATTTGTATGAATTTGTATTAGAATAATTGATTCCTTATACGGCTTTTCGCTTTGCGGCCAAGTTTCGTGGAACGTATCTAGGCCGTAAAGCGCGGTATGGGTGTATAAATAAAAGCACAAACATGAAATTCCCACCCAAAAAGTTTTTTTTCATCATTATTAAAAAGAAAAATAAGATCACCAACAACTTCTAAATGCTTTTCACCGTATTTTGTGTCTAGTTTTGAGATATGATATTCACCAACTTAAAGTTGTGAACAATTTACTCCCGCAATTTAACTTATATGCAAATACAATATTTAATTTCATCAAAGTTTGAAATTATGTATGTACTTTCTAATGAATTGGACGAGTTAAATTGTTCCCTAGTGAAATTGTCTGAGGTAAATTATTCTTCAGTGGAATCGTCCAAGTTAAATTGTTCCCTAGTAAAATTGCACCGAGTGGAATCAGCCTAGAACCAACTTTTCAAAATAAATTCTAAAATCTTGGAACTTTTAATTTTTTTTCTCTCAAAACATTGAAATATGTAACCGACAAACATATTTCTGAGAGAATTTCTATTTTTTTATTCGAAATTAAAGTTGACAATACAGTGAAAGCTTTCAATTCAAATCATGTATTAAATTCTTCTTCGTTTCTTTCTTTTTTTTAACAGTTTTCTTTGTTCCTTTCACTTCATTCCAATGGCAACAAACTTAAAGATGACATATTATGAAAAACCTAAGATGGAAATGAAATTTTCTTAATTTATTATCCGTCTCGGATTTTTTCATTCTTCTTATTTCTAGTAATGTGAAGCATAAAATGGATGAATGGAAATACGATTCTTCTAGTATAGTTAGTTAAATTGAAAAGGAAAGAAAAAATTCTATATTCATAAATACAGTTAAGCGAATTGTATAGAATTTTCTTAAGATGGAAGAAAAGAAAATTTCCCAGAAGAAAAAAGGCACGGAAAATCATTAAATTGTGAAGATTGTCAATTTATTTTCTTCCACATAGTATTTCCTATTGTAAAGTGTTCATTGAATTGATGGCTGTCTTTTATAGTGTTTTATTTAGTTATACTTTTTGTTTGAATATTTATTATTTTTATTGTTATATAGGAATTCGGGTTTTTCTGTTGATGAGTTTTATGAATGAATGATGAAGTTTTTTTTTTTTTTTGGTTCTTGGAGTAATTTGTGGCCCAAAAAAGGGCTCGATAAAACTTTTATAGATTAGTTTAAAATACAAAAGGATAAAATTTATTTATTTTCGAATTTTACTATATTGTTAAGTTTTTACATACTGGTTTTCTTTTTTTGTGAAAGTTCTATGAAAAATAAGTAGGAAAATTTGTGTTTAAACATCAAAAGAAAAACTGACATTAAGTTATCAGTGAGAAAACATTTCAGTATTAAAAAATACAAAACAGGGCAGTCGATATATTCGCCATTAAAATACAAAACTTTTTATACCAAATTAGAGTATTGTACGAGTTGTGTTATATTCAATGTATAGTTGTTCTGTACCGGAGCAACCAGTGAAAAATAACACGCCTATACATATTGATCTGTTCTGTCGGATTTTGACAAGATATTTTCAATAGCATATGCTTGTATGCGTACACGGAAGAAAATAATTTTAGTACAATTACCAATGTACATAGGACAACTTATTTTGTTAAAATCTACTCAAAATATTGGATAATATCCAATTATCCATAGATGCATGCGCCAGTGTATCTCTTTTTGCAGTATAACTCGGAATATTTCCATTTATACATTTAAAAGCTTCCCGCCTTAATAAGAATTAGAATTGGTATATAATTTGCTGCCTCTTGATACGAAATTTTATATAAGTACGAAATCAAATGATGAGCAAACAAACAAACAGAATTTCGGTTTTATAGATAATAGATAGATGGATAGAAGATAGATAAATGCTTTAACAAACAAACAAAAATTAATGTTTTTAACATTGTAATTGGAATTACAACATTAAGGAATTTATCCTAAATTAAATTTTAAAAATTTTGGTATTTCTGTCATGTCTTCTTACTATTTTTAATAGGCGAATGTTATCTCCAGTGTATATAGTACCTTCTCCCATTTTTATTGCTGATATGAAATAAGTCATTTTTATAGGATGGTTTTCTTATGTACGACGGCAAAATAAGCCGTTGTTTTTTTCCGCGTATATTTAAATTTCCCGTTATGGTACCAAAAAAAAAAAACATTTTAAAAAGGTATAAAATTATAACTATTTTCTAGAGAATCTAATATTTATATTCTAGATAATAAATTTTATATTTTTCCAATAACAATTTTCTTTTACCTAAACGAAATGGAAATTCTCTAAAAATAGATTTTCCTATGGTTCTTATTATATTCATGTTCAGCCTCTTGATTTCGATTTTAGAGTAAAGAACATCATTTTCAATGATAAACTTTTCATTTTTTTTTCCAATTTCCCTTCATATTTTTCTTCTTTTTTTTCGTTTTTCTTTTCTTTTTTTTTGTATATTTACCAAACGATACGAAAATTGAATTCGACAAGAATATAATGAATTGGCAATTTTACTGTCGCTTAGAAATAAGAAACAAGAAACACTTTTTTATATTTTCTACTATAAGACATAAATATGATGTAAATATTATGAAAAAGGAAGAAAAATACGTCAATACGTTTATTTTTGGAATCAACACTAAATATAAAGTATTAAATAGAAAATTTAAAGAGAATTTGGGTCCCATTCAAAGAAAATTTTTAGCCCTTTACTTTGAAACCCTTTGTGAAGTTTTCTTTGAAGATGAAAAAAAAAAAAGAAAAAAATATGTATGGCGCGTGTGAACTTTGCTGTATTAAAAATTTTTAGGTTATTTTCTTTTATAAACCAATTTGATTCAAAGGATGAACAAGTTTTCCACGTGCCCTTTTTTTCATTTTTGTATATTTCGTAGGAAATATTTTTAACATTTTCTTAGAAAATATGATTTTTGATTTATTAACCGAACTTTATAAAATCTTATCAATCAAATTTATTTTCATATTAATCTTTAAGATGAAAATAATCGCAGATCAATCTGAGTTTGCTTATTGCTTCCATCAAAATATGAAAAAAAAAAATGGTCAATATCATTTTGAAACCAAATTTTAACATCTTAAACTAATTTTGTTACCAGGCTGATGAGCTGAAAATTGAAATATTTTATTTAGAAAAATGACGATTTGCAGTATTTTTCATTGAAGTATTTGAATCATTTCAAAATTTATTAATAAATGGCACAATGCCACAAAAAATTGAATGAAGTGATTAATGGGTTTTATTATTACTAAAAATCATAAATCAATTTAAAATATTCAGTATGGCAAACCACCCAAGTTTCTTAATTAATTATTTCCAATTTGAAGTTGATAATTCTCAAGTTGAAATTGATTATTCCCAATCTGAAGTTGAAAACGTATAGTGGCTGGGACAAACTTATATTTTTGCCTAAAATGAACTAGTTAGTCAGTTCTTCCCTTTTTTCCAGAACATATATAAAATTTTTTTGAAATTAAAATTGTAAACTAGTTTGTCGATTTATCGCCACAATAGAAGCTAAAAAAGTTATGTGTTTTTTTTAAAGAACTACCTCTGATTTACCATTTCCTGTAAAAATCTAATCATTCCCTTATTATAATCTATCTCTATATTAAATTTGAATAATCTTTGATAAGGCGTTCTCGAGTTGTCGTGCATACATAAAAGTGGCCACGAACACAGTTTTCCAGACACACATACGATATGAATCCTTTCTGACATTTTGGTCGTTAGTACTTAAGTCCAATTTTATGTAATGTCTAGCATAGAAAATGATAGGCCTAAAAAGAAATAATATAGGGAAAAGGTTATAGTATTTTGGTATATACACATTTTTGACAGCATTTTGAAAACATGGATTTAACATCTCCTAATGGTGGATTGGATGCAACATGTTCTATTTAATGTGAATGCAGTAAAACAAATCTTATCGAATTTATATGTTATGAGATGAGTCGAAAACTCTATTTTTCTTCTTTTTACAAACTTTCAATATGTTTTTATTAACCAATTCATAGAAGTTTTATTGATTATAATTAAAAATATCGTAAACAATTTCAATATTGATGAACTCATTATAAAAATCCCGGTTAAAGCATATTTATGAAAAATTAATCAAACGTGGCACAAGAATTTTTAAATATTTTAAAATACATATACCAAAAAAAGCTTTTAGCATAAAAGCTTCGATGAAATGATCTTAATAATGTCAAAATTATTTGCTGTACTGATAGTGCAAAAGGATACAATCATTATTTTATGTAGTTAGGATGTCCGGGTTTATTAGCTTTACTAGATAAAAAGATTGACTTAAAAACAACTTCAAATTACTAGGCGGTTCAATAAGTTTGGGGGCTGACACATATATGGCTTCACTAGCGTCAAATTTTAATATCTACCATCTGTCAAACGAAGACTGTCAAAATAATGATCATTTTTTTCAACAATTAAAAAAAGTAAATATCGCGTCTTGATAATACATTGTTTTTTGATGGGAAAAAACACCGTCCAAACTAAACAATGGCCTAATAAATATTACGGGGAATCTTTTCCATCCAGACATATGGTTAAGAAGTGGATTGGTGAATTTAAACGTGGTCGTAGGAGCACTTCTGATGAACAATGTTCAGGTCGCCCAAAAGAGGTAACAACTGAAAAAATGAACAATAAAATCCATGATATCGCAGCGGAAGTGAAATTGCGTATGACAGCTGAGAAAATAGGTAAATCAATTGGTTAGGTAGTTTCGATTTTGCATGTTGTTTTGGGTGAAAAATCTTGCTGCAAGATGGATGACGCGCTAGTTAACAATCATCCAGAAACAGCAACGAGTTCGTGATTCAGAGCACTGTTAAGCCATGTTTAACCATGATTCGAAAGATTTTGTACGTCGATTAGTGAAATATGTGATGAAATATGGATCCATCAGCACACACTGAAATAACTGAAACAACTATTTTGATTTTGGTTTTAATTAACAATCTTCAGAACACAATAAATTATAAAAAAGACGAAAGATACTAATGAATGTTAAACTTAACTATAATTTCAAAATCTTGTTGCATTTTTATATGAAAACTTTGTAGACTTATATTTCAATATAAATTTTCATTTTCATGAACAGATTTTCTTTTTGTTTTTTTTATATCGCAACAATTTTTATAGCATCCCATATACGTATGTTAAGTACATCAACCAAGCTTATAACACCTGAAATTTTTTTAATACTAAAATATAGCACAGATCACAGATACTGGAACTATTCACATAGGATGTGAGTATCAGGAAATATCAGTTTATATTATGTTATAACTTTGAATATTGTACTGCATCGTTCGAAAAGTTTTGGAAATTTTGTGAATAATCAGGGCTTGTGTAATTGTGTTTATTAAGTTTTTGGCCAAAGAATCACATACAGCCATCGACTTTTGAGCAAAATGCATGAATTGTTTTTGCCATATAGTTGCTTTATGTAAACGATACATAACACTTGAATAACTATTCTTTGCAACAAGTTGGACCAATGTTCTGGTAGTTTTTGAACTCAGTGTTATGTCTACATTTTTTATGTATCCATTTTCTTTATTACTACATTTTTCGTGTACATATTATATTTTCCGTTTTTATTATACAGGAAGAGGAATAATGGTCTCTTCATATATTATAACTACATCCCAGGATGTAATTACTGTATATAATCCTAGTTATATGCGTCCATATGCTTTTTTTTTAAATCCTTACAATGTTATTTCACTCATTCTATAGTCGTCTGTCTATAAAAATGTAAAGAATATAGTTTGGAGAGATTATACTGCATAAAAACGAACATTGTATCGCATATAAGCTTGCACGTGAAAAAAGTAATTTCGAAATGGAAAATGCATTAAAAATCTTAATATGTACACTAAAAACTTTTCATGTGTTAAAAAAATATTAAATACAAAATAATCAATTTTATTTTTTATTTAATTCATACTATTTTAAAGTGTATTTAAATTTATGAAATGAAATTAGATTGTAAAGAATTCCAGCTCGTTTTTAGTGTACTTTTTCATTTTTTGAAATTATATAGTTGCAAAATTATATAAAAATCCAAAATCTTACTTCCTTTTGCTCATTATCGCTAAAAAAAGTTTCAGTTGTAGGTTAAGAGGAGAACTCCAATTAAATTTATTTTAAGAAACTTTGCAATCGGTCCTTTTCAAATGTTTAGGTTATATTGTTATGTATGTGCAAAAACTAACAACAACAAAAATTAAGATTACATAATTTGACACTTTTTCAAGCACATTGCCGGGAAGAAACTTATTCATTACTTTTATCAGAAGAAATAACTTTTATCTAACTCTAAAACCTACAATTGAAGCTACTCGTTTAAAAATTTAAAATCCAGGAGTAGAATCACGTATTACGGTTTAAACAAAATCGTATAGAAAATACGATCCGATCAACCATTTGGTATCGCTTAAGATGGGATCGCAAACATTTCACATTCTGATCGTATAAAATTCTTTCGATTTTTTATGTTTATTGTCATATTTTTATTTTTTTAAATGCAAAAAACCGAAGTAGAAGCAATTTGACAATAATTTATATAAATTTTTATTAAATCATTGTAATTTTCATAAACAAAAAATAATAATAAAAAAGGGGCACAAAACTAAAAACAAAACTAAAGCACAAAAATTTGAAATTAATTTCTAAAAAGAAAAAACTATCGAATGTCAGAATTTCATCGGGCAATTTGAGCAATTTGGATGAAATTCTCAGCAAGCACTCTAATTTCAATACGATTACCTTACTCGATGACAAGAAAAAATTCAAATCGTATACGAAATCGAATCGAAAATTCAGTTGAATCATAGTACGCGATTTCACTCCAGTTGAAAAATATTTTTTTTTTTTTGCATATTTCCATTTTTGAAAGAATTTTGAATATTTTTCTAAGCACTCTTTGTGACAGTTTTGCGGTCAGAAATATTTATGACAATAATTTTCTGACTGTAATTATGACTGCTACGAAAATTCGTATTCTGGCGAACGGGTCATAATAATGTACAAAATATGAATTTATACCACTTTAAACTGGTATAATTCGAGCGAGCTTTCGTGGTTGTTTGAGAAATACTCTGGAAAATGTTTGTATGGGTTTGAAATTTTTCTATAGGTGTAAAATTATTTGTGTTGTTAAAAGAATGGAAGAAATTATTCCATATTTATCAATTGAATCACTCAAAGAACCCATACAAAATTCCGTTATGATGTAAAATATTGTCGGTCAGAACTTACGATATTTTTTTATGACAGTTGTTAGTTATGAGCGCGTCAGAATACCAAATAGTATTAAAAAAAAGTTATGACAATGACGTCATTTTATGACAGTCAGAACTTGTTATGACTGTGTTCAGAATAAGGGGGTTAATGTCTGTCTTAATGTGTGTATGCACAATTTTTCCCGGTAACTTAGGGTAACTGCCAAACAAAAGTTTAGTTTTTATGTTTTTAAATTTTTATTACAATGAACGTTGCTGCAAGGCATTTTTTGAAAAAAAGGATAATTATTTTAGAAAATCAATTGAATCTGATTACAGTTTCAGGTAGCCGCCGAACAAAATTTTGAATTTTTTGTATGATAATTTCGAATACACCTTTGAATGCTTGCACAAAAGTTCGGAATTTGAGTATAAAATAAATTGCATATAGTTGAATAAAGTAATTTGATTGATATGTATAAAAGTTCTCATCGTTGTTTTTCACTATATCTTGTTTATACTGTAATATGAATATTTCAATTATTTAAATCCAAATTATTTATTTTTTGCACATACTCAGGAAATAAATTTTGATTAAATTAATTACTAATTTATTCAAATTCCTAATAAGTTATTTTCAATAAGTTCACGGAATATTAAATCAATGCAGAAGAAAAATTATTTAATAAAATAATTATTATTAAAAATTCTATCGAAAACTAATACCTTTCCAATATTCTTATCGTTGAAGTCAATAAATTGTTATCAATTATTTTCTTTCATTTAATGACATTTGGCTTAACAGCTAAATTCCTTTTTTATATTTCAATATTTTAATTAAGTCAGAACTTCGTTAAATTTAACAAGAAAACATCAAAAATTCATCTATATTCTAAGTGAATGGTAAAATTTCAAATAAAATCGTTGGTATTATTACAAATAAGAACACATCTACACATCAGTTGGGCCACTACGCATTGGCATCATCATCTTCATCATAACATAATATTCATCATCAACGGTCATTGTTATTCACCATCATCAATATATAGTTATGATGGGAAGACCTTCAGAAACAACCGAACCAATAGAATTCAATTTAATAAGAAACCAAAAGACTTTCAGTAATGAAGTTCCACATACTATATATATTATTTTCGTATTCGTATATTGTTTCGTTTCATCATCATTTTCATTTTTGTTTCAATTATTTACCATGGAATACAATCAGTAGAATCTACTACAAAAAAAAAAAAAAAAAGAAAATACCAAAAATGGTATTTTGGTAACCTAAAAATAAAAGGAAGAAATATTGAAGAAAATCTCTTGAATCATTCTTCTATGAAATTGGAATGAGAATAAATATAAGATATGATTTTCTTGTTTTTTCAGACCCTAATGGGAAAAAAATCAAAATAAGAAAAGTGAAAATTGAAGAAGTCTTGTTCAAATTCTTGTTAAGGATGACATAAATAGGTTTTTTTTTGTATAAATAGTAATATATTGATAGGCATAATGAAATCCGAATATATGTATATATATGTATATACTTCAACTATTTCTAGACCAAAGTGCTGGACCGAATGAGAAAATTCTGTGAAAAACAATAAATCAACGATTTTCTTAAAGGAAGCAAATCATTCTCAAAGAAAGATGAACAAGCTGACGAAGTATTTTTCTATTTTTCAAATCATTAAAAATAGTAAATGAATGGTTGTATATATTGGTACAGGGTATTTTATGCTGAAAATCTATTAGATTATCGCTTATTGGATTGGCCATTATTGTTTGTCCCTGACATTTAAAACCCGTATTTAAATACGAAGTAATTAGTGTAGGCAAAGAATCGAATGTGATGTAATGAATGCTGTAAACCAGATTTCAAACAACGAGACCATTTGTTTTTAACATTCTTGCATATAGAGTATGATAGTAGCAGTTTTCAACTAAACAATGCAATTTCCAATTATAATAAAGCATATAAATGGCTACAAGTTTAGTAGTTAAATTGCACTAAATTCATCCCAACCATGAAGTATCAAACGTATGAGAACTTCTTGTACAAATTCCGAAGTATGTTCTATATTTTCTATGAACTCTAAAATCATCATGACTGTGCCGAAATGAAAGGAGAACATATATACAAAAATATGTTTGACTATGAATTCCAAGATTGAATAAAAAGGTCATCCAATTTTATTATACGAACAATTTTCCTTCTTTTCATTTCCTCTGGAAAAATTTACCAAATTAAAATCAAAAGAAAAACCTCTCCCCTTTTCTTTTCTGTAGGAATATTATTATTTTATAAAATTCAATTTTTTTTGGGAATAAAATTTCATCTATTTTTATACAAACTTAAAAACATTTGCTGGGAAAATAAACTTTTCTTTGAATGATTTTTCCCTTTTTTCTTTTTTTTTTGTCGGTTTCAAAATTTATACAAAAATTTTTATTTGTTGTAATTTTTTGGTTTTAATTAAAAACACTTAATGAGTTTTTCTCAATTGCTTCAAGCTGTATTCATAGTAATTATAATAATTTTTTAGTTAACAAAAATATATCTTTAGAAGATAGAAATTTTTAGAACTTTCTTAAAGAATATTTTGTGTGTGTGTAAAAAGTTGTAGAAAAGTAGTTAAACAAGAACTTTTCTTTAACATTAATTTAACCTTTAAAGTTTTCTTGTTAAGATTCCGAAATTATGCTATTTGTGGTGAAGACAGTAGTTTTTCTTTTTAAGAAAATACCAAGATTATTAATTACCAATTTTTCTTCAATTTGAAAGACAATATTCTTTTCAAAAATTTCTTGGAATTGAGGAAATTTTACTAATTATACATGAATTCCGTTCGTGAATTACTGAATTACCGAAAAAGTTTTCCTTTTCTGGGTTTTTGTTAAATTTTAAGATTTTCTATTCCAATTATGTGGAACAGGAGGAAAAATACAAGTTCTTAAGTTAAGAAAACTTTTTTTTTTTTTTTTTAGAAAAACAAGCTAATTAATTTTATTTAATTATGTACAAAAATTTCAATATAGAATTTCTGTTATAATTTTGAAAATATATTTTTAACGGATTTTTAAAAAGGAATTTTTGGCAAAATTATTTCTTAAATTCTTAAAAATATTTCATGTATTTTTTTAGTATGAAAAATTTGTCTTAAATGAATTAAAAATTTTTGAAATATTTAATTTATGAAGTTTTTAATCTTAAAGGAATAAAGCTGTACCATCGAGAAAATGTTATTTTACCCTTCTATTCTAAGCGCAGTCATAACAAGTTCTGACTGTGATAACATGACGTCATTGTCATAACTTTTTTTTAAAAACTATTTGGTATTCTGATGCCGTCATAACTAATAACTGCCATAAAAAATTATCATAAGTTCTGACCGAAAATATTTTACATCCAAACGGAATTTTATATGTGTTCTCTGAGTGATTCAATTGATAAATATGGAATAACTTCCTGGTTTTAAATCCATTTATTCATATAATTCATTATTAAGCTAAGATCACACACAGCAACTTTTGCGTCAGGGTTTTTTTGGTTGCAGCTGCAAAAGTTGCGAGTCTTGTTCACACATGTAAGCAAAAGTGGCGCGCAATCTGAAGTTTTTATGCTTCTGCAACAAAAAATGCTGCAACCATAAAAAAAAGTTGCAGAGGTGTTCACACATAGCATGCAGCTTTTATTGCTTACAACTTCCTTGGAGTTTTTTCGTGTATGTATATGTTAAAAATTTGACGTCTTGTTTTGAGTTTAGCATTTAATTAAGCTAAGATCACACACAGCAACTTTTGCGTCAGGGTTTTTTTGGTTGCAGCTGCAAAAGTTGCGAGTCTTGTTCACACATGTAAGCAAAAGTGGCGCGCAATCTGAAGTTTTTATGCGGCTGCAACAAAAAATGCTGCAACCATAAAAAAAAAGTTGCAGAGGTGTTCACACATAGCATGCAGCTTTTATTGCTTGCAACTTCCTTGGAGTTTTTTCGTGTATGTATGTGTTAAAAATTTGACGTCTTGTTTTGATTTTAGCATTTAATTAATGCAATAAAATATGTTTTATGATGAAAAAGAACAAGCTGTTGCCCGTTTAACACTTATTTTGTTGAGAAAAGAAAGACGACGGCGTCAAAAAAGTAAAAGAAAATGCTGGATACAAAAAATGGATAAAATAACGTGAACAGTATGCATTTTCATAATTTATTACGCGAATTACGTGTTATTTTTTAAACATTTTTTGTAATTATCATCTGATTTTGATTATCTTTGGGAAAAACTGAGACCCATAATAAAAAAAAGGATATTCTCATGTGAATTTCATTACATTTTAAAAACTTATCAGAAACAATAACACTGAACTGTCAAAAAACTTGCATGCAGCATGCAGCAAAAGTTTCAACCATTTTAATATTTTTTGTTGCATACTTTGTTTCTTGCTATTCACACGTTGAAACTTTCCAGGTTGCACGCAATAAAAAAATCTAGTCATGCAGCAAGAAAGAATCGCAACTTTTTGTGTTGCAATGCTGTTCACACTATGCAGCACTCTAGTTTCGCATCTTTTTATGCTGCATTGCAACAAAAGTTGCAGTGTGTGATCTTAGCTTCACAGAAAAAACTTAAAAACTAATGGTAAATTCAATAAATGATTAATGATACTTATCTTAATGTCTAACTAAATTTAACTTATCTAAGATTCTAGTGAATTTTATTTAAATTAAATTGTACTTTAAATTAGGATATTGATTAAATATATGAAAAGTAGGTTAGTAATTTCCTGACCATTACTAAGAGGGACGTGCTATTTTGGTCTGTTTATTGGAATTATTATTTTCTAATTAGTTGGTATTTAAATTCATTTGTGATAACAAGAGTCCTACATTTCTTGTATTGTTACGTCTGTCGGTAATGTATTTACAGCTAGTTCATTTTCATGAGATTTTATTCTCCCTGATAGATATCAGATTTTTTTAATATGACGTCTTTAAAAGAGGGCATGTCCGCCAGTTCGTACAATTCTGCGTTGTTGAAAATGTTCACGTATTTCTCAAGAGCATTCGTTCTTTTGTATGTAACCCCCAGGCAGTTCCTCAACCACTTCCCCTCTTGAATTGCTATTTTCTTCCACTGAGATTCTGGAATTCTATGGGCCCACATGTGTGAAGCACATGTAATTGTTGCCCGAATTATCTGTTTATACAGGAGTAATTTAAATTTTTTCTGCAGTAGGCTATTGCTATTTAGGAATGGGTAGAGGATTGCATGAGCTGCTGTTTATGATGTATGTCAGTTGTTTTGAATTGTTTAAATTTTCTTGTAAGTGTAGTCCCAAATATTTTACCGTGTTGACGTTCTTTATTTTTTCGTAATTTATGATGACGTCAATATGGGACTTAGCTTTTTTAAGTTTTCTTCTATACTTACAGTGCGGTCCAGTGAAGCGTATTGCTTCGCATTTGTCAGTGTTTATTTTTAGTTTCCAGGTATTAAGGTAGTTGTGTATGTTATTTAATTCGTTCGTCAGTGATTTGGTCGCTTTATTGATCGACCAAGAAGATGTGAAGACAATTAGATCATCTGCGAAGGCTACAGGAGTTTGTAGAGCTAGGTATTTGGAGATTTTTTGAATATATAGGAAAATGTGACAGTGGGACATCGGCAGTGAAGATGTTGAAAAGGGTGGGAGATATTAGCGCCCCTTGAGGGACACCTGCGGGCATGGTTAAAATGTTGAATAGGTAGTTAACGTTTACGGAAAATGTTCGTTTTTTTAGAAATTTTGCTATAAAAAGGATAAGATGGGTGGGGAAGTTAAAGCGTTTTAGCTTCCAGATCAGACCATTTATCCATACTGAATCAAATGCTTTTTCTATATCGATCAAAGTTGCTACCGTAATCTTGTGTTTGGTCATGTTGTGTCAAATTGTAATTTAGGAATTATGTCATTGTCGTCTATGAAGTTGATCAATTGTGTATGTATTAATCATTCTAACAGTTTACTAAAGCAGCTGAGCAGGGATATTGGATGGTAACTAGATGGAAGAAGGGCATTTTTGTTGGGTTTTTTAATCATATTGTAGGCAAAGAAAAATAAATACATGAAGAACCGAGACTTGGATTTGAACCAGGGTCCCATCAGCTTCTAGAAACAAGGTCTTTACCGACTTGACCATTCAACACTATTTATCAATCTGTTCAATTTGCCTTTTCTAAACATTATTCAAACAATGCAACTGTTATTCGAAATATAACAATTATTCTATAACCTTTTAATGCCTATACCAATTATTTGTATTAACAACTATTGTGAAACTAATACCCCTACAGTATATTTTACGTTTGAGTCTTTTTTTTCCCTCTAATGGTGATGTTATACGTCGATTTGTATATGAATAGTACGTTTTTTTAATAGTAGTTTTAATAGTTGGTATTGTGATTTTCATGGCTTCGTTAATGTGACGCGTCAGATTGTCTATCGTTCGTCTAAATCCCGTAGGCTACCCTGTCTTAAACAATTTTTGTTTATGACCAAAATCATTATGCACAAAAAAAAAACCAGATAACTCCCAGACGAATGGTATGTGGGATAGAGGGTGTGCCATAGTTTGATGTTATATGCGTCATACTCTTGCGTGTACCAATTGTATAAAGTTTTCCCATTATAGTCTTCAACTATGTTGGACCAATATGTGTGCTTAGAGTTGAAATCTCCTCCTACAAGAATTGGAGTTTTGAAGGATCGCAATGCGTTTGATTGTAAGTTTTTTCCTGCACAATTTAAAGAATGATAGACACTCACGCAGTTTATGATTTTACCGGATTTGAGCCTTACAGAGATGACCACGCAATCAGTGGTTGTAAACGTCAGTAGAGGTAATTGTATTGTGCTAATGTCCTGTTTGTTAAGAATCGCCACTTCTCCACCTGTATTGTTGGTGCGGTCGTAATTGTAAATTTTGGAGCCAGAAAATTTTCTTTTAATATTTGTGTTGTTATGTTTAAGTCTTGTTTATGTTATTAAGGCAATGTCTGTCTTATATTTATGGTATATATATCCTTTTTAAAACCGTTTTTATCTATGGAAGTTTGAAATATTTTTAACAACATTTGTTCTGTACTTTTTAGAATTTAAATTGTGTGAACCTTCATGTCACAAACATTATCAAATTCAATTGATTCTGGTAGTTTTCAATGTAGTCCCTAAAAAAAAAGTTGTTACGATGTGTTGACAGATATTAGATACCTATACATACCAGAGTAATAAAACTAGATAGGGAAAAGTTGTACTATCTAACAATGTGGTTTGAAACCTTTTTCATGTGGTGGTAAAAAAAATAAACTCTGAAAAACACTTTCGTCGAACCGATATACAAGTAACTTGCATCTCGAATGAAACGTTTTATAATTGAAATTTAACTATAGTTCAGTAAGTTGAATAAAATTCATGGGAGACAGTGTATGGTATATATTCGAAAAGCATAGAAAGAAGTTATGACATAAATTCTGCTCAAAATTCTAACATATATCCAGTATAACTTTCTTGTTCGTCGTTCATGGTGGATTAAACTTTATCCAAATATAATACTTTTAGTTTCGAATTTATTCCATGGATATAAACTATTTTACTAGTTTAGAGATGTTAGATAGATATATATTGTATATATATAGACTGGAACTAACTGAATTAAGAGGATAATCGTAAACTTCATATCATATAGAACTAAAAAAAAAATATTGAAACTTAAAATGGGTTTATAGCCGATTTTTAGATACAATAGAGTTGGGATTCGTAGTTAACCAATCTAAAGTCCAATGAATGAACTTCGAGAAAAAAATCAACCAAAACTCTAATAATATATATTCAGATCTATTTTACTGATATTTTACTGAATTTTAGAATTAAATCGTATAAAACCAACGCACAAACTTAAATTTATATTAAATTGGTCCACAGCTCTTCCAAATAAATCCGAAAAATGGAAAGAGAAAATTTCACACCTGATTTTTCTATCAAATCGAATTAAGGAATGATCCTATATTTGAAGTTCCACTAAAATCAGACAAAAGTTTTTGAGCTGTCGTGTACCACAGACGAACAGACGGACGGACATGAAAGAATCTTAATAAGTTTTAATTATTTGCAGATCTATTACCTATAACTGTGTACGTTAAAAATTTAGTGAGAAATGTTTTATTTGGTATACTACCATAGGGTATCAAAACATAGTAAAAGGTTTATCTATTGATCGAATCTCTTCTTGATTAAATTAGAGTAAATCTACTACTATTTTGAGTGTAAAAGAAAAAAAAGTATTTTAGTTTTTCTTAAAAAAGTTGATTGAATTTCCGAAATAAATTTTATTCAAAAGTTTAAATTCATTTAAATTGAATTCGAAATGAAACTTTACGAATATTCAATTTGACTAATTAATATAATTATTAGTGAATTTATGTTTTCTTTTTAAATTGATTTAAAAGAGACATTTTCGAAAAACTTTTCATTGGAAAAATCACGTTCAATTTTAAAATTTATGTGGCAACATGCAAAATAGCAGTTGTTAAGAACTTGGCATACTATTTTTTTAATTTTATTCATGTTTATTTGTTACTGTAAAAATCATTCCTTTTTTGGGTCTAGTTTGTCGTTTTTGCTAATAAATAACTTATTTAATAGTTTGGTGTTTTGTTTTAATAAAAAATATTTGAAAATCACAACCAATTTTTCTTGCAAATTTTCGAAAACTAACGATGTCATCATCTAGTCTAGTACAATATCTATAGTCGTTCATTTATTTTATATGATAGAACACCATTTTGTGTACATTTGTAAATGATTAAAAATCGACAAAAAAAATCGGTAATTAATTTATTTATCACGTACAGCCTTTAACTTTTGAAAATTTTAACGAGAATTTGTATATAAATACAAAGATAGTTGTTTGAAATGATAAGAAAACTTGAAAACGAAGTATTTTTAAGGCACGTTCTTTAAAAAAATGTAGAGAATACTTGTTAGTACTTTTGAAATTGGAAGTATTTTACTACGATTAATAGTACTGAAAATTGTTCGATGTGTTGTTATACAGTGAGTGTCAATTTGAACTTTACACCTAAACATTTTGACTTCTTTTCCTAATATTTTTAAAACTAAAGAAAGCTTAATTTGTCCTCTTTATGTGTACAGATTCAAAAGTTATATCGATTTATGCATGTCCATCCGTCCGTCTACAAGATAACTCAAAAACGCGTTATCTGATTTTGACGCAATTTATGTGCGCTCGTTATTCCATAACTCGATTTGGTATTGCATTTCAGTCGACCGATTGGGTGTGAAGTTATAAAGCAAAAACCAGAGTGACTAGAAAATTTGGCCGTTTTTTTACAGTTTTTGAATTTAATTGGAAAGTTTGTACCTCAATTTTATGGAAATTATTTCCATACATTGACTACATAAATAGGCGATATTGTGCTAAATTTCAATAAAATCGGTACGACGATAATGGGGGAAAGAAATAGTCGTAGGAGAAAAAAAGCCTGTTCATAAAGTTTTTTTTTAGATATACTTTAAAAACTAATATACCGATTTGAATAAAATTTGTAGAATATTAGACCCTAGGCTACCTACGAATTAGAGCAAATTGGAAAAAGTAAAACCAACGTTATGTAGAAAAAACCTTGAAATACTATTAGTTTTGGCTGTTTTTCTGTCCTATTTCTGCTATAGGCCATCAAAAAATCTGCTATAGGCCGATTTTCGGATACCATATGCTTTTATATTCTGGCATAATGGTGCAAATTCTTAGAAACTTTTTCCATAATATGCATTGCCCATTATTCTATTCTGTAGTTAGTTTCAATTATTAAAACCACTCATAAAATGTTGTGGAATAAATTTTTACTCAATACAATTGGTCCCGAATCCTTGCTCGAATTATTAATAATGTATATCCGGTTGAAACGATGAAAATAAAATACCTCACCTAAACATAAATTCAATATTTCATATTAAGTTAGAAATAGCCTTGCCCAGGAAATTGAATAAAAAGAATTATTGAAAATAAGCTATATCATTTCTTGAACATCGTTCTACTAAAATTAAAATGTATGTAATGAAAGTTTCCTTTTGAGATCAAAAACTAATAAAACTTGTATGTACAATTCGATTATTGTGAATATTCGTTTTTATTTTCTCAGGTTTTTCTGTTTAAAATCATATTAAGTAAATTCATCCTTTTCATCTAAAAATAAAACTATTCCCTCTCGACATAATGCCAATTCAAGCAGAATAATATAATGCAGTTTTCTAATAGCAAATGTTCTTTCTATTTCACAAAACTTTCTACGATCTTTCGTTTTCCACTTAAGAAATTCACAACAGAACTTACCTTTATGGGAATAAAAAATATATTTTATATAAAATAGAAATTTCTGAAATATGAACACAGGATTAAGATCTTTTGATATATATGATATTTTCTTTATACCTTTTTTTCCCCTGTGAACATAATCTTTTCTTTTTGACTTTGCAAGCTAGAAAAAAAAACCAACTCTGTGTTATCATAGAAGAAAACATTTCACATTTCCCAAAGTAAAATTTATATTTTCCTCAAGAAAACAAATGTCAATAAAAAAAAAAATATTTTATGGTATTTGGATTCAATGAAGAATGAAAACTGCAAAGATCTTCATAAAAATGAGTTTGGTTTCTCTTTAACTTGCTTATACTTTTCTACAAGTGTAAAGAAGTCATGTAATCACCAAAAAAGTTCGACGATAATGTATTTTTAATATGCTTGGAAATTCGAATTGACTTTTTTAGTGATAATCATAACTAGAAATCGGTGATTTTTCGCTCATATCCCTAATTAAATTCCATGTTTATTTTGTATATAAATGAATATACACTCAGACAAAAAGTCAATTGACTTTTTCCGAAAGTATTTTCCATTTTTCGATGTGCGCCTGCAAATAGGCAGTATAAAATTTCTTAATGAAAATTTATATATTTCTCAATAATTTTTTATCGGAAGGACATTTTCAAGTCTCAACCTATACCTATTAGCTTATTTTTCCTTGTCATACATGTTTTTATATAGTTTTCTATAGTCTTTAAAAGCTTGATTATTATGTATAAGAAAGTTTGCCATATCAAATATATTTTTTAGTTTTTTGAGATTCATCATAAATGGAAAGATATTCTTTCATAGTAAATTGCAATAATAATAAAAATGCATTAGAACAAAAAAGAGTTCCCAAGAATTGAAGTACAAATTTTGTGTGTCAATAACAATGGATACTTTATGATAATACCATGTCACTTCGTGTAATAAAATTTACAACAATTTTTCATCGATATTAAATCTATCAATTCCCTTAGGTTTGTGTTCTTGTTTTTAAACTATTTTTTATTTTTTATATACTTGTACTTTAGAAGCAGATATTTGAATTTAGTGTTCTTTCAATACTTCGAATCATAGAATAGCTGTGCCAATCTGATACGAACTATGTTAGGTACATAAACCTAAAACCATGAACTCAATCTCCTTCAAACCAAAAAAAAAAAAAAGGAAAGGAATTGGAAGTGGAAGTACACACTTATATGAATATGTTAGGTGGTTTTTTTTACTGTATGTTTTTTTTTATGGTAATATGAAAATTTCAAAACCTAAAGCTTTAGCTCTGCTGAAGTCAATCATTTCACCACAAAAAATAAAATAAAACGAATGAAAATACACACATTTTATAACTATGTAATATGAATGAGTTGAATGCAAATTTTAGGTCCTCATTTTTTTCGTACGAAATTTGAGGAAATTCTATTTAGTTTCGAGATTAGGTTATGAAACTTTTCGTTGCATTCAAATTATTTCACATCCAACTTATATAAATAGAAATTTTAAAAAAAAATGTGTACATAGTTTACTAAGAGTAATGATATTATAATGAAGTCAGCATTTTGATCGATAGTAGTAGAAGTTTGGAATATACTTTTTGAGATTCATACAAAAAAAGAAAACAGAATATTTCAATAAGAATTTTCTATGAAAACTCCATTTCAATGGGTCTTTGAAAAATATGTTGAGAATTTATTAGGATTGAGTAGTTTTTAATGAAAAACTTAATTAATGATTGTGTAATTGAATTTTTATAATATTAAATTGTGTAATATGCTAATTTCGATGAAATTCGGTATGGATTTTGTGCAAATAAAATATGATATTTAGGAATTATACATATTAAATAGAAATTTTGAAAGGTTTAAAATATAAATGAATCTTAATTTTGAATTTTGGTCATGACTAATTTTGGTTAACCTAAATATTGTCAACTGTCACCTGTCAGTTTTCATTTGTCATTTATTCCAGTGTGACGCTAAAATCAAGAAGAGAAATGAATTTTCAAAAAATATAATTTAATTTTTCGAAGGGAATACTATGGGTATTCCTTTCTTGTTGTAAACAATGATGTATTTCTAATGGTAAGGAAATACACCTACTGTGTATTTTGTTAAAGTGTGTAATGTTTACCAAATCAAAAGGAAGACTTGCATTGAAGAATGTAACCACACCAAAATGGGGATATCAAAATTGATACAGTATTTATGCGTTAACACTAATTTGACAATACCGACCGAAATTAGTTAGAACGATATACTTATATACTACATGCTCGCATCGTTCATGGGCATCATTAATCGTAATTAAATCTTGTATAGTTCGAATGGTTGGGTCTTTAGGAAAATTATAGAAGTTAATTTTTGTTTTTTTTAGATATCATATAATTTTATTTTTGGTTGACATTAATACGAAAACCCAAAGTCAAAATTTAATAAATAAATAATAATTTTAATGTGTTTTTTTTAAGCGACATATGGAATTGGTGTCTCCATCTGACCTTTATCTAAAATTTTTGAATTCTTTCAAAAAATATATAACAAAAAATGTCTTCTTCGTAGCAGAAAAAAAAAGAAGAAATTAAACAAATTAAATATCTTCTGTTTTATTATTTTATATAAAAAAACATTAATTTTGTTGTTTCTTCTTTTTTTTGTGTGACAATTATTATTATGACACTTGAAGGCCATTATTTTAAGAGCACATCATTTATATTCTTAAAAGCTCGCATAACAAATTATGAAAATAGAATTTTTAGAAAGGAATTTCCATTTATTTAATTTCTTATTTTTTTTTTTTTTTTTGGTTATAATATAATGAAATGTAAAATTTTAATTTAGATAAATAAATTGGGATAAATTCTATTTTTATTTATCTTTTTGGGCTTGATGTGGTTTAAAAGCTTCATAAACTAACGAAAATTTTGTAAATAAAGGCTTGAACACGAAAATATATATTTACTTTTGAAAAAGATAAAAATAAGAAAACCACAATTTTTTTTTTTTTTTTTGATGGCCCCAATTGACAAATATTTTTCTTTTTTATTATGAGAGAATCAAATAGAAGAAGGTGTGGAAAAATCACTTCGGCTGGAAATTTGTCTGGATGTTGTTATGGGGGTGTTATTGTACAAAAAATTAATTGAAAAAAGTAGGTACTTATAGAAATTAAAGTCTTTTTTAGATGCTTTTTCTATGTTTTTCATTTCTGTACTTGTCTGTCTGTCAGCTATTTATAGTAAACAGGAAGTTTATCTAAAACCATCTCTTAACTGTATTTAAAAATGAAGCGGGTATACTTTTTCATTATATTCCTTTTTGCTATTAAAAGCATAATATTATGTTAAATGAATTAAAATAAAATCTCATTAATGTTCTTTAAAAGGGAATTAAATTAAATAATTCCCAATTTTTTTTTTCTTACTTAGCAACTTAAGGGATTATAACCCGGTCACAATTTCCAAAAATAATTTCTTTTTCTAAATATTTTTATATCTTTTAAGAATATTTTAAGACAAAGCGGATGCAAAAATTCTCGCAGATTAAAAGGCTTGAGTGAAATAATTTATGTCGCATCGCAACATATTTATAGTATTATCGAACAATCGAAACTTTAAAGATGTTTTTCTCGAAACGATATTTTCAAAATCGGTTTGATTAACTTCAAACAAACTTTCACAAGCATTAACATCGAATCTATTCGATCCAATTAACGTATTTTTAATAACAATGAAAATCCTCACCATATTTCCAAATTTTTTTAAATTTTGCAAAATCTTTACGTAGTCGCCTAATAATATGGTTTTGGGGTTTTTTTTTATTCTTGATAAAATGTACAAGCAGGTTCAGAATAATAGCGATAAGTTATAATTCCTTCAATTCAATTTTTTACTTTTAATATTTAACAATAGTGAAAAAATAAAAACTATCGAATAAACAGTTGAGTCGTAAAAAATTGTCAAATATTGACCTATTTTCCAGAATATTTGCAAATTAAATATACAATTTCTAAAACCATAAAAATATTTTTCTATATAAATATTTTAATTACATAACTATTTTATGGTCTTATTCTCTAATCATAGCGACTGCGACTTTTCGTTGTTGAAGATTTATTTTTACCCTTATGGAGGACTCTCATTGATCAGTTTTCCATCAGTTGTTGAGAAACAGAGAGAAAACTTACCAGTGTGAATGCGAAAACTGATGGTTTGTTAGTCAAACTCAAAAACTATTCAAAATTTTTGTGAGCAATCAGCTTTTTCTAAAAAATATGAGTGAATTCATATCGCCATAAAAAGGCTGTCAGCCAAAACTGATCAGTGTGAATGTACAGAAAATGGAAAAAGCTAACGGAAAACTGATGGGATTCTGTCAAACACTGACAAGACTGAAAGTTTATTTTAAATTCGAATTTTTTTTTTTTTTAAGTATTGTCGGAAACACAACAAATTTTATTTTGCTTAAAGGATCGAATTAAAAAGATCGTCTATGCTTCTTATCGTATTTTATAATTTTAAAATCATCTATCAAGCAATTTTCAAGATATCGATGTCCATCGACTTCATAACATCATTCCCAGAAGTATACCTGCCTATAATTTTAAAGCAACGAATCTGAAAAGCATTAATTTGACGGGCTCGGTAGTTCTAGTGTTAAGTATTGTCCTCGAACTTGCTCCGTCAATTTTATAGTTATCTATTGATGCGAAACTTTCAGAATATATTTTTAAAACTTGGGAGTTTATTTTTTATTTCTAGGTATTCATTATTCGTTTAAAAAAACATTTAGTAACTGAAAATCGGCCTATAGCCGATTTTTTGATGCCCTATTGTAGAAATGGGATAGAAAAACTGTCAAAACTAATATTATTTCAAGGTTTTTTCTTCATAACTTTGTTTCCTCTTTTCAAAATTTCTTCTAATTTGCAGGTAACCCAGTCCTTGATAGCATAAGTCTAATTTTATTCAAATCAGTGTATTAGTACATGAAAAAAACTATATTAAGAGGGCTATTTTCTCCTAGGGTTATTTCTTTCTCCACTATCCTTGGAACGATTTGACTGAAATTTAACATGGTATCTTCTATTTGTCTAGTTAACCTATATAATTAATTTAAACAAGATTGGTTCACAAATTTTCCAATTAAATCCTGAAAAACATAAACAAAAAAACGACAAAACTTTCTGGTCACCCTGGTTTTTCCTTTATAACTTTGCTCCCCTTGGATCGATTTTGCTGAAATACCAAACCAAGTTAAGGAATAAACAACTCACATTGTAAATTTCATCAAAATCGGATAACGCGTTTTTGTGTTATCTTGTATACGGACGGACGGACGGACATGCATAAATCGATATAACTTTTGATTCCCTATACAACGATACCCTTAAAACCTTTCTAGGACGATTATTTCGATGTGTTACAAATGGAGTAACAAAACTAATATAGCCTGTGGTAGTACCTACCATAGGGCATAATTCATCATATCATTCAAATTTATCGTTTAATAAGCTCGCATAAGAGTGCACAAGTGCTTTCTGTACTGCAGAATAGCATTTCGGTTCTTGCATAACAATCACTAAACTTGTATTGACATGGATGAATAAATTTACCGCTACGGCTGGAGAATAAGGCCGTTAGTTAAGTTAATAATGTCAAACCAAGTAATCAATTATTACTACTACTAATATTGTTATTATTTTGCAATTGTTTCTGGCCTGTTCGTGATAGTTACTTTTTTTTTATATTGTACACTAAGTAAATTATCAGGTTCGCCCTGATAAATTATAATTATATTGTATTGTAATTATTATCGTAATATTTTAATTTAGTATATATTTTTCTATTTTATTTTCCATTTAATTAAATTCGAGGTAAAATTTACAAAATGTTATGTTAACGTGCACTTAACGAACATTATATCGTCTATGATCTCATACAGAATATATAGATGCTTAAATCTTTAGCATACATAAATTTATTATTTATTATTATATTTTTTAACATTAAACAAAATGTGTTGTTTTTAAAGAAACACATTGGTATTCTTCTAACCTTTACAAAAGCGGCAGAAATCTAAGATAGAAAAAAAAGAAAAATAATTAAAACAAATATATTTTTTGTGACATAAAACGAGAAAGACAATGAATCACAACCGCAAAAATTGATCTTGTCACGCGTCAACAATTAAGACATTATAAATATAAATAAACCGCGAAAGCATTTACTTAGTTAATTGGATAATTAGAAAAAACAATTTTTTAATTAAAATATATTTTACTACACCTGAATGAATAAATACGGGTATGAAATCAGGTGAAATAGCAACATTTTTGTGAAATCTCGAAAAGATGATCATTGCCAGTATAAATACTTTGGATCTTCCATTTAAAAAATGATCAAGACTTATATTGATGAATAAAATTTTCTAGTAATATATGAGCCGTTCAGAAACCAATGTAATTAAGTGTACTTTTTGAAATTTTCGAAATTCTGTCGGTTTTGGTAAATTAAAATAGAAACAAATAACTATCTTTTTAGTAACAAAAGGATTTTACTCATTCCTTAAGTCTCCGTCAAAAGAATTCTTCATTTTACGGCTTCGGAACACTTTGTATTTTAGAAGCCAAAATTAATTGTCTGAAACTTTTTTTTTTTAAATGGGATTAAGTCCCATTGACTTTCAAACAGCTTATATAAATGCATAATACAAGCTCAAAAATATTTTAGTCGGCATTATGTGGTTTTTAATCCTTTCATATTGTATCATTTTCCTGATCCTCATCAAATTAAATCTGGTTTAACAACATGATTAAAGGAATTAGTGTTCTAAATTTTATTATAATCGGTGAATACGTTTCTAAGATAAAATTAAGTCTCAGATTTTATAACTGGGCGATAGATTCTAAAAACAATAAGGATCTGTTTCTCCTAATAGTCGAACAGTTTGAATTTGAATGCAGTATGTGGGTATGACTTTTGACTTTTCGTCCCCCGTAAAATTAGTTAACACAATTTTGTTAAAGAAAACTTACTGACTTTAGTGATATTGATCAACATAACTAAGTAGTTATCGAGCTAAGTTGGCTAACTTAAAATTACGTTTAGCACCACCCACGACTTTTTGAAATACATATTTTTTTTTTTTTCAATTATAAATGTAAACAAATCTTAACAGAATTAAAATATAATTTTTATTTACTAACTTATTAGTTATTAATGAAAAACAATAAATTTTAATTATTCTCTTCGCATGTAATTGTTAAGTTTTAAATCACCCACTCTTATACCAATTAAATGTAATTAAAAAAGAAGAAAAAAAGAGTTAAGAAAACAAAATAAGTGTAAATTAATTTTCACACTCAAAACGTAATTAATAATTTTTTCCTATAGTTTTTATCTAAATGAATTCAATTCCATTCCGATGACACAACACAGATGTCAGGCACTGTGATTTAATATAAGATCAAAATCAAATTATTGAATTTCCATATTTGTACATGTTTTATAAGTGAGAAATAGTATTAAAAAAAATTATCTGGATAAGTGTTACATATATGAGTACTGCACGATTGTTGTTCGCTCATTAGAGAAGAATTTCACCTTCATTTGAATTATAGCCAAAAGGTAAAACAATTTAAATGCGGGTACTTACTCGACTAACAAACAATATAAGTGATATACATTTATTCAAATCTCGATTTTTAGATCGTATTCGAATTGACAATATTTTTGGCAAATCTAATTCGATAACCTAGTTTGATGTGGACAATTTTGCTTTAAAACATTTTCTCGTGGAAATTTCTAATATTGTATATACATATTTTGCAAGCAATTAAAACATTTTTTTACTCTGTAAAATATATTTGTTTTATTATTAGATTTATTTGAAATTAAAACACTTAATCCTGGAGGCAATCTCGACCAACGCGACGGACACGATAGCTTGTTGAAGTCTCAAATAAAAGCTAATTTCATGTGAATTGGATAGGACGTGTTTAATCTCGTTTTGAACGCGACGGATGCGACTGTTTAGACTTTGTAAAGTTGATTCGTATCCAACTTTTTACATTACTGACACGTTGAAATGTCATTTTAAAATTGATGTATGTGAATTATTTTGTGAGAACTCCATTTAAAAGCAGTATTTTTGTTTTTTTCTAATTCACATTATTCCAAAAACTATTTTAATTTGTCACACAAAGACTATATCAAATAATAATAACAAATAACAAGTGTCTTCAACAACGTCGAGTTTGCCTTCATAAAAATATTTACAACGTCATTAACGTTTTTGATACTTCAATGCGTCCATCGAGATTGCCTCCAGGCTGAGTTTTACTTCAAATTTGAAATTTGTATTTTAGTTTTAAATTTGAATTTCAGAATTATCCACTAGATTCTATTTGGACACAATTTACTTAAATTTATTTTAAATTGATGTTAAACCGACTTTTCGATTTTAAGGTTAAAATTATATCATCGTCAAAAAGCTTGGTACGCAAAGTACTAGTTTATAATCTCGGTAAAAAAAAATTTTTTTTTACAAAACGAAACAACACTACAATTATAAGCTTGGAAATTATTACAAAATTCAGAATTTTTTTCATGAAAAGAAAATACTATAAAACTGACAATTTGGTCATAATTGTGTCCTAATTATTATAACTTTTAATTTGAGATAACAAAAAGTAAATTTTAAGAGTTTTAAGATATTTTAATTTTTCAGTCACAATAATATTATTAAACTAAGTTCGTTTTAAAAGTGTTCGTTTTAAAAGTGTTCGCATGAAACTAATCATTTCGAATACGACCTTAATCACTTAATATATAAATAATTGTTTAACTTTAAAGATTTTGATCTTATCCTACAAAATAAAATAGAACAGTTTGAGGATTGAAAATCATTGACCGCATTCAATAGTTTAACAAGTTTTATGAATAAAAAATGAATGCTATTGCGTAAAAGATTTTTAATATTCCTTGTGTGTCAGTCCCTGAAGTACAAGAAATTACAATAAGAGGCTTTATTTTACCATATTTTACGTTTACTGTGTCTACTGACTATAAATTGAAGAGTTATTTATTTTGTTGTTTCTAACCATATTCATATGAAATATATAAAACGCCTTGAAGTATACTATATTTTTCCGTTGAAAAGCTTTAAATCAAAGTTTTTAACATTTACCCTTTAAAGCTTATTCTCAATGCAAAGTAAAGTCTCAACAGAATTGATTTTTATATTTCGATAAAATCATTGAAATTCAAACATATTCAGATTCTTTATTAAAGATTTTATGTTTTTAAAAGTTTTATAAACTATTTTATTATGAAAGTTTTTTAGGGAATTTATCTACGTGACAATAGAAACAGAAACATTTTTTTTTTTTTTTTTGCTTTTGGATTTATAAATTTTTAAATGTTTTGAAATTCGAAGATTATAAAAAAACACATATAGAAACTTAAAATCGGTATATAGCCGGTTTTTTGATATCCTATTATAGAAATGGAGGAACTTGTAGTTGAACTCGTCCAATGAATTATCTCTGAAAAAAAACAACTAAAACTAATAATATTTTCAAATTTATTTTTCGGATATTTTGATTTTCCCTTTTTCGAGCATAATTTAGAGGTATTAGCGTAAATCTATCCTGCAAATTTTCTTCAAATTTATATATCAGTTTTTGAAGTACATATAACAAAATAGATAAAAGAAAAACCGCAAAACTTTATGGCTAATTTTTCTTTACAACTATTTCTTTCTGCACCATCTTTAAACCAATTTGACTGAAATTCAACAAATAATTTCAATGAAATTGCTGCACAAATTTTCCAATTAATTTGGAAAAACATAAATCGTCAAGACTTTGTGGTTACCTTGATTTGTCCTTTATGACTTCAATCGCCCTCGGCAGATTTTGCTGAAATGGAAAACGAAATCAAGTTAAGGAATAACCAATCTGTGTTGTAATACAATACATTTTTGAGTTATTTTGGAAACGGACGGACATACATAAAATGATATACCTTCTTTTTTTCACACAGCTGCCTTGTGACCGTTCTCCAATGATTATTTCTACACGTTCCAAATGTAGTGACAAAACAAATATATCTTCTAGTAGTATCTACCATAGGATATAGATATATATAAAATTGTTGTTCTTTTTTTTTTGAAACAAATTTATTTTACTTAAATTAATAAAAGAAGACAGAAATTAGCCAACTTTATTTAGGAATTTTTGAAAAATAATACATTCTTAAGTATAGATTTCCCATGACTTAATTCTTTTTAAAATAAATGTCATCAATCATTGAAGAAGAAGAAAAAAAAACTTGTCTTAACAAATAATTCGACCCGACCATATAAAATTTACACATAGTCAACATTTAAAAATATTTTTCTTAATGAATTTATGTTGTTTTTCATTTTTGGAAAATAGAAGTTTTAATAATAAAAAAAATTTTTTTTCTAACCATTCAGAATTATATAAGTGAAAACTTGCGTAAGAATTGACTGTAATTAAGATCAACTAGTGTTGTCCATTATATAAGAAATTTCAATACAACAATGAAATGTTCTTAAGTTGAACTATAAAACACTATGACTTTGTGTACGCGATATTGGATGATGTGCCAAGAAATTTCCATTTTAGAATTTTCAAAATAATTTTCGTTGTTTATTTAAAAGAACATGATTCAAATTAGCTTGAATTTTGAACAAAAATTGATTAAAGAATTAGTACTCTCGTAAAAGTCGAAAGTATTTAATGACTTAATTGAATTACTTTTTTTTTTTTTTTTTTAATACTATTTAAAATATCAAAAACTTAAATCTGAACTTTTACTACCAATTACTTAAGGAAAGAATTTTATTTTTAAATGAAAACAATACTAATTGCAAAGATTGAAGATATTTTTTTATAAATATAGTTTCTTATAAATATTTTTAAGTGACAACATATTTCCACTTTGCCCTGAATTCAAATTGTTTTTGGATACTAGAAGCTCTTTTGTGTCACAGTAAAAACTGTTTATCTTCTTCTGAATGATGTCAGGCAATCTTATTATCAGTACATGGGTCTTCTGGGATAATGGATCTTCTAGACTTGTATTTAATTTCAGCACTGGTAACACCATTTCATAGGCTGTTTTTGAAGAACAGTACTTTGAGAAGTACGTGCCGAAAAATATAACAAATATATAAACTAGTAATTATGCAGTAAAATAAATACAATTTTTATTAAAATATTTAATAATAATAATAAAAAAAAATAAAAATCCGTAATGTTAAGTATTTGAGTGCGCGCATGCGTATCCAATTTAAATTAAGTGCTTATTTTTTGTTGTCTTATTGATTTAAGTGATTTAATTAAATCTGTTGATTTGGTCTTCAGTAAAAGTCTGGATTTACATCTTCGAGTTAATTTTATATTTTTTTTCTCGTTTTTCATTTTGTACATTTTAGGTCAATTCGATCCAAGATTCTAATTTTGTTGTTTTTCAACAAGTTAACTTGAAAATCAATTTATGGTGATTAGCAAAACGATCATCAATGATGATGATAACTTAATTTGGAAATAAAAAATGTATTAATTTGTGTATATTGATTTTTATCCAAAAAAAAATAAAAAAAATATGGGAATTATTGATTGATTATCAAATTTGGATTTTGGGTTGAGAAAGAATTGTAAACAAATACATTTTCATTTTACATTAGCATACATTATTTTGAAGAAGAATATTTTTTTGCAAAAAAAAAAACGTGTGAATTTTTCGTATATGAAAAGTATTTTGAGGAAGTAAACATTTCAATTACAAATTTTTGTTTATCTAAGAAGAAATAAAAATAAAGTAAATAATAAAAGTAAAAAAAGAACATGCAAAAATAAATATTGTTTGTTTTTTTTCAGTTTAAGTTCATTTAAAATTATGCTCCAAATAATTTGGAACTGACTTAATTAGAATTACTAGAAGTTATGTAAGAATTTTCCGGGTTACGTGATTTTGTTAAAATTTTCGCTTTTATCAAAATTGACAAAAACTGTTTTCCTGAATAATAGATTCTTGAAACTTAAATGTACTGCAAAAGATGCATTGCAATTCACAGAAGTTCAAAATTTAAGCTTTAAAAAATATGAAAAAAAATTTTTAAATAACATTATTAAATTTATTGGCGACCATTTCGGGTTTCAAGGTCTATGGTACCTTAAGAAATTAAAATATTTTCTTCTCAACTTAAAAAAAAGCAAGTGAACTCAACTTTAGAAATTTAAATCAATTTTTATAATTTTCAGCCCAATTCTAGATTTGAAGTCGATTTTAAGTCGACCTTTCAGAACTTCATGCATACGTACTTACTAACAGAAGTGAAAATTCGCCTAGTTATAGCATTTTAAATGCGTTTTTCTCGAGATTATGATTTGAATTTTGTCCTAGTTTTGATGTCACAACGGTAGACTAAGTACCATCAAATCCGTATATTTAATTTGATCAAAACTGATTTAAAATTTTATATATAATTTTATTCCCAAAAAGAAATTGGGATTATTAAAAATCATTTTTACTTTAATTAGAAAAAATGAGAATTTTGAATAAAAAAACAAAATCAATATAAATTTTCATTAATTTGAAATTTTTCTCATATAATAAAATAATCTTAAAAATTCAAGCATCCAATGCGATAACTTCTCGTATTTTATATAAAAGTACATTCTCATATCTAATAAGTACCCAGATAAGATCAAATTCACGATTTAAGGTCACAAACCCCATCAACTGGCATATCACATAAAATTTAGTTCTTATATAATGTTTGCTGATCACGTAAAATGCCAGCCATCGAACTGAAAAGCCCTTCAAGAGAAAATGATAAAAAAATGATATTAATAGTAATAACAACAACTATAAGATTCTGGATATCTCCTTTCGGTTCCCTGTGTTACTGGATTCTTCGAGAAGGAACACAAAAATTCGTCTCAATTTAAAATTCTGTTCGGTTTTTTTTTCTTCTTCAAGAAAAAGTACTTTCAGAATTAATAATAATAACAATATGAACCGAACAGGAACTCCTCTTTTTCTTTTGGAAATAACAAAAATCAGACAAATTTTGAAGGAACATTTTAACAAGATTTTGTAATATATTAAAAGAAAGAAAAAAAAATTACGTATGAAAAGAAAAATGGAAGAATTGTCATCAAAACGTCTCAGAATTTTAAGAAACAATAATATTTTTATTTTTTTGTTTTAAATTTTCAGAGAAACTTAAAAATTTTATTTATAGACTTTGAACTACGCGTACGTCACTGTCTGAAAAGACATTCCTTAGTTTACCTTTAGGATTATGAAAGGAAATTCAAAGGATTATTTTCGTTACTGAGTGGAGTACGGAAGAAGTGTCACAAAAACTTTCAAGTATTTTAAGAAGAAAAAAAAAAGACAAGAAAAGGCTTGAAATGACGGAAATAAAAGAAAAATCAAATTCACAAAAACCATTGACTTCAGGTTGAATGAACGAAACATTTTTCTTTTATAACATGTTTTTATATATTTTATTTTAGTTCAAAAGAAATTTTAGTATGCATAGCCAGAAAGACAGACGAACTGAATTTTTCCAAAAAAAAAAAAAAAAAAAGAATTCTTCAAAAAGTCATTGTGAAATTTGACGCTTATTTAAACTTAAAGGGTGGCATTTACCCTCTAAAAAAAAAGAAAACAGAACAAGTAAAACGAAATAATAAAATCGAACTTTATAAATGAAATTTTTGTTTCCCCAAAAGATTCTATTTTTAGATTTACGAGATCGAATTTTCCGGATTCTATTTTTTTATATGAACCAAAAAGATAAAGAAAAACGGAAATTCTTAAACGCATAACACAGGAATTTTTCATTCCTGTCCATTGAAAATTTTATTATATTATTATTTCTTTTATAATGGAGGTTAGGTATTCCACAAATTACATTTGCATAAAAACGTGAACTCAAGAATAGTCACGTCCAGAAAATCGAAAGGAAGGTGGTTTATACATCGACTCCAATATGAGTTAAACTTCCTACATTTTTTTTCTTTTCTCTTTTATCTAAATGTTCTTCATTCCAATCCTAAACAAAATTTATCCTCTATACTTCTATATGATATTTGCATTAATCAAATTCCTTCCAAATCGTCTATTCTCCTTTAATTCCGCTCAAAGAAAAAAAGAAAAAGAACAGAAATAAGCCTGCTGAATACCAAAAAAGAAATATCATTGAAACCATTTTATTCATGCTGAATTTGAAACAAGACGATTGCTGAATTCTTATCCAAGCATATGCGATATTTGGAAATCAAATAAGTTTTTCTTTTTCCGAATGGATGATATATATTCCAATCCAATCCATTTTTTCCGATTGTTGATGAAGGGAAGGACATGCTTATATCTACCTTTTCGTATCTAAATGAACACAATCCTAGATATACTACTGAATACATGTTTTCCGACGTGAAAGAACGAAGAGAAACTAGATTGTGCCAAGATGATACTGGAAGCAGGAAGATGAACGAAAGTGATTTTTTCTTTTCTTTTTTTTTCTTCTTTTTTTCCGTTCTCGGAAAGAAAATATCGTACGTGAAAAATCTGTTAATGCAAAATGAAAAAAAAGTTAAGGAAGTGGAACATAAAGGATAGTAATATAAATTAGTAAAATACTTTCATTTTAATTATTTTCTACCTTTCTTCTACAAGACCAGCTCTCGTACAATACGAGTCAAAACTGATATTCAAAGTTTTTTCAGCTTTAAAATTAAGTTTTCATGAATTTCCTTAGTTTTTTCTATGAATAAAAAAAAGGGATAAATAAAATTTGATTTGAAAAAAAAAGAAAAGAAAATTAAATCTTCATTCAAATTTTTTAGACTTTATGATGACAAAAAACTTTCTTTTAATCACAGTGAAGAAGAAAAGCAACAAAAACAACGAAAACATTTTCCAAAGTATTGAAATTCTTTGTAAAAATTTCGAACATGCAAAAAAAAAACGAAACATAATTTTCTTTCTTTCCACGAAATGATTTCTAAGAAATTTCTTATCAATGATAAGATTTCTTATTTTCTTCTAAAACGTTTTCCTATATTTTCTTTTGCAAAATTTTATTCCATATTAATTTTCATGTTTCCATTTTAGGATTTTCCCCTAACATTATTAATATTGAAAAATTCACATAGCGAGAAATAATAAATTGGAAATTTTCGAAAGGTAAAAAGACATCACTGAAAGATGTTCTTCTTGAATAGAGAGAAAAAAAAATACGAAATCTGAAAGACAGATACGACAAAATTTAGTGAAGGCTATAGAATTCTAGAAATCTGATCTACCTAATTAATTAAGTCATTTATTGATCATTTAGTAGTTATCATATTTCATGTTCCTAACGAAATGATTTTCCGCAATAGTTTTTTGTTTTTTTTTTTAACTTCCATATTGACATGTTTTTTCCCAGAATTCGCCTATGTAAGTTTTCGTGTCGAACAATATGGTTCTTTTTTGTTTATCATTTAAATAACTTACCCAAAAAAGAAATCCACCATCATCTCCAACCATTATCAACCCAACCACACCTATTCAATTCCCATTTGAGCTTAAAATAAAGCAACAAAAAAATAAAAGAAGAAACAACCGTCAGATCTTATTTTGTTTATTTCTATGTTACGCTTTTCTTATAGACGTAATCAAAAATGTTTTTTTTTTTTTTGTGATGCGCGACTTTTCTTGAAAGATGGTTTTTGGCTCTATTTTCTTTCTTTTTTTTCTTTTCATATATATTTGATGAAAAAAAAAAAAAAACACGAAAAACTTCTACCGTTTTATAATTTTTCCTTCGACCGTAGGGAAAAACTTTTTGCTGACGTCCTTTTTTTTCTGTACTTTTTCAAAGTTGTTGTGTCGAAAGAGAAGGATCCTCTTTTAAATGGAATTGGGAAAAATATATACATACATATATATATATGTATATATGTGAAGGAGGAATGGCCTGAAGAGGAAACTGTAAAATTTGAATTCTCCATAAACTGAATGACGTAAAATCAAGAATTTTTTTTTTTCTTTGAAAAATCTTTACGAAATTGATAACCAATTACCAAGGTAACAACAGATTTCAAGGTATGACATTTTTATATCTACAAGTGCTTGAAAATACTTAGAAATCTGGATAAAATTTTCTTCATCTTTATAGAAAAGAAAAATAATATCATTATTGGAAATCTTTTCGAAACTAGATATTGAGAGAAAAAAAAAAAAAAAAAAAAAATTGTACACATTTTATATTCTTTAAAATATCCTCTTTTTAAAATAACAATTTCTTACTTCATTGATTTCTGGAAGGCATATGTATATATATATATATAGTTTTCTTTATTTTTCAAATAGATAAATAAGAAAACTCATACGCATCAATAAAGACGGAAATCTTTGTCAATATTTACTTGAAAAACAAATACTTCAAAAGAAACATTTCCAATTAAGATCTCCTTCTTTTCTCTGCCAAAACAAAAAAATATATATAAAAAAAAAATCCAAAATAAAGACTCATCAAAAACAATTTGACTTGGGTAATTCTATATGCCGGATATTATTTTGTTAAAATCTGTTTATTAAAAGTAATTTTTGATTAGATATGATTAAAGTATATATGAGTACTATTATAGTACATAAAATAAATGAAATTACTCAATAAATGAACAACTGGCCCATATTTTCTTGTCTCGCATTCAATTGAACTGAATTTTGATGTTGATGTTTTTCTTTAAACGAAAAAAAAACTATGTATCTTTATATATATATATACTGATCCTGCTATTGGACATAATAAACAAAGTAATTTAGATACAAAACAACGGGATAGTCACAGTTGAAGCCATTTAACATATCGTCTCAATAAACTAAATCGTAAATACTGTAATTTAAATCGTGATTAATTTTTTCTTATAAAACGAAGACACCTATTAAATTGTTTATATTATGGAAATTCTTTAGACTGTCTTTCTAAATTCGTTATATAATAATACACAAGTATGAAAATTGGTTTTAGTAAACATATTTTTTTTTTTAATTACTTTTTAAATAAAATAATTCTTAATTTAGTTTAGTTTTGTTTAAATACAATTTCATCATTCATTTCATAGACGAGAGAGAGTAGTGAGTAAAGACGTACACTAATCTAAGAAAAGAAAAACACTTATTTTATTTAAATTATTAATTAAAAATATGGTAGTTTTATGACTTACAATATAATTGGTTTCCATGTCTGGAATTTTATGATGTTGGGCAAGTTTTCCATAAACAAATGATTGCAATTTGTTTATTTTAGCAAAACAATATTGCTATTTAGAAAATAAAGAAATATTTTTTTTTAATGTTTCTAAAAACAGTTTTAATTAAATTTTCATGATTTTCCATTGCAGACGAATAGTCTGTAATCGTAATGTATAATTACATACGTTAAACATTATTTTAAGATGTTGTTTCTTCAATTATTGAATGAAATAATTATGCTTTTCAAAAGAAACACGTGTTTCTTTTTTATGATTCTTAAACTAGAAGAAAAATGTTTTAATTTAAAATATATGATTTTATTTATCCTAAAAATCAGGTCATGAACAATTTTTTGTAATAAAAATTCTTGTAATCAATATTATAATTTGTAAAAACATATTTGCGACAATATGCGGAGTAAAACAAACTTTTTTCTATTGATTCACTTGCATAATAAGACTAATGTAAGTTTTTTGTTGATTTTGTAAAAAAAAAGTCTAGAATTAGCGCTGTTTACAATTTTCCAGTGATTGCAAATTAATGAATTTGAAAACACAATTCATTAACAATGAAACATTATATTACCATATGTTACACTATCGATTTTCTTGTTGTCAACTTACAAAACCTTACGAAATTTCATTCCTGTCCTATTTTGGTATTAACTTAATTTTATTTTTAGTACATTTTAGATATTTTCTATTGCCTTTCATGATTTTAATTCAAATTTCATTATAATCAAATCCGCATTTAATTCTATATCTTTCACTTTTTTTTGATAAAAATAAACTCGAATGATACGAACCCAAGCAAAACGCCATCATCCTCTTCCATATCATTATATTTTTTTCCCCCAAGATGAATTCAAAATAAATGATCCTGAAAAGGTATATTATTTGAGCTTTAGAATAGATATCAAAAAAATCATAATAATAATAAAAACTCAGTATAAGATAACGTCACCTACATAAATACATATAAAATCGTATATATATGTATATGTAAAATTCGCTATAATACAATACTTACTTTTCTGATCCCTTTTTCTTCGTCTGAAAGTAACAATCACCAATGTTAAAATACAAAATTGTATTCAAGAAATACTATGAACAAATTCTCATTCTGATCATTTGTAATAATCCTGTAGATTTACTTCCTCCTTCTTTTTTTTAGGTACGTTCGATATATACTATATGTATGGTATCAGGTATATTCCTACTTACTATACTTAAGACGACATTGCATTTAATGCGATTTGTATATGATTCAGTATTATATTTTTGATTCTATTCCTTGTGCTCATTTCTAGAATATCTTCTTCTATTCATTGTGATGTCCTAAAGAAATTCAACTCAACTCTTGATACTTTTTTAGCCTCGACTTCTATATATTGTACCATTATCATTGTATAGAATTTTCATCTTGGTTGAAAATTTACTTCTAGTAATATCTTGTAGACGTGATTTTTTTTTTTTGCTATCAAAAGAAAAGAACTCTTTTATAATATAAAAGTAAAATTTCACACATTTATACAAAACAAAATATATATGAAAAGGCTTAAATTAGAATCAGGTTATATGATCTTTGAAAATGTTGCCCAAGTAAGAAACTTTGTAATACAACGTGTTCCATCTTTGATAAGTATTTAGTTTAAGACAGTTATTTTAAGGTTTTGAATCCCCTTCTACCATTTATATGCAATTCAATTTATTATATTTCGACATTTTCAACTTTTTAACATTTTCGTAGAAAATTATTTTGTATCATTTTGTGTATCACAATTTAAACAAAGTTTCAAGAGTTTCTTTAATACAGTGTCTCAAAGCCAGTTTAAGATATACACATATATATATTAACTCAAATCTAGAACTTTTGTTTTGATCGTTACTAATAAACATAGTCGTGTATATAATATTAAATGACATGGCATCACCATTATTATGGTACTTCTGATTTTCTCAATTCAACTCTATGACATTTTATTGACACATTTGTCAAAATACGAGGAAGCTCTATAAAGGATACATGTAATATGTTTTTTATGTCATAACTATAAACTTCATTTTTAATGAAAAAACTTTTATTAAAAGTAAAGAATTCTATATTTTATGTATTTACATAAAAGTTTAAATTTTTAAACGTTCTTCTAAAGAATTTAGATATATAGTATATGCCCTGACCATTTTCATAAATTTTCTAGTACACTATAATACAGGTACTTTCTCTATACCACAAAAAGAAATATTACCAAATTTTCAAAGGTGAAATAAATATAAAATTTCAATTCTCAGTCTTTTGTACGATACTCCACTATTGACTTATTTCGCATTTTATAACCACTGATTTGGTTTGGTCATCTGATTTTTGACATTTCTGACATTTTGTATGTTTTATACGCTAAGACGATATGCAATCTTTTCAACTTCGTTCACAGTTTTCGTGAAAAAGATCATGTCAAGTGTTTTCATGTCACAAAATTTCACCGATCAAGTAAAATTAGAAACAACTAACGGATTTTGTAAATACGCATAATAGCCTATTTTCTTTTTGGATATAAAATCTAATCAGCAGTGTGAATTTACCGATGTCGTTAGCCTAGTTACAAGGCACTAATTTTTCGAATCAAGAGGTTCTTGGTTCCAAACCACAACAACGTCGGTAAACTTTCCCTCCGCTGTAACAAAAAAAAACACTAATGCTCGATCGTATAAAAAATTAATCCCATCGTTGGGATTCTATGTGACACCGATTCGGATAGCTGGAAATACCGTTTTCTTTTTTCTGTGTAGATGTCGCATAGTTATAGAGAAAGTAATTTTATTGACTATTTTTTGTAGTAGAAAATATCTAAGAAAGAAAATGTATTTATATAAAAGCTTTTTTTTTTTGAAGGTAAACTGTTTTTCCCCAAAATGATTTCTCATAATTTTTTTTACTTTCATTCCAAGTCTATTAAAATTTAGTTTTTCACATTTTATGTTCTTTTGGAGGAAATTTTTTACTGCAATTTGAAACTGATGCACAGTACACAGCGTTTTTGAATTTCCGTTGTAAGTTCTTTTTAAATTGCCATCCGGGTTGTGAGTATTTTTCCTGAAAATAAAATTTAATTTTTATATCTTTAAGAATTTTAAATTTAGTCATGGTTCTATTCTAGAGTTTTCAATGTGTTTTCTTTGGTGTTATTTTGTTGAATTCATTTCAAATGAGTTGTTTTGGGGAATATTATTTTGCATAAATTTTATGAAGACTTTAGAGATAGAAATCTTAAATGAATAACAAAACTTGGACTTTCGAATATACAATATAATACTGTAGTCAACAAAATTATAGAACACCCATTGGAATACTGACAAATGTACTAGGGTTAAACCAAGTGACGCTTCAGTCGGGTTTTCTAGTCGTTCGTCCAATGAATAAAGAAAAATTAATGAAGAGACATAGTAGAGAAAAATATTTCTAATAACACAGAAAAGTTTAACCATGCCAACCAACAACAATTATTCCGTTTAATTTTTTGTATACCATAAAAATATAGATGCAACCAATCTATACCAAAATAACAATGTTCTATTCATTCATAATTGAACAAAATTACGAATACTAAAACCTAATTAGCAAGAAAACTTTTTGGAAGTTCGTAAAGTGTAAAGAACCCCATTGCTCATACTGCGAAATTCAATTTGTTTCAATAAAACGCAAAAATTATTAATATGTAAATGAATGAAATTTGTTCATGGAAGTTTTGGCTAAAGCGAATTTTACAAGTTTTTTTTTTCAAATAATTTGATTTGTAATCATTTTTTTTTTAAATATAGAAAGCAAATGCAACGCCGCAGCAAGTGACAATCTATGATTTTGTAGTTCTATATTTGTTTCTAACGGCATAGGCGATATATTAGAAATATGTAAACGAATGATTAGGTAAATTTTTTGTCCTCTTACAAATGTTCTTCAAACAGAACGCCTTACGTATGTCATCAGAAAAAGTTACTGATTAGTCCAATGAATCGTAAATAAAACATTTCTACCATATAGGACCACAAAACGTACGAAAATATAATATTTGTTTTATTTTTAGATTTCTATAAATTACCTTAGATGTTGACTTATATTTTTCTATGAAATTTTCCATTTTACAAAGCATGATTTTTTTTTTATCTTATTATTTTATTGATAGATTTTGAGTTCTACCATCAGCAAAAGAAAAAATTGTGTTTTCTTGGGAAAGCAAAAATAAAATTCCAAAAAAAAAACGTAAATACTTAGTGAATGGGAATTATTTTCTTATTTAAAAATATTTAAAAAAAAGAAAAATTTTCTACAGTTCAGAAAAACTCGGCTTTCACAAAAAATACGAACTTATTAACTACTACAAGACGTCTAAAAATGTACTATAAGAAGAATTGATTGAACCATTCGTATTCATCAAAAATATCCACTTAAGCATTTAATTCCACTTAAATAAATTTTTTTTCCATCATCACGAAATCGGGTGAAAATGGGGTGGCCCTAAAAACTGTTACAAAAATGAAAGAAAAATTTTTACCATTAAAAAAAAAAAATATTAAAAAAATAAAACAAAAATAAAAGTTTTTTTCTTTTAATGGAAATCTCTGAAAGTCACCATCATTGACCGAATAATGTATATTTTCGCCCATTTTTCCACCCATTGAATTCGAATAGGAAAAATTAGATTCTAAAATAAAATACTAGGAAAAGGAAAAAATTTTTCATGTTTTAAATAAAAAAAAAAAAAAATCACAAAATATACAACGAACTTCATAGAATAAGTAAAATCCTTGTTCGTAACAAAAAAAAAACTAGGGAATACCCAATTATTGGCTAAATCCACCTTCGGGCAACAAGCAAGTAAAAAAAAAAACGTCACTGTAGATTACTTTTACGAATTAAGGCAAAACAGCAGAATTCAAATCATCGATTGGTGTTGGTTGGTTCCTTTTTTTTGCTTGTAAAAATCAAGGATCCGGCATCGCTATTCGCCACTTAATTTTCTGTTTTTCCGGATTTATTACCGGATCAAATTCTGGGAACAAAATAATTTATTTATTATGTTAGAAGTTTTTTTTCTTTTGCTATTGCTTTGATTGTTGATATATATTTTCTTTTTTATGAAATTCTTTTTTTGTTGACAAAATATATTTGGAACTTTCTTAAAACACTAAAAAAAAAAAAAAAAAGAAGAAAAAAAAAAAGAGGAAGATGTCACAGTAATGATTTTTATGGCAACCTTTTGTAACTTTTTATTGCCCTTAACTGTCATATTTATCGACCTTTTCGAGATGATATAAAAGTTAGTAGTACATCCATGAGAAAGGTAAACAATATTTACGTGATGTTTTCAGAGGAATATATTCAAACTCCTTCCAACAAAAGAATATCCTTCAAAAGAAAATGTTTGAAGCTAAATGAAAATACATTATTGCTTTCTTATAGTCTAAACAAGTAAAAAGTAAGACCAAGAAAGTCGTCATTAATTTTCCAAAGTGAATAACATATTTCAAGATCCTGTGAGTTCGAATTGTCGATTTTATAAAATGATGCTTGTACGCGAATTTCCTGTCGCCACAATAAGATTAGTGCACATTTTAACTCTCTTTTCTATTTAAATTGAGAAAATAATTTTCAATAATTTAAATGAAAATTCTTTATTTTCATTCTTTTTCTAATTTCGGTTTATTTCAATTAAAACGAAAAGAAGCTAAAACAAAAAATTGAAATAAGAAAATTTCCTGATTATGTTTGTTTCCCATTTTACTTAAGTTTCAATAAATATCACCATTTTTTTTTCCATTTCGGCTGTTATGAAAAAAGTCAAAGTAAAAGAAATAAGAAGAAAATGGTTGACCGCTTTGATGTGAATTCAGCTTTAGGCAAAATCTGTATTAATAATGCATCATTTTTTTTTTTGTATGATATAAAAAATGTATGAAAAATTACTTTTGACTTTTCCACAAGAAAATTCATATACAAATAAATATTTCCTTTTTGGTCGTGATTTTATTTTATGTTTATTATTATTATATTTTTTGTGCAGTAAAAATTTGACATTTTTGACCAAAAAAAAAATTCATATTTTTATTTAGTTTATTTATTATTTTGATGTGAGTACAGGGCTTTGGCATTTAAGATTCTGATCAAAAAAAGGAAATAATAGAACCAAAAATAAGACAGATTTTCTTCTTTTTTTAAAAACGTTTTTCATATTTTTATATGAAAAACAAAATGCTTTTCATCCCTTCTGTTTTTTTTTTGTTTTAGAGAAAACAACATAAAAATAATATAAAATATAAAATATTTGATTTCTATGCAAAATGAATAAATTAAATTTTGTTTATAACTTTTATAAACAAATATTTAGATATTCCCAGTGTAGACGTTGATTTAAAGCAAACAATCGACTGGTTTCCAAAAATTTGTATTAACTTTTTTAATTAATTCATAATTTTATGTAGTTAGTAAATGTTTTTGTTCAAATTTATTATTCCTGCTTAGATAGCAAAAGTCACCAAATAAGAAATCATTAAACAAAACTAATCAACAGTTCAAGTTTCAAGTATATTATGTCGATTTTTTAAATTTAAATTTCTTTCCTTCAAATTCGATAATTTTTTCAGAATTTTTGATGTCGTCTTCCATCCAGAAAGTTTTTCTATTTTTCGTTAATCTAAAATGCTAAAATTTTGCACTTTTTTTTCACATTGCTTAATGCAAGCAACAGTCTTTGTATAGGAGGTCCTTCAAATGTCTTTTGCTCAAACCAAAATCAAACACCTTAGCGTTATCGTTAGCTGACCTCAGCATTCGGGAAACCGGAAACATACATACAATTACTTCATGAGATAATGAACACCCCCGCCTCTTAAATAAATAGTTGCATTAGGCAATACTGTTCTGACAACTGAAGAATTTACAACATGCAAAATTTTTTATCAAACAAAGTTTGCCGTGAAAATTTTATTTAAAACAAAGGAAAATGTCAAATCTAGCCGGGTTTTTAATCTAATTCATAAAATATCCAAGTTCAATATAAATAGTATAAGAACTAATAATATGTTTCATTGGAAATATGGAAAAATTGGAAGTATGCCATTTGACGCTTCTAATAGAATAACACGAAATTTTAGTACAGTAAGACCTGAAGAAAAATATCATACAATAATTCGTAATACAGAAAAACCAATTGGTGAAATTGATAAACATGAATTCCCATCGGAAACAAGAATTCTATTGGATATTGTGGCCAGGTCTCTATATTCCGAAAACGAAGTATTCGTTCGTGAATTAATATCGAATGCTAGTGATGCACTGGAGAAATACAGGTATACAATTCATACAGCTGGTGAACATAAAAAAGACTATGAAAATATCCATCGTGGCCTAAAAATACATATTGGAACTGATAAACAATCGATGATATTAACAATTCAAGATACAGGAATTGGTATGACAAAAGATGAGCTAATTAATAATTTGGGTGTTATTACAAAATCTGGTTCGAGAAAATTCCTAGAAGAATTCAAAGAAAAAGGTGGTGGGTAATATTGAAAATTCTTCAAATATTATTGGACAATTTGGTGTTGGATTTTATTCAGCATTTATGGTAGCCGAAAAAGTTGAGATTTATACAAAATCATCGAAATTAAATTCACCAGGTTTGAAATGGTCATCTGATGGTTCGAGCAATTATGAAATACAAGAAGCTAATGGAGTTTTGTGTGGTACAAAAATTTTGATTCATTTAAAACCAGATTGCCGACAATATGTCGATGCAGAAAGGATTCGAAATATTATTAAAAAATATAGTAGTTTTGTTGGAAGTCCAATTTATGTGAACGGAAAAAAAACAAATGTGATCCAACCAGTTTGGTTGATGAAATTTAAAGAAGTCACCGAAGAACAACATAATGAATTTTATCGTTTTATTGGAAATAGTTTTGATACGCCACGTTTTGTTTTACATTACAGGACCTATGGTAGCTTTAGCAATTTAAACGACTGTGACATTAACCGATACTGAATACTGAATTAATTAATATCATATCTGAAACCCAACCTAATGATGAATGTGACAGTGACTACGAAGAAACAGTTTCATTAACTGCAGAAAAACTCTTGAATTAGCCAAAAAATTGGAAAATGTCATTATAGACATTGATCTAAACATTCAACGAACCTTAAAATCTCGTCGAAATTGAATAAAATGTTGCAGCGAATATCAGCAAATTTATGAAAATTTAGTAAAAGAGATAAAATCATTCGAAAAAATGTACATTATCAATGAAAATGAAGTCGAAACTACAACTATTTCAAGCGATGAAGGTGATGAGTTTAAATTACAGTACCGATAACGACATCGAATGAAATTTACTCTGACATTTTCTGACATATCATAATTACTTTTTTTTTTAAGCTATGCGAAATAAATATTTACATATTTCTAAAAATTATACTAGCTTTTATTTCCAATATTTTTTCTTTCGTACCTACAGACTCTATTGACGCAATTTTTATTTGTGTAAAACAAATCCACGTGGAACTGGTACTTAGCGTAAATTGAGGGACGGGTGAATATTGAAGAGTCTTTAATTTATATCAAAAGCATACAATTAATAGAGTTCTCAACTTGGATTCTGATTTGTTCACATTTGTACATGCCATCTCATTAATAGTATTTGTTGAAAAAAGTCCGTGTGATATAAAAATCCATGTAATATATTTACAGTCGTTTTTTTACAAATGCTATTAACGTGGAGGCATGCTTTGCAGTGCTGCAATAGTGGCAAAAATGTATACACAAAGAATTCTCTGTTTATTTTCTCTATGCTTATACTGAAAAGCGACAAGTAATGAGCAACTTATTTCATAATTATTTGTCTATACTGTCGTCCTAAGAACCAAAATAACATCAGTTGGTTGAGAACAACTAACCAATCATATTTGTGTATAAAATCATTATTTATCTTTAAGTCGTTGTCTTATTTATCAAAGATCGTAAAATTTTCTATGATTCATTATCGGAAGTTAAAATTCAAAAGGAATAAAATAACATTAAAATTGCATTAGCATAAAATATTAATAAAAAATAAAAATGTCGCTGAATTAAATTAGATTAATTTGATTTATGAAAATACTTTATTATGTACGCCTGAAACAACTTTTCAACAAATGTGAAAATATGGATTTTTTGTTTGATTCAAATAATATAAATAATTATACAAATAAATTTATTCAACATATTTTCGCATAATATGTTTTATTTTTGAAATTACATTTCCTCGATATGGAAATTATTATTTCAAGTATAAATGACATACGAGTACGCGAGATTTGAAGGTGATTGCAAGTTACTATAGTTTTATAGTTATCTTTTGTAGCCTATGGTAATATGCCAATTCTGTAACTAAGAAGTATCTCACTTTATTTGGCTCTCCTTTTGTTGATTCGTTCCTGACTATGAATTCAAATTTATTGTTACTAACTTCTTTATATTACTTCTTTACCAAACATAGCTGCAAAAATTGAATAGACAATGTCACGAACTAGAAATAAATTTCTTGAAGAACAGGCAGTATTTGGAAAACGAAAAAGTAGAAGACTAGCTGCTTCTAGTAACAACAATTTAGGAAAAAGGACACTAAGGCAGATGCCATACCTACGAGCGATGTGGCGATGTGGTGATGCTAGCGATGTGGTGATTTTCACTGACATATATGTATATATTCTGTATATCAACTCCTTTTTTCGAGTGATCTGCTTGTTTAGGTGATTTCGATGTTTATATTTCTTTTTTGAAATATTCGGTTATGAAAAGAAATTGAAAAAATGAACGAATTTATGTTAAAATCAAGTGATGTGTTTGTTAAGTGTGGTATAAACACTGTTTGGTGGAAAGATTATTGCTATTCATAAGATTCCACGAGGAAAGCGTAATATTTTTTGGATGGATTTGCCAATTCTTCATTATGTAAGAGCAACATTAAAATGATATGAGGCTGACGATATTATCTACAATAAAACAATATGAATCGAGCTAATTTCTGCTAACTTCAACCCATAGAAAGATATTGGGCTTTATTGAGAAATGTTTTAAATAAGTAGGGATAAGCAAAAAAACTATTATCAAAATCTTGGCGACTATGTACTTCATGTATGGCACAAAAGTAACCAACGAAGTTAAGCAAAATATTTTGAGACCTGTGCAAAAAGTAATTCTAATATTTTCTCGGTAAACAATTAAAAAAGAAAACTAATCTAAATATGTTTTAATTTAAACTTTAGGTTATGAAGTTGGAAAAAAATTGAACTGGCTTAATTAGCTTTTTGTAGCCATTTGAAAAGAATGCAGAATATAGTGAGACACTTCTTAGATTTGTAATGAATAGTGCTAAATGTATCTGTCCATCTGTTCGTGTACACGATAACTCAAAAACGCGTTGTCGATTTAAACTAATCTTAATATATGTTATATAGGTTGTTGATATCTTTCCTGAATTCGGTCTTCCTTTTGAGTAAAATGAGTAAAAGGTAAGCGACTTGATTTTAATTGATTAGTGTCAAATCTAAGAAGGCAAAACAAAGTTTGGCCCAATGAAATAATAGAACGTTATTAGTTTTGTTTCTTTTGTCGTCACAGTTTATTCATTCCTTAACTATGAATCCTATTTGCATGATAGGAAGTTATCAAAAAATCGGCTATAAGCCAATTTTAAGTTTCTATATGTATTTTTATGTTTTCAATTTTAAATGCAAATTTATGTGAAAAAACCAATTTAATTTCAAATCAAATTTTCCATTTTTTTTTTAACACGTAAATAAAATTTTCCGATGCTAGAAATTCAATTTTATATTTTCAACGGGAAAAAAATCAAATGACTACAGTTTAAGTAAAGTATGTAAAAAAAAATCTGTCTTGATGTAGATATTAAAAATTAAAGTTTTCATGATGCTTAAAGTAATAAATTTTATTATTTATTTAAACTTTTTTTTCTGTTTAAAACTACCGCATTTCGTAGACAGTCAACTAACTAAAGTTTTATTTGTGGGATGCATAGAGCATCTCTAGCATAATAAGGACGACTTTTTCTTGTGTTTTATAGAGTATAACTATGTTTATATATATATATATATATAAGTGCTATAAGCACTTATGTAAACCTTGTATAAATTTTGCAGACTTTTCTATGGCATTGTGGAGACGATGAAACATAATGCAAACATACGACACATAATATTTCTTCATAAGCGATGAAAGTGAATTTGTTTGTTTAAAATATTTTTGAATAATAGATAAATATGAAACAAGAAATAAGCAATTGGAAAAACATAATATCTTTGAAATATTTAAGTTTGTAATTAAAGCATTTTCTTCTATTTGTACCAATCGAATGTATTATTAGTAAAATTTTAGTGATTATATTTTGGGAATCTAAAATTCGTTACTAGATTAAATAATGGCATTCAAAGTTCTTATAAAATATAAACAATATTAGAGTTCCTTTCAGATTATCTTATTAGGAACATCTAGAATTCCCTATTAAGTGGATTAGTCATATTTATGAAACTAATTTCATTTATTTTGAGTCAAAAATTAGCGAATTAGTAAAGATGATGAGACTTTCTCAGCAACTGTCTATCTCAACTAGTAGTTTTTTTTTAGAAGATTCTATGCAGTCTAAAATATCTTGTAAAGGGTGCTTATTAAAATTCTGGTACTCTTGTTTTTTTTTAAACACAGGTTTTCGATCCCAAACTATTCATTTTCTAGATTACATCTTTAATATTACTCTAGTATAAATAAAATTTCAACTTGTAGTCCCTATTCACGTCATTATACAGATCGTGATTTCCACTGTTCGAGTGCATGTTCCGTTCAGGAGGCCTATTCTCGAATTTAATCTAGTTTACTAGTACATATTCTAGTCGATTCGTATCTTTCCTATTCGTACCAGTTTAATATGTCGTATTCTCGTATCAAGAGTTTCGTCTACGAAAGAGGTAAATAAAAAATCATTGTGTGATCAAAAATATTGTAAAAAGCACATTTCCGTAGCCAAGAATTCATTTTTGGCTAATTAAATCCAATTGAGTGGTTTTCGTATTCTAATGAACACGAATTCACTCACATACAGATTACCAGAATACCGATTTTGTAAAACTCGAATCGATTTACCATATTCCCGTATACATACTAGTAAACTCGATTGAGTTTGAGATTAAGCACCCAGTTTACATAGAACTGGCTAATATTATTTTAATATCTTTTTTTTTTTTAATGATTTTCATTCATAAAGCTTTAAAATAAAATCTTTTTTTCGTTTCATTTTTTTCTTAATGATAAAATCTTCAAACAAAAAATGATTTGTTACTAAGAAGTTTTTTAAAATTCAAAATATTAATATTTGTTTAAAAATTAAATGCGAAAAAAAAATCTTGTCTTGAAATCGTCATTCAGTTATATTTAAGTTGTTGTTGTTTTCTTTCGCGTTATGATTACTTTGTACTAAACATTTTTTTTTAATTATAAACAAGTAAAAATTCATAAAAATATTTTGTTGATTTTAATTTAATAACGAAAAAAGGTAGATACAAGCTTTTATATTCGTATTTATAAATTTTCCCAGCGTAACTTAACTAAAAGATGAATGACCATATTAAGAAGTAAACGTTTTATTTTCAGTTTATTTATAACAAAAACAAAAATTTCAAAGGCCCGAGTCAATATTTTTTCTGTTCTTTTGTTTTTTTTTTTTTTTGATCATCAAAATTAGTATACTTAAAATTGCATTAAAATAGTCAAAAATACTTTAATTAATGTTTTTATGAAACAAACAAAAAAGTTGTTATATAAAACTTTCTTACATAACATAAACTATCAAAGGTACAAAAATCTTTCAACAAAGTGTTCACGGTTTATTTCTAAAGTCTAAACTAAATTCCGCAACAATTGGAAATATTCTAGAAAAATGAAAATGCCATCTAGTAGAAAGGAAATGCAAATGTGTTTATATGGATTAGAATTTTTTAATTTTCACTTTTTCAAAGCTTTAAAAAATGAAAAGTACGACACAAAATTTTCAAGGGATAAAAAGTGGTACCAAAAAGCATAAAATAATGATAGTTTCCAATTTAGGCACGTCTGCAAGCATCACCTTATTAATAGTTGCTGTATTTTATTGGGAATTCTATCGACGCTTACCATACATTTTATAGTTTCTTAATTAGCGCCGTATAATATTGGTCACTAAATTAGCAGGTGGTTCGAATATTCGAAATTAAAAATTTATATAAGAGAAATCGTTCTTTTGAGAAAGTAAATTAGCGCCCGATAGAATTCCCAATAAAATACAGCAAGTATTTGTTAAAATGAATCTGTGCGATAAAAAATTTAATGTATTTACAGTCTTTTTTACAAATACACCAATACCTCACTTTGCGTCGGGGTTACGTTCCTTAAAAACACGACGCAAATTGAAACGACGCAAAATGAATTAAGATTTTCTATAGCAAACCATGTAAAGATCGAAGATAGGTTCCAGGGTGACGAAAATACTACTTTTTGAAAAGAAAATTGAACAAAGTAAACATTAAAAGAACAAAAATAATATAAAATTTTATTATACAAAAAACAAAAAAAACGTGTTCAATCAAAACAAAATAAACTATTCAATTAATTTATGAAAAACAAAATTAAAATTAATCACATTCTGATGAATCCATAATGGGTGTTGTCGTAAGTCGGCTTTCTTTCACAAAAAATTGGTCCAATGTTTGCTGAACAGTTTTTTTTTCAACCTAAAATAAATGTCTTTGTAGCAATTGATATTCGTAGCTACCGCCTGGGACACTTTAAAACTCCTTCCGCTGTCAGGATCGTTTTTTAAAAAAATCTCCATAGCTTCGTCAATCAAACACATCGCTTTGGAAATTTGTTTTGAGGTTAAATTTTGTTTTTCGGAGATTTCTATTGAACGGTCACTGTCACCTTCTTCATTAGCAAATTGCAATTCCAGTTGCAATAGTTCTTCATTAGAGAATTCTTGGTTGTGCGAGGTTAGCAATTCATTTATGTCAGTCTCCTCCATACCTTCAAAATTAGACTCTCTAGCTAAATTAGAAATTTCATGACGAACAGCTGGTGTACCGTCATTTTCTGCAGCGCATATTCGGTGAACACATTCAGGCCATATTTTGCGCCAAACACCATTCATGCAAGATGGTTTAACCTCCTCCCACGAATCAGAAATAATTTCTATGGCTTTCATAATGTTGAACTTTTTCCAAAACTCTAGCATGGTAGTCTTATCTTGTCCATCAGTCTCACTTAAAAGAAGTTTAAATGTTCGTCGAAGGTAATAACTTTTAAAAGTCGATATTACTCCCTGATCCATCGGCTGAATAACCGGTGTCGTATTAGGCGGCAAAAATACAAATTTCACGTTTTCTGACAACTCATCAACATAAACTGGATGGTTAGGAGCATTATCTACTAGGACCAAAGCCTTGAAGTTTAAGTTTTCCTTGTTGCAATAAGCTTTAATTTCTGGAATAGCACAAGTTAAAACCCAGTTTTGAAATAATGATGTTGTCATCCATGATTTTTTGTTTGCTCGCCAGTGGACAGGAAGCAGATTCTTTGAATAACCTTTCATAGCTCTTGGATTTTCTGAGTGATAAATGAGAAATGGTTTAAATTTAAAATTACCATTTGCATTACCACCAAGAAGAAGAGTCAGTCTATCCTTGCTAGCTTTAAATCCATCTGTTAGAAAACAAGAAAAAAATTAAAGACTCGAATCCAAAACAATGCAACCTCGAAAACCTAACGACGCACAGTGAAAATTAGTACTAATTAAGCAGCGACGCAACTTCGAAAAAACGCAAAACGGAACGACGCAAAGCGAGGTATTGGTGTACTATTAAAAATTAGGCGCGCTTTGCAGCGCTGTAAACGTCTCGTCAATTTATATAGAAATGATTACATGTAGTGGTACTTCTAAAACAAAAATTATTTCCATACTTTTTTTGATTAAAGGAATAGAAATCAAGATATTGGTGAAAAATGTTAAATACTCGTAAAAAAAAGAAAATATTGGGTAAAACAACGTGAGCAATGAGGATTTGTCCATAATTTATTGCATGAATTAGGTTTTGGCAATGAGTCATTTTTATACCCTTTGGTAGATATGGATATTAGTTTTGTCACTACATTTGTCACGCATGCAAGTAGTCATCAGAGAAGTATTTCCCATTTATAGACGTGCACATAATCAAAGTTATATCGATTTATACATATCCGTCCATCTATCTGGGTACAAGATAACTCAAAAACACGTTATCTGATTTTGATGAAATTTACAATGTGAATTGGTTATTCATTAACTGGATTTGTTTTAATTTCAAGAAAATCGGGTAAGAAGAATCCAAATTATAAAACCAAAACCAAAGTGATCACAAAGTTTTCATGTTATTTTTTTTTTTCGTTTTTCGGATGTAATTGAAAAATTTTCGCAGCAATTTTATTTGTATTCATTTCATGCGTTGCTTACAATGCCATGCTCAATTTTATTAAAATCGGTCGAAGGGTACTGAAGAAAGAAAGAGCTGTAACAAAACAAAAACTTGCTCATGCATTTTTTTCGATGTATAATACTTTAAAAGCTATTATAATATACAGATTTGAAAATAATTTGCATAATGGATTTACGCTATTAGGATCCAGGCTACCCGCGAATTAAGCAAATTTCAAAAAAAGCTTCAAATATTAGTTTCGGTTGTTTTTTGTCTTCGAGTTAATTCCTTAAACTTTTTAACGTTGTTAACTATTATCTCGTTTTCATGCCGACTTCAAAATTAACTTGAAATCGACTTCAAATCAGATTCGAATTGACAGAAGCCTGCAAACAAATTTTTATTTTCTTGATTAGGTTTCATACTCTAATTTAAATTCTCAAGTAAATCTGAAATCGATTTGGGTTTTTACATGCACGTTCCAAATTGATCAGAAACAAGACAAGATAAAAAGAACTTGTTATATACCACGTTTTTAAATTTTCTGTTTAATCATATAAACTTGACAATTCTATGTATTAATAAATACTTTTTTAAACATTTTTTTTCTGAACTAACTTTTCATACAAAAGAAAATGTACTGAAATTTAATGCAATTTTGCTTAAAGGTGGCTAAAAGTATTAAAAGAATGCATTGTCATCGTGTTCTGAGCTATTCTAAAAATTTCAAATGTCTAGCTAGTCGGGAAGTTAGTTAAAAATCGATTTGTACTGAACAAACAGTTAATAAAAGCATGGTAAAATTATTGTGATTGGTTCGACTAAAGTTGAATTCAAGTCGATCCAGGTTTATATCCACAATTTTTGGGTTGAAATCGACCTCAAGTATATCATGTAAACGAAGTATAAAAGTTCTATTTCTACCATAGGACATTAAAAAATCGCATATATGCCGATTTTAAGTTACTATATGTTTTGCTATTCAGCGTTTGATTTTGAAATAGTTTTTAAGTCTCTTGTCTAAATAACTTTCCATGATAATTTTATTTGGTTTTCTAGTCGTAAAATTTTTTGTGATTAGTTATGCTTTATTAGAGTATAAGAAAGTAAATATATACATATTTACATATATATATAAAACCTGTTATATGATAACAGTTTATGTAAATACAAGGAAGAAAAAAATCTGTTCATTTTTGTCTATTTTTTTTTTTTTTAATTTAAACAATTTTCACCTTAATAAATTTTCATATTGAAAAGCTTGTTACCCAGGCTTCTATTGATTCTTCTTTGAATATCAATCAAATAAAAAAAAAACACATTTCTCCTAAAACTGAGATAATTTGGTCTTCTATATGAGCCAAAAAAACCAATCATATTAAAGGCTGAATTATAATAGGAAGTGCCAAGCATAGTCGAACTTCTTACGGAAATGTATCATGAATCGTATCGTGTAATTATAATATGCATAGAGACGTGGTTTCTTTAAATTTGATTTCCGTTTCGTTATGTTTAAGGAATACAAATCAATTAGTAAATTTCGTACGGAAATTTTGACAGTTGAATTGCAAATATTTTACACATCAAATATGTCTCGGCGATTTGGTTTTTTATGAAAATTAGTTTTCTAAACGATTGCCTATTTTTTAAAATAACTTTTAAATTACCAAAAACAATCCAAAAAAAACACAGAGTTCTTTGACGACGTGCTGTTAAATGCTTATTCCTGCTTATGCACATTATATGACGTGCATAAGCTAGCATTCATTAAATTTTGTTGTCTATACTTATAGTTTGACTCTGCTTATTATAATTTCTGCTTAAGACTTCCAGAATTAATCTACGTACCTGTTGGTTGGAACAAGAGATTTAAAATCTCAAGTTTTGTTTGAACACGTCAGTAGTTAACTGGGTTGGTGGTTATCATTACTTTCGAGCTTTTTCTTTGTATTCAAATACTCTTTTCTTCCATTTTAAATTAGTTTTTTTTTTCAGTATTCAGCGCGAATCTCTATCTCAAATCTCGTGAAATCGCGGAAATTTCTATATTTTTTTTTAATAAACCGGTTTAATGCAACAAAAAAAAATTTTTTGAAATAGTTTTTTTTTTTAATAAAAGAACAAATTTTTTTCTTTTTTTTAGTTATATTTTAATGTTCAATCTGATCGAACAGAAAATTAAATACAAATTCGTTGTTTCGGATTAAGTTGTGCGCGCACACCTTTATTTCGTTATTTAAAAAAATCGATTTAAAACTGAATAAAAGAAATAATAATTTAAAATTCATAGTGGTTTTGTATGATTTGAATTAAAAATTTTAGAAATATGTGTTTAAATGTGATTTTTAACAACGTTCAGGGAGAGACTATCGATGTTTAGCAAAAAAACAAGTCGTTTTGAAAGGAAACAAAAACAAAAAACTTGAAAATTTTAGATTTATTCTATTCGAACGGTGACAACTTTGCAACTTTTCAACTTTTGTCACAAGAATATTGTTTTTCCGTATTGTTTTCAAAACAATTATTTTTATGTACTATGATTTTCAAGCTTTTTATAGTGATGCACATTGAATACTAAATTGGTGGCCCTGAATTATATGCGTATAGAAAAAATTATTTTATGTTGTTTTTTTTTTTTTTTAAGTGCAAAACAATGTCGCCAACTTTTTTGTAGTGCTCTTCAAAAGTGTTATAGGAAATTGGCAACTAAAATAATATTTGATAATTTTTTAATATACTTAAAAAAAAACACATGAAAATTTTGTTATTTTTTTCATAAATATTGAAAAGGAAAATTCTTTCATAATGTTTGCCGTTTATTCATCTATTTTCGAGCCAATTAAAATGGTAATTGAGGGGGTGTTTTTTAAGAAGTCTTAAAATAAGTTTAAGTTTGTATATTAATAACTGGTTCTTTAAGAAACAATTTCTGATCAATTTAAATTAATTATTTTAAACAAACTTTTATTCCCGTTCGAACGATATAAAATTCAAGTTTTAGTCTAAAAATAATTTCCCAAAAGTTTTTTTTTTTTAATAAAGCAAACTTAAAACGAAGTCCAAAATTGATTAAATCGATCGAATAGAGAAAAGTTTCTCGATTCGATTTTATTTCTGTATGAAAATCTTTAAAATCGTCTTTTTATTTGAATTAAGATTAAATTAAATATTCAATAATTTATTTGATACAAGAAGCGCCAGTGCTAGTGGCATTTTCTATTTCTATCACAGGCAGGATTTGTGATAATCTTTTTTAAAAATTTGTTGCTAGTTCTTAAAAATGTTGCATTTTTAAGGTCAGAAAAATTACAAATTTTGAAAATTTTTTCGAAAAAGATGTAAAAATTTTTACACCAACTATCGTAAAAAGAAGAAAAATTGTGAATTTATTTCGTGCAGCGAAAACATCATTAGATTATACAAATTACGTTATTCGTTAAACATTTTGTATTCAAAACATTCTACATTTTTATACTTCATCTGTTATCCAAAAGATGATATTCGATGTCATCTTCTATTCAAATCTCAAACTTAACCAAGATGTTGAATTTAACTGTAATTTTATACTGATTTTATTCAGACAGCTCAATGGAACAATTTTTATTCAATTTGGACTTTATCTCACAGGTTTATTCGTTCAAATCGATTATTGAATTGATTTATGTGATCTTATCCCACTTTTTTTGAAGATAAAGATATTTATTATTTCGTGATAATTATAGTTTTCCCTTAGCTTGGATTTTAGGACCGAGAAATCAAATTATGTACACTCAAAGATTAAACTTTGCATTTCGATATTTATTACAATTAAAAATTAAAACTACTTACGGACGTTCCTCTCATATTCGATGAAAAGATTTAGTCTACTTATTGGATGGAACTTCCATTTAAAATGGTTTCATATTCTGGTAGCATTAATTAGTCATTTGATTGCTTGATTCTAAAATCTTTAGAAATTCAATTAAATAAATTTATTTAATAAAAAAAATAAACTTTAATGAATTTCAATATAGATAGTTCGTAAATTTTTCTATTAGTACGAATATCATGGACCACAAATAAGTTATATCCGATTATTGAATGAAACATCTAACAATTTCCTCACTTTATTCGATAAAAAAAAAAAAACAATAAACAAACAAAAAATTCTTAATAACGTTAGAAAACATTTTCTTTTTCTTCTACTACACATCCTTAGAAAAAACTGTTCCTTCATTCTTAATCACTTAATATACTACAAGAAAATGTTCCATCAAAGTATAAAACTACTATCAACGCAAAAAAAAAAGAAAAATTAAAACTTCTCGAGACATTTACTTCTAGAAAGTTTATCTTTATCGTTTTTTTTTTTGTCTTCATAAAGTAATACAAGTTTTCTTCTTTACAACAACATCAAAAAAGAAAGATCCTTGGAATTAAATTTGTTACTGTACCTTCAATCAATAAACGATGAAGATTAAGAAAGCTTACGACCATTCAAAATCTCCCTTGTGAATATCACTCGGACGTCGGTATATCGCCATCATCGACATTGTTCATATTCATCTTATGCCATTGCGTATAGTGTTGTCTGGCGTTGAAAATCTTCAAAATGAGATCGCCTTCTAGTATGTATAACCAACTCCTTCCAAATCTACAGTATTTCTATGTATGATGGTGAAACCACATGGTAGAATTCCTGTTAAATATTATACATATATATAAATATATACATATTATAATATATTTATAAATTGTCTGAAAAAAAAACTCCAATGGTCGACAAGGGTATATATAAACGTAAAAATTCATATTCTAAAGGTGACAAATACATATGTAATCAGGTATCTTGATGAGCACATAATCCACAACAGGATGAATTTATCCGGAAAAAGGGTAGAGAAAAAAAATGAGAATTGAATGAAATAAAAATGGGCTGGGGTGAAAAAATCCATATACCCGGGATATACATATATCTATTACCCATTCTTTCCATAAAAGAGCTTTATCCTTAAAATACATTCATTTAGGTTACCGGATATACCAAGTTATGAATAGAATAGTCAATAGTGGCAGACGAACAAGTCGACTGTGTATATAGGATGGAACAGGAAAACGGAATAAAATGAATCTCATTCGTTCAATAAATCCATAAGTTATATTGTCACATTCGACGTACAATATATGGTGGGATATTTTATTGGATTTATTGGGTGGTGGATTTAGGTAATATACATCATTTTTTTCTCTTCTCTAGATCCTATAAATGCTACAATATTACACCTTTTTTTTCTTATACATTATATGTAAGGACCTAATATAACAAATCCGTTTTCTCGATATTGAGATGAAGTGAAAATAATTAATTCTCTTGGGTTTGGTAGTAAAAAATAGGCTGAAGAATTGTCTGAATGAATCATATTTTCCATGAAATCCTTTAATAGAAAAATGAGAAGTGGAGTTTCTATCAGAATATACGTGAAAGGCATTTTGATAAAGTTTATCTGTAATCGATCATAATTTTGATTTGAAAAAAAAATATGAGTAGGCATTGTGTCCTACATGAGATTCTTTAATTTAACTATTTTCGCAACGTATATAGTAGAAAATTTTTATGTACATAAAATTTTTAAAATATTAATTATTTTTACTGAATTTATTTAATTTTTCTTTAGCAAATCAATTAAAAAACATTTTTCCTTTTTTTCATATTTTTACAGGCTCCTGATGTTGCAACTATGGAAACGACGGATAGCTCTATTTACATACGCTTAATCCGTAAGTATTTAATTTAAAATATTTTCATTATATGGATTTTAAATTAATTGAAAATTTACCACAGCGTTCTTTATTCGGTTTAAATATTTAGGTTAAAAAAAAGAAAATTGAATTATTGGGTAGTCCAAAAAGTGTTGTCGGTTTTTACTAACACATGGCATTTGTAATTTTTTAATGCTTGATTGAGTATTACAAATGTCAAACATATATTATTTTTTAATAATATAGACTAATGTTTAGTTTTTGTAGAAGCCACAGGCAGAAGGATACGTGCCATGTATGGTGATGGTACATGCCAGAATTTGTTTCTAAAACTTCGCTCTGGAAAATTCTCGCTTCAAGATGCACAGCACCCTGGTAGGAGATTAATGAGAATCAATTAAAGGCCTTGATTTAAGTTGATCGAGACATAACGGTTTGCGAAGTTGCAAAGAAGTTAAATTGATTCGAAACAAATGTCGATGAACATTTGGCTTGGATACGTAAAAACGCTGGATGTTTGGATTCTACATGAACTTAAAGAAATTCATTTATATTAGATATTTTTTTTTATTTTATAGTAAAAAACCGATTAGAATTTCCGGACTACCCAATATTTTATACACAAAAAATTTTACTCGTACGTACTTTGTAACTATTTTCTATACAAAATTCAATCATGTAAAGTGCTTTTTAATAAAAAATTACAAGTTTTACAAATTTTCAAATCATGATAATTTAAAAAATATATACCAATACGTTCACTAAATAAATGAAATTGTAAGCGCAAGTTCTATAAAGGATTAGTGGAATCAACCAAACCTGAAAATATGTACTCCTACTTAGTCCTCAGCTGCTGTATAATTTGTTTAGGGATACTTGCGTTATGTCGCGAGATATGATTTCTTTATTTTACTATAAATTTGGCTTACTAATCTGAACAAAGGAAAAACAGAAATCGTCGAAGTTAGAAATCTAACCTGATCGTTATCAGTACTACTAATGAGCTACGAAGACATAAATTCTTTTATCTCTTGCTTTTACTTTATTGATATTAGCTAAATAATACTAATTGTATTTTTAAATTATACAAAGCTAATTACTTGCATACAACGCATAAAAAAGACACTAAATCAGACAGAGAATCATAAGCTTTTTTGACTTCGACCCACTTTTTCAGTTCATGTATTTCCGCGACCCGCATTTTCGTCGGATCAACAAAGGATGGATATTGACATAAATAAGTTACATTTGAAAATGTGGTTGGATAACATAATTAAAAAGAAAATTTGGCAATTACGAAAAACTAGAATACTAATGGGGTATTTGAAAAAGACCTGGGACAAAGTTGGTTTATTTTTAAACATTTTTTATTCATATTCAAATAATATGTTATCAAACAAACTATTCTAAATATTGCCCATTTGAGTCACTAAGCTGTTATCATTTTCCTGGTAGGGCGATTATTCCTTCTTTGTGGAACTTTTGGGTTTTGAAGGAGTAAAACCGAAACAAGTTATTTATTATATTATTATAGGCTTCTTTACAACTCATATTTAGATTATGGTATATGTATACACTTTCGCTGCTCTAAATGTCTAAATATTGGAATAGTATATTTGCTGCGTTTTACTTGCCATTCCTTACTCTGGAGCAGGGTAAGTGGTAAATAAAACGAGCAGGAGTAGGAGCAAGTTTTAGTTCAAATGTTGGTAGTGCTGCTTAGCAGCCATATTGTAGTGAATTGAGAAACGTCAAACATTTACAAACATATTTTGTATATAAAACAAATAATACAATAAAAGACACAAAGGCTACTTTGTGAAAAATAAAAATAAGGAAGAATATTTCATTTCTTTAACAGCCGAATGTCTTTTCGTGCTTAAAATTATTATAATTTTAATTATTATACCTATTATAATCTTGAATACAAATTATATTATTTTTATTTTACCTTTTTTCAATCGGCGCCATTTTCTACATAAATAATTAACAGATTTCTAAACAGTTCTACCAACATTCTAGGTTTAATTTTACAGAAAATTTTTTAGCTAATACACTTTGTACGGCAGAAAAGTGAACTAATTTCGGGTGTAATAGTTACACTTGGTATGAAAGTAGTGTAGGATTTGCTCTTTTTGTTTTCGATGTAAACATTTGCTGTAGCCCAGAGTAAGTGGTAAATAAAACGGACTTATTATGTACGATATTTCCACCCAAACAGAGTCTGAATAAATTTAAGAACAGATTTTGGTAAACATATGCGTATAGTGCGAACATTATGCATTACTGAAGAGCCTTTATTTTGCATCACAACGAAATTTAAGTTGTTTTTCTAAAATATTTAATTAGTAAACACAAAATGTTTGTGTTTCATCAATTCTGGACGCTTCTGTTTGATGGTTTTCAATACTTATTTTCGATATGTTAAGATTCTAAGTCATCTCTTGTGTCGTTAAATGTCGATTGGATTCGATCAATACTTTTATTTGGTCGTCATCAACAACTTACAAACTTCTTCCCTCATCCCAATATAATCGTATGTATTAAACTCTATCCCAAATACATCTTTTTCTTCTAATCCTATTTAATCAATTTAAAATTTAGTTCATAATTTTTATACTTAACCAAAATTAAGAAAAAAATGTATATTCCCAATTTCTGGAAAATAGAAATTCATAAATATTGAATATATTCATTAATTTTGAATTTAATTAATAGAAGAAAAAAATACATATTTAATTTATGTGTCAGTGATTATATATAGGAAGAAAGCATACAATTCTATAACATAAATTGGCAGTAATTTATTTATTTATTTATTTTTTTTATGCCCTATGGTAGGCACTATCAGAGGGTATATTAGTTTTGTCACTAAGTGTGTAACGCATAGAAATAATCATCGCAGAAAAATTTCAAGTGTATGGTTGTGCAGGGAATCAAAAGTTATATCGATTTATGCATGTCCGTCCGTCCGTCCGTCTGTGGACAAGATAACTCAAAAACGCGTTATCCAATTTTGTTGAAATTTAGAATGGAAGTTGCTTATTCCTTAACTGCATTAACATTTCAGCAAAATCGACAGAAGGGGAGGGAAGTTATTAAACAAAAACCAGGGTGACCAGAAAGTTTTGTCGTTTTTTTTATATAGTTTTTCGGATTTAACTAGAAAATTTGTGAATCAATTTTGTTTAAATTAATTGTATTGGTTAAATACGGAAATAGACGATACCAAGTTAAATTTTAGCAAAATCGGTCCAAGGATAGTGGAGAAAGAAATAATCCTAGGAGAAAATAAGTTTGTCCATAAAGTTTTTTTGATGTACTTTAAAAACTAACAAACTGATTTAAATAAAATTTGCGGATTGGATTTATCCTATTAGAGCCTAGGGTACCTGCGAATTAGAGGAAATTTTGAAAAGAGGAAACAAAGTTATGAAGAAAAAACCTTGAAATACTGTTAGATTTGACTGTTTTTCCGCCCCATTTCTACCATAGGGCATCAAAAAATCAGCTATAGGCCGATTTTAAGTTACTATATGTTTTTTTTTTTAAATATGTAAATGAAAATGTTATATCATTTTTTGAATAACAAAAAAGAAAACTTCTAAATAAATTTATACCAAAATATTTAGGTTATGTCGTGGATTAACGACAAATCATATTATAATACAAAAATTGTGTGTCGTTAGTTTAAATTGGTTATATATTGTATTTAAAACCATTAAAGGTGGGGGGGGGACCGTGTTCCCTTCTCATGTGCCTAATAAAATACTTTTCAAAATCCCATTCATTAAAATACCATATAGTATTTTTATGCCCTATGGTAGGTACTACCAGAGGGTATATTAGTTTTGTCACTAAGTGTGTAACACATAGAAATAATAATCGGAGAAAAATTTCAAAGGTATGGTTGTGTAGGGAATCAAAAGTTATATCGATTTATGCATGTCCGTCCGTCCGTCCGTCCGTCCGTCCGTCCGTCCGTCCGTCCGTCCGTAGACAAGATAACTCAAAAACGCGTTATCCGATTTTGATGAAATTTATAATTTGAGTTGCTTATTCCTTAACTTGGTTTGGTATTGCATTTGAGCCAAATCGATCCACGGGGGGCAAAGTTATAAAGGAAAAACCAGGGTGACCAGAAAGTTTTGTCGTTTTTTTCGTTATGGTTTTTCGGATGTAATTGGAAAATTTGTGACCCGATTTTGTTCAAATTAATTATGTAGGTTAACTGCATAAATAGACGATACCGAGTTAATTTTCAGTCAAATCGGTCTAAGGATAGTGAAGAAAGAAATAGTTGTAGCCTAAAATAAGCCTATTCATAAAGTTTATCCAATGTATTTTAAAAAGTTATATACGGATTTGAATCAAATTTACGAAACGTGTTTATACTATTAGACGCCAGCCTACCTGTGAATTTGGGCCAATTTGAGAATGAAGAAACGAAGTTATGGAGAGAAAAACCTTAAAATATTCAATTAAGCAGAAAGTTCGTGGCGTTTTTTTTCCAATAGTTGGCTTTAGAATCGTATAACTTTAGTAGTTCTAATCCTATCAAGTTATGTTATAGCGCGCTGAAAAGGTGACATCTTATAGAATACTTAGAAAAAAAAATTGTGAAATTCTGGCAGAACAAATTGGGGTAATTGGGTTTTGAAAATGAGCCAAAATTCTGAAAAAAATTCCCTATATTAATGCTCCATGTTTGGTATTACCGTCCGTCCGTTGACAAAATAACTCAAAAACGCGTTATGCAATTTTGATGAAATTTAGAATGCTACTTGGTTATTGCTATAGTAGTTTTGGTATTGCATTTCAGCAAAATTGACTGAGGGGCAGCGAAGTTATTAAGGAAAAACAGGTGCGGCCATAAAGTTTTGTCGTTTTTTTATATAGTTTTTCGTATTTAATTGGAAAATTTGTAAAGCAATTTTGTTTAAATTAATTATATTGGTTGACTACATTAATAGACCATACCATTGTAAATTTCAGTGATATCGGTCTCAGGATAGTGGAGAAAGAAGTAGTCGTAGGAGGAAATAACCCTGTTCAGAAAGTTTTTTTGATGTATTTTCAGAACTAATGCACTGATTTGAATGAAATTTGCAAATTAGACTTATGCTACTAGGGTCTGAGTTACTTACAAATTAGAGAAAATTTTGAAAAGGGCAAACAAAGTTATGAAGGAAAACCTCGATATATTGTTAGTTTTCACAATTTTTCTCTCCCATTTCTACCATAGGGCATCAAAAAATCGGCTATAGGGCGATTTTACATTACTTTATGTTTTCTTTCGAGATATGTTCGTTGTGTTCGCGAACACACGTTTCTCGCACCTGTATTTTATTTACATAGGATTTTAATAGCGAACAAATATTTTTTTTTCTACTCTCTCAGTTGTAAAATTTAATTCGATCTGAAAGCAGTTTTTAAGTCCAGATATTTTTCAAATTAAACTATTTTCTACTAATTTTTTTTGTGTACAAGTTTTTAGTACAAGTTTTTATTTTTAAAGCGTTTTATACTTGCGCGCATTGTGTGTCATTCACCACTTGTCCGATTTTTTTTTTTTTTCAAGAAAAAAGAGAATTAAGTGATTTGTTTGTTTTTTTTTTTTGTTTGTTTGTTGGTCATACTGTAGTAGAAAGTTACACAAGTCACAGTCTTTTTGTTTTTCTTTTTACATTAAGCAAAATTGCACTTTGCTTTCTTATAAAATAGTAATTATTTATTAAAATTGGCTAATTAGTGGTGTTGAGAAGTGTACTTTTTGTTTAATTCAAACTTCTTTAAAACGTTTATTGTTTAAATTTAAATATTTGATATTTGATTCGAGGTCTTTTCAAGTATTTTGTAATTACTGAAATTTCAACAATTCAAAAGTGACAGAAAGTTTCGATAGAGGGACCTGTTTTTTGGTGTCACTATAAATATTTGTAAACACTTTGAAAAAACAAAAAAAAAAAAAAACATTGGTAATCAAAGTACTCGGGAAAAATTGACTTCAGTAGTGAAGTCGTAATTAATTTTCATTTTAATTCGAATTGTGTTTGCATCAACAACATTATCTCTTTTTGAATAGTTCGGTTACAAATTTTTATACGTTTTTTAAAGTGCAGAATAAACAAAAACTTAAAAAAAAGCGAAAAAAAACGTGTTTATATAAAAATTAATTGAAACGAAAAAAAAAACGTGATGGAAAAATTTCTTTTTGATTGATTTTATTTGTTTTTTTTTTGTTATTATTATATTTATCTTCTGGTGGAAAATTTAAAATACGTTTTTCTTATTAAAAAATTTCAATTAAAATTATTTTTGTGCAGAATTTTTGATTTCCATTTTTGCGAAGAAATTACAAAATATTGCCATTTTTAATTTAAGCAGACCATGATTTTCGATGATAGAGCCACTGCCACCATTATTCGAATATTTTTAGGTAAAAATTTTTAATTATGTTTTTCTTTCCTTTTTTTTAAATTTAATTTTTCATTTTTAATATTCTCAAGGTGAGAACTTGATGACATTAATTTATTTTGATTTTGGTATTATTTCGTTACCTAATAAAATATTCTTAAGGTGCCGCTACACAACGTGGTTTTATACATGTGCTTACATTTGGGGCCAATTTTTTATCTCCACATGTTAGTTTTTCAGATATATAAAAAAAATTTTCAGTTTGTAATTGGACCTCGAACAGTCCAACACATTTGGAGGCTGTAAAAGGGTTTTGCAGTTAAGTGAGGGGAAAGGTTGCGAACTCGGAGTTTGCAGTTAGATCTCGAACATTCCACACACATTTGGAGGCTGTAAAAGGGCTTTGCAGTTAAGTGAGGGGAAAGGTGGCGAACTCGGAGTTTGCAGTTAGATCTCGAACATTCCAGACATAGTTGCAGAAATTGGCTCTAGAGTAACGTGGTCTTAGAACCAAAAATTAAAAAAAAAAAAATAAAAAAATAAAAAAAATTTTCATTTCTATTCCAAGGCATATGTGATGTGAAAAAATGATCCATTTTTTTTTCAATTCAATTTTTCAATTTCAATATATTTGAATTTTTTGCAACGAATTATTCAAAATCGAAAATCGAAACACAATAAAAAAACAAATTGTACATATTTTACATGACTTGTGATTAGCAAATTTAATTACATATGTAATAAAAATATTTGTAATTTTTTTATCTTATTTTGCTGCTTGAAAAAAAAACGTAAAATAAAAACACAGCGTGCAGCAGCACCTTTAATTATTATTACTATTACTATTTTTTTATTATAATTATTGCAATAAATTGTAAAACCATAAATATATATTTTAAAAATCAATGTGGGAAGTGTGGTGGCCAATGAAAATTCTCGAAAGACTATTTATGGATTGAAAACTAATAATAATTTGTTGAACTGCAAAAAAAAAAAACAATTACGTTCGTTTAATAAAAATTGACCATAAATGAATTTTAAAAAAAAAACAAAAAAAATTTATTTTTCATTTTTTTGAAATAAATTCAAAAAAGTTTTCAAATTTTACTTGCTCTATACATATTTAGAAAAGTATTTTATCCCATGGTTAAGAAAAAAATCTTTTCTGTCACTTAAAGCACATGCAAAATATGCTAGCAAATCTTTGGGCATAGACTAAATATAAGTAGAGACATTTAAAACTGAATAAATTCTTTTTTTTTTTTTTATGAAAATGTGTATTTCATAAAAATAAATTTCCCTAAAAATAAAGAAAACGGCCTACTTAACTTTCGTTTGTAGTTCTTCCCTTTTCTGATGCTATGTCAGAGTGCATTTTATTATAGAGAGATATTAATAAAGAATGATAAATAATGAAAATTAATGATATCGATATTAAAAAATGAAATGAGAGTTGGGTTCGTAATACATTTGTATTATGCATTGATACTTTTAGACTAGCAAAAAGCCATTTTCCGAATGTTTGTTGAAGTAATGATTTCGAATTGATGATTATTCTAATGCGCTAAAAATGAAGTTGTATTAAATTTTCAATCAAAAATTTAAACACTAAAAATTTTAGACAATTTCAATTATTAGTTTATAATTAATATTCATGGTGTCCAAACATGAAAACAGCGAGATTCGTTTTAAAGCTCATTAACAAGTAAATTGTACTCGTAAGTAACAGAAAAAATGTGTTGCTCGGATTTAATCTTGGTACTAAACGATTAGACTAACGATGACACTATTATTTCTGTTTCTATGGTATTTTGCCTACTAAACGTTTTATTCATATTCACTAAAAAATATTATTCTTACGATTGTATTTTTTAAATATTCAAAGCTAAAAGTAAATATTTGCAGAAAATGAAATTCTTATTTCTTATCTTTTTTTCATTCCTTTTTATTTTTGGTCTTAACTTTTTTTTCTGATTTTTGCTGAGGTTCTAAAAATGCTGCCTAGGAGTGATTAAAATTTAGATATTTATTTATCTTAATCCTGCCGAAATGGGTTTTTAAATTGAACAAAATAATTGTTTCTATTGTATCTCTTTGTTAGTTAATTTTTTAGTATAGTTATTCAAAATTTAGGTATAGAGAAAGTAATACAATAATCGTAGATTGCCTTTGTTTTTTTTCTTATAATAAAATGAATGTCACATTTTGACAAAGAAAAAAACAAAAATGTTTACGACTCAATTTTATAGTGTCAAATTGTTCACAGTAAATATTTAAAAAAAAAAAGTAGGCGCCATTTTTTTGTTTTTTTGAGTTATTATAATTAAATAATTTGTATTATTTTTCTTCGAAAATTTATAATTACATATTTTTTCAACTATAATTTCTAATTCTATACAATTTTTGAACTTAATCCATTTTATAAAGCATTGATTATTATATTTTTTAAAGAATAAAGCTTAATTTATTTCTCATTATAAAAAAGAAAAAAGAAAAAGGAAACGATACAAAAATTGCGTGTTCTTTTTTTTTTCAAGAAAAATAATAAATAAAAATATTTCTCAAACAGATTATTAAAATAAAAAACAATTATCGTATATTTATTTAAAAAAAAAAAAGTTTCAATAATTTAAAATGAAGAAGCTTTACGTGATCAAAAATCGTATCACATAAAAAACAAAAACGAACATGAAAACCTCAAATTAAAAACTTAATTCTATAAAAGCAATGAAAAAAGCACGTTAAAATAACAAAACGAATGTTCTTCCGTATTTGCCTTTTGTTGAATAAATATCTGTTCTGGATCAGAGAAAAACAATCATTTTTTAATTACAAATTTTTTTTTTAATTCATTTCATAAATTTATCCTTTATGGAAAATTGAAATTTTCAATTCCAAAGGAAGTGCAATTCCGACAACTAAATATTTGCACATTTATATAAATAAAAAAAAGATTTTCTTGGAAAATGACTATTCGAAAAATCGTTTTTTTTTTGTTTTTATTAGTTGAAATTGACATAAGAAACAAGCAAGCGAGGAGAAACAGGCATTTGCGAGCATTCGTTCAGTTCTTTGGCAACCGCATTTTCGCGTTTGGTCTAAAGGCTCAAATATAATGTGCTCTGCATGGCATAGGAAAAGACAAAAAAAACTGATCGAATGCTTACTTATGCATGTCCATTCCGTAGAATTGATTATAATGTGCATAAGCAAGAATAACTATTTGACTCAAAAAATTTTGTTTTTTAAATGTTTTTTGTAATGTAAAAGTGATTTTAAAAAATTGAAAATCGTTTAGAAAACAATTTTTCAAAAAAAAAACCAAATCATCAAGTCACGTTTCATGAGAAAAGTATTTGCAATTCAACTGTCAAAATTTCCGTACGGAATGTACTAACTGATTTGTATTGCTTAAACATAACGAAACAGAAATCGAACTTAACGAATGCACGCGTATGCATAATATAATCTTGGAATAGGATTCATGTATATTAGTACATTTCTGTCAGTTTTGCTCTGCCATGCAGAGCACATTATATTTGAGCCTTAAACCAGACGATGTGTTCACCTTCGTTATTGATCCAAGTACTTACTCGTCATGATGGCAGATGACATATTATAATTTGCAAATTATTAAGACGTAAGAAAATGAGACAGGAAAGGAAAGAGATGATGGAAAAAAAATATTTTCAAAATTCCAGAATTTAATTGACTAACCAATTTAAAAAAAAAATTCCCACTCGTCATGTATCAACAGTGAACGCTAGCGAACATGCTTTTGCTCACTTCCAACGGTGTCCACACCAACTGGCCAACTGGCAGAAAACGTGTTCTGCTCTTGTTCGCTCGCTTGGTCTGGGCACGCCTTAACAGGAACAAAATACAACGAAAAATTGTTTCAAGAACAGGTGAAGGTGAATATAATACATTTTTTTTTTTATGAAATTCACGTGAAAAATCGTAAAAATGTACGGAAAAAATGAAATCAATTTTTTTTTTATCAGTGAAAACTTCCTTCACGTATATCCTACTACTGACAGCATATTTTTTTTTTTTTTTTATTATCATTTTCCAATAGAAATAAATAGTCTCGACTACCGTTACCAAACTTTTGTATCATAAGAATATTGAAATAGAATTTTACCCTTTCGAATATAACCAGCGAGAAGAAAAAATATCTTCAAACATAATTTTGATGTCTTGGCGGATGATGATGGTTTCAGATATGGAATTGTTGGAAACATTTTCAATTGAATCGATCAGAGATGGTTATTATTATTCGGAAAAGAAATAGAAAGGCGGGGAAAGAAAAATGTTGAATATAGAAGTTGTGCCAGCAATAAAATCAATTGAATCTGAAATGGAATTTTTTCACCCATTTTCGTAGGCTTACATACCTAAGTTTTTTTTTTTTTTTTTTTATCTATTTTGCTTATATTTTTAAGTTTTCTTCTTTTTTTTTGTAAATTTTCGGGTGGAAAATATATGCATAGATAAAAAAAACTTTCACTATTGTTTCCGTATTTTTATATTTCCGTATAGCAACAGCAAGAAAAAGTTCTGCAAGTTTGATTTTCCAGACAACTTTCTCTATCTTTTTTCTTTTTTTTAAATCAATGAAAAGATCCCCAAAAAGAAATAAAGAAGACGAAGAAAAAAGGGTTCGATTTTAATGTTCTCTCAACGTGTTTTCAATACCATTCAATTTGAATAATGATAGATTTTCGAGTGTAATCAATTGAACAACTTTTTTCGAGCATTTTCGATTAATTTCATGGTAATGTAAAAAAAATATCTGATATACCCAACTTTCTTATACATAATACATATTCAAATTTAATTTTCTTATCAATTATGAGAGATGCATAAAATTCTCACATTTAAATTTTTAATTCCATTTATCTACAAAAGCGAAGTTATGAACGAAAAATCTAAAATCGATTTTAATTAAAAATTGGTTTATGGTTTCTTCCCAAAATACTAATAACATTTTAATTTCTTATACATATGCCATATATATATGTACAAATTTCATCAAAATCCATCCACCCCTTTAAACATTTCCTGTGAACATCCGTAAGAAGCGAAGATTGCGTGAATACAATAATAATAATAGTATTTTTTCTTCTGCGATTCATCTTTTGTCTAAAGTATAGTAGATTTAGATTTTATTTTTCAGGGTTTTCCTGCACTGCGACCTTAAGATCTATTGTACCCCCTGAACAAAAAAATTGAGTCCACGCTAAATATTTTAAATATTATAAAGGAATGCCACTTTTTCGCTTAGAATTAAATGATCAAAACATTTTCCATATTTGAAACGAAAAACTTGGGAGAGTTTGATCAATGGTGAACTGCATACTGGCAAAACGAAATTATGGACGAAATTTTCCATTTGGATTTCGCAAATTCCAATTCCAAGAAAAAGTTCGCAAATGTAAAATATTTTCGATTCTTTTATAAATCATTTTGTTTGGTGGAATGAGTTTATAGTGTTCGGAATCGCACAGTTGCAAAAGTAGGAAATTCGCATTTCCGGAAAATGGGAAACATATATTCCTATTGAAAACCGGGTGTTAAAACTTTTGTTGTGATACTTTAGTAAAGTATAAGAAAGTAGAAAAAATAACGAAGAAGAACAACTCCTTCAATGGAATACCTATTTTGTTTTTATATAATTTTTCGTTGAATTGATAAAAAAGAAAACAATATATTAAGTTAAGAAAGTTAATTTCAGAGAAAAAATTTTCTTATAGGAAAGCAAAACAACAAAACGAAATTTCTGTTTTAATCATTTTAAAAATCGATACTTTTTTTTTTTTCTTTAATCGAAAATATTTCAATCTGATTTGTATACGAAAATATTATATTAAAAGAAAATAAATACACTTTTTTTTTATTTCCAAATATTTCAACAAGTGGTAGAATTTTTTACATCAATTCTGAAAAAAGAAAAAAAAAATTGTTAAATCAATCAATTTTTCTAGAAATTAATAAAATTACATAATTAGGAATTTCTATGAAATAAAGTTTATTATTGAAGAAATTTCGAATAAATTCAATAAAATTCTTTCGTATAAATTTCATAAAGTTAAAAAGTTTTTTGTTTTTTTTCTTTAATGTTTAATCTTTTTCGAGTTTAATAACTTGTTATACATTATTTGCTTTCGTTAAAAAGGTTTTTTCAAATACTTTGTATACCAGTAATTACCCATTGAAGAAGGAAGATGTTGGTTTTTCTGGAGTTAGTGGGATGGAATTAAACTTTTAAGTTTCTTATAATTTTCACATTTGAAAAATATAATTATCCATTTTCCTCATTAGCAGGAAATTGATTTTGACCGATCTTCTACTATGACTGAAAAACATATTTAGAAAAGAAAAATTTCCATTTGTTTGTTAGTTAGTCGATTTTACCTGTCTTTATGCTGTATCTAGAATTTTGTATTTATCATATGATAATTTACGAGCACGTTATCTGATTTCAATGAAATTTCAGCAGTTCTTTAGTGTTGTATAACAATACATATATCGAATTTTTCATCAGTAACTGATAAAGGATTGCAAGTAAGTTTAGAAGCAAGCTTTAAGAAATTCTGTATTCATCATATGAGAATCGCGAATTGATGCCAGTATAAAGAAAACATACTTCTAGTATAGATTATTGGCAGTGTATTTATAATGAAATGAGAAACTATAAAATTGTTAAATTTCTAATTAAAAGAGTTTTCATAATGCATGAAAAAAATTTTTAATGACATTTAAAGCACTAGTAAAAAGGTAAAACCGTTTATGGGTTAAAAACAATCAACATACTTAATAGAACATGTAATGACACTATCAGATAATGGGATAAAATTCAACAGTTCATAGACTATATATATATATAAAATATGTATCTTAATTTTATCACACCTTCTAGGTTTATTACTCTTTTGTCCATTAATTTAAGCTTCATTTTATTCACTTAATTTTTATATGAAAGTGGTTTTGCGAAAATTTGCTTATCACTTAATAAAGTTTTAATATTATGTAGATTTTAGCTGTGTTTTTTTGGGAAAACGAATCACGGGTTGCCGCATATATTTTATATTCGTTTATGCAAAGTTATGTATGTATTTGTCGGGGTCTAAGAACAGTTATTTAGTAGCATTTTAAAGATATAAATGGCTCAAATGGAAGATTTTGTTTTTTATTCCAGTATTTGAAATTAAGAGAAAATTTGTATGAATTTTGAATTTTATCAGATTTTGGCCTTTTTTTTTCTTTATTATTTTTAAACCCCCTACACACCATACGATTTGGTTGTACAACCGACCGACCGACGAAATCGTATGGTGTGTAGTGGGTTTTATTGTTTTCAGATTTATAAGTATTTGCTTAAAGCAATACTTCAAATGGTCGTCTCGTGAAATATTATTTGTCTAAGAAAAAGAGTTTTTATTCTTCTTTTTCAAACGTCAAAAGACATGACTGAAGTTGGCTGTGTGTTCTAGTAAATATATGTATGGGTGGGCATAGATGAAAAAATATCGTTTTTTTGAAAAAGTGAAATAGTTTTCGATAAAAATTCCCAAAAAAACACAACTTTTATATTGTAATAGAAAGTTTTTGCTATTAAACAAGACTTCAAAGCTATACACCTCTAATAGGTTATATATGGCATATATAAAAACTTTTATAACGTTTTTTTTTAAAATATACAATAGACTCACATGAACATGAGTGTTCAAATTATCGATAGATGCCGCAGACTATCGATAATTTGAGCATTTCATGTTAGTCTATGGTATATTTAAAAAAAATATATAAATCTAATTTTATATTAATTGAATTAAATTTTTAAAATATTAAGTAATGAAATTTCCCGTACAAAATGTATGTTAGCGAAATCCAAAACGAAAATTTCACATGTGAATTTTTTGATGAAACTCTTATAAGTTTATCGTTTTCAAATAAATTATATCTATGTAGGTACATTAATTTTAACCGGAAAATCTTTCTTAGTATCGGGTCTGTTCAAAATACTTGCAGTTACTGATGGTTATTACTGAGATCATTCTTGTGGATTTTTGAATGCGAAATAGTAACAAATTCACATGTACCCATTTGTATTATGTTAATAAAATGAATTCAATTTGAATAATAAATTCACATATAATAAATTTTTATTAATTAAATTTTAAAGTACACCAAATTATTTAATGTCACTAATTCCAACAGTCGATTTTTCAAAGGCCGGCTGGACTGTCCTTACATATTTGTAATGAATAACGTAACTATTGCTGGATCCTTGAATGCGCAAGAGTTAAAATTGAAATTAAATTGGCTGTCTTAAGTAGACGCATAATATTTAGCTTGGATCCATTTATCTTTTTTAGGTTTAGTTAGGTGCACAAGTTAAGATACAATATCAGTTATTTTTATATGGAAGTTTTTTTTCAGAAGTATTTTATAGTACATATTAATATTTCGTTGTATTTTTAATGTGCAATTTGGTAGAGCATATTTAAATTTCACTTCGCTTACTATAAGTTAGTTTTTGGATTCTTTTAAAAAATTTTCTTTTTTATTTATTTCCTATTTTTAAACTTATTTAAATAGAATTAATTAATATTTTAATACGCTTCAAGCAATTTAATATTTTTGTTCTATTTTCATAATTTCTATTCAAAAGTTTTCATTCTGAATTTTTTGTTCTTTATTTTCCAAGTAAATTTTTGATTACATAATAAGACTTTAAATTAAATAAATCATTGGATCTGAATTTATAACACAACAAAAGAAAAAAGAAAACGAAAGGCAATTTAGTGTGAACCTAGGACAATATCGTGTCTAAATAGGTCAGTTAATATAAGAAAAGAGGAAATTCAAAAGATGGAATAATTGATGATTGTAAGAAAGCCTTTTTTAATGAGAAACATTAAAGTAATACATTTTAAATAAAATAATTTGCAAAATATGTTTTTTTTTCGAATTCGACAAAAATATGAAAAAATGTATGCAAGAATATAATTTTACAACTTTTCGGATTGCGTTGCCAAAATAAATTTTCCAATTTTTAATTCTAGAAATCCACTGAAGAAGGGGAAATGCTTTTAAATTTAAAATAAAAAAAAATCAAGATTTATTTAAAAATAATTTCAAATTTTTAATAAAAAACGTATTTAATGATAAATATACTACATTTCGATGTTCTCTGAATTTTTTGAAAGGTGTCTTTAACCCATTAATGAAAGAATGAAAGATTACGCATTCCTGTATTTCAAATTGTTAAATACAAAAAAAGGAAAATATGACAGCCATAAAAGATGATTGATAACAAGACTGCTAATACGTCACGAAAAAAATAACCGGAATGCACAATGAGTAATCTTATATTCTTTGATTCCTGATTTTAACCTATATCGGAAAGTATATGCGATTTCTCTCATTTCATCTGAGAAATGATATGAGAGCTGTAAATACGCCATTTTAGGTTTTTTTTATTCCTGTTATTTTCTTAGATTTTTATTGTTGTATGGTATTTTCTTTTCTCGACAAAAAGAAAATAATAATTGATTAATAATATTTTGTACGTTTATCCGGATATTTTTAAATTTCAGTCAGTTTGTCAGATATAGGAGTAAACAAAACCATTTGTTATCTGATTAGAACATATGAAATCTCAAACTTAAAAACATATAAAAAAACTTATGTTCAAACAAAGGACTGAAACAAGTTTTCGAAGTAACTGGCGCGTAAATGAAATGTAGTAAGAGCAGTAGCATTATGTATAAGCAGGAATATCAATATTCATATATTAATAAACAGATTAAATCTTCGATTTTTCTTAGCAGAGATTTAAAACCACATAAAAGAAACCTTGTATTCTGGTAAAGATATTTGTGTAGAAATTCTATGTTTAAAATGATAAGAGTTTTCCAAGAATTTCGAATTGTTGCATTTGTTATAATCGTAACAAAAAAATGTATATGAAAATTTTAAACTACATATTGAAAATAATAAATTTTTTAAACTTTTCAAGTGAACACTTTAGAATAAAATGTATATGATATTTTCTCAAAATGGACATATACAGGTTCAATTCTAAACTATTCATATATTGTACTAGCCTTCAGCCTTCAGCGAACCTCAAACGTTTAATGCTATATACTATATAGTATAGTATATAGTATGTACTATACTATAGTATACTATATTATATACTATACTATAGTATACTATACTATATACTATATTATCTTACTGTCCTCCATGTAAATTTGTAAAAAAAAAAAAAAAATTTGTACGGGCAAACGTCTAAGGAAATCAAGGAAAAAGTACATCTGGACCTTCGGTTTCAACAATGTATACATTAAATGGTCTTAAAGTAAAAGTACGTCAGATAGTGAGCAATATCTTACAAGAATAGTTGCATATGAAAATCAATCGTCAAGATGAATATCGCGTTTGCTTACAACCGACCAAAAACGCATTTGAATAACCTTTCAAAGAAGTGTTAAGTGATATTTACGTCCTATATAGTACAAAGAATTTTTACGTCGTTTCCGTAACTTTTGATGAAACATGGGTCGATTATTATATATCTGAGAAAAAAGAGCAGTCAAAACAATGGACTTCTCTTGCTCTGAAACATAAATTCATTCTTTATAGGCTTTAATTGTTTACCATTGAAATCTTTTTTTTAATTAATTTCTTTCAAATTTCATTAAAATAACGCAAAAGACTTTTTTTATGAAACTTTAAAATCTAATTTTGTACAAATAGCAAACATATTGAAAATAGACTAAGCAATTACTAAATTAATTTTATATATACATTTATAGTATATAAATATAATATACCCATTTTATATCAATTTTGAATAAAATCCCAAATATTTGTCGAGTTTTTCCCTAACAAAAACTAAGAGAAAATCGAATAAGATAAAAAAAAAAGGAAATACCTTTTTCCAAACCACATAAACCATCTCTTCCGAATACCAAATTTCAATTAATGAGAAACCAACTGAAAGCTTGATAAATCGATACAAAATAACATATCTTTTTTGGTGTATATATTCGCATGACCCTTTAACACCCATAATTTGATGCCATAGATATGTTTCTTTATCGGAAATATTTAAAATATGTTTTCAAGCAACAAAATTACACATCTAGATAGAACTCATCCTATAGATAGAATATATTATGTGTTTTACCAAAGAAAACAAGCAAACATAAAAATCGAAATTCTATACGAGTATCCATTACATACTTTATGTTTCTAGTATTTAGAGATTCTAATGAGATCCTATGTAACTACACTATGTTCAGAAAGTGTATATACTTGGCTGATATATATATATATATATATATGTGTATATAGTTGAAAATTCTTTCGAATGATATCAATGGTATATAGAGATAGAGAATCCCTTAAATACAAATTAAGTATAATTAATGACCAAATAATTTAGACAGAAAACATCCACCTGCGACCTCAAATGACTTTGAAATATTCAACAATATAGAGAAGGATCTACATAAGTGTAGAGATGGCAAATTTCTTCGTTATTCGAACTACTTAATTTTAAAATATTATTTATAAAAAGATACACTAATTGAAAAATGCAGAAGAAAAGTGTTTAATTAACATTAAGAAATTCTTCGTCTTCTTTTGAGTAGTTCGGTTGTAAAAATCTTCGTTTCCTTTAAAATATTTTATAGATAGAAGTTATACAAAGTTTTGTACTTTCTTTTGGATATCAACCCCACAAAAAAAATACAAGTAATTAATTTTCTTTACCATCATATTCCACCTTCTTTTTTTACCCTCTTTATTTTCTATATATAAATAATTCTCTTTACGATGTTCCTAAACATTATTTTAAGAATATATTAAATTCATGGATATGGAAAAAGGCACCCTTTAGAACAGTGCTTCTTAAATTATCTCGTATTGAGGCCCATAAAATCTGCTTAAAAATTTGCCTCTCCAAAACTAACTGAATGAAAATTACATACGTTCAAAAATTTAGAACGACAAACCTGATGGATTCTAAAATGAAATTGTGTAATTCGATTGAGACTAAATCGTATCAAAAATTCGTTATTAATCCTATGTCTTTTCGATACGATTTGATTCAAATCGAGTTACACGATTCCACTCTAGTTTTCACACTATAGTATGCCGAGGAAAATTTTAGCTAATAAAGCATTGCGCTATCACCACAAGAAACTGAGTAGTTAAAGATAAATCTAATCATTTTGTTAATCAATACCGGCTTTTTGGGTTATATCGAATGGCAGCTTTTATATTTTAGTAGCGTAAATATTTAGATTGGTGAAGCGGCTTTAAAATGTTGTCTTTTCAAACATTAAGGAGGACAGAATTCATTTATGCAATTCCCTGCAAAGTTCTTTCACGTTACCTAAGGATGTCGTAGTTGTCAGTTTGAGAAGCGCTACTCTATAGAATAATCATAACTTTAATAGTAGATGTTTTTAAAATTAACAACGGCAAACAGAAAAGATGAATAATAATATATATATATATATTTTTTTTTCACTCTTAAGAATTTTCAGATTTTTTGTGTCGGTTTTACTAAACAACCAATGTATCCAACCAGTTAACGCGATTTTCTAGAAATTTTATCATGTTTTCTTATTTCTCTGTATTTTCTTTGACAAAACTTTTCATATATGGCGCTGATATAAAATGTCTCTTTAAAAACAAAACGTTCATATTCTTATATATATATATATATATATATATTACACCAACAGCAACGATTAAGCAGAAAATATGAAATTTGTATGTGTTTTTCTTCTGCATTTGGTGGCAGGAGGTATATTAAATTTCCCATAATTTACATATTATGAAAATAAACAGCAAACAACAAGAACGTTTTAAAGTAGAATGTGTATTTATAGTTAGTTACGCAGAACCAGTCTCTCACATACGAGTATGTAGAAAACATTAAGCTTTAATTCAATCCAGAATGTCTCAAAAGCACGACATTCATGTTATCAACATTTATTTAATATCTTTAATTTTAAGGAAAGAATCTTTTTTAGAATTCTCAACTGAAAAAAAAAATGAATGATGAAGAGTTTTACTTCTTTAGTAAAGTTAAAGTGGTAATGACTGTGATGGAAGTTTACTTTCTGATTCGAAAATTTTCATCATTTGACGTCAATCAGTACAAGTGAAGTGTATTAACGATTCAAAAAGAAAGAAAAAAAGGGATATGGAAGTAATAATTTCGAATTTTCAATTAAGAAATTGGAAATTTTCATATGACTGTCTTTTAATGGAAAATACAATAAAAAAGGCGACAGATACTTTATATTTGAATAATCAAATTGCATACAAATATAATCCTTGGAAATTAATTAAATTGCATGTAAGTTGTAAATATATGAATATATGATCTAGCCCCGTGGTGCTCTACTTTTCTGTTCAGTGGCAACTTATCTATACCATATATTTCAGTATATATCTCAGTTTGTGGAGGACAAAAATCAATTTCAGTTTGTATTATTTAAGGTCCCAGCAAAATGACGAATCCACGACGGATCCACAAGACATTAAAATTTTAAATATTGTAGATATATACGTTTTCAATTAGACTACACAGAACGGGCCGGATCCACGGTAGACTATTTTTAATACAATCTGAAAACCGAAAACCGTGAACTCGTCGTGAATCCGTCATTCTGTTTCCTGCATTAAACTCGATACAGTGGCTATATGGCTTTAAGATGTGAGAGCATCTTGAGATGTCAAAAACTAGATCAAAATTAAAAAATTTAATGTAACCCAAATAGTGTGTAAAAGCAAATAATTATTAGATGCACATAGTACATAGTTTGAAGTATGCATTACCAACTCTTGTAAGCTTACTTCTGATGGTCACCGACAAAACTTGATTGCGGCGGTGGCCTAACTGGTTTACATATCTTTTGTTTTCGAATTTTTTCGATATTTCTAGAAAAGGGCTTAGGTGCTATTGAAAATGAATACGGTAAATATGCTTTAAAATATTGGAAATTATAAATATTTTAATGGAATTTCATAATAAGAAGAAAATGTTCACATTTTTGAGAAATAATATAGAATCTTATTTTTATAATAAAATTTCCATGAAATTATTATTTCATTAAATCAACGAAATATTCTGTTATTTTATTTATTTGAAAATGAAAAACAAATACTTGTACAAATACAAAAAAACAAACAAAAATTTTCCCATTTGCATTTTCCGAATTTTTGTGTTTTTTCTGAGTAGTACAAAATTATTACCCAACATTTTTTTTTTAATAAATTCATTTGAGGAAAATATTTTTGCTTATAAATAACTAAAAACAAAAAAAAAAGAAGCAAATTAACAAATTACATTTTCTAATTAAATTTTAGTAGTATTTTTTTATGAAATTATTCTCGCACATAAAATTATTTATAAGAAAATTTATCATCTTTAATTTTCATAAAATTATTTTTTTTCTTTTTTAAATGCAAAAACTTTTATGAAACTTTAATACTATGTTATTATTTTTTTCTTTTTTTTAATAAAAATTACTTTTTAAAGAGTCGTTAAAAAAAAAAACGAATACATTTTCATGAAAACAAATTTATGACATGAAAATTCTACTTTATCAAAATCAATTGAAACATAAAACATAGAATATGGAACAGTAGAGAATCCGATCAATCATTATCGATGACAGTCATATTCAATTCCGGAAATATTTATATCCAGTTTGTTTCTAATTTCTGACAAAATATGCAATTTTGCATAAATCAAAAATCAAAATATTTTATGCAATTTTTGATAATTTATCAAAATGTCAATAATGTGGATATAATATCGTTATAGTGATAGAACATTGAATTCATATTCTTATTACCGATAGAAATAAAATGGTGTTGAATATTTTAATATGAAATTTCTAACACCGCAATTAAAAAGTGGTTTGGTCGATTTCGAAATGGTGACTTCAATCTAAACCATAAATTTCTGGGCCACCTTCCGGCATTGATAATGAATTTATCCATGATTTAGTGAATAATATTCTACTAATTACTACTGAATAGATAACTTAGAGACTAAATGTTAACAATTCGACAGCATTTTGCCATTTAAAGCAACTTGGATACACTTCGAAACTAGGTATATGGGTTCCGCACGTTTTGACAGAACGGAAAAAACTTAACCGTATTTCCACAACCATTTCTCTCCTCGCTCGTGAACAAAACGAGCCTGTCTTGGATCAAGTCATATGCCCCTGACTTTGCCACCTCAGATTTTCATCTTTTACGTTCTCTGCAAAATAATTTTTTTCTATGGAAGAAGTCAAAAACTATTATACGACTTTCTTTGAAGAGAAACCACTCAGTTTTGTACAAAAAAGGAATTCAAAAACTTGTAAAACTTTAAGAGACAGTTATAGAAAAATTATGGAGAGTATATTATTGCTTAATAAATACTATTTTTCTTGAAAATGTGTTGTATTTAATTTGGTTTCAAATCGTGTATGAACTTTTGTAATCACCCAATAATTAGCATTTATAGATTAAATAATAATTAATATAATATTGGTCAAATGAAAAGATAAAATATAGTGACTTTGTTTGATCCGTTGGTTTAAAATTCTCATACACATTTATTTTCCTTCGGTAATTGGCGGCTATAGTTTTGATTGTAGATATATTGTAAGTGAATGAATATATTGTAAATATTTGATCACAGATCGTGAATACAATCAAAACAAGAAGAAAAAACAACTTAAATTTAGATAGCATTAAATATTTGCTATCTAAATTTAAGTTTTTCCTATATTTAAACAAGATGGAAATTAAAATTTGAACTCAAAAATAAAATCACAATTTGTAAATAAATTGTACCTCAAATGGCAAAATTTCTTGCTCTAAATAAAACTTGCTGTAAAAGGAAGCTTTTTTATGTAAAATGTTGGTCTGTTCTAGAACTGGTAGCGAAAAAGCACGGATAATTAATTGGTTTCATTATAAGATTGAGGTTAAATTGAATTAACTCAACTCAACAAATTTGTTAAATCAATTTGTTAGTTCGATGTTTGTACTATTGCTTGTTAAAAAAGGAAAATTAATTTATTATGCGTATTCCCACAAGTTAAATAATTTTGTTCGTTATATTTTTTTAATGGCCAACTTACATGACAGATCATAATTCGAGGTTATTATCCGTCAGATCCATTTATTTAAATTGAAATTTATGAAAAAAAAATTATAAAGATTAAAATAAGTAAATATTTAATATTTGTATGAATTTTGAACACACAATGTGGTAACTTTTAATTCATACGTAATCCATCGAAATAAATTGCATCAACATAATAAATATGTATATTTAAACCAACTACCAGAAGGATTATCAAAATTTTGAAATTTACAAATTTCTAGAACCCAAACGACAAGTTCATGTTTAACCACATGATGACAACTCTTCAACAATGTGAACTTCCTTTTAGAATAGAATTTTCTTATATACCACATCTTCGTTTCAATTCTATACAACATATCGAAAAACCGCATTATGTATTTGTCATATTGTTAGCTAAATCTACCACAAAGAAATAACGATTTTCTGCTAAAACATGTTTTCATATTCTGAGAAAATATTGCAATATTAAAATATTGATAGAACCCGAATGAAGATGCAGAAAATACAATTTTCTATTGAATATTGAAAAGCACGTATTTATCGAAAATATCCAACTGTGATGAAAGTAAATTCTTTTCAATAGACACCCCGATCCACTTTTCCGATATAATATGATGATGATGATTATATTGGTTGGTTTGGGTTATGGTGTATTTTTTTTTAATATATTTTATAGAAGATGCTTGTTCCGTAGGAACAGCATCAAGAATGTCCATAATAAATCCCTAATGGAGTGTCTTTTTTGCATTTTCATATATCGATGATGGTGTTAAAAAAGTTTTATTATATTTTTTGTTATGGTTCTTATGCTTTTTAAATTCTATGAATTATTTTTTATTCTTCGAAAGTGAGATGCTCAAACAGAAAAGAAAGCGAATAAGGTTTCTGGACAAAAAAAGTACAAGTTTAATGTTTTTAAAAGCTTTTAACAAAAGCATTTAATTCTTTTATATACCAACAAGGAGAGGTCCCTAGATACCTATCTGAGTTTCGATGGCCTTTCAATGGATGTAAATGGGAATATGTTTCTTGACGTTTGTATCAATAAGCCTTAGTTTAAAGGATAACATACCTAAAATATTCTTAAGTTGTATAAGCGAAGAAAAAAATTTTCCAAATTATCGCAAAAGATTAAAACTAGCTCGATGGATAATGTCCCAGACTCTGTCCCAGATAATACTTCGTGGGACTCTTATGGATTCTTTAAAAGATTAAAAATTAATTTTAGAAAACCACAATTTGCCTTTTTGAATTATATATTTTTCCAAAATAATAAAAGGAAAATAATAGGGATATTCTGTTTTCGAGGTGTATCGTTGTATACATTTTCTTTCTATAGGACAGTATTATGAGCACGCAGATATTTTTGTTGAATTTGTATAATTTTTAAATCTTTCCCTAAAAATTTATATAATATCGAAAAACAAATGATTAACGACGGTATTCACTGTTCTTTGGAAATCGTTCTGTATTAAGTGTATGGCTATATGGCAGTACATCTAATACAAAAACCTCTCCATTTACAACAAAGAGTGAATAACCCTAATACAAAAATGTAATTCAAAATTTGTTCTAGTTTATATTTGTCTCTTATTTTTATTCAAATTTAATTAAACTTAAAAGAATGTTTTTATTGTATTATTTTTATCATAATTAATCGAAATTAAACACAAATGAAAATAAAAGAACTGGAATTGGCATGAATATAGTCGTGCTGTGCATTAAAATCATTTATTTAATTATTGTTAGTGTTTATTGTTAGTTTGTAAATATACAGAGCAGCAAAAAAAAAAAAACAATACGCGAAAGTTTTAAGAAAATTAAAACGGTAAAAACACCTTTCCTATACCTTCATTATTACCAATTTAATAATGTATTCCGTTACACTTGTGTAAATAGTTTTAGGTATGGATAAGGAAGCGTCCATACCTGGTCATTAATGGGATATCCGACAGTTTTCTTATACTGTATATATTCGTAGAGTGTAGACGAATATTTAAAAGTTATACGAGAAGTCCCTGCGCCAATACAACTTTTTTTTTGTGAACTAATTGGTCTAATAGAGATTTGCTCATTTGAGAGGTTTTCGTATATAGTATAGAATAACATAAATTACTTAAAACTATCAGAAGTTAATATTGAATAATAGATTTCATCCAATTGGTTTTCCTTAATATTCAATGAATAAGAAACAATTTTTTCCGACCTTGAGTGTTATAATTTCTTACACACAGGCTTTTGCCCATTTCTGACAACTGAACTAAATTTCAGTTGTCGCAACTTCACTACTGAAATTTAGATGTCACAATTGAGTTTTCAGTTCTCACAACTAAAGTTCAGTTACCAGAGCTAGGCAAAAGCTTTGTGATTTTTCTGTCTGTATATAACTGTTTATGAAGAATGAAAAACAGTTTATTTTATTTCGTAGATTATCTCACCTATGACAGTTATTTGAGACTAAGAACTTGATTCAAACACCTTCTAAATAAGTTTTCTATTCTTGCTTTAAGAATATCCTGAACTATGATAGGGTGTGAGTTTTTGATGAATGGAAGCACTTTTAACTAGCATTATAAATAACAAGTAATATCCTCCATGCTATGCTATAGGACGGATGAAAAGATGAAAATCTGAAAACAAGGATTAAGAAAATCAATCATCCTTCTTTTTAATATTGGAGACGATAGAATTATAAAATTTCTTGTTTCATTCTCAATCTGTTAACAATTTCGAATTCTTAGGAATAGATTGAGAATGAAATAAATAATTTTTCTAGTTCAATTTTTCTACGGAAGTACTCATTCCTTGCAATATATAGACATTTCACGTCCCTGGTATAGGGGATCTATTTCGATTCTCCGAACTAAACAGTATAGTTTGAACACACCCTTAGCAATAGTATAAAAATATATTCACTGGAGAGACGTGCCTGAATCGCTAATTACCTGAACAACATGCCGTTAATTGAAATTTTTCATTTACGCGTTTGGTGTACTATTATTTTTCCTCTTTTTTTCTTTTTTTTTTCTTTATTGTTCTTCTGTTTTTTATTATTATTTTCTTTTTTGTTTTAAATATAACTTTTTTTCTGTTTTTTTTTTTTAATCTTATTTCGTAGTGTTAAATGAACGCTTTTTCGCATTTTCTTTTCAAAAGTTGAAATTTATTTGCATATCTAATGAAGTTAATTTACTGAAGTTTGCTATAAAAAGCGAAAATTCGTTAGTCTTGGATTCTATTTCTTCTTTGGATATTTTTGTTTATCTTTTAATTAATCAGCCATTTGAAAAGAATTATAAAAAAAACATAAATAAATATATATATTCTTTTTGAATGAATTAATGAAAATAGCTAAAAAAAATATTAAAAACATTATTTTAATGTTCTAATTAGAAACAGTCTTTCCTTTTTTGAAATTAAAAAAAAAAAAAAAAAAAAACTGAATGGATTTTAAATTAGAAACTTTTTTCGTCTTTTATATAAAACCAAAGTGATTAGTTTTAATAATTTAAAATTAAGACAAAAAATGTCAAAAAGATACAAGTTTTTTCTTCATTATTTGGTTTGTTTTTGTTTTTAATTAAACTTAATTAGATTGATGACAGATTTTCCATAAAAACAAAACAAAAAAAAAACAAAATTTTAATACAAAACAAAATTTTGTTTTCAGTTTTATTATAATTTATTTAGAGATAGATTAAAATTGTGCCAGGTAAATATTTATAAATTTTGTGATTGAAAAGTTTATTCCAAGAAATAACTTAGAACAACAAATTCGGTCGTCTTGATACGAGATTTTTGACGAAAATTAATGATTATCTCTTTTTCGAGAAAATTTTATTATTATTAGAAATGTTTTGTTTGTATTTTCTTTCCTAAATTTATATTTAAATAATTCAATTGAAGTCGATATGAAAAGGATTTTGACAAAGAATTAGAAAGTTTTTTTTTTTTCTTATTTTTACAGTGAAACCTTTTTATCTATAATACTTTTATTTATCCTTTTCATTTATGTAATAAAATGGTTGAAATTTATGTTTGTTTTTCTAGAGTTAACTCGAAAACTACTGCGCTGATTTTCACTATTGTAATAGGTTGGGATCTAGAAATAAAATTGGGTTATTATATAAACATGTCATCTGATCAGTGGGCTGAGCAATAGCGGTAATACCGGATCTTCTATATCTATTTATATGAAATTCCTATTTGATTTTGTACATTGACAATTTTATTATTTTTTTTCTTGTTTTTCTTGAAGTATCTATGCTGTAAAGCCCAGATTTTAGTCTGTTGATCCTTCATCAAGGTTCTAACACAAAATAATATATCTATTTTTTTTTTATGAATAACATAGAAAGATTTTTATCACTTATTTTAACGTTAAGAAAATAAATTGCTGATATTTTTTTTTGACAGTCTGTTGGATAACAGATGTAGTGTAAAATCTTAGAAAGTATATATCCAATTCTAAATGGAAAACGTTTATTTCAAATGAAATAAATGTAGTAAATAAAGGTGTTTTCCCAAAATATGTATAATTCGGAAAAATGTGCTAAGCTTGAAGATATTTTGACAAACTAATGCTTCTAGAACGTGTTTCCTAATTAAACACATTTCATTGGATTTTACTCGAACTCTTCGTTATAATCAAAAAATTTACAGATAATTTAAAAATGTATAAAAAAAATTCTATTTCAGCTATGCATGAACTTTTGAATGCCAGTTCTACTGCCACAAGGCTTCTTCTACAGTGTTTAATTTTTATAGAAGAAATATAAATTCAAAGAGCATACTTCTATAGATGTTCCTTTTGAAAAATATATAGTACGTATTACGAAAAATCATAGACTGAAAAAGAACAGGAAAAGTCACTGTTCCTTTAAGGGACAATAGCAATCTGTTCCTGCATTTATACTAAATTTATATTAGAGCTTGTCTTTCTATACATTTCATTTTATCAGTAATAATTAAATTTAGTATTTTAGATAAAGAAAAAATATGAAATCTTCGATATATCAGCTTTCTCAATTAGTAACAAAAATTCTAAATCAACAAGTCACTATTTTCTCTCTTTTTATTTCTGCCATTATTATAATTGAGTATTAATTAAACCATACAAATGTTAATTATGTATTTGCACAATAGAAGTTTTAACAACTTCTGTAGAGTGTTATAAAAGTAATGAGATATACGAGTAGATTATTTCTTTTCTATACGATTTATTAATCTTTTATCTATTATTCCAATAAAAATATGAAACAAGTAAATTTCCGTAGTTATCTACAATAAATCTGTGAATTTAAAAATAATTCATCCGTCCTTTTTGGAAAAAAAAGCAACATACAAAAAGTTTTTATTTTTTTTTGTATCCTTTATGATTTGATCTCTATTCTATAATGATTTTTCTTTTTCCATAGAACTTTCGCTTCTACAGAGAAGTTAATTAATGCGATATCTGATTGTCATTGATGAGATATTGACACATCAAATTGATATTCGTATTTTGTAAATATTGAACGAGATGAAAGTTGTTGACAAACAATAATTTGTTTATAATTGAATGGATTGACATAAAATATGTACAGGACTATTGTTCTTCCGTTGACTTAGGCAACTTCTCGATATGATGTAATTCATTATAAACAAAGTTTTTTACCATATTTCGTTCATGATATATGATCTATTTTAGTAATTAATTTTTCGAGACCATTGAATTATATTTGTATATCTAATATTTAAAAATAGATGAAACCATTCGTTTTTTTTTTTTTCTTTTTCTTTACATTTTCCGGAAAGTATAAAATTTCCTTTCTTTCATAGAGGACATAAATGAATATGGATGACTACAACCAAAATATATATATGGTATATATACAATATATAAAAGCAAATCTTACAATTATGTCAACATAGATGAAAGAATTACAAATCTCATCGACAAACATATAAGTAGCTGAAAATGAAAGATTTTCTACGACATACGAACAAAAAAAATAAAATAAATAAATCTAAATGTATGTCTAAGTACATATGCTAAAGGAAAATATATGTACAGGGTAGGGTGGTGGTGGTCGAATGAAAATGTTGTCTTGATTTTAAATAAATATTGGATGAAACGAGATTTTTTCATTTATTTCTTTCTTGCCACTAGATGTGAAATATGATATTAACCAAATGGCTGTTTCTTGCCATAGAGCTAGTACAAATGATGGCAAATTCCATAATTTTCTTAAAGTGCTACACAAGCACCTAACCATTATTTAGATAATATTATTTCAATACGTTGTTGCGGCGACAAAATCTCCATGATAAATTGCCAGCGATCGTACTATACGATTGTCAAATAAACAAGATAAACACCAATTAAAAATCGCTGTCATACACAGCAACTTTATTGGAACACTCTGTACGTATATAAAGGAAAAGTTTTCTATAGAACGAAAATAGAATATTAGATTTGTTCTTATGTTTTGCAGTTTTAAATCTGGACGACAACATTACTATATTTTGTAATACATTGTATATGTATGTAACATGTATAAAATCTGGACATTGGTTTATTTGTTCACTTGGGAACACTTTCACTACATAAAGTATAACCAAACATTTATATTAAGGTCGACGGCATTCATATAATATATTAGTTTTTTTTTTCGCCTTCGTCACTACATACGTCACATATTCATATAGCCTTATATACCACATGGCACAGAAAATCAATTTATCACTAATTCAAAGTGACATAGTTTAAAGATAAGCTTTTTTCTTCTATGTTTTTCTATGTATTTCTATTTTTTTGTTTTTTATTTATAGTATAAGAATACAAGAAATATGTTACTATAAAAAGAATAATATTTAATATAATTCTCATGGGTTATATTTCTATCTTTTTTTTTTTTTTTGTTTTTGTTACAGAAAATTTCGTTTTCTGGATATAAAATTTCCCACTTATTCAACAAAAGAAAAACAGTATCTTCTCTAAATATCTTCTTCTTTTTTTTTGTTTTTACCTTCTCTGCCAATGAAATTAGTATCTCCATGTTTACCGCATTCATTCATCAGGTTAATTAAAAGAATTTCGTTTAATGCCCTCGTCGAGTACCGCATATTAATCTGAATTTGTTAAAAGGTAGAAGCTTGATATTAAATATATATAAAGTGCAGACAAAAAAAAACACAAACATTTAAAAGAAGATTGTTTTATAAAAACATATAATATTTTCTCTAACATTGGATATATATATAGGGTGTTCGAATAGGATCCATTTTTACAAAAAATAATCGAAGAATTTTGTCAACTAGATTCAAAACCATCCTATTCCGTTTTAGATGATTCAGATATAATGCAAAAAAAACATTTCAATAGTAAATCTTCCAAGTAACTCATCTAATCGACACAATTCTTTCTTTATCTATCTTCTATCTATCTATCTAAATATACCTATAAAACTGAAATTCTGTTTGTTTGTTTGTTTGAACACATCGATTCACATCGTAGAACTTATCATTTGATTAAAAGTACGCATTTGTAAAAATACACATACGAAATGTTTTCGCATACGCAGTTTTCATCTGAATAGGAATATGCATTTCTTGTGCTGTGTAAATGTCACACTGGGTTTTGTTTTGAAAATATTATGTACAGCAATTCTGCTAGTTTTAATATGCAATTTGAATTTGTTCGATTAAGGGCCGGTTTGTTCACTCTTGGTTAAATTTAACCAATGGTTATTCCAGTGGTTAACCATCGATTGCGTTTGTTCACCAAAATTTTAACCAGAGAATCCATGGTTAGGTTAGTTAACCAATGATTTCGTTAACGCCATTTAACCAATGATTTACTGGAATTTCGTTTGTTCATGCTTGGTTTTCACACTGCGTTTAACTGTATATCTCTATTGTTTTATTTTCAAATTCAGTTCTTTCGGGAATTGCATTTGGGATTCGTGAAGCAGTCACGATAGTGATGAAGATTACAATCAATAATTTAAAAATTAAAAACTTTAAATTAACCGTAGATTAAAATTTGACAGTTGCATTGGAAATCATTGGAAAACCATAGGAAAAATCTATGGTTTAGTTAGCAAAGTGAAAAAAATGTGAACAAACGCATTTCGTTAACCACAGATTCATAACCATGGGCTAAGTAATCTGTGGTAACCTAACCACAGATTTAACCAAGAGTGAACAAACCAGCCCTAAGTATGGAAGACGATATTATACAAATGGCTACTTCTACTTGACTTGGGTAATTTCAAAAATAGGTAAGCCCTTATTGAAACAGTCTATAAATATTTTTTTGGCTCCACCTTAAAAATGCCCATTTTATAGAAGATTTTTCCTCTATATACAAATATATGAATATATATTTTTCAACTTAAATTATATTCTTTATTATATCCCCAAGTGTAAAAAAGAAACATCAAAATAAACAACAGGCACAGAATGATGATAAGAATGTTAAGAAAATTTTATTCCAGGAGACTAAAATGAAAATGTACCCAACAAATTGAGAAGAACAAAGATCCTTTCTTAAAAAAATGTTGTTAGAAACAATGTCAAGCTTTATATCCTTAGTATTAGTATGGAAATGCTAGTAGAAATTTTTTTTTTGATGATGATTATAATGATGATAGGTACCTTATTCACATTTGAGTTTAAAAAGAACTAACAAGAACAAAAAAATTTATTTAAGTTTTCTCCAGAGAAGACTAATGTGAGACAATTTGTTCCACTGGTACTTAATGGGTATTACAGAGCTGTCATCGACATTGCCATTATAATACACCATCGTCCTCATAAACATTTCATATTCAAAGAAAAAAATTAATTTTATTTGTTGTTTTTTGTGCGACGTCTTTTTTACTTATTTTATCATTCACTAGGAATGTTTTATATTCACCAATATTCAACAATATTAACAAAAAAATATCATTGTTTAAGCTGGGATTATATTAAAAACTGTATATCAGATATGCGGATAACTTCTTAATTTCTTTCTTCCCGTAAATAAAAATAAATATTTGTGTCAGTTACTTCGTTTACATGATCCTACTTGAAGTCGACTTCAATCTAAAAATCGTCCATGTAAACCTGGATCGACTTCAATCTGACTTGAGTAAGTCAATCTGATCACAAAAATTTTTCTGATCGACTTGAAATTTGCATATAAGCCCACATAGGCTTCAAATCGACTGGAAAATTTAAAATGGAGTATTAACAGAGACGAAACATAACCTAAAACATAAATATTTGTTTGCAAGCTGAAATTAATGTTGATTTCAATTTGATTTCAAGCCAATCTTTCAATCTGGTAAAGCTAAAAAACCCACATTTAGTTTCAAGTCGATCTCAAGTCAATTTTGAAGTCAATGTGATTTCGAGGTTTTGACGTTTAAAAAAATAACCGTCCATTTGTCTGTCCCATCGTCAGTCTTTGCTATCTATCAGTTTCTCAATGTGCATACTATCAAAAAGCATACAATAAAGAGAGTTCTCAAGTTGGTTTTCCGATTTTAATGAAATAAAGGAGTTCATTGGTTTTATAAAGGGTGTTTTTTAGGCCCGATAGAAACTTAAATTTAAGAAAATAGCACGAAAACCCATTTTATGGCATTAATATTTAAAAATGACTTCGGGCATATGGCCACCGCGACAGTTTTTTAAGACGCACATTTTGTCAGTCCAATTTTGGGTAAATTTTTTGAAATCATATTATTGCCAAATTGTGATTTCAATAAATCAATAGTTTGTGTCGCTGCAGGACACGTAGCACCATCCTGTTGAAACTACATCTCGCCAGGATAAATGTCATCCATATTTTCATTGATTATGGTTCGATAACGATCTCCAATGACTGTACCGTAAATTTAGATCCTCTTACACACTTTCATTTACACTGGCATTCCGATGACGTGTAAGTGTTGTTGCATCATGTACAGAGTATGTGATACGAAATCTATTCACAGGCCGACGGACTGCTTGCTTTAATAGGCGATTATGTGCTTTATAAAGACCATGTCTTTTAGTCTCGAAAATCGACGACAATTTTTCAAAGTTAATTTGGATAATTCTTGACTGTTCCTCAAGCTTGAGTCTATTCATGATTATTTGCCAAACTATACTGAACATAAATTCGTATAGCTGCCAGAATGACAGCTGGAATTGACAGTTATCTCTATCAGAAGTTCTATCTGAACTGCAAAAAAAAATACCATTTATGTGTAGTGAGTAAATATTTCAGTCATAGATCGAATCATCCTTACTAATATCACCAATGAATTTGAAATCAGTTTTCTTTTCTATTTTGTTTATTTTTTGAAAATGATACATATAATAATTTTCGTTTTAAATATTAATATTTTACATATTGTTGTTATGCATGGAAACCAAAAGACAACATTTGGTAAATGGAACGCAATGGTCCAAGACGATTTAAAAGTTACCAAGAGAACCAATAATAAAATATTATTTATACAGAAATTTAAAGGGACCCTGTTTTCGGATGAAATGGTGTCTTTAAAAAAACACTTATTCAAAAATAATATCGAATATTTCAATAATGTCTTTAAGAATAATATCGAATATTTCAATAATGTCTTTAAGAATAATATCGAATTTATATCATACATGAATGTAGCTTCCTGAAAATTTAAATACAGCAGCTTCTGGTTAACAAACAACCAGGAATATCCAATATTCTCTAATATTGCAATTAGAAATGTATATCTTTGCATTGCAACTAGTAGTTTAGATGCTGAGTGATGATTTAGCATAGATTTAGTGACATTCAAATAAATTACGTTGGTTTTATAGACCAATATGACCTTCAAATTTTATAATTTAAATGGGACTAACTATATACAATATATGTATAGATCTCTATTGCTTTTAGTCTGGATCCGATGAAGAAGAATCTTGCATGGGGGCGGTCCTATTCTGCAGAAATAAGTCTACAAACAAACTTTATGAAATACTGTATCCAGGATTCATGTGATGAGAACCGAATCTCCTCCAACTTGCAAGAAATTTATTCATGTATTTTCGTAATCCATATAAATTCTATTCGAAAAAGAAATAGTTGAGAAAATTTAAAGAAATGATTCGTTTTTTTTGTGAAATTTTATTCTATGGGAAAAATTGTGTATTTCTCTAGTCTATGTAGTGGAAACAAAACATATTGGAAACATTATTTTGTTGGATAAAACATTATTGTAAACATTATTTTTATACACTTTGTGTATATATTATAATATTTTGAATTTCAACACAAATCAATTAGAATAACAATGATGATGACATAGAAACCCTATTTTGAGTTTCGAATGATTTTGTGGGTGGATTTTGAGAGATAGTTGAAAAGAGATGATGACTTAAATTGGTAGAATATGAAGCTTGTTTAGATGCATGAGTGGCGATAACATATAGAAAAAAGGAAAATACAAAACACTTGAAGCGGAAAAAGTATTAGTCCTACATAAATTTTTTACAGGAAATTGCTGTCGGTTTGCTATTTCTTAACCATAAAATATTAAATTTGATTACTAAAAATTCGATAGAATATAATTTCTTCTTGACTTATAACATTTACTTTACCTCACTTTATTGGATCTACTTAGAAACAAATAGTATTAATAAGTGAAGCCAATTCTATTCATCAATTTTAATTAAATAGATCATCGCCTCCAAAATTTTTAAATTTCCCTGGGATCCACAGATATATGGTTCATTGCTTTCGAATGTACTTACTGACTGACTTACTTATACATTTTTTATTTTGTTTTGAAAATTTGTACAATAATAAGTAAATTCATTTTTCTAAAATCTCTTCTCAGTCGAATGTTCATACCTAATTATAGAGTTTTCCTATAAGAATAATTCTGGTATACGAAATTTAAAACGAAAAAAATAAGCTAAGGATTTGATAGACAGAAAAAATCTGTATAAAAATGTTGTACTATGAAAATGAATATTTGAATACCGAATAGCTTTTGAATTGTGTTCTAACAGATCTGTGCTATAAATGTTAATATTATATAGTAAAAGGAAAAAAAAAGAACAGATAAAACTAAAAAATTCAAAAGAAAAGTTTTCAAATGTTGTAAAATTCACATTTTGTATTGTTGTTTTTTTTTTTTTTGTTTAAAATTCGTATAATGTTCGTCAAGAGATTCGTAAACAGATATATAGAAAATGGTCCAATGATAATCTTTAATAGCACTACCCACTATATAAATTTCAGTTCCTTCAGTTCATTGTTCTGTTACAATTATATTCCATTTTCTGGAGTAGATTTTCTACACCCAACAATACAGGCATACACAAAAAAGCGAGAAATTGAATGAGGTGGAAATGAAATGTTGTGCGGTTTTTTATACTAATGAAAATTTATGTTATATGAATTAACCATAAAAATATTTCTTTTGTATACGCTAATAAAATATTATGTCTGGTAGAAAATTAATTTCGTAAATATAGTCCCAGAACCAGGACTCTGGCAGAAGTTTAAATTTATCGCAAAAAAATTCCTATAAAAATGTAACTATTTTTTTTCTTCGTATGTAAAAAAAAACTAAGTGCATAAACAATTGCATAATTGTAGGCATTGTTTTTTTTTTTATTTCTACGACATGATTTCATTGTAAAATTTGAAATAATTAAAACAAAAGTGCTTCATTTATGTGAACTGAAATTTAATTATATTTTAATAATAATTATATTTATTAAATATCCTTCCGAAAATTCTATTATTATGATAAATTGATTTTTGATTTCATTAAAAATGTTTCAAATATCAAAATAATAAAATGATAAAACCTATAAAAGCGGATTCATATGAAATTATTAATTTTAATGTGCCGACTTAGTTTGATATAAAATGAGCAACATTGAAAATTCCATTATAACAACATATATTAAATGTTCGGACGGAATTTTATGATGAAGGTCTCTTACTACTCTTCTTCATTAATTTCTATTTTTTTTTTATGTATATGCGAGGAGATTTCCATTGTTGAACCGCAAAAACCATTTTGGAAGCTCGTCCATGATAAATAATTTATATTTATATATATATATATATATATTTTTTTTTTGATTTTATAAATTATTATCCAATATAAAGTCGTCTCACATATTTACCTTTTTGTGTTGGGTACAAATTTTAAATGATCATAAAATTTAAATTTCCTTCTTTTTTTTTGTTATCGAATTCTTTTAATGAAAATTTAAAAAAAAAAACGTTTCAGACTATTAATATTTTGTTAATTAAATTTTGAATGACAACAAAATATAAATTGTTTTTGAAAAAAACCATGAAAAAAAATTGTTCTAAAATTCAAGGAAATCATTTGTTTGATTTGTCGGCGCAAGAATTTTTAAGTTTTTTAATTTTTTTGAAAACATACCAACAGAAAAAGTACTACTTTTAATTTGTTTCTATATAAAATGCACTTAAATTTATTTGAATCCTTGAACATTTATATTTAACCACCCACTTTTTATTGTCATCCATTTAGTAGTAAGTATATACAATCTGTGCATAATTAAAAAAAAAATACTTTATTTCTACATCTTAATACCTATTACAGGTTATATTTAATATAAAACTTCGTAGTTCTGATTTCCTCCCGTATTTGGTATTCGCTGTTCGAAGGATGGATTGAAATTGTAAATATTTTGTATGTGTAACCCGAAAACAGCAGTGGGATGTGTTGTGTTATAAAGCGAAACTATCACTTTCAAAATAGGGTTATTACTTACAAAATCGCTTAAACATTATTTTTAATAGTTCTCACCTCCAATTTATAACTTTCCAGCGACAAAATTACCTTACAAAATGCATGAAAACAATATCGCTTGTCATTTCCCAGAATTCGATTGCAGTTAAAAACTTATGGTAAAGAACTTATATTTTGCAATATGTTTCTGTCTGTCTGATTCATATTTAAGTAATACGGTTATTATGAAACTGAGTATTTTTAGGTATCCAACCTTTTGCAAAAACTTCAACCTTAAAATACATGTACATACATCTTATACTATAATATAGGAATCAATTCAAATCCTATGGATTTTCTAGGCACAATCTTTGACGTAAATATATACTCATCATCTTGTTTTAGTTATATAAATAAAAATGTATTACCCTGGAGAAAGCTAAACGAGCTCAGTATAATTATATGCAAAAAAAAAAAAAATTGCTTTCGTGGGTGGTGGCACTTTTAACATTTTCTTCTTTTTTTTGTGTGTGTTTTGAAAATTACTTATGCAACTTGTAATGGTGTACCCCTAAGCTCTAATTTATACCTTTTGTGATGAATGCATTTAAAAAAAAAAGAAAATTTATCTTTGAGAGAATAATTACATTCTGTAAGTTTTAAGTAATTTACGTATATACTTCTACTCCTGAAAACTGTTTTTCATGGTTTTTCTTTTTATTTATGTTTTTCTATTTTCTCTCCAGAAGTTTTCTAAAAAACACTATCGCGTTTATATACGGGAACCTGTGCGGATAATGATAATTTCCATATATTTTTTTTATATATTTTCCCGTTTTGAATTGAAATTTTACAAAATATAAACGTGCCGTGTAATATTCACCATTTTATTGATATGTAACAGCTCCATGTCTATATTTAGATAACCGAGAGCATAAAATAATATAATTTCACTAATTGGATTTAATTAGCATACTACAACTACAACATACTTCCAATTATAGTTGTTCGCATTTAAAATGTCCTGGTTTCTAGACAAATTATAATACACTAAATATATTTAATTTTTAAAAATACGTATTTAATATTATTTTATGCCAAAGGGATTTCATGTATTTTAGATTCATGGAGTGTTCCATAAATCGCGGTTTAGCATAATTTACTATTATATAATACAATATAATATCTCGTTTTAATGATTTAATAATTATTTGATATTATTTCCAAATTTGTTATTAGAAATCCATCGTGAACTTGTTTTTTTTATTTTAATGAAAAGACTTTCGGAAATATTAAAAAATTAAAATATCTTAACTTAAAAACTAATAATTTTGTTATTTAAACGTGAATAAAAAAGTGTTTGTATTTATTTTCATATTTAGAAAATTAATTTTATTCTAGTAGTAAGTTATTGTAAGGAACGGTACGAAGGATCTGTGCTAGGTTCTTCTTCATCTCCTTTAAATTCATATCCAACCAACCTTAGAACACAACCATATAAACTCCTCAAGTGCATTATTCTCATTGTTTTATACACTTTCGGGGATAACAAAATTTCTTATAGTCAAACTAATTTCATATAGTTTTTGTGGAGAGTATAACTTTGCAGTTAAGAAGCTAGAAAAAGAAAACAAAAAGAAACTAATAATGCAAAACTTGTTACGAAGAAAATTCTACATAAAGTTTTCCAGTTTTTAAGTTTTTGGACTTTATGTTTTTCTTATTTTAAGTTTTTCTGTAAGAATTAAGTTCGGATTTTTCTTTTTATAAAATATTTCTTCATAAAAAGAATTTTTCAAATTGAAAATTATTTGTAATTTATAATGGCAAAATTTTTTTTATTAAAACTAAAATAAAAATAGATAAACTTATTTAATATATTTCGAATTTATTAATAATAATTTTATGATTAATTCTCAGTTCAGTAAACTATTAGAATTTTTATATAGTAAAATTACTTTCCATCTATAGCAACTACGACTTTTCCTCGTAAAACATTCATTTTTCGCTCTTATCATATAAAACAGAAAAACTGAATTCTAATCATTTAAAATTTGATGATCATTGATCTTTAAAAAAAAGGATACTATCATCAAAGATGGACCACCTACACAGGTGATAAATTGAAAAAAGAGGCATGAAAAAAGTTTATGAATATACAAAATCTTTACTGTACTGGAGAATAGAGTTTTTGGTTGTTGTCATTGCATAGCATCAAGGACAATGTTATTAAAAATTTAATACATTGTCCTTAATAGCATAAAACTTTTATCGCTATAATTGGAGAATAAGTCTAGGTTTTTGGTGGCCGTAGTACGGCTTTTTAAGGGTTTAATAAAATGATCAGAAATATATTAATTTTCAATTATTGGATCTGTAATAATTAAACATTTTATTGGATTTTCTAAAATTAAATTTATTAATAGAAAATATTTATATTCTTAAAAATATACAAAAAACTGAGGTTTTCCTGAGGTTTAACAATAATTACTTGAAATCCAAGATATTTTTCCGGAACCAAAATTAATCTCGTAAGTCGGGAGGAGACATTCATTATTTATTCGCCTATTTTTATAAATTATTTCGTTTGAAAAAATAAGCGTTTAATATTTTAATATTCAAGTTTGGTAATGTTTTTTTACTCGTCAAGGATTATTTTTAATATTCAATTAAATTAAGAATTTAAACTTTTTACATATAAAATTGTATTATTTTTTAAAGTATATTTACATTATTATTTATGTAATGTCCATTAGGTCGAATTAAGTATGTACATCGAACGATGATTATATTATTATTCATTTGAATTTTAGAGGTTATAAATATTGCGGAAAAAATATATTATTCACAAACGATTTATGTCATGTAATGCATAAATTAAGTTCAAATATGTTTTTGCGTATAATATGTAATATAAAATATTATTCAGAATTAACATTGTTTTTAATTGTTTGAATTAAAATAAGTACATATGCACAGAAACATTAAGTTCCTATGGATACACGATATTACTATTGAACCTATCAAGGATATTGTCAAAGATATTCTTAGGCCCGGTTTGTTCACTCTTGATCAAATCTATGATTAGGTAATCACAGATTTTGCTTAATCCATGATTATGAATCTGTGATTAACGAAATGCGTTTGTTCACTTTTTTTTCACCTTGATTACCAAACCATAGATTCTTCCATTTTTCCAGTGGTTTTCCAATGTTTTCCAAATTTTAATCCATGATCAATTTAAATTTTTGGATTTTTAAATAATTGATTTCGGCAATTATTTAAAATGTTTTTATTGTTTATTAATTATTTTGAGTAAATTTAATATAAATTTGAATTTGTGTAATAAAATTGTGTACATATTACATAAAATGTTCATGATATGGTTTTTGCATGAAAATGAAATGAAAGGACACAAGGAGACACAAAATAATCTTTTTTAATTGAGTGCATTATTCATTATATTCATTCTCTAAACACATTCATGGGCAGCAAATCTGGATAATATGTGAAAAGTATATAAAAGGGATTTCGAACCCAAAAATCCGTGTCGAATGATTAATGACTTGTTAGAATTGGCGATTTGTTGAATATTGCGAAATTGTTTCTGATTTATTTATTTCGTTTATATTCTTATTGATTAGACAATATGAATCCAATTTTATGAATTTAATAGTACTTATTTAAAACAATAAAAAAAAATTAAATTAACTTAAAAAATTTTCAATCATATCATCGGTATTTTAACAATAATTTGTCGAAAATTCAATATCAAGTCGAATTTTCGAGGCTTCGTATAGAAAGGACATAATTAATAATAATAATTGCACTCCATTTCTTGCTATTTTATTATTATTAATTTTGAATCACTCAATATTTGCACTGAATGTTATGTGTTATATGAATGTCAAAATGCAATGTCAAAGTACAATGTCAAAAGTAAAACGCAGTGTGAAAACCAAGCATGAACAAACGAAATTCCAGTAAATCATGGATTAAATGGCGTTAATCACGGAAAATCGGCTGATTAACGAAATCATGGATTAACTAACCAAATCATGGATTCTGTGATTAAAATTTTGGTGAACAAACGCAATCCATGATTAACTACTGGAATAATCATGGATTAAAGTTGATCAAGAGTGAACAAACCGGGCCTTAAAGTACATATATAATAAATTGGTCGCCCAAGTAGCACATTTGACGTATACTTAACTAGTTCTATACGACTCTATATTATGTTACAAAGTGTCGGAGTGTCTTATCATATATGCGTCAAATGTGTTGCTGGGGACAAACTGGGATTCGAACCTGTGTTTCAGACAATCATTTTTGTAAACAAACAAACCAACAAAATGTAAATTCGCTCTGTAACTGTAAAAATCCGTTCAATGCCTAAATTAATATTCTGAAGTTATGTCTATGTAACTGATCTGTAAGCTTCTGTGATTGCGGATTTGAAATATCGGAATTAATTCAAAAGCGAAAGAAAATTCCAAATTCTTTTTTAATAAAAGAAAAATTGAACTGAAAATTATTTGAAATATGGTTGAAGCAAATAAAAAATGAAAGTAAAGTAATAATTCCACAAAAATTTTTATTTTTTACCTACGAGTACTTCTTTGTAGTGAAATTTTTAAAAACCTTCGACGTTATGCGTTATTTTGAGAGAAAAAAAGGTAGTTTTGATGTAAGAAAATAGAAAATGGGTTTTTTAAATTATTTTGCCTTCCCAAAACATTTTTCGTGGAATTATAATAATAACGGAGGAACTTATTACAACTGGTGTTAATATATATTATGGTAAATCTAAAATTTTCCAACTGTTCCGTGCAACTTGTTTCCTTCTTCTTAAAATCTATTATTATTATTTAAATTATTAATTACTAATAAATGAAAGCGAAATAGATACAAATTCGGAACATCAATTTTGGCGTTTTTGTAACTTTGCTTACAGAATTCTGTGTATGTAAAATTACGAATATAAGTCTCAGAATCAAATGACAAGTTGCATATTTTCAGGCGCGCATCATTTTTCACGTTTAAAACTGATTTCTTTATAATTTCTCTTCTTTTCTACAAAATTAATTATTTCGAATTAAATGATTTAAAATTTTCCATTACTAATTACAAAATTATATGTCATAGTCTTATAACCGCAAATAAAAAGGGCAGGAAACTTATCCTAAACCAAAGGAAAACATTTTTTTTTTTTTTTTTGCTAATCATAAAATATGAGAAATTTCTAAATTCATTATATTAGTTTTAGACCTTTTCTCTAATGTCAATAATAATAATACAAACTATAAATATAAAATGTAAAATTGAATACAATCTATATATATACGGTCTATATATTGTTGTCGTCCTTTATAATGTCTGGTAAACTTTAACATTTTTCGGGGACTTTCATAATATAACCGAAAAGTCCAATTACGAACAAAAGCCTTTTATTACTTATTACTATATTTTCCGAAGAAAAAGTATGTGTATAGATTGAGAAACGCAACGCAATAACAACAACTACAATATAATGAATGGATATGGAAAAAAGGATCTAAGGATCAAGATTATTTTCCAAAAAACCGCTATAACAATTTTCTCTTATTTTTAGTACAATATTTGATGAATAGCATTTTCTTCCCCCGCTTGCCCGAAATAAAAAAACGAGGAAAGAACCAAAAAAAAATGCAAAGGGTCTAAAAATGATATTATTTAAAAAGGATATGAAACCTTTTTAAAGCTATATATATATATATATATAAGAATATTTAAATTCTGAAGAAATTATGGGTGTGAGCATAAAACAGTATTTCAACCGTGTTAAAATTCTCCTTTCAAGAAGATTATTTGACACAACAAGAATTTATGTAAATGAGGAAAAAAGGATATTTTCGTTGTTTTTTTTTTCTCCTACTCTAAACATCTATTTTTGTTCTCATTTCACGCATTTTCCTTAAAGATTTTCATTCATATTTCGATTCCATTAGATATGAAAACCTTCTCTAACTCGATGGTATTTCTTCTTTTTAGTTTACATATATTCTTAATATAAAATGTCCTTAAATATTTAAATCTTTATTTAGTAGGCTTTTATATATAAATCATGTAAAAAGAATAAGGTAATAACGATGTTTTTGGCAATACGTTTTCTTATATCGTACGTATTCGTATATAAAGAACCCTTCATGTTCATTCCCATTCTTTTTTTCTGGTACACCATTCTCTGTCTGGATCTATTACTTCCATTCATATATGAATAATAGTTATGTATATATGGTTTCCTCCTTCCCACTGCCTGATACCTTTTATGTGATACACCTTTAAAATGTATTTATTCTTTTACCACATAAATAATTTTGGGCAAATAATTTTTAGTTCTGAAGGATACTATTATTTATCAATTTATTAATATGTATTTTATTCAGATTATATATTTATAAGAAATCGACTAGTTTTTATGAGATCAACTTGGAAATTCGAAATATTTTTATATATTTAAGGTAATTAAAGATAAAGAACTCAATAAAATATTGACTTCAAATATTAAACTAAACAGATAGATTCTTAAACTAGGTTTCAAAAGCATATGAATAAAAAATCGTATGGCTTCGATTTTTTATTTTTTAGCACAAATTGTATATGATCGAACTATAGAAGGTCAAGATAAAAGGTCCTTTATATATGAGCTTCTTGTAATATATAAATCATCTGTCGTTTTCACTTACCCTTAAGTTTTTCGTAGATTTTTTTTTTACCTTTTCTTCAATTTCTATTTATATATTAATATTAAAGACGATTTGCAAAATGGAAGAAAAAAGAGAAAACCGGATTAAATAATGTCAATATTTATTTATTTCAAAAGCTTCAAGCTAAGATCCTTTTATCCTTGTTATATCGACAAGAAAAAGCTTGATGGACACTTGTTTTATCTTAAAACCAAATGTGGAAAATTATTTTGAAAATGTAGAGAAGAAGAATCTTTCACATTGAGACTCTTGGACGTCTGAGGGAAAATTCAAAAATTTAATGTAGCGCAACTACTACTGTATAAAAACAAATGATTTATTCAATATATATATATATATATAGTATTGTTACGTGTTGCGCTATGTTTGGTGTTAAAAATATTAGATTGGAGAAAAAGTTCTGTCGTATTTTTAAAAAAATATTTGAATCAATTTAAAAAAATATATAATTAATTAATATTATTCAATTATATAATTTCCATTACTTGTAACAACTTGCTGCCATCTTTCAGGTAACCTGTCTTTTACTCTTGTGTAAAAATTCTCGTTGGATTGAAAATAGTCAGCAACTGCCTTAGAAATACTTTGGAAAGAGTTAAATTTTTTTCCCATTAAGTTATTTTTGCAGAGATCTGAATAGGTAGTTTCTGATGGTACAATAACTGGTGAATATGATGGATGACCAAGAATTTCCCATCTCTTCATTGCGGTATTTGGTCTAGCATTATCATGATGGAACACGATTCCTTTTCTGGATGCTAGAGCTCGGCTTTTTTCCTTGATAGCTGCATTCAATTAATCGAGCTGGTTGCAGCTCATATTCTCATTGACAGTTGGTCCTTGTTTCAGCAATTCGTAACACACTAGCTGGACCTTTTCAATCGCACAACAAACAGAGCAGTACTTTTATTTGATGAATATCTAGTTTTGCAAAAGGTCCGGACGTTCTTCTCCTCTTATATTCTGGTAAAGAATCCACTTTTCATCTACAATAATCAGCTTCTCCAAAAACGGTTCCACATTGTGTCTAATGAGATGTGATGGACATAATATTCTTATACGATCAGATAAACTTTTTTCGATCAATTCGTGTTGGACTCAAATGCTTTGCTTTAAGACAAACCCAAGATATTTAATGTGTGGTCTCTAGCAATTGTACAAATCTCGAAATTCATTAACTTGGATTTCTACTATGGCTGAAACTATTCTTAAGATTTCAAGTTTTAAGAAAGTAAAAAAAAAAAAAATGCTTTTTTTTCCATGGCACCCCTAACTTCTTACTTATTTTTTTAATTCAAACAATATCATCTAAATTCAATTTGAATATATTTCCTTTATTACAATGTAAAACAATTACTTATCTCAATCCATTCCATTTTATATCTTTTTTGAACCGATGACAAAATTGTAAGTTTATTTTTTTATGATTTTAAGAATTTTTTATAAGCCACACAGTCATTAAATTTCATCTTAAAATATATTTTGGTTTTTTCTGTTGGTCATAATAGTAAAAAAATCCATCACGATGAGCACGTAAACATTAATATAATAATTTACTTTTTATTTTACGACATAACTTTATTCAAGACCACTTTTTTTGGTTTTGTTTTATGATTAATTTAAGATAGAACCGTGTGATTGGACCTGGTTTCTTCAAAAAAGAATTTAAGCACGTTTTGTCTAAAAATTAATTTTAATGATCATTTAAATTTTTTTTCTTTTTTTGTCAAAAACAACAGTTAAAAAATGCTCGTAAATTTAAATTTGTTTAAGTAAATATAAAATCATTTACCAAAACTAACTGAAAACTTAGAATTCGAATGGATTTTTGGTGTGTGGACAAGAAACAAGCTTTAAAATTTCAGTTTATTCAAAATCTATTTTGGTTAAACATAACATACAGTGTCTCAAAGTAATAATGGAACAAGCTGAAATTAATGATATTCAAAGTGTTTTTAGCCAGAGATAATATATTAGAAAATCGGTTTTATTTTTTTTTAAAACTTTTATTAATATGCAACACAAAAATAAAAAGCAATAATTCAAAATCTGCTATTTAAAGAAAAATAAAATAAAATATTAATGCAAAAGTAAAATTTAGCCTCAAAGATATAATGGAACACGTCATTAAAGTCGCGAAATTGTTAAGTGGAATTGCAGCTAATTTGACTGATCTCGATGAAATATTCAGGGGTATACCTTTTTATGACTTTGGCATTATTTGTTGGATTCTGGAGTGAGCGGTTTAGCAAAAAGCTATAGTGTGGCGTTAAAAGGTCCTCAAATCACGGTTGACTGAAGAAAATTAATAGTTCTTTATACAAAAATTGGTAAAATGGTTCGGGAAATATCGTCAATTGTAAATCGCGGATCCACTACAATATTTAATATAATAAAACGATGCGAAAACATCACCAACTATCAAAATAAGGCCAAGTTCAGTGGAGGAAAATTTTCACGGACGCAGACGAACGATGGATAATTCAACAAACCAGCCAGAATCCCCACCTTAGGGCACCGAAACTAGGAGCAGAAGTAGAGAAATATCTATGGAGAAAAGTTATTCCCGAAACTGTAAGAATTATTCTAAGGAAACACCAGTACAATGCAAGGGTAGCCAGGAGAAAGCTCTTTATAAACAAAGTGAATCGCTAAAGAAGGCTTGATTTTGCTAAGAAATATGGCAAAAATGACTTATCGTTCTGGAAACGAGTTGTATTCATGAATGAAAGCAAATATAATGTTTTCAGATCAGATGGACATTCATATGTGTGCAGAAAGGCAAATGGGGGGCGTAAAGAAAAAAAACTTAAAGTCAAGCATTAAACACGGTGGAGGTTCAGATATGGTTTGGGGTGCTATGTCTGTAGCAGGTCCTGGAAATCTCTTCATAATAGATGGCATGATATATAAAATGAAGTATATAGAAATTTTGAAATCCAATGTGAAACGAGAGTGGCGAAAAATTGGGAATAAACAATAATTTTGTCTTTTACCAAGCCAACGATCCGAAACACAAGGCCTACAAAGTCAGAAATTGGCTTTTCTATGACTGCCCACATGCTTTGGAGACACCACCCAGTCTCGGGATCAAAATGCTATTGAGCACTTATAGAGTCATTTGGAAGAAAAATTGAAAAAGCTGTCTATCTCTAACAGAAATCAACTTAACGTAATTTAAAGGACGAATGGGGTAAAATTGAGCCTTGCGTCTGTCGCAAGCTGGTCGAGTCTATGCCAAGTCGTTTAAAGGCAGTTAAAAGACAAAAATAAATATAAATTTTTTAAAAAATATTATTATGCCCTATGGTAGGTACTACCAGAGGGTATATTAGTTTTGTCACTAAGTGTGTAACACATAGAAATAATAATCGGAGAAAAATTTCAAAGGTATGGTTGTGTAGGGAATCAAAAGTTATATCGATTTATGCATGTCCGTCCGTCCGTAGACAAGATAACTCAAAAACGCGTTATCCGATTTTGATGAAATTTATAATTTGAGTTGCTTATTCCTTAACTTGGTTTGGTATTGCATTTCAGCCAAATCGATCCACGGGGGGCAAAGTTATAAAGGAAAAACCAGGGTGACCAGAAAGTTTTGTCGTTTTTTTGGTTATGGTTTTTCGGATGTAATTGGAAAATTTGTGACCCGATTTTGTTCAAATTAATTATGTAGGTTAACTGCATAAATAGACGATACCGAGTTAATTTTCAGTCAAATCGGTCTAAGGATACTGGAGAAAGAAATAGTTGTAGCCTAAAATAAGCCTGTTCATAAAGTTTTTCCAATGTATTTTAAAAAGTTATATACGGATTTGAATCAAATTTACGAAACGTGTTTATACTATTAGACGCCACCCTACCTGTGAATTTGGGCCAATTTGAGAATGAAGAAACGAAGTTATGGAGAGAAAAACCTTAAAATATTCAATTAAGCAGAAAGTTCGTGGCGTTTTTTTTCCAATAGTTGGCTTTAGAATCGTATAACTTTAGTAGTTCTAATCCTATCAAGTTATGTTATAGCGCGCTGAAAAGGTGACATCTTATAGAATACTTAGAAAAAAAAATTGTGAAATTCTGGCAGAACAAATTGGGGTAATTGGGTTTTGAAAATGAGCCAAAATTCTGAAAAAAGTTCCCTATATTAATGCTCCATGTTTGGTACTACCGTCCGTCCGTTGACAAAATAACTCAAAAACGCGTTATGCAATTTTGATGAAATTTAGAATGCTACTTGGTTATTGCTATAGTGGTTTTGGTATTGCATTTCAGCAAAATTGACTGAGGGGCAGCGAAGTTATTAAGGAAAAACAGGGACGGCCATAAAGTTTTGTCGTTTTTTTTTATATAGTTTTTCGGGTTTAATTGGAAAATTGGTAAAGCAATTTTGTTTAAATTAATTATATTGGTTGACTACATTAATAGACCATACCATTGTAAATTTCAGTGATATCGGTCTCAGGATAGTGGAGAAAGAAGTAGTCGTAGGAAGAAATAACCCTGTTCAGAAAGTTTTTTTGATGTATTTTCAGAACTAATGCACTGATTTGAATGAAATTTGCAAATTAGACTTATGCTACTAGGGTCTGAGTTACTTACAAATTAGAGAAAATTTTGACAAGGGCAAACAAAGTTATGAAGGAAAACCTCGATATATTGTTAGTTTTCACTATTTTTCTCTCCCATTTCTACCATAGGGCATCAAAAAATCGGCTATAGGCCGATTTTACATTACTTTATGTTTATTATTAAGTTTAAAAAGTTAATTTATGACTGTGTTCCATTATATCTTTGAGGCTAATTTTTACTTTTGCATTAATATTTTGTTTTATTTTTTTTAAATTGTACATTTTGAATTAAACTTTTTTATTTTTTTATTATATATTAATAAAAGTTAAAAAAAAAATAAAACCGATTTTCTAATACATTATTTCTCGCTAAAAATACTTCGAATATCATTAATTTCAGCTTGTTCCATTATTACTTTGAGACACTGTACATAATTAAGGTTTTTTTTTTTGTTTTTTGCATTATTTGAATTTCACTCAAATATTCGAAAAAGTGGAATATTTTCAAAATAACTTAATTGGAATTCAAATGATTTAAAATAAACTAAACTAATTAAATACGATTTTAATGCTCATATTAGAACCTTAAATTTCAATCTAGTATATAACCTGTTTATGTGGTAATTTTCGCTACTTTGATTTAGAAATATCAAATTTTGGTCCATTTTCTCATTTAATTAATTCCAATCCGATGTAAAAGGATGTAAACCAACTACCACATAGTTATATATATATATATATTGTATATTCTTTTATGTACATTTAGTTAAATGGATAATATGAGTAAAATTTCCGTTTGTAATGAATAGGAGCTTTGGTCATTGTACAAATAGATAGGATTTCTATGATTTTTAAATCATACTCAATTTAATATTAAGGAACAAATGAAAATATAGTGATGCCGTTGGTATTTAGAGGTCTGGTTGTATTAATAACAGAAGACTCAAATTCGATCCCTGACATCGCTGATTTTATATTTATTTTTCTTTGCCTACAAATATAATTTTGTTAGTTAGTATAATATGAACAAAATTCTATGAAAATTGTATCTGATTTTTAAGCAATTATGAAATTGTTCCCATGTTGAATATTCGACTAGTAAAAGAATGAACATTGTTAATCGGTTTTAATCATGACATATTTAAGTATGTCTACTATATTTCAATAGGAAACCCACAAACATTTGTCTATTCTACTCCAATATTAGGTCTGTTTTATTTGCCACTTGCTTTGGGGTAGAGCAAATTTTTACATTGAAAACAAAAACAACAAAGGTGCAAATCCTACACTACTTTCAGACCAAGGGGCAGCTCTCACACCGAAATTAGTTCAGTTTTCTACCATAAAAAATGTATTAGCTAAAAGTTTTTCATTAAATTACAATATGGTTGCTAAGCAGCGCTACAAACATTTGAATTAAAGCTTTTTACTACTCTTGCTCGTTTTATTTGCCACTTACCCTGCTCCGGTGTAGGGTATGGCAAATAAAACAGACCTATTGTTAGAACTCTGTTAACATTCATTTTATGCAACATAAAATATTATGTATTTGCGAAATACATAATGACATACATATGTACTATATACAACAGTCTTTTGTTAATTTAATTGATATTCAAATAGAGTACTTTAAATTAGTGAATATTTTATGCTTTTCATTTTCAATGAATATATTTTGGAAGTTTTAATTATGTTAATGATGATGTTCTGAATCTACGTAACAATAATAATAATAAATTTTGAAATATTAAATAAAATGCTTCCATTTAAAATCAGAAATTTTGATGAAGACATTTTTCAAAAAGGAAAAATTAAAATAATTTTGACTTTATATGAATTATTTTAAGATAAATTACGTTAAAAAGACAAAAAAAAAAAAAAGATTAAATTTATTTAAAATAATTCGGTATTATAAATATATTTTAAGTGTAAAAGAATTGCATACCCACAGGCGAAGATGAAAATATATTTTCTTATTCGAAAAGAATGTTTTTAATTAACAATGTTGTTTTTCTTTTGTGTTTATTACAGCCGCATCAAATCAACAACAACAAGATCAACGACGTCAATCACAATCAGATAAAGATAATTGTATTAAACGTCGAATGTCGGATACAGATCAGGATCGTACATTACTTGAAGCATTATTGTATGATGATAAAATTGAGACTGTTAGACGCCGTCATGTATGTAATGGACGTTTTTTAACAATGCATAAACGACGTCGTAAGAAGTTAACAACACGTGGTTTAGTACAAGATTCAGCTATATTAGATGATGTTCTCCATGGTCAAGTCCAATGTATATTAAATCAAGTCGGTAATTGGAGATTTAATGCGTTCACATTGGAAACAGTAACTGGAGGTAAATAAATATAATTAATATTATTATTTGTTATGTATTTTGTAAGGTATACAGTTCGGTTAGATTAGATGAATTGATGTTGATTCAATGCACATAAATCTTGTATCAAAAATGCATAGAGTATACTCATTTCTTATTGAAGAAATAAAATAAACGAGAATTTGCTGTTTTTATTTAAATGGATTCTTGACAGTAATCGGTAAAAAGAAATTATTATAATGCATTTTAGCAAAAAAATAATAATTTTGCATGCGCCTTAAAATGTGCAATTTGTTTAGCAAATTTACAGAAATACAAGAATTTCTGAAAGTGGCCTTAGGAAATTTTATAATTTTTCATCTCTAATATTGAAGAAAAGAATCATTGATTTCCTTAATTCCCGATTTCAGATTTTTATCTTCTCATTCGTTCTAGCACACGAAATATTGCTACTCCTTTATAATGCTAACTAAAAGTGCCTACGTTCATCGAAACTTCAAGATTTGCGACTGATATATATATATATATATATGATCAAGACCAGCGTGATATCAATTGTTATGCCATAAAACATCATACTCAATTTAAAACTCTGAAAGCCAAATTTCTAATGTTATTTTATATTTAAACAAAAAATACATTTTCCCAATTTTAAACTTCAAAGCATGTTTTCTCGGAATTTATAAAAATAGAGATACGAGCCTTGCCATTAAGATATACACATAATGTTCGGTTGAATTTCATTAAAATCGATTCAAGCATAGCGAAAGAATCAAATATAAAGTTTTATGCATTTTTTGTTTGTTTAGTTTTTCAATTTTAATTAAAAAAAACTAATTGACTTATTAGAATAAAAATCATTAAAATATTGTTAGTGTTGATTGTACTTTTTTCTAATTCATTGGATTTGTTAACCACGAGTATAAATTCGGCCATCAAGTATAAGAAAATCGGCTATGTACCGATTTTAAGTTTGTAGATGTTTATTGTTTTTTTGTTTTTTGGGTTCTTTTTCAAGTTATCTTTTTAATGGAGGTTCCTTTTTGGTATTTTCTGGGAATGAATCAATTTTATGAAACCAGAAAAGGTTATTACACCTTAACATATATTTTTTCCTTTTCTTTTTTTTCTTTTTTTGAGGTTTGAAAATACTTTTTTAGCTTTCGAATTTCGAAAAAAAAAAAAATTAAAATGAAAAATGAAAGAAAATTCTGGTTTTAGAGAAATATAATTTGTTTTTTTCATTTGAATTGATGTTGTTTTTTATTTCATCTCTGATAAGGGTTATTTTTCAGAAACAGAAACCAACTCGTTTTTTATTTTTATCTACATTTCTATTAAATTGAAAAAGAAAATTTTTTTTTTTTTTGGATTTTATGAGTTTGTTTTTTTTTTTAAAGAAAATTTTAAATTTTATTTATTTCACCATTAAACTTTCTTTTTAAATTTCACATTAAATGCTTTTCCTGTTTTACTGTGTTTAACCACAGCAATGTTGTTGTTAAATATAAAACCGCAAAATCAATAAAATTTTACTCGAATTTGAACTATAATTGTTGATTGTACAGTTTTCTGTAAGGAAATTATTATACAATTGGAAAATACCACAAATTTCATAAATTGTTATTGAATGAAATATTTTTTTAAAGAAATCGTTTTTTTTTTCTAATATATCACAAATTCTGTTTTTTATTCACATTTGATTTATGATGGCTTAGTTAGTTGAACTTTTCATTTAATAAAAAAACTGCTTTAGAAAAAGGTCGAAAAATCTCGGTCGTAAAATGTTGAAAGAATTTATGATTTATCCAGGATGGAGGAATAGGTTGAGTTTAGTTGAAAAATACCCTTCAGGTTGGCTAAAGTAATAAACCGCATAATTCTTAAACTGAAGGTGTAAATATGCCACAAAAGATATCACCACATTTCCTCTTGTTTTCAAAGCAAAATTAAAAGATAAAATTAATTATGAGCTTTCTTTGCGGTTGACTCAAAAGGTTTTTACTATTGTTTTATTTGGAAATTGTAAAAAAAAAAAAATTCAAATGGTTAGGACAAACAATTTTTAATTAAAATATTTAATATTATTTTTAATGAAATATAAATGTTCCATTAGTTTTCAATATAAATTGAAATAATTTTTTTTTTTTTACCTTTTCAGGACGTTCACTGCCTGTTCTATGTGTTCATTTGTTCCATTGGTACGGCCTTTTGGACCATTTTAATTTAGATGTAGTTAGATTATGGAAATTATTTACCCTGATCGAAGAGGGCTACCATAGCACAAATCCGTATCATAATTCAATACATGCGACTGATGTAACACAAGCAATGCATTGTTTTTTACAACAACGTAAAATACTTGATAATTTGGAACCAATTGAAATAATGGCATCATTAATTGGTGCCGTTACACATGATTTAGATCATCCCGGTGTTAATCAACCATTTTTAATTGCAACATCAAATCATTTAGCTGCTCTCTATGAGAATACATCGGTATTAGAAAATCATCATTGGCGTTCGGCTGTCGGTTGCTTATTAGAAAGTGGTGTAGCCGAACAAATCCATGATATAAGGCCAAATTTAGAAAAACAAATAGCATCATTAATATTAGCAACCGATATAACAAGACAAACAGAATTTTTAACAAAATTTCAAAGTCATTTAGATAAAAACACATTAAATATGAAAAATCCAGATCATCGTCATTTTATATTACAAATATCATTGAAATGTGCTGATATATCAAATCCGTGCCGGCCATGGGATATTAGTAAAAAATGGAGTCAAAAAGTCTGTGAGGAATTCTTTCGACAAGGTGATTATGAAAGGCAATTAAATCTTCCGGTAACATCCTTATGTGATCGTTTCTCAACATCCGTACCAAAAATTCAAGTTGGTTTTTTTAAATTTGTTGTAACACCATTATTTAATGAGTGGCATCGTTTTTTGAATACGAAATTATCAAATAAAATGATGGAACATTTGAAAGAGAATCAAGTCCAATGGGAGAATAAGGTTGCAACTGAATTGGCAGAAGAAACTAAAACTGAGATGTCTGATGCAGAGCTATTGGACGACGATTTGGATGACGAGGAAGATGATTGTGTTATAATTGGTGGAAGTGGTAATATTGGTAGCAGTCGTGAAAGCCGCGGTAGTTGTGGAAATAGCAGCCGTGGAAGCGGTGATGCTGTTTGTATTGATTTATCTGATAGTTCGGAAGTTTTATTACCGCCAGAAATTAAATTACCACGTCGAAGCTCTCTACAAGTACCAACATTTGGTACATCACGTTTTGATCGTCGCCATTCAGTTCCAGTTAACCCACCGAGAATTATTTTACCATCACGTGATAATGTAACACGTTCAGCGATACGTGAAGATATTGAATCAAAATTCGATGATGATTTTTCATTATTATCATCGGATAGTGATAGTGGACCACGTAAATCATCAGCTGGTAGTGTACCAGATCATGAACGTCCATTAAGTGCTGAAACATTAGTACCAGAATTAAATATCGCAACGATGAGCAATAGCGATTGTGCTGATCGTCTTAATATGGTAATGCACGGTGCTGTAAATATTGGACATGGTAGTGGACATATGCTATCAGCAAATAGTGCTTCCAAACAATTAATAAGGCAACAAACTTTCCCACCATTACAACCGTATATTCGTACACGTTATATGTCTGCAACGGCTGAAATGTCTGGATGTAATGAACCAATTGATAAACGTTCTAGTTCCACCGATTCACAACAGACTGATAATGAACAAAATCAACAACAACAACAACGTGGTGTTTTAACAACTAGCAGTACAACAACAACAACAACAACAAGTAGTAGTAGTAGTACTAGCTCAAGTCGAAAAGACAGTATGAAACGTGAACAAGATAATTTACAAGTTGATAAATCATGTAAAATGGTTAAATTATCTGTACCAGGACAAAAAGAGAATATGGATCCATCCATTAGTAAAAAGGGTAGTTTAAATCGTAGACGTGGTTCGGCACCGGTTGCTGTTGCATTGCCAACGACAAAAACTACCACTACCACAACTACTGCAGAAGAATCTGTTTCACTATTAATACGAACCTGTGATAAATTTATGCGCCGTGGATCGATGCCAGTTGATGTCATTCATATGTGTAAGTTAATATGAAGTGTTTTTATTTAATTTTGTAATTGAAAATATTCGTTTTGTGTTTTTGTTTTTGTTTTCTATTTCAGCATCTCATGAAAAGCAATTTGAAAGTTTTTTATCAAATACTGCTCCATTTCAACGTCGCGGATCAGTTCCATGTGATAATATGTCTTCAATAAATCGCACAAATTGTAATGGTAAAACGAGAAATCGTAAAAAGATACTTCGTCGTCGTTCATCTGGTGGTGCTGAAATATTAAGTCCAATATTAGCTGAACCAATTGAATTATTTGGTGGTACTAGTACCGGTGGTAATGGTACATCATCATCATCATCATCTCATGCATGGTATCGATTTAAACGTACTGATCGACAAAAGGCTGATATTGAATCTTTATTAACACGAAGAAGAGGTTCACTTCCTGTTGAAGTGTTAGCAGTATGTCATACAGGTAAGAAATTATTAATCATTTCATCTTAAATGTGTATTTTATATTCGATACACCCCCAAAATGAGAAATATACGTGTTCTTTTCCAATTCATATTCTTGCTAGTTAAATAAATTTACTATTTTTCGTAAAAAAAAAAAAATGAACAACTTTTAATTATGTTGACGATTATTATACTTAATTAAAATCATATAAGTCTTTGATAAACTTAATTCCTTCGTTCGTTAACCTAAAATTGTTATTAAAAACAAAAAAAAAAACTAAAAAATGTTTTTATTTGATTGTTGAATGTGCAATTTAACAACAATCGCATTAATTTCTATGTCGCGTGCTAATAAACTCTTCCGTATCTAATCTTTAGATATTAACTTATATAATACTAACTATAGGGTTTGTCCTTCACCCAGCAATGGCAATTTTACAAGAGGCCTATTATACGATTTTCTTTTTTAGATTTTAGCTAATATATTTTATTACTTTCGATCGTATATACTTTCAAAAGCCGACAAAATTATATATGTACAATCCTTGTAAGAAAAAGAAGAGAAAATATAATTCCCATTCTTTTAATGCACGTGAAGTAATAAATTTTGGCGTTTTATCGGCTAACCATTTCCCTGATTCCCGTGAAAAAAACAAAAACAAAAAAAAGGAGCAACAAAATAACGAAAAAGGAAATATACTTTATTTTTTATACTATATATATATATATTTTTTTACGCTAAAATACCATCATTATATAAGAGTGTTCATTTTTCTCCATTATTTAAGTTTGGATCCTTCTGCGGGTAATTTCTTAAATTTTTTTTTTTTTTTTTGTTTTTAGTCGAAGAGTTAATAATGAAAAATTTTCGAGTTCACTTAACTTTCAGTAGAATATGGTAAAACGATGTTGATGATGATTGAAAGTGTTGATGATGATTGGCAGCGGTATTTTTAAAGTGGATACAACATCATTTCCCAGTCGATGATCTTTGTTTTATGCCGAAATAAATATTTCATTGAATTTTGTTTTGATTTGAAAGGGAAAATTTGGATCAGATTTCCTTTTATTTCGTGATGTGTGAAACACATCGTTTATCAATTCTGTTATTACAGTTAATATTCATATTGCTCTCAGATTCCTTGGAACAAGTTTTTATGAAATATTTCCATTTCTTATTGTATCGGTGATTATTTTCAACAACAAAAAAAGAAATAAAATCAGAAGACCATCCAAGGTACCAAATATTATATACGTGGTTCTTATAAACATGTTTTTCTTATAGTTTTAATAAATCGTTTTTAAATAGTTTTTTTAATCTTTATTTAAAGAAATATGATTTCTCTACCTACTTCGATAAGTGTCCATAAATTTGCTACGCGTTTCATTTAAAAAAAAAAAAAGAATTATTCAACCTACATGGAAATGAATGTAACATTTTCCCACTTATATAGCCATTTTATTATAAGAACCATTTTGTGGCATCTTTATTAATGATTATTACAATTTTTCACTCTTATTTCTATACAAGAATTTTTTTTACCTACGTCTACAACATTCTTGATTGGTACACACGAGTAACTCTTGGATTTTGTATAAGACACATTTGTATTTCTTGGAATTTTGTCAAAATTTAATGATTTTAATGAACATTCCAAAAAAAAACTGATGATTTGTTAATTCATATAAAATAAAAATAATTTGTGATATCTTTGTTGAATGATTATCCCTCTTCTAAATATGTATATACCGATTTGCATCACTATTCACAGATGAACAACTTTTCCTTTGGTAGAATACGCTTTAACAAACCAGCTGGGCCTATAAAAATGAAAAACATAAATTTTTCGAATTCTGTAACAATTAAAAAAGTTTTTTAATATATTATATTTAATAGAACTTATATACGGATATAGTTTTTAAAGTCCTGTTTTTTTTGTACAAATTTCTTGTCTGTAAAAATTCATCTATGATAACAATCAAACTTATCGGATTTGTTGTGGTAGCCAAGAATGTGCAAAATATTTAAAATGGTATTCTTTTCCGGGACTTCTAATATCCCAGCTAAATTGAATATATCTGAAAATATCCGACTGTTTTAAGAGATCCTGTGCGGTTTAACTAAGGTTGATGTAACTTAATCAAGCACTTTCTATTCTATAAATACACTGTTATTACCTTTCTATATGATTCTTTCTATGTGATTCTTCACTCTATGGAAATTAATACCGACTTAATGTGTGCCTACAACGACGTATTTTCACATATTTTTTCACACATATATAAACGTTTATTTTTCGCAAATGTAAAATATTGTTTATTTCGGTCCCAACACTGATATGGAAATACAATATATCACTTCATACATTTCTCGGTGTTTTAATTTTTGTAATTGATTGAATTTAATCTAAAGAAAGTCGATATAATTTTGAACTCAACATTTTTGAAGGATTGAAACCAAAAACACCAATGAAGAAAGAAATTAAAGCAAAAATGATAACATTTACTGCGTTTTATTTGCCATATCCTACTCTGGAGCAGGGTAAGTGGTAAATAAAACGAGCAGGAGTAGGAGCAAGTTTTAATTCAAATGTTAGTAGCGCTGCTTAGCAGCCATATTATAGTAAATTGAGAAACGTCAAACATTTACAAAAATATTTTGTATACAAAACAAATAATACAATATTTGGTCAAAAAAGACTACTTTGTAAAAAATAAAAATAAGGAAGAATATTTCATTTCTTGAACGGCCCAATGTCTTTTCGTGCTTAAAAACTATTATAATCTTCAATATAAATTATATTATTTTGATTTTACCTTTTTTCAATTGGCGCCATTTTATACACAAATAAATAACAGATTTCTAAACAGTTCTACCAACATACTAGGTTTAATTTTGCATACAAATTTTTAGCGCTAATACACTTTGTACGGGAGAAAAGTGAACTAATTTCGGGTGTAATAGTTACACTTGGTATGAAAGTAGTGTAGGATTTGCTCTTTTGTGGTTTTTGTTTTCAATGTAAAAATTTTCTCTACCCCAGAGCAAGTGGCAAATAAAACGGACCTAATATGTTTGAATTTTCACTACGAGTCGAAAAACGGAACACATTCAGAGATAAATGTATTTTCACATGACTTGTAATTACCTAATTTAATTACATATTTATTAAAAATTAAATATTTTAATTCAAATATATATTTCTTAATAAATATTTTCTAAACTTTGATTTTTTCTTTATATTCTTTTCCAGGTACTTTGCGCCATTAAATGACTGGAATTTAAAAAAAAAAAAAAACAAACTAAATATTAGAATTTTTTTTTTAGATTTTTTATTTTGTTAAATATATTAAAATTTTCGAATTTTTTTTTTTTTTTCATTTTTATTAAAATAATAAAAAAAAAGCAAAAAACATTAAAATTATTTAAAATAAATAAAATATTAAATTATGGAATATAATTTAAAAATAATAAATACAAAAAAAAATAAAGGGAAAAACTTTAGTAGAGCCAAAAAAGTAAACAAACAAAAAATGTAGAAAAAACATCGCATAATATGTACTACGAGAAAAAAACATAGAAAAAAATATTAATATTTCAAAAATGAATTGAAATTTCAAAAGAACCTAAATGAATACATTTTGGGCTGGTCTCAAATTAAAATAATATGAAATCAAAAAATATTTAATAATAACACAATTAAAAAGTAAAAAAATAAGAAAATACATAAAAATAATGGAAAACTTTCTTAGGAGCACATTTTCTTTTATTCGTTTTGATTTTTCTAAATAATATTTAGAATTAAAATTCAAGAAAATATCTATTTACAAAATAATAAAATTATAATAAAAAAAAAAAACGAGCAGCAAACATGTCAAACACGTTAAATCTGTGAGAATCAGTTTAAAAATATTAAATAATCGCACATCGATATTTTTTTAAGTAATAAAAATTCTATTGAAACAATAGAAAAACTAAAATTTTCCTAAATTGCCGGACATAAAATATATTTGAACAGTTTTAAATCAAAATAATTCTATTATTGTCAGTAAAGGCCCATAAAAAATGTCTTTAAGAAATGATTTTAATTAAATTTTCAAAAAAAAAAAACACAAAAAATTGTCCAACACAACTAAATTTTAATCCTATTTAATTACTTTTGAAACAAGTTTCTGAGAACTATTCATAAATAAATTTCGGAATGAAATAATTAAAACACATATCCTTTTCCTTGATTGGCGAAATAATATTGACCACAGTATCTGTATAAAGTTATCGGGATTTACGAAAGTCAAAAATAGCAGCATCAGAAAAGCAAAGTCGTTTCTTGGATTTGAAAGGTTCCTTACAATCTATACCGACTTTTACTCGAAATAGTTGCACAAAAATTACACCAAAACAAAATAAAAATCCTGATTATGTGAGTTTATTAAGAAATTAAAACTGTGTGTATATATATATATATATATTATAAACTAACACAATGCGCTTCTATATGTTTTTTCCATTTTGTCAGATAGTTAAAATTCTTGAAACCATGTAGCAATGTCTAAAGTCTGTATTTCTAATTGTTTTAAAATGTAATCTAGTTTTTCGTTTTCAAAAACAAAATTCTAAAATTGGAAACAATTTTGGATGTTATCGATTAGAATATGTTATATTCCCGAAGGAAGCCAGTTAATTTTTTCTTTAGTCGTTAAGTTTTTTTTGTGCTGTAATACATAGTCATATAGTCATCTACCGGTGACTAAACTGCATTAAACGTGCACATCTCAATAAATTTCTATTAGTTTATGTTCATTAATCTGAAATAAATATTTGTGGTTATTTTTTGTTTTTGTTTTGAATTTCTTCCAAGTTATTTAATTTTTAATTAAATAAATTTTTTAAATCTTTAAGAAAATGTGGTCAAAAAATTTTGTTTCAAACATTTTTGTTTTAATTTGCAATCTCAGAAATTTTATATTGAAACTTTTTAAAATGGAATTTTTGGTGTTTTTTTTTTTCTTGATTTTGAAACTATGCGAAAGAAACCATGAATTTCTTCTGTTCATTCGATTAAAATCACTAATTAGAAAAAGAAATGTCAGAAAATAAAATTTAATTCTTCAAAAAATAGGATTGAGATTTTGTAGCGCATAAAAATTAACATTTGCTCATGAAAAGATACACTTCCATGATAACACAACAAATTTTTTTAAAGTAATAAAAATTCTATAAAAATAACAGAAAAGCTAAAGTTTTCAGAATAACATATATTTGAACGGTTTTATTTGATTCAATAAATAAAATACATTTTAATATAGACTTGACATTGTTTTGGATTTCTTTTTTTTTGGGACGGGAAGTATATTATAAATTTGTAGGTCATTTAAATTATAAAAGCTTCAAATTATTTCATAGTTCTAAAAACGTTGGTATAATTTATAGAATAATGAGCCGAAGATTGAAAAATTTAACTTAAAATCAAAGAAACTTGGGGGAAAAAATTAGTTGCGAATGAGCGTGGCTTACAAATTCATAATCAAATTATCATTTAAAAATGTTATTTTATATTATTAGAATAAAATCTTGAAATATTGTTAGTTTTGACAGTTTTTCTGTCCCATTTTTGCCATAGGGCATCAAAAAATCGGCTATAGGCTGAGTTTCAGTGACTATATATTTTAATTTGTTGCTCAATACTATCCTTATATCATAAACATTGTCATCAAGATGTGCAAATTTAATATGGTTTAGAAGCTTAAATAGGTTTTAATCCCATTGTGAAATAAGAATTGCTTTCCCAGCTAGATTTAGGTCACCAGTAGTGACAATACACTAATACGTATTATAGCAAAAAAAACTTAACGATTACTGGAAATGTTAACTGGGTTGCTTTGGGTATACAACATTTTCTAATCGATTCCGTCCAAAATTATTTCCAATTTTAGAATTTTATTTTTGAAAATCAAAAACTGGATTACATTTTAAGACAATTAAAAATACAGTTTTAGACATTGCAACATGGTTTCAAGAATTTGAACTATCTGACAATGTGGAAAATGATATAGAAGCGTATTGTGTTAATTTATAATATATATATATATACGCAGTTTTAATTTCTTAATAAACTCACATAATTAGTATATTTATTTTATTTTGGTGTAATTTTTGTGTAACTATTTTGAGTAAAAGTCGGTATATATTGTAAAGAACCTTTCGTATCTAAATAACGACTTTGCTTTTTTGATGTTGGCATTTTTGATGGTGTCAACTTTTGTTGACCTAATTTAAATTTTCTCAATAAATCCATATCATTTAATTGTCCACTACAAGTTGAACATTTTGTACTACAATACTTTGCACATACTTCTGCTATTTCTAAATTATCATCGCCTGAATCATCATCTAATATTCCAATATCGATAATGAAACGACAATAAGATTTTTCATTTAATATATTATTAGATTTTTTCATAATCAAATTCGATAGTTCTTATCGTATATTGCAATTATTTTTAACTTGTCCAATTGGTATTGATTTCACCATTGAAGTAAATATATTAGCTAAATACTTTTTCTTGACATTCATTGCAATAGTCGGTGATTCATATAGGAATTTTAAAGGATCATTATTTTTTAAATGTTTTTCAGCATAAATTTGTCGTTTCATTGACTTAGCAACAAAATAATTATGTGAAAGAATTTCATTCTTATCATTTTCGGTTAGAAGAATTCTCTTTATTTTTGGCTTTTTTGTCATCAGATATTGTGTTATTGCATATACAAACAATATTAATAGAATAACAAGTAATAGTTTAAGAAATCCACTAACATAAGAATTCTGTTCTAAAGTAATCATAAATTTCGGTATAATTTCAATATAATCTTTTGTTGATTCTAACATCAATTGATTACATTCGGAAGATGATAATACGTATGGCATTTTTTAATATAAGTTTTAGTAGCTTCTAAATTTGTTTCATATTTTCGCGAAATAAATATATATTGTAAATTTGAGAATTGATTTAATAACCAAATATGTGTTTGGGAATTATCTTTTGGAAATATTAAATTTGAACAATGCTGTATAGCTTCAAGAAACCAATATCTACATGATACATCCACAATCGCATTATTATCCGAAACATTTGTGAACATTTGTCTACATACATGATACATGTAAGTTTCTTTCTAAAAAAACAAAAATTAATAAGAAATTATTTTGAAGACAAAAAAACCAAAAAAAAAAAAAGGTATATACTTACAAAATATTCAAAATTATTTGCATTCATGTTGAATATCACAAAAAAATTGTATTTAATTTTTAATAAATTACCGACTTGACCATTCAACACTGTGTTTATCGATCTGTTCAATTTGCCTTTTCTAAACATTACATTATTCCAACAATACAACTGTTATTCGAAATATAACAACTATTCTATAAACCTTTCAATTGCTATGCCAATTATTTGTATTAACAACTATTATGTAACTAATACTCCTACAGTTCGGCCATCCTACACTCAATCTGTAAATTTTATTCAAAACTGTGTATTAGTTTTTAAAGTACATCAAAAAACTTTATAGAGAGGATTATTTTCTCCTAGGATTATTTCTTTCTCCTTTATCCTTGGACCGATTTGATTTGAAATTTAACACAGTATCGTCTATTTAGGTAGTTAACCTACATAATTAATTTCAATAAAATTGATTCACAAATTTTCCGATTAAATCCGAAAAACCATAAACAAAAAAACAACAAAAATTTCTGGCCACCCTGGTTTTTCGTTTATAACTTTGCTCCCCTGGACCGATTTTGCTCAAATGCAATACGAAAGCAAGTTAAGGAATAAGCAACTCACATTCCAAATTTCATCAAAATCGGATATCGCGTTTTTTAGCGGACGGACGGACATGTATAAATCGATATAACTTATGATTCCCGACACAACCGTACCATTTAAACCTTTCTACGATGATTATTTCGATGTGTTGTTACAAATGGAGTGACAAAACTAATATACCCTCTGGTAGTACCTACCATAGGGCATAAAAAGGTAGTTGAAAAATATTGACATTTAAAACTTTCTCGATGAAAATCAAATGTTTTAAAAGCCTTTTTCTTGTGTTGGCTTTCAAGCTTTAAGTTTAACTAACATTTTTTTCAAAATATTTACCAAAATAACTTAAAATGAATGTAAAAACTTTTTTTTTTAAACATTTTAGCACATTTACAATAGTTGAGTAGATTTAGATTTAATATTTTCGGTGTCAGAAGTAGGAAAAATGAATATGAATTGTCTCAAAATCTTAGATTTGAAGAAAATCGCATATAAAATAAATCGTTTGTTTTCTTTCCTTATAAATTGTTTGAATTTCCTGTAATTTAACAAAAAGAAAACAAATGCAAAGCTTTGTAAAATCAAAATTTAATTAAAACGAATAGAAAAAAATCAAATTAAATCTCATCAAATTTATTCATATATAACAAATAAATAAAAATCAAATCAAATAAAATAGTTTTTAGTATAATATTTAAATATAAAAAACTTATAAACATAAAAATATATGAAATAAAAAGAAAATAAAAATATTAAATGAAAATCAGAAACAATTTTAAAATAGTTAAAAGAAAAAGAAGTAATTAATTATACAAACAAAAATCTCTACAATTAAAAATATTCAAATATTTAAATACTTTAAAAGAAAATACAAAATATTAATTATAAAACAAATAACACAAAAAAATATGCCCAAAACAAAAAAAAAAGTTATATAAATTTAAGATAGTTTTAGTCCTTTATTTTCCAACTTTAATAACATCACTATAAAACAGTTAGAACTTAGATATAATACTTGGGAGTGTAGGGAGCTTCCAGAATTTGATACATAAATCTCTAGACAAAATCCAATTCACACTTAAAATCATGAAAGGACACATCAAAGCTTAACATGTTTGATGATGAATAATGGATAGGACATAACTTGTCTAAAATTTTATGAATCCTTAATGGAGAACATCCAATTGTATCCAGTTGTTGTCTGGTGTTTCAAAATCTCGATAAACTTGAAGATTGAATTTTTTACTTCAATCTGAATTTCTAGAAGTATTTCTTTTAAATATTTTTCGAGCAAGAACTCTTAAGGTTCATTATCGAAAACAGACTTTTTCGACTGTTTGAAATTCCTTCGAAAAAATGGATGTACTTGTTTTGAGTTGCGTAAATCCTTCGAAAAATTTATTAACTAATTTTTAGCTAAATTAGTTTCTAAAAAATTACTTACTAAAATACAATTATTTATCTCCGTTTTTTTTAATATTATGAATTCAATAAAGCTATTGGTTTAAGATTGTGCTTCAGTTTAATTAAACCAGTCGTATGATGAAACTTAAATTATGCTTAAGTTAGCATGAGTCAAAGTATATTTCTATAATGATCAGATAAGTCTAATATGTCTACAACAAACCCTGTAGACTTTTACACTTCTTGGAGCCATTGAGCTCATCTAGCATCACTTCGGCACACGGCACACCGGCTGCAGATTTTTGGTCTGCAAGGTAAACAAAAGACTTGTGATTAAGTAGGCTTTGAGACTTCAGGGCAACAACAGAATGATAAGCTTAAATAAGATGATCCCCGAATGACGAATCTATACAAATCTATAACTTGGAAAATGAAGGTTTAAAAATTAAATTCAAAATTTGCTTTTTTTTTTTTTGGTTTTCAATAAAATTAAAGAATATTATTATAGAAAAAAACAGCAACGTTTAAAACATATTTAATATTGAAAAATATAACAAATATAAAAAAAAGTAATAAAAAAATCACTTTAAAATTAAAAAAAGCGAAAAGGATAAAAACCCAGCTGGTCTGGAAAAGATTTATTATTTTTTTTTTTTTTAAGAATAATTTCAAAAAGAAATTAAATCCTTAATTTTTCGAATTTCGAATTCATTTATTTTAGAAAACAAACAAAATACAAAAATATATATTTTATTTATTTTAATTAATTTTTAATTTATTTCTATTAAAAAGAAAAATAAAAAATGACAATTTAATTTTAATTTATATTATTTTTTTTTATTTTTGAATTAATTTTTAAGTGTTAAATTGTTCGAAAAAAATGTATTTTTTTTTTTATTTTTTTGTTTAAATAAAAATGTTTAATCGCCAAAAAATTTTTGTAACAAAAAAACTAATTGGAAAACCCAACAAATTTATAAATAAAATTTTTAACGAAATAAAAATGTATGAAAATTTGAAAAAAAAAGAAAAAAAACAAAAAAAAAATTGCCATTAAATTAAAAGCAAATTCTTTTTAAAACCCACAAAAATGCGATGTTTTTTTTGGAATTTGAAAGACTTAAAATTGAAATTTAACAAAAATTAATGTTTTTTATTGTAACAAAATTATATAAAAATGAAAATAAAAAATTCTTGAACACAAAAAAGAAAATATATAAAATATTTCTTAAAAAAAAAAAAAAAGAAAAAGAAAACAAATTAGCGAAATTATTTTTATTTGTATTTTTAACATTTTAAAAACAATTAACATGACATACGCATTAGTCTAGTTAGGGGAAACAATACGAAATCAATCAGAAGAAAATTAAAAATAAAAAACAAAAGAAATTAGTTATAAACATTTAAATTTAAAAGTTAGAAACAAAAAGTCTAAAAAAAAAGTCTTGGTTTTTTTTTCTAAGTTGAACTGATTTACATAAAACAAAAAACAAAATAAATAAATTATTTAAAAAAAAAGAAATTAAAACTAATTACAAAAATAAGTAAAATGAAAAATAAGTTTTTTTTTTTTTTGTTTTGGTTCAGAATTATTCAAAAAAAAGAGAGCTGAAAAGAAAGATTTGAAAAAAAAAAACAAATGATTAATAAACCATAAAAAAAAGAATATTCAAAATTAAGTCATTTTAAACATAAAATTAACATTTTTAAATTTAAGACAAGGCAAAAAACAAAATATTTATCGTAATTAGTAAAAACAAAAACAAAAAAACAAAAACAAAAAAACAAAATAATTAATTAAAAATAAAAAAAAACATATTTGTGTGATTAGTTTTTAAGAATAATAAAAAAAAGAAAGGAATAAAATGATTAAACCAATTAGAAATTAAAAATTGTACCAAAAAAAAAAAAAAGAAAAAGAATTACATTTAAAAATTAAAAACAAAATATTATTAAAAAAAAAAGGAAACCAATTTTAAAATTAATATAAAAACAAAAATAACGTACCAAGAAAAACAGACAAAAACAATTTATTAAAAACATAAAATGAAAAGTTATAGAATTAAAAAAGAAAAAAAAAATTAAGTAAACAAAAAAACCACAAACAAGAAAAACTTGTGAAAATTATTTTAAAATTAAGCGCGGCGGGTCCAGCGTTTCTATGTTATTTTAACAACTTTAAAAATTAATTAAAAAATTAATAAACAAAAAAAATTGATTTGAATTGGATTTAAATTTGAAAGTAAAAGGAAGGATAAATAAAATTTCTTATTATCAAAAGAAAGAGAATGGTTGAAATGGTTGAAAATTAAAAGAAAATTAATAAAAATTAAATGGAAAGAAAAAGTGTAAGAAAATTTTAATAAATATTTTAAAAAAAAAAACAACCATATTAATTAAAACAAACTACAAAATTTTTAAAGGTTTGAAAAAGAAATAAAAAATTTAATTTAATTTCGTTTAGTTTTTATAGTTTTTCAATTTAAAAATAAAAAACCGAGTGGAAAATATAATTTTATTTAAGTTTTATTATTTTACGCCCCTCAATTTTTCCTCTTTTGGGGGGGGGGGGGGGAACTACAAGCACGTAGCTCTAAAAATGCCCAAATGGCTATAGGATCCTAAAGCTAAATTCATTTTCCAAACCGCTTAGTCTTTGCTAATAAAAGAGATCATTCTGGTTAGGTCTAGATTAAAAACTTCATCCAGTTTAGCTAATATTGTTCTGGAAAAAAGGCTGATCATTCGAACAAAATATTGGAGGCTCTTCTACCTCTTCTATTATCCACATGTGTTCGTTCAAGAAGCAGTGTCCCAAAAGTTCCAGCAGTATTTACATACTTCGGTTGTCACAACAATACAATAGCCGTTATTAAATTCAGACTGGCATCTTTGCCAATGCTCCTGACAAATTGTCTATCCAAATTTTGTTTTAAGACTCGAATAATACCAACCTACTGAAGGTTAAGGATTGTTTCCGTTGCCTTGGGGTGGATTTTTTTTTATGTACTTTCCTTACTTCATCTTTGATAAATATCTTGGTTCAAACATTTACGGATATTTGTGACAAGACACAATTTTTAATGAACGTTTGTTTTGTTAGTTCTTTTCTCATCTTTGTTCATTTTTTATTTAGAACTTCATTTTTTCAAAATTCATTTTATTTTAAATTTCATTTAACGAGAAATGAAATTAAAAACGAAAAAAAAAATTTTTTATTTTTATTGAACTGAAAATAGAAAGAATTAATTAAAAAATGTTGAAAAAAAAATAATTATAAAATTAAATTGATGTAAACCCGATTAAAAAAAAATTATACGGAAATCTTCCAAAAATTGAGGAATATAAAAGAAATTAATAAAATAATAATTTAAAAAAAAATGAGTTGAAATAAAAATGTGAGACAAAAGAAAAAATAATATGAATATTAAAAAGAAAGAGTATGGTGTTTTATTTATGAATTACATATGCCCACTTCAAATTTTCTTGATATTACGCTGAAAAACTTAAATCAATGCCATAAATTCGTTCATCACAAACTTTTAATTCAGATTTTATTTTCATACTTCACTGTGAACAAAATTCATCCATCATCTGTAAGAATGTATAAATGTCGATGGATCCTTCGCTCGTGACAATACAACGTATCAGTAAACAGTAACAACCAAATCGTAACTTTAAATGACTGTTCCTGCAACTTGTGATTGCAAAAACCAGCCGAACAGGAAATTACAATCGCTTAAATGAAAATGATAAATCAGTTGAAATCAATGGAATCCACGGAAAGAAAACGTGTTCTCCTTCATACGGTTAAGTAAAAATGGTTGCCTCAACACATGTATATTCACTGTCAGTCTGATGGATGGATCGCTTGCACAAGTTGGATGGATCCAAATTTCGAAACAGCATGATTGGACTTCTAACCTTCAATTCCAGTTTGTGTAGTGGAATTCTATTTGGATTGTGCGAGTTTATAAACTCAATTGGATAGCTTATTACTTCATCTTCATGCAAACATTTGTCAATAGAGTAGAATGCTCTCGAATAGTTTCCAGAATTGAGGCGTTGATCGTATCGACTTTGCCCCTAAACGGGCGTCAAACGTGTTATTTTCCAATTTCTTTAAGTGTCCATATCGCGGAATAGAACTGGCATTGTGAAAGTAGTTTCGTACAGCTAGAAATTCGCAGCAGATATATTATATAGAATTATTCGAAGCAATAAATTCCTTAAGAAGCAAATGGCAAATTTTTGATACTTCTACCACTAGTTTTGCCATACTGTCAACATCAGGAATCGTTAACTCTTTTGTCACGAAACAAAAAACAAGTATAACGGATAAAACCAAGAGTAATTGGACAGTTCGTTAATCATTCAATTTGCTTATTTTTTTGCAATTATAAATTGTACATTTTAAAATAAAGTAATAAAAAAAAAAACTTAATTTTGTTCAATTTATTTTAGTTGCAATAAAATTTTTATCAGATCAAAATTTGATGGTGTAAATTGATGGATTAACAATAAAAATAGTTATGAGGTGCAAATTTCTTGTTAACATTGTGAACAATAGAATTAATTTGAATTATATTATTTTGTGAGGTAAAATCGAATTAAGACATTATGAATGATTTTCTAATGATAATCAGGATTTCAAAATTCAAAAAATTGACTGATTTCGAACCGGAAATGAAGCTTATTTTGATGAAAAACTTTTAAAATACAACTATTTTTTAGTTTGCATAAATTTAGGAATGTTAACATTTGTTTTTAATGTCAGAAAGATTTTTTTAAAAAAAGCATACCAAACTTGCAGAACCTTTCAAAGCCTAATTAAAACGGTTTGGCTATCGATTTGCTTTAAATTTTTTCCTGTTTCTTTATTGTTCTCTCAATCAATCAGTTGATTGAAAAAGTTGTAACTAAAAGTATAATATTTCAAAACATTTTTAATATACATGTTTAAATATTGTTACAATTTTAGGTACTAATGAATTAAAGTACTTTAGAGACCATGTAAGTTTCCGCTTCACCCAAGAGATTTCAAATTTGAAGCGTTACCGAGTATTTTGTGTTCGGTTCCCCAAAAGTATATTTAAAATTTTAAATTAAAATTTGATTATTTTTTTCCTAATTGAAAACATTTTGAGAAGACTTTGGTTACACTATTTCTCTTTCTTATTGTAATGAAATTACAAGATTGAAATTAATTATTATTTGAATTATATTTAAAACAAAAAGAAAACGAATATTCACATACCGCGATTCAAACAAGTCCTAAAACCAATTCGATTTATATCTTCCGAATTGAAATGATGACTGGAAATGCTGATTTTGGATTTATTTAATTAAAGTATACGTGCAGTATACTTTAATACTTTTATTTAACCAATTTTCATTCCTTGGAAATCTAAATTATCGCAATTTCTTTAAAAAATATTAGTTTTTGGAAATTCAATTTACTTACGTAACGAAGATTTACTATGCCAAACACCACTTTTCACCGTCTTCTAGAATCTAGACAATTTTTTAACTACTACTACAAAAAAAAAATTATATTTGGTCATATTTGCTGTATTTTATTGGGAATTCTATCGTGCGCTTACCATACATTTTATAGGTTCTTATTTACCGCCGTATAATATCGGGCACTAAATTACCGCTCGATAGAAAACATGTACTAAGCGACATATGCCAGATGGTAGATGGAGCAAATCAAAGATTTTTTTTTTCATTGGAATATTTAAAAATAACAGAAAATTGGTTTGAATCTTGAATCATACCTGGAGTGGAATCTTGTATTTCGATCCGACTGAATTTTCGATTCGATTTGAATTCTTTTTGGCATTGCGTAAAATGATTGTATCGTAATTAGTGTGCCTGTTGAGAATTCCACGCAAATGGTATAAATTTTCAAATTGCCAGATGAAATTTTATGAAATTTTGACAGCTGATAGTTTTTTTTTGAAAAAATTAGTTTAAAATTTTTGTGTTTTAGATTTGTTTTTAGTTTTGAATTATTTTTAAATTAATATTTAATAATAAATATTGAAATTGTTGGTCTCAGTGAAACAAAATATCTTCAAGTGCTTTCGGTCCTAAATTTATACGGTGGCGTTTTTTTTATTTTGTTATAATGATAATTTTCACTTCGTTCTTAGAGCATTTTAGTTGGTGGTAATTTCATGAAAATCTTGATAATTTTTTTAAATTCAATACCTTCAATTTAACTTTTGCAAGCTTGGGATTTTTTTGAATGAACTCAAGTGAAAAAAAAAATTTTTTAAAAAAAATTTTAATTCCCTTTTTTGTGAAAACTACAATTGTATAGTAAAAATTCAAGGAAATAATTGTCAAATTACTTGTACTTGGGTTTTTTGCATTAAAAGAATTAAAAATATGACGATAAACATAAAAAATCATGTTTTCGACTACTCAACACTAATCGAATGAATTTTATACGATCACTGTGTAAAATATTTTCGATCCATTTCAGCCGATACCAAATTGGTTGGTCGAATCGTATATACGATCCAGTTGGGTCAAATCGAAATACAAAATTCCATTCCTGATTGTCGTCAGTTTTTTTTCCATTATTTTTATTCCTTTTTGTTTTATTTAGTTAAAACAATACTTTAAATAGCCGTCTCGCGAAATATTATTTGTTCAAATTTCATTACATAAAAAAAAATATCTAATTTTTTTAACCTCAAAAAAAATTACTCTAGTTGGGTACACAACCAAATAATTCCTGCAAATAATTTCAGTGGTTCGAATATTCGAAATTAAAATTTTTAAGAATTTATATAATACCATGTTTCCATCTCCCTGAAATCTCGTGATTTCGAGAAAGAGATTTCAAAGTGTTTCCATCTCCCTGCCAGATTTCCTTTGACGTTTACAATTTTGAAAACTAGAAAAAAAAATTTAGAATGGAAAGATCCCCAAAAATAATTCTTTTAGAACATCAGCTGGTCATATTGAAAAAAATTATATTTTTGTGTGAAAGTAGACGAAATTCATGTTTGTTAAAATATTACAAAAAAAGCGAGCACATCATTTGAATAAAAAAGCAAATTCAAACACCGGAAAAAGGCGCACAATTCAAATTATTGAAAAGGGTCGACCATTTGCCAATTTTGATACAGGCTGAATAGCACAGAATAAGTTTTCAGGGTTGACACAAACATTTTTCGAGATTTTGAACGGGATTTCCACAAAATCTCGATGAAATCTCAAGATTTTGAAATCCTCTATTTGTATGGGAAATCTAGTGGATTTGTATGTTGATTTGGCGAAATCTCGCAAAATCGTGAGATTTGAGGGAGATGGAAACATAGTATAAGAGAAAGCATTCTTTTGATTGTTACCCCTGAATCAGATTGAAGCAGCAACAGCAAAAGCAACAGCAACAGCGAAAGTCGTGAATGCTGCTTTTTGAAACACATTAAACGACAGCGACAGCAACAGCAAAATTTTTGAGGAAGTCTCTTTTTCAGATTTATTTTTGCCATATTGAAACGAAATGTATATAATTGCCAGAAATTTTTCCCAATATTATTTCCATTTCAAATATTTTTATTTCCTAAATATTTTTTTTGGAAAAGAATAAATTTGGGGCCTTTCAACAACAACAAAATGTATACAATTAGTATATTTCATTAAAAATAAATTTGGTTTAAAATTTATATTGTTTTTTGACAAAAAATATTAGAAATATTATTAATGATATATTTTTATTGAGGTAGTTTTTAGAAAAAGTCTTTATTCCATTACCAAATTACATATTTCTAAGAAATTTTTTAATTTTTTTTTTTAATTACAATTCCGGGAAGAATTCACATTTTAAAAATTTTGTACATTTATTTTATGAGAAAGAGAAACTACAACAATATGTAAATAATTGAAAATGGAAAAATAATAAATAGATCTAATTTTGTTTTCACGCGCTAGATACGTTCCTCGAAAACTCGCGTAAAAAATAGCGTAAGGGATTGGTTCTACATTTGAAAATAAACTGAAATAATGTCATTAAAATACATGAATTTCTCGTTTTTAGGTAAATTGCCTTCTATTTTAATAATTATTAATTAAAATAAAAAAAAATGCAATAAAATATTATAATTTAACAAAGAAATTATATTTTATTCATCAAACAAAACCAAAAACCCAAAAAACGAAAAAAATTCAAAAAACGATAATTCATATTTTCAAGGTTCATGCACTGTATTATAAGCATGATCATGTTGTCAACTTGCAACAAAAAATTAGAAAAAGAAATGAAGGTGCTGTTGCTGCATTACCGTAGACAAAAATTGAATGAAGACTTTTTCTAAAATCGATTCCAAAAAATCATTATTAATATTTCTAAAATTTTTGTCTTTATATCCGACTGAATAAAATTTTGTGAGTCTCTACAAGATTTTGTTCATGCCGACTGAAAATAAGTCTTGAAATATATCCGGTGGAGTCCTGCTGTAAGGGACCCACTTTGAGAGCAAATTCGTCTCTATATTTACTAGGGACTTCCAGCGCCTTGACCTTGTTCGATCACGGATTCTTTCAAGTCGAATGGTCTCCAAACCAACCCGCGGCCCAAGACAAGTATCAATGCGGCCCGAAAATATTTAAAGCTACTGAAGCATGTCCATTTTTTCAGGATTGATTTGTGTGTTGTGTGAGTTCTCGTACTAAAGCTGCCAAGTGACAAACAACAGAAGCGGGAGCAGAACAGAAAGCTCTTTCGTTCTGTAAAATTAGAACCAACATGTTGGGTGAACATCTTGAGAACTGCCTGAGGATTGCAACCAATCTAACCAGTTATTGACGCATTAGTCAACTTCAATGCCAAGTATCACATAAATTTTATGATATGGATACATAAAATGTATAAAACAATGTTAAATGAATTTCGTGTTCTGTTTTTATAATGAAAAAATTCATAAACTAATAAATTTTAAATTACTTAAACACGTTTTTTTCGCTCGTCAACTATAGTATACTATACTTGTGGCCCAAAACACCATGTCTTCTTCCAATGTGGCCCAGGGAAACAAAAAGGTTGGACACCCTTGGTATAAACTAATGGAGCTATTTACGAAGTAAGAAAAATATATCTTATCTTTATTTATATAAAAACGTTGTATAACCTAATATATATAATTTTAGTGTCTCGCCGATAGATGGACAAAAATTATAATATAAAGTGGTCAAGCTACGAAAATAAAACAAATCCTAGTCGAAAGCAAACTTCATGTGTTGTTTTTATTTTACACGATTTATTACCTTTCCTGTTTATCCATTTAATAAAATTTCATTCAATGGAATTTTTCTTTTTATGAATCATTTTTTTTTGCGTTTCCTCATTTTCTTATCAAAATGAGTAAATGATTAGCTCAAGAACTAAATGTAAAAATAAGAACGGAAAGAGCTGAATAATTCTCCTCGTATATTTTTTCCTAATATTTCATCTAGTTTTTTAAGTCTAAATTTGTGGGCAAAATCAATTTAACAGATCTTTCCTTTAGTATAATCTTGGATTCGTTCAGTTTTTCTGATATAATTTTGCCTTAAAAGTAAATATGTTAATGCTTTTTAATTTTTTTTTAACGTTTCTAGTGCCATCTTTCAGTCAAATCTAACAGTTTATAATGAACGAAAAAAATTTCCCTTAATTTCGATTTAACAAATGAACCTTCAGCCATCTTTTTTTCGATACTTATCTTCGAATTCATTCCATCGACAAGAAGGCTGGTCAGTCTCACGTGTTGTTTGTCGCTGGCTGGTCCAACACTTTTTTTTTTTTTTTAAAGAAATATTGAGATAAAACAATAATTATAATAAAAATGTCTAGTGAAGCGGAGAATATATACTTAGCGTATGTTTTAGCGTATCTGGAAAAGAATAATAAAGCACTTGTTCCGGTATTTGAACAGCAAAATAAAGCGGTAAGTTTTTCTTTTTTAATATAAAAAATTATCTTGTGCGCCGGTTTACCACATGTCAAAAAAATTTTATTAATATTTTTGTAATAACTACATTTTAATATGTAATCCTTAATAGATTTTATTAAAATAAATTCATTTTAATGTTGAAATTGATTGTAATTTGAGATGAAAAGTTGTCGAGAAAATGGCGGACGCACATGGCAGCGTTCTCATATTTATGGCGTATTTTTAAAAACTGAATTTTTTATCTTTCAGCCAAAATTAACAAAATATTTTCCATCGTTTGAAAATCTTATTAAAGGGTATGAAAAGGCTACAGGTAAAAGAATGCCACTAGTTAGTAAAGACTCTGATAGCAGTGATGATAGTTCGGAAGAGGATTCCGAGGAGGAACCAACTCCGCCAAAAACAATAAAGAAACCATTGGTAAAGGATTTTTGTATTGATTTTTGTTTTATTTTAGCTTAATGCATATTTCCCTGTCATTTTAGATGAATGGCAATGCAAAACTCGTAAATTCTGTAGGAAAAAAGCAAATCACAAAACAAAGTGATTCATCCGAAGAAGATAGTAGTGAAGATGAAAAACCAAAAGTTAAAATTACACCAGCAGTTAAAAAACAAGATTCAGATGATTCTTCAGAAGAGAGTAGTGAAGATGAAGCTCCACCGGTAACAAAGAAGAAAGAATCAAGTGACGATAGTTCAGAAGATGAAGCTCCTAAACAAAAGTCAAATGCCAAGAAATCATCAAGCGAAGAAGATAGCTCTGAAGAAGATGAAAACTCTAAATCGGTTGTTAAAAATGTTATAACGAAAAAGAAAGATGAATCAAGCGATGAGGATAGTTCTGATGAAGATGAAAAACCTAAATCGCCTGTTAAAAATGTTGTGATGAAAAAGAAAGATGAATCAAACGATGAGGATACTTCTGAAGAAGATGAAAAACCTAAATCACCTGTTAAAAATGTTGTGTTGAAAAAGAAAGATGAATCGAGCGATGAGGATAGTTCTGATGACGATGAAACTCCAGCAGCTATACCAGTAGTTAAAAAACAAGGAAATATTGCTAAGAAAGAATCAAGTTCGGAATCATCTGATGATAGTGATGATGATCCACCACCAAAGTCTAAAATTTCACCCGCAAAAATTGCTAAAAAGGACTCATCCGATGATGATAGCTCCTCTGACGACGATGAAACTCCCACAGCCGCTCCAATCAAGATAGTAAAAGGTAAAAAGGATGAATCCAGCGATGATTCCGATGATGATGAGGAGGAGACACCAAAAGCACAAGTTGGACAAAAAAGAAAAGCCGATGGTCAGGCTGGGGCGCCAGTTAATAAGAAAGCTAATTATAGCAATTTCGTAAAAGAAGGCGAGGGAAATGGAGAGGTATGTATTCTTTTTGAATTACTAATTTATTATAATTTTCTTTTTTCAATTAAAAAATTTCCTTTTTTAATTTTTAATTAAAATATTTAGAATAAGTTTTCAACTCCGAAAAATTTTGACAATATAAAAAATAATTCTAAAAAAATGAATGGAAATAATAGCTTCAATAAAGCCCAACAACAGAATGGTGGTTCATCGAACAAGAACACACCATTTCGTCGGGTCCGAGATGATGAAGTTCAAGTCGATCCACGTGTACAAGATAATTCATTCGAAGCAAAGGTGAGTGCCCCATAAATCAAGCCAAAAGAAAAGAAGAAAAAGGGCACACACAAATTCAGCACCTTCTGTTGTGGTGAAAATTTTCGGAGTATTTTATTAAATTCATTTAAAAAGAAAAGAATTATTATTTGTTTTGTTGTATTTATAAATATTTATATATTTTTAAAGAATTTTCATAACAAGGTGCTAATTTGTGATGTTTTTTTTTTTCTCTTTTTTTCTTATATTTTCATATATTTTCAACATTTTGGATGAACAAAAAAAAAAAATAAAACAATTTGCAACAACTTTAAAAATGAAGACAAATTTCAAGAATAAGAACTTCCAAAATAATCGCGGTGGAAGAGGTGGAAATCGTGGTGGTGGTGATGGAAGTTTCCGGAAATTTGGTGAACGAAAATCATTTGGTGGAGGAAATGATAATGACGGGGAAAATGAAGAAGGAGGCGGGGGAGGATTTAGGAAATCCTTCGGGGGTGGAGGTTTTAAAGGTGGACGTGGGGGTAGAGGAGGTGGTGGAGATCGTGGTGGTTCACGGGGTGGTGGTGGAGATCGGGGTGGTTTTAGAGGTGGTCGTGGTTTTGGAGGTGGTCGTGGTCGTGGAGGCGGTGGTGGTTTTGGTGGCGGCGGTCGTGGAGGAGGAGGCGGTTTTGGTGGCGGCGGTCGTGGAAACGGAGGCGGTTTTGGTGGCGGCCGTGGTAGAGGAGGTGGTGGTAATTTCCGAGGCGGAAACAAAAGTTTCGATTCTGGAGGCGGCCAAAATAAAAAAATTACATTTGACGATTAATTTTCTGTTGCAAAATTTGTTTTTTTTTTTTCTAGTTTTTAGTTTTATTTTAATAAGCGCGCGGAGTAAGAATTTTTGAGCGTTTTGAATTACAATTGTTTTTTTTATATAATTGCTATAAGACATTTCCGTTGTTTTGTTCTATTATAGAGAAATGCACGAGGCTCTTGGGGTGAAAAGGCTAATATTGATTTAAAACATACTCGCGGAAAGTCGTTTAAACATGAGAAAACTAAGAAAAAACGTGGTAATTACCGTGGAGGACAAATTGATATGGCCGTAAATTCAATACGTTTTGACGATTAAAGTTCTTAAATTAATTTTAAGATAAAAATACTTTTTATTTTTCTATATAAATAAATCATTTAAGAAAAATAATTTTACATAATTTTATGTATTTTGAAGAAAAAAGAAATTGATATATTCAAAACAGGAAACAGAAAAACGAAATGACTTGAAAAGCAAATCACCAAAAAGTCCAAGGGGGAAAGAATTTTTATAAAATTGGGCTGATGAATGTTAGTTTTTAATTTTAAAGAAGTATTTTATGTCCCTGTAGAATGAGATGCGTTTTTAATGTTTTGAACAATGATTTATGGTTTTGGTGATGCCAAAACATTAGATTTTTTGTTTTTTTTTTTTTTTTTGTTCACACCCAACAAAGTTTTTGTCCTAAATTTATTTTGACAAAAAGAACATTACAGTACAAGAATTGTCTTAGTATATGTTATTCTATTTTAGTAGTATTATTAAGTCATCACACCGAAAATTTGGTAAGTCCTGTTTTTTCTTTTCTTTGCTGATTGTTTTTCTCGTCGTTTTCTTTTTTCTTTAAATAATTTTTTTTTTATTCAATTTGTCTACTCTTCTACTTAAATTGAATTCCAAAAGTAAAATTGTATTTTTAATTTAATATATTTATAGTTTGGAATATTAACTCTATTTGCCCAAAACTATAAAAATTATCTGAATTATTTCAAAAAGGAAAAACAAAGTAAAACCTATTAAGATATGTTTAGAATTTAAAAGAAAATGTATTCTTTTTAATTCTGTTTTTTTTTCTTTAGTTTTTAAGAATTGTATAAATAAAATAAAATAAAATTAATAGTAAACATTTTTACGCTTAAATAATCGAAAAAAAGTCTCGAAAAAAAAAATTTATTTTTAAATTTAAATTATATTTTTATTTTACAATTTAAAATTATTTTATTTTATTATGTCTTATTATAAATATTTCCTTAACTTGGTTTCATATAGCATTTCAGCAAAATTGGCCAAGAATGAGCCAAGTTATAAACAAGAAACCACGGTGACCAGAAAGTTTTGTGTTTTTTTGTTAATGGTTTTTCGAATTTAATTTGAGAATTTGTGGAGCAATTTAAATTATTTATAATCATGGGGGAAAATAAGCCTATTCATTACAAGGCTACCTGCGAATTAGAGCGAATTTGAAAAAGACGAAACAAAGTTATGGGAGAAAAAACTTTCAAATATTAGTAGTTGGTTCTTCTTTCTCGGAGTTAGTTCATTGAACTATAGATTTGTTAATTACGAATCTCATGTCAGATTCCAAAATCCCATATGCAGCTTTCTGTTACTAACATATATGTTTTTTATTCCAATTCACCAAATGTCTAATCCAAAATTAAATTAAAGTTTAAGCAATCAATATTGAGAAATTCTGTTTTAGTAACATCTATTTCTCCGTATAAAAAAAATTAGAAGGTATTTAATCTTTGATTGCCAGCTTGGACAAATGTGCTCAACAATATTCTCTATTTAGAAAGAAGATTTTTAACATTTTTCCTTTTTCAATTCAAACTTTAAATGTATTTTCCATAGAACTATGTTTTTGAAAATGGTGTACAAGATTTCTCAGGATAATGGATGAATTGACTTGAACTTTGGGACATGTTCAGACAAATATTAGTTTCACGTGGTCAACGATTTTTTTTTTTTTTTTTTTGTTAGCGTAAAGTTATAAACGGTTTTTAAGGCATCTTCTTTAAAATAGGTTATCAAATACATCCTGTTTCTGAAATCTGAAGGGAAAAAATAGGGGTATACTATTTGCATCATGGCGACCTTATTATACAGATAAGTAATGGACTAAGTTTTTTTTTTGCACTGAATACAAATGAAAGCGTTGGGTTTTAAAAGATGTATTTCATGCCAGGTCGACAAAGGCACGACACTACAATTTTCTCTTTTTCAGGAAGTAAGAATATACTGTAGAGCCGCCTATAACACAATTAAGAAATTCCTGTATAAGACTCATCTACGAAAAAATGTTTTCCTTTAGAATTAAACTAAATGCATAATTTTCAGTTTTATTAAAAAAAATATATAGTAACTGAAAATCGGCCGATTTTTTGATGGTCTATGGTAGAAATGGGAGAGAAAAACTGTCAAAACTGACAATATTTCAAGGTTTTTTTTCATAACTTTGTTTCCTCTAATTTATAGGTAACCTAGACCCTGATAGCGTAAGTCTAATCTGTAAATTTTATTCAAATCGGTCTATTAGTTTTTAAAGTACATCAAAAAACTTTATGAACGGGCTTTTTTTCTCTTAGGATTACTTCTTTCTCCACTATCCTTGGACCTATTTTACTGAAATTTAACACGCTATCGTCTATTTAGGTAACCAATATAATTAATTTAAACAAAATTGGTTCACAAATTTGCCAATTAGATTCGAAAAGCCATATAAAAAAACGGCAAAACTTTCCGGTCACCCTTGTTTTTTTTAAATTAACTTCGCTCCCCCTCGGTCGATTATGTTGAAATACAATACCAATCCAGTTAAGCAATAACCAACTCACTCTAAATTTCAACAAAATAGGATAACGTGTTTTTGAGTTATCTTTTTTACGGACAGACGGACATGCATAAATCGATATAATTTTTGATTCCCTACACAACCATACCATTGAAACTTTTCTACGATGATTATTTCAATGTGTTACACACTTAGTGACGAAACTAACATACCCTCTGGTAGTACCTACCACAGGGCATAAAGTCTGTTCCTTTCTAACTTTTTGCGCTTTTGATTTCGTATAACGCGGAACGTGTCTTTCGCGTTTTAGGGTCTTAGTTACAATATACTAAGACCCTAAAACGCCAATATTTCCAGGAGGATTTCTAATTGTTTTTGTCGCCCTTGTTATTTTGTATTTCCTGCTAGTTGTCCTAATGGAAATATTTCTGTTTCTGATTATATATCGAATTTTGACCAGTGTACTGTGGGCCTTTGGTGTTTTCGACTATAAGACTAATCTGACTGAGTTTGTCTCTACCGCCATCAACTCGATGGAGCGGGGCAATCAATTGGATGTAATCGCTACTGATTTCAGTCAAGCTTTCGACAAGTTGTCTTACAGTATTATTTTACTAAAATTACTACTTCTTGGTTTTCCTCCCCTTTTTATAAAGTGGATAAATTCTTACCTTTCTGGTAGACGCTATCGGGTTCTTTTCCGTTCTATCGAGTCTGATCCTTTTATTGCCCATTCTGGAGTCCCTCAAGGTAGTCGTTTAGGACCTATCTTATTCATCATCTCTATTAATGATGTTACGTCTATTATCAAGCATTCGAAGATTACTATTTACGCTGACGACATGAAAATTTCCAAAGTAATCTCCTCTTTACAGGATTGTCACTTGCTTCAGGCTGATCTTGATAAATTTACTCTTTGGTGTACAAATAATGACTTGTCACTTAATATTAACAAGTGTGAAACAATGGCATTTACGCGGAAACGTAGCAAAGTCTTATTTGATTACACTTTATTGGGAAACTCTATTTCGAGAGTTGATTTTATTAGAGATTTAGGTGTCATATCTGATAGCGAGCTTAATTTCTGTTGTCATATTGACACAATTATCAACAAAGCTTCGTCAATGTTGGGGTTTATAAAACGTTGGTCTAAAGAGTTCTCTGACCCATATATTACTAAATCTCTATACATCACCTTTGTAAGACCGGAGCTTAAATATGCCAGTCAAGTTTGGTCCCCGCACCATAAAGTACACATTGAGAGAATTGAAGGTATTCAGCGTAGATTTGTTCGCTTTGCTCTTAGAGGTCTTCTTTGGTGCAATGCTATCATTCTCCCCCTTACCGTGATCGTTTAAAGCTGATTAATCTTCAGATTTTGCAGAAACGACGCGAAGTAGCTGACATAGTCTTCATTCATCAAATTCTTGTTGGTGCCATTGTGTCTTCGATTCTTCTCGAACGCATACAATTTAAAGTTAACGCACACTCACTAAGGAGTGTAAGCCTATTCATGATCGACTGTCATCGTACTGACTATGGAATGTTTGAACCAGTTTCTAGAATGTTACAGAGTGTAAACAATAACTCTGCTCACTTTGACTTCTCACTAAGTAAGGAGAAACTGAAGAGTTTGTTGGTCACTGACTCTGCTGTATTATCGGATATGTAACCTCTCCGGCTTACCTTTTTGTGTTCTATTAGTTGTTGCCCACATTTATTTTTATTGCAGAGTGAGACTAACATAATTAATAATTAGTTATATGTATTATTTTATTTTGTGTCGGTGAATGGGTGGTTGATTTATGGTGGTGGGTTTAAGGTGGCGGTCGGTGATGGTTTTTTTTTTTTTTTTTTTTCTCTCCATTAATTTACCTCTCTGCCGCACTAATGTTCCTAATACCCCTTCTCCCTTCCCGACACTAATGATGAGATGATAGCATATACATTCGACTTATCGTTTATTCGATATTATTATGAATGATATTGCTGGCTTGTAATAAGCAAACTGAAGTGTTAAAAAAAAAAAAAAAAAAAAGACAACGTTAAAAAGTGCAATTGTGGATATCGGAAAATAATGTGATATGATATGATATGTGATATTTTGTTTATCGGTGCCATTCATGAATGAAAGAATATAGGTTACGCCGTGCGCATGTTGGCCATTTTGAATATTTATTTTAATACTTTTATGACATCAAATGTGACCCGATTTCATTTATATACACCCCTGGCCAATTGAATCGAAACAAGCAATTTTTGGATATTTTTTTCAATTTAGGTTGTATTTTTTTTAGCTTTACCGTAAAATATGATAGATTTGTTATTCTGGTATCATTCTTGGGTAATTTAAATAATATTATTAAAAATAAAAAACGGAAATTACTTGATTTCTTGTGTATTTTTTTGAATACTTACCACATGACATAATGAGAAAAAACAATTCAAATTAGGATTTTAAAAAAAAGCATTTCTTCATATTTAACATTGATTTTAAAAAAATAAACTAAAAACACTAATAATTTATGTGCGGAGGACACATAAATTATTAGTTTTTTGCACTTATTACAGCTTTCAATCTTTCTCGCATTGATTCCACCAAATGATCAGCGGAAATTTCAGTTTCCCATACTTTTTTAACTACCTCCTTCAATTCTTCTTTAGTGGAAGATCGTGCCTTTGCAATTTTAACCTTAACCTGTTGCCAAAGGTTTTCTAATGGATTAAGATCCGGGCGAATCCAACTCAAAATTTCCGTTGTTTATAAAATATTGCCTCACCTGAGGTAGACATTTTTTTTTTAGAAATTCCCAAAAAATTGGGAAAGATCAAAAATGGATTAAATTTACAAAATATTTAAGCAATATTTACTTTTTTTGCAGTTTGTCAAGGTGCATGGTCTTGTTGGAAAATGTATTCTTCGTTTGCCGCAAAATGGCTTTGTATTGTGGACAGTAAACATTTGTCGAGTACCTCAATATACTTGGTAGTAATTAGCATACCATCCAAACATTCCAATTTGCCAAAGTCGTCATCTGCAAAGCATCCCCGGAAATGGTTATTGTCCACAACTCAAAGCCTTTTTGCGGCAAACGTAATCTTGTATTCTTTCATTCATGGGTGTCATTCGCCATTCATACATGTATAGGATGATTTTTTTTTTAGAGTGACGAACTTTAAATTCAAAAAGATAACACAAATGGCCAGTTTTTCAGTAAATGTTTAAATTTAAGGTTAACTAACCCAAGTAGACCGATTAAATTCGTAGGTTAACTCGAAAGGGTTTGCAGTTCATTTTTATTTTCCGTTTACATAATCTAAAAATTGCAAGTTATGGTGTTGATTTCCCTATACATATTTCTGTGATTGAAAATTTTGACGTTCAAAACAAAAAATAAACAAGCCATCAAATAAAAATTAAATTTTTGAAGGAATTATAAATTGAAATGCAAGCTAAAAAGGAACATAATTTATAATCGGAAACAATGTAATAAACATGTTTTCTTTAAGTACAATATAAATATTACCGGAATATTGGTTATCGGAATGATTCGCATTGATGCCTTTTCTTCAACAGGTTGCCATTCTTGTTCCAGGTTCATTATAAAATATTAAGTTTTACTCCTAGTTTGTCGAATGTTGAATTTTAGAACAAATACGTTCTAAATAATAAGTAAATATTAAGAATCCTTGTTTTTAACATTTTACATATTAATATACACTCCTGACACTTAATTACCCGCAATTAAATTTTATCGTCATTAATGCCATAATGGTGCAAATTCTTAGAAACTTTTTCCGTACTATTAGTTGCCCATTATTCTGTTCTACCTGATGACCCAGATGTGGGAATAACCCATACTTAAGTGGAAATTCCCATTTTTGTCTTTTTCGACTACTTGCACCGAGACACTTTATTACCCGCATAAATAAAGAAAGGATGTAGTTTCTAGATTTTAGTCATTTATTTTTTATTAATATTCAGTGTTGCCACCATTATTACAAATTATATCAGAACTTCAGTTTTGTAAATAGTTTTACAATGAGTGGCGATAATTTTCTGGAATTTCTTCAAACGCAGCTTCAACGGCCTCAATAAGTTCAAATTTGGTGTCATACTGCCTTCCTTCCGCATACATTTTACGCCATAGCCATCCCCAAACATTTTCTATTAAATTTAAGTCTGGTGACAGAGGTGGCCAGTTCAAAACATTCATATTGTTGTCCGTAAACCACGTGTTAACACATTTCGCTGTGTGGACGGATGCGTGGTTTTGCTGGAAAACGAGTGTTTGATGCTCGAACATTTCGTCAAAAAAGATCTTCTCCATTTCCAGAAGTATTGTAAAATATTTAGGGCCGGTTTGTTCACTCTTGGTCAACTTTAATCCATGATTATTCCAGTGGTTAATCATAGATTGCGTTTGTTCACCAAAATTTTAATCAGAGAATTCATGGTTTGGTTAGTTAATCCATGATTTCGTTAATCAGCCGATTTTCCATGATTAACGCCATTTAACCCATGATTTACTGGAATTTCGTTTGTTCATGCTTGGTTTTCAGACTGCGTTTTACTTTTGACATTATATTTAAACATAAATATAACAACATTCACTGAAAATATTGAGTGATACAAAATTAATAATAATAAAATTATTGTTAAAATACCGATGATATGATTGAAAATTTTTTAAGTTAATTTAATTTTTTTTTATTGTTTTGAATAAGTACCATTAAATTCATAAAATTGGATTCATATTGTCTAATCAATAAGAATATAACCGAAATAAATAAATCAGAAACAATTTCGCGATATTCAACAAATCGCCAATTCTAACAAGTCATTAATCATTCGACACGGATTTTTGGGTTCGAAATCCCTTTTGTATACTTTTCACATATTATCCAGATTTGCTGCCCATGAATGTGTTTAGAGAATGAATATAATGAATAATGCACTCAATTAAAAAAGATTATTTTGTGTCTCCTTGTGTCCTTTCATTTCATTTTCATGCAAAAACCATATCATGAACATTTTATGTAATATGTACACAATTTTATTACACAAATTCAAATTTATATTAAATTTACTCAAAATAATTAATAAAGAATAAAAACATTTTAAATAATTACCGAAATCAATTATTTAGAAATTCAAAAATTTAAATTAACCATGGATTACAATTTTACAGATCCATTGGAAAACCACTGGAAAAATGGAAAAATCTATGGTTTGGTTACCAAGGTGAAAAAAAGTGAACAAACGCATTTCGTTAACCACAGATTCATAATCACGGATTAAGTAAAATCTGTGGTTACCTAATCACAGATTTGATCAAGAGTGAACAAACCGGCCCTTAATCTCAAAGTTAAACGCTCGTCAGAGTTTAAACGTTCACTGAAAAACTGACTAAAAAAGTTAACTTTTAATCAAAAATCTTTTTCTATTCGAAAGACCTATTCATGCCATTCAAATTTAAAAATGGCTGAGCATATGACCACTGCGATTGTTCTTGAGGAAATGCATTCTGACAGTCCACTTTTGAGTCACTTTTTCAAACAATGTCGGCCGCATGTCGCGAATAACATGAACAATGTTGGCCAATTGCTGGTTTATCAGCCTAAACCAGTGACTACACGTAAACCCATAGAAAATTGTCGAGAAATGTCAGATCACATCACCTTGGAGGCCAATTTACAGCGCTTAAATCACATTAAGGACAAATCGATGATTTGTGTCGCTGTATGGCACGTAGAGCCATCTTGTTCAAACCACATATCGGCAAGATCAATATTTTTGAACAAATATTCATTGATCATGGTCCGATAACGATTTGATTGACTATAACGCAACGTCCTGGCTCATTTTTTCAGAAATAAGAACCAGTGATGCCACTAGCGTGTAAACGTCATTTTTCTGGGTGTAATGAGGTCTCTATAGTCTCTTCTGGATTAGTCGTATTCCAGAAGCGCCAATTTCGGTTTTTAGCAAACCCATTGAGTAATAATTGAGCCTCGTCTCTTAACAGGATTTGCGGTAAATTAACGGGACCGATTATTAAAGTAAATTTGGATAATTCTTGATCGTCGTGCCTCAAGCGTGAGTCTATACATAATAATTTGCCAGAATATACTAAACATAAATATCAAAAAGAGTTGTGAGAATGACAGATCAGATTGAAAGTTATCCCTATCGGAAGTTATATTACACCCTCTTATCCTGGTTCCCCTGGTTGGTTCGATGTTAAAAATAATATTTTTTATTTAAAGGTGTCTAAATTTTATTTAAAATAGTTCTGCAATTACAATAACATTTGAAAATTTTTGTTTATTAAAATTAATTTCAACACAATTTACTTAAAACAGAAAAACACTAATTCTTCTTTTAATCGACAATAGAGGCTGAAGTGGTTCTGCATCTTCTTGCCTCCATGATCCCTCTGTCACTATTCCTGTTTGTAAATCTTCCGTGTCAAATGAACCTGGTGGAGAGTATATATCCCTTGATTGTGAATCTCTGCGCAAGTAGTTGTGCGAACATGTACATACAAAAACTATTTTTTGTGCCTTTGCTGGTTCTAAAAGTATAGGCATACGCAGAACTCTAAACACGTAAGTCAATATGCCAAAGACATTCTCCACTACTCTTGCCCTCGAGAGGTGATAATTGAATATTCGGTTAATTATCCACGTTCGTGATGCCCAGGATAAGGTTTCAATATATTCAGTGATAATGGGAAGGCGTCGTCTGCCACTAAAACGTATGGTACTGGTTCTACTCGTCCCTGAAGGTAATTCTGGCGGCAAATTAAATTCCGAATCCAGTGCTTTTGAAAACACCACCGTCTGAGATACGCCCTTGAGAACCAACTTGAATGTAAATTAATTTATAATTGGCATCAACTATAGCAAATAGCACAATGCTAAATGTTGAAGAATTCACTACTGCTAAACTTAGGAGATTGCTTAACGACGTGTTTTTCGTCCATGCTCCCCAAGCACATAGGAGAGTTCCACATATTATTGCAGTTATATGCAATTTATTTCCATTCCTCATAACCTGTGAGTACCTAAAACATAATAGAAATTTATTAGTTATTTATTTATATATCATTTATATGCAATGAACTGATGTCAAAATAACAGTTCTATAATTTTCTGTTTTTTTTTTAGGACAGCGACACACCATCGGACAGTAGTTTTGGTGTAATTCTTAATGATTTAAATGAGGACAGTAGCGGCAGTAGACCAAATATACCTGGTACAACGGGAATGTCTTCACAAACTCCACAAAAGCATTCAAAAGCGACCACCGAAAAACCAACTGCAGCTAGTATCCATCCAGGGACATTTGATATGACAAAACAAGACTCAACGCGTGATGATTACGAGGTGTTTGGTGAACTTGTAGGCCGAAAAGTACGAATTTTAAAAACAGATTACGCAAAAACTGTTGTTCAACATTTAATATGCAATATATTATTCGACGCAGAGCTAGGAAAATTTGACGTGGCTGCTGGCACACCGGCATCATCAAGTAATGACGCGCCATCAGCTACTTTTTGTATTCATTGTAATAACTTGATTGATACAACAATTATGAATGAAGAACAGCTGATCAACAATTTAAATACAAGCGACGATCAAGAAATGGTGCCCCAACCGATTGGTGGGGACCCTTTGCTGTGGGCACTTGACAACTTTTTTTGGCTCAACCAACAAAACAAAAAATAATAATAATAGCTTTGTGTTTCTTTAAATTTCATAAAGTTTGTTTGAATTTCTTTAAATGTTTCTTTAAATTTCATTTATAAATAATTAGGTGCATAAGAAAACATTGTTCATGTTAAAATAAACCACTGTTTTACCTACTTTGACGTAGGTAATTATTCTATTTTATGACCACTTATTTATCTGATTAAACTGTATATAGGTACTTACATAGGGTCCTTTGCAACTGGTCCAATTTACAAGTGGTCCAAAACGAAATTGGACCAGTTGTAAAATCATAATCTTACAACTGATGCGATTATTTTTTGGGCCAGTTGCAACAGACCCCTTACATATATTAATAATTTAGCTTGCTTGATATAATATTGTTGACCTTTATATAGAGTCTCACATATATCCGGTATGATTCGTGATACAAAAGAATTTTGAACAAATATTTTAATGTGGGTAAGTACCTCAGAGTTACGGCCAAGCGATCCTTCGCCGAAATTGCGTCCCGGTAATTTGTATTTTCCCTGCCGATTTTGGGCCGCAGCAAATTAACATTTATTTCAAAATCAGTACTAGATATTCTAGTAAAGTTATTGCAGGAGGATCTCAATTCTCCATTTACTACATGGGTTGATAAGTAAGCTACCTAACGATAGATGGAGCCGAACAAATCACTTTGTTGTCCAATAGTACCAACCTTCAGACGACCACATGTCAAGTTTCATGACAATCTGTTTGTTAGTTATTGTTTGACAGCCGTAGAAAGTGAACAACTTTGATTATTTTTTTTTATAATGGGGAAAAAGGTGAATTTCGCGCTGTGATTAAACACTATTTTTTGAAAAGTAGAACCCCAAAAGACACTAAAGAAAGGCTCGATAAACATTATGGGGAATCTGCTCCGTCAGATTATATGGTGAAATACTGGATGGCTGAATTTAAACGTGGCCGAACAGACACAAGTGATGAACCACGCTCAGGTCGTCCAATAGAGGTGACTACTCCAGAAAACACGAAAAATTCATCGTATGGTTTTAAAAGATCGCAAATTGAAATTGAGTGAGATAGCTGAGCTCATGCACATGTCAAAAGAGCGTGTACAATACTTTGCATGAACATTTGCATATGAAAAAGCTATTGGCGCAATGGGTACCACGAGTTCTCACAGCGGAGCAAAAGGAAAACCGTGTCATTGCTTCCGAGCGCGGATTGGAGATGTTTAAGCGCAACCCAACCGAATTTGTGTCTGGAGTAGTAACGATGGATGAAACGTTGATCCACCACTACACACCAATATCCGCTAAACAAGCGTCATATTGCGTAGGACCACGTGAAAGCCGTACAAAACGCCCAAAGACACAACAGACGGCAGGAAAAGTATTGGCCAGTATTTTTTGGGATGCCGATGGTATTATACTCGTCGATTATCTTAGGCACGGAAGAACAATCACTGCTGATTATTACATAGCATTATTGGATCGATTTGATGCTTTATTGAGAGAAAACGCAAGCGTACACAGAGAAAAAATATTTTGTTTCTTCACGATAATGCACCGGCACACAAAGCGCATAAATGGCCAAATTGGAACAATTAGGCTACGAATTGGTTTTCCACCCACCATATTCGCCAGATCTAGCCCCCAGCGATTATTATCTCTTTCCAAACTTGAAAAGAATGCTCCAAGGAACGAGATTTCACTCTAATTCTGAAGTTGAAGCGCAAACTACGGCCTATTTTGAGGGACTTTCAAAGTCGTTTTACGAAACTGGTATAAAAATGTCACAAAAACGCTGGACTAAGGGCCGGTTTGTTCACTCTCGGTTAAATCTGTGGTTAGGTTGCTTAATCCATGATTATGAATCTGTGGTTAACGAAATGCGTTTGTTCACATTTTTTTCACCTTGGTAACCAAACCATAGATTTTTCCATTTTTCTAATGGTTTTCCAATGTTTTCCAATGAAGCTGTCAAATTTGAATCAATGGTTAATTAAAATTTTTAAATAATTGATTGTAATCTTCGTCATTATCGTGACTACTCCACGAATTTCAAATGCAATTTCCGAAACAACTGAATTTGTAAATAAAACAATACAGATATACAAGGGAAAAAAATAAAAAAAATCACTCCATTTGGAGTTATTTTATTATTATTAATTTTGTATCACTCAATATTTTCAGTGAATGTTGTTATTAAAATATAATGTCAAAAGTACAAGTAAAACGCAGTCTGAAAACCAAGGATGAACAAACGAAATTCCAGTAAATCATCATTAAATGGCGTGAATCATGGAATCATGGCTGATTATCGAAATCATGGATTAACTAACCAAACCATAGATTCTCTGATTAAAATTTTGGTGAACAAACGCAATCGATGGTTAACCACTGGAATAATCATGGGCTAAAGTTAACCAAGAGTGAACAAACCGGCCCTAAGTGTATCGAGCTAAATGGAGATTATGTTGAAGAATGAAAAAGAATTTTGATAAAAAAAATTGTGTTCTCCTTGTTAGGTAGCTTACTTATCAACCTATGTAGTAATCTAACACCATAAGTGTTTAAATCATCCAATAATTCTTCTGTGCCGTAATTAACTCTCCTTTTTGATAGACAACTGGCCCAATATCTCGCGTTTTTTCTCTCTGGGGCATTAAATAAAAATAAACAACAACTCAATATAACCGTCGTCGTTGGAGGACATTGTTGAAGAACTAAACAAAATTGTAACGTGTGTAACGCTTACTTATATTTTCAAACCTACACGGTAACATGATTGAAAACATCTGCGTGGTCAACTTTTTGCGAAAAAGGCATGGTTTTAATAAATTCCTTCTAGAAAATTCGATTCACCACATATCCGTGGTGGAAATAAGTTGAAAAGAGAGTCCCCGCTGAGAAAACGAAAGAAGAGATGCAAAGAAGAATGGGAAAAAGTCGATCGTGTACTATTCTGATTGGCAGGATAAGAGATAAAACAAGAAATACCGGTTTTGGTTTTAGACAGGGGAAAAAATTTTGCGACCGGGAGAGAAAGGAATCAAGAACATTTTTTTTTGGATGAACGACAGTCTGGTTTTAATCATCAATGGGAAGAGTCTTGTAAGGTTTTTGGTAGGATGTGGTGGATGAAAAAAAAATTAATTTTGGTCTGAATTGTTTTTTTTAATAATTAGGGAATAAAAAATCGGGTATTGTAAAATTTTGATTTAAAGCTTTTTTTAGAATGGAAGAAAAAAAAAATAAATGTGTGTTCGGAATAATCAAATTTTTGATGTAGGAAGGGAAAGGAAAATATGCGTTGGTAGAAATAGTGAAATTTTAATGGCGGCCCAGCATTGAATTTTTTTTTTTTGTAAAGGATGGAATAAAAAAAGAAAAAAAGCAGAACAAAAAGTAAAGGAAAAAAAAAGAGAAAAAGGAAGAAGAATTTTGGATTTTGAGTGAATTTTTTTTAAGAAAAAAATATAAAATTTAAAATTTTGAAAAAAAAAAAAATTCAATTTTAAATAAAGTAAAGTGGTCATAAATTTGAAATAAAAATTGTTCAATAAAAGAAAAAAAAAAAAAAAAAATTATTTTTTCATTTAAAAAAAAAAAGGAAAAAAAAATAATTTAATATTTTTTTTTTGTTCTAGTTTTTCTAATACTATAAAGAAAAAAAAAAATTATATAACCTGTTAAAGGAGTTAACAAATCGTTTATATATTTGTATTATACAAAAGAATAAGGTGTACCAAAAATATTCATAAATATATTAATATATAGAAATTTGTGTAGCTTAAATGTGGGAAAGTGTTTCATTAAAATCTAATAGATATTTATTGTGGATATAATAAAATACCAGAATCATACCTGTTATGGGTTTACATATCTTCAAAATATACACAGTACCTAATTTCTACGTCAAAATGGGTGGCATCGAAAAGCATCATCATCAGTGGAAATACGGAACATACAGGATTTCCAGGTTTTTATAAAAAAAAAAAAAATATACTAATGACCAATTTATCGCGAAAAAAAAACATGTTTTTTTGCTTCGCTGTCAATTATATATATATATATTCTTAAATATCTACATATCACATATCATCCTCGTGGTAACTTGATTTTAATGCAGACCATGAAAATTGTTGTGTAGCGAAAAGGCTTGTCTTACCGTTACATTATCACCTCATCGAGCAACATTTCATTTTTTTTTGAATTAGTATGCAGTAAATTAACAGAAACAACTGGAAAATTTTGCTAGTCGTGGTAACCTGATTTTAATGCAAATAAGGAGAACCGCTACTTTTACCGTTATGTTATCACCTCATGGAACAACATTTTTTTTTTACTTTTGGAATTGATATGCCGAAAATCGACATTAACAGCTGGAAAAATTTGGCTATACATATATATTTTTTTTTGGTTTTATTAAAAAAATTTCAATCAAATTGTATAATTTTAGTTATATAAGTTGAAAGTAGAACGCACTAGGAAAAAATTTTCTTTTGATTGACCTCAGAGTAGCTATTTCCATTGATCAATGTGAAAGTCTAAATTTAAGTGTCATTCAGAACCTGTTAAATTCATCATTTTTTTTTTGGAATAAATTTTTATTTTAAACCACTTGTATTGGGAAACCAAATTTTGATTTGTCAAATAAATAAATTTTAAAGATATATACTTGAATGTTATAATTAAATTTAAAAGAAAAAAAACATTTTTTTTCAGCTCAAAACCCAGGGTTCTTTTCTTTTGGAAGAAAAGAGAGGAAGAAAAGAAAGAAAAAAGGAAGAAAGGGAAAATCCCATATAATACGGAAAATATGATAAGATAGTTCAAGACATGACAGGTTCGAAATAAACAAAAAATAGTGAGAGAGAGCGAGAGATGAAGTGAGAGGCACCGAAGTAGAAAAAAAAAGAAAACAAATCAAGGGACGATAACCAATTGTAGGGGCGGTTATCGTCAACGGGGGCCGGCATTCTGCTGTCGGTCCATTCGGGTGGGAAGTGCCCCAAAGTCCGGTTGGCAATAACATCTATAGCCAATCAGCCCCGACATGCCTCCCAAGGCTTTCGCGTTAAGTTCGGTCAGTTTCGGTGACCAAGAACTAACGAACATTCCCTTTATTCGGTTGTTTTCGCCACAACCGAATTTTCCTTGCTTGATAGCTTACGCTATCACCATAAAGTCTAAACGACATTAACACTCTTATGCACGCATAAAAATTTGTAAAAAATGTGTAATTTGATAGTAGATGGTGGTGAACAACGACCCACCCCTCCGGCGAGCTAGCAAGCGCAACTCAGCTTGGCGTGCAGCTTTTTAGTTGTTCACATAAGCTGCACCATCTCATATCTTCTCCTCGCAAGGAAGAAGATATGCTGCAAAGATCATCAGGGGATTTATATTCTTCGTAAAAACCCCATATGTAAACCCCGCAGTTACAAAATGGGGAAAAAGAGAACAAACGCTAGCAACAAAACTTGAGAACAGTCTACAGAACTGTTTTTTAAACTGTCCGTTTGATGGAAACCCGACATTATATTTACTAATAAAATTACCGTTTCCAAAAAGCGCGTAAAAAGTTGTTCTGAACTGGGCTTCGCTTCCTATTCCTAATTGTAAACCAAAGTATGAGTAATTATAAAGTACCCAAAGTTAGCGAAGCAACCATAACACGTGGATGACGTCGCAAACTCTTTTTTTTAGTATTTGTGCATTGGTATATAAATTTCAGCACGTGCTTTTTTGCTTACATCATATTTCTCTTTCACTCATACGTACAATATGTCAGCAGTGGGTAGAAAATTGTTTGATAATTTACAGTCGAAATCTGGGCTCGAAATTGCTTTCTCGACTCGATTGATCGGATCGACAAAAATCTTTGTCTTCTATTCTCTAGAGTCTAGAGACAAAGACTTTTGTCAATCCGATCAATCCGAGTCGAGAAGCCAAATACTGGCCCTGAAAAACGTCGTCAAGGAAGTGATAGGAAGTTGGGATACTTTATAATTACACTTACACATACTTCGTTGTAAACGCACTTCAAACGCAATCATTCCAAATCTCTTTGAACTGTGTTAGAAGATTAAATATTTGTTTTCATTATTGTATGATATGTTGTAGAAAATCAGGGGTGCCAGCACGTAAATTGTTTCGAGCACATTGAAGTTTGTTTCCACTAAGTTCGTAGTTTGGTAGCGGAATTTTGGTTATGTAAAAAATTTTTCTCTTTTCAAGAGCCTTTATTTAGAGGATAATTATTAAAACAAAATTTGTGGTGTACAATTAGATTTTATTTTTAGGTACACAATTTTAAAATAATTATTAATTTCATTTTTAGGTACACAGTTTGATAATAATTATTAATTTTACTTTTTTGGTATACAATTTTAAACATTTTATTAATTTTAGTTTTAGGCGCACAATTTTAAATATTTTAATAGTTTTAATTTTAGATGCACGGTTTTAAAAATTCTATTAATTTTCTAAGAGGTCAGAAGCTTTACCTTTCACGTGGTGTTCCTAGGTTGAACATCGGAATAGAAGGAAGAAAAATTTTTTAAAATAATTTTATTTTTTTCTCTCAGCATACTACACAAAGAAATTTTTATTTCGGCTGCTGAGGAAAAATTTTTGTAAATTTTTCTACAGGTAGTTTAGGTGAATTTACTAACAAGTAATTTCCCAAAACTGACTGTAGTGTCTGATAAACGCCACAATACTCCCCTTCTAGTGAACTCTGGTGAACGCTACGAATTTAGTCTAACCGGAGGTTTTGACAGACGTCCGAAACGAGTTTGGGTCGGTTTAATTTTTTCATCTGCAAAAGTGACTCTTTTAGAATTCTTAGTGTGCATTACAGTGGGAATCAGAGTGCTTGGTTTGAAGTTCGTTTCGTTAGATTCGCTGAAAAATGGTTTTAGTCGATTGATGGAAACCGTTTTGCGTTGGTTTTTAATAATTAGTGTGAAGTATTTGTCTTTACGATCAATAACTTCAAAGGGTCCTTCATATGGTGGTTGCAGAGAAACTCGTACAGCATCAGTTCTTACGAACACGTGCGAACAGTCTTCCAAATTTTTGAATACGAAGACTTTGTCTTTGGTATGTCGAGACGGTGGTTCCGGCCGAATTATGTCAAGTTGTTGTCTGAGTTGCTTGACAAATTCGGACTGGGAAGGTGAGCTTTTGATCATTTGCAGAAAATCTCCGTGTAAACGTATGTTATTACCGTACACTAACTCGGCAGAGGTAGCTCCAAAATCTTCGCGGTAAACGGTTCTTAACCCTAGTAATATTGAGGGTAAGGATTTACTCCATTGTCTATCCCCTACACACATAATTGATGCTTTAAACGTCCGATGCCAACGTTCGATCATGCCGTTGGAAGCTGGATTATACGCTGTTGTCCTTGTACGTGTGAATCCTAACATGTTTGCCAGTTCCAAGAAGAGTTCGGACTCAAATTGCGAACCACGATCCGTGGTTATGATTGACGGTACCCCGTAGCGACAGATCCACCCCCTAAAGATGGCGTTAGCTACGGTGTCAGTCTTAATGTCTGTGACCGGTATTGCTTCGGGCCAACGTGTGAAACGGTCGATTAAGGTCACACAATACTTGAAATTTTCTGACGGTGGTAGTGGACCAATTATGTCCAAATGTACCTTATCGAACCGGTTTTCAACTAAAGGGTAGTTGCCAATCGGGCTTTTGACATGTCGGGAAATTTTGCTTTTCTGACAGGCCAAACAAGATTTGGCCCAGGACCTGACCTCCTTTTTAATATTAGTCCAAACGAAATTCTTTACAACTGCCCTAACAGAAGAACGAACGCTCGGATGTGACAGATTATGCACGCTATTGAACACAATCCGACGAAAATTTTTAGGGACAAAGGGTCTAGCAACTCCGGTAGACGTATCACAGCCTATGGTGATATCCGAGCCGAAAACGGGAAGTGATTCGAATTTCAGTAAATTGTTTGCCTCTTTTAGGTTCTTCAATTCGGTGTCCCCAATTTGGGCTTCTGCCATTTGGGTATAGTTGATACTTGCACCAATCGAAATTGAAGAAGCTCTAGAGAGCGTGTCCGCAACAGCGTTATCTAGACCGGAAATATGTCTAATATCCGTCGTATATTGAGCAATTAAGTCAAGATGTCTAAATTGACGGGGAGACGCCTTGTCCAAATTCTGTTGAAATGCGTATATAAGGGGTTTGTGGTCTGTATATAAAGTAAAAATGCGTCCTTCTAGCCAGTGTTTGAAGTACTTAATTGCTGCATAAGCTGCTAGCAATTCGCGGTCGTATGCACTGTAACGCTTTTGAGTGTCTGTCAATTTCCTCGAGAAGAAACTAAGCGGTTGCCATACATTGGACACTTGTTGCTGTAATACAGCCCCAATCGCCGTGTCCGATGCTTCAACCATTATCGCGAGCGTGGCGTCAGGCGTCGCTCAACCGTGTCTTGCTCAGTTCGAACTGCTGTTTTGATTCGACTGTCCAGTTGATTTTTCTTTTGTCGTTCTTCTTACTACCCTTGAGGAAATCGTTTAATAGGGCTTGTTCTTTGGCCGCATGCGGCAAATAAACTCGATAAAAGTTTATCATCCCTAAGTAACGGCGTAAATCTTTAACGAGCTCCGGCAATTTGAAGCTATCGCTAGCTTCAAATTGCCGGAGCTCTTTAACCTTGGATTTCGAAGGTTTTATTCCCAGCGCTGAGATACCATGTCCCAGAAAGGTGATACTAAAAACTGCAAAGATGCACTTATTGGTGTTGATAACGAGACCTGCACTCTTAAGTCGTAGAAAGACGGCTTCTAAGTGTTTAGAATGCTCTGCCGTATTCTTTGAGGCAATAAGAATATCATCGATGTACGGGAAGCAAAAGTTTAATCCACGTAATACGGAGTGCATGAAACGTTGGAAGGTTTGCGCAGCGTTAGGCAAACCGAAGGTCATACTGGTGAATTCATATAGGCCAAAAGGTGTGCAAATTGCCGTCTTGGGAATATCCTCTTCGTTAATCGGTATTTGGTGATATGCCCGGACCAAGTCGAGAGAGGTAAAGATAGAACAACCGTCCAGTTGATACGAAAAATCTGTTAGGTAAGGCATTGGATAGCGGTCCGGCTTAGTGACAAAGTTAAGGCCTCTATAATCCCCGAAAGGTCGCCAATCTCCATTACTTTTCTTTGCTAGGTGCAACGGACTTGACCATTCGCTACTTGACGGTCGGCAAATCCCTTGCTCGAGCATGATTGCAAACTCTTGTTTTGCAATAGCTAATTTTTCGGCGTTCAGTCATCTAACTCTGGCGAAACACGGATGTCTTCAACGGTAACGTCCTTATATTTTTGAAGGAGCTTAAATATCTCAGGTGGGTAGCAGTCGAGAGCTATAGTTGAAAGTGATAGTGAAGGACCGTTGACGATTTTTGTTGCTATTTCCAAACTTGTAAACGAATCGGTTAGTTTCTTCCGCTTTAGGTCGATCAGCAAACCGAAATGGTTTATAAAATCCGCTCCAATGATCGCCTTTTCGACGTTCGCTATGATAAAACGCCAAAGGAATTGTCTTCGTAACCCTAAATCCACATTCAGCGTTTTGTGGCCGAAAGTGTCAATAACAGTGGAGTTGGCAGCAAAGAGTTTGTAAGCGCTTTTGTTAAGTTTGTCCTTGAGAGTGGGTGGTATAACGGAAACATCGGCGCCAGTGTCAATTAAAAATTGTAATTTCAACGAGGGATCAAATAAAGTGAGACGACTACTGCTATGACTACGATCGATGGTCGCCGGCAGCGTAGTCGCAGTTAGTTTTTTGAATTGCTGGTTGCTGGAGGGTCTTCGAAACTGCATGGTTTAATGCACTTTCGGGCGTCTGCTTTAAATTTATAATGGTACCAACATACCTTATGTTGCCTTGAAGCAGATGCGGAACGAGAACGGGGTCGAGAGTGGGAACGATGTCGACCAGCATTGGGTTTGGTTAACGAATCAATTTTTTTCGTTAACAGATCGATCTGGTCACGGAGAAATTTGTATTCCGAGGACAGAGGATCGGAAGTCGCTGGCGCGGATGAAGATGCTGTACACGACATTGAATAAACATTGGCCGAATGGTTTATCTCTGATATTTTATCTGCAGAGTTCGCTAATTTGTCCAGAGAAGTATCTTCAATGCTTGACAATATTTCCTGGACATGTGAGGGCAAACGCTGCATCCATAGGTTCTGGAGAAGAGTATCTTGAATTTGGCCACCCCCTAGGGATTGCATCTCGCGCAAAAGTTGTGAGGGTTTTCTGTCACCCAACTGAAGTCCCCTCAGTAGCATGTCTATTTTTGTACGTGCTGAGTCTCCGAGCCTGTCTACAATAGCCGTCTTTAAATCCGCGTACGCATTTGTTGACGGAGGGTTATTGATTTTTTCGCGAACGCATTTGATAGTTTCCGAATCGAGTGCAGCGAGTAGATAACTGTACTTAGTACTATCCTGCGTTATTGCACCGATGCGGAACTGAGCTTCCAGTTGTGTAAACCAGATTTCAGGATCTTCACGGTTAAAAATCGGTGGTTTAACCGCGACCCGATACATGTTTGCTGCGTTCACTGTTGGGAACACAGTAGAATCAATAGGATGACTTTCTGTCATGTTTTATTATTAACAATATAAAAATACTAATGCCGCAATTATACTGTTGAAAAATAAATTTCTTCCAACAAGGTGGTTTAACGAACTATCATACAATGTCAACTTTGACTAGTTATATATTTCTGCTAAACCATTTGCAAACAGCCTTTTGGCACTGAAAATTTTTATCAAAACTTAAGTTATGTATTTGGTTTGGTAGTATCTGAAATTTTCCCATAATAACACACACCAGATAAATACTAATTAAATTTTCTTTATTTTAAATAAAATATGGATTAATATATTTGGCAGAGTATACACGTGTTCACTAACAAAGGGCCTGGCAGGTTATCAGAAGCGTGGCATGGTGTAATCCGATTTAAATCACCAAATTTTTAGATTGTGGAACCGGGTTCAACATAAGAACTTACGTTTACAATGGATAACTATTCTATGTTGCTAAATGAAACAAACGTAAAAACTTATAACATATGTGTACAATTGTCTTTAAATTTTTAAAACAAAATATTAGAGAACCTTAAGAATTTTGGCTTCCGCTGACTGGCTGACATGGTCGAGATGTTCCGCTTACTGATGAGTGAGATACGTCCGTGTTGAATGATGATATTCTGGTTCGGCCGTCGGAATGTTCTTGAACGGTGGCCGATCAATTTCAGCTTTTTCATAGAGCTCTTGAAATTGGTTGCGGAATTTTGAACTCTTGCAGATGTTTGACTTGTATTTTACGTAATCCGCAAAAAATTTGGTTGATAGGTGTTTGTACTGCCTTTTTAAATTGAAAAAAATGCCCAGTGCGGCCTCACACCAGAACTTATGGCCTTGTCCACATTAATTCCAATTTAATTGGCAATAGAAAAGCACAATTTAGGTTTTTCCTATGGAGTAATTCGATTTTTTTACATAGAACGTTTACATCACCATTTTTGGTAGCAGAATTTTGGTTATGTAAAAAATTTTTCTCTTTTCAAGAGCCTTTATTTAGAGGATAATTATTAAAACAAACTTTGTGGTGTACAATTAGATTTTATTTTTAGGTACACAATTTTAAAATAATTATTAATTTCATTTTTAGGTACACAGTTTGATAATAATTATTAATTTTATTTTTTGGTATACAATTTTAAACATTTTATAAATTTTAGTTTTAGGCGCACAATTTTAAATATTTTAATAGTTTTAATTTTAGATGCACGATTTTAAAAATTCTATTAATTTTCTAAGAGGTTAAGCTTTACCTTTCACGTGGTGTTCCTAGGTTGAACATCGGAATAGAAGAAAGAAAAATTTTTTAAAATAATTTTATTTTTTTTCTCTCAGCATACTACACAAAGAAATTTTTATTTCGGCTGCTGAGGAAAAATTTTTGTAAATTTTTCTACAGGTAGTTTAGGTGAATTTACTAACAAGTAATTTCCCAAAACTGACTGTAGTGTCTGATAACCGCCACAATAGTATGTAGAGTGTGTTTCAAATGTTTGTGACATTTGAAACAGAATATTTTGGTCGTTTGTAAATTAGTTGTCCACTGCGCATTCTTTAGGTGAATTTTATTAAATAAAGTGTAAATGTATAGTATGTATTCTTGATTTTTATTTTTAGATAAAAAAAATGTTCTCAAATTGAGCTGTTTCTGTTTTTCGATGAGTTGGGCTTTATATGTCCACCATGGAAACAGTCTAGAAGTTAGTTAAAATGAAAACGGGCAATACTTCTAGAATTAGCATGAACGTCAAATAAATCAACAACTTCCTTAGGCCTAAGTTATAGGACGATCATTAGAATGAAGAAAATTGTGGAATAAGTGAAGAAATGATTTTGTAAGAAACACAGTCATACGAATATGAGATAAATTTTCATCGCCCGTCATTACCTGCTTGAAGAATGGTACTTTTTCGTTGCGTTTGTACAGCGCATCGCAGATTGAATTACGTTCCATTAAGCTTTTTCAGTTAAATTATAGCGAATCTATACATCGCAGCAATTTACGTACTCAAGCTTCTCTGCTCTTGGATGGTGGTTTTTGATATTGATATTTACTATATAGTATCTCTACTATATAGTAATTCGCACATTCTATTGCGCGGATAATTCTCGATCAATGTCTTGATTTGGTTATCATTAGTGGTGGTGGGTCTGCTCGAACGTTCTTGTTTTTGAGGGTTGAAATCACTAGCTCTAAACTTAGTAAACCACCTCCGTACAGTTTTTTCAGCTAATGTAAGATTTTAGACCGATTCCACTCGGAACAATTCAACTAGAGAGCATTTTAATTCAATGTATATTATGTTATTATTCTTATATGCCATATAAAAGAAATTAAATTGTTCCCTAATCGAATTGTTCCGAGTGGAATCGGCCGGTCACCCTAATATTACGACACATATCTCTTTTGTAGCTTGTGAGGCATTATTGTCTTTCCGGTAATAGAAAGGCATCAAATGTCTTAAATGCACTTTGTTGTCTTCAATCTACAAAACGATTCTAGTAAAGTTGGTAAGGTATATCCTTGTTTCTTCGCAATGCCTTCAGTTTTATTTTATGTTGTTTCTATGATGTCCAACAGTTTTAATACGACCTATCTTTCTGGATTATTCTTCACTTTAAATCTCTCTCTCTCCCTCTCTGTCTGTCTCTCTCTCTCTCTCTGTCTCTAATCTGAAGAATCTTTAGGATAGCATTCTTTGATTAAAATTTGATTCGTCAACACGGAATGCTACTATGAACAAAAAATATCAGGATTAGTTAACTTAATGTAGTTTTTTAGATCACCTTTGGTACTTTACGAAGAAACGCTTGTTTTGTTAAATGAAAGAGTGCTTCTTGAATTGTTGCGAGTCAACTCATGTTGTTTTCTTCAAGATATCGATCCTGCTTATACTTCGTTAATTGCTTGTGAATTTTTGTCCAAACATGTAAGAAATATCATTCCACAAGGATATCTCATCATGGGCATTTTTCCGGTTCCCTCGATTAAAACGCAGCTATTATTGAATCGAAAACATTAAAGAGAATTCGCTTCGTATATGTATCGATTAATAACGTTGTTTCGACTACTGGAAAAATTATTGGCAACTGTATTGTAGTGGAAGGACGAAATTAATTTGGATGAATAAATTTAAAACTTATAACCCCACGACTCCATTGGACTTATTTCAAGACTTAATTTCAGTCTACGGGCGCCATTTTGAAGACATTAAATTTGTAGGTGGGCAGTTGATGTCCTGACATTTTATTTGTAAAAATGCCGTTGACGAAGAAACAATGAAATTTTTGCTGCATAAATTTATTATAAAAATATTTTATATATGTTGTTTCAACTAAAAATGCGTTACGGTTGAAAGGAATGAATGTTTTTTTTGTATAAAAAAAGGATCCAACTAAAATCATTAATATTTCTAAAAAATTTTCATACAAAAAATTATTTTGAAATAAAATTGTTGAAATATCAATCGTTCCCGGAATTGTAATTAGTAGAAACTAAACTCGAGATATCAAAAATTTCTCAGAAAAATGCATTACGGTACGTTAATGCAATAAAGATTCTTTCTAAAATTCATCCCATGATCATTACGAATATTTCTAGTACTTTTGTCATAAAATGATACGAATTTTAAACCAAATTTATTTTTAAATGAAATTCACTAAATTTTAAACATTTTATTTTTATGAAGGCGCCAAATTAATTTTTTCTAAAAAAATGTCTAGAATTTAAAAATATCGAGAAAACCTATTGTAATTACATACATTCGTATGCATTCAATTCATTGTTACCATTTTTAATTTCAATACTTAAAAAATAAGTCTGGGAAAAAGTCTTCCTCAAAAAAGTTTATGTTTATGTCGAAATTACGTCCAATTTTTAGAGTCTCCATTGGACTTTTTTTCAGTCCGACTGAATATATGTCTTGAAATAAGTCCAATGGAGTCGTGTGGTAAGACGTAAGTTTAAGCAATCCTGATATTTCTTGATCACAGTAATATTAATAAAAATGTACAAAAAAACCATCCCGTTTAAAAAAGTTTACCTGAGATTTCTTCTGTAAACCGTTTACCTGGAATTCATGCACAAATATTTTCAGGTAAAATTCTTTGTCATCGTCATTAAAATTGATTTTCCTAACTTGGAATTTCATTTAATATTGTGTCTCAAAAGATGTTAAAATAACTCCTTTTATTCATCCCGAACCATTTTCCTTATTATTTGAAGTAATTCACCGTTATTAGTGTTTCTAGCTAATGTCGAAATAATTTTAGCTTGAAATTGGACGCGATTTCATTTACCACACGACTCCATGAAAAAAAGTCCAATGGAGACTCTAAAAATTGGACATAATTTCAGTCGGACATAAAGTCCGACATAAACATAGACTTTTTTGAGGAAGACTTTTTTCCAGACTTATTTTTGACGTATTGAAATTAAAAATGGTAACAATGAATTGAATGCATACGAATGTATGTAATTACAATAGGTTTTTCTCGATATTTTTAAATTCTAGACATTTTTTTAGAAAAAATTAATTTGGCGCCTTCATAAAAATAAAATGTTTAAAATTTAGTGAATTTCATTTAAAAATAAATTTGGTTTAAAATTCGTATCATTTTATGACAAAAGTACTAGAAATATTCGTAATGATCATGGGATGAATTTTAGAAAGAATCTTTATTGCATTAACGTACCGTAATGCATTTTTCTGAGAAATTTTTGATATCTCGAGTTTAGTTTCTACTAATTACAATTCCGGGAACGATTGATATTTCAACAATTTTATTTCAAAATAATTTTTTTTATGAAAAATTTTTAGAAATATTAATGATTTTAGTTGGATCCTTTTTTTATACAAAAAAAAACATTCATTCCTTTCAACCGTAACGCATTTTTAGTTGAAACAACATATATAAAATATTTTTATAATAAATTTATGCAGCAAAAATTTCATTGTTTCTTCGTCAACGGCATTTTTACAAATAAAATGTCAGGACATCAACTGCCCAGCTACAAATTTAATATCTTCAAAATGGCGCCCGTAGACTGAAATTAAGTCTTGAAATAAGTCCAATGGAGTCGTGGGGTTAGTTACCTAGGTCTGGTCCCTTTTTTTTCTGATTATCATTATTATTAAAAATAAGGAAGTTTAAGGCAGAAACTTGTTTCTTTGCTCTTCCTTTATACACATTTCTCTACAAAACAGTCTCGAAAATGAAAACGATTTGGTAGCGGACACAAGGGTAAAGGCCAAAAAAAGAAGGTACAGCATATAAAGTTAAAACATATTTCTTTTTTTATTTCCTGAATTTAGTTTTTCGGTATGCATGATGTTTTTTTTCCTATACCTTCTTTAAAATTATCTAAACGTTCGATTGATCATTTTTTTCTTTTCTCTTTTGAATTTTACTTTCTCTATACACTGAGCCTCCCATATACTACAAACCATAAAGAAACAGATTTTACTAACCCATTGACAGAGGATAAGTGGTCCAAAATTGTGTCATTTTTGTATGAAATTCATCTTCAATAGCTTCAGTTAAAATTAATTTATTTTGATATCTTATTTTATAATGAAAATATAGATTATTTAATAAATTTTGTACATTTAAAATTGTTCAGATAAAATTTCCGAAGAATTTTCAATAATTTCTTATAGCTTGAACGCAAGATGATGCTAGATGTGCCACTCTTCAATGTTTCCAAGACGAAAAAATGCACCGGTGGACGCGTGAATATAAATAAAACAAGTTGATTTTTGTATATCTTTACTTGTGTCTCACAGGCTGAGAAGTTGTGTCTCAAGGCTGAGAAGTGCCTATATCTGCCGTCAAGATGAAGACGTTGCAGAGCTATGGTAACACGATATCAAAATAAATTAACAAATACTCCTAATATATAAATTTTTTTTTAAATAATGGTTTTTGAAAAACCAAACTGAAAAAAAAACTCAAAATTACAAAATTAAGGGGAAATAGGCTTACTAACATTGAAAACCCTACTTTAAGACTTATAACTTATAAGAGATTTTCCTATAAATCAGTGATTTACTAGAATAGCAATGCAACGTTGTATAGCCACTCTGAATCGACTCAAAAAGCATTTGTATACATTTTCAATGCGATTTCATCTAAGTCAATTTCAACGGTTTAGCATTACCTTCAAATTGTTAGGTAAAATGAGCTCGGTAATATATAGTTGTTAAACAACATTCCATTCCATGTTGAGTATAAAGAAAGCGATAACTTGTAAATGTTTGAGAGAGTAGCACGCACTCGATTCTCAACACATGTGTACTTCCTTCTTATATGGTTTATCCATTAAAATTACCACAGCAAAAAAAGAAAACAACATAGGAAAAAGAAGTCAGCACATTCACCGAACGCAGTACCATCAACAATATCTTTTTTTTTTCTTAAAAAAGAAAAATTAAGAACAAGACGAATTTTTCTCACTTTACCATTCGACTTGTTCACTTCATTGTTCAATTTCACTGTTCTTTTTTGCTTCATAAAAATTCAGATAAGATCGTTGACTAGTTTCGGACGTTATTTCAGTATTTATGAAACGATTGAAGTGTTTAGTCGTATTTTTAATTAAATATTTAGTTAAACGGTTTAATTGATTTTTAATAATTTAAAATTTAAAAAAATAATAGAAAAAAATACATGAAATGAAAAATTTTATATAAAAAAAAAGAAAATTAAAATAGTGTTAAATTATAAGAATTTAAATTGTTGGTTTTGTTTTTTTTAAATTATTATAAATTAAGTGTTAAGTGAAATTAAAAATTGTATGTTAAAAGAAATTATGTTCTTATAAGAAACGAAAAAAAGTAATTATCGATTTTTAGTGGTTCTTAAATGTACGCCATTTGATAACACCTAATTTTTAGTTTTTTTTTTTTTTTGTGTGTAAGACGAAAACTTTCAATTCGTGCCAAAGTCATCTTTTAGTAGATTTTCGTTTTTGAATCTCATCATTAAAAGTAATCATTTTTTTTTGTTTTAAAATGGAATATTGGTGCTATCGGAGCGGTTCAATAAAAGTAAGTGACCTCAATTAAATTTCATTTTCGCCAAAAGAAAAGCTCACGCATGTTCTCTTTCATTTTATTTTTTTCTTTTTTTTTGGACCTCTTTTTAGAATCATTCATATTTCTTTGAATATTAATTAAATAATTATTAATAAATTTATGACTTGTGACTATTTAGGAACTTTCTTAAAACCAGAAGTAACCAAAAACAAGTACATTTCAAGTTTCTTGATGGGTTTTGTGATTTCCTCTAAGGAAGCACATCAATTAAAGTCTTCTTCACACGAAACGTACTACAATATAATCTACTTTTCCTTTTGTTTTTTTTCTTAAACATTTGTATTATACAAAATTTCTAAACAACTAGAACCTGTTGTTTATAGTCTAAATTAGTTATAATAAAATTAACTTCTTGATTTTTAATACATTAACTCGTTGAAAAACAAGTTACACACCCAGAAAGACCTAAATTTCATAAAATCTACATACATTTCTAATCGTATATCATATTTTCTAATGTTATGATCTTGAATGTGACATCTTAAATCTTCATACTTTCTTTTAACTAACATGACTGGTTCTTACTGTTATTATCATTTCATATCTATGTGGAATTAAATATTGATATTCGAAGAAAGATCGTTTTAATCATGAAAAAAAGAAAAAGAAAAAATATATTATGGAACAATGAAATGATGTCTTCGGATCGTATATAAAGAATATATAAGAAATGACACGAAATTCTGGTCTTTTCATAAATGTTGTGGGGACAAGTGCGGTTATGTTTGTTCGAATACATACATTACTATGATCAGGTTTATTTAATCTAACGAGATGAAGAATATATCTGCAATTTCTTTGGTAGCATTTTTATTTTTATACCTTTTTAACCTGCACCAAAGAGAATCATGGTGACTCTTTCAATGTATTCAATAAAAAAAAAAATGTTGAATTTGAAAACATAACTGTTCTGGCAGTTCCTTGTAACATTTATCAATAATATTCATATCTTATACATTGACTTTCTTATATTTAAAGTGATATATGCGAAGTCAAACTGAGTCTTTGGTTCTTTGCATCTTCGTTCATTTATTCTTAAAATAAAACTATTATTTTTTTTTTGGTTTTAGTTAAGAATTAATTTTATCTTGTTCAAATTACGATATCCGATCATTAATAATAGAAAATCAGCTATGAAAGCAGCAATTTTTTTGTTGTGTTAAATATAACAAAAAAAAAGAAACAATGATCTTGAATTCCATTAAAAAAACTTTATTTAATTGAATTAAATCTAAACCGGATAATCGCAGGTTTTGTTTGTTTTTTTGTTGATTCTCAAAAACTTCTTTGGTTGTGCTAAATTCCTTCTTTTTTGTTTTTGGTTAAAATGATTTTTATCATATTTTTTTTAAACTGCCGGTTAAACGATTTCTTATTTTATCCAATATCTAAAAGAAAAGAAAAACGAATTTAGAACATTAGTTTATCTGGACTATAAACGAAAGATAAAAAGTTCGCTATTTAATTGTTAAGAAAAATTCATTTTTTTTATCAAGCTCGTCGCTTAAGTCTTTCGTTTTTGTAAAATCAATTTTCGTTTTGTTCTATTTTCTTTTATGGTTTACTACTGGTTTTTTACTACTAAAAAACTTTTTTCTCAAGTTCGTCGCTTAAGTTTTTTGTTTTTTAACCAAAAAGAAGAAAAATTAAAAAGGAAAAAATTAGAATCAAGCGTAAAAAATTCAAATTTAATTTAATGGTTTATTTTTTTGTTGTACATAAAAAAACCTTAAGTCAACAAAATTAATTGAAAAAAATCATATAATTATTTCGTCTATTTTTTGACGGAAGTTGTGGACAATTGATTATTGTTGAATTAATTAATTAGTAGAATTCGAATACAAAAAAATAGAAAAAAATAGTTTTACCACCTACAATCAGTTTTAATAATAATAATTTGTATACTTTTTGAAATAAAACAGTTTACTCTTGATTCTAAAAACTACTTCTTCTCCTTTTAGTTTATAGATACTTACTTTTGAAGTACAAAATTGGTCGCCAGAATGGAATTTTTAAAGAACTAAATTTTGTACTTTACATGAACTAAGTTCTTGTTGCTCTAACACTAACTGCATTAGAAATCAGTTTTTTTTTTAGTTATCAACTCAAGAAATTCAGTATATACAACTGAAAACTTAATATCATTGAAATATCTCATCAAAATGTTGAAAGTTGGGTCAATTAAAATGCGGAATATTTAAATAAAGTAGAATTCAAAATTTTCAATATGGTTTTTACAAACTGAAATAAGTTAATTGTTCCTTTTAAAAAAACATTTTCTGACTTCTATTTTGATATTGTTTTGCAACAATCGTGCTTGTACTGTAAATTCTAACACACATATTTATTACAATCTAAACATATGACACAATTTTGATCTCTAATCTTTTTCGTGTCTAATTAATTTCATTAAATCATATGACTTTAATCCGGATTAACTAACCAAAAAGAGTATATTATTTGATTTTATGATTATTATCTATTTATGAATTAATTCTATGACTGATCACCATCATCATGATCATTTCGTTAACCGCAAAAACATTTAAGTGTTCATACATAATGAGGCATTTTCTGCTAAGAGTCAACAATTACAACCATTTAATAAAGATTCTGTCTTCATCATTCATGCCTTTCAACTTTCATCTTTTGATTTTCATTTAATTTTCATACTTGCAAGCTAAAGTTAAATATGGTCTTGAAAGCCCTGAACTTGAACAAGAGACCGCCACAATAAAACTGGTTAATGTTATTATAGGCTTGGTTTGAAAAAAAAAATTCAAAAAAAAAACCAAATTGGTACATAAGAAAACTCGTACACAAAACGAGTAACAAAACGCAAAAAAATTGTGACGTTTTTCTTTTCACCAAAATGCATATATTTTGTATTTTAAAAAATGCAACTTGTTTGCCTTTTCAAAGCTTTGGTTTCTTTAAATTAGAATAAAACAAGTTTTAAATTAAATCCAACTTATAATTATTGTAATATAAATTACTCATTCCCAAAAGAAAAAAAAATTGCGATTCGAATTGAACAAGTCAATATCGTACGTAATAAGACGAGAACGCGTTGACCTATTTGAAGAATATTTGGTATACACGTTTAGTGTAATGATCTGATTGGTTTTTTCAACAGAAATAGTAAACTGAAAGTTCGTGATTTTGAGTTAAAATTAGGTGAACTTACAGTTTTTCACCTAGATCTTCTTTTCTCCCACTTAAATGAAAATATATTGATAAATAATTTTCTATGAAAAATTTAATTTCGACTAATTTTGTATATAAATATGAGAAAATTCAACTTGACGAGATTCCGATGGTTCGCCTGATCATTTGATCATAAATTTAAAAAGAAAAGAAAAAAATTCTTAAAAAATTGTTCATGCAAACCCAAACATTTCATAAAACTTAAATTATTTTTAAGAAACGACTCTTTGATATTTTCGCGTGTGTACTTACGATCAACACAGTATATTCTTTAATAGTTCGAAATTAATACCGCCAATGTTAGCAATGATAGTCTTTAAAGCTGTATTTCATATCATCACGTATTTTGTGACCAAATTTTTTTTAAAAAAACGTACACACATTTCTTGTAATCATAATTTTATTTTATATGTTTATAATCGTAATACGAGTATAACAGCAAATTTTTGTAGTGAATAATTTCCTGAATTAAGTAGAATTTAAAATGTTTTCTTCTTTTTATATTACACCAATCTTCATGATCTGTATATTCAAAGATGATGAAGATTGAATTTTGCAAGCAATTTCAAGGAAATAAAACAAAACCAAAAAGTATGAGCAATAAATATCATTTACTAAATTTCTTGGTTGAGGTTATTGACCATACAGTCAGTAAGTTATATTCATAAATACTAAATGGACAAAAGAAAAACACCTATGCGGACACATAAAAATCATTAATTATGCTGTTTTTAATCAGAACAGAAAAGAATAATAAATTTCTTTAGAGAACTCTTTAGAAATTATGTAAATCTAATAATAATAAAATGAATGAATATCCAAAACCAAAAAAAAGAATAATGTTATAAAATAAAATAATTATTTCCTGAAATATGTATTATGTTCTACAATACAAGTGGTTTTATGCTGTAGATCTTTTTTTTACTTACAAAGTCTGAGAATTTCACTTAAGAATTTCAAAATACTGAAAAAAGTGAAAAAAACAGCATATATGGAAAAGAAGAAATAAATCGTTTAACCACCAAAATGATATACAACGTATTACAGTAGCGTAGTCTTTATATTTTTGACATCCTGATACATGGACGGCAGGTTTGCTAATCGCAACAGTATTTTTCTCCTATTTTTTTGGATAACTCTTTACTGTAATATATTTTCAATATGAATCTTCTCATTGTATGCATACTCGTACTATTTCCGTAATTTCATGATAGTCAATATGCAATTGCATTGAAGTTACTATTTTATAACTCTTTAGAAAATATTTCTGATTTTTGTTCATGAGAATTTATGTTATGTCTTATGTATGTACATTTTTCATGATGAGAATTACCATGTAATAGGTTTTATTTGCCTTGCTTGATTTCATGACTTCATCTTCCGTTTCGATTTGTATGAATTTCCAATCAGATCATAATATGATGTTGAAATTTACTTCACAATTTCCTGAATTCTTACAGTTTAATTTTGAAATCGAATGATTTGAAATTATACGCCACTGTATTTATCGTAGCGATTGTTTTTTTTTTCTTTTTATTTTTTTTTGCTCAAAACGAATGAATACGCGGAAAATGAAAAAAAGGCACAAGTTCACAACTCATGGAGTTTAAGAGTACGTGAAGTCAATGGCCCGAAAGAAATCTCTTCACAAAGTTTATAAAAATAACATCACATAAATATGGAAACTGCATGAAATTCTTAAACAATATACAGCTTTTGTATTATTAGTGTAAATTATTTTATACAATAGAATCTTTTATATATAAATCAATAAAAAATAAACGCCTGTCACATTTTTCTTTTGTTTTTAGTTAATATCGACTTTATTAGTTATAATTTTACACAATCATATTGCGAATGCTGCACTATGGTCAAGTTATACAGAACAAGCGAAATGTAGAGGTCCGACAGGTTTGAAATATTTATCTGGAGATGCATTAGTAGATTCACCAAATTGTTTAGGACCAAATAATGCACCATATCCAAGGTAAATATTTTTGATTATTTTTATTTTAATAATAATAATTTATATCTAATTTGTAGTGCAGCAGTGGCAAGAACATTTACGAATTGGAATGGTTCATCACGACGTGGTCGACAAAGTCAATTACCAACCTTAGATCCGTTAGTAACGCAAAGTGCATTATTAAGAGCGTATAGCGATGTTAATTCAGATACAGTGCAGAATTCGAGACACAGTGAGTATAAACCTTTTTCGTTTTTCATTCAGTATTATGAATTATTTAATCTGGTCACGTATTTTTGGATATTTTTTGTAATCATATCTTATTTCATAATTTTTTATTTTGTTTTTTGGAAAGGGTTAAAGATCTCATAAATTTTCAATAAATTTTATGACAAAATCAGCATTAAAAAAAAAAGTGATTTTAGAATGAACGTTCTAAAGTTCTCTTTTGATTATGAATGTTTTTTAAACGTTTTAATAGAAAATGCAAATGAGTTGTTCATCTGCATCATCAGTTATTTAATGCAAAAATGCGTTCGCTGGTTTTAATGAAATTTAGAATAAATGTTGGTAATTTCTTAACTTAACTTGGTATTATATTTGAGTAAAATCTATTAAGGGGGAACGAAGTTATTGAAGAAAAAACCAACATGAACACAAAGTTTTGTCGTTTTTCTAATTTAATTTAAAATATTGTTTAGCAATTTCAATTTATTACATTGGCTATATGGATATACGATATCATATTGAATTTCAATAAAATCGATATAAGGATAGTGACAGAAGAAATAGTTACAGATGAAAACTGGCCTGATCACAAAAATTTGTCACGGTTTTATTTAGTTAGTTAGTTAGTTAGTTAGTTAGTTAGTTAGTTAGTTAGTCATTCAACACAACAGATTTATGTTGTCAAAGCCCCAGGCTCCAGGCTACCTTAAGTTAAAGTAAAATCTAGAATGGAAAACAAAGTTATACAGAAAAAACATTACGATATTATTAGTTTGAGTAGTTTTTTATTTGAGATTTGATTCACTGGAATTATTTTCTTATTTACGATTTTAAATTTCCATACGTTTATATTCTTGGTCTTGCGAATTTCCGAAAAAATTACTTAAACAATTCAAATATAATGAAAACTCAATTTTGTTTTCTCTTCGAAAGAAATTAAATATTTAAACAAAAACTTGATCTAATTTTCTTTCATTTTTTACTTACTGGAAATATTTACGATGTGAAAAAAGAATCACTTTTCTTCAAATGCATTTTTTTTGCAATAAATGTTAAAATATCTCTAAAATTAAAAAAAAAAAAAAGAATTACTATGAAATAATCACGAATAAAAAGCCGCTAACGAATTAATTCGCAATGGAGGTTTTAAGTCCATTAACCGCAAAAATGATATAAAAAACTAAATGTATAACAAGGAAAGTAGAATAAACACAAGAAATTCGAGTATATATGATCTGAAAAAATTAACATGATTTCAAAAGAAAATAAGAATTTGCAAAAGGCTACACTAAACCTGACCAAGTGTGACCACTGGATATGACCACTCTCGCTATAAAATTATTGTACAAGAAAAAAAAAAAACGAGAGCAAAATTCTTCTAACAATGACCGACAAAATAGCTCAAAATAAACAAAAAAAAATAATAAACTTACAAGTCATTAAGGTGTGAAACACGTTTTCATTCAAAAAAAAGCACGAAGAAACCTCCAAAAATTTCACAAAAAAAACCGGACATCTTCAAACTCTATCGAGAAACGCTATTAATCCATATCCAGAAAATTCATTATCACGCATTTGTAAGTGAAATTACATCTTTTTGGTTCAAGTGAAAATTTTTTTTTCATTTTCACATAATATTACCACGATTGGAAGTCAACAAAACAACACATTGATCAATAATACCCCCGCTAAAACTACCCAAAAAGAAAAGATATTCTTTCAATAAACAAACCACCAACAAAATCGGTATTTGTTTCGTCGTCGTGATAATTCAATACTAGTAATAGATGACCATTTCTTTATCCGCACACTATAAATAGTCACACAACCTCAAACGTTTAACAGTTATTTGTGTCAATTTACGTTTAAAATTCAAAATGCATTTTTGATTGACTTATATAAAGGTCTGGTCACGTGTGTGTTTCGATAGTATTGATATTTTGGAAACTTGTTGAAAACAAAATAATCGAACGTACAGAAAAATCAAGTTTTCTAAAATGAAGACGTTTACATTTTTACAAATCCAACATTTTCATTTTTTTTTTCTTGTCATCACACGATTAGTAATATGAAGAGAAACTTTTAGCTTCTGTCAAATGCGCGGACATCCAATATGCATCATCTGTTTGGTATTCATTTTATATGCATTAACGTTTTGAAACTAAATAGGAAAAAAAAATTTGTTTGAAAACTATATATTCAAACGGCCGAATTCGATGAGAAAGTCTTTCGTTTGATGTAAATATATACCTGATTTGGATACAATCTTTATAGGTAGTCTGGATTTTTTTTTTTTTTAGCTTTCAGAAGATTTTGGATTATAGCCAAAAAGATGTTTCGAAGATATTATAAGAAAACAGCAGGTGAATTTCTAATGAATTTGCATTATAAATTTGTACATGATTGTTACATATTGGGAATAAAATTTTGGTTGTCTATTATAGAAAACGTTTATTAATTCGTGTTTACGATTAAGTTTCAAGTGGGTTTATGGTTTCCAAAATTTTATAATTCGCTTTTTGATAATACCTAAATTTGGTCAATCATGCGATTTATAACATATGTATTTAAAACTTATCAATTTCAAGTTTTTCATTATAGATCTAGTACTATCATGTCTGTCATTGTGTTTGACACAATTCGCTTTCAATTTATGATTTTGAAAACAGTCTTTACAGTTATGTATGTTTCTGAGCCAAGTTTAAATTTGAAATTTAGAATTTATACCGAAAATAGGGCACACTATTAGATCTATTAAAAGTTTTCAAGTGGTCTCCAAATTTATGAATTAATTACATCCTTTTCAAATATAATTTTTCAACATTGTCTCCATTATAATATTTCGCTTTTGTTATGATAAATATTTTCAAAAGACCTTTCTTTCTTTACTTAGATTTTACTAAATCTGTAATAATAAACCTAAAAACTACAATGTCAAACTTTTTATTGCATAAACGAACAGAACTGTGTACTTTCTAATGATAAATATTACTCAAAAGTTTTTTTTTTCTCTCGGCTTAGATTACAAATGCTATAAAAATCAAGCTTGAAAAACTATTTTCTAGTATTAATGTTTGCTAAAAGTACATAATTTCCATTCTAAAAAAAAAAAAAGAACAAACATTTATTTCTGTTCACTTTTAGTGAAAGGTATTTCCTTGGTGGTTCGAAATCAAAGGAAATACATGATTAAAATATAAATGGCTTTGTTTTAAAAACAAGTATTACAATATCTTCTATTTTAAGTGGGATAAAATTTTCAGAAACAAACCATGTCCTCTTCTGATGACTACTTTCAAATAAATTTGTATACAATTTGTAATATGAATTCTCGCGATTTGATCTACTTATTAAATTCCAGGTGAACTGGAACTGGAAGTACTTTTAAATATTAAGAAATATTTAGCATTATCTCAAAAAATTAATTTTTTTTTTGTAAACTAATTAAATCTGAAAAAGAAATCACAACTTCCTTAGTTTACGGTAAATTTTTATTTTTTTAAATTAAATAATCACAAAATAATTCCCATAGCTAGTAATATTCATTACCATTAAAAGCGCGAAAGAAAAGACTCGCTGAAAATAATTTAAATATATGAAAAAAATCCCGTAAAAAAAATCCTACATATACTTTTCAGAACGTTTCGGGAGTAATAACTAATAAAATACAAAAAAAAAAAAACAAATTTAAAATGATGTTAAAAATTAGTGAGAACTGGTCAACTGGTCAGAAATATCCAAAATAACCCAAAGCTAAAAAATGAAGAAGAAAAAAAACAAACGCTTGGATAAGCTGTTTTTGTAGGTCAAAAAATACTTTTTTTTCTCCAAATCTGGGTTATTCGGAAGTGATGCCGCGAAATAGGTTTCATTCAAAAAAAAAAAAAAAAAAGTAATATTCGGTCATGTTTTATAACATTGAAATCGTGGGATACCCTCGGGACTTCTTACAGACGAGGTGCTTATTACCGGGTTTTCATTTCTTTTTGATTTTATAAATCTAATAGAAATTATGATGATGATTATGACATGAGAAATTATTAGAAAGAAAAAGAATAGAATGATGAAGATTTTGTTAAAATTAAAGAATGGATTTGTATTGTTGTTCATCCGGCATTCGATTAATTGCTGATGGAAGAAATAGAAAATAATGATGATGAAGTGATTAAGTTTTGTTTGAGGATTTGTATCTATTTTGTTGATCGAGGGGAATGGAAAGGAGGAAAAGAACACCGTTTTCTCAACAAAAAGAAAAAAAAACATTGCCTTGTATTAAATTACACAAAATTTATGATATTTATGATGGATTCAAACAAAACTATTCCCGGCGACACACCCAAAAAGAGTTACTTCTTTTTTTTCGTTTTTGTGGCACAACATTGAAATCTTGTTATGAGTGATTACTATATTATATTTTGGGAGTGAAATCTGGACCAAGAAGAAGTTAAGTCAGTTTTTTTTTTTTTCATTTTTCTTGAAAAAATTAAATTAGCAAATAGGTATAGCCTCATTTTTAATTTGTCGGTCAAATATGTAGAAAAAAATGTTGTATGTAAATCCATTATGAAGTGTGAAGTTTTCTGTAATTTCTGAATTAATATTAATGATGTTTAATGTGTTCTACAAAAGAATCAAATATCTGCATAACTATAGTCTATTATCAAAGGAAAGGCGATACATTTTTCTACAACAAAGTTGTAGCAATGAAGTCAAAGTCAACAGTAAGAAATAGATTTGGAAATGAAATGAACGCCACATGAGTCGGTTTAAAAACTTCGAGCAATATTCCACGAATGCAAAAATTATCTGTTGGAAAACAACAGCACAATTCACATTAAATAATGTTATATTTGTTTATTACATACATACAATTTTAATTCACATATACATATTAAATAATTTCGTATATTATTATAAAAAAATAATAAATATGTAAGCTTTTAAGAATTCAAAACGTTTGGCATTCTGAATTTTTTCTTATAATAATTTGGCACGGTATCCGAAAAATGTTCGCCATCCCTGCGCTGGAGAAGCAATCACGTTTTCCATACAATATTTAATCATTTCTGTAGCGGTAATTGTATAAACCTCTCCGTTTCCCGTTCTACATGTCACAATACATGAAACTAACACCCAGCAGTATTTAGGTTTTTATCCCTTGTTGTCTAAACTGGGCAATGGAAGCAGTTAGTAAATTTTTATTTAAAGTAGTTTAAGGAACAACTTTTATATATTTAAAAACACTTTCATAATTTTCTTTATTTAGTGAAATTTTTTTTTTATTTTGATTTTTTAACTTAAAAACATGTTAAATTTGTCTTCATTTCAGAAAAAAATTGATTTGAACATAAAAAAAAAAGAAAAAAACTAACGGTTTTATGCGGACCATATCGCGTGCGGTTATATTTTGAGAAGGCTCAAAAAAATTAAAATATGAAAAAATTTTCAATCTTATCGAAAAAAACATATAAATATGAATATAAATTTATTTAATTGGAAACATTCCAATACAAGAAGGTATTTTTTATATGCGATTTAAATTTTATATCAGGTCAAAGAGTCTGACATAAAACTTCTTATTTATGATTCAATTTTTAAATTTTTATTTTAAATCAAGAAAAAGGTGTGGTGTATTAAAGAAAACATACTTCCGATGTTTTTTTAAAGAACAGCGTAATCATCTCTAGAGCTGGTTAATTCAGGCCCACTCTGTTTAATTGGCAAAAATAAGGTCTTAAGTTGGTGGCATTATTGAGTTTATATCTACTAAGATCTATACCAGAGGGGGCCAACCTGCGGCTCGCGAGCCACATGCGGCTCTTTGAAGGACTATTTGTGGCTCTCGATAAATGTACCCGAGTTCCCTTTTCATTTTTGTGCTATTATATTTTAAAAAATTATTATTGTTCCGTAAGTGTTTCAAAATGTCTTTTAAATTACTGACAACAAATATGAAAGACTAAGTGCAACGTTGCAACAAATTTCATTTCCGTCCAAGTTAAGAATGATAGTACTCATCGAAAACTGCGACTTACGTCGACATTATGAAGACAATCATCCTTAGTTTTCTAATCAGTATCCACCAAATTCCAAGTTAAGATCAGATAAACTTGCTTCTTTAAAATCAAATTTAAATAAACAACAGTCAATTTGGTGACCTTTAACAATCAAGCTAATAATGTGGCTGAAGCCACATATCTTGAAAAAGTACAACTTTTTCAAAAGGACATTAAAAATAAAATATTTTGTCATTTTCCTCGAATTAAAATAATTTGTTCCAATATTAAACAAGAAAAACTCAACGAGTATATAAAAAGCTAGAAGGAATATTGACGGAATTCCAAAATAGATTTTATATTTTTTTATACCTTTTTTGTATACCTTTTAAATACGCATTTAATTGCGGCTCGCGAAAAATTTAAAATTTTGAAAAATGGCTCTGACTATCAAGGAGATTGGCCACCCCTGATCTATACAAACGTTTAACAATGTCTGACTGATGACATTTTTGTACGGACGTACAGACATCGTTTTAGTAGATTGGATGGGATCAGGAAAGAGTGCATTTCCAGGGCAAATTTCTCATCAGATTTCTTCCATTAAATACTGCAATATGTTTTTTATTATTTTTCTCACGTTGCAATGCGTTTATATGCAAAAAATTAGCTTTAGATGGTTTTAAAATCAAAAAGGAGAAATTGTATTATTACCAATTTCCTTAAAAGCAATAGAAGTTTATTATACGAAATAAAAATAAATCAAGCAAGTGTCTTCGTTGGCTTAGTTTTCGAAGCGTCTGTGGCCGATATTCAAGTGGTTCGGTATTCAAATTACGTGTTTTTTGATTTTTTATCTTTTATATTAAAATTACTATCTATTTTTATTATTAATCATAATAATTAATGTTTTTAATTGTTTTTTTTTTCTTGCTTTATTTTTCAGGTCGTTCATTAAATACATCACCGTCATCAGGTCAATGCGGTGGTACACCAGCACGTTTATGTAAAACACGTTATAATACAACAGCACCGATGTATGGTGTTAGCTTGACCTCAGGTCAACCAGTTACGATTGTACAAAAATTTCCGGATTTACTACAACAAGTTGTATTTGAAGTTTGCGAGTAAGTGTAATTATATATATTTAAAATATAATAAGAATTCATAAATTGTGTTATAATTATAAGCATAAGAAAGTTCAAGACAAGCGCTTTCATTATTCAAAACAAAGAAAAAACTTTCATTATTAACGAAAGCCATTATTATTTATACAAAAATGATATAAAAAAAGAACAAAATGTTATTTTGTTCCTGATTTACTAATCTAAATTTACAAACATAATAAATCTAGAAAACCGCATTCGATTGATAACAATTCGAAATCTGTCCGAAACGGAAAATAAGAGATTTCATAAAGAAAATACGTTTTTTCTTTCGTTTCCAAACCAAAGTAATTTGGTATTTTCATATTTTAAATTGAACAAAAATTACTTTAACCTAAATTCTTTTTAATTCATTAACAATATTTCACTTGTTTTTTATTTTATTGTATTTATTTCTTTTTTTAAATGTAATTTTTCTATTTTTTGAATAAAATGTGAAAGAATTCCTTCCTCTTGATATGATCTTCAATATTTTTTATTTTATAACTTTCTTGATTTCACATTTGATCGCATTTTTGTTTTTGTTTTTAATTTATCGATCATGATTCACGTTTAAAAGCATATTTTTGTTTTGATTTTACAGAAAAAATCATTGAATATAAAGACTTTTACGCGTTAATCATTTATTAATTACTTTACTTAATGAATTATCAATCATTTCCAAAGAGGAAGATGTGTACTTTTTAGCTTCTTTAATAATAGAAGAAAAAAACATGTAATGAAAGGAGATCATACTTCGATTTTCTATTTATGGTCAAATGTAATTAATTAAATGCGTGAAATCGTCTTCAAATATGGATAAATTTCACAGTCTATGAAAAAAAACGAAGAAAATTTGTCTTAGATTTCTAAATTTTAATTGTTTTTTTCTTTATAAAATTATAACTTCCGGAAAAACTGATTTCAAATTTTACAAAGAAGAAAAGAAAAAAATTTTAGGAAGTAATTCGGAGCATAACTTAAAATATTATCACAAAAATTACTAATTAATTATGTGAATCAAATTAAAAGAGTGACTTTTCAAGAGGTTCATGAATTATTTTTGGAATTTACCTGATCGAATTGAAATTGAATTTATTTCTCTAATTACTTAGCCGAAAAGTTTGCTTTATTGGAAGTTTCTTAAAAGTAGGCAAAATTAGTTGAGAGATAAGAAGCGTTAATAAAATTCTAAATGATATTTTGAAATTGAATTTGAATGGCAATTTGAAACAGTGGCGTAGCTACCGTGAAGCTGTTGGAGCACGAGTCATACGGGCGCAAAATTAAAAAGGGTGAAATAAAAAATTGTAAAAACTTTTGTATACAAATATTAATTAATCAGTTAACTATTAGATTTGAATCCGTCCGAAAATTATGTACATGTAAATGTTCATCATCTGCATATCTCGTCGCGTCATATGATAAAAGTATTCTGGAAGGATCAGAATTGTTACAATCGGTATATCCCTCCAATATTTCACCTAGTTTTGGACCTCAACCAACTGCTTCGATACGAAATGTGTTTTTATACGCAATTAAAAAAATTGCTTCTATACGCCTGGTTGCTGAAGTACTTTTAATTCACACTGCAGCCTCAAGTAGTTTTTCTGACATTATTACAGTATGCCTGATTTTTTTAACTTTAGTGGTGATGACAGCAGAACTAAGTTTCTCAAAGCTAAAATTAATCAAAACATATTTATAGAACAGCGAGTCACAGCTCTCCATTTTAGCTCTTTGGCCACTTTATCAATTGAAAAAACAATAGCTCGTCAATTTGAGCTGGAGAAAGTGATTGACCGGTTTGCGAACGAAAAAGCGAGAAAACAACAATTTTGAAGTTTTTTGTGTGGAAACTAAACATGCATAAGTACATTTTATCAATACAGTTTATAAAATATGTAGCAAATATTAGTAGGTACTCCGTACTTAAAGAATTATAATTTGTTTTATATTTTTCATTATATTTATTAAATTGAATATCTTATGGTTTCTTGAATATTACCAAGTAAGATCTTAAATCGAAAAAAGATTAGATAGAAAACAAATTTCGCCAGAATTCCCCCGGGAAACAACGGGGCGCAGGGTGCTGAATATGTAGCTACGCCACTGATTTGAAAGATAAGTTTTATTTAAGAAATCTGAGTAAATATTAGAGATGCACATCCATATTTTGTTTGATTTATGGATTTTATGGAATTATATCAGACGCAAACTAAATTATAAATATTGCAAACTGGAAGAGCTCAGCACGTAATAGGGAAGAATAGAGAAAAAGGCATTAAAAAATTCCCAAACCTTAGGTTGTACCGCCATTAGCTCTTCCAAATAGAAGATTTATGAATCACAAATATTCATGTTAAATGTTGAGATCCTGATCCTTTTTTGTAAGCAAAGAAAAAAAGTCAGAAATCATTAAAATTAGAAACCTGAACCTGAAATCTCTCAACTGTCGCCAATATCAAATTTAAATAAACGCGCTATCGAGGCCAATAAGTATTATTTTTCATTTCGCCTCATACAATTTTAATCGTTTTTTTTTATCTAAACAACACAATTGCTAATATTAACATAATATATGAAACCATACAGAGCTTATTATTTGCATGCAAAACCTTAAAACCTTGAAATTATTACACTTTTTAATTTTCTTGTCTTTATTGAAACTTTTCCTACACAATAATCCAAATTGTTGCTGTTGCTCGTACTGATAGAATAAATTTTAAAAATCAATGTACTAATTAATAACTAGCTCAAAATTCAGAAATTCATTGCGACACGGCACGGCTAGAACGTGTAAACAAATGATTATTAGATTCATATTTGAGCTGAAGCCAATGTTATTAGGTTCGTTTTTAGAAATTTTCGAAATTCTCTCGACTTTCCTAAATTGTAATAGAATAAATAATACTATTTTTAGTAACGAAAGGGTTTCCTCATTCTTTATCCAGCAGGGAGTTCTTCGTTTTATGGTTTCTGAATATTTTGTATAATTTCAGAAGCTAAAATTAATTCTTTCCATGTTTTTTTTAAAGAACCTAATCGCATTAACTTCTAAACGGATCATATAGTGAGTGCATTGGTCTTCAAACTGTCTTCCGCGAAACCCTAGGGTTCCTAAAGATGTTTCAAGGGTTCCGTGAATAATTTTTTATTTAATTATATTAATTAATTGGCAAGCAGCAATATCACATTTGTCAAAAATGTCAAAATGAATATACTGAAACATTTAACAGGATTACAAAAGACATTTTTGGAATATTTTTCTCACAGCTGCAATAATTTAAGTTGGATCGAAAATCCTTTTGTCGAGTGCAGTGTTGTAGATACACTGTCAATTATGGAAAGAGAGCAACTTATCGATATATGCACAGACAGCACATTAAAAACTATATTTGGACAGGATGGCATTCCCCATTTTGGGTAAAAATGATAAGAGAATATATGCAATATTTCAAACGAGCGTTGAAGAAATTGATGTTGTTTGTAACAACCTATCTCTGTGAGAAATCCTTTTCCACATACATTAACTACTAACTTAGCGACTAAAATAAAATACAGAAATAGATTTGATGCCTAAAATGATATGATATTAGTGGACGATAGAATTCCCAAAAAACACGTCAAATATAAGCTAGTCCAAATTACCCGATTCTCTACAATTCTATACCAACTAACGAAAAAAAACCAACTAAAGATTAATTATCGAATTCCTTCAAGCGAAATAATTACTATTTTTGAAACTAAAATAATTTTATGAGCAAAATGAAAACTGTCGACCGGTTTTTCAAAAGAAATACAAATTTTTCCATTTCTTGAATTATTTTTTTTTTGTTTTTTGCAAATATTTTCATTTAATATGATTTTTTTCTCTTCATTTTTTCAGATCATCAGAATGTGATGTAGTAAGAGGCGAGTGCACTCAGACTTATGTCCCATATTTATTCTTGGTGATACCATTGGGACCGGTTACATTAACTGGTCAAGATTATGTACTTGTTGAAAGTGGATGCGTCTGCAAACCAAAGTATTCGACTGGAGCCCTTCAAGAACCAAATATCATACCTTAGTAAATAAAATTTGAATGAAAAGAAAATGATGAAATAAATTAAAAGGGGAAAAAAATACAACAATTTAAAGACTTGCAATTTATTTACTTAATTATTAATGAAAAACTGTTTTAATTTCTTCTTTCTTCGTCTTATTTTAATAGTTTGTTTTATATTATTTTTGGTTTTATTTAATTAAAAAAACATTTTTCCAGTGTAGTAATTTTATTTAAGAATTAACAGAAATTATGTAAAAAATTATGATTTTCTCAGATTTTAAAAATAAATTTGGAAATTGAATAAAGATAAAATAAATTATTCCAGTTTTTTTTTTTATATATCAGAAAAGAAAACAAATTTTAGAACTATTTTTCTTTATCTCTTTTTCTTAGAGTTTAGATAAATTAAAAATATGTAAGATTTTTTTATAAAATTTATAATTTAAAAAAAAGGCGAAAATAAAAGAAAACATTCCTTAAAAAAAAAATATTTTTGAAATGTTAGTAGATTGTACAATTTCTAGATTAATTAATTAATTTGTTCTATTTATTATTTTATTTTTTTTTTCATTGTAGTATTTTATGTATTTTGTAAAATATGTTTAAATAAATTTTTATTTATTTACAAAAACAAGATTTTTCTTTGAAAAAAACTTGATGTGTGAATATTCAAAATATTAAATATATTCAAGTTTATTCTGTCCTTTTTAAAGTGAAACATTTCTTCTATGGGGGCGACTGACTAGCAAAAATTATGTGACGAAACGTCACATTACAAAAAATCTCATTATATGAACGTCCTAGACGATTACAATGTTCGGCAATATTGTAGAGGTTATAATGAGGATTATTTCCGTCGAAAACCAAATAGTTCTATCTGACTCCGTATTGGCCCTGTAGTAGATACAAATTTTTTAATTTTTTATGTAGAGATACACGATTGAAATGTTCGGCAAAGTTGGTGAGGTTTTTATTGGGATTATTTCCGTTGAAGACCCAATAGTTCTATCTCCCACCACTTCGGCGCTGTATTAAAAAAAAAGATTCTGTTTCACTTCTACAGTGTGGTCAAAAGCACGCTTCCGTTTATTTTTATACTATTTATTAATTTATTTTTTTTTAGATCTTTCTAATGCATGATAAAAACTAGTTGGAATATTTATAGTATGTTACGGTAAAAGTACCTTGGTTAGTACCAACCATTTCCGTACATAAACAAATATAAAACTGATTATATGAAGCCCTCCTCCACCTAATTACAATAAGCCTGTTAAATGTGTACATTTACTGGTAAATATATAAATTTACCGATTTTGTACTTTTACCGTAACATATATGTTGCAACTAGTTTTGAGACTACAGCAATAACAATTTTGCATTATAAGTCGAATAACTATAACGTTAACTAGCATAGTGTCTACAGACGACTTGTTTTCTGTTAGACAATACGTAAAACGGATGCCATTTTTATTTTAGAAATTCTTTGCTGGCCAGATTATGTTCTAACATTTCATTTGGAAAGATTTCGTTGAGCGAGAAAAAAAAACAAGCAATTGATTTAAAATGTGCCGTAAGAGGCTTAAAATTTAATCAAATTAAAGAAATAAAGAGAATTTCATCAAAACTATATTATTAGGTTAAATTTTTCTTTATTAAAACACAATAAATATAATTTAGCTAACATCGGATAGCGTTCTTTTAAATTCCGCCATTTTGAGATTTATTATAATCTCTGAGATTACCAAACATTATTACATTTTATTGAATCGAAAATTCTTAAATACCATATTTAAAATTTTCTGCTTGAGTACTGAAGTTCTCTGTATATTTTAATAATGTTAATTAAAAGTCTTGAATTATTTTTGTAAATAAATCGAATATAATATAAAATGGAGGTTGTTATTATGAATTTCTTCGAATCATTATTTTTCTTTTTTTCTGGGAAGATTTTTAATAAATTTAAAATTTCTAAAATTGTTCATTTTTTAAATATAACAGGTCAATTCAAAAGTCCCCGGCCTACCATAGTAAAACACATTTTTTTGGCAAAATTCGTTTTTTTTATTCAACATAATTCCCTTCAAGGGTGATACACTGATTATAGCGACCCTCCAACTTTTCGATACCATTTTTGTAGTACGATTTGTCTTTTGCCTCAAAATAGGCCTTTGTTTCGGCAATTACTTCTTCATTGGTGCTAAAGCGAGCATTTATTTGAGATCTGCGAACAGGAAATAGTCGCTAGGGGCCAAATCTGGAGAATACGGTGGATGGGGAAGCAATTAGTAGCCCAATTCATCCAATTTTGCCATCGTTTTTATCGACTTGTGGCACGGTGCATTGTCTTGGTGAAAAATGACTTTTTCTTCTTTAAACCAGGTCTTTTCAAATGAATTTTTACATCCAATTGGTCCAAAAGGTTGTAATAATAATCTGAGTTTATTGTTTTACCAGTTTGGAGGTAATCCACCAACAAAATTCCTTTTGCATCCCAAAAAACTGATGCCATAACCTTCTTCACTGATCTTTGGGGCTTAACCCGTTTTGGAGCCGAATTATCGGTTTTTTGATTTTGCTTTCGACTCAGGATCATAGTGATAGACCCAAGTCTCATCCATAGTGATGAATCCGCGCACAAAATCCACTTTATCCTTTCGAAAACGCTCCAAATGTTCTTGAGAAAGTCGTATTTGCATGTGTTTTTGTTCCATTTTTCGGAAATGCGGCAGCCACTTTGCACAGAGCTTTTTGAAACCTAAAACTTCAGCTAAGATGTGATGTACTGGTCTATATGAGATGCCTAGGGTGTCAGCTACCTTATCCACAGCCACTCGTCTGTCTTCCGAAACCATATCCTGTATTTTTTGTATCTTTTCTGTTGTTGGTACACTTTTTGGATGTTCTTGACATGGATCGTCTTCAAGGCTTGTACGACCAGATTTAAAAAGGCAACCCATTTTCCAACGGTGGATTTCGAAGGTGAAGAGTCCGGATAATAATTATCAATCCAAGTTTTCGTTTCAACGGTATTTTTTTTGGCCATAAAGGAATGTTTATTCAACACGCGAAATTCCTTTTTATCCATTTTCTTCACAATAACAAAAGTTGCTTCACTCAAAATGCTATAATTCACAAACTAATGATCCGACAGCTGCCAAATTTATACACGCGTCTTTTGAAGGTTAGGGCTAACTAAAAATCATATGGATTTAATTCTAGTACCTCCATCTATGTGTCAGGCCGGGGACTTGTCAATTGGCCTGTTAGAATTTAAGAAATATTTTTCAAGTAATATTTTATTAAAACAAGTGTAAGCAAAATTGCATAGTATTAGGCAGTATTATTAATATATGTACCAAAGATATTAATAAAGGGAAGATGTCGAAAGTTCAAAAAAGCTATTTCCATAAGATCTTATGTAGTTTACTCATGTTAAATGAAAGCTGTTTAGCATTTTACATATCTTTACTCATTTATATCTTTGTTGTACCATATAAAATTAGATTACATATTTGCAACTAACTGCAAAGAACTAGATGAAAATTTGCAAACGCAATTTTTAAATCGAGCCTTCAGATTTGGATAAGTGGAAACACCTAAATTGTCAAAATTTCATTGAATTCGAGCCACAACCTTTGCATACCTAACTGTTTTTACAAACAGTTTTGTAAACTAGTTTTGCCATAAATGCATTTCGTTGAAAATTTAGTTAGCTCTAAGTTGGGCCTTAATACACAAACTGTGCAAATTTCATCAAAATTGGACTAGGAGTCTCGGTTGTAAAATTAGTGTAAAAATAGGCTATGTTTGGACAAAAAATGTCCTTAGACAGTGTTGCCATACTCTAAGGTGGTACAGTCGTCAAAATCGGCCTAACAGTTTGTTCTGAACCACACTTCCAAAATTTTGTCATTACAGGGTTACAGATAGATACAAAATTACTAAAGTGGTAATCACTTTCACAATTACATGATTCCACTGCTGATTTAGGAAGTTTATTGCTTAATTTTTGGTTACTCTTCATATCACCTAAAGTAATACAATGAAATATGTTGAAATTTCATAATTGTCATATTTTCGCCTGCGGGAATACCAAAATTCAAATGTGACTAGTTTTCACTAGTTTAGTGAAATTCTAAATAATATTAAGATTTAGATTTATTTTATTGAGACTTAGAAATAATATAACATATAGTACAATTTATTTTAAAATTTCAAATTATCCACTAGTTGGCTTTAGCACCTAACTTAAACTAATCACTTCAAGAGAAAATAAAAAAAATTCATAAAAATTCAAACATTCAATTTCATTAAATAAAAATCTCATGTAAAAGTGCTTGCTCCCGGCACTACAAAAATTACTTAAAACTAAACTTAAAACTAGGTAACAAATACAATATTAAATAATAATATAAAAAAAGGAAACGACAATTCCAAGCCGTTTCAAGCAAGAGCTAGAGAGATGACCGACTTCACAACGAACTCTTTTCAATAGAGCTGTTAACCTCGGTAAATGTGGCCTGCATCTTTTATACAGATTCATTGTTAGAGGGTCATCGTCGGAAGGATTAAAAAACCAAACCGAGTTAACATTGAGGAGGCTTAATGGAGATGCATAATATTCAGCACCGAGCGGCGAAGATTCGTTGGTAATAAATAATGACTTAATTAAGTTATTGGAGTGATTCTCCATTTTCATAAATCTTTTTTTTGTTAGGTTAATTAGGTATGACGTAAAAGGAATAACTCTCGATGATTCGTATATAAATTTATTCGGAAACCATTTACAATTCTAAATAATATCGAAAATATCATCTTCAACAATCCTTTTTTTTCGAAAAATATAATAAACGAGTAGGGTTTGTTCAAAATACTTACGATTGTAACTTACGAATGAAATATAAAAGATTAAACTTTGTGTGTGAGTACAGCATCAATCGAACTTAAACCGTCAAACTGTTACCCTGGAGGCAATCTCGACGGACGCGAGCGACGCAATGAACGCGACGGACGCGTGAAGTGTCAATTAAAAGTTAATTTCATATGAAATGTATGGGAGGTGGCAATCTCGACGTAGACGTGACGGACGCGACGGTTTAGACGTTGTAAAGTTCATTCGTGTTCAACTTTTACGTGACGGACGCGTTCAAATGTCATTTTAAAATTTTTGTGTGGGAATTATTTTGTGAAAATTCCATTTAAAAACGGTATTTTAGTTCTTTTTATTAATTTACACTACTTAAAAAACTATTTTAACTTATAACACAAAGATTATATCAAATAATAATAAAAATTACAAATTTCATCGACGGCGTCGAGTTTGCCTACACAAAAATATTTATACCGTCACTAACGTTTTTGACAATTCACGCGTTCATTGCGTCCGTCGCGTCCGTCGAGATTGCCTCCAGGGTTAAGATCTACTATTTTCAATTTTTTTCGAAACCGACACAAACAGTGACTCTTGTTTGTGTGCGTAAAAAACTCCGTTGTGCCAACATTTCGAGAGGTAGATCTTTTGCCTCACCCCCAATCCACCGATACCTATGTCTGCGGTAGAATTCTACCCAAAAAACACCGCGTGTAATCCGGCACTATGAGATATCAAGAAGGCATTGGACATACCCATCTATCAGTAAGTTTTCAAAGGCAGTCTCAATTACTTTTACGAATTTTTAATAAATAAAGTGTTAATCATAGAATTTTGAACAAGCAATAATAATTGAGTTTTTACAAACAGTTATCTTGAATGCACAATTGTTAAAAATTGGTACCTATGGGCGAAAACACATCAAGCAGCCCACACGTTTTAAAATTTACTGGACATCATGGCCACACATGAGAAACCACTTTTAATTTCAATATGTCAAGAAAAAAGTCGAGAAAAAAGTCTTCCTCTAAAAGGTCCAAAGTTTATGTCGGACTGTCCGACTGAAAAAAGTCTAATTTTTAGAGTTCAAGAATGAAAAGTGTAGTATGAGCCTAAGCAACAGATTTCACGTGTGTTTCGGAGAAATCTCCAGTATTTTCCATAAATCCTTTACTTTTAAATTTCCCTTGCAGCGACATCTATATACAATAATACCTGATTTCGAAAATACCGGACACTGCAGTTTCGACTGCAATATATACGTATTAAATTAGATTAAGTTGTTTGTTTTGTTAATTTTTCAATTTTATGTTTTGAATAATAAAATATTGAACACGTTGCATTGTATTAAAAAATTTTCTAGAAAACTTTTCGAATATACGTAATTGTATTTATGACATATAGATGTCGTAAAACATCGAATATCAGTATCTACTAAAAGTCAAACCAACACTGCTACAAATTGGTTTCGTTCAAATAATATACGACGCTCCGCCATTTTGATTTTTAAGCCGCATGAAAATTGTCTAAAAAAGTGGCGACAAGGCAAAAATATACGGGGTTTTTATTTTTTGCCAGGGAATAGAAATTTTATTCATTTAATTAATTTCGAAAAGAATTATTTTAAAGTTGTTTCTTTTTTTTTTTTTTTTGTATTTATAGTCAATGAAAATTGAAAATTTTGTAAAAGATAATGTGCAAATAAAAATTGAATAATTCCAAAAAATATTGTTTTACAAAAAAAAGACGAAAAAAGGAAAAAGTAGAATCGATGTTAAGTGTTGGGGATGTGATTGTGGCGGAAATTTGAATGGAATAATTTTCTTTCCAAATTTCATATTTTTCGTTCGATGATTGGAGAAGAAAAAAACAGGGGCGAAGTATTTTTTCGCAAAAAAATTGCAAAATTATATTCCTACGAAAAGGAAATCTAAGAAAAAAAAAACATAAAACGCCCGTCAATATATTGGCGAGCACGCAAGCAAAAAAGAAGATATTTCGATTTTTTGAGATTTGATTCTTTATTTCACAAATAAATAAGTTTGTTTTTTTTTTCTTGCTGGATTTGTTTCTATTAATTTTTTTCGTTCTTGTTAAAGTTTTCTTTATATTTTGGGGGGGTTTGTGAGAAGGAGAAAGTACATAGTTTTTATTTTGCGACAGGAAGAGAAAAAAAATTGCAATGATGTTCACGGTAAGTTTCCCGGTTCTTATCGGATTTTTGACACTTTCCTAGGGGCTGCTTATTTTGCCATGAATTTAATGGCAATTAATTCCTTAGATTGACATTATTTTATCTAGTTAACAACAATTTTCTAAATATAGACGATAAAATCTTGTATTCCTACTCGTACGTCGTGCGCAGTTTTCTTTTCTTTTTTTTTTATTGAAAGAATTTATTATAAATTTGTAAAGCTTATTTCCCGCCATATAATTCCAATTTTAGATTATCTACTTTGAACTTGCTTCTAAATCCTTTATAAATATGAATCACAAATATGCGTTTATGCCCCAAAGGTTACCTTTTATGCATTACGAACAGCTCCACAAATTTTAGTGTATACTTCTTTTATTACAATCTGTCATCTTTCCCACTATTCCTGCACCCTGGAATAATCGTAATTCACTCATTTATATTAATTGTTTACAAAACTGTTTCAAAAGTCTGGCACATAAATATCGAATTACAATTTTTTTCCATTACTTTTTTTTTTCCTCAAACATAATCATTATTCAATTGCAGGGCACTAATCAACAACAAGACACTAGATTTAGTGATAAAGAAAAGAAGTTTATGAAACAAATGCGTTTTGGTGATTGCCTAAGTAAACGTGTTGATATGTCCAAAGTTAAGTTGGATGTTTTACGGCCATGGATAAGTAAAAAAATCACTGATATTTTACATATTGAAGATGATGTTGTGGTTGAATTTGTTTATAATCAGTTGGAAGAAGAAAAATTTCCATGTCCAAAAAAAATGCAAATAAATATGACTGGATTTTTGAATGGTCGAAATGCAAGAGAATTCATGGATGAATTATGGGCATTATTATTATCAGCACAAGAATCCGAAACGGGTATACCCGAAGAGTTTATACAACAGAAAAAAGATGAAATATTAAAACGAGAAGAGGAAACGGCAGCACTATTAGAATTGAGAGAACGTGAGACAGATCTGGACAAAACAAATAAGGATCGACATGATACACAAAATAATATTGAAAAATCACAACCAGAAATATCCAAACCAAAATCAAGATCTAGATCAAAAGAAGTGAATAATATAAATAAAATTGAATCAGAACGTGCTAGTAAAGAATGTCCAAAATCACCACCTAAAGTTAAAGAAAAGCTCAGGTCACCGCGTGGTAAATCTCGAGATCGAGATCGTTCACCGAAAAAACGATCGTCAAGAGATCGTTCGCCAAGACGTAGAAGCCCAATAGATCGGTCACGTGATAAACGACGATCTAAATCGCGACGTCGATCATCCGATAGACGATTTCGTAGCAGATCTCGAGAGAAGCGAGGAAATGATAGACGCCGTTCCCGCTCGAAATCTAATCGACGAGATCGTGATGAACCGCGTGTTAACAAGAAATTATCGACTCCCGTGACAGTAAAAAAATCCAAATCAAAATCTCCACCACGCAAAGAGAAATCGCCTGTACCCGTGGATGTAAATGGACATAAATCTGTGGAGAGTTCTCAAAAATTAACAAAAGTTCAGGAGAAATTATTAACACTAGCAAGTGGTGGCAAAAAAGATGGTAGTCGTAGTCGCACCCGTAGTGCATCAAATTCATCTAAATCAAAGAAGAGAAGCTCTAGTCGTTCATTATCAAAGTAAGAATTATTTTAGTTTTTTTTGTTTTCGTATTTCATAGAAGTTTTTTAGATCACCCGTAAAAGCGAAGCGTATATCACGCTCACGTTCGTCAAGTTCCTCTTCTTCAACATCATCAAGTTCTCCAGATCGTTCCAAAAAACCAAATAGGAAATCTCGAGGCAGAAGTGTAGCTTCCCGTTCGCCACCTAATGGAAAAGAAGACTTTGAAATTCAGAAGAAACAAAATAGTGTGCAAAAGAAAAGGCATTATAGAACAAATAAAGATTCTTCCTCAAGTACGTCCCCGGAAAAGTTTCCTGCACGTCGGAATGATCAAAAAAGATTTGATCATGGTGGGCGAAGACAATCGTTCTCACGTGGTAGAAGTCCAAGAGGTGGTGGCCGCAATCGTTCTAGATCTCCAAGGCAAAGGTCGCGTTCACCTCGCATGCGTTCTCGTTCTCCAATGAGAAGATCAAGATCCCCAAGAAGGTAAGCTTTTTTCTTGTTACCTACAAAATACAATCTAAATTATTTTTTATTCTTCCAAAGATTTAACCGTCGCAGATCTCCAATGATGATGGGTAGGGGTCGTGGACAAAGAGGGCGTATGAACAATATGAGACGTCGAAGTCCGAGTCGAGACCGAATGCGTCGTAATCAATCACCTAGAGATCGAAGATCCTCGCCGTGGGATCGACGACAATCGCCTCAACGAAGATCGCCACCTCCAAGAGATCGTCGATCACCGTTTAGAGACCGTAGATCACCATATCGTGATAGAAGATCTCCACCTTCTCGTGATCGAAGATTTTCACCACAGCGACGATCCCCAATTAACCGTGATCGTAGAATATCACAATCTCGTGATCGTAAATCTTCACAAAATCGTAAATCCTCACCCCCACGCGATCGTAGATCTCCACCACCGCGTGATAGGCGTTCATCTCCATCCCGTGATAGAAGATCGTCACCTATGCGTGACCGACGATCTCCTATACGTGGACGAAGAAATAGCCCATTACCGCAATTACAACAGCGACGTAAACGAAGCGAAGATCGAAGAGAAATTCCACCTACGTTTAAGAAAGATATTAGAGAGAGTCGCGACAAGAGTAGGGGACCAAGTTCAGATTGGGATAGAGATGTACCGAAGGATCGTCAAATTAGTGTAGCTAAAAAACAAAGAGAAGAAAGTGAAGCACGAGTAGTAAATGATGAAAGTACAGATGAACCAGAAAGTAGTCCAGAAAATGTTAAATTTGATAATCCAATTGTTGAGAAAAAAGCAAATTCGACACGTGATAGAAAGCATAGTCCAATCAAGAAAGACAGCCCAGAAAAAAAATTATCAAAACAAAGCTTAGCACGTGAACGAAAAGAACCAGTTGAAGTTGTTGAAAGTAGAAATCGAAAACATGAAGTAATCGAAGTAGCAGTACGTGAAGAAAAACGTATAGAACCAAAACGAATTATAGAAGAAGAATCGGTTGATGAGAAACTTCGTCGAGACAGACTTCGTGGAGCATATTCAACGAGCTTATCAAGAACACCGTCACCATTCTTAAAACAACATGAACTTGAAAAATTACAATTGGAAAAGAAAACAACTGCAACCACAAATAATAAAGTTGATTTACAGAAAAAAACTGAAATTAGTGGAGGACGTAAAGAAAAGTTAACGTTGATGAAACAAAAGAGTGAATCTAGTGAATCGGAAGATAGTTCTGATGAGAGTGAAAGTGAAGAGGATAAATCACGATCAAAAGAAAAATCACGTAAACAAGATTCATCAAGTAGTAATGAATCAGATAATGAAATTGAAGATGTCAAAATAAGACCAAAAAAAAATGAAGATGATAATCGACGATTGGAAAAGACACGAGAAGAATTCAAAAGAAAAATATCTGACACCAATGATCCCGAAGAATTACCAAACAAACTGCGTGGGGGTGGAAAAATTATCGAGAAAAAAGATAAAAAGAAATATGATTCCGATTCCGATGATGAGGAACATGAAAAGGATAATCGTAAACGTTCAAAGAAATCAATCAAAGATGATTCATCCGATACATCATTGGAATTACCAAAAAAGAAACGTAAAAAAGATAAAAAATCACGTAAAGATACTGATGGTAGTTCCAGTGATTCGGATATGAAAAAGAAAAAGCATAAAAAACATAAGAAACATGCTAAGAAACATAAAAAACATAAGAAACATAAACGGAAGTCATCGAAACGTACAAATAACAGTTCGGACAGTGAAGATGATGATCAACCACCGGGTGTGACAATTATTAACGATGATTTGGAAAAACAATTGCGTGAAAGAGCTTTGAAATCCATGAAAAAACAAAGCGTTTCGGATTAAAACAAAAAAAAAAATATGCTAAAAAATTTCCCAAAATATTTTTTCTTTTCTTTCATAAACAAAAAAAAAAAAAAACAGGATTTAATATGAGAAAATAATTAAAAAAAAAAAAAGAAGTAATTTTTAATATATATTTAATCAAACATGAATCAAAACGACAAATTTGATAAGAAAACAAAGAAAATGATGAGAAAATTCTTTTTCATATTTGTTTTTCTTATTAAAAGAAAATTTTTTAAAAGAAAAATTACTGTGAGTGGAAAACTAAAACAAACAAAAAAATTCCCCTAATTTTTCTTAAATTTTTCCTTTTATGCTAAAAGCGTGAAAATAATTAAATAAAAAAATATTAAAATTAATGATATTTTATTCAAAAAAGGAAAAAAATAGTTACATTTAAAAATAAAAATGACAAAATGGCGATCAAAATTAGAAAATTTGATCAGAAATTTTCATTTCTTTAAAACATTAAAAAAAAAAAATAAAAAAAATATTTACTCCTTATTGTTTTTTATTTTTTTTTTTATTTTATTTTTTTTTTTTGTAGTTTTTAATCATGTATGTAATTAATTATATTGTAATGAAATAAACAAACAAACACATAAACATTAAAGAAAAAAAAGTATTTAAAGTAAAAAAAAAATTATAAAATTTAGTAAAAAAAAAAAAAAACATAATTCAAGTGAAAGAAATAATTTTTATTTTGTGATTTCTTTTTGAAGTATTTCATTTATTATAGTTTGTTGTTTCCACACGGGGACGATTCCCATTTTTCTTTTTAGTGTGATTTCCGAGTACTTTAAAAAAAGCAAAATTCAAATTAAGAAAGAAGAAAGAAAAAAACAATACACGAAATATAATGATTTCGTTTTTTTTTTCTAGTTATTGTAATAATTTTATTGATACATAAAAAAATATATGTAATGGAAATACATAAAATAATTTCAAAAAAAAAGAAAAAGATAGAAATTAATAAAAAAAAAAAAAAAAGCAAGTAGTTTTCTTTCAAATTTTAATTTAAAATGAAAATGAAATTTAATTTCTAAATTAACAAAAAAAAAAAAAAAAGAAAAAAATATAATATTTATAAGTTTAAAAAGGAATAAGATACAAAAAAACTGAAGAAAAATTAATATTTAAAAAAAAAATTGGGAGAAAATTTAATAAAATTCGATTGTTGGAAATATTTTTTCACTCTTTTTTTTCGTCTTTGGAAATTTTTAGTTAAAGAATTGAATTTATTTTGAGACGAGAAGAAAATCATTAGAACTCTCAACGAATTTGTGACGAATAGAATAAAAGAATTTAGAAGAAATAGAGACAAATTTGAAAAGTTGTAGACAAAAAATTATAAATACGTTAAAATTGTAATGTTGAGGAGGCGTAACGATGTGCCGAAAGAAGCATGCACATATGAGAGACTGGAAATTCTAAGTTTTTAATTTTATTTTATTATTTTGAATTATATTAGTTTGATTTGTAAAAATTTGAAAAAGTTTCCGTTTAATTATAATAATTTCGTAATGAGCCTTTTTTATGAATGTCACGTCACTAGGAAATCATGTCATATTTGAATTTTGGTATTCCCATAGGCGTAAATATCACATTTAAAAAAAATGTCACGGTATTTTGAAAATTGTCATTTTGTGAAATTTAAAGTCACGTCATTTTTTTAGGTGAAATGATGGAAAGTAACAAAAAGCAACTAATAAATTACCTAAATCTGGATTTATTTTGAATAAAGATTATTACTAATTTTAACTTTTGAATTGTTAACCTCTTTTTTTTCTTACTTGATTTAAATATTTTTTTTAAAGTACAAATAAGAACCAGTCACGTCAAGTGACTTTGATAATTACCAATCGAAAAATGAAGTGAAATTTGAATTTTCGTGGATGTTCATATGTGTCTTGACACTCATAAGAAGGCTGAAGTTATATTATCCTCGAAAGTGATAAACTAGCTACGTAAGTTTTGAAAATGGGATCGTACATAGCTTTTCTAGTTTCGCTTCGATAAAGAGAGAATTATAGTGTTTGCCTCTTTCGAAGAAAACAGCTTTCGATTTTTTCAAATTCCTAAGGTTTTTATTGTACCTAGATGTCCAAGCCATCTGGGGAGCGTGATGTTCTGTATTGGTAAAATTGGTATAGAGTACATAAAAAGAGCTTTAATGTGAAAGACTAATTACTTGAATGTTTAGAAATTTTCATTGTTAGTCCATTGTAATACGAATTCATTCATATTCATGTTTTAGAAAAACCTGATAGAATGTTGAGTGTTCGTGAAAATTTTGAATAATTTTTGAGTTTGACTGACCAAATCATCAGTTTTTACATTCACACTGGTCAGTTTTCCCTCAGTTGCTCAAAAGCTGATGGAAAACTGATCGGTGTGAATCCTACTTTAGTGTAATTTAATTTTATTTAAATATTTTTTGATAGAATGGTAGAACTGTTTTTTTTTTATTATTATTATTTTATTGGGTTACTAAATTTCGTTTTGTGGGTTATTGTGAGAAAATAAATGCAAGAAATGTTCCTAAAGGCGTTAATAGTACGTGTGGGAATAGTAAGAAAAGAGACTGAAATTGACTATCAAGCTTATCCCTTATTCATAGATGGCATTTATTTGAAAAGTCATTGCCCTGCGTATAATAACTATTGTTGTAACCAATATGTCAATCTATTAAATTTTTTATGAAATATTTTTAGAAGAAATTAAGATGCCGGTAAAATACAATGAAGACTATATTGAAATGGCACATATTATACTTGGGTATTTCCAAATTATTTAATGTAAAAAAAAATAAAATTGTTCAAAAGTAATTGATTTGACAGAAATTTTTTTGATTAGGACTTGTCACGTGATTGATTATTTTTGTGAAGATTTTTCGCTCTTTCTGATTGGTCAGGGAAAACTTAAAATAATCTGCACCCGTGACAACATTTCCCAAATATATTTTTTCATATTAGCAGAAATGACATTTGGCAGTCAGTTATTTTGAATACATAATGAAATATAGAATAAAAATTCTACTAATTCCCTTTTTCCTGACATTTTATACAATAGTTTCTGGTATTCACTTCCAAAAGAAAAACCCGTTAAAATAAATTCAAAATTGCATTTGTCAAAAATGAAAAATTCATCTTCGCAAGTTTGCGAAAATAATCAGCTCCAGGGCATGTTTATTTCTGGCATAAGCTTCGCAAATTGCGAAATCTTTGAACCATTTTGATTGGTTCAACGAATTGTCAAAAATAATCAAATAATTTCGCAAGTTTGCGAAGTAATGCGTGACAAGCCCTAATATTTTTATTAACGACTTAAGCCCAATTAAGATCATCGAAGCAGGCAAAATTTACTAATATTTTTAGTGAGATAGTTTAAATTAAATTTATAGGCGGCAAAATTAATACACGGTATACGGTGTAACTCACCCATATTCACAGGCACTCACAAAATATCCGGGGCAAAATTTTGCCCTCAATGTTTTCCATACTTTTCATACTAATTGATTTTTGCATAAGCGATCGTTTATCTTGCTTACATCGCGAGTTTATTTTGCATTCTTCGGTGAATTGGGCATTAATCAGAGTCGCTTGTGATTTCAGTACACATATTTATAGTTGGGTGCTTACTGTATGTTATCACAGAGAACACAAAATCTTATGTTAAATTCAGGTTGAACAACTTTCTGCCTAAATGCTTCAAAAAAATGTTCGTTGTGCCAAGGGATTCTCATACATTTTAACTTTTATGCGCTGCGTACGCTACGCTACTTCACCCATTGCGAATTCAGAGTTTGATTCTCTTTGATATTACTTTTGAAAAAATTTTTGAACGCACACTAAAATGAAAAGTCTGAAAAGTTTAATTTTCTTTCGACACTTATTAGAAATAAAACGTGTAGTAATCACTTTAGTCAATTTAGTGACACCCGCCCTAAATACATTGGCACCAACGACTGCAAATACCCAAATGTAATACATATCATTTTACCGTCGTTTTAATTGTTGTTGACATCCATTAATTAGAAATTTAATTTCGAAAATATTTCGTTAAAAATTGAATAATTTGAAAGTAGATGGAATTTCTGCTTCATGAATGATAAGTAATAGTCCAGAGTTGGCAAAAGCAACAACTGTATGAGTAATAATAATGAGAGATATGCCATTTAAACAATTATTTGAATATTTACTTTAGTTACTATTCGCAAATGCTCTTAAAAATTCAAATAAATTAATTAGCGGGTAAAACAAAAGCAAATATTTTAATACACCTTTTTGTCTTATATTTACAATCGTGAAATATGTATCTCGAATAAAACAAAATTTTATAACCATTTTATAATTAATTTCTCTAAAATTTAAATTTAACGAAATTTTTTAATTTCCAGTTTATTGAACTGCATTTCCCAATAGAAAAATGGAACTGTAATTGCCCAACAGAAAAGTTTCTATGTTATTCCCACCAGATGTCGCCTAAATGAATCCACTGAGCAAAAATTTGTTGAACTGTCAAAGACGTTAACGTTTCCGGTTTTTTTCTCGTTCCTTCTTTTCATTTAAGCTTGCAAGATGGTAAGTTGTGTGAAATTTTAAAATTCGAATTTGTTGTCATCGGAGTATTAAACATGTAATTTAGAAATAATATTAAATGAAAAATGGCGTAAAAATATTCATATTTAATTTTAATGGAGAATTTTTGGAGTTATTATAATAGAAGTATTTAAAATTGTATTGACAGTGTTTTGTTGTCTTTCATTTAATCAAACGAAGTTGCGATAAATTTTTCCTTGTGGTATTTGCATTTCGTATTAGTAAGAGTTTCTTAAAACGTTTAATGAATTGTTTAACAAGCAGAATTAAAAATAGTGGTTATTATTTGTGTTTTTTTTTCTTTCTATTAGGCTCGAGGACCTAAAAAACATTTAAAGCGATTAAATGCGCCCAAAGCATGGATGTTGGACAAATTGGGTGGTGTATTTGCACCACGTCCATCAACTGGCCCACATAAGTTACGGGAATCTCTCCCATTATTAATTTTCTTGAGAAATCGTTTGAAGTATGCTTTGACCGGCTCTGAAGTAACCAAAATTGTTATGCAGCGTCTTATTAAAGTTGATGGTAAAGTTCGTACCGACCCAACATTCCCTGCTGGATTCATGGGTAAAATTCAAATATGATTTTCATTCATTTCATACAAATGTATTAATTTTTGAACTATTTTAGATGTTATCACCATAGAAAAAACAGGAGAATTCTTTAGATTGGTATATGATGTTAAAGGTCGTTTCACCATTCATCGTATTTCAGCTGAAGAAGCTAAGGTAATAAACTTAAAGAGACTTCAAATGTAATTAATCTAATCTATTTTTCTTTTTATCTGTTTTTAGTACAAATTATGCAAAGTTCGTAAAACTCAATTGGGCGCAAAAGGTGTTCCATTCCTTGTTACACACGACGGACGCACCATTCGTTATCCAGATCCATTAATTAAAGCCAACGATACTGTTCAATTGGATTTAGCAACTGGAAAAATAACAGATTACATTAAATTTGATTCTGGTGAGTATTTCGTTCTAATAAAACCCGAAAAACAGGCTTTTCGAAGACCATTAATAATGGAATCTCGCATTTTGTGGTTCAAACAAAGCCTAGAGAAATGTTTGCACGACGGTCACTGATTGTTGAAAAAAATTTGTAAACATTTCAGTAACAAAACGCGCAAAGAACATTTTAAAATTCTGCAGAAAAATACTGTAAAGTGACAGGTGAAAATTTATTGTTGTCATCAAAGAGGATCGAATATAGAGTTTTCAATTTGTATTTTCTTTTGGTACAGTTTTTTTTCTGGAGTAAATTTAACTCACTTGTAGCTTGCCATAAAAATTGGTTTTAGATACTTGAAGTAATAGGCTTATTTTGAAGTAATCGGTTTTGACTATAATCATAGTTACTACCTATAATAGCGAATAAGTATGTAATTTGAATCTTAAGATACACGTATATAAGCCGATTAAAGATTTTGGGTTATTCCAAATTTTAACAAAATTGAAAGCTCCATCGAGAATTTAAAATTGAGTATTTTCGCTATTGGAAGAAAAAAAAGGAATGTGATTTATTTGCTTTTTTCATGTGTTTTTTTTCGTTCACATTTTTAAAAGATCTTTAATAATAATAAAAAATTCTTTGATGAATTATCCAAATGTCATTTCGATTTTCCAAATTTACTCAGAAATTCAAACTATCTGGTTTTTCAATAATAACTTTTTTTGAATTCTAAATTAAACACACATTTTGGATGAAAGTTTTGAATTTCTGTATTGAAATATGTTGTTTTGATTCTACAATATGTGTCTGGTAGGTGTGTCCACCACGATGACATCGATTATTTGGACGAAATTTTCGATCACAAAAAGCACACCAAATAGTGGTACGAAATGAATATAATGATTGCTCACCAAATTGCTGTTGGATTTTCAGAAGTTCAAATGCGACAATTTTGCTTATAAACGTAGCCATTCAAATGAAAATGACCTTCGTCAGAAAATATGATTTACGAAATGTGGTTTTAACAGGTCGCCCATTTTAATAGTAGATGTTCTGCAATTATGTCAAAAAACTGAATTACACAATTGTCTTGTCATCATAAGCAAATACGATCCTATTGAAAAGAAATTTATTGAAGCCTATAGTTCGTTCCGTGTACAACAAACTAACCGGTTTTACATCGGTTTCTTAGATTCGGACCTTTTATCTGTCGTATATACGTACAAACTGATAATCACTATCGCCTAAAAGAATTACACTGCTGTTTTTATTTAAACCTTTTATTCAAAGGCTTATCGAAGACTACAAATAGTTGTTTAATATATTTTGTTGTTCAAACATAGCCAAGATAAACTATTTTACACGACGGTCACTGATTATTTAAAAAAATAATAAATTCAGTAACATAACGAGTAAAAGACATCTCCTTGACTTTAGATTAATATTTTCGAATGTCGTTTAGAATTTGGTTTATAATGAAAATTCTTGTTCTTTAAAATTTTCAGGTAACCTTTGCATGATTACTGGAGGCAGGAATTTGGGACGTGTTGGTGTTGTTTTAAATCGTGAAAGACATCCAGGATCTTTCGATATTGTTCATATTAAAGATACCCAAGGACATGTATTTGCCACAAGATTGTCCAACGTTTTCATTATTGGTAAAGGCACCAAAGCATACATTTCATTACCAAAGGGCAAGGGTGTCAAATTGAGTATTGCTGAAGAACGTGACAAGAGGTTAGCTGCAAAGGCGACACATTAATTTTATTTTCAAATAAAATGTAAAGTTTTAAACAATAATGAAAAAAATTTCTAAAAAAAAAACTAATGTAATTTTTTTATTTGAAAATCAAAATTAAAGGAATTTGCCGAAAAGATGTTTATGGTTAACGATGTGTTTGTGTGTGTGTGATGATCCAAATAGATTTGTTCGTTCCGTTCGGTCATAAATCCAAAGAAATGGCAATAACTGCAATGAAATTTTCGTTTAAAAATATTTTAGTGATTTTTATCTAGTTTTTACGTTTCATTTAATTTTATTGAGATATTTTAATTTTCATGAAAACTGGTTTCTTAATAATTGCAAAAACTTATTTCATAATAGTTTTATAGAGATTGTAGGCGATGTTGAACAGCGATGAACATGATTTCCATTAAATTAAATTGAATAGTGAACGCAATTTAAAAAATAAGTAAATACAGAAGAATGAGTGAATAATCGCCAACATCTCTTTAAATTCAATATATTTCTTATCACTTTGAGCTTCCCGTTTATCCAATTATTTATAGAAATCAAAATAAATCAATTTCTCAATTATTTTATGCCCGCAAGCTAAACAGTTCATGCTGCTCATTTTTGGAAACTTTTAACTCGTAAAATTCCTACATTTCTGATCGAATGATAATAAATTTACTAACCGTTTTCCCACTGTTTATTTTTTTAAATTATACTACTATGGAAAAAAGGTAATGAGACTGTATTTTTAAAAATACACGTGCAATGAATATCAATGTGTATATTTATTTATTTTCCGTGTTTATTTCCCTGTTCCCCCGGCTAAAATTACCACTTCGTGGACATCGTTTTGAGTCTGTAGAAGTCATCCAAAAGAATTCACTGGCCGCTTTTTTTCACAACTACAAAAGACGCTGAAATTTTTAAATTAACAAAGCAAACATCATGAGATTTCTATTAGCTGTTCACAACAGTCATCTATCAAATAAATATACACATTGATAATCGCGTACTTTTAAAAATGCAGTCTCATTACATCTCAGAACATTTAACGCCATATCAGCGATTGTGGGAAATTCAGTTCTAGTTCCGATCCAGAATTTAGTCAGGGTCTTTTTTTGAAATTGTAGTTTTAAGTTCGAGTCACATGAAATTTTTTGGCAATTTTGTACCAATATTGACATAATAACGGCCAAAACCGACGAAAAATAATAAAACAAAATAACAGATAAAAATCGTAAATTTTCGAGAAATGTATTCACACACTTTTCCGATCAATAAAATTAGAAAAAGTTTCTATCGTCATTTTGCTCTATAGCTTGTTTTTAACCCGCTATTCAAAATTTTAATGCTTCCAATAAAATACTTATTTAGGCGATGGTGACCTGAAGAAATATTTGTCAAAGAAAAGTTCAAGGTAATTTTAATGTAGTTTGAGGAAGATACTCGTAGTAGCAGATTTAATAATAAAATTAAGTTATTAAAAATTCCAAAAAAATGTAAATTGAGAGCTTTATATGATTACAACTTAAATTCACATTGAATAGTAGTAGTTAGTATGTTAGTTTTATCACCATCTTTTTAACTCAGCGAAATAGATACTAGGTGAGTAGAGAATCAAAAGTCATTTTGTGTGTCAGTTCGTCCGCCTGTCTAAACGATAATTTAAAAACGCGTTACATTATTTCAAATAATTTTAGAATATAAGTTTGTCATTCTTTAACGCAATTTGGTATTGCGTTTCGGCTTGATCGGTATAGAGGGACAATAGCATGTAACATGTGAAATTCTCGAGGGATTTGGTTTTGCCGCCACTGCATTTTGCTATTTTTTTTTCATTTTTTTGATTTTAATAAAAATAACAGTTGGCGGCAGAATCAAAGTTCCAACAGGATTTTCCTTTGAATTTCTTTTTTTCAAAAAAAAAAACAAGAGCGAGAGAAGTTTTGACAAGGTCAAAGGGTCGAACTGGGTTTATATTTTCAAATTGTGGGTGGATGGAAAAAAACGGGAGTCGAATTGATATAGTGTAGATATTAGGACGTTTTGTTTTTTTTGGTTTTTTTTTAATTTTGATAAAATTTAATCAAGTTTCTAAAAGTTTTCATAAAATCTTGAATCATGTCAGTTTTTTTGATGAGTTATTAGTGGTGATTATCTTAGTTTGCTATAAAATAAAAAAAAGGAATATATTAGTGAAAAGTATAGGCTAAATTATGAATGTGCGTTCAGAAAAATTCAGACGAATGAATCACGATATATAACTTAAACTAAAACAAAACATAAATTTAACATAAAACATACAAACACAAAAGTTAAAATAAAACCATCATTGAAATTAAAAACAAGAACTTAAAATAATTTAACTTAAAAACCTAAAAATACATAATTTAACCTAAAAATAAAACAAACATTTTAAATCAAACAAAAACATATATATTTTTTTTAATTGAAACAAAAAAAACATAAAATTTAATTAAAAACCCATAATCTAAAATAAAACCTAAAAACTTACACAAACTTAAAAATGAAACGAAACATAGAATTTATAACATAACACATATAAACATTACGTATAACAAAGGACCTGAAAGCATAAAAATACAATATAACATAAAATAAAAATTGCAATCTATGGTATAATATATAAAATATAGATATATTTAAAATAAAAATACTTACCTAAAAACAAGGAAAATCTGTGGAATTCATACAATTTTCTTCAGCATATTCAATTTATGAAATCATAATTCAGAGGTTGTCAACCTTTATAATCCAATTGAATATTTGTATGGGACGGAAGAAATTTTATTCAGTGCCAACGACATCACAACTAGGATTTATATATGCACTTAACATACGCTCTAGCATTACGGATGATTTAAAGAAAATTAAAAACAAGAAAAAGAGAAAACGATAAAACGATAAAACTCAAAAGAAATTTCGAAACGGTTTCACGCTTTTTTTTTTATAGTTCGATTGTTTTTTTTTCTCAAACAGATATAGTGCTCCAGGAAGGCCTTTTTGGAAAGCGAAATACCGTAAGTGTTTTAGAAATTTTATTAATTCATACTTTTTTTGATACTATATTTAAAGCCTAATTTTCTTTTGGGTTTTCCTTTATTTAATAGTTTTCTAAAGTACTTTTAATTTGAAATTCTTCTTATAATTAGTCTTTTTTTTTTTGTTAAATTTGGTTATATTTACTATTATTGTTTTTCATTAAGTCGAAATTAAAGTTTTGCTATCAAATTTTAGTTCATTTATATTACACGGATATTTAGTTTTTTTTGATTTTTTTTGCATATTTTCGAACATTAAATTACATAATTTGTTTTTTTTTTTCGAATATGAATTTATTTAAATAAGAATAAATAATTAATTTTTGTTTTACATATCTAAATTTTTATTTCTTTAGCTTTTATTTATTATTTTCTTTATTGCTTTGCATATTGGTTGCTTTTTCATTTTTTTCTTGAAAAATTAAAATAAAACGACATTGCGTTAATGAAATGTTTGCTGTATTTTATTGGGAATTCTATCGGCGCTTACCATACATTTTATAGGTTCTTAATTAGCGCCGTATAATATTGGTCGCTAAATTAGCGATGGATAGAAAACATGTACTAAGCCACATCTACCAGATGGTAGATGGCGCAAATCAACGGTTTTTTTTTCATTGGAATGTTTAAAAATAATAGAAAATCAGTTTTTCTCCCATTATTTTTATTCCTTTTTGTTTTATTTAGTTAAAACAATACTTTAAATAGCCGTGTCGTGTCGTGTGAAATATTTTTTGTTTTAATTTCATTATTTGTCTAAAAAAAGAATATTTAATTTTTTAACTTCAAAAAAATTACTCTAGTTGTGTACGCAACCAAAAATTCCTTCAAATAATTTCGGTGGTTCGAATATTCGAAATTAAGAACTTATTTAAGAGAAATCGTTCTTTTGAGAAAGTAAATTAGCGCCCGATGGAATTCCCAATAAAATACAGCAATCATGTGTTTGCTTTTCTTGTTTAGCCCAGAATCGTTTAGTTCTCCTTTTTGAAAAATTACTTTTCTCATGGTTGAAATCCGCTTTCGATTTTCATCACCCCGTATCCTCAGTACTTTCTTATGAAGTTTGGATGCAATATTGAACGAAATGAATAATTAAAGGAAAAAATTATGAGTGAGAGCAGTGACGGCCGAGGATTTTCTTTTTTTTCAGTTTCAATTTTTTTTAGGTTGTGGGGATCGCACTTTTCAGGTGTATTTCCAGGGCCGGATGCGATCCACAAAGGGTTCTTATGTTGAAGTTTGCCCTTTGGGTGGGATAAAGGCCTCGTTATTGGCAATAATATCTGCCGACACCAAGTGAACAATTTGCTTCGGATGGACCCATCTTCAGAATCTTCTGTTCATCCGTCTGTCATTTTAATTGAATTCCGTTTCGTGGGTTTTCAATGTAAAATTAACCTATTCAAAAATCTTGCCATCTCTTTTCTTTCTTCGTGACAATAGTCACAAATATTTCTCATTTATTTTAATTTAAACATTTTTACCCATTCCGCTAGTGACCTGAGAGGGTGTGAATTATTATTTTCACATCTCCAGCCCTCTTGCTAGCCCAAACAATTTTGTTTTCACGCATAAAAATCATTTGTACGTGACGGCATATGGTAGAAGGTAACGATCCACCCCATCCGGCAAGCTAGCTAGTGCAAGAAGCTAGGCGTGCAATTTTAAGTTACCTTTTTGCTATACCATAAAATGCACTTTCTGCCGCAAGACAGAAGTTTTTGTTTAATCAAAGTGTTGCTCTGCTAACACTTTGATGCCGATTGTAGTCACCGGTTACAAGCATGACAATAAAGTCTTGTTCTTTAGCTTTTCGAATTTAATTAGAAAACTATAATTATATTTTATTATTATATTTTCGTTATCATAGCCAAGGTTACCGTAAATTAGAGCAAGAAGAAAGCGAAACATTCTTATGCAAAAAAAACATGTAAGTATTATTATTTTAAGATATGCTAATTGCGTGTATCATATCTACCGTAGGGCTATTTGCCGTAAGTTTTTATAAGTTCTTTTTTTTTTTTCGTTTATATGCAATGCGAAATCGTAAAAGAAAATAATTTGTATAATTTTATCATTTCCTATTCGAAAATGAATTGATTTAAAAGTGTTAAAGAAACCAATAAAAATCCTAAATAAAACGTGTACAATTATAAAACAAGTGTAAATGTTTTATTTATAAAAATAATAATATATATCCAAAAAAAAATAATAATATAGATCCAAATGATTATTTTGAAATTTAAATTACACTAATTGAAATTACGGGATTAATTACTAAAAATTGGTTTAAAAAACACGACTAGTAGAATAAATAGTGTTATTAAATGAATCATTTCTACAAAATGTTTGGCAATAAATTACTTTAATTAATTACATTAAAAAAAAAAAAAATAGGTTACAAACCCATCTGAAGTTTTTCCTTTTTCTTTTTTGGTTAAAGAACTTGGAAAATATTGCCTCATTATTCTGGTTCACTTTCCATTTTAAAAAAATGGATCACATTTCATCCGTTTATAAAGCATGAAGGTGTAATATTTAATTACAAAAAAAAAACAAAAAACCAACAACAAAAATTTGGTCTTATAAATTCAAGTTGAATAAAATTAACAATAATCACCGCACGAAGGTTATTTCTTTAAGTGTCAGTCACAATTTACAATGCTTCATAAAGTGGAATACACTAACGTGTAATTCAAGTTGGTTAGATTATCGTTTAGTGTACACAATAGCTCAAAAGAATTCAAGGCATTTTTCAATTTGTACGTCCCCAAGTGCAAATATTATATGACAATGTTGTTGGTAAGCTTAAAAGCGTTTATCAAGATTCTTCTTCTTTTACAACATTTCCATATTGTTCAGGAGACTGTCTTATGGCATACAAACGTGAATCATCTTTTGATTAATATCGTATTGAAATCATTTATGCCAGAAGATAGTATCTTAAAGTGCGTTAAACTCTGATTTAATACACTTATAAATAAAATAGAATTATATTGGGTTGTGTAATATCAAATGCTATGTTAATCCAAAAGTCTATTTCAATTGCGAATAGCTTCATTTTCGCGCTATATTTTGGCGCCATTTTTTTTTATATGACAGGTACATTCTTCCATTTTCTAAATCATTTTAATAAAAAAAAAAAATAATTAAAAGCTTTTTTTTAATTCTTTAATGCGACCATTCAAAACTCAGAAATACGTGCGTTGATGAAATAGAAGTTCCACCGTGGAACACAGCGGCGCAAACAGCTCGCAACATTACCGATGTGTTTGGTAGTGAAATCACTACAAATCATACAACATCTCGATGATTTAAAAAATTCCGTTCTGGTAACTTCGAGCTGACGAATTAGTCACCTGAGACGAAGGTGAATAATGAGCAGCTGAATACCACAATCGAATCGAATCCAGCCCAAAATGCATGTGGATTATCGTTGATGTTCGGTGTAAACAAGAAAACAATATTGAGTCATTTGACTCAAATCGGTCAAAGGAAATAAGTTAGATAAGTGTGAACCGCATGAATTGAATGATGCGCAGAAGGAACAACGCCTAGAAGAATATCGTTCGCTTCTTTCTCGCAACAAAGTCGAACTATTTTTGAATCGAATTGTTACGTGTTATGAAAAATGGATCCTGTACGACAATCGTAAGCTGATGTAAGCTGTATAGTGGTCTACCGAAAACCGGTCACAATGATCACGGCGGATACCTACTGCATGCAACTAGACAGAATGATGCGAAATCTTGCGATTAAACAGCCTAAATTCGTCAATCGATCGACGCCGATCCTCTTGCATAACAACTCTCGGCCATACATCACACGAATAACCGTAGCCAAAGCTATAGGTGTTCGACTTGGAAACTTTTCGTTTGTTCACCAGATCTTGCACCTACTTACTACCACTTCCTTCGGAATTTGGACAACTTCTTGGTAGTAAACCAATTTAAGAGACTGTGAAAAATATCTTCCAGGTTTTCATCGATTCTAGTGGGCCAGGCTTCTACAGCAGAGGAATAAATGAACCACCGCTGGAATGGCGAAAGAGTATCAATACTAAGGTGCATAGTTTGATTGAAAAGATTTTACCATATTTGAAAAAACAATACAATAAATTTTCATTTCATCGACTACTATTTGATATTACACAACCCAATAATAGAGATAAGTTAAATAAGTTTGTTAACTTTTCGGGAGAGGATCATCCTTTTCGAAGAAAAACTTATAATAAAAATAATTTTATAAAAAATAAAACATATCGGTTTTTTTCAATTTGTATGGAAATAGTTTAATAAAGTTCTTTTTACTATTTCATTAAATTTTCCACTGAAAAAGAAACTGAACATCTTGGAAAAATAAAATTACTAAAAGATTGTTAAATTAAAATAACAAAAAAAAACAAAATACACAGAAGTACATGCACTCTACTCAGCAACTGGGCTGCAGCTGCGGGACACACTGAAACGGTTTTCGTATTTATGTCATAGAACGTACTAAACATTTAAAATTCAATATTTGATTATCTATTAATTTGTTTTATTGAACAATTTTTAATTAAAAAAAAGGATGTTTTCCCTTGTTACAATTAGCCTCTGTAAATAAGCAGCTGTCGATAAGTACTTATTTTCAAAGCGTCAAATGTCAGTTTGCAACAACACATTTATGAAATAGATCGCTTAACCACCGCTCAACGCGTTAAAATTGTTAAATTGTTCTACGGAAATAACAATTATGTACGAACTGTGTATAGCTGCGTTCGCAGCTTTTGAGGTTTTCTTATTGCACAAGAACTGAAGCCCAGAGGCGATGGAAACCGAAGAATTTACGCAGATTGGGTGTTACAGCAGCGGGAAGTTGATGCTGATTTTTCAAAGAAAATCGTCTTCTTTGATGAGGTACATTTCCACCTCTCTGGGTGTGTTAATAAGCAAAATGCCGCATATGGGGAGAAGAAAATCCTCATGAGATTCACCAGACACGGGACCATTGCATGGGCAAAAAGTGACTGTTTAGTGCGCATTGTGGTCAGGCGTCGTCATTGGGGCTTACTTTTTTGAAAACGATCAGGGTCAGATTGTATCAGTCAATGGTGAGCGATATAGGCGCATGATATCCGATTATTTCTGGCACGAAATCGAAGATATTGCTGTGGAAGACATGTGGTTCCAACAAGACGTCGCAACTTGCCACACAGCGGATGCAACGTTGGATGCTTTGCGTGAAAAGTTTCCAGGTCGCATTACTTTACGTTTTTGGTGGCGTCAACTGGCCGCCAAGATCATGCGACTTAACGCCGTTGGATTTCTTTTTGTGGGGTCACGTTAAAAGCCGTGTCTACGCTAACAAATCTGAAACGTTGGAGCACCTAAAAAACAACATCCACCAAGTTATTTCTGAGATACCGCCCGAAATTTACGAAAAAGTCATCGAAACTTACTTCGAAAGGATGGCTGCTGCAGATGGTCCAGAGGCGGCCATTTAATTGGTATTATTTTTCATAATTAATGAAATACATAATATTTGTGATTAACAAAATAAAATAAGTGTATTTTGTTAAATTTGTGTGTTTTATTTTGTTTTAAAGTTCGGAAATTGAAGTTGGATCGTCCTTTATATGAATTAAGAACACAATTTTTAAAAACAACAAAGCGTGCCATAGCAGTGACTTTATACTTTTCTCTATTCCGGCCTGATCGTTATGGAACTGCGCTTTCGTCTCAAAACCCGCTCAGCTCTCTTGCCGTTCCGCTCATCCGGCTATGTTTCCCCACTTCGCCACTTCGCCACTACCCCAGTTTACTCCTTTCATCTCGCATCCGTCGCGTCTCCAGAATTAGGTGTAAAATTAAGTTAATTAATAATTAAGTTTAATTATTTCGTCGAATTCGGTCCAGTAGTTTGGCTTCTAGGAAGTGTACAAAAGGTGTTGTCATAGTCAAATTCTGACGAAAAATCCAATCGGTTTTAGATAACACGTAAACTGCCAGAATTTCGTTAAATTCGGGTCAGGAATTTTGAATACACCAATCTTTGCATGAACAGTTTTGTGAATTAGTGTTGCCATAAGTAAATCATAAGTTGAGCCTTAATACAAAAAACGTGGAGTTTCGGTTGTACAGCGAGTGAAAAAATGTTTTAAATTTGGACAGAAAGTGTTCTTAGACAGTGTTGCCATACTTGAATATGGGCCAAAAACAAATCAGTTCCATGTTAGGGTCAAGTACATAAATTGTATGCCTTTTGTCGAAATCCGCCCAGCGGTTTGTTATGCACCGCGTTTAAAAAATTTTGTCGTTTTTTGACAAAAGGGGTTACATTAAATATAAAATATAATACCATCTAGCATTCGTAGCAACACATAAACTGTGAAAGTTTCATGAAAAGTGGACTAGCCGTTTAGATTTTAGTAACGATTTAAAAGATTTAAAGCAGCGAACGGACGGGCGGACGAATGGACATGGAATAATTACCATATTTTTGATGAAATGGATTTTGCACTTATTTTAATCTTTTTGCCCCTTCAAGAAAAAAAAGTTAGGTTTTCGCACGAATGTAATATTAGGAGGTAATATATGACTTAAAGGATTTTTCATCAAAAACAACACGCTTATTTTAAATGAAAATTTTGTTTTATTTTAATCAAAATATTGTCCATCATTAGTTATGACTTTTGTTCATATTTGTGGCAGGGCACGGATTCCGCGCCGCGCTGAAAGATTTGTTCGTCCTTGGAGGGAATCCAGTCATCAAACCATTTTTGTAATTCTTCAAGATTTAGCATATGCTTATCAGCAAGGCCATATTGCATCGACAGAAACAAATGTTAACGTTTGGTGAATACAACGGGTGAGGTAGCATTTCGCAGCCAAGGTCTTCCAACGTTTCCTCTCCCGAATTAGCCTACCGTTAACATGCCGCGAAATCACTTTACAGTGTTTACGAGCCCATTCTGGTCGCTTTTCCTTTAAAGCACGATTCAATTTGATCAGTTGTAGAGTTGTTGCCCGTAATGATCACCCATTTTCAAAAGTTCATTGTAGATGCCACCATTCTAGTCCCACCAAATGCATAGCAAGACTTTCTTTCCATGGATATTCGGCTTTGCAGTCGATGTTGATGGTTGGCCGCGATCGCAGATCTTTTCCGATTGGGATTAGCATAAAGAGTTCATTTCTCATCACCAGTAACAATTCGATGCAAAAATGATTTTCTTTTGAACCTTTCAAGCAACATTTCGCGGATGTCCAAACGCCGTACAATGTCTCTTTCTTTCAGTTCATATGACACTTACTTTCCTTGCTTTTGAACCTCTCGTATGTCATTCAAACGTTTGGAAATCGCTATCCGAGTAACGCAAGTCGTTCTTGTGTTTGACATGAATCTTCGTGCAACAACTCCTGCAATTTAATCTTCAATCAATTTAATCTTTAATCTTCTTTGCCGGTTTTAACCAAAATCCACAAGTTAAAAGTGATGGAAATTTTATTCGCCCTAAGCTTTTCCCAACCATAGCACCAGCCGCATTTTCCTTCAAGTTACACTTTGGCATGAAACATTCAATTTTCAATCAAATGTCAAACGACTTACTGATTATTTTAGCTTTTCGAAAGCTCTCTCAAACACAATAGCTGTCATTAAAAAAAATATCATGATTTATGATTAGCGCCATCTCTCAGAAATCTTTTAAGTTATATGTTAGCTCCTATAATACTTTACACTAAACACACTCGGCAAAGTAAAAGATTATCATGAGTCAAAGAAATGCCTAGATTTGTGCTTTAATTTGTATAAAAGAATAATAAATAACTGGAACTATAATCAATAATCAAAGGATTGACTTTTAAAATTCAGAAACAAATAACATTTTACATGAAAATTGAAATTGTTAAAAACAAAACGGGTAAAAATTGTGTCAATAAACTTCAATTAACTTTATATTCAAAAAAACCTACTACAAATATCAGATTTCCATACGTTGTATATATAACTTGTAGTATGTACAATAATTTCTTATAATAAAATAAAATATCTTTGCTGTTTCACCAAAAAAAAAATACTCCATCTTTCACAATAAAATCATATCACAAGAGTTTTTTTTCTTGTCATTAAACTTTATTATAAAAATTTTCCTAGCAAAATAATGCGTAAAACTGGTGCAATATAAAAAAATCTAAAGTGCTCTGGTTTGAAATTACTTACGTTTTGTGTCCAAACATAACGCAAAACTTCTTATTGCACTTAAAAAAAAGAAACAAGTTTTTGCATAAATTTAAAAACCAATATTTCTAAAAGTACCTGACGATTGTACGCTGGTAACGTTTATTGTCCGCCGCAGTATTTACTTGCAAATCATACAAAATCACCATATTATATAGCTTTTTTTTCTGGGTTTTTAGCTTGATTTCTGTTGAAGTTGATTAACAACTTTTACGAGTACGCACGTAAAATAAAAATAAACATTTTAAACACGATCTAAATTATCAATGAATTACATAATTTTTGAACAAAATTTAAAAGGAATTTGCTCTTATTTATTCGTTACTATATGAATATCATCATTGAATCATAAAACTTTTAATGAACGATATGAGATTGTAAATTGACGCGTGTATTATAAATTCGGTTTGCACTTGTACTATTAATTTGAAATGTCGTTCTTGGATTCCGAGCCATAAGTTTGGTAGTCTTTTTGAAGACTGATTGGTTAGAAGAATTTAATTTATTCTACTTTAACTTTTCAGACTATGCTCTACTTAAGTATGTAGTTTTTTTCTATAATCCTTATAAAATAGCCAAAGATATAACGTCCAAAATAAAATGAGGTACAAGAAATTCTGATATTTTACAAACCCTTCTATATACGATATTTTTGCTTAGAAGGAATTTTAGGGACAACAATCCTTTTATTTCTCGACATAAAAAACAATTGCTTTTGCAGTTGTTTTATAAACATTTTAAATTCATTTTTTTTTTAAATCAAAAGTGAGAGTTATAAAAGAAAAGTATTGTATTAGTAATTTATAATATTATTTTCTATTTTTTTATTGCAAAAAAAAATAGATAATTCAGGTTTTCCTATTACTAAAACACATAAATTTCCCTTTTCGTTTTATTTTTTTGCTCAAAACTATCAGTAAAGGCTTGAATATTGAAAAAATGAAAATTTAGCTTGAAGCATTTTAAGATAAATGAAAGGAAAATCCTGTTTTAAAGTTATGGAGTTTTGTATAGTACAGACTAACTCTAGTCTCCAGATAACCGATTGATAATAGAAAGAAGATGTTTGCTTTTTAGTTGGATGTTAAATTAACATTCAACTGAACAACATTTTATTTAAATTTTGGAATGTAGTTTTTTGATATTGCAACTTTGTTGCGAACAACATGTACTCATGTACTTTTGCAACATTTTATTTGCAAGATTTTAGAGAAAGGTTATTTTTGTTACTTCACGTATTATTTAAAAAATCTTCTGGGAGATGCCTGGACTACTCTCTCTACTTCAGTTTTCTATGAGGATAATTTCTTGATTTATTTACTTTATTAAAAAACATTAATATTTTTTTTTTTTTTAGAATAAAAAACAATTTATTAATTTTTTTTATACAAGTTTTTTTGTTTACTAATTAAAAATATATATTTTATTTAATAATATCGCGTGTATTTTTTATATGCAATTTCCATTTTAAATATAATAATGAAAGAAAAATAAAATATGTTTTTATATTACAAAGCAAAAGTACATTTTTATAGTATGACACAATTATCACAAGAAATAAAATAAGAAATAGTAAGAAATAGTTAAGAATTATGAAAAAGAAGTTTAAGAAGAAGAAAGAAAATGTTTAAATAAGAAGAATGAATATTATTATGGACATATTTTTTGATGTGAGATAGTTTTTAAAGTACTTTCAAGTAAGGGAATTTAAAAAAAGAAAACTATATACACTCGTTTCCTTTTTTGTTTTTCGGTGAATATGCCATTTTAGTTATGAATAATAAATATTTATTTAGAATATGTTTTAAAGCAAGAAATGTAGATATAAAAAAATACCATTTCATATAAATAAAAGAAATCTCAAAAATTTTCCGGGTTAACTTGTTTTTTTTTTCACAAAAAATCCTTACGGTAACTAAATTATGAAATATGAAAACTCAAAAAACTTGGAAAAACAAAGTCCAAAAAGAAAATGAAATAAATTTCGATCTTAGAAAAGAAAATTATAATTAGAATTGAGAAATTTCTGTTTAAAAATTATATATATATATGCGTTTATGATTTCAGAATAGATTTTCAAATCATTCGAAAATATATTTCTATTCAAGAGAAAAACAAAAAGATTTCCTTCTTTAAACATGTTTTTTTAAAAAAAAATATATAAATAATATTTTATGTATTGCGTTTAGCAATTACTTTTGTTACTTGATCTTTACTATTTGTTACTGTGGCATGGAATCCAGTTTCCCAATCAGCATAATAGTTTACGGTACGTACGTTACCATCAGGTTCGACTAAAGAGTATTCACCTTTAACTACATCACCATCACGTTCTTCCTTTTGATGTTTAATATCTCCGGTATGTGGATCGTTGACTCCATATTCGAAGGCATATCGTGGATGATCATCCTGTTAAACAATTTAATTATTGGAACATTAATAATATTGTTGTGGTTTTATAATTTCAAAAGAAAATAAAATAAAAATATCTTACATAATGCTCTAAATGTTTTGAAATAACTGGCTTGATAATAGCGGCTGGAGCTGAACTGTGAACGTATGTAGCTGCTGGAGCTGCAGCATATGTTGCAATTGCCGGTGCTGCTGAAGCATATCTGAATGCTCCTCCATGAAGTCCTGCTGAAGAACCACCGTAATATCCACCATGTCCGCTCAGTCCAAGTCCTAATCCAGATGAACCAGCTGAACTATAATATCCATGTCCTCCACCGATGGCTCCAGAGTAATATCCATGACTTGCACCGCTGGCACCTGAGTAATATCCTTGACTTGAACCGCTGGCACCTGAGTAATATCCATGTCCTCCGCCGGATGAATAAGCAACAGCTGGAGCTGCGGCAATTTTAATGCTACCACCACTAACAGCTCCATGAGCTAAAGCTCCGTGATACGATGTTGAAGATGATCCACCAGCGGATCCCGAATAGTAACCATGTCCACCTCCACTTGAATAAGCTACAGCTGGGGCAGCAGCATATTTGATACTTCCACCACTAACAGCTCCGTGAGCTAAAGCTCCATGATATGATGTTGATGATGTTCCGCCGGTCGAATATGAGGCAACGGCTGGTCCTGCTACTATTTTTGATAATCCTACACCACCATGGTAACCAGAGATTCCATGACCGGAAGAATATGTTGCAACGGCTGGGGCAACAGCAACTTTAGCAATTGCCGGGCCAGTTGAATATGATGCGATGGCTGGACCTGCTGAATAAGCTACTTTAGCAATAGCTGGGCCTGCTGAATAAGCAACTTTAGTTGGAGCGGAAACATAGGAAGTCGAAACAACTGGGGCACTAGAGTATGAAGAAACGACTGGAGATGAATGGTATGAAGACCCAGAAGAATAACCGCTTCCTGAAGAATAACCGCTTCCGGAAGAATAACTGCCTCCTGAAGAGTATGCAACAGCCGGTGCGGCATATGTTGCTACCTTTGCAATAGCTGGAGCTGAAGCATATGTGGCAACAGCAGGTGCGGCATAAGCGACTTTAGCTGGAGCAGATACGTACGAGTGAGATACATCACCCGCTTGAGAATAAGCGACGGAAGGTCCGGTGGAATAGGTCTTTACTGCTGGAGTGGCATAATATGAAGACACAGCTGGAGATGAATGATATGATGATACTGAAGATCCGGAAGAATAACCGGCTCCAGAAGAATATGCAACTTTAGCAACAGCTGGCGCAGCGGCATAAGTGGCAATAGCAGGTGCAGCATAAGCGACTTTAGCTGGAGCAGATACGTACGAGTGAGATACATCAGCAGCTTGAGAGTAACCTACTTTGGCAACGACTGGTGATGCATAAGATACGGCAGGTCCAGAATATCCAACTGATCCATGTCCAAGTGAAAGTGCTGATCCGGAGTGTCCATATGAAACAGCTGATCCAGAATGTCCAAGTGAAAGTCCTGATCCTGAATGTCCATATGAAACAGACGATCCAGAATGTCCGAGAGAAAGTCCAGATCCTGAGTGTCCATATGATACTGGGCCAGTACTGTGAACTGTCGAAACTTTCGAAACGACCGGAGTGGAAATGTATGATGACGATACGTCACCGGCAGATGAATATTGTACAGCAGGGGCAGCATAAGTAGCAACTTTAGCTATTGCCGGACCACTAGAATATGTAGCAACAGCGGGTGCGGCATAAGCAACCTTGGCTGGGGCAGCATATGAAACAGATGCAGGTAAGTATGTGTTGGAGACAGTGGCAACCTTAGCTACAGCAGGTGCAACATAAGCAGGTCCTGAGGCATAACTAATTGTTTTTCCAATAACTGGAGCTGCAGCATAACCAGAAAGACCAGATGTGGCAGTATACAACGAGTGACCAGCACTTGTAGCATAACCACTTCCTGATGGAATAACAGCGGCATATTTCGATGCTGGCGATTGATCAGCATAGGCAACTTGTGTACTCTTTGCATATGTAATTGCTGGTGCTACAGATTTATAGCTAATTGCAGGTCCTGCTGATATAGCAGAATATCCTGGTGATGAAGCATATGAAGAGAATGATGGTCCAACTGATGCATATTTAACACTTGACCCTTCTGAATAGGATGACACTGCAGGTGATACACTATAAGAACTAAGAGCTGGTCCAACTGCTAATTTAACTTGTGGAGCTGGATATGAGTAACCAGCATGTCCATGGATACAGTCTGGTACGTTGGCAAATGTTGGTAAAAACAAATTTGCCACACATAAAAGAGTGACGAAAATCTGAAAAAGAATATTTTATTTTTCTTTCGGTAAACATTTTAAGTAATTTTTTTTTGAAGGATTTAAGTATTTATGAAAATTTATTCTGATTCAAGATATTTATGCAATTGAAATAAAATTTTCTATAGAATTCAAATTTAAGTTAAAAAAATTAGAAATTTAAAGAATTTATAATAATTTTTCTTTTCTGAATAAAGAAATTAGGTTTTCTAACGTTTTTAAAAACAAAATAAATAGAATTCTTGAAGAAAATTTTTCATATTTGAATATCGTGCATAAACTTCCTAAATCAAGGCCAATATTTTTAGTCAAAGTATATTATAAATGATATTAAATTTCATTTTATGGTGTTGCTATAATGTGTTCTAATTAATCCAAGGCGCATTTTCGTAGAGTAAGGTCGTTCCAAACTCGGTTAGTTTACATTATATCCAATATTAAGATTCGTATCAGATTTGTCGTTCTATTTTTATAATAATCCTTCAGTTCACAATAATATCCAATTACTATTCTTGAAAATTGTTTTTTCTTTTCATTATAATTAGCACAAAATAGAAAACACTGAATTTTTTTCACTTTTCTTTTAAATCCTTTTTTCGTATTTGTTTCGCCCAAAAAAAGACTCACCTTCATTTTTTCGCACAAGATATCAAAACAAATCAATAGAAAAACTTCTCAAACAAATTTTCACCGAAATTTATCCTTTTTTTTTTATTTTAACGTTCGTTAATTTTTCGTTATAAACTTATTAAATTATTAATTTTTATTCGATTCAAATAAACAAAATAATATTTCTAATAAGCTGTAAATATTGCACTCAAAATAATTATTTTCCAAAATTAAATATATTATTAATTAAATAATAATAATAAAATAAATATTACTCTACTTTGTAGAGCACCACGAGATACTGATGGCCGGCCTAGCCCTATAGTCACTTATATACGGTCAATCATACAAAATATAGAGTAAATGTAAAAAATTTTGCCCCATTTGGTCCGAATCAGTTTGAAACGACAGTAAACCAGCCCCACCTTCAAGTAATTTAAAAAAAAAATCTTTATATATTTATATATACCAATTCAGTTCATAAAAAGGCGGTTTACACTCTTTTCAATATATGATAGTATTTTTTAATTTTATCTTAATATTTAAGTATAACTTCTTACTTTATGATTTTGAAAAAAAAAAAAAAACAGCAAAACAAGCCTCACCACCCTTTTAAATGGTTTTTAAAGTATTCGCATGCAAGTATTTACGATTATATAGTTTTTTATTTGAAATTTTAGCCTAAAGCTTTTGCAGAAAAAAATTATAGTAAATAGAGGTCATACACATACTGATCGTTTGTATCTTTTGAAAAGATCGATATCATTTAAAATTCATTAAATGTCTTCAAGATAATAATAAATAAACAATCGAATAGAATCTCTTTTTTTCCCCACAAATATACAATAGTTTTTTTTCATTTATTTGATAATTTTAAGATTTCTTAAAAATATGCGTGTGCGATCGCGTTTTTATAACAAAACGAAAATATAAAAGAAAAATTATAAAATATAGATCAAAAACTCATAAACAACAAAATATCGATAAACATGAATATAGATTTTCTATAATATCAATTTAAATATTTTTAGGTTACGTCATATTGTATCTTAGCATCATAGTAATACTTGTGCAGAATATTAACCTGGAGTTTTTAAATGCAACATAAAAATAATGAAAAATGGAAAATTTAGAAATAAAAACATGTTCTTTAGGTCTGAGATCATTTTCCTTATAACTATATAAAATTTATATGAAAGTGTTCTTTTTTCTTTTTTCTGTTTTCTTTTTTTTTTTTTAGTTTTTATTCAATATGTGCCTACTCCAATGACAGTAGTTGTATCAATTTTTTTTTGCATTAATCGTAGTTGTGGAGTATATAAAAATTTCATAAATGGGAAAATTCAAGTAATCAAGATTTACGCATCTATTTGAATTCACAAAAAAAAAAAAAAACTGATCAAGAAAAATTTGTATACGCATTTTACTGATCGAATTGCCCATATATCAATTGCAAAAAAAAGAGTGAGCTACCGTCAAAAAGGATAACTCAAGATATATGTTTCTTTGATTGAGATACATATTTTTTAAGGATTTGTATGCATATTTATAATGTTCTGATTGATTTTAATGATCTTCAGTGATCGTATTATATTGAATTGATCTATGTTGTAACATATTAGACTGAACGTAACGCGATCATTTTACTGAAATTCTTATATTGAAGACATCTAACTAGTTGTCACTGTTTCACCGCTGTTACTATGTCCGTGACTGCTACATCGTCATCTAGATCAATTTACTTGTTTGTCATTGCAATGAAAGTGAAAGGAGTAAGAGAATCGCAGATATTTTCAATATGTATTTGCAAATATTCGATCAAAAGTTTTTTTTTGTGTTGAAATTTTTAAGGTAGATATGATGATAAAAACGAAACTAGTACAAATTATGGTGATATAAAAAATATTGGAATTTTTATTAATTGATATTGAATTTTATTGACGAATAAGTATTTTACTTAAAAGCGATTTTAAGAAGTATAATTTTCTTAAAAAAAAGTGTTCAGTTGTAATTTATTAAAATATATGTTACATATGTCGGCCTAATATTTTTAAATATGGAATTTAAGTATACCTACTTATTTTTTTAAAATTTATGTCATAATTTCTTATTATTTTCAAATATTAGCATTGAATTTGGTTATTTGAAAAGATTATGCTTACACCCTTTGAATATCGTAATTAAGTAAAACTAACACGTTCAGTTTTATATTAATCTAAAGAATTCATAATATTTTGTATAAAATCAACTCGATTACATAATTTTAAACTGGTTTAGTATAAAAGACAATCTTTTTAAGAAAAATGCTCTCATTCAAAAATCTTATTTGATTAAATTTGAAATTTCTGTTCCAAAAATGAAAGCACTTCTATTCCTGGATATCGGAATTTTATTTAACTTTACTTAAAATTTATATTTTAATCGAATACTTTTACATTTTTACTTTATATTTATATTGTTATTAGTATTACAGGGAGCGTATTTTGTAAGAAATCGTTTAAAAGAATTTTTTTTTTCAGAGTAATATCCATGTGACAGTCTGTTGACTATAATTTTAGGAATACTATACATTTTCAACTAAGCAGTAATAGGAAATTGTATATTGACAATCTGTATGTTGGCTAGGACCCGGCGTTACGCACTAATTAGAGTGGGGCAGTATTTTGAGATGATGTAAAAGAAATATAAATAGAATCTATATACAATATTATATAAAATAGTTTTTCTCCGTAAATCATTTATAAATAATTGGCGAATCCCTCTATAACAGTGATTCTCAACCTTTTTTTTGTTGCGGCACACTTTTAACAATTTCAAAATTTGGCGGCACACTAACAATAAAGTAAATTTGAAAGAATTTTACTTACCTATAATACACTGTGTAAAATAGTTTATGATAATAATTTTCAATGTAAAATAAAATAATATGTACTACAAAGACAACAGAATGCTTATTGAATAATTAATTAGAAATTAATTATAAGAATACATTTAATGCGAAATTTGAGCTTGATGATTTTTGATAATTTCGTTTATATTTGGTCGTAAAAATGATAATGCTACTCTCATTTCGTCATCTACATTTGAAACTCTCGATCTTTTTTTCATTTTTATATTGGTTAATGCTGAAAATCCGAATTCGCACAAATAAGATGTAGAAAATTATAATAATACTTTTAAAGCTCTTTTGGCTATTACGGGATAATCGCATGTAATGGTAATCCAAATTGAATTAATTGACTCTGTCGAATGTTTTGAAATTAAATCTCGATTATTACAAAGCGAAATTAATTCTTCATTCCTCTTCATTCAAAGTTAATTCATATACAGACGTATCCGTTATCACGAATGGATTACGAACCCAATCAAATTTTTTTATATCTAAATTTGGGAAGTAATGAATAATTCTCTCCTCTAGTGTTGTCAAATGGTCAATAACAATTTTATGAATAGTTTTATAGGAGTCTTTTGGAACTGACTCAAACTTTTCCAAATTTCCTTCTTATGCTTTGTTCTTCCATATAGTTATTGTCTTTTGGAATCCCACCAGTTTATCTGTTGAGTTCAATATATTTTCTTTCGGTCCTTGCATACCTGAATTTATGTTAGCAAGCAAGTTTAGAACACCATATTTTATCTTCCAACAAATGAACAAAACCATCATTTTTGTCTTGTTCAAACAAATTTTTCATCTCGTTTTTTAATTCAAGCACGCGAGATAAAACTTTTCCTCTGGACAACCACCTTACTTCCGTGTGCAGTATCAAGGATTCGTATTTAGCTTCCATAGCTTGGCATAAATTACTAAATAAGCGACTTTTTAATGGTCTTGATTTTATATAATTAACCATTTTAATACATTGTTCCAGCACTATTTTCAATTCTGGTGGCAGATATTTTGTAATGAGTGCTTCCTGATGTAAAAAACAATGGGTAACTACCATATCTGCATTCAGTTCTTTCATACGTGCTACAAATCCTGTTATATGTCCAGTCATAGCTGGAGCACCATCTGTGCAAATGCCAACACATGTATTCCAAGAAACTTTGATTTGTTGTAAATACGAGTTAATTACATCGAAAATACACCCCTGGACAATTGAATCGAAACAAGCAATTTTTGTATATTTTTTAAACTGTAGCCTGTGTTTTTTTTAGCTTTACCGTAAAATATGATAGATTTGTTATTCTGGAATCATTCTCGAGTATGTTATGTGTAATTTATATAATATCATTAAAAATAAAAAATTGTGACGGGGTACTTTTTACCTGATAAACGGAAACTAGTCGATTTCTTGTGTATTTTTTGAATTCTTACCATATGATAAAATGAGAAAAAAACAATCCAAACAAAGATTTTTTTAAAAAAAAGGCATTTCTTCATATTTAGCATTGATTTAAACAAAATAAACTAAAAACACTAATAATTTATGTGCCCTTTTGCTCTTATTACTACTTTCAATCCCTCTAGCATTGATTCTACCAACGTCTTCAAATAATCAGCGGAAATTTCAGTTTCCCATACTTTTTTAACTATCTTCTTCAATTTTTCTTTAGTGGAAGGTCGTGCCTTTACAATTCTAACCTTAACCTGTTGCCAAGGGTTTTCTATTGGATTAAGATCCGGGTTGTTTCCGGGCGAATCCAACTCGAAAATTCCGTTGTCTATAAAATATTGTCTCACCTGAGGCAGAAATTTTTTTTAGAAATTCTTAAAAAAAATTGGAAAAGATCAAAAATGGATTAAATTTGCAAAATATTTAAGAAATAGTTGGATACTTGCTTTTTTTGCAGTTTGGCAAGGTGCATGGTCTTGTTGGAAAATGTATTCTTCGTATGCCGCAAAAAGGCTTTGAATTGTGGGCAGTAAACATTACATAATTATATAAATTTATCGAAAAAAGATCGCCGGTAGATACCTTTTTCCCGTTGGGTCCCAGTTCCAATAAATTGCTGTATAAAAGGACATACAAAATAATTTTTATTGTTTGCATTACCAAAATTTGGCGGCACACTTTAAGAATTTGGTGGCACATAAAATTGCCGCGGAGCATTGGTTGAGAATCACTGCTCTATAATATAAAATAGTTTTTTGCATAATTAAAGTATGCCTACTTTTAGGTTAATATATTCAAGGAAATACCTTTACAAATGAATTTAAATATAACTCACAAATTCAAAACGAAGAATAGAAAATTTAGCATCTCGAAAAATTGAGACAGAGCGAAAAAGATAATCCTATTCTACCCCTAAAGAAAATAAAAAAACGAAAACAAGAGCATTTTGAATGGTGTCCTTGATAAATTTGTATGCCCTATGGTAGGTAATACCACAGACAACACAAAACACGCGTTATCGGATTTTGATGAAATTTATAATGTGAGTTGCTTATTCCTTAACTTGGTTTGGTATTGCATTTGAGCAAAATCGATCCAGGGGAGCAAAGTTATAAAGAAGAAACCAGGATGACCGGAAAGTTTTGTCGTTTTTTTGTTTATGGTTTTTCGGATTTAATTGGAAAGTTTGTCAATGAATTTTTTAAATTAATTATATAGGTTAACTATACAAATAGACGATAGCATGTTAAATTTCATTCAAATCGGTCGAAGGATAGTGGAGAAAGAAACAATCCTAGGAGGAAATAAACCTTTTAATAAAGTTTTTGTCATGTACTTTAAAAACTAATACACCAATTTGAATAAAATTTGCAGTTTGGACTTATGCTATCAGGGTCTGGGTTACCTGCGAATTAGAAGAAATTTTGAAAAGAAGAAACAAAGTTATGAAGAAAAAACCTTTAAATAATGTTAATTTTGACAGTTTTTCTGTCCCATTTATACCATAGGGCATCAAAACATCGGCTATAGGGCGATTTTCAGTCACTATATGTTTTGATTGGTTTAGTATTTTGGTTATAGATTATAGACACGGGGTGAGCGAAGCGAGCGACTATATATAAAAAAAATTAAAATACATTAAAAATGGCATATGAAATTTTCAATGTTGACCAATGCATCATCCCATATATTATGTATATTCGGATCTCATTTATTTATCTCCACAATTAAAATTTTCCATTTTTTTAGTTTAGGAGTAAAAAATTGTTCGGGAATACGTAACTAAACAATTAAAATAAAAATTTAATTTATTTTACATTACCTTCAAATTAACCAAAATGTATATTTCTTAAAAGGAAAGCAAAAAAATTAAACCAACATGTAACTATAGGGAAAAGGTAGTGAAGATAAAAACTGATAATCTTGCTTTTTAAAATTATTAATGAACCAGTAAAATAATTGGTTTTATTTGAATAAAACTAAAATCGACATAACTGACCTCCTTCGTTACATAAAAACTACTTAAAACAATTAACAAAATAATAATAACAAAAATCATAAAAGCAGATATGCCCGCGAATTGCTGCTACTTGAATTAGGCATCATCATAAATTATACATTTTTATTATTTTATCATTTAATTTTATATTTTTTAAATATTTCAGTTGATCAGCTTTTTCCTGATGAATCATATGCCGAATATCAATGCCAAATTAAATCAATTTTAATTATTAAGAAGTGGAATGATTATCTTCAATAACAGGATGTAATGACAAATGTGTGTAATATTGGATTGATTCCGTAAGGAAAAGCTACTGTAAGAATACTTTTTTAGAGCCTGAATTGAGGTTACTAGAACCAGAAATTCTAAATTCCTTATCTACATATATCAAAAGCATTAAAAAAAATGGCTATAGAAATGCATGAAAAGCACAAGCATTTATTTAAAGTTCGACGACTCTTATTCTCTACGTTTGTAGGATGAAATTCTAAGATATTAGCAGAATTCCATTTCGGTTGTAATTCGAGATGTTTTCTATATAACACCGAATAAGTCTAATACAATAACAATGCGTAAATACCCGTGTTATATATTTTAATTTATTGATTTAAAATGATCTCTGATGATTATAACATGATTTTGTACAACACACATATATATTAAACTATTGTATATAGTAAATAGTTGCCACTCTGATAAGGGTTGGCACTCTTAAGCTAAGATCACACACAGCAACTTTTGTTGCAACGCAGCATAAAAAGATGCTGCATAGTGTGAATAGCATTGCAACTCACAAAGTTACGATTCTTTTTTGCTGGATGACTAGATTTTTATAGTGCACGCAACCTGGAAAGTTTCATCGTGTGAATAGCAAAAAAAAAAAGTTGCATATGCAACCAAAAATATTAAATTGGTTGAAACTTTTGCTGCATGTTGCATGCAAGTTTTTTGACAGTTCAGTGTTATTGTTTCTGATAAGTTTTTAAAATGTTATGAAATTCACATGAGAATATCCTTTTTTTTATTATGGGTCTCAGTTTATCCCAAAGATAATCAAAATCAGATGATAATTACAAAAAATGTTTAAAAAGTAACATGTTATTCACCTAATAAATTATGAACAAATCCGTACTGTTCACGTTGTTTTATCCATTTTCTTTTACTTTTTTGACGCCGTTATCTTTCTCTTCTCAATAAAATAAAAATAAAAATAAACATGCAACAGGTTGTTCTTCCTCGCCATAAAACATATTTTATTACATTAATTGAATGTTAAAATTAAAACAGGATTTCAAATTTTTAACAAATACATACACGAAAAAACTGGGAGGAAGTTGCAAGCAATAAAAGCTGCACGCTATGTGTGAACACCTTTGCAACTTTTTTTTTAAGGTTGCAGCATTTTGGGTTGCAGCAGCATAAAAACTTCAGATTGCGCGCCACTTTTACATACATGTGTGAACAAGACTCGCAACTTTTGCAGCTGCAACCAAAAAAACCCTGATGCTAAAGTTGCTGTGTGTGACCTTACCTTAAGTAAGATTGATTTTAAAACATTCACGTTTGAATGCCAGGGGTTAAAAATCATTCCAAAATATTGTCATTTTGTGGTCATAGTTGACTTAAATTTAATACAGTATACAAAATAGAAAATTATATAATAATAATTACAAGGTTTTTATTAAAAAAATTGTAAGTTTGAGGTAAGCGAAAGTACGTTTTCTAAAAAAAAAGTGTCAAAAACATAGTGCCAACCACTATAACACTCCTTGTATTCACATGGTTGGCACAGGAATATTAAAAATTGATTGTCTGAAGTAATGACTTTTCATTTTAGGATGCCACAGTTTAAAAAAGTTTCTAAATACCTTAAAAAGCATGTGCTTAGTGTAGATGAGGAGAAGAAGTTGAGGAAATGATTATTAAATTGCCAATGAAAGGATTATGATTGTTTGTTTGTAGCAATACAAGAGTTTTTATATAATTTGCCGTTGTCCAACTCCTTTTAGAAATGACTGCCCTAGAAATGGATGGTACACTGCATTTCTGAGACGGAATCTATAAATTTGCAATCGCAATTTTGGAACACAGAACAGCAAGCTCTTAAGTGTCTGAAAATATTATGAGAAAATGGCTTCAGAACATTTGTTCATATTTCTAGTCAGGCTTAGAAAGTATACTAGAAGACGCCCTAATCGTGACCTGAATAGCAATAAAACTATAATCACAACCTCAGAAAATGTTTATGAAGTAGATGTTCTTAAAGCCAAGAGATCGACAATAATAATGTTTACGCTTTCTTCTTCAGGCTAAATTATACCTCATTTGATAATTCTTCTTACAAAAGGCAAAGGAAGGTGCCAATTTTCCTGCATACAGTTGGGGTATAGACATAGGTTACACATTACTTACAAATCAAGTCAAGTATGTATTGTACCCAAAGTATACATATATTTTCCTTCAATTTATCTCAGTGTCAATAATTGTAATATATGGTCTTCTATGCCATTGTAATAACTTTTATAAAGGTGTCAGGAACAGTCGCAGACATTTTGATATAAATACGTAACATAAACTCGGAAGTCACTTCGGATAACATAAAAACTTCAGTTCATTTACTTGTATATCTTTAGATTTGTTGTCGAATAATATTTAATTATTAAATAACAATACTATATATTAACTACCGGGTCCGCCAATTAAAGTGTCAAAGTGTAAAAACGCTGTAATTTTTACGTCCTATAGTAGCTACTACCAGAGGTATATTAGTTTTGTCACTCCATGTGTAACACATCGAAATACTCGTCGTAGAAAGGTTTTAAGGGTATGGTTGTGTTGGATATCAAAAGTTATATCGATTTATGCATGTCCGTCCGTTCGTATACAAGATAACTCAAAAACGCGTTATCCAACTTTGATGAAATTTACAACGTGAGTTGGTTCTACCTTAACTTGGGTTGCTATTGCATTCCAGAAAAATTGGGCCAGGGGGAGTAAAGTTATGAAGGGAAAACCAGGGTGACCAGAAAGTTTTGCCGTTTTTTTTGTTTATGGTTTTTCGGATTTAATTAGAAAATTTGTGAATCAATTTTGTTGAAATTAATTACATAGGTTAACTACATAAATAGACGATACCACATTAAATTTCAATCAAATAGAAATAATTCTAGGAGAAAATAACCCCCTTTATAAAGTTTTTTCGATGTAGTTTAAAACTAATACACCGATTTGAATAACATTTTCAGATTAGACTTATGCTATCAGGGTCTAAGTTACCTGCCAATTGGAAGAAATTTTAAAAAGAAGGAACAAAGTTATAAAGAAAAAACCTTTAAGTAATGTCAGTTTTGACAATTTTTCTGCCCCATTTCTACCATCAGGGTATCAAAAAATCGGCTATAGGCCGATTTTAAGTTACTTTATGTTTTTGTTTCTTTTTCGGTTTTATTAAAATTTATGGAAATAATAGTTTATAATACATAGTGAATTATTCGAATAGTATGTAACCACCTTTTGCCTTAACCACCAGCTTCAATCTTTTTTTAAATGCACACGATGTTCGCACGATGTCTTGGCTTCAACGGTTCCATGCACGAGTCAAATCTTTTTCTAAACCGGCCAAAGTTGAGTTTTTTTTTTCGCAAACCGCTGCTTGTAATATTCCCAAAATGGAATAATCCAACGAATTCAGATCTGATGAATACGGTGAATTTCGATGTTTGACATTCCAATCAAATGAAGCGCAACAATTGAATTTCGTTTTGTAGGAGTATTAGTTTCATAATAGTTGTTAATATAAATAATTGGCATTGGCATTGAAAGGTTATAGAATAATTGTTATATTTCGAATAACAATTGTATTGTTTGAATAATGTTTAGAAAAGGCAAACTGAACAGATTGATAAATACAGTGTTGAATGGTCAAGTCGGTAAAGACCTCGTTTCTAGAAGCTGATGAGGCTCTGGTTCAAATCTACGTCTTGGTTCTTCATAATTTATTTTTCTTTGCCTACAGATTAAAGTCCATTGTACAAAAAATAAGAAGGCGTTTTTGCACCAACAAATAATTCTTACTATTGACAGACAATATGACAAGCAACATTCATGTCAACAAATAATTTTTACTACTGACAGACAATATGCCAAGCAACATTCATGTCAAATTTTAGTATTGCAAGATGTGCGGTTTACATTTGACAGTGAGATGAATTAGACGGACACTTTAATTGTCGGACCCAGTATTTTAAAACAAACAAACAAGTTTTTAATGAATAAGAGCACCTCATATGCCGGAATGAAAACTAACATATATTTTGATCTTCAATTTCAATACGAAAATAGTATTTAATCTCATCAAATCATGTTTAAAATTCACTATTTATTTGTATATAAAAGGAAATTATAAAATAATAAAATCTAAAGTTTAGTAATCGCGTATTAAAGTGAAAGTCTTTTTTAAAATAGGCAAATATGAATTAACGCATAAAATTTTTTCACATGAATAAACGTAATCAAACAATTAGAACATAAATAAAATATGACAGATTTTACAAAAATTAAAACAAAAATCTAAGAAAATATACTTACATACTATCTCGAAAGAAACATTATTCTTTAAAGTAATTTATTATACGTCTTGAGGGTATCTAAAAAAGCTCTGTTTAGTATATTTATCAATAACAAAGTAATACTGAAAGTGGCTTTGAAGTGATTAAATAAATTCATCTAATATGTAAATAATTTCTTGTAATTATAGTAATCTTAAAATGCAATCGATCTATATATATATAAGGTGGTAATTTCCAAGTAAAAGAATTGTAATTAAAATTAAAACCTTTTGGGCATATTTTTTAAATACACATGTGTTCTTATTATACACGACATGATGTTTTAATTATGGGTTATAATAACACACATACGTTTGATCTATATAATATATAGAGATCAAAAATCATCGAAATTGTGTTTACTGTAATACGAGTATTATATCTGCGGTCTCAGGGAAAACAAACAAGCATAACTTGATTTTCTAAAATTTCACAGGAGAATAAATATTTTGTTAAAATTTATTTTACTTGACTTTATGTGCTTATTTTATTTACTTTGACTTACTTTACTTACTTAAAGGTTTCAAATATCGCTTAATTGCAACCATCAGATATATAAAAAAAAAAAATATAGGGCAGCTAGTGATGTAAATATCACTATCAGCAGCATAGCCCGAGCCAAACAATAAAGTAAATACGCATCATTATCCACCCTGGGGTAAGGAAAGGGAAGCAAATTAATAAGGTGAGAGTAGGTACAAATAGGAAAAATTAGTGCATTAGCGTATTAAAAATAAGCACGAATTAACATGCAACCCAAAATTTATAACAGTCTTACAAAAATATTTTAAATAATAGTTATTATTTAAACTGACTCTTCAGTTCTCTTTTCCCTACGTGAAAATCAAAAATATTCGCCTCAGCATTAAGTTCCTTGTCCATTCGAGTCAAAGGCTCTTGCATTCTATAATTATTTGGGTGAAAAGGTACGGCTGAAATATTTGTAGACCTAGAATTATGTTGATAGGTCCGAAAAGAAATGAAATTAAAAACTCCTAGTGCGTCAATATTACCAGAAGTTAGTATATATAATATATGTTTTTGAATAGCATGAGCTTATTATGGTCTCGTTTTTAACAAATACTCTGCTTTATATACTAGTTGCAATATAGTTCGAAAAATACGTCGAGAAATATACGAATTTTTACCGAATGGCAGTTTGTAAACAAGCAATTATCTTGTTTAAAATTTTGAAATGGACATTTATAATTGTAAGCTCAAATTTCATATAACATGGTATATTTTTCAAAATGTGATAAAATTCCTCTGGGAAAATTCATTTAATGTAATATAATTTTTTATAATTATATGAATGAAAATATCTGCTGCCATTTCCTTGATCATATTATACAAAGAAGCAATTTTCCAATAGCGGACGTAGGTGGCTAGGGACGCACTAGAGGGTACCATTTCCCGGGTTTTTTTCTAAAAAATTAAATTAAAACGGAAAATTTGTAAAAATATTGCAAAAACATGTGCATACATACATTTGTTTAAAATAAATAAAAAACAGCAAACTGGAACCGCGCACTGTGAACCATAGTTTGTATGAAATTGTGGGGTTACGTTCTAGAATCTAGAACATAACTTCAAAACAATTCAAGAAAAGAGACTTTATTCAATGTCCAATAATTAAATTAATCTAAACATATAAATTGGACATAACAATTATAGAAAATAGTCTTAATTCAACGACTTATAATGAATATAAACATAAAAAATATTAACAAAAATTGAACATAAATATTAAAAATCTTAGAAATAGGAATTTCCTTCACTATATTCTGCACATAATCTCATTTTAATCACTGCTATATTCTGATGACGTTGATATTAAAGACTAATCATGTTTTTAAAATAAGCTTGTTAACAGTGATTGCTTAGCAGATTAACAGAAAGTTCTACAATGGTACTTATATTATTTTGAAATTTCAAGCTGTTTGTTTCATCTTCATACTTAAATTTTAAATCTTCCGATTAAAACGAAAATCATAACAGAAAAAACGCGCAGCTACCAATTTTTTACAGTGTAGTTGGAAAATTTGGTATTAAAAACTTGGCCACCCAATGGCAAAACCGCGCAATTAAAACCCGCGTACGTGGGGGATTACTGTACTTAAATTATATAATTAACAAAACGTAAACATAAAATGTTATGTAAAATTATGATGAAGAACACATAAAAAATAAAATTTTAGTTGCTAAATGTAGCAAAATATACAATAAAAGTAGCAAACGAATAAATAAATATGCTTTATTACTATTAGAAAACATGGTTTTTTGGGAAAAATAAGCACGGTTACCATACATTTTATGCGTTCCATCAAATAATTTCAGTGATACCAACATCCCGAATTAAAAGTTATAAGAGCATAGATTAAAAAAATTGTTTTTTTTCAGAAAGTACAATGGTGGCCGATAGAATTTCCAAAAAAACACAATATGGGAACTGTGCTTATTTTTCCCCAAAAAATACGCCAAATATACGTATACCCAATAAACAATTAGTCATCAATATAGTACATACATATTATAGCAATCAGTGTTATGTTAACATTTACAAAAAAATGCGTATTTCAGTAAAAATCAAATAAACTACTACTACTCCTTTTTAGTGGCAGATTGAAACGAATGTTAAAAAAATTGTATCTTTGATTTCAAATTCAACATGACTGTTAAATTTTACAAATAAATAGTTTAAAATAGCTAATATTTTTACCGGGAACTTTTTGTTCTTTTCACGGGAAACGGGAAGAACCGTCTAGTAGGCACATAGTAAAAATAGTATACTATATGTTATATCTCTACTAAGTGCAGGCCAATTTAAATTTTGCTAAATACAAATTGCGATCATAATTTAATATGGATTTCGAACCATGAAATATTTGTAAGAAAATATTCAATTCCTAACAAACTTTGTACTGATTTATTAGGCGATGAAAGTCCATTGCTAATATGTATTGCTATCTTTTTTTCAGTGAAAGCTTGCCGACGATGGCAAGGATCGAAGCAGAAAATAGATTTCAAATAAAAAAAGACGGAGCAACTCTAAACTGCATTTTTGATTTATTTTTTTTATTTTATTAATAGCTTTTCTAGTACATATTAGAATGAAATCGATATGTAATTTAGAATTGAATTTATTCGTAACGTAGGTAATTTTTCATATGAGAACGCATTAATTTAAATTATTGAAAATCCAACTTTATCTCTTTAGTATATAATTTCTGATTAAAATTTTTTTGTCTGACAAAATATATTTTTAGGCGGCAAATAATATTCAATTGAAAATACTTTTCTCAAAAAAAAAAAACAAAAAAACTATAACTTATATATTTGATTACGTTTTAATTTAGTTTCGGAGACATAATTTACTGATCCCCAAGTATTATATAACAAATTTGCAATTCACATGAACACGAAGTGGTCAATGATCTAACTAGGTCTCATATATGTACATATATATTTCTTCATGCGTTTCGAGTACACCTTTCGAAGTGCTTATATGCACATTTATAAGTTATTGCGAACGCCTGCATCCAAAACTGAAAGTCCATTTCATACAAGCTTATATGTGTATATATGAAAATTGTTACGTAATATTCCGATCGTGTTATACTACGCCAATATTATATGCATTTCTTGTGGACACCAAAATCAATATTTTTTCTAATCTCAGTCAAATGAAATTAAATTAGATGTAAAATTTAATCATACATTATACGCGCTGTTTTAATTTTATTTATAAAAAAATAATTATCGTATAAAATCTAAAAAAAAAAACAAAAAACAAAAAATTTTTTAATAGGTATAAGGAATTTTTTTGTTTAAAATAAAACATTTTAAAAATATATATTAAACTAATTTTATACAAAAATTTTAATTTGAACATTATTTTGTAAATGAAAAACTCAACAAACAAAAAGAAAAGAAGTGATTTTTTAATTATAGACCAGTTAAACATAAATCTTAATAAAACTGTACATCTAATAAATTATCATTTGAAACAGGTTAAAGGCGTTAATCAGAATAATGACTAATTTTTTTTTACAGTGACCGTCGTCAACATCGTGAATTCCCGTCACTGTATTTTATAAGGAATAGTATTTTTATTTCTTTTCAAAATATATAAAGATATTTACAGGCTACCCTCGACTAGCATGGTTCTTGAATTGTAGAAAGAGGCGAAGAGCACGTTCAAAAATTACGACAATCCTCAAGCAACGCGATCAATCAATAAAATATATGCAAATATGTAGATTCTTTGTTGTATAACGGAGGTACCTTTTAGAAAAATCGGAGAAGTCGAATTTTGGAGAATGACGTTGATTAATCAGAAGATAGTTACGAAATTGTTATTATATGTTCTAATCATAAAAGCCTTTGTACATGAGACCTGAACTTTAATGCTATGTCTCGTATAATGTGACTGAACCAATTTATTATTTTGTTCGAGGATTACCTGTATATATGTATATATAGATATATATTTTATTCTGGCCCAAATATATATCTCTTAACTCTTTTTGTTTTATTAATTTTGTTTAAGCGAAAATAGCTTTTCTAATAATATTGAAAAAATGTAGGTATTTATAATGTTAACTTGTTGTAATTTATGAAAAATGATCTTTGTAACTTGATCGAATATAATTTGATTTGGTAACTACCTCACCCTAACTGTGGGATCAGAATTTATGACCATGTTATATGAAATTATTATTTGAAAAGAGAGAAAAAAAAATATTGGTGTAACTAACAAAAACAAAAATCTCATAATGATGAGAACAAGTCTTGTCTGTGACAAAGCTTTTAATTTAGTAACTTGGTAGTTTTGGCACACCTAAATATATAGGTACTTAATTTCAGTTGGATGGTGAGACATTTTTTTCATTATGAAAAGTTCAACACAGTATTTTATACAATAAAAACTTATAGTCTTACATTCTATAATTGTGCGAATTGTTGGAATACCATATCCTTTTTATATTAATACATCTTATTTAATGATTTACATTCTTTATAGTTCGTCGAAAAGATTTAGTCAAATTCGATAGAGCTCATCATTTAAGCAATGTGGATATACAAAATTACATAAATTGAGAATTAAAATAAGTTTAGTATAAGGAAGAACAACTTCACATATTTATTTTAGTTTTTATATGGAATTGAACCTAAATCACGACATCCTTAAATCGTAGAATCATTATTCTATATACAAATTTGTTCTGATTTTACATTGATTTGATTTATTATTATATTTATGAAAAAACAGTTTTCAAGAACATATTTAATCGCTTCATATTACGAGAATAGAAAAGCTACTCGAAAATAAGTAAAATGCTAAAAATATGTGAGTCAATAAAAAGTGAAATTCCATTTGAAATCCATTACGAAATTTTTTCCTACAAAAGAGGATCATTAACCTTCATATTAAATCCTAATGCCTCAATAAATTTTCTCATCAAAATTCTTTATTTGATTTGAACTTCGTTTTACTAAATTTTATAAAATTGTAATCTATATCTCTAAACGCCTGTCTATAAAAGGCTTCAAACGATCGTTTTACGAATTTTAATGCTAACAATGTTGCTATGATCATCAACAAATAGATTCGTGAATTGATTATATAATTGTTTTTGTTATTATTTTAAAAAAAAATAAGTGCAAATTTATAATCAATAAGGAAATCAATTGTTTAAAAATCTACAATTTGAGAAAATAACCTGTTATGTTTCATGTACGTTGAACTCATAATTAATTGCCATATACACAATACATACATTTACATTTGATTCTAACATAATGTAATAAATATAAATTGAATATAATAAAACAATATGAATTACATATGTTTAAATAATGTAAATCAGTCGCAGATTATTTCGTGTTCAAACCATCATTATTGAAATAAAATACAATCATCAATCATACTATATTGACAATACAGACAAAATGAAAGTCCTGTCGAATTCAATAACAATAATGTCGAATTTGACAAGTTGTAATCGCCACAAAAGAAAATCTTTTTATATACTCCACCTACTTTATGATTCGAAATAACCAGAATATCAAGTATGATCCAAATCCAGTTCATTTCAGTTTAGATTAATTCCACAAAATCTTAGCTTAATTAATTAATTGTTCAGTAATCCATAAACAAACAAAAAAAAAAGAAAAGGAGAAAAGATTTATGACAAATTGATATTTTTCTTTATTGTACTTAGTTTTCAGATAGTAGATATATTCAGATGTCCATCTAGTCATATTCCATTGAAATGAATGGCTTTTGTAACAAATTCTATATAAAATATAATCGCAATAGTACAATTTGACCTCATTACCCGAATCCAGACTATATTTTATTTTCATTAATTTACAAGATAATATCTTTTATAAGAAGGACATTTAATACAGTTACTTTTTGTTTAGTGAATTAACTACGAAATACTTGTGAAGAGTTAAAAAACCAAAAACAAAAAAAAACGCATGCAAAGAAACAAGAAGAATTTTTGCATTCGAAAACAAAAGATTTAAGCGACGAACTTGAACTTTGCAGTAGTAGCTGGTTCGAAACTTGGATGATGAATATTTTTATTCATACTTTATTTTTAGAGTTTTAAATTTACTGGAATTATTTTCGTCAAGGTTATTAATATGCAATTTTGGACAGTATTTTTTTTTTCTCGTAATTCAATTTTTACTTTCCCGACAAAACGAATGTTTTTAGGTAAAGTATTACATTCGTGCGGAAACTTACCTTATTTCTAAAAGGCGTAGAAAGATGGGAATAAGTGCAAAATTCATTACATCAAAATAAATTAGTCTCATGTCTGTCCGTCCTCTTCTTTAAATCCTTAATAAAATGTAAACAGTTAGTCCGATTTTCATGAAACTTTCACAGTTTATGCATTAGGCCTCTTGCGAGATGATATTAGATTTCGGGCAAAATTTATGTATCGCAAGAATATTTCAATATTTCAAATGAGAGGAGCCAAGTGGATCAAGAGCAGATCCAAAGTAGATGAATGCCGTACAAGAGCAGATCAAAATTAGATAAATGCGGGACAAGAGCAGAATGGGGCGGAGCATAGTCGGACGTGCGGAATGACATAAGAAAAACGAAAGCGTAGTGGGGTAGTCAATGACATTTCTATAGAGATCAGGCCGAAATAGAGTAAAGTCTAAATTCATTGCTGTGGTGTGCTTTGATCATTTTTTTGTTAAGAATTTGCACGTTCAAATTAGCTTTCATCGTAAAATATATTACCTTCGAAATTTAAATTTACATGAATTTTATTTTAAATAAAATTAATTAATTGTGAAAATATAGTAATGAGATCATTTGTTTAATGTTCTTTTTTTATTTTGTAGATTAAAGATGAGATATTTCTTTTTAGTGCTTAACTTGTGGGAGTTAACTTAATTTTATCTTGATTATCGAAATATAATGTACTTTAATTAAATTCAGTAGTCTCAAACAATAATTCATTTCATGTTTTTATAACATAATTATTATTGTAGGGTGTTAAGGTTATTTTTAGTAAATAATTAATTATTATTATTTAAACTTGACCAATATTTTAATGAATTTAACGACAAATGAAAGTTAACTGTTGAATAGAAATTGTTATGATACTGATTTAAACTCTTTGTTCCTTGCAGAACTTTTATTAGAATAACGAGTTGCTTTGGAGCAAAAGTAAATAGTATCGAGCGGTATTGCCGAACAAATTCACTAACCGAATTTTCTAAAAAATAGAGTTGTTTATGTGAATAAATTCTTACATGTTTCGACCGCATAAAAATAAGTTCTTTCATCTGCTCACAATTAAAGTTTTAAGTAAACTTATTCATCGTATTCTCAGTTCTAATTCAGGTTTCTATTCTTATAATGCTTTTATTTTGGTTTCGAGGAAATTAACATAATGTATTCTCCAGTAACCGCACGATATATGATAAATCTTAAACAGATTTAAATGTAATAATGAAAAGTAAACATAAATCTTTTGTTCCGATGGGTAAAATTATAAATTTTATAATAAATTTTGGAATATAACTTATGTGAAAACTTTTCGTATGATAGTGTACTGTATATACATTATTTTAAGATAAATTGTACTGAAAGAGTTTACCTAAAGCCTCCCTGGTATCATTTTAAGAGGTCATAACAAATTCTAATCAACTCATGTTTTTTTTCAATTATTGTAATAAGCCAATAGTACAAAATATTTGTGTTTATTTTGCGAATCTTTAAATTAATGAAAAACATGTTGTACGTAATAAATAATAATTATGTGGAAATATATATTTTTAATTATTTTTTTGTTTGTTCTCTTTCGTTAATTAACATTTAAATAATTTCATCGTTTATATTCATACATGAACATAAATGCACACATAATTTGTCTTTGGCTTCTGTTTTCATGAAAAACTATAATATTAACTTTATGAATTATAGAAAACATATGGACATGATGTACTGTTATTAAAACTGGATGTATATTTTAAATAATCATTTAAAAATAGTAAATTTTCAGTTACAACATATTTAATAGTCATATAGGAGTATATTTTATTTCCTTATATCCATGCGAGTAATTACATGTCATACATCAGTTTCATTATACGATGTCTGCAATTTTTGCCTATATTTAATATAGCTACAAAACTCTGAACGGAATTAATTAGTTAATAAGAATTATAAAATAAAATTAAATGAAACATTTGTTTCTGTTTCTTTTTTTTCTTTTTTTCTAGATCAATTAAAAGTTGTTCGACATATCGTAACTCATTTTTCAATGGATGCGTAGGTACTTGGAATATTTTTTGTCCAAACACTTATTTAATTATTTTAATTGAAAATTTATTAGTTCACATTTTATAAAAATAAATTATCTTGAATATATTGAATATACAGTTTATATTTGAATGCTGTTAAATTAGCATTCATGTGATCGATTTAAAGCAATATTTTCTATATTTAAAGTTTATGCATAAATCATTCTCAAATTAAATATTGTATATGAGATATACATATAGTATAACTGATCTAGTTTCATTTCGTGTTGTAGACATAATAATTTCTGTTGATAATCACGATAGTCGTAGGTATGTAAGGTATTAATTCATTCCTAATTATTCAATAAAAGTTCCATTTTAAGAATATATATACATATATATTAAGAATATATATATATATATATATATATATATATAATGTGTAGTTACTATTAATTGTTTATTTGTACCAGTTCTAGTGTATTCTCTCGCCAATAGAAAAATTTGCACCTTTTCAGTCATATAATAATATTCATCACAAACCCAGTGATAATACAAAAGGTTGTAATCTTCCTTTAGTGCCTTTAGCGCATAGTTTTCCAAACTTTTACTAAAACTTCCACAAATCCAGAAATTTTAATGGCACAACTTATTTATTTTGTAGGTATGTGGTAGATATAACAAATAATAAATAAAATAAATGAGCAAATCTAAACGTAAATAATCCACAAAAAAAAAATATTCTCTGTAGCGTTAAAGCTGTTCTTGGGGTTTGATCTGGTTGCAGTAATATGAAAATCCTTGCCTTATAAAAATTTGTCGCTACAAAAGGATGTAAAACAAGAATACCTAGTTTTGATAGCCTGAGGTAGTTTTCTGTTAAATTTCTCTAGAAATCATTTAATGGTAGTTTCTTGAATTTTTGGTTTAAAATTAAGCCAACGTTGGTATTACGCGGAAAATAGTTTAAGAAACGCAGCTTTAGTAAATTAGATTTAGCTCAGATGATACTCGTAGGGTGAAAAGTATCAATTTTGGGGGTTATATTCAGATACATTGTAATTCTATGCCCATTTGTTCACTTTAAAAAAAACTTTTCTTAGGATATTAGCTTTTAATTATTGGTCATTGTAAACATATACCATGCATACCTAAATAATAATTAAGTTACACCTTTTTTTCTTCTTATAATAAAGTCAGTGTCCTTCTTATGTAATATACAACCTTTGCAGTTCTTATTTAGCAGTGGTATACCCTTGAGTTCTGAATTTGTACAAAACATTCAACTTTTTGAACCGGATTTTGATGATCTAACTTACAACTTTTACGTACGGCATCTTTCTGTTGTTATTGTGATAATATTGTCATAACACCCCTCAGCGATAGCCTTGAAAATTATAATATCATGTAATATAAACTTAAAACTTATGTATAAATAAAAAAAATAAAATTCCGAAAATTCTTTTAGCATACATTTTTTTTATTATACTTAACAGCCTTTAACATTATTTTATTATACAGGACCTGAAATATATATGTTTCTTGTGACCAAAATAATAATATTATTGATTTTGGTCACTGTCACTTGTTCAACCGGTCCAATTGTAATTTACTTTCAATTTGAACTTAAAAATGCATTACCTACGTGCATTGTGATAAGAAACTATGGTAATCATTTGTAATGATATATATTCTTATTTAATTTAATTTAAATTGCATAATACGCGACTTGACCGTAAATTAAAAATTTGATTTAAAAAAAACACAAGAAAATTAAAATTATTTGTATCGAAATTTCTGAAAGTGAAACATTTCCAGATTCCCAAAAAAAAAGAAAAAAAAAACGATTATATTCAAAAATATAGTTATATATAAAGTGAAAGGATATATAAGTATAACCTGATCAATTAAATCTGTGATGTGTCCCGCAACCTTTAAAAAAAAAACAAATAAAATCAGAAACGAAACAAAAAATTGCAATTAAAATGAGTTTATTATAAAAGTGATCGCATATCAACGCCAAATTTTCAATTGAAATCGATTATAGTATATCTTATTAGCTAAATACTATTTCTGGAACTAATTTAAGGTTTTACTTACCAAACTAATCCGTTTAAAGTTTTCAAGAAAATTTTTCTTTTTTTTTGCTATGTCACTTTACAGATAAGATATGACAGGCTGATATGATTGATAGTTTCTTCGGGTCTCCATTAAAATTAGTACAAAATACCATGATTTGCAAGAGTTTTCTTTTCTCCACCTTACCATAATATTATATACTACATGTGAAATTGAAGTGTTTTGGTACAAGCTTTTGTTGTTGTTGAATTCTTTTTTCTCTGATTGTTACGTGTGGGAATTATTTTGATAAACTGCATACTTAAAAGTAAAGAAATTACTAAGTCAGATTGTTTTTTGATATAGTATTTAATATTGTCCAAAACTGTGGGTGCAGATATCCTTAGGTTAAAATAGAACGAAATTAAATACTTTTTCTCAGATATTAAAAAATAGTTTTATTTCAAAAGTATTTTATGATTGATATTTTGATCACTTCCTAATTTGATTCATTCAGTTTATGTTATCAAATTATTGAGAGTTGCAATATAAGTTTCCGGTTTACACACAATATAATTTGATTTCCATTATAAAGAACTTAAGTGTCCCTTAACTAGGTTCACGGTTTAGGTTTATCTCCATATTTTCTTTATAAAATTCACGCCTACAATTATTCACTTGCTGTAGAACTTTGCAGTGATTTCACAGTTATTAGGCGATGGTAATCGATTGTTGGTACTACTTATTTTCAGTAAAATCTAACGACTTCTGAGAATAGGACAAGGTACTTCATGGTTCAAAAGACGATGCCATTACCGACGGTTAACTATCTAGTTTCAATAATTTTAAAACTGAAAAAAAAATATCACTATATATGTTTCCTTTATTCAACTTTAATTCGAGAAATTTGTAATTTTAGTAATAATGATGCAGCTAATTTTTGAACGTAGAAAATTGAAAAATTTAAAGAATTATATAGAAAATTTTGTAATAAAGAATTATTCTATCACTTGGAAAAACTCTGTTTATTTTAAATTAGGAGAATATATGAAACTTTTATTGTAGCTATTCAAGTTAACAAAAATGTACCTTCTATATTTCTTAGTTTTTAATAAAAAAAAAAGTGTGAAAACGGACGAATAAACTCCTTTCAAATGGCTATATTTAGCATGTATTATTTTATGCTCGATATTTCTAAAGTAGGTTATTTATAAACCTAAAAATAGTTTTAGTTTGATTACAATATTACATATTTCTTATTAGTTACAAAACCATAACCTTTTGTGTATGACATGAAATGCAATTTAAAAATAATGGAACTCCATATTTCATTAAAATTGTATCTGATTTAAGTTTTTATTCTAAGCCGAGCAATCGAAGTTATTCTTTTTGAAGTTTTCTCTCTAACCTCTTCGCGTAAACGCCTTTCTTGTTACACACCTTTTTTTCGTATTTTATTAATATTTTAAAGGTATGATCGAATAGATGTATCTGTCCATTGATAGTGTGAAAAAAGTGTCAACACTTCAGCACATTTTGATTTCAAGTAGCCAAGCCATACTATATGAGCAACTGTTCTGTACAAATCTAATGTTTAATGTCATTTCAATCAATCTTTATAAAAGCTGTTCGTTGTAAGCTATAGATAGGTGGTAAAAAATGTATTGAATTATATTTAAAAAGAGACCTGATTTTTAAAATGTTTTCATGTGTTTGTAATAAGTTTTTTTTTTTCTGTAAAAAATTACTTGTTGATTGATGAATTTAGTGTTGAAATAATTGTTAATTTGAATGTTATTTTATCTTGTTTTGATTTGATTTGAAACGAGGTACAATAAAAAGGGCAGATGGAATTGATTTAAATTAATAGAAAATTGTAAACATGAATGCTTTTTTGATAACAAAAACATTAATAAAATATTAATGGAACATTAAGTATTTTATGAATCGGATGTGAAATAATGAATTATGAATTTTACTGCGTTTTCATCGAGTTCTAGTTTGGATAAGCAAGATGTTATTGGTGGTGCGACATCTTCAGTTTACTTAATAGTAGAATACTTTTTGAGTTAAATATAGTACTTCTTTAATTTGTTTTTCCAGCAAATATTTGAAGCCTTTCTTCCGATTTGTATTCAAACACTTTTTTGACCATGATTTTCCATTATAGCCAACCACTCCAATTTGATGTTGTTATCTTACAATAGTTTAATCGAAATATCTAGATAGTGATAAAAATCCAAAATTATATTACACTAAATTTTTACCAATTCCGAAAAGAAAAAATCTCGATAAAATATTTATGTTTTTAGGTTTGGATTGCATAATATTTTCAAAAGAAATATAATTAATTTCTAAATTTTTATTAGAAAATAAAAATAAAATGTTTATGATTTAATTTTCAATCAAGCAATCAATTAGCTTAAAATTTACATTTAAAAATCTTGAATATTATGTCATTAATATTATATACTTTTTCTACGAAATAAAATATATGTATAATATATTTTAAAAAGAGACCACCTACAACAAATGAAACCATAAGCAAACTATAACTTGCGAGTAACAAAACTTTTAATCACTTTTAACTTTTAATTTACAATGTTAACCCAAATATCAAAGTTGGTAAACCACCTGAAATTGCGCAGCATGCGATCGAAACAATTTAATTGCAAATTGCCAGACCCCAGATCTCTCGATGGACAAAATCCGTAAACTATCAAAAATATATCAAATTTTTTTTTCTTCTACTTATAGTTAAAGTATACGTATATATTATAGTTAGTTAGATGTTTTAATATTTTAGTGTTTTACGCAGTCACAATCGCGTTAACCGTTAGAGATTTACGGCAGGTAAGATCAATTTAAAAAAATTTTCTCTGCTGTTTTTTCTTGGTAAATATTAATCGTAATATAAGAAACGTTTTTGCAAGCAATATTAGTGGCCTTTTTGTTGAAATTCTAGAGCAACTTCATATATGAAGGCAACAAATTATCGGCTTCGGAACGTTCTTTTTATATATGCATGAATAAAATACCTACAATTTATTATATATCATGAAAATGGTAATAAGACTAAAAAGAATTAGCGTTTTAAAAATGTAAAATAATAATAAAATCATTTTTTTAACTATTTTTGGGAATAGAAAATCAATACTTGTACTAATTCATCAAAGTTTATATTATCTGAAAATTTATTCGACACTTTAAATTCGTTTGGTTAAGGCGCGGTTGATTTTCGTTGGACTTAAAAAATTATTCGCTTTGAGGTTCTATCAATTGTTTTATTATAAACGAAGGTTATGTGAATTTCTTAATCATAACGATTTCAAATTCTGTAGAGTTTCGTTTTATGAACTTTTGTAAATGTATTTTCTGTATAGAATTATTGACTTATTTCTAATATCTAAGCGCCAGCAGACTTGTTGACTTGAGGTCAGCAATTAAAATAAAATATGATTTGTTTTTTCATATGTTTCAATGAAGAAAATTTTAAAATTTAACTAGATTAAGGTGATTAGTATATTGTATACAAAATATACAAAATACAGTGAAACCTACGGATACTGTTTATCTGAATCACCCGTCAAATTGCTTGACCCAGTTGCTCTACTAAAGATTTTTCATATAGTGCAATCAGCATATAACGGAACCAATTGCCTATTTAATTGGATTGTGGATAATGTTTTGTTTTTAGTTGCAACAATTCCACCTCGGACTAAATTTACTAATTTGAATTTATATTCAATTGTGTAAAAATGATGTATACATATCTAATATTAAAGATAGTGGAAGCTTATCTAGGCTACGTAAGCTACCTATTGTAGGTGCCCAATTTTTTTCTCTGTGTTACTGTGTTACTGGTTTTCAGGCTCAGACACATTATCTAATTAGTCATTTTGACTGTATAAGAAGTTAAAAATTTTTATTCTGAATATATTCCAAATCACTAACCTTAAATGCTAGTTTAGTAAATTTGCTTTCTTTTATGAATATTTTTAAGATACGCTTTTCATCGTAAATATATTTTTAATAACTCATTCCCTTCATTTGAAAATCATAAAAAAATTATTTCAATTTTATTTAAATATAAGATTCTTTCTGAAGAATTTCTTTAAGCAATTTCAATATTAAAACCTTTGACCCAAATTTTTTATCTTATCTTTATTTAAAAAAGAATTTTATTAAACAAAATATTACAGCAATTAATTATTATTTAATTTTGATTCAAATGATATCAAATAATTTTAACAAAATCATTAATCTTTGTCGATTAGTTGAAATTGACACTCCATCACAGAATACTGTGTAATAAATAAAGTAATAATAAATTAAAGAAAAACATAAAGTAATTTAAAATCGGCCCATAGCCGATTTTTTGATGCCCTATGGTAGAAATGGGAGAGAAAAATTGTGAAAACTAACAATATATCAAGGTTTTTTCTTCATAACTTTTTTTGCCCTTTTCAAAATTTTCTCTAATTTGTAAGTAACCCAGACCCTGGTAGTACAACTCCAATTTGCAAATTTTATTCAAATCGGTGTATTAGTTCTAAATGTACATCAAAAAAACTTTCTGAACAGGCTTATTTCCTCCTACAACTATTTATTTCTCCACTATCCTTAGACTGATATCACTGAAATTCACAACGGTATCGTCTATTTATGTAGTCAACCAATATAATTAATTTAAACAAAATTGCTTTACAAATTTTCCAATTAAATACGAAAAACTATGTAAAAAAAACGACAAAACTTTATGGTCACCCTGGTTTTTGCTTAATAACTTCGCTGCCCCTCAGTCGATTTTGCTGAAATGCAATATCAAATCCACTATAGCAATAACCAAGTAGCATTCTAAATTTCATCAAAATTGGATAACGCGTTTTTGAGTTATCTTGTCCACGGACGGACGGTAGTACCTAACATGGAGCATTAATATAGGGAATTTTTTTCAGAATTTTGGCTCATTTTCAAAACCCAATTACCCCAATTAGTTCTGCCTGAATTTCACAATTTTTTTTATAAATATTCTATAAAATATCACCTTTTAAGCGCGCTATAACATAACTTGATAAGAATATAACTACTAAAGTTATACGACTCTAAAGCCATCTATTGGACAAAAAACGCCACGAACTTTCTACTTAACTCAAAATTTCAAGGTTTTCTTCTCCATAACTTCGTTTCTCCATTCTCAAATTGGCTCAAATTCACAAGTGTGCTGGACTCTAAGAGCATAAACACGTTTCGTAAATTTGATTAAAATCTGTATATAACTTTTTAAAATACATCGAGAAAACTTGATGAACAGGCTTATTTTAGGCTACAACTATTTCTTTCTCCACTATCCTTAGATCGATTTGACTGAAATTTAACATGGTATCATCTATTTATGTAGTTAAACTATATAATTAATTTAAACAAAATCGATTGACAAATTTTCCAATTACATCCGAAAAACCATAGCCAAAAAAACGACAAAACTTTCTGGTCACCCTGGTTTTTCCTTTATAACTTGGCCCTCCGTGGATCGATTTTGCTCAAATGCAATACTAAACCCAGTTAAGGAATAAGCAACTCATATTATAAATTTCATCAAAATCGGATTACGCGTTTTTGAGTTATCTTGTCTACGGACGGACGGACGGACGGACGGACGGACATGCATAAATCGATATAACTTTTGATTCCCTACACAACCATACCCTTGAAATTTTTCTGCGGTGATTATTTCTATGCGTTACACACTTAGTGACAAAACTAATATACCCTCTGGTAGTACCTACCATAGGGCATAAAAATTATATTTATTTATCAAATATTTGATATTATAATGCAACTGTCTTTCTTATACAAAACTTTTCAAGTTCAATTTTCTTGTAAATTGTCAGGAGTTACGAAAAATGTTACATGCACAAATACTTTATGAATTTCTTTGACTTAAGTAAAAAATATGAATTAAAATTAACTTTGTTTTCAACATTTTCCTTCAGAATTTAATCAAAACCTTTTGTTTACCAAATTTTACTAAGATAGGATTCCAAAAATTCGGTCAGACGGATGCAATAAATTCATTACCAGAATATTTGATTCGGATATTTTGGATTTCGACCATAGATATATATATTACTAGATTCCTCGAAGCAATTAATTCCTTCAGAAGCGAATGGCAAATTTTTGGACTTCTCGTTCTCGTGACGACCATACCATTCGTCATACTAAACGCTATGCGACTAACCAGTGATTGTCAAAATGAAAAAATTAATAATTTCTTGGTTTTTATTATCTATTTTGGATTTTGATTAATAATTCATATACAAAAAAACTTAAAATAATTTTTATTTTTTATTTTTCGGTGTTTAAAAATTAATGTGAATTTTATTTGGTGTTTTTAAAATTTAGGGTAAAAAAAAAGGTTTCTGCGCCCTGAGGAACATTTTAGCCATGAGTGAGTAAGCGAATCCTAGTCCAGCAGTATTTAAGTCATTGATTTCGACACACTTACTTATTACTTCTGCTTATACGATTGTATATCAGCAAGTAAATAACTGTACCAAAATATACGAAAGTGAAAAATAACAAAAAAAAACATCTAATGTTCGTAAATTTTCTTATCATTTGATATCTCTTATGGTGGATACTTTTCTATTGAAAAATAAGTCAATGTCATTGTTTTAAATATATGGTATTCAAACAAATATGGCAATAACCTTAAAAGACTGGCACTCAACCAATAAACAATATAACTTTGCCAATAAATCTGTTCTGGGTCAATTGGTTTTAATCGATTAAAAACAAAAGGAAAATGTATGACTCATATATGGGATACCATATTTTAAGGTCTGCATGTTCACACTATTGGAAAAATGCTATTAATGTGAAATTTGTATATAAAGACACACCTGAGCTAATATTTAGAGGGCAATGTTATAATAAGTGATGTAAAAATAAATTTCAATTTTTGAAGGATACGTTAATGTTCCCGTGGTCAGCAAATATTAGTAATTTTTTATTAAAATTAATTATAAAGAATTATTTTCTTGAATGTCCAAAAATAATTTATTGGTTTCTTTAAAAAAAAAATGGTTTTTCAATATTTATTGATTTTTTTTTGTATTTTTAATTAAATAAATTTATATTTTGTATTACTTTTACTAATAAATTTGAAATATGTCAATTTGATAACAACTTTTCAGTATTTCTAAAATAGTCATGACTTCTGAAAATGTCTATAAAACATAAAATCCGCAAATACATTTTATTATCTCACAATTTTTCATAACAAATGTAGCAATTTCACTTTAGTTAGCCTACAGCTAATTAATATTTTTGCTAATTTTGTCATAATATTTACCATTAGGTGCGATAAATTTCATTTAACAAAAAAATATCATTTTACAAAGTAAAAGCAAGTGTACTTTACTCCCGAGTTTAAGTATAAATTTTATTATTCACGCACATTCATTTTATTCACCAAATCATATAAAATTATATAGATTGGTGGTTTATCAAATTAATGAGCCTGAAGTAGAATTTATAAACGCACATACATATAATATCTGATAACCAAAACGAAAAATTTAATATACTGCAGTGAAGTATAGACATTACCGAAATGGATTGAATAATGTAAAAATTAAACGGTATTATTTAAGGAATGCGAACCCAAGGTATGGAATTTTATCTGTGAAAATGTCTTTTATTTTCCATTTTTTTTCATTTTTAAATATTTATTAATATCGCTTTAAAGTGGTCCAAACTCTCTTTATATTTTCGGGCTTAATTCGCGACTATTGCACAACAAATAATTTCATGGCAATGCCCTTTCACATTGACGCGCGAATGCTTTGCAATTTGTGAAGGCAAAATTGGTTGTTTTTTTAATAATTTTTAGTTCTTTTTTTATGGGTGGTACTTAATTTTTCTGATTTTCGAAGTCATTAAAATATTTTTCTGAAGATCTTTATTATTATTTGGTATGAAAATATACAGGGTATTTCAGAGATGAATGAAAATTGAGTAGAGAACGTACTATTTTAATTTTATTAATTTGGAATGTTATAGTTGAGTTAGAGTACTTTGGTTTTAGAGTACAAAAGAATACGCACGTAGCATTTCTGGTCGTATATCAGTTATATGTACGCATATACGGCTTGTAATACGACATACGATTTTCTAGCAAGACTAGTTTAATGTTGTGCAACGTATTAATAACGTATTAACAATGTATAAATCGCCATATCGGAATCGTATATACGTTGTACAAACATTATACAAACAGCAGGTACGACGATGTGTTTTAATTTTTTCCTCTCATTCTGACCTAACCAAAAGAATGCAAACTCCGACTGCTGAAATTTTCAAAGTTCGACTCCGACTCTGACTCTAATTAATTCTAGAAATAAATTTCAGTTAATTGGATAGCACATGATATAGGTTTGATTTTTCTTGCACATTTATTTTGTGTTATAATAGCGTTTTATATTCTCGCAAAAAAATTCTGCATTTAAGATGGAACGTTTTCCGATTTCTGCATTTTTTGTTTCAGTTCTGCTCTTTTTGTAAATATACTTTAATTCGCATAAAATGCTGTATGGGAATTTTAATTCTGTTCTCTTATCAATTTTGGGTGTTTTATTATTGCTTTCTTGAATGACCATAAACTTGCGATTACATTGCAGTCAACAAAGTTATAGTAACTTATATTTTCAGTTGCTGTTTTGAGCAAATTCCCGAATTTGAACAGGAGTTGTCAAACTTGTTGATGTCAAATAATAAAATAATTCTAATCAAATATGAAACACCCTGTAATTTCACATTATTATTATATTTTAAATTCATTAATAAAGAGTATATATTTATATCAATTGAAAGCGAAATGTTTTATTCTTTTATTTTTTAGTAATATACTTTTTAAAAACGAAACACACCCGCGACCATAAAATCGCGAAATTATTATTCAAAAGAGGTTATAAAGGTGGATATCTATGTGTTATTTAATCTGAAGCACTTTTACTTTATTTCATTAAAATGATCTTGTATAATGTTTACTGACCATATTTTGAAATCTTTTTTTTCTTATGACTTAATTAGATTCTGTTTTTTAATTAATATCATTAAACTATTTAAGTTAATAGAATAATTGGATGAGCAATAAGAATATTTTGTAATGAAATATTTTTGTTATTTCAAGAAGTAAACTTCGCATGTTAAAATCCATTGCTGATGAATTTAAACAAATTACATCATTTTTTTTTATCAATCTGTCTTAAATTGACATGTTTTCTTTTATTAAATAAAACATTTTATTGAAATTGAAGAAAAAAAAAATATACATTGACAGATAAATGAACTGAAATGTTATTTCATACTTTCGTACATATGTAATATGAATAAGATTAAGATCAATATTAATTAAAAAAAAAAAAATCAGTTACATCCCTTTAGGCAAGACATAGCTTTGTACTAATATATGCAATATCAAAAATATTGTTTTGGTAATTTTCTGCAGGGTGAATATTTTTCAGGATATTTGGTCAATCCATTTGTATCTTAGTTAATTGAAATTATTTCATATAAAGATTATTTAAATTTAGGTTAATATGTTACGAAAAATCAATTTAATATGTAATATTTTTTTTTTTTATTCAAATTGAAATGATATCTTTGACATAAGTCAATTTGAAAGTACATATATTCTTATTTTCATATAAAATTTTTTATATAATCAAAAAAAATGTTCAAAGATTTCATAACTTTATTTAAACTAATTAAAAATTGTTATTTTTCACTTTACATATTACAATTTAATCATTACTATAAGGGTATTCACTCTTCGATGTATCTGATTGTATCGTTGTGAAAGTGCGAATAATCTTGACTACACAATAACAAAATGTGCGGCTGTCAGTTTTATACACCGTCATACTTTAGCAATGCTATTGTTAGGATCGATGTAAAAGTGTAACGTATTTTTCGTAAATTAAATACAAAAATCATTTGTTTTGGCATAAACTTCAGTGTAGTAACTGCCATTTCGAAAGTGTGAATTCACTTCTTGATGTAATAAAAAGATACAATTTGACAATGACTCAGGACAAGATACAACGAAAAGTGTATTTCCCTTATATTTTGACTTTTTCGTATAGATTTTAAACAGTTTTGTATTCAAGTTTTTTGGTACATTGAAAATAGCGCAATTTGTTTTCTTCTAATTTTTCTTAGAAATCTTTTGATAATGTTAGTGCTTCAAAATAATAAGTGTTTAATGACTTATTCTCATTAAAAATTAAACTTTAATTCAGTTTAATTGGTTAAAATTTACCTTTGGGGTTATTTAAGAAACATTATATATTGTGTTTAGGTGCGATGTAAGATTTTTCATTGAAAATTGGGTAATTGATATTAAGGGAATTAAAATGTTGATTTTGCATATTCAATATTAAATTAATTTATTGCATTAGTTCTAATTTAGTTTATATGTGCTTGTATCTTTACTATATGTATATCCAAATATTTATTCTTACAACATTTTCGAGTAATACAAATGTAATCTCGCCAATTGCGGAATGCATATTGAAAAGGGTCTTCAAGGTACAAACTTTTTGGTAAATGTCTTATATTTTGATGGTTTGATGTTGTTAATTGTTGCGGACTTTCGTCATTTATTTTGCATAAGAAATCTCCAGATTCAGTCAGAAACTTGTAGTCACAAAGTACAAAATATTCTTATCTAAATCATATATAAAAATACTTACACTAAAATAATTGAATCACCAATTTCCATAAGCTAGTTGTCTTCAATCAATTTCGAAAAAGGCTCATCTCCAGAAAGACATGCATTTTTTTCCACTTTAGAAAACAGATATGAGTGCCTCTTGCTCATGGAAGATGCGTCTATACGTGAAGATAAAAAAACGGCAAAAAAGTACATTTTGAAGAAAACCGGCATGAGCCTTTTCTGAAATTGGTGATTCAATTCCAATCAATCAAAATAAATTCAGAAGAACCAAATAAACAAAATTTTTTAATCACAGAATATTTATAAATTGATTTCAAACATTTAACTTGTAACTATTCTGAGAGCAAAAAACCTCTTTGAATGTATTCGGAATGTTTTAAGAATGCTTATACGAAACGCCATTTAAAATATAAATTAAAACCTATTATTTTAAAAGATTTTAATTAAATTTATTTTGTTTGCATAAATTATTTCAGTTTTAAGAAATTCAAATTTTCTATAAGAGCGTATGACCGTAAGTGTATCACAAATTTAATAATTTCAAGATCGATTCAATTAAATTTTATAACATTTTTCTTTTTTATGTATATATGAACTACTAAATCACATCAAGGCTATATAAAATAAAAAACCATTCAATAAGCCTCATTTTGATAAAATTCCCACCGTTTTTAAGTTGAAAAAGAAAAAAAAAAAAACTAATAATAATATAATTGCATTGGGAAAAATATGTTGTTAAAAACAAAAAGAATTAAAAGACATGCGGTATTGCAGAAAATTAGTAGCAAATTACATAAAAAAAACCAATGGTCTGGTTTAAAATTGACCGGTCGATTGCATAAACTTACAAGAGGTAACAATATATCGTTATAATAATTATGATACAATTAATAAAATTTATCGTTAGTTAATCAATATTCCAAAGAGAGGAGAGGTAATCTTTTGTCGTTTATATAGGCACTAACAAGTCTGCTGTACTATATGGATTATTCAATTAATACAATTACTATTAAATACCTATTTACACTATAATATCCTGGTGTTCCTTTGGAAATTACTAATTTCAAATTTACTAAAAGAATAATAATTATTGAGATTTTTAACATACTTTCGAAACACGTTACATATGTTTAATCTGAAACATATCATCTGTGTTATCTTTTATATCAATTTATCTTGTTTATATTAAATATTTTATACTTCGTGTATGTTTGGCTAAATTTTTAATTCTCGTTAAACTATTTAAAATCGTATCACGTTGAGATTTTAAATGAATAATTTATTTTCAATAAAAAGTACTATATTTAGAATTATTAATACAAAAAGAAACTTTTTATATAGTATTTTAAAACATGTTAAATCAACAAGATATATCTAAACTCGATAGATTTCTATCGTATTTTCTTTGGGGCTATATTTTGGAGCTGAAGTGTGAAAATTCTTACATATTTGGAATGGAAATTATGTTAAGACAATATATTTTTCTTTTTCGAGATCGAAAAATCGGAAAATAACATGGAAAAGTACTTAATTTAAATACAATTACAAATATGTAGAATATGTATATGTACAGAGATAATAATTTTAATTATAAACATAAATTATTAAATGTGTTTGTAGTGCACAGAATATGCGTTATTTGTTGATTTCTATAATATGTATATTCGTATGTGTCTTCGTTTTTTGTATAGAAATCTAATTACTCAATTGTTTTGTTATTAGCTTTATTGATGCTGTAAGACAGCTTGATTTTAAGTTATGTTTCACTGCATCTTTAGGTATTTTCTTTAATTTGTATGGAAAACTCAAGCAAACAAACAAACAAACAAACATTGCAATTTTTGCGATTTTCCATCTAATATGAAAATTCAAGTGTCAATTGTGTCACATCACATGTAATCATTTGTATATAAATTTATGAGACGTTTGCAGCGCTGCAAAGCTCTTCTCATTTTTAATAGTATTTGTAAAAAGGACTGTAAATACATGAAATTTTGTATCACACAGAGTCATTTTAACAAATACTATTAATAATGAAGTACTTGCAACACCTCCCAACTGCTGGCAATATCAGTTCCAAATAACGTGAACTAACGAGATAACTACCAATTCTGTTCTTTTTTTTTTATTATGCTTAATAAACTTTATTGTTTATTAAACAAAACCCTACAATTGTTAATTGTATTCTAAATCATCCAAAGTAAATAGTTTATACTCAGCGTCCACAACTCCTATTGAAACAATCTATTCTAGGATATTTTTGTCCTTTGAACATTATAAATTAATTAATGCCTAATGCGATATCAATTTTTGGCATACAAACAAATTTCTTAAGTAAATGTTTTTCAAATGTTTATAAATATATTCAATTAATTGTGCTTAAATAATTTCATCTTTTTATCGTAATTGCTATTTAAACCATAATAGTAGATAAAATGTGAAATGTGGGTGCAATGAGAATATACCCTCAAAGGAATAATCTTTGCTAAAATCAATGGCCCAGTTTATTGCACTTTTTTAACTATTTATTCGTGAATTTTTATAAAAAATATAAATCATAAAAAAAATAAAAAATAAAAAATAGTAATTTCTTTAAATCAAAGTATACCGAGTACGAGTAATGATTACATATCTTTTTTTGCTCTGTTTTTCTATCATATTTAAAAATATTTAGATTAGTTTCTTTTTAAATAAATATTATATAATATTTAATAAAATAAATTTATCACCAAAAAAATGTTTCTTTTTTTCGTTTTTTATTAGATCGAGGACGACGGGAAGGCAGTTTTGATGCCGTAACCTTACTCTAGTTCAGTTTTAGAAATTTGCGATAAATACTAAATAGTTTTTTTGTTGTTTGATAAAATAAGTATTACTTATTTTAATGAGTTTTAAGTGTTGCTATAGAAAATTGTAAATTGTAATTGTAAATTTTAAGTGCCTTTTAAATTTTGCAAACATTTTTAAAACAAGTTTCTTTCTATTTCCAATCAAAATTTTTCGTTTAATTTCATGTTTTATGATGTAATTTATAAAGTGGACACTTGTAATTTCCATAAAATTTAATCCGTAATAAAATCGTTTCAATTAGTAAAGAAATTTTCATTAAAAAGTAAAAAAATCTTTTATCAACATTCTTGTGAAATATTTACGAGATTTTTAAATTAACTAAAAGAGATATTATTGATTTAGAATAAATCTAAATTTTCATCAGGCGAATTAATTTACCATAAAGGAATAAATTTCTAAATCAACAATTAAGGTGTTAAATATCAACATATAATTAAATGATATTAATCTTATTTTGTATAAATATTCAGCCTACAGAGTGTAAAACCATATCATTCACAAAAATCATTTTCTCTCTTATACGGTTCGTTAGATCTTAACAAATTCATGATAACTTTATTATTCCTATATATATAATTCAAATACCTGAGGCATAAACATATATAATTTTAAAAGTGCATTGTAAAATGCATATTTAGAGTGTTTGGAATGAAACCAAAAAATCATTCAAATAGACGGTAGCAATAAAAAATAGATTTTATTATCCATTGTGCTGGTAATAGTATATATAATAAGATATAGTAATAATAATAATATATACAAAAAAACCTAATTTAAATTATTATGTACTGAATATTGTTAAAGATAATATTAATTTTGATTATCAATTTATATGCAGGAATGAATTCTGACATAGTAGTCAATTGCACCGATTTAACAATATAATAGTTAACTAATTATTGTGGGTGGTAAATTTAATAAAAGTAAATTGTTATTTTTTATTTGTTTAATAATGCATAATCAACTTATATTACTTAATTGAACAGAACTTTTCCCAGTATCTTTGGAATTATCTGAGCGGCTATTTAATATATTATTTAAATTAATCAAACAGAAATTTGGTAAATGTTTAGATCGAAATTTCGAAAATTTTAAATAAAAGAATGACCTAAGGTTTACGACGTAATTTAGAACTTAATTAAACCTAATTTTTTTAAAAGCTTTATTTCTACCTACTTGGAACTGTACGCTATGTGGATCTTTGTCCATTTGCCTATTATATTAACTGATTAATTATTTGCGTATATACCTCAAACCAAATTCCCATAGAACGTTCTCCTTAAACGAGATCGAAAGTGGTTCGAAGTGCACGTATACGTTAGCCGAGTCTAAATTTGAATGAGTAGACTCGACGTTTTGGTGGTCGGGTATGCTTTTTTCTGATGTGACGGTTCTCATTTAGTTGGTAACACATTTAAATTTTTTATGTTTTCGGCTAAAGCTGGAATTGATTTCGACTTGATATTTCACTGGGTTTCGGGTCAATCTCAAGGTGATCTTATTTGGACTCTCCATGAGTTAAAGGGGGCAGTTATAATATAATGGAGAGTAATCACAATAAATCTGAAACAAAAATATTTCCATCCTTCTTGATTTTTCATGTACTTTAAAAATATTCTAAGCATGCTCAAAAATTGTAATACTACAAGAGCGGTCACAACTATATACTATTTTTTGATATCAAATAAAATTCAGCAAATTCATAAATATATCAACAAATATTTTATCTAGATATAAATTACACTTAGTTTTATACAAAACGAAAACATAAATACTATTAACAACAATATTGGAAAATTAATAATTTTTGATACGGCAATGCTTTAAACATTAGCATTATTAAAATCTTAGTTATAATAAAAATTAGTATTATAGCGTGCATAACTTGGTGCCATAAATTTCTTATCTCTTTTCATCATCGATTGAACAATTCTTGTGGATGCAGCTCGTTGTTCTGATGTGTCTTCCGGGAATAGAACTGGTCCTTCATCATTAAATTTACCTTCTTTTGGTGTTCTTCGAAAATATCTTGAATAATCTGCCGGTTTATTATGATGTCCATTTGGATGAAAATTTTTTGGAAATGTTGCAAAATGTTTCAGCCCAGGTGTTTGAAATGGTTTCACACCTTTCTTAACAAAATTATTCTGATGTCGTCCTTCCAATGAAATTGGTTTTGATGGTACAAAATCGGTACGTAAACCATTATGGTTTGGTTTTCGTACAAAATTTTCGGGTATTTTATTAATTTTTGCTTTCGGAAAGAATTCATTTTCCCTTTTATCTTTATAATACTCAATACCAATTGGTTCATCATGTACAGTCGCTTTCCAATCATTATCGGAATTTTTAAATTCTACATAGGGTGAAATTTTTTGGTATTTCGAAAGATCTGGTGCTGGAACACTTTTTATTTCTGGTCGTACAATTTCACTTGGATAAAAGTGTTCCTCTTGAGATGGTTTAATCAGTTCATATTCAATTACTGGTTTTGGTTTTGGTCGAACATCAACATTTGGTTTGATTTCAATTAATGTTGGTATTGATTGATGTGAGTTTGTTAAATCTTCAAATGGTTTTTTCGTTACTTCTATATCTGAACTAAGTACAATATGTTCTTGATCTTTACCATAATGATTGATTTTTGATTGTGATGAAGTATCATCGAATGCTACGGAATGCGGTGCATCTGTAACTGGATGAATGTTTGGACCATGAGTTTTTACGACCGCATTAAAACCATTCTCTGAATCGGCTGTATAATCGACAGTTCGTATTGAACCATCTGGCTCAAGAACACTGTAATGGCCTTTTATTACACCACCATCTCTTGACTCCCATTGTGATTTAACATCACCAGTATGCAAATCTTTTACGCCATAACTAAATGCATAGCCTGGATGTGCCTTTAAAAATAATTTTATTTAATTAATAAATTTCTGATTGATATTAATTTTAAATTAATTTTTATGAGAGACAGGTAGACAGAAGTGATACTTATCCGACAAATTTTGACTTTATAACTGAGTGAAATAATAATTATTTTTTTCCGTTGATTTTCCAATATACCAATCGTATGTGTTTATTTCTTACATTGTAAGTTTTTTGCCATTTCTTCAAAATCAAGGCTTGTCACCACCAGAAAAAATCAACTATAAGCGTGAGTTATTATTAATATAATATTACGAGTAAATTTGTTGCACGATTGTTGGAATGATTACATATTCACATATCAAATATGTAGATTTTGAAGGAATTATATATGATCCCTAAAGGCGTAAACACCGTAAACAAATCGGTTATCAATTTATGATTTTCCATATGACGGAGAGATTTACATATTCGATATTAATTTAATATAAATAATTTTTTCTTTTTTCTTTTCGTAATGGAATGAAAAGAATTGCATATCTTACAGCATGTTCTACATAATAACAACATTTTTATATTAAACATTCGTGTTCAGATGTAATGGAAAAGAAAAAACAAATTTAAATGAAACTTCATATAATGCCAATCAGTTGTCCAGTTTTAACAGAATGAAACCGCTAATTAAGAGATTTTATGTATGTACGTATGGAGTCGTCTCGCGCGAATTGTGTGTAATCAGATTAGTTTTTTCTTATATGTTCCTTTTTAAAGAGTAAGACTCACATTTTAAGATCTGTCTAAAAAAGAAAGAAAAAAACACAAGAAAAAAAATTCAGCTTGAAGGCTTTCGTATTGATTTTTAATTGGGTTGATTTTCTATAAGAGTGTCTGATTTGTCGTTTTGAACCTGATAATAGACAAGTTTGATGCACAGAAAAGGTGTTGTGGTAATTATTTAGTAAAATGGAAAATAATTTTTTGAAGGACATTTTAATCTCAATTTTAATGAATTAAAATAATTTCGGGTTATTAAATATTCAATCAAAAATTTTTCTTAAAAAAATTATTTTGCAATGATTTTTTTTAAAAATATTATTTCTTAAGGAATCCATTTTAAAACCATATTATAAAATCATTCCATATAACTAAACATGATATTTTAATGTGTCACTTTTAAAACTTCGATGATTATGTAAGACGAAAGAAATGTAGTTCTTTATGGAATTTTCTTTCATATATGGTGAAAAAATTTCTTCCAAGTTAATCAAAACTGTTTAAATTAATCAATAAAAGAACTTTAATGATTTTCATATGGAAATTATTTTTTGCAAAATATAAGATTAATTGTCAAATTGAGAGTAAAGAGAAATTAATTTAATATGCATCACAAATCAATCAATCGTTATAATATATAGTATATTTTTATCAATTTAAAAGATATTTAATCGATGATTTAAAATAGATAAAAAGAAATGTTGAAGGAATGTCTTATAAAATTGTATTAAAAAAAATAATAATTATATAATAAACATTTTTTTGTTCAGATTGATGGTCATTGATTGACCATAAATTTTATTAAACGTCATCCAAATGTAGTTTGAAATTCCCATAAATCATATCATGCATTAACGTCTTGCAAATCTGGAAGAGAACGAACGCAATTTTTGCATACCATTTTATCCATCATTCCATGTGCACATAGTTTTCAATTTTGTAATAAACTACGTAAGTAATAATCGCATGTGCAGTACTTTACTTAGTTATAAATTGATTAAATCGATACACTAAAGTTAGGTACGAGTATACCTACCCACGATTTTTCTTTTAATATTATATGTACGGAAAATTTGCTCTACATTTTCATTCGTTGTGAATTAATACTAAGTACAGTATAACCTCGATTTTTATAGCTGCAGAATATTATCACTTTAATATGTGTAAATTCACTTGAAAATGGATGAACTCTTATCAGATTGTTTGACTAGTGTGCAAATTTTAGGAGCAACTTTTAATTCAACAACTACAATATAATACGAAATCTGACCCAATGAGGAAATTTTTGTGGCTCAGTAAGATGCATACAATATGCTAGAGGAGTAAAACTTGTGTTTTTTATGGCACCATTCATGGTTTGAAAAGAACTTTAACTCATTCGAGGTCACGAAATGGATGTCGAGTTTCACTGGATGAAAGATATAGAGTAGATATTTTGTCAACTGCAAAATCGGTTTTCAATGCTCTCAATACCGCAGATATACGTAGGTAATATCATAGATCATTGGAGTGAATGCATGCTTAAGCAAAAGACGATGTTTATATAATTTCAAATCGGTAACTAGGTCTAAATGGCTGATTTAAACCAGATGAAATGAAGATGTCATGACAAGATCTACAAAAGAACTGGAAGTACAGAAATTCTTTCGTAGAAGTAGCAAGAGTATACCACTCTCTTACTATTTACATTATTTCAATGAACCGAGGTTGTAGTGTATTTCTGAGCATAATTGAAAATGACAAAACCATCGAAAATTTCTTTCTTATTACTAGGCTTAATTTTTTCAGAAGTAGACAGAATAAAATTCCTCTATTGAGGTTAACAAATTTTATAGTGTCTGATTGAAAATATATTTGACGAGCCCAAGTTAAATGTTGAAATGCGTATAACACTCCTAGAATTTTCGTTCGCGAGATACAGTTCAGGATTAAAAACTGCTAGAGGATTACTTTTAAATAATTTGTGATTAATTTTATGATGGAAACATGTTTTACGTTTTAGTACAACGGAATTATTTTCAAAATAAATTATTGTGTGGAATTTCTCGATTTAAAAAAAGTACTAAAAAACCAAAAATTTCTATAATAAAAATAATATCGTAAAGAGTCATCATCATTTAAGAAATGAAATTTATATTTAAATATTATTTAGAAGAAAAAATTAAATATCAATTCGTAGTACAAAATACTTGGCGCTAAATTATAAAAGTTACTTGAACAAGTTTTGTATTTCTTATGTACAAAAGTTTTTAGAAAATATTAAAATTATTTAAATTTAAAGTTTTCATAACAATAACTCTTTAGGGGATTATTATTGTTATCTACACTGTATATTTAAACTACTACAAAATGTCGGTTTTTATATAATGTTCGACCTCTATTTTCCGATATTTTATTTGTTTCAGTTCAAATGGCTGAATAAGTGAAAATGACTTCTAAAGCTTTTTGATGTCTATTCAATAAAAATATCAAAATTTGTAAGGAAAGTTAACAGTATAAACTTATGAACAGCCTTCAGGCCGTATCAATCTAGTTACAGAAATATCAACAAATATTGCTTGGAATTTTGGGCGAATTTTTCACTCCAAATAATTAATTAATAAAATGCTTATAGTATTTTAATTAAAGTCAAGTAAATCCGAATTTATATGATCATTTTTCCATAAATATTTATTATTTTCTTTTATGAAGATATATGAAATGAATTAACGAGCATTTTATATGTTTTAACTTTCATTAAATGAAAATCAAATATATTAAGACAATAAACGATGTAATATAAAATTATTTATGATGTCAGTTATTTCATCTAAAGATTGGCGCCACGATGGCTTTTACTATATATTATGATTTTGCACGGATTCAAATTTGGGTCGAAGTAATAGTAATTTTTTCGTATTTTAAATATGTAATTATTGAAGTGCTTTTTCTTTATATCAAAGACATTTTGTATATGATCTTTTACGGTGACATGGTATATTCTCATTTTGTCATATAAGTCACTATATTTATAATAATTCGAGATATACTCATAATAAAATATTATTAAATATATATGAAAAAACTATATAATATTTTGTCCGATATGATCATATATAGATAGTGACAGTAGTGGGTGGACATGTCATAAAGGCGTTAATTCAACAAAATGTGAATAATCGTGTATATATTGCCTTAGGGCGGCACAATTCCAGAAAACAAATAATGAGAAAAAAAGACACCCTCTCTCTATCATGTATAAATCTGTGTAATTATGATGGACAGATCATACTCAAAAAATCCATATAAAGATAAAAAAAAAAAAAACATGAATAATATTTATTTTTGAATTTTTGATCAAGTTGATCACGTCCAAATTGATGTGTAAATCTTGTTAACGCACAAGAAACAAAAAAAAAAACGAAATCCAAAATATTGTTTTTATAACTGTTAAAAATAAAAATCAATAAATAAAAATCAATAAATAAAAATAAAATTTATGTGAATGTTTCTTCGTTTTAATGAATTTAAGATGATTAAAAATCAAAACAGTTGATTTTTATTTGTTTCAAAATCACATGCTGTGAATTTTTTAAATCTAAATATATAGATTTACTATAAAAAAGAAAACCGGATCCTATTCTTAGGTTAAAGAGGTTGGGCGTTTATTGGACATATGCAATTTCTATGCGCAATTAGTTTGGTCTTTTTTTGTCTTGTAATCTTTGTCTTCATTAATTTTTCGCATAAGTTACAATTTATATCACGCATTATATTTTTTTCTTTTTAAATAAAAAGAAAAGAAAATAGTTCTTTAATATAAATGCTCCTTTGTCGGTATATAGCGAGAGTATCATACTAAAGTATAACTATAAATCTCTTTCGATCTTGTTAAGTTTCGTTATCGATATTTTTATGGAATAAAAAGAGTTAAGAATTTTATGTATTGATATAGTTTCAGTATATAATCTGTTTTATATTTTATTTTGAAAAGAAAAATACGAATTTACCCACTGGAGGCATATAATATGCAAATTTGATATACAGGGTGGATTCAACGTTAGACAAGTTATTTTATAAACATTTCGATAACTTCAATGTGCAGACAGGTGTATTATATTTCTATCGAAATTGTGTGTAATATTTCTCTAGATATGATGATTCTCTTTGAAAAGGATATTTAACATTCAATTAAATAGAAAATTCAAAATTAAATTTAAACAGAAAATTTGGGAATAGCTTTTCTTTTAAATTTCAATTTCAATACATTTCGACCAAAATAAATAAAACAAAATAAAGAATGAATAAATTTCCATCCTAAAAATCTACTTAGTTTTCTAGGGCATATTTATTACCATAATATTTTATGTCCAGAGTATGAGAGTAAATTTCCTTGCAGAGTTACTGCAGCTGTTACTTGTACTAAAAATCATACAATAAATAGAGTTTCCAACTTGGATTCTGATTTGGGCACATCTGCACACGCAATCTCATTAATAGTATTTGTTAAAATGACTATGCGCGATATAAAAATGCATGTATTTACAGTCTTTTATAAATAATATTAAAGAGTAAAAGCGCTTTGCAGCGCTGCAATCGTCTAAAAAATTTATATATAAAAATCAAATGTGCTTGTACATACTTTTTACTTCAAAGGTATCCTTCAACCTTCTGATCAGATATAATTATAAGTTTTGTTGGAAATAGGTTTTTCTATTTTCACATCATATATACTTCACGAAAACAAACAAATAGAGTATAATATACATATGTAATAATAATATAAAGTATTCAGTGTACAAATCCAACTAATAACTTTATTATATAAGATGCTGCCACATTTTCACGACTGCTGTACAATAATTAATCCTACTATATATTAGATGTCTCTTCCAATGTCCGTTCTATGAAAATTTAAATCCACTTTAACTTACATGCAAAGCAAGCACTATTTTCGGCATGAATATGATGTAATAAATAACACCCTGTATCTGCGTGATTTTATATATATGTGCATAATATATTTCAGAGTTTAACGAGTGAGTCAATCCACAAAAATAATCTTTATTTATATATGTGCAATTGATTTTGGGAACACCTTAATTAAAAATTGTCATAGAATAATTAACAGCGTAAGAAATCATTTAACTTTACTAATATAAAATGTTTGTATGAAGTAAAATAGAAAACAAACAAAAATATATGTATATATGTATATCGTTACTTAAATCTATTTTAATTAATCGGCTTATCAATTTTAGACAAATCAATTTGTAGTTTGAGGTGGGTTGGGTTGCATCCAATTATGGAATACTTTTGTATTATGAAATATTTTAAAACTATTTACTAATTTGCACGCGAAATTTAACTTCATTCTAATAAAAAAAAAAAAAAAATCTATAGTAACATAGTTTTAGTTTACCAACGAACCAACATAATTTTTATCAGCTAATCGTTCATGAACATGTTGAATGCCTTTGGCATACTTTTAAGGAATTGAGAAAATATATATAAATACTCACGTATTCCGAAGCATATGAGAGATGACTTTCCGCTGAAGTTGAATACACCAAAGTAACAATAGATAACAGCACAATGACTTCCACTAGTATAGTCGGCTGACGCTGGAAATTATAAAGTTAAGGTTAATGGTAATGTTTCCAAATTATAAGTTTGATTTTGTTGAAATAATTTACAAAAATTGACGTCAATTTCAAGATTATTATATGTATCGAAATTAGATTTTATCCATTTTTTCTATTGAATAATGCTGATTTGAAAACTTATTTTTATAAGACTAGACCTAACACATTGTTTGAAAATAATATCTAATATGAAAAACTAGGTAGAAGAAAATTCCTTAAATTGAAGTATAAAACATAGAGTAACTGAAAATCGGCCTATAGGCGATTTTTTGATGCCCTATGCTAGAAATAGGACTCGTAGTTAACAAATGTACAGTTCAATGCATTAAATCTGAGAGAAAACCACCAAAACTACACAACTTTGTTTCGCCTTCTTCAAATTCACTCTAAATCATAGATATCTTGGAGCCTAATAGAATAAATATATTCTATTGTATTATTACATGGAGAAAACTTAAACAGGCTTATTTTTTCCAAAAACCTATTTCTTTCTCCATGATTATTTGTATATGTTACAAATGTAGTGACAGAACTAATATGCTTCTGGTAGTACCTACAATAGGATCATAGAATCATAGCATGATAATCACAGAGGATGGAGTAACGGTCTTCAATTTATTGTGTATTAAATTTAAAACGAAAGAAATTATTGAAATGTAAAATTAAGTATAGTGTAGAAAAAATCCAAAGACTTAAGTGACGAACCTAATTTTATAATACAATTATTGCAATTGATTCGATCAATATAAAAGGTAAGTTAAAATATTTTTCAAATGAATTAAAATCATGAAAATTTACCTCCCTTTTATTCATATTCTAACAAATGATGTTGCTTAATATATATATCGATGGAAAGCTATTGTTGAGAAGTGTTTAAACACAAAACGTATGTTGAATACATATGGTCGTTGAGCCAGGTTGAACAGGTGAAAGTTTCCCATATATCTATATGGGAACAACAACAAAATATATGGCACACAGAGCTGTTGTGTGCTATACGAATTTGTGTAATGAGCGAATGGAAAGAGCTGAAATGTTTTAGATTCAGAATTATATAGAAAACAGCTGTTTATTTTTCTAGACCAAATTCAAGAATACAATTGAAAAAAGCATTGATGTTTGGATTTGTAAATAAATAAGTGTGAGAATAAGAATATCATATTGAAATTCAGAAGTTTAGCTGTTAATTATTGCAATCGATATTTTAATTTTAATTTTATTAGGTCAAATTTCGACAAGGGGCGGTTTTAGTTAATGTTAAAATTAGTATTTAAACAAAATTTTACTAAAACAATATTGTCACTAAAGGCATAACATACGCAGATAACTTATTATTTTATTAATCGACCTCAGTGTTAACGCTCGTTTACCTCACGACCATTTTATTATTATGATTATTATTTTCCTTTTTTCATCTATTTCTTATTTTACTTTTCATTTAGCAATTAAATTAACATTATTTAAAATTTATTTTCCATCAAAATCTAAAATTTAATTAACATCAACGTATGTTATTTAAGAAAATTTATTCACTAAGGTTTATTTAACCATAAACTAGCATATATTTCTCTGTTTCATTTGTTAATAATGTACGATATATGTGTACATTGAAAATAATATGGTAACATACGTGAAAATAAGTCTAATCATGCGTTTCGCGATAATAGCTAAAATATGAGTGAATATAATTAAATTATATGCGCTAGTTTAGATGATTTTTAGTACATTTATATGCACTTTTTTTTTAGATTTATATAAATTAAATACTATCACAATTTTATCAGGGCTTTTTCTAATAAAATCTAATAGGATTAATTAAAGTGTTTTATGAAAATTGTTTTTTTTTTATTATTATTTTGGTAAAATTTATATTCTTGAATTTGGAAAATTCTGATATGATAGTTTAAATTAAAAATTATACTTTTGTGAATACTAATTTCTGTAAAAAAAGTCTCAAAACTGTCGGACATCACAAATATTTTTCTCAAAAAGTTACATTATTGTTATTATGTGAATATTCATTTACTATACTGTAACATATATAGTCCTTATAGTACCTACTTGAATTTGTTTTCTGATGAAACATTTCTAATAATTCAACTAAGAAACAGGTACCTGGTACACGAATCAATAATATGGTTTAAAGTGAAATCGATTTCTATTTATATGATTTTAGTATATTTTTCCTGTTTGTTATATTTTGCGAGCAGTTATATTTTATTATCAATAATCAATAAAAATATATTCAAATAACAAAATATTCGTCTTTATATAGATAACTTTTTCCAATAGAAACATTCCAATCAATGTGTAGAGTACTGAGCATAGCATAAGTTGCACTACACCGTGTGTCCAATTAACTTACAAATTACGTTTCGATCATTCAATATACAGTCTTTACTCTCGTATATAGATATATATATAAAATACAGAAAAAAACTTATTAGTTTGGATTTTTCCAATTTATGACAATATATGAATGTTCACCTATGATTTTGATATTTACACTTTTTTTTCGTATATTTTTATTTAATATTTTCATATCTCTTAAGTAATTTTCTGTTTAAAGTCGATACAAATGATATATTGACGGGCGTTCGATGAAAGGAAATGATAATGAACAATTTTGAATGGATTTCTTTGGAATATCAAAATAAGAGCGTAAGCTCAGTAGCAATATTTTTTGCTTTTTCCTTTGAGAAGTTTGACATGATCAGTTTACTCCCCATATCAATAGAAACATTTTTTATACTATATTACTATATTTATTTATTTTCTTTTCATACTAAAATCGAATTTGAATGAATAATATTTCAATTTCTAAGATTAGTACCTGTCCATTGGGCCGCGGTAGCTACTTGTATCTATTGTATATATATATTTACTGCAACTACACTTGAGAATTTTCAATTTAACTTTTTTAGAAGTATACATTTCGATTTATTTAGTTTTTATTTTTTTAGCTCAATCAGATAGCAGTTTATGGTACGAATTTTATCAATTTTCTTGATATACGACTGTAAATAATGAATTTTCAGATTGATAGAAATTGAAACTGGGCTAATTATTAAAATAATTTTTTTTTTATGAATTTCGTTCTACCAAAAAAAAAAAACACATTTATAAGTAATATAAAACAATTTTTGATTGTGTTTTTATATAAAATAATTTCTGACATTTGATTAATTAATACCAATTTTCAATCTATGAACTTCTCTTTTATTTTAATAGTCATTATTCAAAAATTTATTTAAATAAAACGTTATTTATAGTTGATTCAATATAACTTCTGAAAGCACCTTTTTAGTACACAATTTCTATTAAGATATTAAATTCACTTTAATTGATTTCTCAAAATTCATTATCACAATTTGTAATTGGAAACTGTCACCAAAGAAATTTCTTTTGATATAATTATTATGATTTCGAAAAAATATTACTTACTATCAACCGCATGATTGATTTATAGATATGGTAATCCTTAATATAGTATAATCCGTTTTATTGGAAGCAATATATAAATCTAACTGATGCGTCTTTCAGGATAATCTAATATTTAATATCAAAGAATATTTGATTCAGCTCTATTTATAGATGATCAAAGCATCAGTTTTCTATTTTTGTTTATTGGAAAAGAAAAAACTTGCCATCCTACCATAACGAATCATCTGCTTCTCCTTGAACTTGTTTTTAGATTAATTATTTCTGACGACCACAACATGATCACAAGAAAAGTGACTTTTTTTTTTTTAAATATTATTACAACGGAAAATCTAGTTGTAAAAAAGAAAAGTCGAATTTCTGGTTTTAAACAATTTACTTTTTACATTGATATTAAGTTATATAGAAATGAAATAAAATAATCATCTCCAAGTTCAATTTGATAGTTGATTTTTCTAAATTCACAGCATTAGTAGTATCGGAAACTCTTCAAGCAAGTGTCTGCTTTTTTTTGTTATCTGGTCGTTATCGAACGCGACTAGTTTTCTTAAATTATATGACATGGAGAAATTGAAATTAACTGATCTGATTTTCCTAGTTAAAATATGTTAAGTTGATTAAAAAGTTCTCCACTGCTTCAATGCACCATATATGAAATAATTTCCATCAATTTCTATATGAGCTATCGTCATTCCTCGAAGATCCTTTATTTCAAACAAAATTTCGGAGGCACTTATTTGAAAAAAACAATTTTTCAACTCTTACGTTGAATTTTCTATTCAAAAAAAAAAAAGATTGGACTTTTTAATCATAAAAATATTCACAAACTATAGTATGTCTTGAAAAAAATATACACAGTATATTTATTTCTACTTAAAAGCCTTTAGATCAAATCTAGTTTGAAATATTATCTAGAAATCTAGTTATAATTATATGTAGTGCCAGAAATCTATTCAAGCTGACAGATCATCTAGTCAAAGCATAAAAATTTCGCAAAAACTTAAATAGTATGCTGTGCATAGTAAAATTCCATTTCATTTGAAATTTTGAGATATCAGTGAATGCATAGATTTGAAAAATTAACTTAATGTTATAAAGAAATCCAGCAATTCTTTAATAAATTGGTTACTGAATTAAACAACATTTCTAATCTTTTACCAAATTTGAATATTATGTGCTGCATAGTTTTTGTTGCTAGGAATCTATTATAATAATATCTACTAGAATTATAGACAATTAAAATAGATTTTCCGTTACATAAAATATTTAAATCTCGGAAATATTTTGCTAGAAAGATAGTACTTTCAATTACAATTCCATTTTATCCATTTAGGATTTTATATCTAGACTTTCTAGTAATATTTTTCTAAGAATGTTAAATTTTGCATGAATCTTATTAAAAAAATTACACAGTGCACAGTGCCGGTTAATTAGGGTGGGTTTTTAGATAAAAATATATTTCGAAGCATTATATTAAAATATTTATATCAAGTGTTATTTTGTTAAATTCAAAATAGAAGGCCCGATCCTTGTATTCGAAGGAGAACAGTAGTATTCAATTATCGCTTTACAAAAATAATTGATATGTTTCCGGTACTCCTAATATGATATCGAAGAGTATTACTACGAGAAAGAAAGTGATATTGTTAACAATAATGTTTAATGAACCATCAATTTAATGATCATTATCTTCGCGTTACCGATATGAAGGTCTTGTTAAAGAAAATTTATTTTGATTGGCAGAGTAAAGTTGTTTAATTTACGTTTATTTGAGATTATCTAGAAACAAAAAAATTGTTTGAAATCAATTTTCATTTCAAAATGGCAAAGCAGGATTTTCTCTTTCTACGTCTGTTTGGAAACTGTCCAAACAGTAGACTTTGTCATTTAGGTCATATTTTCGACGGATATTTTATATCCGAGGCTTTATAAATTTTTTAAAATTATGTTTGAAATTAGACTATTATTTCATAGTAAAAACCACAGTGAAAAAAATAATTTAGCAAAATATAGCAAATACCTAAAAGTGTAATTTAAAACATTTTTTGATGCCCTCTTGATACAGAAATGGGACAGAAAAACTGTCAAAACTAAGAATATTTCAAGGTTTTTTCTTCATAACTTTGTTTGCCCTTTTCCTGTAATTTGCAGGTTGCCTAGACCCTAATACCATAAATAAATTCTGCAAATTTTTATTCAAATCTGTGTATTAGTTTTTAAAGTACATCGAAAAAACTATATGAAGAGGGTCATTTTCTCCTAGGATTATTTCTCTCCGGACTATCCTTAGACCGATTTGACTGAAATTTAACATAGTATCGTCTATTTATGTAGTTAACCTGTATAATTAATAAAATATATAATATAATTAATTTAAACAAAAGTGTTTCACAAATTTTCCAATTAAATCCTAGAAACGATAAATAAAAAAACGACAAAACTTTCTGATCACCCTTGTTTTTCCTTTATAACTTTGTTCTCCCTGGATCGATTTTGCTGAAATGCAATACCAAACGACGTTAAGGAATAAGAAAGTCACATTGTAAATTTCATCAATCGGATAACGCGTTTTTGAGTTATCCCTAACACGTCACACGCGTGACATGCTTAAATCGATATAACTTGTGATTCCCTACACAACCATACCCTTAAAACTTTCTACGACGACTATTTCGATGTGTTTCAAATGGAGTGACAAAACTAATATACCTTCTGGTAGTACCTACCTATGAAAGGTCAGGTGAGGGTGAACTCGGAATTGTTGTATTACATACATGTTAATACTTGTAAACTACTGCCTACTGCCTTGCAGTAGTGACATTAAGTCAGTCATGAATAGACAATAAAAGAAGACAGTTCTAAAACATAACATGGTGTCAGATTAAATTAAAAAATTAAGTAAAATAATATAAAAATTACTTAAGATGTCAAATCCAACGAATGGTGAAAGTTTTAGTCAAAAAAATAAAATATTAAGTTGTCAAATTCAACCAATAAAATTAAAAAATTCAAATTTGGGCGACACGTGGAAAAAATGGTTTAACCAATTTAAATTATATATGCGTGCCTCAAATTTGGAAAATGAAGATGATGGACGAAAAGTTGCGTTATTACTTCATAATCTTGGACCGGAAAGTTATGAAATATTTAACTCATTTAATGAAGATATCGACATAATTAAATATGAAATCTTAGTGAAAAAGTTGGAGTCATATTTTGTGCCGAAAACTAATATTGCAATGGAAAGACATAAGTTTTTTACCAGACAACAGTTAGTTGACGAAAGCATAGATGAATATATAACTGTATTAGTAAATTTGAGTTTCAATTGCTCATTCGGAAATTTACGAGAAGAACTGGTTCGTGATATATTAATATGTGGTCTAAGGGAAAATTATCTCTACATAAAAGAACGCCTTCTAAATGAAGGTGACATAAAGCTTGAAAAGGCTTTAGAAATCGCAAAAACAATGGAATTAACAAGAAGACAGTCACAGCAACTACAAAAGGAAATGGATTTCAATTGTGTTGGTGCTTTACATAGTACCAAATTTAACAGTAATGACAGCCGACAAAATCCATTTAGTAGAGGTCATCAGGGTCATAGAAATAGCCAGCCAGAAAGTGAAAAGAAAAAACAACAAATTGAATACAAACAGCAAGTTAATAAAATTGGAATTTGTTACAAGTGCGGTCTTGTCCATAGAGAACGGTGTCCAGCTATTGGAGTCATTTGTAACATTTGCAAGCGGAAAAACCATTATGCGAGAATGTGTATATACTACAAAAGTAAGTCAGTTAATCACTTGGGACTTAAAAAAACAAACAACGAGTCATCATCTTCATCAGAGCCGGAAGAATTTTTTGTAGGAGGATTGGACGTGGGTAAAGAAAAACTGTGATACATTGAAATTAAAATAAATAAAATAAAAATTAAAATGCAATTGGACACAGGTGCGCAAGTCAATGTCATGTCGACTTTTCAATTTGAGAAATTGAAATTAGGTCCAACAAACTTAAAACGTTCTAATGTCAAAATCGCGACTTTTAATGGTGATCAATTGAAAATTTTGGGAAAGTGTTTTTTAACATGCGAATTTTTGAATCAAAAACATCTAATAGAGTTTTTTGTTGTCGATTTAGAATGTCAAACAGTATTAGGCTTGCATACCTGTGTGGAATTGAATTTAATAAAACGGGTTCATTCAATAAATTTAGATAACAAACTATCTGATAATAATTGTAAAATTTTACAGAAATATAAAAGTGTGTTCCAAGGCCTTGGTTGTTTAAAAACTAAGTGTCATCTAACAATAAGAAATGATGCTCGACCTGTTATTGACAACATGCCCAGGATACCTTTCAAATTAAAAGAATTGTTAAAAGATGAACTTGATCGCCTAATTAAAATGAATGTGATTGTCCCCGTTGAGGAGCCTACAGAATGGGTAAATTCAATTGTTCTAGTAGCGAAACCTAATGGTAAGCTTAGACTATGTTTAGATCCTCGTAATCTAAATAGAGTAATATTACGTTCGCATTTTCAGTTACCGACAATTGAAGACATAAAATCACAAATAATTAATGCCAAATCTTTTTCGATCCTCGATGCCAATTCAGGTTTCTGGACTATACCTTTAGACGAGCCATCTTCTAAACTATGCACGTTTATTACACCATTTGGGCGATATAGATTTCTACGTTTACCATTTGGTATTAGTTCAGCACCTGAAATTTTCCATTCAGAAATGAAAAAAAATTTTTCTAATATACCTGGTCTTGTTATTTATATTGACGATTTTTTGATTTATGGTGCAACTATTGAAGAACATAATAGTCGTCTCGAATTAGTTCTACAAACGGCACAAAATCTTGGTTTAAAATTTAACGAAGCCAAATCAAAAATTCTTTGCAATGAAGTTAAATACATGGGTCACATTTTTAGTCATCAAGGGGTCAAGCAGATAAAACCAAGGTAGAAGCAATATGTAAAATGCCCTCTCCATCTTCTCTCACAGACTTACAAAGATTTTTAGGCATGGTTAACTATTTAGGTTCTTTCATAAAAGACCTTTCAATTGAAACTTCTAATTTGAGAAATTTATTGAAAAAAGAGACTGAATGGCAATGGACACCATCACATGAAATAGAATTTAAAAACCTTAAATCTCTAATTAGTACAGCTCCAATATTAACATATTTTAATCCAAATAAACCACTAAGTTTATCTGTTGACGCTTCAAAAAACGCAATGGGTGCTGTAATCATGCATGACAATAGACCAATAGCCTTCGCATCCGCAACACTGACCAACTGTCAACAGAATTATGCACAAATTGAAAAGGAACTTTTTGCAATTCTTTTTGGTTGCACAAAATTCCACCAGTACGTTTATGGTCATAAAGTTTTAGTTGAAACAGATCACAAGCCTTTAGTGACTATCTTCAACAAGCCATTATACAAAATTCCTCCTAGGCTCCAACGAATTATGTTATGTTTACAAACATATGATCTAAATGTTGTATTTAAGCCTGGAAAATATATGTATGTAGCCGATTCGCTTTCACGAGCTGCGCTTCCCTATGAAACTTTAACTGAATTTGACAAAGACCTTACTTTACAGATTAACTTGTTAACTAGGAATCTATATATTTCCAAAGACAATCTAGAAAAGATTAGAGAAGAAACAAAAGCAGATTTAGGTCTACAGAAATTAATTAAATATTGCCATAATGGGTGGCCAAGCAACAAGAAATCCATAGACATTTTAACTTCACCGTATTTCACAATAAGAGATGAAATACATGTGTTGAAGCCAAAACTACTGTAATCACAAACAAAAAAGAAAAAAACGGTAACCAACTGAATTTGGTGATACAGTTTATTTTATAATCGTCAAGGCATTGAAAAAATATAAATTAAATTTTTTGGATCGAGTTTTTAGGGAAAAAGAAATAATAGAATAGAATTTGTTTGTACATCGTTGATATCGGGTCGTTCTTTTTATTCTCCTCTTATTATTATATTGTTTTATTTGAACGGTGAATTAATTGTCGATTCTTTTGTAATTTATTAGAATTAATAAATATCGTTGTTCTTGTATTGAGATCGGAGTTTTATTATAATTTGTGTTAAGGTTCGATAATTTTTCAGTTTTCTTGGTCAGGAAATTTTGATAAGACAAATTCTTTCGATTGTGAAAACGCTCACGATTAAACATTGGTGCCGAAACCCGGGAAAACCGCCTGAAAGAATTACTGAAAAAGTGAACTTTTATTCACATTCGGTGAATATTACAAATTATTGTAAGCAAATTCGAACATTGTTGAATTTTGAAACCTTTATCTCGTCGGAGTCGAGTAAACAGTTGTGTCGTGGTTTTACAATCTAATAGTATACGCGAAATATTATTTGCTAATAAGTGCAATGCCAGGAGACGATGAGGAACCCAGAGTGGTGGATGCGTCCCAAGCCAAAGCATTAGCTGAAATGAAGACGCTTCGTACAGCTACAAAGAGAAGTTTGTCACGTATAAAAATAGCAGCGATGGAAAAAAGCAGTGAATGGTCGCCCATCGAAATAGAATGTCGTTTGGGTTTACTGGAAACGTATTTTAAGCAATTCGTTGGTGTCCAAAATCAAATTGATAAATTCGACCTAGATGAAGACAACTATCGTGAAGAAGTGGAAGAAATATACATTGTAGCAAAATCGAAATTGACATCTCTAATTAATCCACATCCTACATCGGCTGGCGACAGTTTTAATGCATCATTCGGATTCAATTGTACCAAAAGTCCGCAGGTATTTCCACAAACAAAAATTCCAAAATTTTCAGGAAATTATGCAGACTTCCCGAATTTTATTGGAACATTTGAAAGGAAAGTCGATCAAAACACGAATTATGACGATCTCGATCGGTTCAATATTTTGATGGAACATTTGACTGGTGCTGCAAAAGCAGCAATTGGTAAATATGAAATCGAAGCTAAAAATTATAGAAGTGCTTTAAACAAATTGAAACAAAGATTTGATAATAAAAATTTGATTTTTTCCGAGCATATATCAGCATTGTTCGAAATACCAAATGTTACCAAGGATTCTGGATCTCAACTTCGGAAGTTAGTCGATGATGTCAATGCTCATGTCGGAGCTATGATTGCTAGCAGTCCTGATAAGGACGGAATGGTTTATATTGCAAATGCCATGATTATTCATTTAGTCGTTCAGAAGTTAGATTGGGAATCAAGAAATAAATGGGAAGAAGTAATTGATTATTCGAAACTTTCAACTTGGGAAGAATGTAAGGCAGTTCTTGAGAAACGGTGTAAAAACTTGGAAGCACGTGAAGTGAGATCTGGGAATATCTCGATTAGTGAAGAAAGAAAAGTATCCAATAATCACCGTCAGGGTACATCAAAAAATAAAAGCAAGTTCAAGTCAACAGCACTGACAACCGCTCAAGTTTTGTGTGCATACTGTAATAAAAATACTCATATAATAAATAATTGCGAAGAATTTCAAAAACTTAGAGTTCTTGAAAGATTTAATGCAGTCAAAAGGTTATCTTTGTGTATAAATTGTTTTGAAAAAGGACATTCGGTCCGTATGTGTACAATGGCCAAGTGTACTATTTGCTCGGGACCGCATCATCAATTATTGCACAGGTACAACATGTCAAAATCATCATTGTCGAAGGATTCTTCGTCAACGAATCCAGCTGTGTCGCAGAATTCATTAATTGTTGAGCAGAAGGATGATTTTGTGGTACCCGTTGCAATAGATGACAATTCGAAACATGCATTACATACGGAACCGTCTTTGGAAAGTCGAATTGGTAGTGAGCATCTACATACATTCTTAGCAACTGCTGAAGTTTATGTTAGCGATAAATCTGGAATCTTTCATCCTGTCAAAATATTATTAGACTCTGCATCGCATCTTAATTTCATTACTATGGAAGCGGTACAAAGGCTGGGTTTACGAAAGCGAGGTATTGATCAACAGATAAATGGTATTGGAGACATTAGCACAAAAATTCATTACAGAACTGAAGCTGTTATGAAATCTAAATTTAATAATTTTGAAGTATTTTTGGAGCTGCTGGTGCTTCCGAGTATTACTGGAAAACAACCAGACCACAAGATTGACATTAGTAATTGGGAAGTCCCATCAAATGTTAACCTGGCGGATGAAACTTTCAACATTCCATCAAAAATTGATTTGTTAGTTGGAGCTGGTCATTTCTTCGATTTGCTGTCAGTTGGTCAAATAAAACTTGGCAATGGTTTACCAGTTATGCAGAAAACATTATTGGGTTGGATCGTATCGGGTGGTGGTGTAACGACTCAGTTGAAATCAAAGGTTTGTAATGTAGCTGTTAATGAACTAAATATACAAAACAAAGATTTGAATAAGATCGTCGAGAGATTTTGGGAGTTAGAGTCCATGGATGAGAAGAACATTAAGTGGACGGAGGAACAATCGGCTTGGGAAAAGCATTTCGTTGAAAACGTTTATCGTTTGAAGAATGGGCGATTTCAAGTAAAACTCCCATTTAAGTTGAATCCCGAATTGTTGGGGGATTCACTCGTTTCTGCGCAGAAAAGGTTTTATAGTTTGGAAAGGAAACTGAGCAGGTATCCAGAATTAAAGAACCAATACTCGTCCTTTTTGCGGGAATATGAATCGTTGGGTCATATGGAAATCGTTCGACTGGAGGAGTTGTCTTTGGTCAAATATTATGCGCCTCATCAAGGTGTTCTTCGTCCAGACTCATCATCAACCAAATTAAGGGTGGTTTTCGACTGTAGCAGTAAGTCGTCATCATCATACTCGCTTAATGATTTGTTAATGAAGGGGCCGACAGTTCAAGATGAATTATATTCGATAATTCTTCGGTTTCGGTTTGGAAAATTTGCGTTAACGGCTGATATTTCAAAAATGTATCGTCAAATTTTAGTAGACCCAGTTGATGCAAACTATCAATGCATTTTATGGCGTAATCAACCTAACGAAACAATGAAAACATATCGTCTCAAAACATTAACTTATGGCACAACCTCAGCACCCTTTGCCGCAACTCGGTGTTTGAAATTATTAGCAGATGAAAATGAGTATAAGTATCCATTAGGGTCAAAAATTATCAAATCAAATTTTTATATGGATGATCTCATCTGTAGTGCGGATACTGAGAAGGAGATTGATCAAATTATTTTTGAGGTTACTACTATTTTTAAGTCAGCGCAATTAGAGTTGAGAAAATGGTATTCTAATCTTCCAAGTTTACTTCAACAGATTCCTGAGTCCGAGCGAGAAGTGCCATTAAGAATTAATGACTCCGATGTTATCAAAACACTGGGAATTATATGGGAACCTGTTGGTGATGTTTTCCGATTCGTATCTCCAGAGTTTGGTACGTATTCGAAAATAACGAAACGTATTGTTTTATCAGAAATGTCAATGTTATTTGATCCGCTTGGTTGGATAAACCCTATCGTCGTTAGGGCTAAAGTCTTCATTCAACATCTCTGGAAATTGAAAATAAAATGGGACGAATCATTATCGATGGAGTTGCATACTTTATGGACTGATTTTAAAGAACAACTTAAACAGTTAACTTATATTCAAATTCCTCGTCCTGTGCTGTCGTTAGAAAAAGTAAAATTTGTAGAAATTCATGGGTTTTCTGATGCAAGTCTCAAAGCATATGGAGCTTGTGTATATGTAAGATCTGTCACAGTTAACGGGAACGTTCAGGTCCATTTATTGAGTGCAAAATCAAGAGTTGCCCCAGTGAAAACACAAACATTGGCTAGATTAGAATTATGTGCCGCAGAGCTACTTGTTGACTTATTGGAAAAAGTGATGCATAGTTTCGAGACACCAACTCAAGACGTCATTTTGTGGGTTGATGCTACTATCGTACTAGCTTGGATCGCAGCGCATGCGTCCACATGGAAGATCTTTGTATCAAATCGAGTTTCAAAGATACAAGAGAAATCAAAACATGCAACATGGAGGCACGTGCCATCCGATAAAAATCCAGCGGACATAATTTCGAAGGGTGCTTCTGTAGAAGAACTCATTTCATCGATTTGGTTCAAAGGTCCAGATTTTTTATATCTTTCACGTGAATATTGGCCGACGAATAATGGGGAAAATGTGTGCTTCAAAGAAGAAGATTTAGAAAGAAAGAAATTCGAAATATCGTTGATAGTTCAGAATAGTTCGCAATCGTTCGATTATATTTTTAAACAAACATTCGCTCTGCAGAAATTTTGTCGCATTATTGCATTCGTGTTTCGATTTATTGAAAAGTTGAAAGACAAAGTCGCTAAAACGAAGCCAGTAATAGTGGATAGTTTATTGGCAAACGAAACTAGTTTTACACCTGAAGAATTGGAACGCGCACTTTTAAGAGTCGTTTGGTACGTGCAACAAACTGTATTTTTTCCTGAAATTCAACAGCTAAAAAAAAGAAATGATATCAACACGAATAGCCGTTTGAAGACGTTAAATCCCTTTCTTGCAAATTGTTTTGGTGTTGAATTGCTTCGTGTTGGTGGTCGACTTATTAACGCTGAATTGTCCTATGATGCCAAACAACCTATATTATTGCCAAAAGATCATCAATTTACAAAAATGTACGTCACATTTTTGCATCTATCAAATCATCATGCAGGCCCACAAGCATTGGTAGCATTTATATTAGTATTTATTCGTCAAAAATTTTGGATAATCAACGCGAGAGAAGTCGCAAGGTTTGTAGTTCGAAAATGCGTTAAATGTTTTAGATGTCGTCCAATCCTACAACAACAAATAATGGGAAATTTACCCACGAATCGTCTTAAGCCTACTAGACCTTTCTTGATCAGTGGTGTGGATTTTTGCGGACCTGTTCAAATTACTTACAAGATTCGAGGGAAACGTCCTTACAAAAGTTACATCGCTGTGTTTGTTTGCTTTTCTACCAAGGCAGTTCATTTGGAACTGGTGTCAGATTTAACTTCAGATGCTTTTATTGGTTGTTTAAAGCGATTTATAAGTCGAAGGGGATTATGTCAACATTTATATTGTGACAATGGGACAAACTTTGTTGGGGCTCGTCGGGAGTTGGCTGAATTAAAGGAGAAATTTCTACATCAACAACTTCAAGCAAAAATCGCTTCCTGGTGTGCTGCAGATGGTGTTCAGTTTCATCATATTCCTCCGAATGCTCCACATTTTGGTGGCCTGTGGGAGGAGCGGTTAAATCTGCAAAACATCATTTATATCGCACGCTGGGAAACGCCCTATTAACATTCGAGGAAATGACGACTGTATTGGCTGAAATTGAAGCAGTTTTAAATTCAAGACCCTTGTGTCCTATGTCATCAGATCCAAATGATGATCAGGTGCTAACTCCAGGACATTTTTTAATTGGGTGTCCAATTAACGCTCTTCCAGAACCTATATGTTTAAATGAGACATCACATGTAACTCGTTGGCGTCGAATGTTGAAGCAAAAGTTTTGGCAACGGTGGAAAAACGAATATTTGTTGGGGATGCAACATCGTTATAAATGGAAGTCTCGGCAAAATAACGTAAAGTTGGGTTCAATAGTTCAGATAGCAGATGGAAACATTCCACCACAACAATGGCTACTTGGAAGAATAGTCAATGTCATCAAGGCTAAAGAAGGTGAAGTACGAGTGGTAGATGTGAAGGCAAAATTAAACATATATCGCAGACCTATCCATCGAGTAGCAGTATTACCCATTGAGATCGATATTGAGTCAACCGAGGTTAACTCAAGGGAGTCGGCATGTTGAAGCCAAAACTACTGTAATCACAAACAAAAAAGAAAAAAACGGTAACCAACTGAATTTGGTGATACAGTTTATTTTATAATCGTCAAGGCATTGAAAAAATATAAATTAAATTTTTTGGATCGAGTTTTTAGGGAAAAAGAAATAATAGAATAGAATTTGTTTGTACATCGTTGATATCGGGTCGTTCTTTTTTATTCTCCTCTTATTATTATATTGTTTAATTTGAACGGTGAATTAATTGTCGATTCTTTTGTAATTTATTAGAATTAATAAATATCGTTGTTCTTGTATTGAGATCGGAGTTTTATTATAATTTGTGTTAAGGTTCGATAATTTTTCAGTTTTCTTGGTCAGGAAATTTTGATAAGACAAATTCTTTCGATTGTGAAAACGCTCACGATTAAACAACATGTTTACGAGAATTTGGTTTTTAAGGGGTCAAGTCTAATTATTCCAAAAAATCTACGTCACGAAATACTCCAAATAATTCATGAAGGTCATCTCGGCATAGAAAGATGTAAAAACCTGTCAAGAAATTTTGTGTATTGGCCCAACATTAATAATGACATTCAGAATTATGTTAGTCAATGTGAAACATGCATCCGTCATAGGAATAATAATCCAAAGGAACCTATCATTCTACATCACAAAACTGTAATTCCCTGGTACAAAGTAGACATTGATCTTTTCCATTTTAAAAATAAAATATATTTACTGGTAGTTGATTATTATTCCACTTATATTGAATTAGCTGCATTAAACTCTTCATCCTCGTCTAAGCCAGTCATTACAAATTTAAAATCGATTTTCGCCAGGCATGGTATACCCAATACGGTGATTTCTGATAACGGTCCACCATTTAATTCCGAAGAATTCAAAAAATTTGCAAAAGAATGGAATTTTGAACATATAACATCCAGTCCTCACTATCCAAGATCCAATGGACTAGTTGAAAGATCCATAGGCACAATTAAAAAATTATTATCGAAATGTGACGAAACTGGCACTGATCCATACATAGCCTTGTTACAGTATCGTTCGACCCCAAAGAATAACATCAACTCACCATCGGAACTGCTAGTGTCTCGTTGTTTAAGAACAAAACTACCATCATTGCAGACACAACTACTGCCATCAGTAGTTGATCAAAATTTACATTTATCAAAACTTCATCAGAATAATCAAAAAATTATAAGAAATTATAATAAAAATACAAGAAAACTGCAACCTCTGGAACAAGGGGAAAAGGTTTATTATAAAACATTTCTCACATCCGAATGGACGCCTGGAAAAATTGTTGGAGTGTGCAATGAACCCAGGTCATATTCCATTTTGGATGAGAATGGTCATATTTTCAGGCGTAATCGTCAACATATTTTAAAGGTTCCTCAATCTGTGGATGATCACAGTCATAATATAAAATTCACAGAACAACGTGAAACTATTGAAGATAATGATTCCAGTCAAGGTCATCATGAAAGATTTGACAATGATTTGAATGTGACACATCAAAGTGGAATGCAATTGCGCTCAGGTCGAGTAATTTCTTAGAACTAAATTTAAATTTGTTATATCACATATTGTTTAAGCTTATTAGAATTGTGTATGTGGAAATCACCACTAATTTTGAATTGTTAACCTATATAAATTTTATTTTTAAATTGAATTGAATTATATACTATATAAAAAAAAAAAAAAAAAAAAATAGTTAAAAAGAAAGATGTTGTATTACATACATGTTAATACTTGTAAACTACTGCCTACTGCCTTGCAGTAGTGACATTAAGTCAGTCATGAATAGACAATAAAAGGAGACAGTTCTAAAACATAACAGGAATGAGTTGAAATAAACTTCTTTGTTGGAGCACGAAAGTAAACGATGTAATCGGTTCTGAGTTAAAACAATTCTAATTTATTGAAATATTATTACATCATAATATAGAAAAAAACATTATGTGAAAGATAACTAGATTTTAATATTATATTTAGATGTCAGTGAATGCGAACTAGATTAAAATGTTGTATTCAGACGACAGTGAATACGCTCCTCACATGGCCATCCTTCGGAAGATTTGTTCCACTCAAATCACAATCTTCTTGCTATAGTATGAGATCTAGTGGATCTTCTATTTTCTGCTTCTGGACTTGACCCAGAGTCTTCAACTACGTCGTCTGAATCGATAAAATTAGAGTTTGCTGGTGGACTGTCAATTGGAAAGGAATCGGTGGAATCGATTTCAATGTCAAAGTTTATCTCATCTTCATCATCTCGTCGGAAATATTTTTTGATTTGACCTGTATGTAGGAAAAGTATAAGGAGAAAATAATAACACTTTTATTTTGCTGAACTAACTTTTTATTCATCTTTTCTCGACGGCGATCGAATTTAGACTGCCAGACTTAAGATCGTTGTCGACCTTCTTTCTCTATGTTTTCCAACTCGGATAGCTATCATACGATCATGCCTAATATTTACTTAGGACTTCTTTCTAGTTTCATCATGCAGCTGTGCAAACATCTTTACATTTCCAATACTCCGTATCTTAACAATTATCATGTCGGCATTTTAACGACATGAATCATGTTGCTTACATCCGATAGCTATCCTACAATCGCCCCCCTCGTCAATAATGTTCGTCCCGGACATTCAGTCGAAAATATATTGTTTCACATTAGAATTGGGTCTGTGCAGTCATCCTTCCCTTGACGGTCGATTATCCTGTAGGCATCTTTTCTATATTTCGAAAATACTTTTTTTTTGGACTATTACCATGCAGGCGTCTTATCTGCATGATAATTGTCGCCATGTGGGCATCTTATCCACATGACATCATCTTTATTTATTTTTTTTTTTTTTACTATTACCATGCAGGCGTCTTATCTGCATGATAATTGTCGCCATGTGGGCATCTTATCCACATGACATCATCTTTATTCTTTTTTTTTTTTGACCATTACTATGCAGGCGTCTTATCTGCATGATAGTTGTCGCCATGTGGGCATCTTATCCACATGACGTCATCTTTTGTTTTGTTTTTTTTTTTTTTTAAGAAATATTAATGCTCCGTTTTACGGTGAACATTCAAATTTACGTCCACTTAGCACGAGGACCCCGACTAAATTCGTAGGTTAACCCGAGTGTGTTTTACAGTCCATTTTAATTTTTCATTTACCCAATCTGAAAATGGCCAATTATTGTGAACAATTTCCCTTTGTTTACTACTTTGATTGGGAATTTTGTCGTATATTTGAATCAATTATAGGTTTCAATCAAAGTTAAAAAGGAGAATCATTTATAATCGGAAAAATGTAATAAGCATGCTTTCTTCCAATATAAATATTATCGATAAGTTGGTTATCGGACTATTCTGGAATGATGTTCTTTTTTTTCACAGGTTGCCGTAATTGTCCCCTGTTCGTTATAAAATATTAAATTGAATTTTTGAACAAGTATGTTCTAAATCTCTTTATAGGACTAAAATTACATGCTGTTCATTGGTAAGCGCGCCACTGAGAACGGCTAAGGCGATTTCGCTCATTTATGTTAAAATGTTCATCGTAGTCCGAATAAGTTTCTTACGGAAAGAAAAATGGGACAGTTTGCCCGGAAAGTTGGGGGATTCGGGAAAAACTGAAAATGCTTTTCTTCAATGGGATTTTTGTAGCAGAAATAAATTTTTTCTCCTTTTCACTTTGTTTCCGCATTTTCAATAGCTTTTTACAAATCCACGAAACGATCAAAAACAAGTTTATTGAAATTTGGACAGAACAACGTCTGCCGGGTCAACTAGTGCGAAATATATATTAAAACCCTGCTTTTCGAATAATTCGAATAATTTTTTGATTTCTTTTATTTTTTTTTTGATTGGTTAACCGAAGAAATTCGTTTAAAGCGTGTAAATCGGCCGATTAAGTTAAACTGAATTTTACCCGGGCCACATAAGTTAAACTCGAACTGTAAAACCCGAAGATTGTTAATCCCAAAGTCAAACGTTCGATGTAGTTTAAACGTTCATTGCAAAACTAGGTATAATTAAATTTTTTTTTTTGTAATTTATTTTATTTTTCATTTTTAAAATTTTTTTTTTTTTTTTAACGAAATGTTTTACTTCACCTAGTGCGTTTTTTTCATCATATCTGCCATCGTTGTTGTTTTTGACGGTCCGTCTCCGCTGATTTTTTCGACTTCATAGTGATGTCCGTGTTTACTAATTATTTTGTACGGGCCTAGAAATTTGGCCGCCAGTTTTGATCCGTTTACGAACTGTGTTCTTTTGATGAAAACGATGTCATTAGCTTGAAATTCTTTAATGATTTTCCTCTGTTTATTAAAAGTCCTTCGGTTTTCTTCTTGGATCTTTTTTATTTGAGTGGCTGCGTCCTGTCTTATATGCCGCCGTGATTCGTCAAAGCGGTCTGCTATAGCTTCATCGAGCATTTGTTTTAATTCAATATCTTCTTGCCTTCTCATACTAGTACCGAACAACAATTCGAATGGTGATCTGTTGATACTTCTTTGGTAGGTAGCGTTTAAAGATTGTTGTACTTTATTAACGTGTTGGTACCATTTCTCGGGAGCGCTTGCTGATAGTTTTGCCAATACGGGTATGATTATTTGGTTGACTCTTTCCACTTGGCCAATGCATCTCGGGGAACCTGTAGGGATCAGTGTGTGTTTGATGTTTTCCATGGCCATGAGTTCCTTGAAGTCTGTTGATGTAAAGGCTGCTCCTCGATCTGTTATTATTTGCCGCGGGCTTCCGAAAACGGCTTGATGTAATCTGAGTTTTGTAACGGCTTCGCTGGTCGTGGTGGACTTTGTTGGATATAACCATGTTAATTTTGTGAATCCGTCTACGATAGCGAATATATATTTATAACACTTAGCCGTTGCTGTAACGGGTCCTAGATGATCGAGATGCAATGTGTCTAGTGGTGTGTCGGTTTTCGGAATTGGATTTAAAAATCCTTCGAGTTTTCCTCTTTTCCTCTCGTACATAGTACATTTGATGCAGTTGTTTCTTATTTTCTCCAACTTCTCGTCTATTTGCGGGATGTAGAATTCTTTGTTTATTATATTTTTTGCCTTTGTAGTTCCGAAATGGCCGTCGTTATGTATTTCTTTCATGATTTCGTCTTCTAGTACCGATGGAACGTATAATAATTCTTTACCATTTTTGTATCTGAATAGGATACTATTATTAATTATGTATTTGGAGTCCCTTTGTTTATTTTGATTTTCCACTAATTTTTGTATTTTTTTATCGCTTCTTGTAGTTTTTTAATTTTTTCAATGAAAATGTTGGCTGTAATGTTCATACACGGGTATCTGCTAAGTGCGTCTACATGTTTCATTAGTTCGCTTTTCCTGTGTTCGACAGTGTAGTCGTATCCTGACAGTGTCATTATCCATTTATTCATTCTTGTATTTGTTAGTTGTTTTTTCTCTACTGACTGTTTGAATGCTTTACAATCTGTTACGATTTTGAACTGTTTTCCTTCTATGTATACACGAAATTTTTTAATTGCGTTGATAACTGCCATTACTTCCAATTCGTAGCTTGAGTATCTTGTTTCTGCTGCTGTTGTTTTTCTGCTCATGTAATGAACTGGATAAATTTTGTTGTCGTTCCCTCTGTGCATCAAAATAGCGCCAACGCCGTGTTTTGATGCATCTGTATGTATTTCAATGTCTAGTTTTGGGTTGTATACATGCAGGATTGGTTGTTGGCAGAGTAGAGTTTTCAGTTCCTTGATGGCTTCATGTTCCTTTTCGGTGATATTGAAGGTTACGTTTTTCTCTTTTAATGGCTTTGCGATTAATGCGTAGTTGGAAATGAATTTTCGAAAATATCCTGTTAAGCCTAGGAAACTTTCGACATCTTTCAAGCATTTTCGTTCGGGAAAATCCCTAACGGCTTTTATTTTCGTTAACGATGGTGTAATTTTACCGTCGAAAATAATGTATCCTAGATATTCCACTTTTCGGGTTAGAAACTGACACTTCATCCAGTTGATTTTCAATCCATATTCTTCGGCTCTTTGTAGAACCGTTTTTAATTTTTGCACTCCTTCGGTCTCCGTTTTTGACGGAATAATTATGTCATCCATATATACTTGTATCGTTTCGTTTTGGATTAGGTCTCTGAATACGTCTTTTATAAATCGCAAAAAATAGGAGGGTGAAGTACACAGTCCAAATGGTGCCCGCAAAAACTTAAACTGTCCTGATGGTGTAACGAACGATGTATATTTGATACTACTCTCTTCGATTGGTACATGGAAATATCCATTTTTTAGATCCAATGCTGAGTAATATTTTGCTGTTGCTAGTTGGTCTAACAAATCTTCTATCAGTGGCATCGGGTATCTGTCTCTTATGACTTTTTTATTTAGTTGTCTGTAATCGATGCAGACTCTCGTGTCATTGTTCTTCTTTTTTACCAGTACTATTGGACTTGCGAAATTAGAAGATGATTCTCTGACTATATTGTTTTTAAGCCATGACTGTATTTGGTCGTCGACTATTTTTCTTTCTATTAATGATAATCGTCTTGGTGGTTGGTACACTGGTTTCTCTTCATGTAAAACGATGTTCATTATAACTTTGAATTTTTTGGCTAATGCATTGTCTTTATATGTTTGGATCATATTCGTGATTTCTTTCCTATGATTGGTGTTCACTGTGCTTATATCTATTTCATTATGATCGATGTTAATATTCATCAACTGTACTGTGTGGTCGATATTATCGAATGTCATTTCACCTTTATGGAATACTATTGTCGTATTTTGGAGAAGTTCCATTCCGATTATTATATCGTATTTAATTGCTTTTGTTGGGACCATGTGTTGAGTTGAAATAAACTTCTTTGTGGGAGCACGAAAGTAAACGATGTACTCGGTTCTGAGTTAAAACAATTCTAATTTATTGAAATATTATTACATCATAATATAGAAAAAAACATTATGTGAAAGATAACTAGATTCTAATATTATATTTAGATGTCAGTGAATGCGAACTACATTAAAATGTTGTATTCAGACCACAGTGAATACGCTCCTCACACTACCATAGGGCATAAACAGATAAATAGAAGTCATAAGAATATAATTAACAATATTATAATGATATGAATATGATTCTAATATAAAAAGACTAGTGCACTAGTAAAATAATGTAAAAAATCATTATAATAATAATTCTACTGAAAAACTTGGCTAGCATATTCAAGTATAGGTCTAACAAATGTAATGTATAGAGATTTAGTGATATATGGGTCGGAGAACTCTTTAGACCATCTTTTTATAAATCCCAACATTGACGAAGCTTTGTTAACAATAGTGTCGATATGACACCGAAAATTAAGCTCGTCATCACAAATAACACCTAAATCTCTAATAAAATTGACTCTTGAAATAGAGTTTTCTAGAAAAGTGTAATCGAATATGATTTTTCTATGTTTCCGCGTAAACGTTATAGTTTGACACTTATTAATATTAAGTGACAAGTCATTATTTGTACACCAAGAAGTAAATTTATCAAGATCAGCCTGAAGCAAAAGACAATCCTGCGAGGAAGAGATTACTTTGGAAATTTTCATATCGTCAGCGTAGATTGTAATGTCAGAGTTCTCAATAATGGACGTGTCATCCTTAATAGCGATGATGAATAAAATAGGGCCTAAATGACTACCTTGCGGAACTCCAGAATGGGCAATAAAAGGGTCAGACTCAATAGCATGGAAGAGAACCCGATAACGTCTACCAGAAAGGTAGGAATTAATCCACTTTATAAAAAAAGGAGGAAATCCAAGAAGTCGTAATTTTAGTAAAATAATACTATGAGACAACTTGTCGAAGGCTTGACTGAAATCAGTAGCAATCACATCCATTTGTTTGCCCTGTTCCATCGTGTTGATGGCGGTAGACACAAACTCGGTCAAATTAGTAATTGTTGACTTTGCTTTGAGGAATCCATGTTGTTTCGGGGATATGAATGGTTTGCAGTGGAAGTAAAAGGTGTTGTAGACAATACTTTCAAAAAGCTTAGGTGTGCAAGATAACTTAGCTATGCCTCTATAATTGGTAATTTCGGCCTTAGAACCTTTCTTGTGAACCGGGATAATAAAAGAGTCTTTCCAAGCATTTGGAAATACACTCGAAGTCCGTGATTTTTGAAAGAGGGTAGCTAACGGTATCGATAAAATATGGCAGCACTTCTTTAAAACTATAGCAGGCAAACCACCAGGTCCCACGGAGAAGTCATTCTTTAACAACTGGATTTGATTATTAACCGTCTCAGCGTCTATACTAATTGAGTCAAGAGTGGATTTGGGGTAATCGTCCAAGTATCTAAAGTAATCTTCGTCAGGTATGAAATTACTGCCAGAGACCTCTTGGCCAAAAAATGAGGCGAAAAGATTGGTAATTATTCGGGAGTTGTTTGATGAGCTATCCGAATACTTCATAGTAGAAGGATATCCATCAGTTTTGCGTTAGCTATTAACAAATTTCCAGAATTCTTTGGGATTTGTGAGTAAGTTATTATGCATTTTCGACAGATATGAGTTGTACTCCAAGTTGAGTGAGAAATGGAATTCCCTCAGCAACGCTAAATACTTGATATGGTCAGAGTCACTGTTGGAATTTAAAAACTTCAGCCATGCTTTATTGCGCTGATAACGTAAGACCATGAGTTTACTGGTATACCAAGGTGGAGATGAAGTTAAGTTTTTCTGTGAATAATAGGCTACCGCCAAAACAAAACACTCAAATATCGCGGAATAAAAATTCGCTATAGCAACATTTATATCACGGTCATTGATAATATCCTTAAAAGGAATGTCATGAAGCAAAAAGTTTAGTAGTTTGAAATCAGCCCTACGAAAGTTGAATTTACAAACAACATCAAAGAAAACCTCCTCATTGGTCAAATTGTAGGCAAATAACAATTCCAAAGGAGGATGGTAGGGATCAATGCCGGAAAGGCTAACATCAGCGCGTCTGACCAAGCAGTTACTAGAATTGGAGCAGAAAACTAAGTCCAACAATCTATCCAAACTATTCTTAATACCATTAATCTGTTGTAAATCGCATGCCGTAAAGCTATCTATAATGAGAGTTTCTTGTAGGGAAGAAATATTGGAGCCAATATAATGGAAATCATCATCCGATCGCACCCATGTCAAGTGGGGCAAGTTGAAATCACCTAGAATAATTAGGGTGTCATTGGGGTGCATGGAGTCGGTGACGAATTCAACAGCAGCGACCAATAGTTGGTAGTGCTCTTTTCCGCATGAAGGAGACAAATAACAATTTAAAATATAAATAATTTCATGTTGTAAAAAAACTTTAACACATACCATTTCTGTGTTCGGAATAAAAAAACGCGAACAGTCGAACATGGATCGAACTGCAATAAGCACACCCCTCCCAAGCAACTGAGTTTATCTACACTCGTATATCTATCTTTACGAAATATTTGGAAATCCGAGCTGAAAATCTCATTATCATTAAAGCTAGGATTCAACCACGTCTCCGTCAAAGCAAAAATATCATACGAAAGTGCTTGTCCATTCAGAAAAACTTTACTCAATTTGGAACGCAGTCCCCTCACGTTTTGGTAGTAAAGGGACAAGCGTTCTAGTTTTTTGAATTTCTTGGAGCATCAATAGAGGATGGCCGACGACTAGAAAATTCTCTAGGAATGAACTCCTTGACCAGGGTTTTGTCAGGCCAAAAGGATGGTGAAATAACTAGAGAGAAAACATTATCGGGGACCAAAAGTTTAAAGGATACCACTTTACTATCGGCTTTGCTAATTTTGGCGACCTTGGCAGCATTAGTATACTTAAGATCAGTAGGTAGCAAAGACATTATATAGTTAGTTACATCCGTAGGTGTGGTTGACGGGAGAAAACGGGAAACAAAGATAGATTTCGGATGGGGTACAATGTGAAGAACGGGTGACACAAGGGCAGCAGGTGTAGATTGTCCGGTATTATTATTAGCATTACTGTTGATACTACACTCATCAAAAGTTTTGCTATTAGTACTATTTGTATTTTGTTTTCCTATGTGAGAAATGGTATTGATGCTAGCAGTGAGAAATTTACTATCGCTATTATGGTTTTTTTTAGCTTGAATATTGGTATTGGTGCTACTGGTTTTCTTTGTTATTTTATTCTTACTGTTATTATTAGTATTAGAAGGTATACGATTATTACTATTATTCAAACTTTTGTTGGTAATTTTATTTTTGACAACCTTGTAATACTTTTTCTCTTCTTGTTTTTATCACTAATATTCCCATTGCTGATATTAACCTCGTTAATAATAGGTGGTACACCTAGGGTGGTTTCAGGGGCTAGATCAGTGCATGTAGAAACATCAGTAACTGTAACCTGTCTATTATTATTCTTGCCATTGGATGAAATAAGTTTGCCAATCAAATTTTTCAATTCTGTAAAGGCAGCAGTGTAAGATGAAATTGCAGATGTACAAAATTGAAATTGATTTAGTAAGGTATCCAATTTTCCAGCGATAATAGGTTTCGCATAGGACTCGTCACATGCAACAGGCGATGATGAATTTAAATTTGAAGTACACATAAATTCAGAGACATCATTCTGGAGGGTGTTTAGTTTGGATTCAAACTGTATCATTTTCTTCAGTAATTTGGAAAGGTCATGGTGTATTAATTGACAAGTCGAAGAAAGCTTGTCGATATCGTCAGCGCGACCGCGTAAATCATCAACAATTTCACCAATATCGGACAACCTCTCATCGATTGCTTTCACTTTATTTGCACTGAATGACGAATCCACTAATAGAGAATCGTGGATTGCATTCACTAAGTCAGCTTTTGATGAAGAAAACTTCAAGAATTTCAGAATGTGGCATGGCTTAATGTCACAGCAATCTGAACAAGTGAAATATTTTTTCCCCGTAAATTGACATGTGCTCGATGGAATGTGCGGTCACACACTCCATGACAAGCGATAGATGGAGAATCGCCTGTTGAACCACTACAAATAGGGCATCCAATTGTTGCCATAATGATTCAACACAGGAGACAACAACAAGAAAAAAAAACACAAATAAAAATATATAAAAATAGAAAAACACACGAAAGCAAAATGACGTGTAAATAGGCCCTTAGTATAAACGATCTAAACTAATACCAACACAATGAAATAAAAAAAAAACTTTTGTATTCTGTTTTTAAAAAAAAGAAGAAAAATTTTTTCCTTTCAATGGGCACAATACAAAACAAAAAACACGGTACCTAAAAAACGGGAAACAAAAATGCCACACAAAGTATATACCACAAATTGGGAATTTAATAAACCACCAATTTGAAGTAAAAATAAAATATTTATTTAATTTAAATGTAAATTTAAATTTGCCTTTTCCTGTCTTTTTATTTTGGTACCACCACACTTAATCACAAAGAAAAAAAAAATATGTTAATTTGATATTATTACTATTATTTTTAAACACAAATTACAAAGTAATTAGTGTTACAATTAAATAGAAAAGCAGAAAACACGTCATGCACTAACGAAACAAGAACAATCACGAGATACTAACTCTTCCTTTGTATGGATAAATTAGATTTAGCTCTAGGTATAAATAATCTAGCCCTATTTACAGGACGCGGATGAAAGCTTTTCACCTCAGATGGACGTGCAGCTAAATTAGCCAAACAGCTTTCGTCACCAAGTCGAATCTCATCACCAAAGAGCTTTGTCTCGCCATTTAAGCATTTAAACATCATACTTTTAAAAATCTTATACACAATCAATGAGCACTAACAGTAACATGCCTCCAAGAGACCTAAGATTAGCACTGACACCCCAACCAAGCAGTTCACCAGCTAAACTGGATACAGGTCAATTCACTTACAGTTGATGTGCCACCAAACCATTCCATACATAACTTAAGGCGTAGCCCGTCTCTATTGTCTAGCCATGAGTCACGCGGCGAGAAAACATGAATTAACTCTCCAGCGAAGAATTTAACCGCAAAATCGCAACTTACAAGACACATTTCAATATTTGTGTGTTATAACAAAGATCACAAAAAATCTATTTTATGCCTAAATCAAGAGCTAAATGATAAATCTTTTATCCTTAAGAAATTCAATAGAAATTGCACCAACATTAAAACAAAAAATCTAGAAGATTACAGTAAATCTTACATTTACTCCAAAGGAAAAGCATCATCCGGGGGATCGACAAAGTTACTCCCCTGATCACAAAGCGGAAGTTTTAGATTTCCTTATTCTAAAAGTAAATTTTGAAAAAATCGATACTTTAAAAAACCTACAAAAACGTACAACGCCCTATTTTATGTTCAGTGTCTTTCACAGAAAACTGCCCTGGAATTGCTCATCGCATTAATTTAGCGACCTCTTTTTTGCCGTTCTTACGTCTTTATTCGACATTTTTTTGTTGCAGTCTTGGCCAAAAGTATTATGCACCCCTAAATTTTTCTTTTTGCTGCCAAATCATTTCTCGGAAGTAATTAGTTTGAATTTTATGACTAATGGCATCATTATATGAGGTTGTAAACCATCTTTATTTTCTAAGAAAGGTCACTAATAAACTGCATAAACGAATTTATGCATTTTTTCCAATGTGCGATCATTGTGCTGTCATTGCTTGAAATCGACAGACGCGTGACGAATTTGCTTTCTATTGTTCATAATTGTGAAATTTGTTAATTTTTCTTTTAAAAGGCCAAAAACAAGTGAACTTAGTCTGACAAAACGTGTTATCTTTTTTAAATACCTGCTTTTTCTTCAATTTTCAAATATTTGCCACCCCTGGTGTGACTTTTGTGAAACGAAAGGTTGGAGAAGAGTATAAACCAGAATGTGTGGTACCGAGTGGTGGCAGTATAATAATCTGGGGATGCATGGCTGCCAGCGGTGTGGGTGAAATGCATGTATGAGATGGTCCCGCAAGTACATAAACGTGTTGAAAAATGTACTTCAACTTTCTTTTTCCAATATTTTCGGTGGCAGTAACATGGAGAATGTCAAACTCAACCAAGACAATGCACTCTGCCATAAATCCGCCCTAACTATGAGGTAGTTTTGAGGAGAACAATATAGAACTGCTTGATTGGCCTGCGCAGTCCCCGGATCTCAATCGTATAGAACATCTATGGAGTATTCTAAAGCATATAATCCAGGAGCACTCGGTTACCACAAAAGAAACACTTGAAAATGTTTTACAGCAAGAGTAGAATGATATTTCTTCAGAAGAGAGTCGCAAGATTATTTAGCACTATGGCGAAAAGAGTCGCTGTAGTCATAAACACCAAAGGCGACTCAACTAAATATTAATAATCTTAAATAAAACTACTTATTTATCATATCTGCTTCCTTTTATTTCATTTAACCTTTTGTTTCTTGAAGATATATGGAATTTTAAAGGGTGCCTAATATATTTGGCCAAGGCTCTATGTATACCTTATATTATTTATGAGTAAGTACTCAATAATAAAAAAAAAAAGTATTTAATAATTCAAAATCTACCGAAACTATGAAAAAAACATTAAATATTTAAGTTAGAACAATATTGAAGTGCAAGCCATCATGATAACTATACGCTGTTTCATATGTAGTTATATTTATTTTATTTGACGGAAAATTAGAAAAAGCCCAATGAATTTGGGTGGAAGATGAGGTTGTGCTAATATTTTCGTTTAATAGATTAATAAGCCCTCTATTTAAAAGATTCGATTTTAATATTTCTCTACTATTTGTAATTCTATTATCTACATTAAAATCACCCAAAACAATATAATTCCGTTCTAAATTTCCAAAAACAGAAACTAGTTCTGAATTCATTCTACGTTTTGAGAAGTTTGGATTCTAGTATAGAATCAAGAAGTTAATATTTCTATCTATTTCTATCTATATAAATAAAATCGTTTCTGTACGTTTGTACAAAATCGATAATCTCCGAAAATCCTTGATGGATTGGCTTGAAATTTTTATAGAACATTCCTTAGGAACATGAGCCTACTACCTACTTTTTATTTACCTATGTTACACCTGAGAGTTTTAAAAAATCATTTAAAAAAATTCATCACTAATACAAAGCAACAAGCATGTCTAAAATCATCAACTTGCAGCGAGAATATACCAATATATACCAAATATACTTCATGTATACACAAGATAGTGATTATTCATGCATATCGATATTAATGACTAAGTATAATAAACATACAGTAATTTGACTGGGAAATAAAGAGAAATTAGACGCGATCTTCCCAATACTTCCTTTGAGAATGATAGAAACAAACAATTCCGCACAAAAAAAGGAAAGAAAATTAAAATTTTTCATTAGAAAGAAAGAAGTAACCTATAAATCAAATATATTATATTTTACAACGTGCTCCCTATAATATAATGGTAGCAAGGGAGACCATAAAAAGTCTTATTCGTTTTGGACAAAAGAATGAATGAAACAAAGAAAGCAATCGAAATTTTTCTTAATTTGTCAAGTCCCAATTTTTGTAAAAAAAAAAATCATATGTTTTTTAAGCGCCATTTTGATAGTGCCAAAGATTTTTCAAGTGTTGGTGCCTGTAAGAATAAGCCTCGATACGATTTTTGATAAGCACGCGGGTATTTTGTAAGTAGGAGAAATTTTTTGTTTTGTATTTTTCAACTATTTTAAGTGTTAGTGCCTGTATGAATTATTATTTACATAAATGTTAGAACTGTTTGTTAAAGTTAAATGCATATTCATCTCTGTTGCACTAATATAATGTAATCTAAAAAAAATGATAGGTAGCTTAAAAGATGGCGATTTGGATGTATATGGCTTTTACTGGGAAAAACCACACATCCATTGTATTTAAGAATAGGGGCGGAAACAAAATTGGGTATAATTATACAAAAAAGAAGCAAAAAAAAAGGAAGTGTACTTTTGACCACACTGTAGAAGTGAAATAGAAGCTTTTCTTTATGGTTTGTCAGCGAGTTGTATTTGTTCCACTTGTTGAGCAAGTTGCCCAGCCCTACATGCCCGCATCCGTTCTGCACCAGTCATTTCACTACTCGTGGAAGTCTTGTCAGCGAGTTGCATTTGTTCCGCTTGTTGAGCAAGTTTCCTATCCCTACATGCCCGCATCCGTTCTGCACCAGTCATTTCCGTACTCGTGGAAGGCTTGTCAACGAGTTGCTTTTGTTCTGCTTGTTGAGCAAATTGCCTAGCCCTACATGCCCGCATCCGTTCTGCACCAGTCATTTCCGTATTCGTGGAAGGCTTGTCAACGAGTTGCTTTTGTTCCGCTTGTTGAGCAAGTTGCCTACACTACATGCCCGCGTCCGTTCTGCACCAGTCATAGCTGTACTCGTCGGAGCCTGGTCAGCGAGTTGCATTTGTTCCGCTTGTTGAGGAAGTTGCCTAGCCCTACATGCCTGCGTCCGTTCTGCACCAGTCATAGCTGTACTCGTCGGAACCTTGCCAGCGAGTTACATTTATTCCGCTTGTTGAGCAAGTTGCCTGGCCCTACATGCCCGCGTCCGCTATGCAATATTCGTATGCGCCAGCCTTATGCACAGAAACGACGCGATTGTTAGTCAGCTTACACTGATGTGACACGCTGCGTTACAGAGTTAGCGTTCCATGATTTTTTCCACATAAAAAGTTAAAAAACTTGTATCGACTGCAGCGCCAATACGGTGGCAGATAGAACTATGTGGTCTGAGAAGGAAATATTACCCATTATAACCTCCACAATAATGCCGAACATTGTAATCGACTAGGACGTCTATATAATAAGATATATTGTAATGTGACGTTTCGTCAAAATTCAAAAATTGTTATTGAATACAGGGCCGAAGTGGTGGGAGATAGAAATATTGCGTCTTCGACAAAAATAATCGCCATAAAAACGTCTACAACTTTGCCGAACATTTCAATCGCGTACGACCTCTATATAAAAAGTTTAAAAAGATTTCAAAAATTTGTATCGACTACAGCGCTTATACGGTGATAGATAGAACAATTTGGGCTTCAACGAAAATAAATCTAATCAGAACCTCCACAATATTGTTGAACATTGTAATCGTCGAGGACGTCCATATAATGAGATATTTTGTAATGTGACGTTTTGTCACAGACAATCGTCGCATAATTTTTGCTAATCGCCCTCATAGAAGGATTTCACTTCAAAGAAGCGAGGTCACTCGTCAGTTTTCACATCTTGTTCCCCTGATTTTTTACTGTATATTAATACTGTGTTAATTTTGTTATCCCCACACAAACTAATAATGAACATTTCAGTTCATAATTTGCTTTGAACGAGTAAGGACGCAGGTAGCAATATGTAGTTCGAAAAAGATTTTTTTTTCTTGCGATATTTCGTTTTTTTAGTACAAATAAGAAAAAACTGAATATTTGTGAATTAGTTTGTGAAGAAAATTTTTGTTTTTGTTTTTTATTTCTACGACTATTTTTTCAGTGCAAAAAAAAGGTGAATTTTGTGACGTTGTTGTTTTTTCGTTACCATTGTTGGAAAAAGACATTTTTCTTCATTTGACGCATTTTCTTCAATTTTGTTGGCATCGTTGATTTGAAAATTCTTTTCATATCATCGTTGGAAATTTCGCGCTCAAAGAATTTTCTCTGTCAGCGACAACGCTGGTAAGCTCTTATGACTTGAAACATCATGAGACTCAGTGGCCCTAACACTTTTCATTTCCTCTTCGCTTTTTCGTGGCATCGTTGGAAGATGAAATCTTTTCTTCGTTGACCGCTTTTTCTTCAATTTTGCTGGCGTCGTTGATTTGAAAATTCCTTTCATTTTCCGTTTTGGAAATTTGACGCTCAAAGAATTTTCTTTGACAACGACAACTTGATGATAAGCAACCCCTGGCTCTTATGAATTGTAATGCCTTCAGCAGAAACAACGGAAAATTGGGTTCTCTCTATTGTAACTTGATCATTTCGTTTATATTGAAATGATCTAGATACTCCTTCAAGGGGGGTCCAATGAGGGTGAGATGAATGAGGTTTCTTCGACCCAGCCAAAGCACCAACGGATTCTTCAGAAAATTGCAACCAGATTTTAATCGGAACTCCAGACCTAAAATTCCAAAATCAATATGAACCAATTCTCTACTAGCACCATTAACCAAGCTGTCAGCAGTGTTAATGTTAATTGTAATCATATACTTTGCAGTAGTTTTTAATGTTACAATTGTTGGAAGACCTAGAGTTACAGAACTCTTAAAATCTTTTATTGCTCTAAAATATTATTGGCTGTCTGAATGTGAATTGATCCTTTGACTTTGTCATCTGTATTAGAAGTCATCTCTTCAGAGTTAATTAGGCTCATTTTACGGAATTGTAATGATTAACTTCATTATTAGATCTGACAAGGTGGATTGCCTGACGTGGTATTTGATCCTGAGAAATCTCCCTTGCCTTAAACAATCTAATAACTTCATTGGACATGTTACCATTTGCCATATTATTAAGAGCTTGAGCAAATACAAAATCTTCCCTTTGCTGTTTAAAATTCAAGATTCGAATTATGTCTAATAAATCGGGTTCACCTATAACGGGAGGTAGTTTGATCACTCTAATTCCATCAGAATCCCTTGCGTCAACCACATCAGTTAGAATATTTAAGGCAGGATTTCCTTCATTACTATTAGATTGAGGTTCTTCTTCAACTAAATCTCGATGAACGTCATTCAAAGCATTTTCTAGTTAAGAATCATTTTCGAAAGCATTAAACAATCTTTTCTACGCACAATATCCATACTTTCTTTCAAATTTGTACAAATTGCTTCAACATTTTGCGACAAAATATCCTCATCTTCATTTCTCCAGGGAACAAATAACATAACCTGTAACCTAAAATAATTTTCGGAATCTTGTATGACTTTGTACTGCCGATATCTAATAACATTCGGTTGCATGCATTTACGAACAAATCCCCTTGAATCTTTCAACTTCAATAACCTGTTTGGATTTAACTCTATATTGTTTTCTTCAATGATATTATCTTCTGAATTTTCTGCGATATTATTATTATCTCATGCTGTTTTAGTATACCGATACCAAGCAGCAAAATCAGCAAGACAAACGTTTTCCAAAATATCTGGCCTTTGAATATAATGATCTAAAAGTTTTGCCACAAAGGTATCCGTGGAATCGCCTCCTAAATTTTCAAGATCTAACACCGATTTTACGATTCTAACGCGTTCGCCAGGAGGGGATGTATTAATAAATATAGAAGCATTATTAGACTCAGATAAATGTAATCCAAGTACGTTATACACAGCTTCTTGGGCCGAAATTTCACTTCCAGAAATAAATTTATTTCCTAAGTGTTGCAACTTTTGTTTTACCGTATAATTTCCTTTGGTTATTTCGTCCATTGTTTCCCGCATTAGTTTTGAAACCCCACGATTAGATTTGTTATTATAATTAACAATGTAACTGCAGCATGCGTATGCATCCAAAATAAATTGAATATCCATATTAGCTCTATGCATGCTTAGGATGTCTGGATTGAAAGCATTTTACATACGCATAAGATACAGATACATAAGATAAATAACTGGTTTCTTGAATTTCGATCTTAATGCTAAAATATAATCATCATGAGTTAACTCTAATGAATTAAGAAATCCAGAGAATGTTTCACTTTGGTTATTATATGAGGAATTCAGTAATGCAATGAATTGTTAGAAAATTACTTTTAGTTGATTCATTATTTTCAGAATCCGGAAGAGGTGTTAAAACGGTAGTTTTTTCCATTGGAGGGTAAGGAATAAAATAACGGCAAAAACGAATACCTCTAATCTCTCGCATACAAGAGCGAGCATGAGAGTGTTCTCGGTAGACGAGAACGTTTTCTAGTCCATTAAATATGGCATCAATACTCATAAACATATCAATGAAATTTTCAACGTTTGAAAAGTTTTCCCGGTTCTCTAAATCAAGCTTTGGTGCATTTTTCAGCCAATACATGAGGCGATCCTCTTTGCTGCAATTATACGCGATAATAATTTGTTTCCACATAATTTTCACCAAAAACTTCTGAACTATTTTTAAAAGATTTAAAAGTGGTTCAGAAGTCATGGTCGAAATATCTCGCACAAGTCACAGGGAAATCTCGCTTTATACCATGTTTCCATATCCCTGAAATCTTGTGATTTCGACAAAGAGATTTCAAAATGTTTCCATCTCCCTACGAGATTTCATTTGACGTTTATAATTTTGAAAACTAGAAAAAAAATGAATTTTGAATGGAAAAAAATTGAAAAAATTTATATATATTTTTGTGTCAAAGGAGACAAAATTCATGTTTGTTAAAATATTACATTGATTAAGACGTTTGAAGCAGATATGGCTAAAAATGAAGATCAAGAACCAAGTACATCTAAAGATAATACGAATTCCACTCCATCAAAAGCTGATGGTGATTTGGATGATGATTTGGATGATGATGCAAAAGTTGAAATTGACAATGGTTTTGATTAAGTTCCGAAAAGGAAATTGAGATTAAAAATAATTTCCTAATATTATTTTTTTTCTTTTGTTTTGAAAATAAAACTGCCTCTTTCGCATCTTATAAAAAATGAATTTGTATGAAATAAAATTTATGTATTTTTGAAAAAAGTAATTATTTGTTAATTAATAAATGCTAGTTCTTGAACAATGTTTTTGTCTCCTTTGGTATTAGAGTGTAAATAAAAAGCTTTTGTGGCTGACCAATTCATGAGCAAGCCACATATAATTGACCATGTGAAAACATGGATCTTCCAAGTCCAAGCCGCGGAAATTCATCGTTTGGCCTTGCGATTTGTTGATCGTGATAGTAAAGGCTAAACAAATTGGCAACTGTAAACGTTTGAATTGAATAGGAGGATCTGTCGGAGACATTGGATTACGTGAAGTAGAACGTTTTCTCCTTTGAATTTTTCTGTGATAATCGTTGCCTCTATTAAATTTCCCATATTTTTTTTCATAACCAACCTGGTCCCGTTGCCTAGGCGAGGAACGTCGAGGTTTGTTAGTAAAATAATTGGCGAACCAATCTATATAAATAAAATCGTATCTGTACGTTTCTTAACTTCTTAATCAATTGACTTGAAATTTTTATAGAATGCTCCTTAGGTGGTTCCTACATACTTTTTATCTACCTATGTTGCACCTGAGATTTTTAAAAATCATTTAAAAAAATTAATCACTAATACGAAAACACAAGCATCTCTGAAGTCAAAAACTTCATGCGAGAAAACGTGATTACTCTTACTCACACGCACATACATCAATATACGAAATCATAAGCTTACATTATAAAAAAAAGTATGGGCGTAGTGGCGGCGTTAAAAATATTAATTCGCAGGGGCAACACTGTAAATGCTTAATGCTCATGTATTCTGGAACATCATTGTAAGCCCATAGCCGAAAGACATTTCATTTCTCATTTTTTGGAAAGCTTAAAGCCAAAAAAAGGTATTTGTAATTGACAAGGCTGAATTTTCAAAATCTTCGACGAATTTTAAGAATTGCCCCCAATTTCTCAAAAAAAATTACTGTCACTGGTAGTTTTGATTAAAAAAAAAAACGAGGGGTATTGGGCTACGATCTAGATTCAAAGTTGATTCAAAAAAACGATTTTTTTTCTAATTTATGAATTAACATCATTTCTGTTTGATTAATTATAATTAAATAAAGCCTATAAAAAAATTTTTATTGTACAGCAATAATGAAAGGAAAATTTTTTCCCCTCCGAAAATTATAATACGAGCTAAAAAAGATATCGTAAAAAAAGGGTTTATGCCAAAAATTAAGTTTGTTTAAACATACAAAATTAAATTTTAAAATTATAATCTACTCTCTGCTAATTGGCGTAAAATTTTGAAAACCCAAAGCCGAAAGACATTTAATACGTAGAGTCTCATTTTTTGGAAACCCTAAAACCAAAAAAGGCATTTAAAAATGAAAATGCTGAATTTAACAAAATCTTAGATGAAATTTCCAGCTTGGGACGATTTACAATACAAAAGCTCTTACTTCCTGGTCAATCGCCGGTGGATAGGCATGACATTACAGCACGTGTTTTCAAACAGAAGCTGAAATCGCTGATGGAATTCATGGTAAAACATGAATTTTTTGGGTCTGTGCGCTGCTGGATATACTCAGTGGATTGGCAAAACAAGGGATTCCCAAACGTACATATACTAATCTGAATCTATAACAAAATCACTTCAAACGAAATCGACGATGTAATATGCGCTGAAATACCGATACCGATAAGGATTTGTATGAAGTTGTGACGAAAAATATGATACATGGACTTTGCGGTACTCTGAATCCAAATTCACCATGCATGATAGTATCCAACACAGTTACAGGAAACGATGGATATCCTTTATACAGAAGAAGATCAGCAGAAGATGGCGGTAAGTTAGCAACCCCTAGCATATTCGATGAAACTACGATAGGCAAACTCTACACCGTGCATCCCAATCAAGATAAATGCATCTTTCTTCGCACGCTGTTGATAAATGTGGCCGGTCCAACGTCTTTCCACCAATTGAGAATTGTGAACGGTGTTACACATGCCACTTTCCGGAGCGCATGTCAAGCTCTGAATTTACTGCAGAACGACCGACACTGGGATGTGTGCAAGACGTCACATCCACATCAAATTTGTGCAGTGTTTGCAATTATATTGACCGCCTGCTCTCCTTCATCTGCAACAGAGTTATAGGAGAAATTCAAAACCCACATGGCTGAAGATATTTTCCGTCGAATATGCAAGGAAAATTCAAATATAAACATGGATTTCACAGCAGAAATCTGCAACGAAATGTTGATAATGATTGAAGATTTGTGCTTAGAAATCGCGAACAAATTTCTCAATCAATTGGGAATGCCATCACTGAATCGATGTGCTGCTGCTTTGTTTGATGTAGAGTTGGGTCGTGAACAAAATTACAACACGGGTGATCTTTTGTCGTATGTGCAATCAAATGTTCCTAAGCTAACGTTTGAGCAAAAGGGCATTTACGATCAAATAATGCAAACTGTCAATAACGGAGTTGGAGAAATATTCTTTTTAGATGCGCCAGGAGGAACTGGTAAAACGTTCCTAATTAGATTGATTCTGGCCACAATTCGATCCCAAAATGTCATAGCCTTAGCTCTTGCGTCGTCCGGGAATAGCTGCGACATTGCTACCAGATAGAAGAACGGCTCATTCCGCTTCGAAATTGCCATTAAACATTCAATACATTCAAAATCCCACATGCAACATTTCCAAAGCATCCGGCATGGGAAAAGTATTGCAAAAATGCAAACTTATTCTTTGGGATGAATGCAGAATGGCGCACAAAAAATTGCAAGACTTACGTGCAAATATCAGACCATTTGGGAACGCATTAATATTGCTTGCAGGAGATTTCAGGCAAATATTACCTTTAATTCCTCGATCGACACCAGCCCAGCGGACGAAATAAATGCTTGCCTGAAATACTCTACTTTGTGGCGACGTGTAAAGACGTTAAAATTGACTACAAATATGCGAGTCGAGCTGCAAAACGATCGGTCAGCAGAGATATTCTCACATCAATTGCATCAATTGAAAGGTGCCGGTTGACCTGACGTCAGGATGAATTTTATTGCCCCATAAGTTGTGAAATTTAGTGACGTCAAAAGAAGAATTGGTTGAAAAAATATTTCCCAATATTCAAACCAATTTCAAGAATCACGATTGGCTAAGTGAACGAGCTATTCTTGCGGCCAAGAACAAAGATGTCTACGAACTTAACAATATTATTCAGACTAACATTCAAAGCGAGGTGGTCACATACAAGTCCGTCCACACTGTTGTAGAAGCAGATGAAGCGATTAATTATCCAACAGAATTTTTGAATTCACTCGATCCGCACGTACTGCAATTGAAAGTCGGTGTGCCAATTATCATGTTGCGAAATATCAACCAGTCAAAGCTTTGCAACGGCACGCGGCTTGCAATAAAAATATTAATGAGCAACATCGTAGAAGCAACAATCTTGACAGGACCTTTTAAAGGTGAAGATGTGCTCATTCCTCGCATTCCTATGATTCCAACGGATATGCCATTTTAATTTAAGAGATTGCAATTCCCGATTCGATTGGCGTTTGCAATCACCATCATCAAGGCTCAGGGCCAATCTTTAAAATTGTGCGGTTTAGATCTAGACACGGATTGCTTCTCACATGGACAATTATATGTTGCGTGTTCTAGAGTCGGCAAACCAGAAAATCTCCATATCTGCACAGAAAATGGAACAACAAAAATGTTGTATAACCACAAGCATTGTGAAATTAAATATGCGAGAAACGTGAGCTTTTCCTTTTCTTTTCCATTTAACCAGACTGAGCCACAGCAGCGCGTGGTCAGGTACAGCTAGTTTTTAAATGTAATGTATAGTATGTGGTGCGAATCCAGGTAGGTCCAATGAATTTAAAAATTCTGTCGGATAATTGATGCTTTTATTTTCGTCAAAGACTGTATCGACGGATTTAAAGGAAAGCTTGTCGCTGTCGATCATGCTCTGAACTTGCATGTTGATTGCATCTACATCTATACGTTGGCGGCTAAAATTACTCTTTCGCTTAGCCAGTCATGGTTTTTGTAATTTGGGCTTAAATTTGGAAAAACATTCTCAATTAAATTGGCTCTTGATGTTATATGGATTCCGAAATAATCTAGAAATGTGTTAATGGATGCGTTAATGGATTAACATGCATGGTTCCGTTGCCAATTTCTAATAATTGTGCAGAAAATGGAACTGCACTCTCATATTTGTTCTTAATTTAAATTAAAAATTTTTTTTTCTTATTTTTAATTTTTTTAATTTTTAATTTCATCAGGATAAGTGGATCGAGGAATCACTGGTAATGTTTGTCTAAAGTTGCCGGATTATAAAATCATAGCGCCGCCGAACAAGTTGTCATTTTTGTGATCGTATTTTGGCCAAAATGAGTGAAATTAAAAATGATTTTCCTGTTCCTCCTGTTCTGGATTCATTTTCGGTTCATTAATTATAACGAAATCATTTAAGTTATCTATGCTGAATGACTGCCCTCGACGCATATCTCTATTGAATAAATCGTTTGCATTTCTCTGGGAGATTGCAGTCCCAATTGCAATGGTGGTTCATTCGAAATCATCAGATCTTCCAATTTTATTCTTGCTTCATTTTAAATATCAGATCTGAAGTCTAAAGTAAGATCTCCTCGTATTGTGCGTATACCATGTAAAATATCTTCACTCATGGCGTCTTTATATTTTTCCCATATTTCTTTAGGATTTGTTGGATAACATGCAGTTGGTGAAATGGCGAATAAGCACCGTACCTGAAAAAGGAGGTCCAATTTTTATTTATTTTTTAACATCACAAAATAGTAACGTACCTGGTGCGCATTTGATGTAAGAATTGTATCTGCCATCGTTAAATCCTCCTCGTTGAAATCTCGAGATTTTGGAATCCTCTATTTGTATGGGAAATCTAGTAGATTTGGATGTAGATTTGGCGAAATCTAGCAAGATTTCGAGCTGACTCTTATAAGGCGAGATTTCTCTGAGAACTGTAGATTCTCAGCATCTTCAGAGGAAATGTTAATTCTATCTACAACTTTGGCTGAAATAATCCCACCATTTAGTTTCTGCAGCAGACAGAGTTATAAAAATGTTCTCATCTTACTGCAAATGTCATGTATTTTGATAGAAAGATGGCTTTTTTTTCTTACCTTATTGGAACATGTTTGATAAAATATTTTATTTTAATTTAGGGTTTTTGAAAACAGCCTATAATGGGATGTGTAATTCGTGCGCAACGTAAAGGTGCCGGTTCGGTATTTAAATCGCATGTGAAGTAACGTAAGGGAGCAGCTAAATTGCGCTCATTAGATTTTTCGGAACGACATGGCTATATTAAAGGTGTAGTTAAGGTTTGTTTTTTTTTCGTAAGAAACTTTAAAAAAAGTAAATAATTGGAAAAAGTCAAATCATTTGAAAAAATTTAAACAAAAAGTATATAACACGAAAAAATATTTATTGGGCGATGTATATAAAGGAATTGTTGTACTGTATATATTTGGTTTGAATTAAGAAATAAAAAATTTATTTTCTTTTTAGGAAATTGTCCACGATTCAGGTCGTGGAGCACCATTAGCGTGAGTGCACTTCAGGGATCCATATCGTTATAAAATACGAAAAGAGTTATTCATCGCGCCAGAGGGTAAGGCATCGACAGTTAAAAGAGGAACTTCAGCTGGTCGTAAAGTTGGTCTTATTGCTGCCCGTCATACTGGTAGAATTCGTGGTGGTAAATGAGAAGCTAAAAAAGAAAGTATATAGACTGCTTTCACCGGACGGAGGTTGAAATTTTAGTGGATTTTTGTATTCTTGAAGAAGAAGATTTCTCACTGAAATAAAACATATTTTTTAATTAAGAATTTTGCGTTTTATTTAGGGTCCCTGAGATAGTGGATTTTTGGGTATTCAAATGATATCAGCTTATCGCTACTAGCTCCATCTGATGTTAATATAATGTACTATTTGTAGAATCATGGTTTTTGTCATCAGTTTCATAATACCTGCGATACACTGGTACTCAATGATCATTTGCGTAATGATTATTCAAAGTGCCAATGATCATTACCAAAATACGCTGATACACTGCTTGATAACGAATGATCATTCAATTTTTTAAAAGAATTTTGTGGAAATATTTTATATGGATAAAAATCTTATGCTTAAAGTGATATTTGCCAGAAAAAGGGCAAGATTTTTGAGGCAAAAAGCGCTGGCAATTAGAAGAATACAACGAAAAAGGCTTTTGAGAATGCAAAACCTTAAAGCCGCTTTGCTAACATATTTGAGAAACCGAAGTGTTTGGTCTCTGGTATGTATAAATATAATTTCTGCAATAGTGATATATTACACAATGTGTAAATTTTAGATTCGATGTAGCAAAAATTGGGAGCAAGAAGTCCCTCTTTACGATGAAAAAAAATTCAAAGAAGATTTCAAAATTACGCGGGAATCCTTTGATTTGATAGTGGAGAAGCTTCGTAACGTCGAGAAACAGAATACGACATTACGGAAAGCCATCACACTTCGGAAGCGAATTGCGATTGCCATTTATGCGCTGGCATCGTCTGATGAATATGGGACTATTGCGTCCTTATTTGGAGTTGGACGGACGACGGTGGGGCAAATTATGCTTGAGTTCTGTGTAGAGTGTTGCCGTGTTCTTAAGCCAGAATATTTAAATGTGTACCCACCGACTCAAGAGAAGATTTTGGAAATCGTAGCCGGCTTCGAAGGAATGGGATTTCCACAATGTTTTGGAGCAGTGGGTATGTATTTTAAAATATTTGTATCTCTGTTTCAATTTCAATTGCAATATTATTTTATTATATGGTTGCCACATCAAAGTATGTCCACCTAAACATGAAGCGACCGATTTTTATAACTACAAGGGTTGGTACTCGGTAATACTTCTCGCAGTTGTCGATCATAGATAAATGTGAACCAAAATGACCAAAAAGTAGACAAAATTGACGAAGATATTGTATTTCAGATGCAGATTTACATATATAAACGTGGGAGCTACTGGCCGGAACAATGATTCCTACATATTTGAGAATTCGCAGTTGAAAGCAGAGCATTCTTCGAATGAAATATTTAAAAAAAATTCTTTAGCAATTGAGGGAGTACGGGTACCAGTTATACTTTTGAGCGATTCTGCTTTTAAACTCTCAAATATATTGTTGAAGCCTTTTCCATTCAAAACTACCCGAAATGAGTTGGAAAAAAGTTTAATTACAAACTTTCACAAATGCAGAATAGTGGTAGAAAATGCATTTGGTCATTTAAAGGCAAGGTTTAGAAGAATCGGTAAAGGATTGGAGGTAGACATCGAGAACGTGAATATAATTGTGCAAACATGCTGCATATTGCACAATTTCTGCAATGAAAGACGCGACCAACTTGTAAGTAACTGACTGAAAGAAGAATCTTCAAAGAATGCAAAACAGCAACCTTACCATACAACCACAGTTAGGGACAATGACGAATCAGGAACCGCGATTAGGAATGCATTGATGCGAAATTTTGGTATGTAATAATATACTAACACATCATATCCAGAAAATGTTTATTACATAAATGTTAAACACAATTTTTAATTGCTACATCAATTTTTTCTCATTAATTCTAACCATTCCTTTTCAATGGTGTTTGATTCTTTTAACAGCTCCACAACTTCATCTGAGTCCTTTTCAATAAGATCATTCGTCCTTCTAAGCTCTAACAAAATTTCTTTCTTAAAGTTGTCTCTCTTTTTAGGACGCAAAAGCTCCGGAGATGGGGGTAATTCTTCCGTAGACGTGGAAGCCATACCTGATGATTCAGAATTTGCATCAGAGGATTCAAACAACGTTATCTGAGATTTTCATAAAACAATAAAAATATATATATGTAAAATAAATGTCTTTTAATTAATTTACCGGAGCGCTGTTTTTTGTGGGGAGCTGAAACTTTCCTCTAGAAGGGAAAGATTATTACATTTGAATCCTCCTAATATTTGGTGGACTTTTTCAAAATGTGTCCAGGACGAAGGAGATCCGTCGGATGGGCCAACCATTTGGTTTTCTTTCCTGCAAAAAATTGTAAATTTGGTGGCGGCAATAATGACAAACTTTACCTATATCTCTGGCTTAAATTATTTATTTTTATGTGTACTTCCTCTGCCCCGACATCCATTGAGTAGTCCTGTAGTTTTAATGCCATTTCGGCATATACATGCTTATTTCTTTTTGCCCTTCGAAGGTCGCATATAGATTCACCCCAAACTTCAATTAGTTTACGGACTTCCCTGTCCGTCCAAATTTTTTTCTTCTTGCGACGCTCCATTGAAGAAATTTTTATGTTTTCGACGAATTTTTTATAAAAATATAAATTCTGATTTTAGCTGGTACAAAAAAGCGTCTGTCAAAAAATTATGGAAAATATTGGAAATTTCCAGTATTTTCCATTATTTGCAGTTCATATTTGTCTCATTGGCGCTGTTATCTATATGGAGTATTACAGCCAGAGATCCAAACCAAGACTTTTTTACAGTTGGTTCGGTTTTGGTTTAAGCATGAACCTTCGTTTTGGTTTTTGGTTTGGTTTTGGTTTCTAAATATTTCAAAATTAGGTTTTGGTTTGGTTCTGGTTTAAAGACTACATAATTTTTGGTTTTGGTTTGGTTTTGGTTTTGGTTCAGAACAAATATGTCTTTTTCTTAGTTGTTGTGACAGAAACGAAGGAAGTCAATGTAGATTTGCTTGGCAAATTTTTTTCAGCTGTTTTATTTGTTCGTTTCGTGTCAATTATGTCGTAGAATTCGGAATGCTTTTTTTAAAGATGCTGCATTAAATTTTCTGGGTGATTATTTGTCATAACAATACAGCTTTCATTGTAATTACTGCTATTTGTTATTGAATCACAAACAAATTTTTTTAAAAACCGGGTATTTTGTATATTTGTTGCCTGACATTTTCTTTTAGGAAATACTAAAAAAATTATTATTAAACTCAAAAATATACAGACTTGCTTACATTTGTCATTTAGATATGAATTTTATATCTTTTAATTTTAAGTATATTCTTCCTTGTTGTGTTTGTTTCTGTTTTTATTTTACTTATGATTTCACTAAATGAAAAACTATGTCGTGTTTGATTACTCGTTAAAAACAATTTTGAAAACTGGCAAACTGTTGAATGTTGATTAACAATCGTTTTTATAAGGAAATGTAGTAGACTTTTTCAGTTTTTTTAAAAGGAAAATGTAAATTATAGGACAATTTTTTCTGTTGAACCGAACCATAAACCAATAGAAAAATTTCGGTCTATGGTTCGGTTCAAGTATTAATTTTAAAACTGGTTTGGTTTTGGTTTGGTTCGACCGAATCATTTTAAAAGTCGTTTGGTTTTGCTTTTGGTTTTGGTTTCGGAAAATTTCGATGGTTCAGTGGTTTTGGTTTGGTTCAAAGTGGTTCAAAGAAACCGGTTCGCATCTCTGATTACAGCAATGATCATTCATTCTCAAATTATCAAATCAGAACTTCATTACGGAAATTAAGTTGTGAATGATCATTGCCATTATTATTGGGTGATACACTACTTCGTAAATGATTATTTACGAGCAAATGATCATTACGAGTGCCAGTGTATCTCAGGTATAACATTTTCTCTCCTTTTTAATTTCTAATATGCACGTACGAGTAAAAGAGAAACAAATATATGAACTGTCATCATCGATTATCCAGGAGTTGATTATGAATTTTTCATTTTTGACAGTTTGCAATTTTGAAAAATATATGTAGGATTTTGTTGGGTTATAATTTAAATTCTATTTTTAATAGGTGAAAAAGGTTTATTATTCGATATAATGTAATTGAAATACTGATAAAAAAAAATATAAAATTGGTTGTTTAATGTTACGTTACTTTTCCTGTCTGTTCTTTTCAGCGTTTCAAAAAACTCTAATTAAAAAAAAACTGTATCTTCCGTTATCGGTTATTGATCATCGATCGATACTAATAATTCATTAATTCTACTAATACTAATAATGCCTTAACTAATACTAAGTTGCTCCTACACACGGCCATCCTGAATTTTCGGTCGACCGAACCGTCATCAGATAGAATAGAGTCATCTTCGCTTTCATCATTTCTCCATGGCTTCATGAAATCTGCTGCGGTGGACGTAACGTTTGGACCGTCGTGGTTTCCAATTTTTTTAACATCGTATCTGTCATTTTTTCTACTTTTAATACTTCGTAAGGTCCTAAGAATTTTGGGAATAATTTCAAACCTGTACCAAACTGTGTTCGCTGAACTGCAACCATGTCGTTAATCGAGTATTTTCTTGATATCTTTCGTTTGCGATTGAACGTCTTACAATTTTCTTGTTGGACCTTTGAAATTTGTTGCTTAGCTTGATTTCTAATTTCAAATCGACTTTCATCAAATGATTGCATGACAGCTTCTTCTAATAACATCGAAGTAAATAATTAACGGTTCACATTGGGTTGCTTTGGGGACTAGATCCGTACAGGTAGGCACATCAGTGACGGTAACTTGCCTATTATTGTTCTTACTATTAGACAAATCCAATTTGGAAATTAGATTTTTCAAATTAGTAAAAGTAGCAGTGTTTGATGATATTATGGATGTGCAGGATTGAAATTGATTCTGCAATAGATCCAACCTATCGACTACAAGTCTTATGTGAGACAAGGACTCGTCACGAGCAACAGGCAATGATGAGTTAGGAGTACACATAAATTCAGAGACATCATTCTGAAGGGTGCTTAATTTCGACTCAAACTGTATCGACTTCTTCATTACTTTGGAAAGGTCGTGCTGTATCATTTGGCAAGTTGAAGAGAGTTTATCGATATCGTCAATGCGAGTGCGCAAGTCGTCAATAATTTCGCCAATGTTGGATAATTTCTCATCAATAGCTTTTACTTTATTTGCCGTGAAAGACGAATCCACACTTAGAGTATCGTGGACAGTTTTCACTAGGTCAATATTAGGTGAAGTGAACTTCAAAAATTTCAGAATGTGACAAGGTTTAATGTCACAGCATTCTGAACATGTAAAGCTATTGCTCTCTATAGGCAACCTTATGCACAATCGATGAAATGAGCCGTCACACACTCCATCACAAGCGGTCGATGCAGTAACGCCCATTGCAATATGACAAAGGGAGCATACAATTGTTGCCATGGTGAACTTTAATTTTACAAAAAAAAAAAAAAATATACCAAACCGACAAAAAGCAGAAATGGACGTGCAAAATAGGCCCTTAGTATACATGAATTTTATACTAAATAAAAAAAACCTTTGAAATCTTTTCATTAAAAAAAAGAAAAAAAAGCTTTACTTTTCAAAAAAAAGAAAATAAAGCTTGAAAAAAATTAAATTCAAACCAAAAATTATAATTTTGTTGAAAATGGGATAAACTGGATGTTAGAATGTTAATGTTAATATTAAAAATTGATTTAATGTGTGTTAGTAAGTTACCTTTAGAAAATATAAATTTATTATTTGAATGTTAAAAGTTAGAATTATAAAAAATTAGTGTGTTAGAACAGTTACATGTCATACAATATTAATAGTTTTTAAATACAAAACTAAGCCACTAATTACACTTAAAACACAAAAAACAAGAATAAATAAAGGCAGAAAACACAAAACACGTCTACAGAACAGGACAGATTTCTGCTTTCGTTGTTGTTGTCATTTCAATTTGATTTTTAGCAGTTATACGTTTGTTTGATTTGTTAAGAACTGTTCCGTCTAGCGATAAAGATGCTGTAAAAGAAATGACTACACAAATTATGCGGCATTCCGCTTATGGAGCACCTTATCGATGGTCAACCAGAGATTTTGAGTTAAGTGACGCATTGGGTAGAAGTAAGTTTGGGCGTGTCTATTTAGCGAGGGAAAAGTCCAGTCATTATATAGTGGCAATGAAAATTATGTTTAAATCGGAATTACAAAAGGGACGCGTTGAACGTCAATTGCTTCGAGAGATCGAAATTCAGTAGCGGCTGAAGCATCCAAATATTTTACGTTTGTTAACATGGTTTCATGATGATAAAAGAATATATTTGGCTTTGGAAATAGCTTCGCAAGGAGAACTTTATAAGCATTTGAAAAATGCACCATTTCATAGATTCGATGAGCATCGTGCTGGGAAATATACATATCAAGTTGCTGATACACTTGATTATTGCCATTTAAACAATGTCATTCACAGAGATTTAAAACCTGAAAATATTTTATTAACATCCGAAGATAACATTAAACTGGCAGATTTTGGATGGTCAGCACATACAATGTCTAACAAACGTAAAACAATGTGTGGAACTTTAGATTATCTTCCTCCAGAAATGATAGATTCCCAATTTTATGATCAATGGTGTTTGGGTATTTTAATGTGTGAATTTCTAGTGGGTAGTCCTCCTTTTGAATCAGATGATTCGGAGGTCACTTACGCAAGAATTCGTTAATTAAATATTGTTTATCCAAAACATTTAACTATTGGTGCTAAAGATTTGATTTCACGTTTACTCCGTAAACCAAGTACTGCACGTATTTCTTTGGTGAACGTTATGTTACATCCTTGGATCAAGGAAAATATGAGAAAACCTAGTAGAGACACAATGGTGTCATTTAATAAGTATAAATATCTCATAATAATCATAAAATTATATTAATGACACATTTATTTTCAGCGATGTATCAAGAATCTGACTTATAGAAAAATTGCACATCAAGTGGACGTAAGCGTATTCCTCCCAACAAAGACATTTACGTTTTTGTGTGGTACATGGCTAATACCGAAACTTTTCGGGAAATTGGCAATTTTTTCAGCATACCAAAATCCACAGCATGGAATATAGTAATTAGAGTCGCTAAATGGATTGTGTCAATAGGACACTTGTATATTAAATGGCCTGTGGGTGATGAAGTTGCAACAACCACATTGCAGTTTCAAAAAAAAAACATTCCTAGTTTTATAGGAGCTATTGACTGCTCGCATATACGGATTAAAGCACCCCCTGAGAATAAGGAGTGTTATTTTAGGAAACAATAATATAGTATAAATTTACAAGCCGTTGTTGATGCCACTAGAACGTTTCTCAATGTTTCCTGCGGAGAACCGGGATCTTTGCATGACAGTAGGGTTTTGCGACGATCACAGCGCTATAGAAATGCGTTTGAAAGAGAAGCACAGTATTTTCCAAATAACACATTCCTATTTGGAAATTCTGCTTATCCATTGCTTACTTGGTTAGTGACTCCTTTCATAAAGGATCCTTAACAGATCAGGGAAAGTGTTTCAACAAATTGCATTCTTCCACCAGAATGCCAGTTGATAACGCATTTGGCCTTTTGAAAATGAGGTTTAGGAGACTGTTACATTTTACGGAACAAACACATGTAAATTTTGTAACAAATTTAATTATATGTGCATGTGTTTTGAATAATATATGGCTAACACAACACGATGAAGTGGAGGACATGGAGGAAATGGATGAAGAAATTTTAGACAATAATGACATTTCTAGAAGTCTCGATGATAAGCTTCAGCATTCAAATCGTAGACAATTATTAATGAATGAACTAATCCGAAGAAATGTTTTGAAAAGGACCAAATATTGTAAATATTTTGTAAAAAATTAGAAGTTTGAAATGTTTTAGAAATATAAACTCAAAACAAAATTTATTTTACTTTACTTACTTATTAAATTTGCCAAAATATTCATTTTTTCAGCATGCATTTTCCGCCTTTCTTCCATTTTTTCCACTCGAGCCTGTTTTTTTTCTTCTAAGTTTTTTTTCCATAAACTCTCTTCTCAACGCCAACTTTTCTTTATAATAAGCCGCCTTCGGCGTCAATCTTGTTCGCGTCTTCTTTGCGCTGTTGGTAACGATAGCCTTTTTCGGATTTTGATGAGGAGAGTTCCACGGGAGTGTCCATTTCTAACGTTTGTGTAGGAATATCGCCCATACACAATGTTGGCGCCGCGCTCATAACCGGATTGCTTCCAAAAATCTCATCCATAATTTCGTGGAATGGTGCTAAATTCGGAGAGGCGCCAGTACTTCTGTTGTTGTCCCGACTAGCTTTGTAAGCTCTCAGAAAACTTTTCAACTTTGCTTTTAAACAATCCACCGACGTACAGTGGCTCACTTTAATATTCGGACAAGCAAATATTACACTTACAAATCTATAGTTATAGTAGTAAAAGTAACTTTTTAAATACATTTTTTTTTATTATATCTGACACACCTTCTATTATTCAACTGCATAATATTAGACGAAAGAACCATTAAAATGAATTCAATACTTTCATAAATATCTCACAACCTCTCAAATCTACGCCACTTTAATATTCGGACAAAGTTAGTTTCATTTTTATTATTAACAAAAATTATACATAAAACTTAAAATTAGTATTTGGTTGGGTAACCCTTCTGCTTTAATACCATTTATAATCTCTTAGGCATCGATCGCACCAATTTTGTTGTGTATTCTGAACCAAACATAGCCCACTATTCCTGAAGAACTCGATTAAGCTGATCTTTGCTGCTAATGTTTCGTTTTCGAATTCTGGTATTCCATAGATTTTCTATTGGGTTTATGTCGGGTGACTGTGGAGGGGTTTCCAGAACTTTTGGACAATTATTGAGCAAATATTCAATAACAATATGCGCTTTGTGTTTAGGGTCATTATCTTGGTAACATTTAAAGTTGCTCAAAATTCTAAGCTTTTACGCGCTTTGTTTCAAATTGCTCCTTAAGATGCCCAAATATACTTGCTTATCCATTATTCCTTCGATGAAAACCAAATTTTTGACCCCGGCAGTTGACATATAACCCCATATGATTACTGATCCACCGCCGTGTTTAATCGCAGAATTTTAATACTCAACTCCTCATTGCGTTTCCTCCATACATTTATGCGACCATCACTTCTAAAAAGGTTAAACTTGCTTTCATCCGAAAAAAGCACCGTATCCCAAAAGCTCTGGTCCTTGAATTGGTACAAATTCGTAAAATTTAACCGCTTGTTTCTATTAATTTCGCTGATGCCCGATTTTTTCTTCGCAATACGTCCATTATATCCATTTTCTCGAATCGCCCTGCGTACGGTCTTCGCATTAATAATCTTCCCACTCTCTGCCATGGTGCACGAATTCTAGGGTTATCTTTCACTTTTCTCATAATCCAACGCTTATCGTGGTCGTTTAGTAACTTTGGTCGTCCTTTCTGAGGAATAGAGTTAATTCGCCTTTTCGTATCGTTTTATGATGTCGCCAACGGTGCTCTTGGGTAAATTGACAATTCCTGAAATTTGTCTGCATGTTTTCCCTTTAATATACAAGTAGTGGAAAATAACCAGTTGTCTTGGTCTAACGAAGAATTTTTGCCTTTTCGGTTCATTCTATTTTTAGCAGACATTTAATGTGACTTCATGAATTGCAAAATGTTAACTGATCCAATATAAATGAATGATGCTTGTTAAAATAAAAGTACGGTTAAATTGAATGACAGGTTACTGTGTTAAAAATTCATTCATATGCATTGTCCGAATATTAAAGTCGCGTAGATTTGAGAGGTTGTGAGATATTTATAAAAGTATTGAATTCATTTTAATGGTTCTTTCGTCTAATATTATGCAGTTGAATAATACAGGGTGTGTCAGATATAATTTAAAAAAAAAATGTATTTAAAAAGTTACTTTTACTACTATAACTATAGATTTGTAAGTGAAATATTTGCTTGTCCGAAAATTAAAGTGAGCCACTGTAGGTTGCTTCTACCATACAATAAATAAATTAATAAATTTATTTGAAATTTTAAATTAAATTAAAATAAAATTACCATTACATTCTGAGCCATTAAGTCTTCTAATACATTGGCCATTGCATGTTTCCTTTTCTTGAAATCTTCAAATTCCCGCTTTCTAGTTAAATATGCATTTAAAAATGCTGTAGTTTCTGGAATAGCCCAATGTCTTTTCATGCTTAAAATTTTAATTTTAATTATTATATGATATTATTAATACCCACAAATTGATGGTGAAGTTCGTCATTAAACGGTTTAATATTGATGTTTCTTATGAATCTTCGCTGCACAAAACTAATCGGACTGCTGATGTTCAACTTGAAATTTAATTTTTTCATATTGAATAAGAGATGTTTTTAGCTCATTAATGGTTCTTGCGCAATACAATAACATTTTATTGTATTCGGAATCTTCAATACCGCTAATAATGTATTGTATGATGTCAGCTTCTTCGATATCCGATAATGAGGGTATTTCGATCATGAACAATATACAGTGGTGTTCAATGAAATCCGGACACCTATCATTTTTCGATTTGAAGCGATTTTTTCCAAAGAAGTAGTGGTGCTCATTCGATGAAATAATTTTTTATATTACCTCAGCTAATATTCACTAAAAATATTATATGGTTCAATCAGTATTTTTGGTTTTATTCGAAAATTAAAAAAATTCATAGGAATTCAGATGATTTTTTGTAAATATTACGCTTATTAAGGTACAAAAAAAACATGTTATAAATAGATTCAATAAAATTTATCAATTGTATTTTGTACACACTAGTTGGAACCTCCTATTTAATATTTAGTATGACTGCCATTTGTCTTAATAACCGCTGTGCACCTGTGCTTCATGGAATTCATCAAATTTCAAGTGACGTCATCATAAATTTCATCCCAAGCACTTTGAATTTGCCGCTTTAGTCTTGTTGTATTTGGGGATTACCTTTACAGACTTTTTCTTCATAATAGCCCAGATATTTTCGATGGGATGAAGATCTGGGCTGTACGGAGGCCATTCCAATGTCTGAATATCGTTTTGGTTTAGGTAGTCTTTTACCTGAAAATAAAAAAAAAACGGAAATTAATAAAATTTCACAAAATGTTAGAACTGGATTTTCTTGAGGATTGTCCAATGGTTCTAAAAAAATAAATAAATACCTTTTCTGAAGTGCGTGCTGGCGCATCATCTTGCGGAAAGATGTACCTTTCAGTTTCAGCAAACAGCTCCAAAACTGACGCTTTCAGGTGACTCTCTAGGACATTTAAATACACATCTGCGGTTACTCTTCCATCTATAAACCCCAGATGACCTAAACCACTTACACTGAAACATCCCCAGACCATTACTCCTTCAGCTTTGTTGGGAATTTCCTGAATGCAGTTATCACTGAGGCGTTCTCCTGGCTTCCTTGGGACGCGTAGCCGCCCATCCCCGACATGTAGCTTAAACTTGCTTTCGTCAGAGAAGACTACTCTATTCCACATCTCTCGGGTCCAACTGGAATGTTCCTGGGCCCACCGAAGCCGAGTGATCTTTGATGAAACCTTTAAAGATGGCTTTTGGAGCGAGCAACGTGACCTTAGATTTGCCTCAAGTAACCTCCTCCGCACGGTTATCGCAGAAATTTCAGTTCCACTGGCTAAAGCAAGCTCCGCTTTCAATTTTGCGGAAGGTTTAAAGCGGTCTCGTTTGCAACGAAGGACCAGAAATTGGTCTTCTACTATGGTTGTCTTGCGTTTCCTTCCAGATCCTTTGGAGTGTTCTGTGGTCCCGGTATTTTTAAATTTTTTGATTAAATCAGCAACAGATGACTTCCCCCGTGATACTCTATCACTAATTTCCCGTACTGACAATCCTTCATGCCATAATACGATAATAACACTTTTTTCAGCATCACTTAATTTCGACATTTTTTTCATTTATTTAATGTTTTATGCTTATAACTTGACTTATCGATTGTTACTTAACTATTTTTTGAAATATACACTTACTACCTAAATCAAGTAACTAAATACTAAAAAAAAAAAGTGGGAGGGGATTAAATTTTGACCTGCACCATGCATTTTTTCCAGGAATTCAAAGTGTCCGGTTTTCATTGAACACCACTGTATATTGTTGGAATGTTTCGTCTGCTTTTTTCTTCCTTGTTTTCAATTTGTTGTGAATTTCGCCCTTTGTCATACGTTTCTTGAATTCTTTCAGAAGGGCATATTTTAACTCCGACCATGATCTTGCAATAATGGTCTGAAGAAATAACTTGGCTGTAGCAGTTAATAGACGATTTGCGAAAATGAGTTTTGAAATTTCATTCCATCTAAAAGCTTCAGCACTTTTTTCAAAATGTTGTACCCAATTTTGAATGCAATAATGATCATCTCCATTAAAATGTGGGATGGAATCTCCGACATCTCTAAGATTGAAATGTTGCCTTGTGCTTGTTTCACAAATTGTTGAAGAGATTTCTTTTCTTAATTCGTCAACTTCTTTTTTCTTGGCTAACATTTTTTTCAACTTAAGAATTTCATTATTAAGTTGTTCTTCTTCGTCACTTTCACTTCCACTATTATTACCGTTGATCGACGGTACTCTTTCACCATCGTTATGTTCTAAATGTGGCAAGAGTTCATCGAACTTCCAAAGCAGCTGTAGGGGTGGTGCGCACAGCCCCAGAGATACCTAAGCATGCCAACCTTTGCAGTTTTTGTAGCTTTAACTGAGCAGATTTCTGTTCAGTTTCTGGGCAGCATAGGTTATAATGGGCCTGACAATGGAAGTTTAAATCCAGTGTGTAATTTTGGGTTGAAGACCCCAAGTACCGTCTACCAGACTTCTGCAGGTCCATAAAGCTATTCTCGCTTTATTGATGACATTATGCTAGAATAGTAGCTATAAACTTAAATCTAAAAATTCATTTTTCTTACAACTAAAATCCATCTAAAGCTAAGATCACACACTGCAACTTTTGTTGCAATGCAGCATAAAAAGATGCGAAACTAGAGTGCTGTAAAGTGTGAACAGCATTGCAACACAAAAAGTTGCGATTCTTTTTTGCTGCATGACTAGATTATTTTATTGCATGCAACCTGAAAAGTTTCAACGTGTGAATAGCAAAAAACAAAGTTGCATATGCAACAAAAAATGTTAAAATGGTTGAAACTTTTGCTGCATGCAAGTTTTTTGACAGTTCAGTGTTATTGTTTCTGATAAGTTTTAAAAATGTAATGAAATTCACATGAGAATATCCTTTTTTTATTATGGGTTTCAGTTTTTCCAAAAGATAATCAAAATCAGATGCTGATATTTACAAAAAATGTTTAAAAAATAACACGTAATTCGCGTAATAAATTATGAACAAATCCGTACTGTTCACGTTATTTTATCCATTTTTTAACCCAGCATTTTCTTTTACTTTTTTGACGCCTTCGTCTTTCTTTTCTCAACAAAATAAGAGCTAAACAGGCAACAGCTTGTTCTTCTTCGCCATAAAACATATTTTATTTCAATAAATTAAATGCTAAAATCAAAACAAAACGTCAAATTTTGAACACTCGCGAAAAAACTCCAAGGAGGTTGCAAGCAATAATAGCTGCACGCTATGTGTGAACACCTCTGCAACTTTTTTTTAAAGGTTGCAGCATTTTTTGTTGCAGCAGCATAAAAACTTCAGATTGCGCGCCACTTTTGCTTACATGTGTGAACAAGACTCGCAACTTTTGCAGCTGCAACCAAAAAAACCCTGATGCAAAAGTTGCAGTGTGTGATCTTAGCTTTATGGTGCCTGCATATGCTAAGGACAAAAAAAAATAGAAAAAGAAGACTACGTAACTAGGAACAACATTATACAACCCTTTAAAACGTCGCCGACCCCTAATATAACAGAAAGGAATAGAATGAAGGTGGGCAGGCAAGCAAACAAAAAAAAAAAAGAAAAAGAAAAAAAATATAATAAAAGGCAATATAGAAAAATAGAAAATCTTCAGCTCAGGAAAAAGGTGTAAAGACCTTACGAACTCGAAACAAATGGACTTAAATTCATGAATAGTACGTGCTGAAGTCACACTAACGGGAAGTCGGTTCCAAATCCGTATAGACCGTACAAAGAATGAAAGTTCCCCGATACGGGTACGAAATAGCGGTAAAACCAAGTTTCCGACCCTTATGGACTGGCAAAACTTTAAATGCGAGTGCAAGTAAGACAGAGTTTGGAAACGAATGATTTTAAATAATAGGAAAACTGTACGAAAATGAAACCACCATGCAAGACTGCAACAAATGAATTCTGTAACATGACTGGAAACATGCGCCCGCCACGGCCGGTGATACACAAATCTGATCATGGCATTAAAACAGAGACGAAATTTGTTAAAAGATGCCATCGTACAACCAGAAAAAATTTCACTGCCGTAAAGAAAATATGGCATTATTAGGCCACGAGCGAGCTTAAGCTTTAACTGGGAAGGCAATGGATAATTAATAGAATTAAGCTTCCGGAGGCCAAAAAAGACTTTCTTAGAGATAGTAGCAAAGTGGTTGTCCCAGCAAAGAGTCTCGTTCAGGGTAATTCCCAGGCTTTTGACATTTTTGACCCATTGAATAGCTGAGTTATTAACTATTAATTGATTAAGCTTACTGGCTATTGGCACTTTCCAGAAGACGATTGCTTGAGATTTAAGCGGGTTAAGAATAAGTTTGTTTGTACTAGCCCAGCGAGAGATAGACTCCAAATCCGAGTTAAGTTCATCAATGCATTGAGGAAGATAATCCAACGCCGAAGAATGGAGTACCTGTACATCATCCGCAAATAAATGCACAACTGAACTACGTACCACCAAAGGTAGATCATTGATGAGCAAACTAAACAGAAGCGGTCCAAGAATAGATCCCTGTGGGACTCCTCTGTGTAGAGCCCGAAAGGCGGACATGGTTCCACCTAGTGAAACGCACTCAGACCTGCCAGAGAGGTAAGAATATATCAAATTGCAGGATACACTGGAGAAAGAAAACTGGGATTTAAGTTTAGCACAGAGTAAAGCGTGGTCTATTGTGTCAAAAGCTTTCGAGAAATCTAGTAGAGCAAGTACAGTGGGTCGCTTATTATCCAAATTTCGTCTAACAGTTTCCGTAACGCCTAGCATTGCCGTAATTGTACTATGGTGTTTTCTGAAACTCGACTGGTTGAGAGAAAGAAGATTCTTAGACATAAGAAATGCATCAATCTGTTTTTTAATTAAGACTTCGCAGACTTTGGAGAGTGATGGTAGTATGGTAATTGGTCTGAAATCTGCCTTCGTTAAACTCTACTTAGCGAAAGGAATTATTTTACCAAGTTTCCAACCAGATGGGAAAGTTGAAGTAGTAAAAATAGTATTCATAACGTACAACAGATGATTTTGGAAGAAGGGCAAAATGGATTTGACAAAGTTTAAAGGAATATCATCGATCCCAACGGCATTTGACTTAACCTGGAACACAGCAGACCATAGTTCATCAGCGGAAACATGGCAAAAGGAAAAAGTCGGGACATTCTCTGGAAGCAAATCATCAGATTCACTTGAGTACCACATGATGTAAGAACAAAGAAGTCATTAAATTGATCTGCGGAAATGTCCAAAAAATCGTTAGTGCTTTAATCATTGGTAATTCCAACGTTCCTAATTTTACGCCATAAAACAACAGGAGGTTGGTTCGCTGAAAAATATTTTGAGGCGAAATTTCTTTTTGCAGTTTTGATAAGCTGAGTAACTTTATTTCTGTATGTCTTAAAAGTAATCCACCTAGCATCCTTTTCGCTGTGATTAATGGATTCATAGTACGATCTAAAGGCTAAGTCACGCAATTCCTTCGCTCTAGTCATATTACTGTGATACCATTGGCTCGAGGCAGATGCGAACGTTTTTGCTCTAATTGGGACATGCGAGTTGAAAAGCGAAAGTAGGCGGTTGTTTAATAACGAAAACTGTTCGTTAACGCAATTAGTCGTATATAATCCACTGAAATCCCAAGCCAAAGTGTCAGACATCAAAGCAGCGAAATTCACACTCCCTATAGTCACGGTAAAAAAGGTGTTGCTTCCAGAAGTGCGATGTTGAAAAACAGTGGTAATGTGAATCAGAGCATGTTTAGATAATCCAGGCACCCAGAACTGGTCAGAATACGTAATATTATCAGTACATGAAACAACAAAGAAATCAAGCAGTGATTGACTATTATGATGAACATCAAAGTGAGTTGGCTGAAAATTATTATGAAGAATACTGCACCCAAAGGTGCCAAAAAACGAAGACACGAGTTCAACGTGCTTGCATTAAGTAGATTTGTGTTGAAATCACCCATAATATAGATATACTGGTAGCTCGAAGCCAAACAGTTCAGGGAACTTCCAGCGTGGAAATATCCCCTGTTGGACAATATACAACACCTGCTAACAAACGTCCAATACCGACAGACACCTCGATAAATAAATACTCAGATGTGGGGTCGTCTGAACTTGACACAACCTTATACTTATAGTTATCTGCCATATATAAAGCTACACCACCACCTCTTCTATTTTCGCGATCGTTGCGAAGTATTTTGTAGCCTGGGATAGTAATAGCTGCGTCAGATACATGGGACTTTAGCCAAGTGTCAGAAACGCCAAAAGCAGCAAACGCAGAATTTATGAGAATAAGTCTCAGCTCATCAGTTTAGACGAATCATAACCTGGCTTCAGGCTTTGAGCATTAACAAGGCCGATTTTAAAAGAATCAGTGCTACTACCCGCCGTAGACCCACCTATTTTAGCCATTAAGAAAGTAGTAATAATGATAAAAATTAAGATAATACACGATAAAAATTAAAACAAAAAAAAAAAATCCAAAAAAAATAAAAAAAAAATAAAATAAAAAAAAAAGCAGCATAATGATGTGCAATAACATTTAAATGTTAGTAATAAAATTGAGAATATATACAGCAAGAATTATCAAACATATTGTATAATCAGATATCAATAAGATCATCTTCCGAACTAGCTTTCAAGGTGGTACGATTTAACTTAGTGATAATAATGTTTTTAGCACTTGCTGCAAAATGCAGTATTCGCTTCTCCTCCTTCATCTTAACACACAGCTTTTTCAAACGATAGATTTGATTCGGTAGATTATCGTTAAAATAAATGCGAGCCTGAATGTTGGTATCAATAATATCTGACAGCCTGATGTTCATATTTTTAACGTAGTTGGACATTACCTTATCTCGCAATGCAATTGTTTGGCATTTCACCAAGATACATTGTTTCAGATTTGGAAGGCGAATGCATAGCAAAATTTCTTCATCTCGTATAGTCATGCCCAATACAGATACAGCCTTGATGAATGCTGTCTTGATGTTTTGTACATTTTCTGGAACCACAGTAAGAAGAATGTCGTGCCTCCTATTGAGACCCTCAGCTTTATCAATGAAATTTTCAAATCTATTAATTCGGCTTATTAAATTGGCATTATTAATTTTGTCAACACTCGAACTAACAGCGTCAACCTTGACTGATAAGTCAGAAACTTTTGATGAGAGCTCGGTCAGTACAGTAGACACAGCTTCAGCCACTTCCTTCTTAAGTTCCTTTAGAATGCTAACCTTGACGTCACTAACTATTGATTTCAGCAATTCCTTATCACCGGCAACTAGATGATTGCTCATTGCATTGCATTTTACACAAAACCATTTAAAATTAGCCTTGCTAGTATGGAGGAATCTAAACTCATCATCCGTTAGACCAGCACATTTTACGTGAAACCATTCTTGACATCCATCGCATCCTACAGCCTTGCTTTCTGGTACAATAGTATGACAATCGAGGCGATTGTAAGACTTATTTCTTGGCATTTCTAATAATAAATTTGGAAAACTTCACACTTATGAACACCAACCAGGCTTCAATTTTTATCATGCAAGTTTTATAATGCAAATAATATTACAGGCCACAATTAATCCGCGTTATCAAATCCACGTTTTAATTTAGGTTTAGATGCGGAAAAATTCAAATGAAATTCTAAATAAACCAAATTATTGAACAATAGACCACTTTTTCCTTTGCAATATGCTAGTTATTTCAATTTAAACCTGTGATACCCTATTACAGTTATAACGGAATGCACTAAACAGTATAACATCAAGCCATATGCCAGAGAGGTAAGAATATATCAAATTGCAGGATACACTGGAGAAAGAAAACTGGGATTTAAGTTTAGCACAGAGTAAAGCGTGGTCTATTGTGTCAAAAGCTTTCGAGAAATCTAGTAGAGCAAGTACAGTGGGTCGCTTATTATCCAAATTTCGTCTAACAGTTTCCGTAACGCCTAGCATTGCCGTAATTGTACTATGGTGTTTTCTGAAACTCGACTGGTTGAGAGAAAGAAGATTCTTAGACATAAGAAATGCATCAATCTGTTTTTTAATTAAGACTTCGCAGACTTTGGAGAGTGATGGTAGTATGGTAATTGGTCTGAAATCTGCCTTCGTTAAACTCTACTTAGCGAAAGGAATTATTTTACCAAGTTTCCAACCAGATGGGAAAGTTGAAGTAGTAAAAATAGTATTCATAACGTACAACAGATGATTTTGGAAGAAGGGCAAAATGGATTTGACAAAGTTTAAAGGAATATCATCGATCCCAACGGCATTTGACTTAACCTGGAACACAGCAGACCATAGTTCATCAGCGGAAACATGGCAAAAGGAAAAAGTCGGGACATTCTCTGGAAGCAAATCATCAGATTCACTTGAGTACCACATGATGTAAGAACAAAGAAGTCATTAAATTGATCTGCGGAAATGTCCAAAAAATCGTTAGTGCTTTAATCATTGGTAATTCCAACGTTCCTAATTTTACGCCATAAAACAACAGGAGGTTGGTTCGCTGAAAAATATTTTGAGGCGAAATTTCTTTTTGCAGTTTTGATAAGCTGAGTAACTTTATTTCTGTATGTCTTAAAAGTAATCCACCTAGCATCCTTTTCGCTGTGATTAATGGATTCATAGTACGATCTAGAGGCTAAGTCACGCAATTCCTTCGCTCTAGTCATATTACTGTGATACCATTGGCTCGAGGCAGATGCGAACGTTTTTGCTCTAATTGGGACATGCGAGTTGAAAAGCGAAAGTAGGCGGTTGTTTAATAACGAAAACTGTTCGTTAACGCAATTAGTCGTATATAATCCACTGAAATCCCAAGCCAAAGTGTCAGACATCAAAGCAGCGAAATTCACACTCCCTATAGTCACGGTAAAAAAGGTGTTGCTTCCAGAAGTGCGATGTTGAAAAACAGTGGTAATGTGAATCAGAGCATGTTTAGATAATCCAGGCACCCAGAACTGGTCAGAATACGTAATATTATCAGTACATGAAACAACAAAGAAATCAAGCAGTGATTGACTATTATGATGAACATCAAAGTGAGTTGGCTGAAAATTATTATGAAGAATACTGCACCCAAAGGTGCCAAAAAACGAAGACACGAGTTCAACGTGCTTGCATTAAGTAGATTTGTGTTGAAATCACCCATAATATAGATATACTGGTAGCTCGAAGCCAAACAGTTCAGGGAACTTCCAGCGTGGAAATATCCCCTGTTGGACAATATACAACACCTGCTAACAAACGTCCAATACCGACAGACACCTCGATAAATAAATACTCAGATGTGGGGTCGTCTGAACTTGACACAACCTTATACTTATAGTTATCTGCCATATATAAAGCTACACCACCACCTCTTCTATTTTCGCGATCGTTGCGAAGTATTTTGTAGCCTGGGATAGTAATAGCTGCGTCAGATACATGGGACTTTAGCCAAGTGTCAGAAACGCCAAAAGCAGCAAACGCAGAATTTATGAGAATAAGTCTCAGCTCATCAGTTTAGACGAATCATAACCTGGCTTCAGGCTTTGAGCATTAACAAGGCCGATTTTAAAAGAATCAGTGCTACTACCCGCCGTAGACCCACCTATTTTAGCCATTAAGAAAGTAGTAATAATGATAAAAATTAAGATAATACACGATAAAAATTAAAACAAAAAAAAAAAATCCAAAAAAAATAAAAAAAAAATAAAATAAAAAAAAAAGCAGCATAATGATGTGCAATAACATTTAAATGTTAGTAATAAAATTGAGAATATATACAGCAAGAATTATCAAACATATTGTATAATCAGATATCAATAAGATCATCTTCCGAACTAGCTTTCAAGGTGGTACGATTTAACTTAGTGATAATAATGTTTTTAGCACTTGCTGCAAAATGCAGTATTCGCTTCTCCTCCTTCATCTTAACACACAGCTTTTTCAAACGATAGATTTGATTCGGTAGATTATCGTTAAAATAAATGCGAGCCTGAATGTTGGTATCAATAATATCTGACAGCCTGATGTTCATATTTTTAACGTAGTTGGACATTACCTTATCTCGCAATGCAATTGTTTGGCATTTCACCAAGATACATTGTTTCAGATTTGGAAGGCGAATGCATAGCAAAATTTCTTCATCTCGTATAGTCATGCCCAATACAGATACAGCCTTGATGAATGCTGTCTTGATGTTTTGTACATTTTCTGGAACCACAGTAAGAAGAATGTCGTGCCTCCTATTGAGACCCTCAGCTTTATCAATGAAATTTTCAAATCTATTAATTCGGCTTATTAAATTGGCATTATTAATTTTGTCAACACTCGAACTAACAGCGTCAACCTTGACTGATAAGTCAGAAACTTTTGATGAGAGCTCGGTCAGTACAGTAGACACAGCTTCAGCCACTTCCTTCTTAAGTTCCTTTAGAATGCTAACCTTGACGTCACTAACTATTGATTTCAGCAATTCCTTATCACCGGCAACTAGATGATTGCTCATTGCATTGCATTTTACACAAAACCATTTAAAATTAGCCTTGCTAGTATGGAGGAATCTAAACTCATCATCCTTTAGACCAGCACATTTTACGTGAAACCATTCTTGACATCCATCGCATCCTACAGCCTTGCTTTCTGGTACAATAGTATGACAATCGAGGCGATTGTAAGACTTATTTCTTGGCATTTCTAATAATAAATTTGGAAAACTTCACACTTATGAACACCAACCAGGCTTCAATTTTTATCATGCAAGTTTTATAATGCAAATAATATTACAGGCCACAATTAATCCGCGTTATCAAATCCACGTTTTAATTTAGGTTTAGATGCGGAAAAATTCAAATGAAATTCTAAATAAACCAAATTATTGAACAATAGACCACTTTTTCCTTTGCAATATGCTAGTTATTTCAATTTAAACCTGTGATACCCTATTACAGTTATAACGGAATGCACTAAACAGTATAACATCAAGCCATATGCTTTTGAGAAAGAGACCAAAAACTTATAAAAACCAATAAAAGACAAAAATAAAAAGAATTTATCAGCACTAAATTAGATTTTGATTTTTAATTTGAAGAAATTATCGAAACAACTATGTAAAGTAAAAATTGAACCGAGAGCAGGAGAAATACGTCTATTCACTAGAACGATTCATATCGTATATCATATATCATATCGTATATAAAGGTGGCTATGTTAATTTGTCATCTAGGGTTACCCCTAAGAATTTAACTTCATTACTAAAGCTAATGGTTTGGCCAAAAAGAGTAGGTTTAATAAGATTTTCCCTTTTCCTTCTTCTTGTGAAGTTAACTACGACGCTTTTCTTGGGGTTGATGTTGAGTCCCACTTCTAAACACCATGCTGCAACTAAATTTAGTGCGTGCTGCATGATGCTTGAGATAGTGTCCTCAAACTTTCCCCTGACTATAATGACTATGTCATCTGCATAGCCTTGGGCTTGTATGTCAGCATTCGCTAGCTTAAGCAATAGTTCATCTACTAAAATCGACCACAGTATGGGCGGCAGTACCCCTCCTTGTGGACAAGCCTTGCACACCGAAACCTTTAGTGTTTCCTGTGCCATCGTGGATTTTATAAGCCTGGTTTGGTAGAAGTTGATTCAAGTTGAGAGTTAACGTCACCTTGCTCAACTATTATAGAGTCTGGAAAGTGGGTTTTAGCTAAAAGTTCTAGCGTTTCTTTACAGCCCTTAGTAACTGAGCCGTCAGGTTTTTCTAACAATCCTATCCTATTAGTGTGGCCGTTTTGATAACACAGATGCTCTTTTGGCTCTTCTGTTTTCAAGGTTGTACTCAATTAGGGAGTTTTTATACGGTTCCCAGCCACCATTTATTTCGGCTTTATTGAAAAGCTTTCTTGTCCTGGCTCGCATTGCAATAAGTTTGCTGTTCCACCAAGGGACCTTGCGATTGCTTTTGCGAGCTTTTTCAGGACAGGAATGATGGTAGGCATCTATTATTACCTGCGAAGTTTGTCAGAAGCTAGTTCTATACTTATGATATCTTTGACATTTGGTTTGAAATCATCCAAGCTCTCCTTGAGATGCTGATTATAATCATCCCAATTAGTTGAACTTGGTTGCCTAAATGTTTCAGATGCTACTTTACAAGATTCAATATTGAACCTGATTTGTCTATGATCGGACATAGATGTCTCCTGAGAGACGTGTCAGTCATATATTTTGATATTGATAAAAGGAGTACCTAGAGTTAAATCTAGGACTTCCTGCCTAATTTTATTTATAAATGTCGGCCTATTGCCCCTATTTAAGATCTCTAGGCTATTACTATTTGAAAATGTTTGAACTTTTTTAAATGCGAGAAAATGAAACTAATGAATTTAATGATTTTAATGACGAATATATGACCAATAAAATGTGTCGACTGCTGATGACGAATGATGAATTTTACAAAAAATATAGATGAATTCGATTAACTGTTGAATTTCACGAAATGTAGATCATTTCGATTAATTGCTGAAGACGATTATAAAAATAGCAAGAACGCAATGATGAATGCAATTCTAACTCAAACCAATGAAAATTCCGAAAATGTTGAAGACGATAAAGAAAAATGAAAAGATTGTTCCCAACTAAAATGATAAACTGCAATATAAATTAGTTTATTATGTTTAATTTTTAATCAAATCCGGTTTCGAAGGACCATGAAAATGTTTGAACTTTTTTAAATGCGAGAAAAAGAAACTAATGAATTTTTTCTATTGATCAAAAGTAAACTTTATTACAATTTTATATTTTTACTGCACAAATTATGAAAAGTGAACTAATCTCTTCCCATGTAAAATGATTTCTCGTTTTAATAAATTTTGAACAATGAGTATTTGAACGAAGATAAATTCAAGCGGTAAATTATACCAAATACAATTAATTCCAATTAATGGCATAAACACAATGATAACAAAATTAATGCAGGTCTCCAACACTATTAATAAATTCGAGAAGATACTCACCCCTATCATTAATGTTTGAGCTTCCCCATATAGTATGGTGCGCATTTGCATCACAACCAAGTAGAAGCTGTTTGCTGTTCAGCTTACAGAAGTTCACGAGGTCTTTCAGATCGTCGGAGACAGGGTTTGATGTGTCACCAGGAAGATAGGCTGAGCATTAGATTATCTCTATACTACCCCCCTGGGATGGTATATTCACCAGTGCTGCTACCAGATCTTTCGTACAGTACCTTGAAATGGGAAGATATTTAATGCCCTTTTTAAACATAATGCATACTCTGGGCTTGCCAAGGCCAACAGAATTATATAATAACTCACCTGTAGTTAGTCCTCTTATCTGGTCCTTTTGTAAGTAAGGCTCCTGGATAAGAGCTACCTCCAAGTGATTCTTGCTAAACCTACTGGCTAAAACTGCCGAGGCTGTTTTGGCGTGTTGTAGGTTTATCTGGATACACTTGAAAATGCCAATGACTACTTACTGGTATTTACAGTACCTTCCTCCAGCATAATCTGTTCTGTTGGTTGTTTAGGTAAAGCTGCTGAAGTCACGGTTGCCTCCGGTAGGGCATTATGTCTCCTAACCTTTGACGTTACAATCTTGGTGCTTATCTTGCTCCCTTGATTACTGGTGTTCCTACCAGTGACTTTCATTATTTGGAAGGGAGAGAAGTTCAGGTGTGGACGATATTTCAGCTTGTCCAGTATTGCCTCAGAGGCACTGTCTATGCTGACGATAAATGTCTGTCCGCCATTACTTTCTGGCACCGCTTTTAAGGCCCCTATAAAGTCACCTTGAACCACCTTCAACTTCGCACCTTCCCACGGCTTAAGAGACTGTTCAAGCTTGAGAAGCCAGTCCCTAGTATCTTTGTCATTGCAATGGATCGACAGCCATCCTGCTGTTTTTTGCGATGCAGCTGAGAATTGTGGGTGTGACCCATTTTCTTCATCTAGCTTATCGATTTCATCCAACAGAGCTACTTTTATTTTTTCAAGCTCATCCGTTGACAGCGTCTGTTCTGGATGTAGCGCATGAATAATAGCTTCCCTTTCACCGGCAACAACCTGATTGAAGGGCAACTTGAAAGGGACAGATTTTGAGTTGTCATGTTTGCTCTTACTCTCAATCTGTCTCTTAGCAGTTTGCGGCTCATCTCTTTTGATACTGGACGTGCTAGGCTTTGGGTTGATATGCGTACTCTTATCCTCTACCTGCCTTCCGTTATCATTAGAGAACTTGCTCTGCTTTGATGGCGCTTGTTCGGGTGTGCTACCATCTGATCTGCCTCTTTCCCTCACGTCTTCTCGACCTGAGTTTGTTTTTGAAGCTTCTTGATTGGAACTCTTTTGTTCCTTATCAGGTCTGGAAAGTGTCGAGGGCCTCTCTCGTTCCGCTTTCCTCGTTTCTTCAGGCGCCATGCCTTTCGTAATCATGGCTTTGATGCGTCTTTTAGATGCACCTGAAAAATAATCAAATTTGTGTTTGAGTGCCAGTTTGCCAAGTGCTTCTGCAGCTTCGTCAAGAACTGGCAAAGGTTCCTTACGGGCGCAAGGCTAGATACAATGGGGTTGCGCCTGGTGCCCCAAGGAGACCGTTAGCGATATCGATTTTTAACACCTGATATCATTCAGCCCTCAGCACGGTTACTTAAACACCTTGGCTTTAGTGTTTGGTGGGACTACTGTCAATGTGCGCTAGGAAAAGAATTAAGGGTATAAGAGGGTAGGCGACTGTCGGCTACGTAAACGCATTGCCCAGAGCGAACCCGTGTGGTGGACGTGTCACGCATTCTTGGAGGTCTTCGCCACTCACTCCCTGGTTTCTACTAATAACAGTTCGTAAAAAATTCCTTAAGTTTTAATAAAATTGTTTTATTATAAAACTTATGGTGTTATGAGAGCAAAAAATAGTTATTCCTCTCTTCAAAAAAGGTTCTATAACCCGTTTATACCTTGTCGAGGATAAATATTACCACATTTCTTAATGTTTTGTTCACAGCAAAGTGTAACTAATAATAAAGTCGCGAAACTTCCTATCCTTACCGTACCGCCGTTTTTCAAATTTTGCCTGTTCTTTTTCAAACAATTTTCTATCCACTGCTGGCATAGATAGAACTAAAAATTGTACATACGGGTGAAAGAGAAACATGATGTTATCTGATTTTTAAAAAAATACCACATTTTCGTTATTTTTTTGTTCGAAGAATTGATCCCAAGATGGTGTTGCCATTAATGTATTTTTTTTAACGGACTGCTTAACTTTTTTAAAAAATGATGAAAATCTTTAATAAACGAGTTACTATTTAAATAAATCCGCACTCTAATAAATAAATTTAACAAATTATTACACTATGGTTCACAGATTATATTTGACTTTTTTTGGAATTTCGGTTTAAAATTATTTTTTATTTTAACACATATTATAATGTAATGAAAATAAAAATAAAATGTCTTTTTAGACTCACAGTTTTAACAATTGTTTTATTGGACGCGTTTCGACTCTATTTTAAGAGCCATCATCAGCGCAAACTAAAAAACAATAAAGTTTATTACAAATTTTATACAATTTTTAAGGAATAATGAGAAAAATTACCAATGATTTTAATTTACAACACTTAAAGAATACATTAAAAATTACGTTAAAAATACGTTAAAATCTTTTCAATATAATGTTGGAAAGGATTTTTTGGTTTCTCAAATAAAACAACCGTTTGATTATTCTTGATATTTATTACACTATTTGGTTATTTCTATTTCTTTTTATATATTGGATAGTTTTGGAACACAGAACTTAGCTTCTTTAAATTTAAAATATTCGACGAGAGAATTTAGGTGAGGTTTTCTTCGCTATTAGAATGTGACTGCCGTTTGAAGAAATAATTATTATTTATTTCTTATCTAAAAATGCATAATTGCATTTTTATAAAGATGCGCGAGAAATACAAAAAAAAACTTTTATTGAAATATGAATATTTCAATAATAGAAATATGAATATTTTATTTGTCTGGGCGGATGTCGCGTAATGCAATATTATTTTATATTTAAAATAACTGAAAATACGAAATAAGCGATTTCATGAGAACTAGAAAAAATAACGGAAAATATATGGATCGCTTTACAATAATTTCGTGAGAACTGGTAAAAGGTAAGAATCGCTTTACAACATTCCCGCCGTTATATTTGAAAATTGTACCTAGGATTGGTGCACTTTTCAACATTAGAAGTGGATGTATTCATTTCAGCTTCTACTTTTTTATTTAAATTTTGCTCGAGTTCAATTTCTGTGTTCCTTCTTCTTTGTTTATAAAATTTACAATTTTTATGTTTTATATATAGCATATATCAAAATTAACAAACTTATTATAAAACTTATAGAATATAATGAATAAAAATTAGTATAGTGATTTTTTAAAGTTTTTAAATGAATGGTTTTTTGTTTTACTTTTTCTATGTTATCACTAATTTTATTTAAATTTTTGATTTGGTTAGAAATTGTGAATGATTTAGAACTTACATTTAAATTTTTTAATTCTTCTAGATTTAATTCCAAATCGATAGTTTCATACGTATTAATAATGTTTGTGAAATGATCCAATGTGCTGTTGCTAGAATATTCGGTTTTAGAATTTAGTATAAGAAATTTTGTATGCACCTTACAGCCTGGTTTGATTTTTAAAATTCCAATATCAGTTAATTCTAATGCTGTATTGAAATCTTTACAATTTATTACTAGGTGTTCTTTAGTTGGTATTATAAATAGCCATGAATTTTCTTTTGCCATAGATAAATTGAATTGTCCAAATGAGTTAAACCCGTTACACAAGTTTTAGGAAAACTCGATACTGGAGAAAATAAGGTCATTTCACAAGCACTATTAAGATGAGAAATTGAAATTGGGAATAATTGTTCGCATACATAATTATTTTTATACAATTTTTGCCATTTATTTAATTCTTCTTCAGTATATAGAAAGTAATACTGTTTAACAGAATCAATTACAATAAAAGGCTTTTCTGGAACTATTAATGCATAGTTCTTATTTTTAATTAATTTCGGTATGCTAGTTATTTTGGAAATATTGTATAAATGAGAACTTATAAGTGGTATTATTATTAAAAATTTTAATTGATTATTACTATAATAGACATGTGTCTCAATTAATTTATAATATCCTTCGATATTTTCTATTTTTGCTGCAAGTGGTAATCTTAGATCATTTGACAAGTGTGTTTGAATTTTAATAATTTCAGTTAACATCGTATTTGTATCTAATACATATGGATGTAAGATTCCACGAGAAGCTGAAGTTATAATATCTACAATACGTGATTGAGAAATTGAAAAATTGTCAGCTAACATTATAAAAGTAGAAAAAATTTCTGTTAATGTAGCTATTGAGCTAGTTACAAATTGGGTATAAATAGTATAATTTTGTAGTTGATTTATTTTATACACGATTTTATCTATTTTTCCTTCTAGCTCGTACACATGGTTTGCTGTAATGTTAAATTGATTTAGAGTGGATTCATAAACGCTAATTCGTTCTTTTAATAAATTTTGAAAGTTATTTTCATTTTCTTCTAATGATTTAATTCGCTCGTCATAATATACAGCGTCATTATTATCTAAAGTTCCAAAAAGTTGTTTTGCTACTGTGCCTACTATATTTAAAAGACCTCGTTTTTGTATAAGATTTCGTTCTGATCCTAAGAGATTACTTATTAATTTGTTCTGTATTTGTATATTATGAATACTTTGATTCATTTGCGTGACGTAGTGTGAACATTCCTTAAGGCTAACATTTTTCTTATGTAAGTCGTTGCAAATTATTTCTATTCTTATCATATAAGAATTTATTTGCTTATATTGTAGTTTTATTCCGTCAAAATTAGTATAAATTAATAGTTTCCATTTGTCGTTATATAAATTTAGTTGTCCGATATGTTCATAAAATAGTCCTGTTTCGTTGTATAAATTTTGTATAAAATAAGGCTTGTCTGCATCTTGAGCAAGGTTTATGTCACAGAATAAAAAGATTATAAATAGTTTAGTAAGAATAAACATTTTCAGAACCTGAAATTGAAATTAAACAGAAAATAATTTTAGTCGATTGTTATGAACAATGGTAGGTTTATTTTTAATTAGAATGGTAGAATTAACACCAGAAGTAGAAATGATTTCAAATGGGCCTAACCATGAAGGCAATAATTTTTTACTTTTTCCCTTATATGTTTTTTCGTCTTTTAATAGAACGGAATCGTTAACTTTAAAATTATTAGGATTAATCTTTTTATCATACCAAATTTTAGATATTTCCTTATTTTTTATAAGGTTTTCTCGAGCTATTTCATGACAATGTTGTAGTCGAGCTTTTAATTCGTTAGAAAAAATATCATAATTATAACAAATATCTGGAGGCTTTTTTACAGAAGTTGGAATATCTGCCTTACGACCAAACATTAGTTCGAAAGGAGTAAAATTAGTAGAAGAATTTGGTGTTGTATTGTGAACAAAGACTGCGTACTTTATCCACGTATCCCAATCAGTTTGTGATCGGTTTATATAGCATTTTAGATAGTCATTAAAACTTCGATGACTTCGTTCACAGGATCCATTAGATTGAGGACGATATGCTGTAGTTTGTAATTTGGAAATTTTTAAGAGTTTGCATGTTTCTTTGAGAACTTGGCTTAGAAAATTTTGACCTTGGTCTGTAAGTACGAATTTAGGAGTGCCATATTTAAATATGATTTCTGTTACAAACACTTCTGCTATTGTTTTAGATTCTTGGTTTGGTATAGGTATGGCATCTGCGTATTTAGTAAGGTAGTCTATCACACTAAGTAAATATTTATTGTCATTGTTTGTCATCGGATATGGTCCTACAATGTCTAGTGCAATTTTTTCAAATGGAAATTTAGCAGTTGAAGTAATAACCATAGGTTCTCTTGTATATTTAGTAGTTTTATTTTTCTTACAAGTTTCACAAGATTTAATAAATTTCTTTACGTCACGATACATGCTTCGTCATTTATGATATAATTTAATTCGTTTGAATGTTCTATTGACACCGTTGTGTCCACCTGTGGGATTCACATGAAATTCTGTAAGAATATTTGCTATTTCTTCTTTTGTTAAATTTGCATTATAATTATTATGATAGATAGTGTCTTGAAAAATATAGCGTAACATTGTACGTAGTTGTTCATATTTTAGATGTTGATAGAAGGAAATTTTAAAAGGATTGTGCAAATAAATCTCTGTAATGTTTTTGTTCAAAAGATATAATTTCAGACTTTTGAATGTTTCGAAGAAATTTTCGTAAGTTGCTTGATTTTGTCTAGAAGAAGCAATTAAATAGATTGTATGTTTGCCATCTTCTACAAAAGGAATTATAGTGGCTGTGTTTGTTTATTCATTCCGAAATAGGAATAGAATAGAGAGAATAATTGGTAGTTTATCCGGAATTATCTGAAATGGAATGAATAAAAAAACAAAAGAGGAATAAATGGAATAAATCATTTTTGACAGGACGCAAATAATTACTTATTCTTTTTTTTATCATTTGTGAATTTGTAATCGGTGCCAGAGAAAAAATTAAACATAAATGGAAACTTTAATATTATTAGCCGCAAAAATTGGATGGGATTTGTTTTTTGATACCAGTGAGATTGAAGACGATGAAGAAATTTTAATACGAAGACGTGTTCAAAAAAATGAATGTTATTTCGAAAGTGTTATCCCTGGATTTGACGACATACAATTTAAAGCGCATTTTCGACTATCGGGGGCAAGTTTTCAACATTTATTTCTTTTGATTGGGAATGTGCATGGGCGTTCAGATATTCATTCGGGTCAACCAGAAATTGCTTTGGAAAAACAAAGCTTAGTAACATTGTGGTATTTGGCAAACACCGAATGCTTCAGGTAAATAATATTTTTAGACGAAATTGTAAATTTAATATCAAAAGTTTGTTTTAGATCTATAGCGGATAGACTTGGTATTTCTAACACTGCTTGTTGGAAAGCCGTGTACAAAATTTGTAAATATTTGCTTATCCTTAATAACGAGCATAACATTATTGGTTGGCCAAATGAGAGTTCGTGTAAAAGAACAGCTGATTTTTATAAAAATAAAACTAAATTCCCAGGTAATTTAAATTATATTTCAGTTGGACTAAAACTATTTTCCAGTTTAGGTGTGATCGGATGCATTGATGGAAGTCACATAGCCATTGCAAAACCGCGAGAGTATCCAAATTCCTATATAAACAGGAGAAAAATACATTCAGTTCTTCTCCAGGCCGTTTGCAATGAGAAAATGGAATTCCTTGATTGTTATGCGGGTGAAGCAGGATCAATTCATGATGCTTGTCTGTTTAGAAGATCCAATTTATTTAAAAAAATAAGTGATGGTATACGTACATATACAGCGTACTGAAAATATTTTTAGTGTATTTCATGTATATTTTTTAAGGTACCTGTGTATTCAACCCAAATCACCATTTACTTGGAGACCAAGGGTATGCTCTAAAACCCTACTTACTAATTCCTTTCAAAGACTGCGGCAACTTAAATAATGAAAAAAAAAAATATAACAATATCCATTCATCCGTGAAGGTGGTCATAGAAAGGGGTTTTGGTTTGCTAAAAGGAAGATTTAGAAGATTGCAGAAAATTCAGTCAAGAAGAGTTGAATTTATTCCCTTGCTGATTATAAGTGCGTGCATACTGCATAATTTCTGTTTAAAGAATAATGATTTCTTCGAAGAAATGAGTATTTATTTAGATGACGATATTTCAAGCATTGATACATGCCAAAGTGATTCAGCTGCTGTAAACAAGCGGGATGCAATAGTTCGTGTTGTGCAGTAGTAAACACAGATTAATAATAACTTATATATCTGTAGGATCCACATCCATAAGCACAAAGCTTCTCGCATCACTCTTTTATATTTCAATTTTTATAATAAATTCTACCGAATATTTTAATTAATTGTATTATTGTATTATTAATTGTACATATTTATTTATTATAATTAATCTTTTTAGATTAAAAACAAATCTTTTTTTCTATTTGTTGGAATCATTGGTAATATGTTTAACAAGGGTTTGGAAGAGGTCCAAAAACTTGTCCGTTCGTTCCATTTTTTCCCTATGAATTCTCTCTTGACTAGCCAGAACTTCATCAACTTTCCTTTTTTTTGCTCGTCGTGACGTACTGGAAGTTGGGGTACTGCTCTCGCTCATGATTATGTCGTCGAAGTCAAAAGAATCTGAAGTGCGTTCGCGATTTGATTGCACTTCTGTATCGTCGCTTGAGCAAGTTGCTGGAGGATTTACTTCTGGCCGCTTGTAGAGTATTTCGTCCATTTCATCAAAATACTCCCAGTTTTTAGTACCATTGCCACTCGTGTTGTTATGATCGTTGATTTTTTTATACATACTTTTCAGTCCCTTCCATTTCCCGATACATTGGTTTGCCGTGAATGTTTTCTTCCTAATATTTTTGAATTCATTTGATATTTCGACCCAAACTTTGATCTTGCACATGGAGTCAAATTTTGCAATATTATTTTTGTATAGCTCCATCAGGCACTTTATGTCTCCTGGCGACCACTTAACTATTATATCAGAACCTTGCATATTAAAATAAAACAATAAATAGACATTTTTTAACTCTTCTTAATTTAACAAGTAATAAAAATATAAAAAACATCTTAAAAGTTTTACTTACTCGTACTGCTTTGTTCGGCCATTTTTAAAATTTGTCTGTCATTTACAAACAAAAAGAATATGTATGTTTTGTTTATTCCATTTATTCTTTTTGTACCACGTCGCGAGGTAGTACAAAAAGAATACGTTCGGAATATTCCGGAATGAATAAAAAAACAGAAATCGGATAACTCGGAACGTTCCGAATGAATAAAAAAACAGAATTTCTTGTAAAGGAATATTCCGAATGTTCGGAATGAATAAACAAACACAGCCAAAATGAGTTTCTGGATTTTGATTTTTCAATGGCTCTAAGTGATTTCTTTCTTGAATAAAATTGATAATTTGATCGTCTGATTCTAATTCTTCATTTAAGAATATACAAATGTTAGATTTTGAAGTTTCGGTGAATAAATTTCCATCAAGATCTCGAATGTTAGGATTTAAAATTACATTGTTATTGATATCTTCGATGAATTTGGAATAAGTTAGTACAGAATTTTCTTTATTTGAATTTATTTCTGAAGAATTATGTTGAGGAATTGTGCACGAATTTGTAGAAACTGGTATCGATGATCTAAGAGCCATGTGGCATATTCTACTAAGAGAATCGGCATTAGTATTTATAGAACCTTTTTTATAAATAATTTTGAAATCAAACTCTTTTAATTTTATTTTCCATCTCATTAATCTTGAACTTGGATCTTTACAGTTATGAATATAAATCAAAGGTTTATGATCAGTATAAATTTTGAACTTTTTACCAAACAAATAAGGCCGAAAGTGTTGAACTGACCAAATAATAGCAAGTAACTCTTTATCCGTCGTTGAATAATTTTTTTCACTTTTTCCGAGTGTTCTAGAAGCAAATGCAATGGGAAGATCATGTCCTGCTTCTCCTTGCGAAAGTATAGCGTCAATCGTTACTCCGCTCGCGTCAGTAGTTAACACGAATTCTTTAGTAAAGTCTGGATACTGAAGTAAAGGAGGATTTGTTAATTTTTCTTTCAGAACATTAAAGGATTGAGTTTGTAAAGGAGTCCATTCGAAATTGACGTCTTTTTTCAAGAGTTGCGTTAAAGGCTGAGATAATTTCGCAAAATCTTTAATAAATCTTCTATAGTATCCGGCCAAGCCTAAAAACATTTTTATTTCTTTAGGATTTTTAGGGGCTGGATAATTTTTGACACTGTCAATCTTTTTAGGATCTGGACTTATACCGTTTTCATTTATAACATGACCTAAGTAGGTTAGTTCAGATTTTAAAAATTCACACTTAGTTGGTTGAAGCTTTAACTTGTTAGACTTTAATCGTTCGAAGATTTCAACTAGTTTTTCATTATGATCATTAAGAGTTTTTCCATAGATAACAATATCATCCATGTAAACAAAAGCTTTAACACCTTGTAAACCTGTGATCACATTATTCATAAGGCGTTGAAATGTCGCTGATGCTCCCTTAAGTCCATAAGGCATACGAACATACTCATAATGTCCTAATGGCGTTGAAAATGCAGTTTTTTTGCATATCTTCTGGATTAAGCTTAATTTGATGGAACCCATTCGCCAAATCTGTCTGTATTTGTAGATTTCCTGTAGACCGATATATCTAAACTGTTATCTATTTTAGTAACTAATAAGTCTAAAAAGGGCAGTTTATTATCCTTCTCGTGTTCTATGATGAATTTTATACTATCATGTATTTTGTTCAAAGTTATATGAAGGGTCTCTACTTTATCTTTTTCAGACATGAATATGTTCACTAAGAAACATGTACATTTGGGTATAGTGATGTAACATCAAAGGAAACTAGTTGCTCATTATTATTTATATTTAGGCTTTTCAACTCCTCAGCGAAATCGAAAGAATTTTTAACATAGAGACCATTTGGTGGTGTTAGTTTTTGGAACTCATTAGATCACTATACTCGTTACATCACTATACCTAAATGTACCTAATCCGAAAGCACTACATGTCTTACACATTTGGCTAAAGAGTCAAGACCTAGAAGAAAAAAGAATAAAAACTTACATGAATATGACAAAATTGTGCATGAACCAATCAATTTTCCAATTCGGAGGGAAATTTTATAAGCAAAAATTCAGTACATGCATGGGAAACCCCCTCTCCTGTTTCTTAGCGAACATATTCATGTCTGACATGGAATGGTCACTGAGAAACGATCATATCTTCCCACGTTTCTGGCGTAGATATGTCGATGACATTTTTGCCGTAGTAGAAAAAGATAAATTAGAGACCCTTCATATAACTTTGAACAAAATACATGATAGTATAAAATTCATCATAGAACAGGAGGATAATAAACTGCCCTTTTTAGACTTATTAGTTACTAAAATAGATAACAGTTTAGATATATCGGTCTACAGGAAATCTACAAATAGAGGCAGATATATAACACATAATTCGCATTCTACATACCAACATAAAAGAGCAGCTTTCAATAGTATGGTATACAGACTATGCAAATTGCCATTAAACATAAAAAACTACATGATAGAACATAAAAATATAAAAAGGATTGCAATTTCGAATGGTTTCAAGTCCACAAAAATAAATGAGTTAGTAAGAAAACATTCGAAAAAATTGAAAGACATCTCTACACTACGAAAGCAACGAATTAACGACAATTACAAATGGGTTAAATTCAAATATTTAGGGAATTTTTCCTATAAGATTGGATCTATACTACAAAAATACAAGATTAGACCAGTATATACTAATAGCGGAAAAATAAAAGAGATACTGGAAAATCCTAAAGATAAGATTCCAAATTTGATGCAATCCGGAATTTATGCCATAAAATGCAATGACTGCCATAAAAAATATATAGGACAAACTCGTCGCAATATTCAAAAAAGGTTCTTAGAACATAGAGGTCATTACAGGAAAAACGAACCAGAAAAATCTTCTGTAGCCAAACACATGTTGGAAAACAATCACGATTTCGACAGAAACAACGTGGAATTAATAAAAAGAATTGATGAGCCGATGTACCTTGACGCATACGAAAGCCTATACATACAAAAACATCGTGGAAGCTTATTAAATGCTGATAACGACTTAATCCAGTCAAATCTTTTCGGCTATAGAAAACGGTTTTAATAACAAAAACTTAAATAAAAATGATTAAGATCTGCCGTTTTTCTTTTAATATTCTAAAATTTTAACTTTTTTCCATATCGACAATCAGTCGGTTAAAAAAAATTTGGTAAAATAGCAAGACATTTCAATATTATATTGAAAAGATTTTAACGTATTTTTAACGTAATTTTTAATGTATTCCTTAAGTGTTGTAAATTAAAATCATTGGTAATTTTTCTCATTATTCCTTAAAAATTGTATAAAATTTGTGATAAACTTTATTGTTTTTTAGTTTGCGCTGATGATGGCTCTTAAAATAGAGTCGAAACGCGTCCAATAAAACAATTGTTAAAACTGTGAGTCTATAAAGACATTTTATTTTTATTTTCATTACATATTTCAGACTACACAATAGTTCAAAAATAAAATAATATTATTACGAACATCTTATAATATAAACTGCAGGGATTGCCGCGCCGCCCTAGCACACAGGCAAAAAAAGACAGACATATACCAAAGACCCACAGAATATATGTTGAGTCTTGCTCAACATTTCCAATAGAAAATAGAAATTATGAAAAATAAATAAAAAATATAAACAAATAATAAATACCTTGTTTACTTGTTGAACTGTCAAACGACAGCCATGTTCCTTACACCATATTGGAATAAGACCATAAACACAAATTTCAAACAATCAACACATATTTTTGAACTTTGTTCGACCCACCACCTCTTTTTGAAGTGAAATACTTCTATTGGGGCGTTTTAGAAAAAATTATGTAACGATTTTGTGTAACGAAACGTCACATTACAAAATATCTCATTATATGGACGTCCTAGACGATTACAATGTTCGGTTATAATGAGTAATATTTCCGTCACAGACCAAATAGTTCTATCTGCCACCATATTGGCGCTGTAGTCGATATAAATTTTTGAAAATTTTTCTGAACTTTTTATATAGAGGTCGTACACGATTGAAATATTCGACAAAGTTGTGGAGGTTTTTATGGCGATTATTTCCGTCGAAGACACAATAGTTCTATCTCCCACCACTTCGGCGCTGTATTCAATAACAATTTTTGAACTTTGACGAAACGTTACATTACAAAATAACTTATTATATGGACGTCCTAGACGATTACAATGTTCGGCAATATTGTGTAAGTTATAATGAGGAATATTTCCGTCGAAGAGCAAATAGTTCTATCTGCCACCGTATTGGCGCTGTGGTCGATACAAATTTTTTAACTTTTTATTTGGAAAAAATCATGGAACGCTAACTTTGTAACGCAGCGTCACATGTCACATCAGTGTAAGCTGACTAACAATCGTGTCGTTTCTGTGCATATGGCTGGCGCGGAAAGCGGCCAGCGCATCTTACATACATTAACGGGCATTGCTTCTTGCTACGGCTACAATGACTCCGGGTAAGAAACGTTTGCGAGTCGACAATTCTGCTCAATCACAACACGCTGACAATTCTTCCACGCGAACGCCTATGACTATTGCAGAACGGATGCGGGCACGTAGGGCCAGGCAACAACAAGCGGAACAAAAGCAACTCACTGACAAGGCTTCAACGAGCGCGTATAGGACTGGTGAAGAACGAATACGGGCATGTAGGACTAGGCAACTTGCTCAACTAGTGGAACACAAGCAACTCTCTGACAAGGCTTCAACGAGTACGTCTATGACTGATGAAGAACGGATACTGGCATGTAGGGCGCGGCAAGTTGCACCACAAGCGGAACAAAACCAACTCGCTGACAAGGCTTCGACGAGTACGGCTATGACTGGTGCAGAACGAATGCGGGCATATAGGGCTAGGCAACTTACTCAACAAGTGGAACACAAGCAAATCACTGACAAGGCTTCGACGAGTACGGCTATGACTGCTGCAGAACGCACGCGGGAATGTAGGGCTAGGCAATTTGCTCAACAAGGGGAACAAAAGCAACTCGTTGACAAGGCTTCGATGATTACGGCGATGACTGGTGCAGAGCGGACGCGGGCATTTAGGGTTAGGCAACTTACTCAACGAGCGGAATAAATGCAACTCGCTGACAAGGCTTCCACGCGAACGCCTATGACTATTACAGAACGAACGCGAGCACGTAGGGCTAGGCAACAACAAGCGGAACACAAGCGACACACTGACAAGGCTTGAACGAGTACGTCTATGATTGGTGAAGAACGGATACAGGCATGTAGGGCTCGGCAACTTGCACCACAAGCGGAACAAAACCAACTCGCTGACAAGGCTTCGACTTGTACGGCTATGACTGGTGCAGAACGGACGCGGGCATGTAGGGCTAGGCAACTTGCTCAACAAGCGGAACAAATGCAACTCGTTGACAAGGCTTCGACGACTACGGATATGACTGGTGCAGAACGAATGCGGGCATGTAGGGCTAGGCAAGTTGCTAAACAATTGGAACAAAAGCAACTCGCTGACAAGGCTTCGACGGGTACGGGTATGACTGGTGCAGAACGGATACGGGCATGTAGGGCTGGGCAACTTGCACCACAAGCGGAACAAAACCAACTCGCTGACAAGGCTTCGATGATTACGGCTATGACTGGTGTAGAACGGACGCGGGCATGTAGGGCTAGGTAACTTGCTAAACAAACGAAACAAATGCAACTCGCTGACAAACCATAAAGAAAAGCTTCTATTTCACTTCTACAGTGTGGTCAAAAGCCTTTTTTTTTCTGCTTACTCCAAGCAGCAATCAATCAATCAATATATATCAATATAACAATTAATGAAATAAAATTTTCTTTAAAGAATGTTTGGTCAAGCAGAAATCAATCACTTTTTAATTGTTATTAACAATCCGCATCATTCTGGTCACTGGTTTATTTCCAGCATAATTCATGCTGTGGTGCTTAATTTTTTTCCGTAAATCACGCATATTAATATTTAAATGCATCCTATCTAACAAGAAAAGAGTATCAATTACCCCATTAAAGAGTTGATGAACAAAAACAACTCCTGCCACCATTCATCTCTTTTCCACAGAATGTAGCCCAATCAGATTCAATATGTGATCATATGGAGGTAGTCGGTAGGCATCATTCCAAGGAAGGCCCTTCAAGCAAAACGCACAAATCTCCGCTGGACCGACTCCACTCTGTTGATTTGAACTTTGGACCAGGGAGACCACATCTTGGTAGCATATTCAAGGATTGGTCTAACAATAGTTGAAAAGAGACCTTTAGCGATGTAGAGATCCGAAAATTCTTTGGACCAACGCTTAATAAAGCCAAAGTGTAATTAATAATAAGTCCGGAAAGCTAGCGAAGTAGCCAGAAAAAGCACGTGGCAATAAGTGCGAAAGAATTGGCGAGAGTACATACAGTTTTCACAGGCAAAATCCATCAGGAAAAGAGAGAATGAAATGTTTTTAAAAAAGTACATGAAAAACTCTTAAAAACCTTATATTTCTTCATTGCCATATAAATTTCAGCACGTGCTTCTTTCCTTACATTATATTTCTCTTTCACCCATACGTATAATATGTAGCTATCTATGCCAGCAGTGGATAGAAAATTGTTTGAAAAAGAGCAGGCAAAATTTGAAAAACGGCGGTACGGTAAGGATAGGAACTTTCGCGCCTTTATAATAATTTAAGTTTAATTAATAAATTAAACTTTGATAAAGCCCAAAGCCATGTTATAACGAAGAACGAAAGAATCAATATGCAGTCTAAAGTCAAGTTGACTATCACAGACCACGCCCAAATACTTAATACTATTATAGTAACTCTTCTAATAGGCACATCAACAAACGAATAAAGGCAAGGAAAATCGTCACGTTTTCTCACACTTACGAAAGTTAAGGTCAAGATTGTTTTTAACACGCCATGTAGCAAAACTGTTTAAATCATCTTGAAGAAGCTTAGAGTCTTTAGGTTTGATTTCTCTTTACAGATCGTCATGTCATCAGCAAAAACAGAAATTTAATAATTGAAGCAACGTCATTAATTGATGAAACAAATAGGATAGAACCTAAATGGCTACCCTGAGGGACTCCTTAAGATGCTACATACGAATAAGATTTAGCTTAATAGCTCCTACGAGCGCTGTATTTAGGATATGTAGCTCCCTAGGCTCAACTTGTGCTGTGGGCCCTACCGCAAGGAAGCGAATGTTGCTCTTTCTACTAGCGAATATTCTGGTAATTTTTGGACTAATTTATCAAAAATTATAATAGAATATGTTTTGCATGAGAAATATCGATAAATACTTGAAAATGTCCTTTCCATCATTCATTAAATGATAATTTTTGTTGTTATATTATTTTATAAATTGATATGCTAATGGTTATAATCAATTGACATTTTAGAAATTTGGTGCTCGCGATCATTTTGTGGTGAATGTTATTTTAATCTATTCAAAATTAAAATTTTTAAACAGTTTTTTTTCTATGGTGCGGGCCACTTTGTGGTGCGGCCCCCTAGGCTGCAGCTTAAGTTGCCTAATGGGAAATTCGGCCCTAGCTCTTACCATGAAGATAGGAATGAATCCATTTTATGAACAGGTCCGGAAAACCAAGTGGATTAAGCTTAAATAATATCAATTGGTGAGATAATTTATCAAAAGCTTTATCCACTTTATTCCCCATTTCCATGGCCTCAATTAATAAAGCAGTAAGTTCAACAAGACAAATAGTCATACACCTGCCCTTCACGAACCCATGTTGATAATTGGTAATAAAAGGTTTACAACCAAAACATAAATATTTGTGTACAATGCATTCAAACGGCTTAGGAATACAAGATAATTTCGCGACAGGTCTGTACTTTTCAATGATGTCTTTGTTACTTTTTTATGAGTAGGGATAATAAATGATTTCTTCCATAATTCAGAAAAAATGCCAGTATTAATAGACTTTTGAAATAAAACCGGCAACGGACCGGCTAGAACGTTACTAAATCTTTTTAAATTAACTGAAGGAATACCGTCAGGACGCGGAGAGCAATCCTCAGTCAATTATTTTAAGTAATCATTAACAAAAGACTCATAAATAGTACTAAATGTGGTTTTGGGATACTCGTGAAGGTATAAAAAGGAGTTAGGATCAGGTTCAAAACCATCATCATTAAATGTTGCTGAGAAGACTGATGCAAATAGAGTAGAAATATCTAGCGGATCAGTGAATACATTACCCTGATATTTCATTGGATAGTCATCAAATTTCCTTTTGCTATTTCCAATTTTCCAAAATCTTTTCGGATCCCCAGAAAGATTGAATTTTAATTCATCAATATATGAATTATACTCATCAACTTGCAATACTTTAAACTTATCAAGTAAAGCTAAGTAAATTGAGTAATCTTCATCACTATTGGAAGTCAAATATTTACGCCAAGCCTTATTCCTCCTATTACGAAACACAGCGTAAGTCTTTACTGAACCAAGCTGGCTATGAGGTCACATTCTTTGCTCTACAATAAGGGACTGATGATGCAAAGGACTTGAGAATACTATTGTAAAATTTATTACAACAAACTTCAATATCCTCAAAACCCATAATGCTGTCAAAGTCAATCTTGTTTAGGGAATTAGCAAGAGATTCAAAATTTATTTTACGAAAATTGAAGTTAAATTAATCATCTTTCCCTGCATTCAAGAGAAAGTATTGGACAGCTGCGTTCAACAACACAATTAGCTGAGCCAGTAGTAAAAATTAAGTCAAGTTGTTTATCAATAGAATTTAAAACGTCGCTAATTTGTTGCAAACCAACTGCCATCAAATTGTGAACAAACAACATTCCACGATCCGAACGCACCCTCATTGGTAAGAAAAAAATCACCTTCATCACATTGAGCAGACTGGGTAAATTAAAGTCGCCAAATAGCAAAATATGATCCTCTGGCTCAATAATGTCATGCAAATAGTTGATTGCATTCACCAACAGCTGGAATTCCTCCAAGGAACTATGAACAGATATTTTTACGCAGACTAATTCTAGGTTTTCTAGGTTATCCATAAATTTCCGTGTACTATTATAAACACTACGGACAGCAACCAAGACCCCACCACCCAGGGACCTCATATTCACAGTGTGACGGTCCTTGCGAAAAACTTCATAATCTACCGGGAAAAGTTCATTATAATTAAAGTTGGCATTTAACCAGATTTCTGTCAATGCAATAATATCAAATGAAACCGAAGTACTAGCAAGAAACAACTTACGTGTTTTGTTACCAAGTCCCCTTACATTTTGGTAGTAAAGGGATAATCTTTTTAGTTATTTGATTCAGTGGACGCGTGGACTCAAGATTGATTTGTTTTTTTTCCCACCGCTTCGCAGAAACTCCATACCTTCCTTTGTCGAAGCATTAGGCAAAAAAACCCTATCACGCAAATAATAATAATTCTAATGAAACAGATAATTTCATAAATATGCATAATACGGACGTGGTTCAGGATACTACTGAATTAAATAATTTTGATGTAGGTACTAGTACCATACCATTTTAGTTTCAAAATGAGAATAGTAAACTTCAATATGAGAATAGTAAACTTCAATACGAGAATAGTAACCCTTGTGATGGTTTCCAATAAATTGTTTACACAATTGCAGTTTTACATACCTGCTTTTATAGTAAAATTGAAAACCCCAAAAAATGTCTACATTACACCAACAACATGTGCCAATTTCATCGCAAGCATTCAAAGAAAATTCACTGCAGCTGAAACTAAAATGGTATAGAAAACATACTATATAGTAATTTAAAATCGACCTATAGCCGAAAAACTGTAAAAACTAATATTATTTCAAACCTTCTTCCAATTTGCAGGTAACCTAGACCCTGATAGCATAAGTCCAATCTGTAAATTTTTTTTTTTGTATTAGTTTTTAAAGTACATCAAAAAATTTTATAAAGGGGGTTATTTTCTCCTAGGATTATTTCTTTTGCCTTTATCCTTGGACCGACTTGATTGAAATTAAACATGGTATCATGTATTTGTGTAGTTAACCTATATAATTAATTTCAACAAATCGATTTACAAATTTTCCAATTAAAACCGAAAAACAATAAACAAAAAAAGAGAAAACTTTCTGTTCAGCATGGTTTTTCCTTTATAACTTTGCTGCCCCTGGATCAATTTTGCTTAAATGCATTACCAAACCAAGTTAAGGAATAAGCAACTCACATTGTAAATTTCATCAAAATCGGATAACGCTTTTTGAGTTATCTTGTATACGGATGGATGGACGGACGGACATGCATAAATCGATATAACATTTGATTCCTGACACAACCATACCCTTAAAACCTTCCTACGACGATTATTTCGATGTGTTACAAATGGAGTGACAAAACTAATATACCCTCTGGTAGTACCAACCATAGGGCATAAATATGCTATATTAATAAATTTAATTTAAAATATTTTATATTAATATTAATTATTTTAAATTTGTAGGCCTATGAAACACCCTGTGTTATCTACAAAAGAATGTTATATTGAATTTAAACACAGTTAAACGGTTACCGTTATCTTTATGAGGATTTCAATCCTAATCATTGTAACAATTAGTCGTAATACAGATTTGACCAGATACAGAATACAGATCAAAATATAATTTGTTTCATTTAACTTCGTACTAATAAACCTTTGTTCCTACAAATTAAATTAAAATAAAAAATCTCATATTGAAGTTTACTATTCTCATTTTGAAACTGAAATGGTATAGTATTAATAATTTAGAAAATAATAATTCAGAAAATATAAACAATATTCCGATAATTACGATAACTACACAAAATGTTTCTTGGCACCGGAGACAACAATTAATAATCTGGTTTGAAAGACAATAAACTATTGATAGACTTATTAATGATAAAATGTTAAGGCCAATCTCCACACAGCCGACATCCTTTTCTGATAAAAGTATGGGATGGAGCTGATTATTTTCGCAAACTTACGAAGATAAGTTTTTCATTTTTGACAAATGCAGTTTTGATTTTTTTTAACGGGTTTTTTTTTGGAAATGAATACTAAAAACTATTAAATTGTATAAAATGTCAGAAGAAAGGAAATTAGTAGAATTTGTAATTCAAAATGCATTTTATATTCAAAATAACTGACTGCCTAATGTCATTTCTGCGAAAATGAAAAATTATATTTGCGAAACGTTGTCACGGTGCAGATTATTTTAAGTTTTCCCTGACCAATCATAATGAGCTGTCAAACTAGCGAAAAATCTTCGCAAAAATAATTAAGTTGCGTGACAAGCCCTATTACTTATTTAGTAATTTTTTTTTTAAATTTAAAACTATAATTGAGCTCGTCACGAGTTAAGTCGCAAACTTGCGAAATTATTTGATAACTAGGTGGTAACCCGTCCTAAGACGGCCTCCTAAAAACTTCAGTTTACAAATCACCTTAAATTAACAAAATATATTCAAGCGAAGCGTATTAATTCGCAACATAATGGATCTTTTAACCCGTTCTCGTAGCACCTCTGGCGATATATTTCATGTCTTAAGTCGATATTTACCCCGCAACACCCCGAGTGAAGACCTTAAATTGATCCCATTTCCCGATTGCTAAAATAGCTCCCGTCAAACACATATTACTAAAGCAAAAACCTCTATAGAGTAGGGGCCTAAACAACCGCAGCGCCAAAGTGGTAAGAGATAGAACTATTTTATCTTCGACAGAAAAAATACCCATGAAAACCTCCGAAACTTTGCTGAACATTGTAATCGCTTGTGACCTGTATATAAAAAGTTCAAAAGTTTCTATTGACTCCAGCGCCAAAGCGGTAAGTGATAGAACTGCTTGGTCTTCGACGGAAATAATCCCCATGAAAACCTCCATAACTTTGCCGAACATCGTAATCGCGTGTGACCTCTAAATACGAAGTTCCAAAATTTTATTGACTCCAGCGCCAAAGCGGTGAGAGATAGAATTATATGCTCTTCGAAATAAATAGTCCCCATGGAAACCTCCACAACTTTGCTGAACATTGCAATCGTGTGTGGCCTCTAAATACGAACTTCAAAAATTTGTATTGACTTCAGCGCCAAAGCGGTGAGAGCTGAAACTATATCGTCTGCGACAGAAATAATCCCCATGAAAACCACCATAACTTCGCTGAACATCCAAAATTTTAATGACTCCAGCGCCAAAGCGGTGAAAGATAGAACTATATGGTCTTCGAAAAAATAGTCGCCATGAAATGCTCCACAACTTTGCTGAACATTGTAATTGCGTGTGACCTCTATATAAAAAGTTTGTAAATTTGTATTGGCTCCAGCGCTAAAGCGGTGCGAAATGGAACTTTGCCGTGTACGTGAGAATGTCCGGCATAAGAATCTTAATCAGATTGCCTCAGGTCAAAATCATGTCCGATGTATATTTCAGATTATAAATGAGGTTTTCCGAAATAAGCTTTCAAGCCCCTCTTTGTAACTCCTCCGACCCCCAACCTCCCCGGAAACAAAATTTCTCCACGTTTCAAGTAATTCTCTACAACATATCAAATAGTGCTTTTTTTTTTTGCTCAACGCCGTTTCTTTCCGGACAAAATAGGACGGACAGAAGGAAAGATTAGCCTTTTATATATATAACTAGGTGGTAACCCGTCCTAAGACGGCCTCCTAAAAACTTCAGTTTACAAATCACCGTAAATGAACAAAATATACTGAAGCGAAGCGTATTAATTCGCAACATAGTGGATCTTTTACCCCGTTCTCGTAGCACCTCTGGCGAAATATTTCATGTCTTAAGTCGATATTTACCCCGCAGCACCCCGAGCGAAGACATTAAATTGATCCCATTTCCCGGTTGGTAAAATAGCTCCCGTCAAACACATATTACTAAAGCAAAAACCTCTATAGAGTAGGGGCCTAAACAACCGCAGCACCAAAGTGGTGAGAGATAGAACTATTTTACCTTCGACAGAAAAAATACCCATGAAAACCTCCAAAACTTTGCTGAACATTGTAATCGCTTGTGACCTGTATATAAAAAGTTCAAAAGTTTCTATTGACTCCAGCGCCAAAGCGGTGAGAGATAGAACTATATGGTCTTCGAAATAAATAGTCCCCATAAAAACCTCCACAACTTTGCTGAACATTGCAATCGTGTGTGGCCTCTAAATACGAACTTCAAAAATTTGTATTGACTTCAGCGCCAAAGCGGTGAGAGCTGAAACTATATCGTCTGCGACAGAAATAGTCCCCATGATAACCACCATAACTTTGCCGAACATCGTAATCGCGTGTGACCTCTAAATATGAAGTTCCAAAATTTTCTTGACTCCAGCGCCAAAGCGGTGAGAGCTGGAACTATATGGTCTGCGACAGAAATAATCCCCATGAAAACCTGCATAACTTTGCCGAACATTGTAAACGTGTGTGACGTCTGCATACGAAGTTCCAAAATTTGTGTTGATTCCAGCGCCAAAGTGGTGGGAGATAGAACTGTTTGGTCTTCGACGGAAATAATCCCCATGAAAACCTCCACAACTTTGCTGAACATTGTAATTGCGTGTGACCTCTATATAAAAAGTTCGTAAATTTGTATTGCCTCCAGCGCCAAAGCGGTGGGAAATGGAACTTTGCCATGCACGTCAGAATATCCGGTTTAAGAATCTTAATCAGATTGCCTCAGGTCAAAATCATGTCCGATGTATATTTTAGATAATAAATGAGGTTTTCCGAAATAAGCTTTCAAGCCCCCCTTTGTAACTCCTCCGACCCCCAACCTCCCCGGAAACAAAATTTCTCCACGTTTCAAGTCCTTCTCATATCAAAAAGTGTTTTTTTTTTTTTTGCTCAACGAATTTTCTTTCCGGACAATATAGGACGGACAGAAAGAAAGAAAGAAAGAAGGATTAGCCTTTTATATATATAATTTTTGGCAATTCGTTAAACCAATCGAAATGCTTAAAAGACTTCGCAGATTTGCGAAGCTTATGTCAAAAATAAACATGCCCTGGAGCTGATTATCTTTGCAAACTTGCGAATATAAATTTTTCATTTTTGACAAATGCGATTTTGAATTTGTTTTAACGATTTTTCTTTTGGAAGTGAATACTAAAAATTATTAAATTGTATAAAATGTCAGGAAGAAGGGAATTAGTAGAATTTTTAATTAAAAATGTTTGGTTTGAAAATCCTAAAATGAAAAATTATATTTGCGAAATGTTGTCAGGAATGCAGATTATTTTAAGTTTTCCCTCACCAATCAGAATTATCTGTCAAACTTGCGAAAAATTTTCGCAAAAATAATTAAGTTGCGTGACAAGCGCTATTACTTATTTAGCAATTTTTTTTTTTAATTTAAAACTATAATATTCCAATAATGTAAGTTAACGCGGGAAGTCCCAAAAAAAAGGAATCAGCTGTTCCTCTAATCAGTTACTTCGTTTACATGGCGATTTCAGAATTTACTTAAGATCGACTTGAAATTCAACCCGAGTTTTTTATCTTTACCGGATTGAAAAATTGATTTGAAATCGACTTCAAATCAACGTCAATTTCATATGTTTCATTTAAACTTAAAAATAAATATGAATTATTTGTTTCATTTTAAACCAATTTAGGTATATGAGTGATATTTATATACCTAAGATACCTGAGATACATTATATTTATAATCGGCAAATAAATAATATATAAAATGTAGGTAGAAAATCACAAGTAACTATTGTTAAGGAGTTCCACAGAATCCGTTCGTATTGAAATAAAATTACTTATCACTTACCTTATTGTATGTTCACTTCCTGCTTCAGGATGACGCCTGCAAGTTCGATCACGATGATGTCTAAAAATCTTTCCCTACAAAATAGAAAATATAAATAGAAAGCACGTTTTAGATTTCATTCTACTTACTTTTTACAATTTCGAAGAATACAGAAAAAAAACAATTGGTCACAATGTAAAATAAATTTACAAATTTCGTTTATTACAAAAACACACAAGCACGTTATTAAATTTCTTTGGAAATAACTTTTAATCCAAAAAATTAATATTTTGATATTTATACAAACTATATTTCGTTTTTATAGGGATTTTATTATTGATCAAGAAATATTTCTTTTTAAAAAAACGCTTTTTTTAGATAGTAAATGATTCTAACCTTAGATTTACAAAAACAAAACTTTTTCAAATGAACGTTGAAATTCCAAATTTGCATTCCTCAAAATTTTTTTTCTTAGGTCAAAAATATTAACAATATTTCGCTAATCCTCAAAAATTTTATTGAAAGTCCGCTCGTAATATGGGTGGGGGAAAAACTGTGGTAGGTGCCACTACGAATTTCTTAAAAATTTCATTTTTGACTCCCACCATTCTCCCACCACTTCGCACCAGGCGGCTACTTGACTTCAAAAGATGCATGCAAATAAAAGTAGCTTAATGAAATATTCCATAGAATTTTTTTGAAGTATTGCCCGTGCGCCATCAACCATGGTCATTTTGTAAAATTTGTACGAATTTAACTCCATTTAAAATTTTCAATTCGATTTGAAGTCGATCTGGGTTTACATGCAAATTTCAAGTCGATCAGAAAAATTTTTGTGATGTACTATAAACGAAGTAAGTATTAGCCGCCGGCATTTCCTTTTTTTTTATAGTGCTTTTTTGTTTCTCAGCTTTTACAAAGTGTAACTATGGTATTTTAAATGTAATTTTAAATGTTCGAAACAAAATAAATAATGCTGCATTAAAACTAAAATAGCAAAGAATGGAGAAATATTAATTTCATTTTTCATTATTAAAATATTCATTTAAATAATAACTCTATTATTAAAGATTTTCATCATTTTTTAAAAAAGTTAAACAATCAGTTTAAAAAAATACATTAATGGCAACACCATCTTGGGATCAATTCTTCGAACAAAAAAATAACGAAAATGTGGTATTTTTTTAAAAATCAGATAACATCATGTTTCTCTTTCACCCGTATGTACAATTTTTAATGCTATCTATGTCAGCAGTGGATAGAAAATTTTTTGAAAAAGAGCAGGCAAAATTTGAAAAACGGCGGTACGGTAAGGATAGGAACTTTCGCCACTTTACTATAGTTACACTTTGGCTTTTTTGTTTCTCAGCTTTTATTATCATTTGTTTTTGAAGCTTCCAGGAAGGAAGGCGTGTGCTTGAGAAATCTTCAGTTTGTATTTTTTTCTTGTATTTTCATATATTTTTTTTTTTATACAATTATTGTTAAACGATAGTTTTTTGTGAAAAATTTTCAAAATATTTTTCATAAAATACAAATTTTTTTATCGTCTTTCTTCTTTTATTACATTAAAAAAATTTTGAAGTTTTTAATAAAAAAAATTGGTCATAATTTTTTTTTTTTAGTTTTTCAAATTTACTATACATATTTACAGGGTTTCCGGGTCCCAGAGAAAGAGAGGAGTAGAATCTTTTCAAAAACATGTCGAATACAAAATCAGACAAAATTCAATATAGTACAGATTTTATTAATGAGATAACTATTAAAAATGAATATGATAAAATTAATTATAAAGAACGTACGAATTTAAATTCGGATAAGCATAGCTTATATCATGATGATAATGATCGTACATCATCATCTGTACCGAAAACAATTTTAATCAGAAATAATTATTTACAAGATGATCAAACAATCGGTTTAAATAATAAGAATATAAAGAAAAATTCCATCACGATAGTAACACATAATTCTGATTCGGATCATCATACATCTAGTAATATGCCAACAACAGCCAGTAGTCCAACTGTAGTTTTAGATAGGATAAATATATGTATTAACAATCATTTTGATGATCCTAGATCGAGTGTTAAACAGAGTTCTTTAGTGGCTGAAAAATCTTATTCACAATCACCATCACAGCCATCTACAATATCATTGGATAATCCAATAATAAATAATAATAATATTAATAATAATAATAATATTACTATTAAAGATAAATCTACTGAACCAGGTTCAACAACAAATAATGTTTTATTAATACGTGAAACATCAAAACAAGATCAACAAGTTACTGGTTTTACGAATGGACAAGATGTTCTTGTTCAACGTAAAGATGGTCGATTCTATTTAGGAACAATTGTTGATATATCACGTAATCGGTTTCTTGTTAAATTCGATGATAATACTGAATATTGGTCATCATTTGATGAATTAACAAAACTTAGTTCAAATGATACAAATAATGATCCATTTTGTGTTGTATGTAAAAAAATTAATAAAAACGATATTGTTGAGCTTTGTGAACAATGTGGAAGGGGTTATCATCAGAAATGTACTGATTGTAGTTTTCCAAAAAATGGAATTTGGTTTTGTCTAAGATGTACAGCACCAAATGGATTTAAATCGAAAAGTAGTGAATTACGTGGAAATGATGATAGAAAATTTTCTTTAAATGGAATTGGTCCAGTTAGCACAAATAGTATGGATGTCGATGAAGTAATAAAAGTTGATACATTCGATACAAAACATATTAAAAGGAATCGTAAAAGAAAATCACCATTTTTATCAACTTTAATAGTAAAAAATGATTTGAAAACTTCCGAAATTATTGATATATGTGATTCATCTAATGAAACATCAAGTCGTGGAATATTAGATCTTATTATCCCACCGCCAAAAAATTTCCAAGGACGAAAAATCCATTTCGATTAACACCGAAAAAGAATGATAATAATAATATTGTAAAATTTGATGATATCAAAAAAGTAGCAATGAAACAAACTGGTTTGGCACCACCACTATTCGGTTGTACTGATTTATCACAATCAGCTGGACAATATCGAATAGTACGAACTGTTAAAAGACGTTTAAGTGCCAAAGATATAATGATAGGACCAAATAAAGAAATAAAACGTCGACGACTAACAAGACGTTCTGGAAATGTAGAAGTAATTAGTACAGCTACAATACAAACAATACCAAAATCAGCTGCATATCCACCAATTCGTTCGGATACAAAAGAATGGCCTGTATCAGTGATTAGATCAACATTAAATTCAACTAGTTCATCAGCATCAAGTACACCACAGGCAATGACACCAACAAATTTGGGACCAATTACAAATGTTTTTAATGGTCGTCGTTTACGTCAAAGACAAAGAAAAAATTATTCCGAAGTTGCACTAAGACGTAATTCAAATTCAAGACTAACAAGACGTTCTGGAAATGTAGAAGTAATTAGTACAGCTGCAATACAAACAATACCAAAATCAGCTGCATATCTACCAATTCGTTCGGATACAAAAGAATGGCCTATATCAGTGATTAGATCAACATTAAATTCAACTAGTTCATCAGCATCAAGTACACCACAGGCAACGACACCAACAAATTTGGGACCAATTACAAATGTTTTTAATGGTCGTCGTTTACGTCAAAGGCAATTCCGAAGTTGCACTAAGACGTAATTCAAATTCAAGTTTAACAACAAATTGTTCAAATATCGGAACAACTATAAATATTCCCGGTTCACCAAATAAAAGTGGAAATCAATCCGATGTTTCATTATCTGAATTGAAAACATCTGGTAATATATATTTTGGTGCGGCTAATCTTATTGCAAATGGTGAAAATTTTGCTGTTCGTGCTAAACGTTTTGCTCCCAATGGAAAACTTCAGTATTTGATTGAATGGGAAGGAATTTCATAAAAACATATTATTTTATTATCATTATTATTTGATTTAAAATATTGGGAATTTTTATTTATTATTGTATATGTTTTTTTTTTTGTTTTATAATCTTTTTTTTTTGTTTTTTTCTTTTATAAATTGTAGTGCAAAAGTGTTAAATCGATTTTAATCACAATAGATTTGACATGATTCCACTCCTGGTAACACCGGCTAAACAGAAGCGAATATTATTCATTCCAATAATTTTTTTTCTTGTTATGTTTTAAATAAAATAAAATATATTTTTTCTTCTTCTATTTCCATAAAGTAAAATAATTCACTGCCAAAAAGAAAAGAAAGAAAATTAATACGATTAATATGATTCAATAATTTCTTGTATTATTAGAATATAAATATAAATATAATAAATTCCATAAAAATTGAAAAAATGAAGTTTTTCTTATAAAAAGTATTTTTAATTTTTTGTTTAAAAAAACCAAAAACGAAAATGGTTTTAATGGAATTTTTCGATCGTTTAATACAACATACATTAGTTGAGTTCTGTGAAGTTATTATAAATCTTATCAGCATTATTTTAACAAGAATTGTTAATAATATTTATTATAAAAAATTAAAATCAAAATTTATTAATCAAAAATTTTCTCAATTAGATATATTATATCGAAGTGAAAATTACCTAATTATAAATAAACCACCAGATTTAGTTGTAAATAGTAATAATGTCGAAAAGGATTCTGTACAAACAATCTTAAGACAACAATTACCCGAATTAATGGATCCAAAGCTAGCTAACACATGAATTCTATTTTGTACATCGTTTAGATTTCTCAACAAGCGGTATTTTATGTTTACCATTAAATAAGAAATTCTGTACAGAAATATCGAAATGTTTTGAAAATCGTAAATCACGAAAATTTTATATAGCCTTATTAAATGGTCATCTCGAAAGAAAAATCTATAAAATCAATTCAAAAATTGGAGATGATATTCGTTATGAAAATACAAATAAAAAGATGTGTACAAATTTGGAGTTTTGTAAAAATCCAAGAGAATCAATAACACATTTCGTAGTTCTTTCGATGGGTCAATTTTTTAATCGACCCTGCACCTAAAGTTCTATTAAAACCAATAACTGGAAGACGATATCAATTACGTGTATATTGTCAAGAAATTGGACATTCAATATTTGGTGATTATACATATGGTAAAATTGAAGATAAAAAATTACCACGAATGTATCTTCATGCAATCAGATTAATTGTACCAAATTCAATAGAAATTATTGATATCAAAACCGATGATCCATTTACGGAAAAGAAATTAAAATATTGGAAATCGAATTTAGTAATATCAGAAAATCTTGATCGTTTTTATAATATTCTAGATGAAAATGAAATTATAGGATAATTTTGGAAATATTTATTTGAATTGAATAAAAAAAAACATCTGTAAATTTAATGGCTGCGGAATCACTTTTCCTAGTTTAGGAGATATCATACAGCATATTGAAGATACTCATATTGATGACGATCCAAAAGTTGTTGAGCAAAAGGAACAGGCCCAACCTACATGCCTGCTATTAAGTTATGTTTTACGTTTCATAACTGATGCGGCTAGAAAAGAAGGGCCTTTCCTTGGCACAACTGGAGCTGAATTAAAGAGAAAACTAGCTATAAAACATCATAGCTACAGTATGTCATCTTCAAATCGGAGCAATACACCAACTGGCAGTGAATTGGATGAAGATGAAATGATTGTCTCAGAATCTGAGGACAGCAATGATTCTTGGACAACTGAGGAATTTAGTTCTGAATTCATTATGAGATATGGTAGCAGACATTCAGGTTTCAATAATGGAAGTGCTGCAAATGAAAAACCTTTTGCTTGTCCTGTTCCAGGATGTAAAAAACGTTATAAAAATGTTCATTTCATTCATTTCATTTCATTTATTGAGGCTTAATGAATTCGATACAGTTTTTTTTTTATATTTACATGAGTAACTATATTACTTAAAACTATAATATTATAATTATATTATATTATATAATAATATAATATTGCTGACTTATTGCCAAGCTCTAACTAATAAAAATTAAGGTAAAATCTATCAAGATTTAAATCTATCACATTAAGTAAAAACAAATAAACCGATAACTTTAAAAATTTATAGTGCTTGCTCCCGGCACTAAGCCAAATAAAGAAATAAAACTTAAAAACTAAATAAAACTTAAAACTAAATAAAAATGATAATAACAATAATAAGTATATTTTATAAAATTTCTCAATTTGTTTTCAAAAACATAACGAAACTCATTTATTCATTTTACGAGCGTCCAGAAAAGAAAGCCGAACTATTTACCCTCTGTAAGTTCCTGGCGATTTTTTATCGAAAAGTTCCAATTTATGCGTGTCTTCCGAAGTTAGCAGCAAATCAGAGGAATTCACGTTAAGAATATTAACTGGCGATAAGTAATACTGCTCATATAGAGAATGGCCAATATTTGAATCATAAATTGACTTAACCAAGGGATTGCAATGATTTTGAAGATTTGTAAGCCGTTTTATCACTGGTCCTACCATATAGCTAATTAAAGGAATCACTCCCGATTCATTATAAATCGTGTTATTAGAGAACCACTTCCTATTTGGCTTTCTGTATTTCGAGAGGCAATGACGAAGAATTTTCCGTTCAAAAATTTGAAGCTCCTCTGCTAAGTTCGGTGTTATAAAAAACCAATAACCAAAGGCATAACATAAAATAGGTCGGATTAATGTTTTATACATTATCAGTAGTGGTTTTAAAATAGCAGTCGCCTTTCTGGCTTTGTCCAAAACATATCTTGCATGTGGATTATATTTGAGGCGATAATGGAAGAGGGCGCCCAAATATTTTAAAGTATTTGTAAGGGGTATGTTATTGCCATTTATTGACAGGTTTAATAGCTTGCTTTCAGGAACTGCTAGATAGTGACCTTTCCCACTGGCATTTCTGAAACAAATAAACTCGCATTTGTCATAATTAATATTAAATCCCCAAGTGAGAAAGTACTCTAAGACTTCAGAAAGATAGTGTTTGAGCGCATCAAGAGCTTTAGGAGGTTTATCGCTATCTGCAAATAAGATGGTGTCATCTGCATACAGGAGTACTTTGCTATTATTGGAGGAAACTGGGAAATCGCTTAAGAAAATATTGAATAGTTTTGGGCCTAGTATCGATCCTTGAGGTACACCCGATCTAACAGAAATTTGGATTTTTCCTCATTTAACTGTATGTAAAGTTGTCTATTCTTAAGAAAGCTACAGATTAATTTTAAAAGCCATGAGGGGCAATTAAGACTATGTAGTTTGAATATTAATCCCTTCATCCAAACTGAGTCAAATGCCTTTTCCAAATCTATAGCACAAGCTACAGTACATTTTTTCATCCTTAAACTTTTAATTATATTATCCTGAAGTAGAAGCAGTGCATGTTCTGTTGAGTGTTTTCGTTCAAAACCAAATTGGAAACATGGAATAATTTTCGAAACCCTACAAAATTTTATATTAGAATTTTTTCCAAAATTTTTCCAATATTTGAAAGCATTGAAATTGGTCTAAAATTAGAAATATTATTGGAAGTCTTGCTTTTTGGTATCGGAATTAATTTTGCAAGCTTCCATTGAACAGGAAAATAAGCATTGTTAATGCAATTGTTGAACAATATGGATAACGGAGGAGCAATCTGTTCTGGGCATTTACCAAGTACGAAGTTGGAGATCCCATCCGGTCCTGCAGACCTCTTTTTTTATTACTGTCAACTATTGCAATTATTGCATCTTCGGAAGTAAAGTATTCCGAGGGACTTGTAGAAAGATTTGTAGGACTAAATTCCGTAATTGCGCTTGATCTGCATTCATTGAGGAAGATATTGGTCGTTGAGTGAACAAGACTATTCAACGGAGCATTAAAGGTCGGATTTCGTTCCGAGAAAAGATCAGAATAAAAACCTTGGAAGGCGAGGAGTTTACTCCTGGTAGACAATGCTGTTATTGATACAGGTTAGATTGTTACAATTTTTACCAGTAATTCTAAATATCTCCTTAAATGCATTAGGACCCGGTTTAATTAATTTCAGTCTATTCCTGAAAGTTTTATTTAGTTCAATTCTCACTCTGTCTTTAATTATCTTCGTGAGACATTGAATTCTGGAGGACTACTCCCGATACTCCGAATTCTATCTATTATAATTTTGATGAAAAATTCGCTTAAGAATTCTCAACCAATTTTTCCTAACCCTAAAAAGGTTTAAAAGCTCTTGAGAAAACTTACTATACCTCTTGTTACACTATCCGATAAAGTTTCAGTGTGTTCTTGAACACATAGGTTTACCGAAGCCGTTAATTCGGAAATACTCATGTCAATTTCTTCGTTTGATAAGTTTTTATCAGATGGTAAGTGCAACGAGTGCATTTTTAGATGCAAGTTCCTGCGGAAATTGGGCCAGTTTGTGTTTCTAAAAGAAACAAATGATTTAGGAATAGATAGAAATGGACCAAAACTATTTAATTTGATTGAAAGTAAAATGGGAAAATGATCGGTAGCAGATGGAGGAGTAATACAACTGAAATTAACTTGATTCGGCAAAGTATTTAATAAAGAAGCTGATACTAAAAATTATATATATAAAAGGCTAGTACTTCCTTCTGTCCGTCCTATTTTGTCCGGAAAGAAACGGCGTTGAGCAAAAAAAAAAAACACTTTTTGATATGTTGTAGAACAGTGGTTCCCAAAGTGTGTTCCGTGGAACCCTAGGGTTCCACTAAAAAATTTAGGGGTTCCGTTATTTCATTAAAAAAATAAGAATGGTGTTTAATACATTCAAATTTTCCTCGGAAAGTTTACAATCGACCACCAAATTAAATTTAAAATTTTTAAATAAGGCGACTGAAAACTCAAGTATCGGTAGCAATTCGGTTAATTTTCGTACTCTGATCGTGAGTTAGGCTGTTACTTTAAATCCAACATAACTATTTTTTCAAGTGAACGGAAATAAGTATTTTCTATTCCTCTTGTGTTTTTATAAATCAGGTAGGACTATAAATAGTTTTTATATTTTATTCATTATACTCTGTAATATTTTTACCATTTTTGTTTCTATAAAAAAGAATTGCCCTTATAATGGATCAATGGTTAAAATATGGGTCATTAAAGAAAACTGACGTTGTTAGTAGTAATGCAGAAATCGCGGATACAGGCATTCCGGAACGTACAATGCCATCAACTTCCAGTTCCGTACAGCTACAGCCTCATCTTCCAACTCTGCCATCTTCCAATGTTGGACAGGTGGTATCAACGGAAAGACGTAAATATGATACTAGTTACCTGTCGTTTGGATTTAAATATTCAGGGTTCCGCGATGATTGACAAAAAATTTGGGGGTTCCACGATCAAAATAGTTTGGGAACCACTGATATATATCATTCTTAACGAAAGATTTTCGAAATATTTTGTCAATTTCTTGTACTTTTTCTACAGCCGCAAGCGGGGATATACCTGTCTCTCTGCAAATAAATTTAACTCTATAAATATGAATAAAATGACTAGTCTATTTTCGTTTAATTAATCAAAATATTTAAAAAAACTTTAATTAATCAAATTAATTGATTAATCAAGAAACAAAAATATATATCCTATACTTTGCACTATACTGTAATTTTCATTTAATTTTTTTTGTTTTTTTTTTTTTATTCTTTTTTCAGAATATCGCTTAAAATTTATGAAGTTTTAAAAAATCCCAATAAATATATTGGGACAATTCATATGGTAAAACAAAATAATAAAAAATAAAATAATAGAAAAACTTTTAAAAAATTCCATCAATTATCAAAATACAGCAGTGTAAATATAGGTATAGATTTTAAAAAAAATAAGTTGTAAAAAAAGGCGAAGGAATTAACATTGATGGTGCAAAACACATAACATCTTTATATGGTGAATTACCCCATAATGATAATATAATTACATGGGGGGCAAACACTTGTAATATTTTTTCGAAATACTTCGAAATAGAAGTTGCTGTATAGTAAATGAAAAATCATATAGATAAGTCTGGATAAATAATATGAGAGAAAATAAAGTAAAAATTTACCAAAATGACGATTCGGAAATGAAAAATTATATAAAAATCATATTTAAACCAAATTTTTAAATGATATACTATTAATATTGGCGCATTTTTCTTGTGAAATAGCAACAACGTACAAAAATATTAATACAATGTTCAATGACAATAATTTATATGATTTAAATTTTCAAATTTTCAAATACGGCGGTTTAACTTGGGAAGACTACTGCACCATAAATATATAAAAAAAATTTTTCAATAAAAAATTGGGATTCCTTGTAGTGACCGAAGGACCAGCAGGAAGTAGAAAATTAGATTTATTCAAACTTGTTAATAATTCCGATACATGTCCTTTACAAAGTACTATTATAAATGTATTCAACAGAAGCATTTCAAAAATGAAAAAAATAGACCATTACTTAATCTCGTAAAAAACGTAAATTTAAAATACGATCACGAATATTCCAACTCTGACGGAATTATATTCCGTCGGATAATATCATTCCGATGGGATTTTGGTAGCTATTCCAAACTACGACGGAATGTATATAAAGGGTTCCCATATGAACCAAAATTTCGAACGAATTTCGAACTGCCAAAAGTAGGTGATTTGAAATATTTTATGTTGTTTTTTGAATATTTTTTTTATTTTTAATAAAAAATTTCTTGAATTTATTTTTAATAAGAAATTTCTTGAATTTTTGTTGCTGTTTATTAAACTCCATAGAAATAGTTTCTTGAAATTATTTTTCGTTTTTTAATTTAAGGTTAATTAAGTCAGCACCTTCACCTTTTTTTTTTGGTATGTGTACAAGTAGAATGCTTCAGAGTGATGTGTTCTATTTCTAATTCACCATCAATTGATAATATTGAAGTATCTAAATCTGATTGAGGTTCATTAACTTCAATATCGAATATATGTACATATATATACAATATATGTATAACATATATGTATATATAAATGTTTTTTTGGTTTAGTTCGACAATAAGGCTTATGTAAAGAAACAACTAAACCATAACAAAAGAGAAAATGCAGCAACAGGTGTTGGGGGGAAGAAGTGCACAGTTTTTCAGATTAAGAAGAACCAGGAATACGTTTAACGGCCATGGAATATTGCATTTTTGATTTCAGTAATATTGAAGTTAATGAACTTCAACCTGGAACTAGCAATGATTACGTAGAAATATCAGATGCAGGTGCATCAAAAATAGAACCCGCCCGTCTAAAGTGTTCTACTCCTTCCAAAACAAAAAAGGATGAGGTTGCTAACTTAACTAACCATCAATTATAAAACCAAAAATAGTTTTAAGAAACTGTTTCTATGAAGTTTAATAAACACCAATAAAAACTTGAAGAAATTTCTGAGAACAGAAAAAAAGTATGTAGGGCAATAAGTGAACAAATCCATGTAAACTAATAATTTATTAAAAACTAGCTGTACCCGACCACGCGTTGCTGTGGCTCAGTCTGGTTAAATGGAAAAGAAAAGAAAAAGCTCACGTTTCTCGTATATTTAATTTCACAATGCTTGTGGTTATACAACATTTTTTGTTGTTCCATTTTCTGTGCAGATATAGAGATTTTCTGGTTTGTCGACTCTAGAACACGCAACAATTGTCTATGTGAGAAGCAATCCGTGTCTAGATCTAAACCGCACAATTTTAAAGATTGGCCCTGAGCCTTGTTGATGGTGATTGCAAACGCCAATCGAATCGGGAATTGCAATCTCTTAAATTGAAATGGCATATCCGTTGGAATCATAGGAATGCGAGGAATGAGCACATCTTCACCTTTAAAAGGTCCTGTCAAGATTGTTGCTTCTACGATGTTGCTCATTAATTTTTTTATTGCAAGCCGCGTGCCGTTGCGAAGCTTTGGCTGGTTGATGTTTCGCAACATGATAATTGGCACACCGACTTTTAATTGCAGTACGTGCGGTGGCATCCCCGGCAGATCGAGTGAATTCAAAAATTCTGTTGGATAATTAACCACTTCATCTGCTTCTACAACAGTGTCGACGGACTTGTATGTGACCACCTCGCTTTGAATGTTAGACTGAATAATATTGTTAAGTTCGTAGACGTCTTTGTTCTTGGCCGCAAGAATAGCTCGTTCACTTAGCCAATCGTGATTCTTGTAATTGGTTTGAATATTGGGAAATACTCTTTCAACTAATTCTTCTTTTGACGTAACTAAATTGCAGAAGTTATGAGGCAATAAAATTCATCCTGGCGTCAGATCAACCGGCACCTTTCAATGATCGATCAAGGGCCTCTAGAGATTTTTTGTGCGCCATTGTGCATTCATCCCAAACAATAAGTTTGCATTTTTGCAATACTTTTCCCATGCTGGATGCTTTGGAAATGTTGCATGTGGGATTTTCAATGAATTGAATGTTTAATGGCAATTTCAAAGCGGAATGAGCCGTTCTTCCATCTGGTAGCAATGTCGCAGCTATTCCGAATGTCGTAAGAGCTAAGGCTATGTCATTTTGGGATCGAATTGTGGCCAGAATCAATCTAATTAGGAACGTTTTACCAGTTCCTCCTGGCGCATCTAAAAAGAATATTTCTCCAACTCCGTTATTGACAGTTTGCATTATTTGATCGTAAATGTCCTGTTGCTCAAACGCTAGCTTAGGAATATTTGATTGCACATAGGACAAAAGATCACCCGTGTTGTAATTTTGTTCACGACCCAATTCTACATCAAACAAAGCAGTAGCAGATCGATTCGGTGATGGCATTCCCAATTGATTGAGAACTTTGTTCGCGATTTCTAAGCACAAATCTTCAATCATTATCAAGACTTCGTTGTAGATTTCTGCTGTGGAATCCATGTTTATATTTGAATTTTCCTTGCATATTCGACGGAAAATATATTCAGCCATGTGGGTTTTAAATTTCTCCTATAACTCTGTTGCAGATGAAGGAGAGCAGGCGGTCAATATAATTGCAAACAATGCACAAATTTGATGTGGATGTGACGTGTTGCACTCGTCATTAATGCATACATCCCAGTGTCGGTCGTTCTGCAATAAAATCAGAGCTTGACATGTGCTCCGTAAAGTGGCATGTGTAACACCGTTCACAATTCTCAATTGGTGGAAAGACGTTGGACCGGCCACATTTATCAACAGCGTGCGAAGAAAGATGCATTCACCTTGATTGGGATGCACGGTGTAGAGTTTACCTATCGTAGTTTCATCGAATATGTTAGGGGTTGCTAATATACCGCCATCTTCTGCTGATCTTCTTCTGTATAAAGGATATCCATCGTTTCCTGTAACTGTGTTGGATACTATCATGCATGGTGAATTTAGATTCAGTATACTATACTGCAAGGTCCATGTATCATATTTTTCGTTACAACTTCATGCAAATAATTATCGACATCGGCATTGGGTATTTCAGCCCATATTACATCGTCGATTTCGTTTGAAGTGATTTTGTTATAGAGCCAGATTAGTATATGTACGTTTGGGAATCTTCTCTTTTGACATTCCACTGAGTATATCCAGCAGCGCACAGACCCAAACACTTAATGCTCTATCATGAAATCCATCAGTGATTTCAACTTCTGTCTGAAAACAGGTGTTGTGATGTCATACCTATCCACCGGCGATTACCCAGGAAGTAAGAGGTTTTGTATTGTAAATCGTCCCAAGTTGGAAATTTCATCTAAGATTTTGATAAATTCAGCATTTTCATTTTTAAATGCCTTTTTTGGTTTTAGGGTTTCCAAATAATGAGACTCTACGTATTAAGTATCTTTCGGCTTCGGGTTTTCAAAATTTTACGCCAATTAGTAGAGAGTAGATTATAATTTTATAATTTCTTTTTGTATGTTTTAAACAAACTTGATTTTTGAAATAAAAAACGCAAACATTTTTTTCAAATCGAATGTTACCCAATACATGAGTGTTATCGACAACTCTAAAGAAAATTACTAGAAACAAGTTGGCGTGGAATAATATTTAAAAAAAAATAGAAAAAATTAAATTTTTATAATTTCAAACTGACAAGTCTTAGAGAAGGAAAATTAATAAAGTTGGAGCAGTTAATAAACACAGAAATTAATAATCTGAAAGAAATTAATCTAATTGGAAACACAACAGAAGAGGAAATATACTAAAAGTAAACTGCCTTTTATTTATTTATAAAAAAATTAAAATTTTAAATGTACAATTTAGGTAATTGTAGCGGTAAAAAAAAATAAACGAGAAAAATTGTAAATTTGTTTATTTTATAATCGACTACGATATTGAATTTTAACTTCCTCACAAGTCTGGTGTTAACATCCTACAATTACTTTTAAAGTAATTAGAAAATTCATCAACGAATATGTCGCTTCAAGGCGAAAATAATAATGTCTTTAAAAGACCCGAAGCTATTAGCCACTCACCACAACCTGCAGGAAAAGAAAGCAAGCCCTCAACACATTCACCATTATCATCCTGTAAGAAGTGTGAAAACCAGGACAACGAAGAAATGGTGCAATGCGATAAATGTGACCTGTGGTTTCATTTTATTTGTGTTGGTGTAACAGCTGATATAGCGGGTTATGATTGGAGCTGCGACAAATGTTCATCTCCAAGCAACCTTAAGAAAAACACCCTCGGAGGTAAAAATACTAATACCTCACATTCATCCAAAAGGTCAACAACATCATCATCCAGAAAAATACAACTGAACTTTCAGAGATTGGACGAAGAAAGAAAGCTGCAGGAACTCCGGGATCAAGAATATCTTGACAAAAAATATCAGCTTTTACAAGAAATGGAACAATCTGGTGGTGAAACCACAGATGACAATTCCGAAATCGAACATGGTAAGAAGTTGCATCAGATACGACAATGGGTCGATAATAACTTTGAATCAGGCCATAAGGCATCCAAAGGACCATACGTTTTACCGAATTTAAAAATAAACAGAGAAACTAGAAGCAGCATTCATCAAGTCAATCTAGTAAAAGAGGATCAATTAGATTTACGTCCAGGGCCTTCAAGAGCAGAAATGCAATTTTCGACAAATAATTTGCCAACTAAAGACATCATGTGTATACAACAACAACCTGTACTCACCACGCAACAAATAGCTGCAAGACATGTTGTACCGAAGGAACTACCTTTTTTCGGCGGTCGTCCTGAAGAATGGCCTCTATTTATAGCTACATATGAAAGCTCTACACGTACTTGTGGATTTTCTAATGAAGAGAATTTAATTCGTTTGCAACGATGCCTGAAAGGAATGGCTTTAGACTCTGTCAGAGGCAGGCTAATGCAACCTTCAACAGTTCCTGATGTAATACAAACATTAAGAATGCTTTATGGCCGTCCAGAATTGATTATCCACACACTTTTACAAAAACTTAGACAAGAACCATCACCCAAAGCGGAAAATTTTGAAACTCTAATCCAGTTTGCTTTATCGGTACAAAATATTTGCGCCACAATGGAAGTGTCTGGCTTAACAGCCCATCTATGTAATCCATACTTGCTTCAAGAATTAACTGACAAATTACCTGCATACATAAGATTAATGTGGGCGATTCACAAACAAACAATTCCAGTGGTCACTATATCAACACTCAGTTCTTGGTTATATCAAATTGCTACAGCTGCAAGTGATGTTACTTTGATGACCATAAGTTCGGTTTCAGACATTAATGCGAAGGTGGAAAAACGGAGTTGGACAAACAAAGCGTATTTGAATACTCATACTGAACATCAGGACAATAATATGGCTTCAGCTACCAACGCGAAACAAGAACTCAATTCTACTAATAAAATTCGTAAGTGTTGTATTTGTGATAAACATTGTTCCTCAGTACGCCATTGTGAAAAATTTCGAAACTTACCTCTTAGTCAGAAGTGGAAAGCTGTGAAACAACATAAGCTTTGCAGAACATGCTTGAATCCACATGGAAGAACTCAATGTAAGGTGAATAGCCTTTGTGGAAAAGATAATTGCATCTTCCGACACAACCAGCTATTGCACAATGACACTCCTAAATCTACTCAAAAGGAAAAGTCCACAACAATGAACATGAATACAGAAATTCAGGACCAGCATTGTAATACACATCAGAAATCCAATCAGGCAGTATTGTTCCGCATTGTGCCTGTGACTTTGAGCAAGAATGGCGTAACGGTAAAGACTTATGCTTTTCTTGATGAAGGTTCATCTCTCACCTTAGTAGACGAACAAATTGCAGAAGATTTGGGAGTAGAGGGGAATTTAGAACCTCTTTGTTTGAAATGGACGGGAAATACACACAGAATTGAAGAGAATTCAAAGAATATTTCAATTGAAATCGCTGGTACAACTTGTGAAGAGAAGAAGTTTAAACTTCGAAATGTTCATACGGTAAAAAATCTGAATTTACCAATACAATCAATATCCATGGAAAACTTATCAAGAAAGTATTCACATCTCAAAGATGTTCCGACTGAATCGTATCAACAAGCGGTTCCGCGAATATTGATCGGTTTGGATAACTGGAAACTCGGTCTACCACTCAAGTCCAAAGAAGGACCAAACGATGAACCAATCGCTTCAAAAACTCGTCTTGGTTGGACGGTTTATGGACCTTGTAAGAAATTTGAAGTTAGCGGATCATTGTTACATTATGAACACCACAGCTTTCATATCTGTGAATGTCAACGTGACCTAGATTGTGATCTTCACCGCATGGTTAAAGATTTCTATTCCATTGAAAGCATCGGAATATCTAAGCCGAAAAAATATCTCTCTTCCAAAGAAGACAACAGGGCTCTTCTCATTATGGAGTCGACTACTATTCGAAAGGAACACCGTTTTGAGACCGGTTTATTATGGAAATATGATGAAGTTGAACTTCCTAATAGTTATGGATTGGCAAGACGACGGTTCCTATGTCTTGAAAAAAGAATGAGTAATGATTTGGAAATGAGTAACGTTTTACACCAACGGATTAATGATCATATTTGTAAAGGGTACGTGCGAAAATTGTCAGAAATGGAATTGAAACAACATCATTCCCGAATTTGGTACCTACCAATTTTTCCTGTTACTAATCCCAATAAACCAGGAAAAGTACGACTTGTTTGGGATGCTGCAGCAGAAGTAAATGGAGTGTCTCTTAATTCAGTACTTTTAAAAGGACCTGATCAACTAGCTTCACTTCTATCTATACTTTACAGATTCAGAGAACGTACCGTGGCGATCTGTGCAGATATTAAGGAAATGTTTCATCAGGTTTTAATTAAGGAAGAAGATCAGCAATCTCAAAGGTTTTTATGGCGAGAAGATAAATCTAAACCAGAACCAGACGTTTATGTAATGAGAGTTATGACATTTGGTGCAACGTGTTCACCCAGCAGTGCACAATTTGTTAAAAATAAAAATGCTTTGAGTTTTTCTAATAAATTTCCAAGAGCAGTTCGGGCGATAACTGAAAACCATTATGTGGATGACCTTTTAGACAGTGTCGATACGGATGAAGAAGCCATTGAGCTAGCTCGCGATATAAAGTACATTCATCTACAAGGTGGCTTTGAAATTAGAAATTGGATTTCAAATTCGTTAAGCGTCAGTAAATCCTTTAATGAAGCTATTGTCAGTGAGAAAAAGGATATGTCAATGAGTCCGGAAAATGGCGCCGAAAAGGTACTAGGTATGTGGTGGTGCACTCCTTCCGACACATTTACATACTTTATTAAATATACGCCGAAAAATAAAGATATTCTTGATGGAAAATGTGTACCAACAAAACGAGAAGTTTTGAGAATACTTATGTCAATTTATGATCCACTTGGCTTAATAGCCAATTTTTTAATATATGTTAAAATCCTTCTACAAGAAATTTGGAGATCGGCCACTGAATGGGACGAAAAAATTAATGAAGAACATAAAACAAAATGGCTTTATTGGATACGGCTCTTACCTGAAGTGCAGAAGCTTAGAATACCACGGTGTTATCTTTCCAAAACAACATTTTCTAAAGAAAAAACAATACAGTTGCATATATTCGTAGACGCTAGCGAAAATGCCTATGCAGCTGTAGCCTACTTAAGAGTTGGAAATAATCAATCGGTAGAATGTTCATTGGTCGCAGCTAAGACTCGAGTCGCACCTCTAAAATTGTTAACAATACCCAGACTTGAGTTGGAAGCAGCTCTACTAGGAATTCGTCTAGCAAATAGTATCCAGAACGGGCATTCAATAAATATATCCTCTCGTTTCTTTTGGTCAGATTCTAGGACCGTGTTATCATGGCTTAATTCTGAACAACGTAAATATCGACAGTTTGTAGCCTTTCGAGTGGGTGAGATCCTGGAGTCTTCAGATCTGTCAGAATGGTTTTGGATTCCAACAAAACTTAATGTCGCGGATGAAGCCACCAAATGGCAAAGAACTCCGGAACTTAGTTCAACAAGCAGATGGTTTCGAGGTCCAGACTTTTTACTACAATCATCCAATTACTGGCCCAAAAACACAACAGAACTTCAGACTACTTGTGAAGAATTAAGAACGCATATGATTCACACGATCTCATCAATACAAAATCTCATTGAAGTTGAACGATTTTCTAATTGGTTTCGTCTCTTAAGAACGCAAGCATTTGTTTTACGATTTATTCATAACCTTATTTCAAAAATCAAACACACATCCAGTAGATCTGGACCTTTCTCAAAGGAAGAATATGTAAATGCTGAAAATAAATTGTATCGACAAGCGCAACTTGATAATTTTACTGATGAAATAGCTATTCTAGAGAAAAATAAAAATCTGCCAATTGACAAAACGCAAAAGCTACCGAAAAGTAGTTCGATATACAAACAAAGTCCATACATAGATTCGTGTGGTGTTTTACGAACCCGGGGACGAATAGATGCTGCCTTTGGAGTACCAATAACTACAAAACGACCGATTTTGCTACCAAAAGGACATCATATTACTCATCTAATAGTCAAGCAGTACCATCTCAAATATCATCACCATAACCACGAGACCGTAGTCAATGAATTAAGACAACAATATTCAATTCCACGATTGAGAGCAACTTTGAAAAAAGAATGCAAATCATGCCAATTTTGCAAAAATCGAGACGCTCGCCCGAATCCTCCAGAGATGGCAGAACTGCCTTCAGCCAGATTGTCATCATTCACCCGTCCTTTCTCATACATTGGAATAGATTATTTCGGACCAATGAAGGTTAAACTTGTAAGGCGAACTGAAAAAAGATGGGGGGTTCTCATCACTTGCTTAACGACGAGGGCAATACACATCGAAATTGCAACTACCTTGTCGTCAGATTCCTGTATCTTATGCCTTAGAAGGTTTATTGCAAGAAGAGGTACACCACTGGAAATCTATAGTGATAATGGCACTAACTTCCATGGCGCAGACCGCGAACTTCAAGAGGCATGCCAAAAAATCAATCTAAGTGAATTAGCAGAGAAATTTAACAGCTCTACCACGAAATGGGTTTTCATTCCACCAGCATCGCCGCATATGGGAGGAAGTTGGGAAAGGCTTGTAAGGTCGGTAAAAACTACTCTGAACGTTATAATGCCTTTAAGAAATCCATCCGATGAGCTGCTATCAAGCTTCCTACTGGAAGTAGAATCTACAGTCAATTCAAGACCTTTAACATATGTACCAATTGAAAATGAAACCGATGAAGCTTTGACACCTAATCATTTTCTACTTGGTTCCTCAAATGGCGCAAAACCTGTAGGAGAATTTACCGACGAAGGAATTCTTTTAAGAAAAAATTGGACTACTTCACAGCAAATTGCTCATAGCTTTTGGAAACGTTGGATTCGAGAGTATTTACCTACGTTAACAAGACGGACTAAGTGGTTTCAAGGTGTGAAGTCAATTGAAAAGGGCGATATTGTGATTATTGTCGATGAAAACCTACCAAGGAATTGTTGGCCAAAGGGTAAAGTAATAGAAGTCATCAGAAGCAAAGATGGACAGGTTAGGCGAGCAATAGTTCGAACCGCTATAGGCATTTACGAAAGACCTGTGGTAAAATTAGCAATTTTAGACATTAGAGTTGCTAAAGATGATGGTAAGTCAATTCACTCAATAGACATACCAGGAGGGAGTGTTATCGACAACTCTAAAGAAAATTACTAGAAACAAGTTGACGTGGAATAATATTTAAAAAAAAATAGAAAAAATTAAATTTTTATAATTTCAAACTGACAAGTCTTAGAGAAGGAAAATTAATAAAGTTGGAGCAGTTAATAAACACAGAAATTAATAATCTGAAAGAAATTAATCTAATTGGAAACACAACAGAAGAGGAAATATACTAAAAGTAAACTGCCTTTTATTTATTTATAAAAAAATTAAAATTTTAAATGTACAATTTAGGTAATTGTAGCGGTAAAAAAAAATAAACGAGAAAAATTGTAAATTTGTTTATTTTATAATCGACTACGATATTGAATTTTAACTTCCTCACAAGTCTGGTGTTAACAATGAGCATACAGCCCATTTAGAGTATTGCGAATTCATACTTTCAATACCTGTAATAGAAATTCAAGCAAGCGGAGGCATAAACCTTTTTTCACGATATCTTTTTAGCTCGTATTATCAATTTCAGAGGGGAAAAATATTTATGGAATTTCCTTTGTTATGCCCTATGGTAGGTACTACCAGAGGGTATATTAGTTTTGTCACTAAGTGTGTAACACATAGAAATAATAATCGGAGAAAAATTTCAAGGGTATGGTTGTGTAGGGAATCAAAAGTTATATTGATTTATGCATGTCCGTCCGTCCGTCCGTCCGTCCGTCCGTAGACAAGATAACTCAAAAACGCGTTATCCGATTTTGATGAAATTTATAATTTGAGTTGCTTATTCCTTAACTTGGTTTGGTATTGCATTTGAACCAAATCGATCCACGGGGGGCAAAGTTATAAAGGAAAAACCAGGGTGACCAGAAAGTTTTGTCGTTTTTTTGGTTATGGTTTTTCGGATGTAATTGGAAAATTTGTGACCCGATTTTGTACAAATTAATTATGTAGGTTAACTGCATAAATAGACGATACCGAATTAATTTTCAGTCAAATCGGTCCAAGGATAGTGGAGAAAGAAATAGTTGTAGCCTAAAATAAGCCTGTTCATAAAGTTTTTCCAATGTATTTTAAAAAGTTATGTACGGATTTGAATCAAATTTACGAAACGTGTTTATACTATTCGACTCCAGCCTACCTGTGAATTTGGGCCAATTTGAGAATGAAGAAACGAAGTTATGGAGAGAAAAACCTTAAAATATTCAGTTAAGCAGAAAGTTCGTGGCGTTTTTTTTCCAATAGTTGGCTTTAGAATCGTATAACTTTAGTAGTTCTAATCCTATCAAGTTATATTATAGCGCACTGAAAAGGTGACATCTTATAGAATACTTAGAAAAAAAAAATTGTAAAATTCTGGCAGAACAAATTGGGGTAATTGGGTTTTGAAAATGAGCCAAAATTCTGAAAAAAATTCCCTATATTAATGCTCCATGTTTGGTACTACCGTCCGTCCGTTGACAAAATAATTTAAAAACGCGTTATCCAATTTCGATGAAATTTAGAATGCTACTTGGTTATTGCTATAGTGGTTTTGGTATTGCATTTCAGCAAAATCGACTGAGGGGCAGCGAAGGTATTAAGGAAAAACAGGGGCGACCATAAAGTTTTGTCGTTTCTTTTTATATAGTTTTTCGGGTTTAATTGGAAAATTGGTATAGCAATTTTGTTTAAATTAATTATATTGGTTGACTACATTAATAGACGATACCGTTGAAAATTTCAGTGATATCGGTCTAAGGATAGACTTATGCTACCAGGGTCTGAGTTACTTACAAATTAGAGAAAATTTTGACAAGGGCAAACAAAGTTATGAAGAAAAACCTTGATATATTGTTAGTTTTCACAATTTTTCTCTCCCATTTCTACCATAGGGCATCAAAAAATCAGCTATAGGCCGATTTTAAATTACTTTATGTTTTGTTTCTTAAGTTTGATATATTTTGTACTAAAATAGGCGAATTTTCATTATTGCTGCACAAAAAATATGCTTTTATAGGCTTTATTTAATTATAATTAATCAAACAGAAATGATGTTAATTCATAATTTAGTAAAACATTCATTTTTTTGAATCAACTTTCAATCTAAATCGTAGCCCAATACCCCTCGTTTTTTTTTTTAATTATAACGAAAACTACCAGTGACAGTAATTTTTTGGTGAAAATGGGGGCAATTCTTAAAATTCGTCGAAGATTTTGAAAATTCAGCCTTGTCAATTCTAAATACCTTTTTTTGGCTTTAAGCTTTCCAAAAAATGAGAAATGAAATGACTTTCGGCTATGGGCTTACAAAATTTTACGCCATTTAGTAGAGATATAATTTGCTCGTTACATTTCACTAAAGAGGATCTAAAGCGAATAATTTAATTTTGTACGCTTAAGAGGAACTTGTTTTTTGGAATAAATAACGCAAACAATTTTCGCAATTCTGATGTTCCAGAATGCGCAAGCATTAAGCCCATTTACAGTGTTGCCCCTCCGAATTGATATTTTTAACGCCGCCACTACGCCCATCTGTATTTTTATAATATAAGCTTATTGATGTACGCGCGTGTGAGTAAGAGTAATCACGTTTTCTCGATGGATGGCAATGATTTTCAACTGCTTGTGGCTTTGCATTAGTGATTGATTTTTGTAACGTGTTTTTACTAATTACAGGTGTCACTTAGGTAAATAAATATGTAAGAACCAGCTCATATTCCTAAGGAACATTCTATAAAAATTTCAAGTCAATTGATCAAGAAGTTTCGGAGATTATCGATTTTGTACAAACGTACAGATACGATTTTATTTATATAGATAAGAAAGTATTCAAAAAACAAGAGAAAATATTTCAAATCGCCTACTTTTGGGAGTTTGAAATTCGTTCGAAATTTTAGTGCATATGGGAACCCTTGGTATACATTCCCTCGTACTTTGGAGTAGCTATTAAAATTCCGTCGGAATGATATTATCCGACGAAATATTATTCGGTCGTAGTTTGGAGTAAGGCTAAATATTACTATAAAATTAATAAAGATAGTAATGGCTTTCATAAACATTTTGATTTAATAACCTTTACCAAATGATGATAATATAATTGAATATTTTCAATCAGCGAATGAAATTATAGATGCTTTTATTCCTATTGTTTTAAAGTCATGAAAACGAAAAGAATACCTACTAAATACATATATCGAATATGATACAAAGTTCAATCGAAATTCAAGAACAAAATGGCGAAATAAGCAAGAAACTTAAGGAAGCATATGATGAATTAATTATCATTAATAATAAAAATATTAAAAACATGTGGAGAGAAGATTTAGAAGCGCTAAATCAATATATTAATATTATCAATTTAAATGAAAAAAAAATGAGAAAATATAAACAAACTATTTAACAGCATTGAATAGTAAAAAAATCATTTTTATACCAAATGTAAAACAAGAACCAAAACCAAAACGAAAATCAGAATCAACACTAGATGCACACGATGAGAATGAAAGAACATCGTTGGCTAAACAAAAAGGAAAAGTTTTTCTTCTCAGAAATAAAATTCAAAATTTTGCACAATAAAATTTATATTTTTAAATAATAATAAAATAAAATTACATAATTCATAGAAAAAAATAATAAATCACAAGAGTAAATACTGGCTTATATAATTAGTTAGTTGTAGTTTTTCATGTAGATTCGCTGGTGGGCTTATTATCTAATCAATTTGTTTAAAGTCGTCGTCGTGATGAAATTTGTCTTAATGATGATGATGTATATTAGCATAACTACTGGCATCATGCCCATGTCCATGTCCATGACCGTATTCATGTCCATCTTCATGACCATGTCCATAAATTTGTGGATGATGTGCATGTCCAATTCTTTTAACGACAGCATTGAAACCGTTTTTATGATCTGAGGTATATTCAACGACACGGGTTGTACCATCGGGTTCATGAAGCATATATCCCCCTAAAATTGCATAATATTAGGCGTTATGTTTTTAAAAAGAAAAAATAAATATTTTAGAAAAACGCCTTTGTGTCTTAACTGGTAGAATATATTTTCGAAACTTACCTTTTACTGTATCGCCATGGCGAGATTCCCATTGTTTTTTGTTGTCACCAGTATGAGGATCTTTTACACCATAATCAAAAGTATAATGTGGAGAATGATAATAGTCAACATAATGGCCATGTCCATGTCCATCATCATCACCACCACCGGCACCGTATCCCCCATTTCCACCATCATATCCACCATTTCCACCATCATATCCTTCATCGCCGCCATAATGATGATGGGGTTCTTCGTGTTTTGTTACAAAATGGTAACTTGAACCATGGCCATGATCATATCCAGCTGCTGTTAAAGCAATAAGTACAGTAACGATTGCCAACTATAAAATTATAATATAACACTTTATTAATATACACAAAATGAGACAATTTAATAATTTGTTCATACTTTAAAAGCCAACATATTTAATTATATTTTTGATTAACTCAATAAAATATCCACACAAAACTATTGTATCTGAGAAACTGCTAGTTTGTTAGTACTGACCAAATGGATTTGATCTGATTGACTGATACTGATTACTAACTTTACAATGCCTTTTATATACGATCGAAATTACTTTTGACCGAGGTACTTATGAAATAGTTTATAGTGTTCTTGAAAGACTTTCTGGGATTTCTTTTGGTCACTCAACCGTTAATGTTAAAAAAAAAAAAAATTAATATACTTTTTTTTGTTTCTTATAATGAATATTGTTTTTTGCATTTTTTGTTCATTTCAATTAATCACACTTAGACATGTTTCTTAAGGGAAGAAATATTATTAACACGAAATATTCCATAAATTCAGACATAACTTTACACCTTATTCGAAATGTTTGTAAATATTACTGTTTTTGTTGTTGTTCTTACCTCTTCATTACTCTATTACTGATATGAGCGCGCGCAACTAATTGGAAACATATTGTACAATATCAATTTTGGTTGATTAAATTACGTCTATGTTCGTGTTCTTTTCTTTGCAAAAATTTATGCAACTTTATTTTGTTATCGATACGACTATTATCTGATGGAATTAATTTTATATGGAATTTTTGCGGTAACGCTATTGAAATAAATTAAAAAAATTAATTAAATTAATCAAAAAAAAAAAAATAACAAATTTCAACTATTTCTTTTATGGTTGATTTAAAAAAAATGTATAAGAATTTTTGCATTTCAATTTGATTTAAAAATTTAATTTTATAGTTTCCTAATTTAAATTTAAAAAGTTTATTAAATAAAATTTGAATTCTTTTCTCCTCAATTTATCAGTTCAAAAATTAAGGATTTTTCTGAAAAAGCTATTAATATAACATATTAAGAGGTAAACTATGGCCTAATTGATTTCTAAGCGATGGTGATATTCCTAAATAATGATATATTTTGTAAATGACAACTACTGTGTTTGAGAGAGTTTTCGATAAGCTAAAATAATCAGTAAGTCATTTGACATTCAAGTGTAATCAATATTGTTTTCTATTCGATTGAAAATGGAAGGTTATATGCCAAAAAAGGAGCAATTATGGGAAGATTTACTTTTTTGGTTTAATTTGAAGGAAAGTGTAGCTGGAGCCTATCGGTGGTTTGAAAAAGTTTATGACGAGTATACTTCATCAATTTTAACTCATGAATTTTGGTTTAGACGATTCAAAGATGGCAATTTTGATGTGGACAATAAGAAGCATGGAAAACCGCCAAAGAAGTTTAAAGACGAAGAATTGCAGGAATTATTGATTGAATATTCAAGTTAAATGCAAGCGCAACTCGTAACAGCATTAAAAATTAGTCGGATGACGATTTCTAGACGTTTGAATGCCATGGGAAAGATTCAAAAGGAAGGAAAGTGGGTGCCATATGAACTGAAAGAAAGAGACATTGAAATGCGTTTGGCTTTATGCCAAATGTTGCTCGAAACGTTAAAAAAAATCATTTTTGCAACGAATTGTTACTGTTGATGAGAAATGGATTCTTTATGACAATCCTAAACGCAAAAAACCTTGGTGCGATCCCGGTCAGCCATCAACATCAAGTGCAAAATAGAATATCCATAAAAAGAAGGACTTGCTCTGCATTTGGTGGGACCAGAAGGGTGTGCTCTGCTTATAACTTTTCGAAAGGGGTAAAACGGTCACTGCTGATCGTTAGAGACAACAACTAATTGAATTGAATAGCGCTTTGAAGGAGAATAGATCAGAATGACCTAATAGACAAGTTAAAATGATTTTGCAGCATGATTACAGTATACCACATGTTGCTAAATCAATCCAGGAAACGTTGGAAGCGCTTGGCTGCGAAGTGTTACTCTACCTGCCGTATTCACAAGACATTGCTCCCTCCCTTTGATGAAAATTCCAGTAAGTCGTATATTACCTCCAAATATTTTCATGTATTTATTATACAAAATAAAAAACTGTTTCTTGGTTATCAAAAGATATTGTATATATTGAATGGTCCAAAAAGTCATTACGTTGATGGTGATGGCAAAATGAATGTATTGATGGAATTCAATATGGCTTTAATGATACGCAAATTGCTTAGAATCTTAGCATATCGAAATCGAGCGTTGAAAACCATGAAATAGAAGCATGCAGAATTGGTGGATTGCAAAAATGTTGTATATAATCATGGTAACGCTGCATCATGTACATTTCTGGTAACCTAGCAACATTTTTGAGAAGGAACTTTTGATGCTTTCAGTGTATGCTTCTGCAAGATCATTGGCCAAAATTATGAATACATTGCTTATATTGTTTATTTCCCATGAAAAATTCACATTTCATTTGCACATGTACCTACATTACGATTGGGTATTCCAAAATTGGACGTTTGTAATTTACTGGAAAAAAGCGAGGACACTTATCCTGAATCCTTGCAACTGTACGATTACACACATCTGACAAAATATTTTAATCGAATTTTGGCCTAGTCCGTGGGCACGGATGCCATTTCTAACTACAAAGAATTGCTACAAATTAATACTCGTATGTGAAACATGAAAATAACAAAGGTAAAAAAATGTTGTGTCAAAATCTTCACAATAATAAGTTGAAGCCAGTTTCCTTTAAAAAACATAGTAGCGATAATCATTTTGTATTTATTAATAACAAGTTACAGTTTTTTTTTTTTTTTTTAATAATAATTGTTAGTAATTTGTAACATTCTCTAAAAAAGTTCCAAAAAAAATATTTAATCATTTTTGTTTCCCAATCCATTAATTATTCTTAGTTTAAAAAAAAAATGTATCACAGTTGATATTGTTTCTTAAAAATTCATGATCTAAAAATATTAATAAAGAAAAACAAAGGTTGTAAACATTATGTAAACCATAATTTGATTTGTTTTTTTTTTTTAATTTTTTTCTTTTTGGTTAAAAAATTGTTTTCATGCATTTGCAAATATTTACATTGAAATCAAACTATTTGAACTCTGAGATACACAAAAAAAACAAAAATAGTAATATTAAAACTAATTACAAACGAACATGAACGAAATTGCAAAACCTTTCAACCCTGAATTGAACTTAATGATAAAAAAGCACTAAAAATTAATGACGAATAAAAAAATTTCCTTATTTACTTTTTTCTAAATAAGAAATTTTCTTTTAAAATGTTTGGAATTTTGTAATTGGTAAATATCGTTCGATGGCAGTGGTCAGAGCTTCAATGCCATGCCATACTAAAATGATTACTCGAATAACAAATAATAATATGGAATTGATTGTTTTTCTTCACAATATCTTTTTACTAGCGATTTTCTAAACCATTGCGGCTAATTTAACGGATAATTAGGAGGTGGTATACTACTGCGTTCAAAAAGTATTGAAATCTTGTTAAATAAAACATATTTATTTTTCCAAATTAATTTTGCTGCCTTCAATATAATCCATTGAGAATAGAAAACACTTTTGTCAATGTTTTTCCAGTCTTCAAAAGCAGCGCTCGAAGTCAATTTGTGACATGGTTTTTAAATTTTCTTTTATCACTTCCACAAACTGAAAAGAGAATCCACGCAATGGTCATTTATTTTTGAAGAAGTATGAGTAATTGTAAAGTACCTCAACTTCCTATCTCTGCCATGACGACGTTTATCAGATTTCAATTGTAAAATTTCAAATAATTTTCAATCCACTACTGACACAGATAGCTACATATTGTACGTATGGGTGAAAGTGAAATATGATTAATTTTACAATATCAAATTGTAAACAAACAAATCCATGTTGAAATTTATAGGGCAATGTACAAAAATTAGAAAAAAATAAGAATTTTAACAGTTTGTGGCGTCATTCACGTGCCTATTCCTGATAGATTTTGACTTTGAAAATTTCCCGTGCTCTTTTGCATTTATTACAACGTGTTTTTTTCATACTATATTCTGGTTGCTTCTCTAATTTCTGGAACTTTACAGTTATTCATACTTCGTTTTTGAGCAGAATTATCATCGTGATGCATGTATTTTTTTTTGTTATAATTTTGGTTTTTTTTTACGATTGGTTCACGTAAATTACGCAAAGAGATATTCGAAGTACACAATACGATTCAAGAAAACAGTATATTCCGATATTATTTGAACGCACTATTAAATGTAATTTAAGCGGTTTCCACATGTTTTCTGTATTTTTAGTATAGGACCGTTTTTTCTTCTTCAAGATTTTGTGACTTGCGAAACTTTGGCAATGAATTAAGATAAAAGCTAATAATGTTGAAAGAAGGTTTTTGAAGCTTTTAAGTTTTTGGTTTCTTTTTTGAAGTTTTAGTTCGATGGACTTGATAGTGAGTGACTTTTGAACAGTTAAATTTATTTCATTCAATAGTATTAAGTTGTCACCGAACATGATGAGCGTACCAAGTTTGTAACAAAATAATTCAGGTTAATTTGAATTTGTTTCGATAATTTTTATTTGTAATTTTTAAGTCAATATTTAAATTTGATATTATTTTGAAATTTTGTTATACGGGTATTAGGATGTTAACAAATTCCAGTTCTACTTGGTATCTATATTTTGGTACATACTAATCATAATTAGTGTATTTATTAAAACCCGATTGGTTATGGTCTTTAATTAAATTATGTAATTTGAGAACTTGAACAATATTTTTAAACATTTCAGTTTCTTAAAATTGTGTTTAATAAAAGCCACTTTATTGTTTCAGGATAATCACGGCAAACATTACAGTAGATAAAAAGGTTTGACGACAAAGTTTTTCTAGGTATTCCATGACATTCAGAATTTAGTGGTCTAAAGGCTATTTCTGTTGGCCTCTGATAAGTATAATCGTAACTTATTGATCTTCACCTCTCTTAAAATAAATCATTATAAAATTTTATATAACACTCTTAAAATAATTAATCTAGGCGATTCTACCCTGCGGATCTTTCTTACAAATTTAATTTTAAAACTGTTTTAAGAAGGAAATGTAAATTTAATTAAAATAATCCATAGTCTATGATATTATAAAACTTGTATAAATTGAAGTAAATTGGTTGTTGTTTTATGCTTATGTAATAATGTGCGGGCAGTGATCTACAAGTTACACGATTTTGAGAAATCAATGAATAATATTGATTAACTAAGAGATTTGTTACAACATACTATATGTATTTTAAATATTAAGATTAGAAATGTATTTAATTAAAATTATTTTGAAAACATGTCAAATTTAAAACTTTATTAATTTTAAGAAAGAATCTAAAAAAAAAAATATTTTAGAATTTCACAATTATTTCAAATGGATACGTCAATCATTTTTTGCTAGATTTTTTATAAAATTATTCTTGAAAACGAGAAATTTGAAAGCCATATTTATACGTGCATGAAAAACCAATGGCAAAAATTTTGAACCAAAAAAATGTACGTTTTCAATTTTTAGGCAATTCTCATACATTAAGAAAAGTTTTAGAAACACTGATTACACAAAGAAGAAAAATCTACTCCGCCTAAATTTATGCAATTAATGTTGGAATACAATAACATTGTAGTAGGAGCATGTATTAATAAATATTTTAAAATTACATTTTTTTATATTTCAACTGTTTTAGGTGTTAAATTCTGCAAAATTCAAATATATTCAGATATATATTTACCCGAACGTTTCTAAATGCAATTGTGAAATATTTTTATTTTATTACTGCTTCAAAGTTTGGGCTACGCGTACAGCTTGTATTATTGGTACAATTGAAATAATGGAGTAAAGAAAAAATTAATCCTTACCAATTTGTCTGTCAATTTGGAGACTATTGACAAATCTATACATATGATTTCGTATAATGTCACTACTATACAATTGTAACGGATAGAAATAATCATCAGAAATTGATTTCAAGACGCGATCTGTTATAAAAGTAAAATCGACATTTGCATGAAATTTCATTAAATTAATTACATTATGGATATTCCCTTTCGTTAGCGTTGTATCACGTGGTGGATCGCTGCATCTTTGTATGATTCAGTATTTTTCTATACAAAAACCTGTACAACGATACACTATGAACATAACATTTTCCTTAAAATTAACATATAAGTCTGGGTGTTTGGGTGTTAACTTTCAGGTTTATTTTGCTAAAATTATTGACTTAATAGTAAACTGACTCTTTACTTTCAAATAATTTTATATAAAGTTGAAACGGATGATTTCGTCATTTAATATACTGGCATAAAGAATTGTTACAATGCCTACACCCAAAAAATCTTTTAAGGAAAAATCATTAGAATAAAATCAAAAAAGGCAAATATAGAATTTACTCAAAAGTCGTTTAAAAAAAATAACAATTTATTTCGAAATTTACAATATGTAGTTAACGTTTTTACAAATAAAGTTATTTAGTTTAAATATAATTAGTGTATAATATATTTTTGAAATAATAAAAGCTTCGATATTAATTCCTCTAAAATTCAAAAACTGAAGAAGAATAAATATTATTTTCAAAATAACAATTTAAATTTTAGAAAATATGTTAAAAACATTAGAAAGATGTTGTCTTTCTTTTGTTATTTGAAAATCAAAATAATAAAAGGCCGATTTTACTGTCGTGGCTTAAGCCTAGTTTGTTGCTTAACTAAAGCTTAAGCTATAAAGTGCATTTCACAGGTTGGATTAGTCAGGGCTTAACTAAAGCTTAAGCTACCTATATCGAGAGCTCGATAGTGAATACATAAATGTCAAAATGAAAAAATTGTATTTTTATTTCTTGAAAAAATTTACTAAGTTCATTCGAATTGTAAAAAATAAAATAAAATAACCGTAGTAAACATAAATTGTTTATTCTTTTGGAAAATGTCATCTGTCAAGGAAAATGTGAGTGATGAAGAGTTACATTTAACATTAGTTTTGTATTTATTGAGACGACCGAAAATAATAAAGAATCGACCAAACCATTTTAATATTTGGGGGCACATGGGTTTTCATTCCCCCCTTTGATTATTAAACTCTCTTTCAATCGTCTTCCAACTTTTTAACTTATCCATTCTCGTCCTATCTGTTATCTTACATTCTACTAAATGAATATTTTTTTTTGTTTAACTAAATGTAAGAGAAGTGTCATTTCTTCGGTCAAAAAATTCGCACTCCTTTTATTTCTTCCTTCCACTTTATGTATTTGAGTTTTTAATTTATCATTTTATTTTATTTTAATGCAAATTTATTTTTTTTTAAATTCGAAATTTTTAGCGCTAAAAAAATGTTTACATTAAAAATATATTAGAAATCATTCGCACTATCCAGTTACGAAGAAATATTCACAATAGTGCCCACTTGTTAAAGTCATTTAAGGTCACTTGATCAACTGAAATACAACGCTTACACTTAAAAAAATTATTTAAACAAATATCATAGGAGCTAATTCAAAAAGAACTGAATATACACTATTTTCAAAAGCCTTTTTAAAGCAAATAACAATTTATTTCGAAATTGACGATTTGTTGTTGACATTTTTTAAAAAGTTAACAATTTTAACTTTACGTATATTTTCGAAATAAAATCAGAGTTTCAATATTTATTATTCTTAAATTTAAAAATCGTAGAAGAAAAAATATTGTTTCTAAAATAATTATTTAATTTCGGGAAATATATGAAAATATTAAATACAAGTAGATTTTGTCTTTCTTTGGTAATTTAAAAATTAAAATAAGTAGAGTCTGCATATAGATGTTGCCTATGATTATGCAAACTAAGGTTCGAATTAAATAGACATATGCTGTATTTTATTGGGAATTCTATCGGGCGCTAATTTACTTTCTCAAAAGAACGATTTTTTTTAATCAATGTTCTTATAACAATTAATTTCGGATGTTGGTACTACTGATATTATTTGACAGCAGTTGAATTTAAACAAATAAAAAATTTTTTTTTGTAAACGACAAATAATACGTTCTTCTATACTCCGGTTCCATTTCAAACTTACATTCAATTTAATATAATTTTTAAAAAAATCTGTTATATTTTTTGTGTAAATAAATTTGACATTTATTTTGTTTTTATTACAAAACATGCAGGGCCGCCAATTTATAAAAAACAAAGTTTTGATTTGCGTCATCTACCATCTGGCAGATGTCGCTTAGTACATATTTTCTATCGATCGCTAATTTAGCGCCCAATTTTATCAGGCGCTAATTAAGAACATATAAATGTATGGTAAGCACCGATAGAATTCCCAATAAAATACAGCAGTAGAATTCCAAATAAAACACAGGTAACATGTGCTATTAGTAGGGTAATATGTAGTTCAAGCGAAACGAAATTTCCCATACAAATTTGTACATTTGCGAAATCCAAACGAAAAATTGCGTTAATGAATTTGTTTGCCCAGTATGCAGTTCACCAGCGAAATGTCTATTTGGAGATAGATGGCGTGATCGAAGCTTCCCCAGTTTCTCGTTTCAAAAAAATGTTTTGATCATTTAATTGCAAGCGAAAAAGTGGCATTCTTTTGAAATATTTAGAATAGTTAAGACGCACAAGATACCAAGTAGGCTGAAAAGTTCGTATCGTTTTAAAGAAAAACACATTTTTTTAAGAAAACTCGATTTTATTATTCAACATAGTTGTCATCGAGGGCGATACACCGATTATAGCGATCTTCCAACTTTTCGATACCATTTTTGTAGTACGATTTGTCTTTTGCTTGAAAATAGGCCTCAGTTGCGCCGATTAGCTCTTGATCGGTGCTAAATTTCTTTCCAGCAAGCATTCTCTAGAGGTCTGAGAACAGGAAAAAGTCGCTGGGGCCAGATCTGTAGAATACGATGGATGCGGAGGCAATTCGAAGCCCAATTCATGCATTGTTGCCATTGTTTTAATTTATTTGTGACACGGTACATTATCTTGATGAAACGATACTTTCTTCTTCTTCAAATGGGGTCGTTTTTCCGTGATTTCGTCCTTCAAACACTCCAATAACGCTATATAATAGTCGCTGTTGATGAATTTTCCCTTTTCAAGATAGTCAATGATAATTATTCCATGGGCATCCCAAAATACAGACGCCATAACTTTGCCAGCTGACTGTTGCGTCTTTTCACGCTTTGGATTTGGTTCATCGTGTGCAGTCCACTCGGCTGACTGTCGTTTGGGCTCAGGAGTGAAATGATGGAGCCACGTTTCATCCATTGTCACATATCGACGCAAAAAATCTGGTTTATTACGATTAAAGAGCTCCAAACACTGCAGAATCATCAATTCGTTGTTGTTTTTGGTCGATTGTGAGCTCACGCGGCACCCATTTTGCACAGAGCTTTCGCATACCCAAACATTCACGAACGATATGCCCAACACGTTCCTTTGATATCTCTAGAGTGTCAGCTATCTCGACAACTTCACTTTACGATCATCCAAAATTATTTTGTGGATTTTTTTGATGTTTTCGTCCGTAACAGCCTCTTTTGGACATCCACTGCGTTAATCGTCTTCGTCGCTCATATGGCCTGTACGGAACTTAACAAACCACTTACGAATGGTTGCTTCGCCTGACGCAGAGTCCGGATAACACTCATCAAGCCACTTTTTGGTATCAGCAGCATTTTTTTTCATAAAAAATAGTGTTTCATTAATACACGAAATTCCTTTTTATCCATTTTCTTCAAAATAACAAAAGTCGCATCACTCAAAATGCTATATCTCACAAACTAATAGTCCGACAGCTGTCAAATTTATACACCTATCTTTTGAAGGTTGGTACTAACGAAAAATGATATGGATTTAATTCTAGTGGCGACCTCTCATAGAAAGGATACGAACTTTTCAGCTCACCTTTAAAACACAATTTTAATTTTTTCTTTAGGGCTTGTGACGTGCCTTTGTTTTTGCGAAGATTTTTCGCAAGTTTGCAGATCATTCTGATTGGTCGGGGAAAACTTAAAATAATCAGCACCCGTGACAACGTTTCGCAAATATAATTTTCCATTTTATCATTTTAGCATTTTAAAATAAAGGATTTTCAATTAAAAATTACACTAATTCCCTTTTTTCTGGTATTTTATTCAATTTCATAGTTTTTGGTTTCATCTTCGCGAACTTACGAAGATAATCATCTCCAGGGCACGTTTATTTTTGATATAAGCTCGCCAGTCTGCAAAATCTTTTAAGCATTTTGACTGGTTCAACGAATTGTCAAAAATAATCAAATAACTAACGCGTGACAAGCCCTTTTATATGGAAATTGTGTTTTTTTAACAAGTTTATGGATATATATTTCGTTTGGTATTTTTATGCCCTATGGTAGGTACTACCAGAGGGTATATTAGTTTTATCACTCCATTTGTAACACATCGAAATAATCGTCGTAGAAAGGCTTTAAGGGTATGGTTGCGTCAGGAATCAAAAGTTATATCGATTTATGCATGTCCGTCCGTCCGTCCGTGTACAAGAGAACTCAAAAACCGGTTATCCCATTTTGATGGAATTTACGATGTGGGTTGCTTATTCCTTAACTTGCATTTAAGCAAAATCGATCCAGGGGGAGCAAAGTTATAAAGGAAATACCGGGGTGACCAGAAAGTTTTGTCGTTTTTTTGTTTATGGTTTTTCGGATTTAATTGGAAAATTTGTGAATCAATGAAATTAATTATATATGTTAACTACACATATACACGATACTATGTTAAATTTCAATCAAATCGGTCCAAGGATAAAGGAGAAAGAAATAGTCCTAGGAGAAAATAACGCTCTTTATAAAGTTTTTTTTTGATGTACTTTAAAAACTAATACACCGTTTTGGATAAAAGGCACAGATTAGATTTATGCTAGTAGAATCTATGTTACCTGCAAATTGGAAGTCGTTTTGAGAAGAAAGAACAAAGTTATAAAGAAAAAACCTTGAAATGTTGTTAGTTTTGACAGTTTATCTGCCCCATTTCTAGCATAGGGAATCAAAAAATCGGCTATAGGCCGATTTTAAGTTATTATATGTTAATATAAAATTTTGGAGACTGTGTTAAAATTTCGTTTCGCGTAAATTGCATACTGTAGTGAAGGTTTTAAATCAAAATAAGAAGATTAGATAGAAAACAAATTTCGCCAGAACTCTCCCGGGAAACAACGGGCGCGCACCTATTTTAGTTGCTACATGACCCTGAATATGTAGCTACCCCACTGGTGTCAATTCACTGCTATGGTTTGCTCTGTTAATTTTTTTTCGTAAAGTTGAAATAAAATAGCTTTCTTAAAATTAATTTTTTTTATTTTTCTTAATGCCAAACAACATTTTTGTTAAAAAAGTAGTATAAAATGTTTACTTCAAGAATACAGTCTTGCGTTTTAATTGGTTTTGGACATATTTTTCATAGCTGCTAGTACGCCCTGGTAATCGCTGCATACATATTTAAATCATTACATCATTAGATATATTTTCCCTCATTCCCCTTCACTGAGTTTACTATAATCGTCATAGTAGTGAGTATAATTTGCAGAGCAATTTGTCAACCTATTTGTTCGAATCATAGGGAAAACAGCAGGCAGAAAAATCTGTTTGGCCCACAGTACATAGTCATGCCCAAACATAGCCACCAAACGCATTTTCGATGCAGCGCCTAATTCGGCCCAACGCTCAACCTCGTCGGTTTATTTATTTGACATCCTTGGCGCTATGGTTTTATAATTTTTTCTTTAGGGAAACGCATCATCTCCAACAAAATTATAAGGCAATTTCTCGCTGCCAACAATCACGTCTTCTGGAAATGTCATTTCATCGCGCAATACATTTTAAGTTAACAAAATTCTGTATATATTTTATTGGGGAACATATCTATTTAATAAAACGATCTTTTTTCCGTAATTTTTGGTAAGGGTTAACTCGGAACCGATGATGCCTTCGCAATAGTTTGAAGCTATTGCAACTACTATTGCCGATGCTCCGATTATACAATAATATTATCTATTTCACTGTTAATGATAATTTTCTTAACTTTTGTTTTTAATTTAACCATTTAATTTACAATAAATATTTACAATATATGTTTTATCATCGAATAAAACTTAGACCTGTGAAATTCAATTTTTCACAGGTCAAAAAGAAAAACTATACATTCTCTACACAAGTTTACGTATAAATTTGGAGACTAGGGAACAGAATACTGGGCTTTTTTTAAAAGTAAAATGAACTTAACATGCCTTGTTTTTACCTTGATTTTACTTAGAATTCGTCACCAGTTACTAAAATTCAACGTTAAAACAAAGTAATTTCCATCAGCGTCTTAAAATTTAAGGCAAGGAAATAACTCGTATTCCATATTATTTTTATTTTTCTCTATGAAAATATTTAGATAAATCCGTTCTTCGCAGAATAAAAGTGATCTAATCGATGAATAATAATATTTTTTATTAATGTTAATATATTATTAATAATAATAGCATATGTAAAAAATCCATTCATAAAAACAGTTTCTTTAGTTCTCTTATTTTATATTTAAATACATTTTGATGTGCTCTAATAAGTACTTATAATTTAGTTATTTGAAATTTAATTATGTACGCGTTAATTTAATTATTTGATGACAAAGAATGTTTGTGTTTAATTTCGTTTTCAATTAATTTTTTTTTTATAAAACTATTAAAGTGATTTAATATAAAAATTTTTTTATATGAACTTGACTTTAATTCGCGGTTTCTAATTTTATACTTTTATAGTTGAAAATGTTAGTAGTGCTATTAGCGGGAGATCGGGTGTCAGATTTTCCTTCGGCATTATGATTATTTATTGCAAAATTTTATTAGTATGAAGACATTACAAATTATATTTAATTCGTGATCATAAACCACTCCCGTATTCTATGTGGTCGCGATGTTAGTAATTTGACACTTTATTTCAAAATTAATAAAATTATGAGTACTCTAATATATGGAATTGTTTGAACCGTCTATTTCCGTTTCCGTTTTTAAATTTGATATTGTAGACTTTGTAAATTACTTTGGGTTTTTTCCCAATTTTTTAATAAAAAAATATGCTTTTATTCTTTCAAACATTCATTCTATTTTCATAAAAATGTTAAATTCAACTTTTAACAAATGCTACTGGTTCTGTATGCCTAAAAGGTTCCTTCGGCTGTGATTTCAATAACTGAAAGAATTGATGCGTACGACTCGCTGCAAAAGAGAAAGAATTACATAAATTTATTAAAAATGATTAATCAATTTTGTCCATGCAAATCTAAAGTACGTCATTAAATTTTTTTTATGAAAACATATCATATAATAATTTATCTTAAATTACCTGGCGTTCGGGTTCGAACAGCTGTTCTAAAACCATTATTGCCGTTGACCTCATAGTGGACATTTCGTATATATCCTCCGGGTTCTACTAAACCATATTGGCCAGTTACATGGGATCCTTTACGACCTTCCCAATGATCAAGTGTTACCCCTGAAGCTGGGTGATCGATGTAATATCGAAATGAATAATTTATCTAATATAGAAAAGATTTTGATCGTGTTTTTATTTTCGGTTAAAATGTTTTGATAAATTAAAAAAAGGTATTTTTATACGATTTCACAAGAATTGAAGATAATTATTTAATTTACCACGAAAAATTATATGAAGTAATTCTAATTTGGTGCATACTTTTTGAATATTTGATTTCTGCGTGGGAAAAAAAATATTTTCACCAGATTGAATTCGATTTAATCGAAAGATCAATATTGATCAGTATTAGATTTTTATTTTAGTGTGCAACTCATTACCTGTATTGAAGGTAAATGTAGCGACACATATCCAAAATTTAGGGAATATTTGTTTAATCAATTTTATACAGAATTTATGAAAAAAATGTCACGGATGTATTTTTTGTATTTTAATTAATTCCTGATAATATTTTTTAGTTTAAGTAATCAGGAACAACATTTTGATAAAAATTGAATTAAGAAAGAGAAGCAATAAATTGATTGATAGAAAATTGGTTAATAAATTTTGACATTTTGAAGACAAGACATTTTATTATATTGCTTTTTATAATCTTAAAATTATTTAATTCCCATTCATTTGTATAGAAATGAAATAAATTTACCTTGATTTTCTAGAAACTAGATAACATATTAAAATGATTTATGATTACCTTACGTTATACATCCAACTCTTTTTTTACACGGTAGATACGTTCCTAAAAGTTCGTATAAACGTGTAAAAAAGAATAGGTTTCCTATAATAAAATTAGGGATACGTTCCATTTTAACCGAAAACCATGTAAGATGAAATAAAGAAGTACATTTAGTTTAAAAAGCGATGTAAAAAAAGAGTTGGGTGTATAGGAATATAATAAGCGCATATGTAATAAATTTTGTATCGTATGTAATTTGAACTCGGTGAAGGTTAAATCGTTTACATTTAATATGAGTAAAATAGAGTTAAACGCAAGTGAAGAATGCCTTTTTATGCCCTATGGTAGGTACTACCAGAGGGTATATTAGTTTTGTCACTAAGTGTGTAATACATCGAAGTAATTATCGTAGAAATGGTATCATTGTGTAGGGAATCAAAAGTTATATCGATTTATGCATGTCCGTCGGTCCGTCCGTCCGTCTGTGGACAAGATAACTCAAAAACGCGTTATCCGATTTTGTTGAAAATTAGAATGTGAGTTGGATATTCCTTAACTGCGTTTGGTATTGCATTTCAGTAAAATCGACCAAACGGGAGGGAAGTTATTAAGCAAAAACCAGGGTGACAAGAAAGTTTTGTCGTTTTTTTTATATAGTTTTTCGCATTTAATTGGAAAATTTGTTAATGAATTTTGTTTAAATTAATTATATTGGTTAAATACGTAAATAGACGATACCACGTTAAATTTCAGCAAAATAGGTCCAATGGTAGTGGAGAAAGAAATAATCCTAGGAGAAAATAAGTTTGTCCATAAAGTTTTTTTTGATGTACTTTAAAAACTAATATACTGATTTACATAAAATTTACAGATTGGATTTATCCTATTAGGGTCTAGGTTACCTGCAAATTAGAGGAAATTTTGAAAAGATGAAACAAAGTTCTGAAGAAAAAACCTGGAAATACTGTTAGATTTGACTGTTTTTCTGTCCTATTTCTATCATAGCGCATCAAAAAATCGGCTATAGGCCGATTTTAAGTTACTTTATGTTTATGCCCTATGGTAGGTACTACCAGAGGGTATATTAGTTTTGTCACTAAGTGTGTAACGCATAGAAATAATCACCGCAGAAAAATTTCAAGGGTATGGTTGTGTAGGGAATCAAAAGTTATATCGATTTATGCATGTCCGTCCGTCCGTCCGTCCGTCCGTAGATAAGATAACTCAAAAACGCGTTATCCGATTTTGATGAAATTTATAATATGAGTTGCTTATTCCTTAACTGGGTTTGGCATTGCATTTGAGCAAAATCGATCCACGGAGGGCCAAGTTATAAAGGAAAAACCAGGGTGACCAGAAAGTTTTGTCGTTTTTTTGGTTATGGTTTTCGGATGTAATTGGAAAATTTGTCAATCGATTTTGTTTAAATTAATTATATAGTTTAACTACATAAATAGATGATACCATGTTAAATTTCAGTCAAATCGATCCAAGGATAGTGGAGAAAGAAATAGTTGTAGCCTAAAATAAGCCTGTTCATAAAGTTTTCCCGATGTATTTTAAAAAGTTATATACAGATTTCAATCAAATTTACGAAACGTGTTTATGCTATTAGAGTCCAGCACACTTGTGAATTTGAGCCAATTTGAGAATGTAGAAACGAAGTTATGGAGAAAAAAACCTTGAAACTTTGAGTTAAGTAGAAAGTTCGTGGCGTTTTTTGTCCAATAGATGGCTTTAGAGTCGTATAACTTTAGTAGTTATAATCCTATCAAGTTATGTTATAGCGCGCTTTAAAGGTGATATTTTATAGAATATTTATAAAAAAAATTGTGAAATTCAGGCAGAACTAATTGGGGTAATTGGGTTTTGAAAATGAGCCAAAATTCTGAAAAAAATTCCCTATATTAATGCTCCATGTTAGGTACTACCGTCCGTCCGTGGACAAGATAACTCAAAAACGCGTTATCTAATTTTGATGAAATTTAGAATGCTACTTGGTTATTGCTATAGTGGATTTGATATTGCATTTCAGCAAAATCGACTGAGGGGCAGCGAAGTTATTAAGCAAAAACAAGAGTGACCATAAAGTTTTGTCGTTTTTTTTACATAGTTTTTCGTATTTAATTGGAAAATTTGTAAAGCAATTTTGTTTAAATTAATTATATTGGTTGACTACATAAATAGACGATACCGTTGTAAATTTCAGTGATATCAGTCTAAGGATAGTGGAGAAATAAATAGTTGTAGGAGGAAATAAGCCTGTTCAGAAAGTTTTTTTGATGTACATTTAGAACTAATACACCGATTTGAATAAAATTTGCAAATTGGAGTTGTACTACCAGGGTCTGGGTTACTTACAAATTAGAGAAAATTTTGAAAAGGGCAAAAAAAGTTATGAAGAAAAAACCTTGATATATTGTTAGTTTTCACAATTTTTCTCTCCCATTTCTACCATAGGGCATCAAAAAATCGGCTATGGGCCGATTTTAAATTACTTTATGTTTTTCAATAAGTTTGTTTTTACATAAAACTTGGGCAAATGTTCATCCGAATTACAAAGTATTGCATTATAATATACAGGTTGGTTCAAAATAATAATTTTTAAACATTTATAGATTTGTATTGCAATTACTAGGGTGTCCAATAATTTCTCAGCTTCGACCAGAAAAGCACTGTTTTTGTAAATGAAGTATATTTTAATACTCAGTATAATATCCCTAAACTTCTATACACTTGTTTCAACGATTTTCCAATATAAACTGAATGAAAATCCGGTAGGCCTCCAAAATACGCCTCTACAGCTGCTATGACCTCTTCTAGCTTCGTGTTTCGATTCAGGATCATGGTGGTGGACCCAAGTCTCATCCATAGTGATGAATCGATGTACGAAATCCATTTTATCCTTCTTAAAACGGTCCAAATGTTGTTGAGAAAGTCGCACTCGAAAGGTGTTTTGTTCCATTGTTAGCGAATGTGGCACCCATTTTGCAAACTTTTTGAAACCTAAAACTTCAGCTAAGATGTGATGTACTGATCTATGTGTGCCTATGGTGTCAGCTATCTCATCTACAGTCACTCCTCGATCTTCCAAAAGAATATCCTGTATTTTTTGTATGTTTCCTGTTGTTGATACATTTTTTGGACGACCTTCGAGTGGATCATCTTTGAGGCTTTTACGGCCAGATTTAAAAAGGGCAGCCCATTTTTCATAGTGGAAAGTGAATGTGATGCATCCTTGTATACTTCTAACAATTTTAGATGAATTTCTGTAAGTGGTAAACCACGCAAAACAACGAATTTAATCACTGCACGATATTCAATTCTTTCCATGTTAAAAATATTCAATGATACGTCAACTTCAAATAGCCTCTAAACAAAGACTGAATTGACTTATCGACGTGAAACTTGACACGTGTTCATATGAAGGTTGTACCAATATAAGACAAAAAAAATTCCCTGGTTAGCAGCGCGTTCTTTTGTCGAGAAATTAATGGACACCCTGCTATTTATATTTCTACATGCATTAAATCTTGTTTTTGGGGTTGATACAATTCCAATTTCGTATGGAATGGAAATGTATCGAATTCAATTCTATTTTAACTGAAACTTAAATTGACTGATTTCTTATTTATTGAATGAATTTGTTCATGGTTTAATCTTAAGTTTTTGCAAAAAATTATTCTAAAATGAAATGCTAATATTTTCACTCATTCCAAAATGGATGCGGTTTCAAAGCTCCTTTCTCCAAGCTTTCGTAGCACTTCAGTTGGCTTTACTTTAGTGTTCAAGGTGTAATATTTGTTTATGGAAATAAGCATTTGGTTGTTCCAATGTTCGATACTTTATTTGGGAAAATGTAATCTACCTAGTCATGGAAACATAAGTTCAGGCCACAGAACTAGTTGAAGTTGTAAGAACATGAATTTCTATAAACTATTTTAGTGTTACTTTCATTGGAAACGTTTACCAAATAAAGTACATTAATAAATTATTTAGATTTTAGATTTGACAAATCTTACTTTTATAGTTGTTATAAGTTGGCATTTTTTTTTCTATACGTAGAGGGTCTGAAGTGAACATTCGCAATTTCTCTTTAAACTCATGTTTGGGGGTGGTCCTTTGCTATAATTGTACACTTAGGGTTAAAAAAAATTCCAAAAATAAAACTTTCATTCACCGTTTAGAGATAGTTGATTTATTACATTTGGTTCTAAAGTTACAAATAAAACGACACCAGCTTACTTGACACCCTGTATAACGAGTGTTTTAATAAAAACTATTCCTTTAAAATATGTCGGCATTTTTAATATTTATGTTTATATGCATGTCATTTAATCACGTTAAAATCACACCTAATCAAAATAATTCAGTGCTTCATGTCCTGGAATGGTATTATGTCCTCTTTACATAATTAGCATGATAAGAAGGTGGAGTCCATAAGACAGTCATAAAGTTTTTAGTAATTATATTTACAATAAAACAACACACCTTTCCATTGTTATAGTTTTTCGGTAGCTTTTTAAATCAATTCAAAATTTCATGGGAATACTATTATTTGGAATTAATTTATAAACAAATTGAACTTTAATTGCAATTTATTAGAAAGTATAATGAAATGAATGAAATATTAATAAGCTTTGTGTGATTTTTGTTTCTTATTAAAAATTTGTTCAAATACGACGCCAATCCAACAAGTTCCATAAACTAAATAAATAATTTGTAAGGTCGCTATTTTAAAAATATAATTTTCTTTACAATAGTAGTTGGAGTTGTTGTTTATAACTTAAATTGGAAACTTTTTCGAAACCATTAAATTAGTTGAGAACATTTTGGTCACACCTCGTACGTATAATAAAACAACTACTTTAAAAGTTATTTTGAATATACTTACTTACTTTCGGTAAGAAACTTTTGAAGAAAAATTTTTAATATGCTTTTATATATTAATAAATTTATTTAAAATTAATTAAAATAACCTGTAATTAATAATCAAAAAATTTATTTACCTGATCTTCACGATGATTATTTTTGTAATCCGAATAAAATTCCACAAACTGTCCAGATATTAAGTTATTATATTTTGTGTTGATACTTTTTAATGTCACAAGAAAAAGGAGGAACCAAAGTGATCGTTTTAAAATTAAAAATCCAAATTGAAGTAGCTTTAATCGAAACAAAAAGATAAAAATTTATATATAAGATATTTCAGATATGAAGTCCACTCGTTATAAATTGTATAAAAAAAAAAAGGTTACTTCGGTATTTTGTTGAATGATCAAATTGTCTTTCAAAAATTTGATGTGGGAGAGTTTTTAATGAAAATCATGTTTCGAGCCTTAAGTTCCGTAGAAAGTGAAATCTTTATAAAATTTTAAACTTGCCATTTTTATCTATTTTTGTTTTTCTTGATACAAATTAAAAAAGAAATTATTTGACAGGTATTCATTGCAAAATCATAAAATTGAAAATTACTTTAATATTTCACGATCAATGAAAAAAAAAAAAGGTGTGCTGGTTAGTGATCACCTTAAATTTTCTCTTATCTTGATTTGGCAAACACCTATTAAACGCATGTATATACACCGTGAGAGAATTTATATATTCAATAAATTTTATTGGGTCAGGACATTACTGTCGATCGAAACGCATATGTTTATGTCCAAACCATATTTGGTTTTGTAGTTTTGATGACCTGATAATGTTATGTTATTTATATGATATTGTTCAGTGTGGATTTTAATTCTTATACAATATTTTTCAGGATTTAGCTTAACTAAATTGTATATAATTTTTTTTTTATACATCAGCCGGAAATTTATTAACCGTGTTCCGCGGTGATCAAATAAATTATAATTAAGCATGACAAATGTGGATCATTAAATATTTTTCAAGATTTCAAGAAGTTTTATATGATATGGATTTTGTTTATTGAATTTAAGTACGATCTAACTTATTACAACGAAACTGATCGTATATAGAAATAAATTACATGTTTATTTACTTTTATGGAAAATTATGATTTATGAATTTAAGAAAAACAATATACTATATTCTATTCGAAACAATATTCTTGTATATAGATTTCTCTTGGTAATTTCATAACCTTGAATGGAAAAGGCATTGTCCTAATTAAATTCCCCAGAAACCGTATAAAATAAACCAATGTCGTGTATTTATATAATCTTCTGGAAATCACTAATTATTAGCATCATTTTTAAACATTAAAAACAAGACAAAAAAAAAACACCAAAAAACTGGTTTGAATTATTTTAAGTTTTCTGCGTTTTTTTTAAAGACTTTTTCATGTCCAACAAACAAATTTACAAAATAGATTTCGCAGAGGAAGTAAGACAATTATCTTTTCAAGTTCAAGGCTTACATGAGTATAAAATTTTTGTAATACATCGAATGTACATATTTCACATTTTGTTTTAAGCTTAATAAAAAAAAAAATAATAATAAAAAATAAAAAATTATATAAAAAATAAACGGAAATTACCGCATTAATATTTTACAAGTCATTTAAAATTAGTTCTGCGATTCAAATTAAATATTAGTAATTTGTTGTTTCTAAGGAATATCATTTTTAGATACGATTTAAATTTGTTTGCTTTTAAACTCAGTTAGTTAAATTGTATTTATACACGAATAAATATTGACTAATCAATTAATTAGTGTTTTATATCTAAGAACAAAAACCTGCGAATTATAATACGAATTATGAGTCTTTATTACTGCAACAATAATGTTTGATTGTAAAGAAAATATTCAATTATGTTTTAATATAAATATTGTTCTTTTTCTTTTTTAATGATTCAGCTTTTATTCGTTAATGCCTATATCTAATAACTATATGCTTTACATCATATAATCAGAAAATTCAAAAGTAAGTAGTCCAATCATTGTATAGATGTCGTACAATTTGAACATATTTAAATGGCAAGCCCTTGCGGATATAAAATGTGTAAAAGAAAATCTCTGAATTGAAGTGAATTACTTCGATAAATCGGAATCACCTTCTCATGTTGCCATTGCATAAGAAAATATATATGTATATAATACGCACTTTAAACATTATCTACGGCGAGTAATAATATGGACATGATTAGGACCAAACATAAAGTAATTGTATCTATATAATATGCATCAATAATTTGATTTATATTCACATATATGCTTTTGTAAACCAAGGAAAAAGATTTGAAATATATGTAGAATAAAAAGCCGATAATATTAGCTATCGGCTAAAATCGCGACAGGAACAATTTTTATATCAATTTTAACATATTCAACATTTTTAACGTTTTCTTTTTAAGGTATGTGACTTGAAAAATCCCAAGATTGAATAGAGTTGATCTGTTGTATTTTATTTTCAGTGAATATAACATGTTAGACAAATATGGTGAAACTAGCACTTTGTTGTTGAAAGATCACTTCGAGCTGGAAGTAGGAATAAGAAATTACTCTACATTTAAAATAAAAAACAAAATAAAAATATGAATAGCACACCGATGGCACTATCATTCACGATTACGTGATGGAGAGAAAGCGTTTTTTAATAAATATTAGATATATTTTATTCTATAATGTACAAAAACAATATGTACAAGTATATAGGTATGAAATGCATTTTTATGAAGGAACTGGTTTCAATTAGTTCAGTTTTTCAAAAGTTGCATATAACATATTTCTTAGAATTTTGAAGAGTAAACTTCAGCATCATGTTTTGGTGATTGTATATGGGATCGGAACATTTCAGTTATTTAGTAACAATTATATTTAATTATGTTGGTCAATTTTAAGAAAAGGTAGTAACATATCCTCTAAATTATATAATTTTTGTAATTAGATGTACTTATAAAAATATATGTGAATTTTAAAAAGAAGAAAGTAGATTCAGAGATATAAAACAGGTTTTTATTCACTATTTTCAGGTCGAATTTTTAAACATCATATATAATTGTTGCGGTGGCGGTGGTCTTGTGATATCGCAAGATACTAGTACTATCTTGTACAACATTTTCATATTTTAATCCAAGACTGTTCCTTTTATATATGTATATAAAAACAATGCAAAGATATTAATGATCATTGGAATATATTCTGAAAAATGCTTCTTTTAATCTTGCATATTAATTATCGTGAGAAATTTGCAATAAAATTAGACTAAAGACTATTAAAGCGACACCACGTCAAGTTTAAATTATTTTTAAATTAAAAACTCAATTTTATTACTGAACAATTGAACAGGGGCATTTCGAACAGTTTATTTTATAATACTTTATCATAAATATTTTATTCAGTCAAAAAAGAAACTGAAAAAGGTGAAATTTGAGACGATATAATAATTCCTGATACACACGTAAATATAATGAATCCCATTCCATAAACTGTATCAAAACCATTATCATAAATTTTAACAACATCAATCTGTGCACCCTTCTTTAATCACAGAGTTTCAATATAAATCATAAATGATGGACACTAAAAAAAAGAAGGATCTTAATATCTTCATAAATTTCAGAAGGTGTCTACTTCAAAGTAACTCGAAAACATGATAAAGACCATCGGTATTGATTCGCTTGAAATCAGTTTCTTGAAGAGATTTCTTATTTTATCCGGATTATGTTTTTGTCTTCATTTATTTATATTTTTATATCGGAAAAAATTGTAAACAAATCAAATATATGACGTTGAAGTATTGATAAATTAGTTAAGATAAACTTCTTTGAATAATTGTTTTCAGAATGCAAATAATTTGACCTCTACAAGAAATAATCATAAACAAGTTAGTTAGGAAGGTGTATAATCTCGTAACGGATGATAATTACAACTATTCAATAGTAAGAATAAAAGCTTCAATAGAAGAAATAAACAACTATATTTATGGATGGGTTTGCGGTCTATAATTATGTCTAGGCTAGAACAAACATATAAAAAGGCGGTTAATAAGTTAATACCCATTAATAAGAAAAATTTATATTCTAAGCGGATATGTTGGACAATAATTTCTCGGATTAATTTGTAGGTTCTTTGTCATAATGATTGACATGAAAATTGTTAGATATTTTGGTTTATAAATTGAACAATTCTATAAGTAATTATCTTTTAAATATAAAATTTATTACTTTCGCTTATTGGAAATAAATTTATTCATTACGCGGGGAAGTCTTCTTCATTGCCAGCGAGAATAATTAAAAGAATTATTACTTGATTTTATTTTATATTAATATTCTATAGAATATATTTTATACAATTTCATGTAATTTTAATACACTGAAAGGCATTTAAGATAATCATTATCGTAATTACAACATCTGGATGTATGACATTCGAAAAAATAAACATTTCCATGAATTCAGTTTAAGGCAAGATTTTAATATCATTTGTGAGAATTTTTTTTTTTTAGATATTTTTGACGGAATTAGTTTGATAATTGTATGACAATGATCGGCACAAAAAGATTAACAGCTTGATACAAATTAAATGAAACTCTTCAAGGTGACCCCATCTTCATCTGATTGGCATGAAATTGTATTAATTTAAGCATGAAGTTGTTTTAAAATACTAGACCTTCATTTAACAGCAGCAATGATATACCTTTTTGAAGGAATTTATATCAATTAATTTTGCAGAAGAAGAAAAAGTAAAATATACATTTTTACTGGGTGTTCCATTTGAATATTGAAATTAACGTAATTCCTAACTGAATATAAATTACAGAGAGCTATTACGCCCGCCGCACACTTGAGCTAAGCGAGCTAAACTATGTAAGCTAAATTTCTCGCTGAAAGTGAAAAATTCAGCATTTGCATTGGTCGTCGCACACTTCAGCGAAGCTTTGAAACTACGTCGCCTGGTCATGAGTGACACGAACTAAGCTCTTTCACCGTAGTTCAGACCTCAACTACGCGAACGAGCTTCGCTGGCATCGCTGACACTAATTTTTACGTACTTTCGGTATTATACAGTGTAGAATCGATGCTTGCAAAAGCGTAGTATGTCTTCTTTAGTTTGGCGTAGTATCTTGTTGACATAAATGTGAAAGTATCAAGTGCAAAATGTCAAAATCGGATTATTTTACGAATATTTTAAATTTCAGGTTAAATAATTTATATATAGAAATGGCTTCCTTTCTACAAAACTTAATAAAACGTCTTGTTCAAATTCTTCTTCAGACAAACCTGAATTATTATTCATCGATACTTGCACATTATATCTCTCTGATGGTTCAAATAGAACTGATGGCATGAATTTACCAAAAATATCGCCGCGTACCTTAGTTTAAGTCTGCAATGGGGTTAGCGAGCCCAGCTAAGCTATGTAACTACAGCAAGGCTCGCCCGCAAAGCTTAGCTCAAATGTGCGGCGGGCCTTAATGTTGGTTACTCTAATTGACTTTGAAATAAACTCTTTTGTGGAGGATATATTGTACAATACTTTGGATCCAATAATAAATGACTCTAAATCCCTAATTTCAATGATTTGATAAGATCTTAACGTTAAAACAGATTTCATAAGAAATATTTTCGCTTAAAATTGTGTTTAATTACTGTATTCGGAATTTATCGCGTACAATTTATTTGCTTTATTATATTATTTCCCATTTTTCGGTCACTATCATACGTCGTTAGAATTAAAATGTACCACCACCCGGTATAGGCTCATTAAAAAATAAGCTTATTCTTTTACTTTGAAAGAATGTTTCGAATTTGTGTTTTAATAAATATTATTCGGAATTCGTTGTTATGAAATGTTTTTGGAGTGGATTACAATGAAATGTTGGTCTTTAAAATATTTATGAAAAACCATCAAAAATCTTCCCACAAAATACGAATATAGAAAAAGGAAAACACACCCAAAATTGAAATTTGACTTTTTCTTCAATGATATATAATTGAAAGAATAAGAAAATGTTAAACACGAATTTTGTATTTGAATACTAACCATTTTCAATGATCATTAAAAAATTTGTAAAATGAACACTTTTATTTGGCACTCTTCAAAAAAAGAAATTTTCTTTTTTTTTTTTACAAAGTATAATATTGATCTTCTTAGAGATCAAAATTAAAAGTCACGATCAATAAAAGAATCAATTCAAATTTGTTACTATTAAAACTGTCACTTGTATTTGAAGAACTCAAAATCGGACACTTAAAAATCTTAAACAAAAAAACACTTTCTTGAGCATTGAAAACAATTTCTTCAAAGGAATCGATCTTCTTTTAAAGATCACTTTTTAGATGATTTTCCTTCAAATTCCGGATGGAATATAAAAAACATCTTTAAAAGTTAGACGTGTTAGAATAACAACAAATCACCACCACTCTAAACTTATCGGAAATATAATATGCTTACGAAATTGAGTTCATCCTCATGTTGGCATTCTATTTTCTATTTTTCCAAGTACTATGATTTTTCTTATACCTTCATTATTAGAGACTTTTCCTGTTTTTTTTTTTTGTTTTGTATTTGACATTATTTGTCGTGTATTTGTTGATTAAAATGATAGTAATATTGTGTATAACGATTTTTCTATTAATATTTATTATTTGTTACCATTGAGAATGATTTAAGATTGGTGGCGGAGATGATTTTTTATTATATAAATCTGCTTGGGATGATATACGAGAATGGGAAAGGAAACGTGATGTGAAGATGATTTATCATTGATTTAGAAATACAATTTATTATAAAATGTATTATATTTACTTGCATAATAATAATAGTTAACTATTAATCTAATTTGTTTTATAAACATTTTTCCTTAGAAGTACTCAATCCTATGATCTTTTATAAATGAATAAGATTTTGAAGTACATTATTTAAATAATTAAATAATTACAAATATATAAAGTACCTACTAAGAGGACAAATTTCAAAAGTCAATATATTGTTAGACGTGTTCAAAGATTTTAATTTTAATATGAACTTCTAATTAATGAATTAAGTTTTTCTTTTTTTAATGGAAAACACATTGTCATCCATTTGTGATGATGTAAATTTCATTGTCAATTTTTTAAGTAGAAAATTCTTATATTTAGATATATCAATGCTTCAATAGACATATATTTTTTCATTGATCGAAAAATATGTTATTGAATTAAACTGCATTCAAATACAGGCAAAAATCTGCTGCATGTTATATTTGTAATTAATATTTGTTCAAAATTCTAGATTCAGAACGTGCATATGTCTATCTTTTGGCTATAAGTTCTCAGGTGACACCCCATTCAAGGAAGAAATATTAATCAAAGTTTTCCCTAATTTAATTGTATTCAAAATCAACACCACTTTTGATGGCATATTCATCATACTATATATCAGAAATCTGTTGGCTGAATATTCAAACTGTTCCTTCATTACATGAATTTATGTAAATTTAATAAATTCCTTGGAGATAATAGTATAGTTGATTTTTTCTCATAATTTTTATAAATCACTTTTGGTCATCCAAAATAAAAATCGTATTTTATTACCTTCACCTTTTCTTTTAATTGAAATTTTAGAAAGGCATTTAAACAATAATTTTTCTTTAAAAAGATATAAGCCTAAAGGTGGGTAAATTATTCCATATATAAAAATCCTACCAAATCAAAATATTCAAATTTATCAATTTTTGTTTAGTTTTATGAAATCAAAATAGGTAAATAATCATTTCGAATGATAACCGGTGTATCAAGAAGTTACCTACTATCATATTTATATCGATTAAAATTATATTAGGTAAATGATTTCTACTCGCAGAAGTTGTTGTTGTTTTGTCATTGAATATATTTCCTGGTTTTTAATAAAGTTTTTCTTGTAATATTTTAATTATGTACCTTTCGAAAAGAGGTAAATTTTTTTTTTTTTTTGTTTTTTTGAAAATGAAGGAAATTATTCAAATTGATAGTGTCGAAGGAATTGCTATTAATAAATTATGTTTTTAATTTTTTTATTTTTTTTTTTTTTTTACCCAAGGGGATCGTTATACCAAATAAGTGAAGTTTTAAATGGAATAAACATTTAGCACACTTGTTATTTAGATTGATTTTAAAGACGCAAGAAAAACTCAAGGACAACTTCCTCTCATTTGACCTTTTTTCATCTTACAAGACGATCCATTGAAGACGATGAAAATATTCAATGCGTGATAAAATTCATGAAAAACAACGATATACTTACCTATATATGTTTTTTTTTTTTTGTTTTCTGAAAAACAAGAGCTTTTACTGAATCAGATCATCTTTCGTAATATGGACTCGTCAATTATTTTTGTTGTTTTTAATTTTTTGATATGGTTTTTAATTTTACATGGTTTTATTTTCATTTTTATAGTCCATATGTGTATCATGTGAATTATTTGTACAAGTAAACTTGACCTTTAAATAATTGCCTGAAAGCCGAAAAACGAAAAAAAAAAAATTAAAAATGAATACCAAACAAATAAATACATTTAAAGTGGTTCGTCTTGATTGCAACTTTGTTTCATTTAATTTTATTTATTATTACAAAATAACTGTTAATTGCAATTAAATCAGTAATATTTATGTAAATCAAGTTAACAATTTACCTGTTTTTTTTTATAATGAAAGGATTCAATTCAAAATTTTCTAGAGATGATCTCTAAAACCCGAATGAAAAGTGAATGGAATAAATTTTGTATATTTTGAATTCAGGTTCTAAGATGTTCGTGTTTTTTTTTTTTTAAATTCCAAAAAATTATTTTTTTTACTAGCTTAATTCCCCGGCATTCCTCGGGTTCCTCGGATTCCACATGTCCCTCGATGATTCAAAAATTAGGTTGAACGTATAAACAGAATTTATTATATTATGACTGATTTTTATTAATTTATTTAGTATATAAGATATTTTGAAATTTTAAATGGTTTATTGCAAAGCCATCGAGAAATCAACATTTTTTGTTTTGTTTTGTTTTGTTTTCTTTGATTTCTTTGTATTCAACTGAATTTCTTTAATTATCGCAGAGCAAAACACAACGATATAAGAATATACACAATATAGGACAATGAGTGTGACAGTTACACAGTATAAGAAATGCATATTCCTATTCACATGAAAACTGTGCATGCGAAAGCATTTTGTATGTGGATTTTCATAAATGTGTACTCTTAACCAAATGACATGAACACCAACGAAATTGTACGATGCGAACCGATATGTGCAAACAAACAAAAAGAATTTTAGAGTTTTATATATTAGATGTTTGTTTTATTATAAATTGGATTACTATAAAATCTTCAGTAGTCTTACTTCCGAACAATCATACCTCAATTTCGCAATGATTTTTCCATACATAACAACATAAATAACTAGACTAAAGATATGAAGCTAATCCTACACAATCTTCTTGGATTTTAATATCGTCATCTAGATCAGTGACAATTATTTTTAATGATATTTCGTAAAGATATGATTGCATCTAGACATGTAAAATTTATTTCATTCCTAAAATGGTTACTAGTATATTTCTGATCACGAAAATATCTTCAATTTTTTCATCATCATGAAATTTATAGCAGCGTGTTTAAACTTACTTCTGTATTTAGAACAAAAAAAATTATTATGACTTTCGTGTTTTTATTGAGAAATAAGAAGTAAATCTCAAAACACCTGATAAAGGAAAATTATTGCCAATCGAATCATTTGTCTCTTCTTCATTGGATTATTGCCATCAAAATTAAGTGGAACTTCGAGTTTTTAACAATTATTGTCACACCAAAATCACTGAAAGCACGATCATCTGCTTCTTCAGATACGAGTACATTGTTTTTTAAAACAAATTTTATATAATAATTATTGGGTAAGATAGATTCACTTACATCAGTATTCTTCTTTTGGAACATACAATATTATATTGGATATTTATTCATTTTCTTTTCTTTTTTTTTTTATAATAAAACAATGTCGTTTTTATTTGGATGTAAAGTCGGTGAATAGTTTTATTTTTCTTTGATCTAAAACTGTCTTAAACAAATTGTTAAAACACTTTTTATATTCTCGTGAATCTGTTCAAGATTTGAATAAGAAACTAAAACTGAAGATGTTATTTTGTAACTACAGAAATAAGAAGTGTTTATCGAAATGAAAGTAATCTGAGATGTTATGTGAATCCTCTTTCTTATAGAATTTAAATTAAAAACAATAACAAAAAATTACAATATATTACAAAATATCAATAAATATTTTTTTATTAGTCATAAATAACGAATTGAAAATATTTTCATTCAAAATGATGCAAGATGATTACTTTTCGAAAGGTATGCAATGTAATGTGATACTCGTATGATACCTAATCTTCATAATTTACCCTTTTAACATACAAAACATGTTTATTATATGTTTCGTTTTATGAACAACGAAATTAGAATGTGAAATTTTGATGTGATATTATTGTTCAAATTTTATATCAGTTGAAACATCAATTGGTTTCAGTTTTAGATACTTACTATCTACAACACTTAACAGATTCTAGTGGAATAAAGTTCTGCAATCTTACACTCAACAAGAAGACTTGGAGATCTGATTCAGATTTTTAAAGGACTCTTTCGAAGTAAGATCAAAGTTTTTGGTCTAAATTCCTCTGATTTTGCTGATATGTATGAAACTCCAATTTGAATTATTTTAATCGGATTAAATTTCTATTTTTAGAGGTGCTAGAGTCTAATTTTAGTAGCGGCAACTAGCTGATTTCCAAGTGTTTTATTTCAGCATATTGGAATTCATCACAATCAAATATGGAAAAATTAAATGGGGTCATATTTAACATTGGTTCGTAGCATAGTTTGTGATAGAATAGTAAAATAAAAAAAAAAACAAGTATGATAATATCATTCGAAATATCATTCGATTCGTTAATAATGGAATATAACTTCATGTAAAGGTGCACCACGACTTCGTTTGACATAATGCATTCTTTGGAGTCAATTTTCAGCCATTCTTTCACACAAATCTGGCCCAATTTCAGCAATAGCATGAAGGAAATTTTTCGATAAAAATGTGGATCATTTCACATTTGTTCAAGAGCAAACCTAGGGCGGAATGAATGAATTTGGCTTTAATTCCTGCGCCAGCTGGATCTTTTAGGGGCGGTGTATGCCCAGATCTTGACGTGAAATATGCCATGTTGTGTCATATCATAAGTCCAATGTTTACAAACGTAGGGGAATCGATAAATTTGCATCATCCCTAACACTGTCATTTACAGCTGCAATATTGTCTTCAGACGACTATGACGACCAGAAAATTCAGAAATTGCATGTTGAGTTTGACGAATTAAAGACTGATAATAATATGTAAATGTTGTTCCAATAGGAAACAATTCATGATAAAATGGCAGACTATACCGAGGAAAATAACAATGACAGCCGTCAAATACTATATATTATATTTAACGCCCACAATTAATGAAAAATGCGATAATTTCCGACATGTTTTTTGCAAAAAAGTGAAACTTGGCAAGTGAGTTCACATGACCACTTTCGACAGCTACATCAAAAGTGGGCGGGATTGAACTCATGCCACGCTCACTAATAATACATTTTTGTTAAGATTTTAATGAGAACAGTATAATAAACTCCTTTTTTGATGATTAAAATTCATTTTCAGCCCGAACAGGGTCGGGCATTCTGCTAGTTTAATAATAAAAATGACGTGATTTTGTTATAAAATTTATTATTTTAATTAAATTTAGCACTTTTTAATAAAATAAAAGTAATTAATATTTATACAAGTGTACGTTCGCTACATTTTATCTTTGTATCGTAGTTCTTTAATACATGAATTAATAGTTAATATTAATTATATATTTAATTGGACTAACTAGCCATGGTGTCCTCACAATCGACCAGGCGCAAACCGTGACGTGCGATGGGGCAATTAAACCTACCTTAAACCACTAGTTTATCCTCCGTGATCACCAGAGCTAACGACACCCCTTTCTTTTTAGAAGCAGCATACCTGCAATTCTGGCAATATCTATGAGATGGGCTTTAACTCATAAAATATAACCAATAATGCTTATGTACAATTTTGTTGTTCTACACGAGCAAAATATTATATACCGGAGTTTCCTATATACTAACTAATTAATCATACTTCAGTAATACTAAGTATTTCACTTAGCCCTTTTGCTTGACTTCAGATTAAAAGGTTTACAGTACCGTATTAGAGTAATTCACAAAAATTGATCTTGAATAAATAGTGTTTGGTGTGCATAACTTAGAAGCAGGAAACCGACTGTAAAGTTTAAAAATGTTATTCTTGAGTTTAAATTAAAGACTTTTCAAAATTTCATAGCTCTCTGAGGTTTTGAAAAATTGCGATCTTATTCTCCACCGTTGTGATGAATTCCTTTTTATTTATTATTAGCAGTACATTTCTGGCGACAGATTTGTATGATATTGTAACTTGAAAACTTAATTTTTGTAGAAAATATGATTTTTCTCTTATTTTGTAAGACTGAAAAATCAATTGGCGTGTTTTTCACGATCAATAATCAAAGTTACTATGGAGAATCAGCCCTTTATTTTGTTTTCATCTTTCTACAATTATGGAAACAATTTTAATTTATATATTAATCCATACTTTTAAAAACCAAAATGTCTCAGTTTACAGTTTCTCTATAAAAGTACTCCTGGTATTCTATAGAAAAACAAAAAATATTGAACTTTTAAAATCATAATAAGACGCTTATTATTGATCGAAATTTCAACATTTTTATTTCTGAATAGTATCATAAAATTAACTGATTTTTGTTTTTTTTTTACTTTAATTTAAATTTAATGAGAAATTGAAAATTGTTAAGATATTAATAAACGACATGATTTCTTCGATTATTTTGTATTTAAGAAAAACATCGTTTTCTTTGGTAATAAATGCAAAAATTGAAATTAATTGACTTAGTAAATCGGTTTATTACTCGTATTTTAAACAAATTTTTATTATGTGATTTTTTAATGATATTATGTATTTATTATTATAACCTAAACTAGTTAATATTTTCTGATTTGGTTTTGGTTCGGATGCAATTTTTATGAGGCGAACTTTAATGATGATATAATTTTTGTTATATGATTTTCATCAATTATTCAAACTGAAAATGTATAACAATGAAATTGAAAATAAAATGAATGCAAGTAGTTTAGGTTTTTTAATGGATTTCATGAAAACAAAATTTATTGAGAAAGCTTAATTATTCAAATTATTGTTGGTTCGATTTCGTTGTTTCTTCAAAAACTATTGACTATTGATTTATTTTAATCAATATACTTTCGCTATCGTTTTTTTATAAATATAACAGTTTCGAATGTGATTGAATTTAATATAATTCAAAGTATTAACACCGTAAATAGAATTAAAGTTACAAAAGTATAAAAGTTAAACGTGAAAGAAATAAATTTTGGAAAATTATGTGATTACAATATTTATAACGTCTTCTTTTGCACGGTTTTTTGTTTTTATTTAGCACCGTCTTTTTTTCGGTAATTTGACAATAATAAATATGTGTTCATTTAAAAGAAATTATTAAAATAATAAATCGTGATTTTTCTTCTACTAAAATTTTATATTTTACACGAATTTTTGTTTTATAAAAACTTTCTTATAGTTTGTAATTAATTTTAAAGAAATATTCAACTCCATAAAATTTTATGAACATCATTTATCTTCAAAATATTTCTGAAAATTATTATCAAACTTAAATAAAAAAAAAAAAAACAAAAAACAAAAATAAAAGTTAAAAAACGAATTTTCATGCTGAAATCTGAATTTCTGAATTGCGTCTCATAAATTTCAATTTTCCCTGTTGTCAATGTTTGGGCTTCTTTTGGTCAATATTGTTCGGGAAAGAAATCTTCTTTTAGCCCTCGAGACAATTTATTCATCATTACACGTAATTAAACTGGTTTTTCTTCAAGTAAAAAAGTCACTCTTTAACCTTTTTTATGTGTTTTCTTAGTGAATGCTTCTTGTTTTGATTTTTTTTTCTTTTTGCTTCGCAAGATGTTTAACATGCAACAATAAGAAAGAATTATCAAAAAAAAAAAAAGAAAACAGTTTCAGTGACATCACAAAAATGAAATGATTTATCGGAATTAAGTAATTTAACTTATATCTACATGATATTTAGTAGCTGGTTGATTGGGCTTTTTAGCAGGTTTGCTAGTTTATTAACGAATTTTTTGTTTTTCTTTTATCTTGAAAATAAGAAATACGAAATGTATAGAAAAAAAAATCAATACCATTTCTTTTTAAACGATAAATATCAGAACAGTTGGAATATCATAAAATAAAAATTATAAAATTTAATCGATTAATATTAATCATATCAATGAAAGCAAATATTTTATATGTCTTAAAAGGGCACTGTAAGAGCTGTCTTTTTTTTTACAATATTTTAAATCTTTTTATTGCAGTATTTTCTTTGGTAATAATTTATTAAAATAATGAAAAAAATAAAAGATGTTACTTGGAAGGAAAATGATAATATGTATAATGAAGTGCATTTCAGAATGTACTTTCATGCCACAAGATATGTACATATATGAAGACATATCGAGATGATAATGATGATGATAGTTGAATTGATAAGATGTTTACCTTGTTTTCAAGACTTTTTGAAATCTGTTTACTTCTTGGTGATTTTTATTCTGATTATTTTTTTATACAAATATGAGCTGCATTAAATGCAGCACTTGAATGTGGGAAGGGTTTGAAAATATTAAAAACAAAAATTGTAGACGACACCGCGTGACAAAAAATAACTTTTTAATCACTAAACAAGTTTATTTACTTTAATTTAAGATTTTTTATTTTCAATTTAGTAGCAAGGACATTTCAAAAATAATGTTTCTTGAGTTCTGGAAAACAAAAAACTATCCGACTACTGGTTAGAGTTAAAACATTACAATGTAACCATATTCAATATTTCCTTTATAGACTCACCGAAGTCTGAATTTGAATTCCCGACCTCTTAATTGCTGGAATTATTAGTCCTAAGCTACTTGAACTATTATATAAATAATAAACTTTCATTGTTATGATTCAAACCTTATGACCTAAACAAGAGTTCTTCTAATTATATTTTTAAACTATTTTAAGCTAATTATTTCCACACACGGCTAAAATTCCTACAACTTATAAATGTTTTGTGACTTTTCAGGCTTCTATTCGAATTTAAATTATACTATTGTATTTTCCGCTTTCCCTGTTCTTATCAAGTTTGGATGAACACTAAAGTAGAAAAAGGAATCCTTTTTACAACTTATCAGCGATGCAAATCTAGCTTAATGAATTAAAAATTAGGTGACAGATTAATTGACTTATGAATGTAGACATGAAACAAGCAAATGAAAGGTATGTAAAAAGAACTTCCTCTTTAAATTTGGAGGTATTGCAAGAGTGATGGAAAATCGCATAAAAATCGGCAGTGGTTATAGAATGAAGAAAATAATTTTCAAAAGGAAAATTAACCAATTTGAAAGATTTGTTTATAAAAAATAACACAAAACATGGGAAATAGTTTAATAAATAGTTTTCAGATAAAAAATCTTGTATATCACGCATTTTGTTTTTTATAATTTCAATTTCAATGATGCAAATTTTTTTCTTGATCACCTGTCTTTTCAATAGCGTTTCAACTTTCATTCATCCAAATGATATGTTGCTTTCATTGAATATTTTTCGTCCATTTTTCACTTCAAAGTTGGAAATTAGTATTAAATTTCTCAGACATTCGTACAACCATCTTTCATGCAAAACCAGAAAAAACGCTCACTTTTCACTTATTCCACAATTTTCTTCGTTCTATAACTTAAGCCTTACTCACAATGCCTAAGGATTGATTTTGTTTATAGTGCCAATGAGTTTACTTCAAATATTTTACTGCTCCCGCTACGTGCATAAAATGCTTCTGATGACAATCTAAATTGCTTCCAGGACGTGCATTCGAGCATTATATATTGAAGATATGGTGAAAAATTCACTAGTTGAATGTCATCAAAATAAATTCGTCAATATTTGTCGTCTGCTATAGTATAAATCTAATTTAATAAAAAATTTATGAACAAATAATTGAGTATAGTTTTATTAATAATAATATTTAAGAAATACATTTCATTTTATATAATACAACAAAAAATTACATTATCATAATCTAATAGTGTTTATGCAGTTAAGTTAAATTTAGTAATTGCGGTGTATTTAATAACAATTTCTGATTATTTAGTAATTTTTTGTAATCGTTCTACTTTCACTAAAGTATTTATCTAAATCGATTATAATATTATATATTAGATAATCCGATAAAGGGAGATTTATATTTCTTGTAGAAGAATATACGTATATAATTTAATTAATTGTTATTAGCTTGTGTAATACCAAATGCTATGCTAATCCAAACGTCGATTTGTATTGCCATATGTAAAGCCATATCACATCTTGTTTTTAATTGATTTTATTCGATGTCTTAACTCAGCCTAAGCAAAAATGAAGTTAATTTGACCAATCCGAAGAAAAAATGGATTTAATTAAGATCTAAATTACGTCGCATAACCCTATGTCTACAAATAAAATTTTGGAAATTTCCACTAAAACATTGACCAAATTTCTGCTTGGGAGCCAATTCAGAATCAACATTCCCAATTTCATAAACATACGACAACAATTGAAAAAATTAGGGTAATTTTTCTGAAATTCCCTCGCAGCACCCCGAGCGAAGACATGAAATCGATTCAATTCCCCTGATTGGTAAAATAGCTCCCGAAAAACATACATATATCAAGTACAGACATAAAACCTTGATAGGGTGGGTAGAAGCAAAAACAAGCTAGAAGCGACCGCAGTTCCACAACGACCAGAAGCAGAACCATACATTCTTCCGCACAAATATTCCTTATTAAAACCGCCACAACATTGTAATCTCGTCTGACCTCTATTTGGAAGTTCAGAACTTTGTATTGCCTTCAGCGCCAAAGCTGTGGGAGATGCAATTTTGCCATGTACGTCATAAAAATCTCGATAACATTGTCTCAGGTTATAATCATGCCCGATAAATATTTCAGATTGTAAATGATGTTTTCCGAAATGAGCTTTCAAGTCCTTTTTGAAACCCTTCTCACCCTCAAATTTCTCGGAAATAAAACTTCTCCCCATTTCTAGTAATTCTCTACAACATATCAAAAACCGTTTCGTTTTAGTCAACGATAGGACGGACAGAAAGAAAGAAAGAAAGAAAGAAATAAAGAAATAAAGAAATAAAAAAAGAAATAAAGAAATAAATAAAGAAGGAAAGAAAGAAAGAAAGAAAGAAAGAAAGAAAGAAAGAAAAAAATAAATAAATAAAGAAATAAATAAAGGAAGAAAGAAATAAAGAAAGAAAGAAGGACAGAAGGACTTGCCTTTTATATACATATGGTTTTTAAAAGACATTAAAAACTTTTTTTTTCAGAAATTTTTTAATCCTATCATGGAAAACTCAGAAATACGTGTGTTGATGAAATAAGAGTTCCACCGTGGAACCACAGTGGCGCAAACAGTTCGCAATGTTAACGATGTATTAGTCACTGAAATCACTGCAAATCATATAACATCTGCCTGGTTTAAAAAATTCCGTTCTGGTCACTTCGACCTGACGAATAAGCCATGTGGACGACCTGAAACGAAGGTGTATAATACCCAGCTGAAGGCCACAATGGAACAAGGTGCATATGAATAACCGTTGATGTTCGATGTAAACAAGAAGACAATATTGGCTCACTTACTTCAAATCGGTAAAGAAAAAAAGTTGGCTAAGTGGAACGATGACTGGAAGATTGCCTTTCGCTTCTTTCTCGCAACAAAATCGAACCATTTTTGAATCGAATTCTTACCTTTAATGAGCAATGGATCCTGTACCACAATCGTAAGCGTTCATCGCAATAGTTGCATCGAGATGAAGCACCGAAATGTTCATCCACCTGAACTTTATGATAATCGGTCGACTCCGATTCTCTTAAATAACAACGATCTGCTACATATCGCACGACGCATCGTGACAAAATTATGGTACATGACTTTCAAACTCTTCTTCATCCACCATATTGACCAGACCTTGCACCAACTGACTAACACTTCTTTCGGAATTTGAATAACTTTTTGGTAGTAGAAAAATTTAATTTCGAAGAGGTTGTGAAAAGTGCCTTCCAGGACTTCATCGATTCCCGTGAGTCAGATTTCTACAGCAGAGGAATTAATGAACTACCGCTGAAATGGCAAAAGTCTGTTGACACTATGCATGTTTTGATTAAAAATAAAAAGATTTTATTTGAAAAAAATTACAACCATCTTTCATTTCATCAACTAGCATTTGATATTATAAAACCCAACATTATGAGCTCCAATAGCTTAAGTTTTCGATGTATCTACACAACAAATACAATATTTCATAACCAATATAAACTTTTTAATTATTGACTTGATCAAAATTGGTTTTTAAATTGTTATAAACAAATATCTCAAACAATTTTTGATGAATGACTCTGTTGTCATTTTCATCCAACGCAGTATATTTGCCTTAAGAAAAATCTAAAAAATTATTGATTGTTTTGCCACCTTTAAATAAATACATAAGATTTGCAAAAACAAAAAAAAAGATCCAATCAATTTCTTGGTTACAATTTGTTTACCTCGTGTCAATAAATTGCTTCTTGAAAAAGAAGTGTTTCTTGCCTATATCAAATATGTTGAAAGCAACATTCTCATGCAGATGAGATTCATTTAATAAATATTCAAATTCCATATACGATATACATATATGGTAAAATAACGTTTAATTTTTTTTTTATATAATTAATACTCAACGAACAAAAAGCTAACAAAAGCTGTCATAAGAAAATAATTAAAAAAGACAAGAATTTGATTTTTAAATCAATCAGAATAGACCTTGAGAATCACAACAGATTCCTTTCTTGTAATTTAATTGCAATTTGAAGTCTATGCTTTTACAATACCTGAATGTATTTTAATTATATATATGCTGTTGCAAAAACTAATTGTATTTTGATGACACTGTTGTGTTCATGTAAAGTCTCGAGATTGAATATATTGTACAACAATATAATTTATTGCTTCGGTAGTTTTCATAGCACACGCACATTTTCCATATACGATTTTAGATTAAGAATGTGACTTAATTAAATTCGTTTCAACTATTAGATCAACTTTATGGTGATTTATGTTTCAAGTTTCTTTTTCCAAATTCATAAACCACCTGAACAGTTCGTTTTAACCATATTTGAAATATAATATTTTAATTAAAATAAAAATGAAGAAAATATAGTAATAAAGATTCTATAATGTCGAATATTCTGTCTGACATCTTGAAAAGCCACAATAAAATGATTTATTAAATTGTTTATGGTTTTATGTGAATTAATCAATGAATCTAAAAAAAAAAAAATATTTTTAGCACAGTGAAACCTCCAGCGAGTGTAACAAGATTTCCGACAAATGAATGAAATTGATTCCTCTCTCAGTATTTTCCGGCCTTATAACTTTTACGTTTTACCATTTCAAGATTCTTAGCATATCCGACAAGGTACGAATTCGTTCAGTCTGAAACCCCCTACGCACCATACGATTTGGTTGTACAACCGACCGACCAACCAGATTGGGTGTTGCATCGATACAAGCATACATACCATACGATTTGGTCGGTCGGTCGGTTGTACAACCAAATCATATGGTGTGTACCAGGCTTGAGAAAGATTTACCCGTTTTTTGACAATATGATTAAAATTAATTATTTATGTAGTTTTAAGACGAAAATTTAGTTATTACAATATTTCTTTGGATATGTCGGTTCTATGAAGTTCAATCCCACTGTACTATATACCTAGAAATACGATGTATGCATCTCCAAGAAATCTAGTTTATGAAATATGCTGCGTAATTTTTATAATTTCTTTTATTAGCGCTATCTGAGCCATCTACAATTGACTTTAAAACCAGACAATAAAGTCAAAACAAGAAAACTTAATGTGGAAATAATGTTTAATAAAATGAAATAATATGGTTTCAAATTCAGATTTCATATTAAACAAAACAATAAATGTTCCACAAATATATGAAAACTATACAAAAGATATCTCGATATTTTGGTATCAAGTTGGGAATGTAGAAATGAAGAGGTTTTACTGTGTATATCAAAATTTTTTTTTGCAAATCTTCTTATATGACTTGAACAATTGCTTGTGAATTTGTTAATAGTTTTGTAAAATGACATTGACTTTGATTGACAATGGAAATTGCAATGGACATCAATTTTCCAAATGAAAGAATAACTACCATATTCGGACTATTCATTAAGCAATAGGATGGAATCTTCGGCTAGGTGTGTAAATCCGAGGTTAAATATCAAATAAAACCATATTTTATTTTTTTTATCTTTTTCATAATGAGGCCTTAGAAGATATTTCGGATAAAATAACTAATTTGTATAAAATTTGCTTCCTGCTTAGATGACACTGAAAAGATTTTGCGCGCGTATATAATATAATACAGTTCTGCTTTTTTTGGTAATTGATTTTTTAAACAAGGAACGGATTAGTCGCATATAATGAAATAATCTATATTTTATTTAAAAAAACACCTCAAAAATTAAAATATAAATTTTTATTTACAAATACACATATTTACATAATACATAAGATAATATTGTTTGATATCTAATTTAAAATTTTATCTGCAATTTTAATTATTTTATCATTCTTTTTTATGTTGTTTTAATTAATTAGAGAAAACACTTTTTTTTTTTATTTATTTGAATGATATAAGAGAGTTATAGGGTTGGCAGTCCAAAAAAAAGCGGTGTACTCATTCGCGAAGTACATATCGTATATACGGGAAAGTTTGTCCATAGATGTCATATATATATATATATATATTTACACGTATTGAAATATATAGATTTACCTTCGCGATTTGAAATGATTACCTGTCAAGGAATTGGGCGAATTATATGATTGTTTTGAAGATTCTTGTTTAGAACTGGCACTTTTATGATTTTGAAATTGTTTATCATAGGATTTTTGTTCAGATTGTTCTGTACTAGTGATTTGTTGTGTAGCATAAGTCGGTTGCGTAGAATATGTTTGTTGTGTAGTATACGTTGGTTGCGGTTGCTGGAAAGTTTGTTGTGTTGGATATAATTGTTGTTGAACATACGTTTGTTGTTGAGGTGCTGTAACATACTGGAAACAAAGAAAGAAAACAGGAATTTCTTTTTAATATAAATTAAATTTGAATATTATAAAAAAAAAAAACAGGAACAGCAAAGCTTTTTATATGTCGAATGAAAATGTTTTAAGAAGATTTAATTGAAACCTTGAATTAACTTCCAAGAATATTAAATCATGTCATTAAGATTAAGATTGTTAATTGTTTTCGTGACATATTTTACCTAGAAATGTGATGACCGTTACGATTATTTTGATAAGATTATAATACAATACATATTCAAGACCTTTCCATCTTTTAAAGTCCATCTCAACATTCATAGTTTTCTTTCAATTTGAAGAAAAATCATACATGTGACAGAGCGTCATAACCCTGATTGTTTTAAGTTAATCGCGCGATTATAGTTTAATTCAATTGGAATGTTAATTCAAATATTATGAATGTCAAAAGTATATGGAATTCGAATATAAAGAGTCATACCATTTTTATATTATAATTATGATTGAATAGTTGGAATGTTCTAAGCCAAAGAAGAGAACACATTTATATATATACGTATATAATTAAATTTGAAATTTATTAATTTAAATTTTCAAACAAAAATAAATTTAATAGCATAAGTTGTGTATTTTAGAGTAAAAAGAAATATATGATATGAATTTTATAGAATTTTTTAATTACAAAATAATAATAATAGAATATAAAATTGTTAATTTTCAGTCGTTTTTTTTTTATCTAATTAAATAAAAGAATTCAATTAATTTGAAAAGAATTAAAATTACTTAGCGTAAATAAGTACACCATAAATTTTTTATTTGTATTTATAGTAATTTGAAATGTTTTATAGTATATTTTGTATGAACTCATTTGAGTGCGAAATATTAATGCAATCTTTGGCTTTTAATTTTTTTTTTTTTTAAATATCACTTTTACATACCTTTTTAACAATTTATGACATCAAAATAATAACGTAGTATTTTCTAACATAATATAAAAAGTTTTTTTTTTTTGGTTTATATACGATTAAAATGATGAATGACCCTAAAATAATTACGTAAAAAAAAAAAAATAATAGAATTCATAATCAAACAGCGTGTGAAATGCTGCACATCTCAACATAAAACTACATATATTTTTTCTCTTTAATTTGAAGGATTTTTCTTTTTTTTATGTTAAATGTTAATTGTATGAAATTTTTTTTTTGAAATTAATCAACATTTATGAATTATAATTAACGAAAAAATGCTTTATTAAAGTATCTAGATGAATAAAAAAAAAAAAACAGGTCTTACATAATATCAGGTATTTTTGTAATTATTTTGATTAACCACTTAAAATAGCATTTGTCTTATTTTATGGACACAACAAGATCATAAACAATTACTTAGATATCTAATCTCTTTTTAAGTAAAGCATGAAGTTTCATGGTCTAAATACAAAAGAATTTGCTAGAGTCTTGATAATTTGAACTGATAGTTCTTTACCAAAAATAGGTTGTGGTGGCATAAAAAAAAGATGATATGTTGGCTAATATAGTACATACATAGAAATGCCATGAGAAATAAGAAAGTATTCTAATATTAATATTCTATGACATGTTTCTAATATACTGATGGAGTGACAACTGAGTCTAAATTTTGAGCATTCGTTGAGAAGTATATTTGGAAAACTGTTGCTTCAAACATAAGCTTAAAGCTTAGCTAAACTAATTTAAAAAAGATTAGATATGTGAGCCAGACTCGACTTGGAAATATTATAAAAAAATTAAAATGTAATTTATATGTTATATATCGATCAATTTAAACTTGAAAACAAGTGTTTTTATTATAAATGGTATAGTTTTTTAAAGCAAATTTTTTTTTACTAATTAACATCCAATTATAAAAGCTTAAGCATAATTTCAAACCAACTCATCTCTGTTTTTTTTCTCTTGTTTTTTTTGGGACGATGTTGATAATTAAGATTTTTAAGATAAAAACTTGTTCGTATTTTTCGCAGTTTTCTTTTCTTTTTTTTTTGTTTTGGCTCCAGGGGCTAATGTAATTTGATGTTAAGCAATTATGCCACTTTACTGAATTGAATGGAATTTTATTATAATTTCTCATGCCATTTTCGGTGAATTGCATCTGATATTTTTTTTTTGTCTTAAGAAATCATTGAAGATGATGGTAAATAAAATGAATTTCTGTTTCTTTTGATTGATAGCCATTGAATTAGGTTGATCATGTCAAACAATTTAAAAATTATCTGCAATTTTCACATCAACGTAACCATCAATTTTAATGTTGCATTGTTTATCAGGTTTTTATATAAATTTTCTTTTCGAGAGGAATTTTAAATATTTCTTGATAAAATAAGATATTATTAATTTTGCTGAGATTGAAAGAATTTCCAATCGCGCATAATTTTATCGATAGGGTCATTTTTCTCTTTTTTTTGAATACATTGTATATTTTAACGTTTTACCGGATATTTTAATATTTGGTTGAATTCAATGAGATTCGTGATTCCACCAACACACAAAAATATATTATTAAATGATTGAAAAAATATATATCTTTGTAAATACTTACATATATGTATGGTACATATTTCGTTTTTTCATAGGCCTTGAACTTCTTCAATTTTGGGTTGTATTTACCATTCAATTTGTTATATTTATCATAAACATTATTGTCCTTCGAATATTTCGTTTGTGATGGTACAACAGCATGATATTTGAAACCGACATTCGGTACATATTGAATGGCCAATGAAGGAACTGTATTATAATTATCATTAAATGGTTTACTAATTATTTGTCCATAATTAGGAGATCTCTGTTGATATTGATCACGTTGTTGTGCTGGGATTGGTGAACGTGCAAAATTATCAGTTAATGGTTTTGGTCTTGATGGTGGTGGTAAAACATATCTGGAAAAAAAAGTTTCATTTCATAAATATTTTTGATATTTTTGTGATAATTAAATATTTGCTTACTGATATGGATTCGGATTTGGGATATCATCACTTTGATCTTCCCATGCAGGTGCTGGTTCACGGAATGGCGGTTTTGGTATTGGCGGTAATGTTGATGTTGGTGGAATTATTGGACCTTTATTTGTATTAAAATCTACTCGTATCGCTATTGAAAACGAAACGAGCGATGCTAATGTTAAGAACACTTCATGTCGTAGCTAGAAAATAATTATACATTAATTAGTAAGAATGAAAAATAGTGTTTATATGTAAGTTTGTCGCTTAAGTCTTTTGTTTCCTTGTGATTTTCAATATAATTAATACTGTTAGTTAATTAATTATGATTAATATACGAAAAATATTAAACTAAGAATTTTATGTTTTTTTTTTTATGTTTCCCGATAGAAGTACACAGAATTCCAATTATATTTGTCGTGACTTGTTTATCTTAATTCAGTTTGTCACATAATAAAATTTAATTATTAATAATATTTTTTTTTTGTTTGATTTCGAATATAATGAACATTTTTAATTAATTTACGAATTATATATTAATAATTTTTAGAGGTTAAAAAGTACAAGGTTCATAAATTTTTTAATCGAGAAAACCTAAAGTTACGAAATTATGTGTTCCGTATAGCTTTTTTTCATGAAATTTTATTTTATAAAGTTTATGTTTTATGATTTCATCAATAAATTTATTTAATAGACTTATTTTATATTAATATCAGGTAATAATAGTTTTATCGACTCAAGTAAATTGTCGAATATCATGCAATATCAGTGAAATGAACACCCTCTAAATTAATAGCTTTCATAAACTCCTCATGTTTCAATTTATTATTATAAATACCTTCACTTTTTATCAGTTTTAATAATATGGTAGACTCTTTAAAGAAAATAATCATCATCTTATATAATAAGATTTAATCAGAAAAACGTTTGTGGAAAATATTTTTAGAAAAAAAATGGTCTTCTTTAGTCGTAGATAATAAGGCGATAATAAATTTTCATATGCGTGATTATATTTCATAAATCAGAATCGAATTATTAGGAAATTATGAATTTATTTCATTGGAACTAAAGCCCTCACTATATATAAAATGCGATGATCTGAATGTTCTATAATCTGGAGGAAATCCAAAATAATATAATGTGAAAGATAAATATATATTATTGATATGAAAACGTCCAATTAATCATTCAATTCGAAGTATTCTGAAGAAAAAACTGTATCTAAAATGTATTATTGTATTCTTTTTTTATTTAGTTTGCAGATCAGCTCAAAATGAAGACACAAATCCAAATCTTGCAATATGATGATTAAGGTTAAGTTATTAAATAATAATTTTTTTTGGATTTAAGAAATGCGAAACAAAAGGTAAAAAAAAGAAAAAGTTTGGGAAGACGCCATGCAGTCTTTAGATTAATGAGTACAGTACTCAATTTTTAAATTAAATTTAAATGAAATTTTTTTGGATTAATTCATTTATTGTTAAACGATGATGAAATTACACTTAACTTTTATAATGAGACCAAATAAAATGTATAATAAAAAGCCAAACGAAAAAAAAGATATTGTGAAAAAGTTTCGTGGCATAAAAGAATCTCTTAACTTCTGTTTTGATGGATAAATTGAATAATAAACAATTTTAACCCATATAAAACTAGAATAAACAAAAAAAAAAACAAAAATTTAAATAATTCAAAATTGAAATAATTTCTTAAGCAGAAAATGCATATCGTTGGTAAATTTCGCGATATACTAAGAAATTGTTGTCATATTATTGGCGCACGAGAAATTGTGTAAGATCTTTTCGTTTTTTTTTTCTTGTTAAAAAGTAAACAAATACCTGAACTTTTACTGCATAAAAATAATGTTGTATGTGACTTGATTTGGTGAAGAGACAATCATCATAACATACTCGTAAAAATGGAATTGACTAGGCATGAAGAGTGCCATCAGTCTGTTAGTCAGGTAAATAATAATAATAATAATAATAATCAATGAAGCCATGAAAAAAAAACGATAATCAGCTGTTACGTTTCGCAACATTTGTCCCCGCTAAAATGAGGTAACATCTTCCAAAGTAAATTTTGAACATGCAATAAAATTATGTACACATCCAATGTTCAAAGTATAATCGCGCACGGGCTTCAAACCCATATACTGTGATATATACTGAATATTTATTTAACTAATTTATGGAGAATATAATTCTTTTTTTTTGAAGGGAATCAATAAATTTAATTAATTGAAATTATTTTGATTTCGAAAATTTCAAACGCAAATTATCAAACCGATAAGATCAGTGATTATTTAACATGAAAATTTGGAAGGTGCTTCTAATCAGACTTTATACAATAAAAATTATTTTACTTTTTAGATATAATATTATTTATTTACTTATCTACTACTTTGTCGCCTGAAGATATAAAACACTGTTGGCAACGTTTTGCCTACTCTTCAAAGTAGCATTTGCAGTCAAAATTGTGGTACGACCTTTAGATCCTTCGGTGAATTTCCTTCTGTTGTTTCTACGGACTGAAACCCGTGTTCACGTAAGTGTAATTTTACTTTACTAAAGAAGAAAGGGGTTACATGAGGCCTTTTTAGGTGGCACAGTCTTATACGTAAGTAAACCCTCATATAATACTAGTGTAAACGACTTTAGTTTCATCATTAGTTTAGACTATTTGGATTAAATCTATGTATTTTGTTTATTTGGCAAATTTCAATCTGAATATCTTTCATATGACACAACTCGGCTTATTCCCAAGAAGATTATATTTCCCTATTAAATGAAATCTAAATATTCGATTTAAGCCATTTTGAATTGCGTTCAAAGAAATCCGGAAAACACGAATTCAAATAGAAAAGATATGATAATCGATCAATTTTTGTAATAATTAGGGTCTTAATTAAAAAAAAATCATTGAAAAAAATGAGTGATTGCAATTGCGCATAATTTACTTCAGGTGGATTTCAATAAAGCTAATTTTATCTCTTTTTTATCATTAATATTAATAGGAAGATGTCGTGGTTACGTAATTTAATTTATCATTATTTTTCAACAAGAGGAAAAAAGAAGGTTCTTGCAACAAAAATATTACTTATTATCACTGTAACCATCAATAGCCATCAAATTTACTTTAAAGTACATATATATTTCTTCTGCTTTTTATGACGATGGAAAGTGGGCAAATGTTAAGTATGACTATAAAGGAAGATTGTATTTCCTGGGCTGTTAAAATACCACAAACAATGCTTAACTAGACATCAATAACATGAAATACCTTGGTACTTGAAGACATTAATTTTTGGAGATTTTGTTTTTTGTTTATAATCAAATTATTTAAGAAAAAAATATATAAAAAAACTTTTTTCATGACTGGACATATGAGACCATTGAGTTCCACAGATATTTGGACAACACAATATTAATGGAACTGGACGTGTTCGTCTGTATTATTTTTTTTCTTAATTTTTACCATCATCAATGGAACACGGATTTTTTCGTCTGGTCAGTTTTTCTGACATAACAAATTTTTGCCAAGGTCTCAAGGTGTTTGACGTTTATCCAATGATGGATCGTTTTAGCTTGTGCGAAGATTACGTGGAAGATATTATTTTAGTAGTCGCACTTTAAAAATTAATAACTATCGTAATTTCTTATTTATTGTGATAATTTTAACTTCTAATAAAAATTATTTGATAAATCAGAAAGTAAGTATTATTGAAGATTTAATAATACTTTGTTTTCGGTTTTTTTTTCTTTTTTTGGATTGGAAGTTATCTAATTTATTAATTACGTATGAAGAAAAAAATTAAATGCAACTTATAGTTAGTAGATTTTTCTGGGAATCTAAAGTTCACATAATACTTATTTTATTTTATTTAATTATGTAATCAAAAACCAAATGTAAGCCTATTTGTTCTGTGTAGATTTAGTTAAATAGTTGATATAACGATTTTTTGTGATACAATTTCGAAAGGAAGTATATTTTGTTAACCGAAACAAACTTTAAATTTTACTGGTACTAACAATTTGTCATTTTAGTTTCGCTTTTTGTTGATAAACTAACTAATTAGTGGAGTTTTGTAAGGGCGTACATATCTTTAGAGTCAAATTTAAAACTGCCATAATGACTTTTATTAATCATTAAAATTAGCCATTTGGTTAACAATTGGATTCTAAGATACATGTACACCTTATTTAGATACAATTTTGCAGACATTTCTCCTAAAAACGAAACTAGAAAATATAAATAATAACGAAATCATTTAGGAAACGCTTCTTTGAAGAAGTTTTATTATTTTATTTGAAGGATTCCCATATCAAAATTTATTTAGATAATATTGTATATTGAAATATAGGTTTAGACTATAAATAATAAAAGTGTTGCTAACGGGAAAGACTTACGTGAATTTGAAAAGATAACTAGAAATAATTCCTTTCTACTAAATATCACGGAACTAACGTAAAATATACTTTTACACAAAAACTTCGACTGAACAATTGAAATCAATTAAAAACATATAGTAACAGCCTATAGCCGATTTTTTGATATCCTATGGTAGAAACGGGACTCGTAATTAACAGATCAATGAATTTAGTCTGCGAAAGAAGCACCAAAACTAATAATATTTCAATGTTTTCCCTCCATGTTTCTCATTCACAGGTAGGCTGGGGTCTAATAACATAAATATCTTTTGCAAATTTTATTTAAATCTGTATATCAGTTTTTAAAATACATCAGAAAAACTTTATGAACGGGCTTGTATTTTGCTACGACTATTTCTTTCTCCACTATACTTGGACTGATTTGACTGAAATTTAATTTCGTATAGCCTATTTATGTAGCGAACCCATGTTAGTAATTTAAACAAAATTGCTTCACAAAATTTCAAATTAAATCCGAAAAACTATTTAAAAATACGACAAAACTTTCTGGTCACAACTTTATAATTTTGGTCCCCCTGGCCCGATTTTTAAAATATATACTTTGGGTACAATACATACTTGACTTGATTTGTAAGTAATGTGACCATGTTAAGGAAGAAATAACTCACGTTGTAAATTTCATCAAAGTCGAATAAAGTGTTTTGGAGTTATCTTGTATACGGATGGACGGACGGACATGCAGAAATCGATAAAACTTTTGATTCTGTACACAACCACACCCTTGAAACCTTTCTACGAATATTATTTCGATCTGCTACAAATGTAGTGACAAAACCCTCTGGTAGTGCCTGCTATAGGTCATTAAAATGTATTCAATTAATCACTTAAAAATCCTTGGTACACTGACTAAGTACATGATTTAATCAGCATTTTCTAATTTTCTGACTTGCTCAAATTTTGCAATTACTATTAAAGTATTAAAGTTCAAAAAAGTGAAATTATGGTTAAACTATAAAGTTTGTGGTATTATGATGACGTTTAATTTAATATTATAATATTAAGTTATTAGAAATTTAATTACAATCTTAACAAAACAGTGAAAGTTAACAAGTACTTTCTTTTATTAGCTATGAATAACATTTAAAAAAGCCCTTAAATTTTTACAATCTATCTATTGATAAGTTTTTAATAGATTCTGTCAGATTTGCATTTTAAAAACTTAATTCAGATGCGAGAAAAATCGCAATATTGTTTCATACATAAATCAGAATGCTCAACCATCTACTTATTTTGGTTTCAATCAATTGTTTAGTTCCTAACACTTGATAAATGAGAAAAAGTTTAAGTGATAAACATGTCATTTTTGAACTTATAGCCTTTTTCTTTATAAGATTTTCAACTTTCTTTTCTGTTCCGGGTTAAAATTTTCTTAAATAATTTTGTTGCATTCAGTTTTACAACATGCATATATTCGAACAAATTATGCTAAATGTAATAGATGTATTTACAAGTATATTGATTTCTTGAACTTTTCTAATATTATATTTTGATCAAGCTTGTATAAGTTTTAAAAATGCTTCATTAGCTGTGATTAAGTACTCATTAAAAAACGCGAAGCATCTAAATTGACTGCAATTATATAAAAAAAATAATTATGTTTTAAATTTCCGGTTGGGATATCTTGCTAAAAAAAAATACGGTTTTTATTGATGTTTTATGATATTTCTTATCACACTTTGATGAACATACAAAATATCATATTTGTTATTTCATTACAGTATCACTAAATTTGGTTGATTTCAAGTTACAAATGTATATGATTTTTATAGATTTCCGCCCATTAAAATGTAATTAAATATTTAATGTAAATTTTAAAATAACTTCATTCGATTAAATAGTATGTTTTTTTTAATTATTCAATATTGTCCAAAAAAATTGCCAATGTTATATATTCAAAAATGAGTAAATAAATTTATGGCTTAATATTGCGCTAATAAATTTTAAATGTCAGAGAATTATCGTATTTTATATAATAATAGTGGTTTATGACAGGACTTTATTATATTTTATATATATATCACATTTTTATTGTCAAAATGAGCCTGCCCAATTGCAGACAGCATTTTAATTTTTGACATCTTCTACAACACCGCGATTTGATAAATCTAACAAACATATGATTTCGTAGTCGCAACGCACTATAATGAACGGAATATTATTTCGACATTATTGACCTATGGAGATCAATCAATTTGCTTGTGATTTAAATGCCGGATTATATAAGATTTTGGAACAGATAAATTTTAATATTTATCGAAATCTGTTTTAAATATGATTTCATTTGGTATGCATAATTTTGGACGTTATTTGAAAATTCTGCTGACTAGAGAAAATCCCAACAAAAAAGATAATAGTCCAATTTGTCGAATGTTAGCTGCTTGAACTAACTGTGTCACTAAGTTTGGTGATTTATGAAGATACGAGTAGTCTTTTAGAGAAGCTTCAAAAGTCAAATGTTTAATATTTCTTTAAACGCTTTCTCTTATATTACTCGAATTTATTTACTTGTTAATGAACTGTAATTTATTCTTACAACTTTTGTGGCTAGTGCTACTTGATGCATACCTTAAGTGACTTTAAATGAAATTCTTCTCTAATTTAAATACACTTTTTAATTATCGATTAATTTATTTATCTTACCCCGAAGAACAGGTTATTGGAGTCATATTAAAATATAACATTCCATTAAAAATTATGATATTAAAATGCAAAATTATTATTATTAAATAAATTTATACAATTTAGTTAGAAACAGAATTACATATATTGAAAACTATAAATGACATGATATGATAAAGTATTTCCGATATTTCCTTTTCAATAATATGCAAATATTTGCATTCAAAATCAATTTATTTAATAAACATAACCAGAAATCTTGTTTTGGTTTATTCAATTCAATTACATTGTATTTCAGTTATGTATTGCGATGGTAAATTATTTTTTAACGTAACGTTACACATTTTCGCATTACCTGACTATGTAATAAATTCAAGTTCCAGGTTAAATTTTTTTGTCTTTAACAAACTGAAAATAATAATGAAAAGCTTTTATTAAAAATACACTTGAAGAAATGCCAAAGAAAAGTATTTCGTATTTTCACATTATCAAAAATATTGGTATAAACTTTTGATTTATGATCGCATGCAATAAAGATCAATTCCAATTCCGTGTTCAATTTCACTTTTATCCAATTTGATTTGATATTTAAAAAGGATTTTTGTCGGAATTTTAAATTATTATTAGAACGATAAATTATTTTAAAATCTGAGAAAATGATTACCTTAATGATAAAAAGGGTATACTATAACGGATTATGAAAAACGAAAAAACCTGAAATTAATCGGAATTATAATAAATATTTAAATTAATTGATTTAGGCCGAAGATATCGGCTTTAAGTTTTGTGAATCTGATATAAGTAGGCGCATTTTAATATAAGAAACATGTCCATCTTAATTAAATAAGTATTTGACTAATGTATAATGATTTTTAATGAATGAATATGTTGTTTTTTTTTAATGCATTTATTAAGAAATTTAATGACCTTCGTGCTTATTTGCTTCGTTTAATACTAATATGGGTCAATCGGTATAAACGATATTGTACTCATGTAAATATATGTTGTATGTTTGGATGATATGAAATTACATATATAATACATAACATAGTGTTATGAAAAAAAAAAATGTTAACCTTCAAAAAAAAAAATTGTTTAAGTAAATTAATTGATAGCTTCAATTTTAAGGATATGTTAAACTTTCGAGATACATTATTACATCGTCAATTTGATAGCATTAAAAATACAATGTTTACAAGAAAATACCATCAATATATTACTCTGAATTTGAAAAAAAAACTGTTAAACATTATTAATTGGCATGAGAAAATTCGAAAAGTTAGAAGATCATAATTTCTTAATCAACTAGGTACTACTTTTTAAAATATATCTTCAAATATATGTTTATTGTTAGTGAGGGGTATATTAATGCATTTCATTTTCATTAAGTCTAATTTAAGATGTACAACAATCTTATTTCAGAGTGGTAAATTATTGTGTTAATCGTTAACAGACTTATGGGAACTTAAAGTTGACTTAATAATTATTATCATATTACTAAAAATACTTACCATTTTATGTGTTATTCTATTAATCATCCTATGTAATCCAAAATAAGAATAAATGCTGCTTTTTATTTAATTTGAGAAAAAAAAAATTATAATAATGTTTTTTAAGCAATCATCCAAATGTTATTTATGCTTATATTTTTAATTGAAATACGATCACTTCTTTACTTAATACGATCTTTCTAAAATAGAAATATGATCATTAAAAATAAAACTTATTCTTATTTAATACGTATTTTTTTATGTCTTATATTTCAGTGAATTTTATGTCATCTCAACTTTTACTTAGTTGATCGTTTATATTTTTATATGAAAATTGATCATTATATGATCATATATTTAAAAAAAGAAAAAAAAAGTTTGAATAGTTCAGAAATTAGAGATTGGACTTTTCAAGGTATTCATTATATGATGAACATTTATATAAAGACTATTGATAAAATATTTTGATGAGGATAATGATGTATTACTGAATCAATTAAGAACATCAAATAAAAGTTGTCGTTTTTTGATGGTCAACGCTTTTTTTTCAGTTTAATAATAAGGTTAAAAGTCATATGTTTTCATTTTTTGAAATGTCATATTGAAGCGTAAATTATTTTATTTAGTTTTATGAAATGAAGGACTGTAATTAGATTGATGATTTGTGACCTGAAACACCTTGTAAGTAGTTCTTTAATTAATATTTTAAATACAAAATAGGTGTATGAAAATAGAAAAGAAACTGGTTTTAAATTAAGTTCTATTAAGAATTATGTAGAGAAGAAAGCGTTTTAGTAACTCGTTTGTACAAAAGAATGTTTGAAAAAATTTTCTATTTATTTAATTAGTATTCTAAGCATAATATGAACTTAATACGCAGTTCGGCCGAAATCCCAAAAATGAAAGATTTGTTGTTCGGAACCATGTTAAAATTGCATTTCAATTGTATACAATCACTTAAGTGTTACTTGTTTTTAATTTTTCTAATAAAATATACGTAATAAATAATTAAAAACTGAATAAAAATTAATTTTAATTTCAACAAATCGAAATTAATAACTGAAGACAATAGAAAATTATATTAAAGTCTTTTAGAAATGCTAGTTTTCATTATATTAAAATTTGTTTTCAAGTTTGTTTTGAATATTAATAATCCTAGAATATTCTCAAGAAAATTATTTTATTATTTTGTAGGAGAAAAAAATTAATTAATTATAAATTATTTATTAATTTAAAAGGAACATGAGAACAGTTTAATGTACAAACACTATACTGAAGTGAAGGTTTCCCATTGCCGAAAGTAATATAAAGCTTTTTATATTGAATGTTTGAAATATGTACATATTTACATATATAATATTAATAAACACAAATAAAAATACTAGCTTATGAAAATTATAAGGCTCATCAATGAGTTACAATATCAAAAAAATATTAGAGGCTTCCGAATTTGCAAAGTGATAATCCCTTTCTAAATCCGAATCTACTATTCTGGGAATTAATATGATTAATATTTCTTAATTTAGGTTTTTGTTTCTTAAATAAGTTATAATTAATTCAGTGGAAATTTTTAATAATCGTAATTAATAAATATTTTTCATATCTATTAAATAAAAAAGAAAAAAATTATTTATTTTTGTAATATCGCGAGAAATGATTGTAATTGTGAGAAATTTATTTTGGAAGTAGTGTGAATAACATAGAAATATTACTTTGGACGAAATTATTATTTTAAATTAGAAAATTGTAGTCAAACAAAAGTAAAAGAATTGGTAAATTTAGTAATTCATATTTTTTGTTAATTGAAAGTGAAGGGAAGACAATTTTTTTATCCAATTTCAATTTATATATATTAGTATGCTTTTAGTATATCTAAAATTCCGATTTGAAGCAACAAGCAATTTTTTTGCTAAAATTATTTCCATAAAATTAAGCTTGGAATTGAGATCAATAAGCCTCTGAGAAAAAGAAATATCTTAATCTTGGATTAGAAAAGAGATATTTAAAAGAAAAGTTTATTTATCAAAAAAAAACAATATATATTTCAGTATAATGATTGATAGTATATGTAATACCATAAAACTAGGTATTTACCTGAAAAGGACTCGTTACTAATTTGTCGAACAACAAGGACCAGTTATGAATGTTTGTGTAATAATAATATACCCTCTGGAAGACATTTTTTCGACACTATCTATCTTATTAGAGATTGTGAAGACAACCCTCCTAACGTATGACTTTTTGTCCAAAATACACAAAAGAACCACCAGTTTAAGAATTTTGCCACCAAAACCACATTTTTAGTTTATTCTCAATTTTTTCTAAATAAAAATTAATCTGTCTTTAAGTTTGGAACTAAAAGGAAAAAATACAAAATACATTCTATAATAACTCCTAGATTATTTAACTAAGAATTGCGGGGAAGTTTGCTTTTGCATTTTCTGATCAATCTTATATAAATATGTATTGTATAAGAAAATTAACGAAGTAAAACCGATTTTTTCAATTTCCTATAAAATAAGACATATCTTTTTATTATTTATAATCACGATTATTAAAAAAATAGTATTTTAAAGGGAAATTATACAAAGCTCTTTCTTTGTGGCTCGTCAAAATGGCTAAAACAAAAATATCTTAATCAAATTTATCTAGCTCAAAAATCTACATGTAAATATTTGATTAGATAATGTCAAAAACTATAATATTTAAAACAAATAATTTTCTTTTCTTCGCCCAAATAGTTTTCTTTAGACATATATACTACATATAGACATTTTAGTCACTTTGAGCTTAATTAGTTTCTTAATTTCCTGTAATTATCTTAATTATAACAAGCTTTGAATAGAAAATATTATTTAATACAGATTTGAAAGGCTAATCGATTCAAAATAATGATGACATAATAAAACGATCCACCAAGTAAACCAGCTGATCAGTGATAAAAATATAAAATCCATTAAAAACCATCCATGTAAGACAAAACGAAATTTTGTTTATATATATATTTTTAAATGATCTTGTAATTTCTAAATCATAATTTTTATACGTTCATAAAAGTCACTCAAAGAGAAAATTTCTTCATAAAAACAAGATAAGATAATGTATTTTATTTTAGAAATAAATTAAAAAAGAAATTTCAAAAAGAATGAAAATCACTTTTTCTCTTCAAAAGAAAATGTCTTGCACTAAACTTTCTGGTACCACGTTTTATTTTCATTAAAATAAAATATGATTTAATTACACCATAAAGGAAATTTTTTTTTATTTTAATTAAATTAAAAAGAAATCAAAATATCTAATTGTTGTCACTTAATATAAACAGAACAAAATTAATTTAAACTAAACGTTTTTATACTAACGATATTTTGAATTTTTTTTAAAAAAAATTTTTATAAATAGTTAGACGGCGTGACAAACACGGTGGCGACACAATCCAAACTAAATTGTTGGCGGACGATCATTTCATATGTAAGCATAAGAAAAGACGCGACATAACACAACACACCGCAACGAATCAACAAATTTTTTTATATTCCATTACCTACCAGGTGAAGAAAAATTACTATCAGACAACGCGTACGTAAATAGTAAAGCATGTTTTATAAAGGCAACAAAATAAAAAAGAAGAAAATCCAAAAAAAATTTGCTCTCAATGAAGATCACCTCGCCATCGTCCATCCAACAATTATAGAGATTTTTTTTTAGTCGCTAGTCAAATCCACTTCCACTTTTCAAGATTCCCGTGAGCGTTGATTATTGAATTTGTATATTTACACAATTGGATACGATATTTTAAATAAATATTTACTCTTTTTGGTATAAGTTTAGTCTAGGATTGAGATTAGATGGACATAATAAGTAATGTTTCTCTCAAAGGTGATTTTTTTTACAACGAAATTAAAAGTCTTTTGGATGAATTCGTGAAGAAAAATGTTATAAAAACCGGTATTCTGATGATCATGTAATTCTCTCATCAATTGATCTGAGGTTATAATATTATGGTTGTTATACATTTAGTTTATGATTACATATCTGACTATATAAGATATGTTGTGTATGATTATTTAGATGGCAATATGAAGATCGTCCGTAAAGTCAATGATATTCATATGATGAGATCTACTTTTTATTTAAAAATTGATCGTGTAGAAAAATGAATGAAGATCAGTATTATAATCAATGTTAGTTCAGGGTTATAAGCGAAAAAACAATAAAATAGTAACGTTTATTATTTGAATTGAGGTTATGAACGTTATATATTTTAATTGAATTTTGTTTTATATATACACGAAAAAATATATTTAATATTTTTGTTTGAATAAAAATAAATTACTTTTTGGAAAAATATAAATTTTTATGAAAATATATATGTTTATGATGTTGTTATTTTTGAAAATGATGTAATGATAATATTAGGTTGCACAAGGATAAATTTAACCTTCTGGTCTTGTTTTGTGACTTTAAACGGTTGTCTTCTAGATACTTTTCCTTATTTTATGGAAATTAAAATTTGTATACATATCGAATGTAAATATTATTCAATATGGTAAAAGTGGAAAAAAACAATTTATATTATAATTCCCTGAAAGTAGGTGTTACCTAAATATCGACGATGAATATGAAATTGAATTATGAAAATTTTAGGTGTTAACAATGTTTTTTTTTTTTTAATAACATAATAGGATGGCGTCTTGTTTGATCGATATGTACTTATTGAAACAAACTATTAAATTTTCTAATTAAAGGGAAAGTGTAATAATGAAATATCACGATTCTTATACTTTCTAATCTAATTATGAATAAAGCTGATATTAGAAAAAACCACTTCAAAAATACTATTTTAGTCACGTCGTGTTTAAAAATATTCAAATTCGGAAGGTTTAAATTACATAGTCTCATATGATAGGCAGACTAATTTAACATTTATATCTTAATTTTGTTTTTAAATTAGCCGAATAAAAGGGTTTACTAAATAAAAAAATTTTTTTTTTCAATTTTCCCATGAAATCTATCATTTTTGCATAATAGTTCATAAATTTAATTGTCTTATTTATTGTAATATTCGTGTATATCTAAAATAAATAGAAATAAATCATAAATGAAGGTCAATTTGGAATCATCTTAATTGAGAAAAAAATGCATTTAAACGGTTTGATAATTAATATGTTTTTTATTAAACAGTATTTATTTTTAGCATTGCATATCGTAAGTAAACAAGAAACTATAGCTAAGCCACAGTAAGTGTGCTATCAACCGGAAATCCCCATCCTCTTTAAATGCTGCCGTTTTTTTTTTATTCTCACAAAACACATTACTTATTCTTTTCAAATATAGCACTGAGTAATGACTTTTTGTTAATGATATTGAAGACCTTGACCGATAGTTTTAGTTTATAAAAATAGGTGCTAAAATTATCGAAAATCATTGCGATCAGCTATTTTATTGGTTTTTTTTTCTTCCAATTTATCACCTTTGATATTAATTTTAATGGAATAATTCTAATGTCACATTTAAACTAATTATAATTGCAGCAGAAAAAGAAAAAAAAGTGTTTATAAATTTTATGCAAAACGATTTTTTTCTTTTGGTTAAATATTATATAATAACATGATTTTTATTTTTATATTTAAAAAATCTAATTAAATATTTAATTTATTATTATGCAGAAGCATGTTTTAATCCGATTTGCTAGAATTTTAAATTTACTTCAAATCATGTTCACTTTTTCACCTTGACAAAATGAGAATCTTTATCTTTATCTTTATTAACAAGTTTGTCGCTTAAGTCTTTTGTTTATTTCATGAAAAAAATTGTTTACATTAATAAGTAATCAATATAATTTCTTTAAATACAATACAGGGTGTTTATGTAGACAATTTAGACTGAATAATATAGATATACTGAAGATCACTCAATTTTAGTCAGTCCTAATACTATAAAAATGGTATAATTAAGGGAAATTTTTTCTAAATTAATGAAATATTTCAATTAATCCTGATTTTAGTGTTTAACTAAAAATTGATCCCGAAATTGATGAAAATTTAATTGAAATCTTTTAGATTCAGTAATTTTTTCACACTTTATTTCGAAAATTTAAATTCCTAATAAAATCTAAGTACAAGTATTTTATTTCTTCTCATTTTTATTTAATGAGAATATAAAAACACAATGTATTTATTAGATGTATAAAAAATCTATAATTCCTCTGATTGTCAGCATGAAAAATTAAATTAATCATTTTCGAAGGTTTTTATAATGTTATTAATCATAAAGAATAGTATTTATTAAAAACGAAATGATAGAAGTATTTTCAATTTCTTGTCAACCTTTATCACATGAATTAATTTACCGCCCCCATTTATTTTTTCTTAACAATTAATAAATTTCATTAAATAAGTATACAATTATTTTGATTTCATAAGGCAACGTTCTAATATAACATGATTTTCTGCAATCAACCGAACATAATCCTAATCAATAGTATTAAATGTAAAGCAAGAAAAAATCGCAAGTAATGAGTATGTGTCAATTCAATATAGGAAAAACAAGTACTCGAAATCCTTGAAATCTTTATGATCTTATTCAATCATCACTACATTAGAAACGATAATAATGATATTTATGATAATGAATAAAAAACAGCAAAATGCAAGTCAAAGTAATTTTCATATTAAAATGATTTGAATTTAATCATGTTTGAATCAATATAATTTTCGAGAAGTTTGTCATTTTAAACAATACAAGATTTAATTAACTATAAAATTATATTTTACTTGTTAAATGGACTATTCTAGTCAATAAAATTATGTAAAATTTTAAGGTATATATGATTTTAATAATAATATAAAAGTAATCGAGGTAATTAAAAAGTATACATTAATTTTGCGTTTTATAATTCTATCCTCATTAAATTCTTTCGAGACAAGCAAGAATGATCTAGAATGGAAAAAAATACAATTACATAATAAGACAATCGAATAGCGACTTATGATAATTGGACTGGTTGTTAGATTTTCCAGTAAATAATCAATAAAATTAACAAACTAGAACTATTAATTATTGTCAATCAATTGTTTATATATGATGAGTTATTTTATTTGAAATTACTTTTGTAATTTATTGTTCTATTTTGAGTATTTTCATTGAGAACATTTATATTAGATTTTGATGGAAATCATAAATGAAGTTTGAGTCAAATTTAATTAATATAAAAAGTTATTTTAAAACATTAATTAAGAAAACAAATCATTGAAAAATATTTATAGAATTTTATTTAATAGAAAATTTTGAATTTTTAAACAATTATTTAAATTAAATCAATTTCGCGGATATCATAAAATCTCTAACATTGGATTAAGGAAACAATTTTCGGAAGTAGAATTTTTGATAATCTCGAATCATCTATTGTTAATATCAGTATCAAGATTGCCTACATATATATTAAATATTATTATTCCGTCAGTCTATTTAATAATTTGCATATTAGTATTTTAATCCACCTTGGATAATACTAAAAATTATTCCCATAGAAATATTAGAAAGTAACATCCTTTTATGTATTATTCTTATTCTAAAGAAAATTCCAATTTTGATGAAACGCATTTAAATCGTTCATGGAACATAAATTCAAGGACAGTTTTCATATTAAATATTTTTGTTTATAATATTCTTTTATTAAAACATCATCATCGAAATTATTTATATTTCAATTAACCTTTAAATCAAAAATCCCACATTATTCAATTCTGGCTTCCTAACTTCTTAATAATACGCGATGAAACGAGTTTAATATACTTTGATCAAGGCTTTTAAAAAATCGTTTTCCATGTAATTTCACGTTGATGAAATTGAAATTGATGAGAACTTTTTGGTTTAGGAACTATATCAAGATGATTACATAATTTGACAAAATGAATCACAAAGAAATATTTTATAAGAAAAATATTATTATTATAATATTATTTATATTTTATTTCTTAACATATCTTGACAAAGAAAAAAGAAGCATCCTTTGGTCCTCCCCCACACAGATTATGCTTACTTTCAATATTAAATAAAGTTTCCATATCCCTAATATATTTTCCAAATTTGAATAAAATTAGCCAAGAGTCTTTCAATGCTAAACAAAAACTACTAAAATAGCTTCGGTTTCACTGCACAGATTTCATTACAATTTAATCATACGCACGTCAATATAATCAATCCAATTCAAACAATTATAATATATGATATTCTCAATTCAAATTCAAACAAATTGGTCAATGATTTTATAAATAAACGTCTACACAGCTGGATGGATGGAATGTTGTTCGATATTCAGGAAATAATATAAAAATGCGTTTTCAAAATCAGGTGTTCTTTAAAGAATATTCAAATTAATATGACACCATCAATTTGGTTATTCCAATCATGACAATAATTAGTATTTGTTGATTACAAATTATTATTCTTTTTAAAAACTTGTCTTTTTTTATGATTTAATTGAATAACAAGAACTACAAGAATTATTCGGGTTTTATTTGAGAATGAAAAATAAAGTTCTTAAATTTTACTTACTAGCCTTGAGGCGTTTTGTTTCTCTTAATTTGTTAGTTCTAGAAATGCAATTATTGAATTCTAAATGGAAGAAAATAAATCAATATGATAATAAAGTGGGTTTCAATCGATTGTAGGCGGAATAATTTGATAATAAATAAACAAAAATTTGAATTTCATCGGAAATATTTCTATTTATAATAAGATTTATTTATATGTTTTTTGGTCTTTATTATAAATTTGGAATTTATTTTAATGAATTTTTACTGCGCAAAATATTATAACATTTAACATTATAATATAACTAATTAATAAATTAAATTTAAATAGTTTCGCGTTTATATTTAGCAATAAATTAATGATAAAGATTTTAATTTGAAATAATATTTTTAGGAAATATTGAAAATGAATTGCATTAAACAATTAACATGGAAAGACTTAAATGAGTTTTAAACATTTGTCCTTATACGGTTAATAACGATTTTGATTAATTTCAAATAAATTCTATTTTAAATTCTTTCATTTTTAATAAATAATTAATAAAGGCATATTAATGAACTTTTACCGAATTTCCCACAGTAATAAAATTTAAGAAAATAGAAAAGCAATTATGAATTTTATATGAATACTAATTAAGTATTGTTTATTATTCTTAAAGTATCAAGTACAAATTGTGGTTAAATGAATTGAAATTCAAACAAAGGGAATCCAATTTTAATTGCCTTTTATATCAGAAATTTTAGTTTTTAAAGTCTTGAAAATATAAACCATGAACTCGAGTTCAGAGAATGTTTGTTTTAACTTCTTTAATAGTCGTCGTTCAGGCTTCCTGAATTTCTTATTCTGAAAATGTTATTGTTTTTAAATTATTTCCGACTTTAATTATGAAAAAATATTAATGGATATTTATCATCATTTTAATTAATTTGCAATACAATTCATTTGTATATATTTAAATTTCACTTATTTACAAAATATTTGCGTGACTGCTTATATGGAAATTATGAAATTCTCAGTAATTAGGCGAAATATTTGCGGATAGAAAATATTTATCAAATCCATTTGAATGGTTTAATATCAGATATTAAGTTGAAATTAAATAAAATGCTTTAAGCTATTTTATTAATCAAATTATTCAACTAATAATAATTTATAAATTATTTTTTATTAAATATGTGACTCGTATTTATTATTATTTATTATGAAATAATCACGTAATCATCTTTTGGGTAAAAGAGTCTTTAATTTAAATGAAACGGGAAATTTTCCTTTGATTATCATTCATTAAAAAGAAGTCTTTGGTAATAGAAAAGAAGAAACACTCTTTTCTTGTGCATAAATGAATCTTTAATACCTTTTGTCTGTGGTTTCTTTTTTTTTGGTATATCTTCACTATTACGCCCATTTAACTACCTTTTATTATATGTAATTTTTGGTCATGTAATTTTTGATGGTCCTTATTTCAAATTACAAAGCTTTTTCATCTTCTATAAAAGAATTGAAATATTTTTAAGTAGTTTTATCACTTTCTCCTAAATGTAAAAATACGATGAAGGTATTAGATATGTCGAAGATGAATCTGAAGATCCTTTCACTATAAAATATTTAAATTTTTAATCATTGACCATTATAAAATCCCTCCAAAAAAACCGAACTACAAACAAAATTATTTATTAAATAAAGTAAAATCTCATCGAAATAATAAAATGTTAAAAGAAAATATTTCATCACGATCACTTGAAGATCACAAAAGATCGTGAATAATTGCAAAGTCAAAAGTGCATAATCATTAATTCAGAAAAACAATATTGTTTGCAAAATATAATTATTATTGGAAAATTTACATTGTAGTACATATTTTGTTTTAATTTTAATGAAATTACTGTTTAGTTGTTTATACTTTCGATTTGGTAAGTTTACCAAACTAAAATTTTAAAATATCTTAAATTATAAATGAAATGCGATATAACAAAACTAAGTAAGTTGTTTTGGAAGAAACCAGAAGTGATTTAATATGAAAAAAAAAAAACTAAAAATAACATGACTACCTAATAAAGTACAGTAAGATATTTGCAATAAGGAACTGTATTAGGTCTTAAGTCAAACTAATTGATCTGAAAAAAAAAATGTTGCTCAATTAAAGTATTGCTGCATTTTTACTGCTTGTAGATTTTTTATTTATTTTTTTCTTAAACAATATTTCCAGAAAATTAGTTAAATTAAGTTTGATTAAAGTATTTGATTAAAACTGTTAAGTTTAGTCATAAACTGATAAGGAATATTATTTAAACTTAATCAACTATTATTTTAGATGATTTATTAAAATTATTAGGTACCCACAGGATGGACAAAGAGTATAAATTAAGATGTTCGAAGTTGAAAATTAAAAAAATTCCTTCAAATATTTATTTCAGAAAGAATGTACAAGAAATATCGGCAAGAAAAAGAAAAACATAATTATCAATTATATATTTACTGATAAAATAAATATTTGAATTACCAGCCAATTTAAAGAGTTCCAAACAATTTTCCTATCTATATTCTTCTCAAGATATTCAGCGCATTGATCTTTTAACCAAAAAAGTTGAAGAAAATCGGCGGTATATAGAATTCTCCAATTGTAATCTTAAAATGCCGGTATATAAAAAATCAAGGACTACTCCCATTCAGAATTTAATTCATTTTGTATATTTATTTATATTGAAGTTTTCATCATGTCTTTTTTATTAAAACTAAACATTTTTTTTTAATAAATCATTTTATAAAATCAATTTATTTCGTTTTTATGAAATGTTATGAAAAAAGAAATGAAAATTACCAAATTTTTGTTTATGGAAATAAAAAAAAACCAATACACACCCACCCATTAATAAATTGGAAATTTATTAAACATAATATCAATCATAATATTCATAATTTGCATAACATGCTGTGAATTTTAAAATATGTTTCGATAAACTCGAATTATGTGAAAGTTTTTCATCAAGTCACAAACAGTACTCAATCATGTACCATCTTCAAAATGTTATTAAGTAAAGATGCTAACATCTGTTTTTTTGACTTAAGTAAACAGCAGATTATGTATTTGAACATTTTAAATCTTAATTTAAAATTACATTCAACATAAATTGCCTAACATATCCAATGGACTGTTGTTGAATTTCAAAATATTTGAAAAAAACAACCTATATTTGGATTCGGAATATGTGAATAAGTAATTAAAAATATATGTTATAAAAAAATGCAGAAATTGAATTGAATCTGACAAATTGGTTACCTTCAAGTCGTCAAAAGAAATTTTATCGCGATTATTAATAAGACGTGCTTAACAGATTCTAATGGACAGTTTGGGACTCATTCGCATTTCAAGTATTATCGATTTTTACAAGGAAATTCATGACGAAACTCGTTGTTAATATTGAAAAACTACATTTTTTTATGTAATATTATATTAAATAATTTTTTTTTTCTTTGGTTAAAGTAATTGATTACTGTGTATGATTGCAAAGTTTTTATACTTTAAATTATTTTTTTTAAGAAGAAGACTCTTGCAATCTTTCCGTAATCGGCATTGATTTAAAGTAATTTGTAGAGAAGGAAAGGCATTCAACATGTTTTGAGTAACTTTTGGTGAAAGAATAAAACCCATCAAATCAATTAAGATGTATTTCGTAAACGCTTTTTATATAATTTAAGTTTAAAAATTATATATTGAAATTTTAATACTAAAATTAAAAATTGCTAGCAAGAAACAATGTTGTCTTTAAATGCTCTTAATCAGAACATTTTGTTAAGTACACGTTTGTAAGAATTTCATTTAATATTAAAATATACAGGGTGTTTCGATATTGAATGAATGAGAGAGAACTTGAAGAACGCTTAATTAATTAATTTTGAAATTTAGTTCTTAAAACATAGTTTGCGCTGAGGATATCCTGTCCTGGCTCGGGACTAGTGCTAATTATAGAGCCCCAAACATTTTTTCTGCTATTTTTTTTTCTCTTTTGATGTTGTTCCAATGGAAATATTTGAACCATTTCATTGACGGGGTTATATTAGTGTGAAACTGCAACAAAAACATTTTTTTCTTGTAAAATATAGTTTAAACTTTTAGTTTTATTTTGCAGAAACAGTTATTATACTATTCGAAGGATTGACAAAGTTATAGTGATCAACAAGATATTGTTTTTGTTTCAAACTTTTCTATATTGTTTTAAATAAACTCAAAATCTTCAATGTCTAACTTTCTCTCCCTAATTTCTTTAAACATAAAAAACTGTCTAAATTAGTTCCATGGATATTAAATTTTACATTTTACTTTATAATTAACATTGTCACCAATAAAATTATCAAATGGACAACAATTATGTTAGATCATTAAAATTGCGCTTGACTTTGTACTTTAATTGTTGTCATTATTTTATTATTATTAAACGCAAATAACAAAAAAAAAGAAAATTATGAAAAAAGTCATATATAATATAATATAATATAATAGGATATAATATAATTGGTGAAAAGCACTTGCAAATATTCTGTAAGCATTTTTCTAAAGTTTTTAATATATTTTTTCTTTTACTGCAAAAAAAATATGAATATAAAAAATTAAGTTTGATTTTAATCTATGAATTGAACCAAAAATATTTCGATATTTTCCATTAAAAATCTACAAAATTTGTAACATAATTAATATTCAGTCATATCGAAATCCCTACGGGCGTTAAATTACCTGTGACCTATGAAAAAAAACGTTTTTTTTATATTAAAGATAACAAAAAACTTTCTTTAAAAAATGCTGAACCATCAAAATATGTCTGGGAAAATTACTGTTGAACATTTACAAGATAGTTTCATTAGAAAACAACCTATAGTGCAAAACCAATATTCGAACTTCAATACATATGGATTAATTTATTTTACTGATTTCATAAGAATTTTACTAAATCGCTTAATAGGCTACGTTTACACCGAGGCTTAAAAAGAGACTTAAGTGCTTAGGTCGACCTAAATATGACGGTGTAAACACGCCCAAAGTAACTTAGGTTAGGTCACTTAAATTGAAGACTTACCTTAAATTTAAATCGAGTTAAAAACTTTTGACAGATAACAGGTGATTTCTTGATATCCAAGTTCTATAAATGTTCACATATGACGTTGTTTTAGACTTAGGTCTAGTACGGTGTAAACACGTCTGACCCAAACCTAACTTTTAGTTAGGTGACCTAAAAATTTGTCGGTGTAAACGTAGCCATAAACGATGTAGCAACATTCTATTTTATATGGAAATTCTGTACTAATATTTAGGAAGCAGCCGAGATATTATCGAAAAACTACCCTATTTAAGAAGTTGCTTAAATTTATTTAAAAATTATACAAAAATTGAAAATTCTGTATCGCACGCTAATCGGATTCAATTGATTTTCTGATATAATCGTTCTTTAATTAAAAATTATTTTTAAAAAAATTTATTCAAATTGGTTATTAAGTTTGAAAGCTAAAAAAATTGATCTTTCGTTCCAACAGCTACCTAATAGAATTCATTTTTCGATCTAATTATTCTCGTATTGCTAAAACTGCTCTTTATTCAAAACGCTTCAAGCGACCTCAATTTTGTGAGAGTACTTGAAAACGTTGAGATGTTCTGACAAATCTTTGAAAAAAAAAATCTATTTTCCATGATTCCAAGTAACTTATGTCATATATGTTACTTTACAGCATAGAAGTTAAAAGGCATGATAAATATTACATAAAGGACTGAAGTAAAAATGACCTTTTGGAGTTATGATTCGTAAGTTGGTGTTTTTCATGATTTTGAATTATGACTTGAAATACATATATGTAAAATTGTATCATAGACGCAAAAAAAAGGTTCAAGTCATACTCATATATGGGAATATTTTTATGGTAGCCAGTACTACACTCAGAAAAAAATATTGTTTAAAATCAATAACTCACAATTTTTAAACCCCAAAATCAGGGAAAAATCAAAAAAATTTTAAAATCTTATTGAATTCATAACGAAAGAATACAATAAAGATTATTTCAAATTAATAAGTAATAATTATTTTGAGTTTTTACAAGCTATTATTTTAAAATTAATAACTATTTATTGATATGGAAACTTTATCAATAGGAAGTTAATTATTTAATATTGCAAAAGCATGTTAAATATAAACACATTTTATAAAAATTTATAGAACTTGAACTACTTATCAAAAGGTAATTTGCAAAAATTTGGTTAATAAATTGTTATTAGAACAACAATTGTAGAAACAAATAACATAATTTTATAACCATAACTATCTTATTGTTTATTTTCAAATATGGAATACAAATTTTATTGCTTTATAATTTGCAGTAAGGCTTTGTACTTTATCAAATGTAACAAATGAACACAACTTTTAAATTAATTTGATTTCCAGAGGTATTACATGATAAGTACGCAGGTGTAAGAAGATTTTAAAACCGATTCTGTTTGAAATGTGTTTACAATAAATTGATTTGCAATTGAATTAATTTCGTAGAAAGTCATTATTGATCAATGAATAATTTGAGGTCTAATTAGAAATGCAGACATATTGTAAATAAAGCTTATACATACTATACATAAAAGATTTCATTCTTTTTACCATTATTTTTAAACAGAAAATTTTCGAAAAGTTATATGTTCAATAATGTCAATTAAATAAAATTGATAACTAATTTGTAAAAATAATAAATTAGCTTTTTTATTTTATTAATCACTGAAAGAATAATACAGCGCTTAAATCTAGTAAGACGACTGGATGTAATTCTAATTTTAAGCGTTTAGTGAAATTCTAGCATACAAATTTTTCAAACAGGGCATTTAAGGTTGTTGTTCACGCTAAAAAATGATTTGTGTAAAGGATAAATTGAGAGGAAGTTTTGAAAATTGTTTCTGGATTAATCAATTTTAATTAGAATTTTTAAAATATGAGTTTGATAAAACTTTTCTATTTTCCGATAAAATTTTTATTTCATTTTATGTTGAATTTTAATGAGACAGATAACTACCGTTCACTAGAATTATGCAAATGCATCCAGGAATTCAGAAAATTCTTAGATTAAGAATTCAAACTAAGCGCTTAGCACTGCTGGATGCAGTCGTTGATTCAAAGTAATGTGAAAACTATTGACTTCGTATATGAAAATTGTAAATTGAATAACTATTTTTGTTCAGTGTATTTGTAGAATTGGTATTGGGCCAAAAATATTTCCTTATTAAATTCCGTACTGTCTATGTTCTATCTTCAGTTCTATCTTTCCGTTCACGAGTGAACATTTTGGTGAAAGAGTTAAATATGAATAAGTTTATTATAAACATGTATCTCACTGAAGTCAAATATTCATGATATCAAATTTAAATATCGACGAACTAAAAAAAAAATCACATCATTCATATGAGAAGGAAATTAGAGAAATGTACGGATCACCTATGACCAATCTAGCTATTTAATAAAATTTTACTTGAAAAAGCGCATAAAGATCATCCTTCAAATACTTTTACTTTCACTTGTTACATTTTCTTCAAAATCAACATTTTTATTTAATACTATATTCAATTAAATGAAAAAAGAAAAACTTTTATTAGGACAGTAATTTTTTTTAAAAGAAAAGACTAAAAATTGTCGTGATAAGATAGCAAGTGCTTTGGGCATCATTCAACTTGTACTTTTTGCGCGATAAAATTGAAGATGTGCTTTAAAAGGTTGGAAAGCAATTTTCCCAAAAAGAAAAAAAGAATTATGTCATGTCAGAAAGTGAAATCCAAGGTGACTGACATGAGGAATCTATGACCTTATTGCAAAAGATTTATCCTGAAATAAATAAAATTAATAATGATAATTTAAAGAAAGATTGATAACATAATTGAAATGGTATCGTCTTCAACTGACGGTGTATAATAACAGCAGGCCTTCTTATACTAAAAAAAAGAGATGAAAAGAAAGGTCGACCAGTTTTCTTATGTGAGATATTATCTTGTATTAAAATTGCGTAACTGTCAATAACCAGATCGTGTTGGTTTTATCTTCTTCTTTTTTAGATTGGAATTCAAACATCTTCTCTTACTATATCTAAACATATCGAATCACAACAAAGTTAGTAATTTCAGACAAGAAAAAGTAAAAGTGTCGAACAAAATTATAATAATAGTTACCTTTATATTACATACATAGGTATGCGGTCATCGTTTCGTTTCACAAAATCGCTTCTGTTATGTTTTACGCATATGAATTTCATTGAAGTTTCTAAACTAGATATAAAGTAGGTGTGATGTTTCATTTTACAGTTTTTTTAGGGTTTCATCTTACACAGAATTCCGTACTCTCCAATTAACAGCATATATCTCTTGACTTGATATTATGTTGAAAGGTTTTTCGGTCGAAGTTATTTTGGAACTTCTTTTTTTGTGTTTTTGGATTACTCTGAACATCTTTCGGAATGTTTATTGACCTATTATTGTGCTTCTGGTTTAACACAATAAGCCCCGAAAACATATTTCAATCGGGGTCAACTATATGAAACTGGTTTTGATAATAACAGAAACGTATTTACTGAAATATCATAAATTAAATTATGAATATAGTAACTCCTCGTAGGTCAGTTACGGATGGAACTTTATAACGATTGGATTTAATAAATTTAACATACTATTCACGTTATAACTTTTATATCAATTTTTTGATTTTTTTTGTTGTTTCTTTATGAAAGCTTCCATAGATTTTATTTAATTATTTATTTCGCTTTTGTCATTTATGATATTCTGTTTATAGGATCTTTCTGATTTATTTTATTATTATTAATTGCTAATTTAGGTTAATATTTATGTTATGATAGAGCTAATATAATATATATATATACTGCGGTAGAATACCAACATATGTTAGTTTTGTCACTTTCATTTGTAATCCATAGAAATAATCAGATCATGGTATTAAATATATTGTAAATCAAAATTTATTTTGAAAAATTATTATTCAAAGAAAAACATAAAAATTTAAAAAAAATTTCTATGGCCATTTCATATTAAAATTTCACTGAATTTGTTGGTAAAGGACTGATTTGATGGCATTTTTGCATACACACAATCCATATTGACGGACATTACTTGCATCCAATAGGTTTTTCGTAATTCCATCATGCCAGAACTTGTGGAAAGTCTTCGGTTAAGTTTCCCATACACACGGTCAAACTTTTCATTCAATCTAGTTTGTCATGCCAAAAAGAGCGATGAGTTTTATTGTGTGTAGCGACTTTAAAAGAATTTGAAATATAGTTTGATCATATTCTTCACCTGGATTTGTATTGCATTCCAATAAAATTGGAATAGAAGTAACTAAATTATAAAGAATGAAACAGCATAACCAGAAAGTTTTATTGCTTGTTTTGTTTTGTTGCTGCGGTAATAAAATTTTTGTATATATATTAATAGTATTTTATTTGTTAAAAAGACATTCTGTGATATAAAATTACACGTATGTATAGTCTTTTTTATAAATACTATTAACAAGAAACCGCGCTTGGCAGCGCTGCAATAGTCCCAAAACTTTGTACATAAAAAACTGCATGTGGTGATGAGATGAGACATTTGCAGTGCTGCAAAGCTCTCCTCATTTTTAATAGTAACTATTTGTAAAAGAGACTGTAAATACATGAAATTTTATATCACACAGAGTCAGTTTAACAAATACTATTAATAATGAGGCGCTTGCAGACGTGCCCAAATTGGAAACTCTCATTATTGCATGCTTTTTGGTTATATCTAAGTTATGCAGAAAATTACAAAAATATTATTAGTATTGGTTATTTTTTTGTTAATTAATTAATTGTTAAATACAAATACAAGTCCCATTTCTAGTATAGAGTATCAAAAATCGGGTGTGCGCCAATTTTAGGCTCCTACATGTTTTTCTATGAAATTTTTATGTAATTATGTTACAAAATTTCGAATATAGAAAGTATTTAGTGTTAATTTAAAAGCATTTTTTTAATTTTTTTTTATATTTTAAATACAATTTCTTAATGAAAGAATTTTTAGACATATTACAAGAGTGTTTCGTATTAAAATATTAAATAATATTTTAATAGTTGCTAATTAGAAATGCAGATGAAAAAAGACGTGTAAATTTGATAATTTCATAAACAAAACATCTTAATTAGCTTTTAAAATCTTCGTTCTGATATTTATAAGATAATAAATAATTTGGCTGGGTCTTTTTTTCACTATGAAACCACATTTTTCTACCACCTAATATTTCCTACCTGAACATTGACCTTCGAGTGTAATTTCTTAAAAATCAAAATTTGCATTCTTTATAAACAATAGAAATTGAACAGAATTAATAAAACAAAATGAAACATTCGAATTCATCAGCAACATTTAATTTGTCATCAAATACATCATCCGTATCCATTATTATTTCTTGTATCTTTTTTTAATTGGAATTAATTATAGTGTTTACAATCTTTCATGGAAAATGATTACTTCATAAAATATTTTATTAATAACGAAAATTTGTTGTCTTGATATTGCCATAATTTCAAAATATCAATTTTGTTTGTACATATTTGTATAAAAAGAAACGCGTTCATTGAATTTTATGACCATTTAATGATAAGAACCAATAAAACCCAGTGTAAATACGAATTGATTTTAATTTTATGTCAAATCAATTAGTTCAAGCGATATACGATAATAAATTCAGATTTATATATAGAAAATGGTTAAAAAATGCTGTTTCAGACACTCAACCCAAAATTAAAGAAAATCTTTTCATAGAGAGACTTAGTTTTCCTTCTTGTATCGAAAATTCTCTTAAAATAGGCACTTTTTTTTTAATATTCGTTGTGCAACAATGATAACCAAAAATCGAATAAATTTTTCAAATCGTTTTGGAAATCGCTTTAAAATCAATTGAATGAATAAATATGTGAAAACTTTTGCAAAAGTATTTCTATATTAAGGTGCTATTACTGACTGTGTAACAGCACCTTAATAAAAATCTTTTTTGTCAGTTATTTCATACATTTGACAATGTAGTTATTTCATTTGATTAATGAATACATTTGCCTTTTCTCACTTTCAATCGAACTCTTGGACTAGAAGTTGAGCGTTATCTTTTGGCTTGTTCACGTTTAAATTTTGATTCCATCTTTCATTGACCCAAAAGTTTACCATATAATCAGCGAGCGCCTCCACTGCCTTCACCACGTAACTTCACAGTCATTTACATTTTTTATTTAACTAAATAATCACTTCTCTAATAGCATGGAAATACTCGACGTGTAATAGAGAAGAGCAATAATACTTTCCTATCGGAAATATTTCGTTATACACTTCGTATATATGAATACATGGACTTATATTCTATCGCATTTTAACACATTGTTATACGTATCTTTTGTCTTCCTCACACTAATGAAGATTTGAACAGAAATTTCACCTGCTTTATTTGCTTTAGAGAGTATTTTTTAAAGAGATAAGAATTAGGGCAGTGCTTTTTCAAGCAAGGATTTGGAAATAGTAAAAAAAAGTGGCAACAACATTTTTATTAAAAGTATTGCAATTTTAACATAATAAATTTTATTTTGTTTTCGTTTGCATTTTTCATTCATTCTTATACTTATTATGTACGAGTATAATAAAGAGTTTTTCAATAAGAACTTTTGTTTTAATAGGGTTGTATTTCCTATAATGACAGTTGTGTTATTCAGTTTTTGACATAATTGTAGGTCTACATTTTATTATATTCAGTTCAATTTTGCTCGAAAATTGCATAAAAATAATTCAAATCCATTATGAAAATGCGCAATCTGTGAATACCACATTTCGTAAAATCTTGGATATGTTCGGTTGCTATAATCGTCCATCAGAGCCTGCAAATAGGAATTTAGTGTAACAATTTCAGTATAATGGTTCAGTCCACAATGTAGTAACAACAACACGTGCTTGTTTCGTTCATTAAACTGAAAACATTGGTGCTGTGAGTCGAAGAGTTGAAGAATACTCAAATTTATCGATTCTACGACATTCCCAACAATTAGGCTTCTCGACAAACACCACATGGCATATTTTGTGAATCGATTTGGCTCTAAAGCCTTATAAGGTTCAATTTTCAACTTCGATAATTTGCGGATTAGATCATTGAACATGGTGCCGAATTTTCAGAAAAAATCATCTTTTCTGACGACGCTCATTTTCATTTGAATGGCTATGTTAATAACTCAAATTGCCGTATTTGAGCTTCTGCAAATTCAAGAGTAATTGTTGAACAATAATTACATTCATCTCGTATCGCTCTTTGGTGTACTTTATGGGCTGGCGGCATCATAGGAGCGTATTTTTTCAAAAATGAGGCTGATGTTGCTGTTACGGTCAATGCAGTGCCCTATGGAGCCATAATTTGATTATTCAATTCCATACTTTTTTTCTAGGCGACGATTCGGTTACCTTGAGCGAAATATAGTGTCTTGATACACAGTCCGGATATAAACAGTGAAGAAATACAACAATTAAATCGAAGGCGATCACCATCCCCACCGGACAGTTGACGCCGAAAACACTTTAATTGTACAAAATCACAATGTTTAAAATTATATTGCGATTGTTTTGCTAATGGAGAATTTTGCCAAGACTGTAATTGTAAAGAATGTTTTAATAATTTATAATATGAAGATAAACGACAAAAAGCTATAAAAATGTGTCTTGAACGTAATCCAAATGCTTTTAGGTAAGTATTAAAGCAATTAAAAGATATACAGTGTTCCACGAGATTGTAAGGACTTTTTGAAATGAAACTTCAATGTAGTTATTCTAAGAATATTGTGACGTGCTATTCTTTCGGTTCGATGTTATTAGAATGATAACACTTTTTATTTATGTGAATTTAGTGTATAAAGTTTATTTATAATTATTTCTGCGTTACAATTAGTCTTAAAAATATTTGTCTCTCAATAAGTTAATTATTACAATTAATTTATCACAGTTTATAAAAATGCACCACAATCGCTATCTTAATAATTGATCACAAATTGCCCTCGTAATCGCTTTCACAAAAATAATCACGTTTCCAATCTCTGTTTTGTATAATCTCTGACGAAGCTTTTCACTTCAACTGGTCGATTAAGATTGATTTCAGGCTCGACCCTACAGCTGCTTTTATATCAAATTGGTGCATTTCGCGAACTTTCTCCAAAAGACTGGTCGTTTGGCTGTCTAAAACTAGATGGCATTTTCTCGAAAGCTCTACAAATTTTGAATATTTCCAAGAATTGTTTTTTTTGTTCGTGTGGTGTTTTTGTGTTAGTTGTTTTACTTAGAATACTTGTATTGTGACAATGTTTTATTGTTAATGTTTGATGATTTTATGAATCACCAAGTATTCCAAGTAAAATATAGTGCAATATGATAGATAAACTTATGTCTTTCAAAAGTACACCTACTATTGGCGAAATTAGGGAAAATTATTTGTATACATATATAATTCAATAAAAAACCAACGTCTATGGTTGACAACCCCGTATATGTATAGCAACGACGTTTCACTCCTCTAGTGTGTGTAGTGGCTGCACAGTCTTTTTTTTGTTTCGAATCCTTCCAAACCTTACGAAATTTGTAATATGTATAAAATGGATTGGTGGGAAACTACATTTCTACATCTTGAGGCACGTGACTACCCTAAACTAAAGGATAGCTTAGATAATTTGGACCTAGCTACGGTGCTGACTTTCATTAGAAGGACTCACCGGTTCGAGGAAGAGACCTAGCCTCCCAACCAATTTTAGGAGCATGGACAATGGGCTAGTTAGGTGCGAACCCCTTAAATACAATACAATATCCTAAACTAGTTGTTATAATTCTTAAGAATATACACCCACCTCTTTTTTTACATGCTTTTTTTACACGAATTTGAAGTTGGTTCAAAAAAGTCTTCCTTTTTTGAAAATTTTTTTGATCTAACACGATTTCAAACTCATTGTTTTATAATTATGTACGTGACCATGTACCATGATCACATTTTTATCACACTTCAAAAATGAGGCACCACTGCGCACTGCTATAATGTAGTAGTTACTGGGGAACCACCTTATTCGATAGCTCTTACCTATTTAAGTTTATTAGCTCACAATATTTAATCAAATGTTCGTCTTATCAGCCATACATAGTGTTACCAATTATATTTGAACATTTCTGACCTCAAGAACTGAAAAAAAGTATTTTTATGTTCAAATTCACAGTTTTCAGCATTTTTTATACGGTATTTAAACTAAAATATAATTCTTTGTTTCAGTTTGCACGGTTTTCGGACATGGAACGTGTCCCCAATTTTTACGCGTAAAAAAAGAGTATATGAACTAAGCTTATTACTAAAATATATAGTAATTTAAAATCGGCTTATAGTCGATTTTTTGATGCCCTATGGTAGAAATGGGACAGAAGAACTGTCAAAACTAACATTATTTCAAGGTTTTTCTTCATAACTTTGTTTCTTGTTTTTAAAATTTTTTCCAATTTGCAGGTAACCTAGACCCTGATAGCATAAGTCTAATCTGTACATTTTATTCAAGACGGTGTATTAGTTATTAAAGTACATCAAAAAACTTTATAAAGAGAGTTAATTTCTCCTAGGATTATTTCTTTCTCCACTATCCTTTGACAGATTTTGCTCAAATTTAACATGATATCGTCTATTTATGTAGTTAACCTATATAATTAATTTAAACAAAATTGATTTACAAATTTCCCAATTAAATCCGAAAAACCATAAACAAAAAACGACAAAACTTTCTGGTCACCTTGGTTTTTCCTTTATAACTTTGCTCCCCCTGGATCGATTTTGCTCAAATGCAATACCAAACCAAGTTAAAAAATAAGGAACTTACATTGTAAATTTTATCAAAATCAGAAGACGCGTTTTTGAGTTATCTTGTATACGGACGGACAGACGGATGGACGGACACGCATAAATCGATATAACTTTTGATTCCCGTCACAACCATACCCTTAAAACCTTTCGACGACGACTATTTCGATGTGTTACAAATGGAGTGACAAAACTGGTAGTACCTACCATAAACATGGTTGTGTAGTTGTCAAAAAATATTTCCAACTCAGATAAAAAAAAAGTGATTCCGACTTCCAAACCTTGAATGAAATGTCCATAATAGAGGTGGAAGCAAGCGTAGGCATTAACTCGTTTTTACGATATCTGTGTCTGAAGCATTTATTATCACGCCGAACTGTCAAATTTGGAGGGGAAAAAAATTGCGTTTTTTTAATTTATAATTTTTAGTGCGTTTCGGATTCCAAACCAAATTCTTTTGAATTAAATAATCAAAGTTAATAAATTTGCAATATGAAGTGTTTAATTTCTGGGTGTAATAACAAACAACATCGAAAAATTCTTGGAATTTTCTTTCACAACTAAGTTTGACTTATTTTTTATTATAATGGGCTAATGTTCATTATTGCCGTATAAAAAAAAGTTTTTATGGTGTTTATTTACTTTTTGGTAATCAAATAGAAATTATGTTAATTCATAAATTAATAAAAAATTGGTTTTTTTTGAATCCACGCCGAAATGTCAAATCCCACTTTTTTTTTATTTCGATTTTAACGAAATCTACCAGTGACAGTCATTTTTGGTTAAAATGGGGGCAATTCTTAAAATTCGTTGAAATTTTTGAAAATTCAGCATTTTCAGTTTTAAATGTTTTTTTTTTTTGGTTTTAAAATTTCCAAAAAATGAGGCTCTACGTATGAAATGGCTTTCGGCTATTGGTTTACGCAGGAAAGGAAATATATAGGCGCATACATGTTTATAATTATTATTTAATAATTTAATTTTGTATGTTTAAGAAAACTTGATTTTTTTAGCAATCACACGCAACAATTTTTTTGCAATTCGGATGTTACAGAATGCATGAGCTTTTAGCCCATTTGCAATGTTGTCCCCCCGAATTCATGTTTTTAACGCCACCACTACGCCGCACACATAAGCAAAAAAATGCAAGTGTATTCCAAAAGTGCTTCAATTTCCCCTGCGAAAGGCCTATCCATATTTTCCCTAATCTAAGGGTGGAAGCATAATGACAAAAGAAAAAACAACATAATGACATGCCGACTGAATAGTGGGTTGAAGAAAATGGCTTTTGTCATGTTGAACATTGTAATTCACTTGAAGCCAATTAATTTCGTAAATCAGTACCTGTACAATGCAACGATAGACTAATAATAAAGATCTTCCATCGACTGGACATTCAATTCGATTGAGGCCAAATCGTATCGAAAAAGCATTGCTATTCCTATACTTTTTCGAAACAATTCGGTTCAAATTGAGTTACAAAAGATTCTACTCTTTATTATTCTTGTGTACATCCCGACGTAAGGCCTAAGTTATACGACGATCATTGTAATGAAGGAAATTGTGGAACTAGTGAAAACCGAACGTTTTTCTTTGATTTTTAATGAAAGGTGGTTATACCTCTTTTACGAATGTCAGATAAACTTACAGTCAGATTTTCGTTCACAGCTAAGTCGTGTAATGGTTTTTTTCATCAAATCCAATTAGATTATTTCTTCCCTTTCCGTTTTTTACCGATGAGTCACAAATTTTCTCCATATTTTTTTATATATTATTATTTTCTTATTGGGACGCTGAAGTTTGAGGTTAGAATATCGACGAAAAATTCTTAATGAAGGAATCAACTTGGCAGTTCTCCAGTGGAATCAAATGAAATTGAAACGCAATCGACAAAACAGCTGATCGATTAAAACATGTTTCGTCATTCAAATTATAAAAATAATTATAAAAAACAAATTACGTGATAATCCTAGGATTTTTTATTTAAAATCTATTTACTAAACTATGTCCCATGTTTTGCATTATTTGTTTTTAAAGAAATAATCCTTGTAATAGGTTAATTTTCAATTCTAAAATTATTTCCTTCATTACAATAATCGTCGTATAACTTAGGCCTAATATAGATTCGTCTTCTTCTTTCTCATGAAATTCTGACGTTTTTTCGCGTCAATTTTATCTGCAACACTGAACATCACATTGTCAAGATTGGTTTGGATATCTAGGGTTGGTTCCACTGCACTGTATTCTTTTTAGATTTTCAAGTATTTAAAAAAAAAAAAAACAATTTCAATTTTCATCATCACAGATTGGCCATGATTTTTTGTTAGTTTTTTTTCTTCTTTTTTTAATAAATTATTTTAGTTTGTTTCTATTAAGGATGTACGTAGAAGCAGATGAGGTATAAAAATAGAGTGCAAGCTAGAACAAAAGGTCATAAAAAACATTGTATTTGAAGAAGCAGTGAAATAAATCACAAAAGCAGTTACATATTTTTTTTGCTTCTTACTCTATTATGCTTCATTTTTTACCATTACATTACACGAAAACTAGAATCTACTCGAATTCCACTCCGGGACCCGGGGTTTGCAAGCGAAGCGATCAGGGGCGGAGCCACCTAGTTTATCAAATTAAGATTACACAATACAGGTTGCAATTGTAAGAGATCTGGTTTTCTAAAGAATTATTGTGTTTGTTATGAAGCGAAAAATTGATTGCTCTTCGAACTGTAAATGTTTCGGTAAATAAGGAATTAAAGGTGTTGGAAGGATTGAAATTAAATTAATAATTTTATTTTATTTCAAGGATGCCGTAATATGGAAGACAGATCTGAAATGGATTCAATTGAAATAGGTCATGATGTTGCAACGAAACGTTCACATGATAATGATAATTCCGAATTGACATCATCGTCAAATATTCCACCGCAATTACAATCGACAAATAAACAGCCGTTTGATTTTACGACACCAGATGTTGTTGATGCAACTATTCGATGTATGATAGCACAAGCGGATGAATGTAAAAAAGTGGCTCTCTACAGCAAAAAGCTGAAAAAGGATTCTCGAAGAGTTCGATCCTTGTTTAGTCGAAATTATAGATATTTCTAAACGAAATATGGGTAATTAAAGATTATGTTGTAAGTTTGTTTCTTTTTTTGTAGAGAAAAATGAATCAATTTACTTTACATTTTTTTTCTCGTTTTCAAATAAAAATTACAAATAAGGTCTTTAAAAAAGAATAAAATACATATAATTAAGTGTATTAACAATTATCCATTCATAATTGTTAGTTTGTGAAGGCTTTTTCCCGGGTGAAAATCAGGCTATTATATCCGTGATTTTGTGAAAAGACTATCAGGCTAAAATGTCCGTGATTGTACGTTAAAAATGCAATTGTCTATGCGTGAAACATTCTTGAATAAAATTATCAAGTTACTTTACTTATTTGTTAATTCGGCAACGATTATCCAGAATTAACCCCGATTAAAAATAATAAGGCTAAAATATCCGTCACTATTTTTAATATAAAAAGATAAGGCTACGAATATCCGTTATCAAATCCCGATTGGAAATTTGCAAGGCGAAATATCCATTGCAAATTGCCAAGTGTACATTTCTATGTTTCACCACAGACAATTCTAGTTCACCATTTAGCTGTAGTTGGCCTTTTCCCAGCTGGATCAATTTCAGATTTTGTAAGAAAGTAAGAAAGAAAGAAAGAAGAAAGAACTACAAAATTCTTTTAGTTTTCCAACTGATGTACACAAAAAATTTGCTTTTGGTTTTTTTATAATTGATTTTTTATTCTTATAAATTTACTTCTTTTATAATTTATTTTTTTGATGTTTAAGGCTCGAGTTCTAGAAACTAACTGACCACTAATACAATTTTCTCCCCTATTTATATGAAAAATAGGACCTACTTTGACCTGTAATTTATTTTAAATTTAAATATGCCTACTCTAATTTCTTTAATTTTTTAATATTCCAAAGTGTTAATTTTTTATAAATCAGGACCGTTACTAGGAGTAACAATAATAAAATATTTTGTGGGCAACATTTGATGTTTAAAAATATGTTTTTTTTTCTTGTTTTAATTTAACACAAAACTACAAAATACATACACTGCGCGGCACTTGGATAGCACCATTTTAATTTTGATCGTCATTTATGGCATAATGGTGCAAATTCTTAGAAACTTTTTCCATAATATTCATTGCCCATTATTCTATTCTATCTGATGACCCAGATGTGGGAAAAACCCATACTTGAGTGGAAATTCCCATTTTTGTCTTTTTCGGCTACTTGCACCGGGGCACTAGGTTAGCACCATCAGTTTATTTCAAGATTTCAAGGTGAACGGTGAACTTCCAAAAACAATTTATCATTAAAAAACAATTGTGTGATTTGTCTGCTTTACCTTAGTGAAGTTTTTATTCCACCTGGACAAAAATGAGGCGTGGAAAATCACTAACCGAAACGGAAGTTGGAAAAATCACTTCTTTGAAAGAAAAAAATTATTCCATTCGCGATATTGGCATGCAAATTGGTCGAGATCCTTGAACTACAAGTAGATTTGTCAAAAATAAAGAAAATTACCGAACAAATCGAAAAGGACGCACATCCAAAGCAACTATCGAACGAGAACATGGGGCAATTTTACGGGATGCATCGAATTCTGTGGAACATCATTTATAAATTTTGTAGTAGAAAAAGCTTAATAAATAATTTATAACTAAAAAAAAAACATTTTCGGCACTGGCGGAGATTCGATCTCAATCACTTGGTCTTACTAAGCCAATCTCTTGCTAACCATACCGTCAACTTCAATTACTACACTGGATCAGATTCGTTAATATAAAATCAGAACTGAATGATTAATCTATCTACACGGAGTCTTTTTTACAAATATTATATTATTAAAAATGAGGAGAAATGATCATAAAAAACATTGTATTTGAAGAAGCAGTGAAATAAATCACAAAAGCAGTTAGATAATTTTTTTGCTTCTTACTCTATTATGCTTTTTTTTTGCCATTACATTACATTACACGAAAACTAAAATCTACTCGAATTCCACTCCGGGACCCGGGGTTGGCGAGCGAATAATATAATAATAATAAAGTTTTTTCCGCACATCGTTTTTACAAATTTTGTAGTAGAAAAAACTTAATAAATAATTTATAACTAAAAAAATTTTCAGCTCGGACGGGGATTCGATCTCAAGCATTTGGTCTTACTAAGCCAATCTCTTACTAATCATGCCATCTATTTCAATTATTAAAACAAGTCAGATTTATTAATATCAAATCAGAACTGAATAAATAATTTTATAAATAACTAGCTGTACCCGCCCACGCGTTGCTGTGGCTCAATCTGGTTAAATGGAAAAGAAAAGAAAAAGCGCGCGTTTCTCGTGGATTTAATTTCACAATGCTTGTGGTTATACATCATTTTTTGTTGTCCCATTTTCTGTGCAGATATAGAGATTTTCTGGTTTGCCGACTCTAGAACACTCAACATATAATTGTCCATGTGGGAAGCAATCCGTGTCTAGATCTAAACTGAACAATTTTAAAGATTGGCCCTGAGCCTTGTTGATGGTGATTGCAAACGCCAATCTAATCGGGAATTGAAATCTCTTAAATTGAAATGGCATAACCGTTGGAATCATAGGAATGAGAGGAATGAGGACATCTTCACCTTTAAAAGGTCCTGTCAAGATTGTTGCTTCTACGATGTTGCTCATTAATTTTTTTACTGCAAGCCGCGTGCCGTTGCAAAGCTTTGGCTGGTTGATATTTCGCAACTTGATAATTGGCACACCGACTTTCAATTGCAGTACGTGCGATGGCAGATCGAATGATCAATTTATGCAATTGATTTGAGAATATCTCTGCTGACCGATCGTTTTGCAGCTGGACTTGCATATTTGTAGTTAATTTTAACGTCTTTACGCGTCGCCAGAAAGTAGAGTATTTCAGGCAAGCATTTATTTCGTCCGCTGGTGTCGATCGAGGAAATACAGGTCCTGTTTGCCTGAAACCTCCTGCAAGCAATATTAATGCGTTCCCAAATGGTCTGATATTTGCACGTAAGTCTTACAATAATCGATCAAGGGCCTCGAGCGATTTTTTGTGCGCCATTGTGCATTCATTCCAAACAATAAGTTTGCATTTCTGCAATAATTTTCCCATGCCGGATGCTTTGGAAATGTTGCATGTGGGATTTTCAATGAATTGAATATTTAATGGCAATTTCAAAGCGGAATGGCCCGTTCTTCCACCTGGTAGCAATGCCGCAGCTATTCCGGATGACGTAAGAGCTAAGGCTATGTCATTTTGGGATCGAATTGTGGCCAGAATCAATCTAATTAGGAACGTTTTACCAGTTCCTCCTGGCGCATCTAAAAAGAATATTTCTCCAACTCCGTTATTGACAGTTTGCATTATTTGATCGTAAATGTCCTGTTGCTCAAACGCTAGCTTAGGAATATTTGATTGCACATAGGACAAAAGATCACCCGTGTTGTAATTTTGTTCACGACCCAATTCTACATCAAACAAAGCAGTAGCAGATCGATTCGGTGATGGCATTCCCAATTGATTGAGAACTTTGTTCGCGATTTCTAAGCACAAATCTTCAATCATTATCAAGACTTCGTTGTAGATTTCTGCTGTGGAATCCATGTTTATATTTGAATTTTCCTTGCATATTCGACGGAAAATATATTCAGCCATGTGGGTTTTAAATTTCTCCTATAACTCTGTTGCAGATGAAGGAGAGCAGGCGGTCAATATAATTGCAAACAATGCACAAATTTGATGTGGATGTGACGTGTTGCACTCGTCATTAATGCATACATCCCAGTGTCGGTCGTTCTGCAATAAATTCAGAGCTTGACATGCGCTCCGGAAAGTGGCATGTGTAACACCGTTCACAATTCTCAATTGGTGGAAAGACGTTGGACCGGCCACATTTATCAACAGCGTGCGAAGAAGGAAGCATTCATCTTGATTGGGATGCACGGTGTAGAGTTTGCCTATCGTAGTTTCATCGAATATGTTAGGGGTTGCTAATTTACCGCCATCTTCTGCTGATCTTCTTCTGTATAAAGGATATCCATCGTTTCCTGTAACTGTGTTGGATACTATCATGCATGGTGAATTTAGATTCAGTATACTATACTGCAAGGTCCATGCATCATATTTTTCGTCACAACTTCATGCAAATAATTATCGACATCGGCATCGGGTATTTCAGCCCATATTACATCGTCGATTTCGTTTGAAGTGATTTTGTTATAGAGCCAGATTAGTATATGTACGTTTGGGAATCTTCTCTTTTGACATTCCACTGAGTATATCCAGCAGCGCACAGACCCAAACACTTAATGCTCTATCATGAAATCCATCAGTGATTTCAACTTCTGTCTGAAAACAGGTGTTGTGATGTCATACCTATCCACCGGCGATTACCCAGGAAGTAAGAGCTTTGTATTGTAAATTGTCCCAAGTTGGAAATTTCATCTAAGATTTTGTTAAATTCAGCATTTTCATTTTTAAATGCCTTTTTTGGTTTTAGGGTTTCCAAATAATGAGACTCTACGTATTAAATGTCTTTCGGCTTTGGGTTTTCAAAATTTTACACCAATTAGCAGAGAGTAGATTATAATGTTAAAATTTAATTTTGTACGTTTAAACCAACTTGATTTTTGACATAAACCCTATTTTTACGATATCTTTATGCCCTATGGTAGGTACTACCAGAGGGTATATTAGTTTTGTCACTAAGTGTGTAACGCATAGAAATAATCATCGCAGAAAAATTTCAAGGATATGGTTGTGCAGGGAATCAAAAGTTATATCGATTTATGCATGTCCGTCCGTCCGTCCGTCTGTGAACAAGATAACTCAAAAACGCGTTATCCGATTTTGTTGAAATTTAGAATGTAAGTTGGTTATTCCTTAACTGCGTTTGGTATTGCATTTGAGCCAAATCGATCCACGGGGAGCAAAGTTATAAAGGAAAAACCAGGGTGACCAGAAAGTTTTGTCGTTTTTTTGGTAATGGTTTTTCGGATGTAATTGGAAAATTTGTCAATCGATTTTGTTTAAATTAATTACATAGGTTAAGTAGGTTAAATAGATGATACCATGTTAAATCTCAGTTAAATAGATGCAAGGATAGTGGAGAAAGAAATAGTTGTAACCTAAAATAAGCCTGTTCATAAAGTTTTCCCGATGTATTTTAAAAAGTTATTTACCGATTTCAATCAAATTTATGAAACGTGTTTATGCTATTAGAGTCCAGCACACCTGTGAATTTGAGCCAATTTGAGAATGTAGAAACGAAGTTATAGAGAAAAAAACCTTGAAATTTTGCGTTAAGTAGAAAGTTCGTGGCGTTTTTTTTCCAATAGATGGCTTTAGAGTCGTATAACTTTAGTAGTTATAAGCCTATCAAGTTATGTTATAGCGCGCTTAAAAGGTGATATTTTATAGAAAATTTATGAAAAAAATTGTGAAATTCAGGCAGAACTAATTGGGGTAATTGGGTTTTGAAAATGAGCCAAAATTCTTTAAAAAAATTCCCTATATTAATGCTCCATGTTAGGTACTACCGTCCGTCCGTGGACAAGATAACTCAAAAACGCGTTATCCAATTTTGATGAAATTTAGAATGCTATTTGGTTATTGCTCTAGTGGATTTGGTATTGCATTTGAGCAAAATCGACTGAGGGGCAGCGAAGTTATTAAGCAGAAACAAGAGTGACCATAAAGTTTTGTCGTTTTTTTTATATAGTTTTTCGTATTTAATTAGAAAATTTGTAAAGCAAATTTGTTTAAATTAATCAAATTGGTTGACTACATAAATAGACGATACCATTGTAAATTTCAGTGATATCAGTCTAAGGATAGTGGAGAAATAAATAGTTGTAGGAGGAAATAAGCCTGTTCAGAAAGTTTTTTTGATGTACATTCGGAACTAATACACCGATTTGAATAAAATTTGCAAATTGGACTTATACTACCAGGGTCTGGGTTACTTACAAATTAGAGAAAATTTTGAAAAGGGCAAAAAAAGTTATGAAGAAAAAATCTTGATATATTGTTAGTTTTCACAATTTTTCTCTCCCATTTCTACCGTAGGGCATCAAAAAATCGGCTATGGGCCGATTTTTAATTACTTTATGTTTTTTAGCTCGTATTATAACTTTCGGCGGGGAAAAATTTTCCTTTCACACGTAAGTTTGATATATTTTGTATTAAAATGAGCGAATTTTCATTATTGCAGTACAAAAAAATGTTTTTATAGGCTTTATTTAATTATAAAAAATCAAACAGAAATGATGTTAATTCATAATTTAGTAACAAATTTGTTTTTTTGAATCAACTTTGAATCTAGATCGTAGACCAATACCCCTCGTTTTTTTTTTTTTTAAAAATCGAAAACTACCAGTGACAGTAATTTTTTTTGAGAAATTGGGGGCAATTCTTAAAATTCGTCGAAGATTTTGAAAATTTAGCATTTTCAGTTTTAAATTTTTTTTGTTTTGTTTTAAGGTTTTCAGAAAATACGTATGAAATGGCTACAGGTTTACAAAATTTTACACCTATTAGTAGAGATATAATTTGCTCGTTACATTCCAATAAACAGGATCTGAAGCGAATAATTTAATTTTGTACGCTTAAGAGAAACTTGTTTTTGGAATAAATAACGCAAACATTTTTCGCAATTCTGATGTTCCAGAATACATAAGCATTAAGCCCATTTAAAGTGTTGCCTCTCCGAATTGATATTTTTACGCCGTCACTACGCCCATCTGTATTTTCTAAAATCTGTGATTACATTCTGTATTATATGTACTTTATTGTATGCGCGTGTGAGTAAGAATAATCACGTATTCTCATTGAAGGGCAATGATTTTGAGCGTGCTTGCGGCTTTGTGTTAGTGATTTAATTTATTAAATGTTTTCAATCTGGAAAACCAAAAAAATTATTAAATATAAAAAATTGGAAAAAAAGAATATGACGAGGGGGGAAAATACAAATCACCTGTTGTTTGACTACCGACCAAAATCCTTCTAAATCTTCGGGGGATTCAATAATACGACTCGAATTTAAAAATAACTCACATTGATCAATTAAACCATCGAATTGTCTAAATTTTTTCGATATTAGTAATTTTGTTTGACCAAGTGTAGCGTTTATCATATCGATGGCATCTTCAACATTTTCAGTATCATATTTTGATCAATTTTCACAAAGATTTTCCAAACGAACAATTTCATCATTTAAACATTTCCGAAAATATTTTGTTGATTCTCGTCTTCTGCGGGATGTAACTGTTTCATCTCCTGTTAAAGATGGGAGTTTTAGCAATCATCTTAGCTAAACTGTTCGGGCTATCAATATCATATTTCATATTTAATATTTCTATATTAGAATGTTTATTAATTGGATAATACGGAATTGAATTAGATCTTCGACTTCTTCGTAATTCTTTTATAGGTTCTTTATAAGTTTTTATAGTTGTTTGATTATCGATTGGTGGTTCATTTTCTTTACCAGTCATTTTTGGAAGTCGAATTATAAGCGATTTATTTGACAATGACACATTTTTTGGTATTAACTTATCAATATGTTCATCTCTGACTTGATTTATAGGACCATTTAATATTTTTAAAGGTGACGGGGATATAAAATCACATTCAAATCCTCTATTAGTTCGCTGTCAAATTGAGCTTAAGCTCTCGATTTTGCTAGCTTAAGCTCTACTTAAGCTCTGAATAATCCGCACTGTGAAATGAACTTTGTAGCTTAAGTATTGCTTAAGCAACAAACTAGGCTTAAGCCACCACTGTGAAATCGCTCCTAAATGTGTTCCTCAGGGCGCGCAAACTATTTTTCTTTTACCATAACTATTAAAAATACCAAATAGTACTTCCGTTTAGCTCTAAAGAATACAAAATACAATGCAAAATAATTTTATGCTATTTCGTACATAAAATAATAATGAAAATGAAATTTGAATATTAAAAACTGTTTTACTATTTTTCTTGTTGGTGTCTATCCCTGATTAGTTCAAAATATTGCAATTGTTTTTCAGATGTCGTATCAGTCGAAGTTCTAATTTTCATTTAGAATTACCATATGGACTAATTTTCATTGATCAAAATTAAAATTGTTTTCATAAAAATTAAAGAATTACAAGATTTTATAAAATTTTTCTGGTAACCTATTAAAGGAAATTAAATTTAACTTAAAATTTAACTTTTAACTTACTTGGTTTTTTCTTCTATTCTGGCAATCCCCTTACACTGGAGGTAAATGTGCGAAAGGGAAGTCCGAAAATTTGCCATTGTTTCAGTAACAGTAATACGTAAAATATTTGCATACCTGCTCTTTGGGCCTAATTTTCTGGGTTGAATTATATAGTTGCACTTTAAAATCTCGAAATGACGAATTCTATACAAATAATGAGATAAGAAAATATCTTCTTCATTTTTTAAAAAACTAAGGGCCGGTCTGTTCACTATTGGTTAAATCTGTGGTTAGGAAATCATAGATTTTGCTTAATCCATGATTATGAGTCTGTGGTTAACGAAATGCGTTTGTTCACATTTTTTTCACCTTGGTAACCAAACCATAGATGTTTCCATTTTTCCAATGGTTTTCCAATGCATCTCTCAAATTTGAATCAATGGTTAATTTAAATTTTTAAATGAAAAAGAATAAAAAATAAAAAAAATTACTCCATTTGGAGTTATTTTATTATTATTAATTTTGTATCGCTCAATATTTTCAGTGAATGTTGTTATGTGTATATAAAAATATAAAATAAAATAAAATTAATATAAAACGCAGTCTGAAAACCAAGCATGAACAAACGAAATTCCATTAAATCATGGGTTAAATAGCGTTGATCATGGAAAATCGGCTGATTAACGAAATCGTTGATTAACTAACCAAACCATGGATTCTCTGATTAAAATTTTGGTGAACAAACGCAATCGATGGTGAACCACTGGAATAATCATGGATTAAAGTTAACCAAGAGTGAAAAAACCGGCCCTAAATTGAATTTTCTGTATTTTGTTTTATTCTGACTAGTATTACCATAAAGCGTTTTAACATGAATTAAAAAGTTGATACAATATCAATTCAATCAGGCATGTATGCGTGGTATACAGGATTTTGTTATGACGGTTTCCGTTTTTTTTTGGATACTTTTTCAACTGTCAAATTTTTTTAACTGTCACAATATTTTCATATTCTTTTTTTGTCCCCCGCAAAATAGAAATAAATAAATAGACGATACCATGTCTTACAATAATAAATCTCCGAGAAATTATGAAACATATTTCATTGATCCTACATTTCATAATAAAATTGATATTGTCATAGGAAATATGGAGTGTACAGTAAATTTCAAAGAAAACGGTGAACAGCGTCAAAAAGTTTGTTATGTTACAGTCGAGAAAATAGACTCGCAATGTTTAATGGTATTTAAATTTGAAAATTACTGTCATTTTTGATTTTAAAATTGTGTCTATTTTTTTTTAAACAGCAAATAAGGATTACAGAAGCAACTGATCAAAAACAAATGTTTATATCAATGGTTGATGGTGATATGTTTCAACGAATTAAAAAAAATCAATCATTACATGTAACATATTCTGGTTTTGTTGAGAATTTAATTGGTATATTAAATAATTGTCGAAAAGGTGATTTACAAATTAGTTTAGTAATACAAGAGAATTCAGAGAGTTATTTACAATTTTTTGAAATTCGATCATTTCGAAATTTAACACATTTATCGTTGCCAATTCAAAAAGCCAATCTACAAATTGTTCTATTCTATATGCGACAAACTATTGATCTTTTACAAGTATGTTGTTTATTGAATATCAATAAGTTTCGAGATTAATAATTATATATATTACAGGAAAAAGAATTATCTTACACAAATACTGTTCAACATATGGAATGTGAATTAATGAAAAAAGATGATCATATATTAAAACTTCAAAATGAAATTACAAAATTGAATACAAATCTGAATGATCAAAAAAAAATGCTTTCTTGTCGTCGAAATGAGGAATTAATACGTTTACAGCAAAATATTAAAAATATTTCTGATGCAAAAGAATTAGAAGAAAATAGATTAAAGGAAAAATTAAATAATATTCAAAATCGACTTGAACAAATCATGCAGGAGAATTCTATATTAAAAGAAGAGAAAATGTAAGAATATATAAATTCTGGGCTATGATATTCATTGATTTAAAAATCATATTTAAAAATAATTTATTTTCCTGTTAATTTGGTAGTTTGTACCTTTAACCATGCATAGATTAGGCGAGCAAGAGTAAAACACGTTCTTTGCGAATGCTCAGTTTATGTCGAACTTTATTGATGGTCCGTGGTGACTGGGAACATCAACAAATTCTCATTCACTTAGTTTAGACACGCGTTAAAGCCTGACGAAACGATTACAGCAGGATCTTATCCAGATCAATTAATCAAATTAAAGAACAGAACATAAGAAGCCTTGCTAAAAAGCAAGAAGCTCGAATTCTACATTTGTTTTACGACAACGCACACCACATACTGCTTTGAATAAAAACTAGTAATGTTGTGGTTAGGCTAGGAACTTCTCTCGCCTACGACTTATTCTACAGACATTTTCTCCTTCAGATTACTACTTTATCTTATAAATTTAGAGCTAATTACAAGTAAAACGTTTTTCCAAAGTTTGAGACATCCAAAAATGGTTAAATGAATATTTTGTTCTCAAAACGGCTTAGTTTGTAATGTTTCGTTATGGAATTCGCAAGTTTTCTCGTAAATGACAAAGATTAGACTTATTTCAATTTATTTTTAAATATATTTTTTTATACACCTAATATATTTAAAAAATAATAATAATAATAAAAATTTATATTAACAAATTCATTTTTCCAGTCAGGAATTACGTAAAACCGAAAAAATACATCAAGAAATTCATAATTTAAAATCAAATTCAAATAATATTCAAGAACAGAATGAAAAACTTCTTGCGGAACTTGCAAGTCTAAAAAATGTTGGACGTAAAAATGAAATGTACATGTCCGATCTGAAAAAGCAACTTCAAGATTGTCAGGAAACTATAAAATTATATGATAAATCTAAGGTAAAGTATCTATATATATATTTAAGCTGGTCAATTTTTATTTTGGGAAATGTTATGCGTCTTTATAAGCTTTTATGCTTCCCAAAATATATCCGCACTCTTCGAATACTCCTTTAAAATAATATATTCCTGAAATACTTCTTTAAATTGGATAAGTTTAAATCAATACTGAATGGTCTAAGAATCAGTAAACTTTTTTCTGACTTACTTTAATTGTTTTTGCTGCTCCTTTTTGTATGAGCTCTCATTCTACAATCTATCTATTCTATTATATCGACAACAATTTTAAAGGCTTTTTGTCGATCCGATCAATCGAGTCGAGAAACCAAATACGGGCGCAGGTTTTGAAAGTTAACTACCCCTAAAATGGTAGCAATATATCAGGCAGAATTCATTTTCATAATTCACATCGCATAAAAATAAGAAATATGAAATTTTGTTTATAAAATAAGTCAGAAAAATTCTTCCTAATCTTCCTAGAAGATCCTATCGCTGAAAATATTATTATTGTTTTAGTCAGAATTAAAAGCTGAACTTCAAGCGGAAAAAAATATGTATCAATTAAAAAAGAATGCACTTCAAGTAGCAACACAAGAAATTTCCAAAGCGAATGATATTATTACAAACCAAGTTAAAGAAATAACTCATTTACGGAAAACTATTAGTTGGCGAACAGAAGTCGCCCTACAACAAGAAGCAGCCTTAAGGAATAGTGAAAAACAGATAACAAATCTTCGAAGAGATTTATTATCTTTCGGTGATGAATTGAAAACAAATAAAGATGTATCCGGAAAACTTGAAGTACAATTGGACACAATACAAACGTTATCGAAACAAATTGAAAATAAATATAGTGAAAGTAAAGAAATAACAATCAAACAAACTTTAAATACAAATAAATACTTTTCTTTCTTTATTTTTTCAGAAGTAGAAAATTTACAACATAAAATTGAAGAAATTGGAAAACAAAATTTAATACCTAGAAGAATTATTAGAAAAGACTCTCGTTAATTATTTTACATATTAAACAATTTTGTATTTATTATTTATATTTAGTACATTTTAGAACTGAAAAAAACGAAATCACAAATTTTCAATTTATTTTTAATTAAATTTCTCCGCTTCCAAAGCCGTTTCAATACCAACTACTTGTAAAGTATTTTCTTGATTATTTTTTAATCTTTCTCGGATCAATTCTGCTATCGCCCTTTGTGTTCGTTTACCAAGTTTCTCTAGTTTTTTGGCAACATCACGATTTAAATCCCAATCAGGTTTACGTGGTGCTAAATTTGCGATATCAACATCTTCGATTACTAGATGAGTTTTTAACAGATCTAATTGATCTTTAACAACTTCTTCAATAGCATTAGACGATAATTTATCTGTGGAGTCACTCGATTTTTCAGCATCTGATTTGTAGCTACGAAATATTGGCCTGTAAAGAAAAGTCCTTTTTATTAATAAATTGAACATTTTATATTACTTTTTTTTTTTTTTTACTTGACTACAGTTATCTCGGTGTTTTCATCATTTCTCTCTGCTTTTCTTTTAAGATTTCGTAAACGTTCTTTACGTTTTAAAGATTCTTCTTCTAAACAACCCAATTTGTCCATTTCGACAGTAGTTTTAAATTTGACATTTATATTTTCTGACAATTTGCCTACAAAAACAAAAAACTGGTAAATGGCATAAAAAGAAAATGGAGAATTTTTATGACAGTTTACCACCTTTTTTTTTTTTATATATGCATGATAAAAACTGTCATCCAGAACTCATTCGAAATTTAAAGCTCGGCGTGTTAGTACGTTTAATTTTATCGCCGAACAATTTTTAGTTTTATAATATTATAATTGATGGTAATTTTTTTGAATTGGTGTTTATTAATTTGTAAAAGGTAATTATATTATTTATAATTATAATATATTATATTAAATAATTTAATTTAATTTTCCAGCAAAAAATGCCAAAGTATTATTGTGATTATTGTGACACATATTTGACGCATGATTCTCCAAGCGTCCGAAAAACTCATTGTACCGGTCGTAAACATCGTGATAATGTGAAATTCTATTATCAAAAATGGATGGAAGAGCAAGCACAACATTTAATTGATGCAACAACTGCCGCATTTAAAGCTGGAAAAATTACACAAAATCCATTTGCTGCAGCCCCACCGAAACCAGGAGTTTCAATTCCTCCACCAAATTTGGGACCACCACCAAGACCTGGTATGATGCCGCCCGGTATGCCACCTGGTTCACATATGCCACCAATGATGATGGGACCACATGGTCCAATGCCACCAATGATGGGAATGCGTCCGCCACCGATGATGGGACCAATGGGCCATATGATGGGTCCACCACCACCTATGAGTGTCGGAATGCGTCCACCTAATGGTCCGCCTCCGAATATGCAACAAAAATAGCGTAATATTTTAATAAAATTTTATATTCTAATGCAAAGGTATTTTGATTAAACTTTTTTATGCCTAAGCCTAACAAGCTAAATAACACATACTTATCTTTCTGGGACACTAGGCTAAAAATAAATGAGAAATACTTCTCAGGATTTATCACAATATATTTGTCAAATTACGATCGTAAACACCAAATTCTCAGAAATGATGGATTGTTTAACAACCATTTTCTATTCTCGACAATTTAAACATATTTTACTTGGAAATATCTTCTAATTATGGTAATTAATTCCAGGTAAACATTTTCCTAATATAGGAATAGTAATATATTTAGAAAAAGTACGCATAAAAAAAAAACAATATTTAAAACTTTTTAAATCAACTTTAATAAATCTTTATAAGAATTTTAAAACAAAACAATATTAATGTTTATTGATAATTGTTTACGCAAACAAAAACAGTAATACTGGAAAATCAAATAAAATTTTTCTTTCGATAAAAATTTATTCGACATCATCATCTCCTTCAAGGATCAACTTGAAGCTGAATGGTTGAAAAGCATATCCCAAACCTTCATAAAATTTGCTCATGAATTCCACCCTAAAAAAAAAATGAAAGACAATTAAAATTTTAATTAAACTACAAGTTTTTACGCATTGCCAATGTAAACGAAGAGTGTGTAAGAATGCTGATAGACCTTCCATCATTACTAATATACCCAAAGTAAAAATTACTAAAACTACATAAAGCAATATAGCACCGGTATATGGGGCTCCTCTAAGTCCCATAGAAAATACCATAGTCCAAAGTACTTTGGATAATTCTAAAAAAAAAGGGAAAAGAAAATAATGAGTTATAAATTAACTAATTAGTCCATCAGTGCTAAGTTTTTCTAATAATTTTAACGATATGTTATGACCAAGCGAGCGAGTAAGAACAAAACGTATTTTCTGCAAATCCTCAGTTCATATGGACGTCTCAGTGAGCGCGTGCAAGCATATTTTCCCTCACTAATGATTCATGGAACGTGACAACATGAACGAATGCTTGCAAATGTTTCTAGCTGTTTCTCATCTGTTTTGGACGTGTCTTTATAAACAGAACTTAGAAGCGGAACCTAATCGAATAGTGAAATTTACTGCATTTTTCAGCTAAACTGAAACCGCTACTATATTTTATATCGCTTTTAACCGGTTTTTTATGGTTCAAAAACCAAAAACCAAGTTGAAAAGTAATTAAACAATTTCATTAGTCGATCTCATCGTGAAAAACTTCTGTTCATTTAAAAATATAGTTAGGAGGGTATTCATGATCTTTCGTGAAACCTTCGTATTCATCGTAAATTTCGTATTTTTCATACAAAAATTTACGAAATACAAAGTTCACGACGTTATTTTCGATAAAAACGATGAAAAACAATGAATACTCTTAGTATAAAAACATAAAGTAATGTAAAATCGGCCTATAGCCGATTTTTTGATGCCCTATGGTAGAAATGGGAGAGAAAAATTGTGAAAATTAACAATATATCGAGGTTTTCCTTCATAACTTTGTTTGCCCTTTTCAAAATTTTCTCTAATTTGTAAGTAACTCAGACCCTAGTAGCATAAGTCTAATTTGCAAATTCCATTCAAATCAGTGCATTAGTTCTGAAAATACATCAAAAAAACTTTCTGAACAGGGTTATTTCTTCCTACGACAACTTCTTTCTCCACTATCCTGAGACCGATATCACTGAAATTTATAATGGTATGGTCTATTAATGTAGTCAACCAATATAATTAATTTAAACAAAATTGCTTTACCAATTTTCCAATTAAATCCGAAAAACTATATAAAAAAAAACGACAAAACTTTATGGCCGCCCCTGTTTTTCCTTAATACCTTCGCTGCTCCTCAGTCGATTTTGCTGAAATGCAATGCCAAAACCACTATAGCAATAACCAAGTAGCATTCTAAATTTCATCAAAATTGCATAACGCGTTTTTGAGTTATTTTGTCAACGGACGGACGGTAGTACCAAACATGGAGCATTAATATAGGGAATTTTTTTCAGAATTTTGGCTCATTTTCAAAACCCAATTACCCCAATTTGTTCTGCCAGAATTTCACAATTTTTTTTTCTAAGTATTCTATAAGATGTCACCTTTTCAGCGCGCTATAACATAACTTGATAGGATTAGAACTACTAAAGTTATACGATTCTAAAGCCAACTATTGGAAAAAAAACGCCACGAACTTTCTGCTTAATTGAATATTTTAAGGTTTTTCTCTCCATAACTTCGTTTCTTCATTCTCAAATTGGCCCAAATTCACAGGTAGGCTGGCGTCTAATAGTATAAACACGTTTCGTAAATTTGATTCAAATCCGTATATAAATTTTTAAAATACATTGGAAAAACTTTATGAACAGGCTTATTTTAGGATACAACTATTTCTTTCTCCAGTATCCTTAGACCGATTTGACTGAAAATTAACTCGGTATCGTCTATTTATGCAGTTAACCTACAGAATTAATTTGAACAAAATCGGGTCACAAATTTTCCAATTACATCCGAAAAACCATAACGAAAAAAACGACAAAACTTTCTGGTCACCTTGGTTTTTCCTTTATAACTTTGCCCCCCGTGGATCGATTTGGCTCAAATGCAATACCAAACCAAGTTAAGGAATAAGCAACTCAAATTATAAATTTCATCAAAATCGGATATCGCGTTTTTGAGTTATCTTGTCTACGGACGGACGGACGGACGGACGGACGGACATGCATAAATCGATATAACTTTTGATTCCCTACACAACCATACCTTTGAAATTTTTCTCCGATTATTATTTCTATGTGTTACACACTTAGTGACAAAACTAATATACCCTCTGGTAGTACCTACCATAGGGCATAAATATTAAAATAAAAATAACATACGAGCATGTGCCAGTGATAATGCCCATAATCGAAGATGTGAAGCTGTATGAGATACAGTACTAAGGACATATTCAATAGTATGAATTCCTTGATGAATGAAAATCTCACTTATTGGCTCTTCATCATGATCATGTCCACCAGCATGACCGGATGCTTTTTGAGCTTCTTCAATTTGTTCTGGTGTCATTTCCATTCCTTGATTTACATCACCATTATGTTTAGCCTTAAAATAAATTGAAACATTAATATTTTCTAAGAAAAAAAAATTAATAATTAAAGACACTTACATGTGAACTACTTTTGCGAGTAAATATAATATATAATGGTTTACCTAATAACATCCATGGTATACAAAATAATCCAACTACAACGAAAACACTTTGTAATGTTTTTTGAGCATCAAACATATGTTCATTGCATCCGTGTAATAGTTTTGTTTTTTTTTTTAAATAAAACCATATTAATGAACATAATTAAAACTGATGGTGCACAACCGGGTGTATAAATTTGTTCTGTACTCCTTGCACTATATAATATCCATTTCAAAAACATCATGAATACCATATAAGCAAATAATAATACAAGAAAGATAATTTGTGGTAAAAACTCTAATAGGATACTCATTCTTTTACGAAAATGGCAAAAATTTACAACACTCATACAAACACCAAATATCATATGACTGACATCAAATATAATTGATAATTTCATTTTTTATGAATTCAAAAATATAATTTTATTCTCAGCCAATTACCAAGCTGGATCTAAACCAATTGGAGAGACATTATCTAATAAATCATCATCGGGATTTAATTGTATCGCTTTGTTTGTCATAATCGTTGATGAATTAAAATTTGTTTTCCAATTTGAACCAAATATATTCATTGATTTTGAAAATAAATCATTTTATACAAAACCAGTATACATTGAAAATATTCCCATTAATAATATAATATAACGACCACAGAAGAAAATATTCCAGATTTCATTTCTTGATTTTTTTGCACCCAATTTTTTCTCACATTTAACCACCAAACATTATAATAATAATACCATGTCCAAGATCATCAAACATAATATCGAAAAGGAATGGAAATGTTATGATTGTATAAAGTGCTGGATTCACTTCACGATATGATGCTATACCACAGGAATCGATTAAATTCTGGAAGCCTTTTGTGAAACGATTCGTACGATTAAATGTTGGTGGACCTTCATTTGTTTCAATAAAATTTAGAAATGATGGAATTGCCCACAGTTGCAGAACCATCGGGTAATGCTTTTTGTACAATATGTAAATCCTTTACTGGCACCCAACATTCACCAATTAAACATTTCTTTGTTACATCCATATTGAATAAATTCAATGCATGATAAATTGCTTTCATTTTCTTCACCATAATACTCGAATTTGGTAGCTCTTTCGAAACACTAACCAAAACACGACGACGATGCTCTTCGGCTTGATTAAGAACCATTTTTAAATCTTCTAAACGTTTACGTACACCTTAAACCATTTCTTCCCGTTCATTATGAGCACTTGGACATGGATATAATGAAGCATGAAAACCGGCAGAAACTTTTTTGATACGATTCTTTAATTGTTCACCTTGAAAGAATGCAACAAATACAGTTTTATAAATTGGATGTCCTGTATTTGGATCTTCTAATGTATGATCTAATTCGGCACGTTTTAAGAAAACATTACCGCGTGAGATCCGCCAAAACATACGTTCAAAAGCGAAAACTCTTTCACGTTTTATAACACCAGCAACAAATCCAAGCCGTCCCCTGGATTGAGCTTGTGGTGTTTCATCTTGAATTAAATTATTTTTCATAGTATCCAAATTTAAAACTTTATGATCTGAAAAAAATCCGTGAGTATTTTCAAGTACTTTACGAAGTTTTAGATTAACTCCATTTTGAGATAATTCCAAAATTTCATTTCTGTCTTCTCTAAGTGAGCTTCTAAATCGATAATCTCACGAGGATTCGGTGCTCTTGGAACATCTCTATCAATATCGATTATAGTAACATCATCTTTTTTCACTTCTGCTTCAATATAAAGTAGTTTACGTTCCATTTCATCACAACGACGTACTTCTTGTACAAATTTCCGTTGAAATTTCTTCACTTCTAAACATTGAACCCATGTTGAAGAAGTTCGTGAAACTCTTGTTACGTTAACAGGAACTGAAAAAAGATTAATAAGTTCTTAGATATTTTAAAATAACGAGAATATATTAACATGAAATTTGAAACACCCTAAATACCCCAAAAAAATTCAAAAACTGGCGTTAATTATAAGGAAAACAACAAAAACACAAATTTTTAATTTAAATGCTAACTGAGACAAAACCAAGTTAAATTATTATATCTCATTGGTTGAGCGGCGAGTCGTTATCTCTGAAATCTGGGAAACTTGTGCTTGAATCGTTTGGAGGAAGAGAGCAAGAAGATAAAATAAACGACCATTTCTCCTGCATAGTTTTGTATGGTAACAAGAGAAACGAAATATCTCCAGTTTATTATTTATTATCTTTATAGGCCAAATGTAGAAGAAATACGCCAATTGCCGATGTTTTGATTCCCTACAGCAGAAATGGGACTCGTAGTTAACTGTTCATATAGTTCAATGAGAAAGAAGAACCAAAACTACTAATATTTCAAGGTTTTTCCTTCATAACTTTATGTCGTCTTTTCAAATCTGATCTAATTCACAGGTATGGTGAGGCCTAATTTTATTGAAATCGGTATATTAGTTTTTAAAATATATCGGAAAAACTTTATGAACCGGTTTATTTTCCCTTACAAGTATTTCTTTCTTCACTATCCTTAGATCGATTTTACTGAAATTTAACATGATATCATCTATTTATATGTAGTCAACCCAGAAAGTTTTGTCGTTTTTTTATATTGTTTTTCGGATTTAATTCGAAAATTTGTTAATCAATTTTGTTTAAATTAATTATTTTGGTTAAACATGTAAATAGGCGACATCATGTTAAATTTGAGCAAAATCTGTCAAAGGATAGTGAAGAAAGAAATAATCCTAGGAGAAAATAAATCTGTCCATAAAGTTTTTTTGATGTACTTTAAAAACTAATACATCGATTTTAATAAAATTTGCAGATTAGATTTATGCTATCAGGGTCTAGGTTACCTGCAAATTGGAAGAAATTTTTAAAAGAGGAAACAAAGTTATGAAGAAAAAACTTTGAAATAATGTTAGTTTTGACAGTTTTTCTGTCCCATTTCTACCATAGGACATGAAAAACTCGATTTTCAGTTACTATATATTAATTTTTTTTAATATAAAGCCAAAATTCTAATTTTATTTAAAACATTTTCACTTTTAAAGTTTAACAACAACGATTACAAAATCCATCTTTTTGGTTAAGTAGCTGGAATCAGATTTTTTAGCAAATATTTTTACTTTTTTTTTTACTAATTACTAAAAACGTGCAAATGGAAAAACTCGAAAACTATCCCAAATAACATGGAACATAATTAAAATGGAAGTAGTTTAAATAAATTATTATTTCAACAAATTTAAATCATATTTATCAATAAATATTTTCTTTACATTTATGAATCCAGAAGATACAGTTTAATTCAAATTTTTCCGAGATTCAATAAAATAATAAAAAACTATATTTTTCAAAGAAATCAAATAAAATTACACGAAAAAATTGTGATATTGGTTATTGGCTTTTTAACAATTGAAAATCCCAACATTTTCTTACCAGCAGTTTGGTAATTAAGAAGATCCTGTATACCTTGCTGGACGCAATATTGTACAAGTGGAGTTTGACCAATCCTATCGTAAATTATTATTATTTAGTCCAATCTTTAGGTAATCGAGTATGGATTTCGTCTTTAGATTTCAGGCATTCGAAATTTATCAAAAAACCCTTTTACACAAATCTGTGAGGACAACATATAAACATTAAAGATGTAATGAAGTTTTCTCAACAGCTCCATATTTACGATAAATGGGATCGAGTTTGATAGCCATGGTTGTCAGATGTTTGGCACTCCTACCAGCACTTTAGTCTCAGTAACGAATCTCTGGCCGGGTTCAGCTATAAATAGTTTGGACTGTTGTATATTAGTTTCATCGTAGAGTTTTGTATTGAATCGCAATCCAGTCTCTAATGGAGTTTCAAGATTTGCTCTTAGCAAAACCATTGACCTAATCTTAAAAAAAAATAATAAAAGAGCCTCGTTTTCTCGTATTTTTAAACGTATATTTTAAAAAATTTTTTATACATTAGTTTGATCTTAAAAATAAAATTATAATTCGAGAAATAATTTCGATAAGTAAAAATTGCTTTTTCGTAAGTAATCAATTGTACTATCTTATACTAGAGGCACACATAGGGTATTCATACCATAGCTTAAGGATACCATGTGGTACACCATATGTGTGTCGTCGAATACTAGCTGAATACCATTTCAACTACGTAGCATAAATCTGGTATTTAAATTCGAAAAAGTACGTGGTATTCCCTTTTTTACTTAATTTTTTCGGCCACTGTAATCAATTCTTTATTGGAGCGGAAAATAGCGAATGAAATTTTGTAGGTGAGCTGAGCAATTGACACATGTTACACTTTTTTTTTGAAAATATTATTTTAAAAAAGTGGAAAAAGTAATTGAATACGCAAAATTTTATGAGTTAATGAAACCTTAAAATTTATAGATGTTTGTAGGAATCATATAGAGGATTTAAGAGGACGGAAAAGAAATTCCCATATTCTCGCTGAAATGGCAGAATTTCAAATGTCAGACAAATACTATCTGTTATGTGTGCCAACCCCTTTTTATACTATGGTACAAGGCTATACTGTAGTATCGATACTAAGGTATGAATACCCTATGTGTGCCTTTAGTGTAAATGTGCCTCTAGTATTATCGATAAGATAAAACTTTTATCCGCGTTGAACCGACTATTTTCAATTTTTAACGATATAACCCCCATCTATATTACAATAGAGAATTCATTTTACAGAAAGCTTATATCACAGACATTAAATTTTAAAGCAAAGTATGAACTTTGAGCGTAACGAAATTTCTTTTCATCTCCAATTTGTCAAATTTTTGAAACAAAAATTTCAGCGACACATAAGGTATACCCGCCATGGTTTAGGAATATAATCAAGTATACCGTATATGTGCCACTGTTTACTAGCTTAATACCATTTCAAGTACGTAGCATACATATATACCTCGTTTAAATTATCAACATTTTTACAGCTGTAAGCAAATGTGGGTAATTTAAACGCTGGTAATGGCCGAAAAATGCCTGTAACCAGTACGACTATTTTTTTACAGTCGTAAGCTGATATACCTGGTTGTTTTTTTTAAAGATGCGTTTGAAATAATTTTTTTAGGTTAAAATATATGTTGTCCTCTTGGTTTTTTTTGCTGATGTCTTCAAAAACATTTTTTATGTTAAAATAAAACAGAACAGAAATAAAAAAACTCAAAATTCAAATTGAAATTACGATCTTTCACATTTACCGTCTTAAAAATTCTTGTGTGAGAACGCTGGTAATGGCGGCTGATGATTTACGCCTGTAAATAAATGCTGGTAACGGTAGTAGTAATTTAAACGAGGTATTAGTTAAATATAATATATAGTAAATTTACGTGGTTTACGTTTTTCTACTTAACTTTTTCACCCACTTTGATATTATCTTTATTGATTGCCACTCCTTTTTATTTGAGCGGAAAATAGCCAATGTTTTGAGTAAATTAAAGGTGAGACCCACAATTGCGAGAAGAAGTATTTGCTATACGTTTTTAATACGGCAAATAAATTATCTATCTGTTATTTGATTAGTGATATTGGGCGCGTCCAGCAGTCCTAAGCGTTTAAAGCGCTTTACAGCACTTAAATTTAGCAGGACCACTGGATGCTATTAATGAGCGCTTAATGAAATTCTAGCTATGAAATTTTTTGCTAACTCAAAAAGCACATTTAAGGTTGTTGTTCACGCTAAAAAATGATTTGTGTAAAGGATAAATTGAGAGGCATTTTTGAAAATTGTTTCTGGGTTCCGTCATAGACTAAATAATACTATTTATAGACTTAAGAAGTAGAACAAATTTTTTTTCAGATTTTTCTGATTTCTAGGTGGATAAAACTACGCCATCTCTTATTAAAAATATTATTTAAAAGTTTTTGGTGTTTGTATTCGGATAAATTCTTTAAAATTTAAAATTCTTTTGAATCTTCTTATTTTACTGGCATTTGTCAATTCAATATTTTTCTCCTTTTCTGGCGAAAATGTATTTAATATTTTTTTCATTCATGTTGCTATAGGAAACGTAAATTGTGAAATTTTCAACTTAGAATCGCATTTTTTTTGTGTACATGACTTCTTATAGAAAAATTGAACTGAATTTTTTTTTTGTTTTTATGAAATTCCAAATGGTGTGTATGTGTGTAATATTTTGCAATATTTATTCTTACGATTCTCGGCTGTGTGTAATTGGGTTTAATAGCTATGATTTTAACAAATTCAATTTCAATAATAACTTCTTGGCCGAATATGAAATGTTGACATCATGGAATGTTGCCAAATTTTGAAAAAACAAATAATTGATTTCAGTATGGAAATGTAAATGCGTTGTGTACTTTTAATTTAGAATTTCGATTTCTTATTTGAATGAATGAAAATTTTTACGATAAGATTCACTATCGGCGATAAACTTCCATTCTTCTTATTGCAGTTTTGGATACGTTGTTTTGATCATTTATCCAAATACAATTTTTTCCAATTAATACTAAAAGTAGAAAATCAAGAATTTTAATTTTATGTTCTTTAACCAATCCGGGAAATGTTGATTAGTGTATTAATATTAATATTAATATTAATATTAATAACATAAAGTAATTAAAAATCGGCCCATAGCCGATTTTTTGATGCCCTATGGTAGAAATGGGAGAGAAAAATTGTGAAAACTAACAATATATCAAGGTTTTTTCTTCATAACATTTTTTGCCCTTTTCAAAATTTTCTGCAATTTGTAAGTAACCCAGACCCTGGTAGTATAAGTCCAATTTGCAAATTTTATTCAAATCGGTGTATTAGTTCTGAATGTACATCAAAAAAACTTTCTGAACAGGCTTATTTCCTCCTACAACTATTTATTTCTCCACTATCCTTAGACTGATATCACTGAAATTTACAATGGTATCGTCTATTTATGTAGTCAACCAATATAATTAATTTAAACAAAATTTCTTTACAAATTTTCCAATTAAATACGAAAAACTATATAAAAAAAACGGCAAAACTTTATGGTCACCCTTGTTTTTGCTTAATAACTTCGCTGCCCCTCAGTCGATTTTGCTGAAATGCAATACCAAATCCACTATAGTAATAACCAAGTAGCATTCTGAATTTCATCAAAATTGGATAACGCTTTTTTGAGTTATCTTGTCCACGGACGGACGGTAGTACCTAACATGGAGCTTTAATATAGGGAATTTTTTTTAAGAATTTGGCTCATTTTCAAAACCCAATTACCCCAATTTGTTCTGCCTGAATTTCACAATTTTTTTCACAAATATTCTATAAAATATCGCCTTTTAAGCGCGCTATAACATAACTAGATAGGCTTATAACTACTAAAGTTATACGACTCTAAAGCCATCTATTGGGAAAAAAACGCCACGAACTTTCTACTTAACTCAAAATTTCAAGGTTTTTTTCTCTATAACTTCGTTTCTACATTCTCAAATTGGCTCAAATTCACAGGTGTGCTTGACTCTAATAGCATAAACACGTTGCGTAAATTTGATTGAAATCGGTATATAACTTTTTAAAATACATCGGGAAAACTTTATGAACAGGCTTTTTTTAGGCTGCAACTATTTCTTTCTCCACTATCCTTGGATCGATTTGACTGAAATTTAACATGGTATCATCTATTTATGTAGTTAACCTATGTAATAAATTGAAACAAAGTCGATTGACAAATTTTCCAATTACATCCGAAAAACCATAACCAAAAAAACGACAAAACTTTCTGGTCACCCTGGTTTTTCCTTTATAACTTTGCTCCCCGTGGATCGATTTTGCTCAAATGCAATACCAAACGCAGTTAAGGAATAACCAACTTATATTCTAAATTTCAACAAAATCGGATAACGCGTTTTTCAGTTATCTTGTCTACAGACGGACGGACGGACGGACGGACGGACGGACGGACGGACATGCATAAATCGATATAACTTTTGATTCCCTACACAACCATACCCTTGAAATTTTGCTGCGATGATTATTTCTATGCGTTACACACTTAGTGACAAAACTAATATACCCTCTGGTAGTACCTACCATAGGGCATAATTAATATTAATATTTAATGTTAAAAGCAATAACGCCAGGTATTTATTACGATATTTTGCATCAGCTGAAAGAAGTTTTCAAACATAGTGATCCAAAAGTAAGGCAAACATTGTTTTTGACGAAGTCCGCGTTCGTCGAGGTATGGAATATAATTGCAAACAAGACCTAATTGAAGGTGTTATAGACAATGGATCTGAAAGGAAAAATATTCAAACAACTGAGGTGTGTACGTTTCTAATCAGAGGCTTATTGTCCAATTGGACCTATATAATAGGGCATATATTATCGGCAGGTCCAATCCATGGATCGGATTTGAAAACATTGACTCTGGAAACTTAAAATCGGCCTATAGCCGATTTTTTGATGCCCTATGGTAGAAATAGGACAGAAAAACATTCAAATCTAACAGTATTTCAAGGTGTTTTCTTCATAACTTTGTTTCCTCTTTCCAAAATTTCCTCTAATTCGTAGGTAACCTAGACCCTAATAGGATAAATCCAATCCACAAATCAGTATGTTAGTTTTTAAAGTACATCAAAAAAACTTTATGGACAAACTTATTTTCTCCTACGATTATTTCTTTCTCCACTATCCCTGGACCGATTTTGCTCAAATTTAACATGATATCGTCTATTTGAGTATTTAACCAATGTAAATTATTTAAACAAAATTGATTCACAAATTTTCCAGTTAAATCCGAAAAACCATATAAAAAAACGACAAAACTTTCCGGTCACCCTCGTTTCTGCTTAATAAGTTCCCTCCCCCTAAGTCGATTTTGCTGAAATGCAATACGAAATCCGCTATAGCAATAACCAAGTAGCATTCTAAATTTCATCAAAATTGGTTGGCACGTTTTTGAGTTATTTTGTCCACGGACAGACGGCAGTACATTTAGCATTAATATAGGGAATTGTTTTCAGAATTTTGGCTCATTTTCCAAAACCAATTACCCCAATTAGTTCTGCCTGAATTCCACAATTTTTTTCATAAATATTTTATAAAATATCACCTTTTAAGCGCGCTATAATATAACTTGATAGGGTTAGAACTAGTAAAGGTATACGATTCTAAAGTCATCTATTGGAAAAAAAACGCCACGAACTTTCTATTTAACTCAATATTTTAAGGTTTTTCTCTCCATAACTTCATTTCTTCATTCTCAAATTTGCCCAAATTCACAGGTAGGCTAGAGTCCAATAGCGTAAACACGTTTCGTAAATTTGATTCAAATCGGTATATACATTTTTAAAATACATTAGAAAAACTTTATGAACAAGCTTATTTTAGGCTAGAACTATTTCTTTCTCCACTATCCTTGGACCGATGTGACTGAAATTTAATATAGTATCGTTTATTTATGTAGTTAATCTGCACAATTAATTTAAACAAAATCGATTGACAAATTTTCCAATTACATCCGAAAAGCCCTAACCAAAAAAACGACAAAACTTTCTGGTCACCCTGGTTTTTCCTTTATAACTTTGCCCCCCGCCGATCGATTTTGCTCAAATGCAATACCAAACGCAGTTAAGGACCAACCAACTTACATTCTAAATTTCAACAAAATCGGATAACGCGTTTTTGAGCAAAGGTAATGTCGGGTCTATTAATATACAGAAAAAAATGTTAAAATATTTTCAAGATATTTCAGTAAAATCAAAAACCGCAGCGAAAGTTTATGCTCTTGATGATTTGGTGCAGTATGCAAATGGAGTTTTGTTGTTGATTGACACAACTTCCGAGCTTGAAGGATTCAAATTTCTATTAACAGCTAAGCTACAACAAGACGTTTTAGAAAATCTGTTTTCTGTAATAAGATCCATGGGTGGATTTAATAGATACCCTTCAGCTAAATAGTTCTCAATACATGTAAAGTATCTCATTTCATAAAAGTATATTCGAGCAGAAATGGTTGCAGAATATTCTAATTGTGAACCAGCTTGTGACTTCATTTATGATGAGTGCCACGCTGAAACTTTTAACAATTCCATAGATATAAAATAAAAGTCCACAAGCAATACATTGGAAGAGGATGACGATCGGATACAAGAGGTGTCATATGTTGAAAACTTTTTAAAAACTGACGTTGTACAGCAAAATACAATTTCATACTTTGTAGAATATATTGCTTATAAAATGACATCGAAAGTTTCTTGTCAGGATTGTCATGATTTGATAATGCATAAAGAAAAAGTCCTGGACATGCTAAGGCAGTACTTAATTTCGCATAAAAATTGTAATCATGGTACTTATTTGAAATGCCCTACAGAGACTTTCTTTCTCGTATGTGAAGTGCAAATAAAGTGCTTCGAGAGTTATTTTAAAAACAATCTTCATAATAAAATGTTAAAAAAGAATTTATGTATAAAATGTATCGAGCACACTAATCAGCATTTCCCGGATTGGTTTGCACTAAATGATTGTAGAGAACATAATATTAAAATTCTTGATTTTCTACTTTTAGTATTAATTGGAAAAAATTGTATTTGGATAAATGATCAAAACAACGTATCCAAAACTGCAATAAGAAGAATGGAAGTTTATCGCCGATAGTGAATCTTATCGTAAAAATTTTCATTCATTCGAGTAAGAAATTGAAATTCTAAATTAAAAGTACACAACGCATTTACATTTCCATACTGAAATCAATTATTTGTTTTTTCAAAATTTGGCAACATTCCATGATGTCAACATTTCATATTCGGCCAAGAAGTTATTATTGAAATTGAATTTGTTAAAATCATAGCTATTAAACCCAATTACACACAGCCGAGAATCGTAAGAATAAATATTGCAAAATATTACACACATACACACCATTTGGAATTTCATAAAAACAAAAAAAAATTCAGTTCAATTTTTCTATAAGAAGTCATGTACACAAAAAAAATGCGATTCTAAGTTGAAAATACACAGAATTTACGCTTCCTGTAGCAACATGAATGAAAAAAATAATAAATACATTTTCGCAAGAAAAAGAGAAAAATATCGAATTGGTAAATGCCAGTTGAATAAGAAAATTCAAAAGAATTTTAAATTTTAAAGAATTTATCCGAATACAAACACCAAAAACTTTTGAATAATATTTTTAATAAGAGATGGCGTAGTTTTATCCACCTAGAAATCAGAAAAATCTGAAAAAAAATTGCTTCTACTTCGACACTCTATAATAGTTATATTTACTCTATGGTGTAAGTTAATGTCAAAAAAGCCGGTGTCGAAAAATGTAAGTTGTTTGCGAGTGAACGGTCGTAATCGTAGTCGTAGTCAATTAGTGTCATTTCGAAATATCATTTTGAGAAAATGTGCATTTATAGGTTAACTAATGTACTGTAATTATTAAAATTACTTTCATGAAATCCATTTATTTTTAATATTTAATTTAGTAACAAATATTTATATAAAAAACATATTTTATGGTTTCATTTTTTTTTATAAATTTATTATTTTAAAATTTTTTCGAATATAATTCAACGAATTGAATATAAACTTATTACTAAAACAATAATTTTTCTATGAATTTGCCAAATAATAAAAAAAAAATACTGAATTCATAAATATTTGTTTTGAATTCAAAATCAAACTGACGAAATAGAAATGACAATAATCGACTACGGTCCATGACATTGGTTGAAAAAAGTTACTTTCTTTTACACCGGTGTGATCGAGTGAACGACAGAGTGTCGGTGTCATGACGTCATCGTGGTCGAAAAATGTTGACCAGTGAGCGCAAAAGTGTAACTTTTAGTCGCTTTTAGTTACTTTTAGTTGGTGAGTGAACGCAGCCCTGGATTATCCAATTTTAATTAGAATTTTTTGATAAAACTTTTCCATTTTCTTATGGTATAAAATTTTTATTTGATTTTATTTTCAATTTTTATTTACTCTCGACACTTATTTCGGTTTAAATAAAAATATATGTTTAAAAGTTATTCAAATAAAACTAATTTGACGTTTAGCACAGATAACTACCATTCGCTTGATTCAAGCAAACGATCTAACTTTGATACTACGTTTAATGTGTGCCAACTAACGGTTTTCTATACTATTGTACAAGCTGTACTTCAGTATCGATACAAATATATGTATTTCCTAAGTGTTCTTCTAGCATTAGTTGAGGAAAATTCATACTAGGTCTGTTTTATTTGCCATACCCTACACTGGAGCAGGGTAAGTTGCAAATAAAACGAGCAGGAGTAGGAAAAAGCTTTAATTCAGCGCTGCTTTACCGACCATATTCAAATGAAATAAGAAGCTTTTAGCTAATACACTTTTCATGGTAGAAAACTGAACTAATTCGGGTGCAATACCTACTCTGAAAGTAGTGTAGGATTTGCTCTTTTGTTGTTTTTGTTTTCAATGTAAAAATTTGCTCTACCCCAGAGCAAGTGGCAAATAAAACAGACCTACTGTATTAATAAATATCCGAATGTGAAAAAAGCTAGATAGGAATTTCATCGTACTTGGAAGATCTTCGTAGGAAGGAATTTAATGTTTTTGGTTAGATTTTAAAGGAAAAATCTAGTTTTGAAATTAATTTTTTTTTCTTAAATAAAACCGTTGAGTTTAACTATTTTTTTAATTTTTTTCAAAAATTTTGCCGTTACGGTAGATTTAGAAATTGATGGTAATATATAAACTAAGCTAGTGCACAGTGCAAACTTTGTCAGTAGTTGGGCAATGCCAAAGGCATACTTCGCTGAAGTCATTGATATCGTTACTTTTACAAGGTGGAGTCCAAAGTAAACAGGACTTTAAAAAAAAAAACAGAACAAATGGTTTTTTCGGCAAAATCAATTGATTTTATTCAAACTAGTCTCCTTCTGCTTCAATACAGCTTTTTGCACGGTCCAAAAGCATGTCGAACGAGTGTTTTAGCTCGTTGGCCTGTATGGCCGCCAGTATGCCGGTGCAAGCCTTTTGAATGGCCTCTACGTCTGCATAACGCTTTCCTTTCATCGGCAAATGTATTTTTCCGAAAAGGTAGAAGTCGCACGGTGCCATATCCGGTGAATACGGGGAGTGGTTGATGGTTAAAATGTGATTTTTGGTGAGATAATCGGTCACAAGCGTCGATCGATGAGACGGCGCATTATCGTGCAACAAACGCCAACTTCCATCTTCGCGATATTCGGGCCGAACACGTCGAATACGGCGCATCACACGCTTCAAAACTCCTAGGTAGAATACCGCATTAACGTTTTGACCGGGTGGAACAAATTCTTTGTGGACAATACCCTTGGAATCATAAAAACAAATCAGCATTGTCTTCACTTTTGACTTCTCCAGGCGCGATTTTTTGGGTTTCGGCTCGTCCGGCACCTTCCATTCAGCACTCTGGCGTTTCGTTTCGGGATCATATTGAAAACACCACGTTTCGTCACCAGTCACAATGTTATAAAAGAAGTTTTTGTCCTTTTTGACCTCTTTAATGATGTCCTTCGAATGTTGAATTCTGAGCAATTTTTGGTCGTCGAAGCTCATTTTCGCACCGATGACACAAACATACTGACACTTAAAACGCAATAACTTCACTTTCAATAGATGAAATGTCATGAAATTCTCACAGGAAGTCGATAAAGGATAGCAGATTCTAACGCACCAGTCGACATATAGATGGCGCCACTAGGGGCGCTAGATTCAAAAAGTCCTGCTTACTTTGGAATTCTTCTTGTATATATCCTATGTAATAGCAATGCGCTGTAGAGAAACTAACAAAACAACGTGACAATACAAAAGGTATGAAATTTCGTAGCCTTCTATACAATCTCTAAAGCGGAATAAATTCATATCGTGCTTTTTTAACATTGGAATTTTTATTAGATCAAATGAATGACGTCATCGCAGCTTATATGTTGCCCTGATGAAATACCAACACTGGCTTGCCTTGTACTGACGAGAGAAGTTTCACAGTTGTAACAAGGCTTTCGAAACGAAAATATTTTTAAATTGTTGTAGATAATGCCAATAAGGAAACTTGAAATTTGCAGCCCCTAGTTCTTTTGGAATGTGGTTTCTTGGTTCATAACGAGAAATAATTTGTCTGACAGTTAAGGGCTTTTCTTAAAATCCATCAAGGTGTAGAAAAATATCTTTGCAAGCGTACCTATAAACCTGCATTTTGGAGGGTATTAGGAACTAATGTCCCCGTAATAATAATTTTTTCTCACAATCTAAAAGATATAGCATTTTAATACGAAATTTTTTTTAAGAAACCTTGCAAATACAATGGTTACGCTTCTAAATTTTCTGGGCCAAATTTGGGCCTGCAAATTTCGAATTGTCTTATTACCGCACGTCTACAACAGACAAGTTGTTGAAATATCAGGAGAAAATTATGTAAAATATTGATTCAATAAATACTATGAAATTTATAAATGTTTTTGCTTGTGGGCCACCAAATTTTTATCCTTAATTATTGGCGCAACATTTTGAGTTTGACATTCCTGTTCTACAACAATTTGAAACCAGTTTTGTTTCAAAAGTCGTGTTACATCTGGGTAGATTTCCACGTTAATACAAGGCAATTACTTGGTTTAAATGGCGACTTCAGAATAGATTTGGGATCGACTTGAACCTCAACCCGCGTTTTCTAGCTTTACTAGATTGAAAGATTGACTTGAAATCGAATTCAAATCAACGTCAATTTTGATAGCAAACAAATTTTTATTTTTTAGGTTATATTTTCCCTCTTTTCGTACTTCATTTTGAATTTCCAAGTCGATTTGAAGTTGATCTGGGCTTACATGCAAATTTCAAGTCGATCAGAAAAATTTTTGTGATCTGGAATGGAATTTTGTATTTCGATTTGACCCAATTGAATCGTATATACGATACGACCAACCAATTTGGTATCGGCTAAAATTGGATCGAAAATATTTTACACTGTGATCGTATAAAATTCATTCGATCAGTGTTGAGTTGTCGAAAACATGTTTTTTTTATGTTTATTGTCATATTTTTAATTTCTTTAATGCAAAAAACACAAGTACAAGAAATTTAACAATTATTTCCTTAAATTTTTACTAAATTATTGTAGTTTTCACAAAAAAAAAGAAAATAAAATATTTTTAAAAAAAATTTTTTTTTCACTTGAGTTCATGCAAAAAAATCCCAAGCTTGCAAAAGTTAACTTGAAAGTATTGAATTTAAAAAAATTATCAAAATTTTCATGAAATTACAACCAAAAAAGATGCTCTAAGAGCGAAGTGAAAATTATCATTAGAACAAAATAAAAAAAACGCCACCAAATTTAGGACCGAAGACACTTGAAGATATTTTGTTTCACTGGGACCAACAATTTCAATATTTATTATTAAATATTAATTTAAAAATAATTCAAAACTAAAAACAAATCTAAAACACAAACATTTTAAATTAATGTTTTCAAAAAAAAAAAACTATCAGCTGTCAAAATTTCATTAAATTTCATGGGGCAATTTGAAAATTTATACCATTTGCGTGGAATTCTCAAAGGCCACACTAATTTACGATACGATAATTTTACAGGATGCCAAAAAGAATTCAGATCGAATATTAAATCGAATCTAAAATTCAGTTGGATCGAAATACAAAATTCCATTCCATACGACTCAAATCGGATTGAAGTCGCTCCGGGTTTACATGAACGATTTTAGGATTGAAGTCGACTTCAAGTAGATCATGTAAACGAAGTAAATATCCTCATCAGGCCAACATGCAGGTAATGGTGACGTCTTTAATGCAAGTGCGTGTAAAGCTGAAATAATTATTAAACGAGAAAGTTAAAGGAGAGGAACACGTTTCTAATGTACATTATATGAGGAGTATGTTTCTCTATTTTAATCTTCTCCATTAATAGTAATTTTTCCCATACTTACGATAGCATTGAAGTCGTCACCATCCTCTCCATGTTGGCCTGATAAAATATCAAAAAGACTTTGTAAGAAGGCAATTATTTAAATTTAATTTGATAATAGCGTTAGTTGTGTGGGCATATATTTTTAGGCATTGTTATTCCAAAAGCTTTCATTTACAACTACGCCTAAAAGTATGCAACCAAGCCCAATGTTATTTTTGTATTTCAAATCTTTAAATTTCTTTAAAATATTTAAAATTTGATTTTAATTAAAATGAAACTTTGAGAAAAAGCTTAATAACTAATGAAAGATTTTAATAATACACTATTAGATGGATGAAGAAAACCTGAATAAATTTGCATAGCAGACAGAGTCGAACTTTGAAATTTGGATTACCATTTTGCATGCCAAAAAGAAGACACTTTCTATGTACATTATCCTTCAGCAATTTTATGGCTTTTACCTTCCACAAAAAAATAAAAAATCCATTTTTCACATTTTTTTTAAAAAGTTGTATTCATTTTTCTGTAATTTTTTTTAAATACATAATTTAATAAATTAGATCTTGAGGCTATGTACAATGTTGAATATATAAATTTTAGCCATTTAAAAGTTTCACCGTCAAAAAGATGCGGGTGGCAAATAATCGCTGCTTGGCTCTTGTGGAGGTAAATATTGTTGTTGTGGTGGTTCATAATGGTAGCCATCATCAGCTGGTGGAAGATATTCCTGTTTTGGCGGAAGATATTCCTGTTTTGGTGGTGTACTAAATCTTGGATGTTGTGGTGGATCAAAGTTTGGAATTGGAGGAAGATTCAATGGTTTTGGTGGAAGATATTCCATTCTTGGAGGCGGTAAGTATTCCATTTTTGGTGGTGGAGGAGGAATATACTCCTGTCTTGGTGGTAAATAATCCATTTGTGGCGGTGCTGGAGGAATATATTCCTGTTTTGGTGGTAAATAATCCATTTGTGGCGGTGCTGGAGGAATATATTCCTGTCTTACCGGTGGTAAATATTCCATTACTGGCGGCGGTAGATATGCCATTTTTGGTGGTTTACTATAAACTGGTTTTTGTGGCGGATCGAAATGTGGAATTGGTGGTAGATTTAATGGCTTTGGCGGAAGATAAACTTGTCTTGGAGGCGGTAAATATTCCATTTGTGGCGGAAGATAATTTTGTGGTGGAGGATCATTATGATATCCATTTCCAGGTGTAGCTGCGGCAGCAGCAATTAATGTTAAAGTGACAACGAAGAACTTCTATAATAAAACAAACTCAATTATATTGAAACATTTTTCTATTTATTTGAAATTCGCTTACCATCTTCATCCAACTCTTCAATATTACACTCAATGTTCGAATGTGATCTGTTGTTGGTCGCATCTTCCTTTTAAATCATTCGAAACTTAGTTCAAATATTTTCAAATGGAGAACATTAACTTGTCAAGGTAAAATTTCCAATATTTTTATCTAAAAAAATATATTTGTGAATATTAAAGTGAAAAAAAAACCAACACTGATATGACGCAGCCGACAAAAATCTGATTTATGTTTATTTGTCACAAATTGTCTTTCACGCATTTTAATACTTCCATAATATTTATAATAACGGCCATCGGAACTTACAATATGGGTGTTGGATACTATAAATGTTATATTTTAAATTGTTGATAATTCACTTGAGATAATCCGCCTAATAGAAATAGAATGGAAATCCTCCATTTTTGAACATTTTAAACAAGTTAATGTCTTAAGTGGATTATTTATTATTTGTTTATAAACATATTTTTATCTCCTTATCTAAATTGAATTGTTTTGGGTTACATAATTTTCGTATTTTTTTTTTTTTTGTATTTAAATCTCCTAATTTGGTATTTTTGCGAAGGTCAGAATATTTATGAGTTTTTATCTCGTTCTATGATAAAGCTCTTTAGATACTCGGACTTCCGTCTATTTAGATTATTAAAGTAATTTCAATAACGGAATAAAATATCAAAATATTTATATAAAATATATTCCCGATATCAAATACTACACATAGCAACAACAAAACATCCTATAAAATCCTATCGTATCCTTCAAGAAAGAAAGAAAAAAACAAAAACAAAAATATGATATTATAAATTTATGAAATTCATATTTTTTGTTGTTATTGGTGTCATGAATTCATCTGCAATATTGATTTTATTTAATTATAATCAAAAGCGTTTCTAATCCGTTACTATAGTGTAGGTGGCGTAAAAGGTAACCTAAATTTTATAATATTTTATTCGAGTAGACAGTGAAACCTTTATATGTTGATGATTTTACGGGCTAGAAACAATTTGAATTTTCAAGAAAGAGTCCAATTCTTACCTCATTCAAACGAATTATTTTAATAGATAAGTTCATAAATTCTTGGGAATGTGTTTATTTCAATGACATAATTAGGACTAAGATGAATGAATTCAGTAATATACTAAACTATGCACCGAAAGGAGACCGACCATCTCGAAACTTCAATTTATTTGAAAATATTGTATTTTTTTATTTATTTTTGGTTATTTGTGTTCGCGAATAGATTTGAATGGGAACACATAATAAAAGACAGCTAATATATTTTTTTTTATGGATCAGTGGATTATGAAAAGCTCCACTGTATTCAAATTTTCGAAACATTAATAAAAGTTATGAAACAGAAAATTTTGATTATTAAAATTAATAATTTTGATAAAAATTTCATAGCCATGAATTTAACTGTTTTTACAAGTTTCTTCACCTTAAAAAAAAGTGCAAAAATTAATTTCCTTTTCTTAAAAAAAGATAAAAAATCATTTTGAAATTTCTGCAGTTAATTGTTTGTCAATTTAATCAACGAAAAAAAAAAACACCTCGTCATAATATTTATTAATACGGAAAAACGTTGTAATATTCAGCGAGGAAAAGAATAGAAAGGCCTTCTAACGAAAATATCAAAAAAGATATTAACGAAATGCATTTAATAATAAAATTTGCAAAATAGCTATAAAAATGATTTTTTTGAAGTTTTTCAAAGGATAATAATCTCGTAAAATAGTTTAAGGAAAATCATTAAAAATAATATTTATTATATTTCTATTAAAAATTTTTTGGAGATGAAGTAATTTCCAAAAAAAATGTTCTTAGAAAATTTGCGGAAAAATCATAACTCAACAGATTTTTATAGGTTGGATTTTCGTGTGGACCGGTATCACTTCCCATTAATTTCAGTTGCCAATTTTAATGGCAATATTATGCGTGATAATAAATAAAAATAATAAAATGTTAAAAAAGAAAATGTAGGTGTTAAAGTATGCTTTTATGGTTCTTATTTATTATTAACAATTTAATTGCCATAACCTAGACAATAAGGTGCAACGTCCTCTTAGATAAACGGTATATTTACTGCCGATAAATGTTTAAATAGCCATACGATGAGCAAAATAAGTATACTCGATCGATTGATTTGTTCTAGTACAGTTCTTCCTAAGGAAAATATCTAAAATGGTAAGAGATCTTTTCTGTTTTTAATTCAAAACAAATGAACTAATTATTTTTACTATTACTTTATTTAGAAAATCATTCTAATTGGATTATGTGTTATTTCGGTTACGATCGCAACTCCTGGTGGCGGATATCGTTATGATGTACCAGTAGATCGTGGATATCACTATGATCCACCGACTAGTTCTGGATACCATTATAATCCACCTGTGCAAAAGTATATTCCACCAGCACCACCAGTACAGAGATATATTCCACCAGCACCACCTGTACGAAAATATGTACCACCTCCAACTCCCCCAAGACCGGTTTATATTCCACCAGCCCCAAAAGTTACATCAGGATATCATTATAATCCGCCAGTAAATCGTGGATACCACTATGATCCACCGGCTAGTCCTGGATACCATTATGATCCACCCAAACAAAATTATTTACCACCTCTTTAAGGTTCCACAACTAAAAATAATCTCTCATATGCTAATTTGATAATGAAATCTTGATTTTTCTTCATTTTATAAATTAAAAGAATACTTGAAAGTTTATAGTTCTTTTTATTTAATTAACAGGAATTTTATTCAATTTAATTAACATAATCAAAAATTTTACGTTTAAAATTGGAAGAAAACTTAAGTTTTAGTCGAAATTAAGTTCTCTATAACAAGATTTCGGAATAATTTTATTTTGGTATTTTAGGAAAAACAAAACAAAACTACGTAGAAATGGCTGTTAATTAGTATCCGGAAGTATTTGTAATTTCGCATATTCTTAATTTTCTTTAAAACAAAATTCATATCAATTAAAACTGGATTTCAATGAAACAAAATATTTAAAAAATCTTTTTTATTAATTGAAGTGCGAATTTATATTTTCCAGTGATTTGTCGCGTTATTTTGTTGAAACGGTCAAATAATAATTAATTAACGCGTTCTTCGTTGAAATCAAAATGTATATTTTTTTTAATGTAGCCAAATTTGTCTCAATCAACGATTCATCATTTCGGCTTTTACCTGAAGTGACTGAACTCGTTTGAATACATGTTAATTTATTTTTTTCCGTGTTTTTTGTGATTTAATTTAATTGAAATCTTTTCAACGAAAATGTAAAAATTTTTAATCTTTTAATTTATTTGAATTGAAAAAAAGAAGGTTTCCTTTTAAAACGAGAACGGTTTAAATTTTGGAAAAAAAATTAGGACTTTTACAGTTCCTCTTATAGCCATAGCATGAAAATTGTGCGGTTTCTCATGGCTACTATTCGAATTCTTATGGTTCAAACAAAATGTCGAATCGGATCTATGATGGAGGATGCGAGGGTTTACTGGACGTGCGATGAATATAGTCTTTGTAGTCTAGTTGAGTATAGAATTATTGGTAAAACTAAAATTAGAAAACACGAATGAACATTTATTTGAAATTATAATTTATAAAATCTCCAAAAATAAATACATTTAGAGGTGAATTCATTCAAGTGAAATTAAATCAAGAAAACCTGTATTAATCAGAGTCATTTATTATTTGTAATCAAACAAGAATTTTCGATGCGGCTTTTTTGCTTTCCTATTTTCCGCTATAATTTTCTTCCCATTTGTCAACAAGAAAAAAATGTTGTCTAAAATCTATGAAAAAAAATTATTTTAATTAAAGAAATGTTTGGAGAAAATTGATGCAAACCACAGAAAATCAGCTGACACAATTGTATAACAGGAAAATTCTAAGAATTATGCCTGGAATTTTTACTGATATAAGCTGGGTTCAAGTGGCTTGTAGCAAACTCGCGGTAGTCACATTTTCCAAGATTTTTGTTCTCTTAGGATATAATTTGGAATAAAGATGATGTCAAAAATCTTATCCTGTGATTTTTTCACAAGTGTTAAGTGTAAAGAACATTATATGTTCCCTGTTCCACAAAAAAATTGAATTTCTTCTTTTACCACAGGCTATTTACATTGTTAATTTAAAATACCTCTTTTGTGATAAAGATTTTGTGAATAAAATATAAAGAGCGGGATATTTGAAGTTCTCTTTTTTGAAACCGTAAACCTATTCCGTTCCGATTAAAACATGAATATTTCGCCATAGACTGGTATTCCCAGGCGAAGTATGAGTAATTATAATTACTGATACATTTTGCCTTTGAAAACTGCCAGTACTCGTTTGCACTTATTGAAACGTGTTTTTTTCTACTTTGTTTTGATTGGTGTTATGGTTGCTCCGATAACTTTTGGGTACTTTATACGTACTCATAGTTCATCCTAGATATCCAAGCCACACATTGCCGGGGTGATGTTCAGTGTTGTTATTGTAGGTTAAATTGAAGAAGAGTAAATCAAAATAGTTTTAAGGTGAAAAAAAGAGAAAAATCTATAATGTGTAGAGATATTAGTAAACAACATCTTTATTATTAATCTATGTTTTCATTTTTGAAATTTCGTATTCGAATTTTATTTAGAAAATTAAAAGAATAATTGTTAATTTGTTCGAAATAAATTTAGTAAATTATCCCTTTTTCAATTAAAAAGTCCTAGAAAATTCAATATTAGATTGCTCTGAAGTTTTTTTTAAATTGAATTTGAAATGTTCTTCGTTTTTACCCCAATCCACTGCTGGCATAGATAGCTACATATTGTACGAATGGGTCAAAGAGAAAAATAATATAAGCAAAGAAGCACATATTGAAATTTTCATGGCAATGCACAAATACTAGAAGAAATATAAGGTTTTTAAGAGTTATTCACATGTTTTTGCTTATTCTTGCTACTTCGTTAGCTTTCCATACTTTGCCATAACTCATACTATGCCACTAGTAACAATATTTAGAGACATATTGAGGCGAAAAGAATGTAGTGTTTTATTTTTCATAGAGCGAACATAACTTATGGACTACACAGGACCTTTTTAATGACTTGTTTTCAGTCGGACTGAAAAAAAGTCTTGTGGAGACTTCAGACATAAAGTCATAAGACATAAACTTGGGCTTTTTTGACGAAGACTTTTTGATACATTGAAATTAAAAATGTAATGAACTGAATGCATAGTAATGTAATTGTAAGAAGTCTTCCCGATATTTCAAATATTTTCAATTCCTTGAAATTTGTTTTGGAAACAAATAATTTGGTGTTTTTTGATTTATAGCAGCAATAAAGTGAATTTAAAATAAAGTTTGTTTAAACATTTTGAACATTTATTTTAAAATAATCTTGTTTATGACAAAAATTTTAGAAATATTAATGATTTTATTGGGATTCCCTTTTTTTAGAAAAAGGTATTCATTCATTCTTGTCAATCGTAACGCATTTTTAGTTGTAATAACATATTTAAAGTATTTTTTATAATAAATTAATGCGGCAAAAATTTCGTTCTTTCTTCGTCAATAGCATTTTTACAAACAAAAGGCTGGATATCAAATGCCCAACTAAAAATTTGAGGTCTTCAAAATGGCGCCCGTAGACTGAAAATAAGTCTTGAAATAAGTCGTATGGAGTCGTGGTGTAAATTCGAAAAACATGTTTCATGTCTCATTTAAATAAATTACCTATTCACAGACTATGAAGAAGAACTGATAAAAATCAATGTTTTTCTATTCTTGCTCTTTAAAATCAAAGTTTGAGTAATCTCTAATTTCGACCTCGGTGCTAATGCAAAATACATAACAATTTTTTTACACATCAAATAATAATATCAAAATTTTTAAATTTGCAAAATTATAATGGCCTAGGATATTTTTAATATGAAAATTAGCTCACTCACAAAAACGATTAAAATATATGAGTCGAACCCATGAATGAGAGAATATATAGATTACGCTTTCCCATATTTCAAAGTGGTTTTTTCTGTGCACCTACGTCATGCGAGACATGAAGTACATTGTTAGTATGAAAAATCACGATTATTTATTTGAAAGAGAATCACATAAAAATATGAAAATGAAAATTCAAAATGGCCGGATTGCGCAATGTGAATCCTTATATTCTTTCATTTATGAGTCGAACCCTGGACTCTCAGAATTTTCCTCGACTACATGTACTAGCGTTTTATTCTTTGAACAAATTTTTACAAAAGTATGTCAGTGAAAATTATTTAAAAACACAAAAATTTGAATTTCTTAAATATTTTTTTTCATATTGAAATCGATGATGCGACCTTCAAAGCAAATCATAAATTTTGAAGTCTTATGTTATTGGTTATTAGGTTTCTTATATAACGAAAAGTATTACCGAAATCTTTCGCAAAATTAAATTTTTATAAACATACTTTTGTTATTTTATGATTTGTTTGCGTTAATAAAATGATTTAACGCTGGAAAATATTTTCGTTCTGAAAATGTGACAAATATTTAAATGAATGCCAAATTATTAATGTTTCACCTTCTCACAATTAAAAATTTCGAAATTTCTAACCTTAAACCTAAAAATTGTACGTTCTTTGATTTGAACTTTGCTAAAGAAAATATCAATTAAATTAGAATCTATTTAAAATAAAAGAATAAATGCATCTTTAATCAAGCCAAACTAAATAATTTTGTAAAAATTCTTATTGGCAATATTTGATTAAAATATTGTATTTACCAGCTGCCACCAAAATACCCGGGGAAATGTTTGATTTGAAATTTTTAACATTATATGAAAATTCTAAACAATGAAATTACCTAAGTAAGAAAAAAACATATTCCTCCTGTTTACCAATAATTGATTTAAAACAGTTTGTAATAACTGGGTTTGCGATTTTCTACTTTTCTGACTGTCTTTTTATGATAGGACAGTTCTTCCGTGCGATACACCATTTTTATATGTCATAATTTACTAAAAAGTTAGTAGGGCTCGACACGCGACTTAATTATTTTTGCGAAGATTTTTCGCAAGTTTGACGGATGATTCTGATTAGTCAGGGAAAACTTAAAATAATCTGCACCCGTGACAACGTTTCTCTAATATAATTTTTCATTTTTTCATTTTAGTATTTTCAAACAAAGCATTTTCAATTAAAAATTCTTCTAATTCCCTTTTTCCTGACATTTTATACAATTTAATAGATTTTGGAATTCACTTCAAAAAGAAAAACCGTTAAAATAAATTCAAAATTGCATTTGTCAAAAATGGAAAATTTATCTTATAAGATAATCAGCTCCAGGGCATGTTTATTTTTGTCATAAGCTTCGCAAATCTGCAAAATCTTTTAAGCATTTTGATTGGTTCAACGAATTGTCAAAAATAATCAAATAATTTCGCAAGTTTGCGAGCTAAAGCCTGGTATCGTGTTGAAGCAAAACTTAATTTTTACACGATCTCCAAAAAGGTACATTTAAATCGTAGCAAAAACTGAAGAGAAAAAATTTGTGGAGAAATCGAAATGACAGACGTCAAAGGCCTCATAAAATTCCATTTTGTAGTCCAAAAAACCAATCAAAACACAGAATTCGATATAATTCCGAAAAAAAACAAAGAAAATTCAATCTGTCAACTTTTTACTAGGTTTAAAATGTACCGAACAATAAAAATGCTGGTAAAATAAGTGAAGACTACATTGGAGACAACAACCATAAAAGCAACATTTCACATGTTTTTACCACCGAACAGCGTACTACCTAGCAAAATTTCAGCGGCTAAATTTCAGCGTGGTGTTAAATTTGTATGGAAAATTCGATTCAGTTTCAACACGATACCAGGCTTAATGTGTGACAAGCCTAACTAATTGAATTTAATTTTGTCAAGTCTAAACCTTAAGCGAACCACACATCAATATTATGGCGCAATATTTTTGCTTTAATCAGACAGTATAATAATATTGAGCAATATTTAGGGTAATATTTAATCAGTCGCAATTTGCAATTGACTGGGGTCTATTTTCTTTTTGTCTTTTCAAGAGAATAACGTGTGTTGCCCCATCGCGGTATTAGCACTCGTATCAATTGCTATGTCTGCAACACAAAGAAAAAGGTAGGGCAAAGAAAAAATAAAAACGTATGGTAAAGAAATTAGGTAAACAGACGTTCACTCATGCGTACAGCAGCCTACTCTGTGAACTTAGTGTCGAGCCAGATGACTACCGAAACTTTTTGAGAATGGATGAGGAATTATTCCGTCAGTTACTGAAACTGGTTTTGCCACTGATAAAGAAAAAAAAACACTGTGATGAGGTCGGCTATGGAACCTGATAAAAGGCTCGCCATTACACTCCGCTAGCAACTAGAAAGTTTCGAGGAGTGACAGATAATTATTAATTCATCTGTTCCCGGCGGCAAAGAATAGTTTACTATTGCGCAATACGGTCCTCACACATATTGAAAGAGCTACAATATATTGGGGTACCTGCAATAAATATTAAATCGCTTTAATATTCTGCAATATATTTCCGAAATCCTCAATATCGCATTCAAACCATCAATAGTATTGCTCAATTTTCCGTTTACGTAGGCTGAATTGATAAATATGGCTGCAACAAGTTTAAATTTTGATAAAACTCCAGGAGAATTGTAGACACATAAAAAACCAAACGACAACCATCTAAGAATTATTTGCGGTAGATATAGTAGAATAAAGCGCCTGGAAAAGGTAAATTTAATGGAAATAGCGAAGAATATGTGCTAGTTGGGTTTTCAAATGAAGCTAAAGGCTTATCCTCTATGGAAAAGAAAGTCAATAATTAAATGCATGTAAAGTGAAAATTCATAGAATATCAATGTTAATAATCACACAGATTAGATATTTACACCATATAATGAAGCACATAAAAAAATGAGATCGTAGAAGAATTGGAAGATGATTTGAAGCGGATTGATACAGTCGAAGAAATCGTTCAATCTTTTGAAAATGAAAGTAAATCTGTAAAGGAAAGTAAATCTGATGAAATCAGACATGATACAGGAGAATGTATACGGTTCTGATAACGAAGAAATAAAGAAAAAAATAGAAGCAAGAAAAAAAGCAAGACCAAAAAAGAAGTAGGTATAATGAGATACGAATTGAAACTACAAATTTGGTTGAAATGATAGAAGATCCAATGACATTAAAAGAAATTGAAAACTATTTAAATGTTATAGATTGGAAAATTGTAATGGCAGATGAATATAACTCTCTGACGGAAAATTCTACATGGGTTTTAGTTGATCCACCTGATGATAGAAATGTAATTGGTTGTAAATAGATATTTAAAACAATATATCCAAAATTAATGAACTAAGAATTCAATATATTTATGGTATCAGGAAACTTACATCAACATAACACAAATATGCTCTACACTTTTTTCAGATTACAATAAAATTCAAATATTAATAATAATAAATAAAAATTGCCTGTAAATATGAATTTAATGAATGTATCAACCTGAACAAACAAAATCATCACCAGCTATGATTGCTAAATCATTCGACTATATTCGTATTATTCTTCAGTTCAACTTTAATTATAAAATCCATATTTTCTATTAATTAATGTTCTTATTTTAGTTTAATATAAGATTATCTAATATATTATATAGTACTTATTTCTAATATGTACACGCATCCTGCTCACAAACATTCCGCTGTTTTGTATGGAGCTGAATTATAATTTGAATTGACTTTTCTTTAAATATCCTTTTCAAAATCATTTCTCAAATTTGTTATCAAATCATTTTTTCAATTGCTTATTCAATCGTCCTTAGAACTCGGTTCTAACTATACAGTCGCAGTCATATAAATTTCACAAAAAGTTACCGGTTATATTTTTCGCATTACAATTAATTCGTAAACGAAAATAAAATGAGTTCGAGGCGAATGTTCACCTTCGCTTTTCGAATTCAATTCGAAATTGCATTGATTTCGTATCGCTGGGGTATAGAAGACTTTGGTTATAGAGTATAGTAAATCAATGCATATGTAGAGCGTGTTGTGTCAAAAAAAAGTAGTAATAGAACTAATATATTGTGACTGTAACTTGATAAAAATATATTATCAAAGTATATGACTGTCTTTATTTATGAAGCAATTTAAATACAATTTAATACGAATTCATTTAAATAAAGTTATTATTTTTACAAAAGATGAACCGAACTCGGGTAGATCCCGATTGAAAATTTAAATTACTTCTTCGTAGTTCTATACAGCAGTGGTTCTTAACCTTTTTGTACTCGCGGCCCACCAAATACTAGGTGGAGCGAAAAGTAACCTCCTTGACCGCCAGAATGCGCTGCTACTGCAAAAAAGGTTATGGTGCCTTGAAGTCCGTTCTTATTTAGGCAGACATGCCAAATTTCAGTGCGATACTGTCTTTAGTTTTGTTTTGACAGCCGATTGTTTTTGACGTGTTTGGCATCATGTTGAGTATGGACAAAAACGATTTTCGTTCTCTCATAAAACATTATTTTTTGAGAGGCAAAACAGCGAAGGAAACAAAAGAAAAGTTGGATAAATATTATGGGGCTGATGCTCCGTCAGATTACACCGTCAAATATTGGTTTCGAGAGTTTCGTGGTGGCCGGAACTCCACTACCGATCAAGTCCGCAGCGGCAGGCCCTCCGATGCGGTTACAGAGGACAATGTCAAAAAAATACATGAAATGGTGTTGGCTGACCGGAAAGTGAAGGTGCGCGAGCTAGCAGATACCACAAAGATTAGTACTGAGCGCACACGCCATATTTTGGGCAATATTCTGCATATGAAAAAGTTATCCTGCCGCTGGGTGCCGACCCAGGATGCTCACTCCTGACTAAAAACACGAACGCGAGAGCACTTCGAAAGAGTTTTTGGACTTGCTGATGCGTCGATTGGTAACTGTTGATGAAACCTGGATCCACTATTACACACCAGAGAACAGAATGAGTGCCCGGCAATGGACTGAAGCCGGCACGAGGCTCGATGGGTCGGAAAGGTTATAGCGTCGGTTTTCTGGGATTGTCTTCGCATACTCTTCGTGGACTACCTCGAAAAAGGAAAACCATCAACAGCGAGTATTACTGTGCATTATTGGAGCGATTGAAGGCTGAAATCGCTGCAAAACGGCCCCCCAAGGAGGTTACTTTTCACTCCACCTAGTATTTCATAATGTTTTTGTGACCCACATTTTTTTAATAATAATTTATATTTATTAAATTATCTATAATATATTGATTTTTTTATACAATGAATATAAAACATAACTTTATTATTTCATTATCTATTACAATTAAATTCAAACTTCATAATTTAATATAAAAACAAAAATTTAACAAAAACTTGAACAAAAAATAATACAATATAATAAACATTTTAAAATTCATAGAAATAAAAAATATTCGAAAATATTTCAGTGAGATTTCTGCTCCTGGACATTCCCAACTAATCTGTTAATTCTTGGCTCTATTGTCTGTAATACTATTCGCATGTAGGCATCTAATCGCAATCGATGACGATTATATTTTCACAAAAAATTAACAATTCTCTTTGAAACGAGGAGAGTACATAGAAAAAACGAAGAAAATCAAATTCTTGTACACAGTTTCTATACGCGAAATGTACTATAAACATAAATACATATATACAAACTACAATAAGAAAACTGAAATAAAGAAAAAAAATTTACAATAAATAAGAAAATTTTATCTTTCCGATTCAGTTTTCAATACAATATTCGGTTACTTATCAATTTTTTTTATTATATTGTAAAGGAAATTTTGCATAATTTGGCGGACCCTTGACAAACTTCTCACGGACCCCCAGGGGGCCGCGGCCCACCGGTTAAGAATCACTGCTATACAGTACCCTATTGTCTTTCTTTTTCGAAACAAGGAATTCATTTGTTTGCAAACTTCTCGTTAGTACAATTCGATAGAATTGCGTAAACTTCATAATGTACTACAGTTTACGCTGTTATAAAAAAATAAATAAATAAAACAATTATTTCTCGAGCAAATTCTTTGGATTTATATATTTTGTTCACATTAAAGATTTTGTACAATATTTTCAAACATTTTTTTCGGTTAACATTTAAAATCTTGCTGGTGGAACATATTCGTTATTTGGTTGTGGCGGAATATATTGTTGCTGTGGTGGATCGTAGTGATAGCCGTCGTTGGCAGCTGGTGGAATATATTCGGGTGCTGGTGGTGGTGGTGGAGGAGGTGGTGGTGGTGGTGGGTTATATTTAGGTTGAGGTGGAATATATTCGGGTGCTGGTGGTGGTGGTGGAGGTGGTGGTGGTGGTGGATGAGCAACCTGGGGTGGTAAATAATTTTCTGATGGCGCAACTGGGGGATCGTAGTGGTAGCCATCATTTTGTGGGGGATCGTAGTGGTAGCCATCATTTTGTGGTGGGTCATAATGATAACCATCGGATTGTCCTAGATGGGATACATCAGCTACTGCAGCAGCAATTAACGCAAATAATATTAGATATTTCTGAAAAATAGTTTAAAAAAAATGTTTAATCCTTTAAAATAGCCACAGATTTGAAATTGAAATCTTTCTAATTTGATTAACTTTCACTTCTAATTACAATATCATATTTTTATTAATAAATTATTTTATCCATATTCTGTCAGTTTTTAAAAAGTAATCCACAAAAAAAAACAGCAATGTCTAAACGCTTATCCAAATCACACTGTTTTTTTTTTTTTTATTTTGAAGGAGAAACTTTTTATCACGTTTTAATTAATTAAAGAAACGAAATTAGTTATTAAATTAGCTTTTTTTTGTATTAATATCATTTTATTTGAAATTAATTAATTTCACGAAAATCCAAAAACTCACCATTTTTTTTTTAGTTAGAAGAACTATGCAAAATCAAGCTAAGATTTTGACTGCCATCAACTAAACAAATGCACCACTATTTAAATGGCTACTGAAATAGTTTGGCTAAGGACACCCATTAGATGTGGTAGGTTAAAAACAAGAAGCGCAAGTTATTACTAGAAAAAATTAATTAAGAAACAAAAAAAAAAAAACAACTGCGAATCACGATTTTGTCTTAAAAATCGACAAATTTATTATAATCTTAGTAGAAATTATTTTTTTTTTTTTTGTGCGAATAATAAAATATTTTCCGATAACGCGATGATCCAATCGTATCAATTAGGCCTAGACTTGTTCTGTATAAATGTGGGTGGGAGAATATATTCATTCATAGAGTCAAACTAGTCTTGGTCGAAAATTTAAAATATTGGACTTCCTCAAAGATTATTTTTTTTTTTTGTTATAGTGGGAAATATATTTTCTTATTATAATAATAGTATTTTTTTTATATTCTAGTTTTGATAAGAAATACAAAAATAAAAAATACAAATAAATTGAAGGAAAAAATTATATTTTAACCAGAAATATAATAATTTTTTTTTCAACTTTGTTTTATTGTTGTCCATTTTCGGATGAATATTGTCAAGGTGTGCATATTTTACCCTCAAGATTGTTAGACCCTCAACTTAAAAAAAATTATCGTTTAGCGTTTTTCTCGCTAAATATTAATCTAAAGCTTTTAAAAAAACGAAAAAAATATAAATTCGTGGGATAATTGATTGATTTAAAAACAGTAGTATAATTACTGTTTTTTTTTTTTGCTTTTAATTTGTTACATCACTAAAACCCTCATGAATTCGTAAACGACTTTTCTAGGTTTGAATTGAGTCATCATAGAAAAAATGGTATTATGCACCTTTTTCTCTACTCTCGAAATTCGAGCAACAAAATAATCAAACTGGCTTAATAACACTTTGATAATTTCTGGGAGTCAAATTTTTGATTGTTTTTTAACGTAATCTTTTAATATAAACTCTATATGACTCTTTTTCTGGAATATATATAATTCATATAATTCTTTTTAGGATGTAAAAAATTGTTTACCGTCTTCTGGTGGAATGTTTTAAGGTCGAATTTTATTGTAAAATTATTAAAATCTATTGCTTTTTTTTCTAATATTTCGCTACTATATGACACCTTTAACATTCTTTTTTTATGAATTTATTTTTTTTTTTTCATACCAAATATTTGTGAGGCCGTTGAAACTTTAATAAATATCAACCAAAATAAATTGCAATAAATTCGAAGGTAAATAAAAAATATGATTTAATCATTTTCTAAATAAATTTTCTACGAAATTTCTTTAAAAATTTTTATTGTTTTTCATATTTTGCTGTACGTAAGACCACCATAATCAAAAATTATTGTATAATTAATTAACGAAAAATCAACAATATTTAAATCAATAAAATTAACATATCTTGTTTATATTTGGTTTAATTTTCTGTTAATTAATTCATGAATTAATTTTTGATCACAAAATTAATAGATTTTTAAAGTAGTTTTTTCTTTATTTTGGAAAAGGGTTTCGATTAAATTTTCCATAAAAATATTGTTTATACCATAATTTTCATTATTTTAAAAGCACATATTTTACGTTGTTTACTTAAAAATTTAAAAATAAATTCAAGGCTTTTATCACATAATTTAACGATGATACAATCAATTCTTTTGTTGATCTAATGTTTTCTTTAATCCAGACACTAAACTGATATATTTGATTTTACGAATAAAGTTATAAAATTTTCCCATTTTCCAAACATTGAAAACCTTAAAGAAGCATTTTTAAATAAACGTTTTATTTAAAATGAATAAATTTAGGCTTTTTATTTACATAATTGATTTTTCAAAGCCTAGAATTTATGATTTAATAATTAACGTGTTAAAATGATGGTAAAATAATTATAAAGAAAATTTTCATTTATGATTAAATTTTGAATTTCTAATTCTGTCAAATTTTCATACTAACGAGTTTTATTATGATTTGAAACAAAAATTTTCTCATTATCTATTATTATGAAAAATATATGAGATCAATCTTAATTCAGACGATTTTCATCAAATATTTGTGAGGAATACTTAAGGAGGTGGAGACCTAATTTGGTATTTTTAATAATCTTATGTTAACTTACAAACTATGTATATATATCTGAAATTAAAAAAAGAATTTCATTCTGATTTACCTGTCACGAAAAGCTTTAGTTTACGAAAATTCACACTTATCGAAACGCTAATTTGGAGATTGCTAAATTCAAATAATATTTTTAGTTCACAATACAGTGAATCCTTTATTGAAGGGATAGTCACGAAAAAAAGAAATGTCCGCTTATTTAAGGTGTCTGGTTAAAAGATTAAATAATTATTATTTGTGTATTTAAAATAAGCCCTAAAACCCACCGTCATACCAATCTGTTCGTTTAGAAGAACTGCCAATTTGTCGAAGGTTTCTGCTAAGAGTGTTTACTGTATTGGAAAATATAAAAAACAAATTAAATTTTAGGGAATAAATTTGTTTATTAAATCTCAAATAGAAAATATTTGGTTTCTTTTGTAATTACAATATCGTAACCAATCCATATTCTATATCAGAATACATTTTCATTGTAGTTAGCGGCAATATTTTGGTGTCGCTTTAATATTTTTAGCGATCAAGCGATCAGATTTGTAGCGCCTGTATGAACCCGAATTCGAATTATAGCTAAAAATTGCTTATTTGAAATAGGCGAATAATAAGCTGGCCTATTCTGTATGAAGTCATAAGAAGTTATGAGTAATTAAAAGAAAAATTTCACTGTTATTTCCAAAATTTTTATTATTCTTTTTATATATATAAATAACATTACATCTAAACAAACAATATTGCATGGATTTTTCAGACATCCATGAGAAATCGAAAAATCAGATAGAGACAAATATCTCTCTACTTACATTTTGGAGCATAATTATGACTCGACTGCTGATATGTATATAAATCTTCACAGGCAGATTACAATGCCTGTGAGTACTCTAATCATAACTTTCAATGACTACAAATAGTCATAAGTTCAGAATAGCCCTGTCAATATACTTGAGTTTTGAAATATTACTTGTATATTTACTTTATCTAACAGGTATTTAAATTATGAATATGTATATTTTCAAAATATATGTTGTATTAATATGTTAATTAAACTGTTAATTACTAAGAATTTTTAAAAATTTCGAAACAAGTTTTTTGAATATTCTTTTTAAAATTACGAAAATATTTGTTATCAAAAGTTTTCCAAACTTTAGAACGGAGATAATTGATATTTTCAAAAATTGAAATATTGTAGTTTTGAAAATCTCGATTTTTTAAATATTTTAATTTTAGGAATAAGAAAACCAGCTGGTAGACTATTTACGATTCGGAACGGATTAGGTATTTTCTTGATTCGGACGTAAGCAATTATTGAAACACGTTTGAAACCCTTTTGATTTTGTAAAAATTAATTGCAAAACAGAGTTATTAAGCTACGTTTACATCTGGATGGAATTAGTTCGCCTAATAAAATTGTCTGAAATTTCTCATAATTTTTTTTTGGAAAGTGAGTGACCGATAGAATTCCCAAAAAACAAAACATTGAAACCGTGCTTATTTTTCCCCAAAGAGAAAACGCCAAATGTCTATTTATTTTCCGCTGCCGTCGACAGCCGACGTTGATGGCCGCAGCTCCCAGCCGTTTAACAGTTGGTTATTGCGAAATCAAAGTGCGGAATAAAATATAAAATAAAAATGGATTTCTTGAAAATATTATTAATTGAACAGGAGGAAATAGAAGAATTTCTAAATTTATTACTATTGAATACTACAAATAGTATTTTTAAATCCCGTGAAGAAAAAGGATACTTTAATCTAGTTATAACTTCACTATATAAGTATTGAAGTACTTGAAGAAATTAAAAATTTGTTCACTTATAGAAATTAAAAATCTATTCACTTCTAGAGAGATTCAAACGATCAGCTTCGGTAGTGCCGTTGGACTGGTCGAGCTGCAAAAGCTAGCTGTTAACAGCCGCTGATGAGTTGTCGAACAGAGTGAACTAAGCCGCCCACACGGTTCTGCCATAAGAAGAGTCTTTTTCAATGGCGGTTGTGTGAAAGATGTATAGAAGGTGTGTGTAGCTGAATACGAGACCAGGCATTTCAAGGGTATATTATACTTACACCATAACGGGCCAATAGACAAGTCCCCGGCCTGAAACATAGATGGCGGTACTAGAATTAAATCCATATGATTTTTAGTTAGCCCTAACCTTCAAAAGACGCGTGTATAAATTTGACAGCTGTCGGATCATTAGTTTGTGAATTATAGCATTTTGAGTGAAGCAACTTTTGTTATTGTGAAAAAAATGGATAAAAAGGAATTTCGCGTGTTGATTAAACATGGCTTTATGGCCAAAAAAAATACCGTTGAAACGAAAACTTGGCTTGATAATTATTATCCGGACTCTTCACCTTCGAAATCCACCGTTGGAAAATGGGGTGCCTTTTTAAATCTGGTCGTACAAGCCTTGAAGACGATCCATGTCAAGAACATCCAAAAAGTGTACCAACAACAGAAAAGATACAAAAAATACAGGATATGGTTTCGGAAGACAGACGAGTGGGCGTGGATAAGGTAGCTGACACCCTAGGCATCTCATAAAGACCACTATATCACATCTTAGCTGAAGTTTTAGGTTTCAAAAAGCTCTGTGCAAAGTGGATGCCGCATTTCCGAAAAATGGAACAAAAACACATGCAAATGCGACTTTCTCAAGAATATTTGGAGCATTTTCGAAAGGATAAAGTGGATTTTGTGCCCGTGCACAAAATCCATCACTATGGATGAGACTTGGGTCTACCACTATGATCCTGAGTCGAAAGCAAAATCAAAAAACCGATAATTCGGCTCCAAAACGGGTTAAGGCCCAAAGATCAGTGAAGAATGTTATGGCATCAGTTTTTTGGGATGCAAAAGGAATTTTGTTGGTGGATTACCTCAAAACTGATAAAACAATAAACTCAGATTATTACTGAAACCTTTTGGACTAATTGGATGTAAAAATTCGTAAGAAAAGACCTGGAATGGAATTTTGTATTTCGATTTGACCCAATTGGATCGTATATACGACTTCGACCAACCAATTTGGTATCGGCTAAAATTGGATCGAAAATATTTTATACTGTGATCGTATAAAATTCATTCGATCAGTGTTGAGTTGTCGAAAACATGTTTTTTTTATGTTTATTGTCATATTTTTAATTTCTTTAATGAAAAAAACCCAAGTACAAGAAATTTGACAATTATTTCCTTAAATTTTTACTAAATTATTGTAGTTTTCACAAAAAAAAAAAAAAAAAATATTTTTTTAAAAATTTTTTTTTTCACTTGAGTTCATGCAAAAAAATCCCAAGCTTGCAAAAGTTAACTTGAAAGTATTGAATTTAAAAAAATTATCAAGATTTTCATGAAATTACAACCAAATAAGATGGCCCTAAGAGCGAAGTGAAAATTATAAGTATAACAAAATAAAAAAAACGACGCCAAATTTAGGACCGAAGACACTTAAAGATATTTTGTTTCACTGAGACCAACAATTTTAATATTAATTATTAAATATTAATTTAAAAATAATTCAAAACTAAAAACAAATCTAAAACACAAACATTTTAAATTATTGTTTTCAAAAAAAAAACTACCAGCTGTCAAAATTTCATTACATTTCATGGGGCAATTTGAAAATTTATACCATTTGCGTGGAATTCTCAAAGGCCACACTAATTTACGATACGATGATTTTACAGGATGCCAAAAAGAATTCAGATCGAATATTAAATCGAATCGAAAATTCAGTTGGATCGAAATACAAAATTCCATTCCTGGTTTAAAGAAGAAAAAGTCATTTTTCACCAAGACAATGCACCGTGTCACAAGTCGATAAAAACGATCGCAAAAATCCATGAATTGGGCTTCGAATTGCTTCCGCATCCACCGTATTCGCCAGATCTGGCCCCCAGCGACTATTTCCTGTTCTCAGATCTCAAAAGAATGCTTGCTGGGAAGAAATTTTCGTCGAATGAAGAGGTGATCGCCGAAACTGAGGCCTATTTTGAAGCAAAGGACAAAAATGGTATCGAAAAGTTGGAGGGTCGCTATAATCAGTGTATCACCCTTGAAGGGAATTATGTTGAATAAAAAAAACTAATTTTGCCAAAAAAATGCGTTTTACTATCGTAGGCCGGGGACTTTTCAATTGACCTGTTATGAGTATAATATTATAGAATCGGAATTGGATCTTTTCTATTTAGCAACTTTTGAAGAAAGGAAAAATATTTGGAGAAAACTCGGCTCAAGGTTTTGAGGGCAATGTGAAATATGAGACAATTTTAATCTAACGAAATAAATACAGTTTTAGCTAAATTCCAGAAATTTAAAATTTGTTGTTCAAATTACTATGAATTAAAATACGAAATTACCAGAATATTCGTAGAAGAGAATATATCAATGGCGTCCTGTAATAAAAGCGAAATGTGATTTAAATTTGAAACAGTTTAAAATGAATTTTCTTCTTTGAATTTTTCACATTTTGCGTAATGAATTTACTAAATTCTACATAAAAATGTTAAATTGACTTAAACTACTTCTTTTATTGTGAAAAAGGAAACAATTATTTGAAACAAATTTTATTTTTTTTTCATGATAACATTGGAAAAACGACAAATAAACTAGAAATTGAATATACGCCCAGCTCTCTTTTGCACGCCGTTTTTACTTTCCCGATAAACGAATGTATGTAGGAAAGTACTATAATCGTGCGAAAACCTAACTTTTGATCTAGAAGGGCTAGGAAGATGAAAATAAGTGCAAAATCCGTTTCGTCAAAAATAATTAGCCCCATGTCCGTCCGTCCGTCCGTCCGTCCGCTTTTTTAAATCGGTAATAAAATCCGAATGGATGGTCCGATTTCCATGAAACTTTCACCATTTTGGTGTTGCATCAAATGCCAGATGGTGTTAGATTCTGGACGAAATTAATATATGGCAACACTATTTGGTAACGCTTTTTTTGTCTAAAAACGACAAAATTTTGTCCGCACGGTTCAGACTAAACTGTTGGGCCAATTTCGATAAAATTTATACAGTTCATGTATCTGATCCTAACTTAGATCTGATTAGTTTTTGGGCCATATTCGACTATGGCAACACTGTCTAAAAATACATTTTGTCCTAATGTAGTCTATTTTTGCACTTGTTGTAAAACCGAAACTGCTCGTCGAATTTTGATGATATTTGCACAGTTTGTGTACTATATTCGAAATCAGAACATATTGACTTTTCAACGGAATTTACATCTGGCAACACTAATGCGCAGAACTTTTTTAAAAAAATGTTGTGGTGGAAATATAGAAACTTCCTTAATTCGGTTAATAATAGTCGGATTTTAATGAAACTTGGAACGTGCGTTTGGGATGGACCAACTGAGAAAATAAAATATGTCTCCCCGCGATGGGGGGTTGTTGAGGGCTAAAAATGAAAAACTTCAATAATTCACTCAATAATAGGCAGATTTTCTTTAAACTTGGTGTGTACATTCTGAATAGAGCAAGTGAAAAGATAGAATGCGTCTCCCCTCGGTGGGGTTGCGGGAGGGTGAAATAAAAAAACCTTAATAATTCGGTCAATAACCGTCGGATTTGAATGAAACTTGAAATGTACATTTGGGATGAGCAAACTGAAAAGGTCAAATGTCTCCCCTCGAGGGGGGCTGTGCGGGCTCAAATAGAAAAACTTCAAGAATTCACTCAATAATGGGCAAATTTTCTTAAAACTTAGTGTAAACATTCTGGATAGGCCAACTGAAAAGATAGAATGCGAGTCCCCTCTGTGGAGGTTACGGGAATGCAAAATAATAAAACCCTTATAATTCGGCCAATACTAGTCACATTTTAAGAGAACTGAAATTAATATTTGATAACGTTATCGGGAAAGTTCCATAGTGGTCCGGCCGATATAGAGAAAATGTAAATTCACTACTATGGTTTGCTTTGCTCATTTTTTTACATAAATTTGAAATTATACGCTTAAAAAAGTCTTCCTTTTTTGAAAAATGTATTTGATCTAACACGATTTCAAAGTCATCGTCGTATATTTCTGTACGTGACCATGGGTAGACCAGCACAATTTGCGGGTTTTTGTACAAATGTATCAAAAAAATTCACGTTTTTATCACAATTTAAAACTTAGGCAACACTGCTATAATTTAGTAGTTACTGCCCCCTTATTTACCTACCTATTTCGTATAATATTTACATAAATATATTGCATTATTAAATTGTTTAAGTTTATTAGCTCACAATATTTAATCAATTGTGTGTGTTATCAGCCATACATAATGCTATCAATTATACCTATTCGAATATTTTTATCTTCAAATTTACAGTTTTTTTTACATGATTTTTAAACTACTAGGGGGCTCCGCCCCTGCCCGCTTCGCTCGCCAACCCCGGGTCCCGAAGTGGACTTCGAGTAGATTTTAATTTTTAGTTTTCCTGTAATGTAATGATAAAAAACGAAGCATAATAGAGTAAGAAGCAAAAAAAATATGTAACTGCTTTTGTGATTTATTTCACGGCTTCTTCAAATACAATGTTTTTATGACCTTTTGTTCTAGCTTGCACTCTATTTTTATACCTCCTCTGCTTCTACATCGTGATAGAGCGACATACAGTTGACCATGTGTGAATAGAAATGATAACATGTGGTAATAGATAGATTATTTTTTCAGTTCGGATTTGATATTAAGGAAGCTGAATTGGTCGAAGCATTTATCTCGGTGGCGCGGCTGGTAAGCGCAGAATTTAGTAAAACTACTGTGCGTAAGTTGTGTGAGTTCAAGCTCCGCCGATGGCGCATATTTTTTTTCAGTTATAAAAATATTTATTCAGTTCTGATTTGATATTAACGAATCTGAATTGGCTGAAGCATTTATCTCGGTGGCGCGGCTGGTAAGCGCAGGATTTAATAAAACTACTGTGCGTAAGTTGTGTGAGTGTAAGCCCCATCGATGGCGCATATTTTTATCAATTATATAATTATTTATTCAGTTCTGATTTGATATTAACGAATCTGAATTGGCTGAAGCATTTATCTCAGTGGCGCGGCTGGTAAGCGGCAGGATTTAGTAAAACTACTGTGCGTAAGTTGTGTGAGTTCAAGCCCCATCGATGGCGCATATTTTTTTTTCAATTATAAAATTATTTATTCAGTTCTGATTTGATATTAACGAATCTGACTTACTTTAAGAATTGAAGTCAATGGCATAGTTAGCAAGAGTTTCAGTTAGTAAGACAAACTGCCCTGAGATCGAATCCCCCGTCGGTGCCGAACATTTTTTTAGTTATAAATTATTTATTAAGCTTTTTCTACTACAAAATTTATAAATGATGTGCGGAAGAAACTTTTTTATTATAATAGATAGATAGATAATAGATAGATTGTATATATAGTTCTTTATTTCTTTACACCGTTTTTGGATAACATGGAACGTATCGCCAATTTTACTATATAGTAAACTCATCCTTTTTTATACGTTTTTTTTACACGAATTTCTGAGGAACGTATCTACCGTGTAAAAGGAGAGTGGGAGGTACTCATATTTTTCCCGAAATCTAATTTGCCATCTTTATATGAAAGAAACCGGAAAATGTGAAAGAAGAAGAAAATTCAAAATCATTGCGTTTTGAATATATTTGTCCCTAGAATTGGTCTTCCGACATTTCGAAAATTCGTGTACTTGTAATTTCGAAAAAAAAGAATGTTTGTATTCTCTGACGTAAATATTTCTAGTGGGACGTTTAGACTTGTTAAAACAATTTATTTTTCAGACATAAAATAAATTTAGATGCGGAAATCGTAAAAGCATTTGGATTACATTATTAGGTTAGAATTCGATGTATTAATTCCAGATGTAAACGTAGCCTTACATTCGATACGTCAGTTACCTTAATGTAGTGGCACATATATATTGAGCTCATATTTAAATTTATATCTTTAATTATGTTCGGTTAGATTTCAATAGGTGTTTTATTATTTTATAAAATGTTAGTTTTCGTTTAGTTGGGAACAATTTATAATAGTTGTAAAATTACAATACATTCCAATTGTTAAAACCCGAACAATTTAAATGATTCACAAGAATGTTATTACAGTAATATTTGAATATACAGAATTTTCGATATACACCTATGTTTAGCCTAATAGCGATTCAAATAGCGCATAACTTTCATATAAATAAGTTTTATGAAGAAGTGAATTACACCCAACCCTCCTATAACACAGTTTCCTACACCACGGTTTCGCTCTAACACAGAACAAGACACAAGAAAAATTACGGGAACCCTTGTTCCCTTTTTCTTTATCCGTAGGATAAAGGAATTAGTACCGGGGGACCGAGCTTTGCTCGGTAAGGCAAAGTTAAAGTATGCCGCAAAATTGCAAAAAATTTAAAATATACTTGTAGAAATGTGAAAGTTCCTACATATCCATATGTTTCAATTTTCGGCAATTTTTCAAAAAATATTCGGTAACCTTGATTTCGGATATTCTTTCTTTACTTCTGGTTTTAGCAGCACGGGTAGGTTGAGTTGAAGTAGTCGACTGCTCATCCAAATGTAATGGGTCGAGCAATACGTCAGAGTGCAAAGGCCCCGGTCGAGATGAAACTGGCAAGTTATACTGGAGACAGTTTGAAATAGTAATTACAATTGGCCATGAATTGTAATTCCTAATGCAGTCTGTCTCTGAGTAATTGAATCCGATTGTAATTGCAACCTGATTCGTATAATGAGGTTCAGGGAACTTAATGATTTTGTAGTTACTATTTATCGCTGCCGATAGATATCTAAAAGGTGATATTTTTATGCATGCCGAAAAACCTTACTCCCCAGCAATATTGCGAATTTTCAATAAGATCCCTTCACGCAATTCGAAGCCACCAGGCGAGGGGTATCGAGGGGGGAAGTGAGTGTTGTAGTGGAAAAGTCGAAAGCCCTTAGGCTCCTTAGTATTTCTGTAAAGTTTTATTAAAATCGGATCACCCAATTCGAAGCCACCAGGCGAGGGGTATCGGCGGAGAGGAAAATTGAGTTTTGTAGTAGGAAAATCGAAAGCCCTTAGCCCCCTTAGTAATACTGTAAAGTTTCATTAAGATCGGAACACCCAATTCGAAAATACCAAGCGAGGGGTATCGAGGGGAGGGGAAAAGTGAGGTTTGTTGTGGGAAAATCGAAAGCCCTTAGGTACCTTAGTAATACTGTAAAGTTTCATTAAGATCGGATCACCCAATTCGAAAATACCAAGCGAGAGGTATCGAGGGGAGCGGAAAACGAGGTGAGACCTATCTAGATCAATTTCTAGTCCCAGAAAACCCTTAACTCCCAAGTTTCATGAAAATCGTTAGACGGGTTTTCGAGATCGTTGTGCAAACATTCCTCGTATTATATAAGTAATAATACGGAATTATATTGTATGTACTTTACTTTAAACTAATATAAATTGCCTACTTTTAGGTGTAACTATTATTAGTTAAACGAAACTTTTAAAATTAAATTTTGAGTGTTGTCTATACATCAATAATAGTTTTTTATTTATACAAGGTTTTTACGCACCCTTTCTTGTCACGGGATTGTTTTACATGAGTTTTTACAGTGTCTAAATAGATTCTTAAGATTTAGATATAGTATGGTATTTACTTTGGGGGCATTCCCTTTTTGTTGTCAATAATTTGTTTTCTAAGATATTGTGTAAGATATTGTGTGATACAAAGGTGTATCGAAATATTATATTTGGTAGTGCAAAAAGTAAACACAAAGGTTTTTTTGTACACCTTGAAATACGTTTTGTATTCAGCGTTGTGTCGTTGTAATTTTTCGACAAACTAAAACATGACGAATGAAATTAATTCGAAAATGTGCAGTTTATAATTATTTTTTCTTTATTATTATAACTCCTGAAAGAGATGGAGAAACACCTATATTTGAAGATTTTATTATTTATTTTCGTACTAAATATACTCAAGGTTCCATCAGTTGGACTTGTAAATTTGGCTGCGGAACGATTTTTATGTTAACCGTACTTTAGAAACGTATTGCGAAAAAAATTATTAAAACCTTCAAGAAAATTAAAAAAAAAAAAAGAGAAGCATCCTTTTTTACGAAATTAAACTTGAAAAATTTTCCTAAGAAAATTCAGTAGTTTACAATATTTCTTTTATTAAATTCTAATTGCTGTAATATTTGAATTAATTAATTTGTTAAGACAAATTTATTAATATGTATATTTTAAGTCTATTATTAAATTAGAGAAAAGAAATTAAATTGAAAAGAAAATCTACAAACTATTACCACATTAAAATATTGACAAGAAAATTTTCCCAGCGTAAAATTGAAACTATGAGGTATATCAGATGATTACAAAACGATATCAATCACATATTTCAGTGAAAAACAGCATTATTATTAATAAGATGAAAGATATACTTTGCGAAATTAAGTTCGCATATAATTTTGAAATATTGGATATGAGATATAGCCTATGTGTTTCGATATTTCAATTCTTTTAATTTCCTGGTTACCATCTGAAATTACAAAATTTTGTTATTATGAAAAATATTTATACGCATTTTACATTTACAGGTATGTAAACATGTCACAATAGACACTTTTTTTTTTAGATTTGTATGTACTACGGTAGTGTAACAAAAGGCTATTTTTATTTTATCACTACTTTTGTAACACCTAGAAATAACCATCGCAGAAAGGTCTCAAGGCACTAGGTGTGTACATGTTCCTGGTCGTTTCTTAACTCGATTTGTATTTGACCCAAAAGATTTTTCGGACTTAAATAGGTATTCACATTGGCGATATACATTCCCGATATTATATAGAATTTTAGTAAAATCGATTTCATCATAATGCAGAACGAAATGGTTATACAGTAAAATTAGCCTGGCGATTGAGTTTCCATGTTTTTTTTTTTTTGTTCAGATTTTATATAAAATATGAATTCATCGATTTGAAAAATATTTACGTTATCGAATCCCAGCTTCCTTCTAAATTAACGAAAAATGTGCAAGCATGAAATAAGGTTATTCAAAAATATTTAAACATTATTAGTTTTGGTTTTGTTTTTCTTAGAAATATTTTATTATGTCATATTGTAGATTTATTAATTCCCATTTGTACTCTAGAGTATCACAAAATTGGCTATTCGCCGATTTTAAGTTTTTATATGTTTTACTTAAGTTTTCCTTCTTGTCGAAAAACTTCATTAGGATTTCTTGAATGAAAATCAATGCAAACTTCATTTCCGCTAAAAAGAAATCTTTTCTTCTGTATCCAACTGTAAAATGTTCGCATGTATTTAATATGATTGAAAACGCTACAGGGTCGATTTAGAAGAACAATAATCTAAATTCATAAATCACGTGTTAATGTTTGTTAATAAATAAAACCCGAGTTTTGCTTTATGCGTTTTTCATCAACGCAAATGGACTTCTTACAATCAAATCTTCGGCAATCTAAAAATAAAAAAAATTATGTATGTGATTCTCGCACGGGTTTTTCATTGTTTTCAACTAATTTATGGTAAATTAAATAAAAGAACACTATGAGAAATATTAAGACGATATGACCTTTAGATTAAGACAAAATTTTTACGTAATTTTGCATTTTATTTGAGAACTAAGTAACGAAAAAAAAAAGAAAAGACAATTTGGGCCAAACTTATCATGACTATATTTTTAATTTTAAAGCTTTTGTTTTAAAAATCTGAATTGTATCTGATGAAAAATAAAAGTTTTTTTTCCATTCAAATTTCATTTTAAAAAATATTGCATTTTCTATGAATAAAAAAATTTGAAATTTTTGTAAAAATTTTCATTAAGTTATTTCGGAGTTTTTATTTCAATGAAATTAATGGCAATTAACCTGAATAATAAAATAAAAATTCTTATCTGTTTTTTTTCTGTCTTACTAATATTGTAGTAAAGTATTTTATTTTAAATTTTTCTTATAAAATATTGTAAAATTGTTATTATTTATTTATTTTTTGTTTGTTTAAAACATTTTACAAATTAAGATTATTATTGATTAATATCTAAGAATATAATTCACAGATAACTTTAATATTATACTATTGTTGATATTTTCTATCTTGGATATTTATTTATTTTAATTAATGAAATTAATTCGGAATGAATCAGTTTTTTGATCGGATTTCTTGAAGTTTTTGAACGTTTCGCTTTTATTTTCCATTTATTTTGTACAATAATTGTTAACATATATACACATATATATATATATAATAAAATATATTAATTTTAATATAATAATTAGATGCTGTCATTATTTACAATGTACAGAATATATAAACGTTTGTCATGTCGTATCGGTGGTGATCCAATTTACAAATTAATTTCTCTAATAATAATGTTGATATTGATGATCATATTGTCCATCATAGTTGTTGTTATCATAATATTGTCCATCGTATGAATCACTGTAGTCATAATGAATTGGTGCAGGTGCTGCATAATGGTGAGCCTTTGATACGACTATATGAAAATAATTGATTTGAATATACATTACATTATAGAATTGCTTATTTCTTCGTATTTTTATTTATAGATTTTTTTTTAAAATAATTAATTAAATTACACGGTTACGTCTTAATTCATTGATTTCATTAATTAATTTTATTTTGAATATAATTAATAGAATTAAAAATGATTTCACACGGCCGACCTTTAAATACAATTAACTCCAAAAAACAAATTGAATTTATAAAGTTCGAATCATAAATTAGACAAGCGCGAAATTATCTAATATTGTATCTTAATTTTGGCATTTATATGAAAAAAAAAAAAAATGAAAAGGTCTAAAATAATGCATTCGTGACGTTCAGATGTTTCACATATAATATACTTTTTTTTTTTGTATTGAATAATAATTAAATGCAAATTAATGATCATTTTATCAAGAAACTATTTCAAAGTCACCGGACATGATCTTTCGGAGGGCATACAAAAAACACTGTCAACTTGTTGAAGTTTTCCCACATAAACCATTTTTATATGTCATGTGTTACAGAATTTACAAAAATTTATAATATAATATTAGATAGTTACTTTCATCCTGTATTTTTTTAAAGTTCAACGGATGTTAAATAAAAAATTTCGATCAATAAAACACGATCATATTAAAGATCATGTGTCAATTGTGTGAATTGTAAAATTTATTTAAAACAAAAGACTTAAGCGACAAACTTGTTTTTTTTTTGCTTTTTAAGAAAGTCGTTCGATTTGTGGTAATTTTAATAAAAAATTGAAAGTTTATACTATTTAAGAATTAAACCGCATTTGAATAGAATATTATTGATCAATGTTAAATGGAAGCAATGTTCAATATAATTAGCAAATTAGGCCAATATTTATTTATTTGTTTTTTTTTTTGATTAGTTTAATATTAATTGGCATTGGGTTCTTTTCTATTACGTTTCATTCAAGAAATTACTTGTTTTTTCTTTTTGTGATTAGCAGAAGACAATACATTTGTTGTTAAGTAATACAATAATTAAAAAACAAGAATTGTGGGAGGTGTTAATAAATGGGTGGTGTATTTAAAAATTATGCATTATAATCTGGAGTTTTTTCTTTAATATTTTTATGTAATATTACTGTTTTAGATACAATGTCTATTGTGTCTATTATGTCTAATGAATCAACGTAATGTGAATTATGATTTCATATATTATATTCTAATGTGGGAAAAAATTTGCTAATAAAGTATAGCTTAATTGTGCTTGTTATTCGTTTAGAAAGAGAAAAGAAAAATTCAGTTTTGAATAAAATATGAACAGTGGTAAAATATTTTTGTTACTAAAACAAAAAAAAAAAAACACTTCTAAATTTTATAAAACATTTTTAAACCGAAAATTTAATTAAATATTAAGTTAAATTAAGAAATAATACCGAAATGAATTTAATTAGATGGAATTTTATATGTTAAGCGGAAATATTACTTTTAATTAGAATTTTATGCGTGAAAGTAAGTTTTCCTTTTCTTTGAAAATTATTCACGCACACTTTATATTATTGATGATGTTTTCTCATGTTTTTCTTGTAATTTAGATTTTAACTTGAAACACGAAACTTATAACAGTTTCGAATGAATATAAGTTAAATTAATAAAAACATGTCTCATTTTCTACTAAGTAAATTCCGATGAAAAATTTTCAGGATATTTATACAAAAACCGAAGATTTTTAATAAAAATTTTCTACTTACCATATGGAGATGGTGATGCAACAACAGCTGGAACAATATGTTTAACAGGAACGACAGTATTATGTATTATTGGTTTAGCAACAACAGCATGAGCATGAACAGTTGGTGCACTTTTTGAAACAACAGCATTAAAACCATGAATAGGATCAGCGGTATAATCAACAGTACGTACTGAACCATCAGGTTCGACCAGAGAATATTGTCCTTTAAATATGAATTAAAATCATTGGATCAATTTAAATCCACTTTATCGAAATTCCCATTCACATACCTTTTACGACATCTCCATCTCTTGTTTCATGTTGTGATTTAACATCTCCTGTTGTATGATCAGCTACTCCATAATTGAAAGCATATTTTGGATGGTCCTATAATAAATATATATAATTGTAATTCTTCGTATTTTATTAATCCCATATAAGAAGCACTCACATAATAATCAACTGAATATCCTGAAGCATATCCTGGTCGTGCTAAAACACTGCAACCGAATAAGGCAAGAGTTAAAATTACAATTGAACAAATTTTTGATACCATTTTTCCAATTATATATAATTTTTTATGTTAAATTAATTAATTTTTTCACACTTGGATTTTATAGGACGAACAAAAAATTTTCAGATTTAATGTTATCGTTTCAAAAGCAATCGGAATACTGTGATGATTCTAAGACAATGTTCCGATTAAATACTCTTGTTCAAATTGTTTGTTTTCGGTGTATTTACAATGAAAACAAAATGAAAAATATGTTGCCCCCCACAAAAAAGTATCTTTGAATGAAATAATGTTTGTGGGAAAATGCATTGGTGGTGAGGAGGCGCTTTAAGATTTCACAGAAAATCGGTTTGTACTATGACAATTTTAGTAAAAGAAAATACATTTATTACAAATATGAATCGTCGTATATCAAATACAAATAATCAAAAAGGTCACAAGAACTGTTTTAATTTTTTAAACACATAAATCGTGGACTATTTTATATACATTACACATTTTGGTTAATTACAGATATTTTGGTCAAATTCAAATTACAAATTACTACCGGAACTGTGACTCTCACCTTTTTTCTTCATATTTAGAGGAAAAACTTAGACATTTTGGAAGAAAAAATGATGTCTCAGAAAAAGACATGAATATTACCAAATCTTTATATAAAATTTATTGTTTCAACTCATCAAGGCTGTTGAATTGTCATGGACTATATACATACATAAAATCATAAATTATTATGAAAGAATTATTGTATTCGAAGGACGACGATTTTTTCGTATAAAAAATGTTCTGAGATATCTTCAAATATCCATCGGAATTGCAGCATCTAAGGAAAGGCACTAATTTCTTACGAGTACATTATAAATTATTACACTTTAATATTTATGAGGTGAGCATATATTGAGATAAACTTCATTACAATATGACCTGAAACATTGTTTTATTGTGTAGAAATAAGCAAAATTCGTTGTATGAATTTTACTTCTCGGTTCTTTGATTAATTTTAATTGTGATTTTATTTCTAGACGATTTTAATTGAGATTTGTTTAAATTTAATTATGCGATGAGCTCGTTTTTTTTATGTTTGGTTTTTCTTTCAAATTGTAGTTTTATGTTTTATTCAAATTTCTGCATTATAAACTTTTTGTTTTTCTTCTATATTTCTTATGTAATTGTTTATTACTTTGAATTTACAAACTTGGTTGTTGACTGAACAACGATAATTTCATCCTAACGAAATATCGATGTAATAAGCTTCATAAAAAAAAAGAAAATTTGTTTATTAGAATAAATTAAATTAGTTAGAATTAATGAGGTTACGTTTTTGTATCGAAGTTTTGCGAGAAATTATGTGTAAAAATAAAAGACTTCAGCGAGTCAAGTCTAGATTTAAAAACTTAACTTTTAATTTGAATACTATTATGTTAGCAATTTTGTTCCCATGATGTTTCAACAGTTTTAAGGCAAGTTATAAATGTATGGAGCATAATTTATATTTACGGGTAATAACACGTGTTATTAAGGAAGTCTAGGGTGAAATAATAAGGGAGTATGTTAGTCACTTTAAATTAAATATATCATAACTAAATTTGTACTTGTTTATTACTGTTGGCATACAAAATTGTTTAAAAACTTTATAAAACCTAACGGAAGCATTGATATCCATAGTAATTCGTGCGTAAGAACATAGTAGTTCCTAAAGGTAAATACACACTAAGCACTAAGTAGAACAGCAAATATTTTACGACCATTTTGGTTAATGACACGTCAATTTTGGTCGCTATCTCGACCTAAAATATTTCCATCTATATAATATGGTAGAGTAGTATTTTTGGGTGTTATTCTGGATTAAGTTAAATAAAAAAATTTTGGGCCAATAATTGACACTCGTTTCGTTAGTGGTTCAGTTTTTGGTACTGATATGATAAAATTTTAATTCTTTGGATGAAAATTCCATTTTAATTAATTTACGTTTATTGCGTGCATGTAGAACACAACGTCATTCTGAGGTCTTGAATTGGCTTTAAAGTCGTTTTCTATATGGTTTTTAAACGTTTTTTGAACGGCAAATCTGCTAAATTCAAATTGGTTTTAGACAATATATTTTCATATAATTGACTGCAATTCTGACGTATTTTTGGGCTCACTTCATCCCTGATCTATTATCGAGAGTAATTCCAAAGGAATCAAAATATTTGTTGGTTGGAAGTACATCTCTCAATTCATTTCATACGCTTTATGCTAGCATGGATTGCGAACGATGAAACATTTGGATCGAAATATTGAATTGTTTTACAAAGGACTGAAAACTGTTTAGTACTTTCGCCATTATTAGCGATAACAATTGATTATTAGTATTGCCCAAGTTAGTGTATGCATTTTTATTGATACTCACGGTTAAAAATGGGACGTTTTCACCTTTTGGTTCGTTATTATTTGGCTAGTTAATGATTTTCAAATACACAAGAAATGCTAGGAAAAAGTTGGATAGTAAATTATTTTTAAAGAATTTCTAACACAGTATCCATCGGTAATGAGAAATAATAATAAAAATTATTAAAATTGATTTCGAAAAATGTATCTAATATTAATACTATTAAAATTCCAATCATAAAATTTAATTTGTATCAAAATAGTGTAAAAAATAAATAAATTTATTTAGTAATAAAAAATAAAAATGATTCATTCCCAGAACAATAGTTTTAAGATTATTTTACTAATCACCTTAAAGAAAACTACTCCAAAAAAAAAAAAAAAAAATTTGCATCTCACAGCCTTATCTTTGTTATACTTGATTAAATTACAATGACAATGTTTTCCGACGAAAGCCTTCATGGGAAATATTCATTCAAATTTTTGTAAATAAAATTTTCAACAACATAAAAAACATTGCAAAAACAAAAAAAATACAGAAGAAAATGGAACTCACATCATTTTGTTAGAAAACGAGTGGCAAAATTGTCTGCAAAAATTTTTATTTCATAATTTTTTTTCTTCAAATAAATTCTATGGAAATAAGTATTTCGTTTGTTTATAATTAAGAAAAAATAAATGATTTCTAAGTCACGGGTTTTGTGAGAAAAACCAAAAGAAACGTAACATGTGAAGAAAAGAAAAAAAATGCGTATAGTAATATCCTTCGCTAATTTGAGGGTCGTAATGTTCATGAAAATTCTAAAAATGTGCGTGGTCCCCAACGGTTTTAGCCTATATTGATTAACAATTATCAATTGAACTAATTAGGAAGGCCTAATACACCCAAAAACTAATTTATTATAAACCATGAACTTATCTTTCGAACAGAAACTTAAAATCGATTAATTTGTAACATGAACACGGATTTATTGCTAATCAAATAAATTAATCAAATTTGATCGTGGTACTGTTCAGTCGATTTAAGTTAGATTAATAGTAAACCAAATATTTTTGCTGAGTTTATTTGTCATGTAACTTTTATTTCAAGTTTTCAACTTCCGTCGATATTTAAAATGCGATTTTTATGAGATATCTTTCCTTTCTGTGCGACCTTTCTGATATTTGTAATTGATTTTTCAGTTTTAAGTTCATTAGTTTTTTTTTTTTTTTTTAAGAATATAAATATTATCTTAAACAATTTAATATAATCTTATAAAATTTTATAAGTAAATCTCAATTTCAAGGGAATTCTTATAATAACCCTTTGGAATTTACAATGCCATACGCATTTTGTTGAAATTTAGTGACAAATTGAATTTAAATAAAAGATAATAAATAATTTTTAATTTTAGTAAATTGTCATTTGTAAAAATTGTATTACACTTAAAACCTTCTCAAACTGAAAGGGTTTTTCATGTTCAATAATGTTCAACAAAAATTGCCAAACATTATAACATATTTGTTGCGCAGTAGATCCTGTTCTCTTAGAAATATTTTATTCAATTGATTAGAATTTGAAGTTTAGACACGAGATATTGCCATAGAAAACTTTTTCAACGTCCTTCATTGTTAAGTTACATGCATAAATTTATTTATTTTCATATTAAATCGATGTTAGCTAAGTTTTCGATATAAATTTAATATCGGGTTTTTCAATAAGGGCACTACAAATATTTTTTTAAATAAATCAAAAACCACTTGAGATGTCAATGAATTTTTTATTTCATGTTAAAGCATATTCTATGCCATTATGTATGGAATTCAATTTCCTTCCCATGACCACCACGGGCACGTTTGCTAAAGTCCAGTCGTTGAACCCAATTTTCGACCACTTTTTCGGATAAATAGGCTAATATTGCAGCAATTTCGCGTTCAATTTTTGCTCTGAGCTCTTCTAACGTCCTCGGCTTATTGGTACACACCAATAATTTCACGGGACCCCAAGGAAAATAGTCAAGAGGCGTCGAATCGCATGAACGAGGTGGCTAATTGACGGGTCCATTTCTGGAAATAACACTCTCACCAAACTTACTTTTCAATAAATCGATTGTAACGTTCGCTGTGTGGCAAGTGGTACCGTCCTGTTGAAACCACATATTATCCAAGTCATATCACGCAATTCATTTCAAAAATAATCAGTTAGCGTAGTTTGATAGCGATTTGCATTAACTGTAACGTGGCGGTTTTCAGCATCAATGAAAAAATATGGCCCAATGAAACCTCCAGCATGTCATCCACACAACACAGTTATTTTTTGGGGTTACAATGGTGTCTCTTGAAGAATATGTGGGTTGCAGCCTTCCCCATAACGCATATTTTGCATATTGGACAGGTTGCTGATGTCATCCATAAAGTGGTCGTAATGCTCTTACAGTTGCGACGACCCACTCAGAATTTTGGTAATAAATTTGAATAATTTGTAAACGTTGTTCAAGTGTGTACTGCTCCATGATGAAATGGCAACTATTCACGAGCATAAATGTCAAAAGAACAAAAAAAGATACTGCGTTGCTCATCGTCCCAATTGGAAAACATTTAGCGTCCCATTTTAAAAACCCTTTATAAGAAGACGCTAATAAGACACAGCAAAATTATCTTACCATCGCATTCATATTTTTTAACCAACAAGACCCTATATTTAAACAATTTTAAGTTGAAAATAATTCTTTAATTTAAAATCTTATCCGAAAATAAAGAAATTTAAAAATGCATATTTTAAAAATAAAACAGAAACCCAATTTTCCGCATTTAACTTTTCTCATTAAATTAGTTATGTAGGGAAATATGTTGATGATATTGCTTTCATTTTTTTCTCGTTTATTAAGACGAAATTTTGTAGAATATTTATAAATACCTGAAAAGTATCTTACTTTCTAATGAAATTTTAATCGATTGAATGAAATATATTATTAAAATTAAATTATAATAAAATTTTAAAACGCCTTTTCCAAAAATTTGAACCAATTAATTCATATTGGGAAACTGTAACAATTTAAGTACAGAATCTTTGCAATATTTTAAAATGATTTGTACTGGAGATCAAATACAATATTAATGCTGCATTATTATTTTCTCTATACGAAAACTGATAGAAGATGATTCATGTAGTACATACTTAAAAGATTTGATTTTCGAGTTCAATAAGTAGAGAGAAACTCATAAACTTGTCACACTGTAATTTTCATTTTTCTTCAGTGTGTATAAATTAAATTTTAAGATCAAATTCCATAATGACTAATTTGTAATTTTAATGACCACTAATTAATATTTTATAGCAACCAACAAATGAAATTCATTGAAATATGTCAATATTTCCATAATGTATTTTTTGCAACAAACTAATTAGTAACTATAACCTTATTTTGGAATTTAGTTTGAGCATAAAATTTGTAATGAAGTTCTTGTTCAACGTATTAATGAATTTTCATTAATTTTTATAAAGAAAACATGATTTCCGGATAAAATAAAATTTTATTAAAATGAGTATTTGTAACAATTAAAAATATCTTTTTTAATTTAATGTGTTCTTGTAATAAAAAAAAATAATAAAAAAAAACAATTTCTTGGAGGCCAAAATATAAAACAAATGTTTTCACACAAATATTTAATTTCGTAATTGGAACAAAATATCAGATATCAAAAATCATGAAGGTTAAACAATTATGAAATAGAAATAATGATAATGACTTTATACCTATTTACGTGTATTTTGTGTTAACTGATGATCTGAGAACAACTAAAATATTTTTCTCTTTCTAGAATTAGAATATCATATAAGATTATAAACCGCAATAATTATTGGCTCAAGAAAGGAATTTGAACTATAAAAACCTATTTAATTTGATTTAGGATTTTATAGTTTCTAAACCTTCGATATTAACGACGACTAGTATTAAGATTTTAAATTAATTGAAGAACAATTTTCCATTTTTAATTTATTCTAAGTAACTATTGTCGAATTTTCTGTAGCATTTTTGTGGTAAATGCCACATGAAATTTCTTTTAACATTTCTTCTGTCGTCATCTGACCTTCAGTTTACTAAATTAAGAAATCACTAGCCAGAAATTTAAAGAAAATAATTGAAATATTGCATTTTATTCGTTAATACATATATTGAGGTTAACCAAGTTCAGTATTCACAAAAAAAATATGATTATATAACATGAAAGAAATTTGCCATCGGAATTTAACATGAAATATTTAGATCACTTGTTTCATTGTCTCCAAATAAATTCCTGTTCATAATTTTATATAACTATGTATATTTTTCTTAAATTCATTGGTTTCGGTCATGCTTTGACAATTGTTATTACATAACAGACCAAGATCGGACCATATAAAGTAATGGCATATTGCAATTATTGTTATTATTATTATTAGTGCTACAGATTTCGATGAAAAGAAAATACATGAATTACCATCTTGCCACCCTCAAAACATTATTGTATTATTGTTATCCGTGCTTGGTGCCCACATCTTTATTTTGAGTTGGATATTTATAGGTGTAGCACCTAATTTCATTATTGCATAAATTTGTTCGTTTCTTTTCATTTCATTGCAATCACTACAATTGAATATACATTTTTTTATGCTATATGAGTCTTGTTTAAAATTGATCCACATAAGTTCAAGACATGGTCAACGGTCACGATTGGTTTTATTACGGTTTGCCAGATAATTATTTCAAAATCGTAGTGCAAATATTTGTGGTCGATTATCTTCTTAGAAGACATAATTTTTGCGTTAAAAGAAAATTATCACATTTCGATACATTTAAGAATCCAAAAAATGTTTTTGCAAAAAAAAAAATCGTTTATAAATTTGAAAAATATATTATGCATATTTTTAGGCGATAGTAAAAACAATCTTTTCAACTATTGTCTCAAAGATCGCTCATATTAATATTTATAACTTTTTATTAATTAAAATTTTATAAATATTGTGTTATAAGATAAATAATTAAAGCTGATAAAAATAAACTCAATACAAATTTTCGAATAAAAGTTTTTCAATTTTGAATAAATTATCAGAAAAAATAATATCGAATTTAAAATACATTCATCTATTTGATTAATGAAGTATAAAATCAGTAACATGTAAAATGAGAGCATGATTTTCTATTCGTAACAACTTGGGCACCAAATAACACAAAGTAATGACCACTCAAAGAAGTGTTTGCTATTGTGTAATAATATCCAATTTATCAATCAAATAATGCGAGTATGAAATTTAATAGGAGTTACTTCATATTGTACAATTAGTATTGAGTGTTATGACAACTTTAATTATTTAAACAGATTGTTACTGAAAAGGTAAACATAACCCACAAATATATACTCGAGTTTCAGAAATTAATTAAGAGGATAATGGTAATATTATTGAGCTTTAAAATTTCTATTTTAATTAACTACATTCATTCTAAGAAGTAATTCTGTCTAGAATTATAAAATTATATACTGATTAAATTAATCCATTTTTATTAAACAATTCAATTAATTGTTTTTTTCCGGTAATTATCTGCTAGTCTTGTATTAATTAATTAATTTATGTCACAAATATTTCCGTTAAGATCAAAATTATTTTACGTGTTCATAAGTAAGACATAGTATAATTCAGTTTCAATGAATTTGTATTCATTCAATCAGCAACAATTAATATGAAATGTTGCAATTTCTATAACACCGTTGATCTGGGCGTTCATTGATTGAAGTGACCTAAGAATTATTAAAATACAACCGGTTTTTTTGTCATTATATACATTTTATTTATTTAATTTACTATATTTATTTATAGTATAAATACTTTTACATATAAAAAAAAATTATGATATAAAATAGTTTAGAATTCGTTGGCATTGACAATGATAAAATCGACACTAATGATATGAAAATGAGAAATAAATGATTTATATAAAAGACAGGATGTGATTTTACACAAATTAAATCTAAAATTTGCCATTTGAATTAAGAGTGATTTCTTTTTAGAGGATAATAAAATGAGTATTCACAGGTGGAAGTTAGTAAAAGGTAAAATCATTTCAATAATTAGTCACAGGAAAATTGTTCAGACATAAAAAAAAGATCTAAAGAAATTTGAATGAAGTTAAATTCAAATGGCAATTTTTCTTATGATAATATACATAGTGTCGGCAATCTGGGTGCGTATCCTTTTTCTATATTGTGATCGTTTACCAATGTGCAACATGTCCATGGGCAGCGTGCGATTCATAACCATAAGCATGTGGACCAGCAATGATACCAGCATGTGGGCCAGCAATGATACCACCATGATGTGGACCAGCAATGATACCAGCATGGGAACCAGCAATAATACCAGCATGTGGAGCTGCAATACTTGAGTATGAAACAGCTGGTGCAGCATGGTGACCACCCCAAATAGCTGGACCAACACCATGATGAGAAACTACGGCATGATGAGAAACTGGAGCGACATGATGGGCAACAACAGCTGGAGCATGAGCTATAACGGCTGGAGCGGCATGATGGGCAACAGCATGGTGGGCAACAGCATGTACAGATGGTCCACTTTTTGAGACGACTGCATTGAATCCATTATGATCATCAGCGGTATAATCAACAGTACGGACTGAACCATCAGGTTCAACTAAAGAATATTGTCCTTTTACAACATCACCATCACGTACTTCATGTTGAGATTTGACATCACCGGTAAGACCATCAGCAACACCATAATTGTAAGAATATTTTGGATATGCCTGGAAAATTAGAATTACACGATTATTATTTTATACTTCCCACTGTAGAATGGCCTTGTCATTTTAATGCATTGTACTTTATTTATATAAAATTAATTAATCCGTTCGATTTATTTAATGTTAAAAAAAAAAAAATGAATCGTTCGCAATATAACATAATAGTGGTCAACCGTGTAATTATATTACTGCCGTTGTCGATAATGAACGATCATTAAATAGCATTGTAACGCTTGAGGTGATTTGCAAATATGACCGCAAAAATTACATGCAACAAGAACATAGAATTTCTGTTGTTCGTCCAGATCAAGTTTTTGGTCTTAATTTTCTGCAATATGAGTACTTATGTGATTCTTATGATTCTCATGAAATCAAAAGTGATTCAATTGTAACGCTAGGTTTTTCAGAATGATTGAAATCGGTTACGAAAGTATTTACAAGAGTATTTTTTTTTATTTTTAAAACAAGGACATTTTTTCACCACATCCGTAATTATTGTCAATTTTAAAAGTCTTAAAAATAATAATAAATAAATAATAAATTGGTTTCTTTTGAAAAATATTTCAAAATATTAAAATAAGAATTAATTTTCGATTGTAAATAGGTTTCTAAGATTTATATCGAAAAAAAACCAATTGAAATTTTACATTCGAATTTCTTCCAAAACTTTTAAATCTGATCAAAATACATAATTTCATATAATTCCATAAAATATAGTTCTTGTTCAGGACTCAAAAAAAAATTATCTGATACATTTTCTATAAATTGCATAACTTTCTATGGACACCGTTAATTATGATTTCCGCATAGTTTTCATGCAAACTAAAAGATCACATTGGTTTCGATAATAATTTGTACCCAACAGCCATAATGTTAGTTAATGTATAATATTTCCTTATAAGACTATACATTAACTAAAATGTACCGAAAAGATTGATAATTATTTCTGTTGTTCATGACGATATTATGAACCTACTCGACCGTTACAATTATTGTAAAATGAAATTTTAATATAGTGCCCGAAAAAAACCAAGTTATTTTGTAGTACATTTAATTCCACCCATATTGATCTGTACTTACATGATAATCAACATGATCGTGTCCAGCAGCATAAACAGCATGATGACCTAATGGAAGTACTGATGCGGCAGCAACACCCAAAACAGCAAGGCATACAATTGACTATTTTGTAATAAGTATAAAAATAAGGTATAGTATAGTTTAAATTTGCAAAAATTATAAGATAAATAATACACTAGACATCACTAATGATGTGTTTTTTTTTTTAGTTTTGTTTTTAAGAAGTACTCACTTTAACGAAAGCCATTATTTTTTTGTTGATATTAAATTATTTTGTGATTATTTTATAAACGACTGATTGAATTACTGTAAGTAACAACCACTTCGAGAGACTTGGTTTAACTGATAACTAGAACCAAGAAGGAAACCCTCTTATATACTAGACTCCACCCGATCTGAAGTTATGGGCACAAAAGTATTTTGTTTGTTGTTGTTTGTTTGTTGTACTATTATTGAAAATTGTATATCACGGTAAAGTACACACATGTATATTAGAGTATAATAATTGTATTTTCAATCCAAATGTGAAAAGGTGAATTAAGTATATTATATGCGAGTACCTACATAAAAAAAAAAATAGTAATATAATTTATAACAGTATACATTTATGATATTATTAGTGTTCAGCATTAATACTAATACTATTGAATTTGTTTGTAAAAATTTTAATAATAATAAAAATTAAGAAATAAAAATGATATATATTTAAATTATAAGAGATCTTATACTATATATAGTATATATTAGTAGAGTTTGTCGATTTCTACCAGCAGATTGCATTGGTCCAAGGTTGACCGATACAAAATATTTTTTTTTATTTATTTGTTACAATAACAAAACATATCTAACGTCTCTTTACCTATAAGTTTTCCTCATTATTTATCTATTTTCCTTAGTTTTTGTTTCTTAAATTATAGAGTTTGGAGTAGAACAGATTAGATTTTATTATTTTACACATAGAAGTCTCAAAACAGGATATTAGAGGATTGAAGCATGCAGATCTTTCCTAATTTCTTAGATCCCAGATAAACCTCGTATGTCGATTTAGTGTACGAAGTCTAATTACAAAATTGATCATAGTTACCATATACGCGAGACCGCACTTTTATCAAAGATATTATGTTAGCACACAGATCAAAGAAATGGGAGATAAATACAATATTTAAGTGCAGCTACATATTGTAATAGAGTAGCATATTACATATTTGTTTGTTATGCAATTTTTACAGAATTCAATGAACCATTTAATATAATGGAGACCTTTTTTTTTAAATTTTGTGTTTCTTTTGCCTCTTGTATGAAAGAATTCTTATTTTTGAAGTAAAGTTTAACAAATAGTTAAAATGATCGTAAATTTAAATTAATTTAACAAAATAAAATTTTGATATTTCTCGTTGTTTTAAAATTTACGGTGATTCTGTTGTTTTTCTTTTTTCTGTTTTATTAAGCAATTATATTATTAAGGAAATTATAATTATATTTTTTTAATTGCCATAATGTTGAGTTCAAGGAGATTGCTTTATTTTATTTTGTCGTTTAACTGAATGAGTGTATATTTAGTAAAAAAAAAAAAAAATTCAAATTCTTTTCCGATGATTAATAATATCTGCAATTCCAATATCATGATACTACACCAGGATGTCTTTTCTGAAAATTTTTTTAGTGTTATTATCTCTAAAATTTCATAAATACGGGTTGTAATAAGCATAGTATAGCATAGCATAGTATTGTCTTGAAAGACTGAAATATAACAATATTGTACATTTGAAATAAAACTAGATTATAAAACCAAAAAAATAATTTAAAATTATTAAATTAGTGAGGAGAACAACGTTCAACTGAACTGGTTTTATATCATTGGTCATGGCGTTGCAGAAATATATATCGTATTTTTGAAATATGCCACCTGACCCAAAGTTGTCAAAGTTGTCCTTCAGGAACTAATATCATAAGACTCTATATCAGTTCATGAAATTTAAGTATAACTGGATTGGTCAGAACTTGAGGGAAGTGCCATACCAAAACGTGATGAGTGATGAAGAGGATATGGTGATCTCCGGATTTTAGTCACTTGAAAAATAATCAAGTAACTATAAAATCAACACTTAACGTAAATATTATTTGATTTGGCGATTGTTACCATATTTTCTTAAAGAAGATGAAACTTTTCTTTTGAACGAAAATCTTCTAAGATTTTTTCCGCTAATATCGTCAAACAACAAAAATAGAATTACAGATTACTGCATCTCGTAAGTCTGAAAAAGTTTGGAATGCGTTTTTAGAATGTTGACTTAAAAATTCAGAAAAAAATCCGCTGGAGATGTTATGTTGTTGGCATCATGCTTCCAAAAGCGGGGAGCGAAATGATATTGCAGATACAAAGAATCCTAAGAAAACGCGTAATATTTTGTCAGTTCAGTTTTCGCTAATAGTAATTTTAAATCAGTTTCAAGATTTAATTTAACTGAAATACTAGTCTGCAGGCAAAGAAAAATAAATACATGAAGAACCGAGACCTGGATTTGAACCAGAGCCTCATCAGCTTCTAGAAACGAAGTCTTTAACCGACTTGACCATTCAACACGGTAGTTATTAATCTATTCATTTGCCTTTTTTCGTAAATTCTAAATATTATATTATTCAAACAATACAACAGTTATTCTATAAAACCTTTCAACTCTCAATGCCCATTTATTTGTACTCTAATTTTTTAACTCTACAACTCTGTCTCGACTATTAACATAAAAATAACTTGTTTTATCTTCTCCGAAAGATTTGTTGAGCATCGTCCAGATATTTGTTATTTAACAGGTTTTCTGGAGATATATCAATGCTTAATTGAATTTTCGGGAAATTTATCCCTAAAGGAACAAGTGTGATCAATTAACTAAAAATTAATTGACCATACTAGTCTCTCTGGGATAAATTTCCTAAAATTTCAGTTAGTTAGAATTGAAAATTCAATGGTATTTAGTATCTATTTAATATATTACTAAAATCGTGATTATATTATGTGATAATCAGCACTTTCTCCCTTAGGGTATATGCTTCAGGAAATCATTTATAAATTGTAAAGTTTTATTTTTTTCAGAACCTACACCTTTTTTTATAACCTTCAAATTTTTTTATTTATTAATTTATTAAGTAATGTGACATTTTTATCTTGAGGTTATCGTTCGATACTATAAAATTTTGTATAAAATTTATTATGCATTAAGAACGGTCTAACTAAGTGTCAACAAGAAATCGTATAGCAATAAAAGCCTAGTAAAAATAGTATCAAAAATTTGTAACAAAATATACAAGTATGACAAAAATTTCAATATAATTGAGCAACACTTTTGTATATACTGATTTCCAGGTAATATTTATAAGATAATGCATTTTTGTAAGTAGGAATATAATATATTATATTTGATTGTTATTTGTAAGCCACAATATCAATTCCACAGGCTATGATTTTTGAAAAGATTACAAATATTATTTCAATAATTCTGCACTTGACACGCATTTTCTGATGGTTTTCTTGAAAAAAAATGCGACCACAATTTCAGTTTTGAGAATATTGTGCAATCCCAAAAATCGAAGCGAATATAAAAGTTCCTCGAAAATATTTTAACCCAAACGTGATGAAATTTTGACTATTTCAAATACAAATTTTAACACCACATAGTTTTTAAATTCGGTTATTAAGGGATCCATAAGAGATTATTTTGACTCGATTATTGATTAACAATTTTGATAAAATTAAGTAAATTTATCGGAGACAGTAGAAAATACAAGATTTTGGAAATTATGTAATAAGGGCTAAGAGTTAATATTAGTATTTTTTTATTATTAATCTATCATAATTTCTTTATAAACTAAATAAATTTGTATACGAATAAAAATTATTTATTTCCGTATTAAATTGCTTCGAGGCTTTAGCCTAAGAAAAGTTTCCTTTAAGAATATTTCTAATTTGAATTCATGATTTATTTGAGTTTCGTACTACATAATTAAAAACTAAACATAAAAAATAATATTGCCTTTATACTAATTTTAGGTCCGGTAATAAAAAGAGATAGGTAGAGTCTTTCCCGTGCGGAAATCTAAAAAAATAAAATTTCTAGCGATCAAATCAATTGTTCATAATTGCCTTGAAAAGACTAAAACTGGTATAGTACGACATTGCAGAATATATATCCTGGGGAATAACCCGGAGCAACGCCTGGCGAATTTTGACAATTCATTGAAATTACTATTATAGAAATGAGTAATTTTTTTTTTACAATTGATATTGATTTTAATAATTTGTTAATATTGCCTTGGGAAATTTTAAAGTGTCATCGAATGTTTCCATTGTAAATTAATCAATAATGGAAATAATTAGAAAACTGTTTTACATGTAAACTGTAACGCCTTTGATTCCTAATTCATATTTTCAACAAAAAAAAGAAAAAATAAAGAAAAATTTCAATGGCCTAAATTTCCATAGCCTCGCTTAAAATAACCTTATCGAATAATAAATATGTCTTCCTTCGTTTTGTTCCAATAATTATTAAACATTTATAAAATTCTTTTGCAGTTTATTAAATTTCTAAATTACTTAATATTTGTGAAACTTTAAACTGCAATATTTCGATATATATAGTATTGGGTGGTTGGAAAGTAAGTACATAATTATAATTTATTTAGAATGCGCTTTAAGTATAGTATATTAATTAGTAACATGCTAGACGAAAAAATTTATCGATTAGAAAGCAAAGTAATTTCTAATCCAGACTTATTTTAGCCAAATTGGGGAAAATTAACGGAAATAATTAATACCATAAGGACATACATATTTATTTTGCCTTATCACAACTCCAGAATATTCAATAGAAATTACCATCTGTGGGCGATCTCTAATTGCAGTTCAAATAGTTTTATGCTCAATTTAATTACTTTCTGCGCACCCTATACATATGTAATTAATTCGCATATAATTTTTATTATAACTTATATTACAAAATAATCGATCGCCAGTTTAAATATTGCTCGTATTACATGATTTTTGCGAAATATTTTTATTTTTATCATATCGTGAATAGTTTGTGTTCAATGACGCACTAAACTCAAACAATCAACGTTCGTATAATTTATGGAGTCCAATGGACCAATTCCTCGAAAAATATTATCTTTCTTTCAAGTCCAATTCAAATAATGCAGAAAATTGCAATTTGTAGTGAAAAATTGCATTCATTTTCTAGATATCTATATCCTATGGTAGTATAGCAATAGGTTATATTAGTTTTGTCACTCCATTTGTCACCATTGAAATTATTATCTGGGAACAGTCTCAATGTACTAGACATCATATCAGCCAGCCCATCTATTCATTGAGGAAACTCAATGGAGAACAAAGATTGGAAGATAAAATCAGCATGATCAGAAAACTTTTTCTTGTGCCTTTTTTCTTTGAGTTTGCATTTAATATGTACAAGCGCTCGTGTTGAATTTACTAAAATCAATTAGTTTTATGGCCATTCCTTTCTTGTAGTCAATCCAATCGGTTTCTTAACTACGAGTTCCAATTCTGCCATAGGGTATCAAAATTTCGGCTAGAGACCGATTTTTAGTTTTTATATGTTTTCTTGTGTTTTTTAATGATAAAATTAATATTGATTTCGTATATATTGTATTTTATGATAAATATTCGATAAATAGCTTATGCTCGTGCTTGTTGCTTTGTGAACAATTTATTGTAGGATTTACGAATATAACAATCATCTTGTCGTCTTGTTAAAATTTAGAAAGTCTTCTAAGAATCATGGTTTCTTGCATGCTTAACAACAGTAATTTTCAATATTTAACCAACTTTAGAAAATTATAAGTACATATTTATATTTTATGATTAATTAAAATTATGTTAATAAATTTTTGTTTTCGTTTTTAATTGTATTGGTGGAGTGATTTTTACACAACCTTGTCAATGTCGCGTTTTAGTATTATTACAATTTTTACATAGAATTAAATTTAATATTGGTCAGATTGTTTCTTTATCGTTTTTTTTTTTATTAATTTTTTTGGGTGGGTTTTTAATTCTTACTATACAACGTGAACGAGAAGAAAACCCACAACGTAAAGTTAAATTTTTTTTTTTGTTAAATAGAATTTATTGTAATAAGTGAAGTGTTAAATTTTTGGTCAGCTGTCCTTCAACTAGATGGCAAATTAATTATTCTTTAATCATTCAATTGTTATCGAAAACAATTTTTAATATCGACATTTTGACTGGATACACTAGTTTTATTCTTATTTAAGTAATTGTATAAGATTTTGGATGTATCAATTTCAAGGCTTGAAATGAAAAAGTGTTTTATTTTGTTTCTATAAATTGATTAAAATATGAATGAATGCTTTTCGGTATCCGGATTTATAGTTTTTTATCTTTTGAATCAAATGGATTAGAAAAAAATAAGTGTGTAAAAACGTCATAGAAACCGACTTTTTAAAAATTTAACTAAAAACCCATTAAATAGTAATTAGTTTCCATTAATATCATGGGAAAATTTATATTTACTTCCTACTACAGTTTTTATATCATAAAATTGTATACCTCAAAGATTTTTTTTTATTGGACTTAACTTCGGCCTATACTAAAGCCTGCATGTAGAAGAACTTTATGCTACTAACTGCTGAACACTTTATTTTTAAAATTTACATAAAAGAAAATCAAATATACTATTAAAATATAAATACTAGTTCAAATTACCTAATTACTTGTTACTTTCTGATTTATTGTAAATGGCAGAATAAATAAATAAATAACAAGCTAAGATTAGTAATTTAGTATATTTTAAACTTGAAGGTAAAAAAATTATGTACAAAAATTTAATTAACAATAATTGTGAAATCATGGAACTCGTGAATCAGAGTAACTAGATCAACTAACTACTTAGTATACAAAAATAATTAGTTGAGTCTTTAAACCAGAGAAAAAAAGGTGTGGATCAATAATGAATCTAAATCTCAGCCTCGACATAATTTAAACAAAAAAAAAAATTACAAGTTTTAGAGAATAAGTGTTCAATAACGGAAGAAGTTTATAATTGAATTATAGTTGTGGCACCTGCTGAGAGAGGAAAACTATAAAACTTGTCCTATGCCTTCATCAAAATTATGTAATTTACCAAAAAATAACCAACAAAAAAAGTGATGCTTTTAAAACCGATATGCCATATACCAGCATCCGTGATCAGCAAGATCAATGCAGAGTTCATGATCAGTTGAACTTGATATTATTATTAATTTATAAAATGCTGTAAGTTTTGAGAAAACAACACAAACAAACAAAAATTCGTGTTATAAATACGAGAGCTTTACAATTAAAAGCTTTTTATACCGCAACATTTTTTTTTCCAATATAAATATATAGCGTGCTATTTATGATAAAACAAAAACAAATGGCGAACGTAATACCAGTTCCTAAAAAAACGGAAAATAATTATAAGAAAAGTTTAATGAAATTTTACCGTGTCGTGTTGTATAAGAACAACCTTGACTATGAGGTGTGGTTATAATGCCAATAAACAGTCGGTTCTTGTAAGTTCCGGACATGATAATCTCCTCACCTCAATAAGGTCGCGATCAATATCATAAATGTACATATATGAAAATGTAATTGTTTGTTATTGCTCAATTATTACTATATCAAGAACATTAGAGAACTAATTGTTCATGAAATCAATGAAAGTGAATTCTGATTTTATTTTGCCAATAAATATTAATTATTTATAACATAAGATGATAATTGTTGGTTTATATTGCTATATGAGATCAACAGAGATCAATTATATTGTATTAGTTTGATTCATTTTATAGATTTCATTCACGATTTTTTATTACAATAGAAATTCTTGGGCGTTGTTTTACGATGTAATTGTATACTTTTTATTAAAACAAAATATAATTCTTTGTCACATTTTTGGTCCGACATTATGGCGCTAAAATATAAATTTCATAATATTGTAAACATGTTCGAATTTTAAGAATTACACAATGCTTTTACTCTAAATATTTGTGAAGTCGATCTAATTTTAGATTCAGAAAATGTTCACCTACGGAAAACATATTTCTTAAAAGACAACTCAGAGTTTTGTCACAAAAGTCTTGAACATTTATTGCCACGAAAACCATATTTAGATTTACAAACTCATTTAAACATTTCAAACATTTTAATCGATTAAGATCATTAAACTGGGAATAAAAAAGAAAATATTAATTAATTAAAAGTTTTAACACCTTTTTTCCCAATTAAACGTTTTATTCTATACAAAAAATAATATTAATTAATAATTAAATCAATAAAAAATTAATACTATATAGTAAAACGAGAGATTTTATTCATTCAACAAATTTCATTCATAATAAAAATACATCCTTTTTCTATTAATTTTAAATGTTATTAATTAAGTTGAGGCCAAATTCGTTTACTTTCAAAATAATTAATATAAAGCCAAAAGTTTAAAAGAAATAATTTCACTTGGCAAATATAAAAATGCCTAGAAAATTTTTATACCTTCTCCTAAAGGTATGCAAGACAATTATTTCCAATTAGTTTAATGATTTTACAAGTATGCAACTTTATTTTCAGATGAATCATTTCATTTAAAAATGTCTTGAATAGAGTTTAATTAACGGTTTTTATTCTCGAAATATTTTGTATAGATTATAATTTGATATGAATTTTTGTGAAGTTGTAATAAGATTTGTTAATTTCATAATTATTATTGTATAACACAAAGTGTTAAGACTTTGTGACATCGTTAAAAAACAATTTCATTCAAATAAATATAATGTTTACTTCCTATTTAATTTCTTCTTATTTTTTCTTTTGTTTGATTACAAAATACTAATTATGCTTATATCCTATACTCTAATTTTCCATATAACTCTTTTTTTTATCATATTCGTTTCTTACAAAATTGAACTAATGTAATATTTTTAAAATAAGCATAAAAAAAAATTGTTATACCAGTTGTTAAATCAACTTTCATTAATAAACAACAAAAAATTGTCTTTTAATTTCATTGTTAAGAAAAATGAGAAATTTAAACAAGTATTATTATTATCTCGTAAAAATTCCGAGTTTTATGAAATAAACATAATAATCTCATCTTCAAATGATTACCGTTTAATTAAGAAAACAATTTCTTTTATGGAGCATGAATAATGTCCAAGCCTTATGCAATACAATATGTTAAGAGATTTCTAAAAATGTTTCCTAATATTTTATTAAAAGAACAAAAATTCATAAATGTCGAGAAATTTAAGACTAATAAAAATGGTATCCATATTAGAAGGATTCCAAATTTCAGGTGATTTCAGAAAATTAGTTGACAGATTTGCTGGAAAACTCTTTCTTTTACGACATTTCATTAAATTTTATACAAAATAAAATAAATGATGCTATTCAAAATCTGTAAAAATTTAATAGCGAAAGTTTATCTTTTGATAAGCGACAATTTATACACAATATTGCTGTTATTTACGCTGATTTATATAGTTTTTGTTTCTGCGATTTGCACACTGATGTTGTTAGATTTCTTTCAAATGGAAACTTGTTTTTCAGTTTCACTTTTCACGTTACAAGTTCAATGTTGAAAAATACGTGTACGCGCATAGTAACTATTGGAAAATATGAATATAGGATGCATAAAGTCTGGAATAATTCAATTTTTCCTCGTAGTTTTTAAAATATTACTAAATTTAGATGATTCGATTTGTAATGAGATTTAATACCATCGTTTAGTCGCTTATGCTAAAACTTTGTTTCTTTTAGAATATATAAATTCAGAACCAAAATAGTTACTGGACACAATTTGATTAATTTTTCTTAGCTTTCATGCATTTCTATGTTCAAAGACCATGCCAAATTCAAATTTAAAAACCACTTTCGCTATTTCTATATAGTGATCACATGTTTACTTTCTCATTATACTTCTTAGTTGATTTGTAAATAATTTTTCAGATGAAAAAAGTAAGTTTTAGTTTTTTTTCTGACCGTTTTCCAAAGATTTATTGCAAAGTTAAAACTCCTTTTAATGCTTTTTTAATTCGAATTATTTTATTTTCAATAAATAAATAAATTTTTATTGGAATTCAGTCAAATGTCGATTTAATGAATAGATTTAATTTATTTTGAAAAACTACTTGGATATATTTAATAATTTTTTATTATTATTTATTTAAATTTCATGATTTTCATGGTAAAATTCATAAATTTCTAATAAAGCAAACAAATATTTTTTACTACTATTTTTAGCTGAACAGGTTGCTAGTTTTCTATAAAATAATACTCGTTGATTCTTTTGAGATGGACTCGTGGTCCTCAAAGAATTGTTTACTTTTGTTATCAAATTCACATTTTATTTCAAACTTCAAAGTGTTGAACGGTGATCTTCCTTATTATTCATTAAAGTTTAAATGTTAGATGGCAAGGTGTTAATTATGCAATTTTTAAAATAAGAAAATATGAAAATTTTGTAATAAATCAATTTGTATATAAATTTAAAGAAAAACGAAAAATTTATAGAATTATATCATTTTATTTTTATTAAAAATATATCATACATTCATTAAGTATTATTTAAAATAAAAATGTAGCTATTTAATTATAAAAGTAGAAGCAATTTATACAATTTTAATAACTTTCAATTTCAAAAATAAAAGTTATATAGGATTTTCAAGAGTTGTTACTTATTTACAAACAAAAAATATTAGGTTTCTTAAGAAAGAATCTTGTCAAGACCTCAAAAAGCAATTCTAAAACGATTTCATTGAAGAAAATAAATGAATAATTATGAAACGGAACTAAAGTAATGAAAAATATGAAATTTAATTTCTAAAAATAAAATCCGAAAATATGATTAAAGGAACATTTGTGTGAAATGAATAAAAAAACAAAAATTATGATATCACAGAATAAAAATGAGCAAACTGATATCGAATTAAGAATATTTTTAAGGTCCCTGTTTTTTTGTTGTTGTTCGTTAAAGAAAGAGTAGGAAATGTTATTTTTTTTTTAAAAGTAGTAGTTTTCTTTTTTGGTTTAAAGCACTTAAAAATTTAACAAAACATATTTTTAAACATTTAAGCAATACTATCGAATGTTAATTTCATTTTTTAGGGTGAAAAATTATGACAGAACATAAAAATACTGGTAACAAGTAATATACACGCCACAAAAAATAAAATTCCTAATAATGTCCTCCGGAATGTCCACCAGAGTGTACTGGAGCAGTTTTATGGACGACAGCATTGAAACCATTATGTTTGTCAGCAGTATAATCAACAGTACGAATTGAACCGTCTGGTTCAACTAATGAGTATTGTCCTGAATTTTAAAATAATAAATTAACATATATTTGTATAGTAGAAAACAAAGGATCAATCTTACCCTTAACTACATCACCATCGCGTGTTTCGTGTTGAGATTTAACATCACCAGTGTGGAAATCATTAACTCCATATTTGAAAGCATATTTTGGTGCAGCCTTAAAATATTCTATGTCAAAAAAGAAAATCCCACGAAAAATATTTTTTAGGACTTACATAATAATCAACATGTTCATCTTCATAATGTCCATGTTCTTCACCGCCACCACCTCCTAATGATACTCTAGCTACTTGATGTCCATAATCTTCTTGACCGCCATCATATCCACCATCATAACCACCATCGTATCCACCATGTTCTCCTCCAGAAATTTCTTGTCCACCTTCATAACCACCATAATGATGATCATATCCTGGATAGGCGAATGCCATACAAACAGCTGATGCAGCAATGATTAAGAACTGATTTTAAATAAATAAATAATAAATTTAGTATATTTTTAATAAGATTGGAATTATTTTTTCGTCTGGTGATTTTAAAGTCATTAATCATTTTCATTACATGATTGTGGATATGATCATTAAAGTGACCATCATTGTATGGAATCCATTTTCATGTTGTGAAGATCAATTTTCGCTGTTGATTTTATTATGATTCAAAGATCGTGGAGCAAAAAAAAAGAAAAAAGAAAATTCGATCTATATTATCGCAATACCATTAACTGAAGTGAAATCGGTATTTATTTAGTTATCGTGGTTTATTTTTCTAGCTTCGATTTTTTCATCGGTTTTTAATAAATAATTATAATTAATATTCGTGCAGAAATTTTTAATAGATCGAAGAACATAAATCTGAGTAAGTTTGACGAAGACTCTTAAAGTTAAGTAGTCATTTATTTTTTGTATAAAAATAAGACTAAGTAAATTATTAAAATTTTAAATTGGCAAAGTCATTTATTCTATAATTTAAAAATGGGTTGAAACTGAAATTTATTTATCTTTGTTTGATACAAACTAATTGTCAGGTATTAATAATTATGATTTCATTAATTTGAGTTAAACTCAATTTAATTAATCATCAAAAAGAGATCAAAACTATTTAAAATTTTCTTTTTTTCTCTATTTTGATTATAAATAGTAATAATAAATTTCACTAATAATAATCTTTTATTTACAAATAATTAAAAACTCGTTTTTAATTATTTAGAATCATTTAATTTTCAAACCAAATTTTTTCGAGAAATCGAATTAACTCGCTTGAATAATGAGAAAATTTAGAATTGTTCAAAGCTCTTCAAACCATATTTTATCATAAATCCAATAACCAGGATATATAAAAATCGATATTTCCGGTTAAACCACATAACTAAAATCGCAATAATTAAAATTTTCTTCCGTTTACATAATTTTCGTATATAATCCAAGATTGTTTTCGATTTTCCACATTTTCATGTAAATTCCACAAAACAAGATTTTTTTTTTTTAAAATCCCAATATTAAATCCACTTTTTCTTTTTTAATTTATATTTAATCCACTTTAAATGAAATATCTTTAAATCACTTTTTCCTACCTTGAATGCCATTTTTGTAATTTTCTTTTTTTTTAATTTAAAAAATTTTAATTAATTAATAATTTTATTTGTTATAATTTTAAAAATTTTCAAATCTCTTTGGGATAACTTTGGAGGAGTTCTGATTGTTTACTGTACAACTTTCCACACAACTGTGTAATGATGAAGAATTGAAATTTCGCTGCTTTTATATATTTAGGAAGAAAGCAAAATTGTTTTAAAAAATCATTTTTTTCCCAAACATATATTATTGTCTTGTATTAGTTGTTGTTGCTATTATTATTATGATTGCTAATATGTTTTTTTTTTAATATTATTTTATGCAGCTACTTGCAGCTCCACATATAAAAATTTAGTACAATTTCGAATACAACTACAAGATAGTATAAGAAGCCGTAAGAAGAAGAAAAAAAAATAGTGATAGTTTTCAGTGCAATTGTATTAACATCGTGTACTTGAATGGTTTATACTCTCTCCCAAAAAGTGTATAAAAATCTCCCACTAATGTTTAAGGTGCAAAAATAATACTTTCATATCTTTTGAAAAATGAGGATAAAACTTCTTTAAAGTCAAATAGGAGATAATGGGGAGAATATGGATCAGTTTTCTGTTTTTTAATTTTTTTTTTTTTTGGGGGGTTTTCATAAAAGCGGGGAAATAAAATGTACCAAAATATTTCTTTTCGACATTTTTAAATATTAAATAATATACGACCGTCAATTTTTTTTTTCTTTTCATTTGCTTTAAATCTTCAAATGCTTCTTATTGGACTCTGAAATATAATATTTTGTGGTATATATATAAAGAAATTGTCGCATATGTTGGTTAAATTTGGTTTTTCAAAGATGTCGTCAACATTTTGTATAACTAAAATTCCAAAGTCTTTTGTCTCATCGGGTTTTGGTTAATATTACCAAATAAGATTCAGTTAACCAAACTAACAAAGATCCATTGAAACAATTTCAAATAGTGATTATGTAAATGACAGACACTTAATCGGGTCTCGATATAAATTCTTTTTGTTTTTAATTAGTTTTTGGAAAGGTAATCTTGAGTAAAACAGAAAACTGCAGCTTAATCTCATATAAATTTTAACACGATTAAAGTGTGAACAATTTTAATTCAAAGTCGGCAACGAAATTACCACGAAAGGTTGATTGCTGATTTTTTTTTGTTTGCAATTTTAAAACTTAATTTAAATATAGTTTTAAACCAATACGTGATTTAAAAAAAATGCTATAAAACCAAATTTAATTAAAATTTGCGATATAAAGCCACACATTTTTTCTTCGAATTGATTGATTTTCTAACAGCTCATCTTCATAAAAGTAATTTGTATTTATCATTTTACAACCTACTAAATTAGAAATAAATCAATAATTTAAAAAAAAAAGAAATAGAAACATTTAACGATAATTTTTGTATGAAAATTGAATAAATTCGAATTTGAAAATCACTTTTAAGACACGACTATAAAATCTCTTTTTGTGCCACATCAATGCCGATAATAATAATGATGATGAAGACAACGACCAGGAAACCTAAAGTGCGATCATATAGAAATGATTTTCCTTGACAACATTGCATAAATCTACATTTAACTAATGTGAAAAACAATAGAAATTGATGTCCAGGTAAACACAAGTTAATGATGAAAGCCCTCAATAGATTGTTAGTTATTTTATAAGCTATGCGAAATTGTATGAATATAATCTGAATATATGGCTACGAGTAGATCTGAGATGTTTTAGTTTTTCTTCATCTAATTCTATCGATTCAAGACACCATTAACTATGGGACTACGTAATAATAATACCGGCAGCAAAAAAATATCTAAATCTTGTTTTAAATCTTATGCATTTCACATAGTTTTTTTTTCTGTCTTCTTGTTAATATAAATTCCCTTGCGCCCCCACAAGTATATTTGTAAATTATATTACTTATATGGGTATTAAGAGAATTTTTGAGATGTTTTCTTTCGGTCTTGTTTTTTCTTCTTTCGATTGTTAGGTAACTTTTTTGATATATCTTGAAAGTAGAGTATCGTGATAGATACACGCATTCCTTCTAATAAAAATTCAAAATCAAAAAAAAAGAAAAAACTAAAATTACCATATAATATAAAATGAAAGAAATTCAATTTCGATGTGAAAAAGATGCTGAGCAAACATTACTTTAAGATTAAATCTTAAATATAGTGAAACGATCAATTGATCTTGTATATAAATTAAAATCAATCCATTTTTGTATCTATTTTTATTTTGTGAATGGTTTGCAACTTTAAATTACTTTGAACTTAATTTTTAAGATGTTTTTATTTATCTGAGTTTCTTCTTCGACTGATCTTCGATTTTTTTTTTCTTGAATGAATAAATGAAAACTAGGTTATACCCTCATCGGTCTGAAAAACTAAAAACGAAAAAAACTAAATATCTTACATAATATCTCATCAGACCTTTTAAGACCTCAACTGTTCATTTTAAATATTATTGCATGATTTTTTTGTGGTCTTGTCACCAACAAAAAGAGAAGAAATAAAATAAAGAAAAATTGTACTAACTGCAATTTTTATCATGGTAAAAATAGTAAAATAAATGCATGCAAATTTTAATTTCCCTATACCCTATGTTAATGTTTGTGACATTCAAGAACGATACTCTTTCTGCGAGCTAAAAATTTATTAATTCAGAATAAGTGGAATAGTACGAGTATAGCAACTTGATTTAACAACTATAGTTGAAAGTTTATAAATAATTTGAAATAGATTTAACCTGTATGAAAAACTATAGCCTCGTCAAATATATATTATATCCAACGTTTCAAGAAGTGTTCAAAAACTATTCGGAAAACTAATTTCAACACAGAAAATAAAAAATTACGATTTTCAACCAATTAGTTTCAAAAATATTTAAGAATTCAACTAATAAATTAGTAAAGTTATCTAAAAGAAAAGTTAAAAAATCAAGTGAATTTTTTTACAATTAGCTGATATTGCTAAAAGACATTATAGTTAATTTTGATTAGAAATGCTGAGTAATGAATTCATATCTTTTACTAATTTATTAGTGGATTCTCTAATGTTCTTTCATAATTATAAGGATTGTGAGAGTAACATAAAGCAAAGAATCTGAATGACCTGAATAAAAGGCATGTTGTTTAGAAATGAAAAATGCTGAGTTCGTCCTGCTAAAGATATTTGGTTTTTTAAATTTTTCACTTTTTCGGTCTCTCTAATAAGGTATAAAGTTAGTTTATTTATTACAAATTTCTACAATATTACATTTATGGTAAATTAAAATTTAAAATAAAAGACGGAAAAAGGTGGGGAGAAAAAGAAAATTGTTTAATATTCTAATCACATTAGTAGTTTCATTTAATCTTAAAAATTAGTTCAAGTATCTAATTAAATTATTTTTTTGAACTGATGGTACAAATGGTAATTTCAATTAAATCTTTAGATGCTTTACCTAATGTAATATCAACTCATCTTGATTAGATGCTTCATCATGATTTTTAAACTGAAAATTACCAAATTTATTAGTGGTCTTTACCAACATATTAGTTGGTTTAACCGTATGATACATTTGAATATATCTTGTTTATTCCACTTACCACAGGAGTTAAAACGAGAATTCAGAGCCTTTAAAATTGTTTGTACAAAATTTAATTTACATTTTCATTGCTTTGAAATTTAAATGTGTATTTTTCGTATAACTTGGTAAATATACGTATAGAGGAAGTACTTGTACATACTTATTTTTCGATTATTATTTTATTCAATTTTTTTTTTAGTTTTTAAAAATTCGTGTTCTTGATAAAATTTATTCTTAAGCTTTTGTTAAATTGTAAAAATTGATCGCACGACAAAAATCGGGATCTTGAAAACGAAATATGTTGTAATAGAATTGAGTCGCGAAAATAACCAATTTCTTTACCTTTTTCTTCATGTTTCTTAAAAAGAATGATTATGATTTGATTGAATTGATTTTCATGTATTTTTTTAATGTAGTTCTGATAGGGTCAAGTATCTTAATATTTCTTGTTTTTTTTAGCTCAATGCTTTTTTCAGTATTTTTCGCAATATCCTATTTTATTTTGTGAAAAACCGACACATAAATTATGAGAAATCGATTAAAAATGGTGAAATGTGAAGAAAAAACTGATTTGGTTCAGTTTTTGCGAATAAAATTTTTGTTACCTTTCACGAATTATGTAATTTTATATGAATTTTTGTAAATCAAATGTAATTACAAGAGGATTCTTGTGGAATTTTATGTTAACTAAAAATTAATATTGAATATATTTAATTATATAATGTAAATGCGATCCCTTTTTAATAATTGAAAGTTCAATGTATTTATTTCCTTTTATCTGCTGTTTTAATTGTAATTCAGTAACATGATCTACTTTAATTGAATTCTACTCGATTTTCTTTTATATATTTATTGTTGAAGGCGGTAAGAGTTAATGATATTAATTAAGAGAAAAAACATAAGCAAAATTAAAACTAATTTATTAACCAATTAAAAGACGTTGTGAATTCCATATGACTTGTTGTAATCATTACGACAAAAATTTATGATATAGTGATATTTTAGAAAACATAAAATTATCAGAAAGATAAATGAAATATAAGTAAAGTTTCCAGTTTGAAAATGAAGTTTTCTTTATTTAAAGAAAATTTTCACAAATCATTTGAATAAGGAAACCAAATACTTGACTTTGATATGAAATCGAATTTTTTTTTATTTTAGTAATACTAAATATCAAGTATATTGACAAAACAAAAACCGTAATAGCCTGACATATGTCATTAGACTTCAAACTATGGCATTTGATACTCGAGAGACTAAAGTTACCACAAAGATGATGGAAATTATAATACGTTATAAAATTTAGAAAACATGTAGCGAACATCTTCATATAACCTTTATCAATATCTTGAAAAACCTTAAATAAAATATATTTGACATAATATTGGATATAAATTCGTTAAATATCAAGTTTGGTTAAAATTGTATGTAGTTTACCTTGGCATTGGCCAAAACATCTAAACATTGTCATGGTTTACGCCCGCAGGAGATGCAGTAATCATAAATTCAATCAAAACATTTTAATTTTATGTATAAAAATTATAAAAAGTCATTGACTTGAAAATTTTTTGGTAATTTCAACATAAATAAAATACCCTCGAGGTTTCAATCCAATTACAAAAGTTAAAACCGGAAAAATTTATCGCGATTTTTTTACTTTTTTTTTTATTTTCATAATAAATAAATAAATATATTAACTAGAAGAAATTAAAAATTAAAAAAAAAAGTGGTACAGATTTATTAAATCTATTTGAAAATCCAAAATCAAGTTCATCGCTTAAGTCTTTCGTTTAAAAATTTGCTTTATATTAAGTTTTCGGTTCTTAAAACTATTTCAATTAATTTTAAATGATATTTAACAAGTTTCTAATATGTTATTATGGAGTATGAAATTTCTTTACATCTTGCTCAGTTTTCTAGTTAAACATGTTTAATAACTTTCTTATTACCATAAAATTTTGTTGACATTAAACTTTGAGATTATGCCCTTTAAATGATTGCCAATTTAGATAGTAAAATTTTATAATTTGTATTAAAATTTAGTTTATTCTGTATTTTAGACAAAGTAACAACCATATTAATAGAGACATTTCTCGAACTCGATTTTCCGTCTCAATTAGATGAAATCTTGTATTTGAAAAAAAAAAAAAAATTTGAAAGAAAGTGGAAAACTAGTTCTTTATAAAGCATATTTTAAAACATGTTCACTGAATGAATGATTAAAAAATATACATACTTTATTTTGTGTTAATATTTTTTTATGCATAAAATATCAAAGTGGTTAGTAAATTTAGTTGAAACAGCAAGATTAAAAAAAAAAATGTATATATTTATACAGATTTTATGTTAATTTTTCAGTTTTACTTTATTACTGGACATGTATCCGGAGTGTAATATTACATCCGTACTCAATTTGAAACATAAAACTTTTTGAAGTGTTAAACAATAGATTTTCTGTAGCATTTCTTTCATGAACATTAAACATTATTTATAAGAAAAATACTCTTGTTTATTATGACTTGCTAAAGATGTATCTTATTATAATATTATTCGTTAATTTTATTGTTGAGTGAAAACTTTTTCGCAAAAAGCAAAAAAAAAACACAATAATTTTTATGAATTATTTAAAATTTAAATTTATGAAAGTATGAAACTTTGTTTAATGTTTTTTTATTGAAAAATTTTAATTAATATTAGAAAAATTGAAGCATTCCTTTTCAGTATATAAAATCTTTTAAAGAACTTATTTTGTTTTTTCAAATATTCTTTGACGAATTCCTTCTTATTGTAAACTTTCCCAGACATCATTATGTAGAAGTTGAAGGTGTTTTAGTTTAAATAGTTGATAGTTTTTTTAAAACTTAATAATGAGCATTAAAATTAAATGGTTTTACAATTATAATATTTCAAATAACTGCTGTATTGTTTGAATAATATTTAGAACTTATAGAAAAGGCAAATTGAACAGATTATAAGTACAGTGTAGAATAGACGCATCTGTTTAGACCTCGTTTCTAGGAACTGATGACACTCTGCTTCAAATCCAGATCTCAGTTCTTCACAATTTATTTTTTCTTTGCCTGCAAGAATCATCTCATTTCAACATTAGGCTTCAAACCTTCAAACTTTATATACTGAGTATGAGAGATACATTTTTTCCTTCGGGTTATTGGTTACATTAGACAGAAATAAAAGTAGATAGACTCGGAGAAAACTAATTAAAAAGATTGTTTTAGAAATTCTGTTATATTGATAGACTACGTCAAATGAACTAGTTTTGTTTGTACAAAAACAAATGATTAGTTTTCCTTTGGCAGTATATTATGGCATATTTGTTCATTTAACAGACCCAGTTATAATGTTTAAGTCATGAAATAGGACTAGTAAAAGGAAAACTGCAAAATTTTCTGGCGAAATTATTTCAAACTTTACTAGTTCATGTCAGGCTACCAAGTGAATCTTGTTAGGTGGCGTAAATCAGTTGAAAAAACTTTATCTGTCGCCACTTTTAGATCTAGGATGATAAAATTTACCATATTGTACGGTCTTTTTTATGCGGATTTTTTATGCTCTTTTAAAATTATGTAGTTGCAAATTCGGGGTTTCCCGTTGTATATATTGTATACCCATAACACATTGAACCAATAGTATTTTGCGAATGTTTTGTCGGTTTTCATTCATTCATTAATTGAGTCAGCAAAAATATTCTTATATCAAAGACATATCAAAAGTTTAATTGTAATCAGAAGTAGCATAATAACGAGCCGAATGTGCCTAAGATATAAATGTGGTCGTTTAAACTTAGATCTAAATTAGATTATCTAAAAACATTTTCAATCAAATTGAAATGTTAAATAGATTTTCATTATTTCTTTCATAATTTTTTAATTTCTCAAGAATTGAAATACATTTAGTTTTTGCTTTTTAGCAAAATATTTAAAATTACATTTGAAATAATTAACTTGTTAAAACTACAAACAAGAAAGCAAAACCTTTACTAGGTCGTTTAATTCGTTTTTTATTTTCCTAAAATAAATTCAAAGAAAATTGCCTACTATAAAATTGAATTCATTGCTATTTTTTCTTTACTTCTGATTTGCAAAAAAGGTAATAAAATTTTTTGCAAATGGTTAAAAATAATTGAGTTAATCAATTTTTTTTACCAAATATATAATTACAAAATTTGTATGTGAACATTATTAAGACTGCCATAATTTTATTTTGTTGAACTACATTTTTTCTGGTTTCAATATCCAAATTTGAACAGTTCTATTTTGCTGCATTTGTGAATTGCTACAATTATATTTCATACAGCAGAACATGGCTAGTTGACCCAATCGATCTGCCTAAATTTTCCTACATAAAAAATACAATTTAGGAAATCCTCTATTATCGCAACACCGCAAATTAGATCACATTTTCTGAATTCGGACGGGTTATCCAATTACCATGTTTTACTGTACTCACATACGTAATATCCAAGTTTTTACTTTCGTTTCAATTTGAACTGTTGTTTTGTTTTTTATTGCTTTTTCTATACTCTAACATTATTACTTCAATATTTTTAATATAATCTAATATTTAGTGAATGTGAAATTGATAAAAGTCTAACAGAATACTATAATATATATATCGAAATTTATGAGCTTAACAATTAATTTTTCGCGGTCTATTTAGTTAGTCAAGCCTCATCGTTTCTCCACTTCCATCCTCATCGATTCGTCTGACTATTCAAAAACTGAATTCTTGTTATCCGTTCACGCATGCCTGATTAATTACCAATCTAGTAACTAATTAAAAAAAAATCATATTATATATTATATTGTAATATTTTATTGGTTATAAGAAGAAATATTATGGTGATCGTACACTGCGAAAAAAATATAATAGGTATAAACTTAAATGATGGGAACATAGTGCTTAAGTGCAAGAAATATATTAAATTTTGGTTGCAAAAGAAACATGTTTGAATTGCAAATAAAAAAAAATTTTTTTTTTTTTAACTTTTAAATAGATTTTATTAATTTTTATAACTGCTTTATTTTGTCAGAGAGACCGTAAATACTAATGAATGGAAAAAGTACTCAGATGGGCTTCAAACTCTATAGCTATACAGTCGGCTACTACATGCTCCCCAAGTACTCTATCGACTCCTCTTTTTCAAATAATTCAGATTTGTCGCTACATTCAGACTTGCAGTCTAATAACGAATATAGAACAATAGTGTCGATTAAACTGAATTGGTTGAATAACTGAAGACGACTGCTCAGTGAATAGTCTCATACTAGCATCGAGCATGAATGAAAGAATATAGGTTACCCTTTCCCATATTCCAAATTAGTTTTTTCTGCGCAACTACGTCACGCGAGGCATGTTCGTAACGTATAAAAATCACGACTATTCCTTTTAAAGAAAGTCACATGTGATGGCATCATAGTATGAAAATAAAAATTCAAAATGGCCGTCATGCGCAATGCGCCATCTTTATATTTTTTCATTCATTATTTGGCTTTCAAATCACCGTTATTGCCTTGCATTTTTTTATTTGTTCATTTTTTTCAGTCTTTCGTACAATATAATAATAAATCTAGGTGCCGCAACTCAAATATATGTTTAGGATAAAAAAATGTCAGGGCAAGTTTTAAAATGGGTCTGAAAACACTAATATTTCTTACAATATCATATTTGCATAAAATATGTTACCATTGAGGTATTATTAGGAAGAACAAAATATACTTTCAACGGCTATAAAATAATTATACTGAAAAAAATCTATCAGACATTTTCTCTCAGTGTAGGAGAACTTTCTATATACGTAGATATAATAATGAAGAATTGAATTTTTCAGAAATACTAAAAGATTTCAAGACACTACATTTGTCAAATTTTTCTAAAATACTCGTATATATTACATATATGTGAAATTAGTTAGCTAAAATTGTTGATAGTAAAAATTAAAGTTAAATGCTTGAAATCTTACAAGAGATATCATAAAAGAAGTTCAACTCATAACAGCTGAAAATGTCATCGAAAGTTAATATATCTACGAGCGTAAACATACTCGTGGTGTAGATTTGAACATTATTATCTTTCCCTTACAATTATGTTCGATAGCACTTTTAATTAAAATAAAGAAACCATATTTATTCTAAACCATTTGCATTTTATTACAAGAACATCCTTAAGTCTGTTTTATATAACTCTGTACAATGCTTATTAGCGACGGAAGCTGCAGGTTAAAGTTAGGGTTTACACAATGACTGTGGCAGAAGTAGATTGTGATAAAAAAGAAAATCCATAACTTATGTTTGTGATATTATAGAGAATTGATTGATTCTTTCTGTCTTTACTCATTAGCGCAGCCTAGAAGACTATTCCTCAAATTTTACTCACAACATATGTCTGACCAGTCTTATTTATAGAGAATGTAAAAGTTTATGAACTTAAAGTATAGTGCCATGTCTTAAACCAATATTATATTGTATATTAATGCGCTTTTGTAATACATTTCTTATATAATAAATAATAATTATAATAATAAGCTGCCACGTCACTGATTACGTTCAAACGTTATGTTCGTGTACTTGTTCCTTTTCTTAAATTTTTTTTTTTTTGTTTTTTTTGCTTCCAAACTACCTGTTTATGATTTTTTTGACATGTTGTTAGTAACATTTTTTGACATATAATATTGGATTATATGAGAGATGCGGAAGTAAGGGAAAAATGTATATGAAAACAAAAATACTTTGTTTATAAAATGTTGATGAACTAAACAAACTATTTTTTTTTTGTAAGTTTAGAGAAAGGCCCTTTTATCGGTCTTAATTTAAGATTTATCGATTACAATTGAAGTGATGAAATCATTTTTGAACTATCTCACTTCTTCTTATTTTTTATTCCAATTTTTGCTGTTTTTTTTTCGGCGTTAATATACGCAATATTATGTGTGAGATATCATCAATAAATCACGACTTCACGAAATTTTGCTTGCTAAATGAATGAAAAAAATTTAAAATCATTTTCAAATATAAAATTTTGCGGGAAACTTTTTTGACTTTTTCTCAGATCTTTATAAAAATTGTAATTAAATGAAAAAATAATGTGTTTACTCTAAATTAAGTGAAGAAATACAATCAATATACGATCAGCATATAATTAGTGGTATCGAAGAATATTTCTCTACCTTTTCGTGGTTTTATCGCAGCATCTAATTAAATGTTGTTCCAATTAAATTTATTTAATTTTTTTGTAATGACACAATTTGGTTACATTTAAAAATTCCGAGTAGTTTTTAATTATGAAATTGTGTTTGTTTGAATAAAATTTGAAATAATGTTATTATAAAATCAAATAGAAAAATTTCGATTTTTATCATTAAATATTTCTTAAAGTTTTCATATAAGTTTTACTGTAGGCGCATAATATTGGATCCTTTCTAGTGTATTTCTTTTTTATAATCAATGAAATTAATCATTCGATAGCATGAGAAATTATTCAAAATTTAATATAAAAAAAGAAAATTTAGAAAAATTGTAACATAATTTTATAATAATAAATGAAAATAAACACTAAATTTACATTAATTTTGGTTTATTCATTTATTCCATTTAAAAAACTATAATTAGAACTAAAAACTTCCTTAAGAAGCACTTTTTAGTAAATAATTGTGATTTTTCATACAAGCATTTTTTTCACATAAACTCCCCTGTGACGTAAGTGCGCATAAAAAGCCAATTTAAAATATGGGAAGGCGTAATCTGTATATTCTTTCATTAATGATATCTAAATCTGTTCTATTTTTTTGGTTAATTCATGTAAAACCCGATTCAAATATTATAAAGTTTTCTTTCTATGAAACATTTCATAAAATACGCTTTGCCATATGGTGAAAACATTAAAAATCATAAAATATATCAAAAATTTACGATATTTCCTACAACAAATTATACATATGTGCTTTACGAACTTCCAACTAAAGAATTCTTACAAATTCGGATATTTTCATCATTCAGAAAATCTGACAGAGTCCTAAAATTTTCAGGTGTATAATAAAATTATAGCATTGATAAATACGGGAAATTTTAATCAATACAAATGTTGAATATTTAGATACACCAACTTGAATTCAAAATCTAAGCTAAATATTTTCAATCATTTTCCTAATTTAGAAAAATTTGTATCTTCCAAATTCAATTTTAACAACATTTAAACAACATTAACTTATTTAATTATTAATTATGTTTACTTTTTTTTATTTAATTATATTTGATTTAAATTCTTAATGAATTTAGTTTTGAGCGTAAAAATTAATTATAAAGCATTTCAGTAATCCCAGTAATCTTAGTTAATGAGAAAATCAACAGAACATTAATATTAATTAAACAAAAAGATTTCACTTCCTCTTTCAGTTTACAAAAAAAAAAAAATTACAACAAATAAATAATTAATTTTTCAGCTTATATATTTCAAAAATGATAATTTTTTTAACCGAAAATTAATGACGGTAAACCAATCTGAAGATGAGATGAAATTTTTGGAAGCGATTTCATAATTTTTGCACCATTTAACAAATCAAATTAAATTCCAAATAAATATTGTATTTTTTAGCGATAAAGATAATATTACATCTTATTGTCTTCTAAACAATACTTAATAAAAATAATATTTCAAAAAAACATGTTATATGGAAATTGGAAGTAAAACTTTACTAAAAAAAAAAAATAGCGGACATAAGAAATTCGAGTAATGTAAAGAAATCGAATTCTGTTAATTTCCTGACATTTTTAATATCCCACGTACTCGACCATAACCTCCAGGAAGTTCAGTGTTAATGTAGGCACCTTTCTGCAACACTATGAAGCAATATATTTGAAATACGAAATTTAATCTGAATGAAAATCTTTAAAAAAAAAAATACAAAAAAATGTTTCCACTTTTCCTTAAAAACTATTAAAACAGATTCCATTTCGTTGGAAAATTTATTTTTTCAAATTTTTATTCAACTCAAGATTATCTGTGATTGATTATGAAAATAACATTTGATGAATGTTAACTGGAAATGCGGTTTGAACGTCGGTCGGAATATTTACAAACAATTTAATTTAGATATTATATCTTTAGCAAAAAAAAAAATCGAGTGAAAATAAAGTTACACTTCTTTTCATGGCTGATAAGTTACTGGTTTTTGTCATTTGGCTAATTTCCAGAGTGAATTTCTTCTTTTTCTTTTTTATTGGAACAATTTCAAATTGGCACCAAATTAAATTTATTATTACAATCGTTACACCCACTAATTAATAATATCTAAAATTAGATTCAACATGTGACTTGTTTGCTAAAATCTTGCATAAATCTTTCGTTTTGTTCTAATATTGATTGCTGTTTCGAATATTATCGAACCTGTTTTTTTTTTTTTTTTTTGCAATTAATTAAATAAAAGCTAAAGAAATTTATCTAGATATTATTTTAATTTTTCTAGGATATCAAATATTCGATCGACATTTTATATTAAAAAAATTTGAATTTTTAACATTTTTCCGGACGGGGCAAGCATGTATCAATTTCTACTTCCACTTTGCAAATAAGGAAGCCAATTTCAACATGAAATAAAATAAAGATAAAAGTGGACGTGAAAATATAGCTTAAACCGATTCACATAAGACTTTGCGCGTTTTTTTGCCTGTTTTTTTTTTTTTCTTCTTTAAGACATAGCTTTGTATATGTTATCTTTCTTAAAGTTTTTTAACCATTATTTTATCATATTTTTTTTTATTATTGTTACGTTTTGCATTTTACTCTAATTTCTTGGTTGATATATTGTTAAAAGCCACCTGATTTTGTTCGCTATACATTATATATATATATATATACTTTTACTTGAAATTTGAAGTGAAATTGTGAATAAAATTATTTCGTTTTCGTATATTATTATTATTATTAACGTTTATTTGGTGCATTTTACGTAATTTTTAATGATAGACATAAAACTGTAACTATTTTCAGACGTAATAATATACTTAAGTGAAATAATATATTATATTCTTTATTATTTATTTACGGAAAAATAAACAGTGTTTTTTTATTTCTGTTGTAAATAATTTGTATTTCATGCAAAGGTGTTATTATACCCTATGGTAGGTACTACCAGAGGGTATATTAGTTTTGTCACTAAGTGTGTAATACATCGAAATAATTATCGTAGAAATGGTATCATTGTGTAGGGAATCAAAAGTTATATCCATTTATGCATGTCCGTCCGTCCACTAGTGTATAAAATAACTCAAAATAACTCAAAATAAGCAAAAACCAGAGTGACCAGAAAGTTTTCTCGTTTTTTATAGATGGTTTTCGGATTTAATTGGAAAATTTGTGAATCAATTTTGTTTAAATTAATTTTATTGGTTAAATACATAAATAGACGATACCACATCAAATTTCAGTAAAATCGGTCCAAGAATAGTGGAGAAATAAATAATCCTAGAAAAATAAAAGTCTGCTCATAAAGTTTTTTTGATGTAGTTTAGAAATTAATACACCGATTTGAATAAAATTTGCGAATTAGATTCATGCTATCAGGATCTATGTTACCTACAAAGCAAAGTTATAAAGAAAAAACCTTGAAATACTGTTAGTTTTGACAGTTTTTCTGTTCTATTTCTGCCATAGGGCATCAAAAAATCGGCTATAGGCCAATTTTCAATTACTATATGTTTTTTTTTCATTATAATTTTAATTTTAATTATCTGATGTTTTATTTTCGAGTGAAATAAAATTATGAAATTAAGCAAGTATAAGGAATTTTTTAGACATGCCGAATATTGTTTTTAGAAACACAGTGAGGATATGTGTCGCCATTCTCTAGCTGGGTTGTGTTTTTTGATCAAAATTTGTTATTTGTATTTTTTTTTAGCATTTCAGCTAATTTTAGCAAATTATTTGTATTAAATGTATTTATGCTCCAACATACCTTTTGACTTTAACTGAGCACAATCCAAAGGTTTAATCTAACATTTCGAGTGGTTTTAAAGAACATTGTTTAAAGGTTTTCGTTTTAGTACGTTTATTTTAATTTATTTGTGATTCTAACTAAATTTGGTTATTTTAGGATATTTTATAAGGAATCCGACCACCATATAATGCAGCAGATGCGTTCCACTTTGTATGAAACTCGGAATGCATGAAAAATATTAGAGTACATTGCATGTTACAGGAATTCGTGCGTTTTAGAAAACTCATAAAACATGGAGATACGTTCCTCAATATAAAAAATTTAAAAGAAAAAATTGTTAACCTTTATGGCAAAAGATTGTTTGTAATTTGCTACAAAAAAGAAAAGGTATATAAGTTTTTAGTTTATATAATAGTTTGTTGCTACGCACTAAATTTATTTCTAGTAAAAAGCTACTAGATCCAAGCTAGTTCAAAATATTGTTTTTTTTTGCTTATTTCCTCAAATTTTAGGAATAAATCCAAATTTTATAGAATTTCTAAAACATTTTAGAAAAAAAACAAATAAAAATTGTAATTAAAATTTTTCTGAACCTAGTTAAAAGAGTATATTTTTAATTTTATGTATTTATTATGTTGCGCCAGTATAACCTGCCACGATCTAGTAGGGTTTCCGCATTTTTACCGCAATAGGTTCGCGTAAATCTTTGGTACTTATAACATTCATGGCTCAGGCATATACTTATGTGCTACAAAATTTGAAATTTATAAGATTTTTAAAAATATATTGAAACTTTTATTATTAAGTAAAGTTTTATTATTTTTTTTTATTAAGAAACATAATTTGAAAATTAGATTTTTATACAAAACTAAAAAAAATTTATTCATTTGTCGTAATTTAAAAAAATTTAATAATTTTCATGAATTATTAATTAATTTCCAAATGTCTTAAGAAAACCTAATAAAATATTTATTTGTTGAATTAAAATATAAAATTCTTGTTTTTTTGCAATATGTTTCATTATTAAACATCTCCCAAGACTAATTCAATTGTTAATGCTTAAATGAACTTCCATAATTAAATATTAAATCAGCTTTTTTTTTTCTCGCGACTATTTCAGTATTTTCTTCATTAATTATATTGTTTTCCTCATCACTAATTAAATTCTTTCAGACACGATAAACTCCAAGGAATTTCACACTTTTGTTGGCATCGTTAAGTAAGTATAGTATATATAAATTTGATTGAATTGAATCGGTTTGAAACACGGCCATTCGAATAGGAAACAAAATCGATGCGAATTTATTTGATTAGAAAGAAATTTTTATATAAACATAAAATATATGTATTTTGAGTTGAAATATCAGAAGAAGAAAAAAAGAAACTACCAAAATCGTAGCTACTGGCTTGAAATTGAATGCGCCAGGTTTTTTAAGTTAAGAAGTTTTCTCAATATGTACAAAAATTTCAGTCTAAACGTTTTGAAAAGAAGTATTACAGAGATTCAAAGTTGCTCTCATTTTACTTGTTACGAGATTCAAGAAATTGTTTTCTTTCGTGATAAAAAAATACCATATTATGAAAGCACATTTATGGTATTTTAACACAATAATTGTACATTCTTATTATATTACTATATACATATACATATATCATTATTTTTCATTTTCGATAGGAATATATAATTTTGTTTTTTTTACTTTCCCGACAAAACGAATGTTTTTAGGTAAAGTATTACATTCGTGCAAAAACCTAACTTTTTTTCTATAAGTGCAAAATTCGTTTCATGAAACATAATTAGCTCCATGTCCGTTCATTCTTCTGTCGGCGTCATTAAATCATTAATAAAATCTAAACGGCTTATACGACAGTTTGTATGTTGTATCTAATATAAGATGATATCATGGTTTTTGAACAAAATTTATATACGGCAACTCTATTTGTCAACACTTTTATTTCTCAAAAAATGATCAAATATTTTAAGTGCCGTAAATAACAAATCACTGGGCTAATTTCAATAAATTCATTCGGTTTATTTATTAGACACTAGCTTAAAACTGATTAGTTTTTGGCACACATTCGAGTATGGCAACACTGCCTAAGAATACATTTTGTCATTCGATACACAACCGAAGCTGCTTGTCCAATTATGAAGAAATTTGCACAGTTTATGTAACATATTAAGGCTCAACTCAGATTTGATTAAGTTTCAATTAAATTCAAATATGGTAACACTAATTTACTAATTTACTAATTTGCTCCGATTTCAATGTAATTTTGACAGTTTAGATGTTTCAACATATGTAAAGCTGATTGAATGTTCCGTTAGAACTTGATTATGGCAACAAATACTTGAGCGAATTCGACGAAAATCACACACCTGAAGTATCTGGACTAAAGGCAGATGTGGTTAAATGTGGTTGCATTGAATTCTGAGGGAAACCGGATGGATGCGAGATGAGAGGAGTGAACTGGGACATTGGAAAAGTTGGAAAGTGGGAAAGCATGGCCGGACGAGCGTATCGGCACAAGAGCTGAACCGGTTTTAAAATGAGACCGCAGTGAGGCATTCAATTACATTGTGGTGAGTAAAGTTCCATAGCGATCAGGCCGGAATAGAGAAAAGTTTAAACTTGCTGTTATGGTTTGCTTTGCTCATTTTTTTATACATTTTCATTAAAAAAAAAAAAAGAATAATCTAATTGGAATTTTATGAAATAAAATAATAGAAAAATAATAATAATTTAATGTTTGTAAACTATTATATATTGAATATAATTTACGTTAGCTTTTTTACAATTTACAAACTGATTTAAACACCCTCGTCAATAAAACTGACATGGAAAATTAGTTACCTTGATTTGGTTAATCAATTTGAGTTTTAAACAAATCTATAGTTATATTTTGCATGTGTACTATGAATATTACAAAATAGGAATTGTTATTAGAAAAGCATCATAGTTCAAATTAGTTAAAAAATGATGTAAACATGTGTATACTTAATAAATTTTGGTTTAAAGAATTTAGTGATTGATTTAAAAACATTTTTAACTAACTAATAATATGAAATCAAGACAAATTTCAAATGCATAGATTAAAAGGCCTATTTGGAACTCATGTCTGATAAGCAGTCACGAAAAATTATGATTAAATTATCACTAAAATTATGACTGCTGTGAAAGTTCGTAGTTTGTCCAACCAAATCATAATTATGTCCTAAAATGCAACTTTAGGACTATTTAAACCGTTATTATTTAAGTTTTTGCAGTTATTTCATAAATGCATACAAAAATTTTCGTAAACTTAGCGAAACATAATTTGGGAAACGAAAATAAGACAAAAATTGTATTACAACTAATTTCATTACTTTCTTTTACTTTTTTATTTTGTTGCATTTTATTTAAGTATTTATTATAGTTTAAGAATTATATGTTATTGTTACCATAACAATTTAATAACAACTTAGTTTAAATTATTTTATAAATCTCCAAAAAAATAAAAAAAAAATAACAAGAAAGAAAATCTTAAATTGAGCGAAAACTCAATAATTAAAAAACCATGATATACATATTTCCATGGAAACATTAAAATGCTGATTTCATCCCCCCAAATTGTTCGGATTAAAGTCTCCTTTCTGGCTAGGTTTACTCCTTTGATTAAATAGCTGGAATCAGATTTTTGAACAAATATTCTTACCTTCTTACTAATTAGTAACAAAAAGCATACAATACATTTCTCACATGGCATAGATTTTCAGTCTATAAACAAGATACATATTTTGCTATTGATGTTTGTAAAAGGGATTTTGTGTGGTAGAAAAATACATGTGGTTAGTCTTTGTACAAACCGTAGTGACAAGATAGATTTCTTTGCACCGCTAGAATAGTTTCAAAGATTTATAGACAAGAAATTCTCTAGGGTTATTCCTTTTGAATTGTAAGATTGTGTAGTTGTGTGAGTGCAAAGCAAATTACAATGAACTGGGAACGTACCTTTAACACACTGTAGATAGGCAAATAGAAAAAACTTTATGAACAAGTTTTAACTGTATTTATTGTGCAAAAATTGCTAGCCTAAGTGACCTATGATTTTCATATTTTCTTTCAAAAATTAGAAATAAAATTCATTTTATAATTTTGATCGTCAGCGACTAAATGTTTGTAACTATATTTTGTTAGTTCTTTTGGAAAACAATTTATTTATTTGATTTAATTTTTGAAGTAATTGGAATTTATTTGTGTACTAATTTAAAACTTCATATTTAAAATTATTTAGAGAAACGCGAAAATTGGTTTATGTTAAAAATGTTTTTAAGAAATTGTAGCTGAGTCCCCAGCAAATGCTCTGAAATTTGTAAAGAACCTTCGCTACGTAATAGTAATATTTCGAAAACAAATATCTCTAATTCACAAGATGATGAAATAGAGTATAAAGATTGCACGATTGAAGAGCAGAATAAAATCTTGGACTGTGATTCAGAAATTCAAGGTGCTCACAGTGGTGAACATATATATATTGGTTTTATGTTTTTAGTTACCAACAATAATAAATTCTGAAAAATTTGGTAGTTATCAAAGAAACCCCGATATATACCGCTTCTGTAGATGAATTAGTATCACTATCATCATCGGAAAAATTATTTAATGAAACATATTGCATGAATAACATACCAAATATTTCTTCAAGAAACACATTTAACGCCAGTGTCAGTACAAGTCTAGAAAGTATTCCTGAAGAAGACGATAAATTCTTCCAACTAACGTCATCATCACAATCAACATCTTTGGCTCGTGATAGATGTGAGCAAGCAATAAGACAGCGAGGAAATGTACGAAAAGAATTGATGAAACGAATATTTTCACATGTCGGTGAGAAAAAACAAGAAAAGAAATATTTTTTTCTTGAACCACCTAAACGAGTTACTGACGATATTATGGAATCATCAACATCTAGTACCATCGACGATATTTCTTCGTATGACAATTATAGTAGGGAGGAAGAAAATATGATTGATAGCTCAACAGAACCAGACCCGGAATTAACAGATAATCAAGAATCTGGAAGTTTTAGTTGGCTAAATCAGTTTTCTAATACACGGGAACAAAAAAATGAAAAATCGAAACATTGCTTTAAAGTAATTTCGGATTCAGAAAATAGCTCACAAAATTATTTTAAACGAGACTTAGTCACGTCAAGCGAAAACTTTCGTGAAGAACGTGTCCCTAACTATCAAAAAAGCGTTGAAACTTTTAAGAAATTTCTCTATGATAAGTTTCCATTTATGTCACCTGATGATATTGACCTTATTATTTCGGAAGCGCCAAACAGCTACGACGACACAGAACTGTTAAATTACAAAACATCTGATTCTCAATTATTGAGAAATGCTGAAATAGTCCCTAAAGCTTCAATCGAAACCAAATTACCAATTAGGTCGTATTACAATGCACCGGTTGACCATTTCATGGAATCAGAACCGCACACCCAACCACATCCAAGTAAGTCAATCGAGCAATTTCATTTCAAGCAAACGAAACCTATTCAATATATTCTACGAAATCCGATTTATTGCCCAATAACGAAGTGTAACGAAGTAAATTTTGTTTCTGATTTTTCGAGGCATATTAAATTCTATCACTCAAAAATTCCAATTGTACGTATGTCACCAGGCCAATGTAAGATTCTTTTTATAGATCCTCCTGTAGATCAATTATTGGGTAATAAATGTCATGCTATGTTTCTGATTACCGACAAAATTCAGAATCTTGGAAGTAAAGAATATAAAGATCTTCTTCTGATTGTTTTGATGTCAAGAAAAATGACTTTCTTGGAAACTTATGGTGGAACAAACGATGAACTTGAAAATCAAATTCAAAAACCAAATCATGACAAAACATATTTAATGATTTGGTTAACAGGAATATGTGTGGAAAATATGGACATACTTGTATTTACTAGTATCACAGTAGTAGAAAATAATGGACCAGGACCTCACTGTCATTTAGTTAATACTGACAAATTGTATTCGATACGGAAAGATCGAGATTGTAAAAGTTTGTATGAAAGTGGTCAAGTTATATTACTCTCTCCATCTCAATGTCGTTCATTGACAGACAATGAACATAATAAGATTGAAATACATGTTATTGTACATTAAATTCCTAATTTAGTATTTAACAATGTTATAAAATATTTAATAAATAAATTAATAAATAATGCAATAAAGAAATAATAAACGAAAATTTCATACTCATTTTCGCAAATAACATTGTTATACCTTTGGTAGAAATGGGACTAAACAACTAGAATATTTCTTTTGCCCAATACCTTTATTGTGCGGCCACATAGGCTTTACGCTTACTGCGCGCGCTTTCGAATATGAGAGCAACGATAAATATACGCGTGTAATTAAATGGAAGTGGCCATATAGCCGAGTTCGTTGGAAGCAGGATACGATAGAGAAAAGAGAAGAATTGAAATTCAATCCTTCGCCTCTTTCGAAAGAGAGGGCCATTTTAGGAGTCGTTAACATACGGACCCCCACACATATTTAATGTATTTCAATAATTAAGAAATCTCCCACGACGGTAGGCACCTTGACGCGGTGTGGGGGCTTAAGTTGTGAGGACCATCCAGCAGGCCCAACCTGCAGGATGGCCCAAACAAAGTACCAAGAACTACCCCCCCCTAAGCCAAAGGTGTTATGCGACCCGTACCCAGTGGACTGGTTGGTAGTCCGGGGGTATACCGACTACCGTAAACGGTGCCTATCTGATACCTGGCGACCTCAGAGAGTATTTAGCCTTACCATGGTATGCAGGGCTCTGGCATGGTGGACCTACTTTCCCGTGCTTTTCGTGGGATATAAATGGAAAAAGAAAAATTTAAAAAAATGAAAAATATGCGGGATGTCACCGCTACACAGGCTTTAGATCGAGTGGAGCAAATCCTCCGCCATGATGATCCTAAGCCTGGAGTATCTAGAAGGGAGCCAGTGGCTAAGGGTGTCCGAAAAGGTACTCCTACAGTCACCAGTACTCCCAAACCAAGCACCTCTAAGTCAGGAGAATTTAAACCTCCTGCGCAAGAGGTACTAAAGACTGTGGGGGCAAAACGGTGCCGCAAGTAGCCGATGCTCCCAGCACTTGGCCAACTAGATGGACTGGACGACCCACTGAGAAGAGGCCTCAGTGGGGCGGGAGTAAGATGGTACCTCCGTTTCTTATCTCAGGGATTATCACCTGAAGAAGCTAGGAAGAAAACGGATGAGAGAAAGGTTGATAACCAACCAACCATCGTCCAGAAAAGAGGAAGAGGAGAATCCTCCTCTAACTTAATTCTGGATAGTAGAGTTGCCAAAATGGCAAAACAGAAAAGGCCCTGCAGGGACGAGTAGTGAAGGAGCGAGAGCAATCCCAGGCTCCAGCTACGCCGGCGTCGTTAAAGCCGTGAGGATAGCAGTCCTTCCGGCCAATTATCCTCATGAAAGCCTTATCACAGAGGAACTTACGACCCTGGAGGAGGCAATCATTGAGGAAGTATCACAGGGGTGGCAGATTAAACTCCGGTTTGAAGGTATTCACTTCAAACCGGGTATGCTGCTCATAGACTGTGAGAACAGTGACACAGCTAGTTGGCTTGGGGAAGAACTCCTGAGCTAGCCAGCTGGAAGGATGTAAAACTCAGCACCAGGGTAGGGGATGATATTCCGAGAGCTCATATCGTGATTATCTACCTACCCAGAAGCTCAGGCCAAGAGCCTAATAAAGTAGTGGCACTTCTAGACGCGCAGAATTCCGGGCTGGAAACGAAGGAATGGAAGATTCTCTCCAGCAGGAATGAAGCGAATTGCATGATCCTAAAGATTGCGATATACCAAAAGTCCGTAGACGCTATCATCAAAGGGGGATACACCCTTTGCTATAGATTTGGCAAGGTGGACGTCCGCGGACTTAGAAAGGATAAAGGGAGGGGAGCCGATCCTCCTATCCCAATTGAGAAAGATGCGAAGACGTCGGCTGAGGAGGTACTCACTCCTCCGCTCGACAGGAAGGCGGAGTCGGAGATGGAAGTCGAGGAGGAATTTGACATAACTCCTCTGCATCTCATCCCTCCGGCAAGGGCAATAGTGCCAGAAGAAGAGAGTGCGTTGGTGAAAGGTGCACTTCCACCTCACAACGCAAAGACCTTGCCATAATAGGCAAAGGGGGAAGCACTAGGGTGGCTCAAGTGAATGTCCACCACGCTAAAGCTGCATCTGCAGTGATAGCAAGGGCATTCACAGGACAACAATTTGGGTTGGTGCTTATCCAAGAACCCTGGCTCTTTAGGGGACAGATAAAGGGACTGTCAGGTTGTAGCACAAAAGTAATTTATGATGTAAGGCAGGACAAACCAAGAGCCTGCATTCTCATAAAGAAGAGTATTAATTATATTTTACTTACAGAATATGCGACCAGAGACCCAGTCCCCATTAAAATCTCGGTGGACTTAGGAAACAACAAACAGCGAGAACTCATCGTTGCCTCTGCTTATTTTGAGGGGGATGGAAAGTACCCACCACCAGAAGAAGTTCAGAGACTGGTCAGATACTGTAGGAGGGAACGAACACCCATAATCGTAGAATGTGATGCAAACACTCACAACCGAGTATGGGGAAGCAAAGGTACCAACAAAAGAGGTGAGTGCTTATTAGAATTCCTAATTAAAGACAACTTAGAAATATTTAATGTGGGGAGTACACTCACTTTCACTAACAGGATCCGGGAAGAAGTCCTGGTCATTACTTTCGGGAGTCCAGAGGTTAAAAATGTAGTAAAAAATTGGAGAGTCTCTAGTGAACCCTCAATGTCGGATCACAGTATTATGAGGTTCGATCTTGAGGGGACGAGTGAAAAAGCCATCTCCATAAGAAACCCAAGGAAAACCGATTGGGTAAAATATGACAAATATTTAAAGTGTAATTTAGAACAAGGGAAAGTGAAACAGGTGGCAAAAAATTACCGTCAACTCGAACTTGCAGTAGAAGAACTAAATGGAGCTATAATCAACGCCTATGAAGAGAGCTGCCCTCTAAATGAAAAACAAAATAACGTTGATGTTCCATGGTGGAATAGGACTCTATCAGAATTAAGAAGCAGCGTGAGAAGACTATTTAATACGGCCAAAAGAACAGGTCAGTGGGAGGATTATAAAAGGGAGCTAACCAATTATAACCTCGAAATAAGAGAAGCGAAACGGAATAGCTTTAGGGCATTCTGTGAAAGCATCTCGAACACACCGACCGCGGCGAGACTGCACAAAGCACTGGCTAAGAACATTACCGACATGCAGTGCACGCTGAAATGACCGGATGGCAGTTATACCAAAAGTGAGGAGGAGAGAACTCTTCTCCTTTTAGAAACTCACTTTCCTGGTAGCCATCCAATGACGGAACAAGATAAAAGTGAGAACATCACAAGACCAACCTCGGCTGACTGGAAGCAGGCCTCAATCGTCTGCTCTGAGCAGAGAATAAGCTGGCCTATTGAGGGTTTCTAACCATAGAAATCAGCCGTGGTTGACAAGATTATCCCAGCTTTGTTGCAAAAGGGAAAAGGGAATCTTACCGCACCTAATAAGAATATTTAGAAGCAGCCTAGCTCTCGGCTATATACCGAGAGCATGGAGAAGGGCCAGGGTGGTATTTATGTCAAAGGTGGGTAAAACTGACCACACGCAGCCTAAAGCCCTCAGACCTATTAGCCTAACATCCTTCATGTTAAAAACAATGGAGAAGTTAGTAGAAAACAACATAAGAACTACGGTTCTAAAGAGAATACCTCTGCACCGGAACCAGCATGCATATAGAGTGGGCAGATCTACAGAAACCGCTCTATATGAACTGAAAAATATCATTGAAGAAGCACTAGACTATAAAGAAATAGCTCTATGCGCCTTCTTAGACATCGAAGGTGCTTTCGACAACACCTCGCATGAGGCGGTAAGAAAGGCACTAGAAAGAAGAGAGGTAGATCGCACAACCTCAAAGTGGATGTGCGAGATGCTTAGAACTAGGAGTGCGGAGACCGTGGTGGGAAACAACAACACCACGATCAAAACAACGAGGGGCTGCCCACAGGGAGGGGTATTATCACCTCTTATGTGGAGCCTCGTTGTAGACGAACTCTTAGAAACACTAAGCAGCAAGGGCATAAATTGCCAAGGGTATGCGGACGACATTGTCCTCATAGTAAGAGGCAAATTTGAGGAAACCCTCTGTGATATACTACAAAGGGGTCTGAAACCCATCGCTTATTTGAACAATCGTTGGAATCACCACGTTCCATTCAACATTTGACAACGTTCTTAACGTTTTTGGAATGCAGATTTCAAATGCTAGAGACACTAGGGGAGAAACCACACCAGGGAAAACAGAATACAAGTAAACATTCTGCTTTTATTTCATCGGAAAGGGAAATCACATGTCTATTCTGCAAGAAAGAGCAGCATCGTATAAATGCATGTCAACCTTTTCTTCAACTATCTCCACTAGAACGTCTAGATGCAGCTAAAGAGCTTCAACTTTGCACCAATTGTTTAGGAAGGGGACATTTCCTCAAAAATTGCTCATCCAGAAATTGCTTCAAGTGTCATGCACGACATCACACATTGCTACATATCGAAGCACCGAATGTTGCAAACAAAACTGGTAATTTAGAAAACCTTCCACCAACACAAATTAACACAACTCATGTTGCTCTTCAAAACAGTAATAACTCTGCAGGCTACGTCTTCTTAGGCACAGCCATTGTAAAGATAACGGATGCAAATGGATATCCAATCGAATGTAGAGTAATTCTAGATTCCGGATCTCAATTGAACTTTATATCTGAAAGGCTATACAAAAAGCTAGGAATCGTCGGATGCAATCAACAATTAAATATAAATGGTAAAGGCTACTCACATGTTAAAATACAACGCAGAGCCAACATTTCATTACAATCAAAGGTGAATGCTTATTCAACAAGACTGGAGGTATTTGTGCTACCAGAAATCACTTCATTACAACCTAGCCGTTTCATTAATATCGAATCCTGGCCCATACCTAAGAATATACAACTCGCTGATCCAGATTTCAACAAACCGCGGCACATTGATTTATTAATCGGTGCTGAACTATACTGTGAATTAATGTTTGTCGGCCAAATTAAATTGCACAGAAGTTTACCTACACTACAAAATTCCATGTTCGGATGGATAGTTTTTGGAAAATCAACACAAACGTCAAACACATCGAAGTTATTTTGTGGAATCAGCACCAGCGAGCTAGACAATCAGCTACAGAAATTTTGGACTTTAGAAGAAACGCTAATAGCCAAAAAACAATTATCACATTCAGAACTTTTATGTGTTCAATTCTTCAACAAAACCATATCGAGAAATTAACTTGGACTCTTCATTGTAAAGCACCATTTTCCGAACAACCATCCAAGTTGGGCGAATCGAAACAAACAGCTATACGTCGTTTTTTGAGTCTTGAAAAAAGACTAGCCAAAGATATATCAGTAAAGTTACAATATCAGAATTTTATCCATGAGTTCTTAAATTTGAAACATATGGAAGAAGTTGAACTTAACACAATCTCTATGCCGCACTACTTCCTACCGCATCATTGTGTTTTTAAGCCGGACAGTAGCACTACTAAATTAAGGATGGTGTTTGACGGTTCTTGTAAAACCTAACACGTCACTTAATGACATTTTATATACAGGCCCTACGATACAGGATGATTTATTTAGTATTCTGATAAGATTCAGGCTATTTAAATATGTCTTCACGGCAGACATAGCAAAAATGTATCGCCAAATTTCGGTTGCTCCAGAAGATAGAAACTTTCAACTCATAGTATGGAGAGACAATCCTCAAGACAAACTTAAATATTTTCGGCTTCGTACTGTAACTTACGGCACAACATCTGCACCATATTTAGCAACTCAGTGCCTTGAACGAGATTTCTATGTTGATGATCTAATGACTCAACTCTCTGAAACTATACAAAAAGTTAAAACAAATGAAGGGCATCTACTCGAACTTATACAAAACCAAACATCCATCATCGACTCAACAACAAATATCATCAAAAAGGACGAAGAACATGTAGACAAGCAGTTTTTGGTTATTACCGACTACATAACCGAGCTTTTTTTAGATATTAAAAACATAAGTAACCAACTAAACGACGAAAAGACAGTACAATTGTTTAATTCACTATCAATTCATGCAACACTGATTATAGTCAGCTACCAAGGAATTCAATCTGCCTTAATAGATGTGGTAACAGACACTCATAATGGAAAACTAAATCCCTTACTACTCACCACTGAACAACTTCGGCAACAACTAAATGTAATAAGGGAAAATTTGCCAGCAACTTTAACGATACCTGGACAATTCGATCATCAAGATCTACTAGAATTATATCATTTAATGTCTGCAAGGACCAGAGTAACATCTAAATCCATAATCTTTAGCATAAATATTCCACTTCCAGCTAAGGAAATATATGAAATATTCAAGGTCATTCCCATACCTACAGTTGTGGAAGGGAAACTGATCCTAATAAAACCGACTGCTGAATACATAGTAGTAAACCTTCATCGAGACCAACACTTCTCAATGTCTGACGACGAGCTGTCTGCTTGTATAATTAGTCAAAAACAAAGGTATTTATGCAAACAGAAACATGCTATTCATAACAAAGAAGCAGGACAAGATCAATGTGAACTGAGTCTATTCAACCATCAGCAAACACTTCCTGCTAGCTGTGCAATTGACACCACAGTCCCATCTAAAATTTGGATCCAGTTGCATAATCGAAATCACTGGATATACTGATGATCACGAATACATTTTATACATTGTATGTGGTGCAAGCACACATCGAACAATAGTTAAAGGTGAAGGATTGCTGAAGTTTAATACCAATTGCGTCATCAAACAAGATTCACTCATGATCAGCTCTCATAACTTTCATACGAATGAAATCAGGAACTCATTTCTACCCTCAATGAAAATTACTGCTTTCAACATCGAGAAGCATCTAGAGAACCAAGAAATCAGAATGGGCAGCAACACCTATCTTTCCAAAAACAACACAAAGGAAATTCAAAACTTAAAGGACGCCATAAGAATTATAAAAAATCAAGAAATACTTCCAGAAGACATTGACTCCACGGACATTCATCATTTCTCAATCAGCTATTCCTCCTTATTAATTTCTCTTCTCATAGCATCATATGTTTTGACCATAATTATAAAGAAATGTACCAGAAAACAGCATCCACCTCAACGGCCACCTCGACAAAGGGATTTTCAACTTGACTCTATAAGTATATATTGAAAGGGCAATTTTCAAGGCGGGGGAGAATGTTAAGTTATATCAAATATTTGTTTTTTTTGTCGTAAAAAACCAACAGATATTTCCCAGACTTATTTTGTGCAACGCGTAAATTTTTCTATGATAAAATTCCCACAATAATATTTTTTGCATAAAAAACTCATATTGTTCAAAATAAAATACTCCGATTTCAATTCCATATATCCAAATATCAAATTAAACTTAATAATTTTAAAGATTTTTTTGCATTAAGAGCAAAAGAACTTTTTAGATTCATCAAAGTTTTTCTTTCTAATGATCAAACAAAAAAACTAAAAACTTACTTTATTAAAAAAGGTAACTAGTCTAAAAAAATTTAAAATAATATTTTTATCTACAAGTATTGAGTATGCTAGATTATAAATAAAATTAAAACTAAAAGTGGGTTCTCCACAATACCCCCCTTCCAGTGATAAAGATGCATTAACTTATCGCGAAAGTTATCTTTTCTGAAGTGAAATACTTCTATGGGGGCGTTTAGCAAAAATTATGTCACAATTTTGTGTAACGAAATGTCACATTACAAAATATCTCATTATATGGACGTCGTAGACGATTACAATGTTCGGCATTATTGTGGAGGTTATAATGAGTAATATTTCCGTCACAGGCCAAATAGTTCTATCTGCCACCATATTGGCGCTGTAGTCGATATAAATTTTTGAAATTTTTTTTGAACTTTTTATACACAGGTTGTACATGATTGAAATGTTCGGCAAAGTTGTAGAGGTTTTTATGGCGATTAATTCCGTCAAAGACATAATAGTTCTATCTCCCACCACTTCGGCGCTGTATTCAATAACAATTTGACGAAACATTACATTACAAAATACCTTATTATATGGACGTCCTAGACGATTACAATGTTCGGCAATATCGTGGAAGTTATAATGAGGAATATTTCCGTCGAAGACCAAATAGTTCTACCTGCCACCGTATTGGCGCTGTGGTCGATACAATATTTGGAAAAAATCATGGAACACTAATTTTGTAACGCAGTGTCACGTGTCACATCAGTGTAAGCTGACTAACAATCGCGTCGTTTCTGTGTATATGGCTGGCGCGGAAAGCGGTCAGCGCATCTTATATACATTAACGGGCATTGCCTCTTGCTACGGCTACAATGACTCCGCGTAAGAAACGCTTGCGAGTCGACAATTCTTCTCAATCATAACACGCTGACAATGCTTCCATGCGAACGCCTATGACTATTGCAGAACGAACGCGGGCACGTAAGGCTAGGCAACAACAAGCGGAAACAAAACCAACTCATTGACAAGGCTTCCATGAGTACGGCTATGACTGGTGAAGAACGGATACGGGCATGAAGGGCTAGGCAACTTGCACCGCAAGCGGAACAAAACCAACTCTCTGACAAGGCTTCAACGAGTACGTCTATGACTGGCCAAGAACGGATACGGGCATGTAGGGCTAGGCAACTTGCACCACAAGCGAAACAAAACCAACTCGCTGACAAGGCTTCGATGAGTACGGCTATGACTGGTGCAGAACAGACGCGGGCATGTAGGGCTTGGCAAATGGCTAAACAAACGGAACAAATGCAACTCGCTGAGAAACCATAAAGAAAAGCTTCTATTTCACTTCTACACTTTGGTCAAAAGCACACTTCATTTTTTTTTTTTGATCATTAGAAAGAAAAACTTTGATGAATCTAAAAAGTTCTTTTGATCTTAATGCAAAAAAATCTTTAAAATTAATAAAATATTATTAAATTGCTAGTCTCTCTTCGGCTGTAAATGTTTTCTTCTTTCTTTGGGGCTCTTGTTTAACAATTTCGGATAAGATTTTCTCAATTAAATAATGAAATTGTTTTTCAGTCATTTAAAAGAAATTATTAAAATGATATATTTCATTTGTACGTAATTCTTTGATGAATTTTTCACATGATTGACTCCTTTTCAACCATTCCCGTGTCCAATCCATACGCCTTTTAGTGTGTAGCAAATCAATTGAATTATTATTTGTATTTGTATTTTCATTATTATTTCGTAGAAGATTTATTTTCTTACGATTCCAATCTATTTATCTGTGCCCTATCTCGTTACGACGACAGTTCGACGCCAAAAATTTTTCAAATATCCAACACTTATAACAGTTTACTAGCGAAATTCCCAGCACTTACACAAGAACCAAATTATTCTTCAGCAATAAAACATACCGTCCAACACCATATTATTACCCAGGGTCATTTGCTTTTTCCCAGGCCTCGGAAACTTGATCCGGTAAAATTCAAAGTCGCTAAAAGCGAATTTGAACACATGGTAAAATTAGGTATATGTCGGCCATCTTCCTCTTCTGTTGCTTGTCCCCTGCATTTGGTACCGAAAAAGGATACCAATGACTGGAGGCCCTGTGGGGATTACAGGCAGCTTCCACTTCCACTAATTCAAAATTTAAATTTCAACTTGCAGAAATGCACTATTTTCTCTAAAATCGATTTGATACGAGCTTATCACCAAATCCCAGTAGCAGAAGAGGATATTTTTAAAACAGCCATAACCACACCTTTTAGACTTTTCGAATTCCCAAGAATGCCTTTCGGTTTAAGAAACGCGGCGACAATTTTTCAAAGATTCATGAATATTGTAGTTGACGGTCTAAATTTCGTTTATGTCTATCTAGACGATATTCTGGTAGGCAGCGAAAATGAAGCGAAGCATTTAGAACATCTTGAAAAATTATTTACTCGACTAAATGACTTCTGGATTAATATTAAACTCTCCATATCGGAATTCGGTGTGTCAGAACTAAAATTTTTAAGTCATACGATTTCGGCTAAAGGGATTTTACCATCCGAGGATCGTATCAAAATTATCAAAGAGTTTCTTCAACCAAAACTCTTAAGCAACTTCAACGTTTCATAGGAATGATAACGTATTATCATCGATTTATTCCGAGATTAGCTGATGAATTAGCTCCATTCCACACTCTTGTGGCACAATTAAATTCGTCCAAATCAAAAGAAATTCCCAATTGGACAGATGAATATAAACAGCATTTTTCTTCAATTAAGACCAAACTATCAAAGGCAACACTTTTAGCACATCCAACCAATGAAGGTTTTCTTTCAATTACTGTGGATGCTTCGGCTGTAGCTTTAGGAGCTACTCTGGAACAACACGTACACGACTCTTGGCAACCTTTAGCACATTTTTCCAAAAAAATTTCGAACACTGAATCGCGTTACTCAGCTTTCGACAGAGAGCTCCTCGCGATTTAAGGAGCAAAAGGTCGTACTTGTATAATCTTCACGGAGCACAAACCTCTAACAACGGCGTTAGTTTAAAAGACCGAAAGAAGTCCACGTCAAACGCGCCAAATGGAATACATCGCTCAATTCTGTACCGATATTCGTCATGTTAAAGGTAAATTGAATGTTGTGGCCGATACACTTTCACGTTTATATGATATCTCAACATTAGACATACAAAATTTAGATATCAAATCTTTCAGTGAAGCGCAACAAATAGATACAGAACTCAGTATTATAATAACCAAGAATTTACCGCAAAGCACCATTTCCATTCAGGAAGTAGAAATTCCTTTCACCAATTCGAAATTATGGTGCGAGGTTTCCACTTCTATTCAAAGACCATTCGTACCTAAAATATACAGAAAAATAATTTTCGATAAATTACATAATTTATCCCATCCTGGCATTCGAACTAAAAGAAAAATTATAACATCAAAATATTTTTGGCCACACATGAACACGGAGATCGCCATTTGGGCCGAAAACTGTATAAATTGTCAACAATCCAAGATACACAAGCACACTAAAGTCAGCCCAAACTATTTCGAAGTGCCCAAAGGACGCTTTGAACACATACACCTAGATTTGGTAGGTCCTTTACCATCTTCAGGCGGATGTTCCTACGTATTAACTTTAACAGACCGCTTCACTAGATGGCCTGAAGCTTTTCCCATCCCAAATATTTCAGCGCATACAGTCGCAAACACACTTTTTACTCAGTATATTTCAAGATTTCGCGTACCGCACACTATCACGACAGATCAAGGCACTCAATTTGAATCATAGCTCTTTTCGGAATTAATTCGTTTTTTGGGTGCGCAAAATCCACACTATAACATACCACCCACAAAGCAACGGTATGGTAGAAAGACTCCATAGAACCATCAAAGCTTCTTTAATGGCTCGAGATAACTGCATCTCTTGGAAAATGGAATTACCAATTAATTATATTGTTAGGAATCCGTTCTGCATTCAAAGAAGATTTACGTTGTGCACCGGCATAACTAGTATACGGTCAAAACATCCGTCTTCCTGGAGAATTCTTTACTTCCTCTAATTCCACATTAGATACTTCGCAAATAATCACAGAACTGAGAAAGATTTTGAAAGAATTGAAGCCTACCGAAACTTCAAGTCATTCCAACAAGAAACTTTTCCTTTATCCAGCTCAGAGTAATTCCGACCATATTTTTGTTAAAAGAGAAGGCATGCGGCCGGGTTTATGTCCACCTTATGCTGGGCCATTTAAAGTGATTCGGCGAACCCGAAATCATATTTATATACAAAAATTAAACAAAGTAGTGCCAGTCCACATAAATAGAACAAAACCAGCTCATATCGTGAATATGCCTTTAGAGTTACCCAAAATTAAAAAAAAGGTAACTTTCGCGATAAATTAATGCATCTTTATCACTGGAAGGGGGGTATTGTGGAAAACCCACTTTTAGTTTTAATTTTATTTATAATCTAGCATACTCAATACTTGTTGATGAAAATATTATTTTAAATTTTTTTTGGACTAGTTACCTTTTTTAATAAAGTAAGTTTTTAGTTTTTTTGTTTGATCATTAGAAAGAAAAACTTTGATGAATCTAAAAAGTTCTTTTGCTCTTAATGCAAAAAAATCTTTAAAATTATTAAAATATTATTAAATTGCTAGTCTCTCTTCGGCTGTAAATGTTTTCTTCTTTCTTTGGGGCTCTTGTTTAACAATTTCGGATGAGATTTTCTCAATTAAATAATGAAATTGTTTTTCAGTCATTTAAAAGAAATTATTAAAATGATATATTTCATTTGTACGTAATTCTTTGATGAATTTTTCACATGATTTAAATTGACTCCTTTTCAACCATTCCCGTGTCCAATCCATACGCCTTTTAGTGTGTAGCAAATCAATTGAATTATTATTTGTATTTGTATTTTCATTATTATTTCGTAGAAGATTTATTTTCTTATGTTTCCAATCTATTTATCTGTGCCCTATCTCGTTACGACGACAGTTCGACGCCCAAAATTTTTCAAATATCCAACACTTATAACAGTTTACTAGCGAAATTCCCAGCACTTACACAAGAACCAAATTATTCATCAGCAATAAAACATACCGTCCAACACCATATTATTACCCAGGGTCATTTGCCTTTTTCCAGGCCTCGGAAACTTGATCCGGTAAAATTCAAAGTCGCTAAAAGCGAATTTGAAGACATGGTAAAATTAGGTATATGTCGGCCATCTTCCTCTTCTGTTGCTTGTCCCCTGCATTTGGTGCCGAAAAAGGATACCAATGACTGGAGGCCCTGTGGGGATTACAGGCAGCTTAACGCCATAACAACTCGGGATAGATACCCACTTCCACTAATTCAAAATTTAAATTTCAACATGCAGAAATGCACTATTTTCTCTAAAATCGATTTGATACGAGCTTATCACCAAATCCCAGTAGCAGAAGAGGATATTTTTAAAACAGCCATAACCACACCTTTTAGACTTTTCGAATTCCCAAGAATGCCTTTCGGTTTAAGAAACGCGGCGACAACTTTTCAAAGATTTATGAATATTGTAGTTGACGGTCTAGATTTCGTTTATGTCTATCTAGAGTCTAGACGATATTCTGGTAGGCAGCGAAAATGAAGCGAAGCATTTAGAACATCTTGAAAAATTATTTACTCGACTAAATGACTTCGGGATTAATATTAAACTCTCCAAATCGGAATTCGGTGTGTCAGAACTAAAATTTTTAAGTCATACGATTTCCGCTAAAGGGATTTTACCATCCGAGGATCGTATCAAAATTATCAAAGAGTTTCCTCAACCAAAACTCTTAAGCAACTACAACGTTTCATAGGAATGATAACGTATTATCATCGATTTATTCCGAGATTAGCTGATGAATTAGCTCCTTTCCACACATTTTTGGCACAATTAAATTCGTCCAAATCAAAAGAAATTCCCAATTGGACAGATGAATATGAACAACATTTTTCTTCAATTAAGACCAAACTATCAAAGGTAACACTTTTAGCACATCCAACCAGTGAAGGTTTTCTTTCAATTACTGTGGATGCTTCGGCTGTAGCTTTAGGAGCTACTCTGGAACAACACGTACACGACTCTTGGCAACCTTTAGCACATTTTTCCAAAAAATTTTCGAACACTGAATCTCGTTACTCAGCTTTCGACAAAGAGCTCCTCGCGATTTATGGAGCAACAAAGCATTTCAGACATTTCATCGAAGGTCGTACTTGTATAATCTTCACGGACCACAAACCTCTAACAACGGCGTTAGTTTAAAAGACCGAAAGAAGTCCACGTCAAACGCGCCAAATGGAATACATCGCTCAATTCTGTACCGATATTCGTCATGTTAAAGGTAAATTGAATGTTGTGGCCGATACACTTTCACGTTTATATGATATCTCAACATTAGACATACAAAATTTAGATATCAAATCTTTCAGTGAAGCGCAATAAATAGATACAGAACTCAGTATTATAATAACCAAGAATTTACCGCAAAGCACCATTTCCATTCAGGAAGTAGAAATTCCTTTCACCAATTCGAAATTATGGTGCGAGGTTTCCACTTCTATTCAAAGACCATTCGTACCTAAAATATACAGAAAAATAATTTTCGATAAATTACATAATTTATCCCATCCTGGCATTCGAACTAAAAGAAAAATTATAACATCAAAATATTTTTGGCCACACATGAACACGGAGATCGCCATTTGGGCCGAAAACTGTATAAATTGTCAACAATCCAAGATACACAAGCACACTAAAGTCAGCCCAAACTATTTCGAAGTGCCCAAAGGACGCTTTGAACACATACACCTAGATTTGGTAGGTCCTTTACCATCTTCAGGCGGATGTTCCTACGTATTAACTTTAACAGACCGCTTCACTAGATGGCCTGAAGCTTTTCCCATCCCAAATATTTCAGCGCATACAGTCGCAAACACATTTTTTACTCAGTATATTTCAAGATTTCGCGTACCGCACACTATCACGACAGATCAAGGCACTCAATTTGAATCATAGCTCTTTTCGGAATTAATTCGTTTTTTGGGTGCGCAAAATCCACACTATAACATACCACCCACAAAGCAACGGTATGGTAGAAAGACTCCATAGAACCATCAAAGCTTCTTTAATGGCTCGAGATAACTGCATCTCTTGGAAAATGGAATTACCAATTAATTATATTGTTAGGAATCCGTTCTGCATTCAAAGAAGATTTACGTTGTGCACCGGCATAACTAGTATACGGTCAAAACATCCGTCTTCCTGGAGAATTCTTTACTTCCTCTAATTCCACATTAGATACTTCGCAAATAATCACAGAACTGAGAAAGATTTTGAAAGAATTGAAGCCTACCGAAACTTCAAGTCATTCCAACAAGAAACTTTTCCTTTATCCAGCTCAGAGTAATTCCGACCATATTTTTGTTAAAAGAGAAGGCATGCGGCCGGGTTTATGTCCACCTTATGCTGGGCCATTTAAAGTGATTCGGCGAACCCGAAATCATATTTATATACAAAAATTAAACAAAGTAGTGCCAGTCCACATAAATAGAACAAAACCAGCTCATATCGTGAATATGCCTTTAGAGTTACCCAAAATTAAAAAAAAGGTAACTTTCGCGATAAATTAATGCATCTTTATCACTGGAAGGGGGGTATTGTGGAAAACCCACTTTTAGTTTTAATTTTATTTATAATCTAGCATACTCAATACTTGTTGATGAAAATATTATTTTAAATTTTTTTTGGACTAGTTACCTTTTTTAATAAAGTAAGTTTTTAGTTTTTTTGTTTGATCATTAGAAAGAAAAACTTTGATGAATCTAAAAAGTTCTTTTGCTCTTAATGCAAAAAAATCTTTAAAATTATTAAAATATTATTAAATTGCTAGTCTCTCTTCGGCTGTAAGTGTTTTCTTCTTTCTTTGGGGCTCTTGTTTAACAATTTCGGATGAGATTTTCTCAATTAAATAATGAAATTGTTTTTCAGTCATTTAAAAGAAATTATTAAAATGATATATTTCATTTGTACGTAATTCTTTGATGAATTTTTCACATGATTTAAATTGACTCCTTTTCAACCATTCCCGTGTCCAATCCATACGCCTTTTAGTGTGTAGCAAATCAATTGAATTATTATTTGTATTTGTATTTTCATTATTATTTCGTAGAAGATTTATTTTCTTATGATTCCAATCTATTTATCTGTGCCCTATCTCGTTACGACGACAGTTCGACGCCCAAAATTTTTCAAATATCCAACACTTATAACAGTTTACTAGCGAAATTCCCAGCACTTACACAAGAACCAAATTATTCATCAGCAATAAAACATACCGTCCAACACCATATTATTACCCAGGGTCATTTGCCTTTTTCCAGGCCTCGGAAACTTGATCCGGTAAAATTCAAAGTCGCTAAAAGCGAATTTGAACACATGGTAAAATTAGGTATATGTCGGCCATCTTCCTCTTCTGTTGCTTGTCCCCTGCATTTGGTACCGAAAAAGGATACCAATGACTGGAGGCCCTGTGGGGATTACAGGCAGCTTAACGCCATAACAACTCGGGATAGATACCCACTTCCACTAATTCAAAATTTAAATTTCAACATGCAGAAATGCACTATTTTCTCTAAAATCGATTTGATACGAGCTTATCACCAAATCCCAGTAGCAGAAGAGGATATTTTTAAAACAGCCATAACCACACCTTTTAGACTTTTCGAATTCCCAAGAATGCCTTTCGGTTTAAGAAACGCGGCGACAACTTTTCAAAGATTTATGAATATTGTAGTTGACGGTCTAGATTTCGTTTATGTCTATCTAGAGTCTAGACGATATTCTGGTAGGCAGCGAAAATGAAGCGAAGCATTTAGAACATCTTGAAAAATTATTTACTCGACTAAATGACTTCGGGATTAATATTAAACTCTCCAAATCGGAATTCGGTGTGTCAGAACTAAAATTTTTAAGTCATACGATTTCCGCTAAAGGGATTTTACCATCCGAGGATCGTATCAAAATTATCAAAGAGTTTCCTCAACCAAAACTCTTAAGCAACTACAACGTTTCATAGGAATGATAACGTATTATCATCGATTTATTCCGAGATTAGCTGATGAATTAGCTCCTTTCCACACATTTTTAGCACAATTAAATTCGTCCAAATCAAAAGAAATTCCCAATTGGACAGATGAATATGAACAACATTTTTCTTCAATTAAGACCAAACTATCAAAGGTAACACTTTTAGCACATCCAACCAGTGAAGGTTTTCTTTCAATTACTGTGGATGCTTCGGCTGTAGCTTTAGGAGCTACTCTGGAACAACACGTACACGACTCTTGGCAACCTTTAGCACATTTTTCCAAAAAATTTTCGAACACTGAATCTCGTTACTCAGCTTTCGACAAAGAGCTCCTCGCGATTTATGGAGCAACAAAGCATTTCAGACATTTCATCGAAGGTCGTACTTGTATAATCTTCACGGACCACAAACCTCTAACAACGGCGTTAGTTTAAAAGACCGAAAGAAGTCCACGTCAAACGCGCCAAATGGAATACATCGCTCAATTCTGTACCGATATTCGTCATGTTAAAGGTAAATTGAATGTTGTGGCCGATACACTTTCACGTTTATATGATATCTCAACATTAGACATACAAAATTTAGATATCAAATCTTTCAGTGAAGCGCAACAAATAGATACAGAACTCAGTATTATAATAACCAAGAATTTACCGCAAAGCACCATTTCCATTCAGGAAGTAGAAATTCCTTTCACCAATTCGAAATTATGGTGCGAGGTTTCCACTTCTATTCAAAGACCATTCGTACCTAAAATATACAGAAAAATAATTTTCGATAAATTACATAATTTATCCCATCCTGGCATTCGAACTAAAAGAAAAATTATAACATCAAACTATTTTTGGCCACACATGAACACGGAGATCGCCATTTGGGCCGAAAACTGTATAAATTGTCAACAATCCAAGATACACAAGCACACTAAAGTCAGCCCAAACTATTTCGAAGTGCCCAAAGGACGCTTTGAACACATACACCTAGATTTGGTAGGTCCTTTACCATCTTCAGGCGGATGTTCCTACGTATTAACTTTAACAGACCGCTTCACTAGATGGCCTGAAGCTTTTCCCATCCCAAATATTTCAGCGCATACAGTCGCAAACACATTTTTTACTCAGTATATTTCAAGATTTCGCGTACCGCACACTATCACGACAGATCAAGGCACTCAATTTGAATCATAGCTCTTTTCGGAATTAATTCGTTTTTTGGGTGCGCAAAATCCACACTATAACATACCACCCACAAAGCAACGGTATGGTAGAAAGACTCCATAGAACCATCAAAGCTTCTTTAATGGCTCGAGATAACTGCATCTCTTGGAAAATGGAATTACCAATTAATTATATTGTTAGGAATCCGTTCTGCATTCAAAGAAGATTTACGTTGTGCACCGGCATAACTAGTATACGGTCAAAACATCCGTCTTCCTGGAGAATTCTTTACTTCCTCTAATTCCACATTAGATACTTCGCAAATAATCACAGAACTGAGAAAGATTTTGAAAGAATTGAAGCCTACCGAAACTTCAAGTCATTCCAACAAGAAACTTTTCCTTTATCCAGCTCAGAGTAATTCCGACCATATTTTTGTTAAAAGAGAAGGCATGCGGCCGGGTTTATGTCCACCTTATGCTGGGCCATTTAAAGTGATTCGGCGAACCCGAAATCATATTTATATACAAAAATTAAACAAAGTAGTGCCAGTCCACATAAATAGAACAAAACCAGCTCATATCGTGAATATGCCTTTAGAGTTACCCAAAATTAAAAAAAAGGTAACTTTCGCGATAAATTAATGCATCTTTATCACTGGAAGGGGGGTATTGTGGAAAACCCACTTTTAGTTTTAATTTTATTTATAATCTAGCATACTCAATACTTGTTGATGAAAATATTATTTTAAATTTTTTTTGGACTAGTTACCTTTTTTAATAAAGTAAGTTTTTAGTTTTTTTGTTTGATCATTAGAAAGAAAAACTTTGATGAATCTAAAAAGTTCTTTTGCTCTTAATGCAAAAAAATCTTTAAAATTATTAAAATATTATTAAATTGCTAGTCTCTCTTCGGCTGTAAATGTTTTCTTCTTTCTTTGGGGCTCTTGTTTAACAATTTCGGATGAGATTTTCTCAATTAAATAATGAAATTGTTTTTCAGTCATTTAAAAGAAATTATTAAAATGATATATTTCATTTGTACGTAATTCTTTGATGAATTTTTCACATGATTTAAATTGACTCCTTTTCAACCATTCCCGTGTCCAATCCATACGCCTTTTAGTGTGTAGCAAATCAATTGAATTATTATTTGTATTTGTATTTTCATTATTATTTCGTAGAAGATTTATTTTCTTATGATTCCAATCTATTTATCTGTGCCCTATCTCGTTACGACGACAGTTCGACGCCCAAAATTTTTCAAATATCCAACACTTATAACAGTTTACTAGCGAAATTCCCAGCACTTACACAAGAACCAAATTATTCATCAGCAATAAAACATACCGTCCAACACCATATTATTACCCAGGGTCATTTGCCTTTTTCCAGGCCTCGGAAACTTGATCCGGTAAAATTCAAAGTCGCTAAAAGCGAATTTGAACACATGGTAAAATTAGGTATATGTCGGCCATCTTCCTCTTCTGTTGCTTGTCCCCTGCATTTGGTACCGAAAAAGGATACCAATGACTGGAGGCTCTGTGGGGATTACAGGCAGCTTAACGCCATAACAACTCGGGATAGATACCCACTTCCACTAATTCAAAATTTAAATTTCAACATGCAGAAATGCACTATTTTCTCTAAAATCGATTTGATACGAGCTTATCACCAAATCCCAGTAGCAGAAGAGGATATTTTTAAAACAGCCATAACCACACCTTTTAGACTTTTCGAATTCCCAAGAATGCCTTTCGGTTTAAGAAACGCGGCGACAACTTTTCAAAGATTCATGAATATTGTAGTTGACGGTCTAGATTTCGTTTATGTCTATCTAGAGTCTAGACGATATTCTGGTAGGCAGCGAAAATGAAGCGAAGCATTTAGAACATCTTGAAAAATTATTTACTCGACTAAATGACTTCGGGATTAATATTAAACTCTCCAAATCGGAATTCGGTGTGTCAGAACTAAAATTTTTAAGTCATACGATTTCCGCTAAAGGGATTTTACCATCCAAGGATTGTATCAAAATTATCAAAGAGTTTCCTCAACCAAAACTCTTAAGCAACTACAACGTTTCATAGGAATGATAACGTATTATCATCGATTTATTCCGAGATTAGCTGATGAATTAGCTCCTTTCCACACATTTTTGGCACAATTAAATTCGTCCAAATCAAAAGAAATTCCCAATTGGACAGATGAATATGAACAACATTTTTCTTCAATTAAGACCAAACTATCAAAGGTAACACTTTTAGCACATCCAACCAGTGAAGGTTTTCTTTCAATTACTGTGGATGCTTCGGCTGTAGCTTTAGGAGCTACTCTGGAACAACACGTACACGACTCTTGGCAACCTTTAGCACATTTTTCCAAAAAATTTTCGAACACTGAATCTCGTTACTCAGCTTTCGACAAAGAGCTCCTCGCGATTTATGGAGCAACAAAGCATTTCAGACATTTCATCGAAGGTCGTACTTGTATAATCTTCACGGACCACAAACCTCTAACAACGGCGTTAGTTTAAAAGACCGAAAGAAGTCCACGTCAAACGCGCCAAATGGAATACATCGCTCAATTCTGTACCGATATTCGTCATGTTAAAGGTAAATTGAATGTTGTGGCCGATACACTTTCACGTTTATATGATATCTCAACATTAGACATACAAAATTTAGATATCAAATCTTTCAGTGAAGCGCAATAAATAGATACAGAACTCAGTATTATAATAACCAAGAATTTACCGCAAAGCACCATTTCCATTCAGGAAGTAGAAATTCCTTTCACCAATTCGAAATTATGGTGCGAGGTTTCCACTTCTATTCAAAGACCATTCGTACCTAAAATATACAGAAAAATAATTTTCGATAAATAACATAATTTATCCCATCCTGGCATTCGAACTAAAAGAAAAATTATAACATCAAAATATTTTTGGCCACACATGAACACGGAGATCGCCATTTGGGCCGAAAACTGTATAAATTGTCAACAATCCAAGATACACAAGCACACTAAAGTCAGCCCAAACTATTTCGAAGTGCCCAAAGGACGCTTTGAACACATACACCTAGATTTGGTAGGTCCTTTACCATCTTCAGGCGGATGTTCCTACGTATTAACTTTAACAGACCGCTTCACTAGATGGCCTGAAGCTTTTCCCATCCCAAATATTTCAGCGCATACAGTCGCAAACACATTTTTTACTCAGTATATTTCAAGATTTCGCGTACCGCACACTATCACGACAGATCAAGGCACTCAATTTGAATCATAGCTCTTTTCGGAATTAATTCGTTTTTTGGGTGCGCAAAATCCACACTATAACATACCACCCACAAAGCAACGGTATGGTAGAAAGACTCCATAGAACCATCAAAGCTTCTTTAATGGCTCGAGATAACTGCATCTCTTGGAAAATGGAATTACCAATTAATTATATTGTTAGGAATCCGTTCTGCATTCAAAGAAGATTTACGTTGTGCACCGGCATAACTAGTATACGGTCAAAACATCCGTCTTCCTGGAGAATTCTTTACTTCCTCCAATTCCACATTAGATACTTCGCAAATAATCACAGAACTGAGAAAGATTTTGAAAGAATTGAAGCCTACCGAAACTTCAAGTCATTCCAACAAGAAACTTTTCCTTTATCCAGCTCAGAGTAATTCCGACCATATTTTTGTTAAAAGAGAAGGCATGCGGCCGGGTTTATGTCCACCTTATGCTGGGCCATTTAAAGTGATTCGGCGAACCCGAAATCATATTTATATACAAAAATTAAACAAAGTAGTGCCAGTCCACATAAATAGAACAAAACTAGCTCATATCGTGAATATGCCTTTAGAGTTACCCAAAATTAAAAAAAAGGTAACTTTCGCGATAAATTAATCCATCTTTATCACTGGAAGGGGGGTATTGTGGAAAACCCACTTTTAGTTTTAATTTTATTTATAATCTAGCATACTCAATACTTGTTGATGAAAATATTATTTTAAATTTTTTTTGGACTAGTTACCTTTTTTAATAAAGTAAGTTTTTAGTTTTTTTGTTTGATCATTAGAAAGAAAAACTTTGATGAATCTAAAAAGTTCTTTTGCTCTTAATGCAAAAAAATCTTTAAAATTATTAAAATATTATTAAATTGCTAGTCTCTCTTCGGCTGTAAATGTTTTCTTCTTTCTTTGGGGCTCTTGTTTAAGAATTTCGAATGAGATTTTCTCAATTAAATAATGAAATTGTTTTTCAGTCATTTAAAAGAAATTATTAAAATGATATATTTCATTTGTACGTAATTCTTTGATGAATTTTTCACATGATTTAAATTGACTCCTTTTCAACCATTCCCGTGTCCAATCCATACGCCTTTTAGTGTGTAGCAAATCAATTGAATTATTATTTGTATTTGTATTTTCATTATTATTTCGTAGAAGATTTATTTTCTTATGATTCCAATCTATTTATCTGTGCCCTATCTCGTTACGACGACAGTTTGACGCCCAAAATTTTTCAAATATCCAACACTTATAACAGTTTACTAGCGAAATTCCCAGCACTTACACAAGAACCAAATTATTCATCAGCAATAAAACATACCGTCCAACACCATATTATTACCCAGGGTCATTTGCCTTTTTCCAGGCCTCGGAAACTTGATCCGGTAAAATTCAAAGTCGCTAAAAGCGAATTTGAACACATGGTAAAATTAGGTATATGTCGGCCATCTTCCTCTTCTGTTGCTTGTCCCCTGCATTTGGTACCGAAAAAGGATACCAATGACTGGAGGCCCTGTGGGGATTACAGGCAGCTTAACGCCATAACAACTCGGGATAGATACCCACTTCCACTAATTCAAAATTTAAATTTCAACATGCAGAAATGCACTATTTTCTCTAAAATCGATTTGATACGAGCTTATCACCAAATCCCAGTAGCAGAAGAGGATATTTTTAAAACAGCCATAACCACACCTTTTAGACTTTTCGAATTCCCAAGAATGCCTTTCGGTTTAAGAAACGCGGCGACAACTTTTCAAAGATTCATGAATATTGTAGTTGACGGTCTAGATTTCGTTTATGTCTATCTAGAGTCTAGACGATATTCTGGTAGGCAGCGAAAATGAAGCGAAGCATTTAGAACATCTTGAAAAATTATTTACTCGACTAAATGACTTCGGGATTAATATTAAACTCTCCAAATCGGAATTCGGTGTGTCAGAACTAAAATTTTTAAGTCATACGATTTCCGCTAAAGGGATTTTACCATCCGAGGATCGTATCAAAATTATCAAAGAGTTTCCTCAACCAAAACTCTTAAGCAACTACAACGTTTCATAGGAATGATAACGTATTATCATCGATTTATTCCGAGATTAGCTGATGAATTAGCTCCTTTCCCCACATTTTTGGCACAATTAAATTCGTCCAAATCAAAAGAAATTCCCAATTGGACAGATGAATATGAACAACATTTTTCTTCAATTAAGACCAAACTATCAAAGGTAACACTTTTAGCACATCCAACCAGTGAAGGTTTTCTTTCAATTACTGTGGATGCTTCGGCTGTAGCTTTAGGAGCTTCTCTGGAACAACACGTACACGACTCTTGGCAACCTTTAGCACATTTTTCCAAAAAATTTTCGAACACTGAATCGCGTTACTCAGCTTTCGACAAAGAGCTCCTCGCGATTTATGGAGCAACAAAGCATTTCAGACATTTCATCGAAGGTCGTACTTGTATAATCTTCACGGACCACAAACCTCTAACAACGGCGTTAGTTTAAAAGACCGAAAGAAGTCCACGTCAAACGCGCCAAATGGAATACATCGCTCAATTCTGTACCGATATTCGTCATGTTAAAGGTAAATTGAATGTTGTGGCCGATACACTTTCACGTTTATATGATATCTCAACATTAGACATACAAAATTTAGATATCAAATCTTTCAGTGAAGCGCAATAAATAGATACAGAACTCAGTATTATAATAACCAAGAATTTACCGCAAAGCACCATTTCCATTCAGGAAGTAGAAATTCCTTTCACCAATTCGAAATTATGGTGCGAGGTTTCCACTTCTATTCAAAGACCATTCGTACCTAAAATATACAGAAAAATAATTTTCGATAAATTACATAATTTATCCCATCCTGGCATTCGAACTAAAAGAAAAATTATAACATCAAAATATTTTTGGCCACACATGAACACGGAGATCGCCATTTGGGCCAAAAACTGTATAAATTGTCAACAATCCAAGATACACAAGCACACTAAAGTCAGCCCAAACTATTTCGAAGTGCCCAAAGGACGCTTTGAACACATACACCTAGATTTGGTAGGTCCTTTACCATCTTCAGGCGGATGTTCCTACGTATTAACTTTAACAGACCGCTTCACTAGATGGCCTGAAGCTTTTCCCATCCCAAATATTTCAGCGCATACAGTCGCAAACACATTTTTTACTCAGTATATTTCAAGATTTCGCGTACCGCACACTATCACGACAGATCAAGGCACTCAATTTGAATCATAGCTCTTTTCGGAATTAATTCGTTTTTTGGGTGCGCAAAATCCACACTATAACATACCACCCACAAAGCAACGGTATGGTAGAAAGACTCCATAGAACCATCAAAGCTTCTTTAATGGCTTGAGATAACTGCATCTCTTGGAAAATGGAATTACCAATTAATTATATTGTTAGGAATCCGGTCTGCATTCAAAGAAGATTTACGTTGTGCACCGGCATAACTAGTATACGGTCAAAACATCCGTCTTCCTGGAGAATTCTTTACTTCCTCTAATTCCACATTAGATACTTCGCAAATAATCACAGAACTGAGAAAGATTTTGAAAGAATTGAAGCCTACCGAAACTTCAAGTCATTCCAACAAGAAACTTTTCCTTTATCCAGCTCAGAGTAATTCCGACCATATTTTTGTTAAAAGAGAAGGCATGCGGCCGGGTTTATGTCCACCTTATGCTGGGCCATTTAAAGTGATTCGGCGAACCCGAAATCATATTTATATACAAAAATTAAACAAAGTAGTGCCAGTCCACATAAATAGAACAAAACCAGCTCATATCGTGAATATGCCTTTAGAGTTACCCAAAATTAAAAAAAAGGTAACTTTCGCGATAAATTAATGCATCTTTATCACTGGAAGGGGGGTATTGTGGAAAACCCACTTTTAGTTTTAATTTTATTTATAATCTAGCATACTCAATACTTGTTGATGAAAATATTATTTTAAATTTTTTTTGGACTAGTTACCTTTTTTAATAAAGTAAGTTTTTAGTTTTTTTGTTTGATCATTAGAAAGAAAAACTTTGAGGAATCTAAAAAGTTCTTTTGCTCTTAATGCAAAGAAATCTTTAAAATTATTAAAATATTATTAAATTGCTAGTCTCTCTTCGGCTGTAAATGTTTTCTTCTTTCTTTGGGGCTCTTGTTTAACAATTTCGGATGAGATTTTCTCAATTAAATAATGAAATTGTTTTTCAGTCATTTAAAAGAAATTATTAAAATGATATATTTCATTTGTACGTAATTCTTTGATGAATTTTTCACATGATTTAAATTGACTCCTTTTCAACCATTCCCGTGTCCAATCCATACGCCTTTTAGTGTGTAGCAAATCAATTGAATTATTATTTGTATTTGTATTTTCATTATTATTTTGTAGAAGATTTATTTTCTTATGATTCCAATCTATTTATCTGTGCCTTATCTCGTTACGACGACAGTTCGACGCCCAAAATTTTTCAAATATCCAACACTTATAACAGTTTACTAGCGAAATTCCCAGCACTTACACAAGAACCAAATTATTCATCAGCAATAAAACATACCGTCCAACACCATATTATTACCCAGGGTCATTTGCCTTTTTCCAGGCCTCGGAAACTTGATCCGGTAAAATTCAAAGTCGCTAAAAGCGAATTTGAACACATGGTAAAATTAGGTATATGTCGGCCATCTTCCTCTTCTGTTGCTTGTCCCCTGCATTTGGTACCGAAAAAGGATACCAATGACTGGAGGCCCTGTGAGGATTACAGGCAGCTTAACGCCATAACAACTCGGGATAGATACCCACTTCCACTAATTCAAAATTTAAATTTCAACATGCAGAAATGCACTATTTTCTCTAAAATCGATTTGATACGAGCTTATCACCAAATCCCAGTAGCAGAAGAGGATATTTTTAAAACAGCCATAACCACACCTTTTAGACTTTTTGAATTCCCAAGAATGCCTTTCGGTTTAAGAAACGCGGCGACAACTTTTCAAAGATTCATGAATATTGTAGTTGACGGTCTAGATTTCGTTTATGTCTATCTAGAGTCTAGACGATATTCTGGTAGGCAGCGAAAATGAAGCGAAGCATTTAGAACATCTTGAAAAATTATTTACTCGACTAAATGACTTCGGGATTAATATTAAACTCTCCAAATCGGAATTCGGTGTGTCAGAACTAAAATTTTTAAGTCATACGATTTCCGCTAAAGGGATTTTACCATCCGAGGATTGTATCAAAATTATCAAAGAGTTTCCTCAACCAAAACTCTTAAGCAACTACAACGTTTCATAGGAATGATAACTTATTCTCATCGATTTATTCCGAGATTAGCTGATGAATTAGCTCCTTTCCACACATTTTTGGCACAATTAAATTCGTCCAAATCAAAAGAAATTCCCAATTGGACAGATGAATATGAACAACATTTTTCTTCAATTAAGACCAAACTATCAAAGGTAACACTTTTAGCACATCCAACCAGTGAAGGTTTTCTTTCAATTACTGTGGATGCTTCGGCTGTAGCTTTAGGAGCTACTCTGGAACAACACGTACACGACTCTTGGCAACCTTTAGCACATTTTTCCAAAAAATTTTCGAACATTGAATCGCGTTACTCAGCTTTCGACAAAGAGCTCCTCGCGATTTATGGAGCAACAAAGCATTTCAGACATTTCATCGAAGGTCGTACTTGTATAATCTTCACGGACCACAAACCTCTAACAACGGCGTTAGTTTAAAAGACCGAAAGAAGTCCACGTCAAACGCGCCAAATGGAATACATCGCTCAATTCTGTACCGATATTCGTCATGTTAAAGGTAAATTGAATGTTGTGGCCGATACACTTTCACGTTTATATGATATCTCAACATTAGACATACAAAATTTAGATATCAAATCTTTCAGTGAAGCGCAACAAATAGATACAGAACTCAGTATTATAATAACCAAGAATTTACCGCAAAGCACCATTTCCATTCAGGAAGTAGAAATTCCTTTCACCAATTCGAAATTATGGTGCGAGGTTTCCACTTCTATTCAAAGACCATTCGTACCTAAAATATACAGAAAAATAATTTTCGATAAATTACATAATTTATCCCATCCTGGCATTCGAACTAAAAGAAAAATTATAACATCAAAATATTTTTGGCCACACATGAACACGGAGATCGCCATTTGGGCCGAAAACTGTATAAATTGTCAACAATCCAAGATACACAAGCACACTAAAGTCAGCCCAAACTATTTCGAAGTGCCCAAATGACGCTTTGAACACATACACCTAGATTTGGTAGGTCCTTTACCATCTTCAGGCGGATGTTCCTACGTATTAACTTTAACAGACCGCTTCACTAGATGGCCTGAAGCTTTTCCCATCCCAAATATTTCAGCGCATACAGTCGCAAACACATTTTTTACTTAGTATATTTCAAGATTTCGCGTACCGCACACTATCACGACAGATCAAGGCACTCAATTTGAATCATAGCTCTTTTCGGAATTAATTCGTTTTTTGGGTGCGCAAAATCCACACTATAACATACCACCCACAATTCAACGGTATGGTAGAAAGATTCCATAGAACCATCAAAGCTTCTTTAATGGCTCGAGATAACTGCATCTCTTGGAAAATGGAATTACCAATTAATTATATTGTTAGGAATCCGTTCTGCATTCAAAGAAGATTTACGTTGTGCACCGGCATAACTAGTATACGGTCAAAACATCCGTCTTCCTGGAGAATTCTTTACTTCCTCTAATTCCACATTAGATACTTCGCAAATAATCACAGAACTGAGAAAGATTTTGAAAGAATTGAAGCCTACCGAAACTTCAAGTCATTCCAACAAGAAACTTTTCCTTTATCCAGCTCAGAGTAATTCCGACCATATTTTTGTTAAAAGAGAAGGCATGCGGCCGGGTTTATGTCCACCTTATGCTGGGCCATTTAAAGTGATTCGGCGAACCCGAAATCATATTTATATACAAAAATTAAACAAAGTAGTGCCAGTCCACATAAATAGAACAAAACCAGCTCATATCGTGAATATGCCTTTAGAGTTACCCAAAATTAAAAAAAAGGTAACTTTCGCGATAAATTAATGCATCTTTATCACTGGAAGGGGGGTATTGTGGAAAACCCACTTTTAGTTTTAATTTTATTTATAATCTAGCATACTCAATACTTGTTGATGAAAATATTATTTTAAATTTTTTTTGGACTAGTTACCTTTTTTAATAAAGTAAGTTTTTAGTTTTTTTGTTTGATCATTAGAAAGAAAAACTTTGAGGAATCTAAAAAGTTCTTTTGCTCTTAATGCAAAGAAATCTTTAAAATTATTAAAATATTATTAAATTGCTAGTCTCTCTTCGGCTGTAAATGTTTTCTTCTTTCTTTGGGGCTCTTGTTTAACAATTTCGGATGAGATTTTCTCAATTAAATAATGAAATTGTTTTTCAGTCATTTAAAAGAAATTATTAAAATGATATATTTCATTTGTACGTAATTCTTTGATGAATTTTTCACATGATTTAAAATGACTCCTTTTCAACCATTCCCATGTCCAATCCATACGCCTTTTAGTGTGTAGCAAATCAATTGAATTATTATTTGTATTTGTATTTTCATTATTATTTCGTAGAAGATTTATTTTCTTACGATTCCAATCTATTTATCTGTGCCCTATCTCGTTACGACGACAGTTCGACGCCCAAAATTTTTCAAATATCCAACACTTATAACAGTTTACTAGCGAAATTCCCAGCATTTACACAAGAACCAAATTATTCTTCAGCAATAAAACATACCGTCCAAAACCATATTATTACCCAGGGTCATTTGCCTTTTTTCAGGCCTCGGAAACTTGATCCGGTAAAATTCAAAGTCGCTAAAAGCGAATAGCATCCCTTCTGCACCAGTCATAGCCGTACTCGTTGAAGCCTTGTCAGCGAGTAGGTTTTGGTCCACTTTTTGAGCAAGTTGCCTAGCCCTACATGCCCGAATCCGTTCTTCACCAGTCATAGACGTACTCGTTGAAGCCTTGTCAGCGAGTTGGTTTTGTTCCGCTTGTGGTGCAAGTAGCCTAGCCCTACATGCCCGTATCCGTTCTTCACCAGTCATAGACGTACTCGTTGAAGCCTTGTCAGTGATTTGCTTATGTTCCACTAGTTGAGCAAGTTGCCTAGCCCAACATGCCCGCATCCGTTCTGCACCAGTCATAGCCGTACCCGTCGAAGCCTTGTTAGCGAGTTGGTTTTGTTCCGCTTGTGGTGCAAGTTGCCTAGCCCTACATGCCCGTATCCGTTCTTCACCAGTCATAGACGTACTCGTTGAAGCCTTGTCAGTGATTTGCTTATGTACCACTAGTTGAGCAAGTTGCCTAACCCTAAATGCCCGCGTCCGCTCTGTACCAGTCATAGCCGTACTCGTCGAAGCGTTGTTAGTGAGTTTGTTGTGCTCCACTTGTTGAGCAAGTTGCCTAGCCCTACATGCCCGTATCCGTTCTTCACCAGTCATACACGTACTCGTTGAAGCCTTGTCAGTGAGTTGCTTGTGTTCCACTAGTTGAGCAAGTTGCCTAGCCCTACATGCCCGCATCCGTTTTGCACGAGTCATAGCCGTACCCCTCGAAGCCTTGTCAGCGAGTTGGTTTTGTTCCGCTTGTGGTGCAAGTTTCTGAGGCCTGGAAAAAGGCAAATTACCCTGGGTAATAATATGGTGTTGGACGGTATGTTTTATTGCTGAAGAATAATTTGGTTCTTGTGCAAGTGCTGGGAATTTCGCTAGTAAACTCTTATAAGTGTTGGATATTTGAAAAATTTTGGGCGTCGAACTGTCGTCGTAACGAGATAGGGTAGGGCACAGAGAAATAGATTGGAATCGTAAGAAAATAAATCTTCTACGAAATAATAATGAAAATACAAATACAAATAATAATTCAATTGATTTGCTACACACTAAAAGGCGTATGGATTGGACACGGGAATGGTTGAAAAGGAGTCAATTTAAATCATGTGAAAAATTCATCAAAGAATTACGTACAAATGAAATATATTATTTTAATAATATCTTTTAAATGACTGAAAAACAATTTCATTATTTAATTGAGAAAATCTCATCCAAAATTGTTAAACAAGAGCCCCAAAGAAAGAAGAAAACATTTACAGCCGAAGAGAGACTAGCAATTTAATAATATTTTAATAATTTTAAAGATTTTTTTGCATTAAGAGCAAAATAACTTTTTAGATTCATCAAAGTTTTTCTTTCTAATGATCAAACAAAAAAACTAAAAACTTACTTTATTAAAAATGGTAACTAGTCTAAAAAAATTTAAAATAATATTTTTATCAACAAGTATTGATTATGCTAGATTATAAATAAAATTAAAACTAAAAGTGGGTTCTCCACAGCCATGATTTCTTCTTTCAATTGTGTAGAAAATTTGTATTTGTATTTGTGAATTAGCTGACAAACTAAAGAAAATGTAAATGTGTTCAACGACAAGTGATGTCCTTTTCGCTCGCCGCTTTCGTTCCTCTCACCGCGGTAATATTTTTCTCACTCAGCGTAGAAAGCGCAGAATCTATGTGGCCGTACACTAAAACCGATTTTACTGCGTATTTATCTAACTCTACAAGTCGGATAACGCGTTTTTTCAGTTATCTTGAATACGGACGAAGGGACGTGCAGAAATCTATATAAATTTCGATTCTCTACGAAAACTTATCCTTGAAACCTTGTTACTATGATTTTTTCTATGTGTTGCAAATGTAATGATGAAACTAATATACCCTCTGGTAGCACTTACAACAGGACAAAAATATATGATTTTAGAGGGCTTTTTTACCCTAAAAGATTACAATTGGTGCAAAGTGATCTCTGTCAGTACTATGGAGACATAGTATGAAGACATGACACACATCCTGTATGAATTCTTAATTCTCTTTCCAACTCGCAACAACATTCTGTGGGCCGATTATGGAATGCGATGCGAATTGCTTTAGCTAGCGCATTACGGTTTTCGAATTATTCAATCCGATTTCGCCTCGCCTTTTTCTCTTTTGCGCTATAATGGAAAGCAAAAGTACATTTGACGGTAATTGGATATTTTAAAAACGATTGCTATTTGTGTGACGGATTTGCGCCAAGTAGCTGTGATATTGTGCTTTAAAGTTAGGTCCAAATGAAAAATGTAAGATAATTATCTTTAATGAATTAAATTTGAAGAATTAATAAGTTTTTTAAAATAATCGTACAAATCAGCACCAATTTGCAGAGTTAGTAGATTTTGTTTTAATTGTTTTGTATTTATTTTTAAAAGGAGTTCTTTGTTTGATCATCAAGCTGAGATGAACCATTTCTTAAAAATCTTCTTTGGATACGTAAACAAACTTCTTCAAATTCGTCTTCATGTTCAGCACACAAAAACAATTTCACAGAATCCATATTTAATTATTTATATTTTTGAAAAAATTTTATTAAAGTGGTTATAACACAAAATTATCACGAAAAATAAAATTAATTTTGTTTTATTTACAAACAAGAATTGCATCAGTTTTACTGGCAAGTTCTGTCATTTTCACTGGAAATATTGGAATAAAAATTTTCGTCTTTTCGAATTTGAAAAAACGGATTAAATAAGTGGCGCGGCGTATTCCATAATTGTCCCTCAGGGTAAGTGCTTTTTCGACAACTTTGGATTACTTCACTCGGTCGATGTGGGTAGTTTAATAAAATTTTGTGGGAAAATTAAATGCTTCGAAGACGAATAGAATACTTATTCTACCAGGTAATTCTTGGTCAAGGATCACAATGGACCCATAACGAAATTAATCTCGTACGCAACTGCTCCTACTCTGGCTTTACCATAGCCAACTGAGAATTTCTATTTGTGTATGATCAGAACCACTTTATGAATTATTTTGCCTTTCCAAAAAGTGAATAAACTTTTATTCGCGAAGAAAGGAGTAAAAGAAAAACACTTAAATTTGAAATTTTATTATTTTTTTAGTTTAGCTTTTTTAACACAGTTATTAAAAATAAATAAATGAGGAAAAAGCATAGGAAACGGTAAGGTGAGATCAATGTCTTAATTGGAGACATAATTTCCATCATGAGTATAATCGGCTGGTATAATTTGAGTATCATAATTCGTTGCATATTTTTGTAAATATTCTTTTCTTCTATTATGGATTAAATCTCGATACCATAACGCTTCTTTCGTTAGTCCTCCTGCACCAGATTTATTGAGCAGAAATTCGCGTTCTTCTTTAATCGGATCATGGAACTTATCATTAACAAAATGTGTATTAAAATCGACATCATCAAAAACTGGTTTCGGTTTATTTTTCGGATGAGAAAATTGTGGAAAATTAAATGGTGTAAAATGATTATTATTGACTAATTGTAATGAAATTTGACTCTCTTTATTTTGATTCGAAAAAATCGGTGTTGGTTTTACGCCATTGATTGCATTTGCTACATCTGGACTAAGAATATTCCCATCTGTTGAAGGATTATTATTTGGAGATAAATTAATACTATGCTGATTTAATATTTGAGTTGCAATATGATCAGGAATTGTTATAGGACCATGATTATCCCAATTATTTGGTGAAACGTAATTTGGTGGTTGTGATGTCGGTCGCGATGTTGTTGGTCTATTTTGAGGTGAATCTATAGTCTCTGTATCTGATCTATTAAATTAACACAATTTATATAAAGTAGTTCGACTCAAAAATGATTTTTTCTTACCTAAAACCTTCTTCATCTGAAAGATAATTCGTAATTTGGATTTTACCATCTGGTCGAACATGACCGTATGAGCCGCGAACAGTTCCATTTGCTAATTTTTCTTCATCTCGAAATTGAATATTACCACTTGCTGAATCTTCAATTTCATAACCAAAAGCATAAGTTCCTGGTCCTAGAAAATTTGTTTACAAAATTCTGTATTTGAAAAAATTTTATTTCTACCATTAGGATCAAGAATATTATATGATGGCCATTCTGCTAAAGTTAATGGAGCTGGTTTGTCTCGAAAGTTATGGGAAATATCTGCTGTTGAAAAACTAAAGACACTGGCAACGAAAATGTAAACCTGAAAACAGTTTAATAGGCTATTGGTTTATAATTATAACATAAAAAAATATTTTTTAATGAAATTTAAAAGATTTTAATAGTAAATTTAAAATTCAGCCTTATAATAAGGCTGAGTTTTCCATTTTATATGAACTCTCATGAGTTCAGTTTTTATATTCACACTAGTCAGCTTTCTCTCAGTTGCTCAAAAGCTGATGGAAAACTGATCAATTATTATCGTACCTGACAGATTCAATAAAACAACGGTGAAGCTGAAAGCCTAGTGCAGAAAAGTAACTTTTTAGCGCACTTCCTCTAAAACATACTAATTTCCCTATTGTAAATAAATTCTGATTAATTAGTTATGTAGAAATTAATTAATGCCAGTCAAATATTTTTTTAAGATCATTTGTAAATAAAGTTTATACACTCAATGCAATTATTTAATAAAAAAAGTTTAAGAATTCAAAAGTTGGAATTAGTAATAATCTTTATTCAATTTAAATCCAGATTTGGGCAGTTGTTTTTTGTTATTTTCTATCATTTCACCTAAAAAAATTATGTAGCTTAAAATTTTCCAAAACGACACCAAATTCGACTTTCATAATACCGTGAATACCAAAATTCAAATGCTAATGTATATCACTAGTAACGTGACAATCATAAGAAGGCTGACTGGAAATAAATTGCATATCTTTAGGTGAAATTTGTAATATAAGATCGTGCAGAAAAGTAGATATATGCTGCTGATACATATTAAGTGTATCCACACTCGTTGTATCTGATCTTCCATTGATGTGAAATTGTAGTTGTGTTTCTCAAAAAAACGATGTTCTATGTTCTTATAACTTTTAAGTTCGGATGTTGGTACGACTGAAATTATTTGATGGAACAAGCCATCTTCATTCATGTATTTTGAGGTTAGAAAGAATTAAAAATTCCTTTTTTAGACAAATAGTGAAATTAAAACAAATAATATTTTACGAGATACTATAACCATATGTTCGTCAGTCCGTGTACAAGTAATCTCAAAATAGTGTTGCACTATTTTAATGAAATTTTTCTTTTCTTTTCAGTTTTGGTGATTAACGGTATTGGAAATATATCTATTTTGAAAGTGGTGCAAGTCTATTTTAGGTTAAAATTATTTTCAGCCAAATATGTTATGGCAGAAATTAGCTTCCGTAAATTTTAGTAATACTGGCAATACTGTGAAAAACTACAAATAGTATAATATTCGGCTATTTCTCATTCAATTCAAATGATGTGCATACAGGAGTGGAATAAATTGCATGTATGCATATTATTGTATGTATACAATAATATTCTGTAGTGCAGTGATAGGCATTCCTATGCTATGTGCGCTGGCCCATTGGCTTCATGTTATTTTCCTAAAAACTTCTTGATGGTATAGATAACCTCAATGTGAGAGAGCACATTATAGCTTATAGTGATATGCGCACTGGACAAAATAGAAACATAAATTTGGACTTAATATGAATGAAAATTTCCCAGTTCAGTGACAATAAAACAGATATCCTTGATCCCAAATTTTTATTGTCAGGACTAGGGCCGTGCGGCAGATTTTCTCAGTATCATACAAGTTTTCAAAATGCCCCCCCTTCAATGTTTTTTCTTTAAAATAACCTTCGATTATGATTTGAAAATATAAACTAATTTAAAATAATCTACTACAGTTTTACCCTTCTAGCTATACCTTTAGCAAATGCGTTAATTAGGGATGTGTAGTCTAGAGTAGCAGCTAATGTAATGTAGATTCATTAAAAATTAATGCCAGATTTCTAAATTTTATTTATCTTGTTGAACTTCTTAAGTAGTGTTTTATTAATTTTAATTTGGAACAACCACTTTCCCCACTAGCTGCAGAGATAGGGAGTGTTAATAAAATCCTCAGAGCTACAACAGTATTCGGATACAAAGTAATTAGGTTATTTTGGTACAAATAATTTTAAACAGCCGAAGGTTTCCTAGAATATTTTAGCAATCGGAATACATTACGCAACACGTGCAATTGTCTTTTGTGGTGATTGCCGCCTTAGTTTTTCGGGGTGGCCGAGCAATATATTACAAACAAAAATAATAGCTTCACGCTTTCGCCGAGTGGTCGCCAACGATGCATCTTTTTCAGAAACAGAAATCAGAAGGTACCGCAAGCGCTTAGACAGAGACGGGCGATAAATCATAAATCGTATACATCAATATAGGAATAACATAGACCAATATAGAAAAGTGTTGCATAAAGATTTTTAATTATTGAATGGTTCAAAATGTATTTTGATTTCGCTGCTTATGCCGCCCGTTACGGTGCTACCCGATACGGCCCTTTCTCTGTATCACAGTACGGCACGGCTCTCATTAGGACATTCATTCTTACCAAACAATCGCAATTTTCGAGTGGTAGAAGTGGTAATCCGGAAAACTAATTCTTTTTATATCGCCCTGGATTACTATTATGTAATACGACTTTGTCGAAAACATAATACATTTTTAGTATATGAAATAAAACGCGAGAACTTTTTCTGCCCAACATCTGGGAAACAAAAAGAAAAACATATATTAACTGAAAATCGACATATAACCGATGTTTTGATGCCCTATGGCAGCAATGGGATCGAAAAACAGCCAAAACTAATATATTTCAAGGCTTTTTCTGCATAACTTTGTTTCGGCCTTTTCAAATTTGCTCTAATACGTAGGTAGCATAGGCTCTAATAGCGTAAATCTATTCTGAAAATTGTATTTGTTGGCAACACTAATATGAATACAAAAGACAGTTAGTTCATTTTGAGTTGTCAACGCGTGCACATGTATTTCTATTATCATTAAATAAATAAATGAACTTGTTACTATATTATATATAGTTATTTGTTTAACTTAAGACAAGGTTACAACATAATTGGCGACGAGGATTAAAAAGTGCAAATAATTGGAATTCTTGAGAAAAAAAATTCAATAAAGTGTTGAGGTTATATTTTTTTTCGCTTCTCTTCATTAAACATAATGGAGGATGCCATGTTGAAAATTCTAGAAGAAATGAAGGTTCAACGTGAGAAAGATCAAGAAACAATTCAAAAACTCATCTTAGAAATATCACGCAATCAATCACCAAATAGGAAACCAAATGCTGAATTTGTGATTGAGTCATTGGCGACAAATATTCAAGAATTTGTCTATGATCCAGATAACAATGTAATATTTGAAATGTGGTATGCGCGTTACGAAGATTTGTTTGCTGTCGACGCAGCCAACTTAGATGATGCAGCCAGATTGCTACTTCGTAAGCTGAGTACACCAGTCCACTCAAAATATACCGATTTCATACTACCCAGTCATCCGAGAGATAAAACCTTTGACAACACAATCAAATTATTTAAAGAATTATTTGGAACTCAAACGACATTATTTACTATTCGATTTAATTGCTTGCAGATACTAAAAGAAACAGAATCCGATTTTGTCACATATGCAGGAATTGTCAACAGACAATGTGAACATTTTAAGCTCAAAGATTTAACATTAGATTAATTCAAGTGTCTAATATTCGTAATGGGATTAAAATCTTCAGCTGATTTCGAAATTCGTACAAGAATTTTAAACAAAATAGACAATGAATCTGCAACAATAACATTGGACAGTATTATGAAAGAATGTCAACGTTTAATTAATTTGAAAAAAGATACGTCACTCATTCAGAAAAAAGAAGTTCAAATTAACAAAGTCAAAACATCCGGGAAAAATTCAAATGCAAAACTCAATTCGCCATGTTGGTTTTGTGGTCAGTTACATTACTCCCGCGATTGTTTCCAACAAAATTGACAAATGTAAACAATGTCAAAAAGTGGGGCACAAAGAAGGGTATTGTGATGAAAAAAATCGTAAATCCAAGAAACGATTTACCAACCATAAAAATAATTCGCCTAAAGAAGAAAAAAATGACTTTAAATCAAAAAGCATTTTCATAAATCGTAGTATTCGAGCATCAAATCGAAAATACATCACCTTAGCCATAAATCAAATAAATTTGAATTTACAAATTGACACAGCCTCAGACATAACCATTATTTCAAAACAAAATTTCGATAAATTAGGTATCGAAAATATTGAAAGTGTCAAACATACAGCGAGAAATGCATCAGGGGAAAAATTAAACTTAACCTCACAATTCGAATGTGACATTTCATTCAGAGGAATAACAACAAAAGCTACTTGTTTTGTAACTCCAATAAACAATTTAAATGTAATGGGAATAGATCGGTAAAATTTCATTATATATCAAATTTAAGAAATGCTTTCCCAAATATTTTTAGTGAAGGATTGGGGCGATGCACAAAAACGAAGGCTCACTCGACAGTCAAACCAAACTGCGTCCAAAACGTCCAGTAGCTTATGCCATGCAACCGTTAGTTGAGAAAGAGCTAGAGAGATTAGAAAATCTTGGTGTAATTTCACCAGTGACATTTGCAGAATGGGCAGCACCCATTGTAGTAACAAAAAAATCAAATAATACAGTACGAATATGCGCAGATTTCTCAACCGGATTAAACGATGCGTTGGAACCATATCAATATCCATTACCAAATCCAGATGACATTTTTGCAACCTTAGGCGAAGCAAAATGCTTCAGTCACATTGATTTATCAGATGCTTTTCTACAAATAGAAGTCGATGACGAATCAAAACAATACTTGATAATAAACACTCACAAAGGGTTATATCTTTCGAACGAATGGCACCGGGCATAAAAATTTTCCCAGGATTTTTCCAACAAACTGCTGATGGAATGTTAACCGGTCTAGAAGGCGTTGTTAGCTTCATTGATGATTTCGTGGTAGCAGGAAGAACAATCGCAGAACATGACTTTCGGCTAAATAAACTATTTCATAGAATTGAAGAATATGGGTTCAAAATTAAAATTGGAAAGTGTAAATTTTACGTCACTGAAATAAAATATTTAGGCTATATCGTAAATCAACAGGGGTTAAAACCAGATCCCTCAAGAGTTGATGTAATCAAAAGCATGCCAGAACCAACAAACATCACAGAGCTACGTTCGTTTCTAGGTGCAATCAACTTTTAAGAAAAATTTGTTAACAATATGCGTCAATACACAGGTCCACTTGATCAGTTGCTAAAATCAAATATGAAATGGGTTTGGTCAAAACAATATCAGTACTCCTTTGATAAGTTCAAGGAAATTTTAACGTCAGACCTACTTTTAACTCATTATAATCCAAAAATTAGACATTATAATAGCAGCTGATGCATCAAATTATGGACTTGGTGCATGTATTCTACATAAATTTCCTGATGGTTCAGTCAAAGCAGTGTATCATGCGTCTCGTTCATTGACACCCGCTGAAAAAGCATACAGCCAGATTGAAAAAGAAGCACTAGCTATCATATTCGCTGTTAGGAAATTCCACAAAATGATTTATGGAAGACAATTCAAGTTACATACTGACCATAAACCATTGTTAGCAATTTTTGGTAGCAAACGAGGAATTTCTGTTCATCAAGCAAACCGTCTGCAGCGATGGGCTTTAATATTGTTGGCGTATGATTTCGATATTACGCATATATCAACCAGTAAATTTGGATATGCTGATGTACTTTCTAGATTCATTAATAAAAGTGCAGAAATCGAGAAAGATTATGTCATCGCATCAATTCAACTTGAAGCTGATATTAAGCAAATTATCAGTGACACAATTGAGAACTTACCAGTGAATCAACACATGATAAGAGAACAGACACAAAAGGATCAAATTCTTAAACCCATTTACAGATATGTTCAAAGTAATTGGCCTACTGTCTGCCGAGATGAAGAAATTAAACCATTTTTTAATCGTAAAGATGGTATTACAATTGAAGAAGGATGTCTTTTGTACGGTGATAGAGTTATTGTTCCAAAGACTTTAAAGCAAATACATCGGGGTCATCCAGATGTTCAGCGGACTAAATCAATTGCTCGAAGTTTTGTCTATTGGCCTAAAATAGATTTAGAAATTGAGAAGTTGGTCCGAAGTTGTCCAAATTGTGCGAGTGCAGCAAAATTACCAGCTAAAACATCATTACATCCATGGCCTCCACCAAACGCGCCATGGGAAAGATTACATATCGATTTCGCTGGTCCATTTAAGGATCAATATTTTTTGGTTATCGTCGATGCTCTATCAAAATGGCCAGAAATTATCTGCACAAAAACAATTACAACAAAATTCGTTCTAAATACATTAAAAGAACTATTTTCTCGATTTGGTCTTCCAAGAATAATAGTTTCGGATAATGGAACATAGTTCGCGAGTCAAACCTTTCAAACTTTTTGTACGGAAAATGGAATCAATCATTTATTTTCAAGTCCGTATTATCCAATGTCAAATGGACAGACAGAAAGATTCGTTGATACTTTCAAACGAGCTTTGAAAAAGTTAGAAGGAGAGGGAACGACTGACGACAATTTACAAACATTTTTGCAATGCTATAGATCAACTCCAAATCGAAATGTAACAAATGGTAAATCACCTGCCGAAGTTATGATAGGAAGACAAATTCGTATTGTAATGGATCTTATAAAGCCAGCACCATATTTATTATCACAAGAACATGTCATTCCGAACAGTAGGGATTCAATGCAGGCTCAATTCAATAGAAAGCATAGAACAAAAGACAAAGTGTTCGATGCAAAGGATCTTGTTCAAGCATGGGTACATTTATAACGTCTTACTTGATAATGGTCGGTTAATACGTTCGCATGCAAATCAATTGCGTAAAAGATACATCGAATCGAGTCCTGAACAAGTTATACACACACTCATGGATACATTCGGAATTTATGAACAAATAAATTCTTCGGGATTACAAGAAATTCAGGAACCGGCAGTGGAAATTGAATCAATTCAATCAATAGAACCAAAACCTGGATCTGTCGGCGAAGCACCAGTTCAAGCAGTAACACCAAGTTTACCACCGCAGCAGTTACGTCGTACAAATGGAAACCGTTGTCAGGCGGAAAGATTCATTCCAGGAGTAAATTAAATAAGAAAAAAATTATAAAGAATTATATTAATTTCATTATTTAAATAAAAAAAAGGGAGATGTTGGCAACACTAATATGAATACAAAAGACAGTTAGTTCATTTTGAGTTGTCAACGCGTGCACATGTATTTCTATTATAATTAAATAAATAAATGAACCTGTTACTATATTATATATAGTTATTTGTTTAACTTAAGACAAGGTTACAACAGTATTCAATTGTATTTTTAAAGAACATCCAAAAAACTTTATGAACAGGCTTATTTTCTCTTACAACCATTTGTTTCTCCATTACCCTTGCACCAATTTTGTTGAAACTTAGCACAATATCGCCTATTTATGTAGCCAATAAAATTGGGGTAGAAAATTTCCAATTAAAACCAAAAATCATAAAAAAACCGACAAAACTTTCAGGTCACTTTGCTTTTTGCTTTATAACTTCGCTCCTGTAGTACCTACCATAGGGCATAGATATCGAAGGAGAAACTGTGAATTGGTTAAGTATTCTATATGCTAGATCAGGTTTACAAGGAATGCACCATATGCTATACAAAACTTCGATGGAACGAAAAAATGTATAATTTAATTGAAATTCCTAATATGTTTTATTTTCTACTGTAATATTTAGAAACTGTTTTACTTTTACTTCTTGAATAAATATTTATATAAACTTGCACAATATTTTCTCTTTATTATTAAAGAAAGGCTAATACAACTGAAATATTATCAGTTTAATTAACGATTACAATAATTCGTTAGTTTTGAAAGTGAGGTAAGTCCATTTGAGTATACTAAAACATTTTTTGTTTTACCCAACACTATGAACACAATTGGATAATAATCTTACACTACCTAACAGCACAAAATGCAAAAAAATTGCCTATTAGTGCTTACCAATATTTTTAAATTGAAATGATAACCCTTAAATATCTCGCAAAAAATGGACTTACCCCACTTTTAAAATAAACAGCTCATATTATGTTGAATTTTACTAAAATCAATATAAGGATGATGAAGAAAAAAATGTCTAGAGAAAAATTGGCCTGGCTATAAAGTTTTGTCATTTTTTCCGTTTAGTTTTTCAAATTTACTTCAAACTCTGATACACTGAATTCAATAAAATATGGAGACTAGATTTAGGATAATTTACTGTTGCTAGAAATGGCAACTATATCATTCTAGTTTTACGATATTAGGGCTATTAGCTCCGAATTAGAGCGAATTCAAAGAACATGAAACAAAGTTATGAAGAAAAAACATTCAAATATTATTAGTTTTGATTGTCTTTTTCTCAGAATTAATTCATTGAACTATATTTATTAATTACGAGTTCCATAACTACCATAAGGTATTCAATAGAGGCTCTAGGTCGCTTTTAAGTTCTTATATGTTTTTTTTTATATATTATTTTTAAGAGATTAGTTAATATTAAAACATGTGGCAGGTCAATGATCGATTTAGTAACTAATAATAATAACTGAAATTGCCTAATTTTTTGAACTAAAATCATAATATGAACGTATATTATAAAATCATAATTTATAGGTGTTTCTTTTGTCCGTCGAATTATGAAACTGAATATTATCTGTCGATTTAAATGAATTTACACTAATCGTTTGAACTTCATTCATTAAATTTTTATTATGAAATTTTGATGAATAATTTTGGCATTAATTATTTATTTAATACAAAAAAAAATAAATTCGACTAGTCTGTATTTTTGGACACAACAAAGTATGGCCATAAAAAAATTTTATTGATTTTAATACCAGTTTGACATATTTTTTTAAAAAAATCTTTAGTTTGATAAAACCGTTTTATTTTGGTGATATCTTTTTTATTTATTTATTCCTTAACATATTTCGAACTAGATTTATAGTACCTAAGAATTTTTTTCTATTCTTTCAAAAACAGAACGGTTTCTTATCCAGAAAATTAATGTCGTTTGCTGATAAACTCATTCATAATTTTTTCATGGGATTTCCAGTACTATATATCCATAAAATTTTATGGTTTGTTTATCTATATAATATGTGAGTTTAAGATAATAGCTCCCTGGATTTGTATGGTAGTACACAACGAGTAATATAAGTTTAATCACAACATTTTGTAGAACTACTATACATTTACTACACTTAACTTTAAATACAAATTTAATAAACATGTATTTATTTGGACTAACTACCCCTGGTGCTCTCATAAACAATCAGTACCGAACTGTACTAGGCGATGGCAATCAGGACTACTCCTAAGCCATCACTAGTCCTAGTTGTGCTCTCTGTTTTTGGAGGCAGAACATAGAAGCATTGTAGAACTGTATCAATGTACTATAGATGTGGAATCAAAACCTAAATAGATTTTTGGATGTCTATCCGTGTCTAATTTTAATAAAATTTTCATTATAGGTTGTTTATTTCTTAATTTTGGTATTGTATTTGAAAAAATTAGGATAGAAGGAATGAAATTATAAGTAAAAATCAATAGGGGCCATAAAATTTTCTCTTTTTTTTCTCGTTTTCCTGATTGATATCAAAATTTTGTATAGAAATTTCATTTAAATTGATTAAATACCTAAATTTCGGTAAAATCGGATAGTACACAAACAAATAGTTATAGGAAATAGATTGAAGTTTTATTAGTTTTGGTTATTTTATTTTCTCAGAGTCAACTTATTTATTAACTACGAGTCCAATTTCTACCATATCGTATAAAAAAACGTGTTATTTAACAAAACCTTTTTAAGAATGTTAATTTTTATTAACAAAATCAATAATATCTTACTAAATAATATTTAAGAATTCATTCTTTTCGATAAATTCGATAAAATGAAACAATTTAAAATTTTGTTTTACAGTTTGTGTACTAAGTTCAATAACACGATTTTTGCGAATGAACATTGTGAAAACTTAATCATGAAAAATTCTAGGTAACCAAAAATTCTTATTGACTTCATTAACTAACAACAAAATCACTTAATTTAAAATTAAATCGAACTTCAATTCTATTTTACGACTAAACACTGTTTATTAATTCAAATCACATTATTAACTTTCGGAAGATATAAGAACGAAATGTCTTTTGAAAAAGAACAGCGAACTATTTTCAAAGGTGATAACTTTCGATTGTTTTCTTTGAAAAGTTTACCAAAAAAGCCCGTAAAAAATATAAAATGAATTTAATAACGTTTAAATAACTTACTATTAAATTAATGAACATTTTGATGTTCTCTCTTTTGGGTTTTTAAAGATCACTTATCAATTTTTTAAA